>JAQPPZ010000689.1:50000-4850000 GCA_028583015.1 Wollemia nobilis | reverse complement strand
GGCAGAATATTATAATCCGGATACCAGGCAAGTCTGTAATTATAGGGGCGCGCCCCTATTTCCCATTGATTCGGAGACTATTGAGGCAGCTTTTGCGCCAGGTCATCCACTGGAGGGAAAGTGTGTGGTCAGAAAAGTTAACCTCAAGCTGCAGGCAAGCAGGTTCGCAGACACTCAACTAATACGACAGATATTGATGCATGGGTTGATCCAATCCAGGAGGCTCAGGTGACGCAGCTCTCGGCCAGGTTCTGTCAGATTCGCTCCTGCTTCACTGCTTTGGGCTTGAAAGTTGAGCAAATTGATACGATCCAAGTGGAAATGTTCAGGTGCCTTGTGGAGGACATTAGCACTTTCAAGCCAATTCCTGAACAGGCCTGGATTCAGGTCCAGTCTGTGTTCGATGAGATTCAGGAACGCCTCCCCTCGGCCGAGCAGGAGCAGGACGGAGGAGAAGAGAAGGAAGAAGGCACTGAAGAAGAGCGCACCGAGGAGAGCGCAGAAGAAGAAGTTCTTCCAGGGCAAGGCCAGCAGCCAGATCAAGCAGGGATCGAGGGTGACTCCGTGGCCCAATGAATGAAGGCCTAGGTCTTGGCATCGAGGCGAGCTCAATACCCCACGAGCCACCAAGAATGTTGCCATTTTTCAAGGGGTGTATAATTTTATTTCTTTTTTGAAAAATCAGTTATCTCCCAGATTTGTCCCTAAATTGCAGTAGCTGGGCGGCAGTCTGAAGTGAATTTTCCAATTTAGGGCGCTTCAGAGTGAATCCGGGAGGGTTTTAAAAATTTGATGTTGCTTGTTTGTTTTTTGTCTAAGTGTAGATTCTTCCCCAAATCGCTGCAGTTGGGAGTGGTTTGGGGTAATTTTTCCGATTAAGAGCGATATGGAGCGTTTCCGGGAAATTGGGAGCAAGGAGGAGAAGAGCAGCCCTAAAATATTCCAAGGCAAAAGTTGCCCCAGAGCGCTGCATTTCGGAGCGCTTCAGGGCAGATTTTCTTTCCCCGAGCGCTTTGGAACTTTTTCGGCCGAATTGCAAAAAGTGGGAAGGAGGTCCTTTTTTGGCTAAGTATGGACTTCCACCCTAGGTCGTTGCAGCCTTGAGCGCTTTCGGGCATTTTTTCCTTCCCAGAGCGCTCTAGGGCAATTTTGGTGTTGTAAAGGAAAATGATGAAAATGCCCAAAAATCTTCTAAGTTCGGAGTTTTGCCCCAAATCGCTGCAGCTTCGAGCTTTTTTTGGCATTTTTTCCCTCTCGGAGCGCTTTGGAGCAATTTTGGAAAATAAAAGAAGAAGCAAGGAAGCACAAAAGATTCTAAGTGTAAAATGTGCCCCAGGTCGCTGCAGGATTGAGCGCTAGGGGGCAAATTTGTTGAGGTTGAGCGCTCTGGGGTCTTTTTGCGGCACTTGGTAAAAAAACGAGGAAAAGGGCCAATTTGGTTAAGGAACAAAACGTGCCCTAAAGCACCATCGCCTGGCAGCGCTAAAGGGCAAATCTCCCTTTTTGGAGCGCTTCAGGGCAACTTTCTTTGTTCAAGGTTTGAGGCAGCCGGGCGGCGTTAGGGTAGCAGGCAGTGATATTTTTGAGCATTTTGAGGCTGTTCGCTGCCCGAAATCTGCTAGTTAAGCAGCTATTTTCCCTTGAAGAAAAAAGTCAAGATTTTTCGGGATCAGGGCTCGTTTAAGTACAGCCAAGGCCATACTTCAGCGACAGAGTGGGTCACCATTGAAGACAAACAGTAAAAGGCACTTGAGTCAAAATGTAGCTACACCCACCACATTGATGAGCCGTTCTCTCCCAGCTACCCAAACTGTCAGAAGCCATACCGTGCTCAAGGAGGAACATGCTGCAAGTGCAGATACGGCCGACAAAGATCAAATCTGGACGCTTTTTGCAGCTTTTGCAGGTTTTGGCATTTGTGCCTACATTGTAATCTAGGGGGGAAATTCTGCTATAAATAGCAGTTCTTTCTATTGTAATAAGGGGGGAACATATTGCTAAAGAAAGTTGCTGTAGCTTAGACCGTTTGCTTCAATACAATCCATACTTTGGCTCCAATTGTGTCTCTTTCTTTTATGCCGCCTTATTCGTGTCATTTCTGCATTTACTCATTTATTTTTCTGATTGCTGTCATTCTGAATTCTGGATCACAACATTGGCAATTATCTGAGCCTAGAATGCGTGTTTAAGGATACATAGGGAAGAATTTCATAGCTGGTTCTGTTACATGTATTGCTTTGATTGTTGTTGGTTTAGTTGCTAGTTAGTGACTGTGCTGCTTGTTCTTCCCCAAACGTGAATACCCCCATTTCTATCCCTTATCCCTTTTATTTCTTTCCAGTTCTCTTATCTTAAAACCAAAAAGTTATATAGGAAGCCGGCCTCCTCCGGAGATTGGCACGGAAGGCATCCCTTCTTTCCGGCCTTTCAAGTTGTTGGGCGAATCGAGGGCGCAACGACAACAAATCCTTTCCTCATGGCAGATTTGTAACCAACAGTGTCTCTTGTGGATTGGTGTCCACGAATTTGAGCAAGGGGATTGGTGTGTCCTATGGATTGATGTCCACGAACTTGAGCAAGGGAATTGGTGTCTCCTGTGGGTTGGTGCCCACGAACTTGAGCAAGGGGATTGGTGTTTCCTGTGGATTGGTGTCCACGAACTTGAGCAAGGGGATTGGTGTCTCCTGTGGATTGGTGTCCACGAACTTGTATAGGGGATTGGTGTCTCCTGTGGATTGGTGTCCACGAACTTGTATAGGGGATTGGTGTCTCCTGTGGGTTGGTGCCCACAAAATTTATTGAAGAAAAATATAAGCAATATTTTGCCGTGGTTTTCTCTCGAGAGGGTGTTTCCACGTAAAAGCATTGTCTCTTATGTATATGGAAATTGTGGACTGATTTATTATTGCATTCATATTATTGCTGTTATCATTTGGATTGAAAAGTTTTTATCTTATACTGTTCACCCCCCCCTCTCAGTATAAGCTTGTGTTCTTCACCTTATTGAGCACAGTACAACACTACTCTTTGCTATCAACCTTATCCATCATTTTAGAAAAACTAGACAGGTCTCTAAGCAATGAATGCACCCAGTCCTGGACATGCATATTGTAATTAAGCTTTTATTCTTCATAAACTGTTCGGTTTAAGCAAAATGCCCACAATTTCAAGTATTCTGATGCTGGTATAATACGTACCCAAAAAAGGTTTTCTCTATGTCTTCTACTCTACTTGGAAGACTTTAAATACATACCATTTGGCGCAAGTGAACTCTCTTTACTATGGTCGAGAGGAACTTTTTACAACAGCAATAGGCATCGTTAACTCGCCAATGGTTTGGTGCATTCACAGGATACCTCACCCCATTTGCGCCCATACTTTACTAGGTTCAATAAAATCCACGTCGTCATTCTGAGGACTTATCATTGCGAATTTGCAAGGTTAGAATTTACATTTACTAAGTATCTAGAACTAGGTTTAGGTTTATGGTGTTTACTTAAATAAAATATGACATCTACTTTCCTAATCCATATTCCAGAACTTAATTGGTCCAACCAAGCTATGGACTATCGCCAGAGGGGACATAAGCCAACAAACACATCAGAAACTAAAACAACATAACCACAGTAATGTCAAGACACAGTTGTCTCCTCCAGCCATTGAATATATTGCAGAGGGATTTTGGTACGAATATAAACCCAGCCAATGTTAGGACCTCGCTCTTATGAGACTCCACGACACCTACCCAACAAATACCTCTATGAATTACATGCACCACGGATTCTCTACTCTGTCATTCATTCTATTATGACTTACATTCTACCAAAGGTGCCTAAACAACATTATAAGCCCACAAAAAGATAGATGAACATTCTACAACATGTATCTCGCCTATCACAAATTCACAGACTCATTTCAAGATTAAAATAACGTCTCACGACGTCCTATCATGCGAAAATTAAAGGTTTATCCCCTAAAACAGTCTTCGACCCACAATCTCATAGTCGTTGTTAAGATTTGAGCAATTCAACCGTTTAAACTACATTTCAAAGGCAACTTGCAAGGAAAGGCTCGTTATTTTGAGTCAACTTGAGAAACAACAAACGACCAGTAAGTTTTCATAGATGAAACAGTTTGTTTCCTTTCTTTGCTGTTCCCCTCTTCCTTCTTCCGTTGTTCTTTTTCCCACTCCCGGGAAGTATCTTTTCCCTCCTCTTCGTCTGTATCCTCCGGGCGTTTTTTTTGGTGGCGCAAGCATTATCCATCTCTTTTGCCATAACGCATGTTCTCCTACCAAATTGAAGACATGATGGGTAGTTCCATCTTACCAACATCAATGCATGCTTTGTTTCAATCATACCAAGGTTACAAATCAACGCCACAGCTGGGAATAATATTTTTTGCTATAGATTTATTTTCCATTACATAAATTAGCAACAATCTTACCATGGTCGAAAACAATATTACAAAAATCAAGCGCTGAGTCCTGAAAGCCTTGCATTTTAATCATATTTCCCTTCCTTTTTAAAGGAAAGAAATATTTGGTTTACCATGATATACAAATAAAAGCAAAATTCTTTAATAAACTAACATTCCAAATCGTTATTAGATTCAAGGAAATAAATATTCTTTTATTTTAATGCTCACAAAAATGCCAATTAAAGATAAATCCTTCATATCTTTTAAAGCATATGAAAGAAAACAATGTAATTTTAACAACAATTCTTCTTCTAAATAATCTACTTTAAACCAATCCAAATTTCCATTGAAAACAGATTATCAAGCAGCAAACAAATTTCATCACATCATTTCCCTTTCTTTTGACATCCCGTTCTTGGTAGATAATTCTTTCTTCTACACACAAGAAGGCTTGTTCCTGCCAAGGTACAAATTTATTAACAGCACCAAAATCTTCTGTTATATATATATTTTATAAAACTAAGCATGCAATAAACAACCATTCCACGGATTTGATACATTATAACTCCATAAGATATTTGTCCTTCATAAATTAACCATGAAATAGTCAGTTACTCCATTAACAAGATATCATAGAAAAACATAAATCCATCCAGCGAAAAGTCTGCCAAGGGTCATGACAGTATAGGAGTACATAGACAAGTTCCATAGGTTGTCAGCTATGGTCCATATGATAGGGATGACAAAACACTCATCTACATGTTCATGGATGGGTTGAAGGATATGTTATGTGGGTGGCTATGAGTGTTTGCTTTGCTATCACTGGAAAATTCTATGATGAAGGTAGTTTCTATGGAAATCTCCATCGATGTCGGTTTCCTTTGTTAATAGGTGGGGACCATCCCGGTCATATGCTCATGGCAGTACAACACATCCCAACTATAGACCCCAAATCACAAGTCAGGCTCAATTCATGGGACGTAGATGGATGCTAGACTACCACAATGCATATGACATACATTGGGAGTACTGAGGACCACACCACACCAACAATAGACATGCACAACATCCTACAAATAGGAGTTGTGTGGTGGTAGGAGAGATTACATGTCAAAGAATGAGCTTAAGCAAAGGTCCCTCTATTACACCTATAAGCAACCTTGGCATCTAGGACATGCATGTCAAGGACGAGGCTAGTTGCACTATGTGGAGATTGTGCCATGGGATGACGAAGATGAGAAGGATACATCAGAGGAGCCAGAGGTGTTAGATGCCCTTATTATTAGGGAGGTTGACAATAGCGGTGATGTTGGATTTGAGGGCATTGTTGATGAACCGTCACAGGCATTGCTTTTACCTAAATTTGGCATTCCTCTTTAGTTTGTATTGATTTTCTTTGATGACATCTTCATCTACAGTAAGACCTAGGAAGAACATGTGCAACACCTGGATAAGGTGTTGAGTACCTTAAGGGATTAGTCGTTCTTTGCCAAGGAATTGAAGTGTGAGTTTGGACTCCCAAAAATCTTATATTGTGGCCATGTTATTAGTGCATTAAGAGTGCAAGTTGATGACCAAGATAGCAATAGTTCAACAATTGTGCACTCCCACCACCATATCTGAATTAAGAGGATTCCTTGGTTTACGTGGTTATTACTGATGCTTTGTATGAGGGTTCTCTTAGTTGGTTGCTTTGTATGAGGATTATCTTAGAGTCGAAATATCATTCCAGCCACTATGTGACTTTCAAAATGAGGATTATTTTGGAGTAATTTCACAAATGTCATTTTACTTCTTTTTTTTTCGTTTTCTGATTGTTTTTGTTTCACATGATGGATGTTAATATTTGACATATAAGGGGCATTTGTGCATCTTTCCCTCCTATACGAAAACATCCATGAACATTTTGAGATGTATTTGCTTAGTAATGGCAGCCCATGAAAACCCTTCTAACATCCCGGATGAACGGGTGAGGGATGCTTTTTCTTTTAACATTTCACGTCTTTGAGGTGTGAGTTTGGACATGTCTCCCGAACTAGTGATGCATCCCCTTGTAACATTGAACATACACTTTTATATTAGTAATGCAATATTTGTGTCATGGCCTAATACCATGGTAGAAAACTCTAATAGTATCCTCCTATGCCACTTTAATGTAATTCACAGATCAGCTTTTCTTCCGGAGAACCTTCAAGAACATATAGGGTAGTCTAACAAGAACTCATTCTGGAGGAGATCATTTCATTAATGTAACCCTTCAAAATCTTGCCAACCCATAAGAAAAATGAGAAGTAAAACCTTTTGCATATTGAAGACATGATAGTAGAGATTGCACTCATAAAACAGGCTACCATCACAGAAAATATGCAAAATTGGAATGAAGGATGTCGGCTAAAATAAACATTCTGAAGAATTGATTTTGAACCTGAAAACAGTTGAGGACCTAGAAATGATCATCCAACGACGAAGGGTGACATCAGCATAGCTATGGTTTGGAGAGAGCCAGTATGCAATCATGGAATAGACCATTATTGCGTCTTCTAAAAACAAATTCATCTCTAGACACTTCAATTTCCCCTCTATGAGGAATTCAACTATATTGAAATAATAATATCAAGAGAAGTCTGCTATATGATGGAAAGGCAATTGAGTTGCACAGGGAAGGATATATGTCCATTAGTGCTTGATACTGCTTTCAATTTCCATTATCATTTTGTGAGAAATATCTACTTGGAATCCTGCCAGGTAGAGAATTAGTTGTAAAGGCAACCTCAGTATATATGGAGGATCAAACTAGCAAACTGCATCTGAATTATCCAAGGGACCTTACATTTAAAGATGCTGCAATTAACATCTAGATATAAAGATTTAATAAATAGAACAAGAAAGAATAAGAATTATATTAATGTTTGTGACTGACAAAAGAAGGTTGCTAGGACTCATGAAAGAATACAGGCAATGAAGGAACTATAATCAATGATTTAAAGTGAAACATTCTATGTCCCATGGCGTTTTGGGGATGGGAATGACACGGTATGGTGGGACATGTCTCCAGGATGCTAGGGGTTTGTTCCCAAAACCTGGGATGGGCGGGGGATGGAGTTTATTAAAAAGATATAATTTAAGCCCCAGATTGTTTTTTTTTCACATAAACATGCAGTACAACATAATATCTTGGAAGCAAAGAAATTTAATTAGACTACCTTAAAGGGCCCAACATCACACATCATGTAACAATAAATGCAAACCATACAAAATTAGGAATTTCATTTTGGGGTCAAATCATCCCTCGTCCTTTAGGATACCTTTTTGGATTATGTTTAGAAAATTAGATGCGTTGTCAAAATTGAGTTAGAATTATCCATGTGGTAGGGAGTTGTTGACTAAGCTTCATTATAGAAATAAGCTATAAGGGTCTGACCTCGAATCATATTTCTTGTAAAGCTTCAAGAAAACTTGTCTGGGTTGATTGAGAAGTCTATTTTTTGAGACCTAGGGTTTGAGGAAGATAATCAAAATTTCTTAGCCACTGATTGAAGGTATTATTCATATATGCTTAAAATTAGAAAGAAGAACAAGTTGCATGTGTGGATTGGTGCGTAGAGAACATGAACCTAGCAAAATTAACAGCAAACAACTCAACAAAAATCTGGTACACTTGTATAGATATCTATAAATTCGGGTAAAATCAGCAAGATTGGCCATAAATTTTCGTTCCAATAAAAATATTGATCTATTTCGAATAATTTGGCTTTCTTTTACTGATCATTAGATATATATTTATCTATCTATATATGGAATGGATTAACGGTAATGTGCAAAAGCTCTATTGGCCTCTGCCATTCTATGGGTGTCCTCCTTCCATTGCAATTTCAAAAGGGATGAATAAGTTCCTTGTTTTATATGTCAATATCTTGCTTTTATTTTTCATTATCGGTGGAGGGTGGTTCCTATTGGGGCTAGGGGTATACCCATCCATCTTAGGGATGTTGATGGGTCCATCTTAGCATCCCCCTAGTGTCCTAGACACACCTCGACTTCCTCGGGACATTGTCGAAACATTTTGACATTGCCAGTGTCCTAGAGACATCTTGGGATGACCCCATTTCGGGGACGTCATCGAGAGGTCTCAAAAAGTCTTGAGGATCCCCAATTCCCCAACTTATGGCATGTACCATGGATGGCTTGTCCAATGTTCCCCAATTCCCCAACTTATGGCATGTACCATGGATGGCTCGTCCAATGTTCCCCAATTCAGGGATGTCCTAAGGGACGTTTCATCCCTCTCCTCTTCCTTGAAATGTGGAGTACGACTAACAAGGGCTTGAAGTGGGGACACATCCTTGTGGAACACTAGAAAAATACGAAGTCACAAATTTGATCTTGGATTGGTTGGATCTTGTCATTACAATCACATTACAAGTATAGTACGCATGTGATAGAAGTATGATACTTTTGAGTTTTAGTTAGCTATAGGAGTTTCGTTGTCAAGGAGAGGTGATAATGCAAGTGGAGATGCTTTATGTAATTGTAGTCATCGCCAATTCATTTCTATATGTGAAGGATCACTTGCAATCACTCGTGACAAGCCAATGCAAGTCCTGATGATCCAATTGGAAATGGTTTGTGCTAAGAGGGCTAGGATGGATCATTGGAGGATGTCTTTTAGATGTTGTCCTACAATTGAAGGGCATAGATCCTTTAGGGACAAAGGTAAATCTAAAATGCATGCCTCTTTGGTCCTTTTTGGCTATGGGTGTGAGCTATTCCAAGGGGTGGTTTTGCCTTGTTATATGTGCAATAGTAGATTCTATCATGTTGTAGTAAATGACGACTTGAAGATAAAGTTCCCTGCTTTCTCACCTCTTATAAGGAGCAAAGGTGACAAATCTATCGTCCCTAGGAATGTAATGGTCATCCATGTCTTGTAGTTGTTGGGAGTGAACTCTTGTTTGATTGAAGTGAGTCTTGAGGCTATGGGACTAGTGGTGTTGGATATAATGGGGACAATTAATAATGTTGTCAATAGTCTGCATGAAGTGCTTAGCATAGAAAGAGATCCAAGTAGGATTAGTATATTGTTGATAAATATCTTTTTTGATTGAATTGTGAGTATCCCCTTTCTAAAGGAGATGAAGGGGAATGTTTTATGGAAATCCCAAAATAATGGAGAAGTAAGCTAGCCTTCAAGTATTAACCCGTCCTTTGGCTATGGGGATTCATAAAAACAACTCTCTATTAATCAAAGAGCTATATAATGGTATAACTCCTCACCTAATGCATGATTCACCATGTACCTTAGCTGATAGAGGAGGTTGAGTTGGAAGATGCTTCCAAGATAAAGTGTATGGGATGCAGACCTGGTACAAATGATGCATTGACGAAGCATTAGCTAACAACATATAAGACAGAGAATGTTTTGGGTTGTAATGTGAGAGGGATGACGAATGATTCATAACAATTATTAGAGCTCAGAAAAATCCCCCCTCCAAGCATTGCAACAAAAGATAAGTCCATTGAGGGTTAGGGACGATTCGATTGGGAATAATTATTTTGCAAACTATACGAAAGCAATCACATGGCATGTTCAACTTAACAATCATAAATAAGGGGTAAGATGCATGCTATGCAAGCATAGATGTAAGAACTAACAAAATTGATTTCAAATTCTAGAGGATGGTGGCACTTACTACCCACCTACCATAATTGAAATTGAATAATGATGTGAATGTAAATTGTCTACAATAACCTTCCATTGATGTAACAGTGAATTATATACAAGGAGAAGATACAACAAGAAGATGGTGAAATTGTTATCAAACAATTTCCATCATAAGAGGACTTGTAACTACCCATTATTCATAACATTCCCCCCTTTACTACACCAACGTTCAATCAAGGTACAAACAAGAAAATTTTCAAATTTTTCAAACTTTACATGTGCAAGAGACTTTGTGAAAATGTCTTCACGTTGATCTACTGTAGGACAAAATTGAAGTTGTATGCTATGCTCCTGAATGTGTTCACGAATCAAGTCACATTGAACAATGTGTTTCTTGCACTCATGAAAATTTGGATTGCCAACAAGTTTTAAAACTTCTTGATTGTTGCGGTTTAGGATCTTTGGTTGTTTTTGTGAAATGCCCATCCCTGACAAAATGTGATGCAAGCATATCGCCTCACAGACAACTCCTGTAGTGCGATATTTTACCTTCGTAGAAGATTGAGCAACAACATGTTGCTTCTTACTTCCTCAAGATATAGGACCGGATCTTAAATAGAATTCATACATAGATGTGGATCTCGTCATCAATGGATCGTACATTGTTCGTATCCATGAATATTTTCAAGAAGAACTGATCATTCTTCTTGCTCTAGACCGTACTCACTTGCTCCATGGATATACCTGAGTACTTGCTTTCTTGCTTTCTAGTTTCACACCCTTGGTTCTTGCATGAACCCGTGAAAGATATCTAACAACATAATTGATATTTGGTTTTGTATAGGATAGATAAATGAGACTCCCAATCATTTGACGATAGAGAGTTACATTTATTTGTGGTGATGGATTGTTTGGGGATAGTTGCAACCTTGTCTCCATTGGTAGGCATGGGCTTGCAATCTATCATCCGAAACTTTTTGAGCATACTTGATTTGTGACATGAAAATGTGATACTACGTCTACCAGACCTTGAAACCAAGACAATGATGCATAAGCCAAAGACCACTCATGTCGAATTACTTTTTCAAATCTTTCTTGGTCCTTTCAATCACCTTCTCTAAACTTCTAATGATGACCAAGTCATCGACATACACAATTAGGATCATGACCTTGCCTCCTTGTTGTTTGAAGTTAGGTTTGGATCATAAGGACTACAACAAAATCTATAGTGCATAAGATACTATCGATCTTGGCATACCAAGCTTTGGGAGCTTACTTTAGCCTATAGAGAGATTTGATGAGCTTGCATACCTTCCTCTCTTGTCCAGGTATGACAAATCCCTTTGGTTGTATCATGTATACTTCTTCAATGAGGTCACCATTAAGGAATGCACTCTTTACATCCATCTGATGCAACTTGCATCAATCTTGAGCTACCATTATGAATACCATTCATGTGGTCTTGTTCTTTGTTGTTTGAGCAAAGGTCTTGTTCTTTGTTGTTTGAGCAAAGGTCTCGTCATAGTCAATGCCTTCCTTTTGTGCATAGCCCTTCGCAACAACCCTTGCCTTGTATTTGTCAATATTGCCATCAGCTTTGTATTTGATCTTGAAAACCCACTTGCAACTAATGGCTTTCTTCCTTGGTGGAATATCAATAAGCTACCATATCTCATTCTTTGTGAAAGCTTGATCTACGATATCCATGACATTCTTTTATTGTTTTAATGCAAAAGCTTCTTGAACTATTATTGGTTCAAAGTTTAGTACAATTGTGCTCATAAGGGCTAGGTTGACCGCATTGCAAACTATGTTGCAAATTCTTAGTCCAATATTTTGTGTCTGGGTACATCATCTAAAATTCGCATCACTAACTATACTGAGATACCACTTGGACCTATGAGTTGTACTCGAAGAAGATGGTTCAAATTGTCTTTGTTCTTCAATTATATCATTTAGAAGATCATCTCCATCAAAATCACCATCATCATCATCATCATCATCATCAAACTCTTCAACCTCTCCCTCAAAGGCTTCATCATCAGACAAAATAATAGGTGCTTAATATAAAACATGTGGCTTAGGAGAAGAGTCACACTCATTCTTCTTGTTAAGCATGACATCTCGACTCATATACAACTTGGTGTCAAGGTCCATGAACCGATGTGTCTTCAACTTGTCCCTATTCCCAACAGAGATTCATCTCTTGGTTTATCATCCAGCTTCATTTACTTCTGCTTTGGAACGCGCATGAATGTTGTGCATCCAAACACTCGAATATGGGACATTGTGGGCTTAATACCCTTCCATACTTCCTTTGGTGTGACACCATTTAGTGGAATTGCCATACGAACAACTTTTTCCCAAAATGCTCTCTCCAATTTTGCATCCCTCAGCATGCTTCACACCATCTCATGAATAGTACTACGACTGTCCATAACACCATTTTGTTGAGGCGTATAGGCAGTTGCCAACTAACATTGAATGCCATTTTGCTTCAAGAAAGCAAAAAATTCATTACTAAGGTACTCCCCCCTCAATCTGAGCAGAGTCCTTGGATATGATGACCAATAAACTTCTCCACATGAGCTTTGAACTCTTTGAAAATGAAAGGCTTCATCTTTCGTTTTTATACAATACACTCACACTCATCGTGTATGCTCATCAACAAACAAATGAAATTATCTACAACCACTGAATCTTAGATCCATGGGTTTGCACAAATTGGTGTCCACCAGGTCGAGTGCACTAGTTGGTCGACGACTGCTAAAGCCAAATGGGGCTTGATGCTACTTTTCTACCAAGCAAGTCATACAAATAGCACCAATCTTTTTAAGTGAGGGAAGACCTCACCATAGCATCATTGTAGACTGCTTTAAGGAAACCAAAATTAAGATGTACAAATCACCTGTGCCAAAGAGTGGAAGCATCATCCTTCGTAGTTCCAAAAGCTTGGTTGTCTTGTAATACAAGTTAAGCCAAAACATTTACCCACATCTGTTGCATGGACAACTATCGAAATTGCATGTTCCAAAGAGTGGCGACATCATCCTCCTTCGCTTCCAAAGCTTGGTTTTTCTTAGTACAACTGCAAGCTGAAACATTTTGACTTTGATTGTTGTATGAGTGACAACTATTGAACCTATGGACTTGTCTCAAATGAGACAATTTATTGTCTCTTGTTCTAGGAAATTCAATCTTTGGGTTCTGATCAAGCAATTGAATTATGGACAATAAGTTCTTTGTGAGGTCAGGCATGTAAAGAACTTCATTCAAGCGATAGGTATGTGAACCAAGATGTAGTGAAACTTCACTAATACCAGCATCGGTGTATGTAACCTACCCTTGATAAGAAGAATGGTCAAGTGACACAAATCTATCCTTTTAGCTTCTCATATGTTTGGTAGACCTCAAATTGGCATACCAATTTGGGCTAGGTTGTGAGATTGCATCAGGAGCTTGTGCTAATTAGATAAAGTCTTCTTGTTCTCCTTCAAAGTTGGTATCCTCCGCTACATTGTCATGTTGGTGTTGAGGTGCATTCCGCCTCTGCTATTGAGGACCCTTCTGCTTGCCTCCTAATGCTGGTTTTTGGTTCTTACTGGAAGCACATTGTGGGAAAGTGTTGTACTTAGACTCCTTAAGTACATGCCCCAGTTTCCCACAAATACAGCATGCAATATTGGAATGTGAAAAGTTCCTTTGTTCTTGTTGCTGTTTATGCCCTTTTTATTGTTGCTTGTTGGGGGGTTCACCACCTTTCTTCGTTTGCATAGGGTTCTTGCCTTTTTGATGCAAGACTAAAACATGTTCATTGAATTGCTTCCTCTTGTTGAAGCAAATTTACGAGTCTTGAAAGTCAAATTTTGGTTGATGTTCTTCAGGGTTGTAACCAAAACATTGAACACAGATGGCAGAGCTCATAGTACGATTGGCACAAGCACATCATCACTCATTGTTTTGCCTAATGCTTGAATCGAAGATCATAACTCAACAATTCTCTTATGAAAACCCTTAAATTTTTTACTGCTCTTCATCTTCAAACAATGGAATTAACTTTGTATATGTAGAATTTGATTCTGGATTTTGGATTCAAACGCCATGTTGAGTTTGTCCCATGTGTCTTTGCTTGTTATAACATCATGAATGTACAATTGAATTTCCTTGGATGCGTTGAACATTATGCTCAACCATGCTCTCTGTTGTGATTTGTCAAACTTCCTTTGTTCGTCAGAGTTGGTGGCATTTCTTCATGTGGTTCTTGAAAGCATGTCCCATAGATCCTCGAACTCAAGGTGAATCTTCAACTTCATTTTCCAGGCGGAGTAGTTGTCTCCTTTCAATAACTACGAATCGAGCAACAACATATTCGGGGCATTAAAAATCATTGTTAGGCTTCAAACTCTGATAAACACTAAGTCATTTGAATATGGCTTGAAAAGAGCTTTCCGAAGAGTATAAATATCCCTATACTCGGGAAAAGAATAATGTGTCTTTGAGCAATAAATAATATGGTCTTGAAGACTTCACAATTTATTGTTAAAACGTTTTATAATTTAGTTCACTTTTTACATTCGAGTTTATTTTATAAAAAGTGAATGTGCACTTTTCCCATGATGCATGTGGGATGAAAGCTAGTTTTTCCTTTTAACTTGAAGAAAATTTATCTTCCTTGGGAAATCTTTTTGACCACATATTTCTCATTATTGATTTCTTAGATCCAACGCCAAACAACTCTGCTTCACATTAGGGTTTATATAACTATGTTCTAAGTCTCCAAATGTTCTTCTAGGGTTTGGCGCTAGTAAACATTCTATGCCACCTACATGCACCACCAAACTCTAGTCTCCTAACATATCAACAACGTCTTCACGCCTCATAAACCTCTTCTTTTGCAAATGGTGAGATTTCAGTGAATGCAATGTGGTTGTTCAATGCTACCAATTGTAAAAATGTCTCACTTTTGCGTTGCAAACAAATGAAGACCTAACTGTGCCTGCATCGAAATGATCACATCAATGCTTGCCTGTGACACATTCAGGTCCCTTTTTACAACACATTTTGTCGACATATTATTTTAGTGCCTCCTTGTCGATAATGGTTTTGACATGTCTTAGATGCAGTTTCACTAGACGACACTCGTTTTCTGTCTAGATGACAACTGAGCTTGATGGTTTTTAAACAACATTCCTCGTCTCCCTTGTCGACTGATAGTTGTATTAGACGGTGAATCTTTGCTGGTGTTTCTTGTCGATATAAAACTTCTTGATCGATGCCTCACACTCGAATACCCTTTATCAAGACGACACTCATGACAAATCATACGAGCCTCACTTATCACTGGACGACTCATGAACTGAATGTCACTCCCTTTGGATGACCCTTATGTTACATTGCATGCATCAACTTCTTTTACCTGCAGTTGCTTCAATTAGACAACTTCTTTAGATGGTCCTTTGTGGCACTCGACCACCTTGGTCCACTCTTGTTTTTCATGTTGGATGTCGACAATCATCATGTCACTTGCTCATTAAAACACTTTGGCTTACGGTGGCTGAATCTCTTTTCGACAACCCTCATTGGTCCTTTTTTTGTCTTAGTAGATGAGCTTCTCTCAATGAGACAACTCTTTCATTTTACTAGATTGATGGTCCTCGGCACGATAACACCCTCGTTGGTGCTTACTATTTTTTCTACGTCCCTCACTTTAATTTCCTCCATGATGGAAGACTTCTTCACATGCATGTCCTTCAACAACTTCAAATGGCACTCCTAAGTAGACAATTTCTTCTTCATCGACCCACCTTGTTGGTTTCACTTGTTGGGGGTTGGTGTTGGCACGTGCAAACAAAGACGACCTTTGGTTCTTCAACAATATAGCTTGAACTAGTTGGTCCTTCCTTTGGACAAAACCTTAAACACAAACGTTTCTCTTTTTGGATGATTGTTGCCTCCATGCCAAACTTTCTCTACTCGTACGCACTAAACAAATTTGTGTACTATGTTGAATCTCAAGAAACTCCTAAAATGGTTGGAATCCTCTGACTTTGATATGTCTCCCGCAACTTTTTTCTTCTATGAAAACAATAATAATAAAACCAAAACAAATGCAGAAGTTCCTCATCAAACTTCAATTGGACATTAGATGTCCTCTTCTTCCCACAACCATGAACAAGACTTTATCTGGTCCTCTTCACTCCTTGCGATCTTCACATGACTACGAACTTTGAAAACCCCTCCTGGATTGGCTAGGACAAATTTCAAGCAATCGTATTCAACTCCCACTCCGCAGCTCTAGCGATCCCACCTATGAACTGTGTCGCTCTGATACCAAAGGATGTGACTGCAGATTGGTTGTGCTGCCTCCCATTGATGTAATAATGAATTATTTACTAGGAGAAGATACGAGTGTTAGGAGGTGAAGTCACTATGCAATGTTTTAGCCAGCAGCAGTACTAGACGTCTAGGCAGCAAACGTCTAGGCAGCGAGACGTCTAAATGCGGAAGACGAACAGGTTCAGGCGCCTTCCTTGGGAGTGGAAACGAACAGTTTTTGGAGGCTTCCTTTGGGAGAGGAAACGAACAGTTTGGAGTCTTCCTTCTGCTCTATAAAAGGGACTTGATCCCTTGCATATGACGTAATGTTGAAAATGTTGAAAACGTGAATGTAAAGTTTTGCTGAAAATAATAAAGAAAGAGAAGTTGCCATTGCCCCGTGGTTTTCCTGCACATTGCAGGTTTCCACGTAAATCTCTGTGTTACTTGTGTTGCTTGTTTTTGTTCTCTGTTATTGTGTTTCCACTTGCAGGTATAAAATCTGAAGTTTTTCCTAACATCTGGTATCAGAGCTCAAGGTTTTGTGCGAGTGGGAGCTGCAACAATGACAGGAGGTGTAACCAAGTTCGAGATTGAGAAATTTGATGGCAGGAACTTCGCTCTATGGAAGATGAAGGTGGAGGATTTGTTGGTTCAGAATGACCAAGCTCAAGCCTTGAAAGGGGTCGCGAGTAAACCGAGCAGCATGAAAGATGAGGAGTGGGCAACGCTTGACAGGAAGGCGGTTTCTACAATCCGTCTCTGCCTAGCGGACTCTGTCTTGTTCAATGTAGCTGAAGAGAAGACCGCGGAAGCCCTTTGGCAAAAGCTTGAAAAGTTGTATGAAACAAAATCAGCAACAAATAAGGTTTTTCTGAAAAAGCAGCTTTATAGCTTGAGGATGAAGGAAAGTTCATCCGTGGTAGATCATTTGAATGAGTTTAATACTCTTATCAGTAAACTGGTTTCAGTTAATGTGAATATGGAGGATGAAGATAGAGCTATCACCCTACTTTGTTCCCTCCCGGACACTTGGGATCATATGGTGATGACCATCAGTAATTCATCATCAGGAACTCTCAAATTTGATGATGTGGTAGCCGCTTTGTTGGCAGAAGAGTTGAGGCGAAAAACGTCTCTGGAACCCTCAACCAATGAAGCCCTATCCGTGAGAGGTCGATCTTTCGAGGGGAGTAAACAAGGTAGAAAACAGTCCAGATCTAAGTCTAAAGGACATAAGCAAAAAGGGAAGTGTTGGCATTGTGGGAAGCCAGGACACTCAAAAAGGATTGTTGGCAATTAAAGAATGGTGAAAAGCAAAATCAGCCATCAGCTGAGGCCAGTGCAGCAGATTCAGGAGAGACGGCAACATGTGAAGCCTTCTGTATCAGTAACAACAGATCTGTTTTATATACCTGGGTTTTGGACTCAGGTGCATCTTTCCACATGTCTCCCCACAGAGACTGGTTTGACAAATATCAGCCATACTGTGGTGGAAAGGTCTATTTGGGTGATGATCACCCTTTAGAAATTGTGGGAAGAGGGGATATAAGGATCAGGTTGGACGATGGTAGAGAAAGGATGTTATGTGATGTGCGACATGTGCCCGATTTGAGGAAGAATTTGCTCTCAATCAAAATGATGGATAAGCTAGGGTATTCTGTCACTTTCAGTAACAACTACTGCAAAATTACCAGAGGAGCTCTTGTAGTAGCAAAGGGAGAATCTTATGGGACCCTATATCGTTTATGCGGTGATACGGTGACAAACCATGCAGCAACAACAACTTCTGTTCAGGATGCAGTAATGCTATGGCATCAACGCCTAGGCCATATGAGTGAAAAAGGTCTGAAAATTCTGCATGACAGAGGTATGCTTTCTGGGATTAAGTCTTGTAATTTAGACTTATGTGAGCACTGTATTTTTGGTAAACAAAAGAGGGTTCGGTTTACTGCAAGTCCTGGTAAGAGTTCTGATTTTCTGCAACTTATACATTCGGATATATTTGGACCAGTCCCCACTCAGTCCTTAAATGGCGCCATCTATTTTCTGACTTTTATAGATGATTATTCTAGGAGAGTGTGGGTTTATTTTCTGAAGAAGAAGTCGGAAGCTTTGCAGAAATTTAAAGAGTTCAAAGCACGGGTAGAGAAGAGTTTGGGCAAGTCGATTTTATGTCTCAGGTCAGATAATGGGGGTGAATATTGCTCCAAGGAATTTGATAAATTTTGTATGCAGGAAGGTATTAAGCACCAGAAGACAGTACCATATACTCCACAACAAAATGGTGTGGTTGAGCGGATGAATCGCACAATCATGGAACGTGCAAGAAGCATGCTTAGCGCAGCCATGTTGGAGAAAAAGTTCTGGGCAGAGGCTGTTAATACAATTGTTTATCTTATTAACAGGTCACCTACAGCTGCGTTGGATGGACAGATTCCGGAGGAGGTTTGGTGTTGTAAGCCAATTGATTACTCTCATTTGCGTACCTTTGGCTGTGATGCGTTTGCCCATGTACCCAAAGAAAAAAGGTCCAAGCTTGACCCGAAGTCAAGCAAATGTGTTTTTCTCGGCTATGGAGATATAGTGAAGGGGTATAGATTGTGGGATCCTACTGCCCACAAGGTAATTATTAGCCGGGATGTAATTGTTGATGAAAAATCCATGCAAAGGAAGGAGGTACAACAAACTCCTAATGTTGTACCAGTTGAAGTAGAAATGAGTGAAGATGAATATGAAAATCAGCATGCTGAAGTTTTTGATCAGCATGCAGAACAACAAGTAGAACAACAAGTAGAGCAGCCACAACGGTCACAAGACCAAGAGCCACAATCGACAGATCATTGGGTTAGAAGATCTACACGTCCACAAAAGTGTCCGGAAAGGTATTCTCATGTTTATCAGTCCTCTTTTGCTTTGTTAACTGATGATGGTGAACCTAGTTCATTTCAGGAAGCTAGAGAGTCTGAGAATGCAGAAAAGTGGAGGAAATCCATGGAGGAGGAAATCGAGGCACTTCGCAAGAATAAAACGTGGGAACTTGTGGATCTCCCACTGGAAGAAAGACTGTTGGAAACAAGTGGGTGTACAAAGTGAAGAAGAACAACGATGGGTTGTTGGAACGCTATAAAGCTCGCTTGGTGGCAAAAGGCTATGTGCAGAAGTCAGGTATTGACTTTAATGAAATTTTCTCTCCAGTTGTGAAGATGACTACTATTAGAGTTCTACTTGCACTTGTAGCTGCACAGGATTTAGAACTGGAGCAGCTTGATGTAAAGACTGCTTTCTTGCATGGTGATCTCGAGGAAGAGATATATATGGATCAGCTTGAGGGCTATGAAGAAAGAGGCAAAGAGCATTTGGTTTGCAGACTGAAGAAATCACTGTACGGGTTGAAACAGGCGCCAAGGATGTGGTACAGGAAATTTGACACCTTCATGAAGAGCCAAGGTTTCAGCAGGAGTGAAGCTGACCATTGTGGATACTATAAGAGGTTTGATGATGGCAGTTTTATTATTTTGCTGTTGTATGTTGATGATATGCTGGTTGCGAGGCCCCAACATGAAGAAAATCATTGATCTTAAGGCTCAATTGGCTAGGACATTTGAAATGAAGGATTTAGGAGCAGCAAACCAAATTTTAGGGATGAAGATACACAGGGACAGAAAAGGAAGAAAGATCTGGTTAAGTCAAAAGTCATATGTGGAAAAGATTCTGCAGCGCTTCAATATGCAGAATGCAAAACCAGTTAGTACCCCACTTCTTCCACACTTAAAGTTGTCTTCCAACCAGTGTCCTAGAACAGAAGCAGAGAAGACAAGCATGTCTCGTGTACCGTATTCATCAGCAGTAGGAAGCCTCATGTATGCCATGGTGAGCACCAGACCGGATATTGCCCAAGCAGTGGGAGTAGTCAGCCGGTACATGGCAAATCCTGGTAAGGAGCATTGGAATGCGGTGAAGTGGATATTCAGATATTTAAGAGCCACTTCAGATGTTGCCATTTACTTTGGATCGGCAGATTTGCAAGTTAAAGGTTTTGTGGATTCTGATTATGGTGGAGATAGAGATGGGAGAAAGTCCACTACAGGATATACCTTCACTCTTGTTGGAGGAGCGGTGAGTTGGGCTTCTAAGTTGCAATCTGTTGTGGCTTTATCAACCACTGAAGCAGAATATATTGCAGCAACTCATGCCAACAAAGAGGCAATTTGGCTAGAGCGATTGTTGGGTGACTTCAAGGTAATGCAGGAGAAAATTACGCTGCATTGTGATAGCCAAAGTGCTATTCAGCTAGTGAAGAATCCAACATTCCATGATCGCACGAAACACATTGATGTCAAGTACCACTTTATAAGAAATGTGGTGGAAGAAGGTAGGATCCTGTTGCAGAAAATCGACACTGAAGTGAATCCTGCAGATATGCTTACAAAGTCGGTCAAGGTAGAGAAGTTTGAGTGGTGCAGAACTTCTCTGGGCTTGCTGAAAAAGTAACAAGGGCAGCATTGGGCAATTGGCACTGGATGAAAATCTTTGGCAGAAGAATTCCTGAATACTGACTTCAAGTGGGAGAATGTTAGGAGGTGAAGTCACTATGCAGGGTTTTAGCCAGCAGAGACTGCTGCTAGACGTCTAGGCAGCAATACTAGACGTCTAGGCAGCAGACGTCTAGGCTGCTAGACGTCTAGGCAGCAGTGCCAGACGTCTAGGCAGCAGTGCCAGACGTCTAGGCTGCTAGACGTCTAGGCAGCAGACGTCTAAATGCGGAAGACGAACAGGTTCAGGCGCCTTCCTTGGGAGTGGAAACGAACAATTTTTGGAGGCTTCCTTTGGGAGAGGAAACGAACAGTTTGGAGTCTTCCTTCTGCTCTATAAAAGGGACTTGATCCCTTGCATATAGTAATGTTGAAAATGTTGGAAACGTGAATGTAAAGTTTTGCTGAAAATAATAAAGAAAGAGAAGTTGCCATTGCCCCGTGGTTTTCCTGCACATTGCAGGTTTCCACGTAAATCTCTGTGTTACTTGTGTTGCTGTTTTTGTTCTCTGTTATTGTGTTTCCACTTGCAGGTATAAAATCTGAAGTTTTTCCTAACAACGAGAAGAAGATGGTGAAATCATTATCAAACAGTTTCCACCATGTCAAAACCCATAACTACCCATTACTCATAACAAATAAAAGGTATCTTATCCAGAGCTTGATGGCAAAGGAGCTTGAGTATCATTTCCAGCATTGCTTATGTCATTTTATCTTTTTTCCTTTGTTAATGGGAAATAAGTGAGGAATTGTCACACAATTGATTTTATATTTGAAAGAAGGGGCAATAAAATATTGAATACTGTTTGAGAACTACAAAAACTATGGAACCTTTGTATGCATGGAAAAAAATCCCCAATAACTGAAGTCAGTCATAATTTTAGACCTCTAGATTACATGACAGAAACCATTAACAGTGAAAAATACTCAGGTTTCAACGTATAACAAGATACATCAGTAACTTATTGTATCTCTAATTTGAGAACGGGACACCAGTGCCCGTACCTATAGCTGTACCCCTAATCTGGTAGCTGAGCTAGTGGTCTGTGAGTTAAGCATCATAGTATCACATATTGCAAAATGAACCATCAAATGTTACAATCAGTACAAGCATAGCTTCCTATGGTTTACTTTAATGCCACTAGAACTTTCCTTTTCAAGTCTCATGAGATAGCATGACAATTAGTTTATTAATTATGAGAAAGTCAAAGAACTTTATACAGATTGTCTGTCTGGACATATCCTCCGAGGTGTCATACTGATAAAGCTATAGCAAAGTGCAAGCGTGTTTATTTTTGAAAAAATAATTTTATTTAATCATATTATATTATGGTTAACAATTATTGCTTATCTGCAGGGACAGATCACCATGTTGCTCACTTGTACGATATCCATACTTTTGAATGCTACTTATCATCAGCATTGCAGGAAACAGATTCTGGAGGGGCTATAAATCAGGCATGGAACCTTTTCTTTGGCTTTTGGTCT
This sequence comes from Wollemia nobilis, assembly GCA_028583015.1. Lineage (NCBI taxonomy): Eukaryota > Viridiplantae > Streptophyta > Pinopsida > Araucariales > Araucariaceae > Wollemia > Wollemia nobilis. The sequence goes on along the minus strand of JAQPPZ010000689.1, from coordinate 4,827,581 downwards.
GTCATGTTTGACTTATTTTTTCCTTTCTATGTACTTATACATGTTCTGGCATATGCCCTAGCTTTAAAACATGGAAGATGAGATGTATTATTCTCTTATTGTACATGTACTTCCTGAGAAGTGTTTGTTCAGTTTATCATGCTTGCTCTACATTTAGGTTCGATATTCAAAAAATGGTGGGATATATGTGACTGTCTCAAAAGATGGGGGAGTACGAATATGGGATGGTGTAACATCTCAATGTGTGCGAGCTATTATTGGAGCGCATGGTTCTGCAGAAGCTACTAGTGCAAGTTTCAGTAATGATCAGAGGTATTTATAAAAAAAATTGTGATATTTGAAGCAACGATAGCACCCTATTCAAGAAAATTGTGTTCATGATTTATTTTTTTGCAACTATAGATCCAGAGGGAGGAGTAACTTTACGACTATCTCTTTCATTCTTTCTGAAGTTCTTCAATTACCTAATATCTGCTAATTTCTTATATATAAAATTGCATCTTATAGAATCTTAATGCCTTGACAACTTTGATTTTTGACAATTTTGTGTTCATTTTTACTGGAAATCCATTACTTCATTAAAATTGGTTTTGATATGATTCTTGGCCACAAAGTAAATTATATTGTAAAAATATTTCAAGGTCAAATATTAAGAAAATGCTTGGGTAAAAGGGCAAAACATGTATGTTCTTCTTCTGTTTTCAACTTTCCAGTTATTGGAAACATTCTCTACAGAAGATTTATTGGACATGCATTCTCTTTACTCATTGCTTTTTCTCATTGACAATAAACATTTTTTGGAATTTGAAAACATGTTTGCATTGATAATGAATCCAAAACCTCATATAAGTGTAGCATTTAGTCCAAGTCAGGCCGATTCTGTGTGGATATGATCTATAGAACAGTTATAAATGATGAGCCTTGACATTATTCGATTTGGATGGTTCATGGATAGGTTGTTTGGAGGCATAATGTATGACCAAGTACAAGTCAAGCCATAGGCGAAACTTGAGAAAATAGATTGTTGGAGAGGCTATTCTTGGATTCTGTCCTTTTAATGAGTTGGATGATGGTGGAAATAGTTTTGAGAGGTCCATGGTATGTCGTGATGCATAGGTGTATCAACAAGAGGGATGATCCATGCAAGGACCAAAGACCGAGGGTTCAACCAAGAAACCAAAATGACCATTGGAGGCTGGCCAAAGCACATAGGACTACCAATATATGACATGTTGTTTCAGTGGAAGTTGTATGACTGGCATGGGTAGTGATGCAATATTTTGATAAGAGGGTTCAAGTGCCAAGGTCATACGAAAGCAGAAATGACTATGAATGGCCACCAATAGACCCTTCTTGCCACGCTTTGTAGGCATAACAGGAACAACAGTTCAATTAACAATATGGAACCAGGTTCATTAGATTCTTTGTGAAAAGATGATAGGTACCTAGGAATATGATACTGTAGGTTATATGGGTGTTATGGGTAGTTGGCATGGGCAACGTATAACATAAGTTTTATGGTATCAGGATAGTATATTATAATAATGAGTTAAGGGTTGGCTAGGGTTAGGGTTATACCCTTCCCAAAATAGCATTAGATGATGAGTATATAAAGAAGAGATCTTTTATCATCAAGCATATCAGTTATTCTTGTAATTGTCTTTGCTCATAGAGCATCCCTTTCATCTTGGATATCTTGTGGAGTTATTCGTTCTTGAAGAAGTATTTTTTATGTTGCCCTAACTAAAGGGTACTATCTATCTTTGTCTCTTTGTGGGTTTATGTTGTGGAATGATTTTATTTAATATTTCAATAGATTTGTGGTAGATTTATGTTTATGAGAATAAAGGTTCTTAACATAATGTTAGGACGTCTATCCCTGACCCTTTTATTATAATGATCATTGTAGTAGTCATAGTTTAGTTATGTGGCTCAGGCACCTATTTTGTTTGTGGGACTGACCCTTTAGCACTACGGTTAGGGTTATTCAGCTCGGGTGCCTATTTTGAGTGTTTGGCTGCCCCGGAAGCATTAGGATTAGGGTTTGGATAATTATACATTGAATTTGTAAGGAAAAGGATCATTATCTTAAATCTTATTTTGTATTAAAGCACTGCTTTTGAGATTAACCCCTCAAAGAGGCTTGTCATACATTGTAACCGATTCTTGGAAGTATAAGTATATTTTGCAATTATTCTTGTGTTCAATTGGACATTCTCTCTTTTGGCATATTGTAGTTTTTGTTTGGCTAAGCTTTTGCAGGTAATACCATAACAATTGTTATCAAAGCTCTAACTATGGAGGGTTATTATACCATTCCTGTAGCCGCACTATTATATATTCGAGGCATAAAGAGAGTAACTTTATGGGGCTAATGGCTTATCGGTGCACCATAGATTCAGATGACTGATGGCTGCCCATGGGAAAGTTTCTCTTAAATGTAGAGGGTTCGCTGATATACCCAAAGGTACGTGGAACCTCAAGTCCATATATATGGGTGTTGTGGATGGTTGGCATGGGGCACACATAACCTAAGTTTTATGGTATCAGGATATTATATTATAATAATGAGGTATGTAATGGTTGGCTAGGGTTAGGGTTATACCCTCCCAATTTAGCATTAGATGATGAGTATATAAAGAAGGGATCTTGTATCATCATTTGTATCAGTTATTCTTGTAAATTGTAATCATCTTTGCTCATGGACAACCCTCTTATCTTGAGTGATCTTGTGAAGTCTTTCCTTAAGGAGTATTTTTGGTGTTGTTGTACCTTTGAGGGTATTACTTATCTGTCTCTTTGTGTGGGTTTATGTTGTGGAATGCTTTTATTTAATATTTCAGTATATTTGTGGAAGATTTATGTTTTTGAGAATAAAGGTTCTAAACATCTGGTATTAGGTGAACGACTCTAGTAAAGTGGGATTGTTTTCAGATTTGCATAGTTTCCATAGAAAAAAGCAAAATGAGATTTCATTTTTCCGAAGCCATATATTTGCATAAAGGTGTTAGATTCAAACTTTTTTTGCGCCATTTTGTAGATTTCTTTGAGCATTACAAAAACAAGTGACCACATGCTAAATTTTGATTACGATTGAGGAAGTCATGTTTATTTAAAGTTGGCTACCAAAGCTCATAAGATGATGTTTTTTGATAGTGTGGAATTCGTTAGACAAAAAATGTTTTTATATCTTTGAGTCTAGGTAAGGAAATCAATTGTCATTTGTTGCTCTTTGAAGGAAATTTTTATTTTTCCTTTTTTATGTGGTATTTGGGTTAGATTTGGTGAGGAAGAATATTATGAAGTATATTTATATGAAACCCTAGTTTTCATTGTGATTTTTTTGGGAGAAGCTTATGGAGTCGCCAAAATTTATTGGAAAGGATGATATTGATGCCAAAGATTGGTGGAACAGTTTTAAATTCTTAAATTCGGCTAACTTTATGTGGCAAGATATGTTTTTTTTGTTTGTTAGAAGGGAAAGCTTTACATTGGCTTGGAAGCTTTGCCACAACCAATGATTATCAATTCATTTGGGAAGAATTTAAGCAAACATTCTTGAGCAAACGGGAACCTGAGATAAAAGATAAATGGATAACTAATTTGAAGGATGTGATTAAAGTCTATGAAAAAGAAATAAAAATGCCCAAGGAATATAAAGAAGGAACATATATGGATGACAGTGTGAAGGCTAAGGGAACCAAACCTTTGGCATCAAACAAACAACAGAATGGTCAGAACAACTTCTTTCCATTTAAAAGTTTTATTTTGTAGGTTCATGGATGCATTAAAAAAAAAAGGGTTAACAACAAGTATAATTTTGTCAATATTGATTTGGCTAAGGGGTTGTAGGTTCAAGCAAAGAATATCAAAGACATATAGGTTGAGGGTGAGAATGTTCATGTTTTCAAGGATTTAAAGATCAATATGGATAAATATGTCTTACATTCAGATTTTTATGGTATAGTGATGGATGTGTGGAGTTTGTTCTTGGTTATCCTTGGACTCATCGGGTTCTATTAACATTAATGTGCAAAAGAAGGTAACATTGCAAGATATTTCTTAGCTTAAGGAGCAAGGATCTAGAAGAGTGAGAAGTTATTGTAGGTGAAATATTGAAGAAGCAACAAAAGAATCAGAAGCAGAGTGTTAAGGAAAAAGCAGAAGAAAAGTCTAAGGAGGCACAAGTGAGAGCGAACAAGGGAGAAACAAATAAAGGGCATCAAAAAAGAAAATGCAAGGAAGAACCAAAAGAAGGGCATAAGAATGAAGGGCATGAATCAAAGGACGACCATCCAAAAGATATTGAAATAGAGAAACCAAAGGATGAAGAGTCAAAGGAAGCAGAACATTTGGATAAGGTTGCAACATATCACCACCCACACCATGAGTTGCAACAATCATGGAGGCATGGGATAGAGCATCTGAAGAACTATAATGGACCTACATGGAATAAAAAAGGCATCAAGTATGACAATACATGGTAGAAAAAGAGCAGTAATTATGGACATCAAAGTGACACAATGCACACATGGAACCAAAGGAGCACTAATGAATAGTAGAGTGGCATAGTAGAAGCATGGCATCATAGAGGACCATCACCAATCAAGATTTCACTTGGATGGATGGATGATCAAAATGGATACCGGTTGTTAGCAATGATTCAAAGATCATACAATTTGGTTTCATCTCATGTTTCCAAGACGAAACATTGTTAAGGGGGGCAGAATGATAAGTACCTAGGGATATGATATTGTAGGGTATATGGGTATAATGGATAGTTGGCATGGGCCATACATAGCCCTAGTTTTACGATATTGAGATATTATACTATAATAATAAGTTAAGGGTTGGCTAGGGTTAGGGTTAGATAATGAATATACAAAGAAAATATCTTGTATCATCAAGTATATCAATTATTCTTGTAATCGTCTTTGCTTGCAGAGTGACCCTCTCATCTTAGGAGATTTTGTGGAGTTATTCCTTAAGGGGTATTTTTGGTGTTGCCCTACCATAAGGGTTCTATCTATCTCTATCTCTTTGTGAGTATTTGATATTTCATTAGTTTTGCGGATGATCTATGTTTATGAGAATAAGGGTTCTTAACAAAAGAGCTTTCCAATAGTATATAAAATGATAGAATTTGGATGAAAATCAGCCCCAGACTGACCCAAAATGGATCTGAAATGACCATGAAGGAAACCATTAGGATCAATCTCACCTCTTAGCCCCAAATGAATTGTTTATTATTATTTTTTTTAACGAGACCGGACCACATTTCGGAGTTAAGCCAACAATTCTATTTGACCCACTCATTGATCCAGATCACATCTTCTTGGTGGGAGGCTTTTGGACCCTTGAAAGCTTAGAAACTGAACCAAGATAGTATACCTTTCCTCTACCAAATTCCAAGCATACCACTTTGCTTTTCTTGTTAGCTAACCCTTGAGTTTCATTTTCCAATATTGGTGCTTTCCTTCTTATGTAGAACATAGTAGTCAGACTCGTCCCGAGTACTCGCCGAGTTCGAGTCCGAGTGGGCTCAGCCGTGCCGAGTCCACTTGTACTCGTTTTTTTCCTGGACTAGGCCGAGTCCGGGGCCGAGTCCGAGTCCGGCCCAGACTTGCGAGTCCCAATGTCGGGACTCAGTTGGCCCAACAAAAATTATAATATAAATAAAAAAAATTATTCCTGCAAATCATTGTATCGGTGGTGCCTGTCCTAATTCTGTGAAAAATGTGCAGAAAAATACCTCCATCAGCAAGCCAAAAGCTGTCTTAGTTGGAATATTGGGAATAGGCCGTATTGGCAAAACTACCTTAGTAAAGGCCGTATGCAAATGCATCCTCCTTTTTATTCAATATTTGATCCACTGCTGAAAACGTCAATGGTCTTCAAGATTTGCAGGAATGAATCCCAATTATCAAACCATATTCATGCTTTTAAGTCTATATTTGCGGTCGAAAATGTCTTTCGACAATCTTTTCGAGTGACTAGCCATAGCTTGCAATGAAGAAATTCCCTTTATTGAGAATGCAGTTCGAGAACTATGGAGGGAGGCTTTTATTGAAAGAATTGAACCTCAAATTCGCGTGCACGATTCCCTTATTGAGTTCTCTCGATATAAAGTAGACGAGGGGAAAATGGTTGTGGGATTGATTGCTGTGTTGGCTTTCAAATGAATTTTACCTTTACCTCTCTTTAATTGTTTCTATTAATACAAAGGGAATAGAATAGATACATTTTATCAATTGTTTTTATTAATACAAAGTTAGATAAGGATATGAATTTTAATTTTAATTTTTTTAATTTATTTTTAATGTTAAATTATTTAAAAATATTATGATCTTAAAATAATTTAAAAAATATATACATTTGAATATAAAATTTTACATGAAAATTATTTATATGTAATTATTATTCATTTTGATTTATGTATTTTTTATTTTATTTTATCTTGTATTTGATAAATTATTTTTCATTTTAAACTAAGATAAATTTCTTATTTGTATAATGTTGAATGTTGAGTAAGTGTGTTAGAATATACTAATAAGTAATATGCATGAAAAAACTTATTTTTTTAAACAAAAAATTGTTTTTTTTTTTCCATTTTTTGCTTTTTGCTGAGTCTTGCCGAGTATTTTTTCAAAGTCCCGAGTCCCGAGTTCGAGTTTTGCTACTATGATATAGAATAGACTTGCTTTGCAAAAAGGTATCTTCATTTAAATGAGCATCATCGTGTGGTGTCAAATACTTTATGCTGAAACCTACCTTTCTTGCTTGTTACATGTAGGCTCTCTGCATTCACAACAGAGTACATCTTCATGAAAGGTGGGAGATCTAATTCAAGAACCTTGTTGACTACCTGTTTGGGAATAGGGAAAAGACTCTACCAAAAGGGCTTCAACTTTTTACCACTCCATGAGTCGTTTTATTTCCCAAGTGCAGCCACACCATATCTCCAATCTTAAAGGAATGATAAATTTTATGCTTATCATGCCTTGCTTTGTATATGACTTGAATCTTTTCCAAGCAATGTTGAAACTTTTGGTGAATCAACTTGATCTTCTCCACAAATCTAATGTTCTTGGTTTACCTCCTTAACTATTTTCATGGGAAAACTCAAATGCTAAATATAAAGGTGAATCAGGAAGATAACCATAACATGATTAAAAGTGTGGCATGTTAGTGGAATCATGAATTGCTTTATAACAAACATGTTGAATATGAGGCAAACTCTTATCCCAAGTGTTTGGGCTTCTCCAAGCTGTGTTGTTCTTGTAATAAATCAACTTGATTTTCGGCAAAAATCTAGTATGCTTGGTTGACATCTTTATGGCTGGTTGAATATCCATGGGAAAACACAAATTATAAATGTGAAGGTGAATTAGGTAGATAGCCATAACAAGATTCACAAAATGTGACATGTTATTGGAACTATCAACTGCCCTATTACAAACCTGTTGAATATAAGGCAAATCCTTATCTCAAGTCTTTGGAATTCTTCCTATTGTAACTCTGAACAAGATGAATCACAGACCTATTCACGATTTTTGTCTATCCATCTGTTTGAGGATGAAAGGCTATGAACCTTTTCCACTCACTATCTATCTTGTCCCACAAAGTTGTTCAAAAGGAACAATGAAATTTGGCCTTTTGATCCGAAGCAATGGGCTTTGACAATCCAAAATGGACCTCAACCTGCTAAAAGAACTTATGAGCAGCCTCTTGACTGGAAATAGTCTTCTTACAGTGTAGTACTATGCACATCTAATTAATGCACATCTGAGTAAAGTAATTAACAATGACAAAAAATGTAGTCATTCTTTTGCTTAGTGTTGGGCACACAAACTTTGGAGGTCTTCAAATGTTGGTAGATCTCTCCAAAACTCTTGCCTTGAGCATACATGTATAGGAACTCCTCACTTGCTAAATGTTCAATCTGCATACCAACACTAGCTGCAACAATAGGTTTAGATAGCAAAGCAACCATTTGATTGTCAATGCCTTTTTTTATACGCAACAAGAAGATAAGATTGTTGGAAAATCCACAGAACCAAATCGAACTCTCATGGAGCAGCCTGTTGTACAATCCATGGAACTGATTACTACAGATCCTTCAGAAAATATTGTTTCAGAGCTTATGGTGCAGGATGCTGTTGAAATAGGTCTTGCTCAAGGCATTTGAATTCAAAGAACAGCCTTTTGCTACATCAACGTGCAAGGAAGAGGCTACTTTAGAAGTGACATAGATGCAAATCCTTGAGAGTTCTATTATGAAATCCCCTAAAAAGGAAATATTCCAAATTTTTTACCTACTGCAGAACTCAAAAGGCTGCAGAAACAGTTGCAGAGGGCAACTGAGGAAGCTCTAGGGTGGAAGACAGGAAGAATCAGATCAGAGAGGTTATATTTCTGTGGAAAGATGCCAACACATAGTGGTCTCATTGAGGAATGAAAAGAGGCATAAAGAGAAAAAAATTTAAACATTGCAAGAGCAGCTATAGCAATAAGCTGCACAATTGAAAGAAAAGAAGTCTTACAACAAGAGACTGAAGAAAATGGATTCTTTGGCAGGTGAGTTTGGTTCCTCTATAATAGCTCATGAGCCACTTGCATGAGTATCTTACCTTTATTTGAAAGAACAGTGGTATTGGTTCCTGCTTGACATATTGCCTTGTGTCTCCCTATTATCATTGAGAGACCTTTTTAATCTATCATACCATCTTCTATAGCATCTCACAAAGGTAAAACTTGCTCTCTGAACTCTATTTACATAACTATGTTTTGCCTGAGCTTACAAAATGGTGTCTTAATTCTTTTGTGGAAGATATCACCTTGAGAGCATTCACTTTGACCATGTAGAATAAAATCTAGAGATTCAAAGAATGGCGAGTTTATATGGCTGAAGAGTTGAGCACCGGATTGATGGTGACGGAGGGCAGTACATGTCCATCCAACAAAGACTATCACTGAGCATTGGGCCTTCTATCAAATTCAAGAGAAGATGGAGGAGCAGTAGCACTTCGCAGTGTAACAATTTAAGGCATTTGCTAACTCTATGGACAGTGCCATGAGGGATTCCCAAAGGAGATGGAATGTGATGACAGATGAGTTGAAGAAGAGGGAACCCTTTTCATTCCCTATCTTTGAAGCGGCATTGGTATGCTCCAAGATACATCAAACATTGTGGGATTCACTGGCTAGGCCTTAGATTCTGATTTCCCTTGTAATGGTGTGCAATTCCAAATTGTGGAAGAGCCGAATTGTTTGACATGGAGGGGCAAAGTGGGATTTGGAAGCATATTTAATTGTTTGACATGGAGGGGCAAGGTGGGATTTGGAAGCATATTTAGGTGGTTACATGATATCACACCCAAAGCGAGTACTTACACTGAGCCTTTTCAGCAAACCGTCAGAAAGCCAAGTTGCTATAAACAGTTTAAGTACCTTAATATAGTTATGTGGGTTTAGCTCAGTTATTTCCTGTGATTTGGTGCCTTAGATAGCATTTTACAAAGTTTTGAATGAGATGATTGAGTTTTGCTTGATGGTGGTACTATTAGGGTTGCTTCGGAAAGGTTTTGTAGGATTTCTGTCTCTTTAGAATGTTCTATTTGTTGCAGAACTCTCAGTGAACAGACAAATTTAACACATGGAGAGAAGGTGTAAGGACGGCGACAAATCTTTCTTGAAATTCGCAGCATGTTTATATTTAAAGGGGTTTCTAGATAAACGACTCTAGTTTGATGCATGGTGTCCGAAATAGGGAACAATATGATCTCTACTACATGGCTGAGCAGGTGTGGAAGTAAATTGGGGTGCATAAAGAAAACATTGTGAATCAATAATCCGAACCGAGCACTGCCTAAATGAACAGGCTATCTTCAGCTTGCCCAATAGATTAGGTGAAGGATTTTCCTTTGTTTGTCAATAGTGGATTTTACTGACCCTTGTGAGCTGTATTTCCAGCAGCACAGGGTATATTTAGAATCTTGTTAGTCTATTCTTAGATCTGGTTAGATACTATAGATCCGTTGTTCTAAGTACCTCTCACCATTCGGAAAAGAGGGATAGTTGGATCGATAGAGTAGGATAGATTAGCAAAGATCAGTACGTAACCCACACGTTTAGTAATTTTAATAAAGCTCAGATTGCTGTGTTTTGTCCACCTATGTGGGCAAAGAAGTTTCAGTCGGTGGAATCAACTTGTCCTTTAGAGCCTGGGCCCATTTGTGCCATTGTACTCTCTTCAAATAGATTAGGATTGTTAATGTAATCATTTACTTCCATAGCTGAGTTCTGCATATTTAGCTACAGATGTATGTGATGAATGAATTTTTTTCTGTAGGTAAAATTACATTTCCATGTCTGATATTGTTTTTGTAGTAGTGTTTTTGCCCCATTTGTTTTGTTTCTAATTGGTTATATGGGATTGAAATGGGCCCCATTCAATCTACATAATGATTGCGTCACCATGGTGTTTCAATAAACCAAAAAAGTTGTATTACAATTGGTAGTCAGGCTGCCTTCACAACAGAGGACATCTTTGAAACTGAGTCTCCACACTGGAAGCCCATGTTTTTAACCACTTGAGCTCATGCCATTTCATTCTCTAGCAAAATCTTCTTGCATTTCTTTATTTCATTAATACAGTTAGATCTGGAGTAGTACTTTGTCTTTATTTTCCTATTTCAGTTTAAAGTTTAATAGTTGACATTATGCTACGTAATGCTACACAATTTTTCTGAAGCTTGGAATAAACCTTCTGTCACATTAACTTAATCTGCATGAACCAACACATCAGTATCGTTGAGATTGGACTGTGGCATTATATAATAGATTAGTAACCTTCCAAATATCATAACTCTCGTAGTTTGCATATACAATGCTCTGTATATTAGAACCTCTCACTCCGATTCACAAATTATATAGTGACCATGTAGTTCTGTAGTATCAGGAAGATTGAAATAATTGGACTTGGTTGGAGAGTGAGTCAAACATCAAACACTATCCTAGTGTGCTAGAGGAAAGACTTTTGCTTCAGCTGCCTGACTGAACACATTCCAACTCCTCCTTTTAGATCCATCAATATGCAAAACTAGGAGGGATTGTCACCTGTTAAGCACTTCAGTCTGTCCATTTGTTTGGGGATGGATGGCAGTCAAACGATCAAGGCATGTGTCAGACAAATTTCACAAATGTTGCCAAAACAAGTTGAATAACCTTAAGTCTTTGTTTGACACTGTAGAATCTAAAATGCTAAAATGTACCCATTGATGCTTGGAAAACAACCAGGCAATTTGAGCAGCATCAATGCCTTTCTAGCATGGTAACATGATAGCCATCTTTGAAAACTTCTCAACCACAACAAAGATACATCATTTTGTTGCTTGGTTGAAGGCAAACTTGACATATAGTCCATGCTGATGGATTCCTAAGGTTTGCAAAGGACTAGCAATGGAGAATGGAGTCCTAATTTCTTGTTGCCAGCTTGATAATGTTGCAAGGAACATAGGATTTAACATGGAGATATACACCTCGGTGCATAGTAGGCTAATGAAAATGTTGTTGTAGCACCATAAGTGTTGTGCTAATGCCAAAGTATATGGCTACAATGCACCTTCAAGGTTGGGTGTTGGCAAGGCATGTCGAGTGGAAATGCAAAGTCAATTTAAGTGATAGAGAAGTTTGTCTCTAAGGTAATGATCAAGACCTCACTTGTCTTGTGCCAACTGGTGGCGTATTTGGGTGAAGTTGTAGTCACTATCATACAATGTTTCCTAGTCATTGAAGTTTGGGGTTATTGCCATAGTTGAATCATCTTTTCCAAGTCAAAGTTCTCCAAGAATCCTTGTCAACGATTGCCTCGCATGCTGTTGCCATTGCACACTTTTACTTTGCTTCTGTAGAGAACAAGGCAGTTGTAGATTGCTTCTTGCTAGACTCAAAAAAATGTAGCTTATCCCGTTTGAAAGTAGTACCCACAGGTTGATTATCTCTCTTCTGTAAACCATCTCGATCTGCATCACAATAGCCTGAATGTATAAAACTCATTATGTGAAGCAACATTCAAGCCAGACATCTTTCTTCCTTTTACAGATCAGGGAATTGTCTTAGCTTCCCTGCAGTGAACAATTCAAGGAGTGCTTATGAACATGAAGATAATTACAATCAAATAACATTTGTCATTGATTTTGGTGGTAAACTGGCACAAACCACCTACCAACACTTGGTACAAGGTCCAATCGAACATGCATTTTAGGGAGACTGGATTGCAATCTTTGATCAGGACTGAAGGCTGATCAAATAGGAAATTTTTTATTATTGGATTTGAAGAGGGTGGAATATGAAACGTCATTGGGGGAGGAGTTGAATGGGTATGGTGTTTGACCTTCCATGCCCTCTTTTCTTTTCCCCTTGTTGGAAAAGCATAAATTGGGGATGTTGCTACATTTTCTAGCCATTGGCAAGGCAGGAACTTTTGGGAGTAATTTGGAGTTGTATGAGCTTTTGTGTGCTCTCCTCTTTTTCTCTAGGAGAGACTTTGTTCAGCTCATGCACATTGTATTCTCGATTGCATTTCAACAATATAAGCTGCAGCAGGATATTTTTGTGTGTTTTCTTCCCCTAGGGGATTTTTCCCGCTTAAGTCAAGGTCTTCTTTTTGTTTTATCGAGCTTGATTTCCTTGCCAATGGTTGTTTTCATTCATTGCTCTTTTCCTATGCAATTTTCAACCAGGATTTCACTTGTTTTGATGCGCTGGCCAAGTTCATGTGTTTGTCTATTTTTGTAAAAAGAGGATCTGTGTGACTAAGCCAGTTGAGAGCTGCCATGGATCAATATTTCATATAAAACCACTTCGAACACATATGCTGCATACTTCAATATCCTAACCATAATGAAGCATGATCAAATTGACCATCCCAGAGGTTTTCTGCAAATGACTCTTTGTTTCTACAACCAAACTGAACTAGTACTGATGATTATCAAATCAGCAACATAAAGTACAGCAATAAGAATGCCACCATCTCTTAGTTCCACATTGATTTTGCAGGAGAGTGCACTTGTATTCCTTGTTTCAAAAATGTTTTGGAAACGGAAACTTATATACCGTGTAAAACTCTTAGAAGCATGCCATCTAGACTTCCCACATTTTCAGATGTTTGTGTTTCCAAGCATTTCTGTACATTTTGAATAAGAATTAGCCATGATCTGGGATTTTGACATGCCATTTATGTCTTGTGTGGTGGCCAGGGAGGGTACACTTGAGCAGCTTTAATGAAACAGTATCAATTTATTTTAAATTAAAACAATCCCCTTGGATAAGGAAATAAAGTAAAAAAAAATATTGTGAAATAAATAGGCTGGGGTCAAAAAAGCCAGAGACTTCTAGTCTTCATCTTGTTTCCTGCAAAAAGGAATAGGACATCACAGAACACATGAAAGAAAGGGGGTGTGAATTTTGAAAATTTTGACATGGACATCTCCTTGGCTGCAGTCGATCTCAAGAAGGATATATATCCTACTTATAATGTTTTACTGGAGCTATTGAAGATGGGTTTTTTGATTGCTGAGCTTGACGATTTCAAATTCTGGTAATTAAGTTATTCATGCATCCAATGTAGCTTTTGTCTGTATGGCAATTATTTCTATCAATAATTGTTTAATTTGTTTTTTTTTTAAAACCACTTATTTACTATTCTCCAATTTAAGGTATCAAGGGGCTTGTGTTTCTAAAGCATTTCTCTACCAATTTTTTGGAGTTTTGTGCAACTTAGTTTTCTGATAAATATCGGAATTATAAGGACTTCTTAAAGAGTCCATACCATTGAAATAAATCTCGGTCCTTTTATGCCAAGTTCTAAGATCTCTGAGGACAAACTCATTCTCTAGAGGTAATAAGATTTTATAACCCCCAAATGATTGTCGTTTTGGAACATAAAGCTTTACATTCATTCAAATTAACAAAAACATATAGTCAATTTGTGAGAAACATTTCTTCACATCAGCAGAAATGAGAATGAATAGTTTTAAGGACCACTCTGTCAAAGAATTGTCTTAACTCCACTTGACACATCTCCTTGTGGATATTCACATCTTTTTGTCCCCAGACAGCTGAAATTATATTGAGCACATCCACCAGTTTCTCTCAGTGTAGAACCTGTTATGGGTTAGACAACTCTAAATTTACTGTGGGGCTTTTATTCTTTAACAGGGGGAGAAGCTAGAAGTATCATTTTCATCAATGGTTGAGTATCTTTGGAACTTCTGCCATTTTCTGGTTTTGAACTTAGAATTTGAGATCATTGCCCATGTGCAGCACCTAGTTTGTCCTATTAGCTGCACTCTTGGATCTGCATCCATTAGCATAATGGACAAAGAAAAAAGAGAAATGTTATCTGGATCTAGTCCATTGTTATAGCTTTCGGGCAGCCAGTATGCCTTGATCACTTACATCTTCAAGAGGACAAACTTGAATCCATAAGACTCTCCAGTATCTTGAAAGATACTTTGAATAACAAAAGAATGTTGACAACTCACTATTCAAATAATCTATGCAAAAGCTTGGTGTAGGTCTACCCATGTGAGCTTGTTCTTGAGCATGGTGGTGCCCTTCTGTGGACTTCTTGAAGCAAATTTTTTTCAATGAGTTTACACAGACTTCTTGAAGCAATATTAACTTGAGTACAATCATGAATTATCATACTATCAATTAGAGAATAGTACATTACAAGAAGCAGTTGAAGTTTATAGCACAGCTTTGCAGAAAAATATTCAAACAAGAATGCATTCAATGACCATGGCTAGAAGTATTGAACCTAAATTTCAAGCATTTGTCAAACATGCCCCACAGCATCAAACTTATGAAAAGGAACATTTGACACCAAATTGTAACACAGAATAGTACAACATATTGAACAAAACTATCTGATCATAAACCAAATGAACATCCAAAGTCAAAATAGAACTCAATCTGGACAAGAAGAGAAGAAATTATGCATGTTTAAGGCTGAAGATGATGACATGAATGAAAATAACAATGAAGAAACGGATAATAAATCTAATTTTTAAATTGATAAATTTTTGTAAGAATGTCAAAAATCTTATTATCAATCTTGAGCACCAGAAACATTAGACCTGAGAGCATATATCAGCAAAAGTAGTAGTCTTACGTGATTCATGAAGTACCTATGACTTCGTTGAGTAAACACAGCACACTAGTTATAGTTATTTCCTTTTCGAACTGTTTCATTCAAAGTAATGGTTAATTCTTGAAAGAAGATAAAATGTTATAACTATGTCATTATGTGGTGCTAACCATCGGTAGTTAATCACATTTAAAATGCATTTTCTTCCACCTGGAATAAATGTTGTAGTAAGAAGTCAATGGTGGCAAACACTAGATGGTGCATCAACTTAAAAAGTTGATGTTGAACTCTTGAATGGAAGTGCATGCATTGTAAGCATGAACAACTTTACACCTGACAACTACAAAATGTATCATCCTATAAAGTGGAAACGTCATATAACTAAAGGAATCAAAGACATCAGAACCAAATAATAAAGGTCTAAACAATTTGCAGAATATAAATAAAGAAACCTACCTATCAAAGATATGCCCCAAGAAAACAGATGTTTTTGAATACATGACTAATTGATTCAAGATTTCCCAAAAGAGAAGGTTTCCTATGTACCTAACAATGAGAGCAGCATGATCTGTTCAGCCTTATATATCTGGCTATATTTAGCAATTATATTGTTGAAAAGCACGAACATGCTATGATTCGAGCCTAGGACCTCCTAGCAACATTCAAGGTGCTAACCAAATGAGTTTTAAAGAAAGAAATTTACATGAACAAAGTAGGTAAGTGAGACTCAAATTCTACACCTGGTTATGGTACCTTGGAAGGAGCTTGATTAGTGCTCCAAAGAATGCAGAGAAACAAATACAATATTACAAATTTACACTTACAAACTCTGGCCTAGAATTGGTGGAGCATATTTTTATGTGGACTGGTGTCATGTGGGACATATAGAACTCAAAGAACAGTACATATAGTACAAGCCTGATACAAACATAGGATAATGGAGGCACAAACTACTTTGAAAGAGGTGGATCATGCATGCGGATGTATGCTCTGTTTCCATCTATGCAAAATCCTCATTGACAACTGCAGTCACATCAGTTTAGCTTGACAATGTCTGAGGTATAGTGGTCAGGCCAAAAGCAGCCAGGCTGGATAACCCTTTTGTCATCCAAGGCCATCAATCCTCTTGATAAAGAGAGGAATATAGACATGCATGCCTGTCTGCATGGGTGATGCTTCTTGCCTCATTCTATGTGTGGGGAAGGCCCCCTAGTAGCTGCTTTATGAGTGAGGCACTATCACACATTTCTGACCTCGTCTGAAGAGGAGGCATCCATGTTGTTCGAAGGTGCTTGGTGTCACTTGTTGGAAGAGGGTGAAAGGAGGAGCTGAATAGCTTTGTAGTCTGTTGCGGCTGTCACCCTTCACAGCCTGTTGTTTGAGGGTAGTTATTTATTTTAGATGTAGTTGAAAGAATTCTATTGGTAGGACACATGTTGTATTCCTTTCACCTTTTTCCCTTGACGTAAGCTTATGAAGAATTGGAAATTTTGGGAAATAAAGGAGGGAAAGGAATTTGCTTGGCAGTTGGAGTTACTAGATATTAAAGTACAAGGTGGAATCCTTGTAGAAAAATGGATAGTGAGAATAGTGAAATGTGAAGCTCATATATATATATATATATATATATATATCAAGGTTCCACGAGCCTGGGGGACGGGGGGACGGCGGGGGATGGCAAGCCGATTTTAGGGGACGGCTCGGGGACGGCTGGGGGGGACGGCTGGTATAATACTATAAAAATTGAATTTTTTTAGAAATTTAGAATAATCTACACATTCAGAATTCTACACACAACAAAAATGATATTAGGATATTGAATATTCATATTGATATTAGTTACTAAGTGCAGCCATTTAATTGTTTCAACAAATATAACTTGAAGGTTCAGCCAAGGATATCAAGTGCAATCTGCCAATCTCTAACAGTTAACCAAATTAGTTGCTATTGCTCAAGTAATGAATGCCACATTGTTCAGCGTTTAACTTTTAACTGTTTAAGTTTTAACAGTCATCATTTTAAGTTATAACAGTCATCATTTTTTCAGCCACCAATGTTCAAGCAAAGACTGTCATTTTTTAATTTTTTTCAGTCACTAACTGTTCAAATATGACAGCAATCAGAAATCTGAAATACTCATAGTCTCAATGCTCATTTACAACAAAAAGACTCAAAAGAGTATACATCATAAAACTAAATTAGTAAATAGTAAATACTCATAGGAATGAGACTGTATGGAACTCCTATGGAACTTCTGCTGGGCTATCACTATCAAAATCTGTATCACTATCTGATGAGCTGCCCTCATCATCTAAGTGAAGATCCTCCAATGAAACTCCAACCAACCCCTCCTGACTCTCATCCTCATCAATCTGTCCTGCATCCTCTGGATCAACATCCCATCGTGTAGTTGGAGATTGCTTGTACTCCGGCTTAACTCTCTCACGAAGGCGAAGAGAGCTATGCACTGCAACTAGCTTCTCCGCTCTGCGAGAGGTAAGCCTATTCCTCCTCACATTGTGGATAAAGTTGTATGTAGACCAATTCCTCTCAGCAACAGAGGAACTAGCAACTTGTGAAAGAACCCTAATTGCAAAATGTTTCAAGTTAGGTGTGCTATCCCCATATAGCTGCCACCATCCAATGGGATTTCTTTGGGCAATGGTAGCCCTATCCTCCAGACACTCTGGTTGGCTGAAGCAAGGGCCCTCGAGATTAGCAAATCGGAGCCACTCATCTCTAAGATGTGAGCCCTCCTCCCTCGCATATATCTTTTTAAGGGCATTCAAAAACCCTTGTCTCACCTCTGGATCATCATGGGGAGGCACTCTCCCAGGCCTAAGCTCATACCACTTTGGGTTTACTGCATATGCTGCCATATGAAGGGGGTGTTCATCCTATCCCACCTCCTCTGTATAATAGGCCTAATGTAGGCCTCATAGAATAATAGGGATGGATCTCTAGCAAAAATGATTTTTTTAATCTCCCCTAACATGTTGTCAAAAGTCTCATAGATCTCTCCTAGATTAGGAGCATTTGTGTCAGCATATCTGATGACTGCAACAATTGGGGCAACAAAAGACACAATATACCTACAAGAAATCAAAAAACAAAATTTAAAAACTTAGACTATATGTCACATTGTCATATGAGCAATCCAATTTGAAACTAAAAATGAAAAATCATAAATGACATTTCTTACTTGGCTTGAGTCCACCAACTATCATCCAATGTTTTGTCTCTAATTTTTTTTCCCTCCTCTGTCCTTGATTCCGGCCACCTCTTCCACTCCGTGCATACTACCATGGATTGTAGAGCATCTTGCACCTCAATCATCCTCTCCAATAAAATGAAGTAGGTGGCGTATCTAGTGTCTCCTGGTTTGATGAACTCCTTCTTTGAGAAGGACCGAAAGAGGGCTAAAGAAGTGTGATGGTTGCAAATGAACATTTGTATATCTCTGGCTTGTGCAACCATAGCCTTCACCCAATCTATCCTCCCAATGTCCTTCAATGCATTGTTCAATGCATGAACACAACACGGGGTCCAAAAAATATGTCTATATGCCTGTTCTATCATTTTCCCTGCACGTTGGCAAACAAGGGCTGCATCTGTAACTACCTGTAGTGTACAACAAAAATGGTCTCATTTAACAACCATTTAGAATCTAGATTTATAATTTTAAAGATTTTGATTTTCATAAGAAAAACTTAAAAGTTAAAACGGAAATTGTCGAATTGATTACTTGTACAACATTGGAGGCTCCAACCTCCTCAATAGCCTCCTTCAACTGAAGGAACTGGAACTCAGCATCCTTTTTTTTCCCGTGCAATCAATGGCTTTAAGAAAATAGGGACCTGCTTTACATGTGACAATGATATTGATGAGTGGACGTTGACGAATGTCAGTCCACCCATCCATGATGATAGAACATCCATGAGTCAACCATGTGTTCCTCATCTGCTCCATAACCACACTGCATTTGGAATAGTGTTTGTCCAAAAGAGAGGTACGAAGCCTAGTTTCTCCAGGCGGTAGATATGAAGTCCCTGCCTTGGCTATTTGTTTTACTGCGTCCTTGAAATAGGGGGAACGTGCAATATGGAAAGGAAGCCCATGTGCAAAAAATAATTTTGCTACAACATCATCTGCTTCTTCTCTTGCTTGCACATTAAACATCTCATTTACAGTTCCCTTTTTCTTTGAGTGCAGTGGTGGCATACTAGATGTTTGGGTTGATTCTTGTGGTTGTTCTGAGGAGGCCCCAAAGTCCCCTCTAAATGATTGGCCAGTTGTAGGTGAAGACAAGCCACAACTTTTAAATCTAGACTCTTGCACAATCTTATGGGCTTCATTAACTTGTGCCCGGGTCATTTTTTGGCAACCCCTAACCCCTGTTCCTGCCTTATCCATGAGATGAGACTCAACCCTAGTATAGCTGCCCTTAAACGAAGTTTTGCAAAAATTACACAGCCATGTTCTTGAGCCCCCAAAATTTTTTTTGCCTAGGTCACAGTTGGTTACAAATTGCAGCAGAGGTTTTTTGATATTAAATGGACCCTTGGCATATTCTTTTAATAATGAAGATGGACAGTCAAAACTGGTTTGAGTAGCAGTGTTGTCCCCTTTGGAAGTTTGGGGTTGGATGGTAGAGGATGAATCCCTAACAGCAGCATTTTCAGTTTGGTTTCCCTCCTCCAAATTAATTTCAAATGAACCTGATGCACTGCTGGCCATGTTTTATGTTGAAATAAAAATATAAAATTTCAAAACAGCTTGGAAGAGGTAATAAAAATTTGAAAACCTAGTGTTGTTGCTGCCTGCTAGTGCTGTTGTTTTCTCTGCTGTTGCTATCCCTGCCCTTGTTGCCTGCTATTGCTGCCTCCTTTTGCTACCCCTTGTTGTTGTTGTTGTTGCTATCCTGCCCTTGCTGCCTACTGTTGCTGCCTCCTTTTGCTCTCCCAACTCTCTTTTTCTTCTTCACTGTTGAAACTTGAAAGATGAGTAAGTTTGTTTTGACTTTTACTTTTTATTTTCACTTTATATAGAGTTTCTTTTAGGTTTAGGGTTTGGGGGGGTGAGACTTAAAATGGGTCCCACCCCTTACCTTTTTATTTTTTTAAATTTTATTTTTATTTTTTTTTTATGTTTTGCTTTTGGGTGAGGACGCCCAGCCGTGGGGGACGGCTGGGCGCCAATGGGGATGCCCAACCGTCCCTTTTTATTTTTTAAAATTTTCTTTTTAAAATTTTTTTTAATGTTTTGCTTTTGGGTGAGGACACCCAGCCATCCCCGAGGACGCCCCAAAAAAGGGGACGTCTCGGGGACGGGAGGCCATAGGCCTCAACCGTCCCGGGGACGTTTCCCATCCATCCCCCAAAAAGGGGGACGGGGGGAAACATCCCCAATGTCGTCCCCCCGTGCTGGGAGACGCGGGAAACGGGGGGGACGCGTCCCTGTGTAACACTGAAATGGGTCCCACCCCTTACCTTTTTATTTTTTTATTTTTTTTTACGTTTTGCTTTTGGGTGAGGACGTCCCGGGGGACGTTTCCCAGCTGGCCCCCAAAAAGGGGGACGGGGGGAAACGTCCCCAATGTCGTCCCCCAGTGCTGGGGGACGCGTCCCCGTGTAACACTGATATATATATATATAGTTTTCCACATAATTCAAACTGTTCATCAAATTCAAGCGAGGAAGGGCCCCTTTCAACTTTGTGACATGTTTTGCAATGCCAAGGCATTTACGCTTAATTTGTTGGCAAGTAATTTGTGGACATGTTCGTTGTCATTACAAAGGGTCATGTGGTAGATAGGATCCAATAACATGGCCTATTTGGATCTCTACAAACACGAAAAAAACATATTTTGGATTTCTTAAATACACAAATATCTACATTAATTCTACAAAATGAATATATGGATAGTATCTTCCTACAAAGGCAAGGGAAGATATCACCTTGGCCTTCGCTTCAATGGGCAAGGCTGCAATGTCTTTTTGTATCCAAGGAAGTTGGACTTTGACAAGTATTTATAGTTGTAGCTTAAGAGTCTTTGAGAGGTCAAGAGTATGTTGAAACCAACATAGCTAATCGAACAATTGGCCATAAACATTTGCAAATATCTGCTATCGGTAAAGTATATCCAAGGAAAGCACTATGGGAAGAAAGAAGCATAGTAAAAAGAGTGGAAATCTGTTTGTAACAATGCCCAAAATGTCCTGGAAGATTTGCATCTTGCCATCTTCAAAAGATGTGGGTAGTGGTCTTCTCTCACTACTCTTGCTTAATGTACTGGTCTTCGTGAGATCGCCTTGTGTGTAGCCCTTAGGAGGCCCAGGAATGTGTTTTAGATATTTTCTACACACTTGTTGACGTGATCTTTCAGGCTTGATGTATACATTTCATGCTCACAACGAATTCAAGGAGAGGTTGTTTGATACTTATCATAATAAATACCCTCTAATTTTCCTAGGACATATCATCCTCATAAAAAGCTCTATTGGAAAGCAAGACAGTTGAGCCTCATACTTGGATATTCTGGTGTGTTGTAGTTTTTGTTATCTGCCTGTGGTTCAAGTGAATATGGCAATATTGGTTATTGTTGTAAAGCTCTTGAGACATACTTCTTCATGGCTTGACTCCCCCATCCCATGGTTTTACCTTGGATTGTGTCTCTTTTCTTTTTGCTACTTCTACTGCAAGACCTTTAATTATATTATGGGGGCCATAATATGGCTCATTGGGTTTTAGGTTATCCACATTATAATTCAATGGTGTTGATTTCATTTTATGTCATCAAGTTTCTTGAATGAATCAAACAGAATATGTTAGTTCTGATTTATAGATCCCAGCTGAGCATAGCCAATATGAGGTTCAGAACAGTCTTCTAGATTTTCTGAATAAATTTGTTGATGCTATCCTCCAAGCATGATGTTTAACCAAACTGAGCAGCAATTGTTTTGGTAATAAATTCTCCCTGGTTTTCAGTAAAAGTCAATCTAGAAATGTTGTAATAGAAACCAATATAAGTTAGCCTCATGCTGGAATTTTGCCCATGGTTGACAATATCATATATTATTGGAAAGCCTTTGAGAAGTACTTCTTGATGGTATACTTTCAATCCCAAATTTTTGCTTTTGATTCCATCTTTTTTGTAATTTTGCTGTAGAACTTTAATTACATTTTTGTGTTCTAAGGTTGGTTTTTGTGTCTCATAGTTTTGGCATTAAAATCACTAGTGTGGATTCCATCTTATTTTGTCAAGGTTCTCTAGCACTGAAGCAAGTTGCCACATGTAATCTCTTTGTTGGCAATTGTTGACAATGACAATTTAACTTAATAAACCTATAAAAACAAGCATGGCACTCATTACAATAGTCTGACCGGATTTTTTGTAAGCAAATGGCTGATTTCAATTTCTTTCATTGTACTTTAGAGGCAGTATTTTAATTTAAATTCTCATTTTATAGAAATCTCAATGTCACTTACTGAGAATAAATGTTTCTAATGAAAGTATTGCATGACTGTGCTTTCCCATTTCAAATACTTGGCATTCTCTTTTCAAAATTTGTTCATGTTATTCTGTTTTCCCCCCTTTTCCTGTACAACTATAATTGCAAGGTGCTTCGAACATGCTTGGAAAAATAATGTTAAAAGCCTGTTTTGAGTTACTGCTCTAATGTTTAATTGCAATATTCCTGCGATTTGAGGTAGACACAAACGGTTTGAGCTTTCGCTCTTCTTCGGAAGGTTTAAGGTTCAAACCGCGGCGTGGGTGAGTGTGTGAGGGGGTGGGTGTGTGTTCATAAAAAATAATAAGAAAAGTTGCAGGCTATTGGACCATTACCTCCTTGCTGGTTACTTATTAACCCAATGAATGTTTTCAGGTTTGTTTCCGAGTTTGGTACTTATTATTTCTATTTAGTTTAGGTTTCAGAATGTCACGGGCTTGGGTAGAAATCTACATGGTACCTAATTTGTACGTTACTGCTATACACATTTCATTCATGTCATTTTTTTATTTTTTTCCTTTGTTTTTAATTATTATTATTTTTATTTGAAATTTTATTGAATTGGTTATATGGGGTTGACAAGGGTGCCACTCGTATTATCGTGGTATTTCAGTGAACCACTTCGTCATAGTACTACAACAGACCATATTATCACAGGCTGTCTTATTGTGGAAGTGTCCACAATGCAGGGATTTGAATTCAGGATGTGCTTATTCAATTTCCTTCCATTTACTGTCATTCCACAATGCCTCAGATGTTTTCATGTCTTTTGATTCTTGTGCAAACTTTTCCTTTTTATGTTTGTTCTCTCTAAAACCAGTTTCCATATTCAACTTGAAGGAAATTTTGTGTTTGAAAAGCTGCATACTTGATCATAAGTGATAATCTTGCCTTGTTGGCTTTCTGGAAGTTTTTCAACTTTATCTTTCTTTGCATTTTAGCATCCTGGATATAAGGTGTGGAGTAACACCAATATTTCTTGCTTTTACACACAAATCTTAATCCTTTGAGCATTTTTTTTCGCTTGCCCTTTTAATTTATATTTTTCTTAATGATATATAGTCCTTATAAAGCAAAGTACAATTTATTTTCCATTTTTTCAACGAATGAGATTCTCAAGCTTCATTTTGAAATGTTAGGTATGTCCTTTCTTGTGGAAAGGATTCTACTGTGAAGCTTTGGGAAGTAGGCAGTGGCAGGCTGGTGAAGCAGTATATTGGAGCTCAACACACACACATGCGTTGCCAGGTCAGTAGCTGAAAGACTGGAACATAGCATTAAATCAGTAGCTAAAAGACTGGAACATAGCATTAAAATCTTATTTGAGTGAGTTATGCAAAATGCATATTGTCAAATTTGAACATAAATAAGCTCATTATGTCCTCTGGTCTGGCACACACATTTGTACTTTTAGTTAAGTAGTTGTATATTTGTAATTCACACATATCATTTATAGTTTAGCAGTGATTCTGCCACCATTTGAATGTGTATCCGAGCATTCAGCATTGTACCTCTACTGAAATGGTATCATTTCACAATGCATCTTGCTGAAAATAAGCAGAAAACATGATGTAAAATATACAAAAACAATTGAAACTGAAAAAAAAAAGCACAAAAATAAGATGGATAACGTGAGTTCCTGTAAACCAATCTGGGCATGATAAGGACCTTAAGATCGTTATTTATACTTTCCAATGACCATTGCTATTCCAAACCAGTATATTATTCAAAATGAAAATACCTTAGGAAATGTCTGTTCTCAAATCCTTTGGAAACATGAAAATGGCAAAGGAAAGCCCTAATTGAAAAAAGAAATGAATACTTTTATACTTTATACACAAAATTTAATCAAAGACATCAGAAATGGATAAAAACACATTTATTTATTAAATCTCATATAGAGTACAATGCCTAATGTCAACAGTCAATCCTTATAGATAAGGATATACATGTCATACAAAACTAAAATGCATGGGATATATTATAAGCTTAGCTTTTAATCTTCAAAACCAGCATAATCAGTACCAAAACTAGATATAGACACAACTCACGTGGATTCACTGCAGGTGTGTTAGGTCTTTCATCATCCTCAAGTTCACGTGAAGCCATGGAAATATTTAAGTTGAGATTTCTAGGATACACATCCCAATCATTTCTTTGCACTCTTATGTGCTGTCATTTTTGCGAGACATAAGAGAAAGATTACGATGGATATTTGGGGTGTGGGGGGGAGAGGAATCAAGCTCTTCTTCCTTTATTAGTTCAATCTGTTTCACTTCACCAAGTAAGTGAACCTATATGTCTCTTTGTTGTCGAGGAGCTTCTCACGTCTTAGATTTTCGAGCTCCATTGATTGCAACCTATCATTATTTTCAAAAATTCCCATTTCAAGTTTCAATTTTTCTTTAAGGGAGACCATATTAAGATCATAACAGCCTATGGTTTGTTTGGGTACAATTCATGGGTTCATCATATTGGCTCTATTAGTAAGAACCTGGTTGATAATCTTTAGTTTTTGAATAATCATTTTAAGAGTTGTCTTTTGATCACAAAAGTTCATATGAAGTTGAGCATTGTCACCATCCGAATTATAAATGTTGTTGCCAACAATCAGTTAATCGAAATCCACATTAGCCTCGATGATGACACAGTTTTGATTCTTTGTAAAAAAACAAATTTGTATTTCAATTTTTTGAAAGAGACACAAGGATTCAAGATCGATGCAGTCGCTCTTAAAATTTGTATTCAAATAGTGACAACTCTCAAGATCAATTTGGGATGATCTAATGAAGCAAGATTGTTAGTATTTGTGATGTTGATATTTTCAATGATTATCCACTTCGAAAAAGAATCTTAATCTTTTACAATCATTCTTGTGATATAAACATGAAAACAGAGTTACTGTATCTAACACCCTTCCTGCCTTAATATGCATATTTACATATCAAATATGGATATGGACGCAATACTTTTTAGATCTTGTATCCAAATATAAAGAAGAAAAAGGAATTTTTTAAATGTCCATTGGTGACTGTTGGTCACAAATCTGTCACAGGAAAGGATTTTGTATATATATACGCGCCCTAGACCTGGACCAACATTGAAAGGCCGGAGGGAAGAGATGCCCCCCGTGCCAATCTCCGGAGAAAGGCCGGCTCCTTTACTAAACTACTGTTTTTCTAAGATGAGAGTGCAGGAAAGAAATAAAAGAGTAGGGTGCAGGAAAGAAATAAAAAGAGTAAAGGGTACAGGAAAGAAATTAAACCGCTGAATATCACAGTGGGAAAGAACCAGCAGCACGATCACTAACTGATAGCTTGAAATAGCAGCAATAAATACCAAGAATAATGCATAAATGAACACCACGCAAAGTTCCCTATGTATCCTCTGGAAGAGTTCCAGGATTCAACTATTCTCCCACGCCTAAATCCAGATTTCAGAATTATAGCAATTAGGAAAATATGTGAATGTAACAAAAACCACTAACCACAGGCGGCATAAAAGGAGTTTAACGCAATATTGTCTCCCCTATGTATTCTTCAGGAGAATTCTAGAGTTCTGTCCCAATTACACACCTAAATTCAGGATTCAGAATTACAATATACAAATGAAGACAGAACAGTAGAAATAATCACAGAAAGCAGCATACAAGAGAGAAATGAGCCCAAAGTATTTAATATCAATTGCAGGAATCAAGTTACAGCAGCTTTTTAGCAAAAGTTCCCCCCCCTTTTTTCATTACAATTCATGGGTTTTTATAGAGGACCCGACCCTATGAGCCATCATTGCGCAAAACTTAGCAGTACGCCCTCGAAAAACTTGAAAATCTGCCTTCGCTCCTCCCGTGACTGAGCTCTCACATCCGTTTCTATATTTAGCAATTACGGCCGCATTAGCCGGGGAAACTCTCATTAATGGGCCGTCTGACTCGTCCTGAATCTCTGGGTGCAATGTTCGAGTTGTTGCCGGGTCCATCGGGTTTTCCTCCTGCGGCTAACCTTTCCTTTTCCATTGCTGAAAATGAGTCCCGGGTCTTTCGGGCAAGTAAAGATGCATTTATGAACCACTCAATTGCCTCGAAGAAATACCCAGTCTTGGGGTGTGTGCCCTGGAGAACTTCACTGAATTTTAGTTCGGGGAGCTGCTTCACCATGGATGAGAGGCGAAGCGGGATAGACTTCTTTGTATTGGTGCTTTGTAGTGAAGGGACCTTCAAAAACAGCTTCGCAAGGACTTAGTGCCAAAGCAGATCTACTTCTTCAAAACATGGCTCTCAATCTCTCATTGCTTCGCCAGGAAAATTGCTTCGCAAATGGATGCTTCGCGGATGGACTAAAAGAATGCTTCGCTGCGAAGCTTTTTTAAAATGGCCATTCGGGGTAAATTCAAGCGAAGTAGAATTTTGCCTTAGAATATTTGGGCATACAGGTAGGCTTCTACTGAGGGAGCTTCGCACAAAATTCAGCCAAAGTGGACTTACAAAATTGCTTCGCCGCGAACCGTTTCAAAAACAGTCGTTCGGGGAAAATTCAAGCGAAGCTCCTCCATGCCTTCGAAAATTTTCAGGGACAAACAACCTTCGGAGGTGGAAGCTTCGCATTTGAGTCGTTCGAAGCAGGTGCTTCGAGAAGATTTTGAGCGAAGTAGATTTTTTTTTAGGGATGGTTTGCCAAAAGGGATGGCCGAAGCAGGTGCTTCGCTAGCATTTCCACGAAGTGTTTTTCCACACTCGGGAATTTGTTTTGGCATTTTACTGTACATTGTATGCTTCGCAAAACTTCGGCCCGAAGCTAGTTTTGTGGGGGCTTCGCTTGCGAAGCTCTTTCTGTGCCTTAGAAAATTTGGCTTGCACCTATCTTTTTCCTATCTGCTATTTGCGAAGCTCCTCTTTCTTGCTATACTGTGGGCGAAGCTCTTTCAAATTCAGTTATTTACAAGGGGGATTCAAAAAATGACAGTCAAAATTGCTGTAACACTACTATCAACAAAAATAAGGAAAACTATACCAAGAAAACCAACATCATCAAATTTTTCTACCCCTTTAGAAGCAATGTGACAAAACTTGTCAACAGTGACCAAAGTAGGTTTGTGGGACTCGAATATTTCACTTGGGTACAATATCCTAGGCAGAGCCAAAAAAGTGCCTTAAGGAATTTAAAAATACAAATGATCAGAAACCCAACCCAAAACAAGCAAAACATGTCTGTGTAGATGACATCATCTGGAACATATACATCTCATTTAGTACGTCTATTATATAAGCAATATGCATGCCTAGCATATTGGAAAACTATTGTGTAAGATTAATTGTTGGGAAGAGTCACATGAGTACAAACGATAACATATCTGAAGTTATCTAAGGACATACCCATCTTTGGGTCGTATCTAATATATTCAGAGATGGCCTGGGCTCGTCTAAAGTCACACCCATGTGATGAAAATACAAATGAACATATGATATCTTTTTACTTCTAAAAAACATTTAATTAGGGGAAAAATATTGAAAGGAAAATATCATATATGATATATACAACTTATTAGTTATTTGTATAAACATTTTTATGGTCAGTTTTTTTATTTAATTAGGTATATGGGATTGAAATGGGCCACACCCATATTACATCATGACAACATAGTGGTATTACAACCACTTGGCAATTATGCATGTATCGCACTAGGCAAGATTCAAACCTGGATCTCCTCCTTGAAAGTTGGGGAATTTAACCGGCTGAGCTCATACCACTTGATTTTATGGTCACTTCTTTTATATATAAAATGTATATGTTTTTTACATTGTCCTTCCGTCCATATTTGCAGTAGTTCTTGAAAATTTGTTCTATCCATCTCTAATGCCATGTTTGTTTCCATTCAACGCTACACAAAAGATTTCAGATCCAAAGGAAGATATCGATGATGATTTGAGGTTAACATTTTGGAAAGGAGGACTTGTAATGAACATTATTCCCATAGTATGTGGGAGAATTCAAATCATGCAATCAACGTTATACAATGCAACAAATTATAAAGCAATGTAATTAAAATGGCAAGACAACAGAATGGAAAGATGACTCATGTAAACAATGTAGTATGCAATCATAGATAGATCAAGGCATTGATTTGTTGTATTCTCCAATGAATATCCAATAGTCATGGTTGAACATGACGCTTGAGACATAGAGGTTTAAGTACACATGATAGTCCTCTGGGCATAGAGTGGCAAATCACAAAAAGTGCACTTGTTCAATTGTTTGCACATAATTAAAAGTATCCCCAAACAACTAAAACAATCTTATACAAGTCATGCCATTATTATCATTTATCCAATTAGAACAAAACATAATAAACCATCATAGTAGAAGAACTTCAATGTCCTAAGTTGTGACCTTGTTTGATATGACTGCCTGCATCTACCCCCTCAAAATTCATTTGTGTTCTCCATAAAAAATCATCTAAATCACCAGGTGTCATAGAGGCTTATCTCGCTTTTACTTTATCATATTCTTGAATCTGCAATAATTTGAGCAAACCTGTCTTTTCCACTGCTAACTAGAAAACTGATGCAAATCCTATCACATTTTAAATGATGGTTCAACCAGTGTAGCCCTTGGGGTTAAGGGACACCTCTTTGCCATGTGGGACAAGGTTCTAGGAACATCCCTTGCATATCCCCTACCACTTTGTAGGGCGAGGTGAGGAGCAATGCCTTGTCACCCAAGACCTACTTATTTTCATCTAACTTGATGGCCTTGGTACTTTAGAGTTTGATCATATCCTATGAGATAGCCTTTCTCTTTTCTTAGGCAACAATCAACTTGGTGGCCTCCTCTCAAATGAATTTTCTTATGTTTTAGAATTTTCCATACCACTTAGATGGCCTCCATTCTAGACTCAAAGAAATTCTTCTTGGTTGTTCTCATGCATGGGACAATTTTGGGGTGTCGGATAGCCTTGGAAACCACTCCAATGACACTTAACAACCTTGGATGTAGACAATCCTCACTTGAATGCAAATGACTCCCAAATGGATGACATCCCACACCAACTTAAAATCGACCTTTTGGTGTTTGACAACCTTCAATCAGGGCTTACCCATATAGTCGTCTGCTTGTCTTCCGTTGTCAAAATGATCATTACAAATGTATGAACTACATCGTCGATCTAGACTTAGTGAATTTGGTTATTTTTCCAAATCCTGATGACCATACTTGATTTCCCTTACTTTCAAATGGCCGAAGGGGTGTAACAGTCGCTTGGACAATCCATTGGCTTACTTTTGTCTTTAAATTGTTCCTTTTCATCATCTTTCTATCTTCCATGCGCACCATCAAGGTTACTCATAATTTTTAAAATCAGTGATCTTCAATCAAAGTACAATAAAATTAATAAACTCCATTGGATCAATCATATTCACTTGAGATACACCAAAATAAATGAACAATGTTTTGTTTATTAGTTATGGCAAAAGCTGACTGCTTGTTCAACATCACATTGTTGAACTTCATTTGTATTGAGTGAACCACTACTGCTCTTGGTTGAATTTGCATAAGATTGATTTCACTCTATTTGACCATCGTGTATGCATGGAGACTTGTCTAATAAGTATCAAAGCCACATGTACATGCTAGATCTCCTCCATTGATTGCACTCTCGCAATTGATCGTGTGCCTGAATCCCCTTCTTTCCATTTTTGGCTGCATTGCTCAATTGGCAAGTGCTTCCATCCTAGAGTACCCTCTTGTGCACTATCAAACGCAGCCCTTCTTGTTCTTATTTTTTATCCTTGAGTGATCCTTGTCTCATGTTTTTCCCACTATTCCTTGTTCTTGTGTTCTCTAGCAGGTGTTTACAACCTTTCCAGCCAAATCAAGTTCTATGCACATGCAATCTCTAACTTCCGTCATCGTAAGTAGGAATCCTAAAAGGATCCCTTTCAACACTTCCTCCTACTGAGGAAGGGG
The DNA here is from genome assembly GCA_028583015.1 of Wollemia nobilis. Lineage (NCBI taxonomy): Eukaryota > Viridiplantae > Streptophyta > Pinopsida > Araucariales > Araucariaceae > Wollemia > Wollemia nobilis. The sequence continues at coordinate 4,796,958 of JAQPPZ010000689.1, read as the reverse complement.
TGGATAATTTCACATGCTTTCTTTGCATCTTCTTCTCTTGACTTCATTCCATGCTCTCTTGTTGACCATGTCATAGTTGGATGCTCTTCTCTATGTGATCCCTTTGTCTTCTTTCTACCATTGTTATTTGTCACCTCCACTCAATATGACTCAAGGACTTAATGATGTGAAATGTAATAGGTGAGAGTATTCAAGTCTTGAGATCAATAATATACCATAAAATACGATACACTGCAACGAAGTATTGAGCAATGTAAATACTATGCACATACAACACAATGGAAAGATGACTCACATACACAACGCAGCATGTAACCAGAGGTAGATCAATGTATAAAAAATTGTTGTATTTTCCAAGGGAAATGTAGTACAATCTGAGAGAAAGTCATGGTCAACATGACAATTAGACCTCAATAGTTGGGTATATATCATTCCAATGGTGGGAGAATGTGGGGGTGGGGAGGGGGGTAAGTGTACGACTATGGTCAAAAACATCTAACTACTCATAATGAAAAATTAAAGTACCCACAAACAACAATAACAACTATATAAAAGTCATGCCATTATTGCATCATTTTTATTATTACATCAAAACATGACAAAACACAATGTAACACAAGAACTTCAATATCTCAAGTCATGAACTCGGTTGGTATGCTCCTTACAATATATATATATATATATATATATATATATATATATATATATAAGAGAGAAAGATGTTATTAATGCCGTTCATCTCTTTTTTACGTAATTATAATACATTTAATCATATATAGATTTGAAGTAACACACCTATTGGCCTCTTACAATTCCTAACATATACACACACACGCACATAGTTAGAGACCTCTACTTCTTATAAACATTAGAGCATCTTCAAATATTTTGAATAATAAATAAATCAACCGCAGTAAATAATTCACACGAGTCAAGATATAGAAAATACCCTTCAAGTAGGTCAACACCATATTATTCCTTACAGAAGGATCACTCCACAATCTCCCAAGGTGAGAGCTGCTCCATGAGCAAATACTGTTAAAAATATTGACTTGGATTGTATGATTTACAATTACCAACTCCCTTTTTTATATAATCATCATCCATTTCTATTTTGGAAAAGGTATAACCCTAACCTTATCATACTCACTATTATAATATAATTTCCAAAAATAGACCTTGGGTTATTTTTAGCCAATGCTAATTACATAATATAATTAGGTTATTTTATAGCTCATGCCAACTACACTATACAATGTTAGATTATTAGGTTCTGTTGGCATTCCTGCCACATTGTTCTCCCTTGTAAAATTTGGATATTCAGTAATCTCTTCTTCCTTGGAGCTCTGTTCTTTTTTCAGAATGTATTCCTTGTTTCTTGCGTTTTGCTGGCTGCAGTTTTTCTTCTATTCACTCATCAGATAAGGTCTTTGTCTTGACGAAGGCGAGGGTAGTTTTGTGCCAGGTCTCCAAGTGTAAGTTAGTTTTGGGGCAGAGGCAGTGTAAATTTTCCAGCCCTAGATAACTGCTGTCCTATGTTATTTTAAAATAAATCAGATCTGAGAATTATTTATTCAAACATGCAACAGTCACACAGATGGCTGGAAAAATAAACAGCGTGAACAGCGGAAGTTAAATATATTTCTGAACCTGAAATATTACAAATAAAAGAGGCTACAACTACAGCAGAACACTTCTGCTCTCTTGCTGCTTTTCTAGCCAGCAAGCATTGTTCTTCTCCTCCTAAGATTGTATTTTTCCTTCAACAATCTGTTCTCCTCCCATTCTTTTCTGTGTCTGTGTCTGTGTATCTAAAACACTCTTGATCTTCTCCTTTTATCCTTGAAAAAGGTAACCCTAAGATTAGATCTCATCTCATCTTGAGATGTAAGGTTAAAAATAGAAAATCACTTAAGTGAATTACAAAATAGAATCACTTAAGTGAACTTAAAAATAGAAAATCACTTAAGTGAATTTCAAAATAGAATCACTTAAGTGAATTACAAAATAGAATCACTTAAGTGAACTTAAAAATAGAAAATCATTTAATTGAAATTCAAAATAGAATTAGAAATGTCTCGAACCACTTCTAGCACGTTCATACTGAAGCCTGTGCAAGAAGTTCCTGTTAGAGCTACATTTCTCAAGACTCCCTCTTAGCGAGGAAGGAATTCTGCACCAATCCAAGTTTGTCTCTAAATGCTTCAAACTTCCCTTTCACTAAGGGCTTGGTCAGAATATCAACTACCTGCTGATCTGTGGAAATATACTGGAGCTTTACGGCTCCCTTATGAATATGCCATCCCATAGATGAAGCTAAAGACATAACTGCTTTAATGGAAGTGTATCTGGCGACTGGAGCAAAAGTCTCCTCATAGTCCACTCCCTCTTTCTAGGAAAACCCTCTCGCCACAAACCTTGCCTTGAACTTCTCGATGCTGCCATCTGCAGCATGCTTAATTTTGTAGAGCCACTTGGAACTCACAACTGACTTCCCCTCCGGTCTTGGCACTATGTCCCAAACATCATTCTTCATGATGGAGGTGTACTCCTCCACCATGGCATCCCGCTGCACTTGTTGGTCCGTTGCCTCTGAAACCGGTAGGCTTTGAATTTATGATGTTACTCATCAATGCCATTTAGCTTGAAAATTTCCTTGGAGGTCTGCTCTCCCTAATCATGTTGCTAGGAGCCTCAACATACTCCTCAAGCATCCCTCAATGTCCGTGTAAGCCATTGAGGTCTCCCGATAGAACCGGAAGGGGCTAATGTCTCCACCTCCTCACCTGAAGGTTGGTCTGAATTGGAAACCACTGGTGTCTTTGGTGACCCTGGCTCAACCTTTGGAGCTTCTTGCTCCTCATTCTCTATCACTGGACTAGGCTCATGGGACTTCCTGGATGCAACGTCCTCCTCAAACTTTACATCCCCGCTCACTCATCGTCTTCCTCTTCTCTGGAATATAAACCTTGTAAGCTTTTGAAGTCTCACTGTATCCTACAAATAAACCCTTCCTCTTGGAGGGCTCCAACTTGGTCCTCTTCTCTACCGGAACATGGATATAAACTGGACATCCAAAGATGGGGAAATGACTCACCTCTGGTTTTACACCGATGAATGCCTCCTCTGGTGTCTTGTCCTCCAAGATCCTGTGAGGACACCTGTTTTGGATGTAGTCTGTTGTGTTGCATGCTTCTGCCCAAAGAAACATCGACAAGCCCTAGTCATGAATCATGGCCCTAGCAGCCCCTATGATGGATCGATTTTTTTGCTCTGCAACCCCATTCTGCTGTGGGTTGTATGGAACAGTCAGCTCCTTCTTGATTCCTGCCTACTTACAGAAACCATCGAACTCCTTGGAGGTATATTCACCCCCATTGTCTGATCTCAAGACCTTGATCTTCTTCTCTGTCTGGTTCTCAACTAGAGCTTTGAACTCCTGAAACCTACTAAAGACTTCATCCTTGGTATTTAAAAAATAGATCCATGTCTTGCAAGAGAAATCATCAATAAAGGAAACATAGTACATGCTGTGGGCGAATTCAAAATTTATTCATATATTCAAAAAATAATACACACACATATATATATATATATATATATATATAGGGGATGAGACGGTGGAACGGTGGAGAGATGAGGACGGGAAGTTGGAGGAATAAGGGGAGAAGGGATAGGAGGGATAAGGAGCGGGAATAAGGGGAAAGAAAAATTTGAGGGGAGATAGAGAAATAAAAACAAATCTTGCCGACAAAACTATTTTGCCGACATTTTACAAGGCATTCACACTTGCAAGGTTTTTCTAAGCCACTTAGAACGTGGTCATGTTCACACTTGCAACACTCTCCCCCTTAAAGTTGAGAGGACTGACTAGACAGTCTCTCAGCTTTATAAATTGAGCTTTAGCCATCGCTTTGGTGAAGATATCTGCAACATTCTCCAAAGTGCGGCAGAATTGAAGCTCAACAATTTCTTGCTCCACCATATCTCGGATGAAGTGGTACTTCATATCAAAATGTTTCGTTCTACTATGGTGGATTGGATTGTATGCCAACTGAATGGCACTGATGTTGTCACAGTAGATTCTGGTCGGACCACTTTGCGGTTCTCCAATCTCTTCCAGCACTTTTCTCAACCATAACACTTGAGTACTAGCATATGTGACTGCTATATACTCAGCTTCTGTAGAGGACAAAGCTACTACAGTCTGCTTTTTGGAACTCCATGTTATTAGTCCTGACCCTAGACTAAAACAGTTCCCTGAAGTTGATTTCCTGTCATCAATGTTGCTGCCCCAATCACTATCACTGAAGCCTACAAGCTTGATAGTGTTACATTTATGGTAATGGATTCCAAAATCCCATGTACCCTTTACATATCTGAGAATTCTCTTAGCTGCCTGCAAATGCAGCTCAGAAGGGCTAGCCATAAATCGAGAGACAAGAGAAACAACATACTGAATATCAGGTCTGGTGTTGGCGAGAAACATCAAACTCCCAACCATGCTTCTGAAAGTGGTCACGTCAACTTTTGGTGCTCCATCATCTTTGCTTAATTGGATCCCATGTCCAACTGGAGTTGCAACTGGTTTGCAATGCTCCATAGCAAACTTCTTGATCATGTCCCGAGCATACTTATGTTGACAGATGAAGATCCCTGTATCTGACTGATGAACCTCCATTCCAAGAAAGTAGTGCATTAAGCCAAGATCCTTCATCTCAAACTGCTTCATCATGGAGCGCTTGAACTCCATATTCACTTTTTCATTACTACCCATGAATATGAGATCATCTACATACAAGCAAACTATGAGGATGTCAATACCTTGCTTTAGGTAGTAAAGGGTGGGTTCATTTTTGCTTCTGGTGAACCCAAAATCTTTGAAGTACCCATCAATGCGTGAGTACCAAGCTCGTGGTGCTTGCTTGAGGCCATAGAGTGCATTTTTCGGTCTGTAAACAAGGTGCTCCTTGCCTTTCTCTTCAAATCCCTGTGGTTGCTCAACATACACTTCTTCTGTCAAGTAACCATTGAGAAATGCACTCTTTACATCCATGTGTTGGACTTTCCAACCTTTGTGAGCAGCTAAAGCAAGAACTGTTCTGATGGTTTCTTGTCTGGCTACAGGAGCAAATGTCTCCTCATAATCAATACCATACTTCTGTGTAAATCCTTTTGCAACCAATCTTGCTTTGTGCCTTTCAATGCTTCCATCAGCATTGAATTTGGTCTTGAAGACCCATTTGCATCCAACACATTTCTTGCCTTTAGGAAGCTCTACCAGCTCCCAAGTGTCGTTGTTTTTTATAGAGGTTATCTCCTCTTTCATGGCATCTTGCCAAATTTTTTGAGTACATGCCTTCTCATAACTAGAAGGTTCAAGTTGTGCACTAGTTAACAAGGCATAGTTAACTATATCTCCCCGAGGTTCTTGGGAGTCATCATCACCATACAAATGCATATTTTCAAGTCTTTGCAAGACTGAACTCATTTCACTAGCTTGACTTCTAGTATATCTTCTTTGAAAGTTTTTATCCAACATCTGATAAGATGGATGATGCTGGAGTGTTCTCTTACCTCTGGATGGAGAATCAATATCCATTGGTGAGGAACTGACCGACCTTTGAGGAGAAGGACTTGGTGAAGAAGTTGAACTCGAAGATGAACTTGGGCTTGTTGGAGGAGACTTCTTACCTTTCTGCGGTGATTGTTGTTGCACCTGTTTAGAAACTGCATCATTGGATTCATCATCACTTGAATATTTGGGGCTTACCCCATTCTCCCCCTTCATCAAAAATCACATCCCTGGAAAGCACAATCTTTCGAGTCCTAGGATTGTAGAGTCTATAAGCTTTTGTGTTCTCACAGTACCCTACAAATATGCATGCTTGACTCTTTGGATCAAGCTTTTTTCTCAGCTCATCAGGAATATGAGAATATGCCAGTGAACCAAACACTCGAAAATGCTTGACATTTGGTTTCTTACCATACCATGCTTGGTAAGGAGTTTTCCCTTTCAAACTTGAAGTAGGGCTTCTATTCAAAATATACACACTAGTCTTGGCTGCATCTGCCCAATACATATTACTCAAATGCTTCGTCTGAAGCATAGATCTTGCCATCTCTACAATGGTGCGGTTCTTTCTCTCAGCCACACCATTCTGCTGTGGAGTGTAGGCAGCAGTGAACTGCCTCTTTATTCCATGTTTTTTACAAAAATTCAAAAATTCATTAGAGGAGTATTCTCCTCCTTTATCTGATCTGAGACACTTAACAAAATATCCACTCTCATTTTCAACTCTTGCTTTAAAATCTATGAAGCAATCAAATGCCTCATCTTTATGCTTCAAAAAATATATCCAGCACATTCTTGAAAAATCATCAATAAAAAGAAGAAAGTAAGAGTTGTTACCGATGCTCTTGGTCTGCATTGGACCACAGATGTCCGAATGCACTAGTTGGAGTGGATAACCGGCCCGCCATGCTTGCCCTCATGGAAACTTGGTCCTGGCATGCTTGCCCAAAGCACAACCTTCACAGACTTCTTTATTATCCTGAACTTTAGGAAGTCCGGTCACCATCGCTTGAGAGGTTAACATCTTCAAACTAGCTGAATTCAGATGACCGTATCTCAAGTGCCACAACACACTTGGATTTAAAATAGCAACATTTGCTAATTGATCTCCCCCTGGCTGACCAAACCTTAAAGGGAATAGCCTATTCTTTGTCATTGGCACTTGTGTAATGATTCTATTACTATTATTTTTATCAAAAATGGTGCATTTACCCTCATCAAAAAGCAACTTGTAGTTCTTTTCTAACATTTGACCAACACTTAAAAGATTGTGTTGGAGATGGGGTGTGTAATAGATATCACTTACTTGCTTAACACCTTCTTTAGTTGGAACCGCCATGGCTCCAATGCCTTCAACTGCCAATGACTTGTTGTCCCCCAACTTGATGCTTGGATTTGTAGGAAGAATCCAGGGTAGCAAAGAGTTCTTCTTTGCCACTCATATGATTTGAACACCCAGTGTCCAAAATCCAGGTGTCATTCATGTTCTGATCTGACTGGCCATATGAGAGAAAGAGATTTGTGGTCCCTTCCTCTTCTCCAAAATTGCCATACTGATTGCTCTGGCTACTGTTGCTCCCTTGTGAAGGCTGCTTTGACCAACAGTCACGAGCATAGTGGCCAGGTTTGCCACAATTGTAGCAAACTTGCTTCGACTTGTCATTTCCTTTTCCTCGGCCTGGATGCTTTCCTCTATTCTGTTGTCCACCTCTATTCTGACCTCCACCTCTGTTTGAAGATCCTCCTCTGCTTGGGGTTCCACCTCGTGGACTATTCTTGCCTCTTCCTCTGTACTGACCTCTGCCATGACCTCTACCTCTTCCTTCTTGTGAAGCAAAGGCTTTATCATCTCCTCCATGGCTGGTGGAAAGAGTGTCCTGCAATCTTTCTTCATGTGAAAGAAGAGAACCAATCAGTGCTTCAAAAGAAAGAGTAGTCAAATATTTTGACTCTTCAATAATGATTGCTACATGATTCCACTTCGGAAGAAGTGTTCGCAACACTTTCTTCACCATAACCTCAGGCTTAACATCTTCACCTAGAGTGACCATTTTATCTACTACCGCTTTAACCCGCACGCAGTAGTCTCCTACTTTCTCATTTTCCTGCATTCTGAGATTTTCAAAATCTCTCTTCAGTGTTTGAAGTCTAACCTGTTTTACTTGATCACTACCTTGAAAGCTTTCTTTCAAAACTTTCCAAGCATCTTGAGCTGTGACACAGGATGCTATTCTAGGAAAGATACTTTTATCTAGGGCTGCTTGTAAATAGTACAGGGCAGAGGAATTATTTTTCTGGGCTTCTTTTCTAGTTTTTTTATCTGCAGCACTCAAAGCTGCCCATTCAGCAGTTGTGGGTTCTATATACCCTTATGTTACAATATCCCATAAACCTTTGCCTATTAACAAAGTTTTCATCTTAATTGACCAATATTCATAATCACTACCATTGAACTCAGGGATTGGTAGACTAGTATTGGATGCCATTTCAAAAAGCAGACTTTATTTCAATTGCAAGCAAGTAGTACAAAGAAGTACAAAATAGATCACTAATTTAAATCAAATCTAGCCTTTTTAATTCTCTCACTGATTTCTTGCTCCTCTTGTTGTGGATTACCTAGTATTGGATGCCCAAAATTATCGGCAATGGAATCCTCGTCGTCATTGATGACGATGATTTCAAGGGCTGGTTCTGGCTCTGGCTCTAGCTCTGGCTCGGCTCCACTGGCTCTGGTTCTGGATTAGGAGAGTGTGGTGTATAGCTCTCACTTGATTCTATTTCAGGCACTGCAGGTGTATAACTGTCACTTGATTGTCCTTCAGGTGCTTCTTCAACCGTCTCCGACTCTTCTATTCTTTGCCCGAAGATATTGTCCTCTGAGTCAGCCTCGTATCCAGAATCGGGCTTCCTTTGGTGGGCTATGACCGCGTTTTCTAATTGATTGAAAACTGTATGCAAACCATATCTCCGAACTTTTTTGTCAAACCATTCGGCGTTCTCTCTTTGTAAAAGAGAACAAAGAGCATGATAGCATCCGGTTGATCTGATCATCTACTCATCAATGCAAAAAACAACTTCATTAGAGCCTCTAAGGTTAAAATTTTCACCCTTTTGCAGCCGTTGAGGCTATTACAAAACAAATATTTAAAATTGGAGGTGCTAAACGGGCGTTCCGGAAGACTTCCCGACACTTTTCCAGGTTCACAATATGCAAATTTTCACTTTCCACTTTTCACAATTTTTTCTCCAAAAAAAAGGTTTTCAAATTTTTTTATAAAGCCCTTTTTTTTTTAAATTTAATAATCAATAATGCTTTTAATAAATTAAAAATAACTATATTAATAAAATAATTAAAAGCATTTATTTGAAAATTAAATTCAATTTAAAAGAAACTTTAATAAATAAAATAAAACTTTTTTTAAAACCTTTTATTATTCTGGTGATTCGAACTCGTGACCTCACGTATGCAGACAAGCACCTTTGCCGCTACACCGCGCGGCTCCTCTGAAAAACAATCCGCTCGCTCTTCCTCTTAAACCTCCGCCTTGACGAAAAAACCAAAAAAAAACTTTTTTTAAACCCGACGGGATTCAAACCGAGGTCCTTTCCTTTGCAAATCCGCCAACGTAACCAACCGCGCTGGGGGCTTGGTTGGAATGATAAGCAAGGCCACGCGATATATTATCGTCCGACGACAATTTTTTTAAAAAAAAAATCTAAGTCTTTTATCCCACATGCAGTGGGAAGAAGACTCTCGTGCTGCTTTTATACTCCCGCGAGCACAAAAGAACTCGGTTGTCCTCGTCAGTCTGCCACCCGTCTGCTCGCCTCGATCCACGTGCTGCCCAGTCAGCACTTTGCCAGCCGCCACATGTCCTCTTGCCACATCAACTCTCACTATCTGCTGTCTGCCTTCTCGATCCACGTGCGCCCAGCTGTCCCTGACAGCTCCTCAGCTCTCTCTGTCTACTGTCGCGTCTGCCTCGGGATGCGTGCTACGCTAGTAACTGCCACCTCGGACAGCTTCCTGCTGACTACTCCCTTCTCACCTCGGGATCCGTGCCCCAATTTTTGCACCCCTGGCCCTTCGGCTCTGATACCAGAATGTGGGCGAATTCAAAATTTATTCATATATTCAAAAATAATACACACACACACAAAAATACACACACACACACACATATATATATATATATATATATATATAGGGGATGAGACGGTGGAATGGTGGAGAGATGAGGACGGGAAGTTGGAGGAATAAGGGGAGAAGGGATAGGAGGGATAAGGAGCGGGAATAAGGGAAAGGAAAAATTTGAGGGGAGATAGAGAAATAAAAACAAATCTTGCCGACAAAACTATTTTTCCGACATTTTACAAGGCGTTCACACTTGCAAGGTTTTTCTAAGCCACTTAGAACATGGTCATGTTCACACTTGCAACACATGCTACCTGAAATTGATGCTACTGACATCGGTCCACAAACATCCGAATGTACTAAATCTAGTGTCTTCTTAGACCTATGCTCACTGTTTGGGAAAACAGCCTTGGTGTGCTTGCCAAGCGTGCACCCTCTGCATACTCCCTATTTCTCAATGCTGAACTCTGGAAGACCTGTGACTATCTCCCTCAGAATAGGCAACTCTCTATGATGCAAGTGCCCCATCCTCTTGTGCCACAAATCACACAAGTTGTTACTGCTATGAACTAGGGCTCGAACAGGTTCACCCTACAACCTGTATAAACTGCCTTCTCTAACCCCTATTACTTGTGTTGTTTCCGGGCTAGATTCTTTTGGTCTAATAAGGACATGCTGGTTCTTGAACTCCACTGCATAACCCTTATCCTCCATAACCAAAACTGAAAGCAAGTTCTTCCTGAGACCTGGAACAAACAAAACATCATCAAAGTCTAAAGATTTTCCTGATTGGAGTCGAAAAGGAATGGTACCAATTCCTACAACTGGATATTTGGTATCATCACCAGGCTCAACCTGAACCCCTGAGTCTTGTTCTTGTAGACTGGTAAAACATTGTCGGGTTGATGTCATGTGTCGAGATGCCCCACTATCCACATACCAAGCATTCCTTGGAACCGTGCTGGTAGAAAGTCAAGAGACCAATGAGAAATTGTTCTCGAATTTGGCAGCAAACTCACTCATCTGAGTTTTTGCAGAGGTTGCTACCTGCATCTCGTCGCTGCTTCCCTTTGCCCTTCTTGTCCGGACACCTGTGATGCATAACGGTCGTGCTTATGACAAATGAAGCACTTGATCTTGCTCAAGTCCTTCTTCCCTGATTGTGAGGTTGACTCCTCATTCTTTACCTCACCCTTGTTGGGTCCTTTACCTTTGCCCTTCTTGGTTTGCCCAAAAAGAGCTAGGTTATCGTCACCACCTTTCTTGCTAGCCTTTGACTCCATCTGAGTCTCCTCCTGGATGAAATCATCCCACGGTTTCTCAAATTTGGGAAGGTTCGCACGAGCACAAATGCCTTTGACAAATGGTTCCCATGAAGCTGAGAAACCATTAAGTGCCATGTTCACCAACTCCGTGTCTTCAACCTTCTCCCCTACTGTTGCCAATTGATCACGAATCTGTGTGATCTTCATTAGGTAACTGGTAACGGTGTCAGATCTGGTCATCTCCATAGCTTCAAGTTTGTTCCGCAATATCATCTTCCTGTTTATGTTCTCACTCTGGTAGAGGCTAACCAGGGCATCGAACATCTCCTTTGCCTTAGTCTTCTCGGATATGTGAGGAATCAAGTGATCCTTCACTACATCCAAGATCATCCGCTTGGCCTTCACTTCCTTCTTTTTGTGAGCTGCCAATTCCTGCGGATCTATAGGCAAAGTCACATCAGCCTTGACAATAACCCAGAGATCATTCTCTTCCAATAAGAACATTACCCTTACTTTCCAGGGCAAAAAATTTGAGGCACCTTCCAATCTATCCTCAAATCTGAGGCTAGCTGCTGCCATTTCTGAGATCTGCTGAAATATTAATGACTGAAAAAAAACAGTCCTGCAAATAAGCTTAGTCCTTCAAGCCAAAAAAAATATGAAACCCTAACTGTTTTTTTTTTTTTTTTATTTGCTTGAAACCCTAACTGTTTTTTTTTTTATTATTTGCTTGAAACCCTAACTGCTGAAATATTAATGACTAAAAAAAAAACAGTCCTGCAAATAAGCTTAGTCCTTCAAGCCAAAAAAAAAATGAAACCCTAACTGCTGTTTTTTTTTTTTTTCTTAATATCCAACAGTGATCTACTGCTGTAAACCCTTGAGGATCTCAATCACAGAACCTAGCTCTGATACCATGTAAATATTCCAGCTCTAGATAACTGATGTCCTATGTTATTTTAAAATAAATCAGATCTGAAAATTATTTATTCAAACATGCAACAGTCACACAGATGGCTGGAAAAATAAACAGCGTGAACAGCGGAAGTTAAATATATTTCTGAACCTGAAATATTACAAATAAAAGAGGCTATAGCTACAGTAGAACACTTCTACTCTCTTGCTGCTTTTCTAGCCAGCAAGCACTGTTCTTCTCCTCCTAAGCTTGTATTTTTCCTTCAACAATTTGTTCTCCTCCCATTCTTTGCTGTGTCTATGTTTGTGTATCTAAAACACTCTTGATCTTCTCCTTTTATCCTTGAAAAAGGTAACCCTAATCTCTCTAACTCTAAGATTAGATCTCATCTCATCTGGAGATGTAAGGTTAAAAATAGAAAATCACTTAAATGAATATCAAAATAGAATCACTTAAGTGAAGTACAAAATAGAATCACTTAAGTGAACTTAAAAATAGAAAATCACTTAAGTGAATTTCAAAATAGAATCACTTTAGTGAATTACAAAATAGAATCACTCAAGTGAACTTAAAAATAGAAAATCACTTAAGTGTAAATCAAAATAGAATTAGAAATGTCTCGAACCACTTCTAGCACGTTCATACTGAAGCCTGTGCAAGAAGTTCTTGTCCGAACTACATTTCTCAACAGGCAGAGCGCAGGCCCATTTTGGGCCAGAGCACAACACAACCCATCCTTGGAGAAACAGACATAAGTAGCACCCAAGGTGTTTCGCTCCTCTTTTCAAGCGCAAGGCAATTTCGGGCCTTGACTGGGCGCAGCTGCAGTTTTAGAAAGAAAGTGCTAAGTAGGCCAAGGTGTTTTGCACCCTTCCTGGAGATCGCAATGCCTTTGCGCCCTGCCTAAAGAGCGCAAAGCAATTTCGCGCTAAAAAGGAGAGCAAAGTCCTTTGACTTTTCAAAAGCGCAACCCAGCAGCAGTTTCAAGGAAAAATGCTAAGTATGACTCTAAGTCATTTCGCTGCACTTTTTGGAGCGCAAAGCACTTTTGGAGTGAGTAGGAGCGCTTAGGCCTTTGACTTTTCCACTTTGGCGTTGCTCCCAATGCAGCAAGGTGTTTCGCTCCTCTTTTCAGGCGCAAGGCAGTTTCGAGCCAAGTAAGGGGCGCAACAACATTTGACTTTTCAATGCCAGCACACCACCCGAGGTTCCAAGGTGCTTCGCTTCTTTTTCCTAGCGCAAGGCATTTTTGCTCCAATCTACAGCGCAAGCCCCTTTGACTTTTCAACTCTGGCGCCCCTCCCGATGCAGCAAGCCGTTTCACCCCAACTTCCAAGCGCAATTCATTTTCGGGGTTATAAGGAGAGAAACAGATTTTGACTTTTCCACGACGTAGCCCATCAAGCAAAAATAATGCTAAGTGTGGATCAAAGTGTTTCGCTCTATTTTCCAAGCGCAAGGCAGTTTTGGGAGTAAGTAGCAGCGCAATGACAATTGACTTTTCAATGCTTGCGCTGCTCTGGAGACGGCAAGTCGTTTCGCTGCAGTTCTTGAAGTGCAAGCCCATTTCGGGCCAGGAAACACCAAAACGTAGGTAGGGCTTGCATCTAGTGTGTCTGTTTCAGTCCAGCCCTCCCTGCTTCTGCCAGAACTCCTCATAAATGCTTCTCATCAGCAAAGCAAGGCGCATCCTTATCCACTTAAACGCAGTCGGTCTGAGAAGCCTCCAGACTTGACGTTTCCGGATTTCAGAATCCTATTTTGCATTAAGGCGGTTCTAGCAAGCGAGGGGATGGCGCCACCAGCTAACCCTATCAGAGCATTGAAGAGGTGCAGTTGCATTTCAGCGAGTCATCAGACTTCAGGCCATGCCTCATTACTGTTTGATGAGTGTTGATTTTCCAAATTCTATCTTTATTGCCACCGCGATGTTTTGTGGGTGTACATTTATGTTTCAAGCGGCATAGTTCTCTATAAAAGCCAACAATTTTATTGTAATATGATGGACGTTTTGCCAGAGACTTGCTGTAACTTGAATTTTGCTATCAATACAGAGAATATTTGGCTCTAATTATGGACTTCTCTTTATGTGTATGTCTTCTATCTTATATTTCTATTAAATTCTCTGCTTTATCTATGGGTTATAATTCTATGTTTGGATTTGACTCCCGATAGAGGGTGAACACTAGAATAATTCTGGAGATTGCACATGTTAGATGCCTGGTTTTAATTTCTGTTAGTTTTCTGTGTCGAGTGCTATTGATTCAACGTACAATTAAGTTATCGTGTTGCTGGTCGTTCACCCCTGTTCTACTTGGCCTGAGGCCATATTTCCCATCCCTTTCAGTCATTTATAATCTCTTTCCTGTTCCTTAATCTCAACCCCCCCAAGTTAGAATAGTAAGGGAACCAGCCCATCTCTGGAGATTGGCACGGGAGGCATTTCTTCCTCTCGGCCTTTCAATGTTGGCCGGGTCTAGGGCGCATGAATGAAACATTTCATACCTAAGGCAGATTTTTGACCAACAGGTACCCTAGAAGGGGGGGTAGTGTATGAGGACAGTCACACACATCTAACTACTCATAAAAAATTTTAAAGTACCTACAAACAGCTATAACAACTATATAAAAGTCATGCCATTGTTGCATCATTTTTTTAATTACATCAAAACATGACAAAAACAATGTGACACAAGAACTTCAATGTCCCAAGTCATGAACAAGGTTGATATGGTCCCTACACTGTGTGTGTGTTTGAGAGAGAGAGAGAGAGAGAGAGAGAAAGAGAGAGAGATGTTACTAATGCCATTCATCTCCTTTTTACATAATGTATAATACATGTAACCATTTGTAGATTTGATGTAAGACACCTATTGGTCCCTTACAATTCCTAATGCACACACACACATTTATATATATAGGAATTGTAGGTCAAATTTTTTTCATTTTTTATTGCTGTAAATGTCATTCATCTTTCCTTTATGTAGTATATTATACACTAAATCTTTTATGGGTTATCAAGACCCCCAAAAGGGGAGATATTAAGGAATTAATTGGTTGTTATAGTCATGAGTTTATCTTAATACAAGGAAAAAAGTTTAGGGAGGAATATAAGGATGCATTTAGAAATATTTGGAAGAGGTGATTGTCTGGTAGTTTCTACTTTCTTCTATAGGAGCTCCTGCAAGTGTCGTGACAATATGGGACAAACACAAGTGGGATGGACAATTGCTAGAAAGTATAAGTAGTTGGGTTGCTGGTCTATTCTATAAGAAAGAGGGAAACATCCAAATTTGGGTTATAAATGTATATGCTTCAACTAGAGATATACCTCCTGAACTTTTTATCAAATACAATGATGATTCACTATTGTGATTTATGGATACTTTGGGGGAGCTTCAACATAGTTCTATGTTCTTGGGAAAGGGTCTTACTATTGGATGGTCTAAATTAATGTAGGACTTTGTTTCATTTGTCAATTCAAATGGCATTTGGGAGACTATTTCTTCAAGCTTTCAATATACATGGGATAACAGACGCATGGGGAATACTCATATATCATAAAAATTGGATAGGTATTTGTTATCCAACACAAGGTTGTACACAGAGTATACAATCTCTTAAAACATTTTGTTGCAAATAGGATCAAATCACAAACCCATCCTCTTGAGATGTAATTTACTCAATAATGTCAATCCAAAGCAATTTTGCATTCGGTCTATGTGGCTCTCGGATCCTTATTTCTTCTAGATGGTTATGTTATGGTGGGATGAAGCAAATTTTGAAAGATCATGTATGTATAAGTTTGTTCAAAAGATGAAATATCTAAAGGGACAAATGAAGATTTGGAATGCCAAACCTTTTGGTAACATATTTAAAGAAAGAGGAAATTGAATCCAAGCTCAAAACTTTTCAAGAGATAGTAGACATCAATGGAATGGACCAAGATACTTATGTACAAAAGCAATTACTTTTTTATTATCATAATGTATTGAAAAAGGAGTCATATTGGACCCAAAAAATCTAAGGAGAGATGGCTCAAGGAAGGAAATAGAAATACTAAATTCTTTCATTCTATAACCAAAACAAAGTTATCTTTTTGTTGAATAAAAAATATTTCAACTTTGGATGGAAGAAATATTAAGGAAGAAGAAGATATTAGGAAGGAAGCAATTAATTATTTCAAAGATATTTTGTCAAATGTTGGACAAGATAAGGAGGCTCAAGATAAGGTTTTGAAAAATGTTCCATCAAGTACCACATAGGGACAAAAATGAAAGCTTGACAAGAAAGATCTATATGGAGGAGCTACATGAGGCAGCTTTTTCATTCCACCTTAACAATGCACCTGGCTCCTATGGATTTCCCACAATTTTCTTTCACAACTTTTAGGATTTATTGAAGAGTGTTATGTTGGCTACAGTTGAAGAGGCTCGGAAAAAAAAAGCCATAATGAGTGAGAGCAGTGCCACCTTTATCATATAGAATCCTAAGAAAGGTGAGACAATATTTTGATAATTTTTGTGCAATAAGCCTTTGCAATATGATTTATAAGATCATTTTAAAATTTATGGCAAACTGCTTGAAAAGCATTCTAGATTGTGTTATATCATAGAAACAAGGTAGTTTTGTTTGTGGTAAACAAATCTCTGATGGTGTAACTATTGCATAGGAGGCCATACATTATTGTCATTCCATGAAAAAGCTAGGTACTAGGTATGCTTATGAAATTAGATATGAACAAAGTATATGATAGGTTTACGTGATATTCTAAAAAAAATTGCTTTTGTTTAAGATTGGTGTGAATGGATTAGATGTTATATTGGAGCACCTCAAAATATTCTATTTTGATCAATGGATCTCCTGTTGGATATATTGAATCATCACGTGGACTTCGCCAAGGTGATCCACTATCTCCTTATCTATTTAGGGAGAGCTTTCTCCAAAGGCAAAAAGGGAAGAAAAAATCAATTGTATTCAGGCTGCAACAAATGGTCCCTCCAAATCTCATCTTCAATTTATTGATGGTACTTTTCTTTTGGGTTATCCCTCAATCCTTGAGGCCATGGAGTTTAAATCAATGTTATCATGCTATGAGAAGGTTGCTAGACTGTTGGTTAATACTACAAAATCTAGGATCTTTTTCATCAACATTGCCCTAGACTTACAATGGATTATTGTGGACATTTTAGGGTTAAAAATTGGAAAATCTTCATCAACGCATTTGGGTAGTCCTTTGTCTCATAAACGAAAGGAGGAGCTTTGGGACTCAATTTTTAATAGAATGAAATCTTCTTTGGCAAGTTGGAAAGGTGAATTCTTAACTATGGTTGGAAGGATACAACTCATAAAGACTACATTGCAATCCATCCTTATATATATGATATTACTTTCTAGATTGTTATCATGTATAGCATCCATATATGATAAAATTCAAAGAGACTTGCTTTGGAAAGGATGTGAGGAAACGTTTAGGTCTCCTCTTTGTAAGCGTATTGGGGTTTACAAAGGAAAGAATATTAGAGGGTCAGGCTTGTGGAATTACAGATTTATGAGTTTGGTATTAGGGACAAAACTTGGTTGGAGATTATTTAAAGATCAAGGAAAGAGTTGGGCAAAAGTTTTACTTTAGAAATATATAGGTTTTCTTGATGCAATGAAATTATTTAGGAAATGAACCCTACCTAAAGGATTGCCAACATGGAACTTCATATCAATTTGCAATTTATCAAGAAGCATATTATATGGTTAGTCGATGAGGGGTATTATGCAAATTTTTGGTTTAATGCTTGGTTGAAGCTTTATCCTCTTATTTCTAATTTAAAATGGAAGTCGTTGGTTCAAGCATGTCTAGCTTGTAAAATTCCAAAGGTCAAAGACTATATTAATGTGAGCAACAACTCCATATCATGGATTTCTATTAATAACGTGGTTGAAGGATATGAACTCAAACAAATAGCAGTTGAGCTTCAAAAGATGCTTTAAGAGTTATATTTGCCTATTTTTATGTGGAAGGATGAGTCAGTCTAGAATCTATCAAAAGATGGTGCATACTCGGTGAAGTTGGGATACGAGGATTTAGAGCAATAAGAATTTCCTACTCCTAATTTTTTTCCTTGGAAGAATGTTTGATCATTGGAGGCCCACCCTAAGGCCTCAACATTTCTTTGGTTAGCAGTCCAAAGCAAAAATTATTACAGGAGAGAGTCTGCAAAGAAGAGGATATCATGGACCTTTTAGGTGTGCCTTATGTGAGAAGGATCTAGAAACATCAGATCATTTACTTATTCATTGTCCCTTTGCTTACACCATTTGGGGCTGCTTTTTCAAAAATATGAGAATATATTGGGTAGCTCCATCAACATTGAAAGAATTGATGAAATGTTGGATTAATTATTTAAAATCTAAAGCATTATGTATTTTGTGGAGGATTGGTCATGCCATTACTTGTTGGAATTTATGGTTTAAAAGGAATAATAGAAAAATTAAAAATAAATCTCACAATTCGTGCCCAAGTTTGGAATTGCATTATTGCCTCTCATGCAGAATGTTTACAGACATGGTGCTCATCATGGGAAGTCTTGAGTGTGGAAAAGGAGGTGCTAGCCTCTTGGCTACAAGATTTGAATATATATGGAAAGGGTAATCTTCGACAATGGAGTTAACACAAAGGATCTACTTTGAAATTGGGTTTATCAAAATTAATTTTGATGGAGCTTCTAAAGGCAAAATTATCTGCACTTACTCAGAATTATATGGAGATTCAACTAACAACAATGTAGAGGCTAGAGAACTTCTTACAAGGATCAAAATTGCAATTGAAAAAGGATGGAAATATATTTCAATTGAGGAGGATTCACAAATTATCATTAATGCTATCAACAAAAATGGATTTAACGTTATTGTTGATGTTCAACTATTGTTCGAGGCAGTCTCTTGGAAATGTGATCATATTTATAGAGAAGAAAGCACGGTCGCAAATAATTTAGCCAATTGTAGTTTTGATCTTCGTCTTGGCCAAATTAAGATTTTAAGCAACTTGCTGAATGAGATTTTATCTCTTAATGAAAATTATTTCATGGAGTTGGTTGTGGAAATATAGTACTTTGAAGAGAATGAAGAATATATCTGATAGTAAAGGAAATGAAGAATATCTTTGATAAAAAGACAAAGTTGGATATGGTTTAATTATGGTGACAGCAAATGGAATGTTTTGTTATATTGATGGGAGTGGCCCCCAATAGAATCCACTCATAGCTTATTAAAACAAATATTAATAATAAAGAAATTGAGCAACTGAATAGTTTGGTTCGTCTTGTGTGAACATTCTTCACCCTTCAAAAACATTGCTTCTTGTGGGGAGGAATCATTGAGGTTGACTAAAGGCCTATGTCTTTCACTTGTCCATTCATATGAGACAATGGTAACCCCCACACTACTCCAAGATGCTCCTGTCATACTCTTTTTTTTTCTTGTAATTCCTCATTTTCAAGCAAAGTGGTTCAAACTTCTCATAGTTTGGACCTTTGAAACCTTGAGGAGCAACACTAATAGCCCTTATAAGTTCCTGCCAATAAAAAGGCTGAGCAACATTAAATAGGATTCCACGTGCATAAACGGCTCTTGCTACCCATCTCGTTGCATCTCCCTTTCCTTTATTATCAAATTTGTCTCCTAATTGACCACTTTGTACTTGTCTTCTCTTCTTGCTACCATCAATTTCTGGAATTACCCTAGGAGTTGACTTTAAAGAAATAGGATTGCTTCCAAGTTGAGCTCTTCTTTCTTTGAGCCTATCCATATCTATTTTTCCCATTCATATGGGTCCCTTGGAGAATGTTTGTCTAGTTTTTGTACAACCATCAATTTTTTGCTTGCCTTCATGCAAAATATGGGCCCTTGATTCTATAGAAGAACCCTAAAAGACAACATGACAAAGGAAGCACTTCCATTATTCTATAGGACCAGCTCTTTGCATAATCCTCCTTTTCTAGTATGTGCGTCTAAAAGAGATTGCAAACTTTTTTTCAAGGATGAAGTGGTTGAAGTTACAATAGCTTGAAGCCATGGATGCTCATATTGATGAAGAAATTCACTTTGTTTTACTAGTGCAAATCCTTGAATTGTTCATGCAAAAAAGACAATGAAGAATTCAAATTAAGAAAAGGGTATTTATGATTTTCCATCATGCTTTACTTGTATGTTGTTTTTTCAATCATCTATAAAACAGTTTAATATAAAATAAAAACAAAATAAAATTGTAGTGTAGTTCAAGTTTTTTTCTTTTAAATAATATAAGAAAAATTTAATTTGAAAAGGTTTTTTAAAGATCACAACCAAGGTAGGATGGCTCTTGGTTGTATGAGACCATGTGTAAGGGAAAAGTTTTGCTTTACAGTGTGTATCTATGGGTTTCAATAGGTGTCTACCAACTGTCTCTATTTCAGATATGACTTACCTTGTATAGACATAAGGTTTTACCAATTGAAAACCATTACAGTTTTTAAATATTGGAAACATAGTTGGAAGAGATCTCTTTTGTTTTGAAATCTGCACTTGTTTTGCCTGCAATCCAAGTTGCTACAAGATGTTTATAGAAATTAAAATTGTAATATTTAAACAAATCATAAAACTTAACTTTATGAGTCCAACTTCGACGATTTTTATGAATATGGCACAGGTTGATTGATGATTGGTCCTGAACATTTAAATGTCATTGGCCTTCTCCAAAGTTCACTTTCTTCAATCAATCTTTTTTATCTTGTTGAGCAATGGGTTTAGTGAATACAGTGTACAAAGTGTCCAAAATAAATGATATTATTTAACCTCCTATAGATCTGTGAAATTGTTTGATTCGATTTATGCGCCAGCGAGATTGCAATTCAACATTGGAAGAGAGGCGTTTAATCCTCTCAGCCTTTGGTTTTGGGTCGAATCCCCACTAATCTAGCCAATCTAATCTATTATAAGCAATTAAAGTAAATGCAACAAAGCAAATACGGTTGGGTGACCACAATGAAATTCGTGTTGATCCAATGGAAATCTTTAGAAGTGACTGAATAACTTTGGTGTGGTCAGATGATTCAGATCCATGAATAACCTGCAATAATAGAACAAAAGGACTAATAGGAGATGGGAGGGTGGTGCCAGAAGCATAATACAACTATAAATCAAAAGGTCAAGGGACACAGTCGATCCATAGAAGCCATGCACAACCTCTTCATTAATTGCAGATTGATATCAATGTACAATCTTTTATCACAAGGAGTAGCTCTAGTATTCTAAAAATAGCCAAAGGATCTTTACAAATGAGGTCTTCACTTTTGTTTATAGCAAGAGTTTAACCTTAACATTTAATTGATGTAAAATAGTTCTACTTCTAGTAAATTTTAATTTGGCAGCATAATTGATGCTTAGCTAGCCAACTAAAATTGCCTCTAAACTTATTGTACATGCCTTTAGTGGCTTCAATTCATCCACTAGAACCACTTTAAGACAAAAATGTTGCTTTCCATGCTATTAGCTTGAACCTTGTGCACCAAAATGCAATCCTTTCCCGACGTCATGACAAATTGCACTCCCCATGCCTTGGTTAAAAAAAAAAAGTTGTTTGCTTAGAGTCCTCATGGGTTGAGGCGCTAGAACAATGGCAACTCATAAGTTTTGGTGCCTATCACGGCTGCACCAACCTTACCTTTGGCACTAGCGACACACTTGTTCATGGCACCAACTTCATCTATGGCGTGTAATGAAACAACTTCTAGAAATAGCAACAGTAGGAGTAAATCTTAGAATTGTTGAAACAAAAAAGCATTCACCAAAACAGAATTTAAGATTTCACTATAGAATAATAACAATTCCAGATTCCAAGGCAAAGAACAATCCTAGCCACTCTGAGACGGTGAAGTCTCTTATGTGTGCTAGAGGTGATGAAAGATACAAGTATGAATGACAAAAATACTGCAACACGACTCATATTTTTATAGTCTAAAACAATAACAAACCATAACCCTAATGTTCAAGGACCAACTATACTAACCTAGGGCTTGAGCTAATAATAATAATAAAAGTCGATGTGGTTATATTGGAGCTATTACATGGCTTGCCCTCTTAGAAAGTTTTGACTTCAAAGCTAGAAAGTATTGGAGAACGCTTGCTGGCTCCCACGTCGCATCTTCATCCAAAAGATCCTCCACTTGATGAGTAACTCCTGCACCTAGCATGACCACAAATTACGGACCCAAGACTGCAAGACTGCCTCTGGATGGAGGTCGATCTGCCCTTCTTCATCTAATATTGAAAGCTCTGTCTGCAAACACACCTTTTGACCAATCACCTGCTTGAGACAAGAAACATGAAAAACAAGATGTAGTTTGGAAAGAGGAAGCATGCCAACTCCGTAGTTCAGTGAACCACCTTGTAAGGACCATAGAATCGAGGTGCCAACTTTTGACTATTTGGTCTTCAAGGACAATTGGTTATAAGGTTGTAGCTACAAAATGGCCATGTCGCCCACCTCAAATTGTTGCTCCAAATGGTGTAAATCATATTGCTGCTTAATGTTTTGTGCCTAACAAAGATTATCCTTGAGGAGTTGCAGAACAATCTAAGATTGCTAAAGCATATCGTCTACCTAGGCCACCTTGGAGGAGCTTGAAACATAGGTCACCACAAATGGTGGTTTCTAGACAAATAATGCTTCAAATGGGGATATCTTAAGGGGAAAATGATAAGAAGTATGCCACCATTTGGCTAAGGGAAGCTATTTAACCCACTAATACTATTTGTCTTAGGCGAAACATCCAAGGTAAGTACCCAGACATTTGTTCACAATTTTTGTCTGGAAATTCAACTAAGGGTGATAAGAAGATGTCATATTCAACTGAGTACTATTGAAAGTGAATGATTCCTTCCAAAAGTTGTTGGTGAAAACCGGATCAGGACCACTAACAATAGACCTAGGCATACCATGTAGTTTGCAAACAAAGTCAAGGAATACCTTTGCTACCTTATTGGTTTTGAAAGGGTGTTACAGGGCACACATACTTCTAAAGGCAATCCACCACGACAAAAATCACTATTTTTCCCTCAAATTTGGGAAGACCCTCAATGAAAGCCGTGGAGATGTGCTCCCATTGGTTATCTAGGATAGGTAGGGGTTGCAACAAACCTAGAGATTTAATGGTTTTCCTCTTATTCCTCTGGCACACCTCACATTTGACCATAAATTGCTTGACATCTGCTCTCATTCCTTTCCAAGAAAGAGATTGCTTCACTCGTTGATATGTTTTGAGAAAGCCAGAATGCCCTGCCAATGGTGAAGTGTGTAATTCCTTGGAATACTGAGTGAGATAAATACGATCCTTCTTCTTAAGAATCTTGTCAACATAAGAGAAGGGAGTGGCTAGGTTACTAGCCTTCGCATCATGAATCATGCGAATAGTCTTAGGATCTAACTACCGTTCCTCACGAAGCTGGAAAAACCATTGAGGAAGGGGATTGGAGATAGCATTGATAGTGATAGCCTTCATATTTTGAGAAAGAGCATTTGCAATCACATTCTCCTTTCCTTTATTGTATTCAGTAATTAAGTTATACCCCAACAACTTGATCAATCATTTGCCTTGTTTTGGACTAGAGCGATGTTCGAAGAAGTGCTTGAGACTCACGTGATTGGTTTTGATAATAAAGCAATGGCCCAACAAATAAGGCTTCTATTTCTCAACCACATGAAATATGGCTACCATATGACCCAGATTTTTGTCAGAGAATTGCTTACTTTCAAAAGCCAAAGGGTGGCCTTCTTGTAACAAAACCATAGTTGTCAAACTCGGATTGGGTGAGGTCCCCTCGGGACATGAAAAAAAACTCGACAAAAATAAAAAATAAAAAAAATACAATTTTTCATTGAAAAAATAATTTATTTCATGCATATTATTTATTAGTATCTTCTAACACACTTACTCAACATTTAACATTAAACAAATAAGAAATTAACAAGAGGAAGGGGCATATTCTTTGAAAGATACTATGTAAGTAATCCAACAATACTTGGGCATAGAATACCCTAGAATATTCGAACAAAATTTTCAAGTAAAATAATTGAACAATATTTTATTATTTTAAAAGTTAATGCGGTTCCAGTTTTCTCTTCTCTTTAAATATAAAGAGAAATCAATTAGAAAGGCTATGATAACCCACTCATGGTACATGTGGGTCAATTCACTACAGGGCAGCAGTTCACAGACTATATGAACATGTAAAGGCTAGAATCAGAACACAGGAAGGGTTATCTGAATTTTTTGGTAGTGACATAGGTGTCAAACAAGGTTGCCCTCTATCTCCGACCTTATTTGGGCTGTACATTGACATAGAAGAATGGATAAACAAATTTGGGGGAGAGGGTGTGCATTTAGCCAAATATGTGGTAAAACTCCTCATGTATGGAGATGATGTAATTCTTGTGGCCAAAACAGTCAAAGATCTAGAAGATCACCTTCAAGCTCTAGAACTCTTTTGTAAAGAAGTTGGGATGCAGGTGAACACGAGCAAAACAAAAATTATGATTTTTTCAGCAAAAAAGAAGAAGCAACAACCCAAATTTCTGTTTGCAGGAGAACCGCTTGATGTAGTAGTAGAATACAAATACTCGGGCATAGACTTTCATGACAAACTTAATTGGAATACATGTAGGATGAAAAGAACTCAAAGTGGTTGGAGAGCACTATATGCACTTCAAAACAGGTGTAGGAATGCCGAGTTGTGGGACTGGAAGACCACCAAGGTCTTATTTGGCCTACTTGTTACACCGGTTCCGTTGTATGGTTGCGAGGTGTGGGCTAGTGGCACAACAAATGCAAAATGGAGGCAAAGAGAAAGGATTCAAAAATATCTAATCACAAACTTTCTCAAAATTAAGGCCACAACCCCTTATGAAATTATTCTAGCTGAAAGCTGGAATGTTCCCTTTAGAAGCAATTGCTATGACCAAGTTGTTATGTTACTTGAAAAAAACAGAAAACATGAAAAATGATAGATGGCCTAGGGCAGCTAGGGATGAAGAGTTGCATAGGCGAAAGAATACATGGATGAAACAAAATCAGAAATGGATGAAATGTTGGGAAATCAACATAAATGAATGCCCAAATGTCAACAAAGACAAAAAATTATGTGAATGAAAAGTTCAGAAGTGGAATGTGGAAAAATGCAAGCGAGGAAAAGACAATATTATATTGCAAATTTTAACCCAACGTATGACCACAAGGAAAAAGCGTATATAGGCGCTGAAATCAAGTGGAAGGAAAGAATACTCATTGCTCAGATAAGGACTAGCTCTCATAGGCTTAGATGTGAAACAGGGAGATGGACAACACCCAAAGAACAATGGGAAGAAAGGATATGTACTCTATGCAGCACAAGGGCAGTAGAGACAGAGGAACACTTCATCTATAAATGCCCGAGTTTTTCAGATATCCGTGACAAATACAAAGAAACATTTGGGAATGAGTTTATGGTAGATTTATTTGACGACGGTAAAATAAAAAAAGTTGGGGAATTGCTAACACAAATCAGCAGGAGAAGGAACAACCTTCTCAAAGATATTAAAGATCATATGATATGATTTGAGTAATTGTACTTCCATATTTGAGGTCCCATAGACCATATTTGGGTCTCGCGGATGTAATTAAAATCTTTCATTTCATTTCAAAGGAATTTTAATATGGACGACCTGAGGCAGCAAGAGGAAGCCATGTGTCTCCTTATCTTTGAAAATATTCCAAAGCGTATATTTTTAAAATATTGTGATGTTTTGAAATTTTATGTGTCCCTCTAATGTCTACTTGAATATTCTTTTGGACACATAAATGCAATATAAGAGCATTCCAACTACATATTATATATATATTAAATTGCCTCTTCGAATTTATAAAGTCTTTGGCACTTTCAATTTATTTGCTGACACATTAGCCGATATCGTAGATCCCAACGAATGAAAGATCAATATTTATTACGAGCAGGGAGTACTCATCATTCTAGAGTAGTCGCTAGCAGTTTAATGGGTATCGTTTGTCGTTCCCATTAGCTAAGGGTATGTATATATTAGTTAATTGTTATTTGTTTATAAGTACTTCGTAACCGACATAAGTGGTATTAATTAACTCATTCCTTATTGCGATCTCTTAGTATGCGGCTGTTGTAGAGAAAAACATTTTACATTCATTAAATGCTATACTTAAAATGCATTTCGGAATTCTCAAGTCTTCTTCACCTATTTTACAAGTACCAATACTTTCTGCTACGGGAACTTCCAAGGGATGCTTTAGGAAAGGAAGGAAACAGGGCACCGGATCCAGAGGCCGCGTAGGCAGAGGAACGTCACAGAAGGGGTGCATGAACCAAGGTGTGCAACCGGCAATGAGAGGCAGCCACACTTTTTTTTTAAATATTAATCTTACTCCACTGGGTGAAAATATTAGGGTTTGGATGTACTTCAGTTTAAAAGATTAGGGTTTGGATGTACTTCACGTCGGTTAAAAGATTAATAATCTTGTCCTAATTTTTTTTTAAAATACATTCGCTAGCTCCGTACAAGGACGATTGTTTTAAATCTCCTTTAAAATTGGGTCTCGTTGATCAGTTGACCTTGTGCACAAATCTGCAAAGTATGGAGTTGGGCTTGGTGGAGAGCGCGCAGAAGAAAAAAACAGCCTTTAAATGGCTGTAGGCTCACTTTTCCTAGGTCAGACGAGTCCCAGTCAACCCTGGACTCGCCCAAGTCCAAAAAAAAATCGAGTCCGAGCGGACTCGATGGAGCTGAGTACTCGAGACTTGGGCTAAGTCTGACATCTATGATCAAAACAACCCCAACATCCGTGCCTGAAGCATCACACTCAATGACAAATAGCTTATTGAAGTCGGGAGTGGCTAAAACAAGGGTGGTGCACATAGCCTCTTTTAAGGCATTGAAGGCCTTGGTAGCCTCATCAAACCAAACAAAGGCATCCTTCTTGGTGAGAGTCGTTAGGGGAGCTACAATCTTCCCATAATTCTTGACAAATTTCTTGTAATACCTTGTGAGGCTGAAAAATCCGTGAAGATGCTTGAGAGATTTAGGCAAGGGCCAATCTTGCATGGCCTTGATCTTGGTGGGATCCACCTTGACACCTTCATGAGACACAATATGACCCAAGTATTCCACTTCAGACACCCCAAAAGAACATTTGGAATGCTTGATATATAATTGTTCCTTCTATAAAAGGTGGACATGTTTGACATGAAGCAAATGGGTTGACCATGACTTACTATAAACTAGGATATCATCATCAAAGACGACCAACACAAATTTATACAAAAGAGGACAAAAGACAAAATTCGGCTTTGGAAAGTGGAAGGGGCTTTGGTAAGACCAAAGGGAATGGCTAACAACTCATAATGATGCTCAACCAAGGGCAGTTTTAGGAATATCCTCTTCTCTAACCCTAGTTTGATGAAACCTAAAGTCAAACTTGGCAAAAAAAACTGGCACTAATAACGGGAATAGTGAATTAATCTTCAACAGTAATCTTATTGAGGGAGCAGAAATCGGGGCTCGTGGCCAGAATTGTCCTTGCATCAAAAGATGACCATTGGGGATGAATAAGGATTGATACTAGGATGGATAATACCCTATTTCAACATTTCTTGAACCAACATTTCTATTTCAGACTTCTCAGGCAAGGGATCGTGGTAAGGACAAACGTTGGGTGGTTGGTTACCTAAACTAGGTGGATAGCATGATCATGGGTCTACTTAAGTCCCTAGGTTTGCCGAAGACTGGAGAATATCTATTAGTAACATGTTAGAGGGAAGATCCAAAGACAACTACTCAATGGCCTGTACTTTCATGCAATTAATTTGTGCAAAGAAGCCCTTGCCACCCTTGAATATTTTTTCCATTTGGTGGGAGTTGATGACCTTGGAAGGAAAATATTGGATACCTTGGAGACAAATGACCTTGCTATTTTCCATTCATTGAACATACAACCACTGTAGGTTCAAAGTAACATCCCCTAACTAAGACAACCATTGAGCTCACAAGATGACATCCACACTATCAAGGCACATGGCCAGAATTATCCTTGCATCAAAACATGACCACTGGGGATGAATAAGGATAGATACTAGGACAAATAATATCCTATTTCAACATTTCTTGAACCAACTAATCTATTTTCGACTTTTGGGGCTAGGGATAGTGGTAAAGGACAGACATTGGGTCGTTGGTTACCTGAAACTAGGTGGATAGCATGATCATGGGTCTACATAAGTGGAAGTCCCCTGGGTTTGCCGAAGACTAGAGCATATCTATTAGTAACTACATGTCAGAGGGACGATCCAGAGACAACTGCTCAATGACTTGTACTTCCATGCAATTTATTTGTTCAATGAAGTCCCTTCCACCCTTCAATATTTATTTCCATTTGGTGGGAGTTGACGACCTTGGGAGGTGGAGGTTGGATACCTTGGAGACAAATGACCTTGCTATTTTCCATTCATTGCACATACAACCACTGTAGGTTCAAAGTAACATCCCCTAACTAAGACAACCATTGAGCTCCCAAGATGACATCTACACTATCTAATTCCATTGCATAAAGGTTGCCAACCCAGGTGTAGGGACCCATCTAGATGTGGACATTAGCAATACAACCCACACATTGAGCCTTTCCCCCATTGGCAATCAACACATTTAATTTGTCCTGGTCCAAATTGTTGATATAAGACCCGAGGGCTTTAGTTGTCCTACTATTAATGAAATTGTGAGTATTGCCCAAATCAATCAACACATTGGCTTGGCCTATTGTCTCTTGATGAAGCCATAAACCTTGATGGTGTGATGAGCTTGCAGTCCCATGAGGGCAAATACTAAGAGAGTCATAGTATTTGTATCTTGCTCTTGATCCTCCATTTTAGTTAGTGCCTTCTATTGAGGGAGGGCAAAAACTTCCTCCTCTAAGCCTTCTTCCTCAACCTCCATCTAGAAGTTACGTCATACCTTGCATCACTAATCCCAAGAATGGTGCAAATGTACAAGGCAATCCATCTTGGATCCTCAATCATGAGGATCAATGCCCTTAAAGGTTGGGATATCGATTCTAGGAACCAACACATCATGAGGCCATTCATGCAAAAATGCAGGACCTTCTACAATGGAATCAAGATCATTAGCAAACTCTAAATTAAGCTCACCCATATTTGGAAGAGCTCCCATGGTGGAGTGGGTATGTGTGTGGATTGTGCGGGAGCACTCAGGGTCTTGCTCGAAAGGTGGTTGCTAGAAGGATCATGCTTCTTGCCCCAAGGTTGCGCATTGATAATACTTTGGATCTCAATGCTGGAAAGAGCTTGAATCTTGCCCATAAGGCGGCCATTGGAAGTACTATGAATCTTGATATTAGAAATTCACAAGTGGAACGGTGTCTGATGGAATCTTAGATCCCTTTTGTTTAGTTTGCTATTGCACATCGAAAACCTATTGGAAATTGTTATCCAATGAGTGTTTAGTGTAGGGAAAGTCACTATCATGCCTCACAAGTAATTAATCCAACTTGGTTTTGGTATGACTAAGCTTGTTGATTGTTGTGTCTAGTCTATCATGCTCAGCCAAGAAATAATCATGAAGGCTTAAAGAAAGGGTGAAGCAAAGGTTGGGAATTGGGTTGTGGACCCTTAGGAGAAGTAGGAGTGGTACTCAAAAAGAGCACGAGGGTCAAAGCTATTGATGCGGTTTAATATATTATGGTGCTTCCTTGGTTTTCGTGGCAAATGCATCTTTTGGCTCATCTAATCATCATTATGTGCATCTATGCATTGCAAACACCCATTGACTTATGCCCAACCATAGGAAACCAAGGCTTCGCACATACAATATGGATTGATGATGAAACTCGAAGATTTTGTTGCCCCCTCACAAAAAAAATGCTACTAGACATCTTTTTTTTTCAAGTTTGGGAAACGTGAACGGTTTCGCTTAAATCACAATATTACAGAAGAAAATTGCACATGAAGTTGGTTGTAGAAAAAAAATGACAAATTATCCAAATGCAAAAACTACAGAACTAGCCAAAAGAGGTTCTAGAATAGCGCGCATGCCCTTTCGTTTTCTTGCACCATCATAGGGAGACAAGATCATTGTTTTGATACCAATTGTAGCGAAACAACTTCCATAAATAGCAACAACAACAGTAAATCACATAAATGTGGAAACATAAAAGTATTCACCGGAACAAAATTCAGATTCCACAATAGTAAATCACAATAATAATTAATGAATCTAGATTCGAAGTCATAGAACAATCCTAGCCATTTGAAGAGGGCAAAGTCTCTTATGCTCACTAGAGGCAGCAAAAGTTACAATAATGAATGATAAAATAAGTACAACACCACTCATCTATGCGCACTAGAGGCGACAAAAGATTACAAGTATGAATGATAAAACAACTACAACACAACTCATCTATTTATAGTCTAAAACAATAAAAAACCCTAACCCTAATGCTCAAGGGTTGACTAACCTAACCTAGGTTCGAGCTAATAATAATAAAGAACCCTAACCCTAATGCTCAAGGGTTGACTAAGCTAACCTAGGTTCGAGCTAATAATAATAAAGATAGTCGACATGGCTATATTGGAGTTGTTACATGGCATGACAACTGTTCGTAGCACTAGCTCCACCTACAATGCCAAACTCATCCATTGTATTATGGCACCACATTTGTTTATGGCACCAATCGTACCTTTGGCACTAACTTCATTTATGGCGCTATGGTCCACACCTATACATGGCGCCAACTCCATCTTTGGTTCCAACCTCATTTTCGGCGATTGCTTTATGCCCATGACTCTCGGTTCGTGGATTCGATGTATGTTAGTGAATAATTTGTGTGCAAGCGATTTGCTCTTTTGTAGGCGAATTGAAAGGCTTGTCTATCAATTTGTTGGGTCCTAGACTTGGCCATTTTTAAGAATTTTTCCTCGACTCTCCCTCATTGAAACTTGTCATCTTGGCTTTGTTTGTGATTGAAATTGATTTGAGTAGGGCAGGGCTTGCTTAGATTTCTCATGGGTTGTGGTGTCAGAAAGATGCCAACTCATAGGCTTTGGCAATCATCACGACTTTTCAGTCAGTGAGTTAATGCCATAACATCCTGTAGAACCACACCTATACATGGCGCCAACTCCACCTTTGGCACCAACCCCATCTTCGGCATTATGGCACCACTTTTGTTCATGGCACCAATTTTATCTTTGGCATGGTGCTAACTTCATCTATGGTGCCAACCTTATCTTCAACATTGGCTTCTACCTGTTCATGGCGCCAAATTCATTTGTATTTTTATTGGAGCCAAGCCTAACAGCCAACCTCTAGCATTAAATGCCTTAGGACCTCACCCTTAGGCACCTTTTGGCACCATAGCCTTTGTACCATAGTTGAGAAAATCGGAATCGACAAAGCAAACAAATAGGGGAAAATCGGGAATTGGCAAAAAAAAAACGGAAGAAAATGCAAATTTTCATTGACAAAAAGTTTTTTTCATGCATATCACAATGAATTAACATTATGCAAATCAAATATTAATACTGTAAGTGATACAAGCTTAAACTACACATGAAAGTGACAAAACACATCTTGTATTGCTTATAATATAAAAAGGTACAAATTACAAAATGTGTCATGAGTCATGACAAATATCAAATACAATGCCTCAAGGTCTTTGAATGCCTTTGCCCTTTGCCCTAGCAGAAGCTCTAGTCTCTCTTTGTTGTTGTGCCCGTGCCTCTTCTTGTGCCTTGGCTGCTATCTCCTCCGCTAGGTTTTCAAAGTTTTCTAATTCATCCATGGAGAAGAGAGGCTCTTCTTGCTGCTCTTGTTGTGGCTTTGTGATCCATTCAGATGATGGATCAATCTCATCTAGGTCAATGGCCTCGATACTTGTTCTTGTAATTTTTTTATGGTGGAGGCGAAGGTTGTAATGAACAAACACAAGATCATTCAACTTTTCTTGTGTAAGCCTATTGCGCTTCTTGGAGTGTATGTGCTCAAACATACTCCAATTGCGCTCACAACCTGAAGCGTTGCATGGTTGAGATAAAACTTTGATGGCGAAGCGTTGTAGATTGGGCGTATATGCACCAAAGTCCTCCCACCATAAATCTAGAAACAACCAAGAAAAAGGAAATTTAATAATTCACATGTAAAATCGTAAATTGAGATTATTTTTTAAAACAAAATCAAAAGACAAAATAAATAATAATTCAATGAGGGTTACTTGGCCTCATAGTTGACCTTGATCGAATGCACAACGAGGATGGGAAAAGGATGCCCTCACATTTCTTATAAGCCTGCATCTCATACTGTATCTTAATGCGCATTTCTTCGTCAGGGTACATGCGGTCAACGCATAGTCGAAGGCCCCCCATCACCTCATAGTCGGCCTGGAATGAATCAGCATAAAAAAATTTGGGGTTGAGGTAGTACCCCATTGCATGAAGAGGGCTATGGAGCTGAGATGTCCATCGCTTGTCAATGATATCCCAAATGGGACCATATTTGGTGTGGACATGTCCATAAAATGAGGCAATTGCCTCTTTTGCCCTATCCATAGCCTCATATACATATGCCATTGGTGATTGTTCTCCATCAACAAGACGGAGAACCCTCACCAAAGGCTCTGACACCTGAAAAAAAAGGAAAAATAATTTAAATAAAAATATTTTACAATAAAAAAAATTACAATACAAGATTCGCAAATGGAAAAATATTTTAAATTAAAAAAATAAATAATAAAATAAATTAAAAAACTTAGTCTTGTACCTTGATGGCCTCATTCATGGCTATCTAGAAGGGCTCCTCAAACAAATAGTCATATACCTTCTGCCCCTCACTGGAGAATCGGTATCTAGCAACTTGTTCGGAATTCCAGTCATCGCTCACAAACATCTGCTTCAATGACCCTCTTGCATTATAGAGGCTCTGCAATGTCACGAAGTTTGTGGCGAAGCATGTAACTCCAGCCCGCACTAGCTCCCTCCCACCAGTAAATTGCCTCATGAGGTTGAGGACCCATGCATGGTTGTAGATGAATTTTGTAATAGCCCTAGACTTTTGTACAACCTCTGACACCCAAGGTAATTTCCCAATGTCTTCGAGGAGCAAATCGAGACAATGGGCTGCACATGGGGACCAAAAAATGGTGGGGAATCTCTCCTCCAAAATCTTACCAGCTGCTACATATGCTGTTGCGTTGTCCGTGATGACTTGGACAACATTCTCCTCCCCGACCTCCATCACAACCTCCCCCAACAACCCTGCAAGCATTTCGACACTCTTAACTTGTGTCGATGCATCCACTGACTTGAGGAATGCAATTCCTCCTGCAAAAGCAACCAAAAAATTAATTAAGGTTCTTCCCCTCCCATCGGTCCACCCATCAGACATGATAGTGCAACCCTTCTTCCTCCACACCCTACGCTGGTCTTCAAGCACAACCTGAATGTCGTCCACGCATTCACGAAGGAGAGGGCCCCTAATGTCGTCATAAGTTGGCGGCTTAAATCTTGCGCCGCAACTTGCGATGGCATCTACCATGCCCTACCAGTATGGAGACCTTGCCACATTGAAGGGAAGGTCGAAAAAATACCAAAAACTGCCAACGGCCTTCCTCGCTGCCCTATGCCTCTCCTGGTTCCACGCGGCCATACCCTCAAGCGTGGGTTGTGCCCCTGGCGTGGAACGTTCTGCAAAATAGGACTCATCCATCCCACTCCCTGGGTGTGCAACTGATGGACTCGAACTCTCTTGGTGAAATCGGCTAAAGGTGTTGTCTGGATAATTTGTAGTTATACGAGGTCGAGAAGGGGGGGTTGACATGGCCTCGCTTTGTCTTCGTTTGAGCTCTTTTTTCTCCTCTTTGTTAGAGAGGATGGCAATGCATTCTCTCTCAACATCAATCGGCACCTCTGAGCATAACCTGACATTTTGCCCTGATTTCTTTGCCAAATGGAATTTGAGGCGGTATATGCCTCCATGAATGAGAGACCCACAAAAATTGCAATAGACCTCCCCTTTCTTTTCCCCTTCCTTTGCATACTTCCATGCTGGATCTCTTTTCGACATTTTCTTGTGGCTGCACATGGAAACAAGTAACAACAAACAATTACTTTAAAAAAAAACCTAAACCCTAGTTTAAAGTTTAAACATTGACAGCTGAAAAGATGGACTTGCATACATAGTTCAGGCAACAATACTTATGAAAAAAACAAGATAGTTGAAAGAAAAGAAAAAACAGCTGAAACTTTGACCTAGTTTTTCAAATTTCTAGCTCAAATGCAACAGTTGGGTGGCTGTTGCATTTGGTTTTAAACTTAAAAAAAAAAAAACATGCTTGGAATAGAAAAAGAGAAAAAAAACAGTTTGCAAGAATTTTTCTTACCTCAGATGAATCCTTTGGGCGGCTGTTGGTGGCTGCTGGATTCCTTCAAACTGCAAAAAATCTGCTGTTAGGATGCGCTTTAGTGTTTTGTTTGGTGTGGTAGCAGGTAGGCAGACCTCTCTCTCCAGTTTGGAACAAGCAAAATGAGGCAAAATGAAAAAAACAAGCTATTTATGCTGTTTCCTCTACCCATGCTGCCGCGGCCGATTTTTTCAGCAAAAACTGCAACTTTTTGCCGATTCTTTCAAAAACATTGGCGATTTTTTTGGAATTGTGATTCCTGCTGCAGATTTAATCAGCCAAGCTTTGAATCAGGAAAAATTGGCTCATTCGAAATTTTTTTGCAGATTTTCTCTACAATGCTCTGTACTGAGTTACCTTCTGTTGTCATTTTGGTCTACGTAACTAGAACATTCCATCAAGGATGTTACATCTATGACATAGTCGAGCCCTTTCTTATAGAACATTTGTGTCTTCTTTTGTCTATATGGTTGTTTCACTATTGGAATGCAATAGTAGTAGTTGGACTACTACACTCTACAAATTTTTTGTGTTGTTTGTGAAGATTTAAACAATCCTGTCCAAGCAAATTGTTTCAATGGACTCTTATGAGCATGTCAAGAATGAATATGCATCCTTTCATCTTTCCTTAACAATCGACAACAGCTAAGAATACTGCCTCTGATTTAACGTGCACACCAATAACATTCACTGATCAAAGGGCTATTTTTAGTATTTCAATTCATCTAAAATGATAGCAATACTGAGTTCATTCTAGAATCCTTGAGCCTACCCCGCATTCTTTTCGTCACAGTCAATAATTTAGTTCTCACCTTCTTGGTGAGGGTTTCAAGGGTTTTGTTTTATCGTTGGGATTCACTAATGCCCCTCTCCATCTCCCATCAGTATGGTGATCTCATCCATTTGGAGGAGCGCCTAAATAAACCTTGCCACCAAGTCATTGACATACTCCCTCTCTACCATATTCATGGATGTCTTCAAAGGACCAGTTTCTTTGGTTCTTTTGCAGGTATTTTCTTCTTCCTTTTAAGGAGTTGTCATAGACTCTAAAAATAACCTAACAGGTCGTCCAACCGAGGGAGAAATCCTTTTTGTAGATCATGGAAAGCTACATGTGCATTCTTCTTCTTTCCCCTAAAGGACAAAATCCTTTCTTCTTTCATGCCCTTTATATCAAGGCTTGAGTAAACTTCAATACTTATGTTTTTATTTTGCAATAATGAGCTTTAAGAATGGTATAATTTCATTGATATTTTTTTTTGCATTTCTCTCATATCCGCTTGCGTTCAACAAATTTGAGTGCTCGATTGGCCAAAACATAACTCCCAAGAGGAGACCTATGTTTTAACTTTTGTTCTTTCAACATGTTTACATCTTCCCTTTGTGGGCCTCCTAGCAAAGAGTTGAGCTAATTTCCTTTTTAGAGGTCCATCTCACCATGTTAAATACTCCTGGATCTTAATTTCCTTTTTAGAGGTCCATCTCACCAACAACTACAAGAAAAATAAGCATAAGAGATCTGAAAACCTTCATTCAAGATCTGTCAATAAGTCAAATGTGGAGAACACACAAGGACCACGATCAAGAGTGAAGCCTATTAAATAATGCGTACTACAATTAGAATCAAAACTGTTTTGGGACAAAGAGAGAGTAAAATCTAAATGCTCTTACTCCAATTTTCGCCTTTCTACAGAACCCCCTAAAGCTGAGATTTGGGCCAAGCTTATATTCCATGGGTTATTTTTTAATCATCTGAGTCAGGACTCTCTCTTTTGGGTTCCATGACAGGTTTTTTCTTCAAAGCATTACGAGATACTTTGGTTTGAATTAGTTATGTTGTCCAACCAAGGTGTTTTGGACTTAGGAGGTTTAGGCTCTTGATCAACAGTATGTGTGATGAATCATAAGCCTTGAATATAGTTCCATCTTCTCTCTAATAGCAGTCAGAGCAGTGTGCATTTTTGTAAATTATACTTCATCTTAATGCAAAATTTACTTAGTACTGTATGATGTCTTAAAATGTAAGAGCTTATATCCCTTGATTAAAAACGAGTGTCACATAAACCATGACATGCCCAGGCACTTGTCTACATGTTAAGAAATAAATAGCTGAAATTATAAATATAAATTAAATATTTTTTTTAGTGTATACACACATACACCACACACATCAATAATGTATTTCTAATTGGTTATATGGGGTTGAAATGGCCCTATCCCTACTACTTATGTTTAAGCAGAACCACATTGTTGTGGTATTACAAACTGTATTATCACAGGCTGCCTTATCATAGGAGTGTCCTTCACAATACAGGGATTTGAACTTGGGTCATACTTGTATGTTTGCATCTCATTTACTGTTGCTTTACAATACCTTGGACTACATATATGTTAATATTTTAATTATAGAGAAAATTATACTTAGGCATATAAAAGTAGTTTACGATTGTTGCACCTTCTATCAATATGAAAACTAAAGCTGAAGAGGAAGAGATGGCCCCTAAAAAATAGCAAGCTCCTAAAACATAGCATGCCCTCAATGTAAGTCTTCGTCTATAGAGACAAGGACAACAGGCATATCTGTGAAACTATGTGATTGTAAAACATGGAAATAGTCAAAGCAAAGAGTGCTGAAACTGTGTTTATCCTTGCAAAGAATCTTTACATTGTGACTGATTTCATTGTATTTCTCAAATATTAACTTTTCTTCTGGAGTTCATTTTTTACTGCTTTATTGATGGTGGTGAGTTTCATAGAGAGTGTCCATAGCAGTCGGTGCTGCAGAGATTCACAGCATCAGTTGTGCTAGGACTTCTGCTTAGGAATCTGCAAAGGTTGCAGAGTGAGAGAAAGGGAGATATCCTTGAAAAGACTTTCTTAAGTATTCTATGTCTATGGGACCATAAAACATGGAAATAGTCAAAGCAAGGAGTGCCAAAAAAAATGATTTTGTTCTTGTAACTGATATCATCTTATATCATAGAAATCAACTTTTCTGCTAAAAAGGGTAAAGTAGTTTTTAACGTTTGTGAGGCCATAGGCCATATGAGACGACCCTCATGGAGGATGTTGTTTACCCAATATATGGTTATCCAACCATACTCTGGTTACTGAAGCATGGTGTACAACTGTAGCCCCTGTGGGATTCAAACATTAGACCTCTATTCAGAGTTCCAAAGCTTCGACCATTAGACCACTTAGGTTGTACAATTTCATTTTGTACTGCTTGGCTCATGGCAGGGAGTAATGCGAGCGTGGCAACATGCTTCATAGAGAGTGTGCATAGTAGTTGGTTCTAAGGGGTGCAAAGCATCAGTTGTGCTGGAATTTCTGCTTAGGAATCTACAAATATTCATAGTGAGGGGAAAGGGAGACATCCTTGGAAGGAATTTAGAAATGAATTCTATGTCATATGTTCCTTGATGCCTATGCATTCCTGATGGATGTGTTTCCAATTACATTTTTTACAATATTCTGCAAGGGAGATATCTTTGACAAAACCTCATGCAGTTAATCTCTCATCCTCCAAGAGAGGGCAGCTTCCAGAGTTATATGATCTACATGTGGCATAGTTTGGGAGGTTTTTACAGTCTTCTCCATGATCTTCCTATCCTTATAAATTACCAGAGGATTATTCACATGAACTGAAATTATTGTCAATATGTTGTCATGTAAATTTGGCCTAAACCATTTTTGATTAAAACACTTCAGGACATAGCTGAAACAAAGTAAGATAATTTGATTACCTATAGATCAAAGAATTTGACCTACATAGAT
Source organism: Wollemia nobilis (assembly GCA_028583015.1). NCBI lineage: Eukaryota > Viridiplantae > Streptophyta > Pinopsida > Araucariales > Araucariaceae > Wollemia > Wollemia nobilis. The sequence continues at coordinate 4,758,797 of JAQPPZ010000689.1, read as the reverse complement.
AAATGGTCAATCAAAGACAGATGAAGAAACTTGCAGCCTAACAATGGAATCAAAAGTGGATAACGGAAATTAATATAACAAGATAATGTAACGGTGAGTTCTATAAACATAACTTCTCCAGTCAATAGAAATTCTATCTTAAGCAGCTACTGCATCTGTGGTGCTACCACAGATGGGACTTCTTTATTGCTCAGGCACACCTGCATACATTCCTATTTTGTTTATATTTACACAGTGGCTGAGTGTTTCTTTTTTAAATACATAGGATGTTTTCTTATAAAGTACAGGCTTGTATAGCAATACTATGTGATTGTTTCAATTGCCTATTTGATTTGCATTTTTTTCATGTTATACAAGTTTGAGTTCATATCTTATTTTCTGTCACAAGTATTTATTTTCCTTTTTGATACAAGATTGTAGTGATTGTCTTGTTGTTAAGTATAGAACATTTGCACACATGCTGTTTGATTAATGTTGAAGAAACTTCATGATGGCAGGCAGTTTTCAACCAAACAGAGGAGTTTATCTTGTCGGTTGATGAAGCAAGCAATGATGTATTTCCCTGAGCCATAGCTATAATTACAGCCATATTGAGATGTTGAGGTGTGCATGTGTTTTAGACATTCATGAAATTCGTTGAATGTATGCAGGTGGTTATCTGGGATGCTATCACAGGTGATGTGGTTGGCCGGTGGCCATCTAACCATGGTAGTGCACCTCGTTGGTTAGAGCATTCCCCAACTGAAGCAGCGTTTGTCACATGTGGAACGGATCACTCTGTCCGCTTTTGGAAAGAAGTTGTTTGAGGGCATTTTTTTGAAAACCCATGAAAGTGCAACCACTACTTCACTTCTCTGGGCTTTTAAAGTATGAATATTGTCCCAGATAGCAGCTATTGCTTTATTTCAACTTAAGGGAAATCAATTACAAAATTGATCAAGACTAAACCATAGAAACCCCTTAGATGAAGCAATTGGGATCATTGAAATCCCACAGATGCAGCAGTTGGGACCACCTACAGACTGGGAATGAAAGAGTTAGAAGCATTTAAAGTTTAATTGTGAGCATGTAATATACTGTATATGAGAAGGAAGTTTAATTATTTCTGCTTTCCAAAGTTTTAAGTTCCTTGTATTGATACAACAAACATGGGGTTGTCTCCTGGTTATAGTTGACTTTCTGGCGCTTTTCTGAGACTGTTTTCTGGAGCGATCACTGCTTATATATGTTTGATTACACACAATATTTCTTTAAAAAAAATCGTAATTTAAGTATATCGAGACTGAGTTCCAAATTGCTATGGATGAAGAAAAAATTATTTAACAAAACTTACTATAAAATTGCAACTTTGCAGCTGCTGAGTCTTCAAAGAAGTTATACATTTAACAATCCTATTTGTTTATTTCCTTACAATATGTGTGTTTGATAAAGGCAAAATGGATAGAGCTATTAGTTTATAACCATCTGATCGTTGTGTATTTGAGTAAATATCTGCAAGATTATCACTAGACAATGTAGATCATCCATTTTTTTATGCATGAGTTAGAACTTTTTACCCAACACTTGACTCATTGCATAACCAATTAGCTAGGGATTAAATGTTTTGCATTTGCATACAACTCACCTTCTTAATGCAATGTGCCACCATATCACAATTACGTATTTGTGTGGCAAATTTTTAAATAGAATACTTTTTGTGGCTAACACATTTTCAACCTCAAACTTCACATCTTTGAACAAATTTTAACTCAAATAATAGCAAAGCGATGTTAAAAGCAAAAATGTATTTTGATAGAATTGGTTGTTTCTCTTGGTGTTAGGCACAAAGTTGTAATTTTGTGACATATTTGAATCCTTGTCAAGTCAGCCTTTCACTAGCATGTACAAGCACCTATATATTAAAGACTTTTTTGTGTAGTTGGCTTCCTATGTAAAGACATATATGGTAGTTGCAAAAGATTATATGCTTTAGTCATAATTGTAAACTTGAATTGCCTTTTTATCTTTTAATTCTTTTATACTGTAAGAAACTAATGGAGAGATCAGCTAACCCTTGGTTTAACATTGTCATATGTTAAAACATCAGCATATTTTAGTGCTCTTCTTTTTGCAACATATTCTTATTATTACATGCTTGCATAATTGTGGACATTTTCTAGATATTTAAAAAAAATCAATTTCTTACAACTAAATCTGTATGCAATGGCATAAAATATTTTCAAATGAATGTATGTGAAGAAGAATCAAGTATTCTAGGTAGGACTAATAAAAATCTGATGTTTTATTCATAAGAATGAAACAATTAGAATCACTGAGTTGACAACTTTAAACTTATTATTGATGTTTCATGGTGGTTGATCATTTTGGTAGATCCACTCTAAAAGGTTTTGTCTTGTAAAACAACTATGCATGGTGGTTGATCATTTTGGTAGGTCCACTCTAAAAGGTTTTGTCTGTTGAGTCAATTTCTTATTATAAGAACATTTTTGAAAATTGCAAAAGGAGCTTATACTTAAGGTTAGTTAAATAGGTGGTCTCTTAAGTCCCAAAATAAAATATGCCAAACAGCCTCAAAATTGCATTTTAAAACTGTGATTTCATTTTGACCCCAAATTATTAAATGTCAATATTTGCGTATTAAATTCGACATAGATGGGTGGGGGTGACAACAAACCTCTAAGTAGTCATTGGAATGATATATTTTCATATATATATGTGTGTGTGTGTGTGTCTTCTCAAAGATACATTGTTCAATGTCCCCGTATGAATAAGTATTATGTTTTAACTTTTCATTGATTTGTTCTTTGTGTTAATAGTCTTTTGTTTTTTTATTCTTCACATGCCACTCTCTACAAATTACAATGTTGTTAAGAAGGATCTATCAACATTTGAGATTTGTGGTATAAGAGTGATCATCCATGTGGTATATTTATCAGAATGCAATCCAGCTATAAAAAATGCAAATCCATGTGTCAAATTACCTTCGTTACTATTTCAAATGATCTTAAATGTAAGGTGATGTGTTCTTTGTGTGTGAATGGTCTTTTGTTCTTTTATTCTTCACATGCCACTTTCTACAAACTACTATGTTGTTAAGAAGGTTCTATCAACAATTGAGATTAGTGGTGTAAGAGTGATCATCCATGTGGTATATTTGTTGGAACGAAATCTAGCTTTAAGAAACACAAATCCATGCGTTATATTACCTTCCTTACCATTTCAAATTCTCTTACATGTAAGGTGATGGTGGGACAACTAATCCTTTCAAGTTGATGTGAAATTAAGCATGGAAGAAAGGGAGAGGAATGAATGTTTAACAATTTCATGCAAATTCTTCAATGAGTCCTTGTAGGGACTTGTCTTCCAACAAGGTTTTTGGGAGGCTCATCACTATTCATTCTACAATTGCACTTTCACATTTTGTATTTAGAGAGAGAGAGTTGGTTGGATCGATTGTATTACTATTTTGTTGTGTATAATCCTTTGAAGATGAAATTATTATATTTACGTTGTTAAGAACTACTATAGTTGTTAACAAATTGTGAGAAACATATCTTTTGCAATCCAAGGAGAATACAAAAGTAGGTGTAATCAATTTATATCCACTTTAAAGATCTTGTCGATATCATCAAGTATAGGTACTATCATACGAAAAACTATGATAAATTGATGATGGACCACACATTCTTTTCGTAAGTTAAGAAAACTTGGTATATGATGTCAAATAATCATCAAGTATCATAGTGGCTTATATTGATACAACATTCAATTACAATTAAAGATAATTTCAAGAATGAAAACATTCAAAAGAATGGTTGCAAAAATTATAAATCGCAAGCCAAAAAGGAAAAGGGTGATTTTAATTTCTATAGCAAGTCGTAAAACAAAGCGCATTAGCAACAAAACTAGACATTGTAACGAATGCTCCAAACAACCTTCGTAGGTTGGGCCCCACAAAAGCATATGATAGGCAAATGATTTTCATATCATTAGAGAATTTAATAATCAAGAATACTATTTCATTTAGTTATTGTTGGTTGGGATGCAAACATCTATGTCAATAAGAGTTGACAACTCCTCTAGAACCAATAATAAATAAGAAGACCTTGCTATAATTATCATGAGAATGCCATGGGGTCTATATTTATCATGTCCCATTTTGACCTCCTCATTGTAACACTAGTCTAACCTTTCTTATCGCTATATGTGGACCTTAGGCATGCATTGTCTATCATAATGGTGGGTTGGAGGCACTATTGATTTGCAAAAATGAATGTGCTTATGAGACCATAGTTCAACATAGGAAGAAAGGGGATTAAGCATTTCAACCTTTAGATCCATGCCAATTCCCCACTAATCTAGCTAAAGTAAAAGTAATATAATGTAAATAAAGTAAATCTAAGGAGAAAAGGGATGTGAGGGGATAATATAACAGCAACAAAACAAATACAATTGGATAATCATAGCAAGATTAATGTTCATCCACTGGTAACATTCTAAAGTGGTCGAATAACATTAGTGTGATCAAATCCATATATAACTTGTAATAACAAAAGAAAGGACTAATATAAGGTCAAAAGGCAAAGCCATAAGCACCATGCAAGCACAAATCAAGAGGTGAAAAGACAGGTGATCCATATAAGTCATGTAAAGCATTTTGATTTCAAGTGTACAATTTCTCATCACCTATTATTCTAAAATTGATCAAAGGATCCTTACAATTGAGTTCTTAGCTCCTATTTATAAAAGTTGTCATTAACATTAGTCGTGTTGGCTTTAATCAGTAAGAGAAAAATGTTGTTGTCAAGAACATTGTTGCGAGAACCCTACCTCAAAATTCGCTTCCATGGTTCTTTTTCTACTAGTTTGCTTGATCTTCTAGCAAATCATGTGTGTGCTCGCAATTTGCTTGCTTGTAGATGACTTGTTGCCATGAAGGCGATTTGCTTGTTTATGTTGGCAAGTTGGATTTCTAACTCAATCAATTTTTCCTACAAGTCTTTGGTTTTCAGGCTACTTTTTATAAAATTGGCCTCAACTAACATACCCCAAACATTTTAATTGAATTTTGGTTTTCTCCAACTGCTTATGGCTAAGATTGCTTCCAACCTGATGTGTCCCTTTTTACTCGTACTATCAGATTTTAATTCTGAAGTGCAATGGTACTAACTTGCTACTATATTTTTGGCAACTCATAAAGGACATCAAGCTTGATTTATTGTAGATCCTAAGCTTTGCCTTATTCCATTGGGTTTAGAGTCTACCAAAATTATAAAATTGCAAAAACATGGGTATACGTTTTTTTACATTCTATCACAATGACATGCTGAACACATTCCAATCATCATCTAAAGGTATTTTGTTGTTTTTTATGTTTGTCATTAGTGTTGTTAAAGCATCATACTCCTCTCTTGGAAGATCCTTTTCTATTTTAGGCACTACTTTTATTTATGTCAGTAATGTCTCTAGATTTATAATAATGATTGGAGCTAATATTGCCTTTATGGGAGATGCTTTGTCTACTTGAGTAACCTTGATGTTCTCACCTTCAATTAGATTGTTATTTTGATTTTCTTGGGCAAGATCTCCTTAGTCAGTGAGAGGGTTTGACAATCCATTGCAAACCAGCGCTATCTCTTCCTTCATCTTCTTAATTGACTCTTTTAAGATCTCATAGGACACTTTGTAGGTTTTCAACATTTGTTTTTTAGGAGGAAATTCATTAGCCATACCTACATTGTATGCTTGCTTGGAATGCCTAGTTGTAGTTGTTGATTTGAGACTTTATGTATGTGCCTCATCATCTCAATGTGGTTGGCTTTTGAGGAGAGCTTTGCATGTGCTTTTTTTATAGTTGATTAGGCTATGGCAAATAACTTTTCAAATTCCAAAATGTGTCATAGGTAAATCTTGGCTTGCTCTACTTCATCATGTATTTGGTCGTTTAGGATGTGATGACATCAATGATGAAAACTTGAGTTTTTATTTTTTTGCATCTTTCTTCAAGTTCTTTTTATAGTTGATTAGGCTATGGCAAATAACTTTTCAAATTCCAAAATGTGTCATAGATAAATCTTGGCTTGCTCTACTTCATCATGTATTTGATCGTTTAGGATGTGATGACATCAATGATGAAAACTTGAGTTTTTATTTTTTTGCATCTTTCTTCAAGTTCTTCTCAATCTGCTTTAATTTTGAGATAATTGCATCCTTTTTCCTCATGATTTTTGCTACTTTTTGCTTTTTTGCTTCTAATTGGCTAGCCAAGCCCTCCTTAACTTTTCTAGTTTTTATTTTATCTAGTCAAGATGTTGTTAATCGTTGTTACTTCTATTGGACTTAATCACCCTATTGTTTGAGATCTCTTTCCAGGTCATTTTTCATCTAAACAAAATTGCTATCTTTTTTTTAGGCTTCTACCTTCATGTTTTCTAGTGCTACTGCCAACTTTTAAATATTGTTTCTTGTAGCCCTACACTTCTTTAATAGCTTGGATGTAATTTAGTGGTATGACTAGGTTCACTTGCTCCATGAATTTTACTAACTCCAGAGGCCCTATTCTGTGCAAATCAAGTGAGGTCAATTTGGTTAGGTAATATGATGTTGTTGTTGGTCTAGTTGTATCTAGTTGGTATGCCTCTTCTAGCAACATTTGTTTCCCTCCTTCGACCACCTATGTCCTTGTGGGGCAAGTCTTGTTGATGACATAAAGTCTCGTACAACATTCTTGTTCTCGTAATTTGTACAAGTGTTCTATTGTGTTCATACTTCTTAGCCTTGACAACAAAATTATTTGTCTAGGTTGACAAATTGCATCTTACAATATCTCGGCCTAAATGCCCATCCTTATCATTATGTGAACTAGACTTATTATGGGATCTTACTAGGTAACAATATGTCGTCTTTCCTTTATTGAGGAACTTGAGGTGTACATTTTCATAATGAATCCAAAACTAAATGGTGACAAAGTGGAAAGGTGGAGCACATGTATGATTCCATAGTGGACATTATTTAGGTGGAGTGAGGATGGTAAATGCGAAAACAATGGAGATTATCAATTTTGGCAAACCTATGATATGGGTGGCAATTATGATGTAGTAGGATAGGTGTCATATAAAGAGGTGAAGAATCACCTCTTTTCTACTATAGAGGTGGATGCACTTGGTTGTGATGAAGTGGGTGCAATAGAATAAATGACGATAATAGAAGTAGATATAGACAAAATAATAGATAAGAGAGAAATTAGGATAGAGGAAGAGTATGGTGAACGTGCTTGTAGGGAGGGGAGCAAAAGCTACTTAAACCTCTAGAGTGGCAACTTTTGCATGTTCCACTCCTTTGGTATGGTTGAGTGTTACCTCTTGTGGACCTTCATCTACTACCATTGGTACATCTTGCATATCTTCTTAGCTACCTCCAGTCTCAATTTCCATTACTGCCTTTCCTTCAACACTTGTCCTTGCTTTTACTTTGGGATGGATTTTTTCTTCTTTTGTTTTGGTACCTACTGGGCTTGTGGAAGCTTGTGTCTTAGCAACACTTTTCTTTCTCTTTCTTTTTATAGTTAGCTTAAGGTAACTTCTTTCATTGATGGTACCTCTTTGATGAACCTCCCTTGCTATCATTTTGACTACAGATCTTATTTCAACAATTGTAGATTGAGTTAAAGTCTACGACAAGGAAACTTGGAGTGACTATTGTGTCTATTTTTGCCTATGCTCCTTTTCTTTAGGGTTATGCTCATCCCATATTCTCAAGAATTTCTCATTAAAAATTTCCTTCATCACCCTACCTTGGTCATTTTTGCTAGTTTCATACCTCATTCTCTTATAAGCCACAACCTTTTCTATACTCCACTTGTGCTTTTCTCTTGTTAGTGATGCTATAGTTTGATGGTTTACATGCTCATCGGGGTTATAGTTATCTTTAATCTCTAAACCTTTTCTTTTCATGCAATCTTGTTGATGCGTAGATTTGATTGATTTGAGATCATGCCTACAACCCTATATCACTGCCTTGGAAGAGTGGGTTTTCAATCCCCTCAACCTCTATATTTGGGTCAAATCCCTCCTAACATGTGCTAATATGACTACTCTAGTATAGAAATATAATATACAAGAAGGTGAAGGTGGGAGAGACTGAACAAAATGTAAGAAAATATAAAGACGACAAGAGATTGCAGTGAGGCTAGTATATGATCAATTGTGTCATTCAAAGAAAACCGAATAACAACAATCCAGTTTTATCCAACACATGCATTCAACAAAAAATGTGACTAATATAAAAATGTAAGGGCATGACCATGAACACATACATAGAGAGGTTAGATTAATTGGGACAAAGTCTTATAGAATGACCAAGAACAATTTTTCATTTATGAAATAAAAGATTACAGCTGAGAGCATAGATCATATCTTTCTCAAAATGACCAAAAGATGATTACAATGAGACTAATGCTCCTATTTATAGCAAGGGATTTACCCTTTTTACTTCTAAATAAAAGTATTTGACTTTTACAATTACAAGTAAAAGATAAAATATCACTTTTAAGATGTTATTTTTCATCTTTTACCTCCAATCAAACAGATTGTTGGTTTTTTGATGAATTAGAACTTTCTAACATATCGTAGCTTTCCAACAACTCATGACTTTGAAATAGATCATAGCTTTCCAACAAATCATGACTTTGAAACAGATCATAGATTTCCAACAAATCATAGCTTTCCAATAGAGCACAACATTCCAATGGATCATAACTTTCTAATGGGTCATAACTTTATAATGGATCGGGGAATCATTGGATGATGTCATGCTGATCTTAGAAGGAAAGCTAATGAATCATTTATTTGTGGCCAAATTGGGAGTTCCTATACTTAGCCATTTTTCTAGAAAACTTTTCAAAGTTTCTAGTTCACATAGTTACTACTTATGGGCTTACAAAATTCCTTCTCCTTTGTCATCTAATAGTCAATTCCTTATAGGAATTTGAAGGTAGTAGCCAAGCTACTATATTTCTAGCAACTTCACAAGGCATCAAGCTCGACTGGAAAGAGATCCCAAATGATGCCTTATTTACAATATTAGGATAAAATCATAGCAAAACTTGAAAAATTGTTGGTCACAAGTATTTAAATTTAAGATAGTAGGTTCAAAAAATATCTATTAGAGGTTAGGTCCAAATCATTGAATATCTCGCCATCCAATGTCTACTCCTCATGTTGGCCCCTTAAAGAGGCTCTCCCCTTGATATGTTATGTTCTTTAGCATGGTCATAAGGTTCTCTAACTTTGTGGTCTTGTTTGAAATATTAAGCACAACACTACCTTCTAATATCCACTATTACTTTCAGTTGATCATGTGAAAATCATGAGTCTTCTATATCTCATTGTTTCAACATATCTCTCCCTCATGCTAGCTACCCTTTTAGCTTGGGCAATTATTTCCTCATTCCTTCCTTTGCTTCTACCTGCCCTCTCATATCATTGTTTTCCTTCTTTGATGACTTTGTTTCTTGTTGTAGTTGCATCGTCTACTTTGCATGTCTTCTACCACTTGCTTCATTGCATGTACATTATCTAGGGCTTGCATTTCACATCTTTTAGATTTAGTGTTTACTTGTGCATACTTGATATCCATTGCTTGTTGTGACTTCCTTATTCGATGCATCATATAGAATAAATTATTCCTTTAATATATACAGTATAGTGATGCAGTTGGCTAGGGTAGTTGTTGGTCTTCTTGGATTTATTAGAAGTGTCTCTACAATCAATAACTCCTTGTTCCTTTTTTCTAATGGGTGTTGGGGGATAATAGGTGTGGCAAAATGGTAAAGCTCTTGGTAATGTCTTGATCAATCTTCTTTCTTTCCTCCTACAAGATACTTGATACTTCATTCTATGTCCTTCTCATGTTTTTTATTACTTGATGAGAAAATAATTATCAAAGGTGGGATACTTCAAATACTCATGATGCTACTATATATAAGAACTTATCATTTTATCTATAGTGATATTTGGACCTTTGAGGGTGGTGATGAAACCAATTTGATGCAGTGACATAGAAGATCACACATACTGGATGGTGGTGGGTGATATAAGAGATTGAAATGAGGATACATGAAATGATGTAATGGAACTTTTGATATGGGTGACCAAAGGAAAAGTAGATGGTGATTGAATAGATAATGTTGGTGGCATTGATGGTGATGGATAAACTGGGGTGTAAATGGCATGTGGGATGACCCTACATTGGATAAATAAACCTGCTAGTGACCTTGAGACTATGACTACACTTATTTGAGGTGGGATGGGTGCAATAGAAGTTAGGAAGATTCAAGAAATGAGAAATAGAATAAATAATAGGGGAAGAGAGAACAACTATGGGAATAGAAGAAATGGGGGTATAATTGGAGTGAAGATGGTGAAAGTGATTTGTGTTTCTAGATTAGTGGCTTCTTTCCACTCTTTCTAATATGTAAGTCATCTTCCATATCCCTTCCCTTCCCTTCATGCATATTAATAATGTTTTTGTATTTTTTTTTCCTTGATCAATTAAAAATATCATGGACTCCTTCCCCATTTCCATGGTATGTTCCATGCTATCCTTATTGGCCATATTTTTAGCAAGACCTATCTTAGCCCTTATCTCGTCCATTGGGCTACAAAGTTAGAAAAAGGAGAATGGTTTGAATCTCATGTCTCAATTTACTATCATGGTATTCCCATGTTGGCATATCATCTTATCAACCTTTGTAGTGCTATTTAAAAAAAATCATAGCCCAGGGTTTGCAAAGCAACAACCAAGATCCAAAGGGTTTGTAGAACAGTGACTGGACGTCAGAGGGTTTGCAGTGCAATTAAAAAAATTGCAACCTAGGGTTTGCAAAGTGAGTTTGTAGAGTGGCAACTGAGAGCTAGAGGGTTTACAATGCAATTTAAAAAATTAGCATAATAGGGTTTGTAGAGCAGTGAAAGTATATATCTATAGAAGATGAGAGAAACCCACTAATAAAAATAAAAACTTGATAAACAAATCAGAGGGGGATAAAAATTTTCAGCTACCATTCTGCTCAATGGATTTTGATTCCAAGAAAAAACCATTCGAGCATGTGGAAAAACAAAGGCATCCACGATTTCTATTTTTGAAAGGTGCACCCACCGAGTGTGGTTTTTCAGTAGAGGAAGAAAATAATGGTTTTAATTCTAAGAAAAATCAACTTAATTTGGGAGCAACCAATGTATTTGGGAGATTTGGAAATAGAGGGGAAGCTAGTTGCCACCAATTTTGGGGTATTTGAATACCATCAATATTCATTTCCCAAAATCCTAGGGTTTCTCTCTTGTCAACATTTTGACATATTTAGAGTAATTTTTGTTCTCTATAAGCAAATCCCTTATTTTTCCAATAGTCTTAATCATTCCCAAGAGCCCATGCAATTTTGCTAGGACATCCAAAAAATTGTAGGTGAAAAATTTTATAGCTACCAATTTGCTCAATGGATTTTGATCCTAAGAGAAGCATGTTGAGGAACCCATATTTTCTGGTTTTTGAAAGGCACCCCCAACGTGTGGTTTTTTAGTAGAGGGAGAAAACAAGGGTTTTTAATTCCAAAGAATATCAACTTAATATGGGAGTAGCCAATTCATATAGGAGAGTAGGAAAAATAAGGGGAGATAGGTGCCAACAAGTTTTGGGGATTTTTTCTAAAGATGAAAGTAGTGGAAGGAATGTATTACATTCAAGAAATAGTCCCATATACTAACTTTGCTCTCAAAACAATGGAGGTGGAAAAGGAGTTGCAAGAGTTAGGAAATGAGTTATAGGAGGCATGAGCATGAGGTAATGATCGACTCAAGTTGTAGAATGGCACAGTAGGAGATGCAGGTAGCTTGATTAGTGGAGTTGATGATGCTCGAGCTCCATCAAATCCATCTCTATTGATACTAAAGGAGAAGAACCCAAAACCATCACAAGAGAGTAGAAACTTGGACAAGGACAATAGAACATGGGTAGAATGGTTGAAGGGGAAGAGAAGTGGGGAGGAAAACAAGGAACAATGGATACTAATCTCCTCTGAAACTAAGGAGGGAGGAATATATCTGAATATTCCTAATAAAGTCTATGAAAGAGCACAAAATAGACTTAATAATACTCTAATAGGAAAGTTCATAGGCTCAAGACCAATAGGGGATCAGATCAGGAAGTGGGTGGCTAATCACTGGAAAGTTAAAGGACATGTGGAATTCTCCTTTCTACCAAAATGTTTTTTCCTCACCTCTTTTAACAATGAGGAATATTGCCATAGGGCTCTTCTAGGAGGCCCATGGTTTATGGGTAGATCTGGCCTATATCTCAAGAAATGGGCTCCTAGCTTTAACCCTAACATAGAGAGGATAGATGTGGCCCTAGTATGGGTAAGGCTCCTTATTTTACCTCTAGAATTTTAGGAGGAGGAAGTTTTTGAAAGCATAGCAAACTCCTTTGGGTGCTTTCTCATGGTGGATTTTGTTACCAAAGAAAGAAAAAGGGTATTTTTTGCTAGAATGTGTGTCATGGTTGAATCAGGATAAAAACTACCTGAGGAGATCAATCTGGTCTCAAGATGGGGGTGTGGAATCAAAGCATAATATATGAGAATGACCCCTTTAGCTATAGAATCTATGCCAAAATGGGTCATCTAGCAAAGGATTTCCCAAATAAATAGAGGAGGAATTATAGAGAAAGCTAGAGTAAGAATGAAGAAAGGAAAAAAGGACTAATATGGAAGAAAAAGGAGCAGATCTCTAAGGAGAAGGGTAAAGAGATTCAAATACAAGAAGTTGAGGAGAGGAGGGAGCCAAAATAGAATAAGGAAGAAATAAAGGAAGATGGTATTGGTGAAGGTAAGGAAAACTCATAGAAGGAAATGGAGATGGAAGAAGGTGAAATACTGATCCTAAGAGAGGAAACTAAAAATATAGAAAGCCAGGACACTCCACAAAGGATAAGCTCTCCAATACCATGAGATGAGGTGACTAAAAAGGATGAAGAAAATATGGATCAAATGGAAGAAAAGGAGAAAGAAATGGTAGGGGAGATGGAGGCCCATGGAGAATCGGATCCAGAAGTTGTGTCATGTACATTTAATCAAGAAGTGGTTGAAGGGACTTCAAGGAAAGTACCATACCTAAGGATGATGAGGAGTGCTAAGAAGCTCCTAGATGTAGGAGTAGAGGAGGGAAAGAAGGTGGGAAGGCCAACTTTGAAGGAAAAATGCTTAAAGGAAACAAAGAAGGATTTGAAATATGGGAAGCAGATGACCATAGTCTTGAGTGGGCAGAAGCCCACTACAAGAAGTAAAAAATGAAAGTCATATCATGGAATGTTAGGGGAATGAATACCCCTAACAAACATAGATTGGTGAGATCCATGATGAAGGACCACCAACCTGAAATAGTATTATTGCAAGAAACTAAATTATCTTGTGCAAGGTGGGAAAGTATTCAGAGTGGAATATGGAAGAAGGGTAAGAGTTGTCAGGTGGGAGCTAGAGGAGCTTCAGGAGGATTGTTAACTCTATGGAACTCTGACCTCTATGAGGGAGAAGTCATCTCTAGAAGTGAAAATCAATTGACTATTCTTATCTCGGCCAAGTCTTCAAAGTTGGCTTTCCTTGTTACAAATGTCTATGCTCCAAATGTAAGTAGATTGAGAAAGGAGTTTTAGAAAGAGTTGGAATAGATGGGACAATAGGTCAGGGGGATAATATGGATAGTGGTAGGAGACTTCAACACTCCATTAAGGCTAGGTGAGAAGAAATGGGGGTCCTAGGGATTCATCGAGAGTATGGAGGACCTTAGCAATTTTATATCAGCATCAAGTCTTTATGATGTTGATTTGAGTGGCAATGCATTCATGTGGACTAATAGGAGGTTAGGGGAGGACTTGATCTAGGTGAGATTGGATAGGGTTTTGCTATCCTTGGAGTGGTTTGAGGAAAATTATGAGCATACATTGGCACCATTGCCAAGAATAGGATCAGACCATAACCCTCTTGTCTTTTGGTGTAGTCTAGAGGATAGAAAGAAAAATAGCCCCTTCAAATTTGAATTCATGTGGTTACAACACCCAAGCATTTATGAGGAAATGGAAAGATGGTGGATGCATCCGATCCAAGGATCCAAGATGTATGTGGTTGCTAGGAAATTGAAACATGTGAAGAGGGAAGTAAAAAAGTGGAACAAGGAGGTCTTTGGAAACATCTTCTTGCAAAAGGAGTAGTTAAGGCAAGAATTGAGTCAACTTGAAGAGGAAATAAGTAAAAATATGATGGACTAGGTCCTTTATAGTAGAGAGAAAGTTATCCAGTTAGAATTGCATACAATAATGGCAAGGGAGGAGATATACTAGAGATAAAATTCAAGGAACCAATGGTTAATAGAAGGAGATAGGAACACAAGATTCTTTCATGTCTCTACCATAAGACATAAAAGTGCAGCAAGGATAACTAAAATTCAAAAAGAGGATGGAGAAGTAATAAGAGAGGAAGATCAAATCAGACAAGGGGTGGTGGACTTCTTCAGATTGTTGCTAACAAAGGATAGGGAGGATGATCAAGAAGCTATGGAGGAAATAATTCAACATATCCCAAGGATTCTATCTAGAGACATGAATGCAAAACTTGTCAAAGAGGTGAGTGAGGAGGAGGTCAAGGAAGTAGTCTTCTCATTAGGAAAAGATAAAGCTCTAGGGCCTGATGGATTTCAAGTGGGTTTCTTCCAAGATTTCTAGAACATAGTGAGTAAGGATGTAGTAGCAATAGTAAGAGAGTCACACCACTCAGGCAAAGTGTTAAGAGAATACAATAATACTTTCCTAGTGCTCATTCCAAAGAAGCCTAGGTTGAAGGGATATAAAGACTTTAGGCCAATTAGTCTATGTAATGCCATTTATAAGATAATATCAAAAGTGATTGTGTTAAGACTAAAGTTTGTTCTCCTAGAGATCATTGCAGAGCAGCAAGGGGGCTTTGTGAAGGGTAGGCAGATTTTGGATGGAGTAATCACACTCCATGAGACCATGCATTCAGTTAAAATTAGTAAAAGGGAGGGAATGGTGTTAAAGCTTGACATGAACAAAGCCTATGATCAGGTCTCATGGTGTTTCCTGGATAGAGTCCTAGAGAAGTTTGGCTTCAGTAGATGTTGGAGAAGGTGGGTGAATAGCTGCTATGGAGGACCTAAATTCTTAGTTATAGTGAACAATTCTTTAGTTAGATTCTTTGGAAGCAGTAGGGGCTTAAGGCAAGGGGACCCATTGTCCTTGTATCTCTTCATAATAATGGTAGAAGCATTGGGAAGGTGCATTGGATCAACAAAACAAGTAGGAGCATTAAGTGGGTTGAAACCATCTATATCCATAGAAGGTATTATTCACCAATAATTTGTGGATGACACAATTTTGTTGGGGAGACCATCTATAGCTGAGGCAAAGGAATTTAGGAGGATATTAAATCTCTATGAAAAAGCATCCCAACAAATGATAAATATGGACAAGAGTAAGGTGTTTTTTATAAACACTATAGAGAATCAATAGAGAAGAATAGTAGTAGAGCTTGGGTGTAGTGTTTCAACTCTCCCTTCTGTTTACTTGGGAATGCCAATGTTCATGAGGGAATGCAAGGATCAGATGTGGAATGTGTTGATTGATAGGGTCTAGAGTAAATTAGTTGGATGGAAGGGGAATTTGTTGAGTCAGGTAGGTAAGTTACAACTACTTAAGAGTACTCTCCAAGCAATCCCTATATATTTATTATCAATGTTTAAGATCCCACTTAAAGTAGCTAATATAGTAGAAAGTATTCAAAGAATATTCCTATGGTCAGGACTAGAGGAGAAGAGAAAATTTCTACTTGTAGCATGGGAGAGAGTATGCAATGATAAATCAAGTGGAGGACTTGGGCTTAGAAGAATAAGGGATATGAACAAGGCTTTGGCAACAAAGGTAGGATGGAGGCTAGTGAAGGAGGGTCATGCCTTATGGGCAAGAATTCTAAGAGACAAATACCTTGACAACCAAGAGGATAGTAGATTTTTGACCACACTAGAGCCTTATCAAGGATCTTCAATGTGGAACCACATAGTAAAGGGTAGAGAGATGCTATGGAAAGGCATCCAATGGAAGGTAGGGAATGGTAGGTCTATCCACTTCTAGGAAGATGCATGGCTAGAGAAGTACCCATTAGTGAAGGATGAGGAGTTAGCAAGAATTAGAGTAGAGCTGGAATAAAATTATGGGAATATGGTGAGTGATTATTTGGCTATAGGAGGAGAGGTAATATGGAAGGAGTTGAGAATCCATAATTAGTATGAGGAAGAGCTACAAAAGCTAATAGCTAAACTAAAAGCATATTATGTAAGCTCCAATTTGGCTGAGGATACAATAGTATGGGGAGCTACTCAAGAAGGGTCATTCATTGTTAAATCAGCCTATGATCTTTCACTTGTAGTACCTAAAGGGGCTTTCAATGGGATCATTTATGGGGAAGGAAAGCAATACCAAAGTTAACAATTTTCCTATGGTTGGCAGTCCAAAACAAGATTTTAATAGTAGATAACTTGCATAAGAGGGGTTTTCAATTCCCTAATAGATGTTACCTTTGTGAAGCTCATGAGGAATCGATGAGTCACATCATACTAGAATGTAATTACTCCCTCAAAATATTGTATGATATAATAAAGAAGATGGGGGTGGTGTGGGTGTTGCCTAATAACATGGCAGGTTGGATAGAACAGTGGGAGAAGCCATTTAAGAGCCCAAGACTGAATCAAATTTGGAATCTGATTCCCTTTCATTATGCATGGGGAGTTTGGTTGGAGAGAAATAAAAGGATTTTTAAAGGGGAGAAGAGATCTACAACTAGGAATAGAGAACACATCATAGCAGCCATAGTGGAGAATGTTAAAGCATTGAAAGTGCATGAGAGTCCAGAGTCAATGGAGGAGGCAAAATTAAGTGAACATTGGAACCTAAGTCTAGTTGGGGTGAATGACAATCCCTGAGGAGACTTGAGGAGCATGACTAAGTGGCAGCCACCCAAACAAGGATGGCTGAAACTAAATTTTGATGGGGCTTCTAAAGGCAACCCAGGGAAGGCTAGAGGAGGAGCAATGCTAAGGGATAGCCAAGGAATGGTGATCAGAGTGATGAGTGAGTACTTGGGCATTATGACTAGTCATCAGGCTGAAGCTAGAGCGGTCTTGGCAGGAGTAAAGATGGTGGTTTAGTTGGGGGCTAGGAAACTAATAATTGAGGGAGATTCACTAAATATTGTTAATTGCCTCAATAAAAGGGTGGTGGCGAGCTGGAGAGTAGCAGACATAGTAACAGATACACTAAGATCCCTGAATTCACTAGAAGAATTTGAGGTGGTACATGTGTATAGAGAAGGAAATGGGGTGGCCAATTGGCTAGCCAATTGGGGAGCTCTTAGAGAGGAAGATAAAATATGGATACCACCAGATGGGATCCATCTAGATGTACTCCAGTTAGTGGTAAAGGAGGGAGGAAATATAGAAAGTCAATTCACTGGGTGAAAGTTCCAAATAGGACAAATTAGGGACTCATCAAAGATATGAATGTAAATAGACTGGAAATGAATGTAAATCTGTAGAGTTTTGAAACAAGGTAGTACAATGTTTCGAATGTCCTGTAGCCTTCAAAGACAAGGTGTGTTGGTTGGTAAGAATGGACATACCAGTCTAGGAATGTAAAAGGGTTTCAATCCCTTTCAAAGCCCCAAATTTTACCCTAATCAATAAAATATAATTAGTAAGGAGAAATAAGGTGTACTAACTAAAATAGAGGGTATGTTTTATGTTGTTTTCATAAAGAAAGAGAAATTACAATTATTTTTCTTTATAAGTTATAAGGAGAAATTTGTGAAAACTTTTATAAAGATAATATGATAGCACTTTAGTGCGTTATTTTCTTGTATGCATTTCGTATATTCCTAATTTTATCAAACCCAGTGGTTTGAAGCAATGTTTGGCATATACAATGTCTCTAGTAGTTGTTTACAGGTAGTTATTTTCCTTAAAATTGCATTTATTACTATCAGTGAATCACCTTCTATCCATACTCTTCCATTTTATTTGTCTCCATATTTTTAACCCTTCCAAAGCCACCTAAGCTTTAGCTTTATTATTTGTCTAAAATTCACTATTAAAATTGTAAGGAGATAAAATCTCTACCCTATTATATCTAGTTATTCCTCCTCCTCCCAATGGTCCTGGATTTCATTTAGATGCCCCATCAAAATTCAATTTGACCAACTCCACTTCTAGTGGCTTCCACTTTATATTATTTTCCTTCTTTTTGTTTCTCCTATACCCAACATCATAATTCCATTTGATGACTTAACTCCATCTATCAAGGCTCTCTGCTTCAATATTAGGGATTGGGTGAGTTGATAGGGTTGGTTTAGACTCCTCTATGGATAAACAAATTTTTCTTTTCATATATAAAATATTTTTTTTTCCTTTAAATATTCTTCTATCCCTTTCTAGCCATACAGTCCAAAGTATTATATCTTTTATATATCCTAGATTGTCCGTAAACCCTCACTTTTAAAAGTGCTCTACCATTGCTTTAACCATTCATCAATTACATCATTCATCACCATGCATTTACTAAATATATTAAAAATCCATTGCCATAGATTCTATACTATTAAGCAAAGATCCCAAGAGATGGTCTATACTCTCCTCCTTTTTACATAGAACACATTGTGAGGGGCCATGAAAACCCTTTTTCATAAGGTTATCCAAGGATAAATGCAATGCACCTCTTCTGCTCATGCAAATATAATATTACCTCAAATTCCTTAGCATAGAGTTGAATAGGTATAAGATATTCAATGCCAAAGATAATGTAACTATGATTCATAGAGTATCAATGAAAGCAACATAAATATCAATAATGAAAGCATACATGTTTGAAAACATAAGAACAATAATTGTAGGAATTCAGAATGAGAATTGTTACTATCATGGGCCACTTTGAAGGGCAACCTCCTTACAAAATATGCAAATGCTTCTCTATCCCATGAGAGTTACATCCTTCCCATTTTTAAAATATTTAAAAGTATATTTCATGACATCTTATGATAATATTCTATGACATCCTACTATGATAGTATTCTATGATAATATTCCTGACTTACCTAATGTATGATAGTTACATTCATAATACTAATGGTTACATTCATAATTCTATGACAATAAACTCTCCTAAGTTAACACATAGCCTACTTCTAACTAGATACATGGTCTTTTATATTATAATAACATATACATTGATGTATTACAAGTGTTGGGTATGTAACATGCCACCTCCCTTAAAGGAGCTTTGTCCTCAAAGCTAATAAGTGGAAAATTGTTGCTGAAAATCTTGTAATGGCTCCCATGCGACATCGTTTGGAGGTAGCCCTTGCCATTGCTTCAACACTTTAGTGATATCCTGTGAGTGGAGATGTCAGGTTTGGCAATCCATAATGGTTGTGGACTACAAAATAATGGATCCCTCTTCATCCAATCCAAGAAGGATAGTTTATACTTTAATATGTGTGCCTACCACCTTATTCAAGCAAGAAACATAGAAAATTGGATGGATCTTGGATGTGGTTGCCAGTTTCAACTTGTAAGCAACCTCCTCTATCTGATGTAGTATCTTGTGGTGATCTTCCTATCAACTTGGTGGTAGCTATTTGGGTTCAAGGAAGACCTATTGATTGTTATATAAGACCACCATCAATACTAAAGACACTCGCTCATCTTGTATAACACACAATTGCATTTGACTAAATATTTCTATAATTGGTCGATGGCCCTTCTTAATTAGTCATTGCATTTGGTGGGATGTTACAAGCTTGGGATTGCCAGTTTTCACAACTTGAATGGTGTGGATTTATTTTTTATAATGAACAGCATCCAAAGTTTTAAAAAATTCCAATACACCATTCTCAATTTTCGTAGCCAAGGGCACCCCAATACCATATTGATTCCATCCAATGGGACTACATAGAGATCAATCTGACAGTGATAGTCACCAATGGATAAGTAAGCATTTCAAAACCTCCTGGTACAAGTCATGATGTCTCCATTGGTAATTTTCATTTAGACTTTTTCATGACCATAAATTAAATAATCTGCCCATTTTGCCAAACTTGGGTCAATAAAATTATCCATGCTATAAGAGTCCAATAGGATTGAAACCTTATGCCCTTTGAGGAACCCTTGGACTATCATACATTATGGGATGGATATTCCTATGATGGCATTCAGATAAATGATCGAAATTTCTTCTTCCTGATTGTCGATTGGAGGTTCTACATCCACTGAATCTAGACGTTCTTCCACTAAATCCATAAAGTCTTCCCTTGACTCTATAGAATATTTTAAAGGATTTCTCATATCCAAGAGATAGAAGCATTAGGTTTTACATTTGTGTCCTATGGCCCATTTTTCATCACAATAATAGCAGAGTCCCTTGGCACTATGATTGGCTATTTCCTTTGCTGTTAACCTCTTAACCACTAGAGCTTTTGGATCATTATTATTGGTGGATGCAAAATTTCTATTTTGAAATGTAGGGGGTCTAAAAGACTTCCTTTGAGCATTCCATTTATTTTTTGCAAGTTTAGCTAGCCTTGTTTAGTGTTAACCTCTTAACCACTGAAGCTTTTGGAGCATTATTATTGGTGGATGCAAAAGTTCTATTTTGAAATGTAGGTAATCTTGAAGCCTTCCTTTGAGGAATCCATTTGTTCTTTACAAGTTTAGCTAGCCCTGTGATCATCATGTAAGTGGTTAGTTTAAGCATTTGCACCTTAGTCCTTATCTCTTCCTTAAGGCCACTAATAAAACAACTCTTAAAAATTCATCAAGAAGGGATTTCATTCTATTGGAAAATTTCTCAAAGGTAGTGATATAATTAGGCATAGTGCCTATTTTTCTCAACTTAGTAAGTCCTCTAGTAAATTCTTTAAACCCAGATGGCCCAAATCGAGTAAGGAGTTCTATCTTGAACTGTGTCCATCCAATATTGGTAACTTGTGTTCTCAACCATTGGTACCAATGTAGTGCTTCCAAGTCGAAATGAAATATAGCTATAAAAATCCTTTGGTCAAATGGAGTTTCATGTAGCTCATGCCATTGCTCATCCTTAATCAACCAACTTTGTGGCTTGGTTCCATCAAACCTTAGAAAATATATTTTAGGGAGTCGTGGAGTCATTCCTATTTTTTTTTTTTTTAAACGAAAAACCCCTTGCGGGGCCACCTTGGTCTAAGAGACCACGAACAGGGGGTTCTACACCGTCAAAGTCACCCGAGGGTCGCACCCAGCCCTGCCCGTACCAACATTATCAATTGGATTTTGGGTACCCAATTTAGCTTTTTGGTAGGGTGGAGATTTGAACCTAGGACCTCCCTTAGAGGATTGCCCTCTCCTCTCCAACTCACCTACAACACCTGGGTATGGAGTCATGCCTATATTGTTTGAATGTCACTAAGTATTATCTTCATTAAATACTGTGGAATAGTTAGGATAGTTAATAGTTTTTTCTCTCTTAGCATCTAGACTATTCTCAGTAGATCCATCAAAATTTGGATTTCTAATCTTGAGCACCTCAATGTCCTAACTCGTTTGATCCTACTTATGTTGGTAGTATGCTAGCATGGTGACAAGAAAATATAATTGACCCTTAAGATCTATGATGGCATCCAGTTTGGAAATTTGCTCCTCCATCTTGTTTATTCTAGCCTCTATTGATTGATAACGAGTCTTTAGAGACATTTACTACAAATATAAATGTTATTTTTAG
This sequence comes from Wollemia nobilis, assembly GCA_028583015.1. Lineage (NCBI taxonomy): Eukaryota > Viridiplantae > Streptophyta > Pinopsida > Araucariales > Araucariaceae > Wollemia > Wollemia nobilis. The sequence goes on along the minus strand of JAQPPZ010000689.1, from coordinate 4,736,936 downwards.
TAGTTACTATTTTTAGTAAAGGTCCCAAAAATGTATATGGGTGCTATATACCAATACGATCAGCTCGATGAGATGGTCCTAATGGGCTATATCCTAAAATGACAATTTTTTGGCAACTTAGACTACTTTTAGCAAGGGTCCTAAAAAAGTGTTTTGGTGCTATATATCAAAACGATTAGCTTAGTGAGAGGATCACAATGAACTATATCCCAAAATGATATTTTTCAATAATCTATGCCTATTTTGTAGGGATTTTTTAGGTTTTGTGTCTGCTCCCAAACTCTTGGAATTTCACATTTTTTGTCATGTAAGTTATGCTTCTAATCAGGTGAGCAGGAAAGGAATGGATTCTAGGTTAGGGTTTTTGTAGTCTCCATATCCCTCTATTATACCACAGTAGCAATTGATAGTTCTCATACCAATATTTAAATCCACTACTCAAGGAGGCTTTCACACATACCCTTGAGCTCACTACCTACCTCTTTGATATTATGGGAGGGTAATATTCTTGAGTGTTGTGCTCAATGCACTATGGATCTTACATAGCCAATTGGTTCCCTATTTATGAAGGTTTGGCTAGCGGTTCCTACAGGGGTCTATTAATATACTCAAATATACATGGGAGTTCAAAGCCATATACAGGTGCTATCTAAGGCTTGGGTATTGGAGCCTGATCACCCATCACTTCACTAGACACTTTATGGGAAATCTAGCTTAGCCAATAATAACAACTCTTTCATATTAATTTAAAATGGTCTAAACATCGTTTATAACCTATAGAAGTTCAAAATAAAATCTTACCAATAGAAGCCTACCAAGCCCTAGAAAGGGCTCTCATACCACTTGCAATGCATTGTTAGTTTTTGAATCTAGATACTTAATGAGAAATAAACCACAAGATATAAAATGAGCATACAATATTAAATATATGATAATGGCAATATACTAAGCATGTAAAACTCATAAGAAACTTCTATAACTACTCATAAAATAGCCATTAATGAAATCTCATAAAAATAGTACATTGATATAAAATGGAGGTCTTAAACTCTCCATATCTCTTACATGCTCTACATTGTATCTACTATTCCTCTACACTATGCTCACTATCTCCACTCTCTCAATTCCATACATATAAAAGTCCTATATATAATGAGATATGACTCTTGGCCTTCCATATTCCTATGATTCTTCATCTTTCTATTCTAAGGACTCATGTAGGTGCACATTTACATCATTGCACATTCTAATAATACTTGTGCATTTATTATATTGCATAAAGTAAATACTCAAAACCTAATCTAAGATACTCTCCTAATCTAAATATGTACCCAAGGTGGTACATTGGCATGTACCAAATAATGTAATATATTCCAACACCCCCATGTATTATATTATTTGGTTATTAAAGACTTTAGTCTTCAATATGGATCTTCATCTTGCTTCTTTAGTTCACTTTGATCTATCTTTTGGAAATTGATATTTGGATTTAGTTTGAAAGTATTTTCTTCCATCTTCATATTTTCCTTTTTGTCGTGCTTCTTCTTCCTATTTTGTCTTCTTCTTATTTGTTTCTACACCTTTACTAGTGAAATATCTTCAACATGGTGAGTTAGTATATCATCACAATAGTATTGATCAAGATTTAGTATTCCATTGCTAATATGTTCATCTTTCTTTTGTTTCATCCTTTGAAAGAATTCAAAAGTAATTAGTGATAGATATATCATTAAAAATTCTTCTAAGTAAGTATAACTATGTTTTGAGCATTCCACCAAGCTTTGAAAAGTACTTCATGAAGAAAACTAATTTATGTCATAAAATTTTCTTCTTTTGCTTCCTTGAGAAACTAAAAAAAATTGTTCTTTTAAACTAGTAGACAAATGCTTGTATCCATCAAAAGTATCTATTAGGTTTTGAGAATAAAACTTTAGTTCATGAAATAGTTCTTCATCATTAAATGCATTTTTCACTATTTCATCCATACTTCTTCAAAATAGAATTCCTTATTCCTCCTTAGTCTTTAAATGATAGTCTAGGAACACTTTTCAATTTTCAACCTTTCAAGCAATTATGTTGTAAGTCTTATATCTCCCTATCTTTTTATCTTCTAAATTTTGAGTTGAATTTGAGTATACTACTTTTTAATTCTTCAACTTTTGAGTATACTTCAAAAATCAAATCCCTAGGTAGAATTCCTTTTAGCTCCCTAGTATTTTGAACGTAAAATAGCTTTTGATAAAGTACTTAGCTTTCTAAATTTTTTCTTTGAGTTGAATCCCTTTTGTCTCCCTAATGTTCAACTTCAAGATAAGCACTTTATTTCTCCCTATAGAAAGCTAAATATAGTTTTGATGCAATTTCAATTGATAATATTTTCTATCTTTAAGACCTTTAAGTTGGATTCCTTATGTCCCTTTAATTTGAATAAGAGACTAATATCAAAAGTAATTTTCCAACTTTCAAACAACTCTAGGTTGTGATTCTTATACCTTTCAATAGTAAAGTTTCTAAATTTCAAAAACCTAAATTGGTGTTGAACTCCTTATAACTCCCTAATTGGAAATTTAGAAAACAAAGGTATTTGCAAATTTAATGTTTCAATTTTGGTGTAGAAATCCTTATTCCTCCAAGTTAAATAATTTGCAAATATTTTAATGCAATATGAATTTCAAAATTAAATCTTTTCAAATTGCTTCTTACTTCTAATATATTCTAAGGCATTCAATACTTCTTCTAAGGTTATCACCTTATTTCTCCTATTATTCAAATAACCTTAACTATAATTAATTAATCTTGACTTCAAAATTATTATGCCTTATATCTCCTTAAACTTTGCAAAGGTTTAATTTAAATATTTCATACCTTCTTGAATATGGTGCGTAGACTTTGTCTTGCTTCTCTTTATTCTGCAACCTGCACTTTTAAGATGCTCTTCCTTCACTATAATGCAATTAATTCTCCTTGATGCTCAATCTTCAAGACTTTGACTCTTCAATGTGTCTTCCTCTTCCTTCTTGTAGTGCTTCTACAATAATTCTTATGTGCTTTGCTTAGTCATTCTTCTTGATTAGTGGATTTCTAACCTGTGCATTTATTGTATGTAAGAAGATGTTACGAATGTGGTGGTTGGCGCTTCTTTTCACTTGGATATTTGGCATTCAATTTGGTGCTTCTTCTAGGGTGCTTGAATGCACCTTGGCGGTTGTTATTTCTTTTCCTGAGAGACAAGTGTCTCTAAACTCCTTCAACTTCTGTAATGCTTGGCGATGAGCATTATAAACTCCTTCCTTCTTGGTAATGTTCGATATTCCTCCATGCCTAAGTTATTTGTCTCCTCTGCAATGATGATTTGGTTTCCTTGATGCTTAGACTATCTCTTCATGGTGGTTGGTGCTATGTCTCTGACATACCAAGTGGCAAGCAACAACCTTATTATTTTAACTTGCATACCATATGAGTGTGTTGATTCTCCAATGCCCTTCCTTTCTCTATAACGCTTGGTAATGAGCAATATTCAATTATTTTTGGTACTCCTCCTTTTGTTTCAATAGGTGTATGTTATGTTGGGTTCTACTCAATTGTTTCACCTTATTCTTGCATCGGGTAGCAAGCATTATATCAATAAATCTCCTCCAAACAATGTGAATATTGATTGGCTCTTCATTGTCCTCTTTTCAATGACCTTGTATGGAGTATATGCAACCCTTCAACTTCCTATTTTATTTTGACGTAGAAGATATTTTTCTAATGTTAGCTCTTCCAATGGTGGTTTGCTTAACTTCACCAATGCTTCTTAGGTGGTGGTGCTCTTCCTTAGCTTTGCTCTCGGTTAGGTGGTGATGATGCTCTATAATGGCTAATTGTGCTCTTTCTTCTCTCTAATGACAAATGACTTGGTAATAGCTCTTCTTTGAACCCGATTACTCTTCCTTGAATCCTATAACTCTTCCAAGATTCGGTGGTGCTTCTTCTCAACCAATCTCCTACACCTTCTACTATGTTGTGTTTGGTGTCTTTAGACACTCTAAAAACTTACCCTTTTTATTACCTTATTCGGTCCTCTTTTGTTGTACTACGTAGGCTTTCAAATCATAGCATTCACTTTTAATATTTCTTCCTCCTTATTTCTCCTTTTAACTCTATATTTTGTTGTTTGTATTTGGTAGGTTCAATGATGAAAATGATGTCTCCTTCCTTGGCTTGGAGACACTTAACTTAAACTAGCTTTTGCTCCTTAAAATACCTCTAATATGGTGCTCTAAAAAAACTTTATAATAAACTAGATTTAATGTTTAAATAATGAACTTTCATAGCACCACTTATACACACCTTTTGACCTCCTTTGTAGCTAGTCTTCTTGGTGATTTGGTTCACCTAATTGCTACTTTGAATTTGTAAAATTTGTAGCTTCAATTTCTGCTCAAAAATCTCTACCTTTTACCCTTTAGATTGTTGTTCAAAAGGTTCTAATTTGTAGCTTTCAACATTGTTTAGGAATCAGCTTCTATGTTGTCCAAATGTACTTATAATTTGAAGCAATTATCCTTCTTCAAATGCTTCCTAATAATTTGATTTTGTGGCTTCAATTCTCCTCCAAGGTTCGTTCACTCTAACTATAAAATTTGTAGCTATTAGTGTTGCCCTCTTGTTATCCAAGACTTCTTACAATTTGCATCTTTATGACTTCTTATAATGATGCCTTAATTTTGCAATCCAAATATCTTGATTTGTTACTCCAATATTCTGATTTCTCCTTCTTTATCTTACTATCCAAAAACAACATTCAATTCCTCCAAATTTTTGTCAAGTCTTCCTTCAATTGGTTGCTCAAGAGCTCTTCAAAATCTACCCAAATCTTCTTCTATTTGCAACATTATGTCACCTTCAATTTTTTGTCCTATGAATTTTCAACTTCTTCTATAAAAACCAGCAATCTTCTTCTCCATAAATCAACCTTCAAATCCAGAAGGGTATCGGAGGAGGGACGTTTTTCGTAGGACTGCCCAAACTATCGAACTTGTTTCGGCCATATCTCACTCATCCGGACTCGGATTGAGCTAAAATTTTGAGGGTAGATGCCTGAAAAACCCTAGAACATCTCCACCAATTTTTAGATCATTTGGAGCAACACAGATCCTAGCGCATCCCTATGTGTGAACGAGATTTTTGGCAAGCGATTGTGCGAGGGTTTCATCTGGGTTGAGTGCAAGCAGCTCCAGAGGTTGGTTTTTAGGGCCTTCGGGCCCTAGCGACCAATATTTTTGTGGTTTATGCTCAATATTTTAGCAGGATATGTTGCAGGGGATCCAAGATGGGTTAGAAATTTATCTTTCAATAGATCATGCTGTGAACTTGAGTGACAACGGCTTCCAATTTGTTTGCACAAAAGAAAAGTGAAAACCATACCTTTCCACGACGTCTAGGGCAAGGATTAAAGAGATCACGAAACAAGTTTCAAGCAGTTGATCAAAAAATGGCTCAGATCTCAAGTGAATCTGGTGCTAAGGTGCACCCACAAAATAATTCTACTATGAAAACCCCTGTCAAGGGTAAGAATTTCGAAGACTCAGCCCCAAAAAATGAATTTTAGGGATGCCCTCCATGGTGGACAGCCTCAGCCCAATGCTAATATTAATCTTAGGGCTTCCCATAAACCTCTAAGAATGCCTAAGATTGATCCCAGGAAAACTAGAGTCAGGATGTCTTAAAGCAGTTGATGGAACTCCTATTGTTAAGCTTGATATGGGTAACATTCAGACTGGCATTGAAGATTTGGAAAAAAGAGGACTAATTTGTCGGTTCGTGGGTTTTCGTCCGAGCCTATCTGCTTTCAAATTCTGGGCTGCAAAAAGCTGGAAAACCAAAGGTGAGTTACAAATCTCTATTTATCCAAATGGTTATTTTCTTGTTTTATTTGCTAATAATGAAGATAGAGAGAAAACTTTTCAAGGGGGTCCCTGGTTTTTTGGAAGGGTAGGGCTTTTCATGAAGCCTCGGCATACTAAATTTAAAGCCGAAGAAGAGATGCCTTCTATAGCTCCCGTGTGGGTTAGACTCTTTGGCCTCCCTATTGAATTTTGGAATCCTACTATTTTTTCTTCAATTGGAAACTCTTTAGGAACTTTTATGATGACTCGTTGATTGTACTCAAAATTTTGAACATATTATTTATGCTCGGATTTGTGTTTTAATGGATTTTGACAAACCCCTACCTAAAAATATCACTTTACAATTTGGGGAAGACACTTGGGAGCAAGTAGTGGACTATGAGAACATTCCTTTTCATTGTAGAATTTGCCATGAATATGGTCATTTGGCTAGTGCTTGCCCAAATAAAATTCCTGATCAAAAGAAAGAAGATATAAACTCAACAAGTTTCCAAATGCCTAAGAAGAAGAACACTCAGAAAAAACCAGTTATGAAGGATCAATCAAAGTCATCTGCTAATATGTTTGAAATCCTTTCCACAAATGATGTCCCAAGTGAGGAAGAGGAAATAATGGAAACAAAAATCTTAGAAACACAATTTAAAGATGAAGGGAAGAACTCAGAGACAAACCAACAAATCAAAGGTTTTCAATAGAAAAAAAGGGAGAAAATTTACACAAGAAAAACAATCTTTTAAATGTCAAAACTTCAAATAATATAGGTCCCAATATAGACTCTGTTGAACCCTCTAGTAAAATTTTGGTTGTGTACGAGCATTCTTCAAGGTTAGAAGCCATCTCAGATTCAATTGGAGTAAGTCAAGAAATAGGGAAAAAAATTGAAGATGGATTCTAATCAAAAAGTAGGTCGTAAGACCAATCAATATCATATGGTAAAAGAAGGTGAAAAGCTTGTAGAGGAAGGTAAGATTAATGCCCTTCCCAACTTTTTTAGCCCTGGTATTAATGAAGATCATCACTTGGAATATTAGAGGACTCAAAGGGAGTCTTTCAAAACAAAATGAAATTAGAAGAATGATTCAGATAAATCATCCACATCTTGTTTTCCTTCAAGAAACGAAGATGTCAATGGAGGATATGGACTCAATTGCCAGTAAAATTTGGCCAGCTAGAAAAGTGGTTTCCCTCGGTTCCCAGGGGACTTCTGGTGGCATTGCTTGTCTTTGGGACCCAAAAGAGGTAGTTATTCACCATATGGTTGGCAGTTGGGGTCTCTTGGCTATAGCTATTCAAAGTAGACATTCCAACCAAATTATGCTCTGCATTACTGTTTATGCTCCGACTGCTTTGGAAGAAAAAAGAAGACAGTGGAAGGATATAACTCATATTATCTCTCATTTTCCTGAAGCTTGGATCTTGATCGGAGGAGATTTCAATACCATCCTCTCTCTGGATGAGAAAATGGGGGGAAATAGAAATTTGGACAAAAGCACCGACCTCATGAGCGAATATATTGCAAACCTCCATCTTGTGGACATCCAACCAGATAATGGCCTTATGACTTGGTCTAACAGAAGGCAAGGCTTAGCTTGTATAATGGAGAGATTGGATAGGTTTTTGCTCTCTAAAAATTTCTTAATCCATGGTCACATTCCTAAAGTGAAGACTCTTAACAATGTTGGTTCGGATCACTGGCCAGTCATGGTGGAAATGTGGAAAACCAATGTGAGTTTCTCTCCTTTTCATTTTCAATTAATGTGGCTCAGAGACAGTTCCTTTAGACCTCGTGTGCAACAATGGTGGAAGGAAGGTAAGCCTAGGCATGGGACTAAGATGTTCTATTTTGCCAAAATACTGCAATACATTAAATCCAAAATCAAGACTTGGAACTGGAAGGAGTTTGGGGATGTTCATAAAAAAAACATGAAGTTATTGCTCAACTTGAAAATTTGAATAAGAAAATCCGTTTAGATGGCCTCACAGAGAATAGAAGTGCAGATGAAATTAAACTCACAACTCGGTTAGAGGAATGGGAAAAAAGAGAAGAACTCTTATGGAAGCAAAAATCTAGAATTCAATGGCTCAAAGAAGGAGATCGAAACACAAATTTCTTCCACAAATCTCTTCTAGCTCGAAGATCTCACAACTTTATTTCTTCCCTGAAATCATATTCTGGAGATGTTGTCTATACTTGGGATGGCATGAACTCTATTGTTGTCGATTACTTTTCCAATATTTTTGTTGCTACTCCTCTTGACTCAACTTCTCAACAAAATGTTCTTCAAGCAATCCCTTCTCTTATCACTTCTGAGGAGAACTCTATTTTGACTACTCCTGTTACTATCAATGAGCTTCAATAGGTAGTTTTTAAAATGCAAAAAGGGAAAACCCATGTCCGAATGGTTTTCCCATTGAGTTCTACCAAGAGTTCTGGGATATCCTTCATGTTGATTTATTAGAGGTGGTGGAAGAAGCCAGGAAAGCCAAAGAAATTTTGAAGGTTATCAATAAAACTTATATTACTCTTGTTCCAAAAGCTCAAGAGGTTGATCATATCTCAGCTTTTAGACCTATTGCTTTATGTAATGTTCTTCTCAAAATCATTACTAAAATCATGGCTGAAAGGTTGAAGCCTCTTTTGCATAAGATTATTTCCCTGAGCAAGGGGGTTATGTGAAAGGGCATCAAATAGTAGATGAGATAGTTCTTGCTCAGGAAGCCATCCATTCCATGGATATGCAAAAATCTCCTTCCATGTTCATTCGGTTAGACTTATCCAAAGCTTATGACAGAGTGGATTGGCACTTCCTTATCAAAGTTTTGAGGCAATTTGGTTTCTCTAAGGATTGGATGGATTGGATTATGGGATGTATCTCTTCAGTTTCCTACTTAGTTCTTATCAATGGTAGGCCTTCTCATTCATTCCCTACTTCTAGAGGTATTAGGCAAGGTGACCCGCTATCCCCTTATTTATTCATCATTCTTGTTGAATGCTTGGGTAGGACTATAACCAAAAAGAGGGAAAACAAAACCCTTGAGGGAGTTACCATTGCTCATGGAGCTAGACCTATCTCTCATCTTCAATTTGTGGATGACTCTACTCTTTTAGGTAAAGCTACAGTTAAGGAAGCTTCTAATATTAAGCAAATCATTAGCTATTTTTCTAAGGCTACTAGGCAGTTGATCAATGAAGACAAATCTAAAGTTATTTTCTTTCACTGCTCTGCTAGACAGGAATCCATGGTCTTGGATAAATTAATATATAAGAAGACCTCCCTTCCGATCACTTATTTAGGTATTCCCATCAATATTCAAAGGCAGAAAAATAAATATTGGAATTGGTTGTTGGACAAAGTCAAGAAGAAAATTGGAAAGTGGACCAACAGGTGGCTTTCTTCTAGGGGTAGAATCACCTTGGTAAAATCAGTCCTTCAAGCTATTCCTATTTATGTATCTTCCATGTTGAATATCCCAAAGGTTGTTCTTCGAGAACTAGATCAAATCAGTCATCGATTCCTTTGGAGTGGTACTAAGGAGAAAAGAAAATGGGCCTTGGTGAAATGGGACACTTTATGTCTTCCTAAGAATGAAGGGGGTTAGGATTTTGGTCTTCTATTAATAACAACAAAGCTTTAGCTGCTAAATTATATTGGAGGATGTTGCATAACCCCAATGCTCTTTGGGCCAATAATCTCCATGCTAAATATGTTGAGAACAAAAGTCCTGAAGACCTTGTTCGCTATCAACTTCCCACCAAAGGTTCTCCCATTTTAGCAGTTCTTAAGACTGGTGAGGATTTGATAAAGAAAAATTTATTTTGGATCATTCATAATGGTCAATAGGTAAATTTTTGGATAGATTCTTGGGATGGTCACAAGCCTTTGATAACTCAGTTTCCCGATTGGAGGCCTTGGATGGAGGAGCTTCACCGAGCTAACTGGATAAAGGTGGCTAATTATTGTCGGTACCATACTGGTAATTCAAAGGTTGGTAGATATTGGATCCCTATTGAGGACTGGCCTATTCAAATCCTAGAAAGGCAAAGACAAGATATCCAAGGCATCCTTCATATGAGATCTCTCTCTTGGTCCCATGAAAAAGATTGTTTTGGATGGAACAACACTACTAAGGGTGAGTATTCAGTTGCTCAAGGTTATTTGACCTTATGCCATAATAATCCCAACCAATATTCTGACATATTTTCTCAGTTGTGGGCTCAAAAGCTCTGGCCTAAGGTGAGGTTCTTTACTTGGCTTTTATTGCATCGTAGGGTGCTTATTGGTGAGCAACTTATGAAGCATGGTTTTCATGGCCCTTTTAGATGTGAAATGTGTGAAGAGAATGTAGAAACTCTCAACCATATTTTTATTGAGTGTACTTTAGCCTCTGAGCTATGGAGGAGAATGGCCACTTTACTTGGCTTACAATGGTCCAATTTTTTTACTTTTGAACAACTTTGGAGGGATTGGCCTAAACAAGAGGGTGTTGATCATTTTATTAGGCAGTTAGTTTGGATGGGTTCTACCATTCTTCTTTGGAATATCTGGAATGAAAGGAACAACCAAATTTTTAATCAAGATAGGAAGGATATTCACTATATTTGGCAAAAGACCATAGCCAACTTAGTTGAATCAGTCCATCAACTCCTTAATCACCCCCAAAACTCCCACCAAATATGGGATCAAGTGATGCAAATGATTGAAGATTAAATCTTCTAAGGGCAACCAACTTAAAGGGAATGTGAGTATTTGTAATATGGATAGGACAAGAAATTGGCAACCTCCTCCTAAGGATTTTGGAAAATTCAATACTGATGGAGCCTCTAGAGGGAACCCTGGAAAAGCCAATGCAGGAGGAATTGGTAGACTTTCGGATGGCTCCCTGGTTTTTACTTTTGCTGAGAATTTGGGTATTCTTTCCAATAACCTTGCTGAGGGGTATGGTATCCTCAGAGGCCTTCAAGAGGCTACTAAGGTTGGATGGGAAAAGGTGTTAGTTGAGTCTGACTCTCAACTCATGATTAATATTTTGAAGACTCCTTCTAAGAATCATAAGGTTGATTGGAGAATAAAAAGAATTATTGAGAAGATTCAATTAATCCAGATGGGATTTTTGAAAGTTGATTACAATCATGTGGTCAGAGATCAAAACAAGAGTGTTGATGCTTTAGCTAATTGGGCTTTGGACAAAGGTGATCTTACTTGTTATGGCCACCCTCCTAGATGGTGGGCTTCACAAATTAGGGAAGCTCTTCTTTCTATCATTTCTTTGGATGGCTCTAGTTCTGAAGGTACCTAGTTTCTTCTTGCTTTATTTTTGCTTCTCTTTGGTTCGATCAAGTTATTTTAGTTCCCTAGCTCAAACTATTCTTTCTTTTGTTTCCTCTGTTGATTCTTGCCTTAAAAGTCTTCTGGTCTAGAAAGGTCATTGTTATGTTCAATTTTTTTCTTTTTTTCTTTTTTTTTTGTTTAGTTTTTTAAGGTGTGTGTGTTCTTTTGTTTTGTTTTTGTGTTCTTTGTGTTGTTTTTTGTTGTTCTTGTGATTTTGTTGTGTTGTGTTTTTTTATATTTTTTGTTATTGTTCTTCTGTTTTTGTCGTTCTTGTTCTTGTGTTTCTGTTTGTTTGAGTTAATTCGTGTTTTTATGTGTGAGTGTTTTCTATGTTTTTTGTTTTTGTTTATTGTCTGTTGTTGGTTGTTTTTTATTTTTATTTTATTTTTTAATTTTTTAGGTTTTGGTTGTGTTTATTTTTCATGTTTTTTTTGTTATGTCTTTGTAGTGTTCTGTTGTTTTTGTCTTGTTTGTGTTTTGTTATGTTGTTCTTGTGTTTTTTCTATGTGGTTCGTGTTGTGGTTTTTTTTATCTTATTGTGTGTGTGTTTGGTTGTGCTTTTCTTTTTGACACACTCAAGGAGCATGTTTTTTATTTTATTTTATTATTTTTATTGTTATTTATTTATTTTATTTTTAAATTATTTTTGTGTGTTTGTTTGCTCCTTGAGTATGTCAAAGGTGGTAGGCCAGGTCCGAGTCCTGGGCGTTTTTGGCGGAATGGATACCCCTGCCTCCTTGGGTCTTACCCAAAAGTGGCATCCCTTCTGGGATGTTTTCCACAAATAAAAAAAAATCAACCTTCAAATCCTTTATAGATATCTTCAAACTTCTCAAATCTGGTGGCTTCTTCTAGCTTCTTTCTCCTCCTTAGATCTTATTGGATTTTATCTTCCAAACTAACCTCTATCGCTGACCTCTTCCTCAAGAATCTGAATGTCTTGAGATCTTCAATAATATTTTCTAAAATTTGACAAAATTCTTGCTAAATCCTTTTTCCTTTTGGGTTTTTTGTCGGATGGCGATAATTATCCCAAAGTATTCTTTTTAGAAGCTACTCCTTGCAATCTTCTACCTTGAGCTTTCTTCAAATCTTCTCCAATGACCACTTCTTCGAAATTCTTCAATAGGGTTTTTCTAGCCTTCTTCTTTTTCCTTCCAAACTTGCTTGAGACCTCTTGGATCTTCAAATTTTGCAACTCTTCAATTGGACCTTTTCCTTAGTCCTCCTCTATCTTATTTCTCTAATCTTCTATTATCCAAATCTAGAAGTTCTTCAATGATATCTCTTCTCTTGGATCTCCTCTTTCTTCAATAGGACTTCTTGACCTCTTCTTAATCTTCAATAGAGTTACTTTCTGCTTCCTTCAATATACAATCTACAGCATTCAATATTCTATGGGAAACTTCTTCTTAAGTCTCCTCAATATTCAATCTTCAATAGGGCTCTTTTTCTCTCTTTCTCTCTTCTCAATATTCAATATGAAATATTCAATCTTCAAGCTTCTATGGAGAATTTCTTCTTGGTGCTCCTCATTCTTTCATTGTCTATTTTTTTGCAACAAAGAACTAATCCATGCACAAGGAAAGCACATAGAATTTCAGGCAATCGAATATGAAATTCTTCTCTATCCGTTGTAGGAAGCTTCTTAACTTCTGAGAACTACTTTTTTGCAACAAAAAATTTAGACAACAACAAGTAAATACATACAAATTTCTAGATCTCTAAAAATCAATAAACTTCACTAGTTATCCTTCAATCTAGTGGAATGAGATCTATTTTGAGTCCTAGTCTTCACGAGTTTTTATGCAACTTTGTGGAAAGACTCTAGCCAAAATATATATTTAAAATTTATGAAAATTAGATCTTCCTATCTCCTCTCGATCTCTCTTGTGGCTCTCCCTATCTACTATCAATCTACCTTGTATTTGGATACCACTATTGGCTTTTGAAGCTAGATACTTAATGAAAATCAACCACAAGATATAAAATGAGCATGCAATATTGAATATATGATAATGGCAATATACTAAGCATGTAAAACTCATAAGAAACTTCTATAACTACTCATAAAACAACCATTAATGAAATCTCATGAAAATAGTACATTGATATAAAATGGAGGTCTTAAACTCTCCATATCTCTTACATGCTCTACATTGTATCTACTATTCCTCTACACTATGCTCACTATCTTCACTCTCTCAATTCCATACATATAAAAGCCCTATATATAATGAGATATGACTCTTGGCCTTCCATATTCCTATGACACTTCATCTTTCTATTCTAAGGACTCATGTACACATGGACAACATGCACATTTACATCATTGCACATTCTAATAATACTTGTACATTTATTATATTGCATAAAGTAAATACTCAAACCCTAATCTAAGAAACTCTCCTAATCTAAAGATGTACCCAAGGTGGTACATTGGCATGTACCAAATAATGTATTATATTCTAGCATACACCTCTTCTCCTCATGCAAATATTTTACCTTAAAATCCTTAGCATAGAGTCAAACTAAGATAAGATATTCAATGCCAAAGATAATATAACTATGATTCATAGAGTATTAATGAAAGCAACATAAATATTGATAATGAAAGCGTACGTGCATGAAAACATAAGAACAGTAATTGCAATAATTTTGAATGAGAATTGTTACTATAAGAGGCCACTTCAAGGGTGCAATCTCCTTACAAAATATGCAAGTTCTTATTTAGCCCATGAGAGTTACATACTTCCTATTTTATAACATTTACAAGAATATTTTCTGACATCTTATGAAATTAGTCTATGACATACTTCTATGACGACATTATATGATAATATTCCTGACTTAACTAATTTATGATAGTTACATTCATAATATTAAAGGTTACATTGACAATTCTATGACAACAAAGATATTCTATGACAAAGAAATTATATACATGATTCTATGACAAAAAACTCTCATAACTTAAAAGGTGACCTAATTCTAACTAGATACGTGGTCCACTTTATTACAATAACATACACCCTGATGTATTACAAGAGTTTGTATATAACAATAAAATTCTTCTATAGCCAACTAGCCAAATAAACATTTTGGCTTTAGGAATGCTCGAGCTATCCCAAATATCTCTCCAAATTCTTCTAGTATTATTATTTTGTGAGTGCTTTACATTATATCTACTTCTTGTTGTGTATTCTCCTAATCTATTCAACTCCCAAATCAACTTATTCTCATCTCCCCTTGGAATAACCATTGTTGTTATCTTTCTACTCAATTGCCTCCTAGCATCAATGTCTTGTATACTTGTAAAAAATATTCTTTCCATTTGTATCTTCCTTCTTTATCCTTGTACATAATGTTTGAAATCCTATCACCATATTTATCTTGAATTAATATCATCCATGGTTTCATAATTTGATCTAAATTGAGTGGTTTTATCACACCAAGTATCCATCCAAATATAAATTCTTTCTCTAGTTGCCACCACCCATATTGGACCTTTAATCACTATATCAATTGATTTTTTAAAACCATTCCATAATGCAGAACCATCTCATAGTGAGAATACAATAAATAATAAGCTTGGATCATTGAGCTCATGTACTTAGAAGAATTCTTACCCATTGTCTTTGTCTCTCTTTGTACAATCTCCAAATTACTTTTCCACTAAGAGCTAAGTTTGTATCTATAATAACTCTTAAACTGAGACCTCCCGTACTTGTATCATCACACATCTTGCTCTATTTCACCAAAGGACATTTCCTTTTATCATGTAATCTTGACCGCAAAAATGATTGTATAACATAGATTTAACTTTTTCTATTGATTTTGGCATAGTATACAAGGACATATAATATGTTGGAATGGTCTATAAGATTGATTTAATTAGCTACACTCTTCCTACTAATAATAACCATCTACCTTTCCATGTCAGTATATTATTCTAAACTTTAATCATAATTGCATTCCACAATTATATCATCATTCTCCCTTCAAATAAGGATATCCTTGGATAATTTGTTGGAAAATTTGCCTCCTCCATTTGAAGTAACCTACATATCCCTATTTTGATTCTAGATGGAGTGTTTAGAAAGTAAATTTTAGATTTTTTCCTATTAATTTTCTACCCTAACACTTTCATATTTCTTTAATAAGTTATTTAAAGCTCTAGTCTTGTTTATCTCTGCCCTCCCAAAAAGGGTTATATCATCTACAAATTATTAATGGGTGATGTTGTCAGTTTATTACTATCCTTAATTTTACTTACTATCCCATCTTTGTTAGCCTTCTTCGAGTTCCTACTCAATACCTTTGCCATAATAATGAACAAAAATGGTGAGAGAATCTCTCTGTCTAAGTCCTCTCTTAACTTTAAATAATTCTATTACTAACCCATTGACCAACATTGAATATGATACTATAGAGACAAGCTTTAATCCATCTAACTCATTTCTTTCCAAATCCAAACTTTTATAATACTACAAAAATAAAATACCATTTAACCCTCATAGACTTTACTCATATCAAGTTTTAAGATCATTGCTCTATCTTTTCTTACTACTGAATGCATATCTTCATGAGCTACTATGATCCTATTCATAATTTATCTCCCTTTCATAAATCCTCCTTGATCTTCTAAAATAGTTTTGTCTAGCAGAGGTCTTAATCGATTTGCCATCACTTTGGATATTATCTTATATGTCATATTACATAGGATTATAGGCCTAAATGAATCAAACAATTCAACATCCTTATCTTTTGGAATTAGGGTAAGATCTGTTGTATTTATTTTATAATATATGTATTGTTTTACCCTATATTATTCCACTACCACCAATAAAGAATCCTTCACTATATCTCAATTATGTTGATAGAATGTTGTAGAGAGCCCATCCAAACCTGGGGATTTATCCTTATCAAAAGATAAAGAGTTAAATGAGCTTCTTTTAAAGTAATAGGTTCCATTTGTTCTTTATTTTCTTTATTTGTTATAACTAAAGATACTTCTTGTAGTAGTTTATCATTAATAAACTCAAATTCCTTCAATCTTAGAATATTCTGGTAAAAAAACCTTACCTCTTTTTTATTTCACTATGGTCTTCAATCCAAACCCCTTCTAGTAATTTAATTCTTCTAATTTTGGATGTTGATCTCTATATTATTGTCATTCTATGAAAAACTTTGTGTTTTTATCTACTTTTAACCAAGTTTATCTCAATTTTAATCTCTAAAATTTCCCTTCCTTACTCAAAATATTATGACATTCACTAAGCAACTCCCTTCCCTTCGAGCTTGGGTTATTATGCTTACCTTTTTGGAATTTTGTAATTTTTTCTTTTAGTTCTTTTGTCTCAAAAATGTAAAGTGTTCTTGCTCCATTTTTTTGGTCTATATGTCATTGATTTTATTTATTCTAGTATTCTATACAACTCACCATTTTCTGAAGAATTTCATATTTACGCTATCATATCAACAAATTGAGGATGGTATTCCCAAAATCTGCTCATATTTAAAATATGATATTTTTTAATTCACTTACCACCATTTTAAATCTTATTAGCCAATGATCTTAACCAATACTTTTCAAGGTATTAATTTTAGCACAAGTCCCTTCATCTAGCCAATGATCTGAGAGTATACACCTGTCTAATTTTTTTGCTACAAAGTTTTGGACTCTCCCATTGTTGGTCCGTATGTAGTTGTCCTCTTCAAACTCAGTCTATCATAGATTATTGTTTTGAATAAAAATTGAGAGATATCTCATACTTTAGGTTATTTTCCTAATTCCCCCAAAAAAATTTCATCCAGCTTAGTTATGGCATTAAAGTCTCATATGATCATGAATAAGGTTTTTTGGTCTTTACTTCTCATAAAGGCTTAAATCTCATTCCATACTTCTAATTTGTCTGATTTGTAGTTCCATAGACATTGATTAGGATGAAACGAATATCTTCAAAGTAGCATGTGACTAATGAGGCTATGCAATACCTAGTTTTATGAATGATTGCACAAGAGGTTTTAATAGGATTCCAACATGTTAGATCCTTTACCACTGCTTTAAAATCCACAACATCCCATTAACATCTTGCCCATACTATTTTCCTAGTTTTAGAAACTTATTCCTTTGTCATTTTGTTTTTCTAGATACAAATAATATTAGGCTCATTACTTAAACATAGGTCCTTGATACACCTATGCTTTGAGGGGACATTAACATCCCTTATTTACCATGATATGGTAATAATGTCTCATTAGGGGCTACTAGCCCCGCATATGAATTGCCAATATTATTTTATTGTTTGGTAAAGAGAAGTTCAACCAACTTAGATTGTGTTCCTTTCTCTATGGTTGTTGTTGCTTTCCCAGATCTTGCTTGAAAATTTGAGGGTTTTCTCTTTTTTCCTTACCTATATTAGGAGTAGGTCTTATTATTCTATTCCTCAATATTATTTCACAACTTTCCTTTTCATTAGATTTATCCTCTCTTGGCTCTGCTACAAAATCTTTTGACTTGTCCTACTCATTTTTTAGTATTTCCTTATTAATGGTAGAGGTATTAACATCTAACACTACATTTTCTCTATCACTTTACTTCTCTTAAATGGTGCATGGTAGTTCAAGAGAATCTTCAAAATCTAATGAGGCACATTCCTTAGGTTCAATGAGAATTTTCACCCTTAAATCAAGATCATACTGAAAAGGTGATCCCTTATTAATATTCTAATTATATTGTGTTGTCTCCTCTAAGCTTTGATATACTTTTTCTTCATAGGCTAAATCCTCAAAAGAATTGGTATTTCTTCCAATATCCTTCCTTACTAGTCTCCACTATTTATTTACTTTCATATTTCTAGACCTATATTTTGGAAGTTGAAAACCATCCTCATCCATATCCATTTGTAAGTTTCTCTTGTTGTTTTCTACATATGTTTCTACTAGACTCTTCTTAGGGCATGATCTCTAAATAGTCCCCATATCATGAAATATTTTATATTTAAAATATATGTTTTCATAATTTGTGGTTTGGATCCACAACTTACCCTCATACTTAAGAATGATTGATTCTAGTAAAAGTTTACTTATATCAATCATGACCAATATCCAAACATAAATAGCCAAGAATCCATATTTTATAGTTTTTGAAATCTCAAGGAATTCTCTTAGAGTGTTTTCTATTGCCTTGAAGGTATCCATTTCCTAAAATTCAATGGGCAACTCGTACATCCTAACCCCTATTGGTACTAGGGATAGATTTACGTTTTTAGGTGCAAAGCCTTCATACCAACGAGTAAAGAAGAGTCGTACTCTTCCCATAAATCAAGGATCTACTTTTTCTATCTCTTTCCTCCTTGGAAAAAGCAATGGCTAGGAAGAATTCTTTGGGAAGAAAGGATAGACTCACTTCTGGAGACTTCCAAATCCTATCAATCCATTTTTTCAAGGCTAAAACCCCTGGTCAAGACCCATTAAATTTACCAAAAATTATACTATATTTGAGCAACAAGGATCACTTCTCCATGAGGTCCTCATTAACCTATACTAATAGGGATGATTATAAGTATTTACTTGTAAATCGATTCATGGGAAGGAAACTATAACTCAAAATATACTAAAATTTACCCATATAACTTACAACAATTATATTATTTGAAAATAAACCTATAATAATTTGCATGCAGAACTTCTAAGATAAATAAGGGGAAAAATAATTTAGCAAAAAATTTATATGCTTAGAGAAAATTTCCTACCTCATTAATGCCCTAGCTCTCCATCGCTCTTCCCATAATCTAAACCCTAGTCGACAAATATCTGTAACTTTTTTTTATGACTTGAAAAATTGTCACTGCCCTTTTTTGGATGGATGACTTCATAGGGTCTTATCTCCCTAAATACCACCTGGATTTCTTCATATGACCACTAATTTTAAAGCTTTTCAAAATTTGCATAAATTGATCTAAGAATAATCGAAATCGAACAACCCTTCACTAAGAAATGGTTCCTAAAATACGAGACTCTAAAAAATTTACCCTAACATTTTCCTAGTTTTGAACAATTGTATTCACACGGTCATTCAATCCAATATATTATATTTTTGCATGAAATTAGTTTTTTTTCAATTGGTTATATAGGATTGAAACGGGCCCCACTCATATTACATCATCACCACATAGTGGTATTACAACAAAGCTTGGATATTATCCATGTATCACTTGGCAAGATTCAAACCTTGATCTCCTCCTTGAATGTTGAGGAATCTAAGCAATTGATCTAATTCCATTTGATGCATGAGATTGGATTTAGTTTTCTCATTTTTTAAATATGTTAGCAAGTGATTTGGCATTCTATATCTTCATTTACCCCTTTAGATATTTCATCTTTTAAATAAATTTGTACATATATGATGCTTTAAAAATTGTTTCATCCCCCAATAACATAACCATTTGGAATAAATAAATAACTTGAAGCCACATAGAATTAAAATGAAATGGATTTGGATGACCATTATCGAGTAAATCACATCTCAAGAGAATGGGTTTATGATCCAATCCTACTCACAATAAAATATCTAAAAATATTGTATACTCAATTTGCAATCATGTGTTGGATAACAAAAAATTATCCAATTTTTATGTTATATAAGTTTACCATATCCTTTGTATATTGAAAGCTCAAAGGAATAACATCGCAAAGGTCATTTGAATTAACAAATAAAGAAAAATTCTACTTTGATTTAGACCATCCAAGAGTTCCACCCTTCATTTCCAAAGAAAATAGAATTGTGTTTAAGTCCCCCCTCCAAAGAATCCATAGATCACAATTATGAATCATCATTGTATTTGAAAAAATATGTTACTTTCAATATCTTTCATGAGGAGTAACTATAGTTGGAACATATACATTTATAGCCCCAAATTTGATGTTCTCTTCTTTCTTGCAAAATAGGCCAACAACCTAATTACTTTTTGTTGGATTTTAAGCCTTACTATTCCTAGAATATTAGATTCTTCTCAATATCTGTACCTAGCTCCAATTTCTGAAATCTATTTCCAATGTGTTTAGTCATGCCTAAGAACAAAAATGACCTTTCTCTTTTCTAGAGAATCCAAAATCAATATCAGGGTAACTATGAATGTCCATGCACGTCGAACTTTCTTCTAAGTTGGATCTCTCAATCTATTCAAGTTGAGTCCTAGTCTTCACTGGTTTTTCCTTGAACCAAGTGGAAAGACCCTAGCATCTAAATCAAGGTGACTTATCCCTAACCCCTCAATCTCTACTCAATCAAACCTTCAAAATAGAGTCCAAGTCTTCATTGTTATCAAAGTGGACAAAATTTAATGTAATGATGGCTAAAAAATAACTCTATAAAAAATGGACAGAGTTAAGTGGTATCTATGATACCAATGTTGGCTTTTAAACCTTACTATCTCAAAATATCACAGGTCCCAATATAAAGAAGCCACAATATTATAGGTCAAAATATTAATAATGAAGAGTAAAATTATATATATGAGCAATCAAAAATATATCCAGGCCAATATAATAATGAAAATAGCATTCACTTATAATGTCAAATATGATTCAATGGAAGGCACTAGTACAATCCTTTCCTATGATTGAATAATATTTGGCTTGAAAAGTGGGCAATGGTGAACAAGTTAGAATAGGGGCTGATTCTATTTTGGGTTGTGGAGAAAACATTTTACTTGTCAAAAGCTATGATAAGTTCTTTACAAGACAAGGGTTTTTACTTTCTTCATCATGTGGGGGAATCAAATTCTTTTAGTATTTGGACCCAAGGTTGGAAGTAGGCTTAGGTCTTGGGTTTTTCTAAGGAGCATATTATTTTGTGGAAGGCTTATACTGATAGTCTTAATAAGAGTCATATCAAGCTGAGAGCTGAACCCGATACTATTGCTTAGGCATACAACAAATTTGGGGGTCAATATATGACTAAACTTGGTTACAAAGCAAGTTTTGACCCTCATCCTCAAGGGTCTACTTGGTGGTGGAAGCAAAGTTGGAAATTATCTGCCTCAAAAAAGATAATTATTTTTATGTGGCTAGCTTTGAGAAAAGTTTTATAGAGGAGAAGTAGACAAGGTCCAAGTATTTGTATGTTGTGTCAGTCAGAGGAGGAAAACCTCACACATTTGTTAATCAAATACCCTTTTTCTCAACAATTTGGGTTAAAAATTGAATAGATAACTGGAGTACAAAATATTTGGGAAGGAGAAACAATGGAGGTATGCTTAAGACGGTATTTTTTGAAAAAAGAGTTGAAACAATTTCTTTCTTTACCATGTCTTATATGTTGGGGTATATGGTTGGCACAAAATGCAGCTATTTTTGAAGGGAAGTTAATTCCCCCATTTTAAGTCATATTTCAGGTGAGTACTTTGGTCTCAATCAAAAAAGAGCTTGACAAACATAATAAACCTCGACAAGTAGACAATTTGTTCATTAAAAAGTCTCAGCCATGGGTTTTTTGATGGGTCTAGTCAGAGACAATCATCTTTTGGTAGAACGAGAGGTATTTTGTACTTCTCGGATACCCACTATATCAAATTTAAAGTAGGTCTTGGGATAGGTTAAAACAATTTTGCTGAGTTTCAAGCGTTGAGATTGCTAATGAAGTGTGTTGTGGAGAGAAATGTGAAAAAATAATATTTTTTTGGAGATTCCACTCTAGTCATAAATTGGATGAATAGATCTACTCAATTAAAAAATAATTTGCTTAGACCAGTGGGAGATGAACTACTGGAGGTGATTTATCTTTTTTAAAATATCTCTTTTACACATGTTTATAGGGAATTAAATCAAGAAGCAAATAGGTTATAAAAAGGTCAACAGGTTCCAGAAAGTTTCTTGCAAATGGAAGAGAACAATGATGGAGTTTCTTCTTTCACCCACATATCATATCCCTAGTTTCTATGCTAGCTCTAGGTTTTTAATTGTGGGTCTGTTTCATTTTAATAGAGCTTTATGGTAGTTTCTAACTGTTTCTTCTCTATTCTACTAGTTTCTTTTTCACTAATTTATATCCAATTTTTGGTCATGAAGATTGTTTGGATGATTAAGTATTGATATATAAGGATATTTATTCTTATTATCCCCATTCTATTTTTAACATGGTATCTTTTTCTCTTTGATCTGCCCGACTATAATTATATCTTGAATCCCAATAATATGCTTTTATCTAGGTTTTTGTTTGTGCTAAGGCACTTGAGAAGTGTAATTTTCTTTCACTCTTGAAATAAAATTATGATTTTTTTCTTGTAAAAAAAATAATATCAAATATGAATGTAAATGGACAAAATCATTCATATACATGAATGAAAAATACTTGCAATATGAATTGCTCAAAATCTGTATACAAGCTTTATTATCAATGCTTGTTATGTGGTGATCGTTACATATTGTTTTTACTTACATTGTATGCGACTTTATCTCCATAATATAGCCCTAGTAATATGACTATTCAATACTTGTTTATTGCCCTCCTTACATATATAGGAGATGCAACCTTTTCTATTCTTGATATTTGGCTTCTCATCTTGCCACTTGTATACTAGACTCTTTACTCTCTTTTTGCATGCATACTTGACTCTATGACACTCGCACACTTCTACATGACTCTTAATTTCCTACATGAACTCCTAATACAAGACACTTGTGCACATCCTTACATTACATATTTGCACACTTACATACATGACACTTGTGCACATTCTCTCAATACACACTTGCACTCTAACTTACATGACACTTGTGCATTTCTTGCACATTGACACTTACATAAAAGGGAAATATAAATCACTCATCTAAACTATAGACTCAACCCTAATCTATTACATATTTATATTTGTACCATGAAGGTACCATGGGGGTACATTAGCATGTACCAAATAATGTAATATTCTTCAACATTTTTTTCTTCTAGCAATTGTCCATCACATTTGTGTTTGTCCCTTATAATACCTTTGAAAGTTTATACAAGACAACTACCATACAATCCTTCATATCCCAAATATTTTTGAATGCATTCTTACATTCCTTGCTAATTAATTTTATTGCTTGTATTAAAAAAAACTCGAGACTATAACAACCTAATAATTCCTTAATAGATCTTTCTTTTAGGGATCTTATTCATACCCCTAATATTCCACAATACTAATATCACCATAAATTTTTATTTTTATTAATGGGCTTAGCCCCACTTCTTGTTACCACTTGTGATATTTGTGATCTAAATAACCAATTTGGTCAATGTGGTTAACATGTGATAGTGTTTCAGTCAGTGTGTTCACATGTGATCTAATGACCACTTCAGTCAATGTGTTCACATGTGATCCGATAACCACTTTAGTCAATATTTTTACTTGTGACAACATTAATGGTTTTTAAAGCCTTAATATTAATGTAAAATCATTGGATAAAATTCAAAAGATCAAATATACGATAGTCGCAATATAGTAAGATCAAGACAATGATGTAAATAAGAATAATATCAGCCAACTAATATATAAATTGAGGCTTATAATCTATCAAATAACATTCATTAATATGCAAAAATATGAATGTAATAAATTGAATCACACATGTACAAAGCATGTAATACAACTTACAATATTAGTTGCTCAAAATGTATGTAATATTTATTACTCCTCTTTCTCTTACAAATGTATCATAAAAGTCTATTACAATGATGATAATAATGCTCTCTATACTCGCTATGATCACTATGATCGCTATATATGCTATATTCAATATGCTCCTCCATGGAGTAATATATAGCCATTGTAGAGTGACTCTTTGGTTACTTGACTATTCCTTTCCTTATGCCAAGTCTCATGACTCTTGGCTTCTCTACTTGACACTTGCATACACATGACTCTATCTTGTATGCACACCTATACATGACTCTTCACTTAGCACTCTCTAATCTAAGGACACTTGTGCACATATACACACATCACACTTGCACACTTACATGAAACTTGTGCATTTCCTACACATACACACTTACATAACACTTGTGCATTTTTTGTACATTATTACATTACATAAAATATTTACTCACATTCTAATCTAAGACTTGACCCTAGTCTAATATTTACAAGGTGTACCATGAAGGTACCATGGGGGTACATTAGCATGTACCAAATAATGTAATATTCTCCAACAACCCCTTTTATTACATTATTTGGTTATTGAAGACTTTAGTCTTTAGTCTTTAGTCAAGGTCTTTTATCTTCAAGTGATCCTAGGACTCATCCTTGCTTTGTTATCTTTCTATTTTCTTGATCTATTGCCTTGCTATATCCTTATCAAATGAATGTTTATTATCTTTCAAAATCCATGAGATAAATTCATTTTCATTGAATATGAATTTTGCTGAAAGAGAATTGTATTCATTTTCTTTAGTAGTCTCTTTTAACTCGAATTTCATGAATTTCTTGAGCTAGATGTCCTTTTTTATTTTCCTCTCTATATTGTAACTAAGGTTGACTATACTAATATTGAGAAGGATACTGACATTGAAATTGTTGTTGTCATTGTGGATTGTATTGAGTTTGATATTGTCTTTGTTGTACTGACTTATTTTGACCATTTTGATTCATCTGATTTCCTTGAGAAATATGTGTTATGTCCTCTTTTCTTACATACTTGATAATATCTATTATTCCATTTGGAACTATATCTTGAATTTTAAGCAATATTGTGTTGTTTATTTGTTTTTTACACTAATAGATTATTATTCATTTCATCTTTGGTAGTATTTTCTACTTTATATTCTTGTAGAATGTTGACTAACTCATCAAATGAAGTATCTTTGCTTAGGACTTGCAAAGATGTAACTAGATGCTTATAATTTTTTGGAAGAGCTCTCAATGTCACTTGAACAAGAAATTTATCTTCTACTTTTTCTCCTAGAATTAGTAGTTTTCCTTATGCCAAGTCTCAAGACTCTTGACTTCTCTACTTGACACTTGCATACACATGACTCTATCTTGTATGCACACCTATACATGACTCTTCACTTAGCACTCTCTAATCTAAGGATACTTATGCACACTTACATATAAGACACTTGTGCACATATACACACATCACACTTGCACACTTACATGACACTTGTGTATTTCCTACACACACACTTACATAACACTTGTGCATTTCCTGCACATTATTACATTACATAAAATGTTTACTCACACTCTAATCTAAGACTTGACCCTAGTCTAATATTTACAAGGTGTACCATTAAGGCACCATGGGGGTACATTAGCATGTACCAAATAATGTAATATTCTCCAAAAAATATTTCGGTCAATGAGTTAATATGTGACACTATTTTGACTAGTGTGTCCACATGTGACTAAATAACTACTTTGATCAATTATTCACATGTGACTTATACTAGTACACATATGACTAAATAGCCAATTCAGTCAATGTGTCCACATGTGACAATGTTTTCACTATGTTCACATGTGAAACCATTTCACACATGATAACTTCTATAAATAAGGGATCATGAAGGCAATTAGGAAAGGTGTAAAGCATAGAGTGTAGAGTGTAAAGTGTATAACAAAAAGTATGAAGCATAGAATTTTTAGCATTATGTCTCTACATAGGGTTCTAACCAAAATTATCACATTCCTCCTCAACAATATGGACCATGTCACCACATCTCTACATAGAGATTTGGATCACATCCTCTCGCATTCCTTCTTAGAAATCTGTATCATGCCTCATGACATCACTCTTTATCTATTCCATCGAGATTCATTGAAACATAATTTTGTAATAAAGGAACCATTTAAATTTTTCTTATGCTTTTCTCTTTTTCTTTTGTAATACAAAATTTTACAATTTTGTGTTGTCCTGTTTGAATTACCTAATGGAATACAAATCAATGGTATAAAAGCAATTTTATCCTATGTACACTCAATCATGAGCAAGATACAAGAAGACTAATTTACAAACTAGAGACTCATCAAACAAACTGGTATAGATGCATTTTAGATGGGATCCTTTTAACAGTTGAAGGAAGTTCATTGTTGTTATTTGACACACACACTCACTAGAAGTTAAGTTTGCATTTCTATCTCTCTCATCCAATTTTATAGACACGCTTTCCTAGTGCAAGACCTTCCAGTATGCTTCATCATTAGATACGCATACTCATGCATTCTTGGTGTAAGAAGTAAGGTCATTAGGGTTTGCATTCGAGTACCTAAAAGCATGCTGCCTCTATAAAGGAACTCAAGCAATAATAGAATCAACATCTCAACCCAAGACTAGAACTAATATGTCAATACTATGATTTGTAATGTTCTAGAAGAATAACACATAACTATATTGGGCCAAGGTGATGGTCCAATGTTCAATTGGATCTAACCTTGATCCTCATAATACAAATCATTCAGATGTTCATCTTGCATTCATTGAAATATAGACCTCACTTATTTTGAGTCTCATAAAGGATATGTTAGAATAATAGATCGTTGCTCTATTGGACTAGAAATATGGTCTAATGTTCATCTAGATCTAGCCTTAACCTCAAACATCCTAAGCATTCAAATATTCATCTTAGGTGTAGTGGAAGAACAAACCTTAGATTTGTTTAGCCTAGGCCTCCACCTCATCTAATGCCAATTCTTTGCATAGAAGGCTTCTTAGTGTAAGTTTTATTATTTAACCACATAGGTGGATGCAATGGGGTCCATTACCTCTTGAGGTGAGAGAAAGTATTTGAATAACAAAATTGGTCAACATGTTTCACATGTGATAGTGTTTCGGTCAATGTGTTCACATATGATTGAACAATCACTTTAGCCAATGTGTTCACATGTGATACTATTTCGCATATGATAGTGTTTCAATCAACAAGTTCACATGTGACATTGTATTGGTCAACGTATTCGCATGTGATATTGTCTCACATGTGATCAAATAGCCATTTTTATCAATATGTTTACATGTGACATTGTTTCACATGTGAATAGATAGCTATTTTAGTCAATGTATTCACATGTGATAGTGTTTCAATCAATGTGTTCACATATGATCGATATTGTTTTATATGTGATCTAATATTCAATTTGGTCAATGCATTCACATGTGATAGTATTTTTACTCTATTCACATGAGAAATTTTTTCACACTTGACAACATTTATAAATAGGAAAATATGAAGATAATTAGGGAAGGCATGAAGCACAAAGTGCAGAGTGTAGAGCATAGAGTGTAAAGTGTATATATCTAACCACTACATCTCTACACATGAATGTGATTGTTGTGATCACATTCCTCCTTGGTAATATGACCTATGTTATTTCATTTATACACAAATATCTAATATGTGTCCTCTCACATTCCTTCTTAGAAATATGGCTTATGCCTCAAGGCATAACTCATTGTAACATTCTCTTGTAATAAAGGGATATTTTTATTTTTGTTGTATTTTTCTATTTTCTTCCTTTTATAACACTATTTTACAATCGTGTTTTATCCCATCTAAATTATGCAATCAAATTTAGAACAATTTATTTATAGTTTCCCAATTTGATATCCCTTTGAATTTCCTTTTCTCTTTGTTCTTGCTTTAAGGATCTTCCTCTCATTTTTTTGTTCCACCAACACTTTCATCTTCATCAATCTCATATTTTGCATATTGTTCATAATAAGATTTATCTTCTAAGGTTTTATGCTTCCCTAGAGACTTTGAAATACAAGGAATAGCCTCACAAACACTTTCTTCTTTCTATTGCCTTGAAAATCCTAAAGTACAAAGATGATCCTCTAGAATAATAACTTTTTTACGTTGCTCTAAGAACTTTGAATGTTGTATTGAAAACCCTCGAGTGCAAAAATAATCCTTAAAAGTAATTACTTTCTTATGTTGTCTTGGACACCCTATTTTTCCATGGATTTCCTCTATACACATTTCTTTATTATGTTGCTCTTGAAACCTTAAAGTGCAACGGATACACTAATACTTTCATTTTTATTACAAGTAAAGAATTTTATACTACTTAAGTAAAATGAAGATGATTTACATGGATTAACGTTGACCTCTTTTGCCTCATTTATATTAAAATTGGACTTCTCATCTTCCTTCACACCTTTAACTCCTTTTGAATTTGAACTTATAAACTATACTTTGTTATCCCTTATGCCATTTTTATTCTAAGGGTTGATTCAAGTAAACTATAATGACCTTCATCATTTGATGATGCAAAGGATGTTTCTCTACCACTTTCTTCTAGGTGGAAATCCTTGATTTGTCCCAACTTCTACTATGATACAAGCTCCTTGTTTCATATTGAAGTCTCTCTCATGCCCAGTTTTTTTATCTTTTTTCCATTGTTTTCACTTTGCAATCTCTTGCTATGTGTCTAGTTTCATAACATTTGTGACATCAATATGCAATATTTTTATAATCCACTTTTTGATCCCATTCTCTTGATCCAAATATAATCTTAATAAGTTGTGAAAAATATTTTAAAATATCAATGACAACACATATTCCATTCTATACAATATGCATTTGCTCCATAGTAGTTGTCCCCACGAGAATAAAACCCCCCAGCGTATTACCAATATTCTTGAAAATTTCCTTATTGATAAGTTAATATGGAAGAATAAATAGCCTAACCAATGTTGAAAATATTTTAATAGTTTTTGTCTCCATAGAAAAATTCTCAATCCACGGTCTTAAATGTATTGTATCTCTTCCCCTAAAACATGGGTCATTATCCATTATTTTTTCCCTAATTTCTAAATTAGGAATGATGATGAAAAAAATCATTTCAAAAGAAGATTCATGAAAAAGTTTGAATTCAATCCATGTTTCCACTTGATCCAATTTTGAATCTCCCAAAAACTTGGTCGATATTCATGGAATTTGCATGCTGACGCTCCACTTATAAGAACCATTATGTCATGCACAATCATCTCATCCTTTATAATCACTTATAGTATAATATTTGCTACCTAGATATGGTTTGCCCTAGATTCACTATTTCTCTTATCCCCAACTAGGGCATCTTTACTTCAAAGTAGGGCATCCTACCTTCTAGGTAGAACTTAAAAAATGAGTTCCCTATCATGCTTCCTAGATTTTCTTCATAAGAATCCTCTAGTTTTTTAATTTTTCTAAAGATATAGAATAAGAAAAAATGATGCTCACTCCTTGCTTGTACTTGCTTCCTACTCACTCCTGCAACACTTGCTTCTCAAAAAAGAAAAGAAAAGGTGAGACTTGCTTTTAACTCTCATGTAAAAATGGTTAGTTTTATTTACTTAATGTAGATTAAAAATACATGCCAAACAGAAATAAAATCACAATGACTGAGTACAGAATAGTTGCACAAAAACAAACGATTTCTATTAATCGATGGAGTTTAAAAACTCCTTTTTGAATACAACTGGGGCTGTAACCCTTTATTTGTGATACACGATTACAAATTATGCTAGGGTTCTCCGAAACCCTAGTTGGCACGAATGGTGGCGCTTCCGAAGAACGTATCTTCAATCCCAACAGAGTGAGTGGGCTTTGTCGTATCCCTTGCTTGGACCACTCCAGCTTAATCAGTTGCCATCAATAAAGCGGATCTCGTTATCAAAAACTGCACACATTAACACCATCAAGGAGTTAGAAATTAATGAGAGGGCTCCATTGCGTGAGCCCTCGAAACAATCTAAAACCCTATAAAAATGGAATGCGGAAATCAATAACGATTAATACATAAAATACGGCTACTTGCTTTAAACTAATTTATACCGTTCTCTCGTTAACGCAGCTAGACCAGGCGACACCCGGAAGTAATGTTGTTGTCAGAATAGGCTACGGAAGGCGCCCTGGTGCACTCGCCGAACGCCCGCGTGCTTCTGGATCTGGATTACAGACGCCGGTCTGAGTCTGTGGCTGTAGGTAAACGCCCGCGGGCACTTGTTAAACGCCCGTGGGCACTTGGTAAACGCCTGTGGGCACTTGGTGAAGGGGAAAACGCCCACGGGCACTTGCGACAGGAATGGGAGATTCTGCAGAATGCTACAGAAGGAATGGCGGTGAAAACGGCAACAGAAGCGGTGATGGATGCACCGAAAGGGTAGCAGAAGAGAGGAAATAGCAGTAGAAGAATTAGAATCAGAGATAACGCATAGGAGATAGAAGTAGCAAAAGACATAGGGTTTGAGCCATCAAGGTGACTCAATTTATAATCCACTCTTAGGGCACACTTTAGGGTTTTAACGACACTTTGAACGTGTGGCTAAGATTAAAGTGGATCTAAGGGTAGAGAATAAATTTAGGTTGTGAAATGGATTAAGATGGATGGACGGATGAGATTAAATGAAGGATAGACGGCTCAGATTAAATCACTTAAACTATTATTTAAATATATATATTAAAATATTAAAATATATATATAAATATTAATTTAAATAAATTTGGGGATGAAAAATGGCGGGAAAGGTGAAATTGGGCCAAATAATGGCGGGAAAGTGTGGATTTGGGCCAAATAATGGCGGGAAGGTGGATGACCGACACGTGGTCGACAGGAAGGTATAGATGACTTGCAAGTGGCTGGATTTTGGTGTCTACAGATGCCCCTTTTTGAGTCTGCTTTGTGTGAAGACACAATGCAAGCACAAAAACTTAGGACACCTGCAAAGCTAGATCAGACGCAACTCTCTCTTAAGACTAAAGCACAACTTTGAAGACCAAAGAATAAAAGAATATTTAAAATTTATCAGGTTACCCCCTCAATTGGCGAGCGAGAATGATTCTCACGAGCCAATTGGAAGAAATTCGAAATAAAATGAACCGTTTTTGCCCCAACGGTGAAAAAGGGGTTGGTGTATGAACCATCTGTTTATGTCCCAACAGGAAAGGGGTTGGTGTACAAACCAGAAAAGAATATGATTGAATACGATATGAATGATGTGGAAGATGAACCGTTTTCTGCCCCAACGGTTAGAAAGGGATTTTTGCCAAATTTTAAATTCCATGATCATGTAAGATGAATTATACTATTAGGAAAGTTAAAAATTGATAACGGATGCTCCAACTCCTGTGGGTGAATCCATACTGTTGATGAAATTGCCTTGTTGGCGCCATTGATATGCAGAGATGCAATATGAAAGAGTCCAGAACTTCATAGATGCTCCTAGTGACTGTATGGATAATTCCTCGGGTCGGAACCAATCAACCTAGGTAGCCTTAATCTCTAGCAAGACTCAAAATAATGATGATATTGAAGATTGTCCACGTTTAAGGCCCCATGAACTAGGCCATCAATGACAGCTGTTGAGCAAATTAATCTTGGTATGAGGTCACTTGAAAAGTAGGATACCCAAAATTGATTTCCAATTTTCAAACAGTGAAATAATTGATGATGATAAATGGTAAGTGTCCTTATGGTGGTTTAATCCTCTTACCGAATTGCATGGATGCAAATCTCTGCAATCGCCAAGGTGATAGAATATACCACTAGATACGAGGTTTAATTTAAATTAATTTGGCAAAAATATGCATGATGAAAGAAGAATGAATGAAATTGACGATAGATCAGAAGAATTGATGAATGTTGTTAATTTTGTGAAGGTTTTGAATGTTTTTAACCCAATTTGTAAATCAATGATGAATGATGTGCTTTTTGAGCAAAATGATAAAATTTGTTTCTAAAACTGTTGTAACCTTCACAAAATGTTTTATTATGATAAGAAGAATGGATGGATGCAATTTGATGAAATTTGGAGGAGGTAAGCTTCAATTTTGTAAGTTTTGTTCTTTTATTCAATACTGACACCAAATGCCGGTATGCATTTGGAGGTGGCAAAAACACCCGCCGGTGTTTGAATGCATCATGAAATGCACCACTGCGTCTGAATGCGCCATGAAACGCCCTACTGCATTTCAGGGCACCAAAACCAGCTATTTAAACAGTTTCAGCGAGAATTTTGCTCATTTGTGCGTTCGAGCTTGAGAGAAGTGCGTCTGAGGGAGTGGAATGAAGTGAAGTGAAGTGAAAGGTTGTGTGGGAGAGTGAAGCACGCGGGAGCTATGGCGGAGATGGGAGCGGACGCGCCAGTGCAGCCAGCTGAGGTATTTGTTTATTTAAGCAAGTACTTTTATTTGTTTTTTTTTTTTTTATTTTTTTTTTGCAAAAAAAAAATTGTAACCAATTTTTGTTTTGTTGTTTTGCAGCTTAGGGTGTTAGAGGCACGACACCGATTCTCCCCTATCATTTCGGGGATGAGGAGGTCATTGTCCCAGGCAAACTGGGAGATATTGGAGGCAGTAGGGCTAGCGGAGGCAGCCCGGTTGGAGGTAGTTCGGGAAGATGAGGGGTACCTCTCGGCTTTGGCCGAGAGGTGGGATCCGGATCGGGGGACGTTCCGGCTCCGATCGGAGAGATGACGGTGACGCTTGAGGATGTATACCGCATCCTCAAGGTGCCCGTGGAGGGGGCGCGGGTGGAGATTGGACGAGATAGGGCCACGGAGATGGCCAAGTTGTTTGGGGATGACTGGAGGGAGATCCGGACGGAGAGCAGGGGGATTCCTTACTTGGCCATGTATACGGATAAGGAGTTGGTAGCGGTGGAGGCTCTGATGATGTTCGTATTGGCCAACATTGTGGCCCCGAACAACATCGAGTGCAAGTTTCCATGGAACCTGATGGGTGTAGTGAGTGAGATGCTCACTAATAGGGTAGTGTATGCCTGGGCGCCCGCTTTATTGGCGCAGGTGTACCGGGAGTTGTATGAGGTTCGGAGATGGGGCCGAAAGGGCCTAGGCTACAGTTTGGTTCTCCAGTGCTGGGGCTGGGAGCACTTCAGAGTGGCCCGACCGGAGGGGTTACCATGTGCTTACTAGGACATGAGCCAGGCTTATGGTAGGAGATGGCCAGTGGCGGAGGAGAGACAGCCGAGCCGCCCCGTGAGATCGGGGCAATGGTATAGGAGTTTATGGGCGGACTTGACAGATGCCCAAGTCATTTGGAGGCCCTGGCGGGAGGCGAGCTAGATCGGTGATGGAGAGCATCTGAGACAAGTGCGACAGGCCATATGGGTAGTGGGTCGGGGCCACAGCGAGGCGGAGTACATACAGATGTCTCGAGTGCTCCGCCAGGTCGGATTGAGACAGGATGCCCCCAGTGAGCCAGTGCGCTACCAGAGGCACAGATCAGAGGGGGATTTGTCGTGTGCCGAGCCATGGAGGGAGGAGACAGAGGACGATGAGGACATGGAGATCCTCGACGTGGACGACATAGGGGTAACAGCTGAGTATGCAACATGGATGGCCACAGAGCCGAGGTGGGAGCCACCATTGGTGGCTGTTGGATCTGGAGAGGACGAGGGAACCGCAGAGGTTCCCAAGCGCAGGGAGGGTCCTCGCCTTCGATCTGACAGTCGAAGGCGAAAGGGGAAGATGGTGTGACAGGCACCGGGGAGCGAAGATGACGAGGAGGATGATGGCGAGGGCCTAGGAGAGGTCGCTGGAGAGACTAGAGAGGTACCCCCTAGCGGGCACAAGGATGATCGGCGCAGCTGCAGCAGCAGATAGCAGAGCGTGATGCTATGCTAGCGGTTCGGGATGAGAGGATAGCTCGGCTGGAGCAACAAAGTTGCGGAGCGGGATGCCCCGATAGCTGTTCAGGGAGGAGAGGATGGGCCGGATGCGAGGCGGACTTGGATGGAGCGACTAGGGTGCCCTAGGATGACAGGGTGATGAGACTCCAGGGAGAGCTAGCGGAGCGAGAGCGATGACACGGGATAGACATATCTAGACTTAGGTCTAGGACTCGTTATATTGAGGCTCTTGAGGACACATTATTTAGGCATCACATTGTGTTGCCTGATCCTCCATCCTCCTCTGTCTCTAGGCGTAGTGAGTCTAGGCACACCACTAGGTCTAGGGCTCCTACTAGGTCACAAGGATCCTCTTTTGATGGTTAGCTTAGTGCTTAGATGCACTCTTTATGAGCCTTGGTGCTCTATTGTATTTTGTAGCCTTTTGGCATTCACTGTACATTTTGATATTTATACATATATATATATATATATACATGGCTTTTATTTATTTGGTGTTTTACTCTCTTGTGTGTGAATGCCTATGTTTTTGTGATGCATGTTTTTATATGTTTTAATGTTTTTGATGCATATGGAATGCAAAGTTATAGATGATTAATGCGAGACTAAGTAAATGAAATATGCACTAAGAAGCACTCATACTTTTAGATAGTTAGATTTAGCCAACTGTTGTCATAATTGTTTAATCAGGGGCACCGAACTTGGTAGCTTGTGAATGGATGACGTATGGAATGACATGAATATTGAAGAAGATATGGAGGTTAATATGGAAGAAAATATGGAGGAAGACTGTTTTACAAAGACTCAAACATGCTAGTGATATCAAACAAACTTACTAATACTGCCTAATTCAACTAGGACCAAATGTGTGTGCATGTGAGTTCATTAACCAAATTAGAAGCATGGTAGTGACTCTAGGCAATCAAAAACCTGTGTGTGTGCAAGTGTGTTCATTAACTTCATCTTGCACAAATTAGGTAACCCTGTTATGGAGAAGACCCCGAAGCTAGTTTGTTCGTATGAGCATTCAGAGATCTCTCTTTGAGGAGAGACATGTCGCCACGCAATGAGTATACTCCACTGCCAGTCAAGCGTCTATAGCCCCGATGAAGGTTAACTCCATAGTCCATGTTGTTTTTGACCTTTGTAAGCCTTGGGGATGACTACCTATCCATCCTGATTGGACAAGTAGTACGATCCTTACAACTTATTTGGGATCAGTGGTGTGTGAAAAATGTTCATTTCCTTATAGCTTTGGGGAATCGGATTCTCAACCGAAGTATGATGAGAATTTTACCCTATCCTTACTACTCTGTTTATATTTATATTTTGTGATTTGCTTGTGATAGTGGTAAGAACCACTATTTTATGGACTATGTTTGCATGATAGGACAAATGAGGATTACCCTGTTCACTTCGAGGCACAACCCAAGGATGGCGTTATCTCTCTTTGACACAAGATTTTTTTAAGATGTGAAAATGTGATAGGTTCAAGACCGCTTTTGAAATCATTTCCCAATACTCAAGATTTTATTTAGTGTAATTGGTGATATGGCCCTAGAGAAATTTAACATGCATTTCGAAGTTTGCTTAAAACACTAGAAATGGCTGAGTGACTGAAAACATTTTGGCAATGTAAATATGTGCAAATGGAAAATGGGTGTACGAATGACAATTCGGTTTGATGGATTTTATGAAGGTGCCCCTGATTAAGGCAACATGACTTTTGCTTGACCAAATTTTATATCCAAAAGATAGAATGGTCTCTAACATGATATGCAACTATGGCTGAAAATGAAATGTTATGGTTTTGAATGAGATGTATGCACATGAAATGCAATGTTTTTGAATGAGATGTATGCAACTAACAATGAAATGCAAATTCTTTTTATTTTATTTGTGTTTTTTTTTTTTTTTTTTTTACAAGCCATGTATATATGTACATATAAAATTCAAACTATGCGTAAAATGCTCTCAAGTGTATAACATTAAGTGGTTCGGGTTCTTCCTCTCCCTCTAAAGCGGCAAGTCTATAAGTTCCATTACCCACTCTTTCAGTGACCATATATGGACCTAACCAATTAGCCGCGAATTTATCTCGAAGATGCGGCAATGCATTGGTGTTTTGTTGATTCTCTTTAAGGACAAGATCCCCTACTTGAAATTCTCTTAGATGAACTTTGGCATTGTAAGCACGTTTCAATCGGTCTTGATAAACTCGCAAATGCTCTAAAGCATTGATTCGTTTTTCATCTATGAGTGTGAGTTGATCAAGACGTGCTTGTCTAGCAATATCATCATCGATAAATTCCTGCAAAGAAATTCGCAAGGAAGGTATCTCGAGCTCAAGAGGCATGATTGCTTCAGCTCCATAGACCAAAGAAAATGGCGTTGCCCCAATGGGAGTTCTGATGCTTGTTCTGTAAGCCCATAATGCCAAGGGGATTTGTGTATGCCAATATTTATGATTTTCTTTAACAAGTTTCTTAAGAATAGCAATTATGGTGTTATTGGAAGCTTCAGCTTGTCCATTGGCTTGTGGGTAGTAAGGAGTAGAGAAACTATGTTGGATATTATACTTTTCACAAAGAGCTCGAACATCCTTATTCTTAAAAGACTTGTCATTATCAGAAATGATTTTAGAGGGAATACCAAAACGACAAATGATATGGTGAAGTATAAACTCCACAATTCTAGGACTATCGTACTGGCTAGAGGAACAGCTTCAACCCACTTTGTGAAGTATTCAGTGGCTGTAATGATGAAAGTATGTTGTCCTGAAGAGGCAGGTGAAATCTTGCCAATTAAATCTAGACCCCATTGTGAGAAGGGCCAAAGGCTTTGGATGGGCTGTAAAGCTTGTGATGGTATATGGGTTAAATTAGCGTGTTCTTGACACTTTTTACATTGTTTAACATACTTGCAACAATCTTGTTCCATAGTGGGCCAATAATACCCCATACGTAAAATACGCTTCGCAATGGCCATTCCACTAAAATGACCACCACAAGTACCATCATGGGCTTCAGCAATAGCTCTATGTGTTTCACCTGCTTCTAGACAGGTGGAGGAGTACTCCATCATATCCACGTTTATACAACACATCCCCCAAAAGAACAAAACGAGCTGCCTTTTGCTTAAAGCAGTGGCAGGTAGTTCGAGACAAATCAAGTGGAAGTGTTCCAAACTTGAGGAAGGCTACTATCTCACTAGACCAAGGCTCATATGGATCCGAATGGATAAAGCAAACATCTTTTTCATCTTTAGACTCAACACGGACAATTGCAGACTTAGAGATTGTGGAAATGATTAGGGGTTGTACCTCTCCAAGGGAGTCCTTTGGAATCAATGATCCAAGAGAGGCCATGGCATCCGCAAATCTATTAGTCGAACGAGGCAAACTAGTGATCTCATACCAATAAAACTTAGAGAGCAACTTCATTGCTACATCATGATAAAGCTTAATGGTAGGTTCTTTGGCTTGGTATTCTCCTGTAATTTGTTTAACCACGAGTTGAGAATCCCCAAATATCCGAATACGCTTAATACTCATAGCTATGGCTGATTGAAGACCTAAAATTAAGGCTTCATACTCTGCCTGTATTATTGGTGCATTGGAAGTCTAGTTTGAATGATAAAGGGATGGGAATCCCTTGAGGTGTATGAAACACAACTCCAGCGCCTCGACCTTTCGCGCACTTAGAGCCATCAAAGAATAGCGTGATGTCAACATCTTCCTCCGAAATGATGTCCTCTTCTTGTTCAATGATAGCAAATACCGAATCATCTGGGAGCTCAATAATCAAAGGATGATCACTAGGTAGCGGAGCTTCCGCAAGTTGATCGGCTATAACTTGACCTTTAACGAATTTTTGGCTAATGAATTCAAGATCGAATTCGGTAAGCAACATTATCCATTTAGCGGTACGAGTGTTATTATAAGTGCGAGACATCATATAAATCAGAGGGTTTTCTCTAGCTATGACATATGTTGTATGGCTAAGCATATAATGACAAAGTTTCTTAGTGGCAAAAACCACTGCTAAGCACAACTTTTCCACATAAGCATATCGGGTTTCATAGCTTACCAATGTTCGACTAATATAATAGATAACTTGCTCGCGATTTTGTTCATTCTTTTGTGCAAGCATTGTCCCTAAGGCAAAGTCCGTTGCTGAGATATAAAGGTTGAAAGGGACCCGTGGACGAGGCGGAGCTAAGACTGGCGAAGATGCTAAGTACTGCTTGATGTCATCAAAGGCTTTCTGACATTCATCTGTCCATGAAAATTGTACCCCCTTTTGTAGTAGGTGGCAAAATGGCCTACATTTATCAAAAAGTTGTGCAATAAAGCGACGGATTGAATTAATCTTTCCTTGCAAACTACGCAACTCCTTCAAATTAGTTGGGGGACACATTTCAATAATGGCTTTGACCTTGTTTGGGTCCACCTCAATACCTCGTTTAGAGATAATAAAACCTAGGAGTTTGCCTGAGGTAACACCAAAGACACATTTCTTAGGGTTCAACCTTACTTTATGCTCTAGAAGCCTATCAAAAACTTTTTCCAATACATCAAAATGCTCTTGTCGAGTTTTAAATTTTGCCAATAAATCATCCACATAATCTTCGATAATCTTATGCATATAATCGTGGAAAATATAAGTCATGGCTCGTTGATAGGTTGCACCTGCGTTCTTAAGGCCAAAGGGCATCACCCTGTAACAAAAAGTTCCCCAAGGTGTAGTAAATGTTGTTTTGTGTTGATCTTCAGGGTTTATTCAAATCTGGTTGTATCCTAAAAATCCATCCATGAACGAAAGCATTTCATGACTAGCGCAGGTATCGACAAGAGTATCAATGTTTGGAAGAGGAAAGTCATCCTTAGGACACGCTTTATTTAGATCTCGAAAATCGGTGCAAACACGTATCCCCCCGTTAGGCTTGCGAACGGGTACCATGTTAGAAAGCCACTCGGGATAATCAATCGGGACGACAAATTTAACATCCGAAGTTTTTGAATCTCCGATTTAACTATGAGAGCCACGGTAGGATGCATTTTCCTAAGTTTCTGTTTGAGAGGTTTAGCATCTTTTTGTAAGGTGAGGTTATGGACAACCAAATTAGGGTCTAGGCCCGGCATGTCTTTGTAAGACCATGCAAATATCTCCTTCTTACGCTTGAGTAGAGCAATAATTTGCTCTTGTTCCTCTGATGATAGACTTTTAGCCAGTTTCACAATTTGGGTGCCATCTTGGTCTGGACTAAGGTCTACATCGATAGTTTGTTCAATAGACATGTGGGAACCTTCCTCAAGCTAATGGGGAGTAGGGATCAGATTTATGTCATCTAAAATGTCATCAAGCTCCTGTGCCTTGCTCTCGTCTATGTCTTCCTGGAAAACCTCTGGCTTAGAAGATGAATGTGAATGTGGAGGTGAAGGAGGAATGTAGTTGGCGGAAGCCCTTAACAATTCCTCAGAAAGGATGAAATCTGAAATAGATGGAGGGGATGAAATCCGATCCATATCAATCAGGCTTGGGTTGATCGGGATTGGCTTATCCGGATCATATGGATTATGGAGTGGTGCGAATAAGTCTTCAAAATTCATTGTCAACTTATGAAAGAAAGAATAGACAGAATGGAAGGGAAAACCGATGAAGACCTCGAAAGACTTGGAAGCCTACGCTTTTCTGTAAAACTGACTTCAAACGCCCACGGGAGTCTGCACAGGCTGAAACGCACCTCTGCGTTTCGTATTGGACTTCCAGACGCCCCTCTGCGTCTGCTGCGTTTTCTGCAAGCTCAGAAACCCTAGTTCGCTGGAACAACGAATTTCACGATTTCTGGAACCTGCAAAATAAAATAGAAAACAAGAACATATTAGTAAAGCAAGTATTGAAAATATGAAACCCTAGGGGGTCCCACCATGATCGCCATTTGTAGATTAAAAATACACGCCAAATAGAAATAAAATCACAATGACAGAGTACAGAATAGTTGCACAAAAACAAACGATTTCTATTAATCGATGGAGTTTAAAAACTCCTTTTTGAATACAACTGGGCTCGTAACCTTTTATTTGTGATACACGATTACAAATTATGCTAGGGTTCTCCGAAACCCTAGTCGGCACGAATGGTGGCGCTTCGAAGAACGTATCTTCAATCCCAACCGAGTGAGTGGGCTTTGTCGTATCCCTTGCTTGGACCACTCCGACTAATCAACTGCCATCAATAAACCAGATCTGCTGTCAAAAACTTGCACACATTAACACTATCAAGGAGTTAGAAATTAATAAGAGGGCTCCACTGTGTGAGCCCTCGGAAACAATCTAAAACCCTAGAGAAATGGAATGCAGGAAATCAATAACGGATTAATACATAAAATATGGCTACTTGCTTTAAACTAATTTATACTGTTCTCCGTTAACGCGACTAGACCGAGCGACACCTGGAAGTAATGTTGTTGTCAGAATAGGCTGCGGAATGCGCCCTGGTGCACTCGCCGAACGCCCGCGTGCTTCTGGATCTGGATTACAGACGCCGGTCTGAGTCTGTGGCTGTAGGTAAACGCCCGTGGGCACTTGTTAAACTCCCGTGGGAACTTGGTAAACTCCCGTGGGCACTTGGTGAAGGGGAAAACGCCCGCGGGCACTTGCGACAGGAATGGGAGATTCTGCAAAATGCTGCAAAAGGAATGGCGGTGAAAACGGCGACGGAAGCGGCGATGGATGCGGCGAAAGGGTAGCAGAAGAGAGGAAATAGCAGTAGAAGAATTAGAATCAGAGATAACGCATAGGAGATAGAAGTAGCAAAAGACATAGGGTTTGAGCCATCAAGGTGACTCAATTTATAATCCACTCTTAGGGCACACTTTAGGGTTTTAACGACACTTTGAACGTGTGGCTAAGATTAAAGTGGATCTAAGGGTAGAGAATAAATTTAGGTTGTGAAATGGATTAAGATGGATGGACGGATGAGATTAAATGAAGGATGGACGGCTCAGATTAAATCACTTAAACTATTATTAAAATATATATATTAAAATATTAAAATATATATATAAATATTAATTTAAATAAATTTGGGGATGAAAAATGACGGGAAAGGTGAAATTGGGCCAAATAATGGCGGGAAAGTGTGGATTTGGGCCAAATAATGGCGGGAAGGTGGATGACCGACACGTGGCTGACAGGAAGGTATAGATGACTTGCAAGTGGCTGGATTTTGGTGTCTACACTTAATATTAAGAACCTATAACATTTTTTAAAAGAAAAAGGTTTATATTATTTAACATAGTAGAAATATTACAAGTTGACTAGGTACTATAAGCGTCACAAGCAAACCAAGAATGCATGTATCCCACAAGAATAATAATTTCAATATAAAACAAATCCTCTTCCTCAACAAAGTTAGAATAACTAGAACAAAGAAGTCTTTGGTCCATAGCAGTCCCCAAAACAAACAGAGCCAATATGCTTAGTCTATGTGGTCATCTCTTAAGTTCTCAAGAATTCCTGGTTTTAAACTTTCTTATGCAAGCTAAAAAAGGATGTAAAAGAAAGCTTTCATTGGCCTAATTATATATCAAATGGTTCCACTTCCTAGGAATGTGATGTCATTTAATTTGTTCAATTTTTCTAGAGTCTTATAGACTTGATTCAACAATAACTAGAGTATAATAGACTTGACCTCTTGTTTTCTAGAAAGAAATTGCATGATCAACATAGAATCCCTATAAACTAAAAGGGATTTGACATTTTCTCTTGGTACTAGAGTAAGACAAAATTTGTAGGCCATAACTCAACCACATTATTGGTGGTTTATCCTAAATTCAAGCAAAAATAAAGAATCTTAAACTGTGGTCTTAACCATAAAACTCCTTCAACAACTATTCTAGGGTTAAACTTTGAAACCCCATTAAATAATAGAGTTAGAATATTAAAACACAGTTGAGAAGTTAGATGTTGGTAATAAAGGTGCTAATTAGATCTTGAAGATTCCAATTTTTGAGAATGTATAACTCAGCTCGAGAAAAGATACTCTGATATTGCTTAGCTTTAAAGTTAGCTCTAACATTTTTCATGATAGCATGATTTATCTTGTGTATCAAAACTGTCTCGTAAGTTTAATTTTCCTTCAAATATTTTAGAGTTTCTATCCATTCATACCACATGCAATAAATAGGGAATTGAAGACCATAAATTGTTTTGAGAGGCTTACCTTTTTTAATGTGTATTTTACTATTTGTTACTTTTAAAATAATATCAATCCTTAGAACCAGATAATCTTAATTACTATTTTTGTTTAATCAAATAAAAATAAAATAAAAGACTTAAAAATAAAAAGTAAATTACTTTTTAGCTTAAAGGAAACCATAGAGTAAATGTGTGACCCTCGTAAAAGATGTTATTTATTTAATATATATTTATCCAACCAAATTCTAGTTGCTAATGTATGGCATACAACACCATCCCCATTGGATTTGAATCTTGAACCTTCTATTTAGTGTTCCAAAGTCTTACTATTAGACCAACTATAAAGTGAACATCATATAAGACAAAAAAAATCAATCACTATATATTATCTAAACTTATTCCTTTATAGAATAAAGAAGGTTGTGTGAAACTACAAAATTTTAGTCATCTTTGTTTAATTTTTAAGTATAAATTCTTTTCAAATATTATATATATAATTTTATTTTTAAAATAATGGGATTGAAACAACCCTCACCCATATTACATCATCATAAAATGGTGTTACAACAATTTGACTATTTAAGCATGCATCCTTTAAACACCATATAATACTAAAAAGATATCAATCACTATATATTATGGAAACTTTTTTTTATAGAATAAAGAAGATTTTGTGAAACTCCGATATTTTAATAATCTTTAAAAAAAATGATTATAAATTCTCTTGACTTTTTCAATCCTAATCCTTATATATATATAAATAGTAGGATTGAAATGAGCCCCACCTAGTATCATCATTACAAAGTGGTATTACAATAAATTGGCTATTTAAGCATGTATTTTTGGAAAGATTTGAACCATGGTTTTCTTTGTCAAAGTTGAGGAATCTAACCAATTGAACTAATTCATTGGATAATAAATTTGAGTTAAAAATACGGGTTTTTATAAGGGATTATAGTTCCCTCGTACTAAGGTTTGAATATAGGTCTACTAAATGAAAACCCAAATATATACCACTATGATATCCTTCATAAGACAAAAATTTAATATTAAAAATGTAGGTTTTTACGAGAATTTCTTATCTCCTTGTACCAGGGTTTGAACTTAGGTCTC
This sequence comes from Wollemia nobilis, assembly GCA_028583015.1. Lineage (NCBI taxonomy): Eukaryota > Viridiplantae > Streptophyta > Pinopsida > Araucariales > Araucariaceae > Wollemia > Wollemia nobilis. Next base: position 4,693,783 of record JAQPPZ010000689.1, on the reverse strand, counting down.
CTGAATAAAAATCCAAAGATATACCACTATGGTATCCCTCACAGGACTACTTTATATATACAATTCAATGTTAGAGTATTAACACAATTAATATATGTATCATTATAATTCTTATATTAAATAATATAATATTTATATATTTATTATTCTTAATATCCAAAAGATACCTATCCTCTCCTTTTATTTATTTTTTAGCTTTCAATTATATATGCCACATTTGAATTTTAATTGATTTAGGCTAATGTTCATATGGATCATGGGCATCTTTGCTTCCATTTTAAAGTTTGTTTCTTTATACATACTTTAAAATAAATCTAATAAGATGATGTTCTTTACCTTTTTATATATCTTGTCGACATAGCTATTCTATTTTTTTTTCCCTTGATATAATCTTTTATAATTTTATTATTATCATTTGAAGATTCACTTAAATTAATATTTCACCCTTTTTTATTTTTTTAATAAGTTATATGTAGTTTTAGGGGTCACTTTCATCAAAATACCAATATAATACATTTGTTGTTAAGTTAATTAAAACACATTTAACAGGCTATTTTATCATAAATATTTTTTAAAAAATTTTGTCAAAAGTATTCAACTTCCTCAAAGTGCTATGTTTCCACAATCAACTCCTTGAGATCATTTTAATTAAGAGATAAAATCCTACTTGATTAGTTGCCTTCTTAAATTTGGATTTTACCAAGATGAAGATCAACACCACAATTGACTAAATTATCTTCTACTTTTTTTTAAGAGATGAAAATCTTACTAAGAAGATAGGTCCAAAGTTACAATAATTGGCCTGCCACTTTTGACCAACCCCAAGATCCTAATAAAACTAACTCTAACAACATCTTGAACCACACATTTCTTAATGTGATCCAAAGAGTAGAAAATCCTATCCTAAGTATAGTTTTGGTTAATAATATTCTAGAGAGCCTAGATTAGCTTCTCTCTCCTACCATGACTTTGGGGGCAACCCCAAATTGGGAGCAAAAGCACTACAAGCAATAGTGTGATGTCATACCAAAGGCTCATCATCATAATCATCGATCTTGGTGCTACACACTTCATTTCCTGAATACTTGTTGGTTCACCTCCATCCAATCTCTAATATCCCTATTTTGATTAGATTTCAACAAGTAATCAACAATATTCTCATTTCTCATTTTAGCCAAAAAGCCAATCGTAACATTTTTTCCTCTACCTACATGAACCAGGATGGCATCCTCAAATTGCTACCAGATGGCTTTGATCTGACTCACTATGTTCTTGATATTTCATGCACTCAGTCTAAAATTCCTAATCTTATCTAATGACCCCACCAAAATTTATGATTTGGACTCCACTATGATATTTTGAAATCTATTTTTCCAAGCATTGAGAGAACCTTGTCTAGTTGTCAAAGCCTCTGCTTCACTATTTGTTGCTACTCCTAAGCCTTCCAATTTGCGATGAAGGACCCTTCCCTTGTAGTCTCTTCAGAGGAAACCAATGCTTGTTGCCCTTGGGTTATCCTTGGCTACTTCATCCGTGTTGATTTTTTCCTAGCCTAGAGGTTGGGGTTTCCAAGCCCCATGAGTCTGCCTCTTGGCAGTGTTCTCTTCCTCCTAGTTTTTTTGCTCCCCTACATGAGCTTTTACTATTTTCGTAATCTTGTTTAATATTTTCTACCAAACAAGCTTATATCAGAGTGTATTCCTCTCTAAAAATTCTAGCATTTCTTTCCAACCATATGTGCCACTACATAAAGCTCGATCCCATAGACCAACCAAACTGAACTAATTTATTTTTGAACCTTCTTCATTTTCATACCTTCCATATATTAGTAAGTTTTAATTGTTGGTTGAGATGGGGCTTGAAGAGATCAACCCATCGTCTCCATAACTCCAAGGCAAAGTCACACTGAAAGAGCAAATGATCTATTATTTTCTCTTGGATATTGCACATTATATATTTAGAGAGGCCATGAAAACCTCTCTTCTATAAGTAATCATAAAGCTTTGATGTATAACTTACCAAGCAAACAAATTAATTTTTGATCATCCCTTTATCAACCATAATATTTTAATGGAACATCCAACAACACTGGTGGAAGAGGGAGCAATACATTATAACCTTCCCGAACTATATATATGCCTAAATTCTCATGAACCCAATCTATCTTGTTCCATTCCTCCTCTCTTATAAGGTGGTGTTACTTTAATATCCTCTCTAATAGTGGCCCCAAATTTAAGGAGATTGGGACTGGCCACTCTTCCCATCACTTTAGTTGCATAAGAGAGAAGTCCCAATCTGCCTTGTATGTAGATAGCATGTTGTATTGATCCAACCTCTAGCCTCAAGAATCTATTGAAAGGGCTATAACTCTATAATTTTTGAAATTAAGGGGGGTTATTTGTCCTAAGAATTTATCCAAAATTTTGCTTTATCCCCTCTACTCACTTTCCAAAATAGTTTTGATTTTACCATTTTATCTCCTAATTTTAGCACCTTCCAAATAATAGAACCTTGGTCATGCATAAGGATGTGACCTTCTTTCTTATGGGGAATGTTTCCCAAGTACTTACTAGTAATGAGTTTGTTAAACAACACAGCCTAATTGGAGATCCATCTCCAATATAGCTTGCCTACTAGAGTTTGGTTATTTAATGTTGCTTTTTGAATTCCTAATCCTTTTCTCATTTTAGGCTGGTATATTTTGTCCCAACTTACTAGAGCCCATCCTTGGACCATTCCAAAGGAATTTTCACTTGAGCAAGTCCAACTCCTTCAAGATTCCAATTAGAGCAACAAGGATAGAGAATTTGTAAATTGGCATCGCTTGAACTATTGATTGAATAATAGTCACTCTTCCTTCAAAATAAAGCCAACAATGTGTCCAATGATCTATCTTTGCACCAATTATGTCCATTAGTTTTTTCCATTCTGCCATGGAATGGAAACCCTAGGTAGTCTAGCGAGGAGGGGCCCTAAGAGAAACCTAAGATGTTTAAAATATGATCTTGGATCTCCCTTTCAGTATTAAAGAACATTACCTTGGACTTGGTTGCATTCACTTCTTGGCCTATGGATTTTATATATGTATTTAAGGCAACTTCAAGTGCTCTTGCTTCCCTGATATTAACCGCTCCAAGCAACCTTGTGTCATCCACAAATTATAAATGGGTTAGATTCACCACTCCCACTTGCACTCTTGATATAACTCATTGTTTCTTGTTCCTTCAAAGAAACATGTCCAATCCTTCAGCAAGAATAATAAAGAGGTACAAGGATATAAGATCTTCTTATCGAATTATTCTAGAGGTCTAAAAGGGGGTCAAGAAAATACCATTAATGAGGACTAAGGAGGTTGAAGAGACATAACTCATGATCCACTCTCTCCAGCCTTGAGAGAAACCAAAGTTCTCTAACATTCAATCCAAAAACTACCAAGGGACTCTATCATAGGCCTTAGACATGTCTAATTTGATAACCATACCTCTTTGACCTTTTTGATGCATTTTGTGAACTACTTCTTGTGCCAAGATTACTTCATCCAAAAATGTCGACGCTCCACAAATCCTCCTTGCTCTAAAGAGATAATACTACCTAGTAGCTTCTTGAGCCTTTCAACCATTATTTTGGTAATGATATTGTAGAATACATTACAAAGTGCAATCAGACAAAAGTCTCCAAGGTTGGAAGCCTCTCTCACTTTAGGAATTAAAGAAAAAAAGTGTGGTTCATAGCCCGTAACATGCTTTTGTTTGCACAAGATTCCTTCATTGCCCTGGTTACATCCTCCCCTATGTCATCACAAAAAGCCAAGAAAAATTCAATCAAGCACCCATTAGGTCCTGGGGACTTTTAGTTTCTTGTGTTGAAAACTCACCTTCCCGAGATCCACAATTTTGAAGAGGGCCTAGTTTTATTCAACTGTTATAATTTGTGGGATACAATAAAGTATCTCTTGTTGCATTGCAAGATTAGGATGGACAAAAGAAGAGAAAATATTTTTAAAATAGATATTTGTAACTTGTTGCATACTTGGGATAATGTTCATCACATTTCCATGAAGGTCTTTTAGGCTATGTAGTGTGTTGGAGTGTCTTCTTGTCAAGGCCAAGAGGTGGAAGAACTTAGGGTTTAGGTCCTCCTCTAGTAGCCAAGAATTTTAGACTCTTTGTTTCCAATAGATTTCCTCTTGTTTGTCTATACTAACTCTTTTTTTACCAACTCATCTTGTTTCAAATTTTCTATGCTTGTTTTAGTCTAGAAGAGTGTGGTCAACTCCTCCATCCTAGCAGCCAACAAAACCCTCTGAAGCTAAAAGTCTGATTTATTATTTATTTTCTAGATTTTGAGTTGGGATTTGACATGTTGGATTTGTTTAAAGACTCCAAACAATGTTGTCCCATGGGTAGGGTGTCCCTCCTCCCACCAAACTAGGATTTTATCCCTAATCTCCTCCTTTTCCAACCAGAAATTCTCAAACCAAAATGGTCTAGAGAAATATTTATGGCCCATATCCCATTCAAAGAGAATTGGAAAGTGATTTGATTATGTATGATTGAGGATTTCTAGCCTGAGTGACCAATGTAGAAAAGCCTCTTCAGACACCAAGAATCTATCCAACTTTACCTTCCTATTTGCCAACCCTGCTTGTTTGTTTGTCCAAGTATGAGAAAGCCCCACACACTAGACATCAATCAAATTGAGTTGATTTACTTTAGAGATCATAAATCTATCTCTCTAATCCAAAGATGGTATGCTCCCTTCCTAATCCCTACCTAGAATCTTAGCATTGGAGTCGCCAACCACTATCCAATCCACATCTTCCTTTCCTATCGTTCTTTCTTGTAAAACTACCCATTGGAGGTGTTGCTCCCTAAATTTTTTAAACCATAGAAATTTGAAATAAAATAGAGTTATCCCAAACTCTTATTCTTGAAGAGATATATGTGAACCTCCCTTCTTACAACTTGATCAATTTTTGTCTAGTTTAGAGGGCTACACAAAGTCATTATACCCCCTGAATCACCCTAGGACGCGACTGTCATATGCTCTACCTGTCTCCATATTTTCTTGGTTATTCTATCCATCACTTGTATTGAAGATTTCATCTCTTAAAGGAGAAGTAAATCTGAATGACGACTTTCAATTACACTATGAACATCAATTTGATGAGACCTATTGTTTAAGCCTCTAACATTCCATGATTTTATAGTCATTGGGAACTTGGAAACTAGTAGGTATCAATCTCATTTATGTTCCCCTAATTCACTAGTTGGTCACCCTTCATTGTCAGTTGTTCCTAGTTTTATTTTCTTCCCACACTCTTAGCTTGGGTGTTTTTTAATCTTTTATTTTCTTGTTGAATTCTAAGAGCAGGCTTACCTCTATTTTTATCTCTATTCTTCATTGAGACATCCCTATCAATCATGACCATATCTAGATTGAGGTTCTCTAAATTTGTTATGGCAATATGGTTTAGGATTGGTTGGATATTGGTCTCCAATGTTGGTTGAGTTATCCTCTATTGGACTACTTATTTTACATTTTCAAAGGGTAAATTTTCTCCTTGGTATTCCTCCATTACAGTTATCTCATTCTCCATATCCAATAGGGTATTAAAAAATTCATACCTGTTTAGCTTTCTCTCTTATGTTTGGTTTGATCATGTCGCCTTTGTTTGCTTCTTATTACTATTAGGTGCTTCAAAACCCTCTTTTGATGGGCTTGAGGTTGTGGGTTGAGATTTTTCCTTCTCAGGCATCTTGTCATTGTCATTAGCCTTTGGTGGGATGGACTCCTTTTGGATAGTCTTAGGGCAAAAACAAGCAAGATGTCCATGCTTATGATAAATTCTATGCCAAAAGGATATCACCTCATAGTCTACTTGTTGGATCCAATTTAAGATCCATCTCAACACAAATCTAAGAATAAATGGCTGAAGATCCCATTATCGTATCTTTGGCTATTCCTAGATAGCATCCCAAGAAATTGCCCAATCTCTCAAAAACTGGTTTACACCAATATTCTATTGGTAGAGAATATAATTCAACCCCAAACAACCATTGTAGTAGGTTCCATTTGTGGATCAAATCCTAGCTTCCAAGGTTGCACAAAAAGACTTGTTGCTCCATAGCTTATCTTCCTTTATTCAAAATCTTTGTCCCTATCTACTCTTGAAGAGAAATTCACTATATAGGATCCATTACTAAGGAGGCATATTGAAATATCCCCTAACAACTCCTAATTATTTTGAACCTAAGAGGTCATAAACCCTAGAGACGATCTCATGCCAATACATTTATAGATCATGATTACTCCTGTACAAATTATTTTCAACCACTAGACTTTGTTCAATATCAAGATTGGGGCAGTGGGCAACCTGGGAAGACAATCATTAACTTTGGACTAAAAAACTTTATCCATTGGCTTCTTGGTAGTAGCAACAAAGAAGATGGATTTTAAAGCATCACTTCTCAAGGATTCATCCCTCATTGTGTTTGCAAAGGACTCTCAAATTTCCTTTAGAAGCACCATCAAAACTAATTTTGATAAAACCATTTTTTGGACATTTCCATTTCACCCTAAGATCGAAGTAGATATTTTATTTAAATGTCACTATCACATACGAATCTTCCGTGTATTTAAAATTTTGTAACCAAGTTGTTACTGCCACTTTCTCCGCACTTGAAACTTCCCATGATGAGCACCATATTTGTAAATATTTTGCAGAAGAGACAATAATACAATTCCAAACTTGGGCATGATTTTGAGATTTATTTTAAAAAATTCTATTATTCCTTTCAATCTATAAATTCCAACAAACAATGACACAATCAATCCTCCATAGAAAACATAATACTTTAGCTTTGAAATAATTAATCCATTGTTTCAACAACTCTTTCAATGTCAATGGAACTACTCAATATATTTTTTATATAGTTTTTAAAAGTAAACTTAAATGATATGAACAAAGGAATAACAAAGAAGTAAATAGTATAATGTTTCTAAATCCTTCTCACAAAACACACATCTAAAAGGTCCATGACATCCTTTTCTTTGTAGACTCTCTCCTATAATAATCTTACTTTGAAATACTAACCAAAGGAATGTCGAGGCCTTAAGGAGAGCCTCTAGTGACCAAACATTATTTTAAGAAAAAAAATGGGAGTAGGAAAATTTGATTGCTCCAAATACTTATATCCCAACTTGACTGAGTATCTATCATCTTTTGATAAATTCCAAACAAATGCATCTTTTTGTGTAAAATTTGACAAATAAAACTCTTGAACCATATTTTGAAGTTTATCTACAATTTGTTTGAGTTTCTCTCCTTCAACCACATCACAGATGAAAATTCACACGAAGAGAGAGATAGATAGAGAGAGAGAGAGAGAGAGAGAGAGAGAGAGATTTTTCTCAATGAAATTCACATGCTCAATATTATTGTTATCCTGAACAAGGATGGCGTCAAATTGTTTGGAGAAAATTAGAGCAAGCAGTGGCAACAAATTTTTTAGGAGCAAGCGACGACGATGAATTTTTTGGAGCAAGTAACGACGACAAATTTTTTGGAGCAAGCAATTTTTTGAAGCAAACTATGAATTTTTGGAGCAAGCGACGACGTCAGATTTTTTGGAGCAAGCATTTTTTGAAATAGGCATCAATTTTTTGGAGCAAGCGAGGATTTTTTAGAGCAAACGATGGAGATCAAACCCTAGCATGAAAAAAGGAAGAAAAAGCATAGCAATTCTCTGAAGCAGGTGGTGGATTTCAAACCCTAGTACATGTCTTAACAAGTATTTTTCTCTACTATTTACTTTTCTAGATAAAAGTAAAAGTTGTTTTTGGAGTTGTGTCTATGGTTTTTTCAAACACAAAGGTTTGGGTAGCCATAAAAGAATAAATTTTCAATTTGTTAAAACTTCACAGTACTTGTCGTTTGGGTAGGCGACAGTCTGTGCAAGTTAGAACTTAGTGGAAATACAGATGGAGAACAATAGTGGGATTTCACAGGTCTTAAAGCACAACCCAGGGCTTGCTCATGAATGGACAATAGAAGAACAATATGTTCTAGAAGAGGGCCTTCAACAGTTTGAAGGAGAATCCAACATTTTTAAATATCTTAAAACTGTTGCACTTTTGCCAAAAAAATAGTACGAGATGTTGCACTAAGGTGCAGATGGATGTCAGAGATGTCTAAGATCTCAACTTTGGGATTGAAGAAGGGGTCAAGGGGATACAAAGAGGACAAGGAGAAATATGGGTCACTACTACAACTACCATTGCAACTGTCAGATCCATCACACAACCCTTGGTTTCAAGATGTATCACCAACAAGATGTAGCAGCTCATTAGAGGGTTTGAAGGAGGTATTTGCAGGGGGTTTGTTGGCAAGTTCAGTGCAAAATAGAGCAATGGTTGAGGAGGGAAAATATGAGAAGAATAGACTAGGGCTATGGCCACTAAGGATGGAGTCATCATCACACGACATGTATCTTAACCCTAAGGTTGTAAAGACATGGGCTAAGAGGATAAATTTTTAGAGTTTTTCTGACAAGACTACCACCATGGTGAGTGAAATAGAGGGTGATAAAGACAATGGGACATTATCTATCGAGGCTAGTTTTGCTAATGCAAACACTAATGGAGAGTCCCCCAACCTTGAGGCTATAAGGAGAATGCAAGATTTTGAAAAGGAAGGAAGATTTAGGGGTTTTCTAGAACAATGTCATGAAGAAGAAGCAGTGGACTATTCGATGGATCCTTATGAGGATGTCTCCATATTTGATTGTGGAAGGAAGTTTGAAAGAAGGAAGTCTCCTTTAGAAGAGTTCAAGAATGGGCCTGAGCCAATGATGATTTTATAGGAAGACACACAACTCTTGGACAAGAGTGATGATTGGGATATGTCCTCTTTAGAGCAAGTTCAAAATAGGCCACAACTCTCTGATCAGGGCTATGAGGGATAACATAAGAATTTGAAAGGAGGAAATCCAAAGAAGAATCCCTTGGAAGCATGTAAAAAGGCAACCAAGTGCATTCGAAGGAAGAGTAATAGAGCAAAATTAGTTCTAGGAGAAGATGTAAAAATGGGGGAAGTCATTGAACTCTCAGAGAAAATGCTTATTGGGAGGTTCTATGGGCATGCAATTTTTGAAAAATCCTTGGTAGATTGGATGGCTAAGGAATGGATGGAAGTTCTAGGGTATGTGCCTAGTTTTTTATTTCTAGTAAGAGGATGGTTGTCATTTTAGTTCAGGACTAAGGAAGATGTGGCAAATATTATGTCAGAGAAATGGTTTTGGGGTTAACTTTGTTAATTCTCAAATTATGGGACCCTTGTTTTGACCCTAGGACCACTCGAATACCTTCTCACCCTGTATGGGTAAAGTTACTAGGGTTGCCATTAGAATTTTGGTCTAGAGATGTTTTCCAAGCCATAGGCAATTACATTGGTTCTTTCTTGGAGGTGGATGAGAGGTATCAGTCCTCATGCATGAGGATAATGGCTAGGATTCTTGTTGATGTGGATTAGAGAGATGGATTGGTGGGGGAAATTGTGTTGAAGTATAACAAAGGGATGCATGTTCAAACCCTAGACTATATTGGTGTGCCTTTTAGGTGTGCACATTGTCATAATTATGGGTATATTGCAAGGGATTGTTCTCTTAATTTTTCAAGGAAGGTTTGGTATCGTAAGGAAGATAGAGGGATATTTAAGGGTGAGAATGAAATGCAATTTTCCTTCAAGCACATAACTTATAGTCTGATTATATTATTGAATCATTGCATAAGGAACACAAGCTAGAGAAATCAAGGAAAAAAATAGAAAATGTAGAGAAGGTGGAGATAAATATTTTTGTGCTAGATCAAGTGATGGATTCAGAATCATCTCATATTAAAGTAAGGCTAGGATTCTTAGAGCAAAATTTGGATGTCATGCTCTTGGACCTAGATACAAGCTTTCAAAGCAAATCTACTACCAAATCTCATACAAAGTCTCCACTAGAATAAGGTAAGGGTGCAATTGAGGGGCAAGGAGGACCCTTAAATTCCTCTTCCTTGAAGGAAGTAGATCCAGACCTTGGATTAGACTCTGGTAAATTTTTTAATAATGCTTCACAAGTAAATCTCTTTGAAATTGCTTCCCCTCTTCAATTTTCTTATGGTCAGGAAGGTTTTGTGTCCCTAGAAACTCATAGGTATCCCCTATGATCCCTAAAAGGTAGAATAGGACTAAGAGAAGAAGGATTTGGGGGAGGCCCTAGTAAATATGTGGGGGATAGAAGTCTTACTGGTAGGAGGGGCAAAAGAGTTTTTACTTTATTGGCTAAGAATAAAAGCCTATGTGAAGTTCAACAAGGCAAGCAACCATCCTTAAAAGGGATCCTTAGAGTAGGGATGATCCTAGATATAGTTAATCAATGAAAGTACTTTCCTTTAATATTTGAGGGATGGGAAACTATGCAAAAAAGTTGCTCTATGTAGGTTGGTAGAAATTCATAATCTAGAGATTTTGCTAATTCAAGAGACAAAAGGGTTAGCTATGAAAGTGATGGAAGATCTCAGTAAATTGCTTAAAGGATGGGATTTTTTGGCCCTTGATGTTGTAGGAGCCTCAGGAGGAGTGGCTATAGGGTGGAAGGTAAATCAGTTTAGGCTAACCAAATTTGCATTGCTTGACTCAGGAGTAGGGACTGAATTCTTTTTAGTGGAGCTTGGGGAAATAGTGATAGTGGTGAACATTTATGGCCCCTATAAAGATAGGATGTAGTATTGGGATAAGCTTATGGATCAAAAGTTTTTAGAAGCTAATAATTTAATTTTAGGAGGTGATTTAAACTTAACTCTCTCGAGGAGTGAAGTGTGGGGTTTTGCTGCTAGAACTGATCCACTAGCTAATTACTTCATCCAAAAGTTTGAATCCAAGGGGCTGGTAGACTTGGTGCCTATAAAATCTATCCCAAATTGGAGAAACATGAGGATAGGAGTTGATAGAATTTCTAAGAGACTAGATAGATTCTTAGTAGTAGAGAGTTTGGTAAATGGCACTTATAGATTGAAGTCTTGGATTGAAGTTGGAGGTGACTCTGATCACTCCCCTATCATGCTTCTTTTAACAAAAGAGGAGAAAAAACCATATTGTCCTTTTAAATTTAATTTTGAGTGGCTAAAAGAGGATAACTTTGTAACTCTAGTCAAATCAAAATGGGTGAAGTTTGATTCTAGTCTAAGAGAATATGCTAGTATACAATTTGCAACAAATTTAAAAAGGGTTAAGGTAATAGTGGCTCAGTGGGCCCATAAAAAAATTGATGGATGAGAAAAAAGGTTGAGGAGGAGCTTGTAGTGTTTCTAGTAGATGACTTTGAAAAGAAATGGATGAGGAAATAAGGCTTAAGTATAAAAGTTTGGAACAAGAGAAGAGTAGATTGTTGGTAGAGAGAAGCATGATGGAGGCTCAAAAGTAGAGCACTATGGATTGCAAATGGGGATGAGAACACTAAATTTTTCATAGCTTTGCAAATCATAAAAAATAATAAAATACAATTTGGGAGTTATAGGGACAAGATGGAAGTAAAGTCTCCTCCTTTAAAGGAATAGCAGACATGGGTGTAAGGCATTTTGGTCAACTATACAAGGATCCTAGTCAAGTTAATATAGCTAAAATAGTTGAAATAACTTCTCTCTTTCCTAGATTTATAGATGAGGAAGCCAATGATGAGTTGATTAAGGAAGTCTCAAAGGAGGAGCTCAAAGTTGTTTTAACCTCCTTCCAAAAAGATAAGAGTCTAGGACCTGATGGGTGGACTATGGAATTCTTTCTCGGGCTCTATGACATTTTGGAGTCTGACCTACTCAAGGTTGTGGAGGAATCTAGGCTAAAAGGAAGGGTAAATGCAATTTTCAACTCTACCTTCATTGCTCTTATTCCAAAAAAGGATAATCCTTCTTCCTTTGATGATTTTAGGCCCATTTCTTTGTGTAATTGTGTGTATAAAATCATAGCAAAAATAATTGCTTCAAGAATTAAAAGGTTCTTCTCTGCTTCTATATCTATTGAGCAATTTGGTTTCCTACATGGTAGACAAATTCATGAAGCAATTGGTGCTACTCAAGAAAGTCTTCATACCATAAAATCAAAGAAACTACCAGTAATGGTGATGAAGTTGGATCTCTCCAAGGCTTTTGATAGAGTAAATTGGCTATATTTAAGAATGATACTTACTCATATTGGGTTTTGTGTGTAGATGGTGAATTGGATTATGGGATGTCTTTGTTCTATTTCTTTTGTAGTTTTGGTTAATGGGTCAACCTCTCAGTTCTTCAAAGCTTCTTGAGGTATTAGACAAGGTTACCCCTTGTCACCATTATTATTTATTTTGGTAGTTGAGGGATTAAGTAGGTGTATTATAGAAGCCAAGAGGGAAGGAGCAATAAAGGGAATTAAAATAGGTAGAATAGTGGAAGTCACCCATCTACTTTTTGTAGATGATGTTCTCCTTTTCACAGATGGAACAGTAAGAGTTGTAGAGAAGTTAAAATAATCTTTAGATATTTTTTGTCTGGCAACAGGTATGCAGATTAATGCATATAAGTCAAGCATTTATTTTAATTGTGTGGATCAGAATCAAACCATAATAATAGGTCAACTTTTCCCCTTTAACATATTTGATCTTCAAGAGGGGTTTAAATATTTGGGGTTCTTTTTGAAACCCAATGACTACACTAAACAAGATTGGAATTGGTTGATAAAGAAGGTGGAAGGAAGAATTAATATTTGGTGCAACAAATGGCTCTCTTTGGGGGGAGATTGACTTTGGTCAAGTCTGTGTTGGAGGCAATACCAGTATATTGGCAATCTTTGGCTCATATACCAAAAGGAGTTTTGGAAAAAATTAGATAGTTAAGCTATAGATTCTTATGGATAGGGAAAAGGGAAAGGGAAGGTATTCCCTTGGTTAAATGGCAATCCTTAGCCAAGCCCAAGGAAAATGGAGGATGGGGACTTAAGAACATCTTCCTATTTAGCAAGGCTCTAGCAACAAAGTGTGTTTGGAAGATAATATCAAAGGAAGGCTTATGGAATAAGATTATACATGAAAAGTATTTAGAGCCACTCATAGTTGAGGAGTGGATAAGGGCCCTAATTAAGCAAACACATAATGTTTCAATCTATTGGAAGGTAATGATTCAGGCCTTTTATATTGTTGGTGATTGGCTTACTTAGAAAATAGGGGATGGTTCAAGGATAAGACTAGGATTAGACCCTTGGATTGGTTGTGGTGATATGCATAGACTACCAAATAATATAATTCAGACCCTAAGAGCACAAGGGATTGGAAATATTGCCCAAGCAGCTAACCTAGAATCTTCTACAAACTGGAGTCAAGGATGGAAGGAAGCAATAATGTTAGGGCTTCAGGGTCAAGAGGCACACTAGTGGGAAGAATATGTGGGGAGACTTAAAGTTGGACATATCAAGTTGTGAGAGGAAATTGATCAATTGGTCTAGACAAATAATGGAGCTATAGGGGAGTACACTCCAAATTTGGGGTATAAGACTCTATTGGAAGATAGCAATGACAATCCAACATGGTGGTGGAAGACACTTTGGAAGCAGAAAGCCCCATTGAAGACAAGACTATTCCTATGGCTTGCCATGAAAAATAAGGTTCTAACATGGGAGGTTTTATAGAAGAAGAATTGGAATGGTCTAGGAAGGTGTCATTTATGTAAGTCAAACAATGAAATAATTGATCATTTATTGGTTGCTTGCTCCTTTACTAGATAGGTTTGGAGGGAGGTTATAGCATAGTTAAAGCTTCCTATAGGATGGCAAGAAGATTCCTTAGGAGAGTGCTTAAAATATTGGTTTGAAAATAGGTCTTACAAAGGTTTTATAGCTCTCCCATTGTTTGTGTCTTGGGGAGTATGGTTATCTAGGAATGCATTAATTTTTAGGATCAAGAGAAGCCTACTTGGTAGGTCTCCTCCCAAATCATTGGAAGTTTAAATAACTGTAAGGTTTTGACAACAACAAAGGTAAATAGATAAATCATCCCTCCAAATATTGATAAATCAGGGGCTTGGGTTTTTTTGATGGGGCTAGATAGGGGTCCTTAGAGTTTGTGGAGTAGGAGGATTACTATATATTTTTTACTCTCATTATTTTAAATTCAAGGCTGGATTGGGAGAAGGTTCTAATAATTATGCTGAAATTATGGCCCTCAAATTGTTGGTTCAGTTGGCAGAATCAAAAGGAATACAAAAAATTCAAATTTATGGAGACTCGCAGGTGGTAATAAACTGGATGCTTGGTGTTTTTAGGATGGAAAACATGATTCTACAACCCATCTTCTCTCAAATAAAAGAAGTTGTGGATCGAAGTGAAGCTTTTACTTTTTGGCATATTTATAGAGAACTAAATAGGGAAGCAGATGAACTCTCAAAGGAGGCACTTCAGATTGATCCAGGTATGTGCTTAGTACAAGAATTCAATGAGGGCAATGCACTGCAGCTGGTCCAAATCTCTATCTGGAGGGATTAATACACTCTAGTTAAAGCAAGCACAGATAAAGCAACTTTTTCAAAAAACTCAGAAGTTAGTGATTTAAAGGATATTGTTTGATAAATTGGGAAGGTGCCTAAGGATAGAACTTAGCATGATAGAGATAGCTAGTTATGATGTATAAATGACCTGATTTTTAGGTCACTATTGAAATTTTGAAGAAATGCCAAAGAGGCATATGAAGAATGTAATTTCATATTTACTTAATATAAAATTACGACCTTTTTTCCGAGGAAACTAATTTTTTTCACCTTTAAACCTTTTCAAAAATAGACATGACAAAAAAATCTTTGACCTTTAAGCCTTTTCAAAAATAGACATGACAAAAAAAATCTTTCACCTTTAAACCTTTTCAAAATAGACATGCATGTGCCAATAGTTATCATTTTGAAGTAAAGAGACAAAAAAATAAAAGCTTCAACCAAATATTTTAACATGCCACCCTTTCATCTATTTATTATTTTATAATTTTTTTCAAATTTTCTCTTGCTTTAACCTTTTAGAAATTTTTATATATACTTTTAAATAACTTAAACCTTTTATTTTAAGTTATTTAAAAATGGGATGTTGCTTTCACCTTTAAACCTTTTCAAAAATAGTCATGAAAAAAAATCTTTCACCTTTAAACCTTTTCAAAATAGACATGCATATTAGGTTATTTAAAAATGGGATGTTGTTTTCACCTTTAAACCTTTTCAAAAATAATCATGCAAAAAAAAAATTCACCTTTAAACCTTTTCAAAAATAGTCATGAAAAAACTCTTTCCTCTTTCAACTTTTTCAAAATAGACATGCATGCTATCATTTTGAATTACAGAGACAAGAAATTTTTTGAATTAAAGAGACAAGAAAATAAAGCTTCAACCATAAATTTTAACATGTCACCCTTTCATCTATTTATTATTTTATTATTTTTTTCGAAATTTCTCTTACTCTGACCTTTTAACCATCTTTATATATACTTTTAAATAACTTCCTTTTATTTTAAGTTATTAAAAAATGGGATGTTGGGGATTCCTTCTGCAGGTGCTTATCATGAAAGTCAAAATTTCAATAGGAGTACAACTAAATCAAGAGAAAGGCGAAGCTTACTAGGCAACCTGTCCACCATGTGGGCCCCAAGGGATTCCGTGTTGGCAACAGCAAGCGTGTATAATATCATTTGCATTGTTCATTCTTTTTGTTGTTGCCTTGGCCACGTTAATTAGGTCCATTAGGTTTTCCGATTGGACAAGGTTGCCCATACGATAAAGGGTACTCACTAATTTTTGGGCTCGATGATTGAGTTCGCCGGCAATAAATACCAAGTGTCCGTACCCTCTCTGGTCTGAACATTTTAAAGAGCATTCGCATTGATTGTCTGTCTGACTGTACCTAGGTGATAATGGGTGAATGGGGATGGGAATGGGTGCAGAGGGGTCGAGCGTGGGCAAATGGAGCGCTGGCAGAGTACGAGCCTCTGGCTTTGGTGATATTGTCCCCCGTGGCATCCCTGCTGACACTTATGGTGGCCAATTTTGTGCATTCCTTTGTCCAGCTGCTCCTCCAGCACGGACTCAAGGGAGCTCTCGTTACCCTTGTCATGAACAACATCAAGTACGCCTTAGGCTTCGCTTCAATTTTTTGTTTTAAGTTTTCAATTGGCTTTACCTAAAATTAGTGTTCTTGATCAGGCTGATCCCTTTCCTCGGAGAGCACGTGGAACGGGAGAAAGGGAAGGTGAGAATCTTTAATTTATTAACTGCAGTGGAGTAACACATCTTTTCGTTCTAGTAAGGTGGCTGGAAGGAGGGCCCCTTGCTTCTGTTTGAAAGCTTTGCATATTTAGGGATTCCAGGTTTTTGGTTGATTCGCAATTCAGTGAAGGGCAATCGAACCGGAAGAGAAAGGAATTTCACTCATTAATACTCATTGAATTTTTTTTTCAATATAAAATATCTCTTTTAAAAATTTAAGAGAGGGTATTGAATTGCATTTAACATTTTGTTACATTTAAAAATATAGGGTATTGAATTCTATTGAACATTTTATTACACTTAATTGATAGATGCCTCACAGTATCCATCGAAATAAAAATCACAATCCAAACTACTACTATAAATTAGTAGATATTAGCTAAACATTCGAAGTTCGAATATTTACACGTAGAATTAGGTAACACCTTTAATAATAGCAGTGGTATGAGGTATAGATATTTTCCTTAAAGGTTTTTATCTTTTTTCTTGAGATTTCTGCCTTTTGGGTAGGAGACAAACATTTTTCATGAAGTTTTTGCTTGGGAACACAGGTCAAATCATTAAAGATGGTATGTTATTAACTACAAGAAAACATGGGGAACCTGTGACCCAATCATGCATTCTGTCTACTTAAAAATAGGGCTTTTAGTTTAAGCTGGAGTCAAGTCAGACTACTATCTTTGTTCAGATTGATGTTATCAAGCTGACCCACATTCAGTAGACTCAGGTCAAACTACTACCTTTACCTAGATTGATGTTATCAAGTTGACACACACTCAGCTGACTCAGGTCAGACTACTACCTTTGTCCAGATTAATGTTATCAAACCCTGGCACACTCAGCTGATTCATTAGACTACTACCTTTGCCCAGATTAATATATCCCAGATTTAAATCACATGAATATCTAACATCTTAACAATTCATGCCATTCTTAAAAAGTAATAACTATTCTGTTATTATTTTTCTTAAATATTGAGTACTGCTGTTCTTCTAAACGCTCCCACTCTAAGTTATCAGGCACGTTTGCTGAAACGAATTAGCCTATTTTATAAAGGTTACTAAAAATAGAAACCAATTAGCCTATTTTTTTAAAAATTACTATACATAACCACTATTGACGTTTTTTTTAAAATTACTATTCATAACCACAACCAATTGACGTAAAGACCACTTCAAAACATTATTCATGTCAAAGGATAAAATAGGAAAGGGAAAAGGAAAGGGGCGAAGCTTCGCAACAACTCACAATAGATAAATATTTTCTAATCAAGAAATTGAATAGCAGGTAAAAATTATGAAGATATCTAGGATAGCCGAGATACCTTTATGCTTCAATTGACCATCAACAAAGCAATCGTTGAAAAAAATCATGGAAATCAGCTCTGCTTAAATGTCAAATAATCTGCATATGTCAAACCTCAAACTAGCGGAGGAACCAGCGGCATAGTCCCTGATTTAGAAGTTTGTACTTCACCAGCGGCATAGTCCCTGATTTAGAAGTTTGTACTTCACCGAACCGTGGATATTCGATCTTATTGTGAGCTTCCCGCGGAATCAAAACCTCCTTGGCTCTCCTATTGGTTTCTATCCAATATTAACACTCCATCATATATTTTAAGCCAACACCCAAGTAAGGCAAACACCCAATCGGATAAGGCAAGTTTTTTTTTCATGATACAGAGATTAGACTAATAGTTTTTATTTTCATTTAAAATTGAAATGAATTTAATCTATATTATAATAATTATGACAATATTTTATAATTACACATACATTAGCTGGTAATATCTTCCCTTAAAAAGTCTCTTATTTTAACCTGTTAAAATGAGTCATTTAATTAGGCTATTAATTTTTATTACTTCAAAGATTAAAGCCATTCCTGTTGTCACAAGATGTAATTGGCATTGCCGACCTCCAGAGACTCCTACATATCCAAAAAGAAAACCCGTGATAGGCTAGATAGGATATCTCATTGGCTTAAACTATGATTGTAATCGGAGGGCTTTTCTGGGATTATTTTTCTGCGTATATCATCGATTGGCAATTACGATGAGTTCCTGTGTACTTCAATTGTGTTTAACTTTTTACATAATAGCTTCTGCTTGAGGTTTAAAAAATGGTGAAGGGTGCTTTACACAGACCTTTTCTCCAAGTACGTTACGCTGGTTACGTTTAATGAGAAAGAATCAGGGTCGTAACCTGTAAAATATAAAAAGTAGCTAATTACCTAATTTGAAAAGAAGAAAAAGACAATTTTTACACAATATTGATTGACTTTTCCTAACAGGGACATTTCACAGAATCTAGTATGAAGTAGCGGGTCAATCAGATAATTTTTAGCTGGTACTATTAGCAGCAGGAATTGACCTCTACACCAAAATTTTAGTTCACGAATTCTCAAAATATTATCCAGTTGCAAATTTTGGAGCTTGGGTGTACAGTTTTTGTGTGTCTAATTTTGCTTTAAAATAATATAACATAAAAGGACAGAGTTAAATAAGGGTATTCCTGCAAGAGAAAGGTGCTTTCTTGAAAAGATCTGGCATTTGCAAACCAGAACAAAGATTATTTACCTTGGATGGACTTGGAACGTGGAAAAGTAAGGTGTTGCATGTTTAACACTTTATTCTTGTATCTAGAGGTTTGAAGAGGTTTAACTTCAAATCAAATAAATAATGGGAATAGATGTGCAGATATTTGGAGCTGTGATGCATTTATTTTGAACCTTATATTATGTTCCTTGAAAGAACTTTTACATAATGAAATGTGAAAATTAGCAAATTGGATAATGCATAAAATTGAAGCATTTTAGTTTGGCTATGGTTATGCATTAATTTTGTCCTATTCTCACCTCTGGCAGCCGGCAGCTGGCAGCTAGGGTAACATGTGGGAGGCAGTTGAGTTACATATAGCAGGATTGAGGTGCCTTAACACCTAGGCTGCCTTAACAGCATGAAAAACATTGAATTTTTTCCCTCAGTGCTTTATTGGCTGAGCTATGTGATAAAGTCTTCTATGCAATCACCTCAATTGTTAAAAAGGAACTCCATGAACACAAAGTTCCACAACAAAAGACCAAAGGATTCATCATAACTGCCATCTAGTGCTGCAAGGAGATATTGAGAAACCTATAGCGTGATCCATCAGAACTGCCTTCTTGTGACTGTAAAAAATTGAAAGACTTTCACTTTTCACATGGATCTTTTCACTCTATTGTACATTCTGATATATAAGTTAGTTTTTAGTATAGATGGCTTTCTTGTGGAATCATTCAAGTCTTCTTCCTCATCAACCAAGAAGTAGCATTAGGATTCTGTTGTCAGGAAAGTTAAGTGGAAATCAATGCTTGGACACTCTCAGTGTCAGAGAATGCCTATTTCAGCCCAGTGCTTTTGACTTGTAGCCTAAGCTTTGGTATTGGTACCAACTACCATCTAGGCCACTTGAGTGTATTGTATTTTACTTTCCATTTACTTGCCTTATCTATAGATACAGTTTTCATTTGTTTACATACTTTTCAATTATCTGGCATTTCTTGATCAATATCTTTCTTTTATTATTTCTCTTTTCCATCTAAAACCATGATGTTTTAGGAAGCACTTGTTGTGCTCTCATCTGCTACGCAAGTTTGAAACGTAACTTATCAAGTCTTACTAGTTGAACTATGGTAGTGTCCTCCGTGCCACGCATTAGAGCCCCTACAATATGTACCATTGGTATGAAGTAGTTTTTCACTCTTGTCTTTGCAGTCACCGGCCCTTGTTCTTCTGCGTGTTAACTTCTTTGCTCAAGTTCAAGCAATTCAATATGCTTCACCATTGGATGTCTGTTTATATATGCTTGTGGTATCAGCTGGAAGCCTCACACATAGTTCCATATCCAAGTACCCAAAAGAATGTCCATCATGTGCAAAGATGGCCATCATATTCATTACCTGTGATAGGATTTTCCAACTTTGTGTCTTACAAAAGATAGAGGCAAAGGAATACTTTAATCTTTGGGTACCTCATCTACTATGAGATTAAAGTGATATACTGTATTTTTGAATAGAGAGATAATAAAGACACTTTCTACCTTATTTTTTTATCTCAACTAGAAGTGCTTGGCTTTATACCCTTCGTGAAGTGATCCCACTTAGATGTTAGGACCTGAAAGGACTCCCACAATCCTAACGGATTAATATGTTGATTACTTTCTCTTTCTATCCATGCCTCAGGGGCACTAAACACTTGTGAGACAATGCAATTTCATCCACAAATTGTGTCAGATCCGTGAGACAATGCCTTCCTCATGGAGCAGCTACTAGGAGGCCTTAACCACACGTATGACAAGGCAGACCTATTCTTCAGCATTACTCATGCTTACAGTGTAAGAGGACCAGATAGGCTTCATTTTCAGATTCCTCTCTATATCCAGAGGATCTTCAGCTTTGGGTGGTTGAAGTGTATTTGGGAGCCATCCTCCTGGGCTTCAACCTAACCCTCTTAGCCTAGATCATTCCCCTTTGGATATCATTAGGATTTGCATGGGCTTTTTCATAGTGATTGTAGATCCTTGACATATGGACATGCATTAGTAATAACCACAATTACATGCGTAGTCACCACCAGCATTACCCCTCCTTCACAATGGATCTCCATTGGCTAATTGAGCCTTGCATATGTCATTCTTGTATTATATTTGTAATATAATTGCACCATATGTTGCATGGAGCAATGGCACGATCCACCCACCTTGGCTTGGACTCCGTAATTTTGTTTTCTTTTGGAGCGCAGTTTTTGGCTCCTTGCCTGTTTTTTTTTAAATTTTATTAAATTAGTTGTATGGGATTGGAAGGGGCCCCACTTGTATTAATTACATCACGACCACATAGTGGTATTACAACAACTTGGCAATCATGCATGTATCTCTTGGCAAGATTTGAACCTAGGTCTCCTCCTTGAAAGTCGAGAAATTTAACCGGTTGACCTCATGCCATTTGATCCTTCCCTTCTCCTATAACCAGGTATGTATTTATTTATTTGAGTTCCATTGACCTTCTCTGGTCACTCTCAAACATTAATATAATTTATTTTTCTTTCTTCTTTGATAACATTTTTCTACAAATGAGCTTAGAAAGTTTTGGTTGTACCATTTTGTTATAAGTTTTTGAACAATGCTATGAATGGAGGTGGCCAAAAATGTTCCATGGGTCTTGCCACTATAGAAAGTCACTCGTTGAAAGTGTAATTTGACTTATGGCCAAGGCCAACATTGTATGATGCAATTTTGTATAGGCCTAAGGGCAATCATTGTACAATGTATTTAATTTATTGTAATATTTTATTATGTAAGCCCTATGGGCCGCAGTTAACCTTGTTATGGTTAAACCCATCTTATAACTTGTAATTAACCTTAAAGCCCTCTTGTTACGTCGACTTGGGTTAATCTTATTTATGCAATTGGGGTTTTGGTATTGGTATAAATACCCCCTACCACTTCGTCCATTGTATTAGAGTGTTGTGATTCTTATCTATGGATAATATAGTGATTATTTATGGTGCCTATGGGTGCCCACTATATCTCTCTCTCTTTTGTCCTTTTTTTATGCTTTTTGTATAAGATTTAAGTGGATGGATTGCCTTTGTTTTTAGAAAATATTGTAAACATGGTATCAGAGCAAGTATAGAGCGACATCTCTTGGTCACACGGGAAGTTAGCTCGGAGCCTTCGATCTCTTGGATGAATTACTCTCCAAAGCTTCACATGTTAGGTACGACATAAGAAGCATTGGCGAAACAATTTTTTTCTTTGTCTCCTTTTTTTTTTTTTTGGTAAGTGGTGGAATTTTATTTACAAAGCGGGTTTTTTTAAGGAGGATCCCAAAACCTCACTACAAGATTGGGCATAGGCCCCTTTGCGATCCGGGTTGGAACCGAACAAGAAACAAACCAAAAAACACCCCTGAATCAAACAGTACCAAAATTCCTTCTTGACTGAAACTGCCCTATGTAGCCTGAGAATGTAATTTCCCACAAAATTAAAACTAATATCCAAACTACAGAAACCGGACATGAAAGATAACAGACACTTATCCATTCTGCAATTTGGTAACCAGCCACCAAAAAACAAAAGAGGAGATTCGCCAGGTCAGACAGAAAGAAGGTCAGACATTTGACACATCTGTAGCTTGGTCTTTAGTGGTCTCGTCAGCTTCGGTAGATTCAGCAGTCGCCTGGTCGAAGCGTTTGAGGTACTTAGCCACCTCTGAGATGAAACGAGTAGACTCCTCTAGAGCTCTGATGCCTTGTTTCAGGTTGAGGGAAGAACTGTCTTCGTTGCCGTTGTCCGAGTCTGAGATGACATGGGCGTCCTCTATCTTCACTTTGTGGGTTTTGCTCGTATTCTTGGTATTTCTCGGACCAGGGGATGGGGTGGCTTCAGATTTTTGGCGTTTACCTCTGGCGCTTCTGCGGAGGGCACCACAGTCAGGGGAGGGAGCCATACCTTTGGGGCAGGAATCAATGGCAGATTTGGACCCAGACGAAGAAGGAGGGGGATTGGATGACAAAGGCTTGACAACTTGCGGGGGGGTTTATGGGAGACCACATGCTTAAAAATGATCCTCAGAAGGCCTTGGTGAAGGGGTTTTTTGCCTTTGCTCTTACACTTTTCAATGGAGCGAGCAATAGAATAGTGCAGGTAGTCCGGAATGCAAACCTGTTTGCTGTCACGGAGGTGGTTGACGAAACTTAGGTGGAAGCTTCGCAGGGGTTTGTCTGGGTCGTAGCTGGTTACGTAGGCCATGACAGGGGCTATGGCTTCATCCCACGGACTGCCCAAGTGCTCGCGGAGAAGGGCCATTTTGTCCCATGGTAGCTTCCTCCCTTTTTTAGGATACTGGTCCATCTCTTCCTCCCAGTTGTGCTTATCATGCCTGATGAATCTTCCATCCAGGGGTTGTTCTGTAATTTGTTGCAACATGTCAATGGTGAGTCTGAAATGAACACCTTTGACTCGAACTTCGCCATTCTCCCAAGAATTAAGAAAGTCATTGGTGATTTCGTCGTCCGGACCCTCGAATTTTTTCAGAAAATTGATGAGCCCCTTGCTCTTCATAAAGATCTCGGCCGCAGGGGTCAGGTTAAGAGTAGAAGGTTCAACATAAGCAGGGCCCATATTTGCACTCGAAAGGAGAGGTGGCTGCGACAAGCTTAAGGTGGGGATGGACGACTGTAGGCGGACAACGACAGAGGGAGATGAAAAGGCTTTGCTTGGCGGATAGATCATGGGAATTAATGAAGGCCCATCACTCCGCGCATGGGGAGTTGAAGTGTGTGACGTGGAGACGTACCGAAAGCCATCAGACGCTCCACCTCGGGCTTTGCTAACCTTGGACCGATTGCCACACAATGGGCCACGGTCTGAAGAGGACACACACGAACCTTGCGCCTTATGATTGGACCTGGGGGTCGCAGGTGGTCCAATGGTGAGGAGGACCATGTGATGACGCGTCTCTGCCACCGGAGAAAGCCGAGTTCCAAGGTGCGAAGAAGGAAGCTTACGATGCCTTTGGGAAAAACGTTTAAAAACTACCTGCTGGGTGAGTTGGCCTTTCGAGGCAAAAAACTGCTTTTTGTATGATGCGACGTGATCCATTTCCTGGATGGCCCACACCTCGCTGGCCGTAAAGCCGGATGTCTTGTCAAAAATTAGGTGGCTTCTCGTCGTTGGTCATGGCCCACAGCTCAGGAGGGAAAGAATGTCTCCAAACATTCATTTTCCTGTCATCTATACCGTGGTTGGCCAGAAGGTCTGCTGCAGAATTGGCCTCTCGGTACCTGTGATGGGCCACGTGGGTGCTACGAGACTGGAAAAGCCTTCTGGCTTCGAGAATAATAGAGCTTACTTTCCACGATGGAGCTTTGGAACTATTTAGGTAATTGATCACGTTGTTGGAGTCTCCCTCAACTATAATGTCCCTGGGATCCTCTGAAATCAACAAGAGACCGTGCCAAAGGGCTCTGGCCTCCGCTACATGGTTGGTCTGCTTCCCCAGGAATTCGGAATAGGCTAACACCAAACTGCCTTTGTGGTCACGGATGACGCCCCCGCTCCGGCGTCTCCGGGGTTTCCTCTGGAAGCCCCGTCGAAGTTGAGCTTGAGCCATCCAGGGGGAGGAGCCTCCCAGCTTGTCCCCTTTCTGGGATTGGCAGTGTAACCTGGGGAGGGGTGATCTATGGGGATCTTTAAAGCGGTGAAGATCGAAGCTTCGGAAGGAGACAGAGTTCTGGGCCCGTAGTCAACCAGTTTGGTGTTTTTGGTAGCATAAGCCACAACCTTGGATGCAACAGATAGGGGGTCCCTTTGCACATCGTTGAATGCTCTTTTGTTTCTCTCTAACCAAATCTGCCATAAAAGGTGATGGAGGCAGCTGTCCCAAAGGAAACGCAACTTGGGATCCCGGAAAGGGTTGGGCCATTGTGTGAACAGATCTCTGGCTGATCTCGGAAGAGCCCATTGAACCTGGAAAATATTGAGAACTGCCCCTAGTGCATTATAGGAGAAATCACAGCTTAAGAACAGATGGTTAGTAGACTCCCGGTCGGCCTTGCATAAATGACATTTTGTTAGGAACAGGGATGCCTCTTTTGAGGAGATTTTCCATAGTAAGAGCCTTGTTTTGGAAAGTTAGCCAAGAAAAAAAGCGTACCTTAGGGGTCAATTTTTTCCTCCATATCAGATTGGTTGGAAAAGTTGAGTCGGACTCTTCCAGTTGAATGTTGTAGGCCGACTTGACAGTGTACATCCCGCTTTCTGATCCACCCTAGATAATCTTATCCGGTTGGGCAATAGAAGGGATGATGACCGATTGGAGGATTGAGTTTAGGTGGCCCCCTGCCTCCTGGTGACCTTCTGGCGAAATCTCCTTCCATACGCCCTTCCCTTCATGAAATGATAGGAAATCAACAACTTTGGTTCCCACAGTGGCGTCGCAAATCCTTTTCAGCCCCGTAAGATCAGCGAGGTCTGCCAAGGGGGAATCTTGGGCCCAAGTATCTCCCCAGAAGTCAATTTTCTTCCCGTCCCCAAGGATCCATCTCATACCCTTTTTGATCAGGGTTTTTGTTTGGGATAAAGACCTCCAAAAGGCTGATCCTCTTGGGGAGGCTCTTTCGTCCATAAAGTGGAAATTTCCCAGATATTTTTTCTTGATGATCCTCCCCCATTCCTCAGATTCGTTGGTTAAGAATCTCCACGCGAGCTTGCCCAGGAGGGCATCATTCATTTTGGAGGGCTTTCTAAATCCTAGACCCCCTTGGTCTTTGGTTTTGCACACTTTGTCCCAAGCCACCAGAGGTATTCGAGACTTCTCGTCTGTCCCAGACCAGAGGAACCTGCTTTGCGCTTGTTCAACTTTGCGGTAAACTGTTTGGGGAATTTT
This sequence comes from Wollemia nobilis, assembly GCA_028583015.1. Classification (NCBI taxonomy): domain Eukaryota; kingdom Viridiplantae; phylum Streptophyta; class Pinopsida; order Araucariales; family Araucariaceae; genus Wollemia; species Wollemia nobilis. The sequence continues at coordinate 4,668,052 of JAQPPZ010000689.1, read as the reverse complement.
GAACACTGACATGAAGTAGATGGGGATCCCTTGGAGACACGCCATGGTAAGGGTGGCCTTGGCAGCTTGGGATAGGAGCTTCCCTTTCCAAGCTGCTAACTTTTTTTGAATCTTTTCTAGGATGACATTCCACATGCCCTCTTTGGAGCATCCGCTAAACAGGGGCAGCCCCAGATAGGTTGAGGGAAGATGGTCAATAGTGCATCCGAGGATCCTGGCTATTTTGATTTGCCGGATCAGGGGGGTGTGGAGGAAGAAAACTTTACTTTTGATGAAGTTAACCTTTTGTCCAGCAGCTCTTTCATAAAGAAGGAGGATGCGCTTGATGGATTTTGCCTGAGGAACCGAAGCAGTTGTTGACAGAATGGTATCATCCACAAACTGCTGATGGGAAACTGCTCTGGTGCCTGAAGCTACTGGGATCCCAGAGATGGTCCCGTTGATTTGGGCAGCTTTGAAGGCTCTGCCAAGGGCTTCCGCAAGAATGATGAACAGAATGGGAGACATAGGGTCACCCTGTCGGAGGCCTCTGGTGCTGGGGAAAAAACCTGCGGGGGATCCGTTGACCAGGATGGAGAACCAAGAGGAAGATATGCATTTTTTGATCAGCTTTACCCAGGCATGCTGAAACCCGAACTTGAGGAGGACCTTGGAGAGGAAATCCCAATTTACCCTGTCAAAGGCCTTGTTCATGTCGAGCTTGAGGAAGAAGGCTGGGCGTTTGGCCAGGGAGCTGGAATGGAGAGTTTCGTGGATCATGATGACTCCATCTAGGATACTCCTACCTTTGACAGAGCTACCCTGGTTGGGTTCGATGATGGAGGGGAGGATCCTCTTCATCCTGTTGGCCATGGCTTTAGTTAGGATTTTGTATAGAACATTGCAGAGGCTGATAGGTCTATAGTCTGACATGAACTTGGCAGCGGGGGACTTGGGAATAAGAGCAATAAAGGTTGAATTAACTCTGCGAGGAATAGCTCTATAGGTTTGAATATCCCTGACCGCTTCATTGACCTCTTCCCCCATGATATCCCAAAAGGTTTGGAAAAACCGGGGGAAATCCATCGGGGCCAGGGGCCTTGTCAGGTTGCATGGCAAAGAGAGCCTCTTTAATTTCCTCTTGGGTGAAAACCTTGGAGAGGGCAGTGTTGGACTCAGGGGAGACAATGGTTGGGATATTGGACAGGAGGGCATTCATTGCCTCATCATCAGGGGGGAAGGGCCACCAAGAAGAGATTGGAAATAAAGAGTTGCCTCATCCCTTATATCAAAAATATCATGGGTGGAGGATCCGTCCAGTCGGGTAACTTCCTTGATTCTGTTGGCCCCCCTGTGGCGGAGAGTGGAGGCATGAAAGAACCTTGTATTGGAGTCGTCGTCCTTAATCCACAGATCTCTGGACTTCTGTCTCCAATGTGTTTCCTCTTTGGCTAGAATATTGTGGAACTCCGCAAGAATAGTCCTTTCTTCCTCTCGGGTTGCACTACAACTGTCCCCTGATTCAATTCGCTTTTCAATAACCTGGAGTCTCTCAGAGATCGACTTTTTCTATAGGAAGATGTTCCCGAAGGTCTCCTTGTTCCAAACTTTGAGTTTTTCTTTAACCCATTTGAGCTTCTGAGCTAGCTGACTGGACGGGGATCCTCTGAAAGGCTGAAGCCACCAGGTCTGAATCTGCTGTCGGAGTTCGGGGTGGTGAATCCACATGGATTCAAACCGAAAAGGGGATTTGAAGACTGGGCTGGCTCCCACTTCCAAAAGGAGGGGGTTGTGGTCGGATCCAATCCTGGGGAGTGTGGTTAGGGTGGCATCCCCAAACACTGGGATCGCCTCGTTGGAGATAAGGAAGCGATCTAACTTAACTTGAATCAGCCCATCCTCGGTCCTCCTGTTGCTCCAAGTGTAGTTTGCCCCTTTGAGTTGAATGTCAAAAAGCTCGTTGGAGGATAGAAACTCGTTGAAATCCTCCATGCTTCTGCTGATGGACCCCTGTCCACCCTTTTTGTCGGAAGGGAATAGGGGGTGTTGAAGTCACCGCCTAACAGCCACGGCCAGTTGGGGAAGGATCCCCTCATCTGGGTTATGGTGTTCCATAGTCCTGCTCTGTCCAACGGGGAGTTGGGAGCGTAAACATTGGTGAGAACCCAAGTGAACTTACGGATCCTGCAATGAAAAAGGATGTTGATGATCCTATCAGAGGAGGATAAAAGTCTTCCTTCAACATAGGTCGGGTCCCAGAGGACCATGATTCCTCCCGCAGAGCCACGAGCCGGGCTAAACAGGACATTGCCATCCTTCCAGATTACCCTGGCTGATTTTGGGGATAACGAATCATCGTTTTTGGTTTCCTGCAACATGAGAATAGTAGGTTGGTGATCTTTTCTTAAGTTTGCAGCAAGACGTTTTTTTGCCGCCGCATTGAGTCCTCTCACATTCCATGAGAGAATCTTCATCATAATTTTTTGTGAATTTTCTTGCCCCCTTTTCCTTGTTGGGTCGGAGGTTTGGTTCCTTTTGGATCATCTTCCCCGGGTTCACTCACCCCAGAGAACAGGGTTGCTTGGGTTCCGTTGGCAATGGCTTCCTCCGCCTCTTTTGTCCTTTGATCCAAACCTGTAGGCCTCCCCCTCTTTGTGATCAAACCGCAGTCAATGGCAGGCTTTTTGCTTCTGGTGTTCTTGGGGCTGAAGCGTTCTGCATGTGGACTGATTGGAGGGCTTTGATTTTCATAAAAGGGGCGATAGTGGGTCTCCAAGGCTGAGCTGGGGATTTTTGAGGCAGGGGGAGGGGAGGGGGATCGATCCTCGAAAGTTGAGCCTGGGAGGTCCGGGTTGGCCCCGAGGGCCCTGGTGATGATCGGGGGGAGGGTCGGGTCGACCCTGTCTTGGTCGCTGATTTTGCCACCCTCTGCTTCTGGGTTCTCTTCCTGTTCCTGAGAGGGTGGTTCTGGTGTGGTCTTCTGGAAGATCTGCTTCGGGGGCCTGGGAGGAAGGGTTTCACGGGGCGGATCCCTGGCACCTCTGGTGGGCTGGCCTCTGAGAGATGGACATTGATTTTTAAGATGCCCCTGGGAATGGCACTGGATGCAGAAAGCAGGTTTGTTTTCGTACTCAAGTGCTTGGCGTCTTCTATAGGAGGTTCCGTAGATGAGGTTGACAAAGGTAGGTAGCTCGGAGGCTAGGTTGGCGTTGACGCAGATCCTGGCATGGACCATGCGTGATCGGGCTTTGGTGGCAGGGTCGATGGCCACAAGCTCGCCTATCATTTTAGATATGCCTCGGAGAATATCTTCGTGCCAGAGGTGGATGGGGAGGTTAGGAAGCCTAACCCAGATCGGAGCTGTGTTAATGTCCTGGGTTTCGGGATCGAAATCCTCCGCCCATCGACGGATGAACAGGCTTCTGCGCCCTAGGAACCAGGGCCCTCCTGCCAATATCTTGCATGTGTCCTCGGGATTGTTTAACCTGATAGCGAAAAACCCTCTGGCCATGGCTATGACCTCCATATGCCCACTAGTTCTCCATTTGGAAAAGGCCCATTTTTTGATCGTTTCCATGTCCGGTCGGCCTCCTATAAATTTCTCGATAAGGGAGAATTTCTCTCCTTCTAGGTAGCTTGTCACTAGGGTTTCGGGGATCACCAGATCTGAGCCTCTGGGGGTCAGATTGTGAGATGTTTGGATGGCCCTGGGCCCGGTGCTGAGAACCTGGGCGTAGGATGGGCCCTGCCCTCCTGGCCCTCCCCCCGGGACCCCACGGTCCGGGGGTTTTTTGCCATGACCGATAAAGGGGTCCACCCAGAAAGAGGCCTCACCTGCTTCGCCCACTCTTCGGTCCGCGGCTGAATCATCGTCTGACCCGAAACCTGCAGAAAGCCCGCCCTCCCTTGGATGATCTTCCCGCTCCTTCGAAACTCCCGCCTCCTTTGCTCCGCCTGCTCCCGACATCAAAAAAGCTTTTTCCCTAGGTGTCGTTTTTCACCAATCTTCTTTGTCTCCTTTTGGTAACCACATGTATGAGTGCTTTGGTGGAGGGAATCTATGCACATGGAAAAAATTTAAATTTAAATTTTTGAAAAAGGGCACTACCACCCCTTTTCCCTCTATTTCATCTTCTTCCTTGATCAAGCACGCGAAATTTATGCAAAATTGGATGCTTTTGGAAGCTATCGGTTCTACGGTTTCAAGGGCTGATATCTCCACCTGAGTGAGGCCGAAAACACTAGTGTTGTTGAGTCTTTTGCATGCAGAGTTCAGTCCTACTGTTCTTGAGACATCCACACACGTCATCTTGAGGGCAAAAACGAAAAGTCATGCATGAGAGACTACTTCCAGTCTCAGTTGTGTTGCTTGCTAAGATGAATAGCGTTAGCTTGCATGGAGCATTGCTCAAAGAAGACGAGGGTTCAATCTTCGCTCCTTGCTTTTGGACACAAGATGCTTCTCCTTTTGCTATGATTCTTGTCACTAAAGATTGTCTTCACGGAGGCTCTCACCCCATTGTTTCGTTTGAAGCCTTTGGTGTAGTGGCAGAAGTATGTTGGCAAAAGGCATTAGCAGCAAGGTGTTGGGTTCAAAACTCCTTACATGGAGGTTTCTTTTGCTACGTTCTATATCACCTCGGAACATCTTCAAGGGGCATTCCTCCAGTTGCCTCATCCAAGGTCATTGGCGTAGTGGTATACAGACACTGGTAGAGACTGACAAGTGCGAGGTTCAAGGTTCAAAATCCCTTTTTGTGCATTTGGAATACACACATCGTCTAACTTAGGACAAGATCACCCTAAGGGGTGAGTGCGTGTAACATGTGAGAGTATTCCACACTTGGAGGAACAATTTGAATGACAGATTTAATAATCAGCCAAGACTCTTCACTTGTACTGCAACATCATGGTCTGCGACTTTCACCCTGGTTCTGAAACTTGAAAGAAACAATACAAAACCTATATACTACAACAATCAACATTGACAACACATGTCGTATACATACAATAACAATAGTAGATGATAAATGAATATGAGTAGATCTTGTATTGGTAGTGGTATGTATGGTTAACTACATACATCTTCTTCCATATACATCTGTGTGGAATATCTCCTTCCAACACCTACACACTTCAGCCAACAACCACCAACCAATCTCCCGACAACATTCAGACAACAACCACACACTTCAGCCTTTGACACAATTCCTACAACCATACGAATGAATGAAGGGTCTTATTTATACAACTAAAAAGTAGTTGCAACCTCCAACTACCCTGAAACCTCATTTTTTTCTTAAATTACATTTGACATGCATTTGACTTACACTGACATTTCATTTTGTGAGTCACTTTATGACTTAACCATACATAACTTAACATTACATGTTATCATATGAAATATTACATTATGACTTTATTAATTATATATGTACGCACATTTCGTCAGAGACTTTGGGTACGTACTACAAAAATAACACAAAATGGCAAAACTTATTTATTAATTATGCAGACATATGAATTTGTCGGTCTACATCTATCCCCTCCTCTAAACTTGTTGGTGTTCTTGATGACACATGAATTGAACAATGGGTATAGAAGCATTGAACAAAGTACTGGAATTTCTTGTTGTGCTCCTTCCGCTTTCTTCTATTCCAGATGTCTTCCGCAACTGACATCACTTCAAATTGCTGCCCGAAACACATTGTTCTTTGATTGTTCACTCCACTTTCTACAATCAGCCATATCAACAACTTGATCAACATGACTAACATGACCAACGCGACAGGCAATGCCCGTCGCTACCTGTGTTGGGGGTCAAGGGCTAGTGCCCCTTACAGAGTCAAGGGCCAACGCCCCGAAACCTCAATGGCGAAACCATTGGAACCTTCATTGTATGAGCTGAATTTTTCTCATTGTTAGTATTTTGGTAGTCTTTCCTTGACCCACTTAAACAACTTCTCCTCAACTTTGAATTGCTTCTCTTGCTCCAGATGACTGCTTCTTGGCCTTTGATGGTCCTACCTTAGTCTATGATGGACATCCCTCTCCTTATATGACACCTCCTTGTATGACACATCCTTGTACAACACCTCCTTGCACGACACCTCTTTGTACGATAGGTCCTTGTACAACAAGACCTTGTTTGACACCTCCTTGTACGAAAGGTTCTTGTATGACGCTTCCTCACCATACGGCCTTAAGTCTGCCATCAGAAAATCCTCCATATCGTCCAAGCCTAGATGGCCAAACGACCCTAGCATTTGGTCAGATGCCGAACAATTTCTCTCTTCGTTGTCTGCATCAACCACTTTTGCAACTTCTTCCTGCGCAACTTCAACTACCTACTGGATTTTTGCCTTTTCAATCGAAATCAAGTTCATCTCCTCAATTGTAATTAGGTTTATCAAGTTCACCTCCTCAATTGCAATCAGGTTCACCTCCTCTGCTTCCTGGCTAGGGTTGTGACTCTTCTCCGGTGCTTCAAACTCTATATGCATCACTAGTTTATCTTGACTCGCAACACTTTGACATTCACATGCAAAATGCTTCCACAAATGGCATCGCAAACATTGCACCATGAGTCTACCATCAATATCATATGCAATTCTGCATCTTCTAGTTCTCTGATGGTTGTCATAGATTGTATCACCAGTAGCATCCCCCCTTGGTACAATCTCCCTTTGTGTTGCATATACTTATAGCAATGATCTTGCACTCTTTGAGTCACACTCATCCTCGGAGTCATCATTCTTCTCTTTAGAGTCACTTCCTTCATTGACTTCTTGACCCCAACACTTGAACGATGAACTACTCTCATTTTCAAAATCATCACTCTCACTATCTAAGTCACTCTCAATATCAGAGTCACTTTCATAGCCTGGGTCGTTCTCGTTTGCATTAACATTACCCAAACACTTTAGTGATGTCTTTGCACCACTTTCCAAGTTCAAGGCCTGCTCCAAGGCCTCTTGATATGATGTCTGATGGACCACCCTAATCTTTTGGTACGTAGGAAGAAGTCCTTTTATGAATCACCTCGTCTTTAATGCGTCTGATGGGTCTTCCTCTAGATGGGTAAACAACCCACTCAACCTCCGGTTGTATGAATGGACAAGCTCTTTCTCATCTTCATTCGATAAGTTTCAACAATGACCTCATTGTCATTGTGGAACAACCAGAATTCTTTCACAAATGCATCGTGCAAATTTTCCCGTGTTTGGTAATCGTTGTTTGGCAATCCCATGTAGTAGTCCATTGTGCCTCCACTAAATGGTGCAGGGAATGACCTCCTCCAATCTATACCATTATCTTGCCCAATCACTTTCCACATTGTGAGGCAGATTTTCCAATTCCTGATTGGGTTTTCTCTTGCTCCTTTATGAAACATTGGACATTTACATGATATGTCCAAATTGGCCTTTGTTGTGATAGGGTGACTCTACCTTGGCAGTGGTTGTTCATGTATCTCTCCTTAATCATGCACATTATTGGGTGTACCACCTTGCAATTGCTCTCGTGTTGGACTCTCATCCTGTGCACCATAAAACGTGCCATCCTACAATTGCTCCAATGTTGGACTCCTATCCCTCTCACCATTGAGCATACCAACCTGCAGTTGCTCCAACCTCACACCAACCTACAGTTGCTCTAGTGTCAAACTCTTGTCTTGCACACTATTTGACACAACATCTCACATTTGCATCGATGTCAGACTTCTGTCTCACTCACCATCAGACACATCAACTTGTAATTGCTCCAACACTATTCTTCGTCGACATGCAATTCCTCACCTACACCTTTTGACAACTCCTGCTGTACTTAGTGTCTGCCATTTGTACCCTCGGCTTGTATGGCGACTACTGTTCGCACCTTTCTTTTGTACGACAATGTGCACCTTTGCTTGTACGGTGGCTATCGTACACACCCTATGCTTGTACGGTAGTTGTCGTACACACCCTTTGCTTGTACGGCAGTGTGCACCATTGTTTGTTCGACAACATGCACTGTTGTTTGTATAACAATGCATACCATTGCTTGTACGATGTTTTCCATACACACTTTGTCATCTATACGACGATGTGCCAAATAGACAATGATGCCAAATGTAGCATGATGGGAGTATTCCACACTTGGAGGAACAATTTGAATGACAGATTTAATAATCAACCAGGACTCTTCAATTGTGATGCAACATCACTTGAACGACAACACCTGGTCTGCAACTTTCACCCTGCATCTAAAACTTGAAAGGACCTGTTTACTACAACAATCAACAATGATAACACATGCAATATACATACACTAACAACAACAAATGATAAATGAATATGAGTAGATCTTGTTTTGATAGAGGTTTGTATGGTCAACTACATACATCTTCTTACATATACATCTATCTAGAATAACTCCTTCCAACACCTACATGCTTCAGCCAACAACCACTAGCCCACCTCTCGACAACATCCAAATGACAACCACAAACTTTGGCCTTCGACACAATTGCTACAACCATACGAATGAAGGAGGGAAGGGTCTTATTTATACAATATGAAGTAGTTGCAACCTCCAACTATCTAACACCTCATCATTTTCTTAAATTACATTTGACATGCATTTGACTTACATTTACATTTCATTTTGTGAGTCACTTTATGACTTAATTGTACATAACTTAACATTACACATTATCATATAAAATATTACATTATGACTTTATTAATTATGCCTACTCACATTTCATCAAATACTTTGCGTGCAAACTACAAAATGGCAAAACTTATTTACTAACTACACAGACATATCAATTTGCCTACCTATAGTGCGACACTTTCTTCTCAACGCGAGGACATGGAAAGGTGGCTAACCAACCTTGTTTAGGCTGTCTGCCACCTAGAGGTCTGTTGTTTGAATCCCCTTTGCAATTTTGTGTGATTGTCATTTCTCACCCAATATTCCATTGAGGTGGACATCAACATGGCATCTAATTGTAACAAAGACCACATTTTTTACTACTTATACAACCTCAACCGATTAGGAGAAATGAAATGAAATATTATTAATGTCCTCGGTGGGCCAAAATAAGACCCAAGGGACTATAAGAAGGACAATAATGACTGCCAGCTAGCGGGCTAAAAAAAGCCCAACAAAGAAAAGAACTAAGATAAATACAAGACGAAACTTGACAACCGGGCCAAAGAGAAAAGGAGAAAGAAAAGGGGGACTAGAGGGGGGGAGGGCTGCAGTCCGAAAGAGAGTACACGCCAAGAAGAACGAAGAGAGAGAAGGAGGGGGGAGGGAGCAACCTAGGAGGGGCAAGCTCTAAGAACCCTTCAAAAACTAATCTCTCCTAACAGTCGAGGCCGAAGTATCGGAGTTGAAGAAGTCCATGATATGTTTCTGTCCGTCGCTGGTTCGGAACCCCGACAAGTTGTGGGTGTGCTGTCTAGTGACCCTGCTCCCGTCCGAACTGGATGATGTGGGGCGTTTCTATCCGGAGTCACCTGAGCCGTTAGAGCGAGTGAAGTATGTTGTGATGAGCTGATGTTGAGGAGGGGGAGATCCATCTGGAGGAGAACTGTTATGTTGTCGAAGTTGAGTTATCTCCCTAAGAAAGAGTGCAAGACACTGCTGGTTCAGGTATCTGAAGAAGGTAGAAACATATTGAGAGTTGTCCCTGAAAAGGCAGTGGAATCTACCCCAGACCAGCTTGTAGTGCATTAGTGGCAGCCAAGTGGCGTAAAATGAGTGTCTATCATCAGCAAACGAGCAAACGACATGTGGCGGGCTAGGGGGTTGGATACGGTTTTCCTAAGATTTGCAAGGTTAATTTTTTTGATTTTTAAGATTATTAGGGGAAATCTTTTGGAGGCCATAACTTTTGGATACGGAAGCGTTTTGAGCCTTTTTTTTTTTCAAATCACATGATGTTTGGAGCTCTACGCATTGGTGACATTATTTTATGGACCTGTTCTTTTGTTAGGGGATGAATTATGCAGAATAGTCCTAAGGCCCTTTTGCCCTATTTTGAAAGGGCGAATTTACCATATTCTATGCAGTTAGAATCTTTGGTCTACTTTTTTGGGAGATGAAGTTAGATTTGTGACAATTGCAGCAGATTTTGAGCCTTTTGGAGGCATACAAGAAAAGGATTCAAGAGATGCTTTAGTCAATCCCTCTTCATCCTTTGGTCTATTGATTCAGTTTATTCATGAAGATCTAATTATTCATGATCTCTTCCTTCTTTTATTCTTTGTCCAAGTACTCTTGGAAGTTTGTAATGGCTCTTTTCATAAAAAGATCCATGCAAAGCCTTATTTGGTGATAGAAATCAGGTGGCCTAAGGGCAAGTGGAAGTCTTCAAACAAGGTGATGTATGTTGTAAAAGGGAAAGGTATACCTCCAAGTTCCACCTTATGCGATTATCGAAGAATGAAGCAACTTTTCTTTAGAGGTGGTGGTGATCTTGGCTTCTTTTCTTCATTTGAATCCTTGGTGGAAGTGTTCTCTGGATGTGAGCAGGAGTTTCTAAGAGTGTCAGTGATGACTATGGTCCAACCTAAGGAGACTCTTATGCATAAGCATTTTTGCAACAACAAATTTTAGATAATGAGGGGAATTTAGATGAGTTTACCTCAAGTGCGATGGCCCACTAGAGTATCCATTATGGGGGCGATATATTATTGTCACTAATGTCTTCTCTCCTTGACCCTGCAGTTTAGAATATGAGGGGGGGTTGAAGGTGTAATCTGACTTATGGCCAAGGCCGACATTGTATGATGCAATTTTGTATAAGCCTAAGAGCAATCATTATACAATGTATTTAATTTATTGTAATGTATTATTATTTAAGCCCTATGGGCTGTGGTTAACCTTGTTATGGTTAAACCCATCTTATAAACTTGTAATTAACCTTAAATCCTCTTGTTATGTCAACTTAGGTTAAATTTATTTTTGTTATTGGGATTTTGGTATTGGTATAAATATCCCCCACCATTCTATCCTTTGTATCAGAGTGTTGTGATTCTTATCTACAGATAATATCCCCCACCATTCCATTTTTTGTATCGGAGTGTTGTGCCCACTATATCTTTCTCTCTTTCATCCTTTTTTATGCTTTCTGTATAAGATTTGAGTGGATGGATTGCTTCTATTCGTTTCTGAAAAATATTGTGAATTCCAACAGCCACTGTCTTCATATTTGTGTGGCTGTCTTTTGTTTGGTTAGTAAGTCTTTGCCAACTGTCCTAGATCCATTTAGAAACCCCTGATCAAACAACCAATCTCTTGAACATATGTTACATATTTTCTATGAATCAGATATCTTTCCAACTGCTTTCTACTTCTGCAGGCAGCCAAAAGCATATAACGGTGCATAACCCAATTCACTTGTCTTGATATCCAAAGAGCTTTAATTTGTTTAACAGTAAACAATAATCTATTTAATGTTAAAATGATAATGATGGATTGGTTTAATAAAAAAAAAAATATTTTGAAGGGAAATATTTCAAATCTTTTTTTTATTTGAATCAGTTTGTTTTCTTCTATCTTTATTCTCTGCCATTGAGTGACTCATTAGAATTCATTCTCAGCTTATTGGTTGTTTATCTGGCTGCTAATCCATGATAATTCCACATAATACAAAAGATGAACATTTTTAGAAGCAAATAAAATACTTCACATATTACAATATAAAAAAACAACCTTTTCATACTGGTAACTCTGAGCTAGGATTCCTTTTATATTGAAGTGGCTTGATAATTCCAGAGGACCTTAATTGAAAGTTCAATGTTTTTCTTTTTTGCATAGTTTTGATGCATAAAGATTCTGCTGTATGCACTATAGCAACCAAAATGATACTCTGTCCTTCCAACATTATCCAACACAGCCCCCTTAGTTGTGGCCATTCTTGTGCGAGTATCTTTAGATACTGTATTGGCTCTTTTGAGATGTTTGGTAATGAGGATGGCTTTGTTTCTACTTTGCATTCCACTACTGACTAGTGTTGGTGCTTGGATCCACTTGAACCACTCTCTATTTCTTTATTCTCCCTTTGAGTATTGGTTTCCTCATCACTTCCTCACTACTTGCAACATGTTTAGGGTTTATCCATATCTGGATGCACCCCTTGAGGCTGTGATCTGATGCTGTACATTAGTTTTACTTTAGCACAATTTGCTTTTTTGGTTACTACCGGGCATTGTAATAGTTTATTTCTGATAAGAGTCACATTGGCCTACTTTGGTCATCAGTGGACAATAATAGAGTTATATTATGTCTTACTCCCCTCCTTCAAATACAAGGTATTATGAGACATTGTGTCGTAGAAGATTTGCCTACTAGTAGCATCTTGTTAAATATATAAAACTTGAGATTATATTCTTTGAAAACTTACCCAAAAATGCGCATTTTATGGGGGTCTTTTGTCTTGTTGTTCAATGCCTTCCCAATATTCTCTTTCTTTATATTCATTTTTTTTTTCTTTTAAATATTGAAGTTCTTTATATTCATTTTTTTTTTTTTTAAATATTGAAGCATTTTCATATCATTGATGTCTTGTCAAATAACTATTATTGCAGATCAGTTTAAGCATATTAATACAACTGCATACTCTGTTTCTGCAGGTTGTGGACAAGATGCAATCTAGTGCAAAGTCTGGACGAGAAAATTGGCAAACTGATCTTCCGAAGGTTGGACTTGGTGTAAAAGTCATAGAAAGGCTGAAAGTTGAGAAGTCAAAAGATGTGCAATGGCAGGGGAAGTGCTCTGGCACAGTGTATGGACAACTATCAATAGAAGGCCCAGTTCTGTTTTTCATTTGTTCTTTAATACATTTGACAGCATAATTGTTTTGTTTATTGGGATATTAATCAATTGTGTCATGATTAATGATTCAAATTAATTGTGATATGCAGATACATTGGTGGAAGCGAATCTGATGGGCACTTTTCCTTGATAAATGAAGCATATTCAATGTCAGTAAGCAATGTAGACTGATTTCTGTTCTTGCTTTAACTTTTGATGTTTGGGCAGATGTTCACATAATTAAGTCCATAGGAATTGAATGCTTCCAGTATCAGATATCTTGATTTCCTATTAAACAATTATCTCATTTCAAGTCCATATCTGGAACTGAATACAAGAAATTTAAATGCATTTTTTCCATCCTTGTTGGTCCAAATTCGGTCAACAGAATAAACTGGAAAAATGATAGTTCACATTTTCAGTTTGGCATTAGCATACTCATAGCAGAGAAACGCTGACTTTGCGCAGACTCGGCAAGGCCAATTTTTGACTTGGAATCGGACTCGGCAAAAAAAGAAACGGAAGAAAATGCAATTTTTCATTGGGAAAAAGTTTTTTTTTCATGCATATCACACTTAATTAACATTATTCAAATCCAAAATTAATACTGTTAGTGATACAACCTTAAACTAACATGAAAGTGACAAAACACACTTCAATTAAAAAATTTTCAATGCCTTCAAGTATTCTTGTATTGCTTATGATATAAAAAGGTACAAAATGCCTCAATAGGCCCACTACAACAATCAACTAATCTATCTAGCGTCTTGCAATGCCTTTGCCCTTTTCCCTAGTTGAAGCTCTAGTCCTCTTTATTTGTGTTTATGCTTGTGTGTCTTCCTCTGCCTTTGCCACTAACTCCTCCTCTATACTTTCAAAATCATCCATTGAAAAGAGAGGCTCTTGTTGCTCCTCCTCTGGCTCTGTGATCCATTCAAATGATGGATCAATCTCATCTAAATCAATGGCTTCAGAATTTGATCTCGCAATTTTTTTGTGGTGGAGGTGAAGGTTGTAATGAACAAATACAAGATCATACAATTTTTGTTGTGTGAGTCTATTACGCTTCTTGAAGTGAATGTGCTCAAACATACTCCAATTGCGCTCACAACCTAAAGCGCTGCATTGTTGACATAAAATTTTCATGGCAAAGCACTGAAGATTAGGCATATACACACCAAAGTCCTCCCACCATAAATCTAGAAACTACCAAAAAGAAAAAAAAAAATTTATAACTTATGTAAAATTGTAAATTGAGATTATTTTTGAAGACAAAATCAATAATAATTTGATCCATAATGGTTACCAGTCCTCAAAGTTGCCCTTCGTCAAATGCACCATGGGATTGTGAAAAGGTAGGCTTCACATCTTTTGTAATCCTGCAACTCATCCTATATCATATGGTGAGTGTTCTCATTTGGCACCATCCGGGTAAGGCATTGGTGAAGGCTCAACATCACCTCATAGTCAGCCTCGAATGAATCATCATAAAAGAATTTGGGGTTGAGGTAGTACCCCGCTGCATGTAGTGGGTATGGAGCTGAGAAGTCCACCGCTGGTCAATCAATTCCTAAATGGGATTGTCTTTGGACTTAGCATAATTATAAAATGAGGCAATTGCCTCTTTGGTCCTAGCCATGGTCTCATTTATGTATCCCATTGGTGATTTTTCTCCATTAACAAGATGGATAACCCTCACCAAAGTCTTTGACACTTGAAGTCAAATGAGAGATTCTAGTTATTGTTAGCAACTTAGTTGTTTGAAATTACAATTCAAAACTTGAAAATGGAAAAAGAATTAAAAAAAAAAAACTAGTCTTGTTCCTTGATTGCCTCATTCATAGCTGGGGAACCCATGTATGGTTGTAGATGAATTTTGTAATACATTTGGTCTTATTTACAACCTTACATGCTCAAGGTAATTTCTCAATGTCTTCAAGAAGCAAATTGAGACAATGGACTGCACATAGTGTCCAAAAATCATGGAGAATATCTCCTCCAAAATCCTTCTAGTTGCCACATATGTTGTTGCGTTGTTGTGATAAGTTGGACAACATTGTCCTCCCCTACTTCCAATAATCTCTTCCAACAACCTAGCAAGCATTTTGGCACTCTTAACTTGTGCCGATGCATCCACTGACTTAAGCAACACAATTCCTCTTGTAGAAGCAGCCAAAAAATAAATCAATGTCCGATTCTTCCCATCGGTCTACTCATCGGACATGATCATGCAACCCCTTTTTATCCATATCCTGCGTTGCTCTTCACCCAAGAGCTGGATATCCTCCACGGATTCTTGAAGGAGAGGGCCTCTAAAATCATCATAAGTGGGCGGCTTAAATTCTTGGGCCACAAACTATGAGGGCATCAACCATTGTGGCCTTGTGCCTCTCTTGGTTCCATGTAGTTTTTGTCTTGGAGTGTGGGTTGTGACCCTAGCGTGGAATGTTCCATGAAAAATGACTCCTCTGTCCCGCTTCTTGGGTTTGCCATAGATGAACAACTAGAGGTGCTGCTGCTACCCTCTGTACGAGGCCGAGGAGTAGCCATAGCTTTGCTTGTTTTTCTTTTTAGTTCTTTCTTCTCTTCATAATGTGCCAGGAGGGCATCGTATTCCCTTTGTACTTCACGTTCCGCGCTATCACATAGCTTGACATCATGACCAGCTATCTTTGCCAAGTGGTATTAGAGGCAGTTTATGCCTCCATGAATTTTTTCACCACAAAAGTTACAATACGCCTTCCCTTTCTTCAAACCATCCTTTCCATACTTCCAAGCTGGGTCTCTTTTTCTTGTCATTTTATTTCAATTTGGCTTCACATCGAAACAATAATCAAGTAGTTAGAAACTTTAAAAAAGAAAAAAAAAGCCCTGGGGTTTAAGGATTGATAATTGAAACTTCGTTTTTTTACATCAAATGTAACTGTTGGGTGGCTGTAAAATTCTTGAAAACTAAGAAAAATTTGGGTTTAGGATGCAAATTTGTTTTTGTGGGTCTGATTACACCTTATCTTTGCTCTCTCTGCAAGTAGGAGCAGCAAAAATGTGGCCAATTTGGAAAAAAGAAGTATTTATGCTGTTTTCCTGTCATTCTGCCACTGCAGCTGAGTTTTTTTCTCGGACTCGCGAGTGTAAAAAAAAAAACTCGCCAGTCAAAAAAAACTCCATGAGTCCAGAACAACTCGTCGACCAAGTCCCAAAAACCCGGAAGGGCTGACTTAGGCACAGACTCGGCGAGTTTTTCAAAAACTCACCGAGTTTCATAACTATGAGCATATTTTTGGTTTCTTTTGTCACTGAATGATGAAATGTTGACTTGGCAATTGGCATCCACCCTTAAGTATTGCTCGGCAAACATAAAATGCTGTTTTTTGAATTTTCTTATATGCAAGGATGTTCTTGATTGTTCCCTTGATTTTAGAGTGTAGTTGCCAACATTTAAGCAGAGAGATTTTTATGACATCGAGATCCAGGTTTTGCATAGATTTGAATTGACATACATTTTGCTGCTTGTCTGCCCCCTTCCTTTGCAGCAGAGTCACTATCTCTTGAAGGTCGGAAGGAGTCTTGTCCCTTGATCTTGCAAAAGGGAAAAGGGGAATAAAAGAGATTTTGTAGGTGCTTTAATGCATGGAGCAGCCACCTGTGCTGGCTCATTGCCCTTTGAATTAGAGATTTTTCAAGTCCTCTTGAATTTTCTTGTTAACAAGTTTATGTGTTTTGGACACTGTTAAACATTTTCTGTGTGTATAATTAACATGACCAGTCTTCTTACATCATGGATGATATCTAATATATTGGTGATCAGTCTATTGCATCCATCTATAAGTCTGAACTATTTACCTTGCAGATATCATGCCACGGATTTTCCAGATCCTGGTAGTGCTCTTATCAAGTCACTCATTTTCCAAGTCTTTGTAGTGGTCTTTTCACAACGATTCTTCTGGCAGCTATTTCAATCTTTTCTTAACACACATCTAATCCAAAAGCATGTCTAATAGTACTTTTATTTCTTTTATGACCATGTCCTGAGGTTAATTTTTGATAAGACACAGAAAACAAGCATTTTTGCTTAAACAAAAATAAGAAAGGCCAGGTGGCGGAAGTTGCTATAGTATACAGCCAGGAGTGATGCTGTCTGAATCTTTATTCATGTTGTTTCTTGCTCTTTATGCAAGGCTGAGTAGTTTCACTTTGGATTACTAGTTCCTTCAAATTTTGAAGGGATAGTTCTTTTGCCTGGGTTTCCATGCTATGTTGCTGGAAACTACCCTGTTCAGAAAACTTTTATATTCAGGAAACATCCAGAAAACCTTTCCCTGCATTCCCTGAAAGGACAGAAAATGAAATGAAATGAAATATTATTAATGTCCGCGGTGGGCCAAAATAAGACCCAAGGGACTATAAGAAGTACAATAATGACTGCCAGCTAGCAGGCTAAAAAGCCCAACAAAGAAAAGAACTAAGAAAAATACAAGATCAAACCCGACAAACGGGCCAAAGAGAAAGGGAAAAGAAAAGAAAAGGGAGAGCAGAGGGGGGAGGGCTGCAGTCCAACAGAGAGAAGTGCATGCCAAGAAGAACGGAGAGAGAGAAGGAGGGGGGAGGGAGCAGCCCAGGAGGGGCAAGCTCCGAGAATCCCCCAAAAACTAATCTCTCCTAACAGTCGAGGCCGAAGTACCGGAGCTGAAGAAGTCCATGATATGTCTCTGCCCATTGCTAGTTCGGAACCCTGACAAACTGTTGGTGCGCTGTCTAGTGACCCTGCTTCTGTTCAAACTGGATGGTGTGGGGCGTTTCCGGTCGAAGTCACCCGGTCCGTCGGAGTTGGTGAAGTATGTTGTGATGAGCCGATGTTGAGGAGGGTGAGATCCATTTGGAGAACTTTTATGTCGTCGAAGCTGAGTTATCTCCCTAAGAAAGAGTGCGAGACAACGCTGGTCCGGGTATCTGAAGAAGGTAGAAACACATCGAGAGTTGTCCCTGAAAAGGCAATGGAACCTACCCCGGATCTCATAATAAATGGGACAACAAAAAATGAAGTGATGCAGGGTCTCAACTTCACCCAAGGAGCAAAACAAGCAAATCCGCTCCTCCATCGGAAGATGGTGATCTGACTCAATCCGGAGTTGGTGAGAACACACCCTGAGTTGCCCAATAGTGATCCGAAGACTATGCATTGTGTGCTGCTGAAGGTATTGTGGAGGAACTATTCTGCCCTCCTGTATCTGTAAGAAGTGCTCATGGTAGAAAGACAGCTTGGGGGAAAGAGGGGCAACAGGAGAGATCCATGTGCATCTGGTGTACTGGAGACTAACATCCTTCCGAATCTCGTGGAGCATCTTCTCCTTAGTAAGCCGAGAGGGGGGGAGAACCCCCAAAGAATAAGGGGGCAGCCTGTCTATCCGTATCTGAATGCTGGCCAGGAGAGTAGAAACCTGAAAATACCAGCTCCTCCGGCCTCCCCGAGAACTCGGAGAGAGTTCCATCGAGGAGCGAAGGGCGAGGTAAGGGTACCGCCTGCAACCCTCAGGGGTATCTCCGAAAGTACGGATCCTGTGAAGATAACCGATAATCAGGAAGATAATCTCAAGCCGGAGAGGAGAAGCCCCAAACTCTGCCAGAATAATAGAACGAGGGACTGTTCCCTTGCAACGAATGAATCGTCGAAGAAAGAGTGTCTGCACTCGTTCAACCCGTGACCACTCAGCCGGGCCAAGACTAGGGCCCCAAACCACTGACCCATAAGTAATAGTTGGCTTGACCAAAGCGTCAAAGATCCTCATCTTCACAGGTATATCCCGAAAATGTGCTTTGAAGCAATTCCTCTCTAGCAAAGACAGAGCTGCATACCCCTTACACACCCGGACCTGGGCGGCGGGTTTCATACCAAAAGTGGGACCAATGAAAAGAACCCCCAAATACACATAAGAGGTGGTGATTTCGACCTCCTGGCCCTGGAAAAGGAAGTGGAGATGGGATAGAGCCTCTTTGGTAGTATTGAATACCATAACCTTGGTCTTAGAAAGATTCACCGTCAACTGTCTCGAGTCACAAAAAGCGGCAAGTGTGTCCAGATGACGCTGAAGCCCCTCAGGGGATGAGGCCAAAAGAACAACATCATCAACAAAGAGGAGAATAGAAATCAACACATGGTGAAGAAGGCAACCATCCTCTGGGTGAGCGTTCTCCCTGATAAAAGTCTCAAGCTCGTCGATAAAGATCCCAAAAAGTGTCGGCGAAAGGGGGCATCCCTGTTTCACTCCTATGGTGCTAAGAATATTGGCTGAAAGCCCTTGAGGGGAGCGAAACCGACCTTTCACAGTCTCATATAACCGTGTAACCGCTGTCAAAAGCTGCCCAGAGATGCCAATTGATCGAAGCCTCTCAAGAAGTAAATGTCGAGGCACCGTGTCGAAAGCTTTCTTGAAGTCTACAAAGCAACAATAAACCTTCGAGGACCTGGAACGCGCCTCCTCAATAATAGCTCTGAGGACTAGAATGTGATCTGTGGTCTGATGATCTTGCCGAAAACCAGCTTGGCCAAGAGCCCTGAAACCCCCCTCCTCCAACCTTCGAGAGAGAAGCACATCCAATGCTGTGGCATAGAGCTTGGCAAAGATATGCCCAATCATGATAGTCCTGTAGTTATTGGGTTCATGGGGATCACCTGCCTTATGAATGGGGTGAATGATATGCTGAGTCCAGGACTCAGGAAACCCAGAACAGACAACAAGATTAAAGAGATCAGCAAGGGGCCCAACAAGAGGGTCAATACCATGCTTCAAAAATTCCGCCTGTAACCCATCCAAATCTGCTGCTTTGCTTGTACAGAGTTTCCAGATAGCCTGCCTGACAAGACCAGTAGAAAAGAGGTGGCACGAAGAGGGGGGGGAGGGAACAAAAATACGAGGCTGATTTGGGATGGTATAAAGGGAAGAGGCATGGATGGTCCAAGAGGAAAGATCGATCCCATGAGTAATCCGATCACGGGGGAGGATAAGGCGCCAAAAGGATTTAGGAGATTGCTGAAGGGAGTGGATAAGATCAAGTCGATGCCGAGAGAGGAAGAGACGCTTCTTCTTTCGAAGAAGCATCCTATAGTCTTTGTGAGAAATGGCATGGGGCTGGGAAGGATTTCGAATGGCATATTTCAACCTTCGGTGGGCAGACTTACATTCCTCATCATACCATATGTTCATGGGGCAATGACCAGGGGGACGAGGACGAGGGGGAGGACGAATAGTGTGGGGGTATGATTCCAAAGCAGCCTTCCAAATAGTTTGGACCAAGCAAGCATAACGATCGGAAACATCGGAAAGAGAAGACACCTTGGGGAGAACATGACGCAACCGGTCCATGTAGGTAAAGGAATAATAATAGTCAAAGTCTATAGTGACTCGAGGGACTGAAGGGGAGGGAGGAGGGGGAGGAGTAACAGGAAGGGAAACAGTGGATAACGTAAGAGAAAGAACTGAATGATCGGTAAGGGGAGGAGGGTGATCAGAGACGTTGAATCGGGAAATGAATGGAATGAGGGTGGTAGAGGAAATAGCATAGTCGACGACACTGGCTCCACCACTATGAGGAAAGCAAGTAAACCCACTAGAATCTGGAAAACAAGATATACCATTGAGAAGAACTAGCCTGTTGGATTCACCCAACTCAATAAGATGCTTACCATAAGCAGTCACCTGTGTGTCGCTGGAGGTTCGAGCAAAACCAAGGTCCTCAAGATCCAATTCCCGAGTCTGCATCTCATCGGTTGTGAGGTCATGAAGAGAAACCTGGATAGGTCCGGTCCGAGCATTGAAATCTCCCAACAAAAGTATCTCCCCTAAAGCCGAGTATCTAGTAATGTCCTCATAGAGATCCTGGAAAGGGTCCCCGTCCGTGTGAATAACAAAATTGGACGTGGTGGGGGGAAAGTAACAAGTGGCAATGTAGATATCCCAAAGAGGTGGGTGACGAAGGATTTTAATCCATAAAAACCTGGAGTGGGGGTCAGTTGAAACCAAGGAAACCGAACCCTGGAGCTTATCCTTGATAAGAGCAAGCAACACCTCCCCGATCCTCTAACCCCTCCAGAGCGTCGAGTGAGTTGCCGACAACCTGGACCACCAAAAGTAACCGAGAGATAACTGGAAGGGCCCGCTCGGGACTCTCGTGCGTCTCACAGATAAGAATGATGTCATGTCTACCAATCACATCAAGAAGGGACCCTGGGGCAGACCACATCATACCATTGCAGTTCCAACAAGCTATAGCTAGCTTATCTGCCACCCCCCTTCCGTGCCGATGGAGTCATTTGTTAGGCAAGGGTTTGGACCAACCAGGTGGGGGAGAGTCCCTAATCACTGCACGCAAATTACGAATAACTGCCCATTTGTTAGCTTTCCTGGCTGCGGCTACTTGTTCCCTAGCTTTCTTCAATTCTTCAACCTGGAGTTGCGTAAGGTCCTCATCAAGGTAGATCTTGTCCTCAAGAGTAAATAATTTCCGTTTGGCCCTCAACGCCTTCATACGCTCTTCCGCATTTTTGAAGCGTATGACCAATGTGGAGTTGGGAGAGAACCATGCTCTCTCGAGAGTAACATCTGTTAACTCAAGAGTGTTGTGAATGAAGGCATTTCCAGCTTGAAGCGGATCAATAGGTTTGGGCACCCCACGAACCCTAAGATTGAGCGCTTTCGCATTACGGATTCTTTCTTCTTCAAATTTAGCTTGGACAGCCAACTCAACTATGGGAGGGGGGTTCTTCTTTCCGGCTACAACCTGAACCCAAGATTGTTGGTCAGCTAATTTTTGGCTTTGTGCAGTTGATGCTTCTTTGAGACGTTCCTGCTCAGCAAGAAGAACAGCCTGTTCATCTCGAATTTTTAAGATTTCAGAGTGTAAATTCGTGAAATTCTGAGGAGGCTGTTCGGTATGTGTAGTCTGCAATTGAGTAATGATAACTTGCTGATCTTGAAGTTTAATTTGGAGATCTGCAATAATGCGGCTGCCATCTTTCACTTAGTCTTGCCAGCTACAGAGAAACTGATTGCTTTTCATTAAATATAAAAAGAAAAATTCAGGCCAGTAAAAGTGGGTCATTTGGGTCGACAAAATCTATTCTGGCTTAACAAAGATGTCTCAAAAACTAATCAAAATTACCTAATGAGGTTTAACTGAGAAATAAATAAAGAATTAGAACCAAAGTTACATAATGACTTCCAGATCGGGATGATAGGAAACCTGGGGACAACTTTCTGGTATGTCTGGTGATGAAGGGCCTTTTTTGAGAATGACATGGATAAGAAAATAAAAAAAAAATGCAAAAAAAGCATAAAATAGAAAAATTATGAAAACACATGCCAATGTGGCACTATTTGAGGCATCCACTAAGACATATGGCACCATTGAAAGTGTTCAGCACTTACGTGACAGGCCGCTTTGGCAAATTACAGTGACAAGACCCCAGCTATAGACAAACGTGTTTTTTGGCCAGTCAGAAGAAGACAAGCATAAAAGTTTATTTGCCAAAGCTTGAAATCAACAAATCAGACAAGGAGAAATGGAAAATTGTGAATAGTCTATATCAGTAATTCATGTTAAGAGTAGGTAGCTTTGAAAAACCTTACAAACTGAAATTCAGTCATTAATTTGGTTGTTAAAACTTAATATCATTTTGAGGTGATATTCTGGATGCCAAACTTTTTCATCTAACTTTGTTTTTGACTATTCCTTTCTTGTTGGTTTCAATTTTTAAATCTCTATGCATTGGTGGCGTTCCTTTCTAGATTTATAGCAACCTAGTGTGACTAAACAAAGCAAGCTTTTAACACAATTTTCTGCTTTGTGGCATGTACTGAAGACTTTTGCACTTGTGATATTGTGACATTTGAGAGATAATGGCATGTAACAGGCTAGTTGATGCCTTCTCTTTGAATATGCTTTGACATCTTGTTTGCTCAACTCTTCTAGAGTGACTACCCTTTGGACATATCTTGGAATCACAACATGGTACTTGGTTGAGGAATACGCTTTGGTGACTCCTGGCATAAGAAAATCATCCAAGGTCATATATTATACGAACATCTCTTTAATAATGGTCCCTACTACAGTGTGTTCTACAAAAGATCTCTTGATAATTATTATGGCTTATGTGTCCTTAGTCTAGAGGACAAAACAGAGGTTTGCATTTTGGGATTGATCCTATACTTGCCCTTTATTGGAGAAGAAATTTGTGGTTGATGTATGGATGCCAATGATACGACCATCTCTCTTGGTTTGTTCCAATGTGAGTAAGGGGAATGCATAGATTCTTGGCAGATTATTTTTGACAAAGGATGTGACACCAAGTGGGAGTAGATTGTTTAGATTCTTAAGAAACATGCTAGAGTTTTTGGAAATAGGATTCTCTAGGAGATGGAAGGGATAAGTGATGGACTTAAAAATAAAATGAAGGGTGGTTCCACTAAAAAAGGATATGAAGAACAATGCTTGACAAAGATTGGATATTTACACTTAATACTCAGTAGAATTGGGAGAGATGAAAAAGGCATTGCTTCACCAAGGTTATAGAAGAAAATGTCATTTTAGGCTTGGGATACCAAAGTTCTTTGACAAAGATCTATTCTAGATGAGACCATGAACAAATTTGTTATGACAAGAAGACACTTTGGTTCATTGCTTATAATAGATGATGTGTGATAGAATAAGAATTCAGAAGATCTTGGTTTGCTTGCCAATCAAGTTGGTCATGGGTCAGGAGCTATTGTCAAGAGAGAGATATGACACTCTAAGCCCTACCAATTAGAACATTATCCTAGAGTCTAAGACCTCTATTAAAAGACATGTCTTCTATAAAAAAAAATTCCATCTTCTATTAGAGAGAAGGGGATCGTGTGCCTCCCTCATATAGAGTTGGATACTAATGGTAAATGAGGTAAATTATGGACAGTGATAATATTGTCATGAAAGTGGATTGGGGGTTCACGGCTGATGCATCTTTGAGGTTTTCAATGTCACATGGGGTCATTTGGGTTTGACCCTTAGGCTTCCCCTACATGTTGAGTCTCTTTGTAAATTTTATATCCCATGGTGGTAAAAGAGTAGTGCTAGTCCATCATGGTTAACGCCATGGAGTGTGAGTTCTTAAGAATGCTCATGATGAGATAATTACTTGTGTTGACAATGGAACTATAGCATATAGTGTGGTGCAACCTCTATGATGGATTTCTTTTTCTTGTTCCTTTTTTTCTTTATTAAAAAATTTCAGGATTTTTAAAAATTTGCTTTCGTTTTGAAGAACCTATAGGATATGGTCCAAATAACCTTTACATGTGAAACAAAATGGGTTATGACGTAGCCTTGAAACTACGTAGAGAGTCCCATTGGCCTTCATTGGTGCACTTTAGATGGTTCATGACTCATCCATAAAGCTAATCCCTAGATAACATTTCAATGCGGCTGACTAGGAGTGGAATGACCTAAATGACCAACCTTCCATCTTCCAACATATGGATCATGTCATTTCCTCAAAAGCCATTAGATGTAATGATTTAGATTTTCACATTTTATTCAAGAGGTCGAAATAATTGAAAACTTTGTGCTTTCTATGATCATGTTTATGGTCACCCAACAAAGTCATCTCATGGCACCTAGTTTCAACATTTAGAATTTTGATTAGATAAAGAGTGGGAAGTATTGAGCAAGATTAAAGGATTTGTAGGGCTTGTTTTAAGCATAATGGTGAGAAGACTCAACAAAACTTGTTTGGCTATTTTTGAATTGAACTTGGGACTCTAAACAAACTTGAAAACAAATTAGCAAATAAATAATTTGCAAAATACATTTATTTTTGACACACACACGCATGCCTTCCATGTCTAGTTAGATTAAAAATATCAATATTAATTATAACTTAAAAAAAAAATTTCAATTTAATATTGAAAAAGGAACAATATAAAAATATGTTATAAATTTGATTCCAAACTTTCTCAAATCCATCCAAAATATAAAATATCATCAAGCTATAGTCTTTGTCTTTTCCAGAGAAGCCTTTAGTAATCTCTTTGATTGTTCCTATGGCTCTTCCTTTGCCTTGGCACCACCTCTTTCTCTGTGTTTTTAAATTCCTCCAATGAGAAAAGAGAATTTTCTTGCTTTGCAAATTCTGATGCTAGATCAATTTCATCTATGGCAATTGCCTCATAATTGCTCTCCATTATATGTTTATATTGAAGGCGAAGTTTGTTATGCACAAAAAAAAGGTTGTTCTATAGGTGGATGAGTTTGTGCATGAATGCATGAACGTTCATGTATGCATAAGCATTGAAGGAATCATGAACATTGTGAGCATATGAACCATCGTATGAAGTCATGTCATATGACGTGTTGTATAGTTTCTTGTATGTGTTGGTCATCACAAAGTGTTGCCATGTGTGTAGTCATAACATGTGTTTGTAATATATAATATATAACGTCTTATGGTATATGTTTAATGTTTCATGTATATGGGGAGTTCGGTGGTTCTCAATCACCTATCGGTTCTCTTGATGCCTTTATGTATTCCATCTACCTTGGTTAAGGTATGATATTCATTGTGTGTGGTAGCCTAGAAGGATATCTATATTGTTTGTATAGTTCAACTAGACCATCATGTATATTGGATAGTTGAATTGTAAAAGTTCTTCCTATTGTGCATCTTTATATCTAATGGAATTGTGATGTACATGTTCAACCTTTGTTGGGTTAGTTTATTGCGCTTTTGCAAGTGCATGTGTTTAAAGATACTACAATTGCACTCAAATTGAGAAGCTTTATGTGATTGCTATAAAATGCAAATCACTAGGTACTAAATGTTAGGGAGTTTTTGCACTATCGTCTTCCCATTATAAATCTGTAAAGTGGAAATAAAAAATTGAATAATTTTAATTTTAACGTAACTTATAAATTATAATTCAATTAGTACATGTCCATAAAGATTGATTTTTCAGGTCAGAAAATAAAGGTCACCTAGCCTATGAGTAATTCTTCTTCTAATTCATATAGTGATGAGAAAAGATAGCTTTCTACACTTTTGAAAAATTGACAACTCATCAATGACTCTATCCAGAATCTCGTTAACGAGTACCATCTTTTCATTGTACTTGTGAGGATGTCTTCATCTTCAATAAAGGTACAGTCATAAGAATATCTATAGTTGAAATAGTACCTTGTTGCATGTAATGGCCTATATATATAGTCCTCCCATCACTAATTTTGTCCCCAATGGGATGCTATTTGTTCTCTTCATGGTTATAGAAAATTCTTTTACAAAATTCCCAAAACTGGTACTGGGTTTTAACGAAAAAAGGGTCTATGTCAACCCTTTGGAAATTATCCTACATATCCTATGTCTTAAGTCAAGATAGAACAAGTTCTATGCTTGATTCTTGTTTTAGTTTCATTTAGCATTCCATCCCCGTGCTTTCCACAAGTTTAAGATATAAAACTTTCCTTGTCTTGAGATAAGAGGATCTAGGTCTTACCAACGTCCCAAACAATATTTAATTGGGTTTTTGGGAATCGAAACTTGGTGAAAAACCTACATGGAAGCCCCAATCACACCGTAGCATAGGAGGAATCACCCCAACATACATTAGAGTCGGTTCTCTTCAACCTTATTAGGGCTAACTGAAGGAAGGGCCTATTGATCCGATTGTGTGCTGCCACAATCCCAAGAGTTCAAAAGACTAAATACCCATTGCATTTTTGGCAAAAGGGTTTGCCCCACCCATATGAGCATCAAGATGATGAAATAGCCTCTTTAGCCTATCCGTGGCCTCATACATATATCCCATAAGTGACTTTGCAACATCAATTAGGTGAAGAACCCTCAAATGGTTCATTCATTTGTAAGAAATTAAATAGAAAATTTTGATCAACAATATTTTGTAAAAGATAATGATTAACAAACTTGAATAGCAATTTTGCACATGTACACTACACTAAGGAGAACTGAGTATTAGAGTGGAATGAAATTCCATCATAGGAATATGCCACAAGAAATAAATTGTAGAAGAAGAGCATCACAATGAACAGGTTAGAAAGCAAGAGGGCCAACTACCCCCCACACATATGCCACGACTCGATGTTAATAGGATTAAGGATCCACATAAGTAGGACCGGGGACTTGCACCTCTAAGCTTGCCACCCATTGCCAAAGAGTTTTGCAAATGGTGGGGCTCATAAACCACTCAAGTTCTACAACCGGAATGATGTGGGATTATTAGCTATGCACATGCACACTACACTAAGGAGAACTGAGTATTAGAGTGGAATGGAATTCCATCATAGGAATATGCCACTAGAAACAACTTGCAAGAGAAGAGCATCACAATTAGAAAGAAAGAGGGCCGACTAGCCAGGACACACATGCTACAAGTCGATGTCAATAGGGGGAATCCCACATAAGTGGGACTGAGGGCCTGCACCTCATTGTCTAAGATTTTTGCAATTGATGGGGCTCATCAAACACTCATGTGCCACAATTGAGAACAAATGTGGGATTATTAGCTATTATGCACATGCAAATTGCATTAAGGAGAATCTAGTATTAGAGTGGAACAAAATTCTATCATAGGAACATTCCACTAGAAACAACTTGTTGTAGAAGAGCATCACAACAAACCAATTAGAAAGCAAGAGGGCCAACTACCCCCCCCTCCCTCCACACACACATGCTACGACGTGATGTTAATAGGGGTGAGTAATCCCACATAAGTGGGACCGAGGGCTTGCACCTCTAAGCCTTCTACCCCATTGGCAAAGACTTTGGCAAGTGGTGGGGCCCATCAAGAAGCTCATCAGTGTAGTGCCTGCTAGTTTTATTAAAATATTTTATAGTCATTGCTCAAATAACTGAATAAGTAGTTGGTTAGCTTAAAGTTAGGTTTTTAAAACTTGATTGACTGGTCACTTTAGGGATATGTTGATGACAAAAGAAAGAACGTCTAACTTGTCTTATTTACATGATATTTCAACATATATTATGACATAATCTTGACTAGAGGTATACGAGGATTAGCTGAACCAAGTAAATCATTTGATCAATGGGCAATTGATGGAATACCAAACGGAGTAGGTATTTTAGGTCTCTTTGTAGGCGAAGGAATAAGATATTTAGGGGGGGGACGTATATCTTCCTATATATTCGGGTCTTTATTCTGTGTATTAAATTGTTGAAATGGAATATAACATACTGCAACACAATTCGATTTCTACTTAAATAAATAAATATGCAATATGAATAATTGACATTTACAATGCATACACTGAGCATAGCATATATCAAACTGCCTGGCGCAACAGTTCAGACTTGCTGGAACAGGATTCAGTCTACTTGGAACAACACTCAATTTGCCTGGAACAACACTCAATCTGCTTGGAACAATACTTAGTCTTCCTGGAATAGCCAACTTCTACCACCACGTGCAATGCCAATGTACAACAGCCACATTTGATACAAACCCTCAATACCATGCCAACCTTTCCTACCAACCTTGATACTTATGTACCAATATTTCCTTCAAAACCAACTCTTCGAATGAATGAGGGAGGGGTCTTATTTATACAACTAAAAAGTAGTTGCATCCTCCAACTACCCGACACCTCATCATTTTATTAAATTACATTTGACATGCATTTGACTTACATTTACATTTCATGAGTCACTTTATGACTTAATCATACATAACTTAACATTACACATTATCATATACAATTTACATTATAAATTTATTAATCATGCATACACACATTTTGTCAAACACTTTGCATACGAACTACAAAATAACACACAATGATGAAACTTATTCACTGATAACGTAGACATGTCAATTTGCCTGCCTACATCTATCTCCTCCTCTAAACTTGTTGGCGTCCTTGAACACCAGGGATAGAAGCACTGAACAACGTACTGGAATCTCTTGTCGCGCTCCTTCCGCTTTCTCCTATTCCGATATCTTTTGCAACTGACATCACTTTAAACTGCTGCCTGCAACACATAGTTTCCTGATTGCTCAGTTCACTTTTTGCAATTAGTTGCATCATTAACTTCACCAACATGACGAGCAATGCCAATCGCCACTTGTGTCGGGGTTCAAGGGGGCAGGGTCCCCCTTGTAGGGTCAAGGGGTTGCGCCCTTCACGCGTACCTTGTCATGATACAAGATGGGGTCAAGGGGTAGCATCCCCACGGGGTTCGAGGTAGCACCCTAAAACCTCAACAGCGAAACCATTGAAACCTTCATTGTCGAAGCTAAATTTTTCTCCTCATCTGCATTTTGGTAGCCTTCGCTCGACCCACTTAAACAACTTCCCCTCAACTCCAAATGAATTCTCTTTGGTTCTAGATGACTACATCTTGGCCTTTGACGGTCCTGCCTTAGCCTCTGATAAACATCCCTTGGCCTCAGACAACTCACTTCATTACAACACTTGTTTGTACGATAGTCAGTTATACGACAAAGACTTGTATGGCGGTCATTTGTATGGCAATCATTTGCATGGCAGTCACTGCATGGCAACATATGTTAGAAACACTTGTACAACAACATGTCGACATTGTTTGTTGATAGTGTGCCATCACACCACTGCTTGTATGGCCTTGGCAACTTCTCATCGTATGACCTTGCAACTTTCAAACGACCTTGCTCCAAATGGTTAGACATTGAACATTCTCTCTCTTCATCGTCTGTAGCATTCACTCCATCGTTTGCATCACTTCGCCATCTACATCAACCACTTTTGTAACTTCTTCCTGCATAGCTTCAACTATCTACTTGATTTTTGCCTCCTCAATTGCAATCAAGTTTGCCGCCTCAATTGCAATCAGGTTCATCAAGTTTACCTCCTCTCTTGCCATCGAGTTCACCTCCTTTGCTTCTTGACAAGGGTTGACTCATCTCCGGTGCTTCGAACTCTGTAAGCATCATTGGTTTATCTTGACTTGCAACACTTTGACATTCACGTGCAAACTGCCCCCACAAATGGCATTGCCAACATTGTACAATGGCCCGCCTTCAATATCATACTCAATTCTGCTTCTCATTCTTCGATGGTTGTCACAGATTGTATTACCGGTGGCATCCCCTTTGGTACAATCTTCCTTTATGTTGCATATTCTTGTAGCAATGATATTTAACTCTTTGAGTCACATATATCCTCGAAGTCATCGCTCTTCTCTTCAAAGTCACTTCCTTCACTGACTTCTCTACCCCTATACTTGAATGATGAATTACTCTCATTCTCAAAATCTTCACTTTCATTGTCACATTCACTCTCAACATTAGAGTCACTTTCATCCTCAAGGTCACTCTTATCTACATAAACATGACCCCAACATATTAATGATGTCTTTGCATCACTTTCGAAGTTCAAGGCTTGCTCCAATGCCGCTTGATGTGATGTCAAAGGGACCACCTTGATCTTCTTCCAATACGTAGGAAGAAGTCCCTCCTTGAACCACCTATTTTTCAACGCATCTGATGGATTTTACTCCAGATGGGTAAACAACCCACTCAACCCCCTAGTTGTATGAACGAACAAACTCGTTCTCACCATGTTTCATTTTATAAATTTCAGCAATGACTACATCGTTATTTTGGAACAACCGAAATTCCTTCACGAATGCGTTGCACAACTCTTCCCAAGTCTGGTACTCGCCCTTTGGCAATCTCATGTGCCAGTCCATTGCGATTCCACGAAATGTTGTAGGAATTAACCTCCTCCAATTGGCGTCATTATTCTGCCCATTTGTTGTAGACATGCAAATTGATATGTCTGTAATTGGTGAATCAGTTTTGGGTATTGTGTGTTATTTTGTAATTGTACGCAAAGTGTTTGACGAAATGTGCGTACATATATTTAATAATGTTATAAAGTGCAATTTAATATTGTACGTAATAATAAAGTGATGTTAAGTCATGTAAGTCGACAAAGTTATAAGTCATAAACTAGTTTGTCCTGTAGTGGGAAATGTCATGTAAATGCAAAGATCAAATGCATATGAAATGTAATTTGGGGAAGTTATGAGGTAGTTGGAGGGTAACTACTTTTTGGGTGTATAAATAAGCCCTTCCCTCATTCATTCAAGTTGTTCATTCATTGAAGTGGTTCAAGGGTTCATTCATTCAGCCAGGGCATTGAGGAGAGTCATGCAGGTTGATGGATTAATGGAACAACATTGGTATGTGTGAGAGTTGATGCATATGTGCGTAGGGCATGATGCAGTCCAGTCTTGTATGCAGCCATGAAGAATATTCTGCCTAGGGTTTGCAGGCTGCAGATTGTAATGCTGAAACTGTAATGCTGTACTGTAAATGCCATTGTTAATATAAAACTGCCTGTATTTACTGTTATCTACCATTGCTGCTGCTATTGCCATTGCTACTTCTATTGCTGTTGCAGGTTCTGTGCATTATTATTGCTGTACTACAATGATTGCAAATCTGTAGAATTATTTAAGTAGAAATGGAATTGTGTGTAAGCATGTTAAATTTCATTTCTACATTCTGGCGCCGTTGCTTGTACGAAGTTGGGTCTAATTTGGTGACATGGAGTTCTGAGAAGCAAAACCCTTGGGGAGATGCGCAACGAGAACAATGGAGTGCAGCCAAAGACGTAGGTGAAGACGCACCAGATTTGTTTGTTGATGCAGATGAAGGGCTGTCTAAAGGGACGTGCACGCCAACGGGATGCAAAAATGCAAGTGAACTAGGCTAGACGTCTGCAACACCAGTCTAGACGTCTGCAGGAATGGTGGAACCTGTCTGAACGTCAACAAGACTGATGGCAAAAGCGCAATTAGACGTCAGGATGACGATAGAAGCACAATCAGTGATTAGAATGACAGCAGAATAGGTAGACCAGTCAGCCATTTGGAAGACGATAGAACAAAAGAGGAGCAATCAATGCGAAGTTGCATGTTGATGCAGATTGTTTGGTGTTGAAGCAATTGCAAGTTGTGGTGCACGATGGTGAGCGGGACACGAGTCCGACATCGGTGCAAAAGAAAAATGACATGTCCAACAGTGCACGAGATGGGAGTCCGACACTAGGGAAACTGTAGGTTAGTGTGCTCGATGGGGAGCGGGACGGGAGTCCGACATCGGAGCAACTGCAGGTTGGAATGTTTCATGGTACGCACGAGAGTACAACGGAAGAGCAATTGCAAGGTGATGCGCGTCAGGCTTCGCATAAGGGAGCAATATGCCAAGAACCATTGTCGAGGTTAAGTCAACCTGTGAAACCGAAGGCCAATTTGGGCATACCGTGTAAGTGTCCACTATTTCATGGCGAATCAAGAGAAGACCCAGTAAGGCATTGGAGAATTTGTTGCATGATGTGGACAACGATTGGACAAAATAATGAAGCAGATTGGAGGAGGTGGTTTCCTGCAACGTTTCGTGGATTCGCAATGGATTGGTACATAAAATTCCCAGCAGACAAGTACCAGACATGGGAAGAGTTGCGTGATGCCTTTGTGCAAGAATTTTGGTTGTTTGACAATGATGATGCAGTCATTACTGAAATCTATAGCCTAAAACAGGGTGAGAATGAGTCTGTTCGTTCCTATAATAGGAAGATGAGTGGGCTATTTGACCATTTTGAAAATGACCAATCAGACGCATTGAAGAGAAGATGGTTCATAGATGGACTTCTTCCTACATACCGGGAGAAGATGACAAGTTTCCCTCCGACGTCATACCAAGAGGCTTTGAAATACACCTTGATTTGGGAAAGTGATGCAAAAATATCGAAGTATTGGCCTCATACCAATGAGAGTGATTTTGAGGATGAAAGCGATTCTGATATTGAGACTGATTCAGACATTGAGAGTGATGATTTTGGGGAGGAGAATAGTTCATCGCTACAATATTGGGGTCGAGAAGTCAAGGAAGGAAGCGACTCCCAAGAGACGATTGATGACTCTGAGGACGAGTATGACTCAGAGAGTGCAAGATCATCACTACCGGTATATGCAACACCAAGGGAGATGGTACAAAGAAGAGATACCACTAATGAACCAGTCTATAACAACCGTCAGAGAACTCGCAGACGGAGACTTCAGTATGATAGTGAGGGTAGACCTATTGTGCAATGTTGGCAATGCCAATTGTGGGGGCATTTTGCACGTGATTGTCAAAGTACTGCACAACAAGATGAACCAGTGATTCATCAAGAGTTTGAAAAGTCAGAGGAGAGTTATAGCCCTTGCCAGGAAGCAGAGGTGGTGAAGCCAATTGCATTGGAGGAAGTGAACCTGCTTGAGATGGTTAACTTGATGAGCTTGATTCAAATTGAGCAAGTGAATCTGATTTCAATTGATGATGGAGACTTTCAGCAAGAAGACCAGACGACAGAGTGCAGTCAGGAAGGAAGCCAAACGACAGGGCTTTGTCAGGAGATTGGTCAGATGGATGAGGCTAGGACGGCTAGAGAATGCAGTCAGATGGTGGAGGAGTCGTCGTCTGAGGTGAAGACGTCTGAGCAGGAGCCGTTTGAGGTGAAGACATCTAAGGCGAAGTCGTCTGAGAAGGACTCATATGAGGTGCAGACGTCTGAGCAGGAGCCGTTTGAGGAGAACCTGTTTGAGGCGAAGCCATCTGAAAAGGAGTCGTCTGGAAGGTACACGTCTAGCAAGTACACGTTTGGAAGGTACACGTATAGAAGCTCCCTGTCTAAGGCGTACACGTTTGGCAAGTTGCTCGTTTGAGACGTCTATCCATATGGCAAGTTACCCGTCTGAGACGTCTACCCATCTACACTACTTGCCTTAGATGTCTACTTTCTAGACGTCTACCTGTTCGTCCTAAACGTCTATTGTATAGATGTCTATCTTGTTGTCTTAGACATCTACCAGTTTGTCCTAGATGTCTACTGTCTAGACGTCTACCTGTTTGTCCTAGATGTCTACTGTCTAGACGCCTACCCTATCGTCCTAGACGTCTACTATCTAGATGCTTACCCTGTCGTCCTAGACGTGTACTGTCTAGATGTCTACCCTGTCGTCCTAGACGACTGTTATCTAGACGTCTACCCTGTCGTCCTAGACGTCTACTATCTAGACGTCTACCTGTTGTCCTAGACGTCTACTGTCTAGACGTCTATCCGTTCGTCCTAGACGTCTATTGTCTAGATGTCTACTTGTTCGTCCTAGACGTCTACCCGTTCGTCCTAGACGTCTACTATCTAGATGTCTACCCTGTTGTCCTAGATGTCTACCTGTTCGTCCTAGATGTCTACTGTCTAGACGTCTACCCTGTTGTCCTAGACGTCTACTGTCTAGACGTCTAACCTGTTGTCCTAGACATCTAGACATTGTACCCGTCAGACTTCTCAATCCGTCTAGCCTAATCCGTCAGAGACTAAGCCGTCAAGGATTGTCGTCATGGACATTGTCGTTAGAGATGTTGTCGTCTGAGGCAGTGCAGTCAGAGCAGTTGTCGTCAGAAGTACAATCCGACAAGGGAGATGTCTGTCAGAGGTTGATAAGAAGTCAGTTGGATCACGAAAGCAGTGAATTGGAGCTGAGGGGAAGTAGTTTCAATAGGTTGAGTGAAAGCTTCCAAAATGTTGATGAGGAGAAAAATTTAGTTCAATCAGTGAGGTTTTAGTGGTTTTGCGAGAGGGATGCTACCCCGCAAGGGACGTTGTCCCTTGACCCTGCAAGGGGGCTCCCGCCCCCTTGACCCTCGACATAGGTGGCGACGGGCGTTGCCCGTCATGTTCATGATGTTGATCATGTTGCTCATGCTGCTAATATGGCTTATTGCAAAAAGTGAAGTGCCTATTCAGAGAATACTGGTCATGCTGATCATGCTGATGTTACAACTGCTTGCAGCCAGTGGAGTGCACAATCGGAAAACAAGATGGTGTGAGCAGCAGTTTGAAGTGCAGGTTGTTGCAACAGATGTATGGAACAGGAGGAAACGGAAGGAGCGTGACAAGAGATTCCATTACATTGTTCAGTACTTCTATTCCCAGTGTTTAGCTTGTGTCGTCGAGGACGTCGACCAGTTTAGAGGAGGGGATAGATGTAGACAGGCAAATTGATATGTTTGTAATTGGTGAATCAGTTTTGGGTATTGTGTGTTATTTTGTAATTGTACGCAAAGTGTTTGACGAAATGTGCGTACATATATTTAATAATGTTATAAAGTGCAATTTAATATTGTACGTAAGAATAAAGTGATGTTAAGTCATGTAAGTCGACAAAGTTACAAGTCATAAACTAGTTTGTCCTCTAGTGGGAAATGTCATGTAAATGCAAAGATCAAATGCATATGAAATGTAATTTGGGGAAGTTATGAGGTAGTTGGAGGGTAACTACTTTTTGGGTGTATAAATAAGCCCTCCCCTCATTCATTCAAGTTGTTCATTCATTGAAGTGGTTTAGGGGTTCATTCATTCAGCCAAGGCATTGAGGAGAGTCATGCAGGTTGATGGATTAATGGAACAACATTGGTACGTGTGAGAGTTGATGCATATGTGCGTAGGGCATGATGCAGTCTAGTCTTGTATGCAGCCATGAAGAATATTCTGCCTAGGGTTTGTAGGCTGCAGATTGTAATGTTGTACTGTAAATGCCATTGTTAATATAAAACTGCCTATATTTATTGTTATCTACCATTGCTGCTGCTATTGCTGTTATTGCTGTTATTATTGTTGTTGCAGGTTTTGTGCATTATTATTGTTGTACTACAATGATTGCAAATCTGTAGAATTATTTAAGTAGAAATGGAATTGTGTGTAAGCAAGTTAAATTTCATTTCTACATTTGCTTTCCACATCGTGAGGCAGATTTTCCAATGCCTGACTAGGTCCTCTGTTTCCCTTCCATGAAACATCGAACACTTAACACGATATGCACAAATTGGTTGAGTTAACCTTGGCAGTGGTTGTTCACGTATCTTTCCTTTATCATGCACATCATTGGGCGCACCACCCCACAATTGCTCGTGTTGGACTCCCCTCCCACGCAACATAAAACGTGCCCATTTGCAGTTTCTTTGATGTCGGACTCTTGTCGCATTCACCATCGAATGCACCAACCTACAATTGCTTTGGTGCCAAAATCCTGTCTCACACATTGTTGGATTCACCATCCTGCATTTTCACAGATGTCGGACTCCTGTATCGCTCACCGCTGGACACACCAACTTGCAATTGCTCCAACGCCAAACATTCTTCGTTGTTATGCAATTCCTCACTAACACCTTCCGACAACTCCTGCTAAACCTTGCTTGTATGATCCTTCAACTTACTTGTATGACGTTTTTCCATTATGCCATACACACCCTTTGCTTGTACAGTGATGTGTCATACACACCATTGTCTTGTACAACTTCTGCCATAGCCGTACACATTGCTTGTACGGCGTTGTCCTGCCATATATGTCCTTTTGTCTATACGACAACCTCTTGTATCCTCCTCCCTTCTGTGCGCCTATTATACACGTCTTGCGATATGACCCTTTGTCAACGTCAACAAACAAGTTTGCATCTTCATCTACATTGTAATTTGCTTTAGCCAGATTAGTCTGCGAATAGGACAGCCTGCCCTTTTCTGAACTGCTAACACCTTCCCGTATAATTTGTTTCTCACAATTCCATGTCACTAGGATTGACCCAACTTCATATAGGCAACAACACTAGGATGTAGAAATGGAATCTACCAAACTACAACACAATACCATTTCTACTTAAATGAATAAATATACAATGTGAATAATTTACATTTACAATGCATACACTGAGCACAACATATTGTTGGAGTTTAATTGATTTCTATTATTAGTGTGTTTTTCTATTTTCATGGGGCAATATTCCCTGTGAATATCTCCAGTTGTAATAGGTAATATTTAGGTGGTTTGGTGTGATGTTGAGAACATTTGATTCTCATATATTTGTTTTCTTTACCCACTTGGAAGATTCGTCTGTTCTTTTACTAACTTGGGAGATTCGTTAGTTACATTCCCAAGCTATATATTGTAATGGATTATCATGAATTAATCAGTTCAGACTAATTCTGGCTCACATGTGGTATCAGAGCGTATTGAAGATTCAATTGTTGGGATTAAAAATCCTGTGGAATTTTTTAGTGAAGAGCTTTTTGGAATTTATGAAATTTTAGAAAAGCTGTTTGTGAGGGTGTGCCTGAGAGCTAGGTGCATTGAGAGCCCGCAAGTTGAAGTTGCTCAAGCCTGCGTTGAAGGAAGATGGAACGCTGCGAGAGGAGGTTGTTCGTCATCTGTCATACATAAATCTGCGAAGAAGGAGATTGTTGTGCTAAGAACGCAGACGATTGCAGGTTCGCTGCCCTAGCTTGAATAAATCTGGCGTAGCTGGAAAATTTATGCAGGATGTTGTAAAAATCCTCGATTGAGAAAAGCCATAAAGGAAAGAAAATTACAGTCTTGTGGTGGTGGTAAATGCAGATTTACGCATCGCCAGTGTTGCAGTCCGAATTGCTAAGGTTGAATCGTCCATATAACAGTGTCAATTCATCTATGCCATGTGGCAATACGAAGTTGGTTTGTGCGTAGGGAGGATGATTTTTTGCAATTATGTTAGTGCCTTAGCAAGTGGAGGCGAATCGCAGTGTGGAGAATCGCAAAGGAGGTGCCGACAATTTGAGACCCACAGTTTGAGGGGCATAGCTTGATGCGGCCATAGGAATTTTGTTGCTTAGGGACCGACGACACACAATAGCTGCGATTGCAACACTGCCGGTGGAGCAACGAGAAGCTGCAAGCACTCTATTAGTGTTGTAACTGAAGCACCACCGGAGCAGTGTCACCCGGTGTAAAGAACCATTGCCCGATTGGTAGAGAGTCGCAGGAGAAGTGCACAGTGCACTTGGAGACGTGTGCACAGAAAGTAAGAAGCAGTACAGAGATAAGATAAGAGAGATTAAAAAAAAATAGAACAAGAGGGAGATTCAGCGTCTACAGACAAGGAGATGCATTGTGGTCTTGTCGTATTTTTCCAGATCGAGTTTGATACTCTAATGTGGTGACGGAGATAGCACTCCGTTAAGAAATTTTTAGCTTTCTATTACCTTGGTGTGGTGAGTTTCGCTACTGCGGAGAGTTGTTCCCAGAGTAGAGGAGATTGTGTACTACGCAAGTCTCCAAGGAGAGGCATGCGAAGGAAAGTACCAGTAAGTGTTTGAGGAGCTGACGTCCTCTGAGGAAACTAGAGAAGCCCATGGAGGAGACTGCATGCCCAGTGCGTGGTACTCGTACGCAAGAGAAGGCTGCGTTTAGAGATCTGCCCACGCGATGAAAAACAAAGCTGTGCCAATGTATGTGGAAACGTAGAGTAGACCAACGTGCGTGAAGGAGACTTGTGTGTGTCGACATTCATCAAAGCGTAGATGTAAATGGTGACAAAATATTTAATTTATTTTGAGGACTATTTCTTTTGGCATCATTGGGATGTCAAATCACGAGATTGACTTTGATTAAGAAGTTTAATGGACACCATATTTGAAGGCTTGGAGGTGCCCAAATTTGATGGGTGCAATTATTATTTTTGGAGTAGTAAAATGAAGCATTGGCTCATTGCAAAAGGACTTTGGGAGATCATTGAAGAAGGATATGAAGAACCTGCAAATTGGAGCTCTCTTGAAGGAGATGAAAGAAGAAAGAATAAAGAAGAGCAATACCAAAATTGCTTAGCTCTCATGGACATTAGAAGAGGTATGAAAGAAAATGTTTTCCCTCTCATTGCTAGTTGTATATCAGCTACAAAAGCATGGAAAGTGTTGAAAGATGCTTATGGGTGTGATGAGGACACTCATGAAGAGATGTATTTGATAGAGCCTTCTGTGAAAGTTTGTGAAACTCTCATAGAAGAGAGTAATGATGAATTTCTTCTTGAAGAAAAGAGAGAAGAAGATGAAGATTTAACATGTTTGACAAGCATGTACATGAATGAGAAATGCCTCATGGAGAAGGCATATTGTGAAGAATGTCTCACGGAGGATACATATGAAGAAGAGTGTCTTATGGAGAAGACACCAAATCAACTATTTGTTGAAGAGTGCTTCATAGAGGAGGCACAAAATTTTGTTGAAGCCATTCTCATGGAGGAGAATGATGAAGACAAGCCATGGCAAGATAAAGATGATGGAGAAACACTCATCATGGAGTGTTGCATAGCTAAAGACCACTCAAATGGAGTGGAGACAAATGAATATGCAAAGGAGAAAGCTCACTCATATGGAGTGAACATTGACAAGGCTCAAGTTATGTGGGATGTTGATCCACATGAAAAGATTGATGAAGAGGAGATGGAGGCTATAAACTCTATGTTTCAAGATCACTCATCAAGAGTGAAAACTATTTTGTATGAGGAAGACTATCTCAAAGGGGAGATAGAAAATAGTGAGATAGTCATTGATGGACTTCATGGTGTAATAGAGGCAATTGTGGATGGAGATCACTCACATAGATTGACTACATTGAAGGATGATGGTTGTCTTGAAGAGGCAACATTGTGTGAAGAATCATCATTGCAGCAATATGGCATCTTGGCAAAAACAAAGGAAGGCTTGTGGATATCTACTCAAGGGGGAGCTGATCATCAAAAGGCACCCAATTTTATTTTGTTGAAGAAAGCAAACTTAATGGATAGCCCACAAGAAGAGTGGAAGTGTGGTGGGTGCCAACAATACTTTTTCGAGTTATTAAACTTTCTACTTCAGAACTGGAAGAAGCATAAACGAAGATCAGTTCAACAGTTTGTGATGCTTCAGAACTCATGGAATGAGTCCTTTCAGCATCAAGGAGGAGAATGTTGAAAAACTGATCTGCTTAACTTATTGCCCTGAATAACAATTGCAGTTTTATCTATTTTGTAACAGCAGAGATTGTTTTAAACCGTATTTGTCCTTTAGCCTATTCTAGAGATTCTGCTGTTAAAACTCCAGCTATATCTTGTAAAAATGAAATGTAAAATTATTTGGTTTTAGTGATTCAGATTGGGGGAGTAATATAGATGACAGGAAGTCTACATCAGGTAATTGTTTCAGCCTTGGGTCTGGTTTAATCACTTGGATCTCAAAGAAACAAACTACAGTTGCTCTCTCTTCCACCGAAGCAGAATACATTGCAATCACAAGTGCTAGTGCTCAAGCATTGTGGTTGAGGAAAGTCCTTGAAGAAATTGGAGAAAAGCAATATGGTCCTACTACATTGTATTGTGATAACATGAGTGCTATTCAGCTAGCATATAATCCAGTTCATCACAGCAGGTCAAAGCATTTTGATATGAAGTATCACTTCATTCGAGACATGGTCGAGAAGAAGGTGATTGAATTGCATCATTGCAGCATTGAAGACAACATTGCAGATTTGTTCACAAAGGGAGTTGTCAAACCTCAATTTTTGAAGCTGAGGAACTTCCTTGTCAGTCCCCTCAACTTCAAGGGGGAGTATGTTGGAGTTTAATTGATTTCTATTATTAGTGTGTTTTTCTATTTTCATGGGGCAATATTCCCTGTGAATATCTCCAGTTGTAATAGGTAATATTTAGGTGGTTTGGTGTGATGTTGAGAACATTTGATTCTCATATATTTGTTTTTTTTACCCACTTGGAAGATTCGTTTTGTCTTTTACTAACTTGGGAGATTCGTCAGTTACATTCCCAAGCTATATATTGTAATGGATTATCATGAATTAATCAGTTCAGACTAATTCTGGCTAACACATATATTAGACTGCCTATCATAGCAGTTCAGACATGCTGGAACAACATTCAATCTACCTGGAACAACATTCAATCTCCCTGCAACAACACTCAATCTGCCTAGAACAACACTCAGTCTTCTTGGAACAGCCAACTTCTACCACCATGTGCAATGCCAACGTACATTAGCCACATTCAATACAAACCTTCAATAACATGCCAACTTTTCCTACCAACCTTGATACCCACGTACCAACCTTTCCTGCAATACCCACTCTCCTAATGAATGAGGGAGGGGTCTTATTTACACAACTAAAAAGCAGTTCCATCCTCCAACTACCTGACACCTCATCATTTAATTAAATTACATTTGACATGCATTTGACTTACATTTATATTTCATGAGCCACTTTATAACTTAATTGTACATAACTTAACATTACACATTATCACATACAATTTACATTATAACTTTTTTAATTATGCGTACACACATTTCGTCAAACATTGTGTACGAACTACAAAATAACACACAGTGACAAAACTTATTCACTGATTATTCAGACATGTCAATTTTCCTGATCTATATCAATCTATTATTTTCCATTTAGAGTAAAATTAAATGTGATTGGCGGAAAAAATTATAAACTCACTTGAATACCCCTTCCTTAAGCCTTTGAAAAGGTTCCGTAGACACCCACCTAACGACATCTATGCCCTTATGGGTTTAAGCATATTTGCAACTTGTTTGTTCCTTGTTTACAAATATCCCAATAGGACCTCCTTTGCATCATATAGGCTTTGCAAAGATGCATAAATAGTGGCAAATTTTGTCACCCCTAGGCATACGTAGTACATTGTTGCAAGTAATGGCCTATGTTGCTAGTCTACCTACAACTGATGATGTCCCTAGTGGGATGGTATTTGTTTTTTACATGGTTATAAGATAATGCAAAGTGTCTTTGGTCCTGTCCACAGCCTCATAAATGTATCCTAAAAGTGATTTTGTGACATCAACAAGGTGAAGAATCACCAGATTTTTCTCCCATTTGTAAGAAATTAACTAGCAAATTCTGGTCAAAGATTTGCTTATAGGTAATCATTGATGAATTTGATTAGAGTAAAATTAAGTGCAATCGGAAAAAAATTAACAAATTAACTCCACTTGAATAGCCTCAACCATATGCTAATAGGCCTTTTTTTGCATCATAGAGGTTTGGGAATATACAAACATAGTGGTAAATTGTGTCACCCGTACTTGTACATGCTACTTACCCTCAACGATCCGTCTCATCAAGTTACAGACCCTTGTGTAGTTGTAGATGTAGTTTGTGATGCCTTTTGCTTTCTCTGCAACCACTTTTAGTCAAGTATGTTTCCTAATGTCCTTGAGAATGAGATTAAGGCAATGGGTTGCACATGCAGTCCAAAACATAGAATGGATTTTTCTCTGAAATTTGTTTGCTGACACATATGATCTTGCAGTGCCTGTAGTAACTTAAACAAGATTTGTTGGGCCTACCTCTAGAATGACTTTCTTGAATAAATTGGCTAACATTTCATCACTTGTAATATGTGTCATGGCATTGGTTGACCCCAAAAATACTATCCTCTTATGAAAGAAAATAAAAAGTTGATCAAATTTTGAGTTCTTCCATTGGTCCACTTGTTCCATGTGATTATGCAATAGTGTTTATGAGAACATGTCTGAAGATGTTTTCAAGTAATCCCCATCTTCAAGATACCTTACAAACCTCTTGGGCTGTCCTCCTTTTTTTTGTGTGGAAAAATACAAAACATCCTATGACATTCTCAAGGACAGCAAGATGTCTCAAGGATCTCGAGATGTCCTTGGGACAACTAGAGATGGCTTGGTATCTCCAATAATTTACGAAACAAAATAGAACAAGTCATAAATAACTCACAAAAAATGATTGGGGCCCCTAAAGCTTTCCTTAATTCCTTTTAAACCCAATCATTGCCATGATAAAAGGCAAAGTAAACCATTTCATCATGTTGCAACCGAAATTTAGAAACGTTAGAACCTTGAAACTCTTGTGACCTTGGAAACTCAAAACCTTGATTGAAAAAAAGAAATTTTCGTAAGTCCTTGTTATGAAAACTATTGTTTAGATTGTTATATGTGATAAATGTCTTGGACCAATTGTGAGTTTTTTCCTCAAGAC
Source organism: Wollemia nobilis (assembly GCA_028583015.1). Classification (NCBI taxonomy): domain Eukaryota; kingdom Viridiplantae; phylum Streptophyta; class Pinopsida; order Araucariales; family Araucariaceae; genus Wollemia; species Wollemia nobilis. Next base: position 4,625,355 of record JAQPPZ010000689.1, on the reverse strand, counting down.
ACACATTTCTTATTTTCTAAAATTATCATCTCTTGTTGTCCCCAAAGAAAGAACTTTTTATTCCTTGTTATTCTAAAAACATGGCCTCCTCTCCCTTGCCATCCTTGTCCTGTAAAACTCCTTGGAACACAGTGGTACAAACCTTACTACACCAATTTTTCCTTTGCGCATGAATCAAGAGTTTGCAAATATGCTATGGAGTTGTGTAGAATTGGAATACAACATACTACAACATAATTCCATTACCACTTAAATGAATAAAATATACAATGTGAATGACTTACAATTGCAATGCATACACTGCGCACATAACATATATCAGATTGCCTGGCACAACAGTTTAGAATGCCTAGCACAATAGTTCAAAGGGCCTAGCAAAGCAGTTCAGACGACCCGTCAAAGCAATCTAGGCAGCTTGGCACAACATTCCGACGATTTGATACAACACATCAACACCATGCCAACCTTGATACCCACATACCATAAAAACCTTTCCTTCCATGCCAACAACACGAATGAATGAGGGAGGGGTCTTATTTATACAACTAAGGAGGTAGTTGCATCCTCCAACTTACTAATTACACGACACTTCATCATTTTCTTAAATAACATTTAACATGCATGTGACTTACATTTACATTTCATTTCATGAATCACTTTATGACTAATGACTTATCAGTACGTAACTAATACTTCACTTAACATTACACATTGTCACATACAATATTACATCACGACTTTATAACATCAAATATATCAAAACTATATCAAAACTCTTAATGTGTGCGTACTTGACTTCCAATGCACTTATTCAATTTGCCTGCCTACATCTATCCCCTCCTCTAGACTTGGCGTCCTCGACGACACATGAGTTGAACACTAGGGATAGAAGCATTGAACACCGTACTAGAATCTCTTGTCATGCTCCTTCCGCTTTCTTCTATTCTAGACATCTTCTGCAATAGACTTCACTTCAAATTGTTGCTCGCAACACATTGTTCTCCGATTGCTCACTCCACTTTCTACAATCAACCGCATTATCAACATGATTGACATGACCAACATGATGGGCAACGCCCGTCGCCACCTTTGTTTGGGGTTAAGGGGGTGGGAGCCCCCTTGTAAGGTTAAGGGGCAGCGTCCCTTAGCAGGTCGAGGGGCAGTGTGTTTCGCACATACCTTCAGCTCCAAATGACTTCTCTTTGGCTCTAGATGACTGCTTCTTGGCCTCTGACAGCTTTGCCTTAGCCTTTGACAAACATCCCTTAGTCTCAAATGACTAACTTCCTAGCCTGGATGGGCCACCTCCTAAGTTAGATGGCCTTGGCCTAGACGACCTACTTTTTGCATCAGACGATTTGACTCCAAACGACTCAGCTCTCGACGGACTTGCCTTAGATGGCCTAGCTTATGGACAACTTGCTTCCAAATGACCCTGCATGGATAGTCTAACTCCTCTACGATTGAATGACTCATACGACATACTCTTTCACTCAGACGATCCATACAAACTATTGTACAATCTTCTTCTTCCATCAAACAGTTCATACCACATGCTCTTCCAATCAGACAAACTCCTTGCCTCAAACTTTGTGTAGCTTCATCCTCTTCCTCAAATGCCTTTTCATGATCTCTAGACGGCTTGACATCATCTTCCTCCCAAACTTGTGCTGTAAATGACCCTTCATGACTACCGGATGGTTGTGATTTATCTTCTGCTAGCTCCGAGGTAGTTTGAGGCTTAGGTGGCTTCCATAGATGACCTAGGGAGAGTCCAGACGACCCTCCCCTTGGGATAGACAAGGACTTGTCATCGCTAGATGGCCAAGGTCCCAACTCAGACGACTTAGGCTCAGTCGGCCTAAGCTCTGACAATCGAGATTTGGGTCCAAACAACCCAAGTCTGGATGGCTAGACGGCCCTCCCAAATGGCTATATGTTGAACAATCTTTATGGGTAGCCTCCTCACTTTTGTCGGAGTGGACTTCTCTATGGGTACCGTCTTTGCCCATCTCAAAATTGAGGGTTCTTCTTCTAGCAATTCCCTTGGGGCAATCAATCCAAGAGCATGTGATAATTGATTAAGCATTATTCCAATGGCATGAAATGTCATCGAAAATTTCTTCGTTTGCCGCCTTAGAAAATTCTTAATTTTGGATGAAAAATATGTTGCCTAATCGTATTGCACACCCTTCATGATGTGGAAACATACTGTGCTAACCACATAGGCATCTCATATGATCTAGTTTCTCCTAATAGCTTTGACATAACAATGTTCATAACACATCGCATCGTCATTTTTCAGCTAGCTTTGTTTGATCCCACGACTTTCAAAATAAAAAGTCTTGCTAACATCTTCAGACTTAATACTTGTCATTGCGTGAATTATTCTTTTCCACTCTTCTTGATCTAGATGCTCCTTCTTTACTTCAATTCCTCATTGCGACAATACAAATGTTCGTCGAAAATTGTTTGTTGAGAACATCACCTTGATTTGTCAATTCCCAATCCTAACAAAGTTGACATGGTCTTTGGCGTCATAGGACTAGAGCATCAACAAGAAGTATTCTCTGAAGAAATCTTTATCAAAAGTTGGAATTTGCGCAATGATTCTTACCCTTGCTTGCGTCAACTTAGTCTTAAACTCATGATTTGGTGAAGTCTCCTGCAACCATTTCTGGAAGTATTCTCTTTTTGGTTGAGTCCATGTGATCTCATTCAGCTGTATCTTTTCCTTCTCAGGTTCACTTTTGTGCCCTTTCGGAGACCGAGTTTCCTCCACCATCCTATAACCGCGTCCTCGTCTAGGCGTGTATCGTATTGGTTCTGGCCTTTGATTGGGTCTTATCTTTTCTCTTCTCGGGCAATACTCCTTGTGGTGTAGCAGACCAAGTGAGCACTCAATTATTTTTGAGCAATTCTTCATATGTACTCACAAAAATCTCTCCTCCCTCTCATGCTTCATTTGTTGTACATCTTTTCCTCCTGTCGTATACTGAATGTTCAGTCAATCTGTCGTCGTCCGTAAGGCCCGGTAATTGCACCTGTACGATGCTCGGTCAAACGTATGACTTTCCTTGCAACTGTATGACTCCCTTAACAATTGTACAACATTCCTTTTGATCTTATGATTCTCCTGTTGATCGTACGACGCTCCCTTCGTTCAACGATTTTTCTCCTTCGTACAACAACTATTGCACGATTATTTGTCTCCTCTTGTACGATCGTACAACTCATTGCGTCGTACAACTATTTTTCCTCCTCCGTAGGACGACCTCCCTACATTGTACAACAACCTATCTTCCTCTTGTATGGTGACTTAACAACAAACCCTTCTTCAATTTTGCAAGCTTTCTCCTTCACAGTCTTGCTTCTTGCGCCCTCTACGACTATTTTTTCCACTAGTTGGCCTTCCTTCCTTGCACCCTTCATCCATACAGTGGCTTTCCTCCTTCTGCTTTGCATTTCTTCAATACCCTTTTGGAATATTTTTGAAAAGTAGGTGTCCTTGTGCAGAGTTTTATATAGGGGTTTTGAAAAAAAGTCAACCATCCTTTCTATATGGAATTTTCACTTCTCTGTTTTAGTTTGCAATTCTTCACTTCTGCTGCACAGACCCTTGCTTCCAATTTTTCTTCTTCTGCAAAAATTTTAGTAGTTAGGGCACTATCTATTACCCTAATCCTACTCTTGCTGTGATTCTTCGTTAGAATTTGGCTGAAATTTATCTTCTCGGTGCGTTGACTTTGGTGGCGTCCTTCGACATATTTCTCTCCTTTGTAGCATCCTTCTTTGCTCTTTGCTTCTCTCCTTTCGTTCATCTATTTCACTTTGATGCCTTCTTATTTATAAATTTCAATTTGAGCGAGAAGGTGGTTACAATCGCCCCCTTGGCCACCACGTTAGCGCTTTGCATGTGCTTTTTCTCTTTTTGCTTTTTGTTTTTGTTTTTTTAAATTGACTATACATATTTACATGCACCCACTTGATGATGTTTCAGGGTCGTCGTACAAATCGTACGGTGACATTGTCTTGTACTTGTATGACATCCCCTGCGAAAGTATCAGTTTGCCATTTAGGTGGTTCTTCTGCTACATAGGTCGTACGATCTTCTTCACAACTTTTGTTGTACGATCCTCTTCGACAACTTCTATCGTACGGTCCTCTTCCACAACTTCTATTGTACGATCCTCATCTTCATTCTTCGTCATATGATTCCTATGATCATCTTCTACACCTTTCGTCGTACGATCCTCTTCATTTGTATGATTGGCTTGTTCTGGGCTTGTACGATGGCCTGTCATACAATTGTCACCATCATTTTGATTTGTATGATGCTCTGTCATACAATCTATGACACTCTTCCTACGTTTGACTTGTACGATGCTCTGTCGTACGGTCCTCTTCATTTGTACGACTTCTACTTGGGTTCCCTTGAACTAAGTCTGCTTCCAAACTTGGCGACCGAGTTCGTCTTCTAACTCCTTCACGAACTCGCTGGACTCGTGCTTGCCTTACACAGACTTGCTCCCTTTCATTTCCTTGCCAATTTCTTCCACGACCACGCATTCGTGCCATGGCTCTTCCTCTATTCATTGGACGAATCTCTCTAACTTGGGGCAGCCCTCTCCCAACTCTTGGTTGTCCGAGATCCATCCAATTCCTTGGTCGTCGTGGACGACTTCTTCGGTTTGAACATGGTCCTCGAGGTGGTCCAAATGGTCCAACCCAAAGTTCATGCCCAACTTGATTGTTTCTTGCTGGATCAACGAATGGTCCTTGCGGCTCATTACGTTGGTCCAACAGCCTAGGGGTAGCAGGAGGGAAATTTCTTCCCCTCGAGCCACCGGGAGGGAGACCAATCAAACTCCTCCCTTGGCCAGGTTGCCTTAGGCCCCCATGGAGACTTGGTTGCCTCCCCAAGATGCCTAAGCTACCTTCTTGTTGTTGTTCCTGCTGTCTACTTGACTCTCCTCTATTTTGATTATTTGGGGACAATTCTCTCTCTAGTAGATGTGACCTATTCAATCTTTCTCTAGTTTGCGTACCTGACAATAATTGGCTTAAGCTTCTCAATCTTCAATCTGCCCACAACAACCTTCTAGTCCATCTATCTTCCTCCAGACGTCTTTGTTCTGCAAATTGCATTAGTGCTTCTCTATACTGTGCTGAGAAGTTAGAATCGGTACTTGAATTGTTCCCCTCACCTTCTCTTTCTAGGGTCCATCCAGGCGCTTCTTCCATGCGTCTTTGTAGCCTTCTAACTTCGCTCCTTTGCCTCCTCAATTGTCTGTTTGCATCTAGGTACTCTTGTACCTCAGGACGAATTTGCGGTTCCCGATATCTTCTCAAGAGGTTAGAACTACTACTTGAATTGCTGCTTTGTCTTTGAACTGGGGGAACGCCATCACTGCTTGAGTCTGTCACCCAGTTCCTTCCTATCTCTTTCAGCAATGTTGGAGCTTCCTCTATATCCCTCCACAATATCTCAGCAACTTCTTCCCTAGTTAGCCGATATTGTGTTGGATCTTCAGGTTCCTCTTGGGGCCTCTCTTCTTGTCTTTTGCCCTCTTCAGCTCCTCACTGTTCAAGTTCTGCCTCTTGTTCTTGTCTTGCACCCTCTTCAGCTCCTCCCTACTGTTCAAGTTCTTGTCGTCTTGCAGCTTGTCGATCATCGATTCTTTGTATGGTATCATCCAACTCCTGGATGATTTGCTCTCTCATTATTGCGTTATTTCTACGCAGGGTCTCATACTCTTCTTGTAGTTGCGTTTGTTCTCGCATTCTTTGTTGTATGAGCCCAAGTTGAGCTAAGGGGCTATATCTTGCCAACTCCTCATTTGTAACTCCTTCCTCAGGAGTCGGTATTTCTTGCTCATATATCTCAAGTCTATCTGGGAACCGTACCTATACTCGTATCATTCTTCTTCTATTTGGATGATGTACTATTTCTTGTTGCTCTATCTAAGGATGTACTTCCTCTGACATTTGCTATGCATTTCCTTCTTGAGGTAATGGATTTTCTGCTTCCAATTCCTCATCCTGAGCTTGTCCTATATTTTTAGGAATAGGCATATCCTGCTCATATTCTTCCGTTCTATCTGAAAATTGTACATGCACTCGTATTCTTCTTCTTTCCTTGGGATGAGGTTCTAACTCTTGCTGTTCTATAACTGGTTGCGCTTCCTCCCCTTCTGCAAACAACCTTCTCATCCCTATATCATCCTCGTCCTGTTGACGACTTTGATTGCTTCAGCTTGATTCCTATTGTTCACAAGAGCTCTTCTTCTTGTCTTCTTCTCCTTTCTATTTCTTCCATAGAAATAAATAGGCATTGAGCTTTTACTTTGTAAGGCTTCAATTTGGACCCATTAACGGTTTGGGCTTTTTCTGTCCAAATTTTTGCAATTTCAACCATCTTTTTAATCATTTCTTTAACTAAGAAGGGACCAAGCATTTATTGTTTTCTGCTTTCTTTTTTTTTTTCTCTTTCTTCATTATATTTTATAAAACAATTCATACTTCCTTTTTATCTTCTTCTTGTGGTGCCACTTGTCCTTCCTCATCTTCTTTCACTTTACTTCCCTCTCTATTTTTTTGTTAGTCAAATCTCTCCTCTAGGCTTTCTTGATCTCCTAGCCGGTTTTCCACCGCTACCCTCAAATTGGGTATCAGGAATTCTATTGGCACTACTGCCTCCTGGCCATACATCAACTGGAATGGCGTATGATTTGTTGTGGGCTTAAAAGTCGTCCTATATGCCCATAGGACTGATGGCAACTTTTCCTCCCAATCAACTCCTTCAATTCCATAGGTCTTGTAGAGGGTGGATACCAAGATCTTGTTCGTCGCCTTCGCCTGCCCATTTGCTCTTGGGTAATACGGACTTGACAATGAATGCAAAATCTTGAATTCCGTTGTCAACTTCTTGATGACTTCATTCACAAAGTGACCTCCTCTGTCACTTGTCAATTGTAGTGGGATCCCAAATCTTGTAATTACTTGCTCATACAAGAATCGAGCTGTACTCTTTGCTGAATTATCTGGCAGTGCCCTTGCCTCTACCCACTTTGTCAGGTATTCAGTTGCTACTACGATATATCGACACTTCCTCCTTTGACTTGTCCTCAAGGGACCCACAAAATCCAAGCCCCATCTCTCAAATAATTCCTGAGGTTGAGATGGGTGTAATTGCATGAAGTCTCAGTGTAATGGCTTACTAGCTTGTTGGCACGTATCACATGCTTGTACATACTCCTTTAAATTGTGATAGTCCTGCCAACATCACCTTCCTCGTTAGTCCTTTGTGAGCTTCTTTTAGTGTTACCCTTACTTCCTCTTCCATCACACATCTTAATATTCCATTTGGGCCCATCTTGTACAACAATCCTGTTATCAATTGGAAAGGTGCTGACTTCATAATCACCTTCCTCTTTTTTGCTGCTGACATCTCCTTACGCAACTCCCCTATGGATAAATACTTTCCTATTAACTTATACCATGATGGTATGGCACTTATTGTGAATAATTGAGCATCAAGAAACTCATCTGACACTCCTGCTCTTGCAGGCTCCCTTGAGCGAATCCTTGATAATTGATCCGCTATCACATGCTTCTTCCCAGGTTTGACCACTACCCGAAACACGAATTCCTGTAATGTGACGAGCCACTTGCTAACTCGTCCGTGTATAACTGGTTTATTAATTAAATACAACAGAGCTTGATGGTCAACGTAGAAGGCGAATGGGTTGGCCAACAAATAGTGCCTGTACTTCTGCACTGCATACACCATTCCCAAAGCCTCTTGCTCCGTCGTGTTGTAGTTTCTTTCTACCCTTGATAGTAATCGACTTGCAAAATAAATAGGCTGATCTAGCCTAAACTGTCCTTCTTGGGCCAATGCGCATCCAATCGTGAAATTGGACGCGTCTATGTGGACATGAAATTCCTTATCCCAATCTGGAAATACTAGAATGGGACTGCATACAAGCTTTGCCTTCAACTCCTCGAAGGCTCCTTGATGTTCCTCCATCCACCTGAAGGGAACATTCTTCTTTGTTAATGAGTCCAACGGGTAGGACACATGGGCAAAATTCCTGATAAACCTCTTGTAGTATCCTATAGATCCCAGGAAGGTCTTCAATGAACTCACGTCATGTGGTTCCTCCATATTTACAATGACGCGAATTTTATCAGGATCTGTCTTCAGCCCTTCTTTACAGACTATGTGTCCTAACAACTTGCCATATGGCATCATCAGGTGACATTTTGCCGGGTTCAAAGCTAACCGGGCATTCTTGCATAACTTCATGCATTCCTCTAATGTTGGCAAGTGCTCCTCTACCTTTCCATATATCGACCAATCATCCAAGAAAGCTTTGAACTTTCCTGTCGCCATCTGGTCGAATATATACAAAATAATTCTTTGAAATGTGGTTGGGGCATTACACAGCCCGAATGGCATCCTATTGTAAGCATAAATGCCATTCTCTACCACAAATGTGGTCTTTAACTTATCTTCTTCTGCAATGCTGACCTGATTGTAGCTGGAAAACCCATCCAAAAATGAGTAAATCTCATGTCCAACTACCTCCTCCAAAATAGAATCAGTGAAGGGAATAGGAAAGGGATCCTTTATGGTTATTGCATTAAGACTCCTAAAGTCTATGCATATGCGGATTCTATTCGCCTCTTTCTTCAAAGTAATCATGATCGGTGACACCCACTCGCTCACCGTAACTTTGAAGATTATGCCGGCATCCAACATCTTCTCAATTTCCGCATTCACCAAAGCTGCATACTTTGGGTTCATTCTATACGGCCTTCTCCTTACTAGTAAGGCACCTGGGATCAATTGGATCCTATGAACACACAGCTCTGGAGGTATCCCTTTCAAATCTTTGTACGTCCATGCAAAGACATCCTTATATTGCAGGAAAATTTTGAAAGTTGTTGCTTTCAACATTGGGTCCCAATCATCTCCACAATGGATTATCTTACGATCTTCCTCCGTTCCCAAATTCACTTCTACTGTCTTTGGTCCTTCATATTTTATATTCTCTGGTTCATCCTTTGCTTTTGCCACATTTTCCGGGTGTGCTGGTTTTGCATCAATTTCAGCATCACCAATTGTATATTCTGCAAAATTCTTGGGAAAAGTCCATTTCTCTTCATCCTCTTCATTCTTCTTGCTGTTCTCAGCTTTTTCATCATGGGTTTCTTGAGTCTCCTCTGTCTGAATACAGAGGCAGGTGGGCTGAAATATTTCGTACTCCTCCATTTGCCAATGAAGAAGTCCACTATCTGATCGGTTTTCATCCTCACTGCACTCTTCTAGGTACAACATTCCTTCTTCATTTGGCTCATACTGATTATCTTCCTCTGAAGAACTTCCTGACTCATCAGTTGTGGCCAAATCTTCACTGACCATTTGGTTCTTCAAATTAATCATATACTTATGCTGTCCTTTCTTAAATGTCAACCGATCTTTTTCCCAGTTGTGATTCACCTTGGCCATCCTTAGCCATCCTCTTCCCAGCAATGCATCATATGTTGGTTTTTGCATTGTGATCACAACGAAATCCATGATGAATTCTTGATCTGCAATCTTTACTTTTTGAGCCGTCAAGACTCCTTTCATCTCAATCCCATATTGGTCCACGCCGTATAACTTGAAACTCGGTGACCATAGAAATGGAGCCCCAATTTCTTTCCATGTCTTTTCTGGGAGCACATTTACACTTGATCCACCATCAACAATCACTTGTGTCAACTTATGATCCAATATCTCAATATGAATCAATGCTGGCTTTTTCCCAACATCGATCATTAATACTGTTGGATCAATAAAGTGATCCTTCTTCTTTACTTCTTCCTTTGGCTGGCTTTGCACCTTCATCACTCTTTGTGGCTGCAGTTCCTCTCCTATAACTGCATGCAACGATGGTATGGCGCCAAGCAAACTTGCCACTTTCACTTCTACCATCGTATTCAACACTTGTGTTGCCAGTTCTTGTGTTGACACCTCCTCTGAGCCCAATGGCTTCTTTAGCTTCCTTTGCTCTGCCAATCGTTCTTGCTTTGCTTTCTCAACTTCTTCTTCAATCACCTTTTGTGCCTCCTGCCATCTTTCCTTTTCTATGGCAGGTTCAGGATACTTATCCTTTTTCGCCTGACTTCTTGTAACGACAAGTACATCATTCTCCATTGGCTTGTTTTCCATAGGAGGCTCTTCTATGTCAAGGAAATTGACATTCTGCGAGTTACTTGTACTCGCCTTCTTTGGGCAATTTGCCTCCTTATGATTGCCCTGGACCGCACCATCGACACATGTGCGATACATTATTTCCTGTTGTTCCTCCTGTTTGAGGAGCAGGACAATTCTTCGCAAAGTGCCCCCATTCTTGGCAATTGCGACATTGTATGATTGGTCTACCATCCGAATCATATTGCAATCAACTCTAGCCTCCTTGTCGATTGCCTTGGTATTGCCTACCTCCTCGACGGTTATTCCTGTAGCCGCCATTGGTTGCGCCTTGTCCATTCCTTGGAGTGTTTGGTTTTTCTTCTTCCTCTTGCACCGTCATAGTCTGGTGCCTTGCTCCTTTCAAATTGAATGGACAATCGGTAACCGGATGTCCCAATACATCGCATATATTGCAATATGCATTCTTTGGACAATTCACATTGGTGTGTCCTTCGGACTTACAGTCTAAACTGTAAATTTTCCTAACCCTAGAAAACTGCTGTCCTATGTTATTTTAAAATAAATTTGATCTGAAATTAATTTATTTAAACATGCAACAGTCACACAGATGGCTGGAAAAATAGACAGTGTGAACAACTGAAGTTAAATATATTTCTGAACCTGAAATATTACAAAATAAAGGAGGCTACAGCTACAGCAGGACACCCTGCTCTCTTGCTGCCTTTCTGGCCAGCAATTTCACTGTTATTCTCCTCCTAAGCTTTGCAGTTTTTCCTTCAGCAATCTGTTCTCCTTTTCTTCTTTCTGTGTGAAAAACACTCTTGACATTCTCCTTATATCCTTGAAAATGGTAACCCTAATATCTCTAACCCTTAGATTAGATCTCATCTCATCTTGAGATGTAAGGTTAAAAATAGAAAATCACTTAAGTGAATTTGAAAATAAAATCACTTAAGTGAATTTGAAAATAGAATCACTTAAGTGAATTTCAAAATAGAATCACTTAAGTGAACTTAAAAATAGAAAATCACTTAAGTGAATTTCAAAATAGAATTAGAAATGTCTCGAACCACTTCTAGCACGTTCATACTGAAGCTTGTGCAAGAAGTTCTTATTCGAGCTACATTTCTCAACACTCCCTCTTAGTGAGGAAGGAATTCTGCACTAATCCAAGTTTGTCTCTGAATGCTTCAAACTTCCCTTTCACTAAGGGCTTGGTCAGAATTTCAGCTACTTGCTGATCTGTGGGAATATACTGGAGCTTTACGGCTCCCTTCTGAATCATGTTTCGTATGAAGTGATATTTGATGTCTATGTGTTTGGACTTGTCATGAAATACTGGATTCTTAGAGTTTTATACAACTCTAATTATCACAGTATACCACTATGGGATCCAACTCTTGATCAATCAATATTGTAAGCAACTTGCGAAGCCAGATGGCTCACAACTAGCAATACTGGCTTCCATGTAGTCGACCTCTGTTGAGCTAAGCGCCACAAAAGTCTGCTTCCTGCTGAACCAAGATATCATGCCTGATCCCAAGCTAAAGCAACACCCTGAAGTGCTTTTCCTGTCTACTACACTGCCTGCCCAATCTGAATCTGTATACCCCTGCAACCTCACTTCACCATCTCCAAGATATCTCTGACCATACTCCATCGTGTTCCTCAAGTATATGAGCACATGTTTTGCTGCTACCGAATGCTCTTACCTTGGCTCCACCATGAACTAACTCAAGGTGTTCACTGCAAAACATATATCTGGTCTAGGGTTGACCAAATACATCAAGGATGCTATCAGCTGCCTGCACAACGTAGGGTCCACCAATTTTGAATCTGAAGCTGTCACCTTCTTCAAATTATTGATCATGGGTGTGGCCATAGGTTTGTAGTCCTCCATCCGAAACCTCTTCAGGATCTCAACTGCATACTTATTCTGCCCAAGGAATATCTCCCCTGGTCTCTGCCAAACCTTAAAACCTACGAAGTAATGCATCATGCCGATGTCCTTCATCTCAAACTCAGCTGCCATATCTGCTTTGCACACTGCAATGAGCTTCTCTGCATCTGTAAGAAACAAGTCATCTACATATAGTACCAAAATGAGTAGATTAGTCCCAACAAATATGTAATAGAGATTAGGATCTGCATCACTTTTGGCAAAGCCCACACTCTGCAAGTATCCATCTATATTGGAATACCATGCTCTCGGTGCTTGTTTGAGTCCATATAAGGCTTTCTTCAGCCTACAAACATGGGACTCCTTCCCATTTACCTCAAAGCCTTGAGGCTACTCTATGTACACTTCTTCCTCAATGATCCCATTAAGGAAAGCTGTCTTCACATCCATTTGATGAATCTGCCATCCCACAGATGAAGCTAAAGACATTATTGCTCTAATGGAAGTGCATTTGACAACTGGAGCAAAAGTATCCCCATAGTCCACTCCCTCTTTCTGGGAGAACCCTCTCGCCACAAACCTTGCCTTGAACTTCTCGATGTTGCCATCTGCAACATGCTTAAATTTGTAGAGCCACTTGGAACTCACAACTGATTTCCCCTCCGGTCTTGGCACTATGTCCCAAACATCATTCTTCATGATGGAGGTGTACTCCTCCACCATGGCATCCCACCAAACCTGCTGGTCTATTGCCTCCTGAAAACTGGAAGGCTTTGAATTTATGATGTTACTCATCAATGCCATGTAGTTTGAAAACTTCCTTGGAGGTTTACTCTTCCTAATCATGTTGCTAGGAGCCTCAACATACTCCTGAGCATCCCTCCATGTCTGTGTAAGCCATTGAGGTCTCCTGATAGAATTGGAAGGGGCTAATGTCTCCTCCTCACCTGAAGGTTGTCCTGAACTGGAAACCACTGGTGTCTTTGGTGAGCTCGGCTCCAACCTTCGGAGCTTCCTGCTCCTCATTCTCTATCACTGGAATAGGCTTATGGGACTTCCTGGATGCAACGTCCTCCTCAAAATTTACATCCTTGCTCACTATTGTCTTCCTCTTCTCTGGAATATAAACCCTGTAAGATTTTAAAGTCTCACTATAACCTACAAATAAACCCTTCCTCTTGGAGGGCTCCAACTTGGTCCTTTTCTCTACTGGAACATGGATATAAACTGGACATCCAAAGATGCGGAAATGACTCACCTCCGGTTTCACACCGGTGAATGCCTCCTCTGGTGTCTTGTCCTCCAAGATCCTGTGAGGACACCTGTTCTGGATGTAGACTGGTGTGTTGCATGCTTCTGCCCAAAGAAACATTGGCAAGCCCTGGTCATGAATCATGGCCCTAGTAGCCCCTATGATGGATCAATTCTTTCGCTCTACAACCCCATTTGGCTATGGGGTTGTATGGAACAGGCAACTCCCTCTTGATTCCTGCTTGCTTGGAGAAACCATCGAACTCCTTGGAGGTATATTCACTCCCATTGTCTGATCTCAAGACCTTGATCTTCTTCTCTGTTTGGTTCTCAACTAGAGCTTTGAACTCCTGAAACTTGCTAAAGACTTCATCCTTGGTCTTTAAGAAGTAGATCCATGTCTTGCGAGAGAAATCATCAATAAAGGAAACATAGTACATGCTACCTGAAATTGATGCTATTGACATCGGTCCACAAACATCTGAATGTACTAGATCTAGTATCTCCTTGCCAAGCGTGCACCCTCTGCATACTCCCTGTAGCTCAATGCTGAACTTTGGAAGACCTATCACTATCTCCCTCAGAATAGGTAACGCTCTATGATGCAGGTGTCCCATCCTCTTGTGCCACAACTCACACAAGTTGTTACTGCTATGAACTAGGGCTCAAATAGGTTCGCCCTGCAACCTGTATAGACTACCTTCTCTAACCCCTATCACTTGTGTTGTTTCTGGGCTAGATTCTTTTGGTCTAATAAGGACATGCTGGTTCTTGAACTCCATTGCATAACCCTTATCCTCCATAACTGAAACTGAAAACAAGTTCTTCTTGAGACCTGGAACAAACAAAACATCATCAAAGTTTAAGAGTTCCCTGACTGGAGTTGAAAAGGAATGGTACCAATTCCTGCAACTGAATATTTGGTATCATCACCAAACTCAACCTGAACCCTTGAGTCCTGCTCTTGTAGACTGGTAAAACATTGTCGAGCTAATGTAATGTGCCAATATGCCCCACTATCCACATACCAAGCATCTCTTGGAACTATGCTGGTAGAAAGGTAAGAGACCAACGAGAAATTCTTCTCGAATTTGGCAGCAAACTAGCTCATTTGAGTTTCTGTAGAGGCTGCTACCTGTGTCTGCTGCTGCTTCCCTTTTCCCTTCTTGTTTGGACACTGCGATGCATAATGGCCATGCTTTTGACAAATGAAGCACTTGATCTTGCTCAAGTCCATCTTCCTTTACTGTGAGTTTGACTCCTCACTCTTTACCTTACCCTTGCTGGGTCCTTTACCTTTGCCCTTCTTGGTTTGCCCAAAGAGAGCTAGGTTATCGTCACCACCTTTCTTGCTGGCCTTTGACTCCATCCGAGTCTCCTCCTGGATGAAATCATCCCACAGTTTTTCAAAGGTGGGAAGGTGCTCACGAGCACAAATGCCTTTGACAAATGGTTCCCATGAAGCTGAGAAACCATTCAGTGCCACGTTCACCAACTTTGTGTCTTCAACCTTCTCCCCAACTGCTGCCAGTTGATCATGAATCTGCGTGATATTCATCAGGTAACTAGTAACGGTGTCAGATCTGGTCATCTCCATAGATCTGAGTTTGTTCCGCAATATCATTTTCCTATTTATGTTCTCGCTCCGGTAGAGGCTAACCAGGGCATCGAACATCTCCTTTGCCTTGGTCTTCTTGGATATGTGAGGAATCAGGTGATCCTTCACTGCATCCAAGATCATCCACTTGGCCTTCACTTCCTTCTTTTTGTGAGCTGCCAATTGCTATGGATCTGTAGGCAGAGTTACATCATCCTTGACAATATCCCAGAGATCATTCTTTTCCAATAAGAACATTACCCTGACTTTCCAGGGCAAGAATTGGAGGCGCCTTCCAATCTATCCTCAAATATGAGGCTAGCTGCTGCCATTTCTGAGATCTACTGCACAAACTTCCAGATCTGATATGAATGACTCAAAAAACTATCCTGCAAATAAGCTTAGTCCTTCAAGCAAAAGTATGAAACCCTCAGCTGCTGGTTTTTAATATCCAACAGTAATATACTGCTGTAAACCCTTGAGAATCTCAATCACAAAATCTAGCTCTGATACCATGTAAATTTTCCTAACCCTAGATAACTGCTGTCCTATGCTAATTTAAAATAAATCCGATCTGTAATTAATTTATTTAAACATGCAACAGTCACACAGATGGCTGGAAAAATAAACAGTGTGAACAGCGGAAGTTAAATATAATTCTGAACCTGAAATATTACGAAATGAAGGAGGCTACAGCTACAACAGGACACCCTACTCTCTTGCTGCCTTTCTGGCTAGCAATTTCACTGTTCTTCTCCTCCTAAGCTTTGTAGACAAGCAAATTGAGATGTCCGTATTTGCTGAACCAGTTTTGGTATTGTTGCCACATTTTGCACGGGGTGCCATGTTTTCAAATTTTGTAAGTATGCTGCTCTCCCTTCCCTCCATCTCCTTTCCCTTTCTCCACTGTTCCCTTTCTCCCCTTCTATCAGTTGCATTCCTCCCTTTTCCCCTTGTTCTTTCTTCGGTCAGAATTCCCAAAACAGAGCAAACATTCCCTGAAAAATTCTAAGTCTAAGAGCGCAACCCGACTTCGCAGCGAAGTCGGGCTGCGCCCTGATTCCTGTGCGCAGTCTGAACAACGGCCAAATTGACTAAGTGTCGGAGTGCGCAACCCGACTTCGCAGCGAAGTCGGGCTGCGCCCTCTAGCTTGTGCGCAGTTGGGCAATATCTTTCAAGCAGCCCAAAACTATCTAAGGCACGGAGGCCTCCCCAACTGCGTTGTTCCCCACTTGCGCTACCCAATTGCGCTCTGATTCCAAGCGAAGTAGGACACAAAAGAGAGACTGCCTTTCAAGGCAGATGCGTCCCTCATCAGAAGTTGACAAGTGTCCAGCCTCGGGATCCGAGCCGAGATGTGATGGGAAAAAGGACAAGCATGGGCCAAATTACCTACTCCAGCTACCTCCATTTATGCTGACGCAAAGTTCCATCTACCGCAGCTACCCGCATTCATGCTGACTCGAAGTTTCATCAACCGCATTGCCACGTAGCTGCCAAGTTTTCAGGTGGACCTTGCTGCCAGTACAGTCCCTGTCTGCAGGAGTCAACATCAGCAACTCTTTCGCCGCTTTTGTCAGCTTTGGGATTTTGTGCCCAAGATTGTAATCGGGGGGAGTTGCGCTATAAATAGCCGCACTACATCATTGTAAAGGGGTGGAAGGGGGATATCCTGCTAGGGAACCATTGTAGCTATACGTTTGCTTCTGAATGCAAGACACACACTTGGCTCTATTTTCTGTTATCATTCTTTATGCTGCCTTTACTTAGCATTTCTGCCTCATGTTGCTTATTTCATTGCTTACTGTTATTCTGAAATCTGGATTCCGGTATTTGATGATTAAGTATTCCTGGAATGCATAGATAGAGGATACATAGGATGTATGATAGTTGTAGTTTCTGTAGTGTGTTCTGTATTTAATTGTTGTTAGTAGTGGTGATTGATCGTTGTCGTGCTGCTTATCTCCCCCACCCAACTCAAATCACATTTCAATCTCTTTTCGCATTTTAATCTCTTTCCTGCACTCTTAGCTTAAAACACTTGAGAAAACCCATAGGAAGCCGGCCTTCTCCGGAGATTGGCACGGAAGGCATTCCTTCCTTCCGGCCTTTCAATCTGGTGGGCGAATATGGGGCGCATTCCACGAAATCCTTTCCTAATGGCAGATTCGTAACCAACAGTTTCTCTGGCACGCCCGGTGGGACCCGAAAGTTTCCCACCCAAAACAGAATCGAAGCACTGGTGTTCGCTTCATTGCTGTTAAAATCAGAACACCTGGCGACTCTGCAAGTACCTGAATATTCTCTGAGTCCGTGAGACCGGTCCAAGCGCCTTCATGCATACAAGAAGGTGGAGAGCAAGGAATCCGGGAAACCAGCCTGATCTTTACGAAATTGACATTGCCGCTCCAGGAGAGCGCGTCAGGCTGGCTGACTACCAAGCTCGCATAGACGAATCCGAGCCCGAAATCGAAGAGGCCGAAGTTGAAGAGCAATCTACATCTTCGGACGGTACCGATACCGAGTACACTACCGGAGGAGAGGAAGAAATGGCTGCTCAGTAGAATGATGACGATCTCTTCCCGACGGTCGACTCCACGGGGCCCTTGGCCCTAGTCGGACAACAGGCTGTACCCCCCGCTGCCCTGAAGGCCATCCCTACTTATGATGGCTACGGCAAAACGGCGTATGAACACATCCAGGACATTCTGGCCTTGGCTGCGCTACACTCTATTACTGACGAGAGTGTCAAGACCCGTCTACTGGCTCTTTCCCTAAGGGGGAAGCTTCTCTATTGGTGGAGATCCTTGCCAGAAGGATCTATCACGGGGTGGCCTCGGTGGCGGGCAGACTTGTAAAAGGATGCAACGAGTCTGCCGATCCCTCTTCGTTGTTGCATCAGTTCCAAAGCATCCAACGACACCCGCAAGAGGAGGTGTCAGACTTCAACATAAGGTTTGCGAGGTCTTGGAAGAGAGTACCTCGCGAACTGCGACCTTCAGCAGGTCAGGCTGCACACTACTACCTGAGGTCTTTCAACTCAGATATTTGCCTACTTCTGAAGATAGCCCGAGTCGACTCTTTCCCTGCCCTATACGAAGCTGCCCAACAGGCGGAATTAGATATAATCTCCATAGGCAGACTCCCGCATAGAGTGCAGCCCCCTATTTATCCTGATTTTCCTCAGTCCCAGTACCCATCGGCCTCTGGTGTGATGCCTTCATCTTCAAGTCAGCACCCCCAGCAGCCATGGAATCCGGCACCAGTTGTAAACCCCTACGGCCCTCCTCAAATCCATTATCCTAACCCGCCACCTCCGCCTCCGCAGTATCCCGCACTCCCAGCTCCCCCTCAGTACGCGGCGTATTCTGCGCCCCCGCCATTGGCTGCATTACCTCCGCCGGCTCAGTTGCCACCTGCTGACAATGATATTCAAAATAAAATCCTCCAAGAGGTACGGGCTCTGGCATCTGGGTATCATACCATGTCTAATGACATGACGATAATGAAGAAGAAGCAAGCCCAGATGGAGTTCCTTCCAAGGAGGCCGTATCCTCCTCCGGCGCTAACGAAAGACCAAGCCGCAGAACGACAAGCTCAAAGGCAACCCCCTGCAAGAAATGCTGCCATTGAGGATCAACCTGGCACTTCTGACCAGGTCAACTGGTGCTCCACGTGCAACGATCCACACTCAGAAGAAGGGTGCACGCTGCATCAGCATTACCTCCAGACCCTGGCAAGCAGCGCCATAGAGGATGAATTATACATGATCTTGGACGATGAAGGCAACTTTGCCGTCCCAGAAGAAGATCCTGCGTTGCTCCTGCCTAAGGAAGGCAGAAAGCCCGTTGAAGCTGTCGTGGCCCAACCAAAGCCATTAAAGGTATACGCCAAAAGAGAAAAGGCGCAACCTGTTGGGCTACCACCTGGCAAGTCACTGTGGCCTCATGCAGCCAAGGAAAAGTTTCCTGCGCCCAAAGCTCCCGTAGTAAAAGCTCCCGCAGCTCAGCCTCCAGCTGAAACAAAAGAACAAGCTCAGGAGAAGCTGAGATATCCGTCGCTGACAAAGAGGCAGAGAGTCGAAGCCACGCAGCAATACCGGACTAAGTATGAGCCTGCGAAAGAAACGGAGGGAGCCAGCACTTCAAGCTACAACATAGTTGACGAGCTAAAGAGGACTCCCGCAAAGATAAGTATGTACGAGGCTCTTCTGCTCCCCGGGCAAGTTGATCTGCTGCAGGAATCTTTGAAGAACATAAAAGACGGGAAGCCGACACAGCCTGCTGTGTTAGCTCAACCCCTGACAGTCTCCGCCACCGGAAAAAACAGACCACCTCCTTTCTATCTGTCATTGCGGATGGAAGGCTATATAGTTCACAACTGCATGGTGGATTCTGGTGCCTCCACGACTGTTATGCCGAGAGCTGTCTGCGACGAGATCGGTATGGAGTATACAAGGAGCAGCCAAGGTGTGCTGCAGCTAGACGGCACCCCTGTCAAGACAGTCGGTGTCATCAAGGATATCCCGATCCGGCTGCACAAAGCTCTTGACATAGTGGTCATACAGGAAGTCGTGGTTGTCGACTTGGAACCCTACTTCGGCATGTGTCTCTCCAGGGAGTTCACTGCAAAGCTGGGTGGGTATCTGTCTCTGGATTACTCACATATGGAAGTGCCCTTCAAAGGAAGGAGACTGAAGATCTACAATGAAAAGCCTTCCACATTTCTAGTAGAGAAGATACCCGGAGAAGAGTCACAGAACTGCATGGTTCAGCTGACGACTGAGGAACTGGTGGTGGTGGACATGACAGAGCAAGCTCTTGAGCTGTTACAAGTGGAGGATGAGTTCTCCTTGCTGGACTTCAACGCCATGATCGAGACTGAGCAAGGCTGCTACACCGTCACTCAGCCTGAGAGACTTGACCAGTCAGCCAAGAAAGAGGTAGGACCTGCACCAGAAAAGCTATGGAAGCTCTTCTTTGATGGCGCCCGATGCAAAAATGGCGCCGGTGCAGGTGTACTCTTGGTTTCCCCGTCCGGGATCCAGAAGGACTACACCTACAGGTTGGCTTGGAGCTGTACTAACAACGCGGCGGAGTATGAAGCCCTGTGCTTGGGTTTGAGAAAAGCGGAGAGACTGGGGATAAAGCATTTGCAGATCTTTGGCGACTCAGAGCTGGTGTGCAACCAGATTACGAATAAGTGCGCCTCCAAGAAGCATTATCTCAAGGCGTATCGTAATCGTGTCTGGGACCTGATGGAGTCATTCGACTCGTTGAATGTCAAAGCCATATCACGTGAGAAGAACAAGCACGCTGACATTCTGGCGTCTGTTGGAGCCGAGTACGTTCCGGCTGATGACACTGTCCAGAAGCCGAAGCCGGTTCGTACCATCTACAGGCCTTTTGTGCCTGATAAAGACACCCACTGGCAGGTGTTTGATTGTGACGAGGATATCGTCACTTTTTTATTACCGAAGCATGTACAATCGAAGGTAGAGACCCTGATGACGAGCAATACGAGGGGTTGATACGATTGAAGAATAATCATGTCCCAAAAGGACTGATTACCTTAGAGAGTCTCTTTGACCAGAACGATAGAGCAATATCACACAGGATCAAAGTAGACCCCAAGCAGTACGTAGACCTGGAGCTGGAACCTGGAAAAACAATCAAGGTCGGGACGGACTGCACTGAAGAGGAACTCGGGCAGATCAGATCATTATGCAGAGAGTTCCCCGATATCGTAGCCTGGTGCTACCAGGACTTGAAGGGGTATGACAGACAGATGATCCAGCATACCATAGAGCTAGAAGATAATGCAAAACCTTTCCGACAAAGCAAAGGGCTGTAAACCCGAAGATTGAAGCCATGATGAAAGCTGAGCTCTTGAAGATGCTGGAAGCCAAAATCATCTACCCCATCAAGCATTCATCTTGGGTCGCGAATTTGGTTCCTGTGAGGAAGAAGAATGGAGACATCCGTCTCTGCGTGGATTTCAGAAATCTTAATCAAGCCTCGCTGAAGGACCATTACCCGCTTCCCCAAATCGATCAGATCCTCCACATAGTTGTTGGAGCACAGAGGTTCTCTCTCTTGGACGGATTCTCTGGATACAACCAGATATGGGTAAAGGACGAAGATCAGCATAAGACAACGTTCACCACCAAATGGGGAACGTTTGCATATCAGCGCATGCCCTTCGGCTTGTCTAATGCCGGCGCTACATTCCAGAGAGCCATGGACTTGGCCTTCCGAGAGCTGCTCAACAAGGTCATTGTCATCTACTTGGATGACATGACTGTATTTTCTCACAAGAGAGAGGACCATGCTTCCCACCTGCGGCAGATATTTGAGAGATGTCGTGAATTCGGCATTTCCATCAACCCGAAGAAGTCAGTCTTCGCGGTAAAAGAAGGTAAGCTGCTGGGACATGTCATCTCCGAGAAAGGCCTTGCAGTGGATCCTGACAGAGCAGAAGCCCTCCTCCGCTTGCCCATCCCAGTCGACAAGAAGGGGCTACAGTCATTCTTCGGCCAGATCAACTTTGTGAGGAAGTTCATACCGGACTTCGCACAAGTAATCAAGCCCATGGCCGAACTGTTAAAGAAAGATGCCGAATTCTTGTGGACTGACGAAAGAAGGCAGGCCTTCGAGGAGATCAAGGCTAGAATTGCGCAAGCTCCGGTGTTGATCAATCCAGACTATTCCAAGGATTTCATCCTGTACGCGGTGGGAGAACCCGAGAGTTACGCCGCAGTCCTGACTCAGAAGGGAGACGATGGCGAAGAACGCCCCATAGCGTTCTTAAGCCAGGTGATTCAGCCGCATGAAGAGAAGTACAATTTTATTGAGCGGCAAGTTCACGCAGTCATGAAATCCCTCCGAAAGTTCAGGCACTTCGTCTCCCAGAGCCGGATAACTGTCTTCGTGATACATCCGGACGTCAGGAATTTCATCATACAAGGAGAGCCTGGTCACAAGAGGGCAGGATGGATTGCCAAAATCCAAGAGTTTGACATCGAGGTACGGCCAACAAAGCTGATCAGAGGCCGAGCCTTGTGCCAAGAGCTGGCCCGAAGCGCTGCAGCTGAAGTCTCCGCCTGCAAGTGGGAAGATCCGATAGCAACCACCAACCTAGCCAACTCCTTATCAGAGGAAAGTGATTGGACAAATGACCTAGTGCAGTATTTCAGCACCGGGAGATGCCTAGATCACCTCAATGCCTCACAAAGAAGGAGGTTTAGGCTAAACGCCTTGAAATACGTACTCCGCCCCGAGGGGCTTTATTTTAAAAACATTGACGGCATCCTGTTGCGATGCGTCAAAGAAACAGACAAACCCAGGGTCCTCGGAGAATTTCACTCCGGGATGCCTGGGGACATCATTCTGGAAGGCCTACGGCCTTGAAAATCATCAGAGCTGGGTACTATTGGCCCACTCTCTTCACAGACGCACATGCGGTCTGTGTCAAATGTGATAAATGCCAGAGGTTTGCTGGCAGGAACAGAAAAGCACCCCTGCCCCTCCAGCCAATTCAAGCTGAGACTCCGTTTCAGCAGTGGGGTCTAGACTTCATCGGGGTCATCACGCCTAACTCTGCAGCGGGACACAAGTTTATCCTTACCGCCACCGATTACTTCACCCGGTGGGCAGAGGCGATCCCCACTAAGAATGCGGACCAGGAAACGGTCATCGGGTTCCTCGAGAGCCTCATCACCCGTTTCGGGGTCCCGGAGTCAATAGTGACAGACAATGGTCCGGGGTTCGCAGGCGCTGTACTCACGGAGTACACCAACAAATATGGCATCTATCACAAGATGTCTTCTAACTACTACCCGCAGGGGAATGGCCTGGCTGAGTCCACCAACAAGAATCTACTGAAGATTGTCAAAAGGACAGTAGAGAGAAACAAGAGGACATGGCACCTACTCCTGAATCGGGCGCTGTGGGCGGATCGCATATCATTCAAGAAGTCTATCAAGACATCCCCCTACGCGCTCGTGTACGGCAAGGAGGCAGTTCTGCCTACCCACGTAGAGATACCCGCACTCTGGATGCTGGATGAAGAAAGAGGCAACGGGGATCCAGTGGACGCCAGACTGTGCCAACTGCTGCGGTTAGAAGAAGAAAGAGAAAAAGCATACCAGGCCTTTACTAAACATGCTGAAGCGACCCAAGGCTGGTTTGCGAAAGGCACCACCGCCCGAGTTTTCAAAATCGGGGACCTAGTGCTGAAGTGGGACTCACTGAAAGCAAAGCCGGGCAACCATGGTAAATTTGATGCCCTCTGGGAAGGTCCCTATCAGATTGCTCGGGTGAACCAATTTAATGCATTCGTGCTCCGGGACATGGAGGGACAACTTCTCCCCATTCCCGTCAACGGGTTCCACCTGAAGATTTACCACCACTGAAGGCACCCAAGCGGGTCCTTCCTTGTATATATTTCTTTTCTGCATTTTTATCAGATTGTATATATTTATTTCAGCATTCAGCTTTTAGTTTTCAAGAGCCTAAGTGAAGCCTAGAGCAAACCCCGACTTCGCAGCGAAGTCGGGCATCGCTCCTTGAACAGTGCGACATCGGGAGTTTGAGAGAAAGCAGCTGACAAAAAAGCCAAAAATTTGACTAAGTGCTGGGTGCGCAACCCGACTTCGCAGCGAAGTCGGACTGCGCACCGTCTTGGGAGCGCAGTCGGGGAGCACAGAGCAAAAATCGGCTAAGTGTCGAAGTCAGACTGCGCAACTTTTCTGAGCGAAGTCAGATTGCGCAAATTGGGCGAAGTCGGAGTGCGCACGTTTTCTGGGCGAAGTCCGAGTGCGCCCTCAATTTCGGGCGCACCTTGGATGACCTGTCGCGGGAAACGAGGAAAAATGATAAAATGTTTCTAAGTGTGGGCCCAGACAGCGCAGTTTGGCATAGTGCGAAGTTGGGTTGCGTCCCTCCTTAAAACCCTGGGCCAAAAGTTCTCCCTCGAAGCGTGTGCCCAGGCGGCGGCTATGACGTCATTGGAAGCACGAGGTCCGAAAAAATTCTAAAATAATGATTGCGCGACTTTCAAAAAGGATGTCATTAAGAAAGCAGGCGCATTAGGACCAACCGCAACCAGGGTACGCTTTCCAAGGATAAACCCACGCACAACCGCCAAAGAATTATAACGCTTCCACCAACTTCAGGCAAATCACCTTAACCCCTTCCCTTGCGCCATTAATGCTGAATTCCTTGCCTAGAAAAGGAGGCCCTGGCATACTCAGAACATCCAAATTGTCGAGCTGACTCTGAGCTGCAAGGTCCAGAATTGAGCAATCAGTAGCCAGAATCCCCGTCTCTGCCACTTCGAGCAGAAAGGAGAGAATGGACAAAGGGAAAGCGCCAATGCCGGCGCAGTCCAGCGACGAAGAACGCGAAGCTGAAGAACAGACAGAATCCAGCGCTCATGAGAGCGAAGCGCCGCGTGAGCAAACAAGGAGAACCAGGTCAAAGAGAAGCCAAGGGCAAGCTCCACCGCCGCCCATCAATCGCCTGGCCGGGTACAAAGATGGCGAGTACTCTATCAGCCTCACCAAGCTGCGGCCGAATATTGCGAAGTGGGCTGACAAGGTTTCACCCTCACACCATGTCGGGGCTGCATACAAATCGAACCTGTACTGGTTCTTGTGCCCTCCTGTCCACCAATGCCCGGAGCTGGTTGAATCCATTGTGGCATACTACAAACCAGCTGCCCGGCAAGTCTGTGACAACAAAGGAAGAGTATTGTTCACACTCTTCAGGGAAAGCGTCCAACCAGCTTTCGCCCCGGGGCTCCAGTACGACCCCAACGCAATTGTCAGGAGGATTAACCTGGACGAACAGACGGGCAGATTCACCCAGACCAAGAGGATGAGAGAATTCCTCGACTCAGAGCTGAAGACTCCGCTACCGACGGACAGTGGCCGACAGGCCCTATACCCCTGGACAGGTTCGAAAACAAGTACATATACATCATCCTGGCATGGGTACTCGGCTGCGATTCCGACAGAGTGGTACGCCCGTACCAGCTGGCGCTAGCAGAATGCATCCTGCATGGGGAGTTTTACGACTCCACGGCGCAAAGGAGCGGGAGGCGCCCTATTTTCTTTGACTGGGCAGATTGGCTGGCGTACGCCATACATTCGAACCTGGTCAGGTTGCAGCAGAAGCAGACAACGGAATTCCGGCTCTGCTCGTTCCTCACATGGTTGTGCCTGTACCACACGCACTACCGGATTAGAGTTCCTGACTTGAAGAAGGTGAATGAAAAAGGAGAGCCGCTGCCTGTGTACGAATGGATTGAAGCCCTGTACAGGAAAGGGTCATACTATGAGTTCAACTTCAAATTTCTAGGTATGACCCTGGCGCTGTTCAACGGTGAGGCATCCCGCCCGCCAGAGGCCATGACGAGCTATCTGAGGAAGTACAAGTGCGGGGACACCTTCCGGCTGACGCAGGGCATTGTAGTCAGAATCTACGGATTCAAGGGGAAGCCGTTCCTGCTGCCCTATTTCTGCACTGACCATCAGTTCGGAATGGAGCTATCACGCCAGATGGACTATGTCGAGGAGGAATTCGGCCAGGGAAAGAAGAGAGGCCATATTTTCCAGTATCCTATTACCTGGGCGAACATCCAAGTACGCGAGATTGGACAGCATGTCTACCTCGAACGAGAGCTCATCGACATGGGCCTGATACAGCTACCTCAGCGCTGGAAGTATGACCCGATTGGGGTCAGGGGAAAGTTTGTGCATATCTGCCCCCGAGCGGAGATCATGCAAGAAAGGTGCAATAGAACAGGCGCAGACCTGGAATGGCACATTGAGCGGATGCAATCATGGCCGCCATGGCATGATTTTTACTGCGAAGAAGTGGCGTATGATCCGAGAGCGAAACCCGGATCACCGGTTAGACTCGGCGGGCTTCAAGAAATTCCTCTCCAAGGTGGCGCCCCTCAACTGGCAAAAGGACAAAATCATTGAATGCTGGAAGATGAGGTGCCGCATGCAACACGATAAGTCTAACCGGAAGACGTTGGCCGTTGATGATGAGTTTTCGGCCTTATATGATCAATACGTTGACACATGGCGGCCTTTCGCATTTCGAGATTGCGTTCCCCGAGGCGCTAGGAAAAGATATAGAAGGAGGTCCCCGTCCCAGCAATTGCCTACTCCCGGGACTTCCAGCGCGACGCCAACGAGCAGCCAAGTGGGCCCAATGTTGCCTCCAGCTCCTGAAGCCTTACCTGAAAGGGTACAACAGCCAGAAAAGTCAACTCCTGAGGTGGCCCACCAAGAGGAAAAGGCGCCAGAACAGCCAGCTAGTAGAACGGCCGCGGCAAGCATCCTCCCGTCTAGACCCAGGTACAAGTTTACCGTGGGAACATCGCTGCCTGCCGCCCCAACCTCCTCTCCCTCCTTTGAACCAGCTGCAGCGCCAGAAGAAAAGAAGAGGAAGAGGAGCGAAAAGGCCAAGCGGCCTAAGGAGTCTGCACAGCAAACGGCCGCAGCACGGACAGGGACAGCCGCGCCGGAAATCGTCTCGTTAGACAGCCCTGAGATAGAAGCAGAAACTTGGGCTGCAGGCGTCCTTCAAACAGCGGCTCAGGCGGAGCCCGCAGGTACGTCCACTTCCCCGCTCCCCCAAATCCCAGTCGGCCCTGCCATAACGCCGTCCCCCATTGTATCAGGGCAAGCCATAGTTGCATCATCTTCTTCTCAGACCACCCAACCCTCCCACAGCCCCCATTCCTTCGACCAGTTCGCCTAGGACCCGAATGCTTTCCAGTCCCTCAGTCAAACCCTAGACCCCTCACCCGCGGCCAGTGCCGAAGCTGTGCCTACATCGCCGCGCCGCTCACCTCCATTGTTCAAGACCCCGCCTACGCCTTCCACTCAGCCGCTCACTTCCCCTAGGACCCGGTCGCCCTTAAAAGCGACCACGACTTCTGGAATACCTCCTGCTTCGCTGTTTGCAGGAAAAATGCCGCAGCAAGATCCGATGCTGGAAGACCTTGACTTCATGGGAGAACAGCTGCAGATCACAGATGATCAGCCTCTGGCAGCAAAGGCCGCAGGGTGTTCCGCCTCTTTCCTTCAGGGCGTCAAACGGAGAAGAGCCGAGGAGATAGCTGCCCCGGTGAAGCGCACCAAGTACGACTTGGACAGGAGAGTGCTGAGAACTGAGAAGTTGATTCCGAAAGTGAAGAAGCCTCTCCGAGAAATGACCGAGGCAGACTATGAACACCAAGTCAAGGAGAAGAGCTTTGACGATATAAACGAGGAATACGAAATCAACGGTATTCGTCGTAGAACCCATAATCTCCTTGTCAAGCGACTCGAGAGTCAGGAGACGCTGTTTCGGCTGCAAAATAACTCAAGGCAGCTGGAGGAAGATCTGGCTAGGGCCACCGCGCAGCTGGAGTCTGCACAGCAGGAAATCAATGACCTGAAAGCCCAGCTCGCCGCCTCTCAGCAGGAGGCCGCAGCGCAAAGACAGACAACCGAACAGCTGTCAGAGGAGAAAAGGGCAGCGTTGGAGCAGGTCTCCCAGCTCCAGGATTCGTTAAGGCGAGGCTAAATCTCAGCTCGAGGAGAAAACATCCCGAGACGGCGGCCTTTTCGAAGAATAAGGTCAAAACGATGCGGGCTGGTTTCTTTGCGAGGATGCGGGGCCAACGTTGTCGGGTCCATATCCGTCCCGGATTTCGCGTCCAGGATCCAAGAAGTATCTACCCATGGAAAGCTTGTGGTAGAGGAGGCCGAACACCAAGCGAAGCGATGGCTGGACTTGGCATTAAAACTTGAGGAGTACGAGCGCAAAGGCCTCCGATTTCCCCCAATGTCCCGAATTGCCTTAGAATGGGCAGATGCAAGGGTAACCTTGCACAATTATTTTGAAAAAACAGAGAAAATAAGGGCCGCCAGGAAAATGCTGGACGCATTAGACCACGAAATGAACATTTGCCTGGCCCCCTTCAACGCTCTTTCTGAGCACGGTTGCCCGAGCTTCGTCTAGGATGGAGAGTTTCTGACCCTTGAGCAGGTGAAGATGAATTGGCTGTCTTTTGAGGCAGACGCGTCAGAAATTGACAGCTGGGCCGAGCCAATCC
The DNA here is from genome assembly GCA_028583015.1 of Wollemia nobilis. NCBI lineage: Eukaryota > Viridiplantae > Streptophyta > Pinopsida > Araucariales > Araucariaceae > Wollemia > Wollemia nobilis. Next base: position 4,597,280 of record JAQPPZ010000689.1, on the reverse strand, counting down.
AGGAAGCTCAGGTCACCCAGATGGTGTCGAGATATTGCAAGATCAACACCTCCCTTAAGGAGTTGGGAGAGAGATACAACACCATCGACGTGCATGCGGTTGCGACATTCAGAGCAGCGGCTGAGAGATGTCGGCGACTTAGGGCCATTTCAGGCAGCAGCCTGGGACCAAGCCAGGGCCGCATACAATCATGTCCGTGAGCGGGAGCAGCCGACCGAGCAAGAGGGTGACAGTGGCGACCATTCAGACTCAGAAAGAGGAGGAGAAACAGAAGAAGCAACTGCTGAAAGCGGATCCGAAGAGGAGCAGTTGCCCAAGAAGAAGCCGTCAGAGCAGCGGAAAGCAGGGGAAGGGAGTTCCTCTGCGCCCAAAGGATGAAGGCCTGGTTCTTTGCGTCGAGGCGAGCTCGACACCCCGCGAGCCGCCAGGAATGTTGCCACATTTTGCACGGGGTGCCATGTTTTCAAATTTTGTAAGTATGTTGCTCTCCCTTCCCTCCATCTCCTTTCCCTTTCTCCACTGTTCCATTTCTCCCCTTCTATCAGTTGCATTCCTCCCTTTTCCCCTTGTTCTTTCTTCGGCCAAAACAGAGCAAACATTCCCTGAAAAATTCTAAGTCTAAGAGCGCAATGGGCGAAGTCGGGGTGCGCCCTTAAGGTTCGAGCGCACTCGGGAATGCGAAGTGCGGAAGAAGACAGAAAATGAGCAGAATTTGGCTAAGTATGGGAGCGCAACCCGACTTCGCAGCGAAGTCGGGGTGCGCTCTTCTTCCTGTGCGCACTTGGGAAGCAGTATCCAGAAAATCAGCTAAGTGTCAGAGCGCAACCCGACTTCGCAGCGAAGTCGGGCTGCGCCCTGATTCCTGTGCGCAGTCTGAACAACGGCCAAATTGACTAAGTGTCGGAGTGCGCAACCCGACTTCGCAGCGAAGTCGGGCTGCGCCCTCTAGCTTGTGCGCAATTGGGCAATATCTTTCAAGCAGCCCAAAACTATCTAAGGCACGGAGGCCTCCCCAACTGCGTTGTTCCCCACTTGCGCTGTCCAGTTGCGCTCCGATTCAGAGCGAAGTAGGACACAAAAGAGAGTGCCTTCCAAGGCAGATGCGTCCCTCATCAGAAGTTGACAAGTGTCCAGCCTCGGGATCCGAGCCGAGATGTGATGGGAAAAAGGACAAGCATGGGCCAAATTACCTACTCCAGCTGCCTCCATTTAAGCTGACGCAAAGTTCCATCTACCGCAGCTACCCGCATTCATGCTGACTCGAAGTTTCATCAACCGCACTGCCACGTAGCTGCCAAGACTTCAGGTGGACCTTGCTGCCAGTACAGTCCCTGTCTGCAAGAGTCAACATTAGCAGCTCTTTCGCCGCTTTTGTCAGCTTTGCGCCGGGGGATTTTGTGCCCGGGATTGTAATCGGGGGGAACTGCGCTATAAATAGCCGCACCACATCATTGTAAAGGGGTGGAAGGGGGATATCCTGCTAGGGAACCATTGTAGCTATACGTTTGCTTCTGAATGCAAGACACACACTTGGCTCTATTTGCTTGTTATCATTCTTTATGCTGCCTTTACTTAGCATTTCTGCCTCATGTTGCTTATTTCATTGCTTACTGTTATTCTGAATTCTGGATTCCGGTATTTGATGATTAAGTATTCCTGGAATGCATAGATAGAGGATACATAGGATGTATGATAGTTGTAGTTTCTGTAGTGTGTTCTGTATTTAATTGTTGTTAGTAGTGGTGATTGATCGTTGTCGTGCTGCTTATCTCCCCCACCCAACTCAAATCACATTTCAATCTCTTTTCGCATTTTAATCTCTTTCCTGCACTCTTAGCTTAAAACACTTGAGAAAACCCATAGGAAGCCGGCCTTCTCCGGAGATTGGCACGGAAGGCATTCCTTCCTTCCGGCCTTTCAATCTGGTGGGCGAATCTGGGGCGCATTCCACGAAATCCTTTCCTAATGGCAGATTCGTAACCAACAGGTATTATGTGTTATTTTGTAAATGTACGCAAAGTGTTTGATGAAATGTGCGTGCATATATATTTAATAATGTTGTAAAGTGCAATTTAATATTGTACGTAAGAATAAAGTCATGTAATTCAATTATGTCGGCTAAATTAGAGTTATAAGCTATTTCGTCCTGTAGTGGGAAATGTCATGTAATGCAAGAGCAAATGCATATGAAATGTAATTTGAGGGAAGTTATAAGGTAGTTGGAGGATAACTACTTTGTGGGTGTATAAATAAGCCCTCCCCTCATTTATTCAAGTTGCTCATGGTTGTTCAAGGGTAGAGGGAATGATGCAGTCCAGTATTGTATGCAGCCATGGAGATTATTCAGCCTAGGGTTTGCAAGTGCAGATTGTAATGCTGAAACTGTAATGCTGTATCATAAATGCCATTGTTAATATAAAACTGATGTAATTACTGCTATCTACCATTGTTGTTATTGCTGTTGTTAGTATTGCTATTGCTATACTACAATGATTGCAAATCTGTAGAACTATTAAGTGGAAATGGAATTGTTTGTGAGCATGTGAAATTTCATTTCTACATTTGGCGCCGTTGCTTGATCGAAGTTGGGTCCAATATTGGTGACAAGGAGTTCTGAAAAGTAAAACCCTTGGGGAGACGTGCAAACGAAAACAACGCAGTGCAACCAAAGACGTAGGTGAAGACGCACCAGATTTTTTGTTTTTTGGTGATGCAGATGAAGGGTTGTCAAAAGGGACGTGCACGCCAACCGGAGGGAAAAATGCAAGTAAAGATTTTGCAGATTGCGGATTCGTAAACGTTTGTAGTCTAGACGTTTGCCAGCACTGTCTAGATGTCTGTAGTCTGGACGTCTGCGGTCTTGACGTCTACAGTTTGGACGTCTGCAGTCTGGACGTCTGCAACAGTAGAATAGGTAGAATAGTTTGCTGTTTGGAAGAAGAGAGTCCAAGAACAGAGGAAGAAAAAAGAGGGAAACATTGCTGCTAGGAACGAAAGAAGGGGTACAAGGACCACCAAGAGTCAAGGAAAATGTTGATGTAGAAACTGTGCGAGGATATGTTGAGTGGATGGTAAAACCTGAACAAGCGGCAGGAAGGTTGCAGAGGAGTGCAAAGGATGGGAGTCAGGCACCAGAGCAACAACGCGCGAGGTCTCAGGAAGGAAGACCAGGGCCACAACCAACATTCCAGCGAAGGAAGTCGCGAAGTAAGGATGCACAGGAAGTCGAGAGAAGACTGTTTGGTGAGAAAAAAGAAGCTAGACTAAAAATATCCGACGAGGAGCAGCATAGTAGGAACCCCACCAATGGATAACGTAGCCACCAGAGCATTGGAGAATTGTCCACTTTTCACAAGAGAAGGGAAGGAAGACCCGATTAGGCATTGGAGAAATTGCCGCATGGAGTGGAAAGCGATTGGGCAAAACAATGAGGCAGACTGGAGGCGGTTGTTTCCTGCAACGTTTCGAGAATCTGCAATGGACTGGTTTATATACTTACCGCAAGATAAGTACAAGACATGGGAAGAGTTGCGTGATGCATTTGTGGAAGAATTTTGATCATATGATACTGACGAAAATTATAACATTCAAGGAGAGAAGGAGCCTGTTTGTTATTACAATCGAAGGGTGAGTAGGTTGTTTGACCATGTGGAGAAAGACCACTCAGAGGAATCAAAGATTATGTGGTTCATAGATGGACTTCTCCCTATGTATGAAAGGAAGATGAAGACATTTCCTCCAAGATCATACCAAGAGGCTTTGGATTATGCCTTGACTTGGGAAAGTGATGCAAAAACCTCACCGATGAATGAGACTCGGACGACTAGAGAATGCAGTCAGATGGCAGAGGAGACGTTTGAGGCACAACTGTCTGAGAAGGAGACGTCTGAGGTGCAACCGTTTGAGCAAGAGCCGTCTGGAGGCTACACGTCTGAAACCTACCCATCTGAGCAAGAGCCGTCTGGAGGCTACACGTCTGAAACCTACCCATTTGGTAGTCGTACGTCCCAGATGTCTAGAAACTGTCTGTTGGTCTAGACGTTTGGATGTCCAACCCAAACGTTTGGCTGTCCAACCCAGATGTTTGGCCACCAGCCCAGACGTTTGGTCGTTCGTCAGTCCAGATGTTTGGCCATCCAACCCAGACGTTTGGCCATCCAGCCCAGACGTCTAGCTGTCTAGCCGAGACGTCTGGTCGTCCGTCAGTCTAGACGTCTGGCCGTCCGTCAGCCCAGACGTCTGGCCGTCCGTTTGGCCACTTGTCCCAAACGTCTAGCAACCTGTCCAGACGTCTAGCCCATCTGTTTGCGACGTCTACCCTTAACCATCTGAGACGTCTACCTGTGTGCAATCCGTCCGAGACGTCTATTCGTTTGAGCCATCTAAACCGTTGTCCTAGACGTCTAGACATTGTACCCGTCAAACTTATCAATCCGTCTAGCCTAATCCGTCAGAGACTAAGCCATCAGGGATTGTCATCAGAAATGTTGTCGTCTGAGGCAGAGTAGTCACCGTCGAAGTACAATCCGACAAGGGAGATGTCTATCAGAGGTTGATAAGAAGCCAGTTGGATCATGAAAGCAGTGAATTAGAGCTGAGAGGAAGCAATTTCAATAGATTGAGTGAAGGCTTCCAGAATGTTGTTGAGAAGAAAAATTTAGTTTGGCCATTGACGCTTTGGGGGGCCGCCCCCCCGGCGCGGCGGGGCGCCCCCTTGACCCCCGACACAGATGGCGGCGGGCATTGCCTGTCATGTTCATGATGTTGATGGCATTGCTCATGCTGATAATATGGCTAACTACTCAAAGTGAAGTGCCTATTCAGAGAATGCTGATCATATTGATGTTACAATTGCTTGCAGTAGAAGAAGTGCACAATCAGAGAATAAGGTGTTGTGAGCAGTTTCAAGTGAAGTCTGTGGCAATAGATGTATGGAACAAGAGAAAGAGGAAGGAGCGTGACAAGAGATCCTGTTACATTATTTAGTACTTCTATTCCCAGTATTTAGCTCGTGTCGTTGAGGACAACGACCAGTTTAGAGGAGGGGATAGATGTAGACAGGCAAATTGAGATGTCCTTATTTGTTGAACCAGTTTTGGTATTATGTGTTATTTTGTAAATGTACGCAAAGTGTTTGATGAAATGCGCGTGCATATATATTTAATAATGTTGTAAAGTGCAATTTAATATTGTACGTAAGAATAAAGTCATGTAATTCAATTATGTCGGCTAAATTAGAGTTATAAGCTATTTCGTCCTGTAGTGGGAAATGTCATGTAATGCAAGAGCAAATGCACATGAAATGTAATTTGAGGGAAGTTATAAGGTAGTTGGAGGACATAACTACTTTGTGGGTGTATAAATAAGCCCTCCCCTCATTTATTCAAGTTGCTCATGGTTGTTCAAGGGTAGAGGGAATGATGCAGTCCAGTATTGTATGCAGCCATGGAGATTATTCAGCCTAGGGTTTGCAAGTGCAGATTGTAATGCTGAAACTGTAATGCTGTATCATAAATGCCATTGTTAATATAAAACTGCTGTAATTACTGTTATCTACCATTGCTGTTATTGCTTTTGTTATTATTGCTGTTGCAGGTTTTTCTGTGCATTATTATTGCTATACTACAATGATTGCCGATTTGTAGAACTATTTAAGTGGAAATGGAATTGTTTGTGAGCATGTGAAATTTCATTTCTACAATCTTGCAATTTTTCCTTCAGCAATCTGTACTCCTTCTCTTCTTTATGTGTGAAAAACACTCTTGACCTTCATTTTTTATCCTTGAAAAAGGTAACCCTAATCTCTCTAACCCTAAGATTAGATATCATCTCATCTTGAAATGTAAGGTTAAAAATAGAAAATCACTTGAGTGAATTTCAAAATAGAATCACTTAAGTGAATTACAAAATAGAATCACTTAAGTGAACTTAAAAATAGAAAATCACTTGTGAATTTCAAAATAGAATTAGAAATGTCTCGAACCACTTCTAGCACGTTCATACTGAAGCTTGTGCAAGAAGTTCCTTTTCGAGCTACATTTCTCATCATAAACACCATATGCGTTTTTTGTCCTCCTTCACTTCGCCTTTGACTTTTGATCATCTTATCGAATTCCTTCCTCATAGACTAGATAGCATTCTGTACCTTATCGTTGGTATTGCTATTTGAGTCTTCACTCCTGGCATGGCCTACAATTCCAATCGCTGTGTGCTTTGCCTCTCTAAAAGTTTCTTGCCCTCTCCAATGCTTCTGCATATGTTGAGCAAGGTATGATCTTCATCTTTTTCCTATACCTTGGCAAGAACCCATTGATGAACCATCTCTTCACCATTCCATTGGCTGGTTTCAACTCCATTTTATCTATGAGTTGTTTCAACCTTCTGTTGTAGTTTTTGATATCCTCATCCTTCTTTTGCTTCGTGGAGTATATTTCTATGATGATCCCCCAATGGTCCCTCAAAGGTTGGAATTCTTGTTTGAATTCTTCTATCATATTTTGCCATGTAGCAAGGTTTTGTACCTTCTTTTTTAAGTACCAATCTATTGCAATACCTCGCAATGTAGCAAGAAATAATTGTAGCCATTCATTGGGATGTCTTACCCCGTTTGCCTTCCATATGGTGGTGCAAGTGCCTATGTGCCTTGTTGGGTCTTCTTTCCCTTCTCCTGTGAAGGGTGGGCATTTTTGCTTGCCCGCTCTATTTGCAATGTGTGCCATTAAGTGGTTCTCCACTTCCTCGTCACTTGACAATGGCTCCAATGGTATTTTGGCCCAATGCCTTTTTGTCGTTGGTGGTTCTACTTGCTGTTCTTCTCCTGGTGCTTCGGTCCTAGGCACTTCGTCTCCTTGTAGTGTCTCTTGACCTTCGATTCCGGCTTCAAATGGTCTCCTTCCAAACTGGAGTGCATCCTCACTTTGCGACCTTCGCGAATAAACGATATGTGTCTCCGGTCTACTTACCTAAGTACTCACGTGCGGTTGCTTTGGTGCTTGACTCCAATCCTCTGCACCCCTTGGCAAACTTCTTCCCGCTTGCTCAGGTGTCACCATCCACAGCTCGTTTCCTTGCGCACTTTCTACGTTGGCGTCTTCACTTACGCGAACATTTTCTTCAACTATTTGATGTTGCTCTCCCTGCACCTCGTCTTCTGTGGTCAACAACAATGTCTCCCACCTTTCACTTTCTTCCTCTTCTGGAGTCCAAACTCGTTCGAGTATTGGTTCCTCCGTTTCTCTTGATTGTAGTACCGAAGTATCCAAGTTCCTTCGTTGAGCGAACCTCGCGCTCCTTCTCACGGGCATTTGATCCTCTCTGTAATCTTGTCTCCTATGTTCTAGCAGAATTGAATTTATCATCCAACTCTCTTCCTTCACACGTACTTCTTTACTAAATCAGACCCCCTCACTGTGGCAATGGCAATGTTGCAAAATTTAGCATACGTGGCAATATTCCCAATGATGGGGTGGTGACAGGTTTAGGAATTGAATGGTGTTGCAGTCATTAGATTGAAGACACCATTGTACAACATACTCAAACTTGCATGACTAACTGTATGACCCACTTTGTCATACAATACAATCCTACAATCCGTCCTATCGTACAACTCAATCAGTTGTATGATCCAATCCTTTTGTACAATCCTACCTTTGGATAAATCGATCCCTGTGTATGATTTGTCTATCGTACGATGAAATAAAAGGCTAATGGGTAATCTTCTCAACAATCGTACGCTGATGACTATACGATCACACACAAAGTCACGAGCGAGCAAATCCAAGATGGGTAACATATTTCTGTGTTCCCTCATACGATTCCACAATCGTATGGTTTGCAACCACTAGAAACTGCCAACTCCTTGTTGCTGCAATCAATCATACGATTTGATGCAATTCTCTATTCCATGGTTCAACCTGCAATTAATTTTATCTTGCTGCAATGCAATGCTAACAGTTTTGTCCACCCTAACAGGTCTATTCACTTTGCATTAACAAATGGAATGCAACAGATAACAAAACAAGAGTTCACATGCACATGCATTAAATACTGCAATAAGAACGACAACTGCGTTATATTATTGACTTACTGCTGCAAACAACAAAGTGCTTATACAATTACAATGGCTGCCATAGCAAAGAATAACAATTGTAAATCAGTACTCAACAACCGACTACATCTTCCATACCGGTGCATATCTAGAACGTACATATACTCTGCACAACCGACTAAACTGCCAACTTGCAGGCAACAATAGGTTGCTCTCTCCTAAGATCACTAACTCACAAAAACGAAGGAGGGGGCCTTATGAAGCTTGTCTCGGGCCATTCTAAGTGGTTCCAGGGACACCACGTCACTCACAACCGCCACCCAATCATGCATTGATTAATTTCACTTTTCTAAAGTTCTAAGTGAATTTTTATTAAACTTTGATTTCACACTTATTTCATTTAATTTGGACTTTAATTACATTTAACTTCATTTACATTTAATTTGATATGCATTTCATCTCACATTTCATTTCGTCAAAATTACAAAAAAAACTTGTCAAAATTGCAAAACAACTTTTGTACAACTTTTTATTTCTTCTTCTTTTGGGAGGCTGTTTTGCTGCCTACTTGGACGACCCACCTCCTAATTTAGATGCCCCTTGGCTAGGCGACCTACTTTCTGCATCAGACGGTTCGACTCCAAACGACTCAGCGAGCTCTGGGCAGCCTTGCCTTAGATGGTCTAGCTTTGGACAACTTTCTTTTGACCAACCTTGCTTGGACAATCTGGCTCCTCTACAATCAAACAACTCATACGACATCCTCTTCCACTCAAACAACCAATACAAACTTTTGTACAATCTTCTCCCATCGAACGGTCCATACCACATGCTCTTCCAATTAGATGAACTGCTTGCCTTGAACTTTGTGTAGCTTCATCCTCTTCTTCGAATGGCTTTGCGTGATCTCCAAACGGCTTGATATCATCTTCCTCCCAAACTTGGGCTGCAAACGACCCTTCATGGCTACTGGATGGTCGTGATCTATCTTTGGACGACTCAGGGTGTGTATTTGACAGCTTGAGGGTAGTCTGAGGCTCAGACGACTTCCTCAGATGACCTAGGGAGGGTCCAAACGACCCTCCCCTTGGGATAGACAGGGACTTGCTGTCCCTACCAGATGGCCAGGGTCCCAACTAAGACGACCTAGGCTCAGTCGACCTGAGCTTTGACAACTGAGGCTTGGGTCCAGAAAACCCAAGTCCAAATGGCTAGATGACCCTCTTAGATGGCTAGATGTTGAACAATCTCTCTTCGTCGTCTGCATCATTCACATCGTCTGTATCACTTACTTTGTTGTATGCATCAGCCACTTTTGCAACTTCCTCTTCTTGCGCAACTTCAACTATATTCTCTTCTACCTCTACATTGTAATCAGATTCACCTCCTCAATTGCAATCAGTTCATCAGATTCACCTCCTCAATTGCAATCAGTTCATCAGGTTCACCTTGTTTGCTTCTCGGCTAGGTCTATGACTCTTGTTTGGCGCTTTGAACTCTCTACACTTTATTGGTTTGTCTCGACTCGCAACACTTTGACATTCATGTGCGAAGTGTCCCCACAAATGGCATTGACAAACTTTCACAATGGGTTTGCCCTTGGTATCATTCTCAATTTGACCTCTTCTAGTTTTCTAATGTGTTGTCACAGACCATATCGTTGATGGCATCCCCCCTTGGTACAATCTCCATTTGTGTTGCATATTCCTGTAGCAATGATCTTGTGCTCTCCAAGTCACACTCACCCTCGAAGTCATTGGTCTCTTCAGAGTCACTTCCTTCATTGACTTCTCCACACCAACACGTGGATGATGAACTACTCTTATTCTCAAAATCATCACTCTCATTGTTAGAGTCACTCTCAACATTAGAGTCACTTCCATCTTCAGATCCACTCTTGTCCGCATTAACATGACCCCAACACTTTAATGATGTTTTTGCATCACTTTCCAAGTTCAAGGCCCACTCCAAGGCCTCTTGATATGATGTCGAAGGGACCACCCTGATCTTCTTCTAGTACATAGGAAGTCCCTCCACAAACCACCTTTTTTCAATGCATCTGATGGATCTTTCTCTAGATGGGTAAACAATGTAGACAGGCATATTGAGATATCCTTAATTGCAGAACCAGTTTTGATATTATGTGTTTTATTGTAAATGCACGCAAAGTGTTTGACGAAACGCCCGTGCATATATTTTAATGTTGTAAGTGCAATTTAATATTGTACGTAAAGAATAAAGTCATGTAAAGTCATATTAAATCATGTAAGTCGGCTAAATAAGCTATTTCGTCCTGTAGTGCAAATGAAATGTAAATGCAAAGCAAATGCACATAAAATGTAATTTGAGGGTAGTTGCAAGGTAGTTGGAGAAAGTAACTACTTGGTGGGTGTATAAATAAACCCCCCCCTCATTCATTAGAGTTGCTCCAGATTGGTACGTGTGAGGATTGAAGTCTATGGGCAGAATGCAGTCTAGCATGATATGCAGCCATGAAGGATGTTCAGCCTAGGGTTGAATGGTGGATACCTAGAGGAGATATTGCAGGGCATTCATGCAGATTGATGGAAAAGTGCAGTCCAGTCCTGTGTACAGCCATGGTTATGCTGGCTGTAGATTGTATTGATGAAACTGTAATGCTGTATCACACCTACCATTATTAATACAAACTGCTGTAATTACTGTTAACTGTTATTGCTGTATTTTCTGCCATTACTGCTGTTATTTAATGCTGTTGCAGAATTTCTGCGTATTATTATTGCTATACTACAATGCTTGCAGATCTGTAGATTACTTACGTGGAAAGGGAACTGTTGGGATATGTAAAAACCCTTTCTACATTCTGGCGCCGTTGCTATTACGAAATTGGGTCTAAATTGGTGACATAGGGTTTGAAGAAGTGAAACCCTTGGGACGACGTGCAAACGAAAACAACACAGTGCAAAAACGGAGGGGAAGACGTACCAGAATTTTTTTTGTGTTTGCAGATTAAAAGACGGGCACGCCAATCGAGGGAAAAATTTAAGTGAAATTTTGCAGGTGGGAAGTCGCAGAAGTCTGACGTCTTGAGGCCTGACGTCTGTAGACTTGACGTCTGCAAGCCTGACGTCTGCAGGCCTGACGTCTGCTGCTGACGTCTGCAGACTTGACATCTGCAGGCCTGACGTCTGCCAGCTAAGAAGTTTGCAGTGGAACGACGCATTGCTGAGAGGAACGACAAAACAGGTACAATGACCACCAAAAGTCAAGGAAAATGTTGATTGATGCAGAGATATGTTGAGTGGATGGTAACACCTGAACAAGCGGCAGGAAGGTTGCAGAGGAGTGCAGAGGACGGGAGTCAGGCACCAGAGCAACAACACGCGAGGGCTCAGGAAGGAAGACCAAGGCCACAATCGATATCCCTGCGAAGGAAGTCGCGAAGTAAGGAAGTTGAAAGATGACTGTTTGGTGAAAGTAAGATACCTAAGACTAAAAATACCCGACGAGGAGCAGCATAGCAGAAACCCCACCAATGGATAACATAGACACCCAAGCATTGGAGAATTTGCCACTTTTCACAGGAGAAGGGAAGGAAGACCCGATTAGGCATTGGAGAATTTGCCGTATGGAGTGGAAAGCGATTGGGCAGAACAATGAAGAAGATTGGAGGAGGTGGTTTCCTGCAACGTTTCGAGAATCTGCAATTGATTGGTACATGTACTTACCGCAAGTCAAGTTCCAGACATGGGGAGAGTTGCGTGATGCATTTGTGGAAGAATTCCGATCATACGATACTGACGAAAATTATAACATTCAAGGAGAGAAGGAGCCTATTCGTTCTTACAATCGAAGGTTGAGTAGGTTGTTTGACTATGTGGAGAAAGGCCACTTAGAGGAATCAAAGGTTACGTGGTTCATAGATGGACTTCTCCCTGTGTATGAAAGGAAGATGAAGATATTTCCTCCAAGATCATACCAAGAGGCTTTGGATTATGCCTTGACTTGGGAAAGAGATGCAAAAACCTCACCGATGAAGGAGACTCAGACAACTAGAGAATGCAGTCAGATGGCGACGAAGGAGACGTCTGAGGTGCAGACGTCTGAGCAAGAGCCGTCTGATGTGGAGATGTCTAAGGTGCAGACATCTGAGCAAGAGCCGTCTGAGAAGAAGACATCTGAGGTACAGACGTCTGAACAGGATCCATCTGAGGTGGAGACGGCCGAGGTGAAGTCTGAAGTGCATCTGTCGGAGGAGCCGTCTGAAGAGAACTCGTCTGGAGGCTACATGTCTGAAATCTACCCGTTTGAAGGAGTTAGACGTCTGACAAACCACTCATCTGGCAACCGATCGGCCCGGACGTCCGGCCATCCGGCGGACGTTTGGCGACGATCGGCCGGACGTCGGCCATCCGGCCCGGACGTCGGCAACCGATCGGCCGGACGTTTGGCAACGTCAGCCCGGACGTCGGCAACCGACAGCCGGAGTCGGCCATCCAGCGGACGTCGCGGCTAGTCGACCAAGACGTCTGGCGTTAGCCCGGACGTCGCGGTCGATCAGCTCAGACGTCTAGCCGTCTGGCCCAGACGTCTGGCAATCCGTCAGTCCAGACGTCTAGCCGTCGGACCCAGACGTCTGGCCGTCTGTTTGGTCGTCCGTTTGGCCACTCGTCCCAGACGTCTAGCAACCTGTCCAGACGTCTAGCCCATCTATTTGCGACGTCTACCCTTACCCGTTTGAGACGTCTACCTGTGTACAATCTGTCTGAGACGTCTACCCATCTGAGCTGTCTAACCCGTTGTCCTAGACGTCTAGACATTGTACCCGTCAGACTCCTCAATCCGTCTGGTCTAATCCGTCAGAGACTAAGCTGTCAGGGATTGTCGTCAGAAATGTTGACGTCTGAGGTAGAGCAGTCAGAGGAGTTGCCGTCAGAAGCACAATCCGACAAGGGAGAGGTCTGTCAGAGGATGATAAGCAGTCAGTTGGATCAAGAAAGCAGTGAAGTAGAGCGGGGGGGATAGTTTAGGAAAGTTTCAAATGGTTGATGAGAAGAAAAATTTAGTTTGGACATTGAGGCTTTCAAGGGTTTTGCTGTTGAGGGAGCACGCGAAGGGCGCTGCCCCTCGACCCCGCAAGGGACGCTGTCCCTTGACCCTGCAAGGGGACTCCCGCCCCCTTGACCCCCGACACAGATGGCGGAGGGCATTACCGATTATGTTCATGATGTTGATGGCATTGCTCATGCTGATGATATGGCTTATTGCAAAAAGTGAAGTGCCTATTCAGAGAATGTTGATCATGATGATGCTATACATACTTGTAGCAACAGAAGTGCACAATCAGAGAATCAGATGTTGTGAGCAGCCCCAAGTAAAGTTTATTGCCAAAGATGTATGGAACGGGAACAAGAGGAAGGAGCGTGACAAGAGATCCTATTCCATTGCTCAGTACTTCTATTCCGAGTGTTTAGCTCGTGTCGTTGAGGACAACGACCGGTTTAGAGGAGGGTATAGATGTAGACAGGGCATATTGAGATATCCTTAATTGCAGAACCAGTTTTGATATTATGTGTTTTATTGTAAATGCACGCAAAGTGTTTGACGAAACGCCCGTGCATATATTTTAATGTTGTAAGTGCAATTTAATATTGTACGTAAAGAATAAAGTCATGTAAAGTCATATTAAATCATGTAAGTCGGCTAAATAAGCTATTTCGTCCTGTAGTGCAAATGAAATGTAAATGCAAAGCAAATGCACATAAAATGTAATTTGAGGGTAGTTGCAAGGTAGTTGGAGAAAGTAACTACTTGGTGGGTGTATAAATAAACCCCCCTCATTCATTAGAGTTGCTCCAGATTGGTACGTGTGAGGATTGAAGTCTATGGGCAGAATGCAGTCTAGCATGATATGCAGCCATGAAGGATGTTCAGCCTAGGGTTGAATGGTGGATACCTAGAGGAGATATTGCAGGGCATTCATGCAGATTGATGGAAAAGTGCAGTCCAGTCCTGTGTACAGCCATGGTTATGCTGGCTGTAGATTGTATTGATGAAACTGTAATGCTGTATCACACCTACCATTATTAATACAAACTGCTGTAATTACTGTTAACTGTTATTGCTGTATTTTCTGCCATTACTGCTGTTATTTAATGCTGTTGCAGAATTTCTGCGTATTATTATTGCTATACTACAATGCTTGCAGATCTGTAGATTACTTACGTGGAAAGGGAACTGTTGGGATATGTAAAAACCCTTTCTACAAACAACCCACTCAACTTCCAGTTGTACAAACAAACAGACTCTTCCTCACCCTGTTCCATTCTATAAATTTCAGCAATGACCTCATCGTCATTGTGGAACAATCAAAATTCCTTCACAAATGCTTCGTGCAACTCATCCCAAGTCTAGTACTTGCCCTCTGGTTGTAGACAGGGATGAGGGAATGATGACGATGATCCGGAAGGACTAACAGTTAAGCATATGCAATTCACTCTACAATATACTGAGTCTAGACGTCAGAAAGATCGGACGTCTGAGTGCAAGGACTAGACGTCAAGAGTTAGACGTCTGGAGCAGTTTGGTTTACACGTATGGGACTTAGACGTCAGGGAGATTCAGGGTAGACGTCTAGGGGTAGACATCTAGGGTCAGCTTAATCCACACGTCAGTCGGCTAGGTTAGACGTCAGGTCAGACGTCATGCTCCAGAAGTTAGACGTCTGGGGTGCAGGGCTAGACGGCTTAGGGGTCAGACGTCTGGTCTAAGATCTAGACGTCTCGGCAGTTGGTTCGTCGGCTAGACGGATAGACTTGTCGGATGACGGATAGGTCAGACGACAAGGCTAGACGTCTAAGAGCTTCGTCCTCCAGTCTTCAGCACCTGCAATCACGAAAATAACACGCCTCGTCTTCCAATGATGATCACAACCTGCAACACAATATGTCAAACATTCCTGCAACGCACTCGTCAAGATAATCCTGCAATACAATCTGCAATACGTCTGAAATCTTCACTAAATCACACGCAGAACAAGTACTTCGCACAACAGTTTTTGCATTATGAACAAGTAGATACAGATATCCATACAAAATGAATGGGGGGTATATATAGGAGGGCAAAGTAGTTATTGCAACTACTTGCTCCAACCGTCCAACTGTTTTCCCCTTAACTACTTGCTTTAGACGTCTAATCCTAACCCAGACGTCTGACTAATCAGCCTCTTAACAACATGACGGTTGTTTTGTCTTCTAGTGCATTTTCTACGTAATCAAGCCATATTCATTGATTGGCTGATTTTACAACATTAACATAACAAAATAACATTCCAAAATTGTTATATACAATCAAAATTGTAGGACATTATCATCAGTCAGTTCTTATGATCTGTCTTGCTTAGAACTGTTGTCTACATCTATCCTCCCCTTTGAAGAAGTCGATGTCCTCAGCGACTTTCTCCGCTCAGTTTGAGGAGTTTCAACATCTGTGGGCACTGGAGTTTGTGGATTGGCAGCTTGAAACACTTTCTCGTATTCCTGTAGCTGAGCCTGCATGCTCTCGCGTTCCTCCTTGAGCCTCTTGGAATAGTTGAAATATTTGGCCCATTCCACTCCCAAGGCGTTAGCACGATCTTCAGTTTGCTTGAGACTGGATAACAGGTCAACCTCCTTTTTTAGGAAAATCTCTTTCAGGCGTTGTTCTGACACTGATGAAGAGGGAGTAGCCTTCTGTGCTAATTGCTGTTGCAGGGTTGCCTCCCGCTGTTGTGCCTGTTGCAGTTCTTCCCTCAAGGCTGCCTGTTCTTGTTGCCAACTCTCCTTTTCCTGTTTCCAAGCGAGCTCCTGTTGACTCTTTTGAGCTGCCAATGTTTCTGTTTGTTTAATTAACAGTTCCTTAGCACTTTTAAGTTGTGAGACGTCAGCTTCCAACTGAGAAATTTGTTGGTCCTTTTCCTCCAGTTGGGTGGTCAGGTTCTGTAAATTCTGTGTTAGTCCCCGAATATGCTGCTGAACTTCATCCATCCGTGCCATTCCTTGCTCTAAGAGTTGATCCTTTTCCTCCAAGGCTTCATTGACAGTTTGCAATTCACTTTCAACTGCCTGCTTTGCTGAATGCAAACATTTAATCCCTTCTCCAAGCCAACCCAACAAATGTGCAAGGAAGTTCAGCTGAGTATATATCGGCAGTAATTCTGGCACTAACTCCACTTGTGAGCCTTGCTCCACAGGGTGCTGAGGAGGATTAATGTTGTGGCCGCAGACATACACCTGCGCTGTCTCCAGATAGAGGTTGGGTGTCTTTTCAGGCAAACGCTCAATGCCCTCCATAGTTTTCAAATGGGTAGTGGGCAGTGACCAAGGCTGAGCCATGTATATGCTGGAAATATCTTTACACCAAGGACCTTGTGCCGCCCACTTGACCAATCGGTCCAGTTCTTCCTCTATCATTCCTTGCCACTTCTTCCATTGGCCCATACATGCAATGTCAAACTGCAAGCGTAAGCTATCCATGATTTCCCCCAATCTTGAAAAACAAGTTACTGCTTGTTGATCCATAGAATCTGATGGATCCATAAAGTTGGGCACTTGTACAAGAAAGTCTTTGGACCATGTGTCCTTTTGTTTCTCCTCCTGTTCTACCTCCTTCCCTTTTTCTGAGAGATCAACAGTCTTCTTTTCTGCCTTCCCTTTGGTTACTACAGACTGCATTGGAGCCTGGTTGCTCTGGCCTTCCTGCTCCTCCAACTGCTGAGAATCTGTTATTTGTGGGGGTTGTTCCCCTTCACCTGTGTTGGTCTCAATTTCCCTCGAGACCTCTACCTCCTCTACAATGATGGGCTTTTCTGCCTCAGGTGTCGGATTTCCCATATCCGGGGGTGGTATGCCCTCCTCTACCACGGGGTTGGTACTTACTCCTGGATTACCTGTGTCGGTTGATCCCTGAACTCCTCTGCGACTAACATCTCTTCAAGTGAAAATGCGCTCAATGTTGCCGCTAATGTGGTTGGTCTCGCCAAATATTCCCCAATTGGTTCGGGTGAACCTGTACGAGCCCAAAATTCAGCCTCTGCCAGATAATCATTGGGTCCAATCTGTACAGCCGTGCTGGATCCGGCTGCCGGGTTATGGAGAATTGAGGGGATAGCAAAATCTACTTCCTCCCTGTGTACTGTCGGTTGCTGCTCCCGAGTGCGAGCTGCCTCCAAGTTTTGTGCTATTTTCTGCAATGCTTCCTGGGAGAATGTTGGGGGTGGTTCATCAAATCGCCCTTTCTTTTTCTTCCGTTTGGGCTCTTCTGGTGATTGGGCAACCTTCTGTTTTTGAACTCCTTTTCCCCGACTTGTGCTAGTGTAGTATCCTCCCCTTCTAAAGCAGCCACCAGTTTCTCTTGGCGCGGCTTATGAGATATCTGCTTCACTCGAGCCTTCTTGATTGGTGTCAGCTTCTTTACTGGTTGAGCATCCTTCCACCGACAGATGGATGGTGCTAAATCCGGTAACTTCTTCGGAGGATCGAAGTCTGGGATCTGTACTCCTGCCCTAGTGGTTGAATCCAAAAGCAGACCGATGGCGTGAAATGCCATAGAGAAGTTCTTCGTTGTTCGCATCAGAAAAGTCTGAATACGAAGCGACAAGTGTGTTGCCCAGTCATAGGCTATTCCCTGCTCTATCCCTTGCAAGTATGGAATTAGCCAAATAGGGAGATCTGAACTGCGCTGCTCCCCTGACAATCTGGCCATGATAACATTCATTATAACTTCCAATCCGTTATTTTGCAGCTGCGTCTGTTTGATTCCTCTTCCGCCATGAATACTTAACATAGCATCCACCTCTTCCTTCTTTAGATTTGTGACACTCATGATTAATTCTGGCGTTTTCTTTGGATCCACTCTTTCATTGACCACTGGTTTGCCCTTCCTGGGAAGTCCAAATGTGCGTTGAAATGTTGTGGGAGAGAAATCAACAACCAAAGTGTAATCCCCCACTTGCACTAGGCTGATGTTCTTCCCTTCATCATATGTTTCCAACATCTGCAACAAATACTCTTTGAAAAATTCCTTCTCAAAGTTAGGAGCTTGCAAAATGAAGTGCACTCCTGCTTCTTTGATTTTTGCTCTAGTTGGATTGTCTGCTGGTGCCTCTGCCCACCATTGACGACAATAATCACCTGTCGGGCATGTCCAGGTAATTTCGTCAACTGGAATTGGTGCTTTGCTACTTTGGTGGGCTTCCCTGTTTTTGCGAGTGGCAATCTCAGCTGCCTCTCGTCGACTCCGAGCCTGTCCTTTCTCTGGACTTTCCATCTGTCCGCGCATCCCCTGCTCCTGTTGATGTCGCAGTCTTTTGGCTAACTACCGACTCGGGTTCGGGTTCTAACCGGATTGGAGCTTTGCCAGATTTCTGGTGGCTCATTTTGCCTCACAAGTTCTCCTTTGTTTCTCAGCTTCAGACTTCACCCAATGCTCTTGGACGTCGGATGTCTCTTCCTAGACGTCAACTGTCTGTGTCTCTCAGCTAGACGTCAGCTCCGTCTGCGTCGCCTAGCTAGACGTCAACTTCTTGTCAGACGTCGGCTCCTCCAGCTAGACGTCAATTAGCCGCCAGACGTCGGCTCCTCCCGGCTAGACGTCAACTAGTCGTCAGACGTCGGCTCCTCCCGGCTAGACGTCAACTAGCCATCAGATGTCTGCGCCTTTCTCCTAGACGTCTACTGCTCGTCGGAGGTCTGCTCTTTTCTCCTAGACGTCTTCCTCGAATGCCCTAATCGCTTGCAGTCGATTGGTTTGGAGATTTGTTCTTGCACTTGCACAAAAAATTTATTTTCTTCACGAAGTCGATGACAGCCAGGTCTTTCTTCGACGTATGGCGTCTTCCCTCCGTCTTGCCTAAAAATTTTGGTGCGCGACGAACCGTTCTCCGCTCCAGCCTATGCGTCTGCGCTTCCCTTCGCTCTTCTTCGTCTCCTGCACAATTGAAAACGTATTGCACAATGCTCTCCCATCCTTCTCCTTTTATAGTTGCTCTGCCGCCCATGGAACCGTTTTCCAACCGCCACCTAGCAACCTCTCGTTTGCATGCGCGCCACGTCGTTCATATGAGACGTCTAGGGTTTTATTTTGTCTTTTACCTTTTTCTTTTTCTTGCTTTTTGTCTTTTTTTTTTTTATTTTATTTTTATTTTTTTCAAAATTTCTTTTCGCCTTGCACTTTTTCTCAACGTCGGCGGGTAAAATGCATGGCCAAGCCAATACGTATTTCTAATGTATCCGACGTGTTATCATTCTGATGACGGCTACTACTTCCAAAGTTGCTAAAGTCGTCATCATCGCCGATTTCTGTTTCTTCTGTCTGCTGACGTCTTCGACGATTATTTCGTCTCTGGGGAGTTTCTGGTCGCGACTGTTGTGGACGTCTTGTGGTGCTTCTTGGCACAATACGCCAATCTGGCCGTTCTTCCGGCTGATGTCGGGTTCTTGGCCCACAAGTCTGGTGATTATCTGTTCGTCGTCTGCTACTGTTAGCATCTTGCTGGCTTCTCTCAGCTGCCAGACGTGTTTGTTCCATCCATTCCTCTACCAAGCGGATTTCCCTCTCTTCTGGGCTATCATTATTTTGATCCAGGTGTTCAACTACGTCCTCTAAGCGTCTGCTGGCCAGGTTTGGACGTGTATCTTCATCCTCTGGACGGGTAGGCTCTTCCTCCCATGGAATTCGTTCCGTACTTCCATCATATCGTCGGATGATTATGCAGTCATCTAAGTAGTGAAACATCTCCCCTTCGTGTCCCGGTTGATCAAGTACATTATGATTGGGTTGTTGTTGCCTTCGCTGTCCCCTATTCCGGTAGGGTCGTCTTGCTCTTTGGCCTCTTCCTCGGGCTCCATCATTCCGCACAACTGCCCTTTCTTGATCCCTTTGTTCTGGATTAAAATTTCTGTTCCAGGTTCCTCTTCTCCCGTGAACCTGGTTACCGCATCCTCGACCTCTTTCCGATCGAATCTCCCTAGTGTTGGGCTGCCTTACTCCTAGCTGCCCGAGATTCGGTCGGTCCCTCAGTCGTTCCTGACGACGTCTTCGGTTCCTACGAGCTCGCTGAGGTGGACCTATCGGTCTATCCTCCGGAGCACGTAGTGATGGGTTAACTGAGACTATATCCACGGATGGGCCTTGCGGCTCAGCCAGTGGACTAGAGACCTAGAGGTGAATTTCTCCCTCTCCGGCTACCGGGATGGAGGTTAACCACACTCCTCCCTTGGTCGGGTAAATCTTGGTCACCTAGTAGTTCTGACGAACCACCGGGATTCCGCAAAATACCTTTGTTTCGGGCTTCATCTATGAGTTCTGCTCGAGAGCTCCATTCTGCTTGTCTCTGGTTTTCAGGTGTCAGTTGATGTAGGATTCACAATCTTCTGTCAGCTCTTATTATCCTCCGTCGCCATCTTGCCTCCTCAAAGCGTCGTTGAGGTGCGCATTGAGTTAAGGCCAATTGGTACTGATCCGAGAAAGCTGAATCTGTACTCGAATCGTTTCCTTCCCCTGCTGGGGTCATGGGCCAGTTGGAGGTTTCATGAACCCTTCGTTCCAGTCTTCTAACTTCTCTCCTATGCCGTCTAAGGTCTGCTGTGGCCAACCGATACATGGTTGCTGCTTGGCGTTCATTTGGACGTTGCATAGCTCTCTCATATGGGGTTCTGTACGACATGGCTAATGCTTCATCTGTACTTGTCTCGGAATTATTCCCTCTCGGAATCTCTTCTTCTGAGGAATCCTCGTTACCCATTATTTGGACTGCTTCCTCGAATCGAACCCTTGGCTGCTGATTGCTAGCCTGGTTCAGTGGTCTTCTCCTAGGGCTTGCTTGAGGTATGTCAGGATTGAATGGTTGGTTTTCATCGCTGCTTGATTTGTCCAGCCAACCTCCAGTTTTTGGTTTTTCTGGTGCTGTCCGAACATCCCTCCATATGATTGCTGCCATTTCTTCTCTACTCATTCGGTGATTGGCAGTCGAACTTTGTCCTGCTTCCCATACCCTAGGCCTTTCTGGTGATTCCCTTGTTTCTTGAGGGTTCGCAACTGGTGCTGAATCCGAGCTTGAGGATTCTTCCGAATTAAGCACGATCCTCAACGTGGCTGATGATGAACTCTTAGCATGTGTGTCAGTGGCTATTTCCTTTCCCCTTGTTTCTTCGGCTTGGCTTTCTGTTTCCAGGTCTCTCTGCTCTTCATTTGTTAAGGAAAATAAACTGCTTTCCGAAGAATTACCAGTTGCACTCCCTCTTAGTTCTCCTAGCTCAGCCCATTCAGCTTGGCATGCTTCATGTCGTTCATTTACTCGTTGCATTGTTGTATCCAATTCCTGAATCACCTGTTCTCGTAGTTGGGTATTATATCGCCTCAAGGTTTCATATTCTTCTTGCAACCTCTGTGTCTCCAACTGCATTTGCTGCAGAATTCTAGCTCCTTGCCCTTCATACTCTTCTTCTTTCGGTATTTCTTGTAGAGCGACCTCCGTCAGAGCTCGGAGTCGGTCTTCTTCATCGCTATTTGGAAATTGAACATGTAATTGCAACCGTCGTTGCTCCCCTTCCTGAGGTTCTAACTCTCTTTGTTCAATTATCGGCTCTCCTTCGGTTCCAAATAGCCAATCCAGGTTATGGGTTTCATCCTCTCGAACAACACTACTCTGCTCGTCATTCTCACGGGATTGTGTACCTGGACTTAATTCTTCTGTCCTTGTTCTGGAAGTTCCTCCTGATTGCTCCAAGTTGATCATGTTTACTTGAACATGTGGCTTGTACACTTTCAACTTAGAACCATTTATTACCTCGGGGCATAGTGTTCCATCCAACTTCCTTAGTTTCACCGCCCCGTTCTCGAGTACTTCCTCCACCTGGAAGGGTCCAAGCCATAGAGTTTTCAATTTCCCTGGCTTGAGTTCTCTCTTGCCATTGTACTTGAGAACTAGTTCACCAGCTTTGAGATCCATCTTCCGGAGATGCTTGTCATGCCAAAATTTCCTTCTCTTCTGTGCGATCTCCGTTGCCCATTGTGCCATTACCCTTTTTTCATCCAATTGCACCAATGCTGTCAGTCGTTCTTTGATGCTCTCTTCATCATCCAACCGATTGTCGACTGCCACCCTTAAACTTGGTACAAGGAACTCAACTGGTACTACTGCTTCTTGTCCGTACATCAGTTGAAAAGGTGTATGGTTCGTGGTGGGCTTGAAGGTGGTTCTGTATGCCCATAATATTGCTGGTAACCGTTCCTCCCAGTCGGCTCCTTCCACGCCGCATGTCTTGTACATGATTGAAACCAGGACTTTATTTGTCGCTTCCGCTTGCCCATTTGCTCTGGGATAATATGGACTCGACAAAGAATGAAAAATCCTGAATTCTTTCGTCAAATTCTGAATGATTTCATTCACGAAATGGCCTCCTCTGTCACTTGTCAGTTGTAGAGGTATCTCGAACCTTGTAATCACTTGCTCATACAAAAAGTGAGTCGTGCTTCTTGCAGAGTTGTCGGGTAAGGCTCTTGCTTCTACCCATTTCGTGAGATACTCCGTGGCAACTACGATATATCGACACTTTCTCTTCCGACTTGTTTTCAATGGACCTACAAAATCCAACCCCCATCTCTCAAAGAGTTCTTGAGGTTGTGAAGGATGTAGTGGCATGAAGTCTCGTTTCAATGGCTTTCCCGTTCTTTGACACGTATCACATGCTGTAACAAAATTCTTCGCATCGTGAAAGAGGGTGGGCCACCATAGACCTGCCAACAACACTTTTCTGGCTGTCGCATCCGGTCCCATGTGTCCTCCTGCCAATCCCTCGTGTGTCTCCTTCAGGGTCTGCTGTACTTCATCTTCCATTATGCATCTTCTCAAAATGTGGTCCTCCCCCATCTTGTATAGCAATCCTGCAATCAAGGTGAAGGGTGCTGATTTCGTAATCACCTTCCTTTGTTCGGCTGCCGTCATCTCCTTTGGCAGCTCTCCTGTCGACAGGTATTCCCCTATGTGCTTGTACCATCCTGGTATTGCATTGATCATAAACAACTGAGCATCGAGGAATTCATCTGGTATTCCTCCCTCTGCAGGTTCTCTTGAGCGAATCCTTGACAGCTGATCCGCTATCACGTGTTTCTTTCCTGGTCTTACTACCACCCTAAACACGAACTCCTGCAGGGTGACGAGCCATCGACTCACTCGTCCGTAGATCGTTGGTTTGTTGATCAAGTACAACAGAGCTTGATGATCCACATAGAAAGCAAATGGGTTAGCCAATAAATAGTGCCTGTATTTTTGTACTGCATACACCATTCCCAATGCTTCTCGCTCTGTTGTGCTGTAGTTTTTCTCGGCTCGTGACAGTAGCCGACTTGCAAAGTATATGGGCTGATCTAGCCCAAATTGGCCTTCCTGAGCCAATGCACATCCAATGGCAAAGTTTGAGGCATCGACATGCACATGGAATTCCTTCTCCCAGTCAGGGTAAACTAGGATAGGTGCTTTTACCAAGTGCCCTTTTAATCCCTCAAAAGCTCCCTGGTGCTCCTCTGTCCATTTGAACGGAACACCCTTACGTGTGAGAGCGTCTAGTGGATGAGATGTAAGTGCATAGTTTCGGATAAATCTTCTATAATATCCGACTGTCCCCAAAAAGGTTTTTACCGAGCTCACATCATGTGGCTCCTCCATTAGCAATATTACCCGAATCTTATCCGGGTCGGGTTTCAAACCCTCTTGGCATACAATATGCCCCAACAGCTTCCCGTATGGCACCAACAAGACGCATTTATTTGGATTCAAAGATATTCGAGCTTTCCTGCACAATCCCATGCATTCTTCTAATGCCTTTAAATGCTCCTGTGTCCTGCCATACAGTGACCAATCATCTAAGAAGGCTTTGAAGTTCCCTGTGGACATCTTGTCAAAGATGTATAAGATGATCCTTTGGAAAGTAGTTGGTGCATTACACAATCCAAATGGCATGCGGTTATAAGCATATATCCCATTTTCCACAACAAAGGTGGTCTTCAACTTATCTTCCTCCGCTATGCTGATCTGGTTGTATCCTGAGAATCCATCCAAAAATGAATATATCTCATGGCCTGCTACTTCTTCCAATATGGAGTCTGTGAAAGGGATCGGGAAGGGATCCTTTATGGTTACGACATTTAAACTTCTGAAATCCACACAGATTCGGATTTTATCTACTTCTCTCTTTAAGGTAATCACAATAGGTGACACCCATTCACTTGTCGTAACCTTGAAGATAATGCCTGCATCCAACATTTTCTCAATTTCGGCATTCACCCGTGCTGCGTACTTGGGATTCATTCTGTATGGTCGCCTTCTTACCGGTTGCGCACCTTCAATCAGAGGAATCTTGTGTACGCAGAGTTCTGGTGGAACTCCCTTCAAATCCTTGTATGTCCAAGCAAAAACATCCTTATATTCTAAAAATATTTTGAATGCTGCTGCTTTCAGGACTGGATCCCAATCGTCTCCACATTTAATCATCTTTTCTTCATCCTTTTCTCCCAAGTTTACCTGAATCATTTTGGGACCTTCATATTTGATAGATTCAGGATCATTTGCTGCTTTCAGTACATCGATGGGATGAGCTGGCTTATCTTCAATAACTGCGTCTCCCATCGTATATTCTGCAAAGTTCTTGGGAAATGTCCATTTCTCCCTCTCCTTATCTTTCTCTGTTGTTGTCTGTCTTTTATTGCTAGCTTCCTTTTCGGGTTCCTGTTTCTCATCCTTTTGAATCTCATTTTCCGCATCAATGCAGAAACATTGGGGAGAAAATATCTCATAATCCTCCAACTGCCAATGAAGTAGACCTTTGTCTTGGTCATACTCATCTTCCGTGCAGTCTTCTAGGTGCAACACACCTTCCTCATCTGGTTCATATCCTGTTTCACCATCGGATGAAGAAGATTCCGAATCATCTGAAGTTGCTATATCTTGACTCACTGTTTGATTTTTCAGATTGATTATATACTTGTGCTGTCCCTGCTTAAAAGATAAACGTTCTTTCTCCCAATTATGGTTGACTTTTGCAGTTCTCAACCATCCTCGTCCTAGCAATGCATCATATGCGGGTTTCTGCATAGCAATGACAACAAAATCCAGGATGAAATCCTGTTCTGCTATGCGTACTTTTTGACTCATTAAGACGCCTATTGTTTCAATGCCATATTGATCAGCGCCATACAATTTGAAATTTGGAGATCTTAAGGCGGGTTGCCCAATAATCCGCCATGTCTTCTCTGGCATCACGTTCACACTTGATCCACCATCCACAATCACCTGATTCAATCTATGGTCCAAAATCTCCATCTGAACTATAGCTGGCCTCCTCCCGGCTTCAATCATCAGGATTGTAGGATCAATGAATTGCCCTTGCTTGATAGTTGCTACCTGTCGAGTTTCATCCTTCTTCTTGATGACTTCTCCGATTGTAGCATACAACTCAGGTACTATATTAAACAGGTTTGCGACTTTTACTTCCACCGTCGTATTTAGTACCTCTGTTACCAAGCCTTCTACCGATGCCTTTTTACTGATCTCCGGTCTTTTCGATACTTTCTCCAGAACTAGTCGGTCCTGCTTTTCTTTTGCTAGTTCTGTTTTGATTAACTCTTGGGCTTCCTGCCATCGCTCTTTCTCTTTGGCAGGATTCGGGTATTGTTCCATCTTCTTGGTCTGTGCTCTTGTTACAGCCAAGACTTCATTCTCTACTTCCGTCACTTCTCCAATGCCAATCAGGTTGATATTCTGGGTTCCGCTCGAGCTTGCCTTATTTGGGCAATTGGCTTCTTTGTGGTTTCCTGGACCACACCATTTACACATCTGAGTGGCATTATTACCACCATTATTACCTGCATTTTGGGGTTTGGAGCAGTTTTTCGCAAAATGGCCCCATTCTTGACAATTCCGACATTGAATAATCGGCCGACCATCAGAGTCGTACTGTAGTCGACTCTGTCCTCCTTGTCTTCCTCCTCGGCGACTATTCCTATATCCTCCGCTAGTGGCTCCTTGTCCATTCCTTGGCGTATTTGGCTGCTCCTCCTGCTGTACGACAAGAGTCTGATGCCTTTTGCTCTTCAGATTGAATGGACAGTCTGCTACAGGATGTCCTGCTATCTCACATATATTACAGTATGCGTTCTTTGGGCAATTGACATTTGAATGTCCTTCTGTCTTACAGTCTGAGCACCAGATATCTTTTCGGTCTTTGCGGCCTTCTCCTTTTGCTTCCTTTATAATTTTGTCGAATTCCCTTCGAAAGGAGTGGATTGTGCTCTGAACTTTGTCTTCCGCATCACTGTCTGAATCCTCATTATGCTTTAGGTATCCTCCAATTCCCAAAAGGAAAAGGCGCCAGAAGAGCCAGCCAGTGGAACGGCCGCAGCAAGCATTCTCCCGTCGAAACCTAGGTACAAGTTTACCGTGGGAACATCGCCGCCTGCCGCCCCAACCTCGTCTGCCTCCTTCGAACCAGCTACAGCTCCAGAAGAAAAGAAGAGGAAGAGGAGCGAAAAGGCCAAGCGACCTAAGGAGTCTGCGCAGCAAACGGCCGTAGCACGGACGGGGACAGCCGCGCCGGAAATCATCTCATTGGACAGCCCTGGGATAGAAGCAGAAGCTTGGGCTGCAGGCGTCCTTCAATCAACGGCTCAGGCGGAGCCCGCAGGTACGTCCTCTTCCCCGGTTCCCCAAATCCCAGTCGGCCCTGCCGTAACACCGTCCCCCACTGTATCAGGGCAAGCCCTAGTTGCATCCTCTCTGTCTCAAACCACCCAACCCTCCCACAGTTTCCATTCCTTCGATCAGTTCGCCCAAGACCCAAATGTTTTCCAGACCCTCAATCAAACCCTAGACCCCTCGCCTGCGGCCAGTGCCGAAGCAATGCCTACATCGCTGCGCCGCTCACCTCCCTTGTTCAAAACCCTGCCTACACCTTCTACTCAGCCGCTCGCTTCCCCTAGGACCCGGTCGCCCTTAAAAGCGACCACGCCTTCTAGAATATCTCCTGCTTCACTGTTTGCAGGAAGAATGCCGCAACAAGACTTAGTCTCGGCGTATCCGATGCTGGCGGAGCTTGACTTCATGGGAGAACAGCTGCAGATCATAGATGACCAGCCTCTGGCAGCGAAAGCCGTAGGGTGTTCCGCCTCTTTCCTCCAGGGCGTAAAACGGAGAAGAGCCGAGGAGATAGCTGCCCCGGTGAAGCGCACCAAGTTTGACTTGGACAGGAGAGTGCTTCGAACTGAGAAGCTGATCCCGAAAGTGAAGAAGCCTCTCCGGGAAATGACCGAGGCAGACTATGAACACCGAGTCAAGGAGAATAACTTTGACGATATAAACGAGGAATACGAAATCAACGGTATTCGTCGCAGAACTGACAATCTCCTTGTCAAGCGACTCGAAAATCAGGAGACGCTATTTCGGCTGCAAAATGACTCAAGGCAGCTGGAGGAAGATTTGGCTAGGGCCACCACGCGGCTGGAGTCTGTTCAGCAGGAAATCGATGACCTCGCTGCCACTCAACAGGAGGCTACAGCACAAAGAGAGACGGCTGAACAGCTGTCAGAGGAGAAGAAGGCAGCGTTGGAGCATGTCTCCCAGCTGCAGGATTCATTAAGGCAGGCCCAATCTCAGCTCGAGGAGAAAACGTCCCGGACGGCGGCCTTTTCAAAGAATAAGATCAAGGAGATGCGGGCTGGCTTGCTGCAGGGTTGTAGAGCTAACGTTGTCAGGTCCATATCCGTCTTGGATTTCGCATCCAGGATCCAAGAAGTATCTGCCTAGGGAAAGCCTGTGGTAGAGGAGGCCGAACACCAAGCGAAGTAGTGGCTGGACTTGGCAATACAAATTGAGGAGTTCGCGCGCAAAGGCCTCCGATTTCCCCCAATGTCCCGAATTGCCTTAGAGTGGGCAGATGCAAGGGTAACCTTGCACAATTATTTTGAAAAAACAGAGAAAACAAGGGCCGCCAGGAAAATGCTGGACGCATTGAACCACGAAATGAACATTTGCCTAGCCCCCTTCAACGCTCTTTCTGAGCTCGGTTGCCCGAGCTTCGTCAAGGATGAGGAGTTTCTGCCCCTTGAGCAAGTGAAGCTGAATTAGCTGTCTTTTGAGGCAGACACGTCAGAAATTGACAGCTGGGCCGAGCCAATCCAGGAAGCTCAGGTCACCCAGATGGTGTCGAGATATTGCAAGATCAACACCTCCCTTTAGGAGTTGGGAGAGAGATACAACACCATCGACGTGCATGTGGTTGCAACATTCAGACCACAAGCGGGAGCAGCCGGCCAAGCAAGAGGGTGACAGTGGCGATCATTCGGATTCAGAAGGAGAAACAGAAGAAGCAACTGCCGAAAGTGAATCCGAAGAGGAGCAGTTGCCCAAGAAGAAGCCGCCAGAGCAGCGAAATGCAGTGGAAGGAAGTTCCTCTGAGCCCAAAGGATGAAGGCCTGGTTCTTTGCGTCGAGGCGAGCTCGACACCCCGCGAGCCGCCAGGAATGTTGCCACATTTTGCACGGGGTGCCATGTTTTCATTTTTTGTAAGTATGCTGCTCTTCCTTCCCTCCTTCTCCTTTCCCTTTCTCCCCTTCTGTCAGCTTCATTTCCCCTTGTACTTTTTCTTGTCAGATCCCCAAAACAAAGCAAACATTCCTTGAAAATTTCTAAGTCTAAGAGCGCAACCCAATTTCGCAGCGAAGTCAAGGTGCGCCCTTAAGTTCGAACACACTCGGGAATGTGAAGTGCGAGAGGGGACCAAACGGACCGAAATTTTGGCTAAGTACGGGAGCGCAACCCGACTTCGCAGCGAAGTCGGGGTGCGCTCTCTTTCCTGTGCGCACCTGGGAAGCAGCTGATCCAGAAAATCAGCTAAGTGCCAGAGCGCAACCTGACTTCACAGTGAAGTCGGGCTGCGCCCTGATTTCTGTGTGCAGTCTGAACAGCAAGCAAAGCTAAGTGCGGAGTGCACAACCCGACTTCGCAGCGAAGTCGGGCTGCGCCCTTTAGCTTGTGCGCATTTGGGCAGAATATTTCAAGCAGCCCAAAAACAGTCTAAGGCACGGAGGCCTCCCCAACTGCGTTGTTCGCCACTTGCGCTATCCAATTGCGCTCTGATCCCAGATGAAGTAAGACACAAAATAGAAACTGCCTTTCAAGGCAGATGCGTCCCTCATCAGAATTTGACAAGTGTCCAGCCTCGGGATCCGAGCCGAGATGTGATGGGAAAAAGGACAAGCGTGGGCCAAATTATCTACCGCAGCTACCCTCATTTAAGCTGTGACGCAAAGTTCCATCTATCGTAGCTACCCGCATTCAGGCTGACTCGAAGTTTCACCAACCGCACTGCCACGTGGCTGCCAAGTTTTCAGGTGGACCTTGCTGCAAGTACAGTCCCTGTCTGCAGGAGTCAACATCAGCAGCTCTTTTGCCGCTTTTGTCAGCTTTTGTCAGCTATTGACGGGTCTGGGATTTTGTGCCCAAGATTGTAATCGGGGGGAAATTGCACTATAAATAGCCGCACCACATCATTGTAAAGGGTGGAAGGGGGATATCCTGCTAGGGAACCATTGTAGCTATACGTTTGCTTCTGAATGCAAGATACACTTGGCTCTATTTGCTGTTATCATTCTTTATGCTGCCTTTACTTAGCATTTCTGCCTCATGTTGCTTATTTTATTGCTTACTGTTATTCTGCTATCTGGATATCGGTATTTGATGATTAAGTATTCCTGGAATGCATAGATAGAGGATACATAGGATGTGTGACAGTTGTAGTTTCTGTAGTGTATTCTGTATTTAATTGTTGTTAGTAGTGGTGATTGATCGTTGCCGTGCTGCTTATCTTCCCCACCCAACTCAAATCACATTTGCATCTCTTTCCGCATTTTTAATTTCTTTCCTGCACTCTGAGCTTAAAACCATTTGAGAAAACCCATAGGAAGCCGGCCTTCTCCGGAGATTGGCACGGAAGGCATTCCTTCCTTCCGGCCTTTCAATCTGGTGGGCGAATCTAGGGCGCATTTCACTAAATCCTTTCCTAGTGGCAGATTCGTAACCAACAGGTACTCTAGAGTTCCAAGGCGGTAGTTGGCCAAGCATGCAGGCTTTGGGAAGAAAATGCAGCAGAAGTTTTGGGTTGCAAAAAATGCAATAGAAGTATTGGGTTGCACATTAGGAGATTTAGAGTTTGGAGGCTCTTCTTGCTAGTATATCTGCACAAATAGCACTAGCTCTTGCTGTTGAGCCTTCCCACCAATAGGTACTGGTGCCATAGTCGGCAGGGATGTTGACCTGTTTGGGGTGGGGGTTTGGGAGAGAGATGTAGGCACCAAATTCAATGTGGCATCAACTCACTTGGCATCACAACACTAATATATATCATACTTTGTACAAGCATTTTGTCCTCGTACATAGTTTGACATAGTTGTTATGTATAGGTGGTTGCATGTGGGCATGTGATGCCTAATATTGTAATAAATGTGGTAGGGGTACTTTGTTTTTTTGTTTTTTTTTTCTTTTTTTGAGGGGGTGGTGGTGGTGGGCGGTGGAGGGGTATGTAGGTCTTGGTGGTAGTTGGTAGTTAGGCGGTTGTTGCTCCTGTTGTATATATTCATGTCTACTGTCTGTGTAGGTACTGTACATTGTAGATGCTACATGCTGTTTGGTAATTTTATGTGCATATTGTTTGAGCATTGTACGAAAGTTGCTGTGCGAACTTAATGGATTTTGTCTATGATTGATGATGGCATACATTATTTGTAAGTTATGCGTTATTTCTATTTTCTGCAATTGTATGTTATTTTAGTGCGTTGTACGGAATACAAAACTATTATGATAAACAATACAACACATATACAGTACAAGTAGCTATTTTGGAAAAAAATTCATTGCCAAAGAGATTGATAAAGCTGAAGTCTGACTTGTTTCATTAATCTGCAAACTGGTCTTGATTTTTGCCAGTTCATTCTTTTAATAAGATGTGTGTCTGCAGGTTTGCTCATACCAACCCGCTGCATTTGAGTGTTTTCCCAAGCATAGCACAGTTTGAGGGGGAGGTGGTAGCAATGACAGCTAGCATTTTTGGTGGCATGGAAAAAATATCAGGAGGGCAAGTTTGTGGTAATATGTCTTCCGGAGGCACAGAAAGTATATTACTTGCAGTAAAGACTTCACGAGATTATATGAAAGCAAAGAAGGGAATTGTAAAACCAGAAATGTGAGTTCATACATTTCAGAGTAGTTTGTATATTTTGTTTGATGCATTTGATTTTTAAGCAAGCATTTCATTTCTTCATGTTTTTAATCTTTTGTTTTTTTTGATCTTTTAGGATTATTCCAGAATCAGCTCATGCTGCCTATGATAAAGCTGCTCAATACCTAAAAATCAAGCTGTGGCGTGTACCTGTAAATGAAGATTTTCGAGCAGATCCAAAAGCAATGAAGCGCTATGTGAACAAGAATACAATTATGGTATTATGACTTCAATCTAGGATCTATGTTCATGAGTGCTTCTGTACATGTGATTGTATGACTTGTTGCTTCAACACTGAAGTCATTGAACATCATCGGTCATCTTCATTGGGCCTTTATCCCTTTCTTTTTCTGCATTATAAAATCCCCCTGATCTTGACAGACCTAACATTTTTGCGTAAACCTCTGCATATAATTCTATTTATTCCCTGATTCTATTTGGCACATCCTCTTAACATTATTTAGGCTAGATAACAAGATTTCCTAGTGGTCATTTGTAGCCTTTTTGAGTGTATTATTTTTTGGGCATTGCACATTGCAGGGATTTATGTGACAAGATTTCCTATAATACAATGGTCTTTTGAATGTGTTTATTTTTTGGGCATCACATATTTATGGGTAATATAATAGAATATTGTTGAAACTGAAGGTTTTATTTTTATTTTTTGGTATTCAAATCTCCAACAGATCTTAATAGTTTCTGTTACACTTGTCCTTAACTTTTCCAGTTATCATATGTGGTATGTGATTATGTTCCTCAATTTTAGAGGGTTGAGGGAAAATATTTTATCATTTTCTTAATATTTCTCTTTGATTCTTGTGAGGTCTTCTGTTTGGCACCTAAAAATCTACGTTCATGGAGCACATCTTAGGATTTGGGGGCTGTCTTGGAAATATGTCTGACCATTCTGGAAATCCATCCCGTCATCCTAAAAATGCTTCCCGCCATCTCATGCCATCCCTGTCCTAGAAAGTTTGTGGAACATAGCTAACAATCGAGTTTATTACATCTAGCAGCTATTGGTAGCCATTGAACTTTTTGGTGTGTTACTCAGGCATTGCACATTGCTGGGATGTATGTGGCAAGATTTCTAACTTTGGATTTGTCTTTGGAATGTATTTCTCATGTGCGCTTCACATAGTGTTGAGTTCTAAAAGTAGTATATATGAAGGGTTTTATTGGTATTCAGGTCTCTAAAACAGCCTAATAATTTATGTTACTTGTCTGAGACTTTCCACTAAGAATTTGTTGTATTATTGTACATGATTATGTTCTTTACTCTGTAAGTGTAGAGGGTGTTATTTGGTTAATCTTTCTCCTTGTTTCTTTTGATGTGTTATGTGCTGTAGGTGAAGCTCATGCAAATTTACCTTTCGTTGTGACTGACTCACCAAACAAAGTTATTCTATACCTAAGGGGTATATGCAAAAGATATATAAAGAATCACAGATTAAAATGGAACAGATGAGATACTAATGAATGAGTGAGAAGAGGATAAGTAGTGAGTATGTATAATATGTTCCATGAAGTTTTGGGTCGGGGACAGCAGGACAGTTTTTGGGGATGTCGGGATGTGTTTTGCGGATGTTGGGACACATTCCTTGGATGTGTCTTCCATACTACCCCAATATCCCAGAATGCGTCCCTGTGAACATAGGGGTGTGGGTGTGTGTGTAAGTGCTAAGGGTATGATTGTATAGTCATAACCATACAAATATACCCTTTGATAACTGATAAGGCTTAATTAGGTATGTTACATGCCCTTCCTCATTGGAAGACTTCATCCTCGAAGCATGAAGAGGAACCTCACTTATCTCTTTTAAGTAATTGTGCCCTTTTCACCACCTTTAAAAAGTTGTCTATTTTCATAAGGATCATGGATAGTAACTTTATTTACTTGAAATATGCTAAGTAAAACTATATATGTGCTGTAAATAAAATATAATGTTTCTTGGTTGGTCATAAGTGAACAAAATAATAGGCCACAAGCCACTCGATTGAACCACATGTCCATGATTTTAGGCATAGTGCCCCAGTGGATCTGAAACCCCTTGTAATATATTGAAGGGGTATATATAAATTGTACATGAATAAGTACACATTAAAAGGGGATAGCTAAGATACTGATGAGTAAAAACAAGGGTAAGGAGTGAGCGAGTATATATATATTTTAAAGGAGTGAGGCTATATATTTACTTAGTGCCAAGGGTGAAAGCTAGGGTCGCAACCCTACACCATTATATTTTGGCCTACACTGAAAAACTTACGTCTTTGTGTTTAGTTTGACATAAGCTAAGCCTTTTATATCCATAAATTATCTAACAAGCATAATGTTTCTAGTTTTACGAAAATAGAAGTCTGCTCTTCAGATTTGCATTTACATTTTGTCATTACAAAAGCTTTGGGCATGATTCTCTTCTTGATCTGACCACCATTTTGCCTACGTAAAAAAGGTCTTGTATATTCTTTATTTCTTCAACACATTGATACTTCTAATAAGAAGGGCAATATTAAATTACAGGTGATTGACAATAGCAAGAGACTATATGAAATCTTAGAGAATCATACTTTTATGAAATGTGCAACTTTACAAGGCTTTATATGAAATCTTAGAGAATCATACTTTTTGGCTTTAAGATCACAATTTATGCTTTTTGACACTAAGTAAGCAATTATTAGGAATGCACAGGAGAAATCGGAGCTGAATGATTTAAAGACCCTAGTTACAATAGTCAATGTTGTAACAAACCATATTCTGGTTACTAAATTGTGCATAGTGTTAACGAGAATCCATTAGCATGTTACCAAGTACAGGCAGGTTTTTATAGTGGTGTGTAGTATAGGTTTGGAGGGTCACATAGAGAATAATGAAATAGAACAAGTAAAATATGTAGTGTAAAGTAACTATACCAGCAATATCAATCTAACTCGCAAATTTTGGCTCACAAAGAGCCCACGAGGGTTCGATTCCCCTGGATTCCACAATAATATATATATTTTTAATACCACTATGTGGTTTGATGAAATACCGTGGTAATGTGGTCATGATATAATGTGTATGGGGCCTGTTTCAATCCCATATAACCAATTAATAAATATATAACTCATAGCACCAAAAAAAGTCTGTCATTATCTTTGCAAAATGATTACATTGGTGATCCAATCTTGTAGATTCGTACATATGACAACATCATCTCGACACCCACAAGCATACAACATACACTCCGATACATGCAATGATACAATATAACGATAGTTGAAGAGACTAGAATGAGGTAAATATATAGGAGAAAGAGTTATTGGTAATTTGGTAGGTAGTTGGTAACAATTCAACTACTTAACTACTCATTACTTGTAAACATACAAATTAAAAGCACCCTATTATAATCTAGTCGACATACATTTATTACAAACACTCGTGTTTCCACATACATATACAATGACCTAGGTGACAACAAATATCTAAGATGACTATATACATGATGTAAGCTTGATCTGACTCATGGTTCCTATGGTGCTTGAGATGGTAGGGTCATCAAGTCGCCCCTTTAAACTAGTTAATATTGTTATTGACTAAGTCACTAAAACAACCTATAGGGTAGATTGAGTGACATGAATAAGTGGTTGTGTGGATGAACGGGCAAGGGTAGCTTCCAATTTTTGGACGTTTTGGCAAGCTTGCTTATAGTGCTCTTGCATATGTTTGACATATAGATGATTCATGTACCATTGCCTCTCAGCTGCATGCGGCTTCTATTGTGTCTTCAACCATGGTCCAAAGGTAGGCAATTGCAATATAAACCATTACACCATCTTTATTAGTTGTTGCCTGGTCTTGTCTAGTTGTAGTTGGTACTCTCCCAATTGGGACTCCACAGTGGTGAGATGTTGTGCTTGCTCCTCATTTTTGCGACATAAGGAATCTATCTTGTCTTAATTCTTGGTCGTCCCAAACTTGACTCTTTCTATGAAGATTCATAATTCCTCCTTGAGACGTTTGTAGACAGGGGTGAGTATATTCCCGGGACGAGAGACAGATGATGATCAGGATGGACTATCAATGGATTATATGCAATTCATACTCCACTATGTTGGGTTTGGACGTCAGATAAATCAGACGTTTGAGTGCACAGTCTAGACGTCTGGTGAACACGTCTGGGAGTTAGACGTCAGGGATACTCAAGGTAGAAGTCTAAAGTAGACGTCTAAGGTCCAACTCGTATACACGTCAGGGATACTCAAGGTAGAAGTCTAAGGTAGACGTCTAAGGTCCAACTCGTATACACGTCAATCGGCTAGGGTAGTCTTCAAGTCAGACATCAGTATCAGGGATTAGACGTCTAGGATGCAGGAGTAGACAGCTTTAAGGGTTAGACGTCTAGTCTCAGGGTTTAGACGTCTAGACAGTTTTGGCTCATCGGCTAGACGGATAGGCTGGTCGTCTGACGGGTAGGTCAGACGGTCAAGGCTAGACGTCTAAGGGCTTTCTTGCTCCAGTCTTCTGCAGCTGTAATTACAAAGAAACCTGATCCCGCTCTTACGATGTACGTGGCCTGCAAGATAACTAGTCAAGACAACCCTGCAACACAACCTGTCAATACAATCCTGTAACACAACCTGCAACACGTCTGGAAACTTCACAACACCACACACAGAACAAGTAATTCGCACAATAGTTTTGGCATTATGAGCAAGTAGATACAGATAGCATACAAAAATGAATGGGGGTATATATAGGAGGGCAAAGTAGTTATTGCAACTACTTGCTCCAACCGTCCACCCGTTCCCCTTAACTACTTGCTTTAGACGCCTAATTGCAATTGTTAGACGTCCAATTTAACCAGACGTCTGACTAATCAACCTCTTAACACAATGATGGCTGTTTTGTCTTATAGTGCCTGTTCTACGTAATCAAGCCATTTTTCATTGATTGGCTGATATTACAACATCAACATAACATTCCAAAATTGTTATATACAATCAAAATCGTAGGACATTATCATCAGTCAGTTCTTATGATTTGTCTTGCTTAGAACCGCTGTCTACAACGTTTGTAGGCGAATGACGTGCTTGCATAATCAATGAATAAAATTTTGTCCTTTTGTGTTATTTTTTAGTTCGTACTCAAAGTGTTTGACGAAATTTGAGAACGTGTAATTAGAATGTTCATGTAATTCGGATGTATGTGTAATTAGAATGTTTATATAACTCAGATGTATGTGTAATTCCAATGTTCATGTAATTCAAATGTCATGTGATTATGATGTCGAGTAATTAGAAGTGTTGTGTCGGGGTAGTTAGGGTTAGGTACAAGGAAGTTGTGGAAATTGGCAACTACCTCCCCATTCCCAGGAAAAGTATAAGTAGACTCCTTACATTTCCTGAATACTTGATAATCTATCATCCTTGTATCTGTCTATATTAGGGTGTGTGTGCATGTTGTTGTTCTAAGTGTGTTGCTGATTGTTCGTCGGAGTATAATGTATTGTAGAAAATTGTGTTGGGTACATGTGGGCGCAATGTATCCATTTGTAATTGTAAAGTTATTCCCATTATATATTTTGTTTGTTGTAGTGTGTTGTATTTCATTTCTACATTTTGGCACTGATGCCTGTTTGAAGATGATTCAAGCTTGGTGACATGAAGTTATGATGAACAAATCACTCGGGAATGTGCACAACAAGAACAATGCAGCCAACAAATGATGTATTTTCCCTCGGGAGAAGGCCAGATTTGAGGTTGCAATAGATGAAGACACAAACTTGTTTTTGGACATTGATGAAGGGCTGACATACGAAGTAGATGTGGAAATGGACACGCAACCAAACACGCAAATGTACATGCATAGAGGAGACATGCAAGGGTTTGTGCACAAAGAGTTACATGTTGGCGGCGTTGAGTTGCATGTCGGTGGTAGCAAGTTGCGTGTTAGCAGTGGCGAGTTGCGTGATGGAGGAGGTGAGTTGAGTGATGGTGGTGGTGAGTTGTGTGATGGCGATGGTGAGTTGTGTGATGGTAGTAGAGAGTTGCATGTCAATGGTGATGAGTTGCATGTTGGCGAGAGATTTGCGTGATGACGATGGAGAATCACATGACGACGAGTTATGCGATGACGAGGAATTGCATGATGGCGAAGTTGGTGGCATACAAGCTAGTGATGTGTTGAGTATACTTGCCGACGAATAAATATGATGATAGAGAAATTTGTGACAGCGACCATGATGGCGAAGTTGGCCATGTAGAAGTGCTTGTGCATGAGGAAGAAGTGCAAGTGTTTGTGCAAGATGGTGACATGCAAGTATTTGAGCATGAAGCAGATGTGCATGATGACATAGAAGTGCGCATTGACAAAGACAAGTGCGTGATAACATCTACGTAAGTGACGAAGATGCATGCATAGGCAAATGAGATTGCGCAAGCGGAGATGTATGTGCAAACAAATGAGCTCGCACAGGCATAGACATGCATGCAAATATGGCAGTTCATGTTCACATTGATGAAGTTGGATGTGAGGAAGCTGACAAATTTCATGGAGAAAACTTGGTTTGGTAGGAAAGGCTAGGAGTGGTTGGAGCAAGTTGTGCAATAAAAGGAAGGCATCATAAATGCGTGGCACTGGAGCAATTGCAAGTTGGTGTATCAAATAGAGAGCGAGATGGGAGTCCAACATCAGAGCAAGTGGAAGATGGCGTGTATGATAGTGCATGAGATAGGAGTTTGACACTAGAGCAACTGCAGGTTGATGCACTCGATGGTGAGCAGGTTGGGAGTTTGACATCAGAGCAACTGTAGGTTGGCATGTTTCATGGTGCAGGGGACAAGATTTTGACATGAGAGCAATTGCAGTGGGGTGTGACTGATGATGTGCATGAAGGTGAGACACAAACAACCACTGTTAATGTCAAATCGATATGTGACGAAAAACAATTTTGGCATATTGTGTAAGTGTCCTATGTTTTATGGAGGGGATATAGAGGATCGTCAAGCATT
Source organism: Wollemia nobilis (assembly GCA_028583015.1). NCBI lineage: Eukaryota > Viridiplantae > Streptophyta > Pinopsida > Araucariales > Araucariaceae > Wollemia > Wollemia nobilis. The sequence continues at coordinate 4,558,961 of JAQPPZ010000689.1, read as the reverse complement.
GGAAAATCCGCCTCATGATGTGGAAAGTGAATGGGAAGAATAATGACGCAGATTGGAGGAGGTAATTCCCTGCGACATTTCGTGGAATTGCAATATACTGGTACATGGGATTGTTAGAGGGTGAGTACTAGACTTGGGAAAAGTTGTACAAAGCATTTGTAAAGGAATTTCGGTTGTTCCATAATGAGGATGAGGTCATTGCTGAAATTTATAGAGTGGAATAGGGTGAGAGAGTCTATTTGGTCGTACAACTTGACTTTGAGTGGGTTGTTTACCCATCTGGAGGAAGATTCGTCGGATGCATTAAAGAAGAGGTTCTTTGAGGAGGGACTTCTTCCGTAAAAGAAGACAATTAGGGTTGTCCCTCTAATGTCATATCAAGAGGCTTTTGAGCGGGTCTTGAAGTTGGAAAGTGATTCAAAGACGTCATTAAAATGTTGGGGTCTTGTTAATGTGGATGAGAGTGACTCTAAAGGCAAAAGTGACCTTGATAGTAAAGTGATGATTTTGAGAATGAGAGTAGTTCTTCATCCAAGTGTTGGGGTGAATTCAATGAAGGAAGCGACTTTGAAGGGAAGAACAATGACTCTAAGGATGAGTGTGATGTGAAGAATGCATGTAAAGACATGAAATCATCCGTACATGTATATGCAACACAAAGGGAGATTCTACTAAAGGGGGATGCATTGGTGATGTGGTCTGTGACAACTGCTAGAGAGCTAGAAGATGTTGAATTGAGTATGATACTGAGGATAGACCCATTGTGCAACATTGGGGATGACATTTGTGTGGGCACTTCGCGTGTGAATGTCAAAGTGTTGCGGGTTGAGATCAACTGGTGATGCATATAGGGTTAGAAGAGTTGGAGAAGAGGCACAACCCTAGCTAGGAAGCAAAGGAGGTGATGAACTTGATTACAATTAAGGAGGTAGAGATTGAGCATATAGTTGAAGTTGTGCAGGAAGAGGATGTTGCATAAGTGGCTGATGCAAACAGTGAACAAGTGATGCAAATGGCAAAGAGAGAGGTTGTTTGGCGTCTGACCATCTACTAGGGCCGTCTAGCCATCTAGACTTGAGTCGTCTAGACCCAAGCTTTGATTGTTAGGACGTCAGCCATTTGAATTGGGACCTTGGCTGTCTAGTGGGGAAGTTCCCGGATGTCCCTTGGGCCGTTTGAACCCTACCTCGGTCGTTTGAGGAGGTTGTTTGAGCCTTAGACTACCCTTGGACCATCAGACGAAGAACTCAAGCCGTCCAAATATAGATCACGACTATCTCATAGTAACATAGGGCTGTTTGCAGCCCAAGTTTGGGAGGAAGATGATGTTGGATCGTCTGGAGAACATGCGGAGCCGTCTGAGGAAGAGGATGAGATGTTCGAAGTTCGGGATGAAGATGGACCGTTAGGAGAACAAGTTGGGCCATATAAAGAAAGACATGGGTAGGGTGGAATTCATTACTACGTAAGAGGACAAGGGATAGAGCCATCTGGACCACTAGACAAGCTATTTGGCCACCTGGGTTGTCCGGACCAAAGATAGACTACGTCGTTTAGACATCCAAGTAGGTCGTCTTGTCACCTAGGCCATCCAAGCTGAAGTTCATCATAGTTCGGGATGGGGCACACACACTTCCCTAATGGGCTCTCCATGCGCAAGGAGAATGAGGGATCCAAAGCCAACATAAGATGAAAATGGTGCATGGAACAAGTAATTACAGGTAAAGTAGTTATTGGTGTTGAAGTGGCAGTTAAGGGAGTGGAAGGGCACTTACGGCATGTAAGGCAAGTGTCCCCTACCTCCCTCGACTTATAAAAAGAGGTTAAATGCTCTTGCTTGCTCATTCTCATGCATGGAGCCAAGGAGCAGCAAGGAGCTGAAGAGGACCACAATAGTTAGTTGAACTTGAACTAGCTAGGGTATAGCCTAGGGCATGCATCGGGATGTTCATTAGGCAAACATATCACCTTTCATCGTGCATAATTTAAAGGTGATAGAGGAGAAGGGCGAAGTAGTTGCAAATAAGAGGGTTGCACTAGAGCGTTGGAGCTAGGGCATGCTAGGACAACAACAAAAATGTTAGGACCCCATCCTAACCTTACTATATAATTACTCCTTACTAATGTGGAGACCCCATCTTAATGATATTATGTAATGTTTTGTAATGTGTGCGTGGAATTTGAGGCGCCTAGACAAGTGAGGCCATTTAATGTAACTGTTATAAATAATGTAACTACTTGTTTGGTAGAAGATTCTAGCTTGGGTGGCCACTTGCATGTGAAGTCAACCTTTGAGCATTATAGTTAGGGTTACAAAGAGTCTTCAAAAAGGCAAGGGAGCATATATGTAGGCATCTCATATTTTGTTGTATCGAAGCTTTGCTTCTAAGGAGGTCGCCCTCTTGAACTACGATTCTGTAATGTGTTCTTGCTTTCTGCAGTATAATCTGCTACATTTCCATTTCATCTTGCAATATTGTTAATTTCAAACTCATTTTCTGTTATTATTGCAATATTGTGTGGATGTGCTTTTATTTTATTGCAAGGTTCATAACAAGTGGTATTAGAGTGCTTTCTAGGTCCGCGTCCTGCTGTAGCGCAAACAATTCGTGTATAAATTTTCCTGTTTTATTTTCCTGCTTAATATCCTATAGAGAAAAAAAATTGAGACATTCTTTTTTCTTTGTTTTAGTTTATTAGGTTAGAAACCTTGTGCCGGGCATTCTAAAATATCATGGAGGAGCTATCGTTATTGGCTAAGCTAGATTGCCCATAAAGCGTCTAGTGAAGTGCGGTGCAATCATACTCCAATACCGAGGCCTTGGACAAAACCCATATGCAGACTTGAGCTGGGTATATCGGGAGACCCCCCTAGGTTTAGAAGAGACCTTTAGCCATAGGAGGCTTTTTGACCATGTATCTATTTATAGTGCATTGAGCACAACACTTAGGAAGATTACCAAGGGTATGTGTGGAACCCTCCTTGAGTAGTGGCTTGAAATATTGGTCCGAGCATTATTGTTCGTCGCTGCGGTATAATAGAGGGCTATGGATAGTGCACACACCTTGGCCTAGTGTTACCCTATTACAATCATATGTTACACCTCCAAAACCCTAACCATAAATTTGAGCATATTGAGGAGACCACCTATCATGATTTGACCATACTAAAAAATTTTCTTGGCTGAAGAAGAAACCATTGGGGTTAGTAATAGTCAGGAACAAAGTCAAACAAGGCAGTTGTTAGGGCAGTTATCGATGACAGAGGGAAACAATGTCAAATAAGGTTGTTGTTAGTAACAGTCAAAAGAGTCTTTTAGCACAGTTTAACAGTTAGTGTCAAACAATGCTTGTCAATAACAATCAAGAATCATAGCAGACAGGGCAATTGTCAGTAATAGGCGAGATAGTTTTAGACATGGTAGTTTCCAGTATAGCCCATTGCGATCGTCTCATTGAGCTTATCGTTTTGGTATATAGCACCCTTGTACTTTTTTTGGGGTGTCAAAAAACGTCATTTTGAGACGTAGTCCATGTGTTTGCCTATTTCAAATTGATCGTTTTGATATATAGCACCCAAACACTTTTTGGACTATTACTAAAAATAGTAACCCCTAGAACAACAAATATATTTAGTAAGTCAGTTCGGGTGGTCCAAATCACAAGTAGATGGTTGGAGGGACTAGAGGATCAATGAGGGAGATGGAACAAAACCAATTCATGGAACAAATAAATCAACAACTTAGTAATTTACAGAACCAAATGGCACGCGTAGGACAAGAATTTAATCGTATGCAAGATCACATGCAAGTCTTGAAATCTGACCAGATTAGAGTCAAAACAGTGAGGAAAAATTCCTTGAGGTTGAAGAGTGTTTAAAGGAAGCCTCAAAATTATACCAACATATTAACACTAAAGGATTGGGTGGCAGTTAAGAAAATATAGATGAAGAAACCTGTCATGCTCTTTTTGATACTAATACTGCATTTTAAATGCCCAAATTAGATTTCTTGAAGTTTAATAAAAAGGACCCTGATGGTTGGTTGTGTCGTGCGGATCAATTCTTCAAACTTCATAATGTCCCTCGATATTTATGGGTCACCATGGCATCCTTTAACTTTGAATTAGAGGCCCTACAATGGTATTAGTGGGTACAAAACATGACTCTTGACCTTTCTTGGGAAGACTTTGAGTCCCAATTACTCACTCGTTTTGGCCCAAGTGAGCCTTAACAAAACTGAAACAGACCTCTACTATTTGAGAGTATCAGATTTAGTTTGAGAAATTGGCTAATAGGACAAGGGGTTTGAATGAAGTATTTTTTCAGAGTTGTTTTATCAGTGGGTTGAAAGATGATACCAAGGCAGAGGTAAAAATGTTCAAATCACAGTCTATGATGCAAGTCATAGGATTGGCTAGACTAGCAGAGGAAAATTTTTCTTCCTAGAGGCGGTCATCTAAATTTCCACAGGCCAAACCTACATTTCCATCCAAGTTCATATTGAATACTAGCAATAAATCTCCACCAATTAAGTGATTGACTAGGGAGGAAATGGATGTTTATAGAGCACAATGCTTATGTTATAATTTTGATGAGAAATATTTGTCAAGGCATAAATGTGTACAACAAAAATTGTTTTTGTTGGATGTGGATGACTTAGCAGTGAATGAAATACGTGACAAAGAATTAGAATTGCAAGAGGAAGAGCCTTACGATGAGGGTGATGTACAGGAGGAACCACAACCAGAGATTTCTATCCATGCACTTGCAGAAACCTCGATCCCTCAAAACTATGAAGGTAATAGGGTTCTCCAAAGGGCAAAGAATTATAATTCATATTGATTCAGGCAATACACATAATTTCATTGATCCCCGAGTAGCTATGCAAGCAAACTGTTACATACATGCTTGCAACTCTTTTGAAGTCATGGTGGCAAATGGAGGAACATTGCCTTGTAAGAGTAAATGTCGTAGTGTTAAGTTGAAGATAGGGGACTATGAGTTCAAAACTGATATGTTTGCTCTTCCACTTGGAGGATGTGATGTTGTGTTGGGGGCACAATGGCTCCGTACTTTGGGAACAACGACCTAGAACTTTTCTGAACTATGGATGCTATTCTCTTAGAATGGAAGGTCATACACTCTCCATGGTTCACCAGCAGGATCTTCGCAGGTTATCAGTTCATGTTGAATGGAGAAATTATAAAAAAAATCCTCATGTGGGGTAGTAGCCCAATTGTTTGCAATTCAACCGTAGACTTCAGAAGTAGACGAACCCCAAGGGGATTTGCAACTCATTTTGACTAAACATAATGCAGTTTTTGCGTAATCAACAGGATTATCTCCACATTCCGATGATCATGCAATACAGTTGGTACCATGTAGCTTGCCACCTAACATCAAACCCTATAAATACCCCTATGCACTAAAGTAAAAAATTGAGAAGTTAGTTCAAGAGTTACTAAAAGCAGGGGTAATACGACCTAGTAACAATCCTTATTCTTCACCAGTTTTATTGGTCAGAAAGAAATATGGGTCGTGGCGACTATCTTTCGTGAGCTCAATAAGCTCACCATTAAGGACAAATTTCCTATTCCTATGATCGATGAATTGTTGGATGGGTTACGTAGCGCAAAGTTTTTCTCCAAGTTGGATCTCCGCTTTAGTTATCATCAGATAAGGCTCAACAAGAAAGATATTCCTAAAACAACATTCCAAACTCACGAGGGCCATTACGAATTTTTGGTCATGCCATTTGGTCTAACTAATGCACCATCAACATTTTAGAGCCTGATGAATAATGTCTTCCGTCCCTTTCTTTGCAAGTTTATTTTGGTTTTCTTTGATGACATTCTCATCTACAGTTGCACTTGGGCCAAGCACCAACATATGGATCAAACTTTGCAATTATTGCAAGATTGTCAGTTATTTGTCAAACGATTCAAATGTTATTTTGGCATGCAGGAGGTTGAATACTTAGGGTATATTGTTTCACATGAGGGCGTTAAGGTCGACCCCAAGAAAATTGAAGCTATCCAAAATTGGCCTAAGCCACAAACTCTCAAGCCGCTTTGCGGATTTTTGGGTCTCACAAGACAATACTGCCGATTTATACAATATTATGGGAAAATAGTCGCCCTCTTAACGACCATGTTGAAAAAGAATTCATTCATGTGGTTAGCTCCAATAGAACAAGCTTTTGCAGATCTTAAGGAGGCTATGATTTCGACGTCGGTGTTAGCCACTCCTGATTTTTCCAAACCATTTATAATTGAAAGTGATGCTTCGGGTCATGGCATTGGGGCCATATTAATGAAAGAAGGAAAACCCTTAGCTTTCACTAGTAAGGCGCTATCAGGAACATACAGTAGGATTGTGTCCAACATTACAGGCAAGGTACCACAAAGTATTCACTTATGAGTTCATGTTGACTATGTTGTTTGGTGTTTGATTGCTTGGCTAACCAGTGTTTTGCCAAGGGACCTTATTCTTTGTGAGGTATGTCTCCTTTGCTGCTGATTTCGTTGTTGCCACCCACTTTGTCTTTTCTCCATATTGGTGTTATTTACCACTATTTTATATATATCCATCATCTTGATCATTTGATCTTTTAGCATGTCATCTTTGTCTTGAGTTTGGGGTGGAGTAGGTTTGTTTCTACTCTGTGGTGGATCTGGTAAACCAAGCAATTGGGGTTAGAAAGAAATAGAAGTGGTTTGCTCCAGTAGGGTCACCATGTAAGGAGAGATGGTTTTATTAGAAGGCATTTGAGCATTAGGAATTGCTGCAATGGTAAAGGGCAAGTCCTGGAATTTGTGGGATTGGTGGTAATTTTCCTACCCTAATAATAATATCTTCTGCATGAGCCACCTATTCGGATGCTGCAGCTAATGTAACATGATTAACATTATAGACCATTAGCGCTAAATCAGACTACAACCCTTTTATGTAATATGGCAATGCCTTATCTTTGCTAGGACACATATTAGTGGAATCAAATGCAAAGTCCTCATGAATCTAGTATTATAATCATGAGTGTTTTCTTGAGGATGTCTTTGCATAGCATTCAATTGAAAAAGAACAAAATATCCATTATCTATATTACAAAATCTTCTCATAAAAGGTTCAACAATTGATGCCCAATTAGTGACCGAATTATCAAGTAAGCTTTTATACCACAAAGTAGCTTTATTCCTTAATGAGTAAATAAGCAAACATACCATGTCTTCTTCTTGAATGAAATGTATTGACTTCAAGGTGAATAGCTCATTGAGATGATCCATAGCCGTTTAAGTTCCATTTCCATCAAAGGTAGGTAATGACTTAATGGCAGTGACTAGAATGGGGGAATAAGCTAGTGGATTTAAGGGCCCCTGATAGGTCCAATCGAGAAGTTGATTTAGAGGCCTAGTTGGTAGGGGTGCTTGGTTATACTAAGGGAATTGCCCATATTTGAAGATGATACATTGCTTGTCCATAAGGTGGGGTTGTGTATGCTGGAGGTGGCATATATGGGACAATTTGTTGTTGTGGGAAGCCCTATGGGTTTTGGGGGGTCATGTAATATTGTGGTGGGAATTGGGGATTTGGATTTTGCATCGAAAGATGGTCTAGATAAGCTTGATTTTGATTTGGTATGACTTAAATGTTTCGCATATGTGGAGGGTTTTGAAAGCCATATTGTGGGATTTGCTAGTTAAGAGGCATATTTGTGGTAGATTCTATGGAGATTGACTATCTAGAGGCAACATTTGGTTTTAGGCTATACCATGAAATCCTTGTGTCCCCATTTGACTAGGCGACATTTGCAAATTCTGAGCTATGCCTTGGTTTGAAACTGGAACATTGATTTGACTTGAAGCATTACTAGTGTTGGTATTGAGAGGATTTTGATTGACCAAGGGTCGGAGGTTGATTCAAAGTATTATTATCTCGGTTGCTTGATCTTAGTAATGATTGGCCTAAGGTGGTACTCGTTGGAGGGTTGTTTTGAGGATTAAAAGATGCAAAAGATTGACTCATTTTGACTTGAGTACTTGAAGATGCTGTTGGTTGAAAGGATTGATTACTTGGAACATAAGGTATACCAATTATGAACCCTAAATATGTTCGATGACGTTTATGACGATTGAGACATGCCATATAATGGGTTCATGATTATAGTAGTAACAACAGGTCCAACAAAAGCCCAATTTTGATTGTTATTAGGAGAGGCATAATAAAAAAGTGGAGGATGATTAAGGAAATTTAACTCTTCCAAAAGGGTCAAAGATGTAGGGTTCTAACCTTGATTAGAGGGGTTATCCCTTTGACCTCTTGATGGAGTTGGATTTATAGTCACTTCAATCTCTTCCTCTTCGCGTACCTATTCGACAAGTTGCTTCTTTTTCCTTTTTTTTTTTCCTTTGATATGGGATAAGTTTGATTGGATGGAGCTCTTTGCTTGATTTTGCATCTTTGAACATATATTCATAAGCTTGAATTGTTTCATGTATGTAGTTGTAGAGGTAGTCTCTGGGTTAAAAAATGAAAATTTTGAACAAGGGAGAGAATTGCTTCAAAAATACTTAGAAAATTTTTCAACAAAAAAGTTGGAGTGAATTGCTCTCCTAAAAACATGAAAAGTTTTCCCAAGGGGAATCACTCTTCCAAAAGTACATAGGAAAAATTTATTTTCCTAGGTGAGTCGCTTTGAAGGGAGAAAATCACTTTTCAACTACAGACTTTGCAAAGATACTTCGAGTTTTGGTAAGTCAATTTCTATTTGTGATAGAAGGCAATTTGGCACCAAAATTGAGGAGACTCGATGAATTTTGGGAACTCTTGATGCTGCCTTGAGAAAATTTTAAGATTTTGTCGAAGTTCAAAATGGAGTCGCCATTCACAAAGCACTTGCAAAATCACACAAAAAATTCGAAAGATATGCAAAATTAGATTTCAAATACAAGATTAGGCTTGATTTGAATGTAGAAATCAAGCCTTTCATTACACAATTCCATTTCAACAATTGGAAGAAGGAAGATCATGGGTCCTTTGACCTCTGGATTTAGGCCGACGACTCAGTATCTCTACTAAATCTAAACCAATCTAAACTAATAACAAAAATTAAATGCAAAAATTAAAATGTTGGAAGATTAGGGAGCAAGAAATTTAAGGTAAATTACATGAATATAAATTACGGTCATGGTCGTACGAAGGAGTGTGTGATCAATCAACTCATGAGAAAATTAAATAACAATAATGTAATTGCCGCATGTATGAAATAGAAATAACAATAATTGACAACAGGACAAAAGGAGTGCCAAAATTATCACATTGTACAATCCAAAAGAGCAGTGCCACAATTGGAAAGCAAAAAATCTTACACAATCTCTTATTATTATAAGAATACCGGACTCACAAAGTGTAGCCAAAAGATATTTACAATGGAGCCCATGGCTCCTATTTATAGAAGGAATTCACCAATGAGTTGCCTTATTTGAGAATTCTCACTCCTAGTAAAAGTAATAATTTGGGGGCATCTTTAGCAAAATGATGCACCTGCAAATGTTACATGCCTCTAATTATACCTCTAAATGGCTTAAAGGCTTCTAACATGAGTTAAGGTGCCACTACCAAACAAAAAGTTGCTTTTCAAAAGATCATCCTTGGCATCTGTGCACACTAGTCCTGCTTGGCATGTCAATGAGAGATTTGCTCCTAAAAGGGGAACAGTTTGCTCCTGGGACAATCACATCTCTGGACTTGAATTTGTAAAACTGGTTTCTGGAGGTTCCAGTTTCCCAATTCCTTAGTTTTGTGAGTCTTCTAAATGTTGGGAACCCCAAAGTAGTAATCGGTTACTACAGTTATACACAAAATTAACATTATCGAGAAACAAAACTTCAAGTCTTTAGGCTAGAATGATGAGATGCACTAGATGAAACAAGTTTAATCCATGTTGTTTACATAATATGTTTTAAAGCGAAGAGGTAATGGGTGACAAGTTCTTTTTATAGTTTAAATCTTAAATTGAAGTTTGTTTCATGTGTATTTGAAGGCTTTATAGCTTAGAGTATTAATTTTGGATGTTTATAATGTTAATTAATTGTGACATGCATAAAAATAAATGTCTTTTTTTTTTTTGTTCTTTTTTTTTGGGGGGGATGGGAGGTGAGTTTTTGCCAAGTCCGAGTCTGAGTCAAAAATTGGCCTTGCAGAGTCTGCGCCAAGTCCAAGTTTCTCTACCATGCTTAGTATTAATCTTGAAAAAGAAAACTGGGAAACATCATAATTTGTTTATAAATAGTCCATCAAATTTCTGTATCTTCTTTTCCTGAAAATTCAGGGGTATGAGCCATTACTGTATCTTGTGACCTTTGGTGTCTTAAGTGACACCTCTTTGTGTCTTGTATACGAAGTTGCGCCTCTTCTATCTCAGGTAATTTCTTTTCATATGATGGGTGGTGCCCTTTTGTATGTCAAGTCACACCTTTCCTGTCCTGGGATGTGCTCCTTTGTGTCTAGGGTCACACCCTTTCACATCTTGGGTTGCATCACTTCATGTTCAAAGTCACCTTCCTCCATGTTGTGGATTGCACCCTTTGTTATCTCAAGTCATACCTTTTTGTTTTGTTGGTCTCAACCTTGAGCATCATGCATACCCTTTTGTGTCCTTGGCCACAGCCTTCCATACCTTGAGTGGCACTGTTTTACTTCTTGAATGGAAAATATTGATCAAACATTGGGCAGGAGCTGGGTTAAATGATACCATCAAACACTAGATGAAAATAACCACTCAATACTTCTTCATATATATGCCCATGGTCCAGGGCCAAAAAAGAAAAAGAAAAGCTTAAGCATAAGCCAAGATGAGTATAGGCTACAAGAATTCCCAATCATAAACTAGATAAATTACAAGTTTTGAGTACAAGGCTTTGATGCCACTTGTCAGAAAATAGTGGGTTTTTATTTAAAATGCATAAAAGATTTAATATATAAAAAACATGCAAAAGAGAGACCAGTGGAGGGGTTTTCCACCAAAGGGAAGATGGGCACATGTATTACTAATGGATATAACTTAGAAGGTCATGATCCCATCTATGTAATTCCCAATAAACAACCTAATAATAAATTATTAATAAGATAAGTAAATATATTCTATAATAGTAACAAATATCATATAATGTAAAGGAATTATAAGAGAGCGCTATGTCCATTGCATTGCACTATCTTTCTTATAGTAAATATTTTTGTCAGTCCTTAAGAGAATCTGCTACAGAAAGGTACAAGGGTTGTGCAAGGTTGTCACTCCCCTGTCTTAAGTATTCCATCCACAAGACGTCTTATTGAGAAGTCTCTTTTGTATGTATTATTCACATATCTTTCTACTGAATGCATCAATATATTTAGGTTCGTGTCTTAAGGATGAGTTTCTATATGATGCATGATTTAATCTTTGAGCAATAAAGAGTTACATATACTGTAATTTTTCTTTTTCGTATTTAATATGCAAAATATGAATGTTTCATAGATAAAAATTGGTTAAAGACATCATAAAGAATCTAGTTTCTTACACAACTTGTTATATCTACTAAAGCTTATTTACTGATTGCAGATTGTTGGCTCTGCACCAGGTTTTCCTCATGGTATTATTGATCCTATTGAGGTGTGTTACCTCAAGTTTCTTTTATCTGGTTTATAGATTTATGTGAGTAGAAAATATTGAGTGACATCCACCTCTTTTCTTCTCTTCGTAGTTCGTACTATTTCAGTATGATTTATAACGTTTGCAATTTCCTGTCCAGGAGCTTGGTGATTTGGCCTTGCGTTGTGACATTTGCTTCCATGTTGATCTCTGCCTTGGAGGGTTTGTTCTTCCTTTTGCTCGGAAACTAGGGTATGTGTGATTGAGGACCTTGAACTCTATATGCATTGCTCATATGTGGTTGGTTGTGTTGATAAGTTCTTGAAAGTTGTCAAGATAGGCTGTTTGTCTTAGCAGGATTTCCTTTTTTCTTTTTCCTATGTGGTATGTCTACCACTAGCTTGAAAAATTATCATTCTTTTCTTATTAAGGCAATGTCTACCATATTTTCATGATAATGCTAGTAATTTATAGTAAATCAATGTAAGATTTGATATAGCAAATGTTGTATCCATTTACTGTTTTTTTCCCCTCACCCCCAGTTGGTTATATAGGTTTGAAATGGGCCCCACACTTACTACATCACAACCACATTATTGTGGTCTTTCAGTGTACCACATTTTTGTGGCATTGCAACAACCATATTGTCACAGGAATGTCTATAACAATGCAGGGATTTGAATTTGGGTTCTGCTCATATGGTTGTATTCCATTTACTATTGCTTCACAATGCCTTGGACCAATTATATGTATTTTGCATTTCCAACATACTAAAAAGATGTCTGCAACTAAACAACCATGCCATGGCACACAAAATGTTAAGTTTAACAATGGGCAAAGTTTATAGAGAACAGGGTGGTGGGCTTGTATATGCATATGGTTACACATGACCCAAGGTCTATGACCACTCAACCCTAAGTCCATGCATTTGTATAAGTTTGACCCCTACTGTTTAAGTGTCTTCATGGCTTTACAAAGTGCGCACCTATGGGATTAGAGCCTTGGCCTATAGTTGGAAACTTCGTGCTCCCTAGCTCTTGCCTCAAATCTGTTGGTCATTGTATCTATTTACTGCTATTCTTATTCTTTATTTACTTTTTATGAGACCTCTGAAGGCAAAGTTTTCCAAGCCAAGCCGTTTTAAAAGAGCATCCTCTTCTGACTCTTTAGTTGCATGGGAAAGTCTGAAAAATAGAGTTTTAAATTGCATAATGTGACAAAATAAACCTATGCATTGTGTGTTATCTGGATCCCATTTTGGAGGTGATTAGAAGAATCCATGGTTATTGTAATTTATAAATGCTTTGCTTTTCGAAGACAGACAAAGAATAAAGAGCATCAGAAGAAACGTAATTTATATGTTAAACAAAAGAATGTCATTTGAGGAAGATTGTGGAATGTATGACATGACCATTCATGGTTGACCTAAAACTATTGAAAACTTTCCACATGGGAACTAGGGGCTCTAAAAGTTGGGTTTATAGAGTGAAGAAGGCATTGTTGTGAGATATATAATTTGACTAAATATTACTATAAATATTCAATTATGTTTCTGCTTGCCAAGGTTTAATGTTAGTTGTGTTGTATAGTTTTATTAATAATTAAAAAACGATTGCTATGTATGCTTATTCAATGTTTTGGTAAGATAAATTTATAACAACCTGAATTAAACTTACTTTCATATAAATTAAATTTTAAAAATAATTTTGAACCTAAACTCAATAGCAATATAAAAAAAATAACAATTATAAAAGGACTAATATTCAAAGTATATTTTTCTAACCATATATTAGAGCCAAATGTAGAAATAGAATGCAACACACTATAATATAATTCCATTACAAATACATAAACAAAGGTACACAATGGGAAAAACTTACAGATACATGTGGATACAGTGCACACAGAGCACGTATCCATCAGAGCACGTATTCATCATGGTCTGCTCAAGCATACAACACACAAAATTGCCTTGACCAGCATCGACCAACATAATATGTCAACATATTTCATTGACCACATATCTTCACCAAGGTAGATGGTGAACATGCAGGTACAATAGGACTAGTAGGCGATTGGCAAATGCCTAACTATCCATACACATCAAAATATTAAAATACCCCATACTATTACATTACATTATTACAAACACTTATTGCCATGTACACATACAACAAAACGACACAATGTGACAACACTTATTTATGACAACTTTATTTACAATAAAATAACTCAACTGATGTCCACAATCACGAGGGTATAAAGAAAACAACATGGTGCATACTTTTGTGTGCTCATGTAGATGTGATGATCATTTATGCGTCAAATTGTCTTCCCACATCTATTCCTTTATCTAGACTTGTCGACGTCCCCATTGATAAATTAACTGAACACTATGGTAGAATCACTGAATGTGATATTTGAATCTCTTGTTGCTTTTCCACTTTTTTCTGTTCCATGTGTCTTCCATAACCACTTATTGCCTGCTTTGTTTTGTGCAATTGGTGTTGTGTATGGTGCATCGATGGTGGATGACATGCATGGTGCATGGACAACAAACATGAAAAACAATGGCTTGAACGTGACTGTAGACAACTTACAAATAGCTTTGTAGGGTTTGCATAACATGGAAAACCCCTTGTGCTTAAATTTACTCATCGTAGGTTTGGGCAACTTGCTCCTTTGCTTTATTGACACTTGTCATGGCAAAGACTTGTTTTCAAGAAGCAACGGGTTGTACTCAGATGCCACCCACTTTCACTTAGATGAAAATTTCCTTGGCCTTGAGGATGGTTTCTTTTCTTGGCGACAATATATTGAACTTTGTCAGCAAGAATTAGAGCTTAGACTCTTTCATCCTCCTACACTTGCATTCAAACAATAAGGAGGAACCCTTAAGCGACAGGTCAATGTTGGATGATGTTCATTCTCTATCAAATAGCCTTTGCTTTCTGTCACACAACATTCACACTCCATCAAACAACACATCCATCTCCCACAAGTTCTTTCTCTCTCCATTGGCATAATTCTAGACTCTTACAACGTGAAGGCAAGGTTGGATGCCAAGACCTTCTTTCACTCCTTTAATGACGCATGAACCCGTTTTGACATTGTCTTGGATGGTGTTCATTTATTCTCTGATGGTGTTTCCTTATTGCTAGATGACAAGGGGTTATCCTTCTTGTATAAAACAAAGTGTTGCTCGAACCATTTGTGCTTGGACAACCATCTCCATGTCTTGGACAATAAATCCCAAATAATAGTTTTCTTGCTCTAGATGAATGAAAGATTTTAATTACGTCCACGAGACCCAAATGTGGTCTATGGGACCTCAAATATGGAAGTACAATTACTCAAATCATATCATATGATCTTTAATATCTTTGAGAAGGTTGTTCCTTCTCCTGCTGATTTGTGTTAGCAATTCTCCAACTTTTTTTATTTTCTTGTCTTCAAATAAATCTGTAATAAACTCGTTCCCAAGTGTTTCTTTGTATTTGTCACGGATATCCTGAAAAACTCGGGCATTTATAGATGAAGTGTTCCTCTGTCTCTACTGCCCCTGTACTGCATAGAGTACATATCCTTTCTTCCCATTGTTCTTTGGGCGTTGTCCATCTCCTGTTTCACATCTAAGCCTATGAGAGCTAGTCCTTATCTGAGCAATGAGTATTTTTTCCTTCCACTTGATTTCAGCGCCTATATACGCTTTTTCCTTGTGGTCATACGTTGGGTTAAAATTTGCAATATAATATTGTCTTTTCCTGCTTGCATTTTTCCACATTCCACTTCTGAACTTTTCATTCACATAATTTTTAATGTCTTTGTTGACATTTGGGCATTCATTTATGTTGATTTCCCAACGTTTCATCCATTTCTGATTTTGTTTCATCCACGTATTCTTTCGCCTATGTAACTCTTCGTCTCTAACTGCTCTAGGCCATCTATCATTTGTCATGTTTTCTGTTTTTTTCAAGTAACATAACAGCTTGGTCATAGCAATTGCTTCTAAAGGGAACATTCCAGTTTCAGCTAGAATAATTTCATAAGGGGTTGTGGCCTTAATTTTGAGAAAGTTTGTGATTAGATATTTTTGAATCCTTTCTATTTGTCTCCATTTTGCATTTGTTGTGCCACTAGCCCACACCTCGCAACCATACAACAGAACCGGTGTAACAAGTAGGCCAAATAAGACCTTGGTGGTCTTCCGGTCCCACAACTCGGCATTCCTACACCTGTTTTGAAGTGCATATAGTGCTCTCCGGCCACTTTGAGTTCTTTTCATCCTACATGTATTCCAATTAAGTTTGTCATGAAAGTCTATGCCCAAGTATTTGTATTCTACTACTACATCAAGCGGTTCTCCTCCAAACTGAAATTTGAGTTGTTGCTTCTTCTTTTTTGCTGAAAAAATCATAATTTTTGTTTTGCTCGTGTTCACTTGCATCCCAACTTCTTTACAAAAGAGTTCTAGAGCTTGAAGGTGATCTTCTAGATCTTTGGCTGTTTTGGCCACAAGAATTACATCATCTGCATACATGAGGAGTTTTACCACATATTTGGCTAAATGCACACCCTCTCCCCCAAATTTGTTTATCCATTCTTCTAACTTGTCAATGTACAGCCCAAATAAGGTCGGAGATAGAGGGCAACCTTGTTTGACACCTATGTCACTACCAAAACATTCAGATAACCCTTCTTGTGTTCTGATTCTAGCTTTTACATGCTCATATAGTCTGTGAACTGCTGCCCTGTAGTGAATTGGAACCTCTAGTTCTTCCATTCTGCTCCATAATTTTTTCCTAGGCACTGTGTCAAATGCCTTTTTGAAGTCTACAAAACAGCAAAAAGCCTCCTCTTTTTTCTCCCATATTTTTTCCACTATGTGTCTGAGCGTGATACAGTGATCAATAGTTGAGTGTTTGGGCCTAAAACCTGCTTGCCCCTTTGCTCTCTTTCCCTTTTCTTCTGCCCATATGCTGATCCTCCGCTCTATCATACTCCCAAACAACTTTGCAAAGAGAGGGTTGATCATGATAGTTCGATAGTTTGAGGGATTATTTACATCTCCACTTTTAAACAAAGGAATGGTCAAGCTAGTTGTCCACTCAGTAGGGAAGCCATTTTGTATGACCTCATTGAAAATTTCTTTGATTTGCGGTGCCAAGATATCTACCCCCCATTTTATATGCTCTGCTTGAAGATTGTTTATGTCACGGGCTTTTCCAGTTGCTAACTTTTTTATCCCTTGAATAATGTCTTCAATTGTGAAAAGTTCTTTCTTGACAATGATAGTAGGTGGTGTCTCCTGCTGGTTACTACGCTGATACAGTTGTTTTGAATACTCCAACCACTGATTAGCTGTTATGTTATTTTCAGTTTGCATCCTTTTCACGCTTAGTTCCTTCCAAAATTTCTTTGGTTCATGCTTCCCTAAATAAATCAATTCTTCCCTCCTTGTTTTAGTGTATTCTTCTTTTTTTGCCCTTACCAGTTTCTCATATGCTTTTTTGTTTGCTCTTGTTTTACCCGTTGGTTCCTTTAGTAATCTTCGCATTTTTTTGCAATCTTCATCGAACCATGGGTTGGTTGGGAAGCTATTCCTTTCTTTCTTTTTAGGTTTAGCTCTCTTGCATTTTTTTAGAGCTTCTTGAATAACTTGCATTAACCATTCACTCTTATTTGTAATCTCTACTACTGTGATGTAGTTCTTCCCTTTCCTGTAACTTATTATTTAATACTGCTCTAAAATTTTGCCGATTTTCATCTGTTAAGAGAATGTTTCCCTTGTGAGGATATTTATTTTGATTGCCTTGCAAGTTTTTTTCCCTTGGTTTGTCTCCATGCATTCGAAGTTTCATAACAATTGGGTTGTGATCTGACTTAAGTTCCACTGGAGAATCTTCCACTTCTAGCTCCTCTATTTTTGGTATGTAATTCTGTGAGCATATTACATAGTCTATTACACTTTGTCCCTTATATGTTTTGCATGTGTACTTTCCTGAATTTTTCCATTTGTTCATCCCATTGCAAATAATCAAATTGTATATGCTGCAAAGACCTAACAACTCTTCTCCATATTGCGTGATAGCCCCATGCTCATCTTCTGAAGTCCTGGTCCACTGTTGATTTTCCTCTTCTGGCATCCAAAGAGGATTAATCTCAATATATTCGTTACCTTCTAGAATGTTAGCTTGCTTATTTGCTGTCCTTGCATTGAAATCTCCAATTAATATAATATCTCCCAACTTACTGTATATTGAAATGTCTCTTTTTAGGGAGGAGTATGGGTCTTCTCTGTTAAGGTCATGTTTCTTATAGAATTTAGAATTCTTGGGAGCAAAATAACATGCTGCTATGCTAATAACTGACTTATTTTCTAGGATCTTTATCCAAATGTACTGTTTGTTTTCATCTTGTTTTTCAATTTTAATGACCCTATCCCATTCCTCTTTTATTAAAACCATAATACCCCCATGCCCTTTGCCATTTTCTGCTGCTTTATTCCATACTTGCTATTTTTTTGTATCCCACAAATTCTGGAGTCCTACATCCATCGTGTTCATGTGTTTTCGTCAATATGATTATATCTTTGTCTCTAGCAATGGGCCCTAACCCGGGTCCTCTTCTCCAAGGGAAACCTCTACAGTTCCAACTTACCATTGTAAGATGTTCCCGGGCGGGCCATACTCCCTATTTATTTTGGATTTGTTTAGATGTGATGTATGCCTTTCCATTTCTTAAATATGCCTGTTTCCCTTCATTCCTTGCTGCCCTCACCTTTTCCCATTCCTTATTTCTTTCTTCCTGCTGTAAAAATGTTAGGTCATCATCTAAATAAAATTGTGACCCTCTCAGCATGCCTCTGTTTCTAAGTAACCTTATTTTATCCTCGTAGCTCATCAATGTGACCCGAATATGTCTATCTCTGCCTCCTTCTCTCAGCCTGCCAATTCTGCTTACTTTTTTTATCTGACCCTTCCATTGTAACCGATCTGACAAGAAGTTCCTGGTTAAACGATTTGTGTCTTCCCTGTCCCCATAATCTTTCAACCCTTTGATGATTATATTTGTTAACTTCTCATGTCTTTCTTTCTCTTCTGTTATTTGAATTTTTACTTGCTTCTCTATCAACTCTTTTTGTTGATTGACTGGTTCTTTTACTACTTGAGACCATGTCTTTGTCTTTGCTAATTCATTTCGTAGCTCATTTTCTCTTGTTTCAATGTTTTGGAGTGTTTTCTTTACCTCTTTTATTTGATTTGCATTTGTTTTTTCCACCTCTATTGCATCATTGATTGGGGGATGGATGGCTTGTTTGAGGACATGCCATTCACGTTGACCCATGTTTGCTAGGTTTTGTAGCTTTGACACTTGCTCCTTGAGCTGGTTGTTTTCTTTTTCCAGCCTTCGAATGGTGTTTATAACCTCATCTGATTTAGTTTCTCTTAATTTCTCCCTCCTTTCCATGCTTTCAAGTTTCTCTTTCATCTTCATTAGCTCTTGCACACAAAGTCTTGGTGCCCACATGAGTGGTGTAGTTGTCGGACTGTAAGTTTCTTCCTCATCTGAAAACTCATTTTGGTGATTTGCCTTTGATTGTTCCTTATTCTCCACCTGTTTATGTGGTAGAATATTTTTTATTGTTATTTTTTGATATGCCCTTTTCATTGTTGTTGCCCTTGCTCGTGCTTGTCGACGCCTTAATATCCTCCAATACTGTTTCTCATTGACATATATTGGTTCTTGCAATTGTTGCTTCCCTTCTTCCATTTTCAAACCCTTTATAACCGAACCCTCTGTACTATTGATCCGTTGAAATAAATGTGTAATAAAACCCTCTTGCTCTGCCAAACCCTCTCGCTGCAAACCCTTGCTGATAATAAAACCTTCTGCCACAAACCCCTATAACGAATGTATTTCTCCTACCTACTTAAATTGTTTTATAAATCGAAAGAGGACAAAAAAATATGCTTACCCGATGAAATAGATGTTTAATACAATACTCCGCCGCAAACCCTCCTTGCTCTGCAAAAACCCTTTGCCGCAAACCCTTTAATTTTTTTTGTGCTGATATTTCTTGTCTGGAGTGTACAGTTGCAAACCTTGCACAGATGTCTGCTTCCTCCCTCCTCCGATTCTGGAAGCCTGGTGCTGGACCTCCTCCAAATTATTCACAAATATGTTATTTCACCACCTGTACTGTGTGAGTGAAGTTTTTTCAAGTTTTAAATGTGAATTAAGGAAAAACCATGCCAAACCGTCCAACTCTTGTCCACACAAACTTGGATGACAACATAAGCTTGGCCAATTCACTTTTTAGTCCTAGAAGGCCATGACCATATGTTAAATGACACCTTGTTTGAGTTTGACATCATTTGTTTTACATCGAATGGATCAAAAAATTTTGACTTCTTATTAGGTGGATTTGTAACTAAGAGCAACTTTTGCTTGATCTCAAATGGCATCCTTTTTATCTCAAACAATGCCTTCACGGGCACGTGTGATATCTTTCGCACCTTGGTGTCTTCTGGATCTTAGATGGCACTTGCTTTTGACATCCCAGATAACATTGTATTGCAGTCAGATGACTACGGCTTACCTCAAAAAATCTCCTCCGACTCCCTGATGACATCTTATTCTCTGATGGTACCCTTAATTGCTTAAACTGCATAGACATATGCTCAGCCAACTAGTATAGACAATGTTGTTCGCTTAGATGATGTTGTGCATGTCTCAAATTACATTCACCATGTTTTCAATTTCAAGGGTAAGAGCATGAGTTGTCTTCTTTCCTCCAAACAACCCTCTTTTTTTTCCTAGACGGCCCTTTCTCTGATGCAAAGTGTTTGCAATTACCCTTGCATGATTTGGGCAATGTGGAAAAACCCTTACATCATTCAAATGCCTTCTCTCCATCATCCAGATTCCAAACAACACTGCTTGTCTAGATGGCCTTATGCTCGCCTTTGGAGAAGTTTCTAGTTTCAAACCTGTTCTCATTCGTCTACAGAGAAAAACAATCAAAAGGAAAAGTGCCGAAATTTTCTGACGTTTCTAGTTCCCATCCTACATCTTCCATGTCTGAATCAGAGGTAGAGGCGTTTGACTGCATTGATGTCAACAATTGCATAAAGCGTTGCATGTCCACCATAGCGGAGGCAACCACCTCTACTGCACTCAAGTTCACTGTTCCTGCTGCTTTTTGTCTAGGGTTTTGACTCTTCTCAGGCTTCTCGAATCCAACACACATCATTGGTTGGTTCGCCTTGACTCGCAACATTGATTTTCTTGTGCAACCAAAGATAACATCTTTGACACTGCACAATGGGTGTGCCTTTAGTATCTTCCATTGTTTTGGTGGTTGTCATGAAACGCACTTTTGATGGCACCTCTCATTCGAACAATGTCCCTATGTGTTGCATATAACTAGAGCAATGATTTTACCCATTTAACACTTGTTCTTGGAGTCAGCACTCTCATCGCTCTCATCTTTAGAATCGCTTTCATTATTGACTTCTCAACCCCATTATTTGGATGACATCCTTGAAGCATCCTCCAAGATGCTCTCATTCTCATGGTCAACACCCTCGTCTTTAGAGTCACTATCATCTTCAAAGTCACCATCGTCATTGACCTTCCAACCCCTAGCCATGGTCTTTATCAGCTTTATCGTTTTTTTGGGCCATGAATCTTTCTTGTGCATTTATCTGTACTATATATGTACTAAACATGTACTGTAGGTGCAATATATTTCTACTACATGTTATATGTAGTGACATGGTCCACTGCTTTTAAAACCTTTTCAATTTTTTTTATTTTTTTTTTGCTTGTAATCACTTCTATGACTTTTGATCTTTTCCTGTTGGATCCCCCATTATATTGTTTGAGGATATACTTTTATGTTCCATTGACCTACAGTGGTCACTTGTGGATGCTATTATAATATATTTCTTTCTTAGTTTCTTCAGAAGTGCACCTGTACCGTGCAGTTTGTTGTGTCTGCTGTTAGTTGTTTTATCTCTCTTAAAATTTTTTAGTGTGCATCATCCTTACTGTGAAATTGTTTACTATATAGGTATCCTATTCCACCTTTTGATTTCACTGTGCAAGGCGTCACTTCCATATCAGTGGATACTCATAAATATGGCCTAGGGCCAAAGGGTACAAGTGTAGTGCTATATCGGAATCGTGAGATCAGAAAGGTTTGCTTTCCTTACCAATCCTTTCATGTGATTTTGAAAATCACATAATTATTTTCTTTCATCAATTTAAAATTTTAAAGACTAAAGCCTGCCAATATAAGTGGTTATTACACTGTTGATTTGTATGCATAATATCATAAAAACATGCATTTCATGTTTTCTGCTCAACTCTATATGCACTGAGTTCTTAAATAGGAAAAGCTTTCTTTTCATTGTTTTGCTTTGATTAAGAAATATTCCTATCAGTTAACATGTATTATCAATAAGCTATGAAAACAACTTCAAGTCTGCAAGATACCGAGCAGAAGGGCTTTATTACAATCCTACTTGTCTTAACAGAACTTGATTATTAATATAGAGGGATTATTGTCCTCAACTTATTTGCTCTTCTAAAATTTTGTTACCCTTTGCCCTCCAACATATTGAATTGGAAAGGTTTTCTTGTAATTGTGTCGACTTACCATTTTATATAAGATGTCCGAGGTTTCTTTTGTTAATCATTTCTTTCATATTAATGTTTTATTTAGATATCAATCCTCATCAGTCTTTGTCAAAGAGCATTGTATAGAAGACTTATGAATATTTTAAAATATACTTTGAAATATGATGGTAAGTAGTTTAGTGTGTTATGATGATGGGACCTTGTGTGAAGAGTTCCATGCCACGAGGTTTTATTATGTACATTCGGTATTCTATAAACATGCACAAGAACTTCCTTTCAATCATCAGAGTAAAGTATATGCCTTATGTCATTTTCTTGTCCCCGCTACCTTTTTGTGCTAGAACGCAAATGTTATGATTCCAGTGTTATGTGCTTTTCCTAATACTGAAATGGCAGGCCACGTTTACTTGTTTCCCATTGTTTTCAAATAGCAAACATCCTAGACTTTCATCTGTGGTTCACTGATTGTCTTATTGGAGTTGGAATTCTCATACTGACATGGTTTATGGTCCTCCAGTGAGATCTAATCTATTTTGTCCCAACATCTAGCATTTTGTTCTGATTACTAGTAATGCAAAGGATAACTTGTCTCAAATCAGCTATACTTTCTGAAAATAAAAAAATCTTTATCCAAAGTTGCGTTTTTGGAAATAATAAGGCTGCCTCGATTTTAGGAAAAATTATTTTGTAGTTATTTATTATGGTTGGTCTGCTCTCCCTTGATTGTAATGGGAAGCTTGAATGACCTTTTGCCCATTTTTCTGTCAGTTATATCTCATGTAGACTTGAGTATAAGATACACCCATATTCTTATCAGGTTATGTAGCCACATTTACCATTTTCTAATGTTCACTCATTTTTCTTTCTTGCTTGGAGATGCTATAAGATACACCTATATTCTTATCAGGTTATTTAAGCCACTTTTACCATTTTCTAATGTTCGCTCATTTTTCTTTCTTGCTTGGAGATGCTATAAGCTTATGGGATTGTACCATTGTAATTTGGCAGCACCAATTTGTGGCTGGTAAGTAATTATTCTTTCAGTAGATACAACTTTCTATTTGAATTATAATGAAAAAATCAATATTAGGAAAAATCAGATGAAGACATTTATAGAAGTAGCAGTAGAAAAAAATTGCTTTATAATTCTCAATTCTTTTTTGGAAGCTTTCTGCAACTGCATGGATTGGATAGCATTTGTGTTATTCTTGCTTCAAATAAAACTAGATATTCTCAGTTCTGTAAGGCTAACAAACTTTCTTTTGTGCTAAAAGTTTTATGGTTTTGGTCTTGTTTAAATGTTGCATTGAAGCATATATTTGCATTGGGTTAAGAACTAATCAGGGTTGAGGAGATAACAGACACTTTGAATATTGTAATGCAATGATGCTTTTGCTGTAATGTTTGAGAGATGCCATATATTTTGTAATCTTTAAAGCTTAAAATTAATGTTGATGATAGGATTTGGTCTTCAATTGTAGATGTAGATTTGCATCTCAGGAGAACCCATTGGATTGATGCATTCAAATTATGTGGGATTAGAATGTACTACTTATCAAACCAAAATGAGATACTAGCACTCACATAGATGTTGCATGTGCCATCATGTGCGTATATGCATTCCTCTGCATATTTGTAATGTTTGCATGGGTTTATGTGCTTGCTTGTGCAAAAAGGACAACCAGCTTAGATATGAGTGCATATGCACACAATATATGCTTCATGTTGAAAAACAGAGATATATATATATATATATATATATATATATATATATATATATATATATATATATGTATGTATTGTTTGTGTCATAACCCAAAAACTTAAACTACACAGCATGCATTATATCTTCATACAGTATAAATCCCATTTTTAATAGAAATGCCCACAGAGTCACTTGTTGACCCTAAGATTTAATTAATGATAATATCAAAGATTTAAACAATAGAAATTAAGGCATAGTCAGAAATGACAGTTACAGAATTGAGAAGTAAATCTTGAAAGCTTTTCACAGTATATGATATACGCTATTCCATCATGGAAAGATGACAGTGTTTCTTCTAAAAGAAGCCCAAAATTAGAAGAGCAAGGCTGCAACAAGGTGGACAGACACAATGCTAACTTGAGAAAACAGATAACATGACACTTCAATATAGAAATATCCTGCTCACATTTATTTGGAAGCATAAATAATAGTGGAGATGTTCCCTCTGATTAATATATGTTTTCTATATATTTATGTCCATTTTACTCTTCAAGTGGAATGGTGCCTTTCTGGCAGAACTACTGAGACCATCATCTTGGAGTATATGTAACTCATATCGACGATCGTTGCTGAAAATATCCCTATAGAATATTATTTTTAGATTTGTAACAACATTGATTAAATCCATCTCTGGAACAATTTTGTTGTCCATAAGTGCAACTGTCTTCTGCATGTGTTCTTCATGAGTTGTCTAGTTTAGCTTGTTGGTATTGCATTGCTTTGTAATAGCTTTTTCCTGTTTAGTCCCATTGACCTACTTTGGTCATCTGTGGATATTAATAGAATTATCTCATGTGATGCCCTCTATCTAATAATTTTTTTTTTTTAAACCAGAGTGATGCCAGAAAGAAAAGAACAATGTACCACGTCAATGTAACTAAAAAAATGAACTGTTCAATAACCCTGGAGCTGTATTTTATTGATAATATCTTCTGGAATATATCAATAGAGTAATAATAATATGGAACTAACTAGAAGCAAAGCACCTGGTTGAAGATCTTTCCAAAATCAGAACTGATGCTGCTCTAGCTGCCCTTCAAATCAGTCTACCTGTAGAAAAGAGAAAATTTTCAGCTCAATGCAATCCCTAGATGAGATTGCCCACAAGAAACCAAAAGGGTTCCGTCCTCTGATCTCTGGATCCAAGGGTTTTCGTCCCTGAATCGGTAGATGAGTGCTGCCTGGAGTAGCCGCCCTCTCTAGGTCTGAAAAATGTGATATAAGCATAGAATGAATCTCTCAAAGGTTGGGTGGCCTCTATTTATTCATTGACATGCTCCAAACCCTAGGCACCTAGCTCAAGTGTCAATAGAAATAAATAGAGATTACTTTTACTTGATATGAAACTAATATCACTTAGGACATGTCAAATTTAATGTTAATAATCCAGTACCACATAACATGGCACTAGTGTAATAACATTAAATTGCCTAAGTAGCCAATAAACTCTGACCCCTCATTAGTAAATCAGTCATAGCTGGAGAACCACTCGCCCGAAAGACCTAAAATAAAGCATTATGAACAACTGACTCACACCCAAATCCAATGACAGGCTGCATGACATGGTCCTGTCCCCAAAAGCCCCTAAGAAATAGGAACAAGTTTTCCCCAGGGCACTTATAATGAACATGTACACTTAAAAATCTCCAAGGGCATGAACAATGTCAACAGTAAAAAGGTCCCCTTAGGGTAAATCCTCCATGAGGAAACTAATGGTGAGGGTCCCGCCTCCAACTGACCTAAAATTTAGGAAATGCTCCTAAAATATAGGAAATGGTCCAAAACTCATAAAAATACTAGGGACAAATAAATGAAACCAATCCTCACTAGTATATACTTCTCTAGCAATCACCCCTCACCCACCGAGAAGTATAGAAATGGGCTCATGGGTCCCACACATGCTGACTCAGTGAAAAGGGGACATTACATTTCATCACTTCTAGGAACTAAGCCTGTACTAGCTAGAAATCTATATGGATAATTATTTAAAATCCTAATTTACCTTCAATAGGCTAGATTTAAGATTTCCTGTCAGCTTTCCACATTCACATTACAGCTGGGAATACTACATTCCAAAGCAAGAAGAGAGTGCTTAAAAATTTAGAAGAACTTTGGATTTAAGAACTTCCATTCAATTTGCTACATTTGCTCCAATGAGGTGTGTTTTGTAGGTGATATAAAGTCAACTTTGTGATGTCTTCTCGATATTTCTTTTGGAGTGCATGGAACAATAAGACGTATTGTACATTGAGTTGTTTTTTAGCGAAGCCAAACAATATTTTGTATAGGATATGAAGTAGTTTGGCTTCAGAGAATTTTGAATACATAGGAATTGAGATAATACTCTGAGGTATACACTCTGAAGATCAGAACGTGAATTTTTCATAGTTGATGAAAAATCCATAACAAAGAGAGCATAATGTTGTGCTGTTCAACATAAGAGCAACATATTGACATTTTGTGAGGTGTCAAAGGGTGTAATTCCCAATTATATAGAGGGCATTAGGAATAAAACATTAAAGTCTACTTTAGTACATAGGATAGATGAGAGTAGTCCATTTAGTAGACAGTCAGTGGTTATTTAAACACATATCACTATATGAGTGCATGTATACATAAATTTTGACAAAATTAATAAGATCACATATGACATTTCTTATAAAATTTCTTCTTTGACAGCATGGATTCTTTTTTTAACAAAATTTGATTAGTAGCAACCAATGTGCCTTCAAAGAAGACGATTCACATCAAAAAACTACCTTGCATTAATGAGAATACAAATATCCTACAACTATCTTTCACAAAAATGGAAGTGAAAGAATAATTTAAAACAACAGACATGTTTCCTTGTTATAAAATATAATGGAGGAGTACCTTTTTGTAATATTGTGAAGGAATATTTTGTAGTTGAATGCTTTTCACGTGTATATGACACATCTTATGGGAGTTTCGAGAGTGAGAACAGAATAATCTAAAATAAATTATTCTTATGACACTATAACAAGAATGTATGTTAAGCTATAATAGCCTAATAAAAACATTCAACAGTTCAGAGATAAGGAGAAGAATATAAGAACGAAAGATTATCCTAAATGTACATATCTGCATGACACATATTCCAGTTATAGGAAACATAAGACATTTAAAACAACATTCCTTCACAGGATTCAACATTATTTCTAAACACTGATTTCATCCCATTATATCTGAGTTTTTATTAACAAGGATAATAATTGGAAGTCTCTTTTTGGCAAACTGTGGGAAATTCAGTGTTTGGTAAATGAGGAATTCCCCTTGTGGCAGGAAAAACCCTAGATTAGTAAGAAGACCTGTTGGTCAAGAATCTGCCTTAGGTATGGAATGTTTCATCCATGCGCCCTAGACCCGGCCAACATTGAAAGGCCGAAAGGAAGAAATGCCTTCCGTGCCAATCTCCAGTGAGGGCTGGTTCCCTTGCTACTTTAAACTTGGGGATTTGAGATTAAGGAAACAAGAAAGGAATGATAAATGACTGAAAGGGATGGGAAATATGGCTGTGAGCCAGATTAACGGGGGGTGATGAACAAACAACACGATCACTCAGTTATACTTAAACCAATAGCCATTAGCACAAAGGATGTAACATAAATTAAAACTAGATACTCTCACAATATGCAACCTTTAGAATTATTCCAGCGTTTACTCTTTATCAAAAGCTAAATCCAGACATAGAATTATAGCTATGAGACAGAGAAGCAAATTTAATAGAAATAAAGAATAGAAGGCATACACATGAAAGAGATTCAGATTTAGAGCCAAGGATCCTTTGTATTCATAGCAGAGCTTAAGCACAACAGTTTTCTAGCAAAACGTCCATCATTTTACATTAGAATTGCTAGTTTTTATAGAGGATTCCGCCTCTAAAACATAAATGCCCAACCACAAAACGTCGCGGTGGCAGCAAAGATTTGATTTTAGCACTCATCAGAAAGTAATGAAGCATGGCCCGAATTTGATGACTCCTTGAGAAGTAGCTGCGTGGCTTCAATGCGACGACGTGATTCGCCTGTAGCGCCATCTCCTTACTTGCTGGAACCGCCTCAATGGTGAAAATTGGATTCTGAGATCCGAGGGGATTGGATTTAGATGCTTCTCTGACCAACCACCATTTAATGGGCGAAAGCGCGATGCTGAAAGCTGCTTCGGGCGACCGCCATTTGAAACAGAGGAGAAAATGAGTTTCGCTGAGAAGAGGTGCGAAAGGGAGTTTCGATGCCTCTCTTGAGTGAAATAAGATTTTTTTGGTGTGGGCCCCAATATGCAGTTTTTGTTTGAGCGTTGATGGAAGGGTTCACCTTCCCTCCTCAAATACTTAGCAGGATACTAACAGTAAATACATAAGCCAATAATTACGCATACAGAATTATAACGATAAAGAGTGCAGCAGAATTATAACGAATGATAATGGAATATAATCAGTCGCCACTCTGGGTGGGCACAACCCCGCCTTCAAGGCTAAATTTCAAATATGTAGATGATAAAATGAATTAAGATGATAAAATATTAATCAATTGGATAGCTAACTAAATAGCGATAAAATGAAACAAGCAAGTGTAGCCGACTTCCTCCTCATAATTGGTATGTAGCATGACTCCCCTCCTCGGAAAGCTTTGTCCTCAAAGCTGGAAATGACTGGAAAATACTTTCAGATTCCCAGGTTGCATCTTCTTCAGGTAAGTCCTGCCATTTGATGAGAAACTCTTGTATGTGACGAGATCTTAGTTTGCGGGCTCTGGTCTGTATAACTGCTTCTGGTTGGAGATAAATACGCCCTTCGTCATCCAACACTGGTAATTCCGACTGAGATTGTACTTTTTGGCCAATCACCTTTTTGAGACAGGAGACATGAAACACTGGGTGTATGCGAGAGGATTGAGGTAACTCCAGTTGATATGCTACTTCCCCAATGCGACGCACAATTCTGTAAGGGCCATAAAATCGTGGCGCCAACTTCTGACTAGATTTGATCTTCAAAGACAACTGCTTGTAAGGCTGAAGGCGTAAAAACACCATGTCACCAATATTGAATGCCCGTTCCGAACGATGTTTGTCCTGTTGCTGCTTCATACGATTTTGTGCTTGTACCAAATTGTCTTTCAGAAGAGTGAGCATTGCTTGTCGTTGTTGCAACCAATCGTCTACTCGGGCCACTTTGGAAGATCCTGGTACATAATCTGCGATTGTTGGTGGCTTAGTTCCATACAATGCTTCAAAAGGAGACATCTTAGTGGAATAATGGTAGGAAGTATTGTAACACCATTCTGCCAATGAGAGCCATTGACTCCATTGATATTGTTTATCTTGTACAAAACATCTCAGGTAAGTACCCAAACATTTGTTAACCACCTCTGTTTGACCATCTGTTTGTGGATGGTATGCGGAAGACATGTTTAATTTGGTACCACTAAGTCGAAACAATTCCTTCCAAAAATTGCTAGTAAAAATGGGATCTCTATCACTTACAATATTTTTGGGCATTCCGTGCAATTTAAAAATTGAATCCATAAATACCTTGGCCACTTTGCTTGCTGAAAATGGATGTTGTAAGGCCTGGAAATGAGCATATTTGGAAAGGCGATCAACTACCACAAAAATTACTGTTTTACCTTCTGACTTAGGAAGCCCTTCAATAAAGTCCATGGATATATGTTCCCACTGACGATCTGGAATAGGTAATGGTTGAAGCAACCCTGGTGACTTGACTGTTTCACCCTTATTGCGTTGGCACACTTCACACTCGGCTACCCACTGCTTGACCTCTGCTTTTAACCCTTTCCAACAAAAGGATTGTTTAACCCGCATGTAGGTTTTCAGAAACCCTGAATGTCCTGCTGATGGAGAAGCATGTGACTCCTCTAGAATCTATGATTTGATTGGTGAGTTGTGTGGGATGTAAATGCGACTCTTCTTACGTAATATTTGGTCATCATATGTGAAAAGAGGGTATTTAGAGGAACCCATAGATAATTCTTGAATTATTTGAGTTGTTTCACTGTTGGACAACCATTCTTCCTGCAACTGAGACACCCATTGCGAACATGGTCCTGAAATGGCATTAATGACTACTTCATCTTCGTATTTTCTAGATAATGCATCAGCTGCCACATTTTCTTTGCCTTTCTTATATTCAATCACAAAATCATATCCCAACAATTTAGTCAACCACTTATTTTGTTCGGGATAAGAAAACCTTTGTTCTAGAAAATGCTTGAGACTGTTGTGATCGGTTTTAATAATAAAACGGCTATTGATTAAGTAGTGCCTCCATTTTTCCACTGCGTGTAGAATAGCCAACATTTCTTTTTCATAAGTGGATCTACCCAAATTCTTCCCTGAAAGTTGTTTACTTTCAAATGCCAAGGGATGACCCTCCTGCATTAATACTGCCCCAATACCTATTCCTGAGGCATCACATTCAATGACAAATGGTTTTTGAAAATCTGGAGTGGCCAAAACTGGAGTCGTACACATTGCCTCCTTGAGAGCCTCGAAGGCTTGAGTAGCTACGTCGGACCAATGAAAAGCATCCTTCTTAGTGAGTGTTGTGAGAGGACCCGCAATTTTACCATAGTTACGCATAAATTTGCGATAATAGCCGGTGAGACCCAAAAAACCATGAAGTTTCTTGATGGTTTTAGGTAAAGGCCAATCTTGTATTGCCTTAATCTTATTGGGATCCACTTTAACACCTTCTTGAGATACTATATGACCGAGGTACTCAACTTCTTGAACACCAAAGGAGCATTTAGATCGTTTGACAAACAACTTTTCCTTGTGTAGGATATGGAGAACTCTTCCCACATGTGATAAGTGATCCTTCCATGATTTACTATAGATGAGTATGTCATCAAAGAAGACTAGGACAAATTTACGAAGGAATGGATGAAACACCTGGTTCATGAGACTTTGGAAAGTAGATGGGGCATTAGTGAGACCAAAGGGCATGACCAAGAATTCATAATGACCTTCATGAGTTCGAAAGGTAGTTTTGGGAATATCCTCTTCCCTAACTCGAATTTGGTGAAACCCTGAACGTAAGTCTAATTTGGTAAAGAATTTGGCACCATGTAGTTCATCTAGTAAATCATCAATGACAGGAATAGGAAATTTATCTTTGATCGTGATTTTGTTGAGAGGACGAAAATCTGGACACATACGCCAAGAATTGTCTTTTCGATGAGCCAAAACTACTGGTGAGGAATAAGGGCTAGTACTATGATGGATGACACCATGGTCTAATAGCTCTTGGACAATCTTCTCAATTTCTATTTTTTGGGGTTGGGGATATCGATAAGGATGACCATTAGGTGGAAGACTTCCAGGCACAAGGTGTATGGCATGGTCATGAGATCTTTTGGGTGGTAGTCCTTTTGGTTCTTGAAAAACCTCCTCATAGTTAGCCACAATGTTTTGGAGATCTTCTTCTTTGATTTTTGGCATATCTTGTTCTAATTTTTCAATGCAATTGATTCGGGCTATGAATCCCCCACCATATTTTCTTAATATATTTTCCATGCTATGTGAACTTACAACTTTTGATGGAGGTGTGGGTAATCCTTGAAGACGAATGGTCCTCCCATTGGCTTGCCATTCCACAAAGCGATGTTTGTGATTAAAACCCACGGTGGTTTCCAATTGTTCCATCCATGCAACGCCTAAAATAACTTCTGAATTTCCTAATTCCATAACAAAAAGAGGACCTTGCCAAGTATACGTACCCATTTGTAATGAAACCGAAGATGTCTTACCTAGACATTGAGAAATTTCCCTGCTTGCAGTTCTGACTTGAAACCGATCTTGACTAGAAGAGAAGACGTGCAAACCCAATGTCCTTGCAAGTTTTGCATCAATGAAGTTGTGAGTACTTCCTGAATCAATTAATATGGTCACCCTCTATTTTTGAATGAAACCTGCCACCTTGATTGTATGGTGAGAGGATAACCCCATAAGAGCATGTATTGAAATAGTCATGGTATCCTCCTCAGCTACAACCTCCTCGTGTTCACTTTGGTCATCAACTGGGGGATCCTCAGGTGTGCCGTACTCCTCTGTTTCTTCTTCTTCCTTGTCTGCATATTCAATCTGAAAGTTTTGTCGTGGTGTACATGCTTGATATTTTAGATGATGATTGCGACATTTGTAGCAGAAGTACCGTGATGGTTGATCATTTCTACGAAAAGAGTTGTTGCGGAATTGAGGTCGCCCATATGAATCACGTCGTGTGGATGGGCCTAAGTGCACCTTTGTCTCTGCCAAATCAGCAATCCTTATACACTCATCCAACTTGGATGGATTTTGTAGGTCCACTTCAACTTTAATATGTGCTTTCAATCCATTTCGAAAAGCCGCTACCACCACGTCCGGTTGTAGGTCTTGTGCATAGTGAAGCATACTGGTGAATTCTGAGATATAGTCCCCTACTGATCCTGTTTGCTTAAGTGACAACAACCGTACTATGTATGAACCTGTGGAACCTTTGTCGAATCTGTGAAGAAAGGCTTCCCTGAAAT
This sequence comes from Wollemia nobilis, assembly GCA_028583015.1. Lineage (NCBI taxonomy): Eukaryota > Viridiplantae > Streptophyta > Pinopsida > Araucariales > Araucariaceae > Wollemia > Wollemia nobilis. The sequence goes on along the minus strand of JAQPPZ010000689.1, from coordinate 4,526,373 downwards.
TATGCCAAAAGAAGGCCCGATGGGCGGTCTCACGTTTATACCATGTAAACCATTGATAAGCTTCAGTGCCTAATTTGGTTGTTGCAAAAGGGACTTTGTCCTCCTCCTTGAATTTGTAGAACTCTAAGATGCCTTCCATTTTGGCAATCCACCCACGTGGATCCTGACCTTCAAAGGTAGGCATGTCAATGCATGGATAATTGACTCCAGTAGGACCTCTTGGTTGGTAGTGAGAATTGTTTCTATCTTGTTCCTCGTTACTCCTCTGTCGTTGGTTGTTATTTTGGTAAGGTCTGTTAGAACCTCTTTGTTGCTCCAAAATTTCTTCGTTACCCCAATCCTCATTACTTTGGTGACCATTATGATTTAGGGACTGACTATTTTGACCTCTATGGTGTGTATAGTCGTCATAGTGGACGTCAGTACTCCAGTGATTGGGACTAGGAGGATTTGGTTGGGGTTGTTTCCTAGATGCATTGAAGCTTGCAGTCATAATCTTAAGACTGTCTATTAATTCTCTTAACACATCATCATTGACCATGGGATGATTGTTTTCTACTTGAGTGAGGTTCTCTTGTGAGGAGTTTGGAGAGGTATTGGATGCCATTGGGCTGACCAATGGATGACTCGGATTATAACTACCAATTTTGAAAGGAGAAGGAGAATTTTTTGTACCTTGGCTTCGACGAGGTCTTCTTGTGTCTTTGTTGGGAGTCTTCGAGCTTGATAGTCGACCGTCAGATCCTTTGGTCCACTTTTTGCTCATGCACTTTCCAGAATCTCCTGCTTAGCAGCTTTTGAGCTTTGATTTCTGCAAAATTTTGTTGAATTTGGCAAAAATTTGTATTCCGCTTCAACTGTCGCTCCAAATGCGACGCGGATTTGAATTTTGTTGGCTCGCCTCCTTGACAACAACTTTTGACAACTTTCAGCAATTTTGACAATTTTGGACAACTTTCAGCAATTTTGACAACTTTTGACAAGTTCTTGACGACTTTGGACAACTTTAGCAAGTTTGCAATTTCTTGACAAGTTCCTCACGACTTTGGACAACTTTAGCAAGTTTGGACAATTGCTAAGACACGACAATGACTAGACCAAGACACGACGCGACACGAGGGACACCACACGACACCAGATGCGACACGACCTAACCGACACGATGTGATGACGCGACACGAAATGAGGACTAAGTATAGTGCGATGAGGACATGACACTGGACACGCCTCACACTGGACACGAGGCAACAACCCGAATGACGCAAGACAAGCGGAACAGAAGACGAGACACGACGATATAACCCGACTCAGCGAAGCACGTGGGCGGCGACAACGCGAAGATCGACACGAGCTAACTTGACAAGACTGGACGTGACAGATATAACCACGACTTAGCGAAGCATATGGACGACGAAACTGCGAAGACACAACTAAGACAAACATGGCTAAGACACGACCAACCAACCAAGACTCGACAGCGAGGCACCGAAGACCACTGGACACGGAGGACGACGGAAGACTGGCGACTGGACACGAAGTACGAAGACACGGAGGACGAAGGACAATTGGCAACTGGACGTAAACACTCAACAAGGCGCTGCGCGAGGAGACTCGCCAAACATGTGACCGAAGTCACGTTTCAATAGTTGCGTTGTGCGTGTTTGAAACACCTATACTTCCTTCCGCCCACTCAATGTGGGGTAATAGTCCCACGTACGTAGAAAAAAAATATTATATTTTGCGCATACCTTAGAATTTGTCGTTAATATTTTTTATTTCTGAGCGTTGATTGGTCCGCGGCGTTGCGTCTGTAAATACGGTATTTTTCGCAGTGATTTGTCGTAGATTTCGGAGGTTGGCGATGTTTTGGAGTGCCCTTGTTTGCTACCAGCTACGTCTTGACCAGTAACGCGTTTGTGGAGAGTGGGGGATGGAGATACGTTCACCGAAACTGCGTTTTCTTGTGTCTTCTGCGACCCTAAGCACTGTTTCTGATGCTTCTTTCCCTACAAAACGTTGTTTCCGAACCACCCGATCTGTTTACACTCCACCGGGTTATCTGGTGTTGCGAATTGCCAAATGGACCGCTCGCTATACCTTGTTGCGCTTTGCTAGCTGCGGCACGCTTGTGATTGCGCTGGACGGAAGGCCCGCTCGCCTGAAAACTGATACCACTCGGAAGGGTTCACCTTCCCTCCTCAAATACTCAGCAGGATACTGACAGTAAATACATAAACCAATAATTACGCATACAGAATTATAACGAATAAGAGTGCAGCAGAATTATAACGAATGATAATGGAATATAATCAGTCGCCACTCTGGGTGGGCACAACCACGCCTTCAAGGCTAAATTGCAAATATGCTGATGATAAAATGAATTAAGATGATAACATATTAATCAATTGGATAGCTAACTAAATAGTGATAAAATGAAACAAGCAAGTGCAGCCGACTTCCTCCTCATAATTGGTATGTAGCAGTTGACCCAAAAAGGACCTTCGCTCTACTCTTTGCTCACAGTAGGATTGACAACTAGTCATGGAACGCCACTTGGAAGTCGCTTTGCAAATACCGAGAGTTTTTGTCGCCTTGTTGGAGAGGTGGGACCCAGCACGCAGCCTTGGGAAATGCCAAAGGCGTTTCGCCCATACAAGGTCCGAAATGGGCTTGCGCTTGGAAGGATATTTCTATCCTTCTGCTCCAGAAACTTGCAAAGATAAAATAATAAACCGAAATGAATGACGAACGTAGATATCAATAAGAAAAATGCAGTGAACGAATAGAATAAACAAGCCACTCAAGGTGGGCACACCCTCGCCAATAGGCAATTGCGATTAACGCCAATGAAGATTTTAAAACAAAGATGATAGATCCAAATAAACATTTGAATCAATATATATATTAAATGTTAAACTCTTGGAAGCGTCGGCTATCGGCTATGTTTGGACTGCAACATGACTCCCCTCCTCGGAAAGCTTTGTCCTCAAAGCTGGAAATGTCTGGAATATACTTTCAGGTTCCCATGTGGCATCCTCCTCTGATAAATCTTGCCATTTAATGAGAAATTCGTGAATCTGACGTGATCTCAGTTTTCGGATTCTATGTTGTAGTATATCTTCTGGTTGGAGATGTATGCGTCCTTCCTCATCAAGCATTGGTAATTCTGATTGACTTTGTACTTTCTGACCAATTACTTTTTTGAGACATGAAACATGAAATACCGGGTGTATTCGTGAAGATGTAGGTAGCTCTATTTGATAGGCTACTTCTCCAATGCGGCGCACAATTTTGTAGGGACCATAGAATCGTGGGGCCAACTTACGGCTGGACTTTATCTTTAACGAGGATTGTTTGTAAGGTTGCAACTTTAGGAACACCCAATCTCCTATATTAAAAGTTCTCTCTGATCGGTGCAAGTCTTGTTGTTGTTTCATACGATTCTGTGCTTGGACTAAATTCTCTTTGAGGATGGTGAGTGTAGACTGCCTTTGTTGGAACCAATCATCCACTTTGGCTACTTTGGATGATCCCTGTACGTAATCTGCGACTTTTGGAGGTTTGGTGCCATACAATGCTTCAAATGGAGACATCTTAATTGAGTAATGGTAAGAAGTGTTGTACCACCATTATGCCAATGCTAACCAATGGCTCCATTGGTATTGTTTATCTTGAGCAAAACATCTTAAGTACGTACCCAAACATTTGTTAACTACTTCTGTTTGACCATCTGTCTGTGGATGGTAGGCTGAAGACATGTTCAATTTGGTACCACTAAGTCGAAATAATTCCCGCCAAAAGTTACTAGTGAAGATGGGGTCTCTATCACTTACAATATTTTTTGGCATACCATGTAATTTGAAAATTGAATCCATAAATACCTTTGCCACCTTGCTTGCGGAAAATGGATGTTGTAAAGCTTGAAAGTGAGCGTATTTGGATAACCGGTCTACGACAACGAAGATTATTGTCCTGCCTTCTGACTTTGGAAGACCCTCAATAAAATCCATGGATATATGTTCCCACTGTCGTTCAGGGATGGGTAATGGTTGTAACAATCCTGGTGATTTGACTGTTTCTCCTTTATTGCGCTGGCAAACTTCACATTCTGCTACCCATTGTTTGACTTCTGCTTTTAATCCCTTCCAACAAAATGATTGTTTGACTCTTAAATATGTCTTCAAAAATCCTGAATGTCCTGCTGATGGAGAGGCGTGTGATTCGTCTAGGATCTTTGATTTGAGTTCTGAATTGTGTGGAATATAAATGCGGTTTTTCTTCCGGAGGATTTCATCTTCATAAGAGAACAAAGGGTATTTAGAGGACCCTATAGATAATTCTTGAATTATCTGAGCAATTTCGCTATTGGACAACCATTCATCTTGTAATTGATTCACCCATTGGGAGCAAGGACCTGAAATAGCGTTAATGACTACTTCATCTTCATATTTCCTGGACAGCGCATCGGCAGCTATATTTTCCTTCCCTTTCTTGTATTCGATAACAAAATCATAGCCCAACAGTTTGGTTAACCACTTATTTTGTTCCGGATATGAAAACCTTTGCTCAAGAAAATGTTTGAGGCTACTATGATCTGTTTTTATAATGAAGCGGCTACTGATTAGGTAGTGTCTCCATTTTTCTACTGCGTGCAGGATAGCCAACATTTCTTTTTCGTATGTTGATCTTCCCAAATTTTTCCCTGACAGCTGTTTACTTTCAAATGCCAATGGATGACCTTCTTGCATGAGTATGGCCCCAATTCCTGTTCTTGATGCATCACATTCGATAATAAATGGTTTGTGAAAATTGGGAGTTGCTAATATTGGAGTTGTGCACATGGCCTTCTTAAGAGCTTCAAAGGCTTGAGAGGCCTCTGTTGACCAACGAAAAGCATCCTTCTTTGTGAGTGCGGTGAGAGGTGCTGCAATCTTACCATAATTTTGTACAAACTTGCGATAGTAACTCGTGAGACCCAAAAAACCACGAAGTTTCTTGATGGTTTTAGGTAAAGGCCACTCTTGAATTGCCTTAATCTTATTGGGATCCACTTTGACGCCCTCATGTGAAACTATATGACCAAGATACTCGACTTCTTGAACACCAAATGAACATTTGGAACGTTTAACAAATAATTTTTCTTTGTGTAAAATGTGAAGGGCTTTATCCACATGATGTAAATGGTCCGTCCATGTTTTGTTGTATATGAGAATATCATCAAAGAAAACTAACACAAACTTACGGAGGAGTGGACGAAACACTTGGTTCATGAGGCTTTGGAATGTGGATGGTGCATTAGTGAGACCAAAAGGCATGACCAAAAATTCGTAATGACCTTCATGAGTACGAAAGGCCGTTTTGGGAATATCTTCTTCTCTAACACGGATTTGGTGAAAGCCAGAGCGAAGGTCTAATTTTGTAAAAAATTTTGCACCATGCAACTCATCTAATAGGTCATCTATGACGGGGATAGGAAATTTGTCCTTGATAGTGAGTTTATTGAGAGAACGAAAGTCGGGACACATACGCCAAGAGTTATCTTTTCGTCTAGCCGGGACTACGGGTGAGGAATAAGGACTAGTGTTTGTGACGAATGACTCCATGATCCAACAAATCCTGAACGATCTGTTCGATTTCTGTCTTTTGTGGTTGAGGATAGCGATAAGGACGATTGTTAGGAGGAACACTCCCTGGAATCAAATGGATGGCATGGTCATGAGATCGTTTAGGTGGTAATCCTTGAGGTTCTTGAAAAACCTCTTCGTAATGTGTTATGATGTCTTGTAACTCCGGAGCAATAATATCCGAATTTCTTGGAGATTGTTTTTCCAAACAATTAATTTGAGCTATAAACCCATATCCACCCTTTTTTAACATCTTCTCCATACTATGAGAGCTCACCATTTGTGATGGAGGAGTAGTAATGCCTTGTAAGCGAATGACTCGACCGTTTTCCTTCCATTCCACAAATAATTTTTTGAAGTTGAAGCTAACTGTGTCTAATGTTTCCAACCATTCAACTCCCAAAATGACATCCGAGTTCCCCAAATTCATGACGAAAAGGGATCCCAACCAAGTATAAGTTCCCATTTTTATGGAAACTTGAGATGTGCGACCAACACATTGTGCGTTCACCCCGTTGGCCACTAGAACCTGGAATTTGTCTTTGTTGGAAGAGTTAATGAATAAATTCAAAGCTTTTGCGGTTTTGATGTCGATAAAATTGTGGGTACTACCAGAATCAATTAGCACATTCACCTTTTTCTGGCGGAGGAATCCTGGTACCTTGATGGTATGGTGGGCGGTTAAACCCATGAGAGCATGCACGGAAATCGCCATTGTATCCTCTTCTTTTTCTTCTATAGTACATGGTAGGTCTTCTGGCATAGGTTCTTCTGATTGGTAAGGTTCATCCTCTTCTCCTTCACATTGATCACCTTCAATATGAAAGTTTTGTTTTTGGGCACATGCTTGTTCCTTGGGGTGATGAGTGCGACATTTATAGCAAAAATATCTTGATGGTTGATCATTTCTACGAAAGGAATTGTTGCGATATGAGGGACGACTATAAGTTTCACGTCGTGCAGACAACTGATGTCTCTTCTCGGCCAACTTGGCTATTCTTATACAACTGTTTAGCAAGGTTGGATCGTGCATGTCTACCTCCACTCGAATATTTTCTTTCAAACCATTGCGAAAGGCTCCTACCATCGTGTCGGGACCGAGGTCTAAAGTGTATGGTAGTAAAGCTGGTAAACTCCGAAACGAATTCACTAATTGACCCTTCTTGTTTAAGAGATAAGAGTCTTACTGTGTATGATGATGTAGCTCCTTCATCAAATCTTTCTAAAAAAGAGGTAGTGAATTTTCTCCAATTAATAGTAGCTCCTTTCTCTCGTTTAAGCCATACAAACCATTGGTAGGCCTCAGTGCCTAGTTTTGATGCAGCGAAGGGGACTTTGTCAATTTCCTTAATTTGATATAAGTCAAGAATGCCTTCCATTTTGGCTATCCAACCACGAGGATCATGACCTTCAAAAGTGGGCATATCAATTCGTGGAAAATTATTATTATTAGGACCTCTCGGTTGGTGATAACCCGTGTCCCTTTCTTGATTTTGGTTATACCGCTGTCTTTGATAGCGATCCCTGGAATTATCCGAAGTGCCTATTTGTTGTTCCCAATCGTCATTTTGATCGACATTGTCTTCATTCCTTTGGGCATGGGAGTGATTTTGGGGATTAGTATTGGGATTAGGCTGGTTTTGTGCTTTCACAAGGTCTTTTAGGAGGACACCAATTTCGTTCATACCATCTAGTAAGAGTCGAAGAGAATCACTATCGGAAACGGCTGAGTTACTTGAGTTTCCTTGTGTGATGTTTTCGTGAGTTGGGGAAGGATTAGTAGCCATAGGATCTACTAGTGGATGATGTGGATTATAACTACCAATTTTAAAAGGAGAAAGAGAATTTTTAGTACCTGGGCTGCGATTAGGTCTTCTTGTGTTGTTATTGGTCGTTTTCGAGCTTGATAATCGACCGTCAGGCCCTTTGCTCCAACTTCGACTCATGCACTGCTCAAAAGTTCTTGCTTATTAATCCTTGATCTGCAAAATTTGGTTATCTTTTGGTAAAAAATTTGGTGTTGATTCCGCCTTAATTGCCACTCCAACTGCGACGCGGAATTGGATGTTGTGTGCTCCGTGAGGACACTACAGATAGGAGTTTGGACAAGACACGACTCGTAAGACCGAGACTCAACGGATACGACCCGAGCAACACGTGACACGACACTGCGTAAGGAACTACGACCAGGGACGAGGACACGTGGAAGGACGCGGGGAACACGACTCGCTACACGACGGCAAGAGGACACGACGGACAGACCTCGAACAGCGCGGACACAAGGCGACGCGAGGGACAGGACACGTGGAAGGACGCGGGGAACACGACTCGCTATACGACGGCCAGAGGACACGATGGATAGACCTCGAACAGCGTGGACGCACAACACGATGGACAGGACACGATGGAGACACGAAACACTACGAACCGGACAACAAGACACGAACCAAACCGGATAGCAAGACAGCAAGACACGAACCGAACCGGCAAGACACGAACCGAACCGGACAGCAAGAAGGTACCCGACACCAAGGACGATACGACAACACCGCGCACGGCTGACCACGCGAAGGAGCAACTATTGTGTGACCGAGGTCACACCGTATAAAGTGTGGCACTTGATGTTTAAACTGAGTTTTGCACCGCGTATCCCGAATGTGGGATAAATACAATTAAACCAAAACCCGGCTGATGACGTCAGCGAAAAATTAATCGAAAAAACCTTAGCTTCCGTCTTTAAAAATTTTAAATGCTATTTTATGATTGGTTGACGCAAACCGTAAAATCTTTCGCCAGCGTCGTGGGATTTACTGACCGAGCGTTCGGATGTTTATCGGCGAAGGAAGAACGAAGAAGGATTTACGGATTTACTGCTCCTGGCCACCGCTGCTCTTGGAAGGAATTCAGAATTCGAACGGACGGAGATGGACGAACGGAAGAACGGAGACGGAATTGCAGAGGAAATGTGACGAATACGCGAACGACGAAAATGGAAAAATGAAAAGAAACGGCGCTCCCGAAATCGGCTAGACTGATACCACTTGGAAGGATATTTCTATCCTTCTGCTCCAGAAACTTGCAAAGATAAAATAATAAACCGAAATGAATGACGAACGTAGATATCAATAAGAAAAATGCAGTGAACGAATAGAATAAACAAGCCACTCAAGGTGGGCACACCCTCGCCAATAGGCAGTTGCGATTAACGCCAATGAAGATTTTAAAACAAAGATGATAGATCCAAATAAACATTTGAATCAATATATATATTAAATGTTAAACTCTTGGAAGCGTCGGCTGTCGGCTATGTTTGGACTGCAACATGCGCCCTCAAGTTGGGGTGAAAAGGCTTGGGCCCCGCTTGCATTTCGGCCGACCTCTAGCCCGAAATGGGCTTGCGCTCCAAGTTGGGCGAAAGCGCTTGGGCCCCACTTGCAACTTTCTCCGAAATTGAGTTGCGCTGGCTTTAGAAAAAGACAAAAAGGCGCCTTCGCCCCTACAAGCCCCGAAACTGAGTTGCGCTCTTGAGTTGGGGCGAAAACACTTGGGCCCCACTCAGTTTCAGCTGACCTCTAACCCAAAATGGGCTTGCGCTCCAAGTGGGGGCGAAAAGGATTGGGCCCCACTTAGCATTTGGTTGACTTTTAGCCCGAAATGGGCTTTCGCTTCATTTTTTCCTCGAAACTGAGTTTCGCCCATACAAGGCCCGAAAAGGGATTGCGCTCTCCAGTTGGGGCGAAAGCAATTGGGCCCCACTTTGCATTTCGGTCATCTTCTAACCCGAAATGGGTTTGCGCTCCATCTTTTCTCCAAAACTGAGCTGCGCTGGCTTACTTAACCAGTCTCTATTGCCGTCTTTGAGACCGAAATGAGTTTTCAACAGAAGTGTTGGCGCGAAACAACTCTCGCCTATCAAAACCATGTATTTACTTGGACCCCGCCATGAGAACTCGGAGAAAGACCCTGCATGATGAGTGAAAAGAAAGGACTGCACGCTTCCTTGAGTGCAGCCAACAAATCTCGACAGCAAAACATGGAAAAGAAAGAATACATTCTGAAAAAGAAGAGTTTTTCAGGGAAGAAGATATTATTACATAGCAAAATTTATCACAAAAGAAAACAATGTGGCAGGGATGCCAACAAGACCCATTCACACAAAATTTGCTGAATGAAATCTCAATAAAGTGGTTTTGGAGTGTTTTCCCTTCATGAAGAAGCAATTGAATTTTTAAATGCATCTTGGTAGTGGTTAATTGGAATTTACAATGTAAAATTGCAATTAATGTGTTGATCTTGCAAATAGGTTTGACATTTGTGCACCAATCCTGAAAAACATCATCAATCTTATTAAAAGGCCTTTAATTTTAGCCATGTAATTACTTTTATGTGATGTTGGTTGCATTCATTCTTCTTGTAGTGGTTCAATGGATTGTGCTGAAATGTAATTATAAGAAACTTATTCAACCTGCAGCAGGAGTATTTCCCTTGGGTTAGGTGGAATCTCAAACTCCTTATAAATGACCAATATCATAGATTTGTTCATGGTATACTAAATAGAGATTCCAAAGATCTCTCTTCACATCAATAAATCCTATGATTTTTCTCCATCTCAAGAGTACAACAGATGAATGTTGTAGCATTTTCCATTTTCTGTATTGAATATAACAAGTATAGTCAGGCTCACCACACCATTTTCATCCATCAATTTGTAAATTGCAGTACATTCTTGTGGAGAAATTTTACATGAAATTATATCTCTATTGTCATGGCAAAGTGAACCATAGGACCATGCTCACCTACCATAAGAACTTCATGTATTAATACTTTGTCATGAACTACTGACCATAAGAATATTTTTTGAGTTGGCCAGGCAAAGGAAACCCTAACATCTGTCATTTTATATACTTGAGAGATGTGGGTGTCAAGAAGGTAGCACTCATAGACTCACAACTGTGTTGGAGAGATACTTAAGAAATACACTAGAATTAAGTTTTTAGACTTGTCTAGGGTGATTTCTCACAGGCACAACTTTCAGGGAAGTGATTAATGGGTGGATTTCAGAGCATGTATATGCATTCCTGTGTGTGGACATATACCCATACAGAAATTGGTATTTATTTATTTTCTGTATTTGCAGTAACGGAGTGGTCAGGAGGGCTTTATGTTTCAGCCACTGTTGCTGGAAGCAGGCCTGGTGGTTTGATTGCTGGTGCCTGGGCAGCTATGATGTCTGTTGGAGAGGAAGGTACTCGATGTCACTTTATTCCATGGAATTGAACATTTGTTCTTGTAAGGAAGAAGCTGTATTCATTTGATTGTTGCAGCTTTGATATATAATTATGATTCAGTTGTCTGCATTTCTGAAAAGCTTTCTAATATACACCATTTTTTCTAAAATTTCTTAGTATCTTTAATGTTTTCTAGGATATTTAGAAGCTGTGAAGAAAATAATGGAAGTATCAAAAACTATTCAACACGGGTAAGTTCAATCTGCTGCAGGGTGTTGGTTTTAGTAAATTGTGCTTGATTTTCCTTTAACCATGGTAGACACTGTAGACTTAGTGAATGGATTAGATATGTTTTGATCTCATGATGCACTGGAAGTTAGATTGCAACTAACATCAATTTTGCAGAATAAAACAAATTCCAGAACTATTTATTGTGGGAAGACCAGATATGACGGTTATTGCATTTGGCTCAGATACGCTTGATATTTTTAAAGTGAATGATGTTATGTCTTCACGTGGGTGGCATCTAAATCCCTTGCAAAGACCTAATAGGTTAGGCCATTTTGATTGGTTATTATTGTAATATCAAGTTTCCACGAGAAAATAATCTTGTTAAGTTCTAGAATCTTCAACTTGTTTGATAAAAATGTTGGTTGGTTTTGTAGCGTACACATTTGTCTTACTCTTCAACATACTGCCATAGCAGAAGACTTCCTGAATGATCTTAAAGAAGCAGTTAGAACTGTAAGAAGGCAACCTTTATCCTTTTATCACATCTTTTTATGGATTATTTGCACCCAGAATACCCAGAAAATAGGCATTATGCTACAAACTATTGTCTCTTAAGTTTTTTCTTTCTTTTGATTGATTTTGAAGCTTTATATAGTCTTTTCTCATTTAGTTTGCATGGTAAAATATTTTTATGAATTTGACACAGGTGCATGAAAACCCAAATGCCTTTGAAGATGGCATGGCTCCAATATATGGAGCTGCTGCAAAGATGCCAGACAGAGGGACAGTTCAAGACTTGCTGATTGCCTACATGGACGGCACATGCTAGTTACTTGTAAAAGTTTGGAAAATTCCACTCTCTTGGTGTTTATTATCAGTTGAGATATATCTTTCCATTCTTTTAAGATATGCTAACAAGAATTTGCAACATTCTTTTTAAATATCAGTTTAATTGTTTTAATTCTTTCACATAGGATGGCATATTAAGCTTTATCTTAGAATTCCATTTCTGATTTAATTTTGTGTAAAATAGACATCACATTTGTTCTACCCATTTACTCACTGCTAGTTATTGTAAACCGATTTGGGTACTGGTGCAGCAAATTTATAAAGATGTATAAGACCAAGAAATTGAAGAAATGTGTTGTACTTTCATGTCCCTTCAATGTAGCACATTGAATTATTATTTCTTAAATGAAACTGTATGTTGGCCATGTATTGAAGATCTAACTTTTAACGTAGCAGATTATCTCTTAATCGATACTGTTTACTTGCCATATATTGGAAATCTAGCCTTTTTTCTAAATAATTTTGTTGTGTATGTAATCATCGGGTAGAGTTTATCCTTTTCATATCACTCTGAAGGTTTATGGTATCCACAATTCTTAGTGTGCATATAGTTTAATAGTACTCGAAATCAACTGCAAGGGTTCAACTCAAGTTTTATCCCACTGTGTGGAACTGAAATGGAATATTTATGGTATCATCAGGAATCAAATCTTGTTCGAGCAAATTCCCACGACATGCATTTTTTTAATAACATTATCGTCTATGAATTTGTTATCTTTGCATATGTACTAGCAATACATTAACTCAAAAGGAATAGTTTATGATTTTCCCATTATCAACATATTCTCCTTGGTTTATTAGTAGCAGACTTGGCTCAATTTTTTGGGTAAATGGAACACTGACATTGCATGTACACAGCCTGAGGATACTTCAAAAGGATTATATTGTTAAACTGAGGAGCTGCTTTCCAGAAAGAGCTAAATATTCTATAAACAGCTAAGATTTGCATTTGTGTGTTAAACTGCTTTTGCAAATTTTAAAACTTAAGTGGTTTTTAATTATTTAAAATTTAGTACTCATTTAGGTCCCAATCATATGGCCATGCCATGTTTAGCTAAACAGAAATCAGTTTACATGTGTTTATCATGTTTTCTAATGTAGTAAGCACTCAATAGTCCTTAGCTTTGGGAAGAGCAGTCTCATCTTTGGCAAACGACTCCAAATACCCTTAAATGGAAGTAAAGAATTTTATATCACGTATCCTCAGATATTGACATATTACGAAACTTCAAATGTCTATTTATACAATAAGCTTATTTAGAAGCTGTTGTGAAACATGTGGGTTTGATGCTGGATTGTGTCTGACATTGAGTCCGTAACTCCTCCCATAAAACTATTACTGTATATTCATGGGAAACGACCATTATGCTTTAAAAGTCCAAATTGAACTTTTCTCCTTGGTTTATGCATAATTTATATCAGATCTCTCTCTCTCTCTCTCTCTCTCTCTCTCTCTATATATATATATATATATATTCACCTTTATTCCTGATAACGAAGAGGCTATTTTGGAATTCTTGAAGAGAGTGGTGTAAGATTGTAAATGACAATTTCTTGAGCATCTTCCAAATGTGAGACTTGAATCATCAATACAAACAAAAGATATGTGTGTTCCCTATCTTTGTTTGAAACTATGGTTCCCATTTCTTTTTGCTTTTTAAGATCTCCCTATCATTACATCTCTTTCACGAGCAAATTTAAACATAAATTAATCTTGTTGAATTTAGACATAATTAGCCGAAGTATTGAATACATTTTATCAAGCTTGGAATATTGAAGAATGCTAGTTCATATATTAATCAATAAGAGTTCTATCAGCTACTAATTTGTCCCAACCTAAAAAAATGGTTGATCGTAACAGTTTTGCAAAACAATAATAAAAAAATGAATTGTATAGATTTATGATAATTATAGATAATGCAACTTAGTCATTAAAATCATATTTTACTAAGCCTTCCCTTACAGCCAACCTTTGTTAGAGAAGCAACCGATGAAACATGATTTTTGAGGTTTAAGTTAAGGTTTCCACATAATCTTTAAAAATTAATATCCATGAATTGGCAATAATAGTATCATTCCATATGTTGTTAACATATATTCAAAAGGAAAGAAGCCCACAAGAAGGTTATAAATATCTTTTATTCTGATATTAAAAAGTGGAAAATGACAATCCCATCTAGTATCATTCTAAAACTTTGTATCCCAAACTAAAGAAACATATATGAAGCAAAAAAAATATTCTCCTTTTAAAATCAAGAATTCAATGATCACTCTATAGTTTATGCAAATCTAACAAACAACCATTTGCCATTATGTCACCAAAGGTTTCCCCTTTGGACTATGTCAAAGGTGAACAAACCCTCATGAGGGTGAGAGGCTTATTGCCCATAGTCAAATTCTATCAATAGATGTAAAGGCTTGATATTTCTTTCCTAGGTACAAAAGAGCAAAGGAAGACAACACATTTCACTATCTCCCAAGCTCCCAAAACTAAAGCACAAATAGGATATCTTTTAGGTTTACCTTGAAGGATCAAAACATTTTATGGAAATACTTATTAGATACCAAGATTTGTTGCCTTGAGGATAGGATCTAGAAATGTTGTCTATCTAGAACTTGCCATGGGCATCTGCCTTTAATGATCTTTAGTTCCATTAGTTGTTAAGAAAATTTGTTGCAATTATAAAATTTTCAATTCAAATCCCTTAAACTTCTTGGGCTTTTCACAAAAATACCATCCCACTACATATTTCTTGTTATTCTCCTTGCCATCGCACCAAAGGTAAAATCTAACAATGTTACTTAATGCCTCAAATTAAGTCTTTAGATAGAGAACCAAATGAAGAATAAGTGTTGTAGCAAGATTATTTTTTGTTGAACTTGAACTTTACAAACCAAAAAGTGAAAATCATTGTTTTGTTAGAAACTTTTTACAACACTTGTTTCTACATCTTCGAGAAGTCAAGGCAAAAATTATGGGTGAACAAATATGGCTAGTAACTTGTAGAACCAAAAATATCTTGAATTAGGAGATGGAAAAATACTTGTAAATGGTTTTAAAATATCATAAGCATTGTTTTAAATTTATTTAAAACATCTATATTAACTATTGATGATGCTAATGCTAAAAGTGAATCTTGTCACCAAGAAAATTGTAACAATAATTCCTTGATAAAATAAATATTTTACCCCAACAAAAAGTCTTATATATGCACCATCTATTTCATATTTATAAATAGTGGCTCACACTGATTAAGTATCATCAAGGAAACTTAATACACATTTTGCCCAAAAGAGATGAAAATGTTGCATATGGTTGGTGGAAAGATGTTTTAAAAGTAAGAGTTTTAACTATACATTGAAACATATAATCAATCCATGGTAGTTTATATATATAAGTTGAGCTAACTTCATACCTTTTGTATTCTTAGCTAACTGCCTCATCTTTTTTTTGGTTATATGGGAATGGAATGGGCATCACCCTTATTTGACCACATAGTGGTATCATAATAATTTGACAATTATGCATGTATCACTTTGTAAAACTTGAACTTGGGTCTTCCTCCTTGAGAGTTGAGGAATATAACTATTTGAGCTAATGTCATTTAGTTAACATATATATATATATATATATATATATATATAAGGAGAATTGGTAAAACCATTGGGTGCTGCCATTATAAACCCTAGCCTGCTGGGTTAGACGAAGTCAACAGGACCCCCAACCCTCGGGGGCATCGAACTGGGGCATTCAACCAACAAACACTTGAAAACTACCATCAAACCTATCCTTGTTTGGGTACGATGTGATTTGAACCTTGGACCTCCCCAAAGAGAGGACAAAGCCCTAACCATTGTGTTGTCCTTGTCAGATAATATGTTAGGGTAAAGGACATGTTTTTATAAGGGGCCTCAGTTCCTTTGTATCAAGGTTTGAGAACTTGGGTCTCTCAGATGAAAACCCAAGAACTTACCACTACTGTATCCCTCTTGGGACTCAACCACCTCTTTGTTAAGATAATATTTTTTTTTTAGCTTGTCATGCTTATTTTGTTTAAATTAAATAAAGGTTAAGGATTTATGAAAGGAAAAACATGCAACTTTTTTTTTTTTTAAATTTTAACTCCTTCCACTTGATACACTAAGTTATTGAAAATATTTTAATCACTTACATGGAAGCAACATCTTCAAATAATATTGGAAGCTTAGGATGAAGAATTATATCAACTCAAAAAACTATGAGCATTGATTAAGTCAAAAAGCAAAAACTAACTTAATGAGAAATAAACTTAGCCGCCATCCTAAGCTTATTATTAAATTTCGCATCTCTCCAAGAAAATGTCATACTAAAATTAATCCAACATACGAGACAATATTTTCCCACCAATTCAAAAAAAAAAATCCATTTTTTTCACATATAAACTAATTTACCTCATTTACATTCTATTTAATGACAGTCAACATTCTACATGGCTATATACTATCTTTGTCATATTTGTAATATCCACGTAAAATGAATAGGAGACATTATCTCATGTTCTGGTTGGAGGATTTCACATATAGAGTAATTTACCTTATTTACATTCTATCTAATGACAATCAACATTGTACATGGCTATACACTATTTTTTTTCACATTTGTAATATCCAAATAAAATGAACATGACATTATTTCATGTTCTAGTTGGAGGATTTGTTCAATCTATCATTTGATGCAAAATTAGTTTTATGAAAACAAACTTATAATATGGAGTTAATGGAAAGTTAGTAGCGCATGACATCCTTACATATAAGTTACATCTATTCAAATGTCTATATTGCATCCAATGTTGAATGCTAGGCACTCATAATTAGATATAAACCGCGGTCATGATATTGCATTTGAAGTCAACTTGGTCTTAGGGGAAAAAAATAAAATTGTAAAGAATCCTTACATTTATGACCCTAAAGAAGATTTACTTTAATACTTAAAAGAATTACCTATGGATTATGTAGATAAGGGTGAGTGCTTTCCCGAGACGAAGGAATGATAGGAATCAGGAAGGATTGATTGTGTTTGACATATTGTTCAGCTTAAACAAGTAGACCTTGGTAGATGTCTAGACAATAGATGTCTAAGTCAACAGGGCAAACGTCTAGGTAGTAGACGTCTAGGACATAAGATCAGACGTCTAGATAGGAGACGTTTGGGGCAACAAGATAGATGTCTAACAGTAGATGTCTAGGACAACATTAAGGTAGACATCTAGGGCATCAACGGGGTAGACATCTAGGACACAGGTTAGACGTCTAGATAGTAGAAATCTGGACAATCGATGTCTAGGACAATGGTATAGACGTCTAGACAGGAGACGTCTATGGTAGTAGGGCTAGACATCTAGATGGGAGACATCTAGGGTAGCAGGGTTACACGTCTAAACAAGAGAATTCTATGATGAGTTTGCTAACAAGTCTAGGTGGCTAGGCTCAGACATCTAACAAACATGTTTAAACGGGTGGGCCTAGACGTTTGCAGTTCGTGCATTCATCCTGCAACTTCTCATGCGTTTTGGTTCCTGCAACTGCACAGCACAACACAACATGACACAACCGATGATCCTCTATCTCCAACCAAGCATAGATGAGTACCTGTGACACAATAGTACTCTCACAACGCAATTACATGACACATGCATTCCAGAATTGTTCTTGCTGCACAATAGATTTGCATTTATGGAAAAGTATGGATAGATTACAAAATGAAATACGGGAGGTATTTTATAGGTAAGTCCAGACAGTTACTGCAACCAACCTGACTCAACTGTCCCAACCACCCTATGCTTAACAATTCAGTTTCAGTTGTAACAACTTTCTTAGACGTCTAACTAAGCCAGTCTAGATGTCTAACTAACTAGACATCTAACTAATCCAGATGTCTAACAAATTAGGACGTCTAACATAAATGACGACTATGTTTGTCCTTTTGTGCAGTTAAACTAATCAGTCCATATTCATTAGATCGGTTGATTTACATTGCAAAACATTACATCAAATAACTCAAAACATTATCAAAATTGATGTACATATTCAAAATTGTAGTTCTTTCATGGATATTTTGTGAGACAGTTCCATACGTTATTTCTTTGTCGAACTGTTGTCTACATCTATCCTCCCCTTCAAAGAAGTCGATGTCCTCAACGAATTTATCTACTCAATCTGAGGGGTCTTAACATATTTGGGAACTGCAACCTTAAGTGCATTCTCCAATTCCTATACTTGTGCCTAAAGAACTTCGTGTTCATATCAAACCTGCTTGGAATAGTTGTAATACTTGACCCATTCTACTCCCAAAGTATTGGCACGATCTTCTATCTCCTAAAGCCTGGATAACAGTTTAGCCTCTCACTGTAAGAAACACTCCATTCACTGTTTGGGCACTGAGGAGGAAAGTGAAGCCTTTTGTGCCAACTTAGTTTTAAGAGTAGCCTCGCACTATTGTGCTTCAAGCAACTCCGTCCGCAATGCTTCTTGCTCATTATGCCAAGCCTCTTCGCATTGTGTCATCTCCTTCTCCCAGGTTATTTCTTGTTGACTCTTCTGGATGATTAGGTCTGAAACCTGCTTAACCAAAAACTCCTTAGCCTGTTTATGCTAGGCTACTTCACCTTCTAAGTCAATAATCACCTTCTCCCTAACAATGAGTTGGGCACCAAGAGTGAACAACAACCAGTTAAGGCCTAAATGAATAGCAGTTAGTTAAGGCCTATGAAAGGTAGTTAGTTAAGGCCTATATGACTAGTGTCCAGTTAAGGCCTATATGTGTGTGTATGTATGTATGTATGTATGTATAATAGCAATGTGAAGTGGCCAATAAAGGCCTAGATGAGCAACAACCAGTTAAGGTCTAAATGAACAATGATTAATTAAGGCCTATGTAAGTAAGATGGGATATGGCCAATGCAGTCCTAAATGGATAGTGGCTAGATAAGGCCTAAAGGAACAGTGGCCAGTTAAGGCCTATATAGAATATATATAAGTATAATAGCTATATACAATGGGGACGACCAATGAAGGCCTAAGATGAATAGTGACCAGTTAAGATCTAGATGGTCAATGACTAGTTAAGTCCTACATGAGCAAAGTGAGCAGTGGTCAGTTAAGGCCTAATATATATATATATATATATATATATATATATATATATATATATATATATATATATAATAGTATAATAACAATAATATATATATATAACAATAATATATATATATATATATATATATATATATATATATATATATTATTGTTATTATACTATATATATATATATATATATATATATATATATATATATATATATATATATATATATAATAGTATAATAACTATGTACAATGGCCAATGAAGGCCCATATAAACAAGATGGTCAGTGGTCAGTTAAGACCTAAATGAAGAGTGTCCATTTAAGGCCTAAAAGTGATAATGATCAATTAAGGCCTAAATGAATAGTGATTGCTTATATGATGTGTTGTGTTTGGTTTATTTGTTTGATACCTCTTCTTAAAATTTGATAATAAAATGATGGTTAAGAAAATTGACATTAGGAGTTGATGCACATATTTTGGGGTATAAAGTCATATGTGAATTGGCAATTGGTTTTAGGGTTAATTTAATATTTTTGTTAAATTCATTTGATTCTAAAACTTTTAGGTATAGATAATTATATGTGACTTTGACAAAGTTTTCAAAATGATTTTCTTGTTAAGGATAAATATGAAACATAGATGGAATTAGCTTAGTATAGTATAATAAAGAGGTTTATGGTTATCTAGAAGGGTTGGATAATGTTTATCATGATATTGGGTTAAGAGGATTCTTTATTGGTAGGTTAATGGTAAAATTTTTGGTCTTATGATAATTTAGTTAGATATGGTTTGTTGTCGCATTTCAAAGCATGGATCATGTTTGAGTGTCCTAGTATGTTTTGCAATTTTTATGTTTGTTGAAAATAAGGGTTTTTATATAGGGTTTTGATAGGTGTAAATATGTGTGGCTTTGGTAAGTGAGTCTACATGTCTTGTATTTTGAGAATAAGGAGGAAAGATAAGGAGGTCAAAGGGGATGATGACCTAACAATTGGAGGAATCCTAGTTAACATTTTTGGCAGTCAAGAGATAGTCATAGAATAACCAATGGCCTATCAAACATAATATTTTTAGATATCTAGTCTAGTCTATGCCCATACCTCAAAATTCAAAAGGCTAACACAAAAAATTAGGGTAAGAGAGAGAGAGAGATGATGAGGATGTGAACTCAAATATTTTTCTAAGATAAAGAAAATTCAACAATGAGAAGGCAAGTGTATATCCCTTGATTTGTCAAGGGAACAATTTTAAAATTTACATGGTCAAGGATATAAATACCTAGAATATGAGAGGTGAGTGGAGGAATAAAATGGGTAAGATGAGATGTTGAAGGTTGAGGGTTGTCAGATGGTCAATTCTAAGGTTCAAGTTTAACATGCACCAAGTTTTGTTTAATGATATTGGCCTCTTAATCAAGGTGCTTAAAAGGTTAAAACTAGGCTCATTGAAGAGAGCAAAATTGTGATGTGCTTAGTGTGTGCAAAGAGCTTCAAGGTGAAATTTCTCTTTTATGAGAGTGCATGAAAAAACCTTGATAGATTGTTATTGTAAAATTATGGGCTCGTTTAAGAGCACTAGATAGAGAGATGAGAAAAATTTTGGGCTTGTTGTAGAGAACCAAATAGAGAGATGAAAAAAATAATGGGCTCATTTAAGAGCGCTAGACAAAGAGATGAGTATAATTGTGGGCTCATTTAACAACGCCAAATAAATAGATGAGAAAAATTGTGGGCTCATTTAAGAGAAAAAAATAGAGATTTTGGGCACATTTAAGAGTTTCAAGAAAAGAGTAGACCTCAAGGTAAAAATATCTTAGTTAAGAGCACGTACAAAAAACCTTGAGAGCCCTATATGTGCATGTTTTGGTGAGAATATACATGGATAATGTATAGTTGCAATTAGGTCTTTCGAAGTAGAAGAATATGTTAAAGGTGCTTCTTGAACTTAGTATTGGTGCCTTTAAGTAAGAGGATTAAATGATTGCATGCTCTAAGAAATAGGATTTTGGACCACTAGTAGTGGGTCTTGATGAAGTTTAATAAATAGGATATGAATTTACAGTGTATGGGTAAGGTTATTTCTTAGAAGGATTTAGGTTTTGCCATCAACAAGGACAAGTTGGTCATTTTGCATGAGGTCATGGAAATTATTTCAAAGTATTTTGCATTGATTGGTCAAATGACCATAACCTTGATGAAAAGCACAATATTTATGGGGGGTTGTTTTTGAGATCTTACAAGTTTATAGGATGGGATATTAATCATTTTGGCTTCCATTAGCTTCATCAAAATTAGAGCAAGGGGTAGACCTAGTTGCACCTGAAAATGTCTAGGTAGGGTAAGTTGTGGTTGGTTTTGTAGAGGGTGAAAACCTCCCTATAGTGTATGATTCATTAGGGGGAGACAAGAATTCTGAAAAACTTTCCTCTTTGCCTTGATTTAAATCATATACATCTTTTATAGTTACATTCTTCTCAATATAAATACCAAACTATTGAATAAATAATTCAGTTGTCTCTTCAAAATTATTTAAAGAATGGTTGGGTAATTGATAGTACCATTCTAATGC
Organism: Wollemia nobilis; assembly: GCA_028583015.1. NCBI lineage: Eukaryota > Viridiplantae > Streptophyta > Pinopsida > Araucariales > Araucariaceae > Wollemia > Wollemia nobilis. Next base: position 4,504,749 of record JAQPPZ010000689.1, on the reverse strand, counting down.
CATTCCAACAAGACTCTTAGGAAATATCTTCAGTAATAACATGTCATCATAGATGAGATCATGGCAAGTTGTTCTAAATATTCTTAGATGCTCAATCAAATCTTTTGTTACTTTGTATATAGGTAAAAACGGTATGGAAAAATGCTTAGGATAAGATATAGTAGCAACAATAGGATCTAGAGGCTGATTACACATATATTTATAGTTTTATGTGAAAATAGAAGGTTGAATTATCTCCACTTTTGAAAAAAATTGTTTTACAATATTTGCCAAATTTTGCACCTCTGGATTACTATTATGCAATGCCCCTAAATTCCTAAAGGGAGGGATATATATAGGTTGTTGAAAAGGAACTTGGATTATGTTGGAGGTATTGATATTGTTATGATATGTGGTATCTTGCTGGAGAGGATAACTAACATTTGGTGGAATAGAGGCAAAAGTGTTGAGAGTAGCAGATTGAGGAGGAAATTAAAAATTATTTTGAGTGACACTACTGGTTGGAGGAACTTGTGGATTTCTTCCAACATTGGTGGTTACAGTAGTGGTATAGGTTGGTTTATGGGTAGGATTACCATGATTCAAAGATTCAAACAAAGGGTTATTATGAACATGCCTAGGAGAGATGATTGGAGGAGAAAGAAGAGTCTCACCTCTTTTGAGTTGAGATTTTTGTTTCATAGTCTTAAGTAAAGACTCCTTATGTCAGTCCATGAAACCCAAAACATGATCAAATGATTTAAAAATGTAGTGATCCTTAGGATATTCAAGGGATCATAGTTTATTTTAGTTTCAACATGTTCTTGCTCTTCTACATCAAGGTTAGGGTTCTCTCTATCAATCTGATCATCTTCTTGGGGAACATGATCAGACTCAAGAAGATTTTGCTGACTTCTAAGGAAGGGAGCCATTAGAAGAAGCAAAAGGATATAAAATAATGCTAACAACAAGCACACAAAGAAATATTCTTAAATATGTTACTAATGATCTACAACCAAACAAACAAATTAATGATCTCGTTTAAGGTTTCAAAAGAAAAGGAGGTCTTCACATTGGGTTCACCAAAGAAGTAGAGGGGGAAAACCACCCTACCATATATGATTCTCAAGGTTGGATCCACAAGATAAAGCCTTGAGACGAACCATGGTGGCTATGTTGTTCTCTATACTCGGTGTGGAAGAGGAGAGAAGAATTCATTGAGAACGGTTTAAGGACTCACTTCAAGTCCAATGGTTTTTAGGAATGTTTGATGTATTCGATTCAAGACAATCACCTATGTTTGGCCTTTCTAAATTTATGCTATAAAAGATAAAGGACAATGCAAAAATACAATATGCAATAAAACAAGAACTAACCCCACAATGATTCTTCCTTTGAATTCTTTCTAACCCTAGGGTTTTAAGATAGAAAACCTTCAAGCAAGGGCTCAAGAGAAGATGCACAATCAATATTAACCTTAAGTGCACACTATATGTTATTTTCCTTTTAAATGCCTAGAATTAATTAATTACATATTACTTTTAAATAATATATAGGGTTTTAACAGAATTAAAAAAAACCCAACAAATAGCCTAAAGACTAACTTAGGGAACTTATATTATCCGATGGTTGATCCTAGATTTTATCCTTTGTCCAGTGATATCAATAATTTTTGTTCCTGCAAGATAGCTTGGCAAACACTTAAAAAATATGATTAGAATTAGGGATTTTTCTTAGGCTGCTATATAGCAAATGCTTGGAGGCACAACAATCAAGCCCCCTAGGTCCTTTTAGTTGACCTTTGAAAATAGAAGCGAAAGTTGATCTTTGGAATATGAACAATCATAACAGAATACAACAAAATAGAACAATATAATAAAGCATAGAATACAACATTATTTTCTATAGGCTATCTAAAATATGAATCTAGTATTTTGGGGTATCAATTTACCCCCAAACATGGTCTATGCAAATTTGTGCCCCACAAGGAGTGACCGCGATTTCATAGATCGACGAAGTTGCACCTCGGTATGATCGAGCATGATTTTATAGAAGCAAAGAGAGAACTCAAAAAATATGAATTGATAGATGCATAATTAAAACCTAACTAATATGAAAAATACAAAAGAGCAAAAACAACCTGGCGGTAGTGAAGAAGCAAGCAAAAGGGATGGAGATCTCCAAGTAGTAGGTTACTCCTTAGGGCTTCAACACTTGTCCACCGAGAGTAGCAACACAATCCAATGCAGTAGAAAAAAAAGCTTCAATAGATAACACTTCACACTTGCAAGTTAGCTTACTTGCAAAAGAAGAATAAGACCTCAATAAAATAGAACTTGAATAAAAATTGTTGTTATTGAACTTGCTTGGTAAAACTTGATTGGGAAAAAGAAAACTTCAAAACCTCCTTTTATAGTGGATTTGAAAGAAGAATAGGCAGGAAAAACTAAGAAAAACCAACCTCAAAAGAAATCAACTTTTAAAATTAAGGTTTTCTAGAAGAAAATCCTAGAAATGCAAAATCACACCCCGCAAAGACCGATCATGATTTTGCAATTGTTGGACCCCTATGCAGTTTTAATACATTTTGGAGGGTCAAACGGAGTCAAAATGGGTCATATCATATACCTTTGAAAAGATATTTTTTAGACCAATATAATAGTATAGTATTTATGAGGAATGAAGAATATTTGTCAATGGAAAATTTGGGTCAAAGATGACCCTTCTTTTCCAAGGATAAAAAAAGGGATATAGGGAAAATTACTCACCTTAGTGGGTCAATTTTTTGTGTCTACAAGTTTGTTGAAGGGGAAGGGAATTTATGTATTTTCCTACCTTTAATTGCTCTCTATTTTTAAGGGCATCCTCCACACATGTGGCTAAGTCAATTTCACCTTTGAGGGACCACACCCTAGATTTCTCCAAAGGGTATGCTAGTTGGTAATTAATGCTTTTGATGAAGATATTAAGAATTTCATATTGAGGAGGGATATGATTGAGTTTTCCTATAATGGTGTTCCAACTAATAAGAAAATATTTAAAGATTCATGTTCAAATAGTTTTAGTTTTAGTAAGTCAATAAGGTTAAGTTTTCTTTCAATGAAGATGGCAAAATATTGTATTAATATGTTGTGAAGTTGGTAAAAGCTTTAAGGGAATATTTTAGTAGTTGATAATACCATTCTAGTGCACATCCCTAAGTATTTTAGGGAATTTATTGAGTAATAATATTTCATTGTGTGCAATGTCATCACAAGCCATAAGAAAAGCTCTAAGGTGTTGAATAGGGTCTAGATCACCTTCAAATATTTTGAAGTTAGGTGTCATATATGTAGGAGAAAATGGATATTTGAGGAAAATAAATCTAAAGGTTGATTGAATAAGTGTTTATAATATTGGTTATGATGGATAGATTGATTATAGATAGATTTTATTCATTGTTATAATTGTTTTACTTGATAAATGAGGATTTTAACTTGGGAAGGTTGTTGATTAAATGATTTAGGAAGAGTATGTACAAGGGGATGAGTATTTATATGATATTTATAATTTGAGATATTATTTGAATTAGGGAGTTAAATAAATAAAGGATAATAGGATTATTAGTAGGGATGTATAAATTAAATTTGGTTTGAGAAGGTAGATAATATCCTATATTATTGTAGCATCCAAAAAGGCTTACACCTAATATTGAAATTGCTTAAAACGATGCAAATAGGCATACACAAATTGACAAGAATGAAAAGAAACAAAATACAAAGATATTTTATTAATTTCAAATCGAGTCAAGTTACAAATCCATCCCTCTTAGGGATACCCATTTGATACAACAATTACAATAGTGTCAAATCCCCCTCAAGGGTAGGTGCATTCCAAATGCCTTTTAAAATGATACGAACTGCTCCAAGGTGTCGATGATCTTCTTCTCCACGATTAGAGGTATTTTTTGCCTTGCATGTCAAAACCATGTTGATCCCGCATGCAATAAACAACAAGAAGCATTAGTAATAAAGGATACCTCTGTTGATGAGGCTTTTTGAGGAAATTGTATGAACACATGACATTACTGGCATATAATCAAGAAAATGCAAGAAAGCTAGTAAACCTATAAAAACATGAAAATATGCTATGAATCATGTAAAGGAAAAGCATATGTATCTATATAATGGCCTAATTATGAATTTGAATACATGGAAGCATGAAAAAGATTCATTAGTATCATAATTGCAATATTGAAAGCAAGATAACTAAACAACTAATTTTACCGGTCAGAAATCTCTAATGATGCAATCAAACCTAAATATGCCTAGTCTAATGCCATTAAACAAATCCTATGACTATAAAGCAAGGAAATCAGGGATGATACCCTAACCACGGCTCTGTGGCACGGTGAGAAATGTTAGCCATGACTAACAACAATAACAGAGCTTGAAGTGTGCTTGTCCTCCAATTAAAGGGTTAAATCTCTGAATCCTCTTACCAAAATTGATGGTCAAGGGTCACTTCTGTGTCCTCTGACATATTTGGTGGTTGAATTGCTCTAATTGTGTGTGAAATGGGCATAATTGAGTTTATTGGCTCTCCTAATATCCTAGGACCTCCATGGCTAGAATTGCCATTTCAATCTCTCAATTAGGGGCAAGAAAGCAATATCACAATGCAATTAGGTGAGTTTTGAATTCGACAGGGCTTCATTGCTCAAATTCACCTATGCATCTCTAGATAGTTTTCCCAATTTGGAGGGGATTTTATAGCACTTTCCAAGGGCTAGGGGTAGCTTCATGAGGAAGCCAAGATCAAGATTGGGCAATTGAGTTTGTTAGATGGAAATATCGAGAACCTTCCTCACTAAAACCACTCCAATATGCAACCAATTAGCCATTGTAACCTATTTTGGGTCGGATGAAGGCCAAATGATTCTGACTGCTATCCATGGCTGACAGGCATGATTAGCACTACTAACCGTGGGTGTCAACCATGGTTAACACTGATTAGGCCAAACTACCTAATTGAGTGGTTAAAACCACTACTATACCTTGGTATTTGTCCAAGGTCTTCCATATGGTCTTCTAGCATGTCCCATATGAGTAGTCACCTTGACATGACGTGTTTTAGGTGTCTACAGATGCCCCTTTTGAGATACGTTGTGAGATCGAACAATGCTGAGAAAAAATAGACCTCCTAAAATGATGTCATAGGTTAGATTATGATCATTAGTCTAATCAACATTAGATGCTCAGGTTCCAGCAAAAGAATGCACATCTTAGAATCATTGCTTCCAAATGGATGGAAGGCTTAAATTTGCAAAGCTTTGGCAAGCTCCAACGACGATTGGGTAGCTCAAGGCTACTATAGGCTTCTGCGCCATATAGATACAAAAGAAGGAGAGATACTAACTTAACTATCATATTTGATTTTTGCCCCACCAAAGGGTAAGCTTATGATAGTCATTGGTAATGATTCATAAGACGAATGCAATTTATACAAGTTCAAGAGATCTATGATCAAGGGATATTCTATTGACTTTGATTATGATTATGATATTATGACTACCTCCTCAAGCGAAGAGTTGATGAGGGTAGGACAATTAAATGAAGTGATGAGTTGATTAACCACTATGAATGACTTTGAAAAAATAAGATTTAGCATTTGATAATTGATTAGGCCTAATCGGTTATGATTGCAACTATTAAGAGTAATTGTACATCTCTATCCCATGGAGTGGTCCAGCCTTAATGGCCTTCTTAGGGAATCAAGATGATAACAATTCCAATTAGGCATGTGTTGAATCATATTGTTTGATGATCTGCTAAAAATATCATATAAGAAGTAATATGATTGCTTCGTTCTCGTGGAGCAGTATGGTTGTTTGGGCCTTCTTAGGGTTTGAAATGAAGCATATCAATTCAACGATGATAAATTTACCCCAAATATCCTTATGGTAATTTACTTATCCTATCGAATTGCATGAAGCACAAGTCACTGCAACTGCCAAGTGTATAGGGTAAAGTACTAGGTACAAGGCGCGTTTGGCTTTTTAGTTTATCTGATTTTTTTTGTTATTTTTAGTTTAGCAATTTTTTGGTCCTCGCGGTGGGATTTTTTAGCATTTATTGTAGTTTTCTAGCCGTGTTTGCAAAAATCATCTAGGTTTTCAAAATTTTTTAGCCACGACTGATAGCCGTGATCATAAAACCCTAGTTCTGCGCTCGCGTGTGTCAAACACGGTCAGGTGAAAAATAAGAAATATTTAAAAAAATTCTATCATTTTTGATGTCATTTTCAATTTGATATCTTGCAAATATTGAGTGATCTAATATATGAGTAGAAATTTCTAAAGTGAAGCGCTACTGGAACTCAACCTCACCACCAACCACATCAATGGTAGCCCAACCTAGAGGAGCCAGTGCTACAAAGGTAGAAGCACACAAAACCCTTGACCATTTTTATTTTACCGGTTTTAAAATTAACCTCATTAATTAATGGGTCAAATGAACTTCATTAAACCACCGGTAATGAACCTCACCCTAGTTAGGTTTAGCTTAGGTTAGCTTAAGGGGAGGGTTAAAATTATTTTGTTTTTGTTTTTGTTCTTTTTGTTTTATTATTTTTTTAAATTTTTTGGGGGGTTTCAGGATGAGGAAGGACCTTGAAAAGGCCTTCCCTCTTGACCAAAACTGGCAGGCATGGTCCCCAATTGTCAAATTGGGGGTCGTGGCTATCAGCCACGACAGGATTTATATCCCAATGGTCAAAAAATTGACCACCATACCAACCATGGGTCTGAGCCGCGGCTCGAAACCTTAGCAAATGTTTTTAATTGTTTTCAATTTTTGTTAATTTTTTTCAAAGTTTTGAATTTTTAAATGCGTTAATGATTTTTTTTGAAATTTTGAGTGCATTTTAAATTTTTAAGTGCTTTTATGATTTTATAATTTTGTTTATCATTTTTAAGTCATTTTTTATGTATTTTTGGTTGATTTTATTTATTTACTTTTGCCTTATTATCTGCCATCGACCAGAATCTGACCGTGAGGGTGAGGGAATCAGATATCCTTCGCAACCTATGCGGTACCTTGACCTAGGTGGAGTAGGATTGGTTTGCAACTATGGTATTTTGCTGTCTTACGCCTCTCCAACATTAGGGCCGATCAGGCCTATATGACTGCATTGGCCCGTTGTTGGGATACGCGGACCAACACCTTTCACCTTTTGACAGTTGAGATGATTGTTATGCTAGAAGATATCTATCACATATTCTAACTCCTTGTAGATGGCAAGGCCATCACATCTTGACCAATGAATGCAAAGAATGCAGTGTTCACTATGATCTTCGGTGGTCGCAACGAGGTAGCAGAGCAACACACACCATGGAGGAGTCCATATTGAGCATTAGTACACCCAGAAGGTCTTCTCCCAATGAGCAACTATCTTCATGCACCTGATTGTGCAAATTTTCCTACCTGAATCTTCTAGAGCGAGGCTCCCTTGGAACATTTTGGATAGGATGAAGGATGTCTTAGCATGCCCTGTAGATCAGTCCCTGATCCTACCCTAGGGGAGTGCCCTACTAGCGTAGCTCTATAATGAGATGTATCATATTATGCAAAGGAGTAGAGTAGGCATCAATTTTAGCCTACTACTTTATATCTGGGGATGGTAGCATATTAATATTGAGCACCCCATCGGTTTTCCAGTCAAGATCGACACCATTCTGGAGGTGCGCTAGTGCTATGCAACATGTTGGCCTCGTGAGTAGGAGGGTTTACCTAGTGCACTACATTGGATGGTTCATAGGACTACAGGTGGGTCAGATTGACTAGCACCCATACCTAGACTGCTCTCCATGGATGGAGGTTGATGATCGATTACGTTGGGCATGCAGAGATAGATGGCTCCTCAAACACAAGTCTAAGGTACGAGAGTTATTTTAATTCTCTCACATTACCTAACAGTTTGGGATCAAGCAAGACATTCCAGAGCTGCCTACCATCTACCATTGTCACACTTTAGAGAGGGACTTGACCTGGCCCAGGGTGACTCCACTAGGGGATGAGGACGATGACATTCAGGAGTCAGGACTAACCGATGTAGGGACTACTCTTTATTATGACACTTGGTGGACCCTTAGGGTATGGCAAGGTTTTAATGGCCCCTTGGTAAGGGTAGCAGATGATGCGACTGATGGCACAAAGGGAGTCGAGATCGATCCTCATGATCATCGAGTCCATCAGAGGAATGAGGGTGTATGGGGAAATGGAGCCATAGAGGAGGCACCCCTAGATGAGGATAAGGGTGACACTCTTGAGGAGGGCAAGGTCGCACTTGACAATGAGTTTGGACAACTCAAGGCCCAGGTTTCCATCTTACAGACTCGGGTAGGCTCTCTACAAACACAACTTCTACACTGGGACACCACCATTGCCACCTTATAGGTAAAGGTGGGGGATCTATAGTATCAGCTCATAGTAGGGCAGGCTTAGTGGAACAACTATGAGGAGGACAAGACCACTATGCAGATGAATCTTACCATAGTAGATACATATATACAGTGGGTTACAGGCCAATGTATCCTCATCTAGTCTTATCTAGAAGCTTTAAGGGTACATTATAATGCACTACGGGCTAGGAGTGAGGATACCTCCTCTTCATAGGTTGCTCTAGCACCTCCAGCTACTCCAGTAGTGTAGGCAGTTTAGGGATTAGCAGGGCTAGATCAGGTGACAGAGATCAGGAGACTCTAGGCCTTGGTGTAGTAACATATCGATGATGGAGAACAAAGTGCTCCCTACATATCTACCTTGAGGGGATCGATTGGGCTACTCAAGGGTGAGATTTTGGATATGCCTATGAATTTAGGGTCTCAGAGGACTCACACTCGAGAGACAGGCCAATCCTCGGCTAGCTCCAGTTGCAGATCACATAGGTCAGAGAGGACCTATGGTGCTAGCTCTAGGAGGACTCACAGGGATGGTGGAGGTGACGACGGAGCCTCTCAGACTAGGGGTGCATGCAATGCTACTTAGTACAGATATTACAGATGCTATTGTACCATGTTTATGTGTAAGGTAGAGGACCTACACAAATATATCCTACGGGTATTTTTGACACATGCTAGTGTACTGCTGATTATGTACATTTTTTAATACACATATATATGATCTGACATTGAGACTCATTATATGTACAGTTTATTTGTTTTATTGTTTTTATGATTTTTTGAGATGCATATGGATGCAATGTTTATATGGGATGTTCATTTTATACTATATGATGTGATGTATAGATGACATGCACTAGATAGATGATGAATGTATGATTTGAGATGCAATGATATACATGTGTAGGTGGACTACTTATGATGAATGTATAAGAATACGATATATGATGTTTAAATGTATGTTTGATTTACTGTACTTGTATGAATTTAATTAATGCTTTTATGACATAATCTATGCCATGTATGTATTGCATATATATTATTTATTTTTGCCGATGATTTTTTGTGAGTGGACATGTATGCTTTAATCACTTAAACGTCATGTATGAATACAGTATGAGTTTAACAATCTACTGGATGACACCACAGAATGTATAACAATCATGAGATGTAATTGCTATATATTTTTATGAAATTTGATAAGTTGTGCACCCATATGTGAGATGCAATTATATATGCTTTCTATTTATAAGTTTTTGTAAATTAAAAGAGTATGTATAACATAGTCAGTGGCAATTTAAATATCATTTCTAACATCCATTCGATATCTAACCTATATTACAAATAATTCTAATAAACAAACTCTCATAAAAGAAATTTTTTTTTGATGATTGCATTGAAAATTGTTTGCTGCTATTTGGGAATTTTTGAGGTTTTCCATAAAACTCAAACACCCTAGTTGACTTATCAAAAGTTGTATACTGACCATACTAGACTTCTGAAATATAAGGCTTTCACTAGCTAGGATAGACCCTAACTATTCATTATCTCTGTGTGTGCAAATGAGTATATTTAGATAAGGCATAAGCATACCCCGATGTCAGGTGGGATTCTTTCAACCCATTGCTAATATTGGGGATCCTCAAGTGTCTATCCAATCCTAGGTTTAGATTTCAATTGGACTAGACTACTAGGTGATACATGGCACCTGAAGCTAGCTCTTCCACATTCAAATATTGGTCTACACATAAGAGAAATGCTAATGTATCAGACATATCATCATGCGTAAGGTACAATAGTGCTGACAATTCAAGGGATTCAAGCTCGCCCCCTTCTTTTCTTTAATTTATCAGGATAATTGCTCATGTAAAGTGATAAGAATCACTGTTTATTTTATTCTTCTCTTTTAGTGATAAAAACCACTATTTATTTTGTACTTTTCTTTCTATTTTGTTATATATATATATTTTTCTTTGAGCAAGGGATTTGATATTGATAGGATTTCACTTTGAATTTGATCTTGATTTGATTTTATTTCTAAGAGTTTAACTTTGGAATTTAACTCGGGGTTTTCATTCTGTTATTTTGCTCCTTAATTTGTAAGCAAGGGATTTACTCGGGTAGGGGTTAAGCTTGCCCTTTTTCCAACTGTCAATATTTCCCGAATTGTTTGTACAAGGGGATAAGCAAGAATAAAAATTTCACTTCAGGATACCTGGTCCCGCTTCATAGCATTCATATATCCCTAGTCTTAATTAGGATTGTTTAGTTTGGATATTAGTGATAGGATTCTGATATGCTAAGGGCTATCAAAACTAGATCTCAAATACAAAAACAAAGCAAGATTTCTACCAAACTTCTGAGAAGACCACTAGGTATGGTTGAGTGACCAAAAAATCTTAGTATATTCTTCATAGCAACAATAAGGGTTGTGTTGAAAAACACAATTACTCACACGGGTGAATATATGATAATAAGTGCAAAGATGCATGATTGAAACACAAATGTGGTGTCATTTGTAAGATTGCAAACATAGACTATCGTAATGCAAGTGCAACGGATGGATATGCCTAATGCAATGAAAAATAACATGCATATGCAAAAATTAAATGCATGCGGTAAATGGGGTGCAATGATGCAAATGAAATGCAATGTAATATTTTTGAATTTTGATATTTTTCTAATTTTTTTTAGATTTTATTGCTTTTTAATTTGACCAAAGGGCTTACATATGCCTTTGGATCCTTTTACTAGATGACCAAAGGGATTACAAATGCCTTTGGGGCCTTTTGATGGTTTTAGGCATAAAATGCTTTGAGGTTAAGGATTTTGAGAGGCTCAGGATCTTCAACTCCTTCCAATGATGTTAAGCGATATGTCCCAGGTCCAATCTTCTCAGAGATGATATACGAACCTAACCAATTAGCCACAAATTTGTCTCACATTTTTTATGGCATATTTGAGTTCTTTTGGTTCTCTTTCAGCACAAGATCACCAACCTCAAAGTCTCTCAGATGGACTTTGTCATTGTAAGCTCATTTTAAGTGCTCCTGATAAACATGAAGATGCTCAAGGGAATTCACATGATTTTCATCAAGTAGCGTCAATTGATCTATGTGAGCTTGTCGTGTAGTGTCATCATCGATGAACTCTTTCAATGCGACGTACAATGTTGAAATTTCCAACTATAAGGGCATAATGGCCTCAGTGCCATATACTAGTGAAAATAGAGTTGCCCTAGTGGGTGTCCGAATACTAGTCCTGTAAGCCCATAATGTAAGAGGCAGCTAGATGTGCCAATATTTATGATGTTCTTGTACCATATTTTTTAATATGGAAACCACTATCTTGTTTTAAGCTTCAGCCTGCCCATTTGCCTATGGATAATATGGAGTCACAAAACTATATTTGATCTTGTACTTGAATGTCAAAGCTCTCACAAATTTATTTTTGAATGACGTGCCATTATAAAAAATTATCTTGGATGGTATCCAAAAATGACTTATGATATTGGTGAGTATGAACTTAGCAATACGTGCTCCAGTTGTCATTGTTAACGGGATTGCTTCCACCCACTTAGTAAAATAATCAGTAGCCATAATAATGAATGTATACCGACCCGATGACGGAGGAGAGTTCTTACCAATGAGATCTAAACCCCACTGATAAAATGGCCAAGCCTCTTGAATGGGCTATAAGGCTTGTGATGGCAGGTGCACAATATTAGCATGATGTTGGTATTTAACACATTTCCTGACATACACATTGCAATCCTTCTCCATAGTGGGCCAATAATAACCCATGTGAAGGATGCGCTTGATGATAGCCATGTCGCTAAAATGGCAATCACATGTACCATTGTGAGCTTGCAAAATTTCACAAGATGATTCTTGGGGCTCAATACAACGAAGGAGAACTCCATCGTAGCTTCAAATATACAAAATGTCTCCTAAAAAGACATAATTTGTCACTTTTTGTTTAAATGTGTGCTTCATGGTATGCAATAATACCTGAGATATTACACCAAAGCTTAATAAATTTGTATATCTATGACATCCAATTTTGATAGCTCTCAGCCTCAACTAACAAGACAACATGTCTCCCCTGCAGTTCAACATTCGCAAATATAGACTGGAAAACAACCTTATGGTGAATGGTAGTACCATTCATCGTAGGACCCTATGAGATCAATGATCCCCAAGGTGATCTCTTGAGAAAGTCTTTGGCTCTATAAAACCATTCATGGTTCACTTCTACCTGAATAATGTTGATCGACTCTTTATTATCTGAAGCTTCACGTTGCACAACATAGTGTGACAATGTTTTTACATGAATGGTAGTAAAATCAGAAAATGGATTATGAGGGATTAAGGATCCCAAAGATGTCATAGTGTCTAAAAATTTGTTCAATGAATGAGATATTTCCTTGATGTCATACCATTCCAAATGAGCTAAATATGTATCAACAAGATCTTTGTAAGACTTTAGGACAAGACATCGACATTGAAAAAGCCCCTTCACTTGGTTAACAATGAGAAGGGAATCACCAAAGATATTTAACCTTTTAATCTTCATGGCAAAAACTATTTGGAGGCCCAAAATTAGGGCTTTGTATTCAGCATTATTTTTTGTGCAAGGAAAGTCCAACTTGAACGACAAGGGCATAGGAGCACCTTGTAGTGTGAACAACACTATTTCTACACCACCCCCTTGCTCACACTTTGAACCGTCAAATAACAAGGTCATATCAGCTTTGCTATATGGTTCTTCGGGTTTGGGTGCTTCTAATAAGACAAAAACTCCATCATCAAGAAGCTCAATGGTGAGGGGCCTAATATTTTCAAGAGGTACCTCAGCGAGTTGATCAGCTATGACCTATCTCTTAATGGAATTTTGGCTAATGAATTCCAATTCAAATTTTGTCAATAACATGATCCACTTTGCGATACGTGTATTATGATATGTCTTACTCATCATATACTATAAAGAGTTTTGTTTTGATATGACATACGTCATATGAATTAACATATAATGTTGCAATTTCTTTGTAGCGAACACTACTGCTAAACATAGTTTTTCCACGTATGCATATCCTAGCTCATAACTCACCAAGGTTTGGCTAATGTAATATATGGTTTACTCTTTGCTTTGCATGTTATTTTGGGCTAACATGGTCCCTAATGCAAAGTCAATCATCGATATATATAGCAAAAAAGGCTCATTTGGTCTTAATGGAGCTAGCACTGGTGACGTCCCCCAGGTATTACTTAATCTCAACAAAGGCTGCTTGATAGTCCTTGTCCCAATTGAATGGGACTCCCTTGTGTAGCAGGCGATTCATTGATCAAAATTTAACTGATAACTATGAGATAAATTGCTTTATGGATGCTACTTTGACCTGTAGGCTTCTTAATTCCTTGATATTTTTTGGAGAACACATTTCTAAAATTACATTGACCTTCCTTGGATAAACTTTGATGTCTCATTTTGAAATGATGAATCCCAATATTTTTCCTAAAGTTACACCAAATACGTACTTCTTAGGATTCAACCTAACATTATGCTCTATCAAGCGATCGAAGACCTTTTTCAAGACCTTAGTATGTTCTGAACGCAGTAATGACTTCACCAATAAGTCATCAATGTAATCTTCCAAGATCTTATGCATATAGTCATGAAAGATATATGTCATAGCCCACTGATATGTAGCACCAAAATTTTTTAGACCGAATGGTATAACCTTATAGTAAAACATTCCCCATGATGTTATGAACATGGTTTTATGCTGGTCTTCAGGCTTAATCCGAATTTGGTTATAACCAGAAAAACCATCCATTAGGGAGAGCATTTCATGACCCATAGTTGCATCTACAAGAGCATCTATGTTTGGAAACAGGAACAAATCCTTTAGTGTTACCTTATTGAGGTCTCTAAAATCAGTACAAATACGAATCCTTCTATTAGGTTTTCCTACAAGCACCATGTTTGATACCCATTCTGGATAGTCAATGGAAATTATAAAATCTACATCCAATAGCTTTTGCAATTCATATTTTACCATTAAGGCTACTGTCGGATGCATCTTCCTGAGTTTTTTCTTGACTGAATTCTTTGATAGATCTAGCGAAAGGTTATGAGTAACCAATTTTGGATCTAGACCTGACATGTCCTTGTAAGTCCAAGCAAAGAGAGTAGGTATCTCTCTCAGTAGAGGGATGAGGTTGGCATGCTCATCAAGAGATACAATTTCTCCAAATTTAACCTTCCTTGGATTGGTGGATCATTATTGATATCCACTTCGAAGGTTTCCTCTACTAAGATATGGGATCCCTCCTCAAGCCGATGAGGTGTAGGGATCAAGTGGATGCTATATGCTGGGTTTATGGGTTTCGCATTGGAAGCATCCTCAACATGATAAACATCATGTGCACAACCTGGCACAAAATGAAAAGGTTGCAACATTTCTTCATTAGGGAAGAAATCTTCAGGCTCTGGTGGTGATTCAACGCTATCCCAATCAATAGCATCTACATCAAGACACAATGGTTTGGAAGGATCAGCTAGATTATGAAGTGGAGTGGATAGATCAATGGATATTATATTTATGGAATGGATCATGTCTCCAGGACCATGTGTGAGTGACTCTATATTGATATAACTTCCATCCCCGAGATGTGGTTCTGGGGGTATGGGGATCTCTGGATCTGATCTATGAATAGACTCGAGAATAGGATCGCTAGGCTCAAGGAGCTCTCTGAACGTTGGTGGATTAGGGAAGACCATATGATAAATCCTATCTAGGTTAGGAAATATTCCTCTGAGGCATGAGTGGATATTGATATCTCTATGCATATTCGCTGTAGTGTATGGCACATTACAATGATGTAAGTAGCGAGGCCCTAGATAGGCTCTCTTTGTTTCATATTCATCATCGCTGTCGTAATAGAGACCTTCACCACTATTGACTAGAATTGGGCGATTGGGAAGGTGGGACCCCATGAAATCCCACTCTCGATAACTTCTATTATCCATGAAGGATTGATTATCCTCAACGACTATCTCTGAAGGTAATAAATGACATAAATTAAGAGGTCCTAGATAAGCCAAATTAATCTCATCCTCAAATCGCTCATTGTTTGAGGACTCATCATTGTCATCAATGTCGTATATGCAAATTAGTCCACCTCTCTCAGAGATAGAATCTGCTATGTCCTCATCAGAATGATACTATGACTTGGAATATTTTGCTATGCCAGTGTTCCAAACCTGTAGGCCTATGTCGTCGACTGCTGCACATATTTGTTCATCCAATTTTTCTCTTGGTATAGGATCTAGATCAGTCTCCACCAAGATATATTTGTGATATGTCTCGGGTGGTCCTATAGTGACATAAGACACTATCCGATTATCCCTCCGAAAAGAGGTAGGATTGGGGTGATAAGGATTGAAGTCGACTTCACCCCCTAGAATGAGGTATAGGCGATCTAGGGATGCCACGAGGAGTTCATCATATCCTCCAATATAGTATCCTAACCTGAACCTGTCAGTAGGCAACTGATACTAAGGTTCATACGACCTCCTACATCCCTACTCAAATAATTTGAGACCTTAACCATGCCAATGGTAACACTTGAAGTATCACAAGGTATACTCTAGGTTAGAAAGATAATGAACATTCACAACAAATGGTTCATCATCACCTTCATCCATGAGGGTGTGAGATGTAAGTTGTTTGAGCCCTCCATAGATGAAATTAGTTTGGTTATGAGGTACCCCCATTGGTACCATCGTTCCTACTTGAACGTGATGGGCATGTGGTCGGCCCATATCTCATGCAGTCTTGATGATTAGTGTAAACATCACATTCTCCATAATATATTTCCCCAATATGGGATTAATCAAATGAATGGTCACCTGCGATGCAGATGACCCTACTGAAGATGCAGGCAAAACGGGCTGATGTGCCTCTTCAACTCCTACTCGAGCATTCTCTACTTCCATGGGAGTAGGAACCTCTATCACAATTGGTTTGTGCACTTGCTTCATCTCTTTTTCACCCATAATTACTTTTAGCTTCCTATCATCCCAATGCATCACGGATGCCAATGGTCTAGTAGAAGCAACTATCGTGAGCTTCGATCTTTGAGATACAAACATTGTAGGTTTAGCGCACACTTCTCTTATTTTACCTCCTAGATTTTTGATCGGCAATGCAGACCGTATGTTTAGATGCATTGAGGGGAGCACAAAATCCCTTGATAAATATGCTAGATTAATGTATTTAAATTGTTCTTCATCGCAAGGCACCATGTGAACCTATCCCTCATGCACGTATTTGATACACTAATGGATAATAAAGGGGACACAATGTATTTCTCGTATCCAAGGCCTCCCTAAAAGGATGTTGTATTGCATGGTGCCTTCGATCACCTGACACATTACATGGATGGTATTTAGTCCAACCTGGATAGGAAGAACTATGGTATCTGCCATCGAGCATAGTGCATCATTGAATGCTCTTAAGGTGAAAGTGGAAGGTACAATATGTGATTTCAGTAGCTTCAAATATTTCAACACCTTGGTCATGATAATATTGATTGATGATCATGTATCAATCAAAACCCGCTTGAAAGGTATGTTATTCACACATGCAATGATATGGAGTGGTGGGTCTGCTATGACAGTGGAAACTATCTTGACTTCATGATCATGAAATTGTATGACCATTTTATGGAACTATTGCACGTGTCCCACGAAGTGTGTGAACACTTCAGGATCCTAGGACTATACTTCTATGGACCTTAGAATATCCATAAGCATCTCCCTATGATTAGGAGACTACTAAATTAGCTCTGAAACTGTCATTTACCTCCTTCACTTGAGCCATGCAATGTGAAGCCATGTGACCAAACCTGTGACAAGCAAAACATTTGCCTTGAAACTTTCCTTTAATTGACCTCTTAGGTTCTGAAAACTTCTTCTTCTCATTATGAATTATGTTTTCTATTTCTGTGCATCTATCATTCAAGGACTCCTTTTTTGAAATACTTTCCTCATCAAAAATCTCTTCCTTTTGGAGTCTCTTACTAGACTCTCCAACTTGTTCCTTGTGTGGCTTAACAAAACCAAGGCCTATTTTATCTATTGTCTTTCTTTGACCTTTGATGAGTGACTTAACCATTTTGGATCTATCTTGAAACCTGTAAAGCTTATCCTTGTACTCTTTAGTTTCCTCTTTCAAAGAAGCCATTTTCTGTTCTAACTCACTATACTCAAGAACCTTAGACTCTAACTCATCCTTGAGTTCTTGTGTCTTAGCCATAGAGAAGTCAAGACTTTCTATAAGATCATCTCTCTCCATACAACATTCATCTAACTTATCCTTGAGTCTAGCATTCTTCTTTCTTTCCTTTTTCAAAGCACTAAGAGCACTAATAAGTTCACCTTCAAGATCTACTTCACCTTCCTCTATTTGTTTGCTTTTTGAATCATCAAAGCCTTTTTCAGATTTCTTATCACTAGAGGTGCTACCCTTTTCAAAAACCATACATGCATCTTCCTTATTGTTTTTATGAAGCATCCTCATACATACTAGAAACCAAATCATTATTTGTGCAATCATCCTCAAGGTGACCAAAATTTCCACATCTAAGACATTTCATGATAATGAATCTATGTTTTGGTTCTTCCTCTTTTTTTGATATGAACATCTCATTTTCATTATCACTTGAAGAACTTTCACTATCACTACTAGAACACTTACTTGCTTTGTCTAGGTAGAAAATATTCTTGTGCTTGTGAGAATACCTCTTTCCTTGATTGTTGTGCTCATATTTGTTTTTCCTGTGATGCTTGTGCTTTTCAGAATCCTTGCTCTTAGAATCCTGTTTATCTTCATCACTTTCATTCTTGGGAATAGTACAATCGGTAGCATAATGACCAAACTTTCCACAATTGAAACATCTTATATTTTTCATAATTTTGTGCTTTCTAGAGAACTTGCATTTCTTGCCATAATATTCCTCTTCATCACTAGAAGACTCATCACTATCTTGAAGTTGTTTACCCTTGGATTTCTTGGTAGCCTTGAAAGTTGCCTCTTTCTTGACATCAACCTTCACTTGAGTTCTCAACTCAAATGCTACAAGTATACTATGGAGCTCATCCTTTTTCAACTTATCCAAATCTTTAGCTTCCTCAATAGCAGAAATATTTTCACTAAATCTATTAGGAAGAGATCTTAAAATTTTATCACAAACATCATTTTCAGCAAGCTCAAGACCTAAGTCTTTCATGGAGTTAACAACCTCATCCATACGAAGCATGTAGTCACTAATATTTTCATCATCATTCATCTTGAGTTGTTCAAACATACCTTTGAAGTGTCTCAACTTGGCCTTTCCGACATTTGTATCACCCGTATGAACCACCTTCAACTGTTTCCACATTTCACTAGTCTGTCTTGCGGTGAATCACTTTGGTGAGATTTGCTTTCCGTAAGCCTTTCGGGATTGCATTCATTGATTTTGAATTGCTTGTGATGTAGGAGCCTTTCTTCTTTAGTATTACGACCATGTTCAGGAATAGTGTACTCATCTTCAATCACTTCCCAAACCTCATTCCCAAGTGCCATTAGATGAACCTTCATCCTTGCACTCCAAAGACCAAAATCTGACCCATCAAGAATAGGTGTTGCATTGCCACTTGAATGATCCATTGTGTTCTTTACTAGCTTTTCCTTCAAGTCGTTAAACTTTTCAAGGCACCCGCTCCGATACCAATTGAAGAACACAAGCTTATACTTGAGAGGGGGGTGAACAGGTATAAGACCTCTTTTTACTTTTTCCTTTATACTTCAAAATAGTAAAGCAATATACCCAAAGCAATATCAAAGCAATGCATAATATCATCCACAAAGTGACACCAATTTTAACGTGGTTCACCCAGAATGGCTGGGCTACGTCCACAAAACCTTTCTCTAAAAGTTATATCAAAGTTCTTTGGGAATCCTTCCCAATTACAATGTTTATGAGCCTTGGCCCAAAGGAGATACCTTCCCCCAATCAGAATTTATGAGCCTCTACTCAAAGGAGATACCTTACCCCAATTAGAATTTATGAGCCTCTACTCAAAGGAGATACCTTCCCTCTACTCTGGAAATGATCCCTCGGAAGATCAACCGCCTCTACCTCTTGCCGACACGTGGAACTCCTTTCCACCGAAGACCTCCTGTCCTCAATGCTTAGCCTAAGAGACCTCTACCTTATATGATCACGTCCACAGTAGCTCAGCAACCTATACCAAACACATTCAGTCGATCTAGTACAAGTCTTCCTCTGTCTGTAAGATCTGTCCAACTCTTGAACAAATCAATCCTCTCGTATACAAGCCTTCTCAAAGACTTGCCAACTGTCCTCAGGTTCTTCTCATAGAACCAATGCACATCTGTCCTCAAGTTCTCCGATAGAACTATCAAACTCAGTTCACAAGTCCTCTGCTAGGACCTGTCCAAATCTGCTCAACTGGAACCTGTCCAAAAAATGCTCACAAGTCCCCACCGGAACCTGTCCAAAAATTGCTCACAAGTCCCCATCGAAACCTATCCAAAAACTGCTCACAAGTCCCCACTGGAACCTATCCAAGAACTGCTCACAAGTCCCCACTGGAACCTGTCCAAAACTCAGCAAGCTCACCAAGAAAAAATTTCTTAGTAGGAAATCACAAAGTGAATTTTTAGAGACCCAATGTGATTTGTCAAACTCATAGAAGCATAAAGAGAATTGTTAGAGACTCAATATGTTCTATACTCAACTCCCAATCTCAAAACTCAACTCAAATCAACTCAGCTTAATCTCAATCTCAAATCTGAAAACTCAACTCAATATCTGAAATGGATAGGATAGAATGATTTCTTTCAAGAACATGAAACCCCAACAATTTCCAACTATGCAAAGAATCACATAACAATGATACTCATGTTCTTTTCACCATCAATTAGGGTTTCAACAACAATGCTCATCAAAAAAGGTTTAGTCAACCAACACCATTCAACTCAACATCAACCTTGAAGCATTCAACCAATCATCACAAGAAAAGAAAACAAATAGAAATCCTTTTCCCTCCAAAGATATTTGAACAAAACAGCCACCAACACAATATCACCAAATGCAAAGAATAACTTGCTCAAATCAACTCAATGGAGTAAGCCCAATATCATGAATCAAGTAAAGCAATAACTTGATAAAACAACCTCTATGGAAGCAACTCAACCATCAAACTCAAAACAGCCAACCAAGGGTTCCACCAACTCAATGCAAGTAGCTAGACTCACAAATATAAACCCTAGTGCACAAAGCTTCCACTATCTCAAACCAAAAATTATGCATTCACCAAAAACTCTCCTTAAGGATAACAATGCATAAGTAGTCTTCAAAAAACCAAAAAATAGGATTTACACCTAGCCAAAGGATACCTAGTAGAATACCTTTTCACTCCAACCTTATTTTAGAAAACATACACCAATCATACTCATAAGAAGAATGTGCCCATACCTTATTGAAGTAGAAGATAATTGAACCTTCAAGCTGTCACCACACATAACTCTCAAAATTCCAACCAAGTTAGGGTTAGAATAAAAAGAAATGAGCAATAATATAAACTTCCTTTATTACACCTTTTAGCTCCACTTCTTTAAACACAACCACCATAACATGCCAATAAATCAACAATCACAGACTCACACCTTATACCTCCATTTTTAATTTTAGCATAGCAAAGAATAATCTTAAAAATACATCCAAAGAAATATGCCCTTATTTCTCCTAAGCTTTTATTCAATGCTAATCACAAAAGCCAAAACTCATAAAATTTAATCACACCTTATAAATCGCTGTCCAAGAAACTCTGAATTTCGTAGCATAAAGATGTTTTAATAAAAACGTGTGTTACTCTAGCAAAGCACCCCCGCGAGACTTGAAACGATGACCTCCGCCAATGCAGCACCCAACAGCAGCCTTCGCTGCCACTAGCCCACGTGGGCTATGAAGTTCACAAGTGAACTTCCCTCCACTTCACCCTCGAAAAAACTCCCGAAGAAATTTCAACCGCACATGCTTTTAAGTCTTCCTTCGATCGCAACAAATATAGAGCACAAACACCGCAAATTGCATTCGGGGAATTTTGAATTAATTAGCCTTCCAACCATAGGAGTTGGAGAATAAATAGTCTCTTCGAAGACACCTTGACGTTGGCTGAAATAAAGACCATTTTGAAATTAATCAAAAGTCTTTTCAAAAAGGGTTTAAAAACCCTTAAATAATTTTAATAAATTAAGAATAAAAAAAGGTTTAAAAACCTTTAAGTATTTTTAATAAATTAAAAATAATTTTTCCCTTAATTAATTAAAACCTTGAAGGGTTTTAAATAATAATTAAATAAATAATAAATAGAACCTCCATTGGTTTTAATAAAAACCATTTAACTTGGTTTTAATAAAAACCCTATCCAACTTGGTTTTAATAAAAACTGGTTTGGTTTTAATGAAAAACCCTTGCCAATGGAATCTCTTCGGATTCTCTTGGAATATTCCACCTTTGAAGCCAACACATCCTCTTAACATTAATGCCATTTCCTTTTGACATCAATGACAACTCATAGACAAGAAGCTAGGATCTCAAACCCAAAATTGCCAACATAGTTATCTGTAGATTTTGAACTAACCTACTCCTGATTGTCACCACCAGTCTAGTTGGTGGGCCTGGCACATTTTGGGATGGCCTTGGAGGAGGTGCAGCTTGGACTCTAATGGGAGTTTGGGGTTTATTTGGTCTTTCATACCTCACATTCCTTGTGACAACATTGACCATTTTGATGAACCCGTGGGTTGGTGGTTCGATTCGTACTTGATTGACCTGAACAACATTGTTCCTTGGAACCTTGTGGTTGGGCAGAGAATTCTTGTAAATCCCCATATTTTGATTATATGGTGATTGTGGATTATCCACAATAAGTATACCTTTCTCAATCATGTTATGTACTAGATGTTTGAAAGATCAACATACCTCTATGTTGTGACCTTTAATTCGATGAAATATGCAGTATTGATCATCTTTATATCCCTTAAGCTTAGATTAACTGGGGTCTACCATTTTGACTTCTGGTAAGTTTATTGTATTTGCCTCGCATAAATTATGGAAAATCACTATTAATGATTTCTATAATTATGTGAATATGCGAGGAGGGCATATTTCTTTGTCCTTACCCCTCTGGTTTTTGCACTGCTCATATTGCACAGGGGGAGGTTGAGCTTGATAATTTCATTGTTGCTACCCATTATCTCCTTTCTAAAGGTTTAGAACCACCTGATTAACATGGTTTGGCTTGGCCTATTATTTCTTAGTGCTTTTCTTGTTCCATTCCATATTATTTTTTATTTTCAAGTTACCCTCCTGTAACTTGATATCCTCAATCACTTTGGCTTATGCCAAAGCCTATTCGAAGGTCTCATATTGCTACAATTGTAAAAATAAAAAAATATGATTTTCAAAACTTTTCATAAACATCTAAGTTATTTCAGTAGCAGGGATGGAAAACGGTAGCTTTACCATCATATTTATCCATCATTTCCCGTAATCCATAACTGGTTCATCATCAGGTTGCATTAAAGCTGCTAGCTTAGATAAGTTTACTTTCTTCTTGATGCCAAAGGAGAAGTGTTCAAGAAATACATAAGAAAATTTCTCAAAATTGGTGATGTTGTGCCTCTTAAGTTGATTAAACCACTCCTAGGATAGGCCTGAGAGGGTCGTAATGAAGGTCTGCAAGAGTAGGGCATCATTGATTCCAATCTGAAAGCATACGTCCAAAAAACTTGTGACATGCTCCTAAGCATCCTCGTCTCCTCTAAACTTCTTTAGCTTAGGCATTTCAAAATGCTCGAGATAAGACAAAATAGGCACTGGCGGACATAAAGGTTCATTAATAATTTTATTCAAGGTTGGATTTTGATAAGTTGTTCCTTGCTTTTCTATAGCTTTGACATTTTTTGCCAAGACTTTATAATCCTGTGAAGATAAAAACTCCTCTTCTATGGATTACCTTGGAGGAACCTTTGGAGGTATGTTCCTCTTCAGTCGAGGTGAAGGAATAGGCTCGTACTCCTCCTCGAATTGGGATATTTCCATATATTCTTGATCTAATTATTCAACTCCTGCTTTTTCTTTGTATTGCCTATGCCCACGATGCTCGGGTGGAGGGTGCCCATATCTATGTTGTGTCGTATAGCGAGTACGGGTATCTATATGCTCAGGGTGCAAATTAGGCTGCAAAGCAACTCATCTATCAATGCACTCCCTATCCTCACTATGGGAATGTAAACTGACACTGGCCAGTCAATCCTCCCTCTCAACACGCTCCTTTTGATCAAGGATGCGTTGCTCACATATTTATTGTTCATATAATCATTGTCTGGTGAACCTTTACCTCTGAGTGTTCTCATTTTTAGGCATTCATGCTCTTCTTGGATATTCTCAAATTGGTCTTGGAGAATATGAAATCTTTGCTCTGACACCAACTTGTGAGATCTATCTATGTGATCAACCATTTGAGGCCTCTGGTATGTGTGCTCTATTCGAGCAGCTTTGTGGGTGTGTCCCCTAATGGACTGGCCTGCTCCACTTTTGCCCTTATCTGTTAAGATGACATTCACATCTAGATGTTGCCTACACTTTGTACCTGTATGAGATGCTGGGGTATGCATATATCAAGAATGCTTGGAGAACTCTCCAAATTCTCTGACAGTCCTAATGGTACTACCGCTATGCACACTCATAGGATGAGAAGGCGTAGGAGTAGGCTTGTAACTTAGTTGTCCTAGAAATTTACCCAAACCATCCAATTGTCTGCTACACCAAGGCTCATGAGGTGGCGTACCATTGGATCCCACTTTAGATACGTCTATAGTGATCCTACAAGGCTCACCTTTATTGGGAGTTTGAGCGGGCCTACACTCAGAAATGGCCCTATCCATTTTCCCTTGGATGGGTAGATCCTGAACTTGTCTATACTCAGATGTTGGGAACCTCAAGCCTCCCTTAGATGTAGGATAAAGGGGTACCAATTTGGATCTCTCAATGACAAACTCTTTAGCAGATCTTGTGGATGCACGTAGAGTGCGGTCACGATAAATGCTAATATGTTCGGAACCACATGTTGGGAAGATCCATGATCTGTTCTATGTCTCGAGGAGTGTCTAGTAGCTCATCGTATTGAGGTATTCTCAATAATATCCCCATGCATAGAATTGTCCCCTCTAATACTCTTCGAATGATGTTTAGGAGGATTCTGAGATTGAGGGAACTACGCATCTTATTGTGTATTGGGTGGAGCTTCGACCTCAACCTTGGATCTACGACCGGGTCAACCTCTCAGTGTAGCCACCATGATATTGTATTATCTCTTATGTAAGTTTTAAAACAAACAAAATAAATAGTGGTGATTATCTCTTTTAAAGTTTAAAGTTAGCCCTAAAATGTTTGATGTGTTTTACAATTTTTTGTATCAATAAGTAACTCTCATCATGTTTTTAAAATGTTGATGATATACTTAATTTTTAAAGGGCTTTCACATGTATGCTCACAGCTCGACAACCTGACTATGAACTCCAAGTCACGTAATCCCCTCAAAGTGTGGCAATGAAAGTCCACACTCGGGCAGGGAGCACAGGTCTTGCCGATCCTCACCCCAATACCCCATGCATAGTGATACTCCCCTCTGAAGAGGAATGCATACTATTTTGCATGGTTAGGACGAATCTTCGAGTTAGTATTGGTCTAGTAACAAAAGGTTCGAGGAAGTTGGGCCAACAGATGGAAATCATTACCATCATCGTTGAACCCTACTAGTGGTTGGATGTGAATTCCAATTCACTAGCGTTTAAGTGTGTCATGGTGTGTGGGGTTCCTTTTATTTTTCATGAAAAGCAAATGCATAAAACAACACTCAAATGATTCTTCTATATACTATGCAAAAGGAACGTTTAATTTCAGAAAGTATGCATGATTAAACTATATGATTTTCAAAGAAAATACACACTAATGAATGATGACATTGCCTATTTTATTAGACATCCATACTTTTTTCTCCTTCTATCTATCATCTTCTCTATCATATGATCATCCTTATTTTCCTAGTTGTCTATTATTCTTGTTGATTTTGTTATTTATTGCATATTCCATCAAGCGGTCACCTCTAATTTTTGTAGTTATTTATCATCTATTTTGTCAGCCAAACATCCTTGTTTCTCTTGCTATTTGTTACCTAATCTATCATCCAATAACCTCTACTTCTCATTATTTTCAACCATATCTATTATCACCCACTTATTTTTTGCTATTAATTTTTGTTTTATGTTGCTGCTAGTTTTTTGCTCCTACAAGTTGTATTTCAAGGAGAAGAAACGTTTTAAATGTATGAGTATCATTGTCACATTAGCTATATATAATGGTGGTATAAGAGGTAATTTTGATGGAATAAATAAAATTATTTATAATTTGAAGGTGAAAAGATCCATGATTTAGACAAGAGTGGTTGGTGATTTAAAATAAAAATGGTGAAATTATTATCAAAGCGAGGCGAACCGACCTTAAAAAAAAATTATTCTAGAAATTTTGGGTGAATGGCCTAACATCCAAGGTCCCCATATTTGCTGATTTTTAATTTCAAAAATCCTAATATTCATGAATTAGTGATGATTCGTAACTATGCATAACCTTGTTCACATGGGTGGGGTGAAGACTTTCTCCAATCATATACATTAATGAGGTATGGTGCACCCATGCCCCTTTTACCATGTCATCTCACCTCCACCTCACCAAACCTCTTGAAAAAAATCTATAAATAACACCTCATTTCCTTTAATTTAAGAGGATGAGATTATGCTTAGAGAAACTCTACCAAAATTACTCCATACCTCACTTGTGTGCATTATGAGAAGCCATTTTTCAAGAGTTTTAGCATCATGGATAGCATATTATGCCTCTTATTGCATGTTCTTGCTTTGTTAGGTTGTAGATTTGGGCTCCAACAGTCACCAGATTCTGAGAAAACCTACCTAAAAACCTATAGAAGCCCTCCATTAAAGGAATTTCTACCAAAAACCAACATAACAAAAATATTCTAAATGAATTATTTACAGTCTCAAGATGATTTCTATATGAGCTAGGTTCCAATCAGCTACATTACAATTGATCATTCATAGATTTGATCAAGGAGGTATATTATGCTTTTAACTCCTTTTGAATTTTGTTTACTACATTAGCTTAAGTTATTTGGTTTACCCCTTTTTAGAAGTTTGGGTCCAAGTTAGGTGGACCAACCAAGTGCTACTAACAATTGATTTGGTTTTGTAGGTTTGGAGACTCTACTTAACCAACAGTGGTATGTAATCCCACCCCTATTAAGGTGGTCAAGTAAATTAGGAGTGCTAAATATTGCATTATAAAAGTATTTCACAATGGAAATCATGTTGTAGCCCAAGAGGTATTTGTAAAATCCATGTTGTAACATTGATGAAATTTTAATTAAATGGCATATTTTCTTGTTTGTAGTGGCAATATTGTTTGGAATGTGGTTTTGATATCCCTAGTTTGGGAGGTCATGTTAAGATTTTGGTATATTTTTCAAGTGTTTAGGTGATGTGAGAGGTGTTAAATAATGGAGTAAAATAGCAAGCCAGTTAGGGTCCAAAAGAGTGAACAACAACCAGTTAAGGCCTAAATGAATAGCAGTTAGTTAAGGCCTATGAAAGGTAGTTAGTTAAGGCCTATGAATAGTGTCCAACTAAGGCCTATATGTGTGTGTATGTATGTATGTATGTATGTATGTATAATAGCTATGTGAAGTGGCCAATAAAGGCCTAGATGAGCAACAACTAGTTAAGGTCTAAATGAACAATGACCAATTAAAGCCTATGTAAGTAATATGAGATATGGCCAATGTAGTCCTAAATGGATAGTGGCTAGATAAGGTCTAAAGGAATAATGGCCAATTAAGGCCTAGAGGAATAGTGGCTATTTAATGCCTAAATGAATAGTGGCCCATTAAGGCCTATATAGTATAGTAGATATAAGTATAATAGCTATGTACAATGGGGATGACCAATGAAGGCCTAAGATGGATAGTGTCCAATTAAGATCTATATGGTCAATGACTAGTTAAGGCCTACATGAGCAAAGTGAGCAGTGGTAAGTTAAGGACTAATATATATATAATAGTATAATAACAATAATATATATATATATATATATATATAAATAGTATAATAACTATGTACAGTGGCCAATGAAGCCGCATATAAACAAGATGGCCAGTGGTCAGTTAAGACCTAAATGAAGAGTGTCCAGTTAAGGCCTAAATGAATATTGATTTTTTATATTATGTGATGTTTTTGGTTTATTTGTTTTATACCTCTTCTTAAAATTTTATAACAAATTGATGGTTAAGATAATTGACATTAGGAGTTGATGCACATTTTGGGGGGGGGGGGTATAAAGTCATATGTGAATTGGCAATTGATTTTAGGGTTAATTTAATATATTTGTTAAATTCATTTGATTCTGAAACTTTTAGGTATAGATGATTATATGTGACTTTGACAAAGTTTTCAAAATGGTTTTCTTGTTAAGGAGAAATATGAAACGTAGATGGAATTATCTTAGTATAGTATAATAAAAAGGTTTATGGTTGTCTAGAAGGGTTGGATAATGTTTATCATGATATTGGGTTAAGAGGATTCTTTATTGGTAGGTTAATGGTAAAAATTTTGGTCTTATGATAATTTAGTTAGAGATGGTTTGTCGTCGCATTTCGAAGCATGGATCATGTTTCAGTGTCCTAGTATGTTTTGCAACTTTTATGTTTGTTGAAAATAAGGGTTTTCCTGTAGGGTTTTGATAGGTGTAAATATGAGTGGCTTTGGTAAGTGAGTACATGTCCCATATTTTGAGAATAAGGAGGAAATATAAGGAGGTCAAATTGGATGATGACCTGACAATTGGAGGAATCCTAGTTAACATTTTTGGCAGTCAAGAGATAGTCATAGAATAACCAGTGGCCTATTAAACATAATATTTTTTAGATAACTATGCCCATACCTTGAAATTCAAAAGGCTACCACAAAAAATTAGGGTAAGAGAGAGAGAGATAGAGAGAGAGAGAGAGAGAGAGAGAGAGAGAGAGAGAGAGAGATGATGAGAAAGTGAATTCAAATATTTTTCTAAGCTAAGGAAAATGCAGGAATGAGAAGGCAAGTGTATATCCCTTGATTTGTCAAGGGAACAATTTTAAAATTTACATGGTCAAAGATATAAATACCTACAATATGAGAGGTGAGTGGAGGAATAAAATGGGTAAGATGATATGTTGAAGGTTGAGGGTTGTCAGATGGTCAATTCTAAGGTTCAAGTTTATCATGCACCAAGTTTTGTTTAATGATATTGGCCTCTTAAGCAAGGTGCTTAAAAGGTTAAAACTAGGCTCATTTAAGAGAGGAAAATTGTGATGTGCTTAGTGTGTGCAAAGAGCTTCAAGATGAAATTTATCTTTTATGAGAGTGCATGAAAAAACCTTGATAGATTGTAATTGTAAAATTATGGGCTCGTTTAAGAGCACTAGATAGAGAGATGAGAAAAATTTTGGGCTCATTGTAGAGAACCAAATAGAGAGATGAAAAAAATAATGGGCTCATTTAAGAGTGCTAGACAAAGAGATGAGTAGAATTGTGGGCTCATTTAACAACGCCAAATAAATAGATGAGCAAAATTGTGGGCTCATTTAAGAGCAAAAAATAGATATTTTGGGCACATTTAAGAGTTTCAAGCAAAGAGTAGACCTCAAGGTAAAAATATCTTAGTTAAGAGTACATACAAAAAAACTTAAGAGCCCTATATGTGCATGTTTTGGTGAGAATATACATGGATAATGTATAGTTGCAATTAGGTCTTTCGAAGTAGAAGAAAATGTTAAATGTGCTTCTTGAACTTAGTATTGGTGCCTTTAAGTGAGAGGATTAAATGATTGCATGCTCTAAGATATAGGATTTTTGACCACTAGTAGTGGGTCTTGATGAAGTTTAATAAATAGGATATGAATTTACAGTGTATGGGTAAGGTTTTTTCTTAGAAGGATTTAGGTTTTGCCATCAACAAGGATAAGTTGGTCCTTTTGCATGAGGTCATGGATATGATTTCAAAGTATTTTGCATTGATTGGTCAAATGACCATAACCTTGATGAAAAACACAATATTTATGGGGGGTTGTTTTTGAGATCTTGCAAGTTTATAGGATGGGATATTAATCATTTTGGCTTCCATTCGCTTCATCAAAATTAGAGCAAGGGGTAGACCTAGTTGCACCTGAAAATGTCTAGGTAGGGTAATTTGTGGTTGGTTTTGTAGGGGGTTAAAACCTCCCTACCACGTACGATTCATTAAGGGGAGACAAGAATTCTGAAAAACTTTCCTCTTTTCCTTGACTTAAATCATAGACATATTTTATAGGTACATTCTTCTCAATATAAATACCAAATTGTTGAACAAATAATTCAGTTGTCTCTTCAAAATTATTTAAAGAATGGTTGGGTAACCGATATTACCATTCTAATGCCATGCCAACAAGCCTCTTAGGAAATATATTCAGTAATAACATGTCATCATAGATGAGATCATAGCAAGTTGTTCTAAATATTCTTAGATGCTCAATCAAATCTTTTGTTACTTTGTATATAGGTAAAACTAGTATGGAAAAATGCTTAGGATAAGATATAGTAGCAAAAATAGTATCTAGAGGCTGATTAAACATATATTTATAGTTTTATGTGAAAATAGAAGGTTGAATTATCTCCACTTTTGAAAAAAATTGTTTTACCATATTTGCCAAATTTTGCACCTCTGGATTACTATTATGCAATGCCCCTAAATTCCTAAAGGGAGGGATATATATAGGTTGTTAAAAAGGAACTTGAATTATGTTGCAGGTATTGATACTATTATGATATGTGGTATCTTGCTAGAGAGGATAATTAACATTTGGTGGAATAGAGGCAAAAGTGTTGATATTAGCAGATTGAGGAGGAGATTTAAAAAAAAAGTTGAGTGACACTATTGGTTGGAGGAACTTGTGGATTTCTTCCAAGATTGGTGGTTATAGTAGTGGTATAGGTTGGTTTATGGGCAGTATTACCATAATTTAAATATTCAAACAAAGGGTTATCATGAATATGCCTAGGAGAGATGACTGGAGGAGAAAGAAGAGTCTCACCTCTTTTGAGTTGAGATTTTTCTTTCATAGTATTAAGTAAAGACTCTTTATGTCATTCCATGAAACTTAAAACATGATCAAATGATTTAAAAATGTAGTGATCCTTAGGATATTCAAGGGATCATAGTTTATTTTAGTTTCAATAGGCTCTTGCTCTTCTACATCAAGGTTAGGGTTCTCTCTATCAATCTGGTCATATTCTTGGGGAACATGACCATACTCAAGAAGATTTTGTTGAATTCTAAGGAAGGGAGCCATTAGAAGAAGCAAAAGGATAGAAAATAATTCTAACAATAAGCACACAAAGAAATATTCTTAAATATGTTACTAATGGTCTACAACCAAACAAATAAATTAATGATCTCGTTTAAGGTTTTAAAAGAAAATGATGTCTTCACATCGGGTTCACCAAATATCTAAAGGTGGAAAACCACCCTACCATGTATGATTCTCAAGGTTGGATCCATAAGAGAAATCCTTGAGGTGAACCATGGGGGCTATGTTGTTCTCTACACTCGGAGTGGAAGAAGGGAGAAGAATTCATCGAGAAAGTACAATCACCTATGTTTGGCCTTTCTAAATTTATGCTATAAAAGATAAATGACAATGTACAAATACAATATGCAAGAAAACAAGAACTAACCCTACAATGATTCTTCCTTTGAATTCTTTCTAACCCTAGGGTTTCAAGATAGAAAACCTTCAAGCAAGGGCTCAAGAGAAGATGCATAATCAATATTAACCTTAAGTGCACACTATATGCTATTTTCATTTTAAATGCCTAGAATTAATTAATTACATATTCCTTTTAAATAAGATCTAGGGTTTTAATAGAATTAACAAAAAACCAATAAATAGCCTAAAGACTAACTTAGGGAACTTATCTTATCCGATGGTTGATCCTATATTTTATCCTTTGTCTAGTGATATCAACAATTTCTGTTCCTGCAAGATAGCTTGTCAAACACTTAAACAATGTGATTAGAACTAGCGAGTTTGCTTAGGCTACTATATAGAAAATTCTTGGAGGCACAACAATCAAGCCCCATAGGTCCTTTTATCCGACCTTTGAAAATAGAAGCGAAAGTTGATCTTTGGAATATGAACAATCATAATAGAATACAACATAATAGAACAATATAACAAAGCATAGAATACAACAGTATTTTCTATAGGATATCTAAAATATGAATCTAGTATTTTGGGGTATCAATTTACCCCCAAACATGGTCTATGCAAAATTGTGCCCCATAAGGAGTGACCGCGATTTCATAGATCGACAAAGTTATACATCGGTATGATCGAGCACGATTTTATAGAAGCAAAGAGAGAACTCAAAAAATGTGAATTGATAGATGCATAATCAAAACCTAACTAATATGAAAAATACAAAAGAGAAAAAACAACCTAGTGGTAGTGAAGAAGCAAGCAAAAGGGATGGAGACCTCCAAGTAGTAGATTCCTCCTTAGGGATTCAACACTTGTCCACCAAGAGTAGCAACACAATCCAATGTAGTAGAAAACAAAGCTTCAATAGATAACACTTCACACTTGCAAGTTAGCTTACTTGCAAAAGAAGAAGAAGACCTCAAGAAAATAGAACTTGAATACAAATTATTGTCGTTGAACTTGCTTGGTAAAACTTGATTTGGAAAAAGAAAACTTCAAAACCTCCTTTTATAGTGGATTTGAAAGAATAATAGGAAGGAAAAACTAAGAAAACCAACCTCAAAAGAAATCAACTTTTAAAATTAAGGTTTTCTAGAAGAAAACCCTAGAAATGCAAAATCGCACCCCGCAAAGGCCGATCATGATTTTGCAATTGTTGGACCCCTATGCAGTTTTAATGCATTTTGGAGGGTCAAACGGAGTCAAAATGGGTTATATCATATACCATTGAAAAAATATTTTTTAGACCAATATAATAGTATAGTATTTAGGAGGAATGAAGAAGATTTTTCAATGGAAAATTTGGGTCAAATATGACCCTTCTTTTCCAAGGATAAAACAAGGAATATAGGGAAAATTACTCACCTTAGTGGGTCAATTTTTTTTGTCTACAAGTTTGTTTAAGGGGAAGGGAATTTATGTATTTTCCTACCTTTAATTGCTCTTTATTTTTAAGGGCATCCTCCACACATGTGGCTAATTCAATTGCACCTTTGAGGAACCACACACTAGATTTCTCCAAAGGGTATGCTAGTTGGTAATTAAGGCTTTTGATGAAGATATTAAGAATTTCATATTGAGGAGGGATATGATTGAGTTTTCCTATAATGGTGTTCCACCTAATAAGAAAATATTTAAAGGATTAATGTTCAAATAGTTTTAGTTTTAGTAAGTCAATAAGCTTAAGTTTTCTTTCAATAAAGATGGCAAAATATTGTATTAATGTGTCATGAAGTCGGTAAAAGCTTTAAGGGAATATTTTGGTAGTTGATAATGCCATTCTATTGCACATCCCTAAGTATTTTACAGAATTTCTTGATTAATAAGATTTTATTGTGTGCAATGTCATCACAAGCCATAAGAAAATCTCTAAGGTGTTGAATAGGGTCTAGATCAACTTCAAATATTTTGAAGTTAGGTGTCATATATGTAGGAGAAAATGGATATTTGAGGAAAATAGATCTTAAGGTTGATTGAATAAGTGTTTATAATATTGATTATGATGGATAGATTTATTATAGATAGATTTTATTCATTTTTCTAATTGTTTTACTTGAAAAATGAGGATTTGAACTTGGTAAGGTTGTTGATTAGATGATTTAGGAAGAGTATGTACAAGGGGATGAGTATTTATATGATAGTTATAATTTGAGATATTATTTGAATTAGGGAGTTAAATAAATAAAGGAGAATAGGATTATTAGTAGGGATGTCTAAATCAAAGTTGGTTTGAGAAGGTAGAGAATATCCTATATTATTGTAGCACCCAAAAAGGCTTACACCTAATATTGAAATTGCTTAAAACGATGCAAATAGGCATACACAAATTGACAAGAATGAAAAGAAACAAAATACAAAGATATTTTATTAATTTCAAATTGAGTCAAGTTACAAATCCATCCCTCTTAGGGATACCCATTTGATACAACAATTACAATAGTGTCAAATCCCATTCAAGGGTAGGTGCATTCCAAATGCCTTTTAAAATGATACGAACTGCTCTAAGGTGTCGATGACCTTTTTCTCCACGATTAGAGGTATTTTTTGCCTTGCATGTCAAAACCATGTTGATCCCGCATGCAATAAAAAATAAGAAGCATTAGTAATAAAGGATACCTCTATTGATGAGGCTTTTTGAGGAAATTGTATGAACACATGATGCTATGAGCATATAATCAAGAAAATGCAAGAAAGCTAGTAAACCTATAAAAAACATGAAAATATGTTATGAATCATGTAAAGAAAAAGCATATGTATCTATATAATGGCCTAATTATGAATTTGAATACATGGAAGCATGAAAAATATTCATTAGTATCCTAATTGCAATATTGAAAGCAAGATAACTAAACAACTAATTTTACCGGTCAAAAATATCTAATGATGCAATCAAACCTAAATATGCCTAGTCTAATGCCATTAAACAAATTCTACGACTATAAAGTAAGGAAATTAGGGATGATACCCTAACCATGGATCTGTGGCATGGTGAGCACTGTTAGCCATGACTAACAACCACAGTAGAGATTGAAGTGTGATTGTCCTCCAATTCAAGGGTTAAATATCTGAATCCTCTTACAAAAATTGATGGTCAAGCGTCACCTCTGTGTCCTTTGACAGATTTGGTGGTTGAATTGCTCTGATTGTGCGTGAAATGGGTATAATTGAGTTTCTTGGCTCTCCTAACCTCCTAGGACCTCCATGGATAGAATTGCCATTTTGATCTCTCAATTAGGGGCAAGAAAGCAATATCACAATGCAATTAGGTGAGTTTTGAATTCGACAGGGCTTTGTTGCTCAAATTCACCTATGCATCTCCAGATGGTTTCCCCATTTTGGAGGGGATTTTATAGTACTTGCCAAGGGCTAGGGGTAGCTTCATGAGGAAGCCAAGATCAATATTGGGCAGTTGAGTTTATTGGATGGAAATATTGAGAACCTTCCTCGCTCAAACTACTCCAATATGCAACCAATTAGCCGTTGCAACCGATTTTGGATCAGATGAAGACAAACTGATTATGACTGCTAGCCGTGGTTGACAGACCAATTAGCACTACTAACCATGGGTGTCAACCGTGGTTAACACTGATTAGGCAAAACTACCTAATTGAGTGGTTAAAACCACTGCTATACCTTGGTATTTTTCCAAGGTCTTCCATATGATCTTCTAGAATGTCCTATATGAGTAGTCACCTCGACATGACGCGTTTTAGGTGTCTACAGATGCCCTTTTTGAGATACATTGTGAGATCGAACAACGCTGAGCAAAAATAGACCTCCTAAAATGATGTCATAGGTTAGATGATGATGATTAGTCTAATCAACATTAGATGCTTAGGGTCTAGCAAAAGGATGTGCATCCTAGAATCATTGCTTCCAACTGGATGGAAGGCTTAAATTTGCAAAGCTTTGGCAAGCTCCAGCGGAGATTGGGTAGCTCAACGCTACTATAGGCTTCTGCGCCATATAGATCCGAAATG
Source organism: Wollemia nobilis (assembly GCA_028583015.1). Lineage (NCBI taxonomy): Eukaryota > Viridiplantae > Streptophyta > Pinopsida > Araucariales > Araucariaceae > Wollemia > Wollemia nobilis. The sequence goes on along the minus strand of JAQPPZ010000689.1, from coordinate 4,469,367 downwards.
AGGAGAGATACTAACTTAACTATCATATTTGATTTTTGCCCCAGCAAAGGGTAAGCTTATGATAGTCGTTGGCAATGATTCGTAAGACGAACCTAATTTTGACAAGATCAAGAGATCTACGATCAAGGGATCTTCTGTTGACTTTGATTATGATTATGATATTATGACTACCTCCTCAAGCGATGAGTTGATGAGGGTAGGAAAATTAAATGAAGCGTTGAGTTGCTTGACCACTATGAATGACTTTGAACAAAATAAGATTTAGCATTTGATAATAGATTAGGCCTAATCAGTTATGATTGCAATCGTTAAGAGTAATTGTACATCTCTATCCCATGGAGTGGTCCAGCCTTAATGGCCTTATTAGGGAATCAAGATGATAACAATTATAATTAGGCATGTGTTGAATCATATTGTTCGATGATCTACTGAAAATATCATAGAAGAAGTGATATTATTGCTTCGTTCTCATGGAGCAATTTGGCTATTTGGGCCTTCTTAGGGTTTGAAATGAAGCATATCAATTCAACGATGACAAATTTACCCCAAATATCTTTATGGTAATTTACTTATCCTATCGAATTGCATGGATCGCAAGTCACTGTAACTACCAAGTGTATAGGGTAAAGTACTAGGTACAAGGCGCATTTGGATTTTTAGTTTATCTGATTTTTTTTGTTATTTTTAATTTAGCAATTTTTAGGTCCTCGCGATGGGATTTTTTAGCATTTATTTTAGTTTGCTAGTCGCGTTTGCCAAAATCAGCTAGGTTTTCAAATTTTGCTAGCCGTGACTGATAGCTATGATTAGAAAACCCTAGTTCTACGCTCGCGTATGTCAAACACGGTCAGGTGAAAAATAAGAAATATTTAAAAACATTCTATCATTTTTTATGTCATTTTCAATTTGATAGCTTGCAAATCTTGAGTGCTCTGATATATGAGTAGACATTTTTGATGTGAAGCACTACTGGAACTCAACCTCACCACCAGCCACATCAATGGTAACCTAGAGGAGCCGGTGCTACAAAGGTAGAAGCACACAGAACCCTTGACCATTTTTATTTTATCGATTTTAAAATTAACCTCATTAATTAATGGGTCAAATGAACCTCATTAAACTGTTGGTAATGAACCTCACCCTAGTTAGGTTTAGCTTAGGTTAGCTTAAGGGGAGGGTTAAAATTATTTTGTTTTTGTTTTTGTTCTTTTTGTTTTATTATTTTTTAAAATTTTTTGGGGGATCTCAGGATGAGGAAGGACCTTGAAAAGGCCTTCCCTCCTGACCACAACTAGCAGGCACGATCCCCAATTGGCAAATTGGGGGCTGTGGCTGTCAGCCATGATGGGATTTAAATCCCAACGGTAAAAAAATTGATCGCCACACCAATCACGGGTCTGAGCCGCGACTTGAAACCTTAGCAAAAAAATTTAATTGTTTTCAATTTTTGTGAATTTTTTCAAATTTTCAAAATTTTAAATGCGTTAGTGATTTTTTTTGAAATTTTGAGTGCATTTTCAATTTTTAAGTGCTTTTATTTTTTTATAATTTTGTTTATCATATTTAAGTCACTTTTTATGTATTTTTGGTTGATTTTATTTATTATCTGCCATCGACCAGAATTCGACCGTGAGGGCGAGGGAATTAGATATCCTTCGCAACCTATGCGGTACCTTGACCTAGGTGGAGTAGGATTGGTTTGTAGCTATGGGATTTTTCTATGTCTTGCACATCTCCAACATTAGGGCTGATAAGGCCTATATGACTGCATTGGCCCAATGCTGGGATACGTGAACCAACACCTTTCATGTTTCGATAGGTGAGATGACTGTTATGCTGGAAGATATCTATCGCATATTCTAACTCTCTCTAGATGGTGAGGCCATCACATATTCACCAAAAAATGTGAAGAATGTAGTGTTCACTATGATCTTCAGTGGTCGCAACGAGGTAGCAGAGCAACAGACACCATGGAGGGGTCCATATTGAGCATTAGTACACCCAGCAAGTCTTCTCGCAATGAGCAACTATCTTCATGCACCTGATCATGCAAATTTTTGTACCTGACTCTTTTAGAGTGAGGATCCCTTGGAACCTTTTGTCTAGGACGTAGGATGTCTTAGCGAGCCTTGCAGATCAGTCCTTGATCCTATCCTAGGGGAGTGTCCTGCTAGCATAGCTCTATAATGAGATGTATCAAATTATGCAAAGGAGCAGAGTAGGCATCGATTTTAGCCTACTACTTTAGATCTGGGGATGGTAGCATATTAAGATCGAGCGTCCCACTGGTTTCCCACTCAAGATCAACACCATTATGGAGGTGCGCTAGTGCTATACAACATGTTGGCATCGTGAGTAGGAGGGTTTTTGAAGTAGGTCTCACATAGGGAACCTAGTGCACTACATTGGACGGTTCACAAGACTACAGGTGGGTCAGATTGACTAGCACCCATACCTAGACTGCCCTCCATGAACGAAGGTTGATGATCGATTATGTCAGGCATGCAGAGATAGATGACTCCTCAAACACAAGTCTGAGTTACGAGAGTTCTTTTACTTCTCTCGCATTAGTCGACAATTTGGGATCAAGCAAGAAATTCCAGAGCTGCCTACCATCTACCATTGTATCACTTTAGAGAGGGGCTTGACCTAGTCCAGGGTGACTCCACTAGGGGATGAGGATGATGACATTCAAGAGTCAGGACTAATCGATGTAGGGACTACTCCTGACTATGACACTTGGTGGACCCTCAAGGTATGGTGAGGTTTTTATGACACCTTGGTAAGGGTAACAAATGATGCAGTTGAGGGCACAAAGGGAGTCGAGGTCGATCCTCATGATCATTGATTCCATCAGAGGAATGAGGGTGGATGGGGCAAGGGAGCCATAGAGGAGGCACCCCTAGCTGAGGATAAGGGTGACACTCTTGAGGAGGGTAAGGTTACACCTGACAACGAGGTTGGACAAATCAAGGCCTAGGTTTCCATCTTACAGACTTAGGTATGCTCTCTACAAACACAACTTCTACTCAGGGGTGAGATTCTGGAGATGCTTTCTATTTATAAGTTTTTGTAAATTAAAAGAGTATGTATAACATAGTAAGTGGCCATTTAAATATCATTTCTAACATCCATCCGGTATCTAACCTATATTACAAATAATTCTAATAAACAAACTCTCATAAAAGAAATTGTTTTTTGATGATTGCATTGAAAATTATTTGTTGCTATTTGGGAATTTTTGAGGTTTTCCATAAAACACAAACACCCTAGTTGACTTATCAAAAGTTGTATACTGACCATACTAGACTTCTAAAATATAAGGCTTGCGCTAGCTAGGATAGACCCTAACTATTCATTATCCCTGTGTGTGCAAATGAGTATATTTAGATAAGGCATAAGCATACCTCGATGTCAGGTGGGATTCTTTCAACCCATTGCTAAGATTTGGGATCCTCAAGTGTCTATCCAATCCTAGGTTTATATTTCAATTGGACTAGACTAAAAGGCGATACATGACACCTGAAGCTAGCTCTTCCACATTCAAACATTGGTCTACACACAAGAGAAATGCTAATGTATTAGACATATCATCATGTTTAAGGTACGGTAGTGCTGACAATTCCAGGGATTCAAGATCGCCCCCTTATTTTTTTTAATTTATCGGGATACTTGCTCATGTAAAGTGATAAGAATCATTGTTTATTTTATTCTTCTCTTTTAGTGATAAAAACCACTATTTATTTTGTACTTTTATCTCTTTTTTTATATATCTTTTTTCTTTGAGCAAGGGATTTGATACTGATAGGATTTCACTCTGAATTTGATCTTGATTTGATTTTATTTCTGAGAGTTTAACTTTGGAATTTCATTCGAGGTTTTCATTATGGGATTTTTCTCCTTAATTTGTAATCAAGGGATTTACTCGGGTAGGGGGTAAGCTTGTCATTTTTCCAACTGTCAACATTTCTCGAACTGTTCGCACAAGGGGATAAGCAAGAATAAACATTTCACTTTAGGATACCTGGTCCTGCTTCATATCATTCATCTATCCCTAGTATTAATTAGGATTGTTTAGTTTGGATGTTAGTGATAGGGTTATGATATGCTAAGGGCTATCAAAACTAGGCATCATCTACAAAAACAAAGCAAAATTTCTACCAAACTCCTGAGAAGACCACTAGGTATGGTTGAGTGACCAAAAAACCTTAGTATATTCTTCATAGCAACAAGAAGGGTTGTGTTGAAAAATATAATTACTCACACGGGTGAATGGATGATAATAAGTGCAAAGATGCATGATTGAAACACAAATGTGGTGTTGTTTGTAAGATTGCAAACACAAACTATCCTAATGCAAGTGCAACAGATGAATATGCCTAATGCAATGCAAAATGACATGTATGTGCAAAAATGAAATGCATGCGGTAAATGGGGTGCAATGATGCAAATGAAATGCAATGTAATATTTTTGAATTTTGATATTTTTCTATTTTTTTTTATATTTTATTGCTTTTTAATTTGACCAAAGGGCTTACAGATGCCTTTGGAGCCTTTTACTAGATGACCAAAGGGCTTACAAATGCCTTTGGGGCCTTTTGATGATTTTAGGCATAAAATGCTTTAATGTGAAGGATGTTGAGAGGCTCAGGATCTTCAAATCCTTCCAACGATGTTAAGCAATATGTCCCAGGTTCAATATTCTTAGATATGATATACGGACCTAACCAATTAGCCATAAATTTATCTCATATTTTTGATGGTAGATTTGAGTTATTTTGGTTCTCTTTCAACACAATAGCACCAACCTCAAAGTCTCGTAGATGGAATTTGTCATTGTAATATCATTTTAAGCGCTTCTGATAAAAATGAAGATGCTCAAGGGCATTCACACGATGTTCATCAAGTAGCGTCAATTGATCTAGGTGAGCTTGTCGTGTAGTGTCATCATCGATGAACTCTTTCAATGTGATGTACAACGTTGGAATTTCCAACTGTAAGGGCATAATGGCCTCAGTGCCATATACTAGTGAAAATAGAGTTTCCCTAGTAGGTGTCCGAATACTAGTCCTGTAAGCCCATAATGTAAGAGGCAACTGGATGTGCCAATATTTATGATGTTCTTGTACCATGTTTTTTAATATGGATACCACTATCTTGTTTGAAGCTTCAGCTTGCCCATTTGCCTACGGATAATATGGAGTCACAAAACTATATTTGATCTTGTACTTGAATGTCAAAGCTCTCACAAATTTATTTTTGAATGACGTGCCATTATACAAAATTATCTTGGATGGTATCCCAAAATGACTTATGATATTGGTGAGTATGAACATAGCAATATGTGCTTTGGTTGTCGTTGTTAACGGGATTGCTTCCCCCCACTTTGTAAATTACTCAATAGCCATAATAATGAATGTATATCGACCCAATGATGGAGGAGAGTTCTTACCGATGAGATCTAAACCCCACTAATAAAATAGCGAAGCCTCTTTAATGGGATGTAAGGCTTGTGATGGCAGGTGTGCAATATTAGCATGATGTTAGCATTTAACGCATTTCTTGACATACACATTGCAATCCTTCTCCATGGTGGGCCAATAATAACCCATGTGAAGGATGTGCTTGATGATAGCTATCTCACTAAAATGGCCACTGCATGTACCATCGTGAGCTTGCAAAATTTCCCAAGATGATTCTTAGGGTTCAATACAACAATGCAGAACTCCATCGTAGCTTCAAAGATACAAAATGTCTCCTAACAAGACATACTTTGTCACTTTTTGTTTAAATGTGCACTTTGTGGTATACAATAATACCTGAGAGATTACAACAAATATTAAGAAAGTTGTATATCTATGACATCCAATTCTGATAGCTCTCAGCCTCAATTGACAAGACAACATGTTCTTCCTATAGTTCAACATTCGCAAATGCAGACTGGAAAATAACCTTATGGTGAATGGTAGTACCATTCACTGTAGGACCCTACGAGATCAATGATCCCCAAGGTGCTCTCTTGAGAAATAATTTGGCTCTGTAGAACCATTCATGGTTCACTTCTACCTGAATCATGTTGATTGACTCTTTATTATCCAAAGCTTCACGTTGCACAACAGAGTGTGACAACGTTTTTACGTGAATGGTAGTAAAATCAAAAAATGGATTTTGAGGGATTAAGGATCCCAAAGATGTCATAGTTTCTATAAATCTGTTCGATGAATGAGGGATTTCCTTGATGTCATACCATTCCAACTGAGCTAAATATGTATCAATAAGATCTTTGTAAGACTTCAAGACAAGACATCGACACTGAAAAAGCCCCTTCACTTGGTTAACAATGAGAAGGGAATCACCAAAGGTATTTAACCTTTTAATCTTCAATGCAACAATAATTTGGAGGCCAAAAATTAGGGCTTTGTATTCAGCGTTATTGTTAGTGCAAGAAAATTCCAACTTGAAAGACAAGGGCATAGGAGCACCTTGCGGTGTGAACAAAATTATTCCTACACCACCCCCTTGCTCACACTTTGAACCGTCAAATAACAAGGTCATATCAGCTTTGCTATATGGTTCTTTGGGTTTGGGTGCTTCTAATAAGACAAAAACTCCATCATCAAGAAGCTCAATGGTGAGGGGCCTAATATTTTCAAGAGGTACCTCAGCGAGTTGATCAACTATGACCTATCTCTTAATGGAATTTTGGCTAATGAATTCCAATTCAAATTTTGTCAATAACATGATCCACTTTGTAGTACGTGTATTATGATATGTCTTACTCATCATATACTATAAAGAGTTTTTTTTTGATATGACATACGTCATATGAATTAACATATAATGTTGCAATTTCTTTGTAGCGAACACTACTGCTAAACATAGTTTTTCCACGTATGCGTATCCTAGCTCATAACTCACCAAGGTTTGGCTAATGTAATATATGGTTTACTCTTTGCTTTGCATGTTATGTTGGGCTAACATGGTCCCTAATGCAAAGTCAATCATCGATATATATAGCAAAAAAGGCTCATTTGGTCTTGATGGAGCTAGCACTAGCGACGTCACCAGGTATTGCTTAATCTCAGCAAAGGCTACTTGATAGACCTTGTCCCAATTGAATGGGACTCCCTTGTGTAGCAGGCGATTCATTGATTGACATTTAATTGATAACTATGCGATAAATTGCTTTATGGACGCTACTTTGCCCTGTAGGCTTCTTAATTCCTTGATATTTTTTGAAGAACGCATTTCTAAAATTACATTGACCTTCGCTGGATCAACTTCGATGTCTCATTTTGAAATGATGAATCCCAAGATTTTTACTAAAGTTACACCAAATACGCATGTATTAGGATTCAACCTGACATTATGCTCTATCAGGTGATCGAAGACCTTTTTCAAGACCTCAACATGCTCTGAACGTAGTAATGACTTCACCAATAAGTCATCGATGTAATATTCCAAGATCTTATGTATATAGTCATGAAAGATGTATCTCATAGCCCGCTGATATGTGGCACCAACATTTTTGAGACCAAATTGCTTAACCTTATAGAAAAACGTCCCCCATGATGTTATGAACATGGTTTTATGCTGGTCTTCGGGCTTAATCCAAATTTGGTTATAACAAAAAAAACCATCCATTAGGGATAGCATTTCATGACCCATAGTTACGTCTACAAGAGCATCTATGTTTGGAAATGGGAACAAATCCTTTGTTGTTACCTTGTTGAGGTCTCTAAAATCTATACAAATACGAATCCTTCTATTAGGTTTTCCTATAAGCACCATGTTTGATACCCATTCTGGATAGTCAATAGAAATTATAAAATCTACATCCAATAGCTTTTGCAATTCATATTTTACCATTAAGGCTACTGTCATATGCATCCTCTTGAATTTTTGCTTGACTGGATTCTTTGACAGATCTAGCGAAAGGTTATGAGTAACCAATTTTGGATCTAGACCTGGCATGTCCTTATAAGTCCAAGCAAAGAGAGCAGATCTCTCTCTCAGTAGAGGGATGAGGTTGGCAAGCTCATCAGGAGATAAAATTTCTCCAAATTTAACCTTCCTTGGATTGGTGGGATCATTATTGATATCCACTTCGAAGGTTTCCTCTACTAACATATGGGATCCCTCCTCAAGCTGATGAGGTGTAGGGATAAAGTGGATGGCATCTACTGGGTTTATGGGTTACACATTGGAAGCATCTTCAAAATGATAAACATCATGTGTACAACCTGGAACAAAATGAAAAGGTTGCAACATTTCTTCGTTATGGAAGAAATATTCAGGCTCTAGTGGTGATTCAGCACGATCCCAATCAATAGCATCTACATCAAGACACAATGGTTTGGAAGGATCAGCTATATTGTGAAGTGGAGTGGACAGATCAATGGAGATCATATTGATGGAATGGATCATGTCTCTAGGACCATGTGTGAGTGACTCTATATTGATATAACTTCCATCCCCGAGATGTAGTTCTGGGGGTATGGGGATCTCTAGATCTGGTCTATGAATAGACTGGAGAATAGGATCACTAGGCTCAAGGAGCTCTCCGAATGTTGGTGGATCAGGGAAGACCATATGATAAATCCTATCCAAGTTATGAAATATTCCTTTGAGGCACGAGTGGATATTGATATCTCTACGCATATTTGTTGTAGTGTATGGCACATTACAATGACGTAAGTAGGGAGGCTCTAGATAGGCTCTCTCTGTTTCATATTCATTATCAATGTCGTAATAGAAACCTTCACCACTATCGACTAGAATCGGGTGATTGGGAAGGTGGGCCCCATGAAATACCACTCTCAATAACTTCTATCATCCATGAAGTATTGACTATCCTCAATGACTATCTATGAAGGTCATAGATGACATAAATTAAGAGGGCCTAGATAAGCCAAATTAATCTCATCCTCAAATCACTCATTGTTTGAGGACTCACCATTGTCATCAATGTCGTATATGCAAATCGGTCCACCTCTCTCAGAGGCTATGTTCTTGTTAGAATGATATTCTGACTTGGAATCTTTTGTTATGCCAGTGTTGCAAACCTACATGCCTATGTCATCGATTATTGCACATATTTGTTCATCCAAGTTTTCTCTTGGTATAGGATCTGGACTGGTCTCCACCAAGATATATTTGTGATATGTCTCGGGTGGTCCTATAGTGACATAAGACACTATCTAATTATCCATCTGAAAAGAGGTAGGATTGGGGTGATAAAGATTGAAGTCGACTTCACCCCCCACAATGAGGTACAAGTGGTCTAGAGATGCCACAAGGAGTTCATCATGTCCTCTGATATAGTATCCTAACCTGAACCTGTCTGTAGGCAACTGATACTGAGGTTCATACGACCTCCTATGTCCCTACTCAAATAATTTTAGACCTTAACCATGCCAATGGTAATGCTTGAAATATCACAAGGTATACTCCAGGTTAGAAATATAATGAACATTCACAACAAATGGTTCATCATCACCTTCATCCATGAGAGTGTGAGATGTAAGCTATTTGAGCCCTCCATAGATGAAATTAGTTTGGTTAGGAGGTACCCCCAGTGGTACCATCATTCCTACTTGAATGTGATGGGCATGTGGTCGGCCCATATCTTGTGCAGTATCGATGATCAGTGTAAACATCACATTCTCCATAATATATTTCCCCAATATAGGATTAACCAAATGAATGGTCACCTACGATGCAGATGACCCTACTGAAGATGCAAGAAAAATAGGTTGAGGTGCCTCTTCGACTCCTACTTGAGAATTCTCTACTTCCATGGGAGTAGGAAACTCTATCACAACTGGTTTGTGCACTTTCTTTATCTCTTTTTCACCCATATTTGCTTTTATCTTCCTATCATCCCAATGCATCACGGATGCCAATGGTCTAGTAGAAGCAACTATCGTGTGCTCCGATCGTTGAGATACGAACATTGTAGGTTTAGTACACACTTCCCTTATTTTACCTCCTAGCTCTTTGATCGGTGATGCAAGCCGTATGTCTAGGTGAATTGAGGGGAGCACAAAATCCCTCGATAAATATGCTAGATTCACGTATTTAAATGGTTCTTCATCGGAAGGCACCACGCGAACATATCCCTCATGCACGTATTTGATACACTATTGGAGAATAGAGGGGACATAACATATTTATCATATCCAAGGCCTCCCTAAAAGGATGTTGTATTGCATGGTGCATTCGATCACATGACACATCACAGGGATGGTATTTAGTCCAACCTGGATTGAAAGAACTATGGTACCTACCGTCGAGCATAACGCATCATTGAATGCTCTCAAGGTGAAAGTGGAAGGTACAATATGTGATTTCGATAGCTTCAAATATTTCAACACCTTGGTCATGATAATATTGATTGATGATCATGTATCAATAAAAACCACTTGAAAGGTATGTGATTCACACACGCAATGATATGAAGTGGTGGGTCTGCTATGACAGTGGAAACTATCTTGACTTCATGATCATGAAATTGTATGACCGGTTTCTGGAACTATTGCACATGTCCCACGAAGTGTGTGAACACTTCAAGATCCTCGTACTATACTTCTATGGACCTTAGAATATCCATAAGCATGTCCCTATGCTTAGGAGACTACTAAATTAGCTCATAAATCAATAACTTTGCTGGAGTTATCTATAGATTTTGAACTAACCTACTCCTGATTGTCACCATTGGTCTAGTTTGTGGGCCTGGCACATTTTGGGTTGGCCTTGGAGGAGGTGCAGCTTGGACTCTAATGGGATTTGGAGGTTGATTTGGTATTTCATACCTCGCATGCCTTGTGACAACATTGACCATTCCGACAAACCCATGGGTTGGTGGTTCGATTCATACTTGATTGACCTGCCCAACATTGTTCCTTGGAACCTTGTGGTTGGGCAGAGAATTCTTGTAAATCTCCATATTATGATTATCTAGTGATTATGGATTATCCACAAGAAGCGTACATTTCTCAATCATGTTATGCACTAGACGTTTGAAAGACCAACATACCTCTATGTCGTGACCTTTCATTCGATGAAAGATGCAGTATTTATCTTTATATCCCTTAAGCTTAGGTTAAATGGGGTCTACCATTTTGACTTATTGTTAAAATTTTTGATAATTGTGTGAATATGCGAGGAGGGCATATTTATTTTTCCTTACCCATCTGGTTTTTGTGCTACTCATATTGCACAAGGGGAGGTTGGGCTTGATAATTTTGTTGTTGCTACCCCTTATCTCCTTTCTAAATGTTTAGAACCACTTGATTAACATGGGTTGGCTTGGCCTATTGTTTCTCAGTGCTTTTCTTGTTTCATTCCTTATTAGTTTTTATTTTCAAGTTACCCTCCTGTAACTTGATATCCTCAATCACTTTGGCTTATGCCAAAGCCTCTTCGAAGGTCTGATATTGCTACGACTGTAAAAATAACAAAATGTGATTTGCATAACTTTTCATAAACATCTGAGTTACTTCAGTAGCAGAGATGGAAAATGGTAGCTTTTCCATCATCTTTATCCATCGTTTCCTGTAATCCATAACTGGTTCATCATCATGTTGCATTAAAGCATCCAACTCGGATAAGTTTACTTTCTTCTTGATGCTAAAGGAGCAGTTTTCAAGAAATGTATTAGCCAATTGCTCAAAATTGGTGATTTTGTGCCTCTTAAGTTGATTAAACCACTCCCAGGATAGGCCTGAGAGGGTCGTAATGAAGGTCTGCAAGAGCAGGGCATCATTGCTTCCAATATGAAAGCATACGTCCAAAAAAATCGTGATGTGATCCTAAGCATCCTCCTCTCCTCTAAACTTCTTTAGCTTAGGCATTTCAAACTGCTCGGGATAAGCCAAAATAGGCACTGACAGACATAAAGGTTCATTAATAATTTTATTCAAGGTTGGCTTTTGATAAGTTGTTCCTTGCTTTTCTATAGCTTTGACCTTTTCTGCAAAGACTTTATAATCCTGTGAAGATAAAAACTCCTCTTCTATGGATTGCCTTGGAGGCACCTTTGGAGGCACGTTCCTCTTCAGTCGAGGTGAAGGAATAGACTTGTCCTCCTCCTCGACTTGGGATATTTTTGGATATTCTTGATCTAATTCATCTCCTGCTTCTTCTTCGTATTGCCTATGCCCAAACTGCTCAGGTGGAGGGTGCCCATATCTATGTTGGGTCGTATAGCGAGTATGGGTATCTATATACTCAGGGTGCAAATCAGGTTGCAAAGCAACTCATCTATCAATGCGCTCCCTACGCTCACTATGAGAATGTAAAATAACACTGGCCAGTCAATCCTCCCTCTCAACATGCTACTTTTGATCAAGGATGCATTGCTCACGTATTTCTTGTTCATATAAGCATTGTCTGATGAACCTTTACCTCTGAGTGTTATCATTTTTTAGGCATTCATGCTCTTCTTGGAAATCCTCCAATTGGTCTTGGAGAATATGACATCTTTGCTCTAACACCAGCTTGTGAGATCTATCTATGTGATCAACCATTTGAGGCCTCTGGTGTGTGTGCTCTATTTGAGAGACTTTGTGGGTGTGTCCCTTAATGGACTGACCTGCTACACTCTTGCCCTTATTTGTTAAGACAACATTCACATCTAGATGTTGCCTACACTCTATACCTGAATGAGATGCTAGAGCATGCATATCTCAATAATGCTTGGAGAACTCTCCAAATTCTCTGATAGTCGTAATGGTACTACCGCTATGCACACTCATAGGATGAGAAGGCACAAGAGTAGGCTTGTAACTTAGCTGGCCTAGAAATTTACCCAAACCATCCAACTGTCTGCTACACCAAGGATCATGAGGTGGCGTACCATTGGCTCCCACTTTAGATACGTCTATAGTGATCTTACAAGGCTCACCTTTATTGGGATTTTGAGCGGGCCTATACTCAAAATTGGCCCTATCCATTTTCCCTTAGATGGGCAGATCCAGAACTTGTCTATACTTAGATGTTGGGGACCTCAAGCCTCCTTTAGATGCAGGATGAAGGGGTACCAATTTGGATCTCTCAATGACAAACTATTTAGAAGATCCTATGGATGCATGTAGAGTGCGGTCGCGGTAAATGTTGATATGTTCAGAACCCCATGTTGGGAAGCTCCATGATCTGATCTATGTCTCTAGGAGTTTCTAGTAGCTCGTCGTACTGAGGTATTCTAAATAATATCCCCATGCATAGAATTGTCCCCTCTAATACTCATCAAATGATATTCGAGAGGATTCTGTGATTGAGGGCACTACGCATCTTGTTGTGCATTGGGTGGAGCTTCACCCTCAACCTTGGATCTATGCCTAGGTCATCCTCTTAGTGTAGCCATCATGATATTGTAGTATCTCTTATGTAAGTTTTAAAACAAAAAAAATAAACAGTGGTGATTATCTCTTTTAAAGTTTAAAGTGAGCCCTAAAATGTTTGATGTGTTTTGCAATTTTTTGTATCAATAAGTGACTCTCATCATGTTTTCAAAATATTGATGATATACTCAAATTTTAAAGGGCTTTCACATGTATGCTCATATCTCGACAACATGGCTATGAACTCCAAGTCGCGTAATCCCCCCAAAGTGCAGCAATGAAAGTCCACACTCGTGCAAGGAGCATAGGTCCTACCGATCCTCACCCTGATACCCTGTGCATAGTTATACTCCCCTCTGAAGAGGAATGCATGCTATTTTGCATGGTTAGGATGGATCTTGGAGTCATTATTGGTCTAGTAACAAAAGGTTCGAGGGAGTTGGGCCAACGTATGAAAATCATTACCATCGTCGTTGAACCCTACTAGTGGTTGGATGTGAATTCCAACTCACTAGAATTTAAGTGTGTCATGGTGTGTGGGGTTCCTTTTATTTTGCATGAAAATCAAATGCATAAAACAACACTCAAATGATTCTTATATATGCTTTGCAAAAGGAACATTTAATTTCAGAAAGTATGCATGATTAAACTATATGATTTTAAAAGAAAATACACACTAATGAATGATGACATTGCCTATTCTATTAGACATCCATACTTGTTTCTTCTTATATCTATCATCTTCTCTATCATTTGATCATCCTTATTTTCCTAGTTTTCTATTATTCTTGTTGATTTTGTTATTTATCATATTCCATCAAGCGGTCACCTCTAATTTTTGTAGTTGTTTATCATCTATTTTGTCAGCCAAACATCCTTGTTTCTCTTGCTATTTGTTACCTATTCTATCATCCAATCACCTCTACTTCTCATTGTTGTCAAACATCTCTATTATCACCCACTTATTTTTTGCTATTAATTTTTGTTTTATGTTGCTGCTAGTTTTTTGCTCCTACAAGTTGTATTTCGAGGAGAATAAATGTTTTAAATGTATGAGTATCATTGTCACATTAGCTATATATATTGGTGGTATAAGAGGCAAATTTGATGGGATAAATAAAATTATTTATAATTTGAAGGTGAAAAGGTCCATGATTTAGGCAGGAGTGGTTGGTGATTTAAAATAAAAATGGTGAAATTATTATCAAAGCGATGCGAACCGACCTTAAAAAAAATCTCCTGGAAATTTTGGGTGAATGGGCTAACATTCAAGGTCCCCATATTTGCTAATTTTTAATTTCAAAAATCCTAATATTCATGAATTAGTGATGATTCATAGCTATGCATAACCTTGTACACATGGGTGGGGTGAAGACTTTCTCCAATCATATACATTAATGAGGTATGGTGCACCCATGCCCCTTTGACCATGTCATATCACCTCCATCTCACCAACCCTCTTGACAAAAATCTATAAATAACCCCTCATTTCCTTTCATTGAAGAGGATGAGATTATGCTTAGAGAAACTCTACCAAAATTACTCCATACCTCACTTGTGTGCATTATGAGAAGCCATTTTTCAAGAGTGTTAGCATCATGGATAGCATATTATGCCTCTTATTGCATGTTCTTACTTTTTTAGGTTGTATATTTGGGATCCAATAGTCACCAGATTCTGAGAACACCTACCTAAAAACCTATAGAAGCCCTCCATTAAAGGAATTTCCACCAAAAACCAACATAACAAAAATATTCTAAATGAATTATTTACAGTCTCAAGATGATTTCTATATGAGCTAGGTTCCAATCAGCTATATTACAATTAATCATTCATAGAGTTGATCAAGGAGGTATATTATGCTTTTAACTCCTTTTGAATTTTGTTTACTACATTAGCTTAAGTTATTTGGTTTACCCCTTTTTGGAAGTTTGGGTCCAAGTTAGGTGGACCTACCAAGTGCTACTAACAATTGATTTGTTTTTGTAGGCTTGGAGACTCTACTTAACCAGTAGTGGTACGTACTTTCACCCCTCTTAAGATGGTCAAGTAAATTAGGAGTTCTAAAGATTGCATTATAAAAGTATTTCACATTGGAAATCATGTTGTAGCCCAAGAGGTATTTGTAAAATCCATGTAACATTGATGAAATTTTAATTAAATGGCATATTTTATTGTTTGTAGTGGCAATAATATTTGGAATGTGGTTTTGATATCCCTAGTTGGGGAGGTCATGTTAAAAGTTTGGTATATTGTTCAAGTGTTTAGGTGATGTGAGAGGTGTTAAATAATGGAGTAAAATAGCAAGCCAATTAGGGCCCAAAAGAGTGAACAACAACCAGTTAAGGCCTAAATGAATAACAGTTAGTTAAGGCCTATGAAAGGTATTTAGTTAAGGCCTATATGAATAGTGTCCAATTAAGGCCTATATGTGTGTGTATGTATGTATGTATGTGTGTATGTATAATAGCTATGTGAAGTGGCCAATAAAGGCCTAGATGAGTAACAACCAGTTAAGGTCTAAATGAACAATGACCAATTAAGACCTATGTAAGTAAGATGGAATATGGCCAATGTAGTCCTAAATGGATAGTGGCTAGATAAGGCCTAAAGGAACAGTGGCCAATTAAGGCCTAAAGGAATAGTGGCTATTTAAGGCCTAAAGGAATAGTGGCCAGTTAAGGCCTATATAGAATATATATAATTATAATAGCTATGTACAATGGGGATGACCAATGAAGTCCTAAGATGGATAGTGGCCAGTTAAGATCTAGATGGTCAATGACTAGTTAAGGCCTACATGAGAAAAGTGAGCAGTGGTCAGTTAAGGCCTAATATATATATATATATATATATATATATATATATATATATATATATATATATATAATAGTATAATAACTATGTACAATGTCCAATGAAGGCCCATATAAACAAGATGGTCAGTGGTCAGTTAAGACCTAAATGAAGAGTGTCTAGTTAAGGCCTAAAAGTGATAATGATCGGTTAAGGCCTAAATGAATAGTTATTGCTTATATGATGTGATGTGTTTGGTTTATTTTTTTGATACCTCTTCTTAAAATTTGATAATAAATTGATGGTTAACAGAATTGACATTAGGAGTTGATGCACGTGTTTGGGGGTATAAAGTCATATGTGAATTGGCAATTGATTTTAGCGTTAATTCAATATTTTTGCTAAATTCATTTGATTATGAAAATTTTAGGTATAGATGATTATATGTGACTTTGACAAAGTTTTCAAAATGATTTTCTTGTTAAGGAGGTGAAACATAGATGGAATTAGCTTAGTATAGTATAATAAAGAGGTTTGTGGTTATCTAGAAGGGTTGGATAATGTTTATCATGATATTGGGTTAAGAGGATTCTTTATTGGTAGGTTAATGGTAAAAATTTTCGTCTTATGAAAATTTAGTTAGAGATGGTTTGTTGTCGCATTTCAAAGCATGGATCATGTTTGAGTGTTCTAGTATGTTTTTCAATTTTTATGTTTGTTGAAAATAAGGGTTTTTCTATAGAGTTTTGATAGGTGTAAATATGAGTGGCTTTGGTAAGTGAGTCTACATGTTCTATATTTTGAGAATAAGGAGGAAAGATAAGGAGGTCAAAGGGGATGATGACCTAACAATTGGAGGAATCCTAGTTAACATTTTTGGTAGTAAGGAGATAATCATAGAATAACCAGTGGCTTATCAAACATGATATTTTTTAGATATCTACTCTATTCTATGCCCATACCTCGAAATTCAAAAGGCTAACATAAAAAATTAGGGTAAGAGAGAGAGAGAGATGATGAGAAAGTGAAATCAAATATTTTTATTAAGCTAAGGAAAATGCAGGAATGAGAAGGCAAGTGTATATCCCTTGATTTGTCAAGGGAACAATTTTAAAATTTACATGGTCAAGGATATAAATACCTAGAATATGATAGGTGAGTGGAGGAATAAAATGGGTAAGATGAGATGTTGAAGGTTGAGGGTTGTCAGATGGTCAATTCTAAGGTTCAATTTTATCATGCACCAAGTTTTGTTTAATGATATTTGCCTCTTAAGCAAGGTGCTTAAAAGGTTAAAACTAGGCTCATTGAAGAGATAAAAATTATGATGTGCTTAGTGTGCGCAAAGAGCTTCAAGGTGAAATTTCTCTTTTATGAGAGTGCATGAAAGAACCTTGATAGCTTGTGATTGTAAAATTATGGGCTCGTTTAAGAGCACTAGATAGAGAGATGAGAAAAATTTTGGGCTCATTGTAGAGAACCAAATAGAGAGATGAAAAAAATAATGGGCTCATTTAAGAGCGCTAGACAAATAGATGAGTAGAATTATGGGCTCATTTAACAACGCCAAATAAATAGATGAGCAAAATTGTGGGCTCATTTAAGAGCAAAAAATAGAGATTTTGGGCACATTTAAGAGTTTCAAGCAAAGAGTAGACCTCAAGGTAAAAATATCTTAGGTAAGAGCACGTACGAAAAACCTTAAGAGCCCTATATGTGCATGTTTTGGTGAGAATATACATGGATAATGTATAGTTGAAATTAGGTCTTTCAAAGTAGAAGAATATGTTAAAGGTGCTTCTTGAAATTAGTATTGGTGCCTTTAAGTAAGAGTATTAAATGATTGCATGCTCTAATAAATAGTATTTTGGACCACTAGTAGTGGGTCTTGATGAAGTTTAAAAAATAGGATATGAATTTACAGTGTATGGGTAAGGTCGTTTCTTAGAATAATTTAGGTTTTGCTATCAACAAGGACAAGTTGGTCCTTTTGCATGAGGTCATGGATACGATTTCAAAGTATTTTGCATTGATTGGTCAAATGACCATAACCTTGATGAAAAACACAATATTTATGGGGGGTTGTTTTTGAGATCTTACAAGTTTATAGGATGGGATATTAATCATTTTGGTTTCCATTAACTTCATCAAAATTAGAGCAATGGGTAGACCTAGTTGCACCTAAAAATATCTAGGTAGGGTAAGTTGTGGTTGGTTTTGTAGAGGGGGAAAACCTCCCTATCACGTACGATTCATTAGGGGGAGACAAGAATTCTGAAAAACTTTCCTCTTTGCCTTGCTTTAAATCATAGACATCTTTTATAATTACATTCTTCTCAATATGAATACAAAATAGTTGAACAAATAATTCAGTTGTCTCTTCAAAATTATTTAAAGAATGGTTGGGTAACTGATAGTACCATTCTAATGCTATGCCAACAAGCCTCTTAGGAAATATCTTCAGTAATAACATGTCATCATAGATGATATCATAGCAAGTTGTTCTAAATATTCTTAGATGCTCAATCAAATATTTTGTTACTTTGTATATAGGTAAAACCGGTATGGAAAAATGCTTAGGATAAGATATAGTAGCAACAATAGGATCTAGAGGTTGATTACACATATCTTTATAGTTTTATGTGAAAATAGAAGGTTGAATTATCTCCACTTTTGAAAAAAATTGTTTTACCATATTTGCCAAATTTTGCACCTCTGGATTACTATTATGCAATGCCCCTAAATTCCTAAAGGGAGGGATATATATATAGGTTGTTGAAAAGGAACTTGGATTATGTTGGAGGTATTGATACTGTTATGATATGTGGTACACAGTAGGGTAGGCTTAGTGGCATAGCTATGAGGAGGATAAGACCGCTATGCAGGAAAATATTACCATAGCAGATACATATATACAGCAGGTTACAAGCCAACGTATCCTCATCCAATCTTAGCTAGAAGCTCTAAGGGTACATTATGATGCTAGGAGGGAGGATCCCTCATCTTCACAGGTTGCTTTAGTATCTCCAGATACTCTAGTAGTGTAGTCATTACAGGGATTAGCAGGGTTGGATCAGGCGACAGAGATCAGGAGACTTTGGGCCCTGGTGTAGTAACATATTGATGATGGAGCACGGAGTGCTGTCTACATCTCTACCTTGAGGGGATCGATTGGGCTACTTAGGGGTGACATTTTGGAGATGCTTTCTATTTATAAGTTTTTTTAAATTAAAAGAGTATGTATAATATAGTTAGTGGCCATTTAAATATCATTTCCAACATCCATCCGGTATCTAACATATATTACAAATAATTCTAATAAACAAACTCTCATAAAAGAAATTGTTTTCTGATGATTGCATTGAAAATTGTTTGTTGCTATTTGGGAATTTTTGAGGTTTTCCATAAAACTCAAACACCCTAGTTGAATTATCAAAAGTTGTATATTGACCATACTAGACTTCTGAAATATAAGGCTTTTGCTAGCTAGGATAGACCCTAACTATTCATTATCCCTATGTGTGCAAATTAGTATATTTAGATAAGGCATAAGCATACCCCAATGTCAGGTGGGATTATTTCAGCCCATTACTAAGATTGGGGATCCTCAAGTGTCTATCCAATCCTAGGTTTATATTTCAATTGGACTAGACTACTAGGAGATACATGACACCTGAAGCTAGCTCTTCCACATTCAAATATTGATCTACACACAAGAGAAATGCTAATGTATCAGACATATAATCATGCGTAAGGTATGGTAGTGCTGACAATTCTAGGGATTCAAGATTGCCCCCTTATTTTCTTTAATTTATCGAGATACTTGCTCATGTAAAGTGATAAGAATCATTGTTTATTTTATTCTTCTCTTTTAGTGATAAAAACCACTATTTATATATCTTTTTTTCTTTGAGCAAGGGATTTGATATTGATAGGATTTCACTTTGAATTTGATCTTGATTTTATTTTATTTTTGAGAGTTTAACTTTGGAATTTCACTCAGGGTTTTCATTCTGGGATTTTGCTCCTTAATTTGTAAGCAAAGGATTTACTCGGGTAGGGGGTAAGCTTGTCCTTTTTCCAACTGTCAAAATTTCTTGAACTGTTCACACAGGGGGATAAGCAAGAATAAAAATTTCACTTCAGGATACCTGGTCCTGCTTCATAGCATTCATCTATCCCTAGTCTTAATTAGGATTGTTTATTTTGGATGTTAGTGATAGGATTTCGATATGCTAAGGGATATTAAAACTAGACTTCATCTACAAAAACAAAGCAATATTTCTACCAAACTCCTGAGAATATCACTAGGTATGGTTGAGTGATCAAAAAACCTTAGTATATTCTTCATAGCAACAAGAAGGGTTGTGTTGAAAAATACAATTACTCACACAGGTGAATGGATGATAATAAGTGCAAAGATGCATGATTGAAACACAAATGTGGTGTCATTTGTAAGATTGCAAACACAAACTATCCTAATGCAAGTGCAATAGATGGATATGCCTAACGCAATGTAAAATGACATGCATGTGCAAAAATGAAATGCATGCAATAAATGGGGTGCAATGATGCAAATGAAATGCATGCGGTAAATGGGGTGCAATGATGCAAATGAAATGCAATGTAATATTTTTGAATTTTGATATTTTTCTAATTTTTTTTAGATTTTATTGCTTTTTAATTTGACCAAAGGGCTTACATATGCCTTTGGAGCATTTTACTAGACGACCAAAGGGCTTACAAATGCCTTTGGGGCCTTTTGATGGTTCTAGACATAAAATGCTTTAAGGTGAACGATGTTGAGAGGCTCAGGATCTTCAATTACAGACCTAACCAATTAGCCAAAAATTTATCTCATAATTCTGATGGCAGATTTCAGTTCTTTTGGTTCTCTTTCAGCACAAGATCACCAACCTCAAAGTATCTCATATGGACTTTGTCATTGTAAGATCATTTTAAGCGCTTCTGATAAACATGAAGATGCTCAAGGGCATTCACACGATGTTCATCAAGTAGTCTCAATTAATCTAGGCGAGCATGTCCTGCAGTGTCATCATCGATGAACTATTTCAATGTGATGTACAATGTTGGAATTTCCAATTGTAAGGGCATAATGGCCTCAGTGCCATATACTAGTGAAAATAGAGTTTCCCTAGTGGGTGTCTGAATACTGGTCTTATAAGCCCATAATGTAAGAGGCAACTGGATGTGCCAATATTTATGTTCTTGTACCATATTTTTTAATATGGATACTACTATCTTGTTTGGAGCTTCAGCCTGACCATTTTCCTATAGATAATATGGAGTCGCAAAACTATATTTGATCTTGTACTTGAATGTCAAAGCTCTCACAAATTTATTCTTGAATGACGTGTCATTATACAAAATTATCTTGGATGGTATCCCAAAATGACTTATGATATTTGTGAGTATGAACATAGTAATACGTGCTTCAGTTGTCGTTGTTAATGGGATTACTTCCACCCACTTAGTAAAATACTCAGTAGTCGTAATAATGAATGTATACCGACCCGATGATAGAGGAGAGTTCTTACCGATGAGATCTAAACCCCACTAATAAAATAGTCAAGCATCTTGAATGGGATGTAAGGCTTGTGATGGTAGGTGTGCAATATTAGCATGATGTTGGCATTTAACGCATTTCTTGACATACACATTGCAATCCTTCTCCATAGTGGGCCAATAATAACCCATGTGAAGGATGTGCTTGATGATAGCCATCTCACTGAAATGGCCTTGCACGTACCATCGTGAGCTTGCAAAATTTCCCAAGATGATTCTTAGGGTTCAAGACAACAATGCAGAACTCCATCGTAGCTTCGAAGATACAAAATGTCTCCTAACAAGACATACTTTGTCACTTTTTGTTTAAATGTGTGTTTCATGGTATGCAATAATACCTAAGAGATTACACCAAAGCTTAATAAAGTCGTATATCTATGACATCCAATTCTGATAGCTCTTAGCCTCAACTGACAAGATAGCATGTTCCCCCTATAGTTCAACATTCATAAATACAGACTGGAAAACAACCTTATGGTGAATGGTAGTACCATTCATCGTAGGAACCTACGAGATCAATGATCCCCAAGGTGCTCTCTTGAGAAATTCTTTGGCTCTGTAGAACCATTCATGGTTCAATTCTACCTGAATCATGTTGATCGACTCTTTATTATCTGAAGCTTCGAGTTGCACAATAGAGTGTGACAATATTTTTACGTGAATAGTGGTAAAATCGGCAAACAGATTATGAGGGATTAAGGATCCCAAAGATGTCATAGTTTCTATAAATCTGATCGACGAATGAGGGATTTTATTGATGTCATACCATTCCAACTGAGCTAAATATGTATCAACAAGATCTTTGTAAGACTTCAGGACAAGACATCGACACTGAAAAAGCCCCTTCACTTGGTTAACAATGAGAAGGGAATCACCAAAGATATTTAACCTTTTAATATTCATGGCAATAGCAATTTGGAGGCCAAAAATTAGGGCTTTGTATTCAGCGTTATTGTTAGTGCAATAAAAGTCTAACTTGAACGACAAGGGCATAGGAGCACCTTGCGGTGTGAACAACACTATACCTACACTACACCCTTGCTCACACTTTGAACCGTAAAAGAACAAGGTCATATCAGCTTTGCTATCTGGTTTTTTGGGTTTGGGTGCTTCTGATAAGACAAAAACTCCATCATCAAGAAGCTCAATGGTGAGGGACCTAATATTTTCAAGAGGTACATTATCTAGTTGATCAGCTATGACCTATCTCTTAATGGAATTTTGGCTAATGAATTCCAATTCAAATTTTGTCAATATCATGATCCACTTTACAGTACGTGTATTATGATATGTCTTACTCATCATATACTCATCATATACTATATACTATATGACCTATCTCTTAAGAGTTTCAAGCAAAGAGTAGACCTCAAGGTAAAAATATCTTAGTTAAGAGCACGTACGAAAAACCTTAAGAGCCCTATATGTGCATGTTTTGGTGAGAATATACATGGATAATGTATAGTTGAAATTAGGTCTTTCAAAGTAGAAGAATATGTTAAAGGTGCTTCTTGAACTTAGTATTGGTGCCTTTAAGTAAGAGTATTAAATGATTGCATGCTCTAATAAATAGGATTTTGGACCACTAGTAGTGGGTCTTGATGAAGTTTAAAAAATAGGATATGAATTTACAGTGTATGGGTAAGGTTGTTTCTTAGAAGAATTTAGGTTTTGCTATCAACAAGGAAAAGTTGGTCCTTTTGCATGAGGTCATGGATACGATTTCAAAGTATTTTGCATTGATTGGTCAAATGACCATAACCTTGATGAAAAACACAATATTTATGGGGGGTTGTTTTTGAGATCTTACAAGTTTATAGGATGGGATATTAATCATTTTGGTTTCCATTAGCTTCATCAAAATTAGAGCAAGGGGTAGACCTAGTTGCACCTAAAAATGTCTAGGTAGGGTAAGTTATGGTTGGTTTTGTAGAGGGGGAAAACCTCCCTACCGCATAGGATTCATTAGGGAGAGACAAGAATTCTGAAAAACTTTCCTCTTTGCCTTGCTTTAAATCATAGACATCTTTTATAGGTACATTCTTCTCAATATAAATACCAAACAGTTGAACAAATAATTCAGTTTTCTCTTCAAAATTATTTAAAGAATGGTTGGGTAACCGATAGTACCATTCTAATGCCATGCCAAAAAGCCTCTTAGGAAATATCTTCAATAATAACATGTAATTATAGATGATATCATAGCAAGTTGTTCTAAATCTTCTTAGATGCTCAATCAAATCTTTTGTTACTTTGTATATAGGTAAAACCGGTATGGAAAAATGCTTAGGATAAGATATATTAGCAACAATAGGATCTAGAGGCTGATTACACATATCTTTATAGTTTTATGTGAAAATAGAAGGTTGAATTATCTCCACTTTTAAAAAAAATTGTTTTACCATATTTGCCAAATTTTGTAGAATTCCTGAAGGGAGGGATATATATAGGTTGTTGAAAAGAAACTTGGATTATGTTGGAGGTATTGATACTTTTATGATATGTGGTATCTTGTTGGAGAGGATAACTAACATTTGGTTGAATAGAGGCAAAAGTGTTGAGATTAGCAGATTGAGGAGGAAATTAAAAATAATTTTGAGTGACACTACTGGTTGGAGGAACTTGTGCATTTCTTCCAATATTGGTGGTTACAGTAGTGGCATAGGTTGGTTTATGGGTAGGATTACCATGATTCAAAGATTCAAACAAAGGGTTATCATGAACATGCCTAGGAGAGATGACTGGAGGAGAAAGAAGAGTCTCACCTCTTTCAAGTTGAGATTTTTGTTTCATAGTCTTAAGTAAATACTCCTTATGTCATTCCATAAAACCAAAAACATGATCAAATGATTTAAAAATGTAGTGATCCATAGGATCTTCAAGGGATCATAGTTTATTTTAGTTTCAACAGGTTCTTGCTCTTCTACATCAAGGTTAGGGTTCTCTCTATCAATATGATCATCTTTTGGGGAACATGACCATACTCAAGAAGATTTCTCTGACTTCTAAGGAAGGAAGCCATTAGAAGAAGCAAAAGGATAGAAAAGAATGCTAACAATAAGCACACATAAATATTCTTAAATATGTTATTAATGATCTACAACCAAACAAACAAATTAATGATCTTGTTTAAGGTTTTAAAATAAAAGGAGGTGTTCACATCGGGTTCACCAAAGATGTAGAGGGGGAAAACCACCCTACCATGTATGATTCTCAAGGTTGTATCCACAAGAGAAATCCTTGAGGTGAAACATGGGGGCTATGTTGTTCTCTACACTCGACGTGGAAGAGGAGAGAAGAATTCATCGAGAAATGGTTTTTAGGAATGTTTGATGTATTTGATTCAAGAAAATCACCTATGTTTGGCCTTTCTAAATTTATGTTGTAAAAGATAAAGGACAATGCAAAAATACAATATGCAAGAAAACAAGAACTAACCCTACAATGATTCTTCCTTTGAATTCTTTCTAACCCTAGGGTTTCAAGATAGAAAACATTCAAGCAAGGGCTCAAGAGAAGATGCACAATCAGTATTAACCTTAAGTGCACATTATATACTATTTTCCTTTTAAAAGCCTAGAATTAATTAATTACATATTCCTTTTAAATAATATCTAGAGTTTTAATAGAATTAACAAACACCCAACAAATAGCCTAAATAATAACTTAGGGAACTTATCTTATCCGATGGTTGATCCTAGATTTTATCCTTTGTCAAGTGATATCAACAATTTTTGTTCTTGCAATATAGCTTGGCAAACACTTAAACAATGTGATTATAATTAGGGAGTTTGCTTAGGCTGCTATATAGCAAATGGTTGGAGGCACAACAATCAAGCCCCCTATGTACTTTTAGCTGACCTTTGAAAATAGAAGCGAAAGTTGATCTTTGGAATATGAACAATCATAACAGAATACAACAAAATAGAACAATATAACAAAGCATAGAATATAACAAAGAAGATTTGTCAATGGAAAATTTGAGTCAAATATGACCCTTATTTTCCAAGGAGAAAACAAGGGATATAGGGAAAATTACTCACCTTAGTGGGTCAATTTTTTGTGTCTACAAGTTTGTTGAAGGGGAAGGGAATTTATGTATTTTCCTACATTTAATTGCTCTCTATTTTTAAGGGCATACTCCACACATGTGGCTAAGTCAATTGCACCTTTGAGGGACCACACCCTAGATTTCTCCAAAGGGTATGCTAGTTGGTAATTAAGGCTTTTGATGAAGATATTAAGAATTTCATATTGAGGAGGGATATGATTGAGTTTTCCTATAATGGTGTTCCACCTAATAAGAAAATATTTAAAGGATTAATGTTCAAATAGTTTTAGTTTTAGTAGGTCAATAAGGTTAAGTTTTCTTTCAATGAAGCTGGCAAAATATTGTATTAATGTGTCGTGAAGTCGGCAAAAGCTTTAAGGGAATATTTTGGTAGTTGATAATATCATTCTAGTGCACATCCCTAAGTCTTTTAGGGAATCTCTTGAGTAATAAGATTTCATTGTGTGCAATTTCATCACAAGCCATAAGAAAAGCTCTAAGGTGTTGAATAGGGTCTAGATCACCTTCAAATATTTTGAAGTTAGGTGTCATATATGTAGGAGAAAATGGATATTTGAGGAAAATAGATCTAAAGGTTGATTGAATAAGTGTTTATAATATTGATTATGATGGATAGATTTATTATAGATAGATTTTATTCATTTTTCTAATTGTTTTACTTGATAAATGAGGATTTGAACTTGGGAAGGTTGTTGATTAGACGATTTAGGAAGAGTATGTACAAGGGGATGAGTATTTATATGATAATTATAATTTGAGATATTATTTGAATTAGAAAGTTAAATAAATAAAGGAGAATAGGATTATTATTAGGGATGTCTAAATTAAAGTTGGTTTGAGAAGGTATAGAATATCCTATATTATTGTAGCATCCAAAAAGGCTTACACCTAACATTGAAATTGCTTAAAACGATGCAAATAGGCATACACAAATTGACAAGAATGAAAATAATCAAAATACAAAGATATTTTATTAATTTCAAATTGAATCAAGTTACAAATCCATACCTCTTAGGGATACCCATTTGATACAACAATTACAATAGTGTCAAATCCCCCTCAATGGTAGGTGCATTCCATATGCCTTTTAAAATGATACAAACTGCTCCATGGTGTCGATGACCTTCTTCTCCATTATTAGAGGCATTTTTTGCCTTGCATGTCAAAACCATGTTGATATCGCATGCAATAAACAACAAGAAGCATTAGTAATAAAGGATACCTCTATTGATGAGGCTTTTTGAGGAAATTGTATGAACACATGATGTTACTAGCATATAATCAAGAAAATGCAAGAAAGCTAGTAAACCTATAAAAAACTTGAAAATATGCTATGAATCATGTAAAGAAAAATCATATGTATCTATATAATGGCCTAATTATGAATTTGAATACATGGAAGTATGAAAAAGATTCATTAGTATCCTAATTGCAATATTGAAAGCAATATAACTAAACAACTAATTTTACCGGTCAAAAATCTCTAATAATGCAATCAAACCTAAATATGCCTAGTCTAATGCCATTAAACAAATCCTACAACTAGAAAGTAAGGAAATCAGGGATGATACCCTAACCGCGGCTCTATGGCACAGTGAGCACTGTTAGCCATGACTAACAACCGCAACAGAGATTGAAGTGTGCTTGTCCTCCAATTCAAAGGTTAAATCTCTGAATCCTCTTACCAAAATTGATGGTCAAGGGTCGCCTCTGTGTACTCTGACAGATTTGGTGGTTGAATTGCTCTGATTGCGCGTGAAATGGGCATAATTGAGTTTCTTGGCTCTCCTAACCTCCTAGGGCCTCCATGGCTATAATTTCCATTTTGATCTCTCAATTAGGGGCAAGAAAGCAATATCACAATGCAATTATGTGAGTTTTGAATTCGACAGGGCTTCGTTGCTCAAATTCACCTATGCATCTCCAGATGGTTTCCCCAATTTGGAGGGGATTTTATAGCACTTGCCAAGGGCTAGGGGTAGCTTCATGAGGAAGCCAAGATCAATATTGGGTAGTTGAGTTTATTGGATGGAAATATTGAGAACCTTCCTCGCTCAAACCACTCCAATATGCAACCAATTAGCCGTTGCAATCGATTTTGGGTCGGATGAATGTGAACTGATTCTGACTGCTAGTCATGGCTGATAGGCGCGATTAGCACTACTATTCATGGGTGTCAACCATGGTTAACACTGATTATGTCAAACTACCTAATTGAGTGATTAAAACCACTGCTATACCTTGGTATTTGTCCAAGGTCTTCCATATGATCTTCTAACATGTCCCATATGAGTAGTCACCTCGACATGATGCGTTTTAGGTGTCTACAAATGCCCCTTTTGAGATAAATTATGATATCGAACAACATTGAGCAAAAATAGACCTCCTAAAATGATGTCATAGGTTAGATGATGATCATTAGTCTAATCAACATTAGATGCTCAGGGTCCAGCAAAAGGATGCGCATCCTAGAATCATTGCTTCCAACTGGATGGAAGGCTTAAATTTGCAAAGCTTTGGCAAGCTCCAGCGGCGATTGGGTAGCTCAAGGCTACTATAGGCTTTTGTGCCATATAGATCTGAAAGGAGGAGAGATACTAACTTAACTATCATATTTTATTTTTGCCCCAACAAAGGGTAAGCTTATGATAGTCATTGGCAATGATTCGTAAGACGAACGTAATTTTGACAAGATCAAGAGATCTACGATAAAGGGATCTTTTGTTGAATTTGATTATGATTATGATATTATGACTACCTCCTCAAGCGACGAGTTGATGAGGGTAGGAAAATTAAATGAAGCGATGAGTTGCTTAACCACTATGAATTACTTTGAACAAAATAAGATTTAGCATTTGATAATTGATTAGGCCTAATCAGTTATGATTGCAACTGTTAAGAGTAATTATACATCTCTATCCCATGGAATGGTCCAACCTTAATGGCCTTCTTAGGGAATCAAGATGATAACAATTCTAATTAGGCATATGTTGAATCATATTGTTCGATGATCTGCTGAAAATATCATAGAAGAAATGATATGATTGCTTCATTCTCGTGGAGCAGTTTGGTTGTTTGGGCCTTCTTAGGGTTTGAAATGAAGCATATCAATTCAACGATGACAAATTTACCCCAAAATATCCTTATGGTAATTTAATTATCCTATCAAATTGCATGAAGCGCAAGTCACTGCAACTGCTAAGTGTATAGGGTGAAGTACTAGGTATAAGGCGCATTTGGATTTGTATATTATCTGATTTTTTTTGTTATTTTTAATGTTTTTGAAAATTCTGATCAAATGGGTATTTTTAATTTAGCAATTTTTAGCTCCTCACGGTGGGATTTTTTAGCATTTATTGTAGTTTGCTAGCTGCGTTTGCAAAAATCAACTAGTTTTTCAAAATTTTCTAGCCGTGACTGATAGTCGTGATCAGAAAACCCTAGTTCTGCGCCTGCGGGTGTCAAACACGGTCAGGTGAAAAATAAGAAATATTTAAAAAAATTGTATCATTTTTGATGTCATTTTCAATTTGATAGCTTGCAAATCTTGAGTGCTCTAATATATGAGTAGACATTTCTAATGTGAAGCACTACTAGAACTCAACCTCACCACCAACCGCATCGATGGTAGCCCAACTTGGAGGAGCCGGTGCTACAAAGGTAGGAGCACACAAAACCCTTGACCATTTTTATTTTACTGGTTTTAAAATTAACCTCATTAATTAATGGGTCAAATGAACCTCATTAAACTACCGGTAATGAACCTCACCCTAGTTAGGTTTAGCTTAAGTTAGCTTATGGGGAGGGTTAAAATTATTTTGTTTTTGTTTTTGTTCTTTTTGTTTTATTATTTTTTTAAAGTTTTTGGGGGGTCTCGGGATGAGGAAGGACCTTGAAAAGGCCTTCCCTCCTGACCACAACTGGCAGGCACGGTCCCCAATTGGAAAATTGGGGGCCGTGGCTATCAGCCGCGATGGGATTTAAATCCCAACGGTAAAAAAATTGACCGCCATACTGACCACGGGTTTGAGCCGCGGCTTGAAACCTTAGCAAAAAATTTTAATTGTTTTCAATTTTTGTGAATTTTTTCAATTTTTTCAATTTTTAAATGTGTTAATGATTTTTTTTGAAATTTTGAGTGCATTTTCGATTTTTAAGTGCTTTTATGATTTTATAATTTTGTTTATCATTTTTAAGTTGTTTTTTATGTATTTTTGGTTGATTTTCTTTATTTACTTTTGCCTTATTATCTGCCATCGACCAGACTCTGACCGTGAGGGTGAGGGAATCATATATCCTTTGCAACCTATGTGGTGCCTTGACCTAGGTGGAGTAAGATTGGTTTACAGCTATGGGATTTGGCTATGTCTTGCACCTCCCCAACATTAGGGCCGATCAGGCCTATATGACTGCATTGGCCCGATGCTGGGATATGCGGACCAACACCTTTCACCTTTTGACAGGTGAGATGACCGTTATGCTGGAAGATATCTACCACATCTTCTGACTCCCTCTATATGGCAATGCCATCACATATTCACCAACGAATGTGAAGACACTATGATCTTCGATGGTCGCAATGAGGTAGCAGAGCAACACACACCATGGAGGGGTCCATATTGAGCATTAGTACACCTAGCAGGTCTTCTCCCAATGAGCAACTATCTTCATGCACCTGATCATGCAAATTTTCCTACTGACTCTTCCAAATCGAGGCTCCCTTGGAACCTCTTGGCTAGGACATAGGATGCCTTAGATAGCCATATAGATTAGTCCCTGATCCTGTCCCAGGGGATTGCCCTACTAGCGTAGATCTATAATGAGATGTATCATATTATGCAAAGGAGCAGAGTAGGCATCGATTTTAGCCTACTACTTTAGATCTGGGGATGGTAGCATATTAAGATCAAGCACCCCACTAGTTTTCCAATCAAGATCGACACCATTCTAGAGGTGTGCTAGTGCTATGCAGCATGTTGGCCTCATGAGTAGGAGGGTTTTTGAAGTTGGTCTCACATAGGGTACCTAGTGCACTACATTGGACAATTTACAAGACTATAGGTGGGTCAGATTGATTGGCACCCATACCTAGACTGTCCTCCATGGACAGAGGTTGGTGACCAATTACGTTGGGCATGCATAGACATATGGCTCCTCAAACACAAGTATGAGGTATGAGAGTTCTTTTACTTCTCCTACATTACCCGACAGTTTGGGATCAAGCATGACATTCCAAAGCTGCCTACCATCTACCATTATCTCAATTTAGAGAGGGACTTGACCTGGCCCAGGGTGACTCCATTAGGGGATGAGGACAACAAATTTTAGGAGTCAGGACTAACCGATGCAGGGACTACTCTTGACTATGACACTTGGTGGACCCTAAGTGTATGGCAGGGTTTTGATGGCCCCTTGGTAAGGGTAGCAAATGATGCAACCGAGGGCACAAAGGGAGTCGAGGTTGATCCTCATGATCATCAAGTTCATTAGAGTAATGAGGGTGGATGAGGCAAGGGAGCCACAGAGGAGGCACCCCTAGCTAAGGATAAGGGTGACGCTCTTGAGGAGGGAAAGGTCATACTTGATAGCGAGGTTGGATAGCTCAAGCTCTTTGTAGACACAACTTCTACACTAGGACACCACCATTGCCACCTTACAGGAAAAGGTGGGGGATCTATAGTATCAACTCATAGTACGGTAGACTTAGTGGCACAACTATGAGGAGAAGACCTCTATGCAGGAAAATATTACCATAGCAGATACAGATATACAGCACATTACAGGCCAACATATCCTCATCTAGTCATAGATAGAAGCTCTAAGGGTATAGTATGATGCACTACGGGCTAGGAGGGAGGATCCCTCCTCTTCACAGGTTGCTCTAGCACCTCCAGCTACTCTAGTAGTGTAGGAAGTACAAGGATTAGTAGGTCTGGATCAGGGGGTAGAGATCAGAAGACTCTAGGCCCTGGTGCAGTAGCATATCGATGATGGAGCACAGAGTGTTTCCTACATATCTACCTTGAGGGGATCGATTGGGATACTCAGGGGTGAGATTCTAGAGATGCCTACAGATTCAGGGTCTTAGAGGACTCACACTTGAGAGACAGGCCATTCCTTAGCTAGCTCCAGTCGTATATCACACAGTTCAGAGAGGACCTCTGGTGCCAAATCTAGGAGGACTCACAAAGATTGTGGAGGTGACAGTGGAGCCTCTCAAACTAGGGGTGTAGGCAATACTACTTAGTATAGATCTTATAGATACTATTGTACCATGTTTATGTGTAAGGTAGAGGACCTACACAAATGTAACCTACGGGCATTTTTGACACATGCTAATGTACTATTGATTATGTACATTTTTTAATACACATATATATGATCTGACATTGAGACTCATTATATGTACAGTTTATTTGTTTTATTATTTTATGATTTTATGATATGCATATGGATGCAATGCTTAGATGGGATGTTCATTTTATGCTATATGATGTGATGTATAGATGACATGCACTAGATAGATGATGAATGTATGATTTGAGATGCAATGATATACATGTGTATGTGGACTACTTATGATGAATGTATAAGAATGTGATATATGATGTTTAAATGTATGTTTGATTTATTGTACTTGTATGCATTTAATTAATGCTTTTATGACAATCTATGCCATGTATGTATTGCATATATATACTTTATTTTTCCCGATGATTTTTTGTAAGTGGACATGTATGCTTTAATCACTTAAAACATCATGTATGAATGCAGTATGAGTTTAACAATCTACTGGATGACACCACAGAATGTATAACAATCATGAGATGTAATTGCTATATCTTTTTATGAAATTTGATAAATTGTGCACCCATATGTGAGATGCAATTATATATGCTTTCTATTTATAAGTTTTTATAAATTAAAAGAGTATGTATAACATAGTCAATGACCATTTAAATATCATTTATAACATCCATCCGATATCTAATACATATTACAAATAATTCTAATAAACAAACTCTCATAAAATAAATTGATTTTTGATGATTGCATTGAAAATTGTTTGCTGCTATTTGGGAATTTTTGAGGTTTTCCATAAAACTCAAACACCCTAGTTGACTTATCACAAGTTGTATACTGACCATACTAGACTTCTGAAATATAAGGTGTTCGCTAGCTAGGATAGACCCTAACTATTCATTATCCCTGTGTGTGCAAATTAGTATATTTAGATAAGGCATAAGCATACCTTGATGTTAGGTGGGATCCTTTAAGCCCATTGCTAAGATTGGGGATCCTCAATTGTCTATCCAATCCTAGGTTTAGATTTTAGTTGGACTAGACTACTAGGCAATACATGATACCTGAAGCTAGCTCTTCCACATTCAAATATTGGTCTACACACAATATAAATGCTAATGTATTAGACATATCATCATGCATAAGGTACGGTAGTGCTGAAAATTCCAGGGATTCAAGCTTGCCCCCTTATTTTCTTTAATTTATCGGGATACTTGCTCATGTAAAGTGATAAGAATCATTGTTTATTTTATACTTCTCTTTTAGTGATAAAAACCACTATTTATTTTGTACTTTTCTTTCTCTTTATATATATATATATTTTTTTTTCTTTGATCAAGGGATTTGACACTAATAGGATTTCACTTTGAATTTGATCTTTATTTGATTTTATTTCTGAGGGTTTAACTTTGGAATTTCACTCGAGGATTTCATTCTGGGATTTTTCTCCTTAATTTGTAAGCAAGGGATTTACTCGGGTAGGGGGTAAGCTTGTCCTTTTTCCAACTGTCAAAATTTCCTGAACTGTTCGCACAAGGGGATAAGCAAGAATAAACATTTCACTTCAAGATACCTGATCCCGCTTCATAGCATTCATCAATCCCTAGTATTAATTAAGATTTTTTAGTTTGGATATTAGTGATAGGATTCCGATATGCTAAGGGCTATCAAAACTAGACCTCATCTACAAAAACAAAGTAAGATTTCTACCAAAATCTTGAGAAGACCACTAGGTATGGTTGAGTGACCAAAAAACCTTAGTATATTCTTCATAGCAACAAGAAGGGTTGTGTTGAAAAACAAAATTACTCACACGGGTGAATGGATGATAATAAGTGCAAAGATGCATGATTGAAATACAAACATGGTGTCTTTTATAAGATTGCAAACACAAACTATCCTAATGCAAGTGTGACGTATGGATATGCCTAATGCAATGCAAAATGACATGCATGTGCAAAAATGAAATGCATGCGGTAAATGGGGTGCAATGATGCAAATGAAATGCAATGTAATATTTTTGAATTTTGATATTTTTCTTAAAAAAAATTAGATTTTATTGCTTTTTAATTTGACCAAAGGGCTTACAGATGCCTTTGGAGCCTTTTACTAGATGACCAAAGGGCTTACAAATGCCTTTGAAGCCTTTTGATGGTTTTAGGCATAAAATGCTTTAAGGTGAAGGATTTTGAGAGGTTCAGGCTCTTCAACTCCTTCCAACGATGTTAAGCGATATGTCCCAGGTCCAATCTTCTCAAAGATGATATACGGACCTAACCAATTATCCACAATTTTGTCTCACATTTTTTATGGCAAATTTGAGTTCTTTTGGTTCTCTTTCAGCACAAGATCACCAACCTCAAAGTATCTCATATGGAATTTGTCATTGTAAGCTCATTTTAAGTGCTCCTGATAAACATGAAGATGCTCAAGGGTATTCATACGATGTTCATCAAGTAGCGTCAATTGATCTAGGTGAGCTTGTCATGTAGTGTCATCATCAATGAACTCTTTCAATGCGACGTACAACATTGGAATTTACAACTGTAAGGTCATAATGGCCTTAGTACCATTTACTAGTGAAAATAGAGTTGCCCTACTGGATAATATGGAGTTGCAAGAGGCAACTGGATGTGCTAATATTTATGATGTTCTTGTACCATATTTTTTAATATGGATATCCCTATCTTGTTTGAAGCTTCAGCCTGCCCATTTGCCTATGAATAATATGGAGTTGTAAAACTGTATTTGATCTTGTACTTGAATGTCAAAGCTCTCACAAATTTATTTTTGAATGACGTGCCATTATAAAAAATTATATTGGATGGTATCCCAAAATGACTTATGATATTGGTGAGTATAAACTTAGCAATACCTGCTCTGGTTGTCGTTGTTAACGGGATTGCTTTCACCCACTTAGTAAAATAATCAATAGCCATAATAATGAATGTATACCGACTTGATGATAGAGGAGAGTTCTTACCGATGAGATCTAAACCCCACTGAGAAAATGGCCAAGCCTCTTGAATGGGTTGTAAGGCCTATGATGGCAGGTGCGCAATATTAGCATGATGCTGGCATTTAATGCATTTCTTGACATACACATTGCAATCCTTCTCCATGGTGGGCCAATAATAACCCATGTGAAGGATGCGTTTGACGATAGCCATGTCGCTGAAATGGCCATCGAACGTACCATCGTGAGCTTGCGAAAATTTCCCAAGATGATTCTTGGGGCTCAAGACAATGAAGGAGAACTCCATCGTAGCTTCAAATATACAAAATGTCTCCTAACAAGACATACTTTGTTACCTTTTATTTAAATGTACGCTTCGTGGTATGTAACAATCCCTGAGAGATTACACCAAAGCTTAAGAAAGTCGTATATCTATGACATCCAATTATGATAGCTCTCAGCCTCAACTGATAAGATAACATGTTCCCCCTACAGTTCAACATTCACAAATGCATACTGGAAAACAACCTTATGGTGAATGGTAGTATCATTCACCATAGGACCCTACGAGATCAATGATCCCCAAGGTGCTCTCTTGAGAAATTATTTGGCTTTATAGAACCATTCATGGTTCACTTATACCTGAATCATGTTGATCGACTCTTTATTATCTGAAGCTTCATGTTGCACAACAAAAAGTGACAACATTTTTACGTTAATGGTAGTAAAATCGAAAAACAGATTATGAGGGATTAAGGATCCCAAAGATGGCATAGTGTCTATAAATATTTTTGATGAATGAGAGATTTCCTTGATGTCATACCATTCCAACTAAGCTAAATATGTATCAACAAGATCTTTGTAAGACTTCAGGACAAGACATCGACACTGAAAAAGCCCCTTCACTTGGTTAACAATGATAAGGGAATCACAAAAGATATTTAACCTTTTAATATTCATGGCAACAGTTGTTTGGAATCCCAAAATTAGGGCTTTGTATTCAACATTATTTTTAGTGCAATGAAAGTCCAACTTGAACAACAAGGGCATATGAGCACCTTGTGGTGTGAACAACACTATTCCTACACCACCCCCTTGCTCACACTTTGAACTGTCAAAGAACAAGGTCATATCAACTTTGCTATCTGGTTCTTCAAGTTTGGGTGCTTCTGATAAGACAAAAACTCCATCATAAAGAAGCTCAATGGTGAGGGGCCTAATATTTTCAAGAGGTACCTCAGTGATTTGATCATCTATGACCTATCTCTTAATGGAATTTTGACTAATGAATTCCAAATCAAAATTTGTCAATAACATGATCCACTTTGCAGTACATGTATTATGATATGTCTTACTCATCATGTACTGTAAAGAGTTTTGTTTTGATATGACATACGTCGTATGAATTAACATATAATGTCGCAATTTCTTTGTAGCGAACACTACTGCTAAACACAGTTTTTCCATGTATTTGTATCCTAGCTCATAACTCACCAAGGTTCAGCTAATGTAATATATGGTTTACTCTTTGCTTTGCATGTTCTTTTGGGCTAACATGGTCCCTAATGCAAATTCAATAGTCGATATATATAGCAAAAAATGCTCATTTGATCTTGATGGAGCTAGCACTGGTAGCGTGACCAGGTATTGCTTAATCTCAGCAAAGGCTGCTTGATAGTCCTTGTCCCAATTGAATGGGACTCCCTTGTGTAGCAGTCTATTCATGGATCGACATTTAACTGATAACTATGCGATAAATTGCTTTATGAACGCTACTTTGCCCTATAGGATTTTTAATTCCTTGATATTTATCAAAGAATGCATTTCTAAAATTACATTGACCTTCGTTGGATCAACTTCGATGCCTCATTTTGAAATGATGAATCCCAAGATTTTTCCTAAAGTTACACGAAATACGCACGTCTTAGGATTCAACCTGAAATTTTGCTCTATCAGGTGATCGAAGACCTTTTTCAAGACCTCAGCATGCTCTAAATGTAGTAATGACTTCGCCAATAAGTCATCGATGTAATATTCTAAGATCTTATGCATATAGTCATGAAAGATATATGTCATAGCCCACTGATATGTGGCACCAACATTTTTGAGACTGAATGGCATAACCTTATAGCAAAACGTCCCCATGACGTTATGAACATGGTTTTATGCTAGTCTTCAGGCTTAATCCAAATTTGATTATAACCAAAAAAACCATCCATTAGGGAGAGCATTTCATGACCCATATTTGCGTCTACAATAGCATCTATGTTTGGAAACGAGAACAAATCCTTTGGTGTTACCTTATTGAGGTCTCTAAAATTTGTACAAATATGAATCCTTCTATTAGGTTTTCCTACAAGCACCATGTTTGATACCCATTTCGGATAGTCAATGGAAATGATAAACTCTACATACAATAGCTTTTGCAATTCATATTTTACCATTAAGGCTACTGTCGGATGCATCTTCCTGAGTTTTTTCTTGACTGGCTTCTTTGACAGATCTAGCGAAAGGTTATGAGTAACCAATTTTGGATCTAGACCTGGCATGTCCTTATAAGTCCAAGCAAAGAGAGCAGGTCTATCTCTCAGTAGAGGGATGAGGTTGGCACACTCATCAGCAGATACAATTTCTCCAAATTTAACTTTCCTTGTATTGGTGGGATTATTATTGATATCCACTTTGAAGGTTTCCTCTACTAACATATGGTATCCCTCCTCAAGTTGATGAGGTGTAGGGATCAAGTGGATGCCATCTACTAGGTTTATGGGTTTCGCATTGGAATAATCCTCGGCATGATAAACATCATGTGCACAGCCTAGCACAAAATGAAAAGGTTGCAACATTTCTTTGTTAGGGAAGAAATATTTAGGCTCTAGTGGTGATTCAATGTGATCCCAATCAATAGCATCTACATCAAGACACAATGGTTTGGAAGGATCGGCTAGATTGTGAAGTGGAGTGGTCAAATAAATGGAGATCATATTGATGGAATGGATCATGTCTCCAAGACCATGTGTGAGTGATTCTATATTGATATAACTTCCATCCCCGAGATGTGGTTCTAGGGGTATGGGGATCTCTGGATACGATCTATGAATAGACTCGAGAATAGGATCGCTAGGCTCAAGGAGGTCTCTGAACATTGGTGGATCAGGGAAGACCATATGATAAATACTATCTAGGTTAGGAAATATTCCTCTGAGGCACGAGTGGATATTGATATCTCTATGCATATTCATTGTAGTGTATGGCACATTACAATGATTTAAGTAGGGAGGCCCTAGATAGACTCTCTTTGTTTCATATTCATCATCACTATCGTAATAGAGACCTTCACCACTATTGACTAGAATCGGGTGATTGGGAAGGTGGGGCCCCATGAAATCCCACTCTCAATAACTTCTATCATCCATGAAGGATTGATTATCCTCAACGACTATATCTGAAGGTAATAGATGACATAAATTAAGAGGGCCTAGATAAGCCAAATTAATCTCATACTCAAATCGCTCATTGTTTGAGGACTCACCATTATCATCAATGTCGTATATGCAAATCGGTCCACCTCTCTTAGAAACGGACTCTGTTATGTCCTCGTACGAATGATATTCTGACTTGGAATCTTTTGCTATGCCAGCATTGCAAACCTGTAGGCCTATGTTGTCGATTGTTGCATAGATTTTTTCATCCAAGTTTTCTATTGGTATAGGATCTGGACCGGTCTCCACCAAGATATATTTGTGATATGTCTCGGGTGGTCCTATAGTGACATAAGACACTATCCTATTATCCCTCCTAAAATAGGTAGGATTAGGGTGATAAGGATTGAAGTCGACTTCACCCCCCAGACTGAGATATAGGTGGTCTAGAGATGCCATGAGGAGTTCATAATGTCCTCCGATATAGTATCCTAACTCGAACCTGTCAGTAGGAAACTAATACTAAGGTTCATACGGCCTCCTACGTCCCTGCTCAAATAATTTGAGACCTTAACCATGACAATGGTAACACTCAAAATATCGCAAGGTATACTCCAAGTTAGAAAGATAATGAACATTCACAGTAAATGGCTCATCATCACCTTCATCCATGAGGGTGTGAGATGTAAGCTGGTTGAGCCCTCTATAGATGAAATTAGTTTAGTTAGGAGGTACCCCTAGTGTTACAATCATTCCTATGAGAAGGCGATGGGCATGTGGTCGGCCCATGTCTCATGCAGTATTGATGATCAGTGTAAACATCACATTATGCATAATATATTTCCTGAATCTGGGATTAACCAAATGAATGATCACCTACGATGCAGATGACCCTGTTGAAGATGCAAGAAAAATGGGTTGAGGTGCCTCTTCGACTCATACTCAAGCATTCTCTACTTCCATCAGAGTAGGAACCTCTATCACAACTAGTTTGTGCACTTGCTTCATCTCTTTTTCACCCATATTTGCTTTTACCTTCCTATCATCCCAATGCATCACAGATGCCAATTGTCTAGTAGAAGCAACTGTCGTCTGCTCCAATCGTTTAGATACAAACATTGTAGGTTTGGCACACACTTATCTTATTTTACCTCCTGGCTCTTTGATAGGTGATGTAGGTCATATGTCTAGGTGCATTGAGGGGAGCACAAAATCCCTTGATAAATATGCTAGATTCATGTATTTAAATGGTTCTTCATCTGAAGGCACTATGTGAACCTATCCCTCATGCACGTATTTGATACACTAATGGAGAATAGAGGGGACACAATGTATTTCTCATATCCAAGGCCTCCCTAAAAAGATGTTGTATTGCATGGTGCTTTCGATCACATGACACATCACAGGGATGGTATTTAGTCCAACCTGGATCGGAAGAACTATGGTACCTATCATCGAGCATAACACATCATTGAATGCTCTCAAGGTGAAAGTGGAAGGTACAATATGTGATTTCGATAGCTTTAAATATTTCAACACCTTGGTCATGATAATATTGATTGATGATCTTGTATCAATAAAAACCCACTTTAAAGGTATGTGACTCACACACGCAATAATATGGAGTGGTGGGTCTACTATGACAGTGGAAACTATCTTGACTTCATGATCATGAAACTGTATGACCAGTTTTTGGAACTATTGCACGTGTCCCACGAATTGTGTGAACACTTCAGGATCCTAGGACTATACTTCTATGGACCTTAGAATATCCATAAGCATCTCCCTATGCTTAGGAGACTACTAAATTAGCTCATAAATCAATAGCTTTGCTGGAGTTATCTGTAGATTTTGAACTAACCTAATTCTGATTGTTACCACCGGTCTAGTTGGTGGGCCTGGCACATTTTGAGCTTGGACTCTAATGGGAGTTGGAGGTTGATTTGGTCTTTCATACCTCACGTGCCTTGTGACAACATTGACCATTCTAAAAAACCCGTGGGTTGGTGGTTTGATTCATACTTGATTGACCTAGCCAACATTATTCCTTGGAACCTTGTGGTTGGGCAGAGAATTCTTGTAAATCCCCATATTCTAATTATCTGGTGATTGTGGATTATCCACAAGAAGCGTACCTTTCTCAATCATGTTATGCACTAGATGTTTGAAATACCAACATACCTCTATGTCGTGACCTTTCATATGATGAAATATGCAGTATTGATCATCTTTATACCCCTTAGGCTTGGGTTGATTGGGGTCCACCATTTTGACTTCT
The DNA here is from genome assembly GCA_028583015.1 of Wollemia nobilis. NCBI lineage: Eukaryota > Viridiplantae > Streptophyta > Pinopsida > Araucariales > Araucariaceae > Wollemia > Wollemia nobilis. The sequence goes on along the minus strand of JAQPPZ010000689.1, from coordinate 4,428,611 downwards.
GGTAAGTTTATTGCCTTTGCCTTGCATAACTGATGGAAAATCGTTGTTAACAATTTTGATAATTGTGTGAATATACAAGGAGGGTGTCTTTCTTTGTATTTACCCCTCTGGTTGTTGCACTACTCATATTGCACAGGGGGAGGTTGGGCTTGATAATTTCGTTGTTGCTACCCCTTATATCCTTTCTAAATATTTAGAACCACCTGATTAACATGGGTCGGCTTGGCCTATTTTTTCTCAATGCTTTTCTTGTTTCATTCCTTATTATATTTTATTTTCAAGTTACCCTCATGTAACTTGATATCCTCAATCACTTTGGCTTACGCCAAAGCCTCTTCGAAGGTCTAATATTGCTACAACTATAAAAATAAAAAAATGTGATTTGCATAACTTTTCATAAACATCTGAATTAGTTCAATAGCAGGGATGGAAAATGATGTCTTTTCCATCATATTTCTCCATCGTTTCTTGTAATCCATAATTTTTTCCTCATCATGTTGTATTAAAGCATCCAGCTCAGATAAGTTCACTTTCTTCTTGATTCCAAAGGAGAATTTTTCAAGAAATGCATAAGCCAATTGCTCAAAATTGGTGATATTGTGCCTCTTAAGTTGATTGAACCACTCCCAGGATAGGCCTAAGAGGGTCGTAATGAAGGTCTGTAAGAGCAGGGCATCATTACTTCCAATATGAAAGCATACATCCAAAAAACTCGTGATGTGCTCCTAAGAATACTCCTCTCCTCTAAAATTCTTCAGCTTAGGCTTTTCAAAATGCTTGGGATAAGCCAAAATAGGCATTTACAGACATAAAGGTTCATTAATAATTTTACTCAAGATTGGCTTTTGATAAGTTGTTCCTTGCTTTTCTATAGCTTTGACCTTTTCTGCCAAGACTTTATAATCCTGTGAAGATAAAAACTCCTCTTCTATGGATTTCCTTAGAGGCACCTTAGGAGGCACGTTCCTCTTCAATCGAGGCGAAGGAATAGGCTCGTCCTCCTCCTCGACTTGGGATATTTCCAGATATTCTTGATCTAATTCATCTCCTACTTCTTATTCATATTGCCTATGCCGACGATGCTTAGGTGGAGGGTACCCATATCTATGTTGGTTCATATAGCGAGTACAGGTATCTATATACTTAGGGTGTAAATCAGGTTGCAAAGCCACTCATCTATCAATGTGCTCCCTATGCTCACTATGGGAATGTAAACTGACACTCACTAGTCGATCCTCCCTCTCAACATGCTCCTTTTGATCAAGGATGCGTTGCTCATGCATTTCTTGCTCATATAAGCATTGTATGATGAACCTTTACCTCTAAGTGTTCTCATTTTTTAGGAATTCACGCTCTTCCTGGACATCCTCCAATTGGTCTTGGAGAATCTGACGTCTTTGCTCTGACACCAGCTTGTGATATATATCTATGTGACCATTCGTTTGAGGCATTTGGTGTGTGCATTCTATTCGAGCGGCTTTGTGGGTGTGTCCTCTTATGGAATGACCTGCTATGCTCTTGCCCTTATCTATTAATATGACATTCATGTCTAGATTTTGCCTACACTTTGTACCTGTATGAGATGTTGGGGCATGCATATCTCGAGAATGCTTGGAGCACTCTCCAAATTCTTTGATAGTCCTAATGGTACTACCGCTATGCACACTCACAGGATGAGAAGGCATAGGAGTAGGCTTGTAACCTAGATGTCATAGAAATTTACCCAAACCATCCAACTATTTGCGACACCAAGGCTCATGAGGTGGCGTACCGTTGGCTCCCACTTTAGATACGTCTATAGTGATCCTACAAGGCTCATCTTTATTGGGATTTTGAGCGGGCCTATGCTCGAAAGTGGTCCTATCCATTTTCTCTTGGATGGCAGATCCTGAACTAGTCTATACTCAGATGTTGAGGACCTCAAGTCTCCCTTAGATGCAGGATGAAGGGGTACCAATCTGGATCTCTCAATGACAAACTCTTTAGCAGATCCTGTGGATGCACGTAGAGTGCGATCATGGTAAATGTTGATATGTTTAGAACCCCCATGTTGGGAAGATCCATGATCTGATCTATATCTCGAGGAGTTTCTAGTAGCTTGTCATACTGAGGTATTCTCAATAAGATCCACATGCATAGAATTGTCCCCTCTAATACTCGTCGAATGATGTTCGGGAGGATTCTATGATTGAGGGCACTATGCATCTTGTTGTGCATTGGGTGGAGCTTCAACCTCAACCTCCGATCTACGCCTGGGTCAGCCTCTCAATGTAGCCACCATGATATTGTTTTATCTCTTGTGTAAGTTTTAAAACAAACAAAATAAACAATGGTGATTATCTCTTTTAAAGTTTAAAGTGAGCCCTAAAATGTTTGATGTGTTTTGTAATTTGTTGTATCAATAAGTAACTCTCATCATGTTTTCAAAATGTTGATGATATACTCAATTGTTGAAGGGCTTTCACATGTATGCTCGCAGCTCGACAACCTGGCTATGAACTCCAAGTCATGTAATCCCCCCAAAGTGTGGCAATGAAAGTCCACACTCGGGCAGGGAGCACAGGTCCTACCAATCCTCACTTCGATACCCCTTGCGCAGTGATACTCCCATTTGAAGAGGAATGCATGCTATTTTGCATGGTTAGGATGGATATTGGATTCAGTATTGTTCTAGTAACAAAAGGTTCAAGGGAGTTGGGCCAATGGATGGAAATCATTGCCATCGTCGTTGAACCCTACTAGTGGTTGGATGTGAATTCCAAATCACTAGTGTTTAAGTGTGTCATGGTGTGTGGGGTTTTTTTTATTTTGCATGAAAATAAAATGCATAAAACAACACTCAAATGATTCTTCTATATGCTATGCAAAAGGAACGTTCAATTTCAGAAAGTATGCATGATTAAACTATATGATTTTCAAATAAAATACACACTAATGAATGATGAAGAGATGGCCACTGAATTGGGACTCATACAAGCAAACCAACACATAAGAAGGGCCTAGACCGCTAGATACTAGGGTGGATTACACTCAGAGGTCTGTTGTTCCTAGCAGCAACTAGTGAAGCCTTAAGAAAAAGACCTAAGGACTTAATACATTTTGTCTTCTTTGTTGCATTCCCTAATTATGCTAGCACTTTAATTATTCTAGAAAAAACATAGACACAGAATAGGGAAAATCAAATAAAAATGGATCCTACCTCAAATCCCCATCCGATTAAGCTTTTTCTCCCTACTGTACGGCCTGTCTGGTGCTGACCATGATTCTGTGGTGTGGTTGTGACTGTTGCCTGCGGGTTTATTCTGCGATGACAACTTTTGATCGTAGCTGTCAACAACGGCTAGCACCTATCATCACAAAACAATAAAGTCAGTGATCTATTTTATTTAATGTGGGTTTCCCATCATGATCGTCTTTTGTAGCATCCAAAAAGTCTTACACATAATATTGAAATTGCTAAAAATGATGCAAATAAACATACACAAATTGACAAGATGAAAAGAAACAAAATACAAAGACCTTTTATTGATTTCAAATTGATTCAAGTTACAAATACATCCCTCTTAGGGATACCCATTTGATATAACAATTACAATAGTTTCAAATCCCCCTCAAGGGTAGGTGCATTCCAAATCCCTTTTAAAATGACACGAACTAATCCAAGGTGTTGATGACCTTCTTCTCCATGATTAGAGGCATTTGTTTCCTTGCATGTCAAAACCCTGTTGATCCTACGTGTAATAAACAACAATAAACATTAGTAATAAAGGATGCCTCTCTTGATGAGGATTTTTGAGGAAATTGTATGAACACATGATGTTACTAGCATATAATCAAGAAAATGCAAGAAAGCTAGTAAACTTATGAAAAACATGAAAATATGCTATGAATCATGTAAATTAAATGTATATGTATCTATCTAATGGCCTAATTATGAATTTGAATACATGGAAGCATTGAAAAATATTCATTAGTATCCTAATTGTAATATTGAAATCAAGATAACTAAACAACTAATTTTATCGATCAAATATCTCTAATGATGCAATAAAACCTAAATATGCCTAGTCTAATGCCATTAAAAAAATCCTATGGCTAGAAATCAGGGAAATCAAGGATGATGCCCTACCCATGACTCTGTGGCATGGTGAGCATTGAATCCTCTTACTAAATTGATGGTCAAGGGTCGCCTATGTGTCCTCTGACATATTTGGCAGTTGAATTGCTTTGATTGTGTGTGAAATGGGTGTAATTGAGTTTCTTGGCTCTCCTAACCTCCTAGGACCTCCATGGCTAGAATTACCATTTTGATCTCTCAATTAGGGGTAAGAAAGCAATGTCACAATGCAATTAGGTGAGTGTTGAATTTGATAGGGCTTCGCTACTCAAATTCACCTATGCATCTCTATATAGTTTCCCCAATTTGGAGGGGGATTTTATAGCACTTGCCAAGGGCTAGGGGTAGCTTCATGAGGAAGCCAAGATCAAGATTGGGCAGTTGAGTTTGTTGGATGGAAATATCCAAAACCTTCCTTGCTCAAACTGCTCCAATATGCATCCAATTGGTCGTTGCAACTAATTTTGGATGGGATGAAGGCCAACTGATTTTGACTACTAGTTGTGACTGATAGGCGCAATAAACACTCTTAACCATAGGTTTCAATCGCGGTTAACACTGATTAGGCCAAACTACCTAATTGAGTGGTTAAAACCACTGCTATACCTTGGTATTTGTCCAAGGTCTTCCACATGGTCTTCTAGCATGTCTCATATGAGTAGTCACCTTGACATGACGCATTTTAGGTGTCTACAATTATTATTAATTAACCCATTATGAGGTATGTCTTGATTCTTAATGTTCTTAGGATTATTAAAGGTAGAAGGAGGAAAATTAGGATAAATTTTTACTTATGATTTGTTAATTATGGAGGGTAAAGAAGTATCTTACTCTTTACTTTTAGGAGTCGGTGTGGTACGATCATTTCTTATGGAGTCTTCTCATGGAGTGTAATTAGTTTTATTACTAATATGATTAAGGAATTCTTGAATATATTCATGTGAAAAGGATGCTTTGAAAGTACTATTATATATTATTATTAAGGAATTTTTGAACAATTTCTTCTTGCTCTTGTGTTAGCCTAAGGTTGTGGAAATTTGAGGAAGATCAAGAAATATATTGATAATGTCTTTAAGTTCTTGATTAAATTCATGTGATGTGAGAATGGCTTCCCTATTTTCTTTGTTATAATCATGGTTTTTGTTAATTAAAGGTTCTTCATATTCTTCTATTCGAGGTTTTGGATGAGTTACTTTGTGACTTGTAGGGTGTTTCTTAGATACTACAAGGATTTGAAAGGAAAAATGAATTTTAATATGGAAAGAAGATTTAGAAATATAGCCATTGAATAAGATTGGAAAAATAGAATGGATTAATTAATTAAATCTTGATTAAGAAAGGTAGCAAATGCTATGAATATCAATCAGTTGATCAATATATCTTAGGAGGATCTCATGATATACTTGAAACTGCTTGATATACATGCTCTTCTGATATACTCATCGGTTGAGGAAGTGACTCGATTACTTGATATATGCAGTCATACATGAGGGAAAACCTTGATGTACTAGACAAGAATAGTACGAGGATAAATCACACCTAGATATGTGACTCAATATCGATATTACCATGATGACTTTGAGGAACTAATTGTTAATCTTTGTTGAGTGATTTAATCTACATAAACAAAATTAAGTGGTCTTGCTTATGTTTAAGATAAAAAGAAGTTCTCACATCATGTCTTAAAGTTAAGGGGGTTTCATTTCAAGTTCACAAAATTGTGAGAATGGAAAATTAGGGATCCAAAGCTAATCCCCAGGTTCTCACCTAAAATGTGGTGCATGATATATGTTGGGGGTTCACCAAGAGTGTTTTATGGATTCACTCTAAATCCTATGTTTGATGTGTATTTTATGAAAACACCTAAGTTTTGGTTTTTCTAAGAGAAGTTAATAGTTATAATTTTTTTTAATAAAATGCATCAAACAAGATATGCAAGAGAACAAGAGTTAGCCTAACTATGATTTTTGCTTTAATGAATACTATCCCTAAGTTTGCAAGCAAATAAATATGTCTTTATAAGCAAGGATCTAAGAGAATGCAACATACAAACATGCCTAATTCAATACTAAGTATAATTTTAATTTCAATACCTAATTTAATAGAGGAGATAAATAAATTAAAAGGAAAACTAAGCTAAGAATTATTTTATTCTTTTTTTTCCTTTAAAATTTCCTTAAATGAAAACAAATTAAAAACCAACTCGAACATTCTTTAATTTTTCCCTTTTAAGTGTTCTAAAATAGAATAAAATGGAGGTAAAATAGCAAGAAACAAACAAATAAAGGAAAAATAATGGAATTTGCAAAGAGAGTTACCTCAAAATATGTCTAAAGTATAAACATGCTTTGTGTCTACAACCCATGATTCAACATTATCACACCTTTCAAAATCAGTCTATAGTTTTACAATACCTACAAAACATAAAATAAACTTGGCAAAGTGATTAGTTTTTGGGGGGTATTCTATGGTAATGGGATATCAAGTCTATTTGGTTGAGCATTTAGACCTCTGAGGTCCCTTAGATGATCAAAAATAACTGTGAAAAAGCAACAAAAAGTACATGGAAAGCAAAATCATGGCTTGGAATTTATAGGGTGTGATATTGGTCTATGAGCATAAATACATGAATTTGAATTCAAAATCTTGAGGCTTATGTTATGTTATAGGTTGGGGCACCTTCCATAGGGATAATATGGCATAAAATATAATTTTAAATGCACTAAAAGTATAATAAAAATAAATAGTATAATGATATGTAGATGTGCAATAGAAAATGATTAAAATAAAAACAAAATAAATATGAGTAGATAAGTTTAGTGATGAAATGAAGAAGGTTAAAAGAACTAGTTATGAAGTGGAAATGCCTAATAATATCTAAACAAATATTAATGAGATAAATGGATAATAATAGGGGAGGTGAAAGAGCACAACCCTTGAAGATGAGTTACCTCCCTCTTGGTTGAAGCTTGATGGTGGCCTCCTCCCTATGCTTGGATGCTTGAATATTGGTGATGATGCCCCCTTGAGACCTTTGCTTGAGAACTTGAATGCTTGATAAGTGCTTGAGAGAAGTTTTCTTGAGAAAATAAGAGAGCTTAGAAAATCCAATAGAGTTTTGATGCTTAAAAATGCTTGATTTAGAGGCTCTCCCAAGGGTCCAATTTATAGATTTTTCATGACCTTGGGAGAGAGGGAAAGATTTTGAAATTAAATTGAGAGATAAATGCATATATCTTGGTGATATTGCTTGGGTATTTACAAGATTGCATGGGGATTTTATGTTGAAGTTTGAATTCTTGGGCTTGGTGGGCGGCCATTGAAAAGGCCTACAGATCTACCATGCCATTAATGGCACAAGGTCCAAGAGGGGTGGAGAAATCTGAGAATTTAAAATTTTGACTTGATAGGTCAAAATCACGGGTTGTATTCTAACATTACGATTTTGATGATTTGACTATTACAGGTTGACAAGGTAGGAGGGATTGAAATTTGATTTTTTTACAAAATCATGCCTAGGGTACAAAATCATGCCTTGAAAAATTGCACCTTGATTGATTAAGGTGCGATTCTATGATAGTTGTACCTAGGTATAATTTTTCTCCATTTTTAGGCATGAATTATTATCGAAGTATAGGCATATGTATACTCATTGGAAATATTTTTAAGCCTATTCTAATGGTGGTGATTTTATGAAATTTTAAGAAGGTTTAATAGGGTAAATAATTCCTCAAATATTACCCTACGTTATAGAGTGATAATTGCTCAAATTTGGGTCTAAGAAAGGCATATTTGGTTTGGTTGATTAGAGGGATGATGTATGAGGGTTAATTGGTAAAATTGATGAAAATATGGGTCGATTTTGGGTGTCTACAAGTTGGTAAAAATAATATTCTTATAGGTGATATTTTGCAAAGAAGAGGATATCATGAACCTTTTAGATATGACTTATGTGAGAAGGATCTAGAAACACTAGATTGTTTACTTCTTTCTTGTCCCTTTGCTTATACCATTTGGGTAGCTTTTTAAAAAATATGAGAACATATTAGGTGGATCCCTTAATATTGAAATAATTCATGAAATATTGGATTAATTATTTCAAATATAAAGCATTATTCTTCATATGGAGTATTTGTCATATCATGATTTTTTTGAATAAATGGCTTGAAAGGAATACTATAATTTTTAAAAACAAATTTAAAAATATTATCCAAGTATAGAATAATATTATTCTCTCTTGTAGAATTTTTATAAATGTAGCACTCATCATGGAAATTTTCAAATGCAAATAAGAGTTCCTAGCCCTTTGGTTACATGATTTGAATATACATGGAAAGGTTCATCAACCACAATGAAGTTAAAACGATATATCTACTTCAATATTTGGTAAAATGGAAATGTCTAGAATTTGAGTTTATAAAAATTAATTTTGATGGTTATTCCAAATAAAATAAAATAAAATTTATGACGGTGGTATGATTTGAAAAAATAAAGGTAAAAATCTCCTTAGAATCATATGGAACTTCAACTAACAATTATGCAAAGGCTAAGACACTTCTTACATACATCAAAATTTTCATTGAAAAAAGATGGAAATGAAGAACACAAGCTTATACTGAGAGGGGAGGTGAACAGTATAAGATAGAACTTTTCTCTTTTCTTTCCAAAGAAATAACTTCAAATAATATCAATGCAATAATGAAACAATGCACAAATCACCACACACATGAGAGACAAATATTTTACATGGAAACACCCTCTCGAGAGAAAACCATGACAAAATATTACTTATATATTTCTTCAATAAATTTCGTGGGCACCAACCCATAGGAGACACCAATACCCTATACAAGTTTGTGGACACCAATCCACAGGAGACACCAATCCCCTATACAAGTTTATGGACACCAATCCACAAGAGACACCAATACCTTATACAAGTTCATGGACACTAATCCATAGGAGAAAACAATCCCTTATACAAGTTTGTGGATATCAATCCACAGGAGACACCGATCCCCTTCTGTAATTTCATGGGCACCAACCCACAGGAGACACCAATTCCCTTCTACGAGTTCATGGGCACCAACCCACAGGAGACACCAATCCCCTATACAAGTTTATGGACACCAATCCACATGAGATACCAATCCCCTTCTGCAAGTTTGTGGGCATCAACCCACAGGAGATACCAACCCTCTTCTACTATTTTATGGGCACCAACCCACATGAGACACCAATCCCCTATACAAGTTTGTGGACACAAATCCATAGGAGACACCAATCCCATTATACAAGTTCATGGGCACCAACCCAATGGATATATCAATCCTCTTATGCTAGTTTATAGGCACAAACCCATAGGAGACACCACTCCCATTGCAGTACCAACCTCACTTAGTTCTGCTCTAAAATTTATTACAATCACTTCTTAAATCTGCTCACAACACTGCTCAAATTTATTCACAAATCTTGCTCACAGACACTACTCAAATATGTTCCCAAATATTACTCACAAACATTGCTCAAATATGTCTCCAAATCTTACTCACAAAAACTACTCAAATATATTCTCAAATCTTACTCACAGATACTACTCAAATCTGCTTTCAAATCTGATCAATAATGACATCAAATTCTTTACCATTTCTTGATTTTGCTTTCTTCAACTGAAAATAATTTAGACATATTCTACCCAAAATTCTTTTAACCTCTTGAACATATAGATGATGTACTTTTGTAGGAAGCTTCAGATGACCAAACTATTCTTTACATTCATTAATTTTGTCACTTCCACATGTCTCACATTTATTACATTTTAAAGGTAGCTCTAGTCTAGCACTTGATAACTAACCTTGTAAATGCTGATTTGTAACTATCTTGTGCACCTCTCCTTCTTCTTGTAGATAGCTGAAATGTCCTTCCTTTTCAATTGGATGCTTGGGTGAAGATGTGCATTAATCCTTTTACTATGTGACACCTCCAAATCTGCCTCAACAAAAATGTTGATCTTTCTTTTGTATGTGCACTCCAAATCTGCTATATAATTTCTTTTTGTTTCTTTATCTAAATTTCAATTCAAACACTTTAATATCCCTTATTACTCCTTTTTAAAATATTTACAAAATCAAACTTCATAAAATATTACACCTTATATATCCCTTAATTCTTTAATTAATTTGATTAAAGAATTTTACCATCACTAAAGTTGACTCACATACCTCTTATCATTGCACGCATTCTTCAATACCTTAATCATTAAAGGGAGCACAAAATGTTGACCAAAACTTTAGCAAGCCATCGAAGAGATTTGAAATTTTGACCTTCAACTCCTTGGTGCCTTAACACTGGTTGGCAACCGATTGGGCTAACCCAATGGTTGAGACTAAAGGGGCCAAGTGATGAATTTTAATCTTTCGTTGTGCTCCTTAATTCCTTTTATCCTGCAAATGTGTTATACTCATTTGTCATTCGATGGTGCAATTTCACTATGACCTAACTTCCTGTTGCGTTCTCCATATGACTATCCTTGAAGTTTGCACTGTCAGCTTCACGTTTGTTATCTCCTCTGACTACACTGCTTCACTTCGACTACCATTCCCTATCAACACGTAGTATCCAATTTTGGCACTCCTACCACAACAACAAAAGCATTCGTTATCTCCTCTGGCTGCTACAATGTCTATCAACTTCTTGTATCTCCACCTTGAGTCACAAGCTCATGAAGCCAGGATTTTATCCAATCACTACCAAGCTACTTTTCACATGCTCTACACAATAAATTTCTCAAATTGACCATGCCAACCTTTGAAGTTAAGATAAAATAAATTCAACTTATCTCTAAGATGCGCGTTGCAATATCCAAGGTTTTTGTGATCACGAAGTTTGACCTACCTTTTGTAATGGATTCTTCCTCCTATGTTTCACCACAAAAATGACTCCTAAGTGCGTATTGCTTTGTGATGATTTTCTCCAAAAGCTTGGCTGCCTCAACCAGTGATACTTTGATGTTTACAACCGCAATTCACTGCAATAATTTTAGCTTGGTTTTGATGTCCTTCGAATGTAATGGTTTTTGTTGGCTCTGTTTGTGCTTCTCCTACCCAAAATGTTGTTTTTGTGCTCCTTCTAATGATGGTTTTTACACTCAATGGCTTATCTGTTCAAAACCCTAATGACATGTCCATATTCACATGGATTTTATCAGACTTATCAACACTGTTCAGCTCTCTTCTGACGTAGATAGATGACCTTCAACGACAATGCTTCCTTCCTTTTATGATGTCTTCATTAGCAAGTCGTGTATGAAAAATTATTGTTCCTCCTTATTGTGATATCTGACTTATGTGTGTTGTGCGCATCCTACACGTTATGACGTTGTTCGCCTACTAAGAATATATTCAGTCAAGAATGGAATTAGTGTACTCCCTCACAGTTTCTATTATTTCCAAGCTGCTCAAGGTTTCCACTGTTGCAAAACACCTATTTTTTGCTCCTTACAAATCTGGCTACCACTTATTCATTTTTTTGAAATCGAGGAAAAGCAAATCGAAAGCATAATAGAAAGTGAACTTCCACTTTTGTATATATATGCAAATCGTTCACCCATTCTTGCTTGGTGCCCAAAGTCGACCCACTTTATTTTTCAATTATATTTAAATATTTTGATTTAAATATATTAAACCTTTATTTTTATTTTAAACATTACTTTAATATTTAAATATTTAATTTAAATACTAAAGTCATACACCACAACTTTATATTGAAGCATACACCATCACTTTATTTTCCCAAGCACACCATGGTCAAACAAGTCGGCCTTTGACATCAATGACAACTCAATATTTCTAAGAGGAAATATGTTTCAATTAAGTGGGATTCACAATTTATATATTTAATAAGTTATATGTGGCTTCTATTGGGATTCACTCCCATCAAAATACCCAAAAATTACACTTGTTGTTAGGTCAATTAAACCATATACAACTTGCATTTTTATATACATTTTTTTTGTTTCTTTTCTATTAAATAGATTCTTCAAAGTGCTATGCTTTCACAATAGACTCCTTGACATCATTTTTATTAAGAGATAAAATATCACTCATCCAATTGCCTTCTAAAATTTGAATTTCACCAAGATAAAGTTCAACACCATGATTGGCTAAATTATTTGCTACCTTTTTTTTTTTTGGTTGGTAGAGTGGGTTTTGAAAGGGCCCCAAAACCTTTTAAAATAAATTATTATAAAATTAAACATGGATGCAATATCTGAAGGGAGATGGTCTCCGCAAAAAGAAGATGAGCACAAAATACAGTCCTTGGAGGACCATTTGAAACCACCATCTACTACCTAATTTTCTTCTCTATAGGTATGCTCACATTTCCAAGAGACTACCTCCAATAATAGATGAGGAACATTAAAAATTATATTAATCTCTAAGCAATCTCCACATCCATTTTTGTTGATAACATTAGTAATAATTTGTGAATTTCCATCAATTAAAATATTTCTACCCTTTTTCAATTGTAAATTTAATCCTTGTAAGGAGTGCCTTGGCATCTGCATGATTTTTAGGAGAGGTTCCATATGATTTTGACTAAGTGTCAATAATTTTACCTTTATTATTTTGAAATCAACACCTCCATTAACTTTTCCTAGATTTCCTTTGGAAGCACCACCAAAATTAATTTTGAAAAACCCAATTTTTGGACATTTATATTTTACCATAGATCAAAGTAGATCATTTATTTTCATGTTATTGTGATAGATTACTCTTCCATATATGTTTAAATATTGTAACCAAGTTGTTTCCACTTATTTTTTTGCACTTAAGACTCTCCATGATGAGCACCATATCTATAAATATTCTATAAGAGAAACAATAACATAGTTCTAAACTTGGGGATGATTTTGAGATTTATTTTTAAAAATTCCATAATTCCTTTCAATTCATAAATTCCAATAAATAATTGCAAGGCCAATATTCCATAGAATACATTATTCTTTATCTTTAAAATAATTAATTCAATATTTTATCAACTCTTTCAATACTGATGGATCTACCCAATATATTCTCATATTTTTTAAAAGTAACCCCAAATGGTGTGAGAAAAAGTACAATGAAGAAGTAAATGGTTTGATGCTTCTAAATACTTCTTACACAAATCATATATGAAAGGTCCATGATATCCTCCTCTTATAGACTTTATCCTATAAGAAATATTTTTTGAATAGCTAACCAAAGGAATTTTGAGGCCTTAGAAAAATCCTCTAGTGACCAAACATTCTTCTAAGGGAAATCTTTGAAAATATGAAAATTATATTGCTCTAAATCCTTATATCCCAACTTGACTGAGCATATTTTTATAGATTCAAAACCAACTCATTCTTTTGTGTAAAAATAGACAAAAAAAAAATTAAGTATCTTGTGAAGCTTATCTACAATTTGTTTGAGTTCCTTTCCTTTGACCAGGTTACTAATATAAATCCATGATATGGAGTTGTTACTCCCATTAATATAATCTTTGATATTTAGACCTTTACAAGCTAAGCATGTGTAACAACCCTCCTTGGCAAAACTTGATCTTGATACTGAATTATTGTATTGATGTGTGAGGAGATCTAATGCATATTCCCATTTTTTGGTATTGCATTTGTGGTACCTACTTAAAGTGCTTGGAGAATATGGTATTGTTGATCAACTTTATGGATGCAAGACCAGGTACTCTCATTGGTGGATTGAAATGAAAAAACCACTTGAATTGAGATAAATTTTAGGAAATGATGGATGACTTGTTCATCGATGGCTCAAGGGTAAAAGAATACCCTTCATTTAGATGCATTGCATATATATTTGTGTTTGAATACATTTTTGGGCTATGAAATTGCTTAGGTAAATGAGTCATCCTTAGTAGAGTGGGGATAATGTCTTGGTTATCTTAAAAAGCCACCTACTAAAGGATAAAACAATAGGGTGTATTATTGATTGGAAGTTCTTGTTTTGCTTGAGTTTTGGAAAAGAGCATAGATTTAATGGATTGATCCAATTAAGTATTAATATGGCTAGTGATATTAATACTTGTATTATTAATATCAATGTTAATAACTAATATTAAAATTTGGTATTAATTGGAAATTAATTAATCTAATTTACCCAAGGATAAATGTAATAGTATTGTTTAGCAAAGCTTCAAAAGAAAATATTAATTTGTTTATTAATACTTATATTTTCTTTTGTTTAGCAAAGCTTCAAAATAAAATAAAGGATTACTTAGCTTTATCTCTTAAATATTTTTTAAGGTTGCTTTATAGAAAAACTCTATGGGAAAATATTTCCTTGAATGTATTAGATGAATTGCTTAGTAAAATAGTTAATTATTACCTTAGGTAAAGTGGTAATAAATGAATTAAACTTAAAGCCTTAGCTAAGTGAGGTGGTAATTTAAATATTGTGGTATTGGAAGCAATGTGAGGAGTCTATAATGTAGAAGAATCTACGTTACATTTGAGAATTCAAAGAAGAGGAGTCCAACATTCATTAAATGTTCTATTTTTGGAGGAATTAAGGGAGGGTGTCAAGGATTTGTTGGTAGCATTGTGTGAGGGAAGGATTCAGTGAAAGACATCTGCAGAGAAGGCAAAACTAAGCTACAAGGATCCAAGGAGGAGAAATTGGTTACTTTAGAGTTAGATAACCTAATTTCTCTTCTAGAAGGTTGTTTGCTTAATGCTTTATTTTATGTAATACCTTTTGAGTGCTTCTACCTAAGACGTTTGGATTCATGGTAGCTAGTTCTTTGTTCATTTTATCTTTGGGAGCCTATGTTGAGGTTTTCTCCTATTTAACCTTTACATGGGCACTATGCAAATTGGGTGAATTTTGACTCTTTATATCCTTAAAACATATATGGATGTTGTGTGTTAGTTCTTTTAAACCTTTTGTGCCTTTATCTGGTGTTTGATTGCATTCTATTTCCTAGAGTTGGTTGCCCATTGTGATTAGGCTAGACTAAACCAAGTTTAGGCATCTATATTTGTCTGGTGTTGTATAGCATTCTTGGTCACCCAAGCTACCCCTTAAATACCTTGATGGTTGTGTCCTTGGGTTTTATTTGGGGTTGTGTTGTTTGCGGTTTCTTGATAGAGAACACCTTGTTGTTTACCTTATTTTGTGTTTGGTCATATCTTCAAGTTTTATTTTTTGTCCGCCAACCTTGTTAACCCTGCTCTTATTTCCTTTGGTAGTTTTGAACCATTATGTTTTTATACACCCTTGGTTGTAATTATGAATCTTGTATGTATTTGATCTCTTAATTTTTAGTAAAGGATAACAATGCTTTTATATTAATTTAATCTTGAGAAAAGATAGATTATTAGTTAATTATATCCTTTGCAAAGAAGAAGAGCTTGTTTTATTGTATTGTGAATTGGAAAGGAAATAATGGGTTAAATAAGTTAGAAAGGATCTTCTAAATAATCTTGAAGATGTTTAGTAATTATCTTTTAATATAGATTGTTATTGAATGGCCTAAATATTATGTCTTTAAACTTGGTATGTTTTAAAGAAAATTTTTCTTATATTTCTTGTAAAGAAAGTTAGTGATCCTTTTATTTTATATTAGAGTTAAATAATGAAAGATGGGTATCACTTTATAAGATAAGGAAGGAGGATTGATTTTTGGAAAAGACTATAATGATTTCCTAAGACTTGAGTAGGTAGGGAAATCATTAGAGGGAGAGAAGTATGGGATTCTCTCCTTGGTTGTTTAATTTGTAATTGCATGGTTGCTTGCCTTTATGCATTGAGAATTGTAGTTGCATTACATTAAAAGTTGTCCTGATCCCTTAGTTTTTCTTAAGTCCAAGGAGATTTATTCATGAAGAAGATCATGAGAATAATATGGTGTAGAGGAATTTTGGGTGGATTTGCTCTAATAAATTTGGGAAGGAAATATTGTTATGTAAATGTAAAGTTTGGAATGTAAAACTTGGTTATCCTTATTTCATTACTGGAAGGCTTGGAGCCTATTCGTAAGTGCAAAAAGATATTTGGATTTTGTGCAATGATTGAATAAATAAATGAGTTGGTATTGATCTATTTAAATGAACTTGTCATTACGAAAAGCAATGGACAACTATATGCTAGCTTGATCTAATGGGGATGCTTAAAATTAAGTGGATGTTTTGTGTTAGCATTACATTAGAAGTTAAGATTATGTTTTCTTTACTCGTTATTTTAAATCTAGATAGATGTTTCTTTTGTACTAGCTTGATATGGTTAAGTAGGAGTTACTTCATTTTAAATTTAGCTTTGTGTTATAACTATGCTCATTATTTTTGTTGTAGCACTTTATTGCTTAATCATGAGAGAGATGTTAATTATTGTTTAAGCATGAATCTTGGGAGGGTTTTCTTGGGCTTGAACTAGACCTCTTATTTTAGGACCTTGAGTCAAATTATGAACCCAATCCTAGGAGGAGTTGTGATGATACAATAACTAGGTAAAAGTGAGACCTAGGAGTTGTAATGATGCAATAGCTAGGCACTCACAAATCTAGGAGTTACGATGATGCAATAACTAGATTCTCATGATTGATGCACCTTGAATAGTGAGGATTGGGTGTTCCACAACTACAAGTTAATGAAATCAATTATGAGTCAGTTGTGGTGGTACCATAAACAATGAGGTTTAGGTAACCATGCTCATTACCAGGTGAGTGGTGATGACCTTAGTTAGCCCATGGAGGTGTGGTAACTAAGCACCAAGGATTTATGCAAAAATAACCTACATAGATGAACTTATGGAGAGGTTAGGGAATAGGTGTTCCCATTTAAGTATTATGGGCCTTAAAATATAATCCCTATGTTGTGGTTAAATTATTCTATAATGATGAGGGTATAAGAATCATTTTAGATGTCCTTCTAAACAATGATATTTAGTGAAGTGAACCCCAAAAATAATGGATGTTGGCCACTCTTGTCTACTAAGTGCTATCTACAATGACATTAAACTCAAATATGGTGAAGCCTTGAGAATGCTAAAAAATATATTAGGACTCTTATAAACTTACTTGTGTAGAAAATTAAAAAAAAATGATTCTCTCTCAGGTTTGTTTGGTGGGTTGTTACAATTGGTATTAGAGCTCTAGGTTGTAGGACTAGAATATTCCATGGAATGTGCCTAGGATGAGCCTTGACTTGATGTGCTACTTTGGGGAGACTTACTCTACTAGGGACCTTAACATGGTTGGGATAAGTCAAGTATTGCATACCAATTGGACTAATTAGGTCAAGGAGTAAAAATCCTAGAGAGTATAGTTTCTTATTGTGGATGGCACCTTGTGGGTAGGCAAGAGTGGTCATGATCTTTATCAATTGAATGATAATGGTCTTGTGGGTAATTTGTGTGCTTCCTTCCATTTATCTAACTTTTTAGGTTAGATAGCTATGAGCAAGATGGCATATATGAGTACTACAATAGCCAAGTGCACTTTTTCTTGATAGTCAGGAAGAAGTGTTTGAAGGTCTATAAAATAGAAAGGGAGAATAGTTCAAAGTGCCTAAGTTTCTCAGATAGGCACAAAATAATGACATCATGAGTGAAGAATTTTATAACATTGCTGGAGGTGCGATGTCATGATATATCGTTGTGTCATGATAATCATTGTTAAGAAGATGCAAAACTAGCAAAGCATCATAATTTTGCAACATGTGTCGGTATCATGGGTATTGAAGTCAAGAGAGCCATAAAATAAAAAATATCATGATTTTACGACATGTGCCTTCATCACTATCATAAGAATAAAAGCTATTAAGACATCACAAACGATCATGATTTTGTGACCCATTTCTTTATCGCAATCATCCAAGCCTAGAGTTTCCAAAATGAGAAGGCCCATGGTGATATTGCAACATACCCTAGCATCATGACTATAGGAAGCAGAAAGACTTTTAAGTAGTAGTAGGATGAAAATATTGTAACCATTGTCTATTTCACTGCCATAAGAGTAGGAAGAGCCTAAAGATAGGAAAATGATGTGATGTTGTGACTTACCCCTCTATCGCGATCATTGTGAAGAAACTGCAAATAGAACCTTCTATGAGTGATCCCAGTCTGACATAATTTTTACAAAATCAAAGATGGCAAGCAATCTTGAAGAATGAAGGATGGCTCAAATTCGATCTTGTCTCCACCACCTTCCCTACATGTGCATAATATCTAGCCCATAATCATAATTTGAGCACAACGTTCCATTATGGGTCAAAGATATTGCACAATATTTTTGCTAGCATAACATGTTTTTGTAATAGTTTTAATTATAAATATTTTTGTATTTTGTATTTTGGAACCATAGAGGTATTATAAATAGGAGCAATAGACTCTTGTAAAAGGGTCAGCTCTTAGGTATTTACAAGTTGAATATATAAATACTTTTGAATGAGCAGTACAAAAATAAATATTTTTTTGGCCTCTAGTTCAACAATTTGTAGTCAAACGTATGTATGGATGGATGAATTCTTCTACCTAGTTATTTGAATATGTATGGCATTAATTTGGTTTTCTAGATTCTTGCATATGTATGTTCAATAGTTTTGGGATTAGTAATCTGTGGATCTGGTTATGATTTAAGATTAGTCTGCATATGATAAAATTGGTTGGTCTATTAGGAGGTTTTGAAGTTTGTTCTATTCATGTTATTTGTTCATATTCTTGTTGTTATCTAATATGCACAACATCAAGTTATAGTATTAGCTATATTTATATCTCTTTCAGCACCATTTAATCCTCCTATATTATTTTTTAACAAGTTAGAACCTCACAGGAACCATCCTTCTAAGGAGATTGAGCTGATGAAGCTCAGCAGCTTGCCCGATATTTCAATGTTGGACATGTCTTGGGTCTAATAACTAGCCATAGGTAGATTTTAGACCAATAATTTTTGGCACACCCAGTGGGACCTAGGTCCCACTATAAATATAATATGGTTAGGTGATATCCTATTTAGAGCATAATTTTTGAATCACTTGGAGACCTTGCTAAGAAACCCAGATCCAACCATACAATTGGTCTTTTTTTTTTCTTAAACCTTGACCAGTTTCCACTCTTATTGAGGACTTGATATCTAATGAGTGGTAACAGTAACCATGACCTTATAGCCACTTATTTCTATAGAAACCCCCTCAAGGTGTTGAAAAGTTCAGTGTCACATTAAAGGATCTACGACTTAGCAACATTATCCTAGATGGGATGATACACACCCCAATATCTAGTACATATATAATATCCCCAAAGTTGCCTTGAAGACTTTACCCAACTTTGATGGTATAAATAAGATTGCCTTTGAGCATTATCAAGATGTAGCTTCTTTAGCTACTATGCATAATATCATGTTTGAGGATGTGATGCTCAAATTGCTCTTTATTTCTCTCAAGGGGAAAGCATTGATGTGGTATAGAACATTGGAAGATCTGAGTATCTACACTTGGGCTAACTTAGGAGAATCTATCATTGATGCATTCGATGACTTTGGGAGTCCCTTCATGCTACTCATTCAAATCTCATTTGTTAAACGAGCAGCCCTTGAAAGTATTTTTGACTTTAACATATTTTTCAAGAGGATGTGGAGGAGGATCCCTCATTAGTTTCAGCCATTCCCTACTCACACATATCTGTATTATATTTGTGCTTTCAACCCTAATATAAGCATCTTTATTCAAAAATCTGGAGAAATAAACTTCCTACAAATTTTCAAGGAAGTTATCTATGCTAAAAGAATACTCATTCAGGTAGGAAAAATACCCTCTAAGAAAAATCTCTATCCCCTCCAAGTTTTAGTTCTTGTACCTTCCCATGAAGAGACTATGTTGCACACATACCAAGCCATAGAAAATGGTTATCCTGTTGAACAAAAGGAGCAAAGGCACCAAGCAAAGTAAAATTTGAAGATAAATATTCATAGGTTAACTGAAGAAGTGAACATCATGGAAATGGAAACCCTAAAAATTAGAATATAGGTTCTAGATGGATATGGGCACATAACACATCAACTCTATCAACCCCACTGGTTATAGTTAGCAACAGACTCAAAAACTAGCTCTAAAGAAGAACGACAACATGGTGATAATGAAAAATAAGAAAATTATAAAACTCTTGATGATCCTTAGAATCATAATGAAGTTCATGGTGAGAAATAGTAAGAACACTTAAAACATGCAAGGAGTTTCTCTCTGATGGATGATATGATGGCATGCAATACAATATAGGACCACCACTAGGATTGTGTAGGCCCTACAGTGCCCCAACTCATGGATCATGAAGATATCAATGTTCTACCTCTCCCACCGTAATTCCATAGCCTAAGTACTTAAGCATATAATCATTGCACATCCCTAAATTATCACAAAATAGACCAGAAAAGACTTTATTTATATAAGAAGTTGTATTTCATTGATATAACAATCGAGTGGAGGGCAGAAGTAGCAATCTGATTCCACAATATTTTTAGAAACTCAACCTTAAAATCTACAGGGTTAAGAGAAGATTTATTGGTATCAAACCAGGTATACTTAGTCAATGTTGCCATTGAAAAGCTCCTAGATAATAGTAAAACAGTTCCACAAACCCCCTTCTTTACCTCCAAAAAAAGATGTCTTTCCTTTCTACATATCTCTTTTTCTGCAAAAGGGGATACTCCATAACTGTGTAGTGGACTCAAAAGCTCAAATATAAATTATTCCAATATAAATTTAT
Organism: Wollemia nobilis; assembly: GCA_028583015.1. Lineage (NCBI taxonomy): Eukaryota > Viridiplantae > Streptophyta > Pinopsida > Araucariales > Araucariaceae > Wollemia > Wollemia nobilis. The sequence goes on along the minus strand of JAQPPZ010000689.1, from coordinate 4,407,743 downwards.
AGGCACCTAGTCCTAAAACCAGATGTTCCAGGGTTAGACATATTGCAATTCAAAGAAAAAGAATTGAAGAGGGTGGAAACATTGTATAAAATATCAGTATTAATATGTGGATAACTTGATTTAACCATAGTTCAAGATGTGTAAGTGGTCGATGTACCTCCATAGTTAAGAATGTGTCTATTCCAATATTTGATGAGGCAGGTAGAAGGACATGCAACCCGAGTGCAAGATCAAATGTTAATATCTTGGGGTAAAAATACCATCACATTGCCTAATTAGGGCTTACACACTTTTTATGTTAAAAAATATCAGAGGTAGGGGATGTATCCTATTAGAAGGCCAATATGCATAAAGTTGGAATAGGACTCTGAGGGATCATCAATAGTGTCCCTTTTCAAACCCGCATCTAATTTTTATTGTTTTGATAAAATAGCTCATTGTGATTCAATAACAAGATTTTATGATCAAAGAAGATCAAAAGACCACTATTAACTAAGTTGGGACAGGATAATCCATGGTGCAATGTTGGTTGAGGATCATATAATGTAGGCAATAGATAACATAGGATATCAGGGAGGTGAATATTTGTATGCATCATACAAAAGGTTGATACACATTGTAAGCAAAATAGAACCATGCACTTGGCTTACCACTCATACTTAGAATGTAATTGTCTTAAAACACGAATCTTGAACTGAAGAGAATTCCACAAAATTTAGTAACAACTGAGTACCATGGCAAGCAGATCATGGAGAAAGGCTTAAATTTTGTACTATGTGGTTTGGATATTGCATTTTCATAGGGTAGGTTTGTGAATGACTTCTAAGGATAGAATTGAGCATGTACATCATTTTTGTGTACATAAGCGGTATATATACAAGGTGACTGATAATAGTCATTATAAATAAGTAAAACTATCTCATAAGGGGGTAAATTCCTTGTAGTAGTTAGTACATACGCATCAAATAAATATCAAGTTCGTCGAGGGGATATTTTTCAAAGGGGTCAGCATTATAGTAAAGACAAGTATAATCTAGCGCAATCATCAAAATGGAAGATGTGATATCAATCCTTCCCATTGTTTTCCTTTCCTAATTTTTTTTCTAAATTACATTCTTTGAATTTTTATCCCAATGGATCAAGATAAGTTACATCTAAAATAGCATGAAAGTACACCCAAGGGTATGAATGGTAGTGGAAGGTTGTTCGAACATGCGCAACAAAACAAGAAGTGATGATGTGCCTCACACAAGTATGATGTCTAATAAAATCAAAAGAAGCATATGGAAAGGACTTGAATGATAGAGTTGTTGGAAATTTTGGGTTTGAGATCCTAGCTTCTTGTCTATGATTTGTCATTGATATCAAAAGGAAATGGTATTAATGTTAAGAGGATGTGTTGGCTTCAAAGGTGGAATATTCCAAGAGAGATTCCATTGGCAAGGGTTTTTCATTAAAACCAAGTTAAATGGTTTTTATTAAAACCAATGGAGGTTCTCTTTATTATTTATTTAATTATTATTTAAAACCCTTCAAGGTTTTATTTAATTAATTAAGGGAGAAATTATTTTTAATTTATTAAAAATACTTAAGGGTTTTTAAACCCTTTAGAAAGCAAATTTCGATTAAATTCGAAATTACTTTTTTTTGCATCCGACGTGTTCTAAAGTCCACGAATGGACTATAAATATGAGAAGGTTCCTAAGGTTAAATTCTCTTGGAAAACCGAAGGCAATTAATTGGTTTGGTTGCGATCGAATGTTCTGTTTACGCTGCGAAAGAGGAGAGCTCATGGTTTGAAAAGCTTTCAGAAAGCTTGACCATTCATGTGGAAGGAAGTTCGTCTTGGACTTCGTAAGCCTCTTGTGGGCTAGTGGCAGCGAAGGTTGCATTTGGGCCTTGCGTAGGCGGAGGTCTGTGTTTCGATCCCCACGGAGGGAGCTGTGCATGGATTAGTCACGTTTTTATTAAAACATGTTTTGTGCCGCGAATTTCGGATTCTTCAAGGGCAGCCATTATAAGGTGTGATTATTTTCTTGATATGATTTTAGGCATTGTTTAGCATTGTTTAAAAGACATAGGAGAAATAAGGGGATAATTCTTTGGTTGTATTTTTGAGATTAGTCTTTTGCTATGCTAAATTTAAAAATGGAGATATAAGGTGTAAGTTTTGGTTGTTGTGTTTTTGGCTTCTTTGGTGGTTGTTTTTAAAGAAGAGGAGCTAAAAGGTGTATTAAGGAAAGTTTTTATATATGCTCATTTATCTTGGTTCTAACCCTAACTTGGTTGGAAGTTTGAGGATTGTGTGTGGTGACGACTTTAAGGATCAATTTTCTTCTACTCCAAAAAGGTATGGGCACATTTTTCTTATGAGTATGATTGGTGTATGTTTTTCTGAAATAAGGTTGGAGTGAAAAGGTTTTCAACTAGGTTTCCTTTGGTTGGGTGTAAATCCTATTTTCTGGTTTGTTGAAGACTACTTATGCATTGTTATCCTTAAGGAGAGTTTTTGGTGAATGCATAATTTTTGGTTTGAGATAGTGGAAGCTTTGTGCACTAGGGTTTATATTTGTGAGTCTAGCTACTTGCATTGAGTTGGTGGAACCCTTGGTTGGTTGTTTTGAGTTTGATGGTTGAGTTGCTTCCGTAGAGGTTGTTTGATCAAGTTATTGCTTTACTTGATTCATGATATTGGGCTTACTCCATTGAGTTGATTTGAGCAAGTTATTCTTTGCATTTGGTGATATTGTTTTGGTGGTTGTTTTGTTCAAATATCTTTGGAGGGAAAAGGATTTCTACTTGTTTCCTTTTCTTGTGATGATTGGTTGAATGCTTCAAGGTTGATGTTGAGTTGAATGGTGTTGGTTGACTAAACCTTGTTTGATGAGCATTGTTGTTGAAACCCTAATTGATGGTGAAAAGAACATGAGTATCATTGTTATGTGATTCTTTGCATAGTTGGCAATTTTTGGGGTTTCATGTTCTTGAAAGAAAACATTCTATCCTATCCATTTTAGATATTGAGTTGAGTTTTCAGATTTGAGATTGAGATTGAGATGAGTTGATTTGAGTTGAGTTTTGAGATTGGGATTTGAGTATAGAACATATTGAGTCTCTAAAAATTCTCTTTATGCTTCTATGAGTTTGACAAATCACATTGGGTCTCTAACAATTCACTTTGTGATTTCCTACTAAGAAAGTTTTTCTTTGTGAGCTTGCTGAGTTTTTGGACAGGTTTCGGTGGGGACTTGTGAGCAGTTTTTGGACAGGCTCCAGTGGGGACTTGTGAGTAGTTTTTGGACAGGTTTCGGTGGGGACTTGTGAGCAATTTTTGGATAGGTTTCGGAGGGGACTTGTGAGCAGTTTTGGACAGGTTTCGATGGGGACTTGTGAGCAGATTTGGACAGGTCCTAGCGAGAGGACTTGTGAGTTGAGTTTGATAGTTCTACGAGAGAACTTGAGGACAGAGGTGCATTGGTTCTATGAGAAGAACCCGAGGACAGATTTGGCAAGTCTTTGAGAAGGCTTGTATGCGAGAGGATTGATTTGTTCAAGAGTTGGACAGATCTGAAACACAGAAGAAGACTTGTACTAGACCGACTGACTGTGTTTGGTATAGGTTGTTGAGCTACTGTGGACGTGATCATAGAAGGCAGAGGTCTCTTAGGCTAAGCATTAAGTACAAGAGGTCTTCGGTGGAAAGGAGTTCCACGTGCTGGCAAGAGGTAAAGGCAGTTGATCTTCTAAGGGACCATTTCCAGAGCATAGGGGAAGGTATCTCCTTTGAGCAGAGGCTCATAAATTCTTATTGGGGGAAGGTATCTCCTTTGAGCAGAGGCTCATAAATTCTGATTGGGGGAAGGTATCTCCTTTGGGCCGAGGCTCATAAACATTGTAATTGGTAAGGATTCCCAAATAACTTTGAGATAACTTTTAGAGAAAATTTTTGTGGACGTAGCCCAGCCATTCTGGGTGAACCACGTTAAAATTGGTGTCACTTTATGGATGATATTATGCATTGCTTTGTTATTGCTTTGGGTATATTGCTTTACTATTTTGAAGTATAAAGGAAAAAGTAAAAAGAGGTCTTATATTGTTCACCCCCCCTCTCAGTATAAGCTTGTGTTCTTCAATTGGTATTCGGTGCCTTCGAAAAGTTTAACAGCTTGAAGGAAAAGCTAGTAAAGAACACAATGGATCATTCAAGTAGCAATGCAACACCTATTCTTGATGGGTCAGATTTTGGTCTTTGGAGTGCAAGGATGAAGGTTCATCTAATGGCACTTGGTAATGAGGTATGGGAAGTGATTGAAGATGAGTACACTATTCCTGTACATGGTCCTAATACTAAAGAAGAAAGGCTCCTACATCATAGCAATGAATGCAATCCTGAAAGGCTTATAGAAAGCAGATCTCACCAAAGTGATTCACTACAAGACAACTAGTGAAATGTGGAAACAGTTGAAGGTGGTTCATACAAGTGATACAAATGTCAGAAAGGCCAAGTTGAGACACTTCAAAGGTATGTTTGAACAACTCAAGATGAATTATGATGAAAATATTAGTGACTACATGCTTCGTATGGATGAGGTTGTTAACTCCATGAAAGACTTAGGTCTTGAGCTTGCTGAAAATGATGTTTGTGATAAGATTTTAAGATCTCTTCCTAATAGATTTAGTGAAAAGATTTCTGCTATTGAGGAAGCTAAATATTTGGATAAGTTGAAAAAGGATGAGCTCCATAGTATACTTGCAACATTTGAGTTGAGAACTCAAGTGAAGTTTGATGTCAAGAAAGAGGCAGCTTTCAAGGCTACCAAGAAATCCAAGGGTAAACAGCTTCAAGATAGTGATGAGTCTTCTAGTGATGAAGAGGTATATTATAGCAAGAAATGCAAGTTCTCTAGAAAGCACAAAAGCGTGAAAAATATAATATGTTTCAATTGTGGAAAGTTTGGTCATTATGCTACTGACTGTACTGTTCCCAAGAATGAAAGTGATGAAGATAAACAGGATTCTATGAGCAAGGTTTCTGAAAAGCATAAGCATCACAGAAAGAACAAAGATGAGCACAACAATCAAGAAAAGAGGTATTCTCACAAGCATAAGAAGATTTTCTATCTAGACAAAGCAAGTAAGTGTTCTAGTAGTGATAGTGAAATTTCTTCAAGCGATAATGAAAACGATATGTTGTTCATATCAGAAAAAGAGGAAGAACCAAAACATAGATTCATTATCATGAAATATCTTAGATGTGGAAATTTTGGTCACCTTGAGGATGATTGTACAAATAATGATTTGGTTTCTAGTATGTATGAGGATGCTTCAGAAAACTATAAGGAAGATGTTTGTATGGTTTTTGAAAAAGGTAGCACCTCTAGTGATAAGAAATCTGAAAAAGGCTTTGATGATTCAGAAAGCAAACAAATAAAGGATCTTGAAAGTTAACTTATTAATGCTCTTAGTGCTTTGAAAAAGGAAAGAAAGAAGAATGCTAGACTCAAGGATAACTTAGATGAATGTTGTATGGAGAGAGATGATCTTATAGAAAATCTTGATTTATTTATAGCTAAGACACAAAACTCAAGGATGAGTTAGAGTCTAAGGTTCTTGAGTATAGTGAGTTAGAACATAAAATGGCTTCTTTGAAAGAGGAAACTAAAGAGTACAAGGATAAGCTTTACATGTTTCAAGATAGCTCCAAAAAGGTTAAGTCTCTCATCAAAGTTCAAAGAAAGACAACAGATAAAACAGGCCTTGGTTTTGTTAAGCCACACAAGGAACAAGTTGGAGAGTCTAGTAAGAGACTCCAAAAGGAAGAGAGTTCTGATGAGGAAAGTATTTCATATCATAAGTTCTTGAATGATAGATGCGCAGAAACAGAAAATAGAATTCAGAATGAGAAGAAGAAGTTTTCAGGACCCAAGAGGTCAAACAAAGGAAAATTTCAAGGCAGATGTTTTGCGTGTCACAGGTTTGGTCACATGGCTTCACATTGCATGGCTCAAGTGAAGAAGGTAAATGACAGTTTCAGAAGTGCTAGTTACTTTCAAGGGTATTGCTACTCTTGTCAACAGTTTGGGCACAAGGCAGTCTATTGCAAGGTAAATAATAGGAACAGGTTTGATCAAAATAGGTTTGGTCAGAACAGGTTTGGCCAAAATAGGTTTGGTTAGAACAGGTGGATTCAAAGATCAGGTTTACCTCAAAGAAACAACATCATCAAGTTTTTCAAGTGCAACAATGAAGGTCACATAATCAGACCGTGTAGAGCTGAAATTCTAGATTACAGGAACAGGAATAGTGGCATGATCAGGTCCAAGGATCAAGGCATGGACAAGAACAGGGATGAGAACAAGAACAAGAACAGTGACAGGAATAGGAATATGGACAAATAGTTCAAGAGAAGGCCCGGAAAGGAAGTTATAGATGCTGATGATGATCAGTGCCTAATGGGAGTTTTACTCCCACCCAAGAATTAATCACCTCATCAGGAGGAGGGGGAGGGACTAAGATAAGAGGCTCATTCTTAGTCCTGAGCCCCAAAGGTGACCCTTTGCCATTGATGACAAAGGGGGAGAGATTTGAGTAAGGGGGAGAGCCTCAAGACAGGGGGAGTTGTTTATGTTGAGTTTCTGTGTTGTTGAGAAGCGTCGTTTGCCATCAATGACAAAGGGGGAGATTGTTGGCAATTTTGGGTTTGAGATCCTAGCTTCTTGTCTATGAGTTGTCATTGATGTCAAAAGGAAATGGTATTAATGTTAAGAGGATGTGTTGGCTTCAAAGGTGGAAGATTCCAAGAGAGATTCCATTGGAAAGGGTTTTTCATTAAAACCAAGTTAAATGGTTTTTATTAAAACCAATGGAGGTTCTCTTTATTATTTATTTAATTATTATTTAAAACCCTTCAAGGTTTTATTTAATTAATTAAGGGAGAAATTATTTTTAATTTATTAAAAATACTTAAGGGTTTTTAAACCCTTTAGAAAGCAAATTTCGATTAAATTTGAAATTATTTTTCTTTGCAGTCGACGTGTTCTAAAGTCTACGTATGGACTATAAATATGAGAAGGTTCCTAAGGTTAAAGTCTCTTGGAAAATCGAAGGCAATTAATTGGTTTGGCTGCGATCGAATGTTCTGTTTATGCTGCGAAAGAGGAGAGCTCATGGTTTGAAAAGCTTTTCGAAAGCTTGACCGTTCATGTGGAAGGAAGTCCGTCTTGGACTTCATAAGCCTCTTGTGGGCTAGTAGCAATGAAGGCTGCGTTTGGGCCTTGCGTAGGTGGAGGTCTGCGTTTCGATCCCCGCGGAGGGAGATGTGCATGGATTAGTCATGTTTTTATTAAAACATGTTTTGTGCCGCGAATTTCGGATTCTTCAAGGGCAGCCATTATAAGGTTTGATTTTTTTCTTGATATGATTTTTGGCATTGTTTAGCATTGTTTAAAAGACATAGGAGAAATAAGGGGATAATTCTTTGGTTGTATTTTTGAGATTAGTCTTTTGCTATGCTAAATTTAAAAATGGAGATATAAGGTGTAAGTTTTGGTTGTTGTGTTTTTGGCTTCTTTGGTAGTTGTTTTTAAAGAAGAGGAGCTAAAAGGTGTATTACGGAAAGTTTTTATATATCCTCATTTATCTTGGTTCTAACCCTAACTTGGTTGGAAGTTTGAGGGTTGTGTGTGGTGACAGCTTTAAGGATCAATTTTCTTCTACTCCAAAAAGGTATGGGCACATTTTTCTTATGAGTATGATTGGTGTATGTTTTTCTGAAATAAGGTTGGAGTGAAAAGGTTTTCAACTAGGTTTCCTTTGGTTGGGTGTAAATCCTATTTTCTGGTTTGTTGAAGACTACTTATGCATTGCTATCCTTAAGGAGAGTTTTTGGTGAATGCATAATTTTTGGTTTGAGATAGTGGAAGCTTTGTGCACTAGGGTTTATATTTGTGAGTCTAGCTACTTGCATTGAGTTGGTGGAACCCTTGGTTGGCTATTTTGAGTTTGATGGTTGAGTTGCTTCCGTAGAGGTTGTTTGATCAAGTTATTGCTTTACTTGATTCATGATATTGGGCTTACTCCATTGAGTTGATTTGAGCAAGTTATTCTTTGCATTTGGTGATATTGTGTTGGTGGTAGTTTTGTTCAAATATCTTTGGAGGGAAAAGGATTTCTACTTGTTTCCTTTTCTTGTGATGATTGGTTGAATGCTTCAAGGTTGATGTTGAGTTGAATGGTGTTGGTTGACTAAACCTTGTTTGATGAGCATTGTTGTTGAAACCCTAATTGATGGTGAAAATAACATGAGTATCATTGTTATGTGATTCTTTGCATAGTTGGCAATTGTTGGGGTTTCATGTTCTTGAAAGAAAACATTCTATCCTATCCATTTTAGATATTGAGTTGAGTTTTCAGATTTGAGATTGAGATTGAGCTGAGTTGATTTGAGTAGAGTTTTGAGATTGGGATTTGAGTATAGAACATATTGAGTCTCTAACAATTCTCTTTATGCTTCTATGAGTTTGAAAAATCACATTGGGTCTCTAACAATTCACTTTGTGATTTCCTCCTAAGAAAGTTTTTCTTTGTGAGCTTGCTAATTTTTTGGACAGGTTCCGGTGGGGACTTGTGAGCAGTTTTTGGACAGGTTCCAGTGGGGACTTGTGAGCAGTTTTTGGACAGGTTTCGATGGGGACTTGTGAGCGGTTTTTGGACAGGTTCCGGTGGGGACTTGTGAGCGCTTTTGGACAAGTTCTGGTGGGGACTTGTGAGCATATTTGGACAGGTCCTAGCGAGAGGACTTGTGAGTCGAGTTTGATAGTTCTATCGGAGAACTTGAGGACAGAGGTGCATTGGTTCTATGAGAAGAACCCGAGGACATATTTGGCAAGTATTTGAGAAGGCTTGTATGCAGAGGATTGATTTGTTCAAGAGTTGGACAGATCCGACAGACAGAGGAAGACTTGTACTAGACCGACTGATTGTGTTTGGTACGGAGTTGCTTGAGCTATCGTGGACGTGATCATAGAAGGCGAGAGGTCTCTTAGGCTAAGCATTGAGGACAGGAGGTCTTCGATGGAAAGGAGTTCCACGTCGTTGGCAAGAGGTAGAGGTAGTTGATATTCGAGGGGTCATTTCCGAGAGCGAGAGGGAAGGTATCTCCTTTGAGCAGAGGCTCATAAATTCTGATTTGGGGAAGGTATCTCCTTTGAGTAGAGGCTCATAAATTCTGATTGGGGGAAGGTATCTCCTTTGGGCCGAGGCTCATAAACATTGTAATTTGGAAGGATTCCCTAAGAACTTTGAGATAGCTTTTAGAGAAAATTTTTGTGGACGTAGCCCAGCCATTCTGGGTGAACCACGTTAAAATTGGTGTCACTTTGTGGATGATATTATGCATTGCTTTGTTATTGCTTTGGGTATATTGCTTTACTGTTTTGAAGTATGAAGGAAAAAGTAAAAAGAGGTCTTATACTGTTCACCCCCCCCTCTCAGTATAAGCTTGTGTTCTTCAAGAGTAAACATAGTAGCATAGGTGAAATATTGGCTTATACATGAACTTCAACTTGAGTGTGCTAAAATATCTAAAAATATGTAAATTAGGATCCTCCAATCATCACTTGATGGGACACTCCCTCCAGGTTCAGTTTTATATAAAGAAGATATGGGCATAAAAAATCAAAGGATGAAGTTCTTGATAAAGAGAATGGGCCTAGCCAAGAGAGTAGAAGGTTGTAGGAGAAAGTGGATGTAGATAGGGAGATTCCTTTTCGTCTGTTCTCAACCACGAAAAAGATGCAAAAAATATGGATAATTGCCTAAAACTTTGGTAAATTTTCTGCCTTAAAAGTGGCCCTATGTCCCATTGGAATTTGCATAAGAAGGTTTTTGGTTGTTGGGGTTACCAATAATTTGTGTAACTCCAATTCCATCCTTTTTATTCTTCCTTTTCCTTGTCCCTATTACCCTAGTGTTGGCCCTTCTGCATTATCTATAAATTCATGATATTCTCGGTTTTGTCGGGCATCCTACATTAGTTTCAGTGGATTGTCATATTATGTTTTATCCCTATCCTTATCCAATAATCGCCATTTCATGTAAACACTTTTGTTTGTAATATACACCCACCATCCTCACCTTCATTTTGTAGTTTTTTGTATACTATTTTTAATTTTCCACTTTCTTCTCTGTATATCCTTTCTTTCTTACCCAATAATATAGTTTTGTAAGAGTAGACATAATTATCTCCCTAAAATATTTGATTTTCCTTAGCTTACCTTTTTATCTTTTTTCTTATGTTAGCCTTTCTCTGATTTTATAAAGTGTTGGCCTATGATAAGACAATCTGAGTCCTGCAACTTTGCAAGCAAATTTCCCTTATGAGTTACAAATAATGTGGGTAATTTTTGTGCTCCCTCCCATTTATCTAACTTTTTAGGTTAGATAGCTATGAGCAAGATGACAGAGATGAGTAATACAATATCCAAGTACATTTTTTCTTGATAGTCAGGAAGAAGTGTTTGAAGGTCTACAAAATAGAAAGGAAGAACGGTTCGAAGTGCCTGATTTTCTCATATAGGTGCAAAATTGTGACATCATGAATGAAGAAATTTAGAACAGTGCTGGAGGTGCAATTTCACGATATGTCATTGTATCATGATCATCATTGCTAAGAAGACATAAAACTAGCAAAGCATCATAATTTTACATGTTTCGGTATCACGGGTACCAAAGTCAAGAGAGCTACAAAATTAAAAATATTACAATTTCATGACATGTACCTTCATCACTATAATAATATTAAAATCTATCAAGACATCACAAATGGTCATGATTTTATGACCCATATCTTTATCATGATCATCCAAGCCTAGAGTTGCCAAAATGAGAAGGCCTGTGGTGATATTGCAACATACCCCAACATCGTGACTATAGAAAGCAGAAAGACTCCCAAGTAGTAGTAGGATTGTGATATCATGATGAGTGTCTATTTCATTTCTACAAGAGCAAGAAGAGCCCAAAGATAGGAAAATGATGCGATATCGTGACTTACACCTCTATCACAGTCACCAAAAAGTTACTGCAAATAGAATATTTTGAGTGGTCCTAGTTTGACATAGATTTTACAAAATCAATGATGACAAGCAATATTGAAGAATGAAGGATCACTAAGATTTGATATTGTCACCACCACCTTCCCTGCATGCATAAAATATCTACCCCATAATAAAAATTTGAGCATGAAATTCTATTTATGGTTCAAATATGTTGCATGATGTTTATGAAATTCTAGAATGTTTTTGCAATAGTTTTAATTATAACTATTTTTGTATTTTGTATTTTGGAACCATAGAGGCATTATAAATAGGAGCAGAAAACTCTTGTGAAAGGGTTGGACCTTAGGCGTTTACAAGCTGAATGTATAAAGACTTTTGAAGGATTAGTACAATAAAAAATCTTTGTTTGGCCTTTGGTTCAATATTTTGTAGTCAAATGTATGTATGGATGGATGAATTATTCTACTTAGTTATCTAAATATGTATAGCATTAATTCTAGTTTTTGTATTCTTACATATGTATATTCAATAGTTTTGGAGTTAGTAATTTGTGGATCTAGTTATTGATTTAAGATTAGTCTACATATGATAAAATTGGTTGGTCTGTTAGGATGTTTTGAAGGTTGTTCTATACATGTTCTTTGTTCATCTTCTTGTTGTTGTCTAATATGTACCACATAAAATTCTAGCATTATCTATATTTACATCTCTTTCACCACCCTTTACTCCCCCTATCTTATTTTTTAGTAAGTTAGAACCTCACAAGAACCAGCCTTCTCTGGAAATTGAACCAGTGAAGCTCAGTAGCTTACCTAATATTTCAATATTGGCCATGTCTTGAATGCATTAATTAACCATAAGCAGATTTTGGACCAATAGGTCTAAGTTAGTTCATGGGTGAAATGATACTAACTAATTAAAAGTACAATCAAGGGAATTATGACTTATCCATATTCTTTATGTGGATAGAAGATGGTACCTATATTAATATCATCTAAGAAGGTGAGGTTGGTTATAAAAAATTAAGTTGTAGTATGCCCTCTAAGAAAGTCTAGAGGAACAAAGGACTTTGACAATAAAAAAGAAATAAAATGGATTCTTGTAGGGAAATTGGAAAAGGAGTGGGTTCCAACAAGGAATCTAGGAGATCAGAGGATCCCAAAGGAAGCATGATAGATGTTACTTTCCTATTTTGGTTGCTACAAGAATAAATTAGATAACTTACATTAGTGGTTAGGTCACTACAAGGCCATATGGATCAACAAGTAATACTAGGAATGATTGTTGGACAAGAATGCATAAATAGAAAAAATAATAGAAACCCAAGAAAATGACATAATATTAGTAAGAGGGGTAAAACAAAAATCCAACCACCTAGGATTAGTTGTTTTACCTACAAGGATCCTCACTATGCAAATAAGTGTCCCTGATGGATACAACCAAGTAACAAAGTGGAGGAGCAACAACATAGGATCTATACTGCTATAAGGAATCAAAACTTGGAAAGACAAGAAACACTTATGTTACTAAATGGTAATTTGTTTAACAAGTATGTTAAGGTACTAATAGATAGTGAGTCTACATATAGTTCTATTTCCACTAGTATTGTTGGGGATATGCCAGAAAGACCTAGATTTTTGACATAAGGGTGAAAAGTTGAGTATGATTCTAGTCAGACCTACTCAGTGGACCAGTGTTGCCTATGGATAATATTACCTTACCTAATGAATCCACTATTTGGAACTTATATATAGTACCCATTCATATTTTTTGATATTATCCTAGGTATGGATTATTTGAAGGCTCATGGAGCCTTAATCAATTTCCAAGAGAGGTGGATGGACTACACTGATAAGGATAAAAGGAGAGTAAGAGTTGAAAGTAGGCAAGGGTATTTTTTGTCCCATTTATTGTCAGCTATATAGTTGAAGAAGACCATTAAAAGAAGTGGTATGTTATATGCAGTTAAGATTAATGGTAAGACAGATGATAAAGGGAATGAAAAAATATTTAAGAAACATCCCATTTTGTATGAATTTAAGGATGTATTTCTAGAATATATCCTAGGCCTACCTCCTTGACATGAATTTGATTTCACCGTTGACTTAATGCCTAGGGAAGAACCCATTGCAATAACACCTTATAGAACGACCTCGATTGAGTTATAGGAGTTAAAGGTGCAGTTTCAAGATTTTTTAGAAAAGGGATTGATAAAACCTAGTGTGTTACCTTGTGGTGCTCTAGTATTATTTATGAAAAATAAATATGGTTCCTTAAGGTTATGCATAGATTTTAAAATTTTGAATAAGATAACCACCAATAATAAGTATTGTTTGCCAAGGATTGACGACCTCTTTGATCAGCAAAAGGATGCCACTATATTTTCAAAGATAGACCTAAGGTTTGAATATCATTAATTGAGAATCCATAAGGAGGATACTCATAAAACAACTTTTAAGAGTATATATGGGCACTATCAGTTCACAATGTTACCATTTGGGTTAATGAATGCAACAACTTTTATGAATTTGATGAACAATGTGTTCAAAAAATATCTAGTTTAGTTTGTTTGGGGATTCTTAGATGATATCTTGATATATTCTTACACCAAATAAGAACATGACCATCATTTGAGGTTAGTGTTAGAAGTGCTAAGGAAAACCAGCTATATGGAAAATTGTCCAAGTGTGATTTTTATACCTCACTAGTATAGTATTTAGGACACATCATCTTGGCAGAAGGAATTTTTGTAGATCCAAAGAAAATTGAGGCTATATTAAGTTGGCCTACACCAACAAATGTGTCAGAAGTCAAGAGTTTCATGGGACTCATTGGCTATTATAGGTATTTTAAGAAATATTATTCCAAGGTTACCTATTCAATCACCAACCTTTAGAGAAAAGGGAAGGAGTTCAAATGGATGGATAAGTGTGAGGCCACCTTTGAGGCTTTGAAGAATAAGTTAACTATGACATTGATTCTCAAGATACCAAATCCTCTTGGGAATTATATTGTGTGTACATATGCTTCCTTAGAAGTTTTGTATGGGGTATTACCCTAAGAAGAGGCTATCATAGCCTAAGTCTAGAAAACTCAAGAAGCATGAGGTAAATTATGCTACACATGACCTAGAATTTGTATAATTTGTGCATGTACTAAAGGTCTAGAGACATTATTTACTAAGCAAACCTTTTGACATAAGGACAGACCATCAAAGTCTAAGGTATATTTTTACCAACCTATGTTGAATGCAAGATAGAGAAAATGGATAGAGTTCTTAGACTGAAAATGACTTTGGTATTGAGTTATTCAAAGGGAAAGAAAATAAGGTTGCATATACCTTGAGGAGGAGAAGGCACATAGCAAAACTGACCCGAAGTCATATAGATTTTATGAATAAAGTCAAATAAATGCAACTATAGGATCCATACGACATAGAAATTTGATATAAAATTGAGAGAAATATTGAAGAGAATAAGGATTTCAACATAAAGGATGAAATTTTATGCTTCAAGGATAGGGTTATTATACCCAAAACTAGTGAAATAAGGAGATTGGTAATGCAAGAGACGCATAATTATCCCTATTCCGCTCATCCAGGAGGGTTAAAAATAAGTGAAAACATGAAAAAGGCCTTCTATTGAGTAGGAATGAAGCAGGATATCACTAGTTTCATTACAAAATGTTTAGAATACTAGAAAGTTAAGGCATAACATAAACACCCAACAAGTAAATTATACCCACGTGATATACTTACATAGAAATGGTAGGGATATCTATGGATTTTATTGTGGGTTTACCTAATACTAGTAACCAACATGATGCAATCCTTGTAGTTATTGATAAGTTGACCAAGGTTGCACATTTTATATCAAGGAACATAAAGGATGATGCACTAGTAGTGGTAAATAAGTTTGCTAAAGATATTTTTAGGTTACATGGGTTTCCTAAAGTCTTCATATCAGACAAGGATTCTAGGTTCACATCAAAATTATGGTAGGCTCTTCACCATGTAGTGGGCACTAAGATGAATATAAGTTATGCATATCATCCAAAAATAGATGGTCAAAAAGAGAGGGTGAATCAAGTTTTAGAAGACATACTTCACATGTAATACATGGATCAAAATTCTAAGTGGGAAGACTTTTTGCATCTAGTTGAATTTGCATATAATAATGGAAACCATGCATCCTTGGAAAGCCTTATATGGTAGAAGATGCAAAACACCTCTATCATGGGATAATCTAGAATATTGGATGGTGATCAGACCAAACATTGTCAAAGAGATGGAGGAATAAGTCAGAGGGATTCAATAAAGGCTCAAGGAAGTTATTGATCACCAAAAGAGCTATGTTGATCTAAAAATATCATCAAGAGAATTCTCTATGGGAGATAGGGTTTTCTTGAGGGTAATACCCATGAAAAGGGCCATCAATTCAACTAAGTTGGATCCTCGCTATGTTGGGTCTTTTGAGATCATTGATAAGTTTAGTCCAGTAGCCTATAGGTTTGCCTTTTCACCTAACCTATCAAAGATCCATGATACTTTCCATATTTATCTACTTAGGAAATATGTTGCTTATCCTAACCATGTATGGAATGTTTCTAAATTGCATATGGTAGGTCCCTCAACCATTGATGTGATACTGGTAAATATTCTAGGGGTTTATTACAAGGTGTTGAGGAAATGAACCCTAGATTAGTGTAAGGTTCAATGGGACCAGTCAGATTGTGCCACTTAGGAAGATGTTAAAGAATGATGAAATAGTTCCCATATTTATTTAAAGGAAATATATGTTGGCTTTTTGCAGGAAACATAGAGGATTGTGTTTATTCCAAGGGGGGAGTATGTAACAACCCTCCCTGATAAAACTTATTCTTGATACTAAACTATGTATTGATATGTGAGGAAATCTAATGCATATTCTTATTTTTGGTATTGCATTTTTTGTACCTGCTTAAAGTGTTTAGAGAATATGGTACTATTGATGAACTTTATGGATGCAGGACTAGGTACTCTCATTGGTGGATTGAAATGAGACAACCACATGAATTGAGAGAAATTATAGAAAATGATGTATGACTTGTTCATCGACGACTCAAGGGTAAATTAATACCCTTCATTTAGATGCATTGCATATATGCTTGTGTTTACATATGTTTTTGGGCTATGATATTGCTTGGGCAAAGGAGTCATCCTTAGTAGAGTGGTAATTACATCTTGGTTATCTTGAAAAGCCACCTACTAAAGGATAAAACAACATGGTGTATTATTGCCTGGAAGTTCTTTTTTTGTTTGAGTTTTGGAAAAGAACATAGATTTAATATATTGGTCCAATTAAGTATTAATATGTCTAGTGATATTAATACTTGTATTATTAATATCAATGTTAATAACTAATATTAACATTTGGTATTAATTGGAAAGTAATTAATCTAATTTACCTAAGGATAAAGGTAATAGTATTGTGGATGAATTTAGATTAATTACTTATATTTTTCTTTTTTTAGCAAAGCTTCAAAATGAAAGAAAGGATTAATTAGATTTATCTCTTAAATGTTTTTGAAGGTTGCTTCATAGGAAAACTTTATGGGAAAATATTGCCTTGAATGTATTAGATGAATTGCTTAATCAAATAATTAATTATTACCTTAGGTAAAGTGGTAATAAATCAATTAACCTTAGAGCCTTATCTAAGTGAGGTGGCAATTTATGGATCATGGTGTTGGAAGCAACATGAGGAGCCTGTAACGTAGAAGAATCTACATTACATTTGAGCATGCAAAGAAGAGGACTCCAACGTCCATCAGGAACCTTTTTTTTGGAGGACTGAAGGGGGGCACCATGGGGCTTTTAAGTAGCATTATGTGGGCAAAGAATTCAGCACAAGAAATCCATAGATCAGGTAAAATTGAGCTACAAGGAGTCAAGGAGGAGTAATTGATTGTTTTAGAGGTAGAGGATATCATTTATATTTTATAATATTGTTTGCTTAATGCTTTATTTTACGTAATACCTTTTGAGTGCTTTTGTCAGAGACATTTGGATACTTGGTATCTAGCTCTCTATTCATTTTATTTTTGGGAGTTTGTTGTCATGACCCTCCCTGACAAACTTTTTATCGCAAAGAAACAATGTATTAATCTATGATACTTTAATACCTAACTTGAGCAATTGAACCAACTATGTGATGTTTAGTTGATTTTAAAGAGCATGATACTAGTGACATATTGCCAAGATGTGCAATATTAGGTACACTCGTTGGTGGAAGAAGCAGAATCATCCACCAGATTTGGGGGTACTTGAGGTTGGGGAAATGATGATTAAGGAAACTCAGGGGTAACATTGATGGATACCTTCATATAGGTATGCATTCAATTAGGGATAATCGTCAAAAGCTAGCCACCTTGAGCACTATATTGATAGCCTAGTAGCTATCGTAAATTCTTAAGGTTAAGACATTTGACTAGGTTGATGGAAATATTTCCTCTTTGTCTGTTGCATCTGTTTGTTTATATTTTACTTCATCACTATCAGCATCTTGGTTTTTCTTTGAAAATAGTGCATGAATTTGATTGCCTTCTAAACCCCCTAAATGGCTATTAGCAAAGTATCTTACTAGCTATGTTAAGAAAAACTTGTTTGTGATGAAGAAAAAAATCTACATTAAATAATAATTGAGCTTTATTTAATTAGATAATAAAATCTACATTAAATAATAATGGAGCTTTATTTAATTATATAATAAAATATACATTAAACATTAATTGAGTTTTATTTAATTAGATAATAAAATCTACATTAAATAATAATTGAGTTTTATTTAATTAGATAATAAAATCTATGTTAAATAATAACATAGCTTTATTTTAATAAATGGTAAAACCTACATTGATTTATAGAAATTTTTTTACCTAAATTAGAATTAAATCCTATTCATTTTTTTTTTTTTAAGAGAAAAATCCCTTGCGGGGCCGCCTTGGTCTAAGAGACCATGACCAGGGGGTTCTACATCGTCAAAGTCACCCGGGAGTCGCGCTCGGCCCTACCCGTACCAACATTATCAATTGGATTTTGGGTAACCAATTCAACTTTTTGGTAGGGTGGAGATTCAAACCTAGGACCTCCCTTGGAGGATTGCCCTCTCCTCTCCAACTCACCTACAACACCTGGGTAAATCCTATTCAATTAAGCAACAAAGTTTGCATAGGTTTTAATTCTAAGTAATGATAGACTTTCATCACTTAAAAGTAATATTTAATTCATAATTATTTTAATAAAGAATTTAACCTAAGCAAGATAAGATCTTCTCTCATAATATTCTCTCCTTTTAGTGAAAAAGGAGGCTACGTGGATTTGATCTCAAACTATGAGAATAGTCTCTGCTAAGAAATTTAAGAAAATCTTACTAGAGATATGGTGGTTGTGAACACTTGCAGTGGAAGCTTCTTATTGTTGTTAGAAGGAGGAGAACCTCTTAATGGTAAACTTTGAAGTAAGCAAACAATAGTTTTAAAAATAAAAATATCTTGCTTGGATGAGGGTGAATTAAATGGAGGTTGGTAAGAACTATGGTGGATGGGAGAGCACATCAAAATATGTGGCATCAAGTCTCCATCCTTATAAGGAAAAAGGAAAGATAGAATAAGGGTTGGTTTTCTTGGGATTAAAGCAAATACCAAAGAAGGAAGTAGATGTGAAATCCAGAGGGTAGATCGTTTGTTGAAAGAGATTTCTTCGACACGACAATTTGTAGTTTGAAAGGATATCTAGGTTGGTGTGAGAGTATACTTATCCCTTGCTGGTTTAAACTTCTGCATGTTTTCTTGTAATGGGCATTTCATCAAAATTTTATGAGCTTCTACATATTTCTTGTTTTATTTCCATAGTTCAGTTTTTGTTGCACCATTTTGGTTAGAATCCCTTTCTGGATAGTAAGTTGTGGGCTCTAGACTTCTACCAATTCTACTATCATATTGGCTATGTCGTAGAGTGTAGATAGTGTTGAATCGTGGTCAACGCTACGCTAGTTGGACATTGTGTTAGTCTGCCTAGTCAAGTAACATTGTGTCATAAAGCACCATGATCCTTGAAAGGGTACTTCCTTGTGCTATGTATTCTCTTTATCAACCTTACAATGGTAGGTTTGTAACTACATCAGTGTTAAGCCTTGTTGGTTGAAGCCACCCCATCAATTCGATCGGGTAGTGTGGCTTTACGTTGTCACTTTGATGTTGTTAGCCTTGTAGCAAACCCTCTTTTGCATCCTTGGCTATGTTAAACCCTATCCACAATAAATTGTTGTAGGAAACCGGAGCATCTGAGAGAGAGATCTTACTAGAGATAGGATGGTGGTCTCTAGTCTTGTAGATGTTTATTTTTGTATATAGAGGTATGGGACTCTATTTAGTAAAAATAATAGATGTTTTATTAATTAAAGAGATGAGACTTTAATTAGTGAAAGTAAATGAATTATGTTTCATTTAATTGTATAGTTGCAATTTGGGCAAGAAATAAGTAAATGCATTTAGAAGCATGTCTATCATGGAACCATGAGTGCCCTAATACCCTACTATCCTCAAATAATCGAAGGAAAGAGAAGGAGAATCAAAGGAGCAGTTGTAACCAATATGGCAATTTGACTTTTACTTTTATTGATTTACTTATGCTCAAGTAGATTAACTATGTGGGGAGATCTCCCTGATGAAATTGATGTAATAATTGTTTATTTTTGGGAGATGTACCTTTACTTTATTGATTGAAATCATCTATGTTTTATATCCACATTTCTTTATATGTTGTTCCCTTGTATATTTTGTATGCTTTATGAATTATGCTCTTTTGTTAGATTTAGTATCTAAAATATTCTGGTTTTCTTGCTAAACAATAGAAACATAAATATTAAGTTCTAGGGTGAACTTAGAGAGTGACCTAAGGGATTGAGAACCCCTTAGGGTGAACCTAGCAGACCTAAGGGACTTGATTTTAAGGAAAGACTATATCTGAGCTAAGATAGCTCATCGTGGAGATGAGATGGATAGCTTAACTCGCAATATGCATAGCATACTTACATAGACCGATTTGTGTATAGTATGGTGATGGGTGTATACCTTCGATTGACTAAAGGTGATAAGTTTAGCTCATCAAGGATGATGAGAAGGATAAACTTATTTGTAGTAACACATGATACACCTACATAGATGGAGTTGTGTTAGGGTATCTAGTGATATGTAGCTCTTCGGGAAAACTTAGGGGATTTAAACAATAGATAAGTTAGGAGTCGGTTGGGGGTTTATGAATCCCTCACCTTAGTAAAAAAAAATCTTTTCTTTCTGTATGTTTTCTTGTGGTTGATGTTTGGGTTGTTACACTTGTGTTGATATTTTCTCCTACTTGGAATTTGCATGGGCATTATCCAAATCGGGTGAAGTCTAACCCTTTTTGTCCTTGGAACGTATTTGGGTGTTATGTGTTGGTTATTTTAGACCCTATGCACCTTTGTATAATGTTCAACTATGTTCTATTGCCTAGTATTGATTTCTAGACCAAACCAAGTTTTGGCATCTATGTTTATTGATTGTTGTGTAGCATTCATGGTTGCTTGTGTTACCCCTTAAAATACTTGATGGTGATGTCCTTGGGTTTGCTTTAGGTTTATGCTATTTGGGGTATTCTAATAGAGAATACCTTTTTTTTTACCTTGTTTTACGTTCGATCATGTCTCCAAGTTTCGTTGTTCACCCGCCAACCTTGTTAACCCTGCTTTTATTTCCTTTTGTAGTTTCAAACCATTATGTTTTTATACGCCCTTGGTTGTAATGATGGATCTTGTATGTATTTGATCTCTTAATTTTCAGTAAGGGATAGCAATGCTTTTATATTAATTTAATATTAAGAAAATATAAATTATTAGTTAATTTATCATTTGCAAAGAAGAACTTGTTTTATTGTATTGTGAATTGGAAAGGAAATAATGGGTTAAATAAGTTAGAAAGGATATTCTAAATAACATTGAAGATGTTTAGTAAATATATTTTAATATGGGTTGTGATTAAATGACCTGAATATTATGTGTTAAAACTTGGTATGTTTTAAAGAAAATATTTCTTATTTTTCTTGTAAAGAAAGTTAGTGACCCTTTTATTTTCTATTAGAGTTAAATAATGAAATATGGGTATCACTTTATAAGATAAGGAGGGAGGCTTGATTTTTGGAAAAGACTAATGATTTCTTGAGACTTGAGTAGGTAGGTAAATCATTAGAGGGAGAGAAGTATGGGATTCTCTCCTTGGTTTTTTAATTTGTAATTGCATGGTTGCTTGCCTTTATGCATTGAGCATTGTAGTTGCATTACATTAAGAGTTGTCTTGATCTCTTAGTTTTTCTTAAGTCCAAGGAGATTCCTTCATGAAGAATATTGTGAGAAGAATATGGTGTAGAGGATTTTTAGGTGGACTTGCTCTAGTATATTTCGGAAGGAAATGTTTTTTTATGTAAATGTAAAGTTTGGAATGTAAAACTTGATTATATTTATTTCATTACTAAAAGTCTTGGGGCCTATTTGTAAGTGCAAAAAGAAATAAGTTAGTATTGATATCTTTAAATGAACTTGTCATTACAAAAAGCAATGAAAAAGTATAGGCTAGCTTGATCTAATGAGGATGCTTAAAATTAAGTGGATGTTTTATGTTAGCATTATGTTAAAAGTTAATAATATGTTTTCTTTACTCATTATTTAAAATCTAGCTAGATTTTTCTTTTGTACTAGCTTGATATGGTTAATTATGAGCTACTTCATTTTAGATTTAGCTTTGTGTTATAACTATGATCATTATTTTAGTTATAGTACTTTATTGCTTAATCATGAGAGAGATGTTAATTATTGTTAAAGCATGATTCTTGGGAGGGATTTCTTGGGCTTGAACTAGACCTCTTATTTTAGGAACTTGAGTCAAAATATGAACCCAATCCTAGGAGGAGTTCTGATGATGCAACAACCAAATAAAGGTGAGACCTAGGAGTTGTGGTTATGAAATAGCTAGTCACTCATGAATTTAGAAGAAGTTGTGATAATGTAAAAGCTGAATTCTCATAATTGATGCACCTTGAACAGTGAGGATTGAGTGTTCCACCACTATGAGTTAACAAAATAAATTACGAATTATTTGTGGTGGTACCATAAACACTGAGGTTTAGGTAACCATGCTCATTACTAGGTGAGTGTTGATGACCTTAGTCTGTGTAGGTGTGGTAACTAAGCATCAAGGTTCTACGCCAGAATAACCTACATGACTTATGGAGAGGTTAGGGAATGGATGTTCCCCTTTAAGTGTTATGGGCCTTAAAGAATAATCCATACATTGTGGTTAAATTATTCTATGCCAATGAGGGTATAGGAAAGGTTAGAGGACCACTTCAGCCATCCTTCTAAATAGTGAGATTTAGTGAAGTGAACCCCAAAAATACGAGATGTTGGCCATTCTTATCCACTGAGTGTCATCTATAGTGACTTTAAACTCAAATGTGGTAAAGCCTTGAAAATACTAAAAAATATATTGGGACTCTTGTGAACCTACTTGTGTAAAAAAAATATTCTCTCTCTCAAGTTGGTTTTGTGGGTTGTTACAACATGCCCAAGCCAATGGTTGCCATTTGGAATCATAGATAAGACAATAAGGCTTCAACCAAGCATCAAAATAAAAATTTGCATAATTCCCCACAATGATTGGCCATCTAATATATTTTTTGATCAATTGTAAACTATATCATATGAAGTTCCATGTTGGTGATCCTTTTGGTAGGGTTCTTTTCCTAAATAATTTTATTGCATCAAGAGAATCTATATAAGTTTTCTAGTAACATTTCACAATTCTTTCCCTGATCTATGAGCAATCTCCACCCAAGTTTTACCCCTAAGACCAACCTCATAACTCTACATTTATGTTAGATATTATATCTTTGAATGTTTTTATTATGGAAGTGATAAGAATTTAAGTACATAGGATGTTTATTTTTGGCATAACAAACATTCAACTAAACTTGCAACTATCTCTATCCTATACTACATGCATATACCTTGTGAGGGTTGGTTTTACCACTTGACTTATCACATGGTATATTATGTAATAACTCCTAATGTTCTCCTCATTATTACATCATAGTCATAGATCTATTTTTAGCTTATGACCAAATAATAATGTATAGGGTGATCCTAGAATCTATAAATTTAAAGAGAGAAAGTCCCCCCTTAATGTAGACTTATTAGTTTGATACTTAGGAGTGTTAGGTTCTATTGATCATGCACTCCAAAAACATTATTACAAAATAATAATTCAATGCTTATAGGCTTCAATGCATAAATTGTATTTCTTCAATATGGAGGACCTTTATCAAATATACCAGATATTGATGAGATCAAATGTTCTATTGCCTTTTAAATTTATTCCCAAATCTTATCTTGATCAATATCTTCAATTTTGGTGAGGTCAATCACCTCTTGTCTTTTATTCTTTATCATGGCTTCATTCATTTTATTTTGCCTTTGCTATTGACACGTAACGTATTCCTACTTCTTTTAATTTTTAGTTAGATGTGCTACCATGCATCCTATGTTGATCATTAGATTGACTGATTTCCAATACTTTATGTGTGTTGTCATATCTCCTATGCGAACTTGTTTCTATTTCATGTTTTGATTATATCTTGAAGTAGTGAGATCAATCATCTTCTATTTTTTCTTGACATCATTTGTCTAAAGAAGATATTTGTGGAAAGTTACGTATTCACACTTTCTTTTGTGTGTTATTGATGGTTGAATCTTAAATTTTTGTTTCATTGATTTCTCATTTTCTTTATTATTTTTTTCTTCAAAAAATTCTACTAATGATGAAGAATCAAATTTTAAGTGTACATCTTCACTCTTAGGTGCTTGATTCTTAATGTTTCTAGTTACATTGTGCCAATAATAATTTACATGATTTGAATGCATCCAATTTTCTTGACTTACCATGTGTTTGGATTTATACCAAACATTATTGCGTTATCTTAG
Source organism: Wollemia nobilis (assembly GCA_028583015.1). NCBI lineage: Eukaryota > Viridiplantae > Streptophyta > Pinopsida > Araucariales > Araucariaceae > Wollemia > Wollemia nobilis. The sequence goes on along the minus strand of JAQPPZ010000689.1, from coordinate 4,383,640 downwards.
CTCTACTTGTTCAACAAACACGTGTTCTTTTTTTTCAATTAGATTCTCCTTGGCTACATTATTTTGATGTGCCTTTCTCCAACTATGATTTTGGTTTTCTAAATATGACTTGTCTTACTGCTAGTTCATCTCTCATGAAGGGGATCCATTTTTTAATGTATTATTCCAACATTCCCTCATTGTGTGGCCATTTCTATCACAATATTCATATGTCCTTTGTATGTGGAAATAATCTCTTTGAGAATAATTTCTCTCATTTTGATATCTTTGAAAATTGTTTCTTTGTTAAAAGTGTTTTGGAGGTCTCATGCCTCTTCTAAATGGTTGCTTTCCTCTTTGACTTATAACTAGTAACTTTTCTTCTTCATTTTTTTTATGTGAGACCTTTACTTTCTTAAGTAGATTCACTAGCTTTTCAAAGCTTGGTTTTTGCTTAGTAATATTAAATGTAGTCACAAAAATATTGTACTTTGATGGCAAAGATCTCAAAATTATTGGAAATAATGATTCATTTCATAACTAGGTTCCCAATTCTTACAACTTTACAATTCTCCTTATGAATGATTCTAACTTTTCTCCATTATTTATCTTCAAACAATGGAGTTGGATCTGGGGGAATATAATCCAATTTTGATTCTTGGATTCAAATATTATTTTCAACTTCTCCCATGCATATTTGATTGTGGTTGAATCTTGAATGTATGCTTGGACCTCATCTGCTACTTTGAATATGATGATTAGTATTTCTTTTTTATCTACCTTGTCAAACTTTATTTGATCTCCTTATGTGTAGACACCCAATTTTGACACACCTAGTCAACGCCATCCTCAATCAAGGCATCAAACAACATCTCATAAAGGTGCCCTAACCTTGTCAAATTAGGCATCAAATTAGGCATATTTTAACGATTTCCACTCCTAGAAAAACTCATCAATTTCCTTATCTTCACAAGCCTTTTGATTAAGCAAATCAAATCAATCACTCTCATACCAGAATTTAGGATTTTTATAACCCTAAAAGGTAATGTCATATTTGGGATAAATTTTGACCTATCAAATCATCTTAAAATTTTCAAAGCCACCACCATTAGATATCCCTTGAAAATATCTTTTTGACAAGTATAAATATGCCTATATGTGGATTCATATCAATGCATAAAACTGCAAAACAAAAATTGTTATCCAGAACCAAATTCGCTAGTTGGCAAGACCAAATTCACCAGTGGCAAATTTGGTAAAATTTCAAAATTTAAAATCCTCAAAATATGATTTGATTCTTTACCAAATTCGCCACTCAAAACCAAATTCACCACACTTCTTGTGAATTTGATAAATAGTGGTGAATTTGGCAAAATAATCGAGAATATTCCACATGAACCAAAGAGGCACGGATTGACCTCCCTTTCACCTCTACCATTGATTTTAAACACCACAATAATGCATCAGATGCATAATTTCAAATTGATCTTATCCAATTTTTCCCTCCAATCCTCCTCCAAATCCTATTTAAGGACCCCCTTAGGTAGGCATTTGGCAAGCAATTCTACTATAGAAAAGCTCTACTAAAGTTTTCAAGCTCTCTTTTTCTTCTCAAGCATTCTTAGAGCTCTTTTCAAGCATTTCAAGTTTTGAGGAGTCATCTAGCAAGCATTTGTGGAGAGCAACTAGGCAAGGCAAGGGAGCTTGGTGGTAATATCTTCATGCAAGGGAGAAGCCATAGCTATGTGAAATCTAGCATATATTTCACCTTTACTTTTTTTCTATTTATCTTATCTTAGCTCCCTAATTTCAAGTTTTGCATGTTGACTAACTCTATTTACTTGCTCTTATTTCGTTTATCTTTGCATAAGCCATCATTATTGACCTTACCTTTATTTTTTAGGCTCTAACATATTTGTTTGCAGGTCTAATTTCAAAGATTTAAAACACCTATTGTCATCTCTAATATCTATTTGTAGGCTTATCTTAGTTTGCATTCATTTACTATCACAATTTGCTTCTAATCCTTTCTTTTGTAGGAATTTTTGAAGAACACAAGCTTATACTGAGAGGGGGGGTGAACAGTATAAGACCTCTTTTTTAATTTGCTTTAAAATCAACTTTCAAAATAGTATAATGCAGTGTATAGACAACAGTAATAATAGCAGTAATCAAAGCAAAGCACAACACACCATCCACAAAGTGACACAACAATTTACATGGTTCACCCAATGTGGGCTACTCCACGGATAAAACTTTTCTCTAAAAGTTATATCACAATTCTTTGGGAAACCTTCCCAATTACAAATTTTATGGGCACCAACCCAAAGGAGACACCTTCCCCTAGCTCTGCTCTTAGTGGTGATCCTCTAGAATACCTCTACCTCCTCTGCCCTTAGCAAGTGGAACTCTATCCACAGAAGACACCTATCTTCCCTGCTCTGGCTGGAGATCTCTGTCCTCAACTCTATCACTGCAAATTCGTTCCTCAAATTCGCACCAAACACAGTCCTTTGGTCTAGCACACATCTATCCTCTTTCTCTGTTCTTTTTTGTTATAGCCGCACTTGGTCGAAACCAACTTTTCACTGTCTGCGCAAACATAGTAGCACTCGATCAGCTTATGCACTTCTACAAAAACACAGCAGCACAACCTTTGCACATTCAGTGCAAACACAGTAGCACAGTATTCGCATTCTTTGCTCAAACATAGTAGCACAGTCTTCACACACTCTGCGCAAACATAGCATTCGATCAGACTTCCACTTATGCACCTCTGTGATCGAACTTCTCCCCGCACTCTATCTGTGCAAATTGCACTTTGAACGCACACTTGATCGATGCCAAACTCTTCAAGTAGCCCTCCTTTTATACTCACAAACTCAAGATTAGAACCTTGATCTTAGTCGGTTGCACATCCCTAAAACAATGTTGGTGCAAAACCCTATGTTGTGTCGGCCCAGATTTAACTCTGTCGGCTCAAAGTTAACTTTGCCCTTCAACCACCTCTAGTTCTGTAGCTATCCCTGCGAAACTACAACATGTCGTGATATCATGACACCTTTGCCTGCCGTACACCTTCTATTGCCTACTGTCGCAAAATCGCGACATTGTTTGCCTTTGTCTGCCTTGACAATGTGCTTGTCGTGAAATCGTGACACTTCTGAATTTTGCTTACATCATCTTCACTCATGTCACAAAATCATGATGCTTTAGACTTCAATGCCTTCTTCTCTGCTTTTGTCATGAAATCATGACACATCTGCTTCTGTTGACGTCATCTGCAACTCTATCATGAAATCGTGACCCTTCTTGCTTCTTCAACCTTTTCTCGGCTTGCACCAGCGAAAACGAAACATGTCACAAAATCGTGACGCTTTCGCTGCCTTAAGCTCTTTTTTGCCATATGCCCACAAAACTGGAACATGTCACGAAATCATGACATTTTTGTCTACAAATCCTTCCTCTCTGCTTCTGTCGTGAAATCACGACACTTCTCCTATAAAAGACCTACTTCCAGTTTCTGTCACAAAATCACGACACTTTCTCCAACTGTATGCTGCCAACTCAACCTGTTGTGAAATCGTGACACTTTCTGCATCCGTACAACTTCTTTGAAGCCTGTCATGAAATCGTGACGCTTCTTGTTTCAGACTCTTCCCTCTGCTGCATGTCACAAAATCGTGATAGTTCTCACTTCGAGCTTTTTAGCATGTCGCAAAATCATGACAGTCCTCAACTTGACCTCTGTAGCATGTCACAAAAATGCGACAGTCCTCACTTGGAACTTTGCATCATGTCGCGAAATCGTGACAGTTCCTGAATAACTTTCTCTCTCATCGATCTTGTCACGAAATCATGACATCTCACACTGCGGACTCTCTCTTTTGCAACATGTCATGAAATCGTGACACTTTTTCATCCGTACAGCCTCCTTTGCAGAATGTCATGAAATCGCAACACTTTTCTTTCTCTGCCTTCCTACACTGTTCGAGTCACGAAAATGCGACATGTCGTGAAATCGCGACACTTTTCATCTTGCTCTTCTTCTCTGCCAACATGTCGTGAAATCATGACAGTTTTGCCTGCTTCGTCTCTGCCTTCCAGCATGTCACGAAATCATGATAGTTTTGCCAGAACTTTCTCTCTCCTCAAACATGTCATGAAATCGTGACAGTTTTTCTAGCCGCCTGCATACTTTTTCTTACTTGTCTTTTTCTTGATCTTTTGCAAGCTGGGTTACTCTGATCTTCTTGGAAACTCACTATCCAAACTGAAACCTTCATCAAAACACATTCTGTGACATCAAATCAAATTGCTTCAAGAACTCTTTGACATCAATGACAACATCTTTACTTAGAGCAAAGGCAATGCACCCAAGGTACCCAAAATTGCCAACAATTTTAGCACTTTCACTTGCATATTGACACAATTATTACTATCTTTCATCTACAGTCATCTAATATTATCTATAACATCAGTTTACTTTTATATCAATCATACTAATCATTCTATTTCACTTCCATGCTATTTTACTTTCATATATTAAGTATTTAGCATTCTATTCTCTCTTTCAAGCATTTTTATAGCATTTTTATTCATTATTTACGCACTTTAAATTGATCCCCTCATAGGTATTGCAAGTATTAAGATATAGACAAGTTTCCTTTCTATATTCCTAATCCTCTTGCATTCTCAGATATCAATTCCTAGCCCCTTTGACTATTCAAAACAACCATTGAGGCATGCCCCCTGCCTTTCATCCAAGAATCCACTTAATTTGTAAATTAGTGAAGAATTTGCATCAATACCTATTTATTTTGCACTTATATTAGTATAAAATAATATTAATAGTATTCCTAATCTATTGCACTACATATTTTGCCTTATCATAACTTAAATTGATCAAATTCACAACCCTTTGGGTTTTTTTATCCTTTTATCTATCATTCTAATTTTAGTCCCTAAATTCTCAAATTTTTATAGTCACAAGCCTTAAAAAACATACTAGGAACACTCCCTTCTAGTTTCAGCTTGAAAAACATACTAGGAATTTTTATAGTCATAAGCCTTGAAAAACATACTAAGATTCTCTCCTTTTAGTGAAAGGGAGGCTACGTGGATTTGATCTCAAACTATGATAATAGTCTCCACTAAGCTATTAAATAAAATATTACTAGAGATATTGTGGTTGTGAACACTTGCAGTGGAAGCTTCTTATTATTTTTAGGAGGAGAACCTATTAATGATAAACTTTAAAGTAATCAAACAATAGTCTTAAAAATAAAATATCTTGCTTGTATGAGGGTGAATTAAATTGAGGTTAGTAAGAACTATGGTGGATGGGAGAGAACATCAAAATATGTGGCATTAATTATCCATCCTTATAAGAAAAAAGGAAATATATAATAAAGGTTGGATTTCTTGGGATTAAAGCAAATACTAGAGAAGGAAGTAGACGCAAAATCCAGAGGGTAGGTCGTTTGGTGAAAGAGATCTCTCTGACACGATAATATGTAGTTTGAAAGGATATCCAGGTTGATGTGAGAGTATACTTATCCATGGCTGGTTTAAACTTCTAAATTTTTTCTTGTAATGGGTATTTCATCAAAATTTCATGAGCTTCTACATATTTTTTGTTTTATTTCCATAGTTCAATTGTTGTTGCACCCTTAGTGTTAGAATCCCTTTCTGGATAGTAAGTCATGGGCTCTAGACTTCTACCAATTCCACTATCATATTGGCTATGTCGTAGAGTGTAGATAGTGTTGGCATCGTGGTCAACACTATGCTAGTTGGACGTTGTGTTAGTTAGCCTAGTCAAGCAATATTGCGTCATAAAGCGCCACGATCCTCAAAAGGGTACTTCCTTGTGCTATGTGTTCTCTTTATCAACCTTACAATGATAGGTTTGTAATTGCATCAGTATTAAGACCTGTTGGTTGAAGCCACCCCATAAATTCGATCGAGAAATGTGGCTTTAGGGCTTCTCTTGCACAGATGTCACTTTGATGTTGTTAGCCTTGTAGCAAACCCTCTTTTGCATCCTTGGTTGTGTTAAACCCTATCCACAAGAAATTTTTGTAGGGAACTCGAGCATCTGAGAGAGATATCTTACTAGAGATAGGATGGTGGTTTCTAGTCTTGTAGATCCCAATGCCCTCCTTTAAAACTCTCTGCCAAGCTTTACCAGTGGTGGCGTATTAATTTACATAGTGGCTTCACCTTAAGTTCATAGGAGGTTGTAGTTCGTGGATACCCCTATGTTCTTTAGGCGGTTCCCTTATTGTTTAATTAAGGTTCAAGAAAATCTAAGTAAGCTTTAAATATTTGAGGAACGTTGGTTTTATTAATTAATTGATTATTATGTTATTTGGTTAAATGGAAAACAAAAGAACTTTGGAATTGTTTTAACTGAATATCATGTTATTTGATTAATGGAAGTAAGGGACTTTGGTTTATTTAAATAACTAAATATTATGTTATTTGGTTTAGTAGAAATAAAAAAGGAAATGGTTATTTTTGTTATTTAGAGGTATGGGACTCTATTTAGTGAAAATAAAAAGGAAATGGTTATTTTTTTTATTTAGAGGTATGAGACTCTATTTAGTGAAAATAAAATGGAAATGGTTATTTTTGTTATTTAGAGGTATGAGACTCTATTTAATTAAAATAGAATGGAAATGGTTATTTTTTTTATTTAGAGGTATAGGACTCTATTTAGTGAAAATAAAAAGGAAATGGTTATTTTTGTTATTTAGAGGTATGGGACTCTATTTAGTGAAAATAAAATATAAATGGTTATTTTTGTTATTTAGAGGTATGGGACTCTATTTAGTGAAAATAAAATGGAAATGGTTATTTTTTTTATTTAGAGGTATGGGACTCTATTTAGTGAAAATAAAAAGGAAATGGTTATTTTTGTATATAGAGGTATGGGACTCTATTTAGTAAAAATAATAGATGTTTTATTAATTAAAGAGATGAGACTTTAATTAGTGAAAGTAAATGAATTATGTTTCATTTAATTGTATAGTTGCAATTTGGGTAAGAAATAAGTAAATGCATTTAGAAGAATGTCTATCATGGAACCATGAGTGCCCTAATCCCATACTATTTTCAAATAATCGAAGGAAAGAGAAGGAGAATCAAAGGAGCAATTGGAACCAATGTGACAATTTGATTTCTAATTTTATTGATTTACTTATGCTCAAATAGATTAACTATGTGGGGAGATTTCCCTGATGAAATTGATGTAATGTATTATTCTTTAAAGAGTATGGAGGATTTACCATACTTGTTTATATGTAATAATTGTTAATTGTTGGGAGATGTACCTTTAATTTATTGATTGAAATCATCTATGTTTTGTATCCACATTTATTTATATGTTGTTCCCTTCTTGTATATTTTGTATGCTTTATGAATTATGCTCTTTTGTTAGATTTAGTATCTAAAATATTCTGGTTTTTTTTTTTTTTTTGTGGAAAACATCCCAAAAGGGATGCCACTTTCGGGTAAGACCCAAGGAGGCAGGGGTATCCATTCCGCCAAAAACGCCTAGGACTCGGACCTGGCCTACCACCTTTGACATACTCAAGGAGCAAACAAACACACAAAACCAATTTAAAAATAAGTAAATAACAACAAAAATAATAAAATAAAATAAAAAACATGCTCCTTGAGTGTGTCAAAAACAAAAGCACAACCAAACACGCACAATAAGATAAAAGAAACCACAACACAAACCACATAGAAAAACACAAGAACCACATAACAAAACACAAACAAGACAAAAACAATAGAACACTACAAAGACATAACCCAAAAAAACATGAAAAATAAACACAACCAAAACCTAAAAAATTAAAAAAATAAAATAAAAATAAAAATAAAAAACAACCAACAACAGACAATAAACAAAAACAAAATACATAGAAAACACTCACACATAAAAACACGAAATAACACAAACAAAGAGAAACCCAAGAACAAGAACGAAAAAAACACAAGAACAATAACAAAAAACATAAAAAAACAAAACAAAACAAAACAACAAAAACACAAGAACAACAAAAAACAACACAAAGAACACAAAAACAAAACAAAACAAAAGAACCCACCCACCTTAAAAAACTAAACAAAAAAAAAAATGAACAAAACAATGACCTATCTAGACCAGAAGACTATTAAGGCAAGAATCAACAGAGGAAACAAAATAAAGAATAGAATGAGCTAGGGAACTAAAAAAAAACTGAATGAACCAAAGAGAAGCAAAAAAAAAAAACAAGAAGAAACTAGGTACCTTCAAAACTGGAGCCATCCAAAGAAATGATAGAAAGAAGAGCTTCCCTAATTTGAGAAGCCCACCATATAGGAGGGTGGCCATAACAAGTAAGATCACCTTTGTCCAAAGCCCAATTAGCTAAAGCATCAACACTCTTGTTTTGATCTCTAACCACATGATTGTAATCAACTTTCAAAAATCCCATCTGGATTAACTGAATCTTCTCAATAATTCTTTTTATTCTCCAATCCACCTTATGATTCTTAGAAGGAGTCTTCAAGAGATTAATCATAAGTTGAGAGTCAGACTCAACTAACACCTTTTCCCATCCAACCTTAGTAGCCTCCTGAAGACCTTTGAGGATACCATACCCCTCAACAAGGTTATTGGAAAGAATACCCAAATTCTCAGCAAAAGTAAAAACCAGGGAGCCATCTAAAAGTCTACCAATTCCTCCCACATTGGCTTTTCCAGGGTTCCCTCTAGAGGCTCCATCGGTATTGACTTTTCCAAAATCCTTAGGAGGAGGTTGCCAATTTCTAGTCCTATCCATCTTACTAATACTCACATTCCCTTTAAGTTGGTTGCCCTTAGAAGGTTTAATCTTCAATCTTTGCATCACTTGATCCCATCTTTGGTGGGAGTTTTGGGGGTGATTAAGGAGTTGATGGACTGATTCAACTAAGTTGGCTATGGTCTTTTGCCAAATATAGTGAATATCCTTCCTATCTTGATTAAAAATTTGGTTGTTCCTTTCATTCCAAATATTCCAAAGAAGAATGGTAGAACCCATCCAAACTAATCGCCTAATAAAATGATCAACACCCTCTTGATTAGGCCAATCCCTCCAAAGTTGTTCAAAAGTAAAAAAATTGGACCATTGTAAGCCAAGTAAAGTGGCCATTCTCCTCCATAGCTCAGAGGCTAAAGTACACTCAATAAAAATATGGTTGATATTTTCTACATTCTCTTCACACATTTCACATCTAAAAGGGCCATGAAAACCACGCTTCATAAGTTGCTCACCAATAAGCACCCTACGATGCAATAAAATCCAATTAAAGAACCTCACCTTAGGCCAGATATTTTGAGCCCACAATCGAGAAAATATGTCAAAAGAATGGTTGGGATTATTATGGCATAAGGTCAAATAACCTTGAGCAACTGAATACTCACCCTTAGTAGTGTTGTTCCATCCAAAACAATATTTTTCATGGGACCAAGAGAGGGATCTCATATGAAGGATGCCTTGGATATCTTGTCTTTGCCTTTCTAGGATTTGAATAGGCCAGTCCTCAATAGGGATCCAATATCTACCAACCTTTGAATTACCGAGTATGGTACCGACGAGTAATTAGCCACCTTTATCCAATTAGCTCGGTGAAGCTCCTCCATCCAAGGCCTCCAATCGGAAAACTAGGTTATCAAAGGCTTGTGACCATCCCAAGAATCTATCCAAAAATTTGCATGTTGACCATTATGAATGATCCAAAATAATTTTTTCTTTATCAAATCCTCACCAGTCTTAAGAACTGCTAAAATGGGAGAACCTTTGGTAGGAAGTTGATAGTGAACAAGGTCTTCAGGACTTTTGTTCTCAGCATATTTAGCAAGGAGATTATTGGCCCAAAGAGCATTGGGGTTATGCAACATCCTCCAATATAATTTAGTAGCTAAAGCTTTGTTGTTATTAATTGAATACCGAATCCTAACCCCCCTTCACTCTTAGGAAGACATAAAGTATCCCATTTCACCAAGGCCCATTTTCTTTTCTCCTTAGTACCACTCCAAAGGAAACGATGACTGATTTGATCCAATTCTCGAAGAACAACCTTTGGGATATTCAAAATGGAAGAAACATAAATAGGAATAGCTTGAAGGACTGATTTTACCAAGGTGATTCTACCCCTAGAAGAAAGCCACTTGTTGGTCCACTTTCCAATTTTCTTCTTGACTTTGTCCAACAACCAATTCCAATATTTATTTTTCTGCCTTTGAATATTTATGGGAATACCTAAATAAGTGATTGGAAGAGAGGTCTTCTTATATCTTAATTTATCCAAGACCATGGATTCTGTCTAGAAGAGCAGTGAAAGAAAATAACTTTAGATTTGTCTTCATTGATCAACTGCCCAATAGCCTTAGAAAAATAGCTAATGATTTGCTTAATATTAGAAGCTTCCTTAACTGTAGCTTTACCTAAAAGAGTAGAGTCATCCACAAATTGAAGATGAGAGATAGGTCTAGCTCCATGAGCAATGGTAACTCCCTCAAGGGTTTTGTTTTCCCTCTTTTTGGTTATAGTCCTACCCAAGCATTCAACAAGAATGATGAATAAATAAGGGGATAGCGGGTCACCTTGCCTAATACCTCTGGAAGTCGGGAAAGACCGAGAAGGCCTGCCATTGATAAGAACTAAGTAGGAAACTAAAGAGATACATCCCATAATCCAATCCATCCAATCCTTAGAGAAACCAAATTGCCTCAAAACTTTGATAAGGAAGTGCCAATCCACTCTGTCATAAGCTTTGGATAAGTCTAACCGAATGAACATGGAAGGAGAATTTTGCATATCCATGGAATGGATGGCTTCCTGAGCAAGAACTATCTCATCTACTATTTGACGTCCTTCCACATAACCCCCTTGCTCTGGGGAAATAATCTTATGCAAAAGAGGCTTCAACCTTTCTGCCATGATTTTAGTAATGATTTTGAGAAGAACATTACATAAAGCAATAGGTCTAAAAGCTGAGATATGATCAACCTCTTGAGCTTTTGGAACAAGAGTAATATAAGTTTTATTGATAACCTTCAAAATTTCTTTGGCTTTCCTGGCTTCTTCCACCACCTCTAATAAATCAACATGAAGGATATCCCAGAACTCTTGGTAGAACTCAATAGGAAAACCATCAGGACCTGGGGTTTTCCCTTTTTGCATTTTAAAAACTACTTGTTGAAGCTCATTGATAGTAAAAGGAGCAATCAAAATAGAGTTCTCCTCAGAAGTGATAAGAGAAGGGATTGCTTGAAGAACATTATGTTGAGAAGTTGAGTCAAGAGGAGTAGCAGCAAAAATATTGGAAAAGTAATCAACAACAATAGAGTTCATGCCATCCCAAGTATAAACAACATCTCCAGAGTCTGATTTTAAGGAAGAAATAAAGTTGTGAGATCTTTGAGCTAGAAGAGACTTGTGGAAGAAATTTGTGTTTCGATCTCCTTCTTTGAGCCATTGAATTCTAGATTTTTGCTTCCATAAGATTTCTTCTCTTTTTTCCCATTCCTCTAACTGAGTTGTGAGTTTAATTTCATCTGCACTTCTCTTCTCTGTGAGGCCATCTAAATGGATTTTCTTATTCAAATTTTCAAGATGAGCAATAACTTCATGTTTTTTTTATGAACATCCCCAAACTCTTTCCAGTTCCAAGTCTTGATTTTGGATTTAATGTATTGCGGTATTTTGGCAAAACAGAACATCTTAGTCCCATGCCTAGGTTTACCTTCCTTCCACCATTGTTGCACACGAGGTCTGAAGGAAATGTCTCTAAGCCACATTAATTGAAAATGAAAAGGAGAGAAACTCACATTGGTTTTCCACATTTCCACCATGACTGGCCAATGATCCGAACTAGCATTATTAAGAGTCTTCACTTTAGGAATGTGACCATGGATTAAGAAATTTTCAGAGAGCAAAAACCTATCCAATCTCTCCATTATACAAGCTAAGCCTTGCCTTCTATTAGACCAAGTCATAAGGCCATTATATGGTTGGATATCCACAAGATGGAGGTTTGCAATATATTCGCTCATGAGGTCAGTGCTTTTGTCCAAATTTCTATTTCCCCCCTTTTCTCATCCAGAGAGAGGATGGTATTGAAATATCCTCCGATCAAGATCCAAGCTTTAGGAAAATGAGAGATAATATGAGTAATATCCTTCCACTGTCTTCTTTTTTCCTCCAAAGAAGTCGAAGCATAAACAATAATGCAGAGCATAATCTGGTTGGAATGTCTACTTTGAATAGCTATAGCCAACAAACCCCAACTGCCAACCATATGGTGAATAACTACCTCTTTTGGGTCCCAAAGACAAGCAATGCCACCCTAAGTCCCTTGGGAACTGAGGGAAACCACTTTTCCAGCTGGCCAAATTTTATCGGCAATTAAGTCCATATCCTCCATTGACATCTTTGTTTCTTGAAGGAAAACAAGATGTGGATGATTTATCCGAATCATTCTTCTAATTTCATTTTGTTTTGAAAGACTCCCTTTGAGTCCTCTAATATTCCAAGTGATGATCTTCATTAATACCAGGGCTAAAAAAGTTGGGAAGGGCATTAATCTTACCTTCCTCTACAAGCTTTTCACCTTCTTTTACCATATGATATTGATTGGTCTTGCGACCTACTTTTTGATTAGAATCCATCTTCAATTTTTTTTTCCTTGTTTCTTGACTTATTCCAATTGAATCTGAGATGGCTTCTAACCTTGAAGAATGCTCATACATAGCCAAAATTTTACTAGATGGTTCAACGGAGTCTATATTGGGACCTGCATTATTTGAAGTTTTGACATTTGAAATATTGTTTTTCTTGTGTAAATTTTCTCCTTTTTTTCTCGTTGAAAACCTTTGATTTGTTGGTTTGTCTCTGAGTTCTTCCCTTCATATTTAAATTGTGTTTCTAAGATTTCAATTTCCATTATTTCCTCTTCCTCACTTGGGACATCATTTGTGGAAAGGATTTCAAACATATTAGTAGATGACTTTGATTGATCCTTCATAATTGGTTTTTTTTTAGTGTTCTTCTTCTTAGGTATTTGGAAACCTGTTGAGTTTATATCTTCTTTCTTTTGATCGGGAATTTTATTTGGGCAAGCATCGGCCAAATGACCATATTCATGGCAAATTCTACAATGAAAAGGAATGTTCTCATAGTCCACTACTTGCTCCCAAGTGTCTTCCCCAAATTGTAATGTGATATTTTTAGGTAGGGGTTTGTCAAAATCCATTAAAACACAAATCCGAGCATAAATAATATGTTCAAAATTTTGAGTACAATCATGAGTCATCATAAAAGTTCCTAAAGAGTTTCCAATTGAAGAAAAAATAGTAGGATTCCAAAATTCAATAGGGAGGCCAAAGATTCTAACCCACACGGGAGCTATAGAAGGCATCTCTTCTTCGACTTTAAATTTAGTATGCCAGGGCTTCATGAAAAGCCTTACCCTTCCAAAAAACCAAGGACCCCCTTGAAAAGTTTTCTCTCTATCTTCATTATTAGCAAATAAAACAAGAAAATAACCATTTGGATAAATAGAGATTTGTAACTCACCTTTAGTTTTCCAGGTTTTTATAGCCCAGACTTTGAAAGTAGATAGACTCGGACGAAAACCCATGAACCGAAAAATTAGTCCTCTTTTTTCCAAATCTTCAATGCTAGTATGAATGTTACCCATATCAAGCTTAACAATAGGAGTTCCATCAGCTGCTTTAAGACATCCTGACTCCGTTTTCTTGGGATCAATATTAGGCATTCTTAGAGGTTTATGGGAAGCCCTAATATTGATATTAGCATTGGTCTGAGGCTGTCCACCATGAAGGGCATCCCTAAAATTCATTTTTGGGACTGAGTCTTCGAAATTCTTACCCTTGACAAGGGTTTTCACAGTAGAATTATTTTGTGGGTGCACCTTAGCACCAGATTCACTTGAGATATGAGCCATTTTTTGATCAACTACTTGAAACTTGTTTCGTGATCTCTTTAATCCTTGCCCTAGATGTCGTGGAAAGGTATGGTTTTCACTTTTCTTTTGTGCAGCAAATTGGAAGCCATTGTCACTCAAGTTCACAGTATGATCTATTGAAAGATAAATTTCTAACCCATCTTGTATCCCCTACAACATTTCTTGCTAAAATATTGAGCATAAACCACAAAAATATTGGCCGCTAGGGCCCGAAGGCCCTAAAAACCAACCTCTGGAGCTACTTGCACTCAACCCAGATGAAACCCTCACATAGCCGCTTGCAAAATATATCGTTCACACATAGGGATGTGCTAGGATCTGTGTTACTCCAAATGATATGAAAATTGGTGGAGATGTTCTAGGGTTTTTCAGGCATCTACCCTCAAAATTTCAGCTCAATCCGAGTCCGGATGAGTGAGATATGGCCGAAACGAGTTTGGTATTTTGGGAAGTCCTGCGAAAAACATCTAATCCTTCATCCTTGGAGTGCCTGTGTTATTTTTTGAGGCTTATGCATCCTGGGTCCCCTTCTTGAAAATCGAGGAATTTAATCAATTCTTTTGGTTTTCTTGCTAAACAATAGAAACATAAATATTAAGTTCTAGGGTGAACTTAGAGAGTGACCTAAGGGATTGAGAACCCCTTAGGGTGAACCTAGTGGACCTAAGGGATTTCAGTTTAAGGAAAGACTATATCTGAGCTAAGATAACTCATCGTGGATATGAGATGGATAACTTAACTCACAATATGCATAGCATACTTACATAGACTGATTTGTGTATAGTATGATGATGGGTGTATATATTTAATTGGCTAAAGGTGATAATTTTAGCTCATCAAGGATGATGAGAAGGATAAACTTATTTGTAGTAACACATGATACACCTGCACAGATGGAGTTGTGTTAGGATATTTAGTGAGATGTAGCTCTTCGGGAAAACTTAGGGGATTTAAAGAATAGATCAGTTAGGAGTCGGTTGGGGATTTATGAATCCCTCACCTTAGTAAAAAAATATTTTCTTTTTGTGTGTTTTCTTGTTGAATTTTGGGTTGTTACACTTGTGTTGATATTTTATCCTACTTGGAATTTGCATGGGCACTGTCCAAATCAGGTGAAGTCTAACCATTTTTATCCTTGTAACATATTTGGGTGTTATGTGTTGGTTCTTTTAGACCCTGTGCACCTTTGTATAATGTTCAACTACGTTCTATTGCCTAGTGTTGGTTTCTAGACTGAACCAAGTTTTGGCATCTATGTTTATCGATTGTTGTGTAGCACTCATGGTTGCTCGCGTTACCCCTTAAAATACTTGATGGTCATGTCCTTGGGTTTGCTTTAGGTTTGTGCTATTTGGGGTATCCTAATAGATAATGCCTTGTTGTTTACCTTGTTTTACGTTCGGTCATGTCTCCAAGTTTTGGTGTTCACCCGCCAACCTTGTTAACCCTTCTCTTATTTCCTTTGGTAGTTTCAAACCATTATGTTTTTATACGTGCTTGGTTGTAATGATGGATCTTGTATGTATTTGATATTTTAATTTTTAGTAAGGGATAGCAATGCTTTTATATTAATTTAATATTAAGAAAATATAAATTATTAGTTAATTTATCATTTGCAAAGAAGAACTTGTTTTATTGTATTGTGAATTGAAAATAAAATAATGGGTTAAATAAGTTAGAAAGGATATTCTAAATAACATTGAAGATGTTTAGTAAATATTTTCTAATATTGATTGTGATTAAATGACCTAAATATTATGTGTTAAAAATTGATATGTTTTAAATAAATGTTTCTTATTTTTCTTGTAAAGAAAGTTAGTGACCCTTTTATTTTCTATTAGAGTTAAATAATGAAATATGGGTATCACTTTATAAGATAAGGAAGGAGCCTTGATTTTTGGAAAAGACTAATGATTTCCTGAGACTTGAGTAGGTAGGGAAATCATTAGAGGTAGAGAAGTATGGGATTCTCTCCTTGGTTGTTTAATTTGTAATTGCATGGTTGCTTGCCTTTATGCATTTAGCATTGTAGTTGCATTAAATTAAGAGTTGTATTGATCCCTTAGTTTTTCTTAAGTCCAAGGATATTCCTTCATGAAGAATATTGTGAGAAGAAGATGGTGTAGAGGATTTTTAGGTGGACTTGCTCTAGTATATTTCGGAAGGAAATATTTTTATGTAAATGTAAAGTTTGGAATGTAAAACTTGATTATCTTTATTTCATTACTAAAAGGCTTGGAGCCTATTTGTAAGTGCAAAAAGATATTTGGATTTTGTGCAATGATTGAATAAAGAAATGAGTTAGTATTGATCTCTTTAAATGAAGTTGTCATTACAAAAAATAATGGAAAACTATATGCTAGCTTGATCTAATGAGGATGCTTAAAATTAAGTGGATGTTTTATGTTAGCTTTATGCTAAAAGTTAATAATTTGTTTTCTTTACTCATTATTTAAAATCTAGCTAGATGTTTCTTTTGTACTAGCTTGATATTGTTAAGTATGAGCTACTTCATTTTAGATTTAGCTTTGTGTTATAACTATGCTCATTATTTTAGTTATAGTACTTTATTGCTTAATCATGAGAGATATGTTAATTATTGTTATAGCATGATTCTTGCGAGGGGTTTCTTGGGCTTGAAATAGACCTCTTCTTTTAGGAACTTGATTCAAAGGATGAATCCAATCCTAGGAGGAATTTTTATGATGCAAAAACCAAATGAAGGTGAGACCTAAGAGTTGTGGTGATGCAATAGCTAGTCACTCATGAATTTGGAAGAAGTTATGATAATGCAAAATACATATTCTCATAATTGATGCACCTTGAAAGGTGAGGATTGAGTGTTCCACCCCTATGAGTTAACAAAATAAATTACGAGTTAGTTGTGGTGGTACCATAAATAATGAGGTTTAGGTAACCATGCTCATTACTAGGTGAGTGGTGATGACCTTAGCCTGTGTAGGTGTGTTAACTAAGCACCAAGGTTCTACTCCAGAATAACCTACATAGATATGAAGAACATAGACTTATACTGATAGGGGGGGTGAACAGTATAAGATGCAACCATTTAAAAAACTTTACTTTAGATAGCAATTTCATCACCATAACATTAACCATCACAGAAAGAAACTTACAAAGAAGAGCGATTTTAACGTGGTTCACCCAAGATGGGCTACAATCCACAGAAATTTTTCACTAAAAGCTTTCTCAATCAAGTTCTTTGGGAAATCCTTTCCCTATTACAAATTTTATGAACTTCCTATCCAAAGGAGAATCCTTCCCCTCAAAAAGTATTTATGAGCCTCCTGCCCAAAGGAGAATCCTTCTCCTCAAGAAGTATTTATGAGCCTCCTGCCTAAAGGAGATGTCTTATCCCCTTAACAAGTATTTATGAGCCTCATGCCCGAAGGATATGTCCTATCCCCCAAAGCTCTGTAAATTATACTTCAGAATATCACTGCCTCTTCTATCGCTAGCAAGTGGAACTTTCCACAAAAGGCGTCCTGTCCTCCTTGCTCTGGATCTAGAGACTTATTTCCTCACTGATCACCTCCACAGCTGCTCATCAAAACATGTACTAAACACAGTCAATCAATCCAATAACAAATTAGAGTTAGCAACAATGGAATAATGCACAATGATAAGAGTCCTAATAACACCTTATCACTCCAACTCATCAATAATCAAAACTCACAAATATACATATCAACAATATTCCTTTACACCTTATAAATCCTACTTAATATATCACAAAATAACTTCAATATCAAAAATAATTACAAGCGAATATTCACTCAATAACTCCAAAGTATTTCTAACCCCAATATGACATTAAGCACAATTATTCCTTAAACCCTTATAACTCCTAAAATACATTTACTTCTAAATTCATTTACCACATAAACATTAAGCATCAATAATAACAATTTCAAAGCAATATTTCTATTTAACCTTATACCTCCATCCAATTACCAACAATAATTTGCCAAGTCAAATCAAATATTCCACATTATCAACAAAAGATCTACCTTGTCCAAAAATCAATTCTCCAACCTTAAAAGAAGTGTGGAGACACCAACATAAGCACCAAAGTGCTTCCTCCTCCAAACTCGTGGCCCAAGGCAACTGTTGTACCACGTGCACAATAATCTGCGACCAAAAACAAAACACACCCGATGCAAATCGATCTTGACACCTCTGCCTAGTGAGTGCCTTTGCTCCATTGCCTTCGTCATTGGAGCACAAGTGCCCAACAAAACTCTCAAGTGCCACTCATAATTTTACCTTCCCTTTGCTCGTTAAAATTAAAGACAAACAAAATTGTCTTCCTCATAGGCGTACAAAATCGAAACTTAAACACAAAGCAATATGAAACTCAAAAATCATAGAGCAATCCAAAATCAAAGGTCACAGAGCAATACAAATTTGAAGGTAATCACGCAAATCGAAGGTCCTTAAAACCTTAGGAAATAATGCCCTTTAATAGTCTTTCATCCCATGCAAATTGACGTCGGCGCTCCTTTCAAATATTTCATTTTTCATCCCATGCAAGTTGACGTCGGTGAGGTAAGTCTTTTACATGAGTGCCGCTAAGGGTTTAGAAACCCTTTCAATAATAATTATTAAATTAATAATTATTATTTTATTAATAATAAACTTAACTTAAAACCTTTTCAAAGGTTTGAGTTAATTTATTTATTAATAATCAAAATGGACTTTTAAGGTTTTTTAAAGGAGAAAAAACCTTTTCATTAAGCCAATATGGTTTTAATGAAAACCCTTAATGAGTCCAAATGGTTTTAAGAAAAACCTTTAACCTTGTTACCATGGTTTTAATTAAAAACCCTTAAACAAACATCATGGAACTTTCAAGATATTTTTGGCACCAAACTCTTTTTGACATTAGCACAAATTCCTTTTGATATCAACACAAACTCCTTTTGATATCAATGACAACTCACAAGCATGAAGCTAGGCAACATACCCAAAATTGCCAACAATATCCCCCTTTGTCATTGATGGCCCCCTTTGTCATTGATGGCAAACCACTACTGAAACCACTGCCAACTGTCAAAATTGAAACCAACTAAAAACTATCCTCTGAAGCTTTGCTCCCCCTGACTCAAGGCTCTCCCCCTTACTCAAATATCTCCCCCTTTGTCATCAATGACAAAGGGTCACCTTTGGGCTCAGGGCTAAGAATGATCCTCTTAGCTTAGCCCCTCCCCCACCTCCTGTTAAGGTGATTAATTCTAGGGTGGGAGTAAAACTACTCCCAACTTCTTCCTTAAATACTCAAAACTCTCTCTTGGAAGAGGTTTGGTGAAAATGTCAGCAATCTGTTCCTTAATAGGCACATATTCCAGCTTAACTTGCTTGTCCTGAACCTACTCTCTCATAAAGTGATATTTTATGGAAATATGCTTTGTTCTTGAGTGCATTACTGGATTCTTGGAGATACTTATGGCACTTGTATTATCACACAATATGGAAATGGGTTGATCATGCTTTATTTTGAAATCCTCCAAGGTAGTCTTCATCCATAAAACTTGTGTACAACAAGCTACTACTGCTATGTATTCTGCCTCTGCTGTAGACAAGGAAACTGAAGGTTGTTTCTTGCTTAACCAAGCAACTAAACAATTCCCCTAAAAGAAAGCTCCACCACTAGTGCTTTTTTTGTCATCAATATTTTTGGTCCAATCTAGATTATGTAAAAGTTGTGAGAGCGAACTTATTGCTCTTGGGATACCAAAGCACAAAACCCATAGTGCCTTTCAGATATCTGAGAATCCTTTTTACTGCCATAACATGAGTTTCTTTTGGTGCAGCCTAAAACCTTGCAACTAGTCCCATTGCTTGCATGATGTTTGGTCTGGTAGCTATAACATAAAGCAAACTGCCAATCATAGATCTGTACAACCTTTGATCTACCTCTGGAGATTCATCATCCTTGCTCAACTTACACCCTGTAATCATTGGAGTACTAATAGGTTTGCTATCCTCCATACCAAACTTTTTCAGCATCTCTCTTATGTACTTGCCTTGTGAGATAAATATTCCTTCTTCTGATTGGGCAATCTGAAGGCCTAAGAAGAAGGAAAATTCCCCAATCATGGACATATCAAATTCACTCTGTATATTGTTAGCAAAATCTTTACACATTTTGGTGTTATTACCTCCAAAAATGATATCATCAACATAAACAACCACAATTAAGATATTATTTCCATCATTTTTTATATACAAATTGCTATCTGCCATACCTTTTCTAAAACCTTGTTTCTTAAGATACCTATCAAGCCTCGAATACCAAACCCTAGGAGCTTGTTTCAAACCATACAATACCTTTTTCAATCTACACACAAAATCTAATTTTTTTGAAAGTAAGAACCCTTTTGGTTGTTCAATGTAGACTTCTTCTTCTAACACACCATTTAGAAAAGCTAATTTTACATCCATATGATAGACCTTGAAGTTTTTAAAACTTGAAAAATCTAAAAACATTCTGATAGCCTCAAGACGAGCAACTGGAGCAAAATTTTCTTCAAAATCAATTCCTTCTACTTGAGCATAACCTTTGCAAACTAACCTTGTTTTATTTCTGACTACCTGACCATCTTCATTTAGCTTTTTTCTAAAGACCCACTTAGTTCCAATGACATTTTTATCTTTAGGTCTTGGAACAAGTTCCCAAGTCTCACTCTTCTCTATATGTTCCAATTCTTCATTCATAGAATTTATCCAAAACTTATCTGCATAGGCTTCACTGAGATATTTTGGCTCAATATGAGATAACAACAAAACATTTGTATGGGAATTTGACGATATGATTCTTCTCCTTGTCTGTATGACTTCTAGATTACCAATGATTTAATCCTTTGGATGGTGTTTCTGAACATATCTGGATGGATTTTTAGGAAGGATTTGTTGTCTTTCCTCTTCTTATTTATCTGAATCCTCCTTGAATTATTCTTGGCAATCTTCATCATCAATTTCCTGAACTGGTTCTCTTATCCCTATTTTCTCATCCACTATAACATTTATGCTTTCCATAATAGTACAAGTTCTTTTGGTGTAGCATCTATAGGCTTTGCTCTTGCTGGAGTACCCAAGAAAAATGCCCTCATCACATCTAGGATCAAACTTCCCCCTAAATTCTTATCTTCCCTTCTGTTGTAACATTTACTACCAAAAACTCTGAAATGTTTTACTGTGGCTAGTCTTCCTTTCCATAGCTCATAGGGAGTTTTGTGATGATTGACTCTTAAATAAGCTATAGTGATAATATACACTATTTTACTAACTACCTCTTTCCAAAAACCATCAGGAAGCTTTGACTCATTCAACATAGCTCTAGCCATATTTTCAATAGTTCTATTTTTTCTTTCAAATGCTCCATTTTGTTGAGGAGTTCTTGCTGCTAAAAATTCCCTCTTAATCCCTTGTTGCTCATAATAATCCACAAATTAATTTGAAGTGAATTATCCTCCTCTATCTGATCTTAAGCATTTTATTCTTTTTTCTTTTTCATTCTCTATCATTTCTTTGAAGGCTTTAAACTTGTCAAGGGCTTCAGATTTTTCTTTCAAAAAGGTAACCCAAGTCATTCTAGATAAATCGTCTATGAAAAGCATGAAGTAACTCTCTCCCTGTATACTCTGAGTTCTGGTGGGACCACATAAATCATTATGAATAAGATCTAAAGGTTTGGATGACATGTACCCTTTAGCCTTAAAGTTGGTTCTAGTTTGCTTTCCATGTTGACAAGGACCACAAATAGTATTTTGGGATCTTTTCAATTTAGGTAAGTCTCTGACTGCTTTCTTATGGCTAATGTTGATAAGTTTATCAAAGCTCAAATATCTCATTCTTTTATGCCATAGCCAACTTTCATCCTCTTGAGACAAAAAACACTTTTCCTTTTTTATCTCACTTAGCATGTAGAGGTTGTTAGGAGTTCGTCTTGCATTAGCAATTATTTTTCCATTCTCTACTTTACTTATCTCACATCTATCAGAATATAAAGTCACCATATGACCCTGATCACAAAGTTGGCTAACACTCAAAATATTATGTCTCAATCCTTCTACATAAAGCACATTTTCAGTTCTGGTTTTTCCATCTAAACTTAGAGAACCCTTTCCACAAATTTTAGCTGATATGTAATCTCCAAAGCTAACGAACCCTCTACTAGTTTCTTTGAGAACTATAAACTTTTCTTTTTCTCTAGTCATGTGCCTAGAACCTCCACTATCAAGGTACCATTTTTCTTTCTTATCTTGAGCATGAATAGTAGTTTGAACTATCATAGATCTAGTTTTATTTCCATTTGTTTTCCTAACATTCACTTCACTAGATCTTTCCAATTTACACATTCTAGCTATATGCCCAAAATTATTGCATTTGTAACACATAATACTATCATCCATGAGTGGTGCAAAAGAATTAACATTTTTCTTAACATTGTCATTCATAATCCTAGTACAATGGATAGCTTTATGACCATATTTATTGCAAGAAAAACAATAGCCATGGAAAGTATTATGTAACCTATTTGGAAGCCTTTGAGAGTGTTCCTTCTTTTGTGATCAACTCCTGTCCATTGCTCTCCTTTATTTTCTTCTTTTATAGTATCCTTTGGTTTTTGAAATTTGAATTTAATTTTGTTGGATGTTCCTGCTTCTTGGATATGGAGATCTTCTTCCCTTTGATTTACAAGAAAAGTATTTTGTTTAAGACTCATATGTTCAAGTCTAACTCTTAGATAAACCACCTCTTCTTCAAGTCTCTCACATTCAGCTTCCTTCCCTTTCAAAACCTTTGTCAAAACCTGCTCAACTTTCTTTCCTTCTTCAGCTAGCATCTTGAAGTCTGTGAGATTTTGAGATAGTTCTATTTTGGCCATCTCTTCTTCTTGATTTTGTTGTTTTAAAACAAAATTCTCTTCCTTGAATTTTTCCAGATTTCTTAGGGCCAAAAAGAATTCCCCTTTCAAATAAAATTCAATCTCTTCATCACTTTTTGTGCTCATATGATCTTTCGAGGGATCCTTCTCCAAGATGTTAGGCTCTTCCTGGAGGGACCCACTCTGATACCAATTGAATAACATAGACTTATACTACGAGGAGGGTGAATAGTATAAGATGCAACCATTTAAAAAACGTTACTTTAGATAGCAGTGGCATCACCATAACATTAACCATCACAGAAAGGAACACACAAATAAGAGCCATTTTAACGTGGTTCACCCAAGATGGGCTACATCCATGAAAACATTTTCACTAAAAGCTTTCTCAATCAAGTTATTTTGGAAATCCTTTCCCTATTACAAATTTTATGAACTTCGTATCCAAAGGAGAATCCTTCCCCTCAACAAGTATTTATGAGCCTCCTTCCCAAAGGATAATCCTTCCCCTTAATAAGTATTTATGAGCCTCATGCCCAAAGGAGATGTCATATCCCCTCAACAAGTATTTATGAGCCTCCTACCCAAAGGAGATGTCCTATCCCCAAAGCTCTAGAAATGATACTTCAAAATATCACTGCCTCTTCTGTCGCTAGCATGTGGAACTCCTTTACACAGAAGATGTCCTATCCTCCTTGCTCTGGCTCTAGATACTTTTGTCCTCACTTATCACCTCCATATCTACTCATAAAAACCTATACTAAACATAATTAGTTAGTCCAGCACAAGTCCTCTTAAACTCTATCACAAATCTACACCAAACTCAGTCCTCTGTCCAGCACAAATCTGCTCTCAAATCTCTGTCAGATCTATCCCAAGCTTAAGCCAAAAGCTTGAACAAATCAATCACAACTGCTCACAAGTATTCACCAAGAATTCATCAAATCTTTCCACAAGTTCTTCAACAAGAACCTGTCCAAATAAGTCCTAGCAAGCTCACTAAGAACTTGCCCAAATCAGCTCAAGCAAGTTTACCAAGAAACTTGCCCAATGTGAACACACAAAGAGAATTGTTAGAGACCCAATGTGTTTCATCCAATCATATCAAATCAATATCATAGAAGCATAAAGAGAATTGTTAGAGACTCAATATGTTCTATCCTTCAACTCTCAATCTCAACTCAAATCAATCTCATAGAAGCATAATGAGAATTGTTAGAGACTCAATATGTTCTATCCTTCAACTTTCAATCTCAACTCAAATAAATCTCATAGAAGCATAAAGAGAATTGTTAGAGACTCAATATTTTCTATCCTTCAACTCTCAACAACCAAACAACTCAATTAGAGTTTCAACAACTTATAGCAATGGCATAAGCTTCTCACTCAAAAACCCTAAAGCAAACTTCAAATGATTCCACTCTCATAAACTAGAATTATGCAATAACTCATAAAATCATCATGATATCATAATGCATAATCAATACTTCCACTTTCATAAAATAAGATCCACTCCAAATAAGGAAAATTAATTTAATCCTTTTCACTCCAAACTTATTTTCATAAAACCATAAATCAATAATAACCATGGAAGAATGTGCCCATACCTTTACTTTGATGAAGAAGGAGAACTCAAAATCTATCACAACACTAACTCTCAATTTGCCACAAATTAGAGTTAGAAATAATGGAATAATGCACAATGATAAGAGTCCTAATAACACCTTATCACTCCAACTCATCAATAATCAAAACTCACAAATATACATATCAACAATATTCATTTACACCTTATAACTCCTACTTAATATATCACAAAATAAATTCAACCTCAAAAATAATTACAAGAGAATATCCACTCAATAACTCCAAAGGCTTTTTAACCCCAATATGACATTAAGCACAATTATTCCTTAAACCCTTATAACTCCTAAAATACATTTACTTCTAAATGCATTTACCACATAAACATTAAGAATCAATAATAACAATGTCAAAGCAATATTTCTATTTAACCTTATACCTCCATCCAATTACCACACAATAATTTGCCAAGTCAAATCAAATATTCCACATTATCAACAAAAGATCTACCTTGGCCAAAAATCAATTCTCAAACCTTAGGAGAAGTGTGGAGACACCAACATAAGTGCCAAAGTTCTTCCTCCTCCAAACTCGTGGCCCAAGGCAACTTTTGTACCACGTGCACAATAATCCATGACCAAAAATGAAACACGCCCGACACGAATCGATCTCGACACCTCTGCCTAGCAAGCGCCTTTGCTCCACTACCTCTGTCATTGGAGCACAAGTGCCCAATGAAACTCTCAAGCGCCACTCGTTGTTTTACCTTCCCTTTGCTCGCAAAAATTAAAGACAAACAAATTTGTCTTCCTCACAGGCTTATGAAATTGAAACTTAAACACAGAGCAATACGAAACTCGAAAATCACAGAGCAATCTAAAATCGAAGGTCACAGAGCAATACAAATTCGAAGGTAATCACGTAAATCGAAAGTACTTGAAACCTTAGGAAATAAAGCCCTTTAATAGTCTTTCATCCCATGCAAATTGATGTCGATGCTCCTTTCAAATATTGCATTTTTCATCCCATGCAAGTTGACGTCGACGAGGTAAGTGTTTTACATGACTGCCGCTAAGGGTTTAGAAACCTGTTGGTCACGAATCTTCCACAGGAAAGGATTTTAAAATAAATGCACCCTAGACCCGGCCAACATTGAAAGGTTGGGAGAAAGAAATTTCTTCCAGACAAATCTCCAGAGAGGGCTGGTTCCCTTACTAAATCTAAGCTTGATTTCAAACTAAAGTTGCAGGAAAGGAATTGGAAATATGCAGAAAGAAATGAGAAATTACAGAAAGAGATGGAAATATAGCCACAGGCCAAATTTTTCAGATCGAAAAATATTAACAACAGATAACTTTAAGCACACTAACAACATATAACAGAAGACAACGACGTAATTCACTTACAACCTTGCGCAGATAACCTTCAAAATCACATTCCAAAACTCACTTCCTCACTAGCAATATTTAAACTCAGATGCAGAATTCAAATTAAGCAGCAGACAAGAAATGCGAGCGTAAATGAGGAATGCATAAGACAAAAGGGAAAACACACAGAAAATTGCTTGCAAAACCAAAGGCCAAATATCTTTCATTCATGCAAAGAACTTGAAAGCTTTTTAGCAAAAGTCTCTCTCTCAATGATCTTTCTGAGATATACATTGATATTTATAGAGGTCTTGCCTCTTTGTAGCATTTAAAACATAAAACGGACCTCCTCGAGATCTACAAAATGTGCAGCAACAATAAGGAAATGATCCCCTTAAACCAGCCTCAAAGAAACCAGAAATTAAATGAAATAAGGAACCGGTCGTCTTCATTAAATGGTCATCCTCGAAGCATGCTAGAACCGTTAGAAATCACGAACAGAAGCTTTGAATAATGGAGACATCTTCAATTCTGGTGGCTTCGAAAACTATAGGCCTAAGCACGTTGTTCTACCTTGCACACATTGGAAAGCAGTAAAACATTCAATTTTGGAGTGCTTTTAATCCTTGGAAATCGTAATGCTGCATCGGGCCATTTGAACTGCTATCTGGTGCGAAACTATGATAGGTCGCGAAAACGTGACATGTTGCGAAATCATGACATATTTCTCTTTCATATGCTTTTACCATTTTGGATCGCGAAAATCAACCATGTCACAAAATCGTGACGTATTCGGATTTTTGTTCACCTTTTTCACCTGAGGTCACGAAAACGTGACGCGTCGCAAAATCACGACGTTCCTTACTATTCTGCTCCTTCTCTGCCTTTTTCTCGTGAAACTATGACCTGTCACGAAATCGTGACGTTCTTTCCTCATATTTTCCTTGCACTGTTTCAAACCGTGAAAATGTGACAAGTCACGATTTCGCTACATCTTTCTCTCTTCGGCTTTTTCGTCCTGATACGTCGCGAAATCGCGACATTCTCCTTTGTTGGGACTTCTTTCCTCAACATGTAGCGAAATCACAACATGTTATTTCATCTGCCTTCTTCACTCCTCTAAGTCACGAAAATGTCACCATGTCACGAAATCGTGACAATTCTCCTACTTCTGTGTCCTTCTGTCCACCTGCGAAACTGCACCATGTCGCAAAATTGCGACAGTTTTCTCTTCCTTGGCCTTCATCCTCTTGCAGGTAGCGAAAATGGAACATGTCACGAAATCGTGACATTTCTTGTCTATTTAGCTTTTCTCCACAATATGTCATGAAATCACGACGTTTCCTTGCTTCCTCTACTGTTGCTGCTTTCTGTCGCGAAATCGCGACGTCTTGCTCTTGCTTGGTCTCATCTTCAAAAATGTCGCAAAATCACGACGCCTTTCATGCCTTATGTGTTTTCTTCAACGATTTTTACATTCTGGCCCTTGTTCATTTTTCTGTCACGAAATCGCGACAAGGTTCATAGTCATTGCCCTTTGCTCAATTATGTCGTGATTTCGTGACAATTTCTAACATTCTGCTCCATGGTCATCGCAAGTCATGAAAACGCGACATGTCATGATTTTGCTACAACTTCACTGCTCTGCCTTCGTTGACCATTTTGACCGTGATTTCGAAACACGTCACGATATCGCGACATTTTTTGACTTTGCTTCTCTCCTCAAAAGGCCCGCGATAACGTGACATGTCGCGATATCGCGACGGTTTTGAACCTATGCTCTGCATGTTGTTTTTAGTCATGATATCGTGACGGTCTTCGGACTTAGCTGTTTTGGGATCAAAACTCGTAGAGAAACATAGAGGAATGAGAACTTTAATAATTAATACATGAATAATCATGAATCAAAACAATGTGGCAAAAATGCCAATATTCTTGGTGGCTCGCGGGGTATATAGTTCTGCTGTATGCACGAATCCCAGGCCGAAATCCATTGGGAAACAGAGTCAAGAAAACATGAGAAGCAGGAAAGTAAGTGCTGACTGATAGAGAACATCTCTGTTGACTGCTGCAACAACTCTTGCTGACTTACTGAAAACTTAAATAAATCTGTATCTGGCTTAGCTCACCAGGTGCTGTAAAAGGATCTCCATGACAGTTATGAAAGCACCGGGGTTGCAAAACAAAAATGAACGAAATGAGGACTATGGAATGGAAATTGTAAAGGATGGAATGGTGGGAATGGAAGGAATGAAAGCAGTATATATAGCAACTGAAGAGGGAGCTACTGTGTTATCAGCTGTAGGGATGGAAAAGCGGATAATGAAAATGAAGGTAAATGAGATGGTGAAAATGCGGTATGAACTGCTGATAAATGCTGAAAAGAAAACAAGGATTGGAAGAAAAGGGAAATAAAGAAACGAGAATGTCAGAGGGGGAAAAGAAACAACAATAGTGGCTTAATTACAGACGACAGAAGAAGAAATGAGTGAATAAGGGAATGAAAATAAGGGAGGGGAAGGAAGAAATGGACAAAAGCCACTATCTGTTGGGAAGGAAGAGAGAAAAAGAAAGAAATAAATGTCCCTGCGAGCTCGCATGCAAAAAGAGCCGAAGTTGACAGTCTGTGTGCACAGAGGAAATTCAACAAAAAAAATTCTTTTTCTGTTTTCTCTTTTTTTTTTTTTTTTTTACTATATACAATATTTACAAAATTTTGCGACATGATTGGCATGCCGCCACCACAAACCCAGTTTCAGGTGATTATCCTGTGAATCTGTAGTGACCGGACTAGATCTGATCATACTTAAGTCGGTCCTTGAAGTTGGGCTGGCTTCTTCCTGAAGTTCTCCATGTTGCAAACAAAGTGCATTGCGGCAGGTTATCATTCTTACTAGTACCCATGCTATTGATGAATAATGTGGCAAAGAAGCTTGCCACATGGGGGCTTTCTTCAGGTATCGGTTGTAGTGGCTGGAACCAATACCACCACTTTGAAGACTCCACAGGCTCCTCCAATCCTTTGGTGCGATCACAGGACCTTTCTGATAAATCTGCTTCCAGGATCTCCTCAGGCTCAACCTTTTGGTGAGGCATACTTACTGGATTCTGGTTGAATACTTGCGTGCTATGCAAAATTGTGCCCTCTTTGTGTTCAGGTTCTGGCACTTGAACCTGTTCCTCTACTTGGCCGATCTCCTGACGAAAACTACAAGCAACCATGTTATTCATTGCTGGGACAGTGCTTGCATATGCCCATCGTTGGCCTTGGACGTAACCTGCCTCTTGAGTTCCACACAACTACATTTCAAGTCTCTGCACAATATGAGGAATCTAGCATGGTAAATACTGCGTAGGGTAGACAGGAGTGGTGACTACCAGATAAGGTGATGGGGTTTCTCCCCACGGTAATTTTACTGATAGGAGCATAAGGTGCTCCACTTGTAATGCTTCCTCAAAGATTTGAGGGAATCCACGTTCGCCTGATTTAGCGGGAGCGCTCATTACAACATTTTATGGCTTTCAGGATCCCTTCCAACTTTTGATGCATCTCTCCACCATCACGAGAACACTTCAGGAGAGCATCACAGTTTCACGAAAATGCGACAAGTCATAGTTTCGCGAGAACAATGCAGAGAAGGAGCAGAATAGTAAGGAACGTCGCGATTTCGCAATGCATCACGTTTTCGTGACCAACAAAACCCTTTCAATAATAATTATTAAATTAATAATTATTATTTTATTAATAATAAACTTAACTTAAAACCTTTTCAAAGGTTTGAGTTAATTTATTTATTAATAATCAAAATGGACTTTTAAGGTTTTTTCAAGGAGCAAAAACCTTTTCATTAAGCCAAGATGGTTTTAATAAAAACCCTTAATGAGTCCAGATGGTTTTAAGAAAAACCTTTAACCTTGTCACCATGGTTTTAATTAAAAACCCTTAAACAAACATCATGGAACTTTCAAGATCTTTTCGGCACCAAACTCTTTTTGACATCAGCACAAATTCCTTTTGATATCAACACAAACTCCTTTTGACATCAATGACAACTCACAACCATGAAGCTAGGCAACAAACCCAAAATTGCTAACAAGATAGACTTATAGAGAGGTTAGGGAATAGATGTTCCCCTTTAAGTGTTATGGGACTTAAAGAATAATTTATACATTGTGGTCAAATTATTCCATGCCAATGAGGGTATAGGAAAGGTGGGAGGACCACTTCATGCATCCTTCTAAATAGTGAGGTTTAGTAAGGTGAAACCCAAAAATACGAGATGTTGGCCACTCTTATCCACTTGAGTGTCATATATAGTGACATTAAACTCAAATGTGGTAAAGCCTTGAAAATGCTAAAAAATATATTGGGACTCTTGTGAACCTACTTGTGTAAAAAAAATATTCTCTCTCTCAAGTTGGTTTTGTGGGTTGTTACAACATGCCCAAGCCAATGGTTTCCATTTTGAATCATAGATAAGACAATAAGG
This sequence comes from Wollemia nobilis, assembly GCA_028583015.1. NCBI lineage: Eukaryota > Viridiplantae > Streptophyta > Pinopsida > Araucariales > Araucariaceae > Wollemia > Wollemia nobilis. The sequence goes on along the minus strand of JAQPPZ010000689.1, from coordinate 4,353,281 downwards.
CTTCAACCAAGCATCAAAATAAAAATTTGCATAATTCCCCTCATTGATTGGACATCTAATATATTTTTTGATCAATTGTAAACTATATCATATGAAGTTCCATGTTGGTGATCCTTTAGGTAGGGTTCTTTTCCTAAATAATTTTATTACATCAAGAGAACCTATATAATTTTTCAAGTAACATTTTCCAATTCTTTCCCTGATCTATGAGCAATCTCCACCTAAGTTTTACCCCTAAAACCAACCTCATAACTCTACAATTATGTTAGATCTTAATGCTTTGAATGCTTGTATTATGGAAGTGATAAACATTTAAGTACATAGGATATTTATTTTAGGTATAACAAACCTGTTGGTCCGGCTTTCATACGCACCCCCGTGAAAGGATGGGCAGGAAGCCACCGGAGACACCCACGGGACGGATCCCACTCGCTTTAGGATCTAGCTGGTTATCCAAGGTGCGAGTTACAGAGTTGGGTCGAATGGCTATTCACTCTTTTCCACTTCGGAATAGATTTCAATATGGACTGCTCTGTTACCTTACGGGGGGTTCTCGAACTTGTTCGATAGTTGTCGAAGTTGTTACTTGTTAACAATCGATTTAACTTGAATTCTTGATCTAGCTCTCATGGGTCGTGATTTAAATAAAAGACAAACAAAGAAAATAAAAATGGATCATTCACCGAAAACAAAGAGAGGGTAGGGTAGGGCGAAAGAGAAGTTTATCGGACTTTAAGCTGTAAAACCCAAACTATCAATCTTATCTATGCTATCGACTTCACAACAGAACAAATCAAAGAAGAAAGTGCCTAGTCGAGTCTAAGATCACTTTCAACTAAGAGCACAAGGCAGAGTGAAGCGAGATCTAGCGAAAAATTATAAATCCAAGGGCAGACTGGTTAAAGCCGGTATCTTTCACCGACGGCCTAGCTCACACAGTGAAGACAGAGCAATTAGAACAAACTTAACCTCAAATCTGTAATTTCCCCTAGCAGACAATGGAACAACTGAAGCCTAACAGCATATTTAAACTTGATAATACAGATTCATAGCATATATCTAACAAACTTTAATGGAACGGATAACAAAAGAAGATACACTTATCACACTCTGCAAAATATTAGGCTCCTGGCCATGCTATCACAGAAAAGCTAAAGCACATCAACTCCAAGTCCAGAAACAAAGGATTTCACAAAATTTGCAAGAAATTGCTTATAAGCCTTTTATTTCTAAGTCTCCGCCTCCCGCGATTACATTGAGAAGAAGTATTTATAGACTCGGGATAGGCCACGATCTTTTCAAAAATATCTTCTTCTCATAACTGCAAATATTATCACATCTAAACCCTAGGACCCGGGTTTTACAATAAAAATCCATTTAAAATCAAAGTCCAGATAGAACTTAACCCTTCGGCAAATCGGTGCGATTAGCTGCCATAAATGGAGAAGATAAAATCTAAAGCCACTTGCATTCACCCGCAACTGCAAATAAATGCCTCCATTAATTTCGTTGGTGAGCCGGATGAGTCACCACTTCTCCATCAATTTGATCTCCGTAAAGCCATCCCTGAGTTGAAATTGTCTTCATGCTATCAAGTCTGCAATAAATTTGTCATTGAATGCCCTCACCGGCATCTTCTCTTCTAGCATGGCGGTCCTTGACTAAATCCGCACTTTAACTTTGCCTTTATGGTCTTTCCCGGTTGTCCCGCAAGTGCCAGATGGAATCCTGCATGAAAGACAAAAAGATGCATTAGATTAGCATTTTAATAAACATTAAATCAGAAGCATTAACATTTAAATCAGATTAAAAACCGCAAAATAAGCTTGCATGTCGGCTTTTGCATGTCTGCCTCACGCTTTGACACGTGTCGCTACCCCAGGATGCCTTCTGTTTCCCGCTGGAATGCACTTCTGGTCAACTTAGGACTTTCTCTCTCCTACCGCGATTCTGCGACATGTCGCGAAATCGTGACGTCCCCAGCGCATCGGCAACTTCTTCCCCTGTCGGCCGTGAAAACGCGACATGTCACGATTTCGCGACATGTCGCGAAATCGCGACCTTCCTGGCCTCCGTACAACTTCTTGATTTTCAGCCGCGATTCTGCGACATGTTAGCGATGCGCTGCACCTTTTGGACTTAGCCACTTTTTCTCCTTTCCAATCGCGAAAATAGAACACGTCGCGATATCGCGACAGTTCCCGTACCTGCATGCATTGACCGCGTTGACCGCGATTTTGCGACACATTGGCGACTTAGCCGATTTTCATTCTGCAGCCCACTTTCTCTCTCCTACCGCGAAAATGCGACATGTCGCAAAATCGCGCCCTTCCGTACATTTTCTTTCTCTCTCCTCCGATCGGTAGCGATTTTGCGACACTTTCCAAAAATGGAAATGTCGCGATATCGCGACACTTCCAAAAATGGAAAGTGTCGCGATTTCGCTACACAAAAATGACTTAGCTGCTTTTTGATTTACCTGTCGCGATATCGCGACATTTTCGAAAATGGAAGTGTCGCGATATCGCGACACTACCAAAAATGGAAAGTTTGATTTTTCATGAATTTATGCAACTATTTTCTGGATTTTTCTCGGTACCGGTGCAAGATTTTGTTTGTGCATGAATGATTCTAGCATGTAAAAAGTGAATTCTTGGATAACACAGCTGGAATGCAAGAAAAAGCACAACTTTAAAAAAGAGGCAAGCAAATTTGGATTTAAAACCTAAAAAACATCTAGAGGGTCCCTGTTGCAAAAATGGAAGTTCAGGATTTTCTAAGGATGGAATCTCATTTTTCAGTGGGGGTGTGTTGCTTCTCAACAAATGGCGATATCTGCGGGTAAAATAGTAGCACTATTTTAGAACCCAGGACTCTGGCTTCAAAACAAAAAGACCATGCATCATGCCTTGCCACAGACATTCTTCACAATAAATTGACCACTAACTGCTAGCTGTTAAAATTTCCCAAGGACATACTAGGTTGGATTACTTCAAGGAAGATTTCTGATGTGCAATTTCAAAGGGTATAAACTTTCTTCAAGGATGACTGAATTGAATGATGAACTTTGGACTGATCAACTTTTCTAGATTGTAAAAGGGGAAACCGAGTAGAGCTCTGTTTACTAGTTTAGCCTTTTACAGCCTAGACAGAGTTACCCTTTAGATTTACACGACCCAAATTTACAACTGTAGGGCAGAATCTAATATTGGCTGCCTCTTCATTATGTAATTCTTTTCTTTTTTTTTTTATATCTCTCCCTCTGAAATATATCAATATCTGAAATGCTTTTAGGGAAATCACAATTTTCTTTTATCATTTGATCAATCTGGAACTGTTTTAGTCTAGGCACTAATAGCCTCTGTGGATACCCAAATAATTGCATGAACCATAGTCCCCTCTTATAACCAGCTTTTCTTGGATTCCTTGGGAGTTCCTCCAACTAAACAGCATAGCAGTTTTTCTATCATTAAAACAAGCGTGGCAAGTAAGACACAAGATCCAATCATCTCTCTATTTTTTTCCTGAATAACAAAATAGTTCTACAGTTCAGAGTAAGTAGACTATCTCTATTAGAATGGTGAACAGCATGGGGCACTGGATTGTGGATTGATCAGCTCAAAATAAAACAATCTTCAGCAGGCTGACTTTTCATTGATTGCTCAGGCAAAGGTTAAAGAACAGAAACCAAAAGAAGCTAAAGGACTTTGCACAGACTTTCAAGGACAGACAGGCCTCAAAGCAAAACAAAATAACTATACAGACTAAAGCACAGAACTGTACAGGCAAAGGGAATAAAATAAACTGAACAGACAGCAAAGAAAAGAACTGAAACAAAAGACTGTACAGAAAACAAAGAAAAGGAAATGCAGGGAAGAAAATAAAAAGCGTACGAGCAATAAAAGAAACAAACTAAAAGAACTGAAGCAAAGCAACTAAAAGCTGAACTATGACAAAGCTAAACTGCAACAGCACTGAAATAAACTAAAGCAACTGAAATAAACTAAACTGCAATTGTACAGACAGCAAAGGAAAAAGAACTGCAATAAAGAACTAAAGCAAATAAAACTGAAACAAAAGACTGTACAGACTTAAACAGCAAGCTGACAAAAAAAAGACAAAGAAAAGAAATAAAAAGCACTAACAAAAGAAATAAACTGCACAAGCTAAAACTGTACAGACAAAGAAAGATAAAATTGAAAAACTGAAATAAACTTACAATGTATACATATGTTACAACTTCCCTTCATACTCAAAAAATGCAGCAGATGGAAAAGCAGAGAAATGGTGCCTTAAAAAAATTTGACCATGTGCAAGTAATTTAGAAAAATTACCTTTCAGGTCCTGTTGACGAAATGCACTCCAGACTATGCTTCAAAAATTTGCTATCTGGGAAAGACTTGTGTTTACTGTCTTCCCTGTCCCATTTGAAAAACAAATCTGCAACTCCTTCAAATTAAACAAATCATATAATAACAAATCATATGATAACATGTTTATGCTTCTAATTGAAGGGTTTGCAGAGTTCTTTCAAAAGGATTGAATGTAAAAAACCCTCGGGATCAAATACCTTAAAATCTTGACAGACCCAGACCAACACATCTTCAAAATCATGTGACAACTGAAATAAATCATGTTTTATCTGTATGCCCTGGTTCTTAACAACTTGAACATTTTGTGGTTGCTGTACTGCTTCAATATCCAGGACTTCAATTTTTATCCCTCTAGCAGAATGTTTACAATTTTCCTTTTCACCTGAGCCTTGCTTAGATTTAACCTCATCAATGTGCAATGTCCAAACATCATGGTTGTGATTGATTAGGGCTGTAACTGTTCTCACCTTCTCAGTTGCCAAATTATAAAATCCAATATCTGCATCAACACAGTTTATAGCCTTTTCTTTGATATTATGTTCAGAAGTTGCAGGCTTATGTTGAGACAGTTCATCAATTCCAAGTTGGCTGACCACATTCATATTTACTATCTTTTCCTCCTTTTCTTGAAATCCAACAGGTGGTCCAGAGTAAGCCTCAATCAAGTTAACCTTTTGTTCAACAATGCGAGGCGGTTCATAGAGGGTGATGTCGGCTTTAAGTTCCCTCATATCCTCAATGATGTTATCCTCCTCGATTACTTCGCATAGTGATATTGAATCTCACTTTCATCATCCTCTAATGAGGAAGGATCATTGTTAGGTTACGGACTCTGACATCTCAAATTATAACTGTCTCTTTTGAACTGTTGAAAATCTTGCATTTCATCCACCGGAGTCTGTACAAGACTTTCTGTCTCTTCGGGAAAAGTGACAGAATCTGAAACCCTGGTTGTACTATTTTTGGGTGAACTAGAAATATCAATATTTCTTTGATCTCTAGGAAAATTTAACTCACCAAGAAAGACTTTAGATTTGGGTGGTGCCAGATCACAACTGTTCAGTTCAAGCACTTCCACTTTGAACTTGTCAGAACTTTTCTCTGTATTTTGCACATGCTGAGTGGATGTCACAGTTAACGGATTCTCCTTGGGTAGAGCATGACATGTTGGCACTAACTCATGATGTGGAATGGGATCCGGAATAGGCATGTTACGTGTAACATAGGATATCAAAGGACCGCTCAGAATTTGAGGTCCTAACTGTCTCTCAAGAATTAAGGCTTCTTTATAAGCCCCTGCCAGGGTTGTGATATTAATGTCTCTCTTGAGAAAAATAGAGGTCACCGCATCCAATGCATTCTTGTAGATTTCTAAGGCCAGATTTGCATTTGGGATGTAATGGCCAGTCATTCTACCGTAAGCTCTTTGGAACCTCATATTGAAAGACCTGACGGTTTCTCCCGACTCTCTCTTGATGCTTGAAAAATTGTTGGTATAACACACTTGGGGTCTATCACTTCCCCAAATTGTGATATAAAAGCTTTCTCTAGATCATCCCAGCTAGTAATGGAATTTTTGGTGAGGTTTAAAAACCAATCATAAGCTCCCTCCTGGAGAGTGAACGGGAACAATCTACAGGCAACATCTTCATGCTATATATTTAACAATTTTAAAGCATTTTTAAAAGCTAGCAGATGTTCTTCTGCAGTTCTTGTCCCATCATGTTTGTACCTAGGGAGATACCTTTTCGGGCTTCTGGGCAGGTCATGGGCTATACCCGGGATATTCAAAGCAGTGGGGCCCAACCAATTTGCCATTATTACTTGGCTGACAGTGATGTTCTGAGTTGTGATTGGATAACTGCCAGTGGAGATAAAATTGTTCTTAACTTGAGGTCTTCTCTGGCAATTTTAAAAACTACACTGACAACTTTCAAAAACTGCACTGACAATTTATAAAAACTGTACTGACAATTTACAAAACTGTACTGACAATTTACAAAACTGTCCGGAGTTCACTGTGGGTCCTTCAAATGTTGCTGTTAGGTCCTTACAATACTTGAACTGAGTTCAGGCCCTCCTTCTAGCGCCAATTAGGTTGTTGGTCCGGCTTTCATACGCACCCCCGCGAAAGGATGGGCAGGAAGCCATCGGAGACACCCACGGGACGGATCCCACTCGCTTTAGGATCTAGCTGGTTATCCAAGGTGCGAGTTACAGAGTTGGGTCGAATGGCTATTCACTCTTTTCCACTTTTGGAATAGATTTCAATATGGACTGCTCTGTTACCTTACAGGGGGTTCTTGAACTTGTTCAGTAGTTGTCAGAAGTTGTTACTTGTTAACAATCAGATTTAACTTGAATTCTTGATCTAGCTCTCATGGGTCAGCAGATTTAAATAAAAGACAAACAAAGAAAATAAAAATGGATCATTCATCGAAAACAAAGAGAGGGTAGGGTAGGGCAGAAAGAGAAGTTTATCAGACTTTAAACTGTAAAACCCAAACTATCAATCTTATCTATGCTATCAGCTTCACAACAGAACAAATCAAAGAAGAAAGTGTCCAGTCAGTCTAAGATCACTTTCAACTAAGAGCACAAGGCAGAGTGAAACAGATCTAGCAAGAAAATTATAAATCCAAGGGCAGCTGGTTAAAATTGGTATCTTTCACCGGCAGCCTAGCTCACACAGTGAAGACAGAGCAATTAGAACAAACTTAACCTCAAATCTGTAATTTCCCCTAGCGAGACAATGGAACAACTGAAGCCCTAACAAGCATATTTAAACTTGATAATCATGATTCACGGCATATATCTAACAAACTTTAATGGAACGGATAACAAAAGAAGATACACTTATCACACTCTGCAAAATATTAGGCTCCCGGCCATGCTATCACGGGAAAAGCTAAAGCACATCAACTCCCAGTCCGGAAACAAAGGATTTCACAAAATTTGCAAGAAATTGCTTATAAGCCTTTTTTTCTAAGTCTCCGCCTCCCGCGATTACATTGAGAAGAAGTATTTATAGACTCGGGACGAGACCCCGATCTTTTCAGAAATATCTTCTTCTCATAACTGCAAATATTATCACATCTAAACCCTAGGACCCGGGTTTTACAATAAAAATCCATTTAAAATCAAAGTCCAGATAGAACTTAACCCTTCGGCAAATCAGTGTAGTTAGCTACCATAAATGGAGAAGATAAAATCTAAAGCCACTTGCATTCATCCGCAGCTGCAAATAAATGCCTCCATTAATTTCTGTTGGTGAGCCGGATGAGTCACCACTTCTCCATCAATTTGATCTCCGCAAAGCCATCCCGAGTTGAAATTGTCTTCATGCTATCAAGTCTGCAATAAATTTGTCATTGAATGCCCTCACCGGCATCTTCTCTTCTAGCATGGCGGTCCTTGACTAAATCCGCACTTTAACTTTGCCTTTATGGTCTTTCCCGATTGTCCCGCAAGTGCCAGATGGAATCCTGTATGAAAGACAAAAAGATGCATTAGATTAGCATTTTAATTAAATCAGAAGCTTTAACATTTAAATCAGATTAAAAACCGCAAAATAAGCTTGCATGTCGGCCTCTGCATGTCTGCCTCACGCTTTGACACGTGTCGCTACCCCAGGATGCCTTCTGTTTCCCGCTGGAATGCACTTCTGGTCAACTTAGGACTTTCTCTCTCCTGCCGCGATTCTGCGACATGTCGCGATTTCGTGACATGTCGCGAAATCGTGACGTCCCCAGCGCATCGGCAACTTCTTCCCCCGTTGGCCGTGAAAACGCGACATGTCGCGATTTCGCGACATGTCGCGAAATCGCGACCTTCCTGGCCTCCGTACAACTTCTTGATTTTCAGCCGCGATTCTGCGACATGTTAGCGACGCGCTGCACCTTTTGGACTTAGCCACTTTTTCTCCTTTCCAGTCGCGAAAATAGAACACGTCGCGATATCGCGACAGTTCCCGTACCTGCATGCGTTGACCACGATTTTGCGACACATTGGCGACTTAGCCGATTTTCATTCTGCAGCCCACTTTCTCTCTCCTACCGTGAAAATGCGACATGTCGCGATTTCGCGACATGTCGCAAAATCGTGCCCTTCCGTACATTTTCTTTCTCTCTCCTCCGATCGGCAGCGATTTTGCGACACTTTCCAAAAATGGAAATGTCGCGATATCGCGACACTTCCAAAAATGGAAAGTGTCGCGATTTCGCTACACAAAAATGACTTAGCTACTTTTTGATTTACCTGTCGCGATATCAATGGAAGTGTCGCGATATCGCGACACTACCAAAAATGGAAAGTTTGATTTTTCATGAATTTATGCAACTGTTTTCTGGATTTTTCTCGGTACCGGTGCAAGATTTTGTTTGTGCATGAATGATTCTAGCATGTAAAAAGTGAATTCTTGGATAACACAGCTGGAATGCAAGAAAAAGCACAACTTTAAAAAGGAGGCAAGCAAATTTGGATTTAAAACCTAAAAAACATCTAGAGGGTCCCTGCTGCAAAAATGGAAGTTCAGAATTTTCTAAGGATGGAATCTCATTTTTCAGTGGGGGTGTGTTGCTTCTCAACAAAACCTTCAACCAAACTTGCAACTATCTCTATACTATACTACATGCATATACCTTGTGAGGGTTTGTTTTACCACTTGACTTCTCACATGGTCTATTATGTAATAACTCATAACATACTCCTTCTTATTCCATCATAGTCATAGATCTATTTTTAGCTTATGACCAAAGAATAATGTCTGGGGTGATCCTAGAATCTATAAATTTGAAGAGAGAAATTCCCCCCTTAATGTAGACTTATTACTTTGATACTTAGGAGTGTTAGTTTCTACTGATCATGCACTCCAAAACATTTATTAAAAAATAATAATTCAATGCTTATAGGCTTCAATGCATAAACTGTGTTTCTTCAATATGGAGGACCTTTATCAAATATACCAGTTGTTGATGAGATCAAATGTTCTATTGCCTTTAAAATCTATTCCCAAATCTTATCTTGATCAATATCATCAATTGTGGTGAGGTCAATCACCTCTTGTCTTACCCAGGTGTTGTAGGTGAGTTGGAGAGGAGAGGGCAATCCTCCAAGGGAGGTCCCAGGTTCGAATCTCCACCCTACCAAAAAGCTGAATTGGGTACCTAAAATCCAATTGATAATGTTGGTGTGGGCAGGGTCGGGTGCGACCCCCGGGTGACTTTGACGGTGTAGAACCCCCTGTTCGTGGTCTATTAGACCAAGGCAGCCCTGCAAGGGGTTTTTCGCTAAAAAAAAAATCACCTCTTGTTTTTTATTCTTTATCATGGCTTCATTCATTTTGTTTTGCCTTTGCTATTGACATGTAATGTATTCCTACTTCCTTTAATATTTAGTTGGATGTGCTACCATGCATCCTATGTTGATCATTGAATTGACTGATTTTCAATACTTTATGTGTTTTTTCATATCCTCTATGCAAACTTGTTTCTATTTCATGTTTTGATTATATCTTGAAGTAGTGAGATCAATCATCTTCTATTTTTTCTTGACATTGTTTGTCTAAAGAAGATATTTGTGGAAATTTACGTATTCACACTTTCTTTTGTGTGCTATTGATGGTTGAATCTTAAATTTTTGTTGCATTGATTTCTCATTTTATTTATTATTTTTTTCTTCAAAAAATTCTACTAATGATGAAGAATCACATTTTAAGTGTACATCTTCACTCTTAGGTGCTTGGTTCTTAATTTTCCTAGTTGCATTGTACCAATAATAATTTGGATGATTTGAATGCATCCAAGTTTCTTGACTTGCCATATGTTTGGATTTATACCAAACATTATTGTGTTATCTTAGCTCTGCTTGTACAACAAACACGTGTTATTTTTTTCAATTAGATTCTCCATGGCTTCATTATTTTGATGTGCCTTTCTCCAACTATGATTTTGGTTTTCTAAATATGACTTGTCTTACTGCTAGTTCATCTCTCATGAAGGGGATCCATTTCTTAATGTATTATGCCAACATTCCCTCATTGTATGTCCATTTCTGCCATAATATTCACATGTCCTTTGTGTGTGGAAATAATTTCTTTGAGAATAATTTCTCTCATTTTGATATCTTTGAAAAAAAAATCTTTGTTAAAAGTGTTGTGGAGGTCTCATGCCTCTTCTAAATGGTTGCTTCCCTCTTTGACTTATAACTAGTAACTTTTCTTCTTTGTTTGTTGTATGTGAGACCTTTACTTTCTTAAGTAGATTCACTAGCTTTTCAAAGCTTGGTTTTTTCTCAATAATATTAAATGTAGTCACAAAAATATTGTACTTTGATGGGAAAGATATCAAAATTATTGGAAATAATGATTCATTTGATAACTAGGTTCCCAATGCTTACAACTTTACAATTCTCCTTACGAATGATTCTAACTTTTCTCCATTATTATTCTTAGCTTCAGATATTATTTTCAAATTCTCCCATGCACCTTTGATTATGGTTAAATCTTGAATGTATGCTTGGACCTCATATGCTACTTTGAATATGATGATTAGTATTTCCTTTTTGTCTACCTTGTCAAACTTTATTTGATCTCTTTATGTGTAGACACCCAATTTTGACACACCTAGCCAGTGCCATCCTCAATCAAGGCATCAAACAACATCTCATCAAGGTTCCCTAACCTTGTCAAATTAGGCATATTTTATCAACTTCCACTCCTAGAAAAACTCATCAATTTCCTTATATTCACAAGCCTTTTGATTAAGCAAATCAAATCAATCACTCTCATACCAAAATTTAGGGTTTTTATAACCCTAAAAGGTAATGTTATCTTTGGGATAAATTTTGATCTATCAAATCATCTTAAAATTTCCCAAAACCACCACCATTAGATATCCCTTGAAAATATATTTTCGAAAAGTATAAATATTCCTATATTTGGATTCATATCAATGCATAAAACTACAAAACAAACATTGTTATCCAGAGTAGGACCAAATTCACCAGTGGCGAATTTGGGAGTAGTGGTGAATTTGGTAAATTTTCAAAATTTAAATCCTCAAAATATGATTTGATTATTTACCAAATTCACCACTCCAAACCAAATTCACCACACTTGTTAATTTGATAAATAGTGATGAATTTTGCAAAATAATCGAGAATATTCCACATGAACCAGAGAGGCACAAATTGACCTCCCTTTCACCTCTACCATTTATTTTACACACCACAGTAATGCATCAGATTCATAATTTCAAATTGATCTTATCCAATTCTTCCCCCAATCCTCCTACAAATCCTATTTAAGGACCCCCTTAGGTAGGCATTTGGCAAGCAATTATACTATAGCAAAGCTCTACTAAATTTTTCAAGCTCTCTTTTTCTTCTCAAGCATTCTTAGAGCTCTCTTTTTCTTCTCAAGCATTCTTAGAGCTCTCTTCAAGCATTTCAAGTGTTGAGGAGTCATCTAGCAAGTATTTGTGGAGGGAAACTAGGCAAGGCAAGGGAGATTGGTGGTAATATCTTCATGCAAGGGAGAAGCCATAGCTATGTGAAATCTAGCATATATTTCTCCTTTACTTTCTTGCTATTTATATTATCTTATCTCCCTAATTTCAAGCTTTGCATGTTGACTAACTCTATTTACTTACTCTTATTTCGTTTCTCTTTGAATAAGCCATCATTATTGAGCTTACCTTTATTTTGTAGGCTCTAACATCTTTGTTTTTAGGTCTAATTTCAAATATTTACAACACCTATTATCATATCTAATATATATTTGTAGGCTTATCTTAGTTTGCATTCATTTACTATCACATTTTGCTTCTAATCCTTTGTTTTGTAGGATTTTTAGCACTTTCACTTGCATATTTTATGACACAATTCTTACTATATTTCATCTACATTCATCTAAGATTATCTATAACATCAGTTTACTTTTATATCAATCATACTAATCATTCTCTTTCACTTCCATGTTGTTTTACTTTCATATATTAAGTATTTTAGCATTCTAGACTCTCTTTCAAGCATTTTAATAGCATTTTTATTCATTGTTTAGGCACTTTAAATTGATCCCCTCGTAGTTATTGCAAGGATTAGGATATATACAAGTTACCTTTCTATATTCCTAATCCTCTTGCATTCTCAAATCTCAATTCCTAGCCCCTTTGAATATTCAAAACAACCATTGAGGCATGCCCCCTGCCTTTCATCCAAGCATTCACTTAATTTGTAAATTAGTGAATAATTTGCATAAATCCCTATTTATTTTGCATTTATATTAGTATAAAGTAATATTAATAGTATTCCTAATCCATTACACTACATATTTTGCCTTATCATAACTTAAATTGATCAAATTCACAACCCTTTGGGTTTTTTATCCTTTTATCTATCATTCTAATTTTAGTCCCTAAATTCTCTAATTTTTTTCATCACAAGACTTGAAAAACATACTAGGAACACTCCCTCCCAGTTTCAGCTTGAAATCCCATCAATTTATGCCCAAATTAACCTCTCAAACTTGAAAAAAACTCACCCATAACCAAATTTGCCACCCCTTGTGGAAAATTTGGCAAAACAAAGTGTTAGAGGCTCAATCCTTTGATTTTATCACTCGCAAGCCTTAAAAATCATAGTAATACCCTTATCCTATGATCTCGGCCCAAGACCCTATCAAAACCCATCCATAAACATCCCCTGAAACCTCAAAATTCTTGCCCGGGACCAAATTCGACATCCTACCCAACCCTAGTGGCAAATTTGGCAAAACTAGTGGTGATTTTGGCAAGGGGTCAAAAATACCATTCTAGGAGGTATTATTTAATTGTTTTTAGGCATCCCTAAAACAACATTTAGGGTAAATTTACCCTCAATTTCATCTCAAAACACTTCAACTTTCTATCACAAAATAGATTCATTTATCAAATTGTGGCAACTTTATCATTTCTTTTTCCACTCCAAGGAAGGCACACATACTCATTCTTGATTTAAACAAGGGGTCCAGTCAGCTGGTAAGATAGCTTATCATCTCATTGCACTCAGAAAGACCCCCCAAATCAGATACGCCTATTTTTTCGTTCAATTTTTGCAAGTTACCAAACTCTCCATCAAAGTCTAGCAACAATTCAACTTCTACTAGAGCTCCGAAAGAGGTAATTTGGCCACTTGGACCTTCCCTAGCCTTCCAATTTCCATTTCTCTATTTATTATTATTTTTTGCTGATTTTTTTATAGCTAAAATCACATTTCTTTTGGGAAATCAAGGAATCTTAGCTAGAAAACCCTAATCATTTACAAAATGCTACAATTTATTTATGAAATACTAAAAGGCTAATCAATCAAGGAACTTTAGGCTAAATTTTTGCTTCTCTTTCATTTTCAAGTACTTAGGCAAGGAATTAAAAATCATATAGTTGCATTAGGCTAGATTGTCTTCTTGCATTCCTCCTTGTTTTACCTTGAAATTGAAATCTCTCTAGTCTAGTTCATTCAAAACTTGAAGTGCATATAGGTTAGTTTTTTTTTTGCATGCATTTGTGTGATTTAAACTTAAGCATTGCATTTAGATGATCCTTGACGATTTAGGTTTAAATAATAATTAAGGCTCGATAAAGAGTCGGATAAATAGAGATCCAAAACTTTAGGTGTTTGCTTCAATTAAACCCCTAAAACATTGACAAAACAAGCATTACATCAACTCACACACAACCATAGGAAAAATAATTTGAGTAGGAGTCTAGTTGTGTTGAGGATCTTCGTATCCTCGGGATCTCCTTTGAAAATATATCCTCAAGTGGGGAAGTATAGATTCCAATGATTCTCCCCTGTGTACACTTGACATTTAATTAGACTTAGGAGGAAGAACGAACTTTTTCCCCATCTACATTATGTAGTATGACAGTTAATGCTTTCATCTACTACTTGTCATAATTCCTCAAACTCAAGTTGCATTCTAAGTTTGGTTTTCTAGTCAACATAATTATTTCCTCTTAATAGTTACAAATATAGCAACAAAAACTTTGGTGCTCCACTAGTCATAGTAATCTTGTACAAAGTTTGAATATTCTTCTTTTACTGAATCCACCTAAAACAATTCTTCTCCACACACACACACACACACACACACATATATATATATATATATATATATATATATATATATATAAGCCTATATTTCTTGATTTTAACAATGAAAAAATGCAATATTATTTTCTTGGGCAAAAATATAAGATTTGTTCTTTTCTTTGAGAATATTCTTTGGAATATTCTTAATTTAAAATATATTCACCTTTCCTTTTCTCTTGTAAATATTCAAAGGAAAAAGACGAAATTTATAGAAACCTTTTTCTATTCTTCTTATTAATGTGGTATTTCCTTCTTTGGCTTCTTGACCTTTTCATAGTGTTAATGGCTTGAATTTATGCATCCATATCTTCTTAGTTCACGATTTGGATATTATTTTTCCTTCCTTTCTAAAAAATGATGCATTGTACCTTACATTTTATTTTGATTGTATTTTTTTCATCAATTTTGAATTTGCATGCCTTGTTGAATTGAGTTATCATCTCAAATAATATTTTGCCTTTGAGTGAATATTTCTAGACAAAATCCTATGTTTTGACCAGAAATTCTTTCTTGCTTGTTAAACAGTTTGAAGACTACACCGTAAACTTTCATTTTAGTCATCTAATGGGTTTTGTTTCTTGAATCACTTTCACCAGTAGATGAAATTGTGTGTGCCTAAATATTATGTATATTCTCTTGAATTAAGTCTTGATATTGAGTGAGTGCCTTCTGAGAACTCAAGTTGATGTTTAGATGAGTGTTTGGATTGTCATTCAGGTAGATGTTTAGGTGAATATATGTATTGCAATCTAGGTTAGTTATGATAGTAGTTTCAAGGTGCCGTAGAGACTATCGATGGATCTCTTTATGCATTCAACTTTGTTCTTAATCCCTTTAATGCCTAGACTTTGTATCTTTTTATCCATAATTTTTTGGTTCAAAATATCTTCTACTTACACAATACTGAACAATCATAGGGACCGTTGAAATTCCAACACATTCTACTACTTCTTTGCTTGTTCGATTCTACATTGCTTGTTCTCTGCTTCTTGCATGTTTTAGATGCATTTTCTCATTCACAGGTGCTTCTACATAGAATCTTATTATTTTTAATGAATGGTGTTTCGAATAGTATATTTTCCTTTATTTTTTTCTTTTTTTCTACTCTCTTTTATACAAAGTGCTTCTTTTATATAATGACTTTGGAGTTGTTCATTTTGTTGAGGCACAACGGCTCTGTTGATATACCAATTTCAATTGCTTACTATTTTTAACTCTTCATAGGATGTTTCTTTTTTATCATTCATTTGTTTACACTTGTTTATTTCTTCATGTGGTGCTTTCTCTTTATCATTTTCTGCAAGTAGGGATAAATTTGCTAAACTTAGATATGCTCTTTCTTCATGCAAGATCTATTGCATATTCTAGTAGCTCTTATCTTTGATTTCTAGATGATTTTTCTTCTTGCACTTCACTATGTCTCTTTTTGGAGTGTTTATCTCTTGAGAGATAATCCTTTTTGCAAATTTTCTTGTCTTTGTATTTATTGAACTCCTTTGGTTTATCTTTTTTGTGAGATTTTCAATCTTTAACTGCTTGAATATTTCTTATAATTTTTTTATGAAGCTTCAATTGTTTCTTCTTCTTGAAAATTTCTAAGGTGCTTTTAATGAATTCCTCTTTGTTGGATATATTTCTACAAACTTCTAAGAAGCTTCAATGACTTCTATATTTTCTTTTTAAAACTTTGGGAAGCTTTAAATGACTTTCTTCCTTGTAATTTTAAGGACCTTCTATGGCTTCCTTTTCTTGTGATATTTAAGGAGCTTCAATGGCTTCCTTTCTTGCCTCGAATGGCTTAGTTGTTTAATTTTAGGATTTTACCTCTAATAGGGGTTTTATACCCTAAAAAATTTTAAATCTGTCATGGAATTTTGCTTCATAGTGACAATTTTATATAGGATAATTTTACCCTTGAAACTACTTTTCTCAAACTTGAAACTTCTTTTCTTAAACTTGAAAGCCTTTTTCAAATAGAGTGCACCTTGAGCTTTCTCTTTATTAAAGCTAGAGGGGGATCAAAAGGATAATTATTTCTTCCTTCTACCTACTCTAATGCCATATGTTAGATATTAATACTTTGATTGATTATATTATGGAAGTGATAGTAATTTGAGTACATAGGATGCATATTTTAGGCATAACAAACCTTCAACCAAACTTGCAACTATCTATGTCCTATACTACATGCATGTACCTTGTGAGGGGTGGTTATACCACTTGAATTCTCACATGGTCTGTGATGCATAAACTCCTAAATAATTCCGTATGCCTTCTCCAATAGTATTTCCTTTGCAAACCCTATTCCACTTACATAGAGGAAACCTAAATATTTCCTTGCATCCTTTCCAACGAAAGTCTTCTTAAACTTCATCAATTTTTAATGTTTTGCCTACTAGCATTCTTGAAAGTAACATCATATAATAGGGATTTCTTGCAATGTAGTATTTAACGAGTTATAGCCTTCCCACCATGGTTAAGAAATTACCTTTCCAACCTATTATACAAGATTTTATCCTATTCGAACAAGAGACCCAAAGATATTTTTTATTTCCTTTATAAGATAAAGGAATACCCAAATAGGTTGATGGAAAATTTTCAATTTTAAACCCAAAAATATCCATAGTAATTTATTTTAAATCTAGGCCAGTGTTAATGAAAATCATAGATTATGTAGTATTAACCAATTGTACAATAGGCTTATCATAGCATGATAATATTTTTTTTGGTAGATAAGATACTATAGCATTAATACCGGGTTTTACAGGTTGACCCAAAACCTTTTACAAAAATCAGCCCAGGGCTATTGATGAACATATCCTTACTAAGGATCCTATATATGTAAAATCTACATGTCACCAAAGCCATTACATCCGGTAAGGCACATAGCCTATTATCAAAACTTCCCATACAACATTTTGGGTATACCCCGAGAAAATACACATGCATCATAATTACAAAAATGAAACAGACACGGATCCCTTCCTTGAGACAATGGAGAAACAAAAAGCTACAGACACATAGCATAGTACTGAAAAAAACTCCCACAAGCTCTGTATTGACAGTTACTCTTAATAATTCTTTGGTAATTGCTTTCTTCCATATATGACATGCTTTTGTACCGCATACTATCTTGGCCAATCAGCCTTGGAGAAGTGAACTTGTTGGCTAGATTTATGGTGGTGGCTATCTGGTGGTCCACGTGGCTTTGGTTCGAAGTCTTATATTGTCGTTTATTTCCTTCCTTGTGATTATCAACCAACCTCAAATTACTAATATGAATAGGAGCAATTTTATCTGACATGTGACTATCCCCATTAGTCTTTGTGGTATTTCCAAGCAGCATCCACGAATACTGACAGCTCAGATAATTTTTATTGTGAGTCCAATTCAAAAAATAGATGGGAATAATCCTAGCCTTCAAGCTTACAGTGCCTTCCCTATTGGTAAATTCAACTATCATTCTTGGCATTCTTGTTGAATAAGCTCCTCTACTTCACTTGGGAAACCGTGTTACCATTTGAAAAGTTTGTCACCATCGACACCCAAATTGGCCAGCTTATCAGCAATTTTGTTAGCTTCCCAAAAGACATGTTGGGCTTTTCTGTCCTGTCTTCTTGGAAAAGGATCCTAGCCTCTTCAACAATTGTTTTAATCCTCCAAGGAGGTGTTTTCTAATTATTGAGGAGATTTATAACATGCATAGAGTCTCCTTCTACGATCAAATTGCCTTCTAAGTCTTGAGTCATTTGAAGGCCTCTCCACATAGCTCTAGCTTCAACTTCATTTTTTGTCCTTGTTCCCAAATATTTAGAAAACACAAGCATCATATTCCTATTATGATCTCGCACAATGCCACCAATGCTTGCTCTACTAGGATTGTCCTTAGTTGCTCCATCAAAATTAAGCTTAAACCAACCCGTAGGAGGTGGAGACCACTTAACATTGGCTCTGGGGTTGACTACCCTAGGCACAGACTCATCTAACAAGGTTAAGCTTAAATATTGAGCAATTGTGGTCTCCTACAGATGAGGTTTACAGCTATCAAAAGGGATAAAGTTCACATTCTCGTTGGCAAAGGATAGGATCCTGGCAATGATAGTTTTATGATCATGGATAGACTCATTAAAGACTCTATGGTTCCTTTATAACCACACCTGCCAAATATAGTGATTGAGACAAATTTTCCACATGTATTTGGCTTGAAAAGGGGCAAGGCCACTGGACGAACAAATCAAGTACGGTGGCGGGTTTAACCCATGAAATATTGAAGGCCTAAAAAACCCCACTTAGGAAAGTCAAGGAAAAAGGGCACTCAAGGAAAATGTGATACATGGTCTCCCAATTAGCCCTGCATAGATAACAACGATTAGTGATCCAAATACCTTTACATGTCATATTATCAATGGTTAGAATTCTTCCTTGGATAACCAGCCATGAAAAGACTGCAATTTTTGGAATTAATTTTTTTATCCAAAATAAGTCCTTTTCGAGGACAAAATCCTTGTCATCAAGCAGAAGCTTGTAAGCTAATTTAACAGTTAACTGTTCATTTTTCGTAGGAGCCCAGGTCACTTGATCTTCCTTAGGTCTCATGGGGATAAACGGTTGCCCGAGAATGTTACAAAGATCATTTGATTCCGCTTGAAATCCCTAAATTCTTATTTGTTTCCACTTTATTCTACCTCTGTCCTCAACCATATAATCAGAGACTTTTTTACCAATGAGTTCTTCTGTGATATCTCTAATTCATGCTAAGTTAGGATATTGCATCAGTGGTTCGTCCTTAGCCCACCTGTCATTCCAGCAATTTATCCTCTCACCATTACCTAAAACCCATCTTAAACTTTTTTTGATGATTTCCTTACAATTAAGAATTACTTTCCAAAAAGCAGAACCTCTGATTGGAACTGAGTCACTTAGAAATTCCATATTTTGAAGATACTTTCATTTGATGATAGTTGTCCATTCATTTTCTTCACCATAAATGAGACGCCATGCCTGCTTAGCTAGTAAAGCTAAATTTATATGAGCAATTCTCCTCAGACCTAAGCCCCCATTTTCCTTGGGTCTACACACTTTGGTCCATCCTACAAGGTGTATCCTTTTTTGCTCCTCTGATCCAGTCCATAAAAATTATTTTTGGAGTTTATCAATTTTTTGTAAAACTTTCACATGGGCTTTGAAAACGGAGAGGAAATAGACTGGAATGCTCTGAAGAGAGGCCTTAGTGAGGGTCAGCTTTATATTGATTTAAATTCAATGGCCTCATTAACTGAGGGATGACCTAATAAAAGTATTATCAACAATTGGAGATGAGATCCAAAGGGACCATTTTTTGCAACCTAAATACCTTTGATTTTTTCTTCTATTTTTACCTTTGAGAAAGCTCTCTCTAATGCCTTCACAAGAATAATGAATAGATAAGGAGATAGTGGATCACCTTGGTAGAGTCCACAAGACGACTTAAAGTAACAAAAAAGAGAATAATTGATAAAATTAAAATATTTTGAAGTGATATAACAAATTTTAATCCATTCACACTAATCCTAATTAAAACCAAACTTTTTGAGAATATCTTGCAGAAAACTCTAGGAAACTCTATCATGTACCTATATTTTTCATGAAATAAAGAAAATGTATGGACTCGTGCAAATTACACCATCAATAATTTGTTTACCATGAATAAAACCACCTCGTTCTTTTGAAAAAATATAATCTAGAATGCCTTTCAACCTATTTGCCAAAACTTTTGAAATGATATTATAAATTGTATTACAAAGGCTTATTGGATTAAAATTGTCAAAATATATTATCTTGTTTTTATTGGGAACCAATGTAATAAAAGTGGTATTGATCCCACTTATTGTAGTCTTCATTTTGTAGACCTCTTTAATTGTAGCTAGCACATCACTTTTCCATAAATCCTAAATTTTTTGAAATAAAAATGTAAGAAAACCATTCGGGCTAGGTGCCTTGTTCGGATAGAAAGCAAAAACTACTTCATATAGCTCCTCCATAGATATATTCTTTATCAAGCTTTCATTTTATCCCTATGTGATAATTGATGGAATATTTTACAAAATATTACCTTGTTCCTCCTTATCTTGAGTAGTATCTAACAAAATATTTTTAAAATCATTAATTGCTTCTTTCTTACTATTTCTTCCATATGGAGTTAAGAAAAAAATTATGTGATGAAAAGAAGAATGGGACTCACAAATTATTAATGCTATAAATAAAAATGGATGTGGATATTGAATAGTAATAACATTATTTCTCATGTCCATCAAATATTATTGAAGGCATTATTATGGAATTGTCATCATACCTATAGAGAAGGAAACCAAACACTAGATAATTTAACCAAATGGATGTTGTTCTTTGTCTTAGAAAAACTTAAATTTTAAAAGGTAAATCACTCTATGAGATTTAATCTACTAATGAAAATGATGTGACAAAGTTAACTGCAAAACATAGCTAGTTAAGGAAGATGTAAAATATCTTTCATAGAAAAACATATAAAGAATACATTTAATAAAATGATAAGTTAGACCTGGTTTAATTGACTTGATAGTAATGTAATATTTTGATATTTTGATGGAAGTGGCCTCTAATAGAACCCATAATGTTTTTAATATGCTATACATGGCTTCTATTGGAGGACTACTCTAGTCAAAATATCAAAATATTACATTTCTTATCAGGTCAATTAAACCATATCCAATTTGCCCTTTTACCATAGATATTCTTCATTTATTTTTCTATTAAATATATTCTTCATATTTAGGGGTTGAACAAGGAATGAAAAATAGATAGCTAATAATTGAAAATTAGAAGTAAATATCAAATATGGCCACAAATCGAGGGAGGACATAAGAAAGAATATCATATGGAAGAAACTTGAGGAGGGGTGAGTGAACCTAAACTTTTACGGGGCCTTTAAAGGTAACTCAGGGAATTCTATGAGAGGTGGTGTGATAAGAAATTCAAAATAGAAGATGATAGGAACTTCCTCAAATAATTACAGGACCAAACCAGTCATGTGGTTGAAGCTAAGGTAATGATAACTAGTATTAAGCTCCTGGTTTAATTTGACATTCTTAAGATAGTAATAGAGGGAGAATTTATTAACATCATTAACTATTTTCTTGGAAAGGGATAATCAAGTTGGACCATGGAAGGAATCATAAGGGATAGTAAAATATTGCTTCAATCTTTTTAAGAGGTGAAAATCATTCATACTTCCAAGGAAGTAAATAAAGTTATTGATTATTTTGCTAATCTAGGAGTAAACAATAATGCTTGAGACATATGGGTGGATTCATTTCCACCACGTGTTATCATATTTTGGCCTAGATAATCAATTTAGCTCCTGTAATATGGAAATTCAGTGAGAAGTGCTATGTAATGGCTTTGAATCCAAAGATAGCTCCTTTTCATAACCTTGGTAACAAATCAAGGTATAGGAGCAACATGGTGGATAAACAATGTAGGTGGGAGACAACCACATTGATGTGGCTTCTTAGAAACAAAAAGTCATGGTTGACAAAGGGGTCCAAGTTGAGGAGGACATCCATTTTCAACATACCTTCAATCATGAGGAATACATTCAAAGGTTTAACCAAATGATGGACACTTGGGAGGAATTGAAGATAGTGGTTAGGTAAAGAAGGATGAAGACATGGAAGTTGTCATCTTGTCCAAAATGAAGCAAAATAATAAAGATCATCAAACCTCTTGATTTTGAATGTAGTTTCCCTATGTTGTACTTTTTGTGGTAAACTTTTTATTGTATCTTATGCTAAATTTTCTATTGTATCTTCTAATTAAGTTTGTTTATCTTTTGCCCTTGGGTTTATTTTGTCCTCTTTGCTTGAGGGATCTATTTTTTTGTATAAAGGGTTGGAGCCCTTACAAAAACCCTTGTTTTCACCTCTAATAATATATATATGTGTGTGTGTGTGTGTGTGTGTGTGTGTGTGTGTGTGTTACATGCATATATATTCTTCATATTTCTCAAAGTGCTATGTTTCCACAGTTAAGTCCTTGACACCTTTTGGACATTTTGAGTCCATAAGAGTTGTCATTGATGTCAAGATAGAAATATGGAATTGTTTATTTATGTCAAAACATGAATTTGTCATTGATGCCAAGAAGTGAATCACCACTGATGTCGAATGGTTGAAAGGTGCAAGTGAAAAGACATCATAGCACACCTCACAATATTATGAATGACAAATTTGAATGGTTTTTACTAAAATCAATAGTGGAAATTGTAATGGTTTTTATTAAAATCAATGGTGGCAATTTTAATGGTTTTTATTAAAACCAATGGTGGTAATTTTAATGGTTTTCATTAAAACCATGTGAGCAAGTTGCAAGGTTTTTCTAAAAATCGAGGATGCCCTAAAGTTTGGTTTAAAATACCAAAGCCAATTAAATTATTAAATTATAATAATTAAATTCTTCAAAAGAATTTAATTTATTATATTTAATAAATTAAATTAGCTAAAGTTTGGGCGCTTTAATAAAGTTTGGGTGCATATTATAAAGCTTGAGTGTCGAGTTATTCACGGGCAAGGTTTGCCCCTCTTCCGTCGACGTCACCACGTTCTCACCGCCGATGTGAAGAAACAAAGGCACATGGTATATAAATACCATAGCCTTCTCAAAGGTTATGCATCCTCTCATCCGCAAAAATAATTGATCTCCGAGCTTTGTAAAATTTCTCCTCGTGAAACAGTAGTTTGTATGAAGACTTAGGGCAACATGAGAGAAGAAGCCAAGATGTGGCTTGTGGAAATCAAAGGGTGCAAGGGAGTGGAGGCTCCAAGGGAGCACGTGGCTCCACGTCATTGGGAGCCAAGGTGAAAGCACTTAAGGAGAGAAGCGCTTCGTGCAAAGCCAAAGTGGTAACATTCTTTTATTTGATATTTGATTTTTGACTTAGGCTAAGGTTAGACTTAGGCAAAATAAGGAGGTAAAAGGTTTGATTAGTGCCTAAGTTAAAAAGGAATTTTGTGGGTTTTATAAAAGTGTTAGGTGAAATTTTAATTGGTGGATAAAAGCTCTTTTACCTTAGAAAAAGAAATATTAGTTATTACATTATTTATTAAAGGTTTTATCTTTAAAATGCATAAATAAAATAGGGAGTCATAAGTAGAAAAGTAGATTGATTTTTGAAAAATAAAATTCTGAAGCGGCTTATGACAAATATGTTTGATTGAGATCAATTTGTGATGTCCTAGGGTTTTGAGAAGTGAATATTCAAATTATTGTGGTGTTGGATATTATTTTAATATTGGATTAATAAGGTGTATTCATGAATTATTATATGCCTTGTATTGTTAACTAACCTTCTTGAGCTTGGAAAAGAATTTTTTTATTGTTGTGGCATTTTTTTGAAGTTCCTTATCATCAAGAAAAAAGTATGGGCATATTCTTCCAAATTTAAGTTGTGTGATTGGTGTTTCTGAAAATTAGTTTGGAGTGAAAAGGAATTGATCAGGGTTTCCTATTGAGTATGTTGAGTTAATGTTTCAAGGTATTCTAGAATAAAGAATTGTTGTTAAAACCTTATTTGTTAAGCATTATTGTTGAAGCCATTGGTTGTGTGAAGAACTTGAACTAGGGTTTGAAAAGAACATGAGTATCATTGTTATGTGAGGATTGTTTTATAAGCATTGTTTTTGAAGCCATTGGTTGTGTGAAGAACTTGAACTAGGGTTTGAAAAGAACATGAGTATCATTGCTATGTGAGGATTATTTTATAAGCATTGTTGTTGAAGTGAGTTGTTGAGCAAAGAACTTGAACTAGGGTTTGCAAAGATCATGAGTATCATTGTTATGTGAGATTGGTTGTTGAGTATTGTTGGAAATATTTTGAGTTGGTGTTCATATGCTTGGACTAGGGTTTGTGAGAAAGGGGTGTTTCATTGAGTGATTGGTTGAGTAGAGTTGGTTGAGCCTAGTCAAGTGGATGTGTGAAGTGATTGTTCAAGTTCTATAAAACAAACTATTCTATATTTTGAATTGAGTTGAGAAAGTAATTGAGCATTGAGTTGAATTTGAAGCATATTGAGTCTCTAATAAATATCCTTATGTTTCTAAGAGAGTGATTGAGCGTTGTGATGAGTATAGAGCATATTGAGTCTCTAACAATTCTCTTTATGTTTCTATGAAATTGGACAAGTTCTGTGTGGACTTGTTGAGCAGATTTGAGGCAAGTCTTTGAGGAGACTTGTGGACTGATTTTGTGTGTGCTTTTGTGGAAGCTTACAATACATATTTGAATAAGTTCTTAAGAGGACTTATTGAGAAGATTTGAGCAAGTTCTAGAGAGGACTTGTAGAGCAGATTTGAGCAAGTTAGCAAGTTCTAGAGAGGACTTGTAGAGCATATTTGAGCATGTTCTAGAGAGGACTTGTAGAGCAGATTTGATCAAGTTCCAGAAAGGACTTGTAGAATAGATTTGAGCAAGTTCTAGATAGGACTTGTTGAGTAAATTTAAGCAAGTTCTAGAGAGAACTTGTGGAGCATATTTGGACAAGTTCTAGAGAGGACTTGTGGATTGGTATGAAACTAAATGGTGTGGGATGGTATGAAACTAAATGGTGCGAGAAGCAGTATCATTTTTATATTGAATCGCTTTTTTATTGTAAGGTAGAAAACCCATAATAGACTCAATTTATATATTTGTTCGATGATGCCTTATTATCATATGTGGATTGCATTTAAATACCTAGTCTAATAGTTGTAAGAGTGAAGGGTTGTGACCCTAGAATATAATGAATAAATAATATAAGTAATTAGAACATGTTAGGAGAGTCCTAACATGCCACCCCCCTTAAAGGAGCTTTGTCCTCAAAGCTGGAAATTTGGAAATTGCTGCTGGATATCTTGAAAATTTTCCCACGTTGCGTCTTCTAAAGGTAGACCTTTCCAATGGATTAAAACTTTCGTGATATCACGAGTACGAAGGTGATGAGAGCGGCGATCCAAGATAGCTTCTGGCTCAACTAAAAGTACTCCATCATAAAATAATTCAGGGAGAGTGGGTTGTGTCATGATATGGGCTCCCACTACGAGCTTAAGGCAAGATACATGAAATACGAGGTGAAGTTTGGAAGAGGGAGGAAGCTCTAGTTTGTAAGCAACGGTCCCAATATGTTGGAGAACTTTATACGACCCGTAAAATTTGGGTGCTAACTTTTGAGAACCTTTTTTTAAAGAGAGGATTGACGGTAAGGTTTGAGACGTAAGAAAACCATATCACCCTCGTGGAAACTACGTTCGCTTCTATGTTGATCGGCTTGCTGCTTCATGCGATGTTGGGTGGTGTGTAGGTTCTCTTTTAGGATCCATAGTATGTCATCTCTATTAGCAAGTTTTGTTTCCATCGCATGGACTTTTGTAGTCCCTGGAATATAGGAAGTGAGGGATGGTGGTGTTTGACCATATAGTGCTTCATAAGGAGTCATTTTGATGGACGTATGGTATGAAGTGTTATACCACCATTCCACTAGTGAAAGCCACTTTACCCAATGGAGTGGTTGAGTAGAAACAAAACATCGAAGGTATTTTTCCAACCATTTATTTACAACTTCTGTTTGGCCATCGGTTTGAGGATGGTAAGCGGAGCTCATACGAAGTTGAGTACCTTGTAATTTGAACAATTCCTTCCAAAAGGTGCTAGTGAAAGTTGGATTGCGGTCACTAACAATTGTGGAAGGCATACCATGTAATTTAAAGATGTTATCTAGGAATAGGTGGGCTATAGTGCTAGCGGTATAAGGATGAGCCACGAAACAAAAATGGGCATATTTAGATAAACGATCAATGACTACGAAAATGGTTGTTTTTCCTCCTGATTTTGGTAATCCTTCAATAAAGTCCATAGAAATATCTGCCCATGTTTTGGTGGATATAGGAAGAGGTTGAAGTAATCCTGGAATAGCGAGGGTCTCCCCCTTTTGTCTTTGGCAAACTTCACATTCTTTTACAAATTTTTTGATGTAATTTTTCATTCCTACCCAATAGAAGGAGGTAGTGGCTCTTTTATAGGTTTTTAAGAACCCTGAGTGGCCTGCAGTGGGTGAGGTATGTAACTCATGAAGAATTTTTTCATGATAAGTTGAATTGGGGGTGAGGACCATCCTCCCTTTGTATCTTAATATATTGTCCTTCCAAGTGTATGGAGTTTTGCTACTAGGATTATGTTGAAGTTGTTGAATTAAGGCATGGATAGTAGGATTATTTATCCATTATTCATGCACCTCATCTACCCATTTAGGAACAAGGGAGGAAAGAGCATGGACTTGAGGCATTCTTCAAATTTTCTAGAAAGTGCATCGACTGCCATGTTGTCCTTTCCATTTTTATATGTAATTTCATAATCATAACCAAGAAGTTTAGTAACCCATTTTTGTTGTTCTGGGGTATTAGTCCTTTGTTTCAAAAAATACTTCAAGCTATGATGGTCAGTGCGTATAATGAAATGTTGGCCAATAAGGTAAGGCCTCCAATGTTGAATAGCATGGACAATCGCCAACATCTCTTTTTCATACATAGAGCGAGCTAAGTTCTTAGGAGAAAATGCTTTGCTTATAAAAGCTAGAGGCCTTTCATCCTGCATGAGTATGGCTCCCATTTCTATTCCTGAAGCGTCACTTTCAATAACGAACGGTTTAGAAAAGTTGGGCATGGCTAGAACAGGGGTGGTACACATTGTAGTTTTCAAGGTGATAAAGGCCTCATCCGCTTTAGACGACCATTTGAAAGCGTTTTTCTTAAGTAATGTTGTTAGAGGAGCAGCGATTTTACCATAATTTTGGACAAATTTTCTATAATATCCCATTAGTCCAAGAAACCCACGTAGAGCTTTTAAGGTTTTTGGAATAGGCCAATTTTTCACCTCCTCAATTTTGGAAGGATCTACCATAACTCCTTCCTTTGAGACAATATGCCCTAAGTATTCAATTTCTTGTTTTCCAAAGGAACACTTCGATATTTTTGTATAAAGTTGATTTTCCTCCAATATTTGGAAAGCTTGTCTAACATGGTCCAAATGTTCTTCCCATGTTTTGCTATAAATAAAAATGTCATCAAAGAAAACTAATATAAATTTATGAATAAAAGGGTGAAATGCCTTATTCATTAGACTTTGAAAGGTAGAAGGAGCGTTGGTCAGGCCAAATGGCATCACCAAGAATTCGTAGTGCCCTTCATGAGTACGAAAGGCCGTCTTACGAATATCCTTTTCATTGACTCGTA
The DNA here is from genome assembly GCA_028583015.1 of Wollemia nobilis. Classification (NCBI taxonomy): domain Eukaryota; kingdom Viridiplantae; phylum Streptophyta; class Pinopsida; order Araucariales; family Araucariaceae; genus Wollemia; species Wollemia nobilis. Next base: position 4,325,505 of record JAQPPZ010000689.1, on the reverse strand, counting down.
TTTGGTGGTAGCCTGACTGTAAGTCTAACTTGGAAAAATAAGCTACCCCGTGGAGTTCATCTAATAGCTCGTCTATGACCGGAATAGGAAATTTATCTTTGATGGTCATTTTATTAAGCGCTCGAAAATCGACACATAAACGCCACGAACCATCCTTTTTTCTAACTAAAATAATTGGAGAGGAGTAAGAGCTTTTGCTAGGTCTAATGACTCCTGCCTTAAGAAGCTCTTGTACTAATTTCTCTATTTTGGTCTTTTGAAGGTATGGATAACAATAAGGTCTAATATTAGGAGGGTGATGCCCTAGAAATAGTGGAATAGGGTGATCGTGACTTCATTGTGGAGATAGTCCTTTTGGTTCATTAAATACCGCCTTATGGTGGTCTAAAATATTTTGTAACTCTGGTGTCTCGTCTTCTTTGTGACTAGGTTGAATTGAAAATAATTGGGCGACCATTCCTTTGTTTCCTCTTCGGATAATTTTCTCCATTCTATGCGAGCTGACGATTTGGGAAGGTCCTAATTTCAGGCCTTGGATAATATAGGTTTGGTTCTTTGCTATGAATTTCATCCATAGTTCATCAAATTCCCATTGGACTACGCCCAAGGTTTGTAACCATTGTACAATGTCGCACCCACCTAGGGGTAGGACGTACATGTCGCCTTTCATGTTATAAACCCCCATAGTTAGTTTTATATTTTTGCATTTTCCTTTGCATGCAATTTTTTTGCCATTTCCAATCATCACTTCGAAGTTATTGCAAGGGTATATAAAACAATTTGCTTGTTTAGCCACCTTTGGATTGATAAAATTATGCGTGCTACAGAATCTAGGAGCACGGTAAGGTTTTGTTTCTTAAAATACCCTTTAACTCGCATTGTTTGAGGGGCAAAAAATCCGGCAAGGGCATTGAAGGAAACCTTTGGTGCATTTTATTTGTCACTTTTAAGTGTGTTGGATAATACCTCTACTTCGAGTTCAAGTTTCTCTTCAGTAGAATTCCCTTCCTCTGTGGCATCTAGAATATATAATTTTCGTGAGGCGCATTTATGATTTCTGTCAAATTTCTCATAGCAATGGTAGCAAAGACCATTAGCTTGTCTTTCCTTCATTTCCTCGAAACTCAGACGGTTAATTGGTAGAGCGAGGTTAATTTTGGGGGCTGTGTAGGAGTTTTGGGTTCGTCCATTTTGCATTGGTTTGGGGTTGGTATAAGTGTTTGATGGTTTCCCCCAAGTTGGTTTTGTGAACCGATTTCGTGCCTTGATTTTGTCCTTTGCTAATTTCGCCAAGCCGATGGTCTCTAACATGTTTTTAGGGTTATACATTTGCACCTCTATTCGAATTTCTTCTTTTAATCCATTGATAAAATATTCTTGAAAGAAGGCAATGTCTAATCCAAATGTTCGATTAGCTAGCCTTTCAAATTTTGCTTGGTATTCGCTTACCAAAGTGGTTTGGCATAATTTAGTGAGGGCCCCTGTAAAGCTTTGAAACTTGCTAGGGCCGAATCGCACTAATAGATTCTGTGTAAAGGTTGACCACATCAGAGTGCCGTTAGTTTTCTCGAACCATTGGTACCATTGGATGGTGTCGTTTTCCAAGTGGAAGGAGGCGATATGCACTTTTTGCATTTTTGGAATTTGATTTAGTGAGAAATATTGCTCTGCTCGGTAGATCTAGTTTGTAGGGTCTCCTCCTTCAAATTTTGGGAAGTCTAATTTGGTCGTCCGTGGTAGAATGGAATTTTGTGGACCTCCTAACATTGCTTAGTTTTATGACCCGTGGTTGGGTGAATTTGCATGTGTTGTTGCCTAATTTTGACTGATGGCATCAAGTTTAACATCCATTGCAAATATTTTCTCGAAGAGTTCTCTTGTGGTATGGGTATTCTCCTCTCTTTCCTATTGAACTTCTTCAGCAAGCCTTTCGTGTTTCTCATGAATGGAATCCAGTGATCGTCGTCCTTCAGCCATTGTGGTTGGTGTAGGTAATGATCAATATGACTTGGTATAGGTGAGCAAAAAAAATAAAAAAATAAAAAAAATAATTTTAATTTTTTTCCTTTGCGTTTCGGACGTCGAAAACCTTGATGTTGCGTTGAAGATTTTAGCTTTTTCAAAATAGCCACCGGTCACCACGCGAAAGGTCGAGCAATTTGGGTGTAAGACAACTTAATTCATACCTTAGGAGAAGGTTTAATTTTCTACGAGGATTTTGACACGGATCCGTGAAGCGTGAATGTTGTTTGCGTCCTCGCGAATGTGGACTGGCTGAAATGTGCGATGGGAAAAAAAAAATTAATGGTGAATTTGCTCCTTGATCTAGCTCTGATCCAGATGGTATGAAACTAAATGGTGCGGGAAGCAGGATCATTTTTATATTGAATCGCTTTTTGATTGTAAGGTAGAAAACCCACAATAGACTTAATTTATATATTTGTTCGATGATGCCTTATTATCATATGTGGATTGCATTTAAATACCTAGTCTAATAGTTGTAAGAGTGAAGGGTTGTGACCCTAGAATATAATGAATAAATAATATAACTAATTAGGACATGTTAGGAGGGTCCTAACATGGATAGATTAGTGTGAGCTTTTGTAGAAGCTTACAAGGCATATTTAAGATAAGTCTTTGAGAAGACTTGAGAGCAAAGTTGATTGATTTGTTCAAATCTTGAGTTAAGGTTTAGGGAAGATCTAGCAGAGTTGAGTCAAGCCTTGAGTTAATGCTTGAGGATAGATATCGAGGATAAATTTGTGCTAGACTGAAGGACTTTTTTTAGTGTAGATTTGAGGACAGGTTTGTACCATACTAGAGACAGATATTGAGAAGATTTGTGCTAAATCGAAGCACTGTGTTTAGTGTAGATTTGAGACTAAGATTTGGAGGTGACAGATTCATTAGCCAGGATAGTGAGGACAAGTCTTCTGAGTTGGAACAAGAGTCTTCAATGGAGAGAGATCCACAAGCTAGTGCAGTGGAGGCAGTAGTCTTCTAGAGGATCTCTATCCATAGGAGAAGGAGTTTTCCTATGGATAGAGATCCATGAACTTAATTTAGGGGATTGGTGTCTCCTTTGGACAAAGGTCCATAAACATTGGAATAGGGAAAGGATTTCCAAGAGATTGATTGAGAAAACTTTAGTGAAATATTTTCTCCATGGAGTAGTCCACATTGGGTGAACCACGTAAATTATGGTGTTTGTATTGTGTGTGGTGATTTGTGCATTGCTTTGATTACTGTTGTTGATATTGTTATCTATACATTGTATGATATTGATTTGAAAATCAAAGTAAAAAGTGGTCTTATACTGTTCACCTCCCCTCTCAATATAATCTTGTGTTCTTCAACACCATTTTCATTAAGAGATAAAATATCACTTAACCAAGTACTTTTTGAAATTTGAATTCCACCAAGATAAAGACCAACATCACTATTGATAAAATTATTTACTATCCAATTTTCATACTTGTAGATATGTTTATATTTGTTGAGTCCATTCATTTTCATTGATAGTATTAATAATAATTTGTGAATCCCCCTCAATTGAAATGTATTTTTATTATTTTTCAATTATAGCCATAAATAGTTTACTATTATTATTTAATGGGTTATGTTGAATTAAGATAGGTCCTACCTGTATTACATCATAACCATGTAGATGTAACAACTTGATAATTATATATGTATTGCTTGACAAGAATTAAACCTCGATCTCCTTGGTGAAAGTTGAGGAATTTAATCGATTGAGCTATTATTGTTATTATTATTTGTAATGTGTCTAGGGATAGGATAATGTCATATAATAGGATTGGGGGGTGCATATGCTTTATAAATCATCCCACTAGTTAATTAGAATAAATGTCTTTATCCCACATGTGTGGGTAAATGGTAGTGGTAGGTAGTTGAGGGTTATATAATGTAGGAAAGAGACTCATATTGTGGGAGGGTATGTGTTGGATCTCATATTGGGATATAGTGTGGAGTGGCTTCCTTCCAATAAGGAGCATTGTACGATTTTGCCCTACCCTAATGGTTTGATTTATAATTTAAATACATTAGAGTATTCTATTATTGTAAGATATATCTTCTATTACTAGAGTATTGCTAATATTGAGTACTTTCCAAGGAAAAGTGGGAGGAATTTGTTGTAGATATTTTTAAATTTAGAGTCAAATACTGTAGAGGGTTATTGTTGGAAAATATGGCTATTACATCATTTGGTTATTTCCTAATGTACCCTCATGGGTGCATATTTAGTTTAGGATTATATTAGGAGTTATTGCTTTATTAGTGTAATAGAATAAATGCACAAGTGTTAGAATGTGCAATGATGTAAATGTGCATGTAGTCCACATGTACATGAGTCTTAGGGTTGAGTGAGAGGCAAGTAACCTATCTTTCTATATAAAGGTCTCATTGTGAGTGATTGTGAGAGAGTCAAAGTTGTGCAAAGGTGTGAGTAGTAGTAGGCACAATGTAGCTCCATTTTGCTATCATGGAGGAGTTGCAAACTCCATGAGAGGAGCATTATAATTTTTGTGAGCTTTCTATATGAGCATTTCTAGAGCATTGTATCAAGTTTTCTATCATATTTTCATGCATGGATTTTTGCTATTATCATAGTTGTATCATTGCATGTTTATTTCTATACTTGTGAATGCATTTCCTTTATGTTTAAGGCTCCAAAAGCTAACAATGGTATCAAAGCCATGGTGGATCAAAGGAAATCCACAAGTACTATTGTTGAGTATTTACAAACTAGATCAGCCATAGTGCGTCATTGCATGCAAATACCATCACAATAGATTTTTTGATAGAAGTAGCTCTAGGTAGAAGAATAGAAAATAGAGAAAGCCACATGATAGATTTAGCTAGAGTTTTTCCACAAGAGTTGTAACGCTTGTGAAGACTAGAACTCAACATTGTTCCACTAGATTGGCAATCCAACTAGTGAAGTTTATTTCTCATAGAGTCATAGAAATTTTTATTATCTCTAATATTTTATTGCAAGAGAGAAAATAAGTTTTTAGGAGAACCATTTGGTTACTATCATCTAAGTTTTTCTTGTTGCAAAAAATTAACTCTCAGAAGGTGGGAAGCTTCCTACAACAGATAGAGAAGAACTTCATCTTCGTTGCCTAAAAGTCGAAGTTACTTTCCTCATGCAGGGATTGATTCTTTGTTGCAAAAAAATGAGGATTGAAGATTTGGAGGCCTAAGGAGAAAGGTCCCATTGAAATATTTATAGATTGAAGACTCCTAGTTGATAGATCGAGGAGAGATTTAGTGGCCATGGAAGCCACATTGAAGATTGCAAATCTAGGAAGGAGGTCCTAGAAAGAAGACCCCATTGAAGATCGAAGAGACTCAAGGAGAAGAGTCCTAGCTAAATATTGGAGATTGGTGATCTCCATTGAAGACTGAAAACTTTTGATTGAAGAAGAGGTCCATTGAAGGCCCTATTGAAGAAGAGATTCATTGAAGACTCTATTGAAGAAGAGGTCCATTGAAGACCCTATTGAAGAACTTCCATTATGGAATATTGAGCATTGAAAAGAACTAACAAAATTTTCTATTACAAATTTTAGTAGCAGCATATTCAAGAGATCCTAGAAGAAGATCTCATTTCCATAGTTGAATATTGAAGAGGCCAAGGAAGGTCTCATTGAAGATTTAGAAGCTGCAAGATTGAGAACCTTGGAGAGGTCTCAAGGAGAAACAAGAAGAAGGCTTGGTGAGCCTCATTGAAGGAGTTCATAGAAGGACTCATTGAAGAAATTACTACCAAAGAAGAATCTAAGAAATTGGGACAATCGTCACCATCCGACGACAAGCCCAAAGGAGAAAGTTTGGCAAGAATATTGTCAAATCAAAAATGTAGTATTGAATAGATCTCAAGATTGATAGATTGTTTGAGGAGGAGATCTACTTTGAAGTCAAAATTTGGCAAGTGAAAAGAGATAGAAGAACCACCAAATCTGCAAGATTTGGGGGCCATCATTGAAGGAGGTTCTTGAGCAACATCTCAACTGCGATTTGGGGAGAATCCTACCAAATTTTTGGGATTCAAGGATAGCATTTTAGTGATGGTATTGACTGCCTTACAATCTGGAAAAGTTTCAGATTTGAAGATAAAGAAAATGGAAACATATTAACAACACTTAGAGCTACAAAATACAAAGTTCATGGATAGCAAAAAAGGTAGCAAATCAAAGAAATTAAAAGCAATAGTGAAGATTGCTTAGTGCTGAAAATTTTAGAAATTATGGGCAGCATTAGTGACTGCTAAAAATCAGATTCTAGAAGCACATTCTGAAGAAGTTTTGAAGCCACCAAATCAGAGTTTAGAGCAGCAAGTTGATAAGGTATTGAAGCTGCAGAAAGGTGAGCAAAGAGCTATTTTTGGACAGCATAAGAGAGCTAAAAAATCATCCACAAAAGGCAACCATTGAGGTGACTTGAATCACCACTATCTCCATCATCTATGAGAGAAAAAGGTATGCAACAATAAGGTGCAAAAATTCATTAGTTGAGCTTTCATATTTGGTTTCATATTAAGGTTTATCAAGCACCATTTTCAAAGGATCAAAGAGTTGCATAGAATAGTTTCATTTCAAGTCTTCAAAATAGTGTAGAAGTTATAGTTTACAAGGAGCAAACCTGCACATAGAAAAAATAGAAGTTAGGTATATTTCAAGAAAATATCCAATCAAAAGGAGACTATATTTGCATAAGAAAGAATGCAAAATATTACATTGACTAGCTTGGGTTAATAAGTTAAAGAATAGCCAAGCAAGGAAAATATTGTCAAGGGTTAAAGGCAATATTCTAGTTCACACAAATAGATAGTAGAAGGCAGATTTTTTAGAGCTCTTTTGTAGGAAGTAAATGGCATATTATAGTGGCAAGGAATAGCCACCAAAAGGAATGATATTACCTCCAAAATTGGAGAAGCAAATCAACATACGATAGCAAGAAAATATCTCAAAAGGAAGAATTAATTCCAAGCGTAAATGTGTAGTCTAAGTCTATATTTCCAAGAGGTTTACGGGTAGATTTGGATAAGAGAAAAACAAGTTTTGAAGACACTCATGGACATCGAAAACAAAGATCCAATACAGCCCATTGAAGCCCACATTTTGAGCAAGGTAAAGGATATATTTTCAAGCACAAGGGGGCAGTCATAGTATACATTTGTGAGTCATCCAAAGGACTCCACGAGTGTAGCAAAAGGGTAGGTTTTACAAAGGAAAAGGAAGTGTTAAGAACTCCACAAAAGGGCACTCTACAAAACCTTACGAAAAGAGCCTTCAAAAAATAATAGAAGGTGCATTCAAGAGGTTGAAATTCCAGATTATATAAGGTGTCAAAAGACTCCCAAAGAAGTGTCATAGCCATCAAAATTTCTGCCCATATAAAGCACGAAAATGAACCTACAAAAAGAGACAAGACAAGTGGAAAATACAAAGGTGAAGCTAAAGTCATATTGCAAATAAATTATCACCAACAAAGGAGGTGCCATCATCGTTGAAGCAAGCTAAAAATAACAGGTTTTCCACATCCAAGAGTACCATTGAAGATAGCACAAACATTCTACCAAAGAGAAATATTTTACAAGAAAATTCGTAGGAATAGAGCATTGGAGAGTGCTAGAAAATTCAAAGGAATCATTGGCCACATAGAGGAGTTGTTCTAAGCACTCAAGGAGAAGAGTGCCACGTTGCAAAAGGATTTTGGAGTACCCAAAATTATAGTCTAACATCTTCCAAGCAAGGATAATACAAAGGAGCGCCCAACATCATAAGGTAACGCTCCTCCAAGCCAAGATAAGACAAAGGAGCACTCAACGAAGGTAAATAAGACAAAACAAGTTGATTACTCTCCATACATGAGCACCCAACATGGAAGTAGAAGGTAAGAGCATCTATAACAACCATAAACCACCAAGGAGTAAGAAGACGAGTGCCACTTGTCACAGGCATTGAAAGAAGGAGCTGAACAAACATTTTCAAAGGACAAGCACCACATGTCATAAGCGCTACAAGGAGGTGCAAGTATAAACATTTTTCAAGAAGGTGAAGAGGATAAGTGCCATTTGGCACTCCCATATCATATTGCACCAAGTAAATAAGGCTCCTACGTATGTAAACAAAGGAGGAGAGCCCAAGGTTGTATCAAATACATTGAAGGAATACGTTGCAGTTCTGAAAGTATGTAGAAACCAACCATACAAGTGCACATAGAACCAACAAGTGATAGACAACTATGTACCAATAGAAGATCATTTTTAAAGAGAGATTTCAAGCCCAAAATAGTGCACATATCAGCCAAGTTGAAGTGTGAAGAGTAGAGCACGTATCCAGCCAACATTCGATTGAAGAGAGAAAAGGAAAATAGTCCTTCTACAAGGAGGAAAACATTGACAAGCAAGGTGAAGAGAAACAAGGAAATCAGCCCTTGCAAACCGCATACAAACAACTTGCAAATCAGAAGTAAGAAGGTGAGAAACATTCATCATTATATTGCAAGTTTGATATCAAGTTTTATTAAACATTCTAGAGAATTTAATAGGAGCAATAAGGTGTTAAAAAGATCTCTAGAACAGAATATTGGTTATATAAGATGTAGAGTAAAACTAGAAGCATTTATATCATTTCCATTGCTTCTAAAGAATAGTTGCAAACTCTTAACATAGGGAGATATAAGGAGTAGTAAACAAAATTTAGTTTGCAAAAAATTTTATATTTCTAAAACTTCTAATTAGGGAGATATAAGGAATCCTACTTCAAATCAAATTTTAAGAAGTTTAGAAACCAATTATTGCACCAAATCATAGTTATTAAAATATTGAGTGCATCAAAATTTTTAGTTGGAAGATTGATTCAAAAGGACATAGAGGATATAACTAAAGATATTGAGCTCCAATATTTGAAATTGCTTTTTTTTTCTAGAAAAATAAAGAAGTAGTTATATTTGAATATTATTTGGTAAACTATTATCTCAAATATTAGGAGAAGTCCTTTCAAGGTTGATCCTACATAAAAGGAACCTCTATTCGGGAGACACAAGGATGTCTACTCAAAAGGACATATTAAAAAATACTTTTATAAAGAAAATCCCAATGTGGTTTAAAGATAAATTGGTCTCAATAGAAAGCATAATTAGCAAGTCAAAAAAGATGAAATTAACAAAGAAGATCAAATTGAATGTAGATCTGAATGTTTGACTGAAGTCTATCCTTCAGAAACATTATCCAATGAGACAATAATCAATATCAAAAAGTCTAAAACAAAGGAACTCATGCAGATTTTTGACAAAGGAAAAGAAGGGATAGCTACAATTGTTCACAAATGGTTTAATCAGATCATCAGAGAAATTAACAAACATGATATTCCTAAAACTAAGAAAATGGAGATACATCTACTTTGTACTCATTGTAACAAACTAGGTCATGAGAAGGAAGATTGTTGGAGTCTACACCCATGTAGATATTGTGAAGGAAAATCTCATTCATCCTACTTTTGTTACTACAAGGACAAATACTATAAGAAATTTGAAGAAAATTTAATATTCAGATTACATTGCTTTCTTCAAATTCTTATTTCAAAAATATCTATTGACCACAAATTCAAGCTTGATATTTTTGAAGATCAAAGATACAGGTCACACAGAAAACCAGAGGAAAGAAAAGAAAACAATCATGATTCTCTCATGACTAGCAAGATTATCAGGTCCTTAGTTCATCAAGGATATCCAAAAGATCTCAAGAAGTTCATCAAGCATTCAGGATCAAAGGGAATATTGGAGAACCACATAAAGATAGAAGTAGCAGATGGAAAATAATTCCATCAAGATGAAGACTACTCAAGAGTCAAAGGTCCACATTGAAGACTAATGTCTTCAAAACCAAATAATGTAATACAAGGGGGTGTTGGAAAATATGGCTATTACATCATTTGGTTATTTTCTAATGTACCCTCATGGGTGCATATTTAGTTTAGGATTATATTAGGAGTTATTGCTTTATTAGTGTAATAGAATAAATGCACAAGTGTTAGAATGTGCAATGATGTAAATGTGCATGTAGTCCACATGTACATGAGTCTTAGGGTTGAGTGAGAGGCAAGTAACCTATCTTTCTATATAAATACCTCATTGTGAGTGATTGTGTGAGAGTCGAAGTTGTGCAAAGGTGTGAGTAGTAGTAGGCACAATGTAGCTCCATTTTGCTATCATGGAGGAGTTGCAAACTCCATGAGAGGAGCATTGTAATTTTTGTGAGCTTTCTATATGAGCATTTCTAGAGCATTGTATCAAGTTTTCTATCATATTTTCATGCATGGTTTTTTGCTATTATCATAGTTGTATCATTGCATGTTTATTTCTATACTTGTGAATGCATTTCCTTTATGTTTAAGGCTCCAAAAGCTAACAATTATGTGTTACACATAAGTCTTCAAAAATGTTGAATCTAGATTCATTAGAAAAGAGGATAGTGATCACATTAAAGGGTTGGATTAGTATCAAAGGATATAAGGTGATTTGAAGTTGACCATACGATTCATATTTTCACAAATTTGGATGTACTCCAAATTAAGGAAAAATCTTGTAGAGGACCATGTACTTTACATAGGTCTTTATTAAAAATGAATCTAGGTTCATTGAATAGAGGACTTTGAGAAATTTTTGAAAAGTGACCACATTAAAGGTTTGGATGAATATCGAAGGAGATATGGTGATTTGAAGTTGAACCTATAATTCAAAATTTTCATAAATTCAGACACATGATTTTTGCAAACCAAGCGAGAAAATCAAATTGTGTTTTTGCAATGGAAAGAAATAGTTAAATCTACCTTTCTAAATTATTTTAATTTAGATCTGTGGCAAAAAGGTGATAGTTTTCATGGTACTTCCTCCATTTGATGGAAGTGCTAATACCATAGAATGGTAGTTCCAGTTCAAAAATGCTTATTATCAATCTGATTTATGGGATTTAATACTCCTTGGTAAATTGAGAGGTGTAGCTCTTATGGATTCTTTTTCTTCATTCTCATCCTCCCCAAGAAGAAAAATAAGTAGAAAGTAAGGATGGAAATAATGAAGAGATGAAAGAGAGTAGTACATGTAGTTTAACTCCAAGAAAGGAACATTCTATTTTTCAATTTCATGGATGCATGCAAAAAAATAAGGTTATTGTATTTGTAAACCACAATATTAGGTATAACTTCATCAACATGGAAATTGCAAAGCAATTACTAGTTCAAGAAAAAAGATCAAGAAATCTCAAATAGAGGGTAAGCATGTTCAAACTTTTGCAGATTTGAAACTCACCATGGAAAAATATATTTTGCATTCAAATTCTTATGTTGTGGATATGGATGGGTTAGATATTGTTCTTGGATATCCATGGTTAGATACTTTAGGAACAATAAACATGAATATACAAAAGAAGTTTATGAAGTTGTGGTATAGAAAGAAAATAGTCACATTGTAGGATATTACACATAATGGAACCCAAAGCAAAGATAAGATTGAGCAAATTCAAAACTCTAATGGGACATGCACAAAATAATATGTTGGAGAACAAGAGAGCAAAGAAGAAAAGCAACAAGGCTCCAAACTTGAACAAAGATGCACCATATGGACATCCATGTCATTGTTAGAGGTAACCTTCATGGAGGTATGCTACTAAAGGGAATCAACACTCCAATCACTATAGATCTACATGGAACCAAAGTTGGTGACATCATATTTATAATGCTTTGCAACAATTTTATTTTTGGCTTCTTTCTATGTTTCGAGGACAAAACATGTTTAAGGGGGATGAAATGTAATATACCTAGGAATATGATAATATAGTATAAACAAGGATTGGGGGGTGCATATGCTTTATAAATCATCCTACTAGTTAATTAGAATAAATGCAGTTAAATGATAGTGGTAAGTTGTTTAGAGTTATGTAATATAGGCAAAGTACTCATATTGGAGAGAGGGTATGTGTTGAATCTTATATTAATATATAGTGCAGATTAGCTTCCTTCCAGCAAGGAGTATTGTATGATGTTGCCTTACCTCAAGGATTTGAATTATATTGAAGTATTCTATTATAGTAAGATTTATCTTCTATTATTGGAATAGGAGTATTGCTAATACATTATGCAAAATCTTAACCTTAGTTATCAAATTCGTCGAATTTTTGCAATAAAATTCGAAATTCGTCGAATTTAAAAACTTAGCGAATTTATTCGACGAACAAACCTAAAATTTGGCATTGAAATTTTTTTGGTAGGAAACATGTCTAATATTTATGAATTCTCTTTTTCCTGGTTCTACATGTTGCCATCTTCAGTTTAGCATTGGCACAGGGTAAGTCGTTTTATTTATTTTGAAGTTGCAAGTCAGTGTAAACTGTGAGATATGGAAGAAAGGTGCAAGCGGATCGACATCAACATTACAGAGGCCAAAAAAAGGAGCCATATGAATTTAAGGTCAAGAAACGGTGCTCAAAGTGTGGTGTGCAACATCTTAATTTGTTCGTGTCTGGCACAAATGGGAATCTGCATGTAAAACCAATTGCGGTGGGTCAAACTATGTATTTCGTGTATCGCTCGCTAAAACATCTAGACTTTATTAACTGCAGGGCCTCGAATCCCCCATACATATACATATTTTTTCACCTAAGTTTGATAAAAAGCCCACAACCTATAAATAATATTTAATATTAATTAAAAAATTAAAGAAGTTTACTTTGATTTGTGTATTGGTAGTTTAGGTTATTACCTTTTAAAAATAAAATAAGATTAAGGTGACAAATTTGATCCACAAATCTAGTGACACCAAACTTCAAGCCTGTACAACACCTAGGTTTGAAAAGATTATGATTGGCGCAAACCCAAACCCACACACTAAATGCCACAATTAGTAAAGAAACATATCAATCACAGATTTATATCGATTCTTGTATGAGTAAATTAGGAAATGAATATAACTCTGGTAATTGGATTGATAGAGGAACAACCCAAACTAATGGGATGTTGGTAACTAATTGAATGACAGACAAAGGAACAACCCAAACTAATGGGGTATTGGTAATTAACTGAACGACACTAAAAACAGGATATATATACATATCGAATTTTCTCATAAATATTATTTCAAATTTTTGAATATGTCGAATTTATTTCGAATTTTAAGAGTGTCGAACTCGAATACGAACTCGAACTTAATAACTAAGATCTTAACATTATTATCGCCTCCACAATATTAAATTAAAATAGTTTCACTGTAAACCACACATTCCATTATTCCATTAAATTTATATTTAAATATTAAAAAAATACAGACGCATTTAAAAATACCAATAAGGTACTTAGATTTTGTAATCTTGCTCCAACCAAAGAACAATGTGTATAAAAGAAGGAAATTTATTAACACGTTTAACCCTTTTGAGAGAAGCAGTGTCAAATTTTTAAATCGTTTTTGACAGCCATCTTTCTTAGGCATTGTCTGTCAAAGCAAGACAACCAACTAAATAATTCCAAAACAGCCTTCATAAAACAAAAGTACAGTCCTAAAAATAAACCACCCACCATCTGTCACTACTGGTAGAGAAAATGGAAACGCAGTCACCGATACCGAAGATAAATTACAACCACAACAAATAAGTTTGTTTGTACCACCACCCTTACAGACATATAGAATATGAGTTAGGACATACTGATAAGGTGGTAGTAGGTACCCATTTGTTTTAGTCCTGTGCCAGCTCATCTGACATCAGCAGTATAGTTGTTTTTTTTTTTTGATAATTGGTCTCAATCACATTATTTTTAATAATTGATAATTTTAAAGTTTAAATCACATGTTGCTTTCATCAATCTTATTTGGCTTGGTTATTGTGATGGACTACCAGTTGTTGGAGATTTATACGGGATTGATGTACACTCAGAAGATTCAGATCAAACTACTATCTTTACAAACATGCTGACCTCTTAAGTTTAAACCTCGAGTTGTTAAACACTCTTGTTTTAACGAAAGTTAGAATTTTATAACACGAATGAGGACGCTCTATTCAACTTCCCGATTCCCATCGCCGGAGGCAGAGTGGATGCTGTCAGACGGCATTTTGGCGCCTCTCCTTGTCAAGTTCATTCAAGCGGGGTTAAAACACGATACCTAGGCTGCGACAAGGACATTGAATTCTACGGGGTTCCAGTCAAAACTAAATCTATGGTAAATCCCCGAGGCCCCAGCTCACACGCTGCTGTGGGATTATCTCATAAAAATCCATCTCGTCCCGAGAATCACGAACCGATCGTCTTAATTCGTCTCTTCTGCCTTCGGTGGAGATGCCCGCTTTGATATTTGTCAGTATATATATAGCCATCATCATTATTATATGATATAATATGCATCCCTTGTTCCTCTCGTGATTAAGAAAGTACTCATCCAAATTCAAATGACAATGGCCGGGGCCCTCCTGTAGTCATACCAGATCTCATCAACCAGATAGAGAGAGAGGGGGGCACTTCGTTTACCGGGGAATAAGTTACAGTATTATTTAAAGCGAGTAGGGTTTTAAGATAAAGGGTTATAGTGCAGGGATCGAAATGAGTAAGTTGAGAGAATTACAGCAACGGAAAAAATTATTATAGTGGTAATTGTAAGAAAACTAATTACTATTGGAGATTAATCTGTAGTTTTCATCTAGGCATTTTTAGAGAGGTTATCTTGGAAACTTGCCGGTATTATTGTCCTCATTTTCTCTTTGTCCAGTTCTAAAGATTGTCTACCCTTTTGTAGTGGGTACTTCTTTGAATTGCCCTTAAAAGACCTCATTGTTAGCAACCCCGAAGGATTCTGTTTTTCACAGCTCAACCCTGAAGGATTCTGTTTTTCACAGTTTTACACTGTTTTTGCTGATAATAAATCTCATATCTGAAAAGGCAATCACTGCCTAGCAGACCTTTAAGAAATCTTATATTGTATGTTTCTATATTTAACACAGAATTTTCTTAAAATAGAAAACAAACAAGAGAATAAAACGTTATAAAAATAACAATCAAGTAATGATTACAGTGATATGGGCTAATTGCCATATTTATTGGGAGTAGGACTAGATGTTAGTTACAGATTAAAAAAATAAAAATAGCTACATAAGTAAGCTAGCGGGATACATCACAATTCCATTTCCATTTCCAGCCGTCTCCAACTGAAAGTACATGATAAAATAAATAAATGTTCTTGGGAGGATGGAATTAAATAAATGTTATGAAACAGTAGACAAGTTTCTGGGAATCATTCAGATGGTCTTTAAAAGGAGCTTATACCTTTACCTACTCTCCACTACCCTCTCCATCTGAGAAGGGAGGTGGATTCTAGTTATCACTACCTACTACTTACTCAGAGTTAAACTGTAAACCCCTGTTTTTGGGGAGGCAGCTTGGGCACGTAGCTCGATCTCGGCCTTACCTTACTCTACCCAGCTATAGCTTAGGTGAGCTGCCTATAGTTGTGTGCAGTAAACATTGAGAGATTTTTACTTTTCATATCACAACATAACAATTATTAAGAAGATTGGTGAGGGAGATAGAGTTGGATGCTCATAGCAACGTATGGAGCTAATATCACTGAAACAGTTATAAACAGGAAAGCAAGAACATGAATAAAGAGTAAAGTAGAACAAGTAGAATAATGGCCATTTTAAGCATCATATCCTGGTTCTTTACATTTATATGCGGCATAATAGCTTTGCTCCATTGGAATGAAGTGAAATACAGGCAGAAAGGTCTTCCTCCAGGTACTATGGGATGGCCTCTCTTTGGTGAGACCTCCGAGTTTCTCAGAAATGGCCAGCAATTCATTAAACAGAGAAAGGCCAGGTGAGTCAAAAGTTATAGCAAACATGGCCATTAAACTCCTTTTGTTTGTTTGTTTACCAGATTGAATACTCTGATTTTGTTCACTCATATAGATGGCCAGATGTTTTCTATCAAGTATTTTAGATTTTGGGAAGAGTAGCTTACAGAAAGTGATTGGAAAGGGACAGGGTTTTAGTCTATATTTTGATTGCTGTGGGACTACGTTCTACATACTCTTTCATGCCTTTGCAGGGCTAGTGTTTTAGAGGATTGCATGGTTGATGAGAACATTTTTTTGCAGATATGGGGAGCTATTCAAATCACACTTTCTGGGATTTCCGACGGTAATTTCAACTGATCCAGAGCTTAACAGATATATTCTATTGAATGAAGGTCAAGGACTAGTGCCCGGATATCCACAGTCCATGCTGGACATTTTAGGCAAGTGGAACATTGCGTCAGTTCACGACACTCTACATAAGACCATGAGGGGAGCTATGTTGTCCTTGATCAATCCCCAAATGATCAGAGACCACCTTCTTCCTGACATCGATGACTTCATGAACAATCTTGTCTGGGATTGGGACGGTAGCGTTGTCAATCTGCAGCAGACAACTAAAGAGGTAGTTAATTGCTTTATGTCCCAAACACCTTTAGCTCTGTATTCTTGCTTTCATTGTATGAAGCAAAACATCAAGCTTAGAAGAGACAAGGAATGAATGCAGTCATCAGTAATAACAGAGTAGACAGCATGTTCTGCAGATGGTCTTGCTTTTGTCATTCAAGCAGGTCATGAGTCTGAATTCCGGTCCTAGAGTCCAAGACCTGAAGTTAGAGTTCTTTAAGCTTGTAGAAGGAACGCTTTCCATGCCAATAGATCTTCCAGGTACCAGCTACAGGCGCGGCTTTCAGGTATCAATCAAAACTTAAGACTTTAGAATCTAGAAGAACTTGAAAAGAAAATGTAAGTATTTTCTTGACAGAGTAAATCAAAGATTGTAAAGGAATAGTCTACCGATTTAGGCCGTGACACTTCCGGCCTTAAATCACTGATTTCTTTATAATTTCTTCAGGCGAGAACAAAAATTCTGAGTATATTAACAGAGATTCTCGATGAAAGGAGGGCATCCAAGAAAGTGTATAATGATATGATCGGCATGCTACTGAATGTTGAAGAAGATGCTTCATCCACTAAACATAAGCTTACTAACGATCAAATCCTGGATTTACTGATCGCTATAATTAATGCTGGCTACGAAACGGTTTCCACAACCACCATGATGGCTGTCAAGTATCTCCATGACTGTCCAAGAGCTTTGCAAGAGCTTAGAGTAAGTACCTGTCATGTATTTGATTGCTATTTCTCTCTTTACTCTCTTCCTGTTGTTGTGCCCTTGCAAGTCGTTCAAATAATTAGGAAAGTGGGTATCTTTCCATGTTCTCTAGTTTTTGATGAAGAACCTACAAATACAAGGTTTTGGGTTTGATTTGATTATATAAGTACTGGACTTGCGCTTGTAACAGGAAGAACACTTGGCCATTCGCCAGAGTAAAAGGCCTGGCGAAAGTATCACATGGGATGATTACAAGTCTATGAAATTCACTCACAGTGTATGAAAATATAACATTTCTTCCTCTCTGCATCTGCGTCCCTAAACCTAAATTAGGTCATTTCTTAGCCTTTGAACTTTTTATTTGGGATTCTTGTATTGAGTGGATAATTAATGACTGCAGGTCGTTTTTGAGACCTTAAGGCTTGCCACAGTTGTAAACGGAGTTCTAAGGAAGACCTGTCGAGACATGGAAATGAAAGGCTTTAAAATTCCCCAAGGGTGGAGAATATATGTCTACATGGCAGAAACAAATTATAACGAATTTCTATATCCAGACCCCTGCAAGTTCAACCCTTGGAGATGGCAGCAGGTATAGGATTTTGATTTTGGTTTCCTGTATCATTATTTATTTAGGACCGATATAAAATGACCGGCTATGGATAATTTTCAGGAGAAAACTGGGGATTCCAATTCCAGTTTATACTTCATGTCTTTCGGAGGGGGAAACCGATTATGCCCGGGCAAGGAATTGGGCATAGCTGAAATATCCCTATTTCTTCACCATTTTGTCACCAGATATAGGTAATCAATCCATCAGGTTTTCCTTCTCTCCTTTGCCGTTCTTTACCAGCATTTGATTTTAATATGAAAATGTTGACCGGCATGACAGATGGAAAGAACTAGGGGGCGACAAAATTTTAAGCTTTCCGAGGGTGGAGGCCTCTAAAGGGCTTCGTATCAGAGTATCGAACTACGCAGACCACTAGATCTCTGAGGAGTAACAGGCGAAGGCATTGCTTGTAAAGAGTTCAAAGATTGAATTTTTACTGTTATATCATTAAAAAAGTCTCAGTCTGTACTTGGATTCTGGTGGCCTATAAACCTTTTTGGCCCCAGCCACATGGCTACCAGTCCTTTCTTTCCTAAGCGGAGAGAAAGACAACTTTTTCTTCGTATCTACGCTTCTCCTCGAGGAAGTACACGCCATTAATGAGTGATGTTTTTTGATGTAACATTCGTGCAATTACAAACTATGCTTATGTGATTGTTTGACTTCTAGCGAAGTGTGAACAATTTTCTCTAGCTCATTGAAAATGTATGTTTTTTTTTATAAACCTTAATGCATAAAGAGTTTTAATAATGTTTTTGTCGTTTACAAAAGTATTTAAATAATATTAATATAATAATGTTTGAGTTTTAGTTTTTTTTTAGTGAGGTTCAAGGTTTGTAAGGTTTTAGGTTTTCCTTTTTTTTCCTGGACATGTCCAAGATTCAAACCGAGGTGTGGGTGAATGGTGAATGTGTGTGAAGGGTGGGTGTGTTAATTCGTTATTGATAAGTTCAGCTCTTGATCATATGAAGGTTCATGGTTGAGATGAAAATGCTCAATCGTATAATACGAAGGTTCATGGTTGGGATGAAAATGCTCAACCGTATGAGGTTTCTCACATTACCAAAACTCAAAAAATAATATATATATATATATATATATATATATATATATTAATTTGGTTATTGTGAGAAACCTTTGTGACCAACGCACAGGGTTGAGCAGGCTCCTTCCAACCATGACCCCTGTAAAGCCGAAAGTTGTACTTATCTATCAATAGAGAATTTAACACAAAGCCACCACATACTCACACACTCGCTCACGTCGCGGTTTAACCTTGAAAAAAAATATATATATATATATATATATATATATATATATATTTTGGTTTGATTTGTAAAGAAATTAGTAAGTACCTTTCTAAACCTTAAATATGGATAGTGGAGTTTTTCACATTACCAAACCTAAAAAATAAAAATAAAAATAAAAATAAAATATATATATATTTTTATTTTTTTATTGATACATAAAACAATTGAAAATTACCTTTTCTTGAACAAATACCCAAATCCTAAACATAGATAGTTATTTCTCACATTATCAAACATATATATATATATATATACTAAACATAGATAGTTATTTCTCACATTATCAAACATATATATATATATATATATATATATATATATATATATATATATATATAATATTTTTTATTTTTTAATTTATTTATGGATAAGTACCTTTCTTTTTTAACAACCGGGTAACCTTAAACATGGATAGGGATTTTTCACAAAATATATATATATATATATATATATATATATATATATATATATATTTGGTTATTGTGAGAAACTTTTATGATACAAGATTGAACAGGGTCCTCCCGACCATGTCCCAACCATGATTTCTCGTAAAGTCGAGAGCTATACTTATAAATAGGGAATTTAACACAAAGTCACCACACACTTGATACATAGAGGAATAGACAACTATCTTTCTTTTTTGAACAAAAGTCGCATTGTCTTGATAGAGTCAAATCATGGTGTTACCATTATATCCCTTTATCTTGTCTCGGTAAACATAATATATATATATATATATATATATATATATATATATTTATATTGGTTATTGTGAGAAACTTTTATGATACAAGATTGAACAGGGTCCTCCCAGCCATGATCCCTCGTAAAGTCGAGAGCTATACTTATCAATAGGGAATTTAACACAAAGTCACCACACACTTGATACATAGAGGAATAGACAACTATATTTCTTTATTGAACAACTGGTCATAGGGTAAAGTCGCATTGTCTTGATAGAGTCAAATCATGGTGTTACCATTATATCTCTTATCTTGTCTCGGTAAACATAACTCGGAGTAAGGGAGACCCATGGTGGCTCGGGGTTGGAGTAAGGAAGACCCTTGGTGACTCGAGGTTGGTATCATCAGGGTTGGTATCGTCGTCGTCATCAAGCTGGCACACACTCAACGGACTCAAGTCAGACTATTACATTTATTCATATTAAACATGCTCTTGAGATTTGAACTTAAATCTCTTCTTAGTAAATGCTAAAATAAAATATGAATATAATCATTATAATTTTTTTTAATAGTCATAAAGGTTTCTTTATAAGTTTGTTTATAATAAGTTTAAAACACTTAATATTCAATATTTTAAGTGATATTATACGTAATATATGTTTAAACTTAAATAGAACTTCCTTTGGATTTTTTAATTTATTTTGCCCATGAAAGATCTTGGGACCTAACAAAAGAAAATACAAGATTTAATATTGTTATTTTAATTTTAATTTTTTTTTAATTTATTAGATTATAAAAATTATCAAATGGTAAAAAGTTTTAAATTTTTTAACTTTTAAAAAGAGTAAAGTTGTAATCTTGTTAAATAATATATGTATAGTCGTTTAAATTGTTGTATTCGTACTTGTGGGTGGATGACGGTTTTTTTCTAAATGGACCCTTCTGGTTGCTACAGTTTGTAGGTCTATCAATTTATCTAAAGTTGTTTTACTGGTTTTTGCTTTTATTTATGCTCATGTATCAAGGCATTGCCTAAGAGATCCGGGCTTAGTCCCTTTTTGTTATAAGGTTTTGGGATCCTCTTAAAAAACCCTTTTTGTATATAATCTTAACTTACCAAAAAAAATTGTTATAATCGTTTATATGTGATGATGCAAGTCTAGTGGCATATTCTATGATTGTTGTATTATAGAGAGGTTTGACTATAATTGCACTTACAATTCTATTTTAACTATTGAAAGGAGAGAAAACATAAACTATGTCCCATTAGTCATGTTAGACTAACCTAATCCAATTGCAAGAGGAGGGTGTAATGTTAGACTAACCTAATATAATTACAAGAGTAGGATGCAAGAGATTTAAAGTAAACGCAACAAACGAAAATATAATTGTAACCATAACAAGATCGATGTATGATCAATCAACATGTGAGATAAAATAAATAACACCAATAATTGTAGCCATAAGAAGATCGATGTATTGTTAGCTTTTGATGCAGCAGTAATGGGAGATAGCAAAACACAAGATGCAGAATAATATGAAATAAAGTAAATCTGTGAGATGACTGAAAATATACTATAAATAGAAATGATGGAGATGTTTACAAAAGTAGTTGTGGAGGAAATGAACACTCCATGAATATAGCTACAACTCAAGAATGGGCATTGAGCATATTACACCCCATCACTACATCACACTGCTACATCATGCCACTCTGGTCTATACCACACAATGACTATGGTTGATGACTATAACTTGTGATCCCTTCTTGTATAACATCTATACCTATGGCCCTTTATATAAGAAATAAGTTCCTTGGCCAACACTCTACCTAGATGTGCAAGGGACAACTTGCACATGTACAACTTGCACTTTGACACTTGTGCATTTATTACATTGCATGTAGTAACAAGATAACTTCCCCCTAAAGTAATCTAATGTCCTAAGTATGTACCAAGAAAGGTACATTTACATATATCCAAATGATGTAATAGTCTATTTCTAACACCCCCTGTATTACATTATTTGGATATTGAAGACTTTAGTCTTCAATGTGGATCTTCTTCCATCGGATAATGGAATTTGTATTCTCCTTCATTGCTTACTATGATCAGGTTCAGTAGATAATCTGTGTCTTCATATGATGCAAAGTAAGTTGTAGCTGGAGGTTCTTCTAGTTGTTGTATGTGTTCAACTGGTTCAGTCTTCATGATGCCAGGTTTATTTCTAGCATGTTTTTTCTTCCTTTTTTTCTTCTTCTTCTCTTGAGATTTTGCATTGGTGTTGGTAGAATTTTTGCTTCATGACAAGATAGTTTATCATCACAATAATATTGTTATTTATCTTTCTCCTTGTGTCGAGCAAGTACAAACACAATTAGTGATAGATACACCATCAGACATTCTTCTGGCGAAAATATAACCAATCTTTGTGAATTCCACCATGTTGTGAAGAGAATATCGTGAAGATAACCAATCAATGTTGTAAAGTTACCTTCTTTAGCTTCTTTAAGAAACAAGGAAAATTTCTCTTTGTCACTAATGGATAGATACTCATATCCTTCTAGAGTATCTATTAAGTTTTGGGAGTAGTACTCTACTTCATGCAGTAATTCTTCATTATTGAAGGCATTTCTCAAGATACCATCCATGATAGATCCTCCTAGATTTTGCAAGAATCTTTGAAGTTTATCTTGTGACTCCCTATATGATACCTGATGAAGAAATATAAGCTTGATTTGATAAAACCTATAATAATAATCCTTGTTTTGTAGACTACCTTATGTCTCCCAAATAAAGTGAGTATATACTCCTAAGGATTTTTAGGTTATGAGGAAAGCTTATATTTTGCAACTTGATAATCTATGATGCATGCTTGATATTACCAAGTTTGTAGAATGCCTTATGACTCCCTAGTATGCTATGGATAAGATATAGTGCTTTTTGTAGAATTATAGTTCAATATTGATTGATTTTGTAAGGTTTTGTAGAATACCAAAATCAATTCCTATTATCCCTTATTACTCCTATTGAACTAAGCATTGTTCCTAAATTTTAAAGAGGTTAGAATGTTGGATCTTTTGTCTCCTTTTGAAAGGAATGAGACAATAATATTATGAATATCCAACTTATGAGAAAACTCTCTTTATAAATAACCCTTTGGGAATTAGGTTATGTGCATCTAATTTTCCAATTAAATGATTTGATGTAGTAGCCCTTATGACTCCCTAATATTTGGACAAATTAGATCACAATTAATATTTGCAAATATATAATATTTATCCAGTAGAAAACCTTATTACTCCTAGGTTTTATATTGCAAATATTTGATTTGATTTGATAAAATATTTCCCTTGATATATATGGCTTCCAATGTAAATAAATTCCTTTGATTTAACCCTTATAACTCCAAGGAAATAAAGCTCATATTAATGGGAATGATTTTACCTTTCTTCATGCACTGTTCGATGTTGATTTTTGAGAAGTTTGGACTGCTGAAATACATAGATGTCATGGATGCTTTGGACGTATCCTCCAATGGAATTGCTTTTGTATTTAATGCACTCCACAAACTGGCATCTTCAAGTCTCTTCCCTTGACTTCGGTTGCCTTGGCATTAAAGGCTCGAACACCTTCTTGACTGCTGCAACTCGACCCTTTATCGCTCAGACAACGTGAGAGTAGTCTCGACGTCGAAGAATGCTACTTGAATTTGGTCGTTGACATCCTTAAATGGGCATGATTCGTCTCTTATGTGCCAAGTGGCACGATCATTACCTTTGAGCGCTTGATGGGAGTTTGGTGCCAACGAATGCTTCATCTCCTTCTTGTAATGTAAGAGCGTTACATTCTTTAGTGAACTACTTGCCCTTCCTTCTTGACAAGTGTATCCAATGCACCAAATGCTTCAGGATGTATATGTAACTACCTTTCTAAGATGAGCGCTTTCTTGAATCAAGCGTTAGGATTTCCCTTGAGTGACAAGTGTCACTTTCTTCTTTGCATGGTCATAGACCCTATTGTTGGTTTGAACGGATCCTTTGAACCCTTTTTAGTCTTGCAATCCTCCTCCTTTGCCTTCGTTCATCTGCACAGTCTTCCACCGGGATATGGAGCAGGAGTATGGAGGCCTTTGAGCATCGCTTTCAATGAATGTACGTGGAGTAAGTAGTACTCCAAATGGTGCTTCAATATTCTTGCTTTGTACTTGATTTTTTCCCTCCTTACGTAGACTCTCTTGCTCTTCTAATAACGTTGTGCTTCCATGCATTTTGTACGTGTGTTTTGCAGGTTCGACACTCTTGAATGTGAGGAGTATGAGCCCTCCGAATGGCTCTCAAGCTAGGCGTGAATGGTTGCTTACGTACGACTACTTTCGACTAGTTTTTCCAGCAAGAGTAGTGCCTTTTAGGCACCTTTGAATCTGCCTATTTTCCTTGTATAACCAGATTAGATCAAGTGCAATATCATGTACTATAGTTTTAATACAAGTTGACCTTGTTGCACTTTCTTTTGCACTCCTCTTTGTTGTTCATAATTTCTAGTTTTTTAGGTAGAATATTGAGTACAATGCAGGTTTTTTGAGGTTGTCTCTAGATTAGACACCTTCTCCTGTTAGCTTGGATATTTTATAAGAGAAACCAAGCTTGTAACCATATGATAGAAGCTTATTTTTCTGCACTTTTTCTTGTGCTTTGAACTTGAGACTCACCAAGTCTCGTTTGAGGCTTCTTTTGATGCTCTTATGATGGTTACATTCTTCTCCAATGCTTGGAGGATTGAGCAGATTTTGTGGCTTCCTTTGGCCACCTCAAAGTTGCAGATCACAGTGCATTAATAGTGTCTATAGACACTTTGACAAAAACTTATTTTTGTGCCCTTCTAATGAAACACAAACAATAATCTTTGAGAGCAATATAATAGTGCAAAATGAATCTAATAATACTGCACTAACCATTTCACCTTATCACTCCAATCAACTCTCAAAAAGTAATGCACTTAAAGAATTTACTACAACTAATCAAGAATAATCTGAAATGAATCTTCAAGACTTATTCTAAAATTTCTTTATAAGCAAGGTAATAGGAGTTAGTCTTAATTTTATTTCCAAAGTAGATGATAGGTAGTTGATAGATAGTTTAAGATTCTGAAATCTAATCAACTCCTAAAGTGCAAATGAACCTTAAAGAATCCTTTCTTTTTGCACATTTGAAGACTCTTAATTCAACTCTCCTTTTTGCAACTTTGCTCCAATCAAGGTGCTTAAACAAATCTAAAAAGTAATCCACTTAATGAATTTACTTGCACCAATAGTTGCTTACCTTTTTTTTGAAAGCCCTTTTTGCCACTTCTGTAGAGGATGTAGATCTTGGTGTTTAAGATCACCAAGTTGTTGTCTTGAGTAAGATTCTATAGCTCTATGTAGGCTACCTTGAACAACTTCATCTTCACCAAAATATGGTCTCCAAATCTCTTTCACGAGCCTAGTTTTTGGTGGCTTTTTCTCCTCTTGTAGTCTCCTCCTTTTTGCTGTAGATTAGATGAGATATTTGATTCTGAAGTGGTGCCTTCTTGCTATGAGAGGCAGTCTCCAAATCTCCTAGATTTGGTAGGCTTCTTCTATCTGAATCTTCCTTCAAGCTTCTTGTCAAATTCTGACTTCAAATAGGATCTTCTTCTCAAGATTTTGAATGTCTTGAGGTCTTCTGATATTTGGCACTCCTTGCCAAATTCTTCTTCTTGGGCTTGTTGTCGGATGGTGATAATTGTCCCAAATATTTCACTATCTCCAATAGTGAATTTCTCCAATGAGTTCTCCTTGGAACTCCTTTGATGATTTCTTCAGCAAGGCTCTCCAAGCCTTTTACTGGATGCTCATAGAGGCCTCTCCAAGGCCTTGCAACTCCTTCTGGTCTTCTTTGAGACCTTGTCTTCAACCTTCTACTCCTAGAAGTATTGGTGGTGAGATCTTCTCCTGGATATCTGATTTTGTTGCCTCTGTATTCGAGCAGGACTCTCCTAGTCCTTCTTCATCAATGAGATATTCTCCTAATCTCTTTTGCTTTAGGTGTTGGATTGATTCTGAAGAAGATACTCTTCCTAACCTTCTTGTAGGAAGTTTTCCCAACTCACTGAATCTACCTGTTCCTGCAACAAAGTATTAGTATTGAAATCTGCTTCTAAATTAGATACTCCCTCCTGGAGTTTTTCTTCAGGATCAAGGCTTCTATGGCCTTCTCTTCAGTACCAAGGCTTATGTGGCCTTTTCTTCAAGGCTTATGTGGCTTTTCCTCTAGATCAAGGCTTTTGTGGCCTTTTCTTTTGGATCAAGGCTTATGTGGCCTTTCCTTCTTGTGAAGTTTCCAATATATCAATGGAGATCTCCTGTCTCCAAAATTCACTGCAATTCTACTCTAGAAGTCTCTTTTGTAGTGATCTTCTCTTGCAACAACTAATCTCTACACTATGAAGGCACTCCGACCTTTGGGCAACGAAGTTGAAATCTCCTAGCTTTCTATTGTAGGAGGTGTCCCAATCATCTGAGTATTAATTCCCTACAATAAAATAACCTTTAGGTTAGTTTCTCTAGATCTCCTCAATGGGCTTCATTGGTTGATTCATCAACCTAGTGGATCAAGTGTTGAGTCCTAGTCTTCACAAGTTTTCCCTTGAAACTCTGTGGAAAGACTCTAGCCATATGCAATCTCAGTATTCCATAATTTGAGATTTCATTCAGTCCTTACTTGTGGCTCTTCTTAATTCTACCACTAAGACTCTACTGAGTATTTTTGACAGTGACTGGTCCAATGGCATTAGGTTCTCAAAAAACTTAGAGTCAATAATAATGGTGGTTTCCCTATTGACCTACCATGGCTCTGATACCACTGTTAGATTTTGATGCAGTAATGGGAGATAGCAAAACACAAGATGCAAAATAATATGAAATAAAGTAAATATACGAGATGATTGAAAATATACTATAAATAGAAATGATGGAGATGTTTACAAAAGTAGTTGTGGAGGAAATGAACACTTCATGAATATAGCTACAACTCAAGAATAGGCATTGAGCATATTACACCCCATCACTACATCACACTGCTACATCATGCCACTCTGGTCTATACCACACAATGACTATGGTTGATGACTATAACTTGTGATCATATCTAACATCTATACCTATGGCCCTTTATATAGGAAATAAGTTCCTTGGCCAACACTCTACCTAAATGTGCAAGGGACAACTTGCACATGTACAACTTGCACTTTGACACTTGTGCATTTATTACATTGCATGTAGTAACAAGATAACTTCCCCCTAAAGTAATCTAATGTCCTAAGTATGTACCAAGAAAGGTACATTTACATATATCCAAATGATGTAATAGCCTATTTCTAACATGCATTATCAATCAACACGTGAGATAAAATAAATAACACCAACGTGCTCCAATGCATATGAACATAAGGAAAGGACTACTAGAAAGCAAAAGGGTAGTTTTATAATCAATGTGTATTTCATAGACAAAAGGATAGTATCACAACTGATAAGATAAGCAAATGTTATGCATAGTCTTTCTATTATTCTAAAATGAGTTTAAGAGCACAATATAGAGTCCATAAAGTCTAATTTCTTCAAGTGGTCAAAAGATGTTAACAATGTTTTATATAACTCTTATTTATACAATATATTTACCTAAATAATTAAGGTAAATCCATTCAACTTATGGTAAAATTTTACAAGCCTCTAAAAATGCTTCTAAATACGATTCATAACCTCTAAAATTTTCCAATAAGTCAAAGCAAATAATTTCTATTAAATGTTATTTCTATATATTTTTTCATTGTTTTAATAAAAACGTGTTGCTTCATATAATATCTATATATTTATTTATTTTAATAGGTGATATGTGGCTCCTATTGGGGCTCACTCCCATTGAAGTGTCAAAACATTACATTTGTTGTTAGGTCATCAAAATCATATTCGCCTTACCCTTTTATTATAAATATTCTTTATTTTTTCTTTTCTATAAAATATATTCTTCATATTCCTTTGACTACTATGTTTAGACAATCAACTTCTTGTAATCATTTTATTAAGAGACAAAATATAACTTGTCGAGTTACCTTTTAAAATTTGAATTCCACTAAGATGAAGACCAACATCGTAATTGCCTAAATTTTATACTACTTGATGTTGGAGAATATTACATTATTTGCTAGATGTTAATGTACTCCCTTAGTACAATTGTACATTTATAAATATTAGACTAAGGTGTGAGTTATTATATTAAAAAGTATGATTTATTTTTTCCCTAAAGTATGTGTCTACATGTGATAAGAGTCCAAGTGTCATAAAGGGTGCAAGTGTGTAAAATGTAGGAGTGTGCAAAGTGTCATGTAATAAAGTGTGCAATGTGTCATGTAAGTAAAGAGTCATGTGTGTAGGTGTCAAGCATACAAGTGAAGAGTCACATGTATGTAGCAAGATGTAAAGTCAATAAACATGAGATGTTTGTCATATGTGAGGAATAGGAAAGTATGCATCTACCATATATGTGAGGAGAGCAATAGTTAAAAGTATTGACAAGTCATTTGTAAGGCTATATTATGAAGACAAAGCTCTATGTATTGTATGAAGAAATCATTCAAAAAAATGAAGCTTATATACAATTTGAGCAATAATATTGTAAGTTTTTTTATGCATATTATTGTTATTTCATGAATATTATGTTCATTGATATTGGCTAGAGATATTGAATACTCTAATATTGAGTTTGTTTAAGATCTTGGATATTGGGACTTGTGATTTAATCTAGCTAAAAGGCTATCAGTGGTATCATGGCCATATTCTAGCCATTTGAGATTGAGTGAAACCAAGTTGAGTTTGCAAGCAACACTTTAGTGACTATGATTAAAGAATTGAAGCAGAGAAAAATGTATGTTAGAATAACATAGCCAAAGGAGGAAAGAACACTTGATAAAAAGTATTTGAATCGGGTTTAATATACCCTGATATTGAGTCAAATTGACTATGAAGAGATTATATTAAAAAAACAACAATAATCATATTGAAGGCAAAGGAGAAAGCGGAGCTCACAAATTCAAAGAGGAAATATTATTGTATTGAAAGCAGACATGAACTACAAAAGAAGAATTTGAAAGGTCACCTGATATTAAGCTTGGAAGCATCTCAGAAGAGAAGCACGTGAAACCTATTGAAACCAAGAAAGATCTATGAAGCCAAAAGTAGATGACAACTAGTGAAGAATTTTGAAAAGCTAAGTTGATATAAACGATCAGGTGACATGTTGAAAAAACCTTTAAAGAATGAGCGTCGAGTTGATGAGAGCTACCTGAGAGCGTTAAGTTTTATAAATCTTGTGACAAAGTAGATGAAGACAAGTCGCCTGTAAAAGAAAATTAGTGAGAAAAAGGTAATGCATAGTGAGTGAAGAAGATCACAGTGCATAAGAAAAACATATAAGTGAGCAAGGAGGTCGACATTCGATCTAAAGAAAACCTGGTGACTAGAGGACCTAAAGAGTAAAAACAAATTAGAGGCATTAGTATAAGTAACACCTACTTGAATTATAATGTCCTAATCAGAGCCATGATGAAAAATAATCGTAACAAATATTAAAGGAGCAACACAAATAAACATAATAATATTTCTGACTGCACTTTACTATGTTAATCATTGATTAATTTTGGAGATATAAGGTTGAAAAGAAATATTTTTATAAGGTTAGATTTTCTGATGAAAAAAAATTAATGAAAAGGAGTTATAAGGGAATAAGCTATTTTTAGACTTTCAAATGGAAGTTGAATGAAGTAAGGGTGAAATTATTATTTAAATAAGAATTTTAGAAATTTGAAATGAAATAAAAAATGAAAAATTGGAGTTATAAGAAGTAAATGAATGATTGCTTGAAAAAATTGTGTTTAAAATTTGAAATTTACAAATTGTGCAAAAAGAGAAATCAAATTGGAGTTATAAGAAGTTGATTGTTTGGTTAAAGACATTGATTGAAGAAATTATTGATTGTTTGAATTAAACTTTGGGAGACATAAGGTATTATACGTCAAAGGAATTGATTACTTGAGAAATTATTTTTCAAAATTCATTATGGAAGAAAACAATCAAAATGTGTTGGTAGATGAAAGAAAGGAAAGGTTAAAACTCCTACACATTTGCATACAACATTTGATGAAAAATATTGATGAGCAATAGGACATATCAATAAGATTGAAGGAGCATTTATATTCAATCTACAAAGAAGCCAAAGATGAAAATTTTGAGGCATTTGGAAATTATCTAGAGTCATAATTCATTGAAGCACATGAAAATTCTAGAAAATACATTATTCTACCTATAGATATAAGTATGATAATGTATATGGTATTACTTACTCTTAAAATTTATAAGGAAAAGAGTTATAGACAAGAAGAATTGATTAAAATCCTAAAGAATAAATTAATGATAAAATACATCAATTGTTTTTTTATTGATAACGGGTTTTGAAAGGGACCCAAAAAATTTTACAATCCGCAAAGAGGATCCTAGGTGGGATCAACCCAGAACGGGACACAACAAAAAAGGGGGGCCACATATGGTGACCATGGAACTGAAAAAAATAGAACATAAAACTCAATACTCTGGCTCATGTGTTCCCAACATGAAGAAACAAGCCTACTCAGTATGGGAGAATAATGAGTTATGACCCAATATAAGTGGTGTAGTTCAATCATCAAAACATGTGTAGTGGGGCCTCCCCTCGGGCATTGGTGGCAAAGACCAGTCATCAAAGAACTTGAACTAAACATATGTGGATACATCATTCCCATGATAAATGTCTAACAAACACTGGGGGAAATTAGTACGCTAGGTCATGAAGGAATCCAACATCAACCCAAATTTTACCATTATGTTTGCAGATATGTTGCCTTCCCGGTACACATGGTGAATTGATAGGTTGTTGAACAATCAAAGACAAAGGGTGGTCTATTGAATTAATGGGGCAACATTCCAATAATTAATGGTCTCTTGAAAAGACATCAATTGTGACACAAGTGAATTAAAAATGTATATAGAAACATTTATGGATATAGGAAAAGAATGTAATAAAATATTGTAACATTCAATATATAGTAGCAACTTTAAAAATAAAAAAGCCATCAAATTCATAAATTCATTATTGTGATGACTTACTGATTCAATACCCAAAATTAACATTAGCAGGACAACATCAATATCAATACCAAGATAAAGCAACACAAAACATAGAAAGAGAACATGTTAACATGTCAATACCAGAACTTCAAACAATGGATCAAGCATAGTGTAATATTATGTAGCAAGGTTAACGGATAGTGCCAATGGATGGACACAAGGCGAAGGATAAAGATGAAGATTGAAGATAAAGTCTTCAAACCAAATAATGTAATACAAGGGGATGTTGAAGAATATTATATTATTTGGTAGATGTGGATGTACCCCCATGGTAAAATTATCCCTTAAATTATGTGTTTATGTGTAAGAATAGTCCAAGTGTCATAAAGAGTGTAAGTGTGTAGAGTGTAAGTGAGCAAAGTGTCATGTAATAAAGTGTGCAAATGTGTAATATGTGAGAGTGTGCAATGTGTCATGTAAGTCAAGATTCATTGTGTAGGTGTTAGGTATACAAGTGAAGAGTCACATGTATGTGGCAAGATGTAAGAGTCACATATATGTGGCAAGAGATGCAAGGTTTGTCATAGGCGAGGAATAGGAAAGGATGCATCTCCTAGGTATGTGAGGAGAGCAAAAGTCAAAGTATTTAAAAGTCATTTGTAAGGCTATAATATGGAGATAAAGCTCCATGTATTGTATCAAGAAATTATGAGAAAATCAAAACTTGAATACAGTTTGAAAAATAATACTCTAATATTGAGTTTGTTTAAGATCCTAGATATTGAGACCTATGATTTAATCTACCAAAAAACCATAGCTTGATTTATTTCTCTATAGATCTATTGGCATTTCTAAGAGTCCAATTCTAAGAATATTTGATGAACATTAATGATAATGCTATTTTTTAGCCAATCCCCACATTTATTCTTGATAATAGCTTTAATGATAATTTGTGAGTTCCCCCTTAATTGAAATATATTTTTATCATTTTTCAATTACACTTTTGATCCCTATAAGAAGTTCCCTAACCTTTACATAGTTGTTAGTTGAAGTTCCATATGACTTTGAGTAAGTAAGGAGAATTTGGGTTTTATTTTTTTAAAACTTCACCTCCACCAACTTTTCTTGAATTTCCTTTGAAAGCACCATACAAATTATTTTTTATAAATCCATTATTTGGATATTTTTATTTTATCATAGATCAAAGAAAATCCTTTATGTTAATTCCATTGTCATAGGTAACCCTTCCATCCATATTCAAATCATGTTACCAAGAAGTTAAGATTTATTTTTTTATACTTGAGACTTACCATGATGAGCACCATGTCTATCAACATTCTATAAGAGAAACAATAATATAATTCTAAATTTAGTTTTGAGATTTATTTTAAAGATTTTATTAATCCTTTCAAGTTCCAACAAATAATAGTAGGATCAATCCATATAATATATAATTATTTAGCTTTGAAATACTTTATCTTACATTTCATCAACCTTTTAATACTGAAGGAGCTATCCAATACATTTTTATATTTTTTAAAAACAACTCCAAATGGTATAAGAAAAAGGATAATAAAGAAGTAAATGGTCTGATGTTTCTAAATCCTTCTTACACAAGGCACACACAAAGGGTCAATGGTAACCTCTTCTTTGTAGACTCTCTCTTATAAGAACCTTGCTTTGAAATATTTACCAAAGGAATGTTGAGGCCTTGGGGAAGGCCTCTTGCAACCAAACATTTTTTCAAGGAAAATCATTGAGAGTAGGAAAGTTTGATTGCTCTAAGTCATCATATCTTAACTTGACCATAAATCATTATCTAGAATTTTTGCCTAGATTAAAATAAATATTAACCTTTGGAACTTTACAAGCTAGACATACTGTAACCAATGGTTGCTATTTTGAATCAAAGATAAGATTATAAGAGTTCAACCAAGCATTAGACCAAAAATTTGTATAATCCCCCTCATTGATTGACCATCTAATATGTTTCTTTATCAATCTTAAACTATCTAAGATGAAGTTGCATGTTGACAATCCTTTAGGTAGGATTCCTTTCTTGAATAATTTTATTGTACTAAGAAAACCTATATATTTTTAAGTTAAGTTTTTTTTTAAATCTTTCATCGATATTTGAATAATCTCTAGCCAATTTTTTCCCATAAGGCCAAACTTGTAAGTCTACAATTCCACAAGCCTACCCCTCCAATACTTTCCTTTTCAAAACCTATCCCATTTACAAAGAGGAAACCTAACTTTTTTCTCACATCCTTTCCAAAGAAACTATCTTTGAATTTTATCAAACTTAGATGTTATACCTATTGGCAATATTGAAAGTGACATCATATAAATAAGGATGAATTGTAATGTAGTATTTATGAGTTATAGCCTTCCATTCATGGTTAACTTACCTTTCTAAACTACTAAACAATAATTAATTCTACCTAAAATTGAGTCCCAAAGCTCCTTCTTTTGTCCTTCTATGAGACAAAGGAATAACCAAATATGTCGATGGAGATTTCTCATTTTAAACCCTATAATATCCATAATAATACACTATAAATCTAGGGCATTATTAATGAAAAATATTATGCACTTTGTGGTATTAACTTCTCATAGAATGATAATAATGCTTTAAATTCCATGGTATTATTGACTAAGGGATGACCAAAAAGAAAAGCATCACAAAAAATTAGAGATGAGATTCAAAGGGACCATTTATTGCAACATGAATACCATTGATTTTTCCTTCCATTTTTTCCTTTGATAAAACTCTCCCTAGCGCATTTGCTAGAATAAAAAAATAGATATGGATATAGTGGATCAACTTGACGAAGTCCATGGGATGACTCAAAGTATCTAGTAAGGTATCCATTGATCCAAATATAATAGTTTGAAGTGCTATCACAACATCTAATCCGTTCACATAAACCTCGATAAAAACCAAAATTTTGGATAATATCATGTAGAAAACTCCATAAAACCCTATCATATGCTTTGTTCATTTTTAATTTCATAAGTATGCTTAGCTTTTTCATGGAATGAAGAGAACATATTATCTCTTGTGCAATAATTTATTATCAAGAATTTTTTTAATAAAATCACCTTGTTCCTATGAGATAACACAATCTAGAATGCTTTTAACCTATTTTCCATCATTTTTGAAATGATCTTGTAAGTCATATTAAAAAGGCTTATTGGACAGTTTTTTTAAAAATATTTTGTCTTACCTTTCTTGGGAACCAATGTAATAAATATGGCATTGAAATAAATTATTATAGCATTGATTTTCCATGGCTCCTCTGCTATAGCCACAATACCACTCTTTAATAAATCTTAATTTTTTTGAAATAAAATTATAGGAAGCCCATTAGGTCTAGGTGCCTTGTTAGGATGCAAAGATAAATTTGCCTTATGTAGCTCCTCTTTAGAGATATTTATCAACCTTTCAATTTGTCCCTATGTGATAATTTATGGAATAGTTTGTAAAATCTTACCTTAAACTCCTTATATTGCCTAAAATTTGATTAAGAAATCTTTGAAATAATTAATTGCCTCCTTCCTAATTTCTTCTTCTTGTTTTATATTTCTTCCATATGAGGTTGAAATACTTTTGATGTGATGGAAATAATTTTTTTTTTAAATGTAGCATGAAAAGTGGTATTTCCATATCCTTTTTTGAGCACTATATTTTGAAACCAATATGAATTAATGTTTTTTCAACATATTATGGTAAAGAAAGCGATCATTTTTCTTGCACATAAGTATCTTGGTCTATTCCACTGATTTCTACTATCTCTTATAAGTTTTTTCAGCTTGGATTTAATTTCCTCTTTTTATTCAAATATGTTACCAAAATATTTGGCATTTCAAATCTTCATTTATCCCTTTAGATATTTCATCTTTTGAACAAACATGTACACACGTGTTCCTTCAATATTTGCTTCATGTAATCATAATATTACTATTTGGAAGAAATAGGGATCTTGGAGCCATGTAGACTAAAAATAAAATGAATTTGGATGACAATTATTAAATAAATTATATCGCAAGAGAATGGGTTTGTGACCTGATCTTGCTTGTAATAAAATACCTAAAAATATTTTATACTTTGTTTGCAAACATGTGTTGGATAACAAAAATCTATCCAATATTTTTGCTACATGAGCAAGTATTTTGTAAGCTTATGAGAATCCTTCATATAATCCTATGTCCTTTAGGTAAGCCTACAAGTTTCATTTATGTAAGCCTCTGGGCATCATTTATTTAAGCCTATAGGTAGTTTTTATGTTTTCACCCTTTGCGATATTGATTAAACTACCTATGTAGTTAACCTTAGTTAAAGGATTTAATACATTTTATATGTTGTAGTTTAACCTTCAAGTCAAGTTATGTCATCTTGAGGTTAACATTTAATTGAGGATTGGGTATCAATATAAATACCCCCAATGACTGATCCATTGTATTAGTTTGTCATGTAATATCATGGGGTTGCCTATGAGCACCCATCCTTTATCCTTTTGTTGAATCTCTCTCTACTTTATTATATTTATTTTGCTCTTTTATCTTTTCTATATAAGTTCATGGTGAATGCATGTTTTAAAATATTTCTAGAAAATATTATGAATTTCAACATAGTATCAGAGCAAGGACTAGAGCTACATCACTCAGTTATGGAAAATAGTCTTTCTTTATTCAAGCAATAAAAAATAGTCAAAATAAACCCTTAGTTTATTGTTTTAGAGGGATTCTTTAAGAAATTTAAATTTATTTGAGTGCCAAAGTTTTCGGCCAAATTCAAACTAGATTCACATACCATTTTTCATGCACTACTATTTTCTATCTAGCACACTCTGCAAATACCATGTTTCTTAAGGGATGGTATAGTGGTTAAGGTATTCATTCCTCACATTAAGGTTATAAATTTGAATCTTATGTCCTATTTTTTGCATCTTTTTATTTATAATTATTTCTACTAAATCTTAAAGACTGGTATACTTTGCATACATAAGAGAGAATGGTGTGGTAGTAAGCTTATTGATTGGTAGCACACATTACAAGTTTGAAATATTGACTTCACATTTTATGGAGGCTTATACTTTGAGATGGCCATGGCTTATAGGTGGTATAGGGGTTGACACGATTACATCCCTCATAATTATATATTAGTAAGCTTCCATAAGATAAATTCAAACTATTATTGTAGCACAAAAATTGATCCCTTGTTTTGTCCACTAGAGGTCATTGGATTAAATCCCAAAGATGATGTTTATTTTGTAATGTATTATAAGGTATTAAGTTCATGCTTTTTGCATCCTTCTTCTTACTAACTCTAGCTTACCATAATGGTTCAATTTTTGGCTAGTTAGCTTGTAATGTCAAGGTCATTGGTTCAAATAATTGGTGTTATTTTATTTTGAAGGTAATATCAACAAATGGATGTGTTTCCAAAGGTAGTAGAGGTACGAACATAGATTCTATTACAAATATGAATGACGCTATTATATTTATTCAAATATAAACTATAATAGGTGCAATGCCATATTGGTTGGTATGATTAGTTATGGCTAACAAGTCTAGTGTTTAAACCATAACATTTCTTGTATTATACCCAAGCTTAGATTTTGTAAGGAAGTAAGGCTTTCTTTCTTAAATCTACATGGTGGCATAATAGTTTCATTTCTGTAGAGGAATTCAATGGTTTACAACCCATCAGGTAACAAATAATTCAAAACAAAATTTTGCAATATAAAAAGGGAACTCCAATCAAAATTAAGAAATTATCAACAACTTATTAATTTTAGTGCGTGTGGAAAATAGTGTAGAAAACCCCAAATCATTTTTTACCAAGTAGTAGCCTCAAATATGGTGAATTTATCCTAATTTTTGATAGTTTTTAATCTTTTTTTGATTTAAAGTGCTAATCCACCCAACCTTCTAGAGGCCATAACTTTTGCATACAAAAGCATTTGAAGCCCATTTTTTAGATCATATGATTTATCAATCTCTACACATTGGTGATGTCAATTTAAGGATTTGTTATATTTCTATTTGAATCTTGTACGAAATGAATCCCTAAGGGTCATATGATTATATATGAAGATCTACTCATTGAGAAAGTCTACCACTAAGGGTTGGCTAGCTTCTAAAGGTGCAATTGCTAATTGGTCAATAATAACTTGACCTTTCATATACTTCTAATTAATAAAATCTAAATCAACTTTCTAATTGTAATTACTCACTTAGAAGTTCTTCCTGAGAGGTAAGGTTTGATCATGAGATATCTAAAGGGGTCTACCCTTATGATGACAAAGGTTCTATGACTAAGCATGTAATATCTAATTTTCTAGGATGAAAACACTATAGTTAGGAAAAATATCTCTAAGGGTATATATCTAACTTCATAATTAATTAAGGTCTAACTAATGTAGAAGATAGCTCTTTCTCTATGTTGGTCATCATATTGTCCTAACATTTGTCCTAAAGCAGAGTCTATGGCTGCTATGTATAACAATAAGGGTCTATAAGGATTAGGTGGGAAAAGGACTGGAGGTGACATGAGATAGATTTTTAGGACATTAAATGTGGTCTAACATCCATTGATAGTTATTAGCAAGCTAGAATATAAATTTTCTGGTGGCTTGAATTTTACCTTGGAGACTATGGAGTTAGATCAATGTTTGAGGGGTTGGAATATTAAAGATAAATAATATTTTTTCAAGATCAACTTCGATGCCCCTTCAAGATATAACGAATCCCAAGATCTTTCTTGATGTTACCCCAAAGATGCATTTTTGAGGCTTTAAGCATTATTTATACTTCCTTTGTCTCTCAAAAATATTTTTGAGGTCTTGAACATGGTCTTCTTAGTTTAGAGATTGACCAAAAAGATCATTTACCTAGTCTTCCATGATATCATGGATCATATTATGGAAGATGTGGGTCATGGGTCTCTAGTAGGTAGCTCCTATGTTCTTTAGCTTGAAGGGCATGAATTGATAGTAAAAGGTTCTCCATAGGCTAGTGGAAGATATTTTGCATTAATACTCAGGAGATATCTTGATCTGATTGTACCTTGAAAATACATCCATTAAGGGTAACTTTCCACATCATGTTGTAATATGGACAATCATGTCAATGTTGGGAACACAAAAATTTTATTTGGGACATGCCTTGCTGATGTCCCAAAAGTTATTGCCCACTCTAACACTCCCTATTTTCTTAGTAATAGGGACAATATTAGAGATCTAGTTAAAATAATTATGGTTTTGATGAAGCCTACATCGAGGAGCTTTTGAAGTTCCTCTTTGACTACAAGTGTGACTTTTAGATGTATATTTATAATTTCCATTTTATAGGTTTTGCATCTAGAGTGACTAATAAATCATGGAAAATTAGAGACGGGTATAAATAGGCATGTAAGTATAGGACCAAGCAAAAATATCCTTGAATTATTTTAGTAGCTTACATTCTTCACATTCTATCTTGGTTGAGGCTTTTTCCAATTTAAGGGTCTTGGGATCATCTGATGTCCCAATATTGACATCTATGGTTTCTCAATTAAGATACAATATTTATCTTCAATTGGGGGTAATAATCACTATAATATTTTCTAATTTAGTGGGGTTAATGGCCAACTAATCACTATTTAGCTTTAATGACATAGCTACATTGACAATTTGGGGGAAATATACTCCAAAGTAGAACTTATTTTGGTCAAGGTAGTTTGAGAGATACCTTTGAGTAGATTGTACTCAATGTCCTATTCATAAAATATTTTATCAATTATCATCTCTGGATAGTCTAAGATTAGGTAATTCACTATAATATATCAAGTAAATTGAGAGAAGCTAGGGTCTATGAGATATGATGATCCATAATCATCATCATCATTATAATACAACCCATGTAAAGAAATGGTATTGGCTAGAGAGGCTCTATCACAATGACCATTACAATCAAGATCTTCTTCATTATTTGAAGAAGAAGTATGGTAAGGATCATTACGAATGGGTATATAACCTATCTCTTAGCATATTGGATAGGATTCAATTTATATATATTCTTTAATATCCTATTCATACAAACCTAATAATTTTCCTTGGTGTCCAATATTAGCTAGCATTTGCTTAGGGATGAGATACAAATTTAACAAGAAGCATAAAACATATTGTTGCTTAGGTTGGTAAGAGTTAATACCATTGTTTTTTCATCATTGGTAATCCCAACATAAGTAAAGAAGCAACTTCCTATTTTTATTATTTTTCCTTTACTATTGAAATTAGTAGGCAAGCCTAAGGTTTGAGGTGAGGAAGGAAGCATAGCTAGGTCCAAGAGAGATGGACTATTATTTAGATTTGGGTTATCATTAATTGTAGATGTCTAATTACTACTTTCAATTAACTATTATATAGGTTGGCATTTTGAAGTAAGTGATCTCAATGCATTAGTGATGAGAAGTGCAAAAGGTGAATAGTTTATAGATGGATTTGAAGGAAAAAAACTAACCTTTTGATTTTTGAACTCAATCACCTTACAATATTTGGAAGGCTCAGGGTCAACAAGAATATTAATTTTTTTTTCCTTGTATTCACATTTAAAGAATTATTTGAAGTTGATGGGACCACCTATTTCATTAATTCAAGGTCTTCCTAGGAGATTATTATAATTTATGTCAGATAGCATGACATAGAAGAGAGTATTAAGGGTGTGGGGTTCAACTTTGAGAGGTAAGACTATCATACTACTAGATTCATGTTCTCCATTATTGAAAGCCTAAATCACAAGATTAGATTTATTTAAATCTTGATTAATTAGACCAAAATTACTAATGAACTTTAAGCTACATCCATTTAAACTAGAATTATTATTGACTAAATTTCATTTGACAAATTTATGACTAATTTGACCTATAATGAATAGTAGAGGATCTTCGATTAAAATAGTATTGAGGGATATTGTCCTTGTAAAAGGATATATTATTTTAGTTAAACCTAATTGATCTCACTATGAAAGAAAATTCATTGGGGTTTAAATTTTGAGGGATGGTTTGCTCACTCAAAACCTTAATAAAGATATCTTGATTTACCAAAGAAGACTTGAAGAGTTCAAAGATAAAGTTCTTAGAAGGGGTGTTCTCAAGTTGGTAAAGCAAATAAAAATCACATTTAGTTTTGGTCTTGGTGTGATATTGAATGACTAAAGGAGGTCCTAGTGGAGAAAATATTTTTTATCAAAGGACAAAAAGGTGGTATTGATGGTTGACTAGTTGATGGTTGTTATAATGACTAATTATTGTGTTGCTACCTTTTCAAAACACAAACATAGAAAATATAATTAATATGATGAGATTGACTAAGAGTACCAACCATCCCATAATTAGAAGGAGGTACTCTTTAGTAGTTGATGTTTTTTGTTGCACTTTGATTTTGACTATTGTGATTTGGAAGTAGATTTTAGATAATACCAAGATCTTTATTTGGAGAAGGTTGGGAGTTAGAGTTATTGATAAAAATATAGCCACTATTGATAATGTATTAGATCACATTATTGAGGCCCATACACCTATCATCTGAATTATTGTTGACTCTATGGAAGGCACATTGCTTGTTTGGCCTAAACTAAGAAGTTTGTTCCCTTTTAGGATCTATAGACTTCATGGGTGGGAGTTATTAATATTGGATATAAAAAATTGATGCAAGATAATACAAAGAGGTTCAAATTGTTGGGTATATCTCCTCTCAAATTTATCTTGTTTGGAATTTCCTAATTTTTTTTTTGAAGGTTTTCTATAACATTGATGTTGTTGGATTTGTGGGAGTCTATGACTCTATTATCAACAATGTGTTTGTTCTAGTACGATTCCTTTAGGTTTGAAGAGGAGGACTTATACATCTCTTTTATGACTTTGGTTTTCAATTATCCTCATTTAGTGAGAGTGGTCTCTACTCTCTTGACCATGTCAATGACATCTTTAAATAAATATATATTAGCCATTTCTAAATAAAAGGTTAACTACTCATGCAAGTTGGATATGAAAAGCCAAGTAGGTCCCTTCGAACAAAATATATTAGTTTATCGACTAAGGCTGGCCATATTCCTAAAACATTGACAATAATATCATGTTTTGATTGTTTGAGTTGGTATAGGCTAATTATGGTGATCTTATCCTCAATATAGACTGAGAAATGCTTAATAAACATTTCTAATAGGTCTTTAAAGATCTTTAGAGAATACCTTAGTACTTGTTAATACCATTCCAAGGTAGGACCACTAAGACTCTTAGAAAAAATTTGGGAGCAATATTTCATCATAAAAATGTTGTTGCAAGTAGTGATGGGATCCTCTTTTCTCTTATACATTTCAAACTTAGGGTTTTTAAAGTCTGGAGAAAAATAGAGGCTTATTACATGTTAGAGAATATTACATTATTCAATACATGCTAATGTAATCCCATGGTACCAATGGTACAATGTAAATATTAGAATAAGATTTGAGTCTATAGTTTAGGAGTGTGATTTATATTTTTTCTTATGTATGTGTCTATGTGTAGGATGTGCACAAGTGTCATGTAACAATGTGTGCAAGTGTGTAGAGTGAGAAAGTGTGCAAGTGTCATAGAGTAAAGTGTGCAAGTAAATAGAGAGTCAAGAGTCATGTATACAAGTGGCAAGATGTAAAGCCAAGGGACATGAGAGATTTGTCTTATGTATGGAATAGGAAAGGATGCATCTCCTAGATATGTGAGTGCAATAGTTAGGTATTGAAGAGTCACCTTCCTAAGGTTATATTATGGAGACAAAGCTCCATGAAATGTATTTGGAAAATATAAAATATTGTATTGAATACAATCCATTGTAAAGAAGACTCATAAGAGAATATTGAAGCTTGTATGCAATATTTTGAGCAATTATATTGTAAGTGTGCTTATGCATATTGTTATTGATATTAGATATTTAATTCCATATTATTGTTATTTTCATGATCATTATGTTCATTTTATTTTGAATTTTTAATATTTTGATTGCTCTAATATTTGAGTCTACTCAAGATCCTAGATATTGAGGCCTATGATAATTTAGCTAAAAATCCAACAGTGGTATCACAACTACTTTGAGTAGCCTCTAAAGCTAGCACCAAAATTTTAAAGAAAAAAAATCAGGAAAAAAACTAGCATCATATTGGAATTTGGTGTGAATTTAGATTTGATTAGGCATAATTGATTATTGATAATTTGATTGATAAGAAGATTGGATGTTTGATTTCGAACATATTTAAAAAATATATATATTTCATGTGGATAGGATAAAGTATAACATTGATAAACCAAAAAATAGGGGCTTGAGAAAAAGGTGGACAAATGTCTACCAAGATAAAGCATTGAAGAGCAGTTAAAGGATCCCCCTAAGTTGGAGAATATCCAACCATATCCTACCTAGAGTATATGGGATAACAAAATGTTGGACATTTTGAGTCCCTAAGCTAAAATGTTGTCATTGATGTCCAAAGGATCTATGTTGGCATGCATTATGTTTTGTGTAAGTGCAAGGAAGGATTTTTGTGAAAACAAGGCAAGAAAAATAAAAGGTTTTATTTAAAACCATGGAGGATAGATTTGAAATGGGTTTTTCTTAAAACCTAGGTTGGCTTTTCGTTTCATCGAAAAAGGAGTCCCGGTGACAAAGTTATTCAACTTTGAAGTTTAAGTTTTAAATTTTAATATTTTAAAATTAAAATTTAAATTTCCAAAGTGGAAATTCTCTCCGACATCATAAAATTCGATTAAGGGCCGAAGTATGAAAATTCAAGGCAATATGTATAAATAACATTGCCAAAAATTCATTTCGCAATAATTAGGATGTGTGTGGGTTTCGTTCAAACAAAGAGAAAAGATATTTTAGTGCAATCAAAACCTGTGAAGAAAGGGAGAAATAGAAGGAAGGGAGGACCCTTCCCATACACCGTAGGTGCTTGTGGCCTAGCGGAAAGAAGGAGGTAGTCAAGTTGTTGAGCACCAGGAGATCCGAAGTTTGAATCCCGTCGACGTTGGTTTTTACGAAGTGGAAAGGAAGTACACCTTTTGGCGCACGTGTCTTCTAGGGAATGTTTGGAGGAAGGAAAGCATAGTGACTACGCTCACCATTTCATGTGAGTGTTTGGATCACATGGTTAGTGGAGCTGTGGTTAGAGTGGTGCTTGGAAAACGACAGAGGGTTGAATCCCGTTGAGAAGAAAAAGGCAAGTTAAATTTTTATTTTAATATTTGTAAGAAAATATTTGAGGAGAAATAAGGCTTATGAGTTGTTTTAGAAAATTCTGAAATTACTATTCCTTTTAATTTTGGAAGGGTAGCATATTATATATCGTTGGAAAGAATTTTCAAGAGCTATTTAATTAACTTGCTTAGAAGGAGAAATAAAGGTTGTGTAAGAAGATATTTCAGGTTTTGTCAAGGAGTTTCCAAAAGTAAGTTTGATCCATTCTATTGAGGGTTTATTTCTTGCATAAAAGAACTTTGGTGGATGTTAAAATAATGTAGGAGTAATAAGGTGTTACTTGGATATTTTTGTTGTGTCGTTACTCTAACCCTAGTTGAGAGTTGAAAAAGAAAGTGTGTTGAGTGAGACAGATTTTATGGACAACAAATAAGGCATCAAAAAGGTATGAGCAATATTCTCCATTAATTTTATTTGGGTGATTGATTTCTGAAATATCATTGGAGTGAAAAGGATTGATTGTGGTTTCCTTTTCGAAAGTGGTTGAGTTAATGCTTCAAGGTTTTTTGGCTTGAGTGTTGTGATTAAACCTTGTTTTATAAGCATTGTTGTTGAAGCCATTGGTTGTGCAAAGAACTTGAACTTGAGTTAGAAAAGAACATGAGTATCATTGTTATGTGAGATTTGTTGTTGAGCATTATTAGGAACATTTTGAGGTGATTGATACATGCTTGGACTAGGGTTTGTAAGAAAGAGTTGTTCCTTGTGGTGAATGGTTGAGTTGAGTTGATTGAGCCTAGTCAAGTGGATGCAAGTGGTTGTTCAAGTTCCATGAAACAAACTATTATTTATTCTGATTTGAGTTGAGATTGAGATTTGAGAATAGAACATATTGAGTCTCTAACAATTCTCTTTATGCTTCTATGATATTGATTTGAGTATAGAACATATTGAGTCTCTAACAATTCTCTTTATGCTTCTATGAGATTGAGTTGAGATATTGATTG
This sequence comes from Wollemia nobilis, assembly GCA_028583015.1. Lineage (NCBI taxonomy): Eukaryota > Viridiplantae > Streptophyta > Pinopsida > Araucariales > Araucariaceae > Wollemia > Wollemia nobilis. Next base: position 4,281,305 of record JAQPPZ010000689.1, on the reverse strand, counting down.
AGAATTAAGTATAGAACATATTGAGTCTCTAATAATTCTCTTTATGATTATATGAGATTGGACAAGTTCTGTGTGGACTTGTTAAGCAGATTTGAGGTAAGTCTTTGATAAGACTTGTGGACTGATTTTGAGTAAGCTTTTGTGAAAGCTTGCTATGAAGATTTGAGCAAGTCCTAGAGAGGACTTATTGAGAAAATTTGAGCAAGTCCTAGAGATGACTTATTGAGCAAAGTTGGACAGGTTCTGTGTGGACCTGTTGAGCAGATTTGGACAAGTTAGCTTATTGAGTAGATTTGGACAAGTTCTAAGTGAACCTATTGAGAAGATTTGAGCAGGTTATGAGTGAATCTATTGAGCAGATTTGAGCAGGTTATGAGTGAGCCTATTTAGAATATTTGAGAAGGTTCTGAGTGAGCTTATTGAGCAGATTTGAGCAGGTTTTGAGTGAGCCTATTGAGCAGATTTGAGCAAGTTCTGAGTGAGCCTATCGAGTAGATTTGAAGAGGTTATGAGTGAACCTATTGATAGAGCTTTAGAGGTAACATAGTATAGAGGACAAAGTCTCAGTGGATAGAGATCCATAAGCCAAGACAATTGAAGACATATCTGAGTGAGGAGTCTTCAAGTGGAGAGAGATCCACCAATCAGTACAGTAGAGAGACAGAGTCTTCTAGAAGATCACTAGCTAGAGTAGAAGGGGAAAGAGTTCTCTTGCGGAAGAGATCTAAAAAATTGAGATTAGGGGATCAACATATCCTTTGGACAGAGGTCCATAAACATTGTAATTGGGAAGGATTCCCAAGATATTGATTGAGAAAGTTTTAGTAAAATATTTTCTCCGTGGAGTAGCCCACATTAGGTGAACCACGTAAATTATGGTGTCTCTATTGTGTGTGATGATTGGTGCATTGCTTTGGTTATTGCTATTGATATTGCCATTGATTATATTGATTAATACTATTTGGAAAATAAAAGTAAAAAGTGGTCTTATACTGTTCACCCCTGCTCTTAGTATAAGCATGTGTTCTTTACAAAATACGTTCCAAGAGAATGTTGAGATATTAAGTGCCTCCAAAGGTATAAGATAAGAGGACATCCAAAGATAAATGATGCCAAAGGATAAAAATTATCCAAAGAGATTAAGTATCTTTTGAAATATAAGTAGTTTGAGAAAACATTATTGACTATGTTGATAAAGCTTATACCTGATATCATTCAACAAATTAAGCACCTAATAAAAATAGCTTCCTAAATCATAGATATAGAACAAACATAAGAGGAGTCCTTAAAATTGATGCTCATCAATGCAATTGAAGCAAGGAGCTTGAAGCAAAAAAAGGTTTCCAATAAGCCATTGATATCAGAAGCACCTAAGAGCCGAGAGATGAAGTGTTGAGGAGAAAAGTAATCTATGGTAAAAATGAACATCTGAGCACTTGGATAAGAAGAGAGAATTGAAGTGAACTAGAGAGCAGATATAAAACTAAAGCATTGAAGCAAGCTATTGAGAATGTTAGGTCTGAAACATCTTGGGTGGAACAAAGTTTGAGCGTAAAGCTTGAAAAGGAGCAATCTATGTTTGTCATTAGGAAATAACAATATCAAAGGGATGATTTCTGTTTCCACAATTGCCATGTGGATATTGCATGCACCAAGGTACAAAATAATATTTCTTCCATATTTCAATTTATGAGTGCACACTTTTGAATTTAGTAATTTGAAAATTGATTTATACTAAAGTTGAATATTTGGCATATTGGAGAGATAAGATTAATTAAATGATTTTGAGTATTTGGAAAAATAATTTGGGGATTATAAGGAGAATTTAAAAATTAAATTTGGAAATTGAAAATTTGATATTTGGTATTTGCAAATTGATTTCAAACATTTAAAATTGATTGATTAATTAAATTTTGGAGAGAAGGATTTCTACTCCAAAAGAAATTTAAAAAATTGAAAGATTTAAATATTTGATTGATTGAAGTTTTTTTTGAAATTTTGGAGAGATAAGGACTTCTACTCCAAAATAAATTTGAAAATTTGAAATATTTTATTTATTGTAGAAATTTTAAATTAAAATTAAAATTTGGGAGACATAAGCTCTTCTATTTCAAAAGAATTAAAGGATTTTACTATGGAATAAATCATCAAAAATGCATTTTTGAAGATAGTGAAGAAATGTTGATCAAACTAAAATTTTATACACAAAATTTGATGGATGATTTTGATGGAAAGAAGGAAATATCAAATGATTTGAAGGTTAGATTATCTTCAATTATTAAAAATGTAAAAGATGAAAATTTTACAACCTTCATTAACTATCTTCATGAGAAAATTTTTAGAGCATGGTGGATTTCTCAAAACACCATTATATTGTCCACTAAAGTATGCATAGTAATGTATATGGCTTTACTCACTTTCAATATTTATCAAGAGAAAAGACAAGAGAAGAAAGATGCTAGCTATGAATATTTGATTTGAATGCAACCATGTTAACTTTTAATATGGAATCCTTAAATTCTAATATTTATAAAATGTATTATTGTGATGTATGCTAACAAAAGAACAAAATAAAGAAGAACATAAGATATGAAGCAAAACCCGAAGACAAAGAAGATCAAGACAAAGAAATAAAATAAATAGATTAAAGAATAAAGTCTTCAATAACCAAATAATGTAATACAAGGGGGTGTTGAAGAATATTATACTATTTTATACATGCTAATGTACCCCATGGTACCTATGGTACAATGTAAATATTAGAATAGGGTTTGAGTCTATAGTTTAGGAGTGTAATTTATATTTTTTCTTATGTATGTGTCTATGTGTAGGATATGCACAAGTGTCATGTAATAATGTGTTCAAGTGTGTAGAGTGAGAAAGTGTGCAAGTCTCATATAATAAATTGTGCAAGTGTCATAGAATAAAGTGTGCAAGTAAATAGAGAGTCAAGAGTCATGTATACAAGTGGAAAGATGTAAAGCCAAGGGACATAAAATATTTATCTTATGTATGGAATAGGAAAGGATGCATATTACAAATATGTGAGGAGTGCAATAGTTAGGTATTGAAGAGTCACCTTCCTAAGGTTATATTATGGAGATAAATTTCCATGAAATGTATTTGGAAAATATAGAAGATTGTATTGAATACAATCCATTGTAAAGAAGAATCATCAGAGAATATTAAACCTTGTATGCAATATTTTGAGCAATTATATTGTAAGTGTGCTTATGCATATTGTTATTGATATTGATCATTTTATTCCATATTATTGTTATTTTCATGAATGTTATGTTCATTTATTTTGGCCATTTAATATATTGATTGCTCTAATATTTGAGTCTACTCAATATCCTAGATATTGGGACCTATGATAATCTAGCTAAAAATCCAACACTACAAAGGGATCTAAGGGATGGTTACATAGGTCATAATAGGAATAATTTTGACCTAAGGATGACCCTTGAAAAATAGCATTTTATTGTTTCAATTGCTCTAATTGGATGGCTAAATATTGAAGCTCTATATAAACCGGGTTGGAATGTGATGACTAGATAAAACGTACATGTTATGGTGATGGATGAAGGATGAGTTGAGATATAGAGGAGATTTATTAATAATGGATTTAAGGTGGAGGTTTGAGAATTAGATGTCAAAATCAACATTATATAATTAGTTTCCAAAATACCTGAAATCAAAGAATTGGCTTGATTAATGGGTTGAGGATAAGAAATTCTGAAATTGACATATTAGAGTTTTGTCTTTCCCCTAATATAGAATACATATGATTAGATTAGTATGGATAAAATATGATGGATTAAAATTAGGTTTGATATTAGAGGTTTTGATCTAGATATTTGGAGAGACATTTGGATTAGGATTATAGCTAGTTCCTACCTATTGAGATGTAGGATACCTAGAGTTGCATTGAAAAAACTATTCAAGGGTAGGAAAATATGGGTGTTGTACCAATGGTAGTTGAGGTAGAACTTGTTTTCCACTATCCATTGATATTTTACTATAAGGTGAGGTAGTATCAATAAGATTAGGGTTTGATGTGTTGGTATTTGTTGACATGGTAACATTAGCAAATGCAAAGGATTAGTCCAACAAAGTATTGTAATTAGATTGTTAGGAGTGATCTAATATTGAATCATCCACTATAGAGTCTTTTAGGGATTTACTAACCTCTTTGAAGAAAGTCTCTATAACTTCCTTATAATTTTACGAAGAAGTGGAACATGTGGGATATAGAGCAGAGGATTAATCTTTCATCCTCTTCATGGGTTGGGCTTACAGAATATTGAGGAGAAAATATTTATTATTCTTGGTTAAAAGTTGGATTTTCATGGATAAAGTTTTCATAATGAACCTCTATCGGAGGATCAAGAAGACTATCTAGTTATTGAGAAAAACTATGGGTTAAGTAGCATTTATTAGCCATGGGTTTGGAGGTTGGTGAGAAAAGGGAATTATTTAAGATTTTAGTTTTTTATAGAGTTGCTTAGAAGAAGAAGAATTTTTTATAACCTCATATTGCATTCCCTATATATACCCAATATGGCTAATATACCTTGAAGGCCTTCCTATATACCGAAGGATCCCTATACAACTAACTCCTCTTAATATATACACTAGTTTGTGAGAGTAGAGATGATATGTGGAAGTCAAACAATACATGGAAGTGATAATTTGTATACATGACCAAGATTGATATGCAAGGGATAATAGTTTTCCTTCTTATGTCTCCCACTAGTTTTCCATGATATACTTCCTATTTGGTGTAAGTACACGTGAGACCCTATGTGGGTAGCTAATGGCCTAGGATCTCTATATACCTAATATAGCCAAATAGTTTGTACTATGGCTACTCAAAGAATAAAAATTTTTCCTAGCAGGACTAGAAATTGTTATGTTCTTATTATCTTTATTAATGTGGCTTAACCTAATACAAAGAAATTAAAATGAATATTACTTATAGTTTAAAATATTTTAAGTTTGGTTAAGGTAAATTGGTCAAAAGGGGATCTTGGAACCTGTGTGGCATTCACATAAGGTTCACCAAGATATGAGATGGAAAATCATAGATGGCATATGAATTACAAATGGGCATAGACACACTAGCTCCTATATCCTTGTTTTATTTCATATTTGCATCATCTCTCTTTGGGGATAGGGGATTTTTTCTAAAGGTCTATGTTTTATGCTTAGGTTTGAAAATACTTACATTTCTCTAAGATTCTATTTGATCCATTTTTTCCTAGAAATAATCTAGGAATAACTTGACTTGAACTTATAATTTATTTATACTACAATACAATTAGATAAGATGCCATCAAACAAATATCATGACTATATGCATTTTTAATTTCAATGACAAAGTAAAATATATTTTTATTTTTTTGGCGGAAAAGGTACAAGCAAGATGCAGTAATAAAAATCACAATCTATATGCAATGTTGATATGTATGCAAATGCAAGTATTATTAGCTCTGGTGAAAACACTAAAAATATGTTCTCCTAAGATTTAAGCATTTTTTTTTTTTAAAGTAGATAAGTAGACAATGGATAGATAAAACCAAAATTCAAATTTAGAAAGAAATAACTAAACCCTTGATTTTGCTTGGGAAGAAGAGCTACTATCATAGAAGCAATGGTGGTGCTTTCATCCTATGGCACTTTTATCTGCAATTCTTGTTGATATGCCTCATGTTACTCAAAATACCTACACATAGAAAAAACTCCAAAAACAATTAGATTTTGAGGGGTTTGCCTAAGTTAAAGAATGACTATATTACACTTATCTATCATCATACCCATATTTAGAGAAGAATGTTAAAATAGAAATTAGGAAATGGAGTTTAATTTTTAGATAGAAAAAGCACCATAGACAAGAAAATTCAAATGATATCTAATTTAAGTGGACATAGTTTCATTGGTTAGGATTTGAGATAAAATTTAGTAGATTTTCTTTAGCTTTGGAAGTGGTGGATTAATATGCCCTAAAATATGGCTTAATATAATCCATGTTTCCTTTGAAGGATCCATAATAGGATCTACCAAAATTGGCAAGGTTCAAAAGTGACAGGCTAAATAAAGAGGGGCAACATGGTTAGAGGGATATTGATGGAAAAATCACATGCAACCAATGTGTCAGATTTGATGGAGTCCTAACTTCACATAATATCATGTGATAGATGCTTGCCTTTATTTTTTAGTTTATGATACTCAATAGCATTATAACCATAAGTGTTGGAAGAACCAATGATGTTGTTGCTAGTGTTAAAATAGCTATTGCTAGGTTGATTACGAAAAATAAAATGAAATCTTAAAGTTTGGTAAAAGTGCTACTTGCTAGTTAGTAGAGTCATCAGTGCTACCACCTCAGGTACAATGCTTTTAAGTTGAGGCACTAAATACCCCTTGGAATAAACTTTAACTTATTGGATTGATCAATATATTTGTTTTGCTTGATAAGGTAGATGCCAATAAGTTAAGAGGATTTGATGAAATGTCCAAAATTGAGTGTCTACACTTCTTTGTAAAATATTACAAATTAAATAAAATTTTAATTCTTTTACAGGAGAAGATAAAGTAAATTAAGAACATATGTTAATGATAAATTATTAGAAAGACCTTGAAGTAATTTATTAATTATAATATTAATTAATTAAAGTTGTGTGATATTTATTTCTAAACCTTCTATTTTACTATGAATGTATCTAAAATTCATAATAAATTGTTGAAAATATGTGATCTATCTTTATTGGACAAGGCCAACATTATATGATTTAATAATGTGTAATCCTATGAGCAATTATTGTATAACGTGTCTAGTATTATATCTATAATTAATTAATGGAAGCATGGTTTAACTTTTGTCATATTTAACCTTTACTAACCATTTATGTCTAGTGTTATGTTGGAAAGGGTCAAGTAACTAGCAATTAATTATCAAGGATTTGATATTCATTATCCTCATTCACACAATCCATTATCAAAGTGGTCTTATCTTGACCATTTTTGTGGATGCCTAAAGACATCCTTCATATTTAGTATTTAAATCAATATTTCCTTTCATTCTCTAAATCTCATATTATTTTTTTGGTAGGTGGTAGAAATTATATTATATGGGTTTTAACTGGTGCCCAAAACCAGAAACATAAGCATATGATGAAAAGTACATAGAGAAGCACAAAATAGGGTGTCTACACCCTAGCCACTCCATGAACCAGACCAGAGAAAAAATAGACCCACGCAGGGGTTGTTTAACAAAAAAATAAAGATCGAAAGAGAGAGCCCACACAGGGGCTAAGGAGAACATAAAGCAAAATCAAACCAGTGCCCATGCAGGGGTCAAAATATTAGTACCAAAATTCCCATGCAGGGGAATAGAGCTCGAAAGACAAAACAAACCAACTCTAATCATCGATAATTTTTAGCTACAGAGCTCTTTTGGCCATGTTTCTTGACCAACAGTTTCAGGGAGGCATTGATGCTATCCATGCCACTGATGATGCTACTAAGGATGGTGTTGTGGACCAAGTTGAATATGGCCATCGGAGAAGCAGTTCTGTCACTCCCATCATCAAACTTTTTGAGGTGAGCATACCTCTCAGGGTCGGTTGTGCATTTCCAAGTCGACAACAACAACATTAAGAACATTTTGAGGGAAATTTTGGTGCTATATGGATAGATTCCTATGACTAACCCCAATATTGGTGAGCAAATCAGTAGACTTGTTAGCTTCTCGATACACATGGCAGGTTGTAGTGTTGCAAAAATTTTGCATCAAGACCTTAGCTTCCTGAATAATAGTGTGCACGTTCCATGAAGGAATTCTATCATTGATGATAGAGTTTGTAACATTCATGGAATCACCTTCAATTTGTAAATTTCCCCTGTAATATCTGAGAACTTCTAGCCCTCTCCACAATGCATGAGCTTCAGCATAGTGGTTAGTTTGGATGCCCAAAAACTCAACATAGGCCACTATGAGTCATCCATTGTGATCCCTGACTAGACCTTCGACACCCATTACACCTAGATTTCCTTTAGAAGCACCATCATAGTTAAGTTTAAGCCATCCTATAGGAGGAGGAGTCCAATGAGCACCAATTTTAGGATGGGGATTAGAAGGAGTAGAGTTAGGACTATGGGGAATACTGAGGGAATAGAAAAGAGTGGACTCAAGGGTAGACTCAGGTGGTTTGGTGCAAGGGAAAAGCTTAGAATTTTTAATAGCAAAGGTGATGGCTTTGTTGGAAATAGAGATAGAGTCCTTGAGGGTGTTTGAAAATATTCTACTATTTCTTTCAAGCTAGATCTACCATAGGAGATGATGGAGATAAACTTTCCACAAAGAAGACAACCTAGAATTTTTGAAAGGCATGGGCCACTAGGAGAAAAAAAGAGCTAGGGAGTTGGGCTGGGCCCAAGAGATGTGAAAGGTGGACATGAGATGATCCATGGCAGAGTGGAAGAAAGAACATTTCATAAATATGTGGTTGATATATTCCCAGGCCACCAAGCAAAGATGGCATCTATTAGGAACAACCATCCCTCTCTTCATGAGATTATCAGTAGTGAGGATCTTGTTTTGGATGGCCAACCAAGAAAAGATAGCAAATTTAGGTATGAGGTGTTTAAGCCAAACTATATTGAAAGGAATGAGAGAAGTTTGGGGAGTGAAAGTCAATAGATGAGCAGATTTGATAGAAAAAATACCAGAGTCAGTTTCTTTCCAGAAAGGGGTATCATGAGACATACCAGATGGAATTATAGTTGCCCTCAGTAATGTTGATAATTCTGTGATAGCATTTGAAATTTGGGCATCAACATTTGCAATGTGGAGCTCTTTCCATATTTTGGGTTGGACTGAAGAGTCTATGAAATCAACCACCTTTCTGCCTATGAGAGTATCCAACAAAGGTTGCACCATTGAGACTCCATTGTTCTCACTAAGCATTTGATTGGAGATCCACCTATCTGACCAAAAATTTATCCTATTTCCTATTCCAAGCTGCCATCTGGTTCCCCTTTGAATAAGAGGTCTGGTCTGGAGGATTGATTTCTAGAAGGTGGACCCAACTTTAGGAATATTTTCATCCATAAAATTCTAGATGTGAGTGTATTTTTTATTGATGATGGAAACCCATTCAAGATTGCAATTGGTAAACACCTTCCAAGCCTACTTGGCCAATAATGCCATGTTCATATTACTAATTCTTCTAAGACCCAACCCTCCCTGAATTTTGGGTAAGCAAACCTTTTCCTAGCTGACCAGATGAAACTTTTTTTATCCTCTGAACCTACCCAAAGGAATCTCTTCTGAATCTATTCAATTTTGTTATAGATAGAAATTGGGGCTTTGAAGACTGACATAAAATAAATAGGAATACTTTGAAGATAGGCCATAGTGAGAGTGGCTTTGGATGCTTGGGATAGGAGGGCCCCTTTCCAACCTGCAATATTTTTATTGATTCTTTCAATAACATTGCTCCACATAGACTCTTTGGGGCAACTGGTGAATAGGGGAAGCCCTAAATAGATAGTGGGAAGCTCAGATATGACACACTAAAGAATATGAGCAATCTTGACCTATCTAGATAGGGGGTATTGAGAAAGAAAACTTTACTCTTGGCATAGTTTATATTTTGCCCTACAACCTCTTCGTAGAGATCTAAAATACCTTTAATTGAATTTGCTTCCCAAACTGAAGCATGGGTGGCTAAGATAGTGTCATCTACGAACTATTGATGAGAAAGGGGTCTCATGTTGGAAGCAACTTGAATACCAGAGATCATGCCATCCGAGCAAGCAGCTTTGAGAGCTCTTCCAAGGGATTCAACAAGAATAATGAAGAGAATAGGTGACAGGGGATCCCCCTGCCTAAGCCCTCTATTGCTTGGGAAGTAACCTACTGTAGACCCATTGACTAACACTGAGAACTAGGGGCTAGAAATGCAGCCTTGAATAAGTTTGACCCACTCTCTATGGAAACCAAACTTGAGAAGGACAACAAGTAGGAACTCTCGATTGACCCTATCAAAAGCTTTATTCATATCAATTTTAAGGACCAGGGTAGCTTTTTTGTTGTTGGAGATAGAATGGAGGACTTCATGCAAAGTTATGATACCATCAGTTATAGATCTTCCTTTTACCAAACTGCCTTGGTAGGGATCTATGATTTGGGGAAGAAATTCTTTCACTCTGGATGCCATAGCTTTGGTTAGGATTTTATAAATCACATTACACAAACTGATGGGTCTAAAATCCACCATAGATTTGCACACAGGCCCTTTAGGAACAAGAGCTATGAAGGTAGAATTAATACCTCTGGGGATGGATTTTGCATGTTGGAGTTCAGTGATTGCCTTGCACACATCTTGCCCAATAATGTCCCAAAAGGTTTGAAAAAATTAGGGGAGAAACCATCAGGCCTAGGGGCTTTATCAGGGTGCATAGTGAATAAAGCTTGCTTGATCTCATCTGAAGAAAGAGGCTTGATGAGCGAGGAATTCATTTCTGGAGTGACCAGGGCAGGAATGTGATTGAGTAACTGATTCTTGGCTCGATCAAAATTTTGGGGTTGGGTACCCAAGAGATCTTCAAAAAAAGAAGAGGCTTCATCTCAAATTTCAAAAATATCCCTGGTAATGGAGCCATCACCTCTGGTCAATTCCCTGATTTTGTTTGAACTTCTGTGCCTGAGGGTGGAAGCGTGAAAAATTTGTATTGGAATCACCCTCCTTGAGCCAAAGGGCTCTAGATTTCTACCTCTAGAACATCTCTTCTTTGCCCAAAATGTTATGATACTCTGCTAAAAGTTGTTTCTCCTCAACTCTGATTTGGTCACTCAGCTGGCCATTCTGTATTTGTTGTTCAATGCTTTTTAGTTTATCCATAATCTACTTTTTGCTTTCAAAAATATTGTCAAAAATTTCCCTGTTCCAGATTTTGAGGTTTTCCTTGACAACCTTGAGTTTATGGGAAACTTGAGTAATGAAAGACCCAAAAAATCTTGCTACCACCAATCAGATATTCGGTTATGAAGATCAGGGTGTTGCATCCACATGGCTTTGAATATGAAAGGAATCTTGAAATTGGGGCCTTTGTCAGCTTCAAACAAAAGGGGACAATGATCAGAGCCAACTCTCGGGAGACAAATGAGATTAGCATCACCCATAACAGGAATAGCCTCTTGAGAAAGAAAAAATTTGTCAAGCTTAACTTGGATATGTTGATCCCCAACTCTCCTGTTGCTCCATGTGTATTTTGCTCCTTTAATTTGAATGTCCATTAATTCACTATCAGTTACAAAATTATGAAAATATTCAATGCTTCTGGATGGAGTGATATTTCCCCCTTGCTTATCTGATGGGAAAAGAGGGGAGTTAAAATCTCCAGCAAGGATCCATGAAATATTTTTGAAAGCATTCCTCATGTGTCTCAAGGTATCCCATAAGGTATTTCTACTGGTTGGATTGTTGGGGGCGTAAACATTGGATAAAACCCATGAATAATTGTTGTCTTTGTAGTGGAACAGAATGTTCAGAACTCTGTCTGATGAAAATATTATTCTACCTTCAACTTTACTGGAATCCCATAGACAAATTAATCCCCCTGAAGTGCCTTGAGTAGGGCTAAAATTGAAATCACTATTCTTCCAAATAGATTTAGCAATTTTTTGGATTTTGTTTTGGTCAATATTTGTTTCTTGCATAATCATGATAGTGGGCCTGTATTCCTTCCTCAAAGTGCATGCAAGTCTCTGCTTGACAACACTATTGAGGCCTCTCACATTCCATGAGAGGATCCTCATTTAGAAATTTTGGAAAAAATTTGCCTCCCTTTGACTATTGTAAGGGAGGTTTGGATATTTTTTATTCATCTTTCTCCTAACTGAAAAGGTCCTGGAAAAGAGTCTTTTGAATGCCATTGGCAATTTCGTTATCTGTTTCTTTCTTTTTTTGATCATTTATGGAAGGTCTTCCCTTTTTTTCTCACTATCGATATCCATAGAGGCTTTCTTGTAACTTCTGGTGTTGATAGGGCTGAACTCAGGTTTGGTTGAGTTAGGGTTACAACTTTTAGAGTCAGTATTGATAGGAGTAGGACTACAAATTTCAATATGCCCTTCGGGGGTAGGTAAAGGTTTAGAAGGAATATGGGAAGGTCTAGATCTGGATGGGGAGTGGGTTTCCCCTTGGATAGTAGTGATGGGTCCAAGGGGTACAGACTCATGCAATAGGGTTTCATCAAAGGGAGTAAACTCAAAAATAATTTTTAGCTAATACACCAAATTTGTTAGGGTAAGCAAAGGGAGAGCTAACCTTAGCTTGGTCATCCACCAGATCTAAAACTACAACTTGCTTCCCTTTAAGCGTAGCCAAACTTGGATTCTTTTTTTGGTAAGGCCTAACGTGGTTCTGCTTTCCTTGGAACCTATCACCTGGATGCCCAACATGGGACCTAGAGCTAGCCATTTCTTTAGAGGGTTTGAGAGATGGGCACTGAGCTTTGAGGTGACCTTGAGTCTGGCACTCAATACAAAAAGTGGGCTTATTCTCATATTCAATAGCCTGGCATCTACGATATGAGTCGTAGACCAGGTTAATATGGGTTGATAGTTGAGAATCCAAATTTGCATTAATGTATATTCTTGCATGAATCATGCGAGTCCAAGCTTTAGTGATAGGATCGATAGCTACTAATTCTCCAATGGATTTAGCAATGCCATGCAAGATGTCTTCATGCTAGAACTGGATAGGCAGATCTGGAAGATGAACCCATATAGGAGCGTAGTTAATACTTTGAGTTTTTGGGTTGAAATATTCACCCCACTTCCATAGAAAAAGACTTTTTTGACCATAAAACTAGGGCCCACCTATGAGAATTTGGGAGACATCATCCTGGTTATTAAGGTGGATCAAAAAAAACCCTGAGATAGGGCAACCAACTCCATGTTACCTAGGGTTCTCCACTTAGAAAAATCCCACCATCGTATGGACTCCATGTCAGGTCTACCTCCAATAAATTTCCCAACCAGAGTGTGGGACTCAAGAAAAAGATATTCAGTCATGGTCTCATCAGGGATAACCAGATCTTCACCGTTGGGAAGTAAGGTGTTGATATTGCTTTTTTTGGAAACAGATTTCTCCCGCCCTTTCACTTTTTTAGCAAAGGTGAGCAAGGGGGAAACAATATCTTTGGGGGCCCCACTCTATTTTTTCAGAGAGTATTTTCCTTGAAAGGGTTTCGCATTCCCTAAATATCATATTATGATTTGAAGTGATGTATTGCATTTGTTCACTTTGGTAAAGTATTATAAAATCCAACACAAACTAGTACATTAACAACTCGAAATATGTTTTACACTCAATTTAACATAGTGTTATGTAAATACTTTATGATCTATCTCATTATCTCATATAAAGGTTCTCTTGGTAAACTCTTCATAAAAATGTTTATACTCTACTCAAATATCGAAACATAAATACCCCTTAACACCTTTCTCAATAATTACCTCTTATCAGGATGAGGTAGTCTAGCTAGGCCATTCTATCATCTATCAAAACCATGTCTATCACAATTACCACCTATCACAATTACCACCTTACCTTGACTAAAACATGGATAATGGATGCATAATTTATATTTATTCCTTTATGTACTTTATAATCTATTATGTGACAAAATAAAGTGGCAACTCATCTTTATTTGGATATGAGTTATGAGCTATGAGCTACCAAAAAATATGGGTAAACAGTAAAATAAGGTTGTTTGCACATTTCAAAAATCTATATCCATAAAATTTGATGTTGGGTTATTGTTTAGACCTCCCTTTCAAATGTAGGGGTAACCTTCTCCTTTGCAACAACTTATTTGGCAATGTTGTATTTGACATTGTCAACAACATCTTGCCTCGATATAATTTTAAGCCACTCTAATTACTCAAACAAAAATTGATTAGGATTATTTATGGTGTTAGTTGCTATATGTAATCAAGATCTAAGTAACAATAATTTGTTGTTGTAAGGATGATTGGACCTACATCAAAAGCTCTTAGTGAATCATTTAAACGTTGTTGAATTATCTTTTTGTAAGCCATCTATAGATGTGAAAACAAATTTGTTTTTTTTTGCAAACTACAATTCAATGTCACTTTGATTTTTTATTATTATTAATTTTTCATCTATAATGTGGAATTTTAATATAAAGTATCAAAACTCAATGTACAAAAAATAAATAACTTAGCAAATGAAATATAAAAAGGTTAAGCATCAAATTTATACAACTCTCATATACATACATCAATAAAGCAAGTAATTTTTTTAAAGTCTACATCAAATGGAAAATAACTTTAATGTATTAAAAAATAACTTATCAAATAAAATATAATAAGGTTTTTAATCGTTGTGTGCACTAATATGACTTGCTTTAATTGAAAATTTCATTGTCACTTACTACTATGAATTATATCAATTCAACAACTCTCCTTTATATATATTTTGAATTTACATAGTGGAATTGATAGCCACCACGAATTTGGGTAGGCTGTCTAACGTTTATGGCTGCCACAGTATTCTGCGTTGTTCACCCTAGAAGCCACCACCCAATTTTTTGTGTAGTCCCTCCCTATAACCACCATGCCACAATCATTTTAAACCTTTTACTCCATTGAAAGCATCGGGAAAGGGACAGGCATTCAATTTTATGAGTCCCAGGATTTGAACCTTGGACCTTTACCCTCTTATAGGGTTTGTTCAAACCAATTGGTCTACACCTCGGACCTAAAAATTTAAGTTTATATAGGTATTTATGAGGGGTCCTAGTCCCCTCTTACCGAGGTTTGAACTTGGATCTTTTAAATGAAAACCCAAGGACTTACCACTACAGTATCCTTCACGGGTCTTTATATTTTAGTTTAAACATTTTTTTATGAGAGGTCTTGATCCCCTCATATCGAGGTTTGAACTTGGTTCTCCTAGATGAAAACCCAAAGACTTACCACTACAGTATCCCTCATAGGATCTTTTTTTATATTTTACATCACATAGTTTATAAATTTAATGTATAAAAAACAATAACTTTAAAAATGAAGCGTAATAAAGTTAACCATGAAATTACATTTAATTCTTATGGACATACATGAATCAAAGCATGCCAAAAACTTCTTTTCTTTTTTCCACATTATAGATGGTAACTACATAAAAATAATATTGCATGATTTAAAAAAATGGAATAACCTTAGTCTCGAGTTCTTTCTCATGATCAACTTGAGTACATAAGGAATCATATGACTAGATGATTTGAATTCAATAAGATGAATCCTTTATATTTTGATATTATAAACTATTTTCATATCCCCTAGATGTTTGGCATTGTGTAACCATTTATTATTTATACACTTAGGTAGTTGTGCCTTAATAAAAATATGTATTGGTGGTGAATTTTTTTTTGAAAAAATATCATAATCTAAATTCACAATGCTTAAATTCATTATTTAAAACTTTTTAAAATTTCAAATGGAAGTATCCTTAAAAATTAATTGAAGTGCCAAAAACAAGTTTTTGTGAGACTAGTTTGCTCAAAAGTGTTCCATAGCTTTGTGCACTCAACTCTTTATCTTTACATTGTAGGGTTATATTTTAGAATGATAGGAAGATTATTTTTGATATTTTTAGATTTCAAATGTATTGACAAGGGCGGGGACTTATAATGTGTCTTTCATATATGATTTTGAGGATAAAATATTTTTAATGACAAGGAGCATATTACAACTCAATTGATAATTAAAAATCAAATATAGTTTATCTTTGTATTGGGAGTTTCCATTCCACAAAATCTTATTTGAGTTGTCTTGTATGGTCTAATAATTGGTAAATTTATACCAAATAGCTAAAATGTCCCTCCACTTCCTATGAAATTCTTTGATCCCTCTTAAATGCACTAATAATATGGAGCAGAGAAGGATCTTATTTTCTTCGATCTAGCTTGAAATACATCAATAATAAAAATGTATTTAACATTTTTAGATGATATCAATTCATAGCCCAATATTTTGATAACCCATTATTGTTCCTTTGAATAAAACATTTGTTTCAAAAATTACACAAGCTTATCCTGAACTATCTAAATCTTAAACTACCTACCTATTAGATACAAGAGACAATAATAACTCCCATATAGTATGTCTAGCATTTTATTTTTATAAGGTGACTTAACCAAGTTTTTTTTGGATTTTATAGCAATTTTAAGAAACAAATGGAATCAATACATTACCTAATATTGTAAAAAAAGAAATACATAGAAAGCAATACACACTATATAAGGAGGTTTCCATGGAAATCAAATAATATCACTATAGGAAAATAGAATACACTCTAGCCAATAATAACATGGTTGGTATGATGGGGTATTTGTAATTTATTACAAGTTACCTTTAGGTCAAGGTTAAGAAACCAACCTTCAGGTTAAATAATAAAACATTACAAAAATATCTTTTATAATGTCTACAAAGGAACCTTGGGCATGACCATGGCTAGGATATCTACTTTCTCCTCTACTGACAACACAAAGACTAGATCAAACATATCATAAGCATAAATCCATACCACATACTATATCCAAATCTTAATGTGCTTAGTCTACTCATGAAATAATGGAGTGTAAACAAGTTATATGATTTTCTAATTATAATATTAATTAGTGCCTAGGTAGGACTAAGGAATACCCACATACTCTAGAAGCATAAACATCCATTGGAGGTGCTTTGTTTCCTCATTATAGGTATGATATTGAGCTTCCATGGAAGACTAAAATATAGTATAATGTCATCTAGAACACTATAACATGGGACTAAAACCTAGATAAATGAAAAAATCTTTGGTGGAGTATCACTCATCCAAATAACCAACCTAATACGCATCTAAAAATCTAGTCAAAATTGGAGGAGAACCAACTAAATAATGAATATCATATTGATTTATACCTCCAATGTATTAGAGGATCCTCTTTGCCATAGTCTAATGGTTCTCTTGAGGTGCTTGCATGCACCTACAATTATAACTGATAACAAAGGCAATAATGTGTAATATATGGGTCAAGTAGAGGATATTTCCTACAAAGAAATAATACAAAGTGGACTAAAGAAGTATAATCATCTCAAACCTTCAATCTACAATCAAAAGGAGTCCAAGTAAACTTAAAATTATCCATCCTAAAGTGGTGAAGAATATCCAAAGCATACTCGTGCTATGAAATAATGATTCCAAAAGTGGTCTAATAAATCTAAATACCTAAGAAATAGTGTAGGATCCCAAGTCTATCATACTGAAAGAAGCACAAAGCCATGAATTTATATATTGAATCAAGGCAATAGAGCTACCCATAAGGAGAATATTTTACACATGGAGTACAATCCCTAAGGTCTTCCCATCCTAATTCTTTATGTAAACATCATGTTTGACCTCACATCACCAAAAACCACAATTAAGAAATAAAGAGTAGATCTTCTTATACCAAGCTCACGGTTTGATTAAATCCATACAAGGACATGATCAACCAGTATACCAAGGATGTTGGACCTTCAAGCTCAAAATTATGTGACTATTGCATGTAGATATCTTCTTAAAGCTTAGTAGGGAGGAAGAAACTCTTCACATCCTTTTTAAACCTTACATCAATAAGAAGTAGATATAGAAAAAATTATCCAAACAAAATCCATCTTAGAAATAGGAGTATATATCTTTAAATAGTCAATTCCATCATTCTAAAAGAATATTTTACCAATAAGGCATAGATTTTGCTTCTCCACCTATCCATATAATTTTTTCTTGGTTCTATAGACCTATTTGCACCTAACCACATTCTTCACTTCTAGAAGAGGAACAAACTATCATGTTTGATCATTCATCAAGAACTCATATTTTGTAAGCATAACATATTACACTTTGATCGACCCTTAGCCTAAGAATATATGAGAGGATCTAAAAAATAATCAATGTTCAAGAGAAAATATCAAGAAGATACATTTTGGTATAGATCCCTAGAATGAATGGGATAAACATCCTATAGAAGTGTCCAAATCCACTTGGTTCATGGAAAATCTATGAAATATATAGGAACATCTTGTGGCAAAGAAAAATTAAAATAAAAACCTAAAGAATATAAATTAAAATCAACACTCACCTCATCATTTAATACTATAGCACAAGGAACAAGTGCATCAAGCTCATCATTCATTGAATTTGAGACTGAAGGTGCCAAAGGTTAGTGTTGTGTGAGGAGTCAAGTCTATTGGTGTAGGGACTTCGCTAAAATTTGAAGAGGAATTCCTAATAGCAATGGATACTATAGTAATATAAAAAATTCTAATTCAAATGAATAAATCAAAGGATATTCTACCTAAAGCTTAGGTGGTAAACTAGATGGACCTTTGGAAGGACCTCATTAAAAATCACATCTCTCTAAATGAGGATATCATACCTTTGAGGATCACAAACACAATATGCCTTATAGGTATTCAAATACCCCATAAAGATGTGTTTGTGACTCTTGGGTGCATCCTTTTTATAAATATATTTGGGTATGGCATCCCATGTTGAAGACCCAAAGATATATAATAAATATACATTAGTATTATCATATTTCATTCCATTAAGAGGTGTCATACATTGGATTGCTATAATGGGAACCCTATGGATGATGTACACTCTACAAGTGATGGCATCACCTCAAAATTTATGCTTAATTTCCTTGGCATGAATCATATAATGAGCCATATCCATGATTATCCTATTCTTTCTCTTAGCTACCCTATTTTGCTCTAGGATATAGTGAATTATCCTATGGAATGCTATACCATAAAAGTCAAAAAATTATGAAAGACATTGCTTATATACTCACCCACCCTATCTGGTCTAAGAAACTTGATATTCCTCCTTACCTGGTTCTCTACTAGTGCTTTAAATACCTTGAATTTCTTAAAGGCTTCATCCTTTATATGGATAGTAAACAACCACACATATCTAGAGAAATCATCAATAAAAAGGAGAAAGTACTTATTTCCATAAATGAAGGGCATACCTGTAGGTCCACATATATCACTATGTATGATCTCCAAGGGTTGGAAAGTATGCCTTATTGCCCCTTTTGGAAAGGTATTCCTATGATACTTCCCATAATACGCCCCTCATATGCACCACTTGAATAGGAAATGATAAATTCCAATAGCCATATAATGATGACTCATGTATCTCAATGATCAATAGCTAAGATATCTAAGGTTATGGTGTTTTTGTTGACTCTTATTATCTGTTTGAGCCACCATGGAAATAAACTATTTCTTTTAGAGGAAGAAATAGAACTTATACTTTAATCTAGTTTGTACATTTTATTTGACTCGTCACAATAACTAAAAGAAACTATCTTGAATCCATTATCTATGTCCTTTATCACACAAATATCAAGCCAAAATTCTATATTTTTATTCAAAGAGATGATGTGATATGTAGAAATATTGGGGCCAACACTAGGAATATGAAGAAATTTATCAAAATAAGAAAATCTAAAATTAACCTCTTTAGAGACTTACACTTATAAGGAATAACCATATTCAATGGCAACATGCTCTACTAAATGCAATGTGTTGTAACCATATAGAAGATGTTTGTGCTTTATCATGTGACTTCCTGCCCATGAATCTACAATCCACTCATCAAAATAGGTGGGTGTCCAATATGTTGAATGAATAGTTACATATACTTGTGAGATTTCACCATCTCAAATATCCTCACCCTATGCATAGAAAAGAGTAGCATCAACACCACCCTTTCTTGTTGTTTCTTCAAACTTATTAATGTGAATTAGGTAAATATCTACTTTTTGTCCTTCCTTTTCACAAAACTCATTTATTGTATTTTTGAAGGGCTTCTTGGATTTATTTTCATTCTACTTTTGCTTCTTGTTATTTTGAACTTTGAGCACTTCTTTTAGATGAGCTTGATTGATGAAAGAATGATCTTTATGCCTTTGTATTTAAGCTTGATAATGGATAAGGTATTTGAAAACCTCATCAATTGGTGGTAGAGGAGAAGTTGGGAAGTAGACAAAAAACATCTCAAGCAAAATAACAACTATATCATATATATATCTAAAAAATTGTTGAAGATAAATTTGAGAATTTTAATATTTTTCTCCTTGTCCATAGCCTATTATTCGTATCCTATCACCTTTAAAATCCCTCTAGTATATTGGAAGTCATATTGTAATTTCTTTAGCTAAAAAATATACTCATAAACAATATCATTGGATTCCATAGTCAAAATAGAAAGCTCTACCTCCAATCTATTGATTTGTGTAGAATCAATGTGATCACACAATCCCTAATTTTTTTTGAGGTTGCTTAGGGCCCATAGTGCTACTAACATGAAATTTATATATATTATCAACATAAAGAGCTATCACGCCAAGATCCTCATACTTTTATCCCTCTACAGTTGGATTCCCTATTTAAAAATATTCTTTTAAGGTTCCTAATTCATATATTTGAGCAACCCCTTGATTTAGAGCAAATCTTCAACCTTGATTTTCTAAGTGGCATAGTTTGGACTATTCAGTAATGACACATCTTAATCCATATATTTCCTACCAAATATATAATATTACATGTAGATATGGAAATATACAAGACTACCAATTTATAAATCTTAAAAAGCCTTATGATTTGAAAAAGAGACTCAAAATGCTTCTATGTGCAAAAGTTTGGCCCAAAAACCAAACAAAATGCTTCCAAAACCTTTAAAAATAAATTTATGTACCTAGAGAAAATGATAGAATACACATATTGCTATATTAGTGTCTATTGGAGTTCCACATATGCATTTATTAGATAGCATATTGACAAATAAGGTGATGTTAGTTATCACAATCTAGAATAAGGGGTTACCAACTGGGTTTTGACTATGTAGGCTAGTGGGCAATGTACCAAAAAATTAGACTATGTGTTGTGAGTTCTCACTACACTTTGGGGAAGTAATACCTTGATCAAATTTTGAAGAAAGTAGCTCTGATGGAAAGCAAGCCATCTAAGATCCAAATGAGATCTAAGGAAAACCAAAGGAACCAAATATTTGAAGAAGAGTATGGAAAAAGATAGGTGTAAAAGTATCAATAACTAGACCCTCAAGGTTAGGGATCACATCTAGGAGATATAATTGAAGACCTGGTGGAAACCCAAAGCAATGGCACATAAAGTAATTAGAATTGAAATAAGGAAAGACTTGGTCGTTCCAAAGAAATTAAAATATCTGGTAGCAACAGACTAGTGGTAATAACCAAAACATTGAACACGAGCAAAGGATAAATCAACTATGAGGAATGCCATTTAGACTGGAAAAATGCATGAAGAAGATGGTCATTGGAATCCAAGAAAGACATCGACACCATCCAAGCCCTGATATTTAAAGAGGCCAATTTTGCTTTGGGGGATCCCACCCTCAAACCCTTGTATGGAGGGATACTGACCTCCCATATCCCCCTAGTTGAGGTTGCAACCATAGGCCCCACACATTATTTTGATGTGTACAACCCTTCTCTTGCAAAAATGTATAGTATAATAGGGTTATTGAACACATTCAAGACATCAATACAAATGTTACCAAGAAATGACCACAAACTTGACAACATTAATTAAAGCCAAGAAGGAAATTTTGAAAGGGGGTTTTAATTTTTTGGGAGAAAATTTTCCTAATTTTATCTATAAGTAGCAATATTTTCTTCATTGTAAAGAGAGTTTGAATTGTTGTAATGTCTAGTATCCAACCTTGAGAAAATTATCCTCCTCTTTCCATTTTATACATCAATCTGGACTTGAGCCTTGAGTCATTGCATGTATAGGTCATCAAACCTCTTTCAATTGTTTATGAATATAATATACTTTTAAATATAAATGCAAAGATCTATGACTACTACAAATTTTGTTCTAGTATGTATGTTCATATATCTTTCCATGGGATGTTGTGATTAGTATTTGTCCTAGTTTCCATAGGGGTCTTTTGAATCATATGTGGTTTGACTGTGTTCAAATTTAGTTATCATGTTTCAATTAATGTGTTTATTAATCCCATTGATGTATAGAATGAAAAATTGTAATATTTGACACATCACCAACCTTAGCTTAGACTTAGGCTAGCTAGATTTTATTGCTTTCTCTCTTTCCTTTTTTCTAGGAAAGATCCCAATAGATTAGGATAGCGTAGAAGGAACAGTGTCAAATATTGCATCCCAAGGATCCAAACTTGGTAAAAAATCTTGGAGGTTGTTTGAAGGAGCCATATCCCATGCTCCTTGGAATTTCCAAATTGGTACTCCATGTGAGGTGCAGGCATTGGATGCACTCGATGAGAATCACATTGTATGAGGTCATGACGATCGAAGTGTAAGAAATATTTTTGGTCCCCAACACTATGCCACTTGCCACACTTTGATTTACCTTAAAATCTATAAATGATATTATATCACTTGTCATGTTCTAATTTACTCCAAAATTTATTCTTTTCGAAGTTTATTGTTGACAGTGTGATTGTACGGTCACTAGGTTCGATGATTTGGTAGAATATGATGGTCAAACCCTTTTTTATACCCATCATTTGGAAATATATTGCCATATTGTCTACTAACATGTTAGCCCCTACCACATCATTCCCTATTGTATTATCACCTATAATGTCATCACTTGCAGCATCATTATCTTCCATGTCATCATGGGCGACATTGCCTACAACATTAGCATGAAGTACCATACAAAATTCCACGTCAAAATGAGGTACTATACAAAATTCCATGTCATCAATTTTCACTTCATCAAGTGTCATATCATCAAGTGCCATATTAGAATTAGTAGGTAAAATTGGTGTGACATCATCAAGTGGCATGTCATCAATTTTTCCATGTCATATTTGCTTGCATAGTCATAGTCAATGTTGATGTCATCATGGTTTATCAAAATAATGGAAAAGTAAGGTTTAAACCTTGGAACTCCAAGGCCCAACATTCTAAGGTGGGATCTTCTAGCTAGTTTGGTGTGGGTTCTATTTGAAACAAAAGGTGCCCAAAATAAATTTAGTACCATTCCATTTTTCATATGCTTATGATCGTTATTTCCTCCTACATATCTATGATACATGGATGGGTCACAATTATCAATGCACATCTTGCTCAACACTTTGAATGGGTAATTATGTATAATATTCTAAAATTTTAAATTTGAATTTTCATAAAACAAAGGAAAATTAGGTAATTTTTCAATGTAGGAAAACATGTACCTAGAGGTAAAATGAAGAAAAGTGTTCAACTAGGACCCCTCCTAAAGTTTCACAAAAAATAAAAAAATATTGATAGCTTATTTGAATATATAATTATTTACCTACACAACCTTTTTATGAACACAACAATTAAGATATCCTCTCATGCCAATGAAATAAAAAAGTTATCAAACCATGTTAGCAATTTTATCATGTGGCTTGAAGGTCTTTACCATCTATAAAATCCTAGCTATAACTTCTTAGGTATTAGGGGTCTCTAAAAAAATGTTCAACCTCTTCTTTTATTATTTTATGGTGGCCAAATAATCTATCCTCTTATTAATATTGCTATTGGATACAAAATGCCAAAAGAAAAATTCTTAAAAGATAAATGATGTTTTCAAAAAAACTTCAAAAAATTCAATCTTGAAACTAGGGGCATCCATTTGATCAAAAATAAAAAAAATTAATTGAAATAATTACGTGAAAAGAGAGGAACAAATAATTATGTTGATGAAAAGTTTAACCTAGAGAAAATTTGCTATAATCTAGTGAGATCTTCGTGATCCAAGTCCATTTAGGATTTTTTAATAAACCCTTTTTGCAAACTATCGGTGGATTATGCTTGACTTCTCTATACATTGTTACTTTAGAAAATTTTATATAAGCTAATTTATAAAGGACAAGCAATTGAGTAAAGGAGGTTTACACCTACTTTAATACAGTGTGAGATTTTACAATAATTTCTAGAAATGAATAGAATCAACACATTACCCAATATTGATGAAAACAAATACATAAAAATCAATATATAAGATGTAAGTGGAGTGTCCATGGACATAAAATAATCTAACTATAAGAAACTAGAGTACACTCCAACCAATAACAAAATTATTGGCATGATGAGGTATTATACCCAATTACAATTTACCTTTAGGTTAAGGTTAAGTAACAAATATTTGGGTGAAATAATAAATTTGTACAAAAAATGCCTTATATAGGGGTTGCATAGGCCCAAAGGCATTTTACATAAAATAGAATACAAATTTTGTTGTGTCCTCAAGTGATGCTTAATTACCATTTATGTTAATAGTTTTTACATGTAATTTACATGGTTTTAGAAGCTATAAGTTAGTCTTATTACATCAAGAATATAACAATGCCTTTAATCAAAGCATTAACCTCTATAATGTCTTGCTAAAATCATGAGTTGCTAGAACCAAAGTAGAAAATATGGTCCCATTAAGTCTCGAAGATTCTAGAAGGTAACCTCATAGTAAACAAAAGACTATTATTATATTACAATATTAGTCAAGGGTGTTGTTTCATATGCATAATTTATGATAAATGATAGTATCTTGTCACAAGCAAGAAATATTTAATGCCTTTGAAGTTCATTGGCATGGGCTAGTTCAATAGTACCTTTAATTATTAATGATGTTAAGAGTTATTATACCATAGACCATGTGAGAAGTCAAGTGGTATAACCACCGCTCATAAGGTACATGCATGTAGTATATGATAGATATATACAAGTTTATTTGAGGGTTTGTTATACCTAAATTAGGTATCTTATGTACTTAAATACTCTTACTACCATAATAAAATAATTTGAAGCATTAATATGTAATATGTGGTACCAGAGCGGGTTGAAGGAATAAATAATTCTTTTTATAATCCCCCTTTAACTTCGGCAAAAAGAAAGCTAAGGTGCACTTTATTTTAAAAAAATTCAAGTTTGAGATAATAATTTTAAGGGTATAATTACCTTGTATAATATTGTGACCATGAAGAAAAATTCCATGGTTCATTTAAAAATTTTACGGTGATAAACCCCTACCAAAGGCAAAAAGCCTTCAAGTTTCAAAGGGTTACAAACCCCTTCTAAAAGACCAAAGGCTATAAATACGACATAGAACAATAAGGTAAATTCAAGCAAGAAATAAAAAGAAGTCATTTCCATTGTAAGAAGGAAGCCATAGAAGCTTCTCAAAGGATAAAAGAAACATAGAAGCCATTGAAGCTTCTTAGAAAAGTGCAAGAAGAAAACCAGCAAATAGGATAGCTATTAAAGATCCTTGAAATTACATTCACCATTAAAGATGACAATTATTATCTTTATTAAAAAAGAATAACAAGTATCTCAATTGTTATTTTATTCAAAAGGAATTGGAGGAAGTCATATTACTAGCTACAAGAAAAAGAAAACTCAAAATCAAGATAGTCTCAAAAGAGACACAACAAAGTGTAGAAAAACATCAAATGCATGTTTGAAAGGATAGAGATAAAATTACAAAGAACAACAAGTCTTACATGAGAGAAGAATGATAAAACAAAGTGCCTAAGTTTAGAAAGTTATTCTTGACCCATACAAAATGACAAGAAGAAATAATTTCTCAGAGAAAGTATTAAATGGTGATCTAAGGTGTAAACACCCCATGAAAGGAAGGTACTCGATAGGATCCTTGTGCTTTGATGAAACAACAAAAGAACATCCACTATATAAATATTGAAAGAAAGGAAAGAAGTAAGAGAAAAAAATTGTATATCAAGAAGCACAAACGTTGAAAGAAGAAGAAATCCAAGCGTTGAAAGAAGAAGAAGCCCAGGTGTGAAATTTGTACAAGAGCCAAGCAAGAAATGAGAAGAAAACATGTAAGCCAAATAGATGCAATCCAAGCAAGAAATGAAAAAGGATACATGAGCTAAGCAGGAAAGGAGAAGAGAATATGTGAGCCAAGCAATAAATAAAAGAAATAATACATAAGATAAATATGAAATAATAGGTGATATGTGAGAAATAATAGAACATAGCAAGAACAAAATATGAAGCCAAACAATGGAATGTGAGACTTATTCAAGGATCAGAAAGCTCCTATGAAACCAAAACATTATAGATAAAATTTTAACATCAACGCCTAGACCGCTATCATCAGAGGTGCAAAATTGAAGATAATATCTTGTCAATAGAAGGAAACAAAATTAGACTTATTGAGTTCTAAGGCATATAAAAAAACATTAAAATTTGTTGTTGATCAAATATCACATTTGAAATTAGAATGACTAGAACAAAGTTTAAATGCGATAAAATAGCCCGTGAAAAGATCATCAAATAGAAGACATTACAAAGGTACTAGAGATTAAGTCGACATGTCTTCCAAAGTAAAGAGCACATACAAAAGTAAAATAAAAAGAGCTTAAGTTGATTTAGTTGTTAGCAAGACTGAAGAAACATATTTTGACCTCACATCCATTATGAGAAGAAGAAAGAAGGAACAAAAGGTATAAAGTTTTTGAAAATCCTTTTTGATTAAAAGGAGCATATTACAAAAAAGAATAGATTATTCTTTTGAAAAGGAAAAAATACTATTTGAAAGATGACAAGGAAATTATAAAGAAGAGAATATTCTAAGGAATATTATATAGAGGAAGAAGCATTCCGTCTATTTAGTGAGATACAATTCTCTCTCGCATTTGAAACATCATTTGAATTCTAAGAATAGATATATATATACTCATAAAAAAGAGTTTTTGGATACGAAATCAATAAAATAAGAACATTTGAATTCAGTGAAAGAGTTACAATGGCTAGTGGAGCATCGATGTTCTTGTTACCAAATTTCTAATTATTAAGGGAAAATAATTATACTACCTAGAAGACTAAACTTATGACACAAATTGAGTTTGAAAAAGTTTGACAAGTAGTAGATGGAAGCATTACCCATCCTACTATAGAAGGAGAAGACCAGACAAATTTTGACAAGGATGACATAAAGGAAAGACTCGTCTTCATGTTTGAAGTAGAATATGAGGTCTAAGCATACATTAGAGAAGAGGAGAAAAATAATACAAATGACCTTGTGTTGATAAAATAATTATGCTACCAACACACATCATTTATTGATATGATTATAATCTCACCACTTCTTGAAAACGTTGGCCTTTTTTAGAGAAGATAAAAGTAAAAAATACCATGAATTAAAATTAGTCCTCCATTTTGATGCTTAGAAGTCTTTAAAAAGGGATTGTACTTACCAAGTTTATATGCAATTCCTAGTCTATTATGTTCATCTTGATGAATGGAACATTATCAAACAACAAAAAAAACTTGTTAGTGGGATTCAAACCTATTACATTTCCTTTAATATGCTTAAAAATTATGCACTTGAAAAGTGTTGCATATTTTATACAGATACATAACTCCATAGAACCTTGCTTTTTATTTTGTGAGATCTAAGTGACTTGGGTTGGATGCAAAATATGCACATGAAATTAGGGCAAAAAAACAATAAAAATATGGATTTGACTTCTTGTCCTCCACTAAAATACTATAGCTAGCCACTACTATGCCATACACTTCCATAAAGAAAGGAAACACTCCTATTCCTCAAATAACATTGATGAACATGTTTTTTTGAGAAAGAATAACATGCACAAGTATGTGTATGAATATCTTATTTTGGTGCTACAAAAATAAGAGTTCAAAAAAATATTTGTTCCTCTAAAAAAGATTTGTTGGAAATATGTTGAATATTTTCCATGTTATTCTGGTGGGTTAACACTAAAATGTATTGGACATTGTGTACGATATACTTGTCGGGGTTCTGTGCCGGGCCGGGTCCTGAACAGGGATTCAGGGGCGGTAGCCCTCCGAAAAGCAGGGGTTCGAGGGCGGCAACCCCCGACAAATTTTTTAGGGTTTTAAGTTATTTTTACAACCATATGGGCTTTTAGGGTTACTATATTTGAACCCTTGCTTTTTCGCCCATGATATTGTAAAATCCGTGCATGTGCCTTTGTTATATATATCACACTTGCATTAGGGTTTGAAGAGAGACATAACAAGAATATTATTGTATTGGAGATGGTCAAGTTAATGCAATAATAATATAATACTGTGCTGGTTTTTTCGGTTGAGGGTTTCCAAGATAAATATTATGTAATGTGTGAATTTGCTATCTTCTTCCTTTGATTCTACAATATGCACATGAAATTAGGGCAAAAAAACAATAAAAATATGGATTTGACTTCTTGTCCTCCACTAAAATACTATAGCTAGCCACTACTATGTCAGACACTTCTATAAAGAAAGGAAACACTCCTATTCCTCAAAGAACATTGATGAACGTGTTTTTTTGACAAATAATAACATGCACAAGTATGTGTATGAATATCTTATTTTGGTGCTACAAAAATAAGAGTTCAAAAAAAGATTTGTTCCTCTAAAAAATAATTTTTTGCTCCATATGTCACCAAAAATACTTCATCTATGTAATCCAGTGTTGTTGCTTTGTGGCCACTCTAATATCATATCAAAATTATAATACTTCTAAAAATAAATAGAAATATAATAATTGTCACAAATCAAAATAAATAGAAATATAATGATTGTCACAAATCATATACAATAGAATAAAAAGGTAAAATAAGAGAGAAAAAGACGAAAGAGATATAATGGGATGTCCATGAGCACCCAAACAATAAATCACATGTAAACACAACAATGCAATAGATTGGTTAGTTGAGGAAAATTTATACCAAGTTCTCAACATAAGTTAATAAATTGCCCAAGACAACACAATACAAGGCTTTAGGGTTAAATTACAATTTGCAAGGTTAAATACCCTAATGGTTTAACTAGTACCATTAGGGCTAAATACATCAAATTATGCTTGTAAGGCTTACATAGAGGGTACATTGTACATGTTCATAGACTGACATAATGATTATATCACACAATGTTAGCCTTGGTCACTAAGATCAAATTACATATACTACAATATCAATGCAATGAAATAAAGGCTTTAGTGGATGCTACATGGAAATTAGAGATAACTTCAAGACCTTATTTTTTCATAATAGTCTTTGTGAATATAAAGGTGCATGTAAAGAGTAATTTTTAAAAGAGGTGGCTTTAATAAATTTGACTATTATTTCTATATACATTGTTAATAAAGGAGGGAAATACCCATGTCTCTTAATCTATTTTTTATTTTTTTTAAAATAATTTTTTTTTTTAATAATCATGGTAACCATGACTTTTACTTAACACTTCAAACTTTTACTTAGACACCTCACGTGGAATCCTCATAACATTCTAAACCATTATAGTGTAAAGATCATAACTTCATTGAAATGTGTAAGAAACAATAAATGAATTGTTGAGGTAAACAAGACAAACAAAAATTTTCAATATAGGTAATCATGATTCATTAAAGAAAATATTTATTTCTCTAAATAGAAAGTTATTTCTTTTTCTCCATATATTCATATATATGTATTTGATGGTTCATGGTTGAAGTTTGTAAGTTTTGCATGTGAATGATAGTACTATTGTGAAGTGAACCATCATAATTAGTTTGGTTCATTCTTGCATGTGGTACATATGACTCAACATAATTAGTTTTTCTTAAAAAGATGTGAAAACACATAGTGCATCAACATAGTGGATCAATTAGTCTTGATTGTATTCCATTTGATGTTATCATGTAAGTGAATTGAAGTAGTTTTGCCCTTGCTAATGGCACTCATAATTTCTTAGAGATATGAAACACTAATTAAAGAAATAGATGAATTATAAGTTTTGTGTTTGCTTTAAGAAGATTTAGTGTCGATAGCATGATGTTATAATGGCCATATTTATTGTACGGAAGAAATTAAAGAAATAGATGAATTATAAGTTTTGTGTTTGCTTTAAGAAGATTTAGTATCGATTGCATGATGTTATAATGGCCATATTTATTGTACGGAAGAAATTAGCAGTTAATAATAATTCAAACATGACAATTGAGCAGCAAATCGTAGAACCCTTGGTATCTTGCTTTCGAGTAGTATTTGTCATTTTCCAATTAGTGGAAGAGAATTTAAAAGGCATACGCATTTGTGAAGCATTACCTTATTCTTTCACACATCTCTGTGCATGACTACTCTTGGAAACCAATAAAAGTTTAGTCCAATTCCCAATTCAATGTATTGAAAACGTCCTGAAATGAACGCACTGAAATAAAATGTTATTTATCATATCATGGGTGTCCATCACTACCTACTTTTCACTACAGATGTCATATTCTGGACAAGCACCCTACGAGTGTTAAAAATAGTTAATCAAACAGTAAAAACTTAACGAGTTAACACAACAGATTGGTGTTAATTACATATAATTATTTTGTTTTGGATAAAAGTAGGTACATAGGTATTAACCTAAATGAAATTTTAATCATGGAATATGTTATTAAATAAATTTGATTAGTGATAATGTAGTGTGTACCTGTAAATTGTTTTGATTGGATTCTGTGATAGTATTATGGAGGCTCATATTCCAAGGATAGTGTGCAGGAAAGAGGGTAAAAGATTGTCCTCATCACGATCGCGTTGAAAACAAAGATTTAACCGAACACACCAAATAAATAAACAATGATGATTGAGATATTCGAGTTGATTCGCAGATGAGAGACGATCGTTGATGGTTGAGCACAAAAGTCCAAACTTGAGGAGACATAGCTTTGAGTGTACATAAATAAAAGGTAGGTTGACCATGACTATCTGTGAGAGAATCAAATGAGTGTGGGTAAAAAGCTTCAAAGTACAGGTATTGTCAATAATAATTATGGGCTTCTGTTGTGGATTCTGCAAAAAGAATACAGGTGGTGTTTAAGTTTTTGGAGGTTTGCCTTTTCATGTAAAAAAAACGTTGTGTCATTACACGTTTATGTTGAAGGTCACTCAAATCAATTCAGTTCAGTACATTGGAAGATACTGTATATGTTTGTTGTATAGGGAATGGTTAACATTGTTTTTTTGTTTGATATTAGTATGATTTGTTATTATTTGGTAAAAAGTGATAAAAATTGAAGTGGGAAAATTCACATCTATGATTTGGTTTATAAATATTATATATATTGGATTTGATTAGTGTGAGAAACTCTTATCATCAACCTTTAAGGTTGGGTATCCACATCCCATCATAACTGTGGGAGAGTTGAGCTTAACAATATGAAATTTAACACACAATTATACACACACCCACCCCCTCACACATTGGCTCATGCTGCTGTTTAAACCATGACCTCTCAGAACGGAGAGAGTTGAGCAAGGAATTTAACACACACCATACACACCCACCTCCTCACACAC
The DNA here is from genome assembly GCA_028583015.1 of Wollemia nobilis. Lineage (NCBI taxonomy): Eukaryota > Viridiplantae > Streptophyta > Pinopsida > Araucariales > Araucariaceae > Wollemia > Wollemia nobilis. Next base: position 4,249,860 of record JAQPPZ010000689.1, on the reverse strand, counting down.
TTACCCATGCCACCATTTGAACCATAGACCTCTTATCCCTGAAACAATAAATCTTATATATATTAATGTTAAAAGTTTTTAAAGAAATAAGTTTTTATTTAATTATTATTTTTCCTTTAAAGTGAGAATGTCAGGATTGGATTAACTTTGAAAAGTAGTATGGCTAAAATTTTGATAATCAATGTTATTTTTAGTTTTAAAAAAATTATGATATTTTAATATAAATTAAAAAAAAAAATTAAATGCTATAATTAATTTATATTTTTATTAATTGATAAATTTTTTTATTTTTTTTTATAAGAAATAATTTTAAAATTTCTATTTTATTTATTTTTTCTTTACTATTTAAAGTTATTTTTAAAACTTTTATCAAGCTAAATAAAATTATGAGTTAAACTTATTAAGTTTTTAGACTTTCAAACAAGAGATTTAGGTTTGAATATTACCAAGAAATACATATATAATTGTATAATACCACTATGTGATCATTGATTTAATTCAATTGAAACCCTTTCAATCTTATAAACTTATTTTCTCTTTATAAATCTCTTTAAAAATAAGAGATAATTACATAGTTCTCTCTAAAAGTATTAGATCACTACATAAAAGAGCAAAAAAAAATGTTTAACCAAATATACAAACAAATCAAAGCATTACAAAAAAAACAAAAAATATTTTTGAAAATATTAGTACTAAAATGTCCAACCAAATTCACAACTAAATTAAAGCAGTAAAAAAATTCATGCAAAAGTTATTAGATGAATACAAAATGCAAAAAAAGAAGTGGACCCTTTCCAATCCCATATAACCATTCTTTAAAATTCTTTCTAAGATGATTACACATTCAAAAAGAAAAATGAAAAAAAACCCCTTTCAATTTTTTATAACCATTTTTTTAAAATTCTCTCTAAAAATGCTAGATGATTACTTAAAGTAGAAAAAGAAAATCATAAGATGTCAAACCACATTCTCAAACAAGTCAAAGCATTAAAAAAACTCCCTAAAATTATAGTTGTGTATACAACATAGAAAAAGAATTGGACCCCTTTCAATTCCATATAACCATTTTAAATAAAATTCTAGAATAAGAAGTGGACCCCTTTCAATCCCATATAACCATTTAAAAAAATTATTTCTTAAAAATTCTTGATAACTAGGCAAAGAAAAAAAAAAAAAGTTAACCCCTTCCAATCCCATATGACGATCTATTTTGTTATTTTTTAGATTCTCTATAAATACTAGATGATTATCTAAACGATAAAAATAAAAATTTCTAAAATGTTCAACCAAATTTGCAACAAATCAAAGCATTACAAAAATATCTTTAAAAATATTACATGATTACGCTTTGCAGGAAAAACAAATAAATCATAAGATGCTCAACCAACTTTTCAAACAAATCACAACATGGAAAGCATAATGATAAAAATAGCAAAATGGCAAGCTACTTATAGGTATGAAGAAAACTGGTTTGATCTCATTTAAATATTTTATAGAGTAGATATGCTTAAAATATTGTAGTATCCTTTCCATAAGAACAATCTCATCACCTCCATGACCAACTCATTTGCTTTATTTTTTATAATATTTATATTGATGTTACATAGATACATGGGTACATAGGTACCTGAGACCATGATGGACATTGTCAAGTGTTGAGAGGACTTGAACCTTTGGTCTCTTCATAATGAGCTTCCCCACTCACCACTTTGCCAAGACCTTGTGGTCATGTCTCTTGTATTGTTCAATGTTATTGTTATCAATGGGTTTGTTCAACATACGATCCTTTGAGTGAAAATAAATTTTAGTTCTAGTTAATCTAGAGGTCATGTTGGAATGATGGCATTAAGAATTTATAAACAATACAAATGTTGACCTTCACTCCTGACAAATTGGAGCATGAATGACCAAAAAATAAAAATTTTAGACATAATTTGCCTTTCAAATTTTACTCTCACCCTTTGAAAGAAAAATAAAAGCTAATATTGCAGCACAATCTCGTGGTTGTGGGTTCCTAAAGGCAGTCCCTGGGTCAGATTATTGCTTCCAGTTTTGGGGTGCCATGGTGATTTGAATCTCCCTTGGATTTTATCATCTTCAAACAGTGCATTCCATATTTGTTGTAGCGATATCTCATAGCCTGTGGAGATCTCCTCATGTTGCTGATCCAACTTCTAGGTCTTCGAAAGGCCTTTGTGTGGGCGTTCCTTGTTTGTGGTGCTTCTCCCAAGGGGGAAATTTGTTTCCCTTTTTGTGCAAAATTTTATTTCAAATTTGAATTTCTACATTGTTTTAGTTGGGATTAGGTGGCCCCCTTTCTTTTTCATGATGCAGTTTCATTTTTATCACATGTTGATTTTCCTTGTTTAGGTGGAAAAACAATTTCAAATTTCAGGTCTCCTTGTAGATGGTACTGTGAAGGTTGTCTCCCTATTTTAGTTGTTCCTTGTTTGTCTCTAGGATATTATCTTTTGGAGATAGCCTCTTTTGTTGTGGTCCATTTGTAAAATGTTCAAATATCCTTCCAAAACCTCTTTTTCAATCAATAAAAAAAAATAAAAGCTAATGATTTACCATTTTTTATTGATAAAAGGAGGTTTTGAAAGGATCCCCAAATATAAAAGGAGGTATTCAACATGTGAAAACCTCAACAAATCGAAAAAAATGAACAAAACAGAGACCAAGGGGATGGAGGACTTGAAGAACACAAGCTTATACTGAGAGGGGGGGTGAACAGTATAAGACCTCTTTTTATTTTTTCCTTTATACTTCAAAACAGTAAAGCAATATACCCAAAGCAATATCAAAGCAATGCACAATATCATCCACAAAGTGACACCAATTTTGACGTGGTTCACCCAAAATGGATGGGCTACGTCCACAAAAATTTTCTCTAAAAGTTATCTCAAAGTTCTTTGGGAATCCTTCCCAATTATAATGTTTATGAGCCTCGGCCCAAAGGAGATACCTTACCCTAATCAAAATTTATGAGCCTCTGCTCAAAGGATATACCTTCCCATCTACTCTGGAAATGATCCCTCAAAAGATCAACTGCCTCTACCTCTTGCCAGCACGTGGAACTCCTTTCCACCGAAGACCTCCTGTCCTCAATGCTTAGCCTAAGAGACCTTCGCCTTCTATGATCACATCCATAGCAGACTTAGCAACTTTGTACCAAACACGGTCGGTCGGTCTAGTACAAGTCTTCGTACGTGCGTCAGATCTGTCCAACGCTTAAGCTTGAACAAATCAATCCTCTGCACACAAGCCTTCTCAAAGACTTGCCAAATCTGTCCTCAGGTTCTTCTCAAAGAACCAGTGCACCTCTATCCTCAAGTTATTTGATAGAACTATCAAACTCAGCTCACAAGTCCTCTGCTAGGACCTGTCCAAATCTACTCACAAGTCCCCACCGGAACCTGTCCAAGAATGCTCACAAGTCCCCACCGAAACATGTCCAAAAACTCAGCAAGCTCACCAAGAAAAAAAAAACTTTCTTAATAGGAAATCACCAGGTGAATTGTTAGAGACCCAATGTGATTTGTCAAACTCATAGAAGCATAAAGAGAATTTTTAGAGACTCAATATGTTCTATACTCAACTCCCAATCTCAAAACTCAACTCAAATCAACTCAGATCAAAATCAATCTCAAATCTGAAAACTCAACTCAATATCTGAAATGGATAGGATAGAATGCTTTCTTTCAAGAACATGAAACCCCAAAAATTGCCAACTATGCAAAGAATCACATAACAATGATACTCATGTTCTTTTCACCATTAATTAGGGCTTCAACAACAATGCTCATCAAAAAAGGTTCAATCAACACCATTCAACTCAAAACACAACCTTGAAGCATTTCACAATCAACATGAGAAAAGGAAACAAGTAGAACTCCTTTTCTCTCCAATATTGTTTGAACAAAAAGCATCCACCAACTCAAATCACAATAGCACAAAACAACTTTTCAAATCATCAACAAAGGAGTAAGCCCAACACTTTAACCAAGTAAAGAATAGCTTGATTATTACCAATTTAATGAAATCAAATGTCAATCTCAAAGCTGCCCACTTAAGGTTTCACAACTTCACACAAGAAGCAATTTTAACCTTAAAACATCATGCTTTCATTTCCATAATCAACCAAAAGCACTCTCAACATTACAAGAAATTTTTTTCCCTTATACACCTTATTTCTCCCTTATAGTCTTATCAAAAATAAAATTTATTTCTCATAAGAATGCAATAAGATATTTCAAACAACACCTTCAAAAGAATATTTTATCAAAATAAAACAAGCTTTAAACTCCTTATAACTCCTAAGCTGTTTTTCCCTCTAATAAAATTCCTCCATCCATAAAATACACTTAGCAAAAATTAATTTCGAAAATACCTTGGCCAACATCAAAAATCATGCTATGGAGAAATTGTGCACAAATTCTAACACCACCCATTGCGTCCACTTCACGATGAAAAACCCTTTCACGTTATTCGAATGTGGAACCTCCCGTTCGGGTAGTGCGCCAACAACCTAGCCGCTATCGGTGCACCAAAGGCGCCCGGTGAGGTTTAAACCTCACACTGTTAGCCTTGTTCCTTATACGCCAGGGATTAAATAAAACAACAGTGCCTCCCTTTCTTCTGACGCGAACATGAAGACGAAAACCTTACGACAGATTTACGACAAACGACGAGGACACAGTCGAACAGTAGATCACAAATTCACAGCGAGCAACTCTTTTCCAAATGTGGATGGGATAATTCTTGATTTTCATCGAGGGAGATTTATATGCATTTTTACCATAAGCTCTTGACGTCGACGGAGGTCTTGGCTAGCGCCCACAATCTTAAAACATAGCGCCATGGGTTAGGATAACCCATTGCAAACAATAATTTAATATTTATTTAAAAAAAATTAAAGGGAACCTTAACAAGGTTTTTAATTATTTAAATAAATACTTCCTCCTGGACCCAAATGCATTAAACTAATGCATCCACCTGTAATATTTAAACCTGCCAACTTGGGGTTTACAAAAGACCTTTGAAACTATCATGCCGTAACCTTCATCAAAATAAATTATTTGACATCAAATCAAATTCCTTCAAGAGCTTCTTAACATCAATGACAAATTATACACTTGAGCAAAGGCAATGTACCCAAGGTACCCAAAATTGCCAACAATCTCCCCCTTTGTCATTGATGGCAAACATTTACTGAAAACACTTCTCAAGAGCCAAAATTGAAACCAATTGTGCTAACAACTGACCAACTGTGCCCACAACTAAGAATCTTCCTTTGAAGTTTTGCTCCCCCTGACTTGAAGCTCTCCTCTTCACTTTGAAGCTCTCCCCCTTACTCATATCTCTCCCCCTTTGTCATCAATGGCAAAGGGTCACCTTTGGGGCTTGGGACTAAGAATGAGCCTCTTAGCTTAGTCCCTCCCCCACCTCCTGATGAGGTGATTAATTTTAGGGTGGGAGTAAAACTCCCATTAGGTATCGATCATCATCAGCGTCTATAACTTCCTTGTCGGGCCTTCTCTTGAACTCTTTGTCCATATTCCTGTTCTTGTCACTTTGTTCTTGTTCTTGTTCTCATCCCTATTCTTGTCCATGCCTTGATCCTTGGACCTGATCATGCCACTGTTCCTGTTCCTATATTCTGGAATTTTAGCTCTACACTGTCTGATTATGTGACCTTCATTGTTTCAGTTGAAACACTTGACGATGTTGTTTCTTTGAGGTAAACCTGATCTTTGAATCCACCAGTTCTGACCAAACTTGTTCTGACCAAACCTGTTCTGACCAAACCTGTTTTTATCAAACCTGTTCTTGTTATTTGCCTTGCAATAAACTACCTTGTGCCCAAACTATTTACAAGAGTAGCAATACCCTTGAAAGAAACTAGCACTTCTGAAATTGTCATTTACCTTCTTCACTTGAGCCATGCAATGTGAAGCCATGTGACCAAACCTGTGACAAGCAAAACATCTGCCTTGAAACTTTTCTTTAGTTGACCTCTTAGGTTCTGAAAACTTCTTCTCATTCTGAATTCTATTTTTTGTTTCTGTGCATCTATCATTCAAGGACTCCTTTTCTGAAATACTTTCCTCATCAGAACTCTCTTCCTTTTGGAGTCTCTTACTAGACTCTCCAACTTGTTCCTTATGTGGCTTAACAAAATCAAGGCCTGTTTTATCTGTTGTCTTTCTTTGACCTTTGATGAGTGACTTAACCTTTTTGGAGCTATCTTGAAACTTGTAAAGATTATCCTTGTACTCTTTAGTTTCCTCTTTCAAAGAAGCCATTTTATGTTCTAACTCACTATACTCAAGAACCTTAGACTCTAACTCATCCTTGAGTTCTTGTGTCTTAGCTATAGAGAAGTCAAGACTTTCTATAAGATCATCTCTCTCCATACAACATTCATCTAACTTATCCTTGAGTCTAGCATTCTTCTTTCTTTCCTTTTTCAAAGCACTAAGAGCACTAATAAGTTCACCTTCAAGATCTACTTCACCTTCCTCTATATCTTCCTCTATTTGTTTGTTTTTTGAATCATCAAAGCCTTTTTTAGATTTCTTATCACTAGAGGTGCTACCCTTTTCAAAAACCATACATGCATCTTCCTTATAGTTTTTTGAAGCATCCTCATACATACTAGAAACCAAATAATTATTTGTGCAATCATCCTCAAGGTGACCAAAGTTTCCACATCTAGGACATTTCATGATAATGAATCTATGTTTCGGTTCTTCCTTTTTTTTCTGATATGAACAACATCTCATTTTCATTATCACTTGAAGAACTTTCACTATCACTACTAGAACACTTACTTGCTTTGTCTAGGTAGAAAATCTTCTTGTGCTTGTGAGAATACCTCTTTCCTTGATTGTTGTGCTAATATTTGTTCTTCTGTGATGCTTGTGCTTTTCGGAATCCTTGCTCTTAGAATCCTGTTTATCTTCATCACTTTCATTCTTGGGAACAGATACTGATCAGTAGCATAATGACCAAACTTTCCACAATTGAAACATCTTATATTTTTCATACTTTTGTGCTTTCTAGAGAACTTGCCTTTCTTGTTGTAATATGCCTCTTCATTACTAGAAGACTCATCACTATCTTGAAGTTGTTTACCCTTGGATTTCTTGGTAGCCTTGAAAGCTGCCTCTTTTTTGACATCAACCTTCACTTGAGTTCTCAAATCAAATGTTGCAAGTATACTATGGAGCTCATCCTTTTTCAACTTATCCAAATCTTTAGCTTCCTCAATAGCATAAATCTTTTCACTAAATCTATTAGGAAGAGATCTTAAAATCTTATCACAAACATCATTTTCAGCAAGCTCAAGACCTAAGTCTTTCATGGAGTTAACAACCTCATCCATACGAAGCATGTAGTCACTAATATTTTTATCATCATTCATCTTGAGTTGTTCAAACATACCTTTGAAGTGTCTCAACTTGGCCTTTACGACATTTGTATCACCTGTATGAACCACATTCAACTATTTCCACATTTCACTAGTCTGTCTTACGGTGAATCACCGTGGTGAGATCCGCTTTACGTAAGCCTTTCGGGATTGCATTCATTGCTTTTGAATTGTTTGTGATGTAGGAGCATTTCTTATTTAGTATTAGGACCATGTTCAGGAATAGTGTACTCATCTTCAATCACTTCCCAAACCTCATTCCCAAGTGCCATTAGATGAACATTCATCCTTGCACTCCAAAGACCAAAGTCTGACCCATCAAGAATAGGTGCTGCATTGCTACTTGAATGATCCATTGTGTTATTTACTAGCTTTTCCTTCAAGCTGTTAAACTTTCTGAAGGCATCGGCTTTGATACCAATTGAAGAACACAAGCTTATACTGAGAGGGGGGGTGAACAGTATAAGACCTCTTTTTATTTTTTCCTTTATTCTTCAAAAAAGTAAAGCAATATGCCCAAAGCAATATCAAAGTAATGCATAATATCATCCACAAAGTGACACCAATTTTAACGTGGTTCACCCAAATTGGCTGGGCTACGTCCACAAAACTTTTCTCTAAAAGTTATCTCAAAGTTCTTTGGGAATCCTTCCCAATTACAATGTTTATGAGCCTCGGCCCAAAGGAGATACCTTCCCCTAATCATAATTTATGAGCCTTTTCTCAAAGGAGATACCTTCCCCTCTGCTCTGGAAATGATCCCTCAGAAGATCAACTACCTCTACCTCTTTCCAGCACGTGGAACTCCTTTCCATCGAAGACCTCCTGTCCTTAATGCTTAGCCTAAGAGACCTCTGCATTCTGTGATCACGTCCACAGTAGCTCAGCAACCTATACCAAACACAGTCAGTCGGTCTAGTACAAGTCTTCCTCTTTCTGTCAGATCTGTCCAACACTTAAGCTTGAACAAATCAATCCTCTGCACACAAGCCTTCTCAAAGACTTGCCAAATCTATCCTTAGGTTCTTCTCAAAGAACCAGTGCACCTCTGTCCTCAAGTTCTCTGATAGAACTATCAAACTCAGCTCACAAGTCCTCTGCTAGGACCTGTCCAAATCTACTCACAAGTCCCCACTGGAACTTGTCCAAGACTGCTCACAAGTCCCCATCGGAACCTGTCCAAAAACTCAGCAAGCTCACCAAGAAAAAAAAAACTTTCTTAGTAGGAAATCACAAGGTGAATTTTTAGAGACCCAATGTGATTTGTCAAACTCATAGAAGCATAAAGAGAATTGTTAGAGACTCAATATGTTCTATACTCAACTCCCAATCTCAAAACTCAACTCAAATCAACTCAGCTCAAACTCAATCTCAAATCTGAAAACTCAACTCAATATCTGAAATGGATAGGATAGAATGCTTTCTTTCAAGAACATGAAACCCCAAAAATTGCCAACTATGCAAAGAATCACATAACAATGATACTCATGTTCTTTTCACCATCAATTAGGGCTTCAACAAAAATGCTCATCAAACAAGGTTCAATCAACACCATTCAACTCAAAACACAACCTTGAAGCATTTCACAATCAACATCGAGAAAGGAAACAAGTAGAACTCTTCTCTCCAATATTGTTTGAACAAAAAGCATCCACCAACTCAAATCACAACAGCACAAAACAACTTTTTCAAATCATCAACAAAGGAGTAAGCCCAACACTTTAACCAAGTAAAGAATAGCTTGATTATTACCAATTTAATGAAAGCAAATGTCAATCTCAAAGCTTCCCACTTAAGGTTTCACAACTTCACACAAGAAGCAATTTTAACCTTAAAACATCATGCTTTCATTTCCATAATCAACCAAAAGCACTCTCAACATTACAAGAAATTTTTTTCCCTTATACACCTTATTTCTCCCTTATAGTCTTATCAAAAATAAAATTTATTTCTCATAATAATGCAATAAGATATTTCAAACAACACCTTCAAAAGAATCTTTTATCAAAATAAAACAAGCTTTAAAATCCTTATAACTCCTAAGTTGTTTTTCCCTCTAATAAAATTCCTCCATCCGCAAAATACACTTAGCAAAAATTAATTTTGAAAATACCTTGGCCAACATCAAAAATCATGCTATGGAGAAATTGTGCACAAATTCTAACACCACCCACTGCATCCACTTCATGATGAAAAACCCTTTCACGTTATTCGAATGCGGAACCTCCCGTTCGGGTAGCGCGCCAATAGCCTAGCCGCTATCGGTGCACCAAAGTCACCCGATGAGGTTTAAACCTCACGTTTTTAGCCTTGTTCCTTCTGTGCCAGGGATTAAATAAAACAATAGTGCCTCCCTTTCTTCTGATGCGAATACGAAGACAAAAACCTTACGGTGGATTTACGACAAACGATGAGGACACAGTCGAATAGTAGATCATGAATTCACAGCGAGCAACTCTTTTCCAAATGCGGATGGGATAATTCTTGATTTTCATTGAGGGAGATTTATATGCATTTTTACCATAATCTCTTGATGTTGACGAGGATTTTAACACGTCGGCGGAGGTCTTGGCTAGCACCCACAATCTTAAAACATAGCGCCATGGGTTAGGATAACCCATTGCAAACAATAATTTAATATTTATTTAAAAATAATTAAAGGGAACCTTACCAAGGTTTTTAATTATTTAAATAAATACTTCCTCCTGGACCCAAATGCATTAAACTAATGCATCCACCCGTAATATTTAAACCTGCCAACTTGGGGTTTACAAAAGACCTTTGAAGCTGTCATGCTAGTAACCTTCATAAAAATAAATTATTTGACATCAAATCAAATTCCTTCAAGAGCTTCTTGACATCAATGACAACTTATACACTTGAGCAAAGGCAATGTACCCAAAGTACCCAAAATTGCCAACAGGACCATCAACCCAAGAAGCGGATAAAAAAGAGGAACTCAAGCAACAAGAAGTTGAAGGATGGGATCAACCTAATTACTCAGACATTGTGAGATGGTCTTGCTCCTCACCAACAACATTCTAGATATTATCCATTGCTTGGATGACCCCCTTTTGGTTCCTGATCCTATTGATTACCTTCATGACTTGGAGGAGTAAAGTTGACACCAGGTTGACAAGGTCATCCAAGTCGGCCATCGGGTCAGACTCATCTCCATATTGAGATCGAGTAAGGTCCTACCAAGGGAATGACTATCCTTTAGGAGGATCAACCGGCTAGGAGCAACTCCCAGTTTTTGTTTCTTATGATTCATAGGAGATGATCCAAGAATTTCTTTGTCCTAATCCCTTACAATAACACTTTTGAGTTTAGTCCTAGAATATTTGCTCCTAATCAAGCAACAACAAGGGGAGGACATGGTTTTAGAGGAGCTGAAGATGAGCTTTTTCTTGCTCGCACTGCCTGAAGCAACAATCTCAACCTCCACCTCAAAGTCGAGTGGGTCTTCCTCCTGAGGTGACCCTTGGTTGAGGGCTAAAGCAGATGGGTGATCAACGAGGTTGTCCACAATGGACAGAGTAGGTCTTTGAGCTTAAATTTGGACAATATTCTTGTAGATGATCATATGAATCCCTTGGTGCTTCAAAAGGGAAGACTTGCCCTCCCTAATGCTAGAAACAGAAAGTTCCATGGATCGAAATAAATATTCAAGAATATTGATCGCCTTGACGTCCCTTAGGTGGTTAAGGAAACCCATGTAGAAGCTCCTAAGGGGTTATTTTGGCTCATTTATGGTGAAGTATTACATAATTGGAATGAGGACTCTATTCCATGGAGTGGGAAGGTATTTCTATATGATGTTGCTATTCTCCTTGGTGAGATGTTTCCCATTATCTCTAAAATGCTTGATCTCGGATACCATTTAATTCTTATCGTGATGGATGATGCCATCATTGTTGATTAGTTTCATGATTTTTACTAGTAAATTAAGGGTGACTTTAAAGGGAATGCCTTGAAGGGTCACATTAGGAATTGGTGAATTCCATGGATAGAGTAGGATCACTTCCCCAAAAATTATGTTAAAAGGGAAGAAACCCATGGAATCCCAGGATCTCCTTAATAGTTTCATTGAGCCTTAGGGCCTTGGGCTCGAGCAAAGCCATCACGGTACACCACTATAAGTTGATCATATGCCTAGAACATTCCCAAACCATTGCCCAAACATATCACTGTTGAAGCTTACACATAGGTAAAAATGGATGTGAAGAATGCTATTTACAATGGAAATTTAAACTAAAAATGGAAGCTAGATTGATAGGTTGATCACAGATTGGCATACTACCAATTCAAGAACCTTCATTGGTGCAGATCCATTTATGAATCATCTCGAGACTGAAAAGTCTTATCCCATGTGCCAAATATGTACCAAGGATGATACTTCCAATGATGGTGTCACACGAAGAGTATGGAGGCTTAATGCTCATGGTATCGGTACTGCAAGACCTAGCACTCATGTCCTCAAAACTTAAAGGAGAACTAGGATACGTGCAGACCCACTATCAAAAATTATTTTGGTGCATGGAAAAATAGAAATAGCCTCAGGCATGAGGAATTCAACCTCGAAAGGGATCATGGTTCATGATGGTTTGCCAAACAATAAAATTTGACCAGGAAAGGATTGACAACTCAACTTTACAAAGAATAGTTGAGGTAATGATTTACTTTACTATTGCATGAAATTTTTTATACTAGTTTGATATGATAGATGATATTTAAATTTTACTATATTTATAAAAAGAACATTAATGACATAATTGTAGGTGGTGGAGAGTCCCATATTCCTAACATGAGACATGGATGTACTAATTTTGTTAGTCCTTGGGAAGGATGATAGCGAGCCATGTTGATCAATGGTTTTGATTTTCTATTCTTACCCAGTTTGTCATCTCTCTACTGTATTTTTGTTGTTTTTGATTGCTAACTTTATAAAAACTATGAAATAAGGATAGATGCATGATTAAGGGACATGTTTGTGTATTCTAATGATAAAAAATTCATGATCACAACTTTAAGTGACGATCATAGTCAATAATTTTTTAGGATTTTTGATGTATGGTTATGTTTTTAGTGTGCTTTTAAACCTAGGGTTAAGATGATGCATTGTTTTGATTGATTATTGTGGTTTTATAGCTTCAACAAGAGTGTAAGTCAATCATTAGCCTTAAAAGAGAAAGTTATTTCTCCCATCTACTAGAAATACCCATTTCATATTATCATTTTCACCATACATTCACCTATCATCCAAATGCTTATGACTCTTCTACTAACAAAATTATCTACTTCTAACAATATTATATTAACTGCCTCTATTGTTGTCGTAGCACACAACCTTCATTTTTCTATAGTTGTATCTCTTATTCTTGTAGGTATGACCAAATTCATCTACCACTAGTTTGCTACCTTTCGTAGAGGAGGACAATATGGACCATTAAATTTTGTAGTTAAAGATCAAAGTCATTGCTTGACATATTTTCATGGAACTTTGAGTCCCCTACACTAATCCTAAGTGTGGTTTTTCTTTATTATAATGGTGATGTCACAAACAAGATAGAATAATATTGAGTGTCTGTTATTCTTCTTTTGTGGATGGTATGGTCTTGATGCCCTAGATCATCAAGTAATTTATCTTTTACATTAGGATTCAATCTTATATATGTTTTGTAGATGATATTAATATAGTAAGCTCTTTATTCTTATTCATTAATCATTGCTTTGACTAGGATAATATTAGGTCAATGTTACATGATAATTTATCTTTATGTTGATTTAATATCTTGGTCAAGGTATTTTCATATATATCTTGTAGTAATTTATGTAATTGTATGAGATATTCCATTTTCCTACAAACATTTTGGTGAACTCAACATGAATCAGTCTTTTGAGGCATTCAATTTTCATTTTTTAGACCCTAGGGTTTAGTTGGTTTGTTTTTGTAGATCTTGTGTTGACTATTGCTTCTTATTATAAGCTGGCAAGGTCTTGCCATAATTTTACTCTTTACATTAGTGCTTATTTTAAAATCCATTTGGATTTGTTATGAGAATTTTTGATATTTTGCTTACATAATGGTCTACTTGAGGATAAAGACTATCAAAACCCTAATTACCTCTAAGTAGTTTTCTACCTTCCCTTAAGGCTCCTCTTGTTTCTTCCCTTTGTGTTGGAATGACTACTAGGTCTAGGAAGAAGCAAATCCATGAGATATAGGAGTATTTGGACCATTCCATTCCTCCATAGAATTATGTTGTTCATCCTTTCACATTTGGTCATGGCAATGATGTCTTTATTGAAGGTTTAATCAATAGAGAAGGAGATACAAATTTTATTGATTATAACAACCCAACTAAAAATTATGATGAGCCTTATTAGTCTACCATAAGGTTTGAATGTTTCCTAAGAGCATCCATATTTGCCACTAAAGATGAATATCACACTTTATTATGATCAACACTTAAAGTGATAATCATGATAAATAAAGCATGAACATAAATAATGAATGTAGTATAATTATTCTAATATTATCATCCATTTTGTAAGCCTTATGATTAAAAATTAGCTAAATACATGCCTACCCATAAGGAATTACTTGCTTATCAAATAGATAATCATAGGAGAGATAATGAGAAGCAAATGAAATCCGCTAGGGAAGAGACATCCAAACAATTACGGGATATTATTCAATATATGATGGATAACCTTACTTAGATCATGAGAGTCAATATGTCCCTTATAGTACAAGTTGTTATCCATCCTTTAGTTCTAAACATTAATGATCCTCCTCCTCCACCTCCCCTAGTTAACCTTGGGGTGACAAAGCCTTTGTCTACCGACTCTACATTAAGAAATTATCAAATTCAATCTGCAACCCTAGGTGTTGAAGTTATAGACTTGTCTAGTTATGCCCCTAAACTTTTTATGATGGAACAAATAAATTCTAAACATTTATTAATAAGTTTATTGCATATTATAGGGACTAGTTGCATAATATTTATTTTTGTTGAAATTGACTTGGTCTTTGGTAGGAAATGTCCTTTATTGGTTTGCATCTTTTCTAAGTACTCTATTGACTCCCTGGACACCTTTATAAAGAATTTAAAACAAGAATTTGATGATGACATGACTGTAATGGAAGCAATGTATGTGTTTATAAATACCAAACAAGGACCTAATGGATCTATAACTAAATTTAATAAAAAAATAAAGTATTAAGTGTAATTCTAATATGATATTAACTTAAGGTCAACCACAAGAATATTCATAACCAAGATTAGATATCATTTTCAAGCTAAATACTAGGAACATAACATGTATGATTTTCCCTCCATAGCAAAAGTCATACAATTTGTAAAGTCCTTAAACATTGAGAAAATAAAGATGGTCAAAAGCTCTTCAAACCATAAAATTCTAATAAAAATGTTGATGGGGATGAGATTTATCATAGCTATTCAATATATATTTCATGAAATAGAGATAACTAGAACCCCTGTACAAATGTTGACCAAATTTAAAGATGGCCCAAGACCTAAGAATACAATACCACAATGGACTCATGAAGATATTCTAAAAATCTATCCACCATTTAAGATCAAGAAATACCATTATAATTAAATGTTTGAAGTATTTGAGTGGCATGATCCTAGAAAATTATACTTTTGGCATGGGAATTATGGACATAAATCTAATACCTTATCAAAGATACATTTATTTTGTAATAAATAAACCTTTGGTCCTAATTTCAACATTGATAAAATCAATAATGATATGATCAACCTATTATATGAAATATTAAGGTTTCTAGAAGAAATATAACCATTATCGTAATCAAAATTTAGGTATCTACAACACCCCCATCCCCTAACCATGAAAAACCAATTCCTAAACATAATCAACATTAGGGAGTGATTCATAATCAAGGTCAAGGGTTAAATCAAGGGAATCATCAAAATAATCTAAATCAAGGATACAATCCTAGGCAAGGCAACCAAGGGTATAACCAAATAAGGGGTTAGAGTAGCCAACATATTGGACTCATGAATTCTCAAAATACTCCTCAAGTCAATCAAGCCTTTTTTCAACCTAGCCCAAGTGGAGAATACATTTGTAGTCAATCAAATGTGACTCATTGTGTTAATATTTTATAGATGCAAAGGGAGACCATTGAATCTTTGGAATAATAGATTGCTAATATTACTAGAAGTGCACTCCAATATAAAAATAAGTAGCCTTACAAAGATGAAAAAATAAGAACAAGGCTAAAGAACTTATCATGGTAATGATTAATCAAACCACAAGTGATACGATTCCAAACTCTCCTTTGGTCATTTGAAAACCTATTAGAAATGTATAAATATTTGTTAATGCATAAAATATTTGTAGGAGGGCCTCAACCAAGCCTATAGGTCTTGTCATTATTTTTTGTTTTGGTAGATAAGATACTATAGCATTAATACCGGGTTTTACAGGTTGAACCAAAACCTTTTACAAAAATAAACCTAGGGCTTTTGATGAACATATCCTTACTAAGGATCCTATATATGTAAAATCTACATGCCGCCAAAGCCATTACATCCAATAAGGCACATAACCTGTTATCAAAAAGAAACTTCCCATACAATATTTTGGGCATACCCCAAGAAAACACACATGCATCATAATTACAAAAAATAAACAGACACGAATCCCTTCCTTGAGACAATGGAGAAACAAAAAGTTGTAGACACACATAGCAAAGTACTGAAAAAAACTTCCACAAGCTCGGTATTGACATTTAATCTTAATAATTATTTGGTAATTGCTTTCTTTCATATATGACATGCTTTGGTACCACATACTATCTTGGCAAATCAGCCTTGGAGAAGTGAACCTGCTGGCTAGATTTATGGCAACGGCTATCTGGTGGTCTACATGGCTTTGGTTCGAAGTATTATATTGTTGTTTCTTTCCTTCCCTGTGATTATAAACCAACCTCAAATTACTAAGATGACTAGGAGCCATGTTATCTGACATGTGACTATCCCCATTAGTCTTTGTGGTATTTCCAAGCAGCTTCCACGAATACTGACAGCTCAAATAATTTTTATTGTGAGTCCAATTCAAAAAAGAGACGGGAATACTCCTAGCCTTCAAAATTATAGTGTCTTCCCTGTTGGTAAATTCGACTATCATTATTGGCATTCTTGTTGAATAATATCCTCTACTTCACTCGGGACACTGTGTTCCCATTTGAAAAGTCTGTCACCATCAACACCCAAATTGGCCAGCTTATCAACAATTTTGTTAGCTTCTCGAAAGACATGTTGGGATTTTCAGTCCTGTCTTCCCTGGAAAAGGATCCTAGCCTCTTCAAAAATTGTTTTAATCCTCCAAGAAGGTGTTTTCCAATTATTGAGGAGATTTATAACATGCATAGAGTCTCATTCTATGATCAAATTGCCTTCTAAGTATTAAGTCATTTGAAGGCCTCTCCACATAGCTCTAGCTTCAGCTTCGTTGTTCATCCTTGTTCCCAAATATTTGGAAAATGCAAGCATTATATTCCCATTATGATCTTGCACAATGCCACCAACGCCTTCTCTGCCAGGATTGTCCTTAGATTCTCCATCAAAATTAAACTTAAACCAACCCGTAAGAGGTGGATACCACTTAACATTGGCACTGGGGTTGACTACCCTAGGCATAGACTCATCTAACAAGGTTAAGCTTAAATATTGAGCAATCGTGGTCTCCTGTAGATGAGGTTTACAACTATCAATGAAGAACACAAGCTTATACTGAGAGGGGGGGTGAACAGTATAAGACCTCTTTTTACTTTTTCCTTTATACTTCAATTCAAAATTATGCAGTGTATAGATAGCAGTATCAATAGCCGTAATCAAAACAATGCACAAAATACCATCCACAATAGATACACAACAATTTACGTGGTTCACCCAATGTGGGCTACTCCACGGATAAAATATTTCACTAAATTTTATCAAATCAAATTTTGGGAATACCTTTCCCGATTACAATGTTTATGGGCACCAACCCAAAGGAGACACAAATCCCCTAGCTCTACTCTGATTGGTGATCCTCTAGAAGACCTCTACCTCTACCGCCCTTAGCAAATGGAACTCTATCCATAGAAGACACCTGTCCTCCCTGCTCTGGCTGGAGACCTCTGCCCTCAACTCTATCACCTCCAAAGCTGGTCCTCGAATTTGCACTAAACATAGTCCTTCGGTTTAGCACAAATGTCCTCATTCTCTTTCTTTGATCTGCACCAAATATAGTCCTTCGATCTGGCACAAATGTCCTCGAATTTGCACCAATCTCTATCCTCAACTGGTCCTCAAATCTGGTTCACAAAAGTGGTTCACAAGCTTTCACTAAAGCTTGCTTGATTTTCACCCAAGTCTTCACCAAGACTTGTCTCAGATTTGCTTTGCGAGTTCTTACTAGAACCTGCCCAAACTAGTTCACAAGCTCAAGAAAAACTTGCTCAAATCTATGCAAAAATCCCTCTCAATGACTTGTCCAAAACCATCAAAGCCTGTGCACTATCACCGAAGGTCATAAAAATGATGCACCCCACAGCTTTGCATTTTTCTACTCTCTGTGTGCAAACACAGCAGCACCGTCTTCGCATACTCTGATTCCTTGTGATCTCTTTCACTTAGATGATTCGACAAAATGCACTTTGTACACTACTATCAAATTTTGCACTCTACTCTCAGTGATCATACTTCTCCCCCACACTCTATTTGTGAATGTCGCACTTCGAACGCACACACAAAATCGATCCTTTAACTCTTCGAACAACCCTCCTTTTATACTAATACTTTCAAGATCAAAACCTTGATCTTAGTCGGCTGCACAACCCTAAACTATGTCGACTACAAACCCTAATCTTTGTCGGCCCAAAATTAACTTTGTCGGCCTCACTGCCTTTGCAACTCTTCTATAGCTTCTACTGCGAAACTACAACATGTCGCGATATCGTGACACCTTTGTAACCGTACACTTTCTTTTGCCTTTTGTCATGAAAACGTGACACTTTAGCCTTTAACGACTTCATCTAAGCTCTTGTCGTGATATCATGACACTTTTGTCTTTGTCAGCATCAACTTTGCTTTTGTCACGAAATCGTGACACTTCTGCCTCTGCAGACTTCGACTTCACTTCTGTCACGAAATCATGACACTTCTATCTTCATAGATCACTACTTGGCTTCTGTCATGAAATCGTGACACTTCTCCTGTTGAAGACCTTCTTTGTGTTTCTGTTGCAAAATTGTGACACTTTCTCCAATAGAACGTTGCCATCTCAATCTATCGCGAAATCGTGACACTTTCTCTTCCTTGCACTCTTGTCTGCTTGCACTAGCGAAAACGGAACATGTCACGAAATCGCAATACTTTCACTGCATTGTGTTTTTCTCTACCTTACGCCTGTGAAACTGGAACATGTCACAAAATCATGACGCTTTCGCCTTCGAGCTCTTCCTTCTTGAATTTATCATGAAATTGCAATGCTTCTTCTGTTGAAGACTTGCTTACTGTCTCTATCACAAAATCGTAACACTTTCTGCATCCATAAGATTTCTCTTCAACCTATCACGAAATCATGACACTTCCTGCATCTGTACGACTTCTTTTCAACTTGTCATGAAATTACGACGCTTTCAGCTTTCGTACGTCTTCTTTGCAACCTGTCGTGAAATCACGACAGTTCTCATTTCGACTTTTGTATCTTGTCGCAAAATCGTGACACTTTTTCTCCTTAGTGCTTTTATTTTCTTTGGGTCGTGAAAACCCGACATGTCGTGATATCGTGACACTTTTTCTCTGGACTCTCTCTCCTACATTATGTCACAAAATTGCGACACTTTTTCTTTCGGACTCTCTCTCCTGCAACATGTCACGAAATCGTGACACTTTTTTGTTTGACCAACCTTCCTTGCAATATGTCACAAAATCGTGACATTTCTGACTCGAACATTCTCTCTCCTCTTTTAGGCATACTTGTTCTTTGAATCCACCAGTTCTGCCTAAACTTGTTATGATAAAACCTGTTCCTGTTATTTACCTCGCAATAGATTGCCTTGTGCCCGAACTGTTGACAATAGTAGCAATACCCTCGAAAGAAACTAGCGCTTCTAAAATTGCCGTTCACCTTCTTCACTTGAGCCATGCAATGTGTAGCCATGTGACCAAACCTGTAACACGCAAAACATCTGCCGTAAAATTTACCTTTATTCGACCTCTTGGGTCCTAAAAACTTCTTCTTTTCATTATGAATTTCGTTTTCTATTTCTACGCATCTATCATCCAAGGACTCATAATCTAAAATACTTTCCTCATCAGAACTCTCTTTCTTTTGGAATATCTTACTAGACTCTCCAACTTGTTCCTTGACAAAACCAAGGCCTGTTTTATCCGTTGTCTTTCTTTGACCTTTGATGAGTGACTTAACCTTTTCGGAGCTATCTTGAAACCTGTAAAGCTTATCCTTGTACTCTTTAGTTTCCTCTTTCAAAGAAGCCATTTTCTGTTCTAACTCACTATACTCAAGAACCTTAGACTCTAACTCATCCTTGAGTTCTTGTGTCTTAGCCATAGAGACGTCGAGACTTTCTATAAGATCATCTCTCTCCATACAACATTCATCTAACTTATCCTTGAGTCTAGCATTCTTCTTTCTTTCCTTTTTCAAAACACTAAGAGCGTTAGTAAGTTCACTTTCTAGATCCTTTATTTGTTTGCTTTCTGAATCATCAAACCCTTTTTCAGATTTCCTATCACTCGAGGTGCTACCTTTTTCAAAAACCATACATGCATCTTCCTTATAGTTTTTTGAAGCATCCTCATACATACTAGAAACCAAATCATTATTTGTGCAATCATCCTCAAGGTGACCAAAATTTCCACATCTAAGACATTTCATGATAATGAATCTATGTTTTGGTTCTTCCTCTTTTTCTGATATGAACATCTCATTTTCAGTATCACTTGAAGAACTTTCACTATCACTACTAGAACACTTACTTGATTTGTCTAGGTATAAAATCTTCTTGTGCTTGTGAGAATACCTCTTTCCTTGATTGTTGTGCTCATATTTGTTTTTCCTATGATGCTTGTGCTTTTCAGAATCCTTGCTTTTAGAATCCTATATATCTTCATCACTTTCATTCTTGGGAACAGTACAGTCAGTAGCATAATGACCAAACTTTCCATAATTGAAAAATCTTATATTTTTCACGCTTTTGTGCTTTCTAGAGAACTTGCATTTCTTACTGTAATATGCCTCTTCATCACTGGAAGACTCATCACTCTCTTGAAGCTGTTTACCCTTGGATTTCTTAGTAGCCTTGAAAGCTGCCTCTTTCTTGACATCAAACTTCACTTGAGTTCTCAACTCAAATGCTTGCAAGTATACTATGGAGCTCATCCTTTTTCAACTTATCCAAATCTTTAGCTTCCTCAATAGCAAAAATATTTTCACTAAATCTATTAGGAAGAGATCTTAAAATCTTATCACAAACATCATTTTAAGCAAGCTCAAGACCTAAGTCTTTCATGGAGTTAACAACCTCATCCATACGAAGCATGTAGTCACTAATCTTTTCATCATAATTCATCTTGAGTTGTTCAAACATACCTTTGAAGTATATCAACTTAGCCTTTCGGACATTTACATCACTTGTGTGAACAACTTGCAACTGTTTCCACATTTCACTAGCTGTCTTGCAGTGAATCACCTTGGTAAGATCTGCCTTCTGTAAAACTTTCAGGATTGCATTCATTGCTTTTGAATTGTTTGTGATGTAGGAGCCTGTCTTCTTTAGTATAAGGACCATGTTTAGGAATAGTGTACTCATCTTCAATCACTTCCCAAACCTCATTCCCAAGTGCCATTAGATGAACCTTCATCCTTGCACTGCAAAGACCAAAATTTTATCCATTAAGAATAGGTGCTGCGTTGCCACTTGAATAATCCATTGTGTTCTTTACCGGCTTTTCCTTCAAGCTGTTAAACTTTCTGAAGGCACCGGCTCTGATACCAATTGAAGAACAGAAGCTTATACTGAGAGGGGGGGTGAACAGTATAAGACCTCTTTTTAATTTTTCCTTTATACTTCAATTCAAAATTATGCAATGTATAGATAGCAGTATCAATAGCCGTAATCAAAACAATGCACAAAATACCATCCACAATAGAGACACAACAATTTACGTGGTTCACCCAATGTGGGCTACTCCACGGATAAAATATTTCACTAAATTTTATCAAATCAAATTCTAGGAATACCTTTCTCGATTACAATGTTTATGGGCACCAACCCAAAGGAGACACAAATCCCCTAGCTCTGCTCTGACTGGTGATCCTCTAGAAGACCTCTGCCTTCGCTGCCCTTAGCAAATGGAACTGTATCCATAGAAGACACCTGTCCTCCCTACTATGGCTGTAGACCTCTGCCCTCAAATCTATCACCTCCAAAGCTGGTCCTTGAAATTGCACTAAACATAGTCCTTTGGTTTAGCACAAATGTCCTCGTTCTCTTTCTCTGATCTGTACCAAACATACTCCTTCGGTTTGGCAAAAATGTCCTCGAATCTGCACCAATCTCTGTCCTCAACTGGTCCTCAAATCTGGTTCACAAAAGTGGTTCACAAGCTTTTACTAAAGCTTGCTTGATTTTCACCCAAGTCTTCACCAAGACTTGTCTCAGATCTGCTTTGCGAGTTCTTACTAGAACCTGCCCAAACTGCTTCACAAGCTCAAGAAAAACTTGCTCAAATCTGTGCAACAATCCCTCTCAATGACTTGTCCAAAACCATCAAAGCCTGCGCACTATCACCGAACATCGTAAAAATGATGCACCCCATAGCTTTGCATTTTTTTTCTCTTTGTGTGCAAACACAGCAGCACCGTCTTCGCGTACTCTAATTCCTTGTGATCTCTCTCACTTAGACAATTCGACAAAATGCACTCTGTACACTACTATCAAATTTCACACTCTGCTCTCAACGATCAAACTTCTCCCTTGCACTCTATCTACGAATGTCGCACTTCGAACGCACACACAAAATTGATCCTTTAACTCTTCGAACAACCCTCATTTTATACTAATACTTTCAAGATCAAAACCTTGATATTAGTCGGCTGCACAACCGTAAACTACGTCAGCTACAAACCCTAATCTTCGTCGACCCAAAATTAACTTTGTCAGCTTCACTACCTCTGCTACTCTTCTATAGCTTCTGCCACGAAACTACAACATGTCACGATATCATGACACCTTTGCAACCGTACACTTTCTTTTACCTTTTGTCATGAAAATGTGACACTTTAGCCTTTAACGACTTCATTTAAGCTCTTGTTGCGATATAGCGACACTTTTGTCTTTATCAGCATCAACTTTGCTTTTATCATGAAATCACGACACTTCTGCCTTTGCAGACTCCGACTTCACTTATGTCATGAAATAGTGACACTTTTGTATTCATAGATCACTACTTGGCTTCTGTCGTGAAATCGTGACACTTCTCCTATTGAAGACCTGCTTTGTGTTTCTATCGCAAAATCGTGACACTTTCTCCAATTGAACGTTGCCATCTCAATCTGTCGTGAAATCGTGACACTTTATCTTCCTTGCACTCTTGTCTGCTTGCACTAGTGAAAATGGAACATGTCACGAAATCGTGACACTTTCGCTGCCTTGTGTTTTTCTCTACCTTACGCCCGCAAAATTGGAACATGTCAAGAAATCATGACGCTTTCACCTTTGAGCTCTTCCTTCTTGAATTCATCATGAAATCATGATGCTTCTTCTGTTGAAGACTTGCTTACTGTCTCTGTCGCAAAATCGTGACACTTTCTGCATCCATAAGCTTTCTCTTCAACCTATCACGAAATCGTGACACTTTTTGCATCCGTACGACTTCTTTTTAGCCTATCATGAAATCACGACGCTTTCAGCTTTCGTATGTCTTCTTTGCAACCTATCACGAAATTGCGACAGTTCTCATTTCGAGTTCTGTATCATGTTGCGAAATCGTGACACTTTTTCTCCTTTGCGCTTTTCTTTTCTTCGGGTTGCGAAAACCCAACATGTCGCGATATCACGACACTTTTTCTCCCGGACTCTCTCTTCTGCATTATGTCGCAAAATCATGACACTTTTTCTTTTGGACTCTCTCTCCTGCAACATGTTGCGAAATCGTGACACTTTTTCATCCGACCAACCTTCCTTGCAATATGTCACGAAATCATGACATTTCTGACTTGAACATTCTCTCTCCTCTTTGAGTCGCGAAACTGCAACATGTCACGATATCGTGACACTTTTTCAAAAAGCTTTCTCTCTCCTGTTTAAGTCGTGAAACTGCGACATGTCGCGATATCGCGACATTTTTCAAACTTACTTTCTTTCGAACCTTTCATGCCGAAACCTTCATCAAAACAAATTCTTTTACATCAAATCAAATTCCTTTAAAAGCTTCTTGACATCAATGACAACTTATACACTTGAGCAAAGGCAATATACCCAAGGTACCCAAAATTGCCAACAATCAAAAGGGATAATGTTTACATTCTTGTTGGCAAAGGATAGGATCCTGGCAATGATAGTTTGATGATCATGTATAGACTCATTAAAGACTCTATGGTTCCTTTCTAACCACACCTACCAAAGATAGTGATTGAGACAAATTTTCCCCATGTATCTAAGTCTTTGGCTTAAAAAGGGGCAAGGCCATTGGATGAAAAAATCAAGTACAATGGGTGGTTTAACCCATGTAATATTGAAGGCCTGAAAAACCCCACTTAGGACAGTCAAGGAAAAATGGCACTCAAGGAAAATATGATAAATGGTCTCCCAATTGGCCCTACACAGATAACAACGATTAATGATACAAATACCTTTACGCATCATATTATCAATGGTTATAATTCTTCCTTGGATAACCAGCCATGAAAAGACTGCAATTTTTGGAATTAAATTTTTTATCCAAACTAAGTCCTTTTGGAGGAAAAAATCCTCGTCATCAAGCAGAAGCTTGTAAGCTGATTTAATAGTGAACTACCCATTTTCCATAGGAGCCCAGGTCACTTGATATTCCTTGGGTCTCATGGAGATAAACTGTTTCCTAAGAATGTTACAAAGATAATTTGATTTCGCTTGAAATCCCTGAATTCTTATTTGTTTCCACTTCATTCTACCTCTGTCCTCAACCATATAATCAAAAAATTTTCTGCCAATGAGTTCTTCTGTGATATCTCTGATTCGGGCTAAGTTAGGATATTGTGTTAGTGGTTCATCCTTAGCCCATCTGTCATTCCAGCAATTTATCCTCTCACCATTGCCTAAAAACCATATTAATTTTTTTTTGATGATTTCCTTACAATTAATAATTGCTTTCCAAAAAGCAGAACCTCTGATTGGAACTGAGTCACTTAGAAATTCCATATTTTGAAGATACTTTTGTTTGATGATAGTTGTCCATTCATTTTCTTCACCAAAAATGAGATGCCACACCTGCTTAGCTAGTAAAGCTAAATTTATATGAGCAATTCTCCTCAGACCTATGCCCCCATTTTCCCTGGGTCTGCACACTTTGGTCCATCCTACAAGGTGTATCCTTTTTTTCTCCTCTGATCAAATCCATAAAAAATATTTTTGGAGTTTCTCAATTTTTTGGAAAACCTTCACGAGGGCTTTGAAAATGGAGAGGAAATATACTGGAATGCTTTGAAGAGAGGCCTTAGTGAGGGTCAACTTTCCTGCTTGATATAGAAGATGACCTTTCCATCAAACAAGTTTTTTTTGAATTCTTTCAATAATCCTATCCCACATTGAATCTCTCGGAGAACCAATGAAAAGAGGGAGACCAAGATACAAAGTGGGGAGGTTTGCTATATCACATCCTAAAATGTCTACAATCCTTCCTTGCATTTGAATGGGGGTGTTCAAGAAATATAACTTGCTTTTACTAAAATTAACTTTCTGACCAGTAGTGTCCTCGTAGAGTTGCAGGATGTATTTAATTATTTTGGCCTCAACCACCGATACCTTAGTCAATATAAGGGTATCATCAATGAATTGTTGGTGAAAAACAACCCTAGTGAGAGATGTTGCCTTGATTCCTGATATTAGCCTTGAACTGCAAGAATTTTTTATGGTTTTGCCCAAAGCTTCTGCCACAATGATGAATAACATGGGGCTGATAGGGTCCCCCTGCCGAATTCCTCTATGATTTTAAAAGTAACCAGTAGTTGTTCCATTAACTAGAATCGAGAAAAATGCTTTAGAAATACATTCTTTGATCAAATTAACCCATTGGTGGTGAAAACCAAACTTAAGGAGGACAATAATCATAAAGTCCCAATTTAGCTTGTCAAATTCTTTGTTCATATCAAGCTTGAGGCAAAAAATAGACCTATTAGTCTTATGAGCAGAGTGCAGAGCTTCATGAACTGTGATAACTCCATCCAAGATTGACCTACCTTGGACAGATTTTCCCTGGCATGGATCTATGATGTGGGGTAGAATATCTCTCATTCTGTTTGCAATGGATTTAGTTATGATCTTGTAAGAAACATTGCACATACTGATTGGCCTGAAGTCAGCCATTGATTCAGGGGTTTGCTTCTTAGGAATTAGAGAAATTAAATTAGAGTTGATACCTTTTGGGATATGATTGCTTTCTTGGAATTATTTGACAAAAAAAATTACATCCTCACTTACGATGTCCCAAAAAGCTTTATAGAAACGAGGGGAAAGCCATCGGGTCCTGGGGCTTTGTCTGGCTCCATGCTAAACAAGGCTTCCTTAATTTCCTCATCAGAAAAGGGAGCTAGAAGCTTAAGGTTTATATCCTCATTTATTATTCTAGGAATGGATTGCAAGAGAATAGATTTGGCCTCCTCATTGCATTGTGATTCCTGACCAAGGATAGAATTGAAATAAGTTACTGCCTCCTTTCTGATTTCTATTAAGTCTTGAGTAATAGAACCATCTAATTTTTTTAAAAATTTTATCTTGTTATTGCTTCTGTTTCTAAGCGTGGTGACGTGAAAAAAATTGGAATTTGAATCTCCATATTTCAACCAAACATCCCTTGATTTTTGCCTGCAATAGATTTCCTCACAGGACAAAATGTTATGAAACTCTACTAGTTTTGTTCGTTCCTCCTACCTAGTAGTTTCATCAGCATCACCATGTTGGATCCTCTGATAAATTATCTTCAAAATTTCAACAACCTATTTTTTATTTTCAAAGAGGTTCCCAAAGACCTCTTTGTTCCAAGTTCGAAGCTTTTCCTTAACAAAGTCATTCTTGAAAATGTTGAAAGACCATGATAACCACTTAAAGACACAATCCTAGCTCCCACAACTAAAAATTTTAGGACCCTAGCTAACCCAAGGAATTATTGCTTAAATAAATCATGAATAATAAAAAACGGTGGGACATAGTGGAAGAGTTGCATACAATGCTCTATAAGGTCCCATATTTATAAGTACATAAGACATCTCCTTATCAATAATAATTATTA
The DNA here is from genome assembly GCA_028583015.1 of Wollemia nobilis. Classification (NCBI taxonomy): domain Eukaryota; kingdom Viridiplantae; phylum Streptophyta; class Pinopsida; order Araucariales; family Araucariaceae; genus Wollemia; species Wollemia nobilis. The sequence goes on along the minus strand of JAQPPZ010000689.1, from coordinate 4,222,869 downwards.
GATGATATGGAGATGCTTTGTCTTAGGGTTTCCAATATAATGCCTCCCATCCCAAGGTCTTATATAGTATATTCAATAACATGAAGAAAATATTTATATTGATGCCCATACTAGCCTTGATTTGATTATCAAATTTTATTTTAAAAACATGTTTGTTTATAATTATCTAGTAAGGGTTTATGATCTACCATTAATGATTGCAATTTTATATAAAGTTATGGTTGTTCTTAGGCATTTGGTTGATGAAGGGCACGGTACATGTATTATGTTGCTGTTCTTAATAGATAAGCAAAATATCCCTAGAGAGAATATTTTATCCACTAGAAACCATTGCTATGATTATAATGGTCATCCATAGGATTTAATGGGCTGCATTTGGCTACCGCTTTTAGTTAGGCCTAAATAAGTAAGAGTGAAATTTATGGTATTTGATTTTAATACCAATTACAACATGCTATTGGATAGTCTTTAGAATAGTAAGATGAGAGCCATAAATTCATCTACTTGTCAATTGGTTAAGTTTACCTATGATAACAAAGTGTTAATTATATAAGGAGACTTAGATCATTGAGTATCCTATCCTCCAAATGAAGAAAGTTGCTTTATTCCTTCTATGAATGAGACAAAAAATTCCATTCTACGAACATGAGCAACAATGGACTTCTAGAGAGTAGTTGTACAATTAACACCTAAGTTTCATCTATAATGACTGAAAGATAGGTATGAATAAGAAGATGATCAACCTGATATGGATTTTATTACTTCCATTTTTCAATAGGTATTTGAAAAATTCTCGTCAATATTAAAGCCTAAGAAAAGAAAATATCATATATTATTTTATCAATGGTTGGCCAAATTACAAAAAGCCCATGAGGATTCTCCTAAGTTGAAACAAGTGACCTTTTGTGTTGATAATGACAACATGGGGAGGAAATTGCTAGTGATCTTGATAATAATTTTAATTAGGATTTTACTATCGAAACAAAGAATGCTCCCCCTAAAAACCAAATATCTGATGTTGGGGTTGGGAATTATCAAGTAAGTACAATAAAAATTCTTGTTTTAAGTAATGATGAATATTATGCTGATGTGAATCTTTGTAAAATTTCTGATATATATAATAGTAATTTATCTTCTTATTGTATATTAGAAATAACGAATATGATGTCTATAAAACTAAGCTAGACATGTATAAAATATTTATTATTCCTATTATTACAATAAAAAACCCTTCAAACATTCCAAATTCAACAAGAACCATTCCTTTACCTAGGTATTTAATAGAAGTTGAAATTTATCACTTTCAAAATTGCTATGAAGATAATCTTATTGGTTATACTGTTGCTAATAATATCTATTCCTACACTGTTCTTGTTCTATGGCAAATCCAATGTTGACTTCCCAATTTTAGAAAATTATCCACCAAAATTGTGATCACCAATTAAAATAGCAATCCCAATTAATTCAAAATTTCCTACATTTTTTGAGTCTATTCTTAGCAATCCTTGGTGATTGTCTAAGTTATAAAACTCCTATTGTGCTAAAATTATTTGGTAATTCTAAATGAATATTTATCCAGCCATGATCACCTCTTAATGTGGTAATCTTAGTTTTCCTTGAATTTTAGAGGACAATGTATTCATAGTGTTTTAATTTTATGTTAGGTACCCTTATTCTATGCCTAGACAAATTCTCCTGCTTTGACAAGTTGTTAGAAAAGTGACTTGATAGATTAGAGGAGCCTACACACTCTTGTCTAGCTAGATATTTAATTGAAGTAGAATTATCTCTTGATCTTAAATATAGGGTTGTCATGTCCACCTTGATGAATGTTTATGAGCAATTAAAGCCATAACTTTATCCCCACATACCCATATTTAACAAATTTTAGTCACATGATCAAATACTCTCTTGGCTCAAAGGTAAGGGGCATGAGGTTAAATTTGTACTTGAAATTGTATTGAATGTTCTACTCATCCCTACCCTACCTAATGATTACCATTATTGAATATTACATGCTAGAGAGGAAATAATCCCCTAACAATATCATAAGAAGACTTTTCTCAAAAATACCAATCCTAATGGGGAAGGGATAAGAGGTTTGATTATGTATATTAGGTTGAGATCAATTCTAAACTAGAGAACCTTCCTCCTGATTTATATCACTTTGAGGAGAGCAATGTCATGAATGCTAAACCTATTATAAAAATTGGCATAGGTTTCCTTGAGAAAACATGCATAGTTAAATTTGAGGCTAGTCTATCTAGGGAAGAACATACAATCGTTATTGCTTTAGTTATAAAGTATAAATATGTCTTTGTATGGAAATATTCTAACATGCCAATAATGGATGAGAATATTGTTTCCCACAATGTTTTCACATATGAGGACATAGATTTTTTTTGAAAAAAACAAATTAGATTCTCTCTTTTCATTCAAGACCTATATAAGATTGAAATTTAAGAGTTGTCATATGTTAACTTTATTAGACATCTTGATTATTTAGGACGGGTTTCTAACATCATTTCTATGAAAAATAAATAAAATAATATTATATGGATTTGTTGTGATTTTAGAAACATCAACTTGATATCTCTTAAGGATATCTTTCATTTATCTTTTGTTGATGATATTATCAACTATACCTTATGATAGTCCCTTATGTATGGCTATTTAGGGCATAACCAAATATAGATCGCCCTAAATATCAAACCAAAACAACTTTTACTACACATTGGGGAACATTTTCTATGTTGGTATACCTTTTGAATTAAAAATTTTGGAGATACTTATTAATAGGCAATGAGAACAATATTTCATGACTTAATTGGGAAGATAGTGGAGTCTTATGTTGATGATCTATTGGTTAAGTCAAATAAATAAGCTAACTACCCTGCTACCATTCATGTCATATTTGAGTGATTACATCATTATAAAGTTAGATTTAATCCAAAGAAATATGGGTTTCATATCACTAGTGGTAAGATTCTAGGCTTCTTGGTGTTTCATAGGGGCATATATGTGGACCACAATAAGATAAAATCCATCAATTCTATGCCTCCCGCTCACACTATAAAAGATATAAAATATTTTTTGGGAAATCTTAGAGCTATTAGGTGATTTATCATTGAGTTAGGATTAAAAAATTATTTGTTGAATCATTTACTTAAAAAAATTGTAGATTTCAAATGAGATGAAAGTTTTAATAAGGCCTTCCTTGAGTTAAAAAATAATAATTTATGGCCCCTAACCCTTCGTCGATCCAACCTATAAAAGCTATTTATTTTGTATCAAATACTTAGGTATCATTGGAAGAAATCCTTTCTTGAAAAAACAATAAAAATAAGGAGTATTCCATGTATTATATTAGTCAAACAATGCTGCTGATAGAAAATAGAAACACTTCCATGGAGAAGGACTACTTGTCTATCTATTTTGCTTGTGATAAGCTCTGATATTACATGTTGTATCAGATAACTTATGTGGTTATCAAAATAAATCCTCTAAGATACTTGTTTTAAAAACCATGCATCCCTAATGACACCTAATATAGAAAATGGATAACTATGATGCAAACATTTGACTCTACATCATCACCCAAAAAGTTCTTAAAGCTTAAATGATTGTTGATTAGTTGGTGGCTGCTCTCCATACAACCCAAAAACCCTTACAAGAGACACTACTAGAAGAGGATATAATGCTAATTTCTTGTGCTTCTTATGACTTTGTCATATTTTCTTCATCCATTGCCTCTAATTTATTTTAATAATCTAGTCTTGATGATATTACTTAGAAATAAAAATCTCTCTTGGAGTCTCATGAGGCTATTGAGAGATGACATAAAGCCAAGGCCAAGGACAAGATAGACACACCTTCTACTACCATATAATATTAAGAGAAAATTCATTCTCATACTTGGGTGCTTCACTTTGATGGTGAAAAGAATGAGTTTGGGGTAGGATCCAATTTATTTCTTAAATTCTTAACTTAGATAGCTATTCTTTTGAAATTCCCTTTCAATTTTTTTTGGCATCACCAATAATATTGAAAAATACAAGGTTTTGATTTAAGGGCTCCTTACTACCCAACATACAGATGTTAAACACATTAAAATATTAGGGGATTCTAAAATTGTGGTCTATCAAATTTTGGATGAGTATGATGTTAAAGCTCCACACTAATCCCTTACCTTCAGGTGGATATAAACCTAATCAATTCCTTTGAGTATTTTTATATTAAGAATTCTCCAAGGGGGAAGAATGGTAAGGCTAACTCTCTAGCTACTTTGAATAGCAAATTTATACAACATGAAAACATTAGTGAAACAAATTTTGTGGTTATATTTAATGATGAAATTATTTTTATCACTTAAAACCTAGTGGATGTGCATAAAATTGAGTTTAATGCTACTGACTACCACTTTACTTTAGATGATCATGGGTATGATGAGATTTTGTGCTTCCTTGATAAACAAATCTATCCACATATAGTTAATACTAGGCAATGGACCTTTATTCATATGACAACTTTTTGTTATGGTTTTATGTGTAGTGTTGTACTACCTATAGTGAATTCTCACTACACTCAAAAGATATACTATTTTTGGTGGTAAGAAGTAAATTATGAAGCAAGAAGACAAAGTATAGAAGAAACTTCCAATCAAGATGTGCCAAGGAGAAAAATACCAAAGTCCTAGAAAATACAAGAAATTTTAAGTATCTGAAAGTTAAAACTTATAAAAAGGTTGATTGAGGATAAGAAAAAAAACTCCCAATGCATAAAGTTTGGTAATCAAATGATATAAAGTCTCGAGGTTGATAAAAATATATGATGTCATATGGTAAAGACAATCTCATTGCACAAAAAACTTATAGTTTGTTGAGAAGTAGAGTCCTTTCTTGCAAAACAATATGGCATATATCTCAAAAATGACAACAACAACATGGGAGCCATAGTAGCAGCAACTTGCAAATCTAAAGCATTTAATAAAGAAAATATTTCACAACCACAAGAATTTATAGAAAGTGAAAGATGGCAATAATGAAAATAGTTGCTCATCCAAATATTTAGAACCATATGCTATTTTATAATTTTAGATCCAAAGACATTGGGGAGATAATTTTTTTTTTTAAATATATAACCTTGGATCATATGCAAAAATCATCTTGAAATATCTGCATGAGTTTTAGAGGGAAATCCTCCTCTTTGTAATCTATAAATATCAATAGTTTAGGCTATAAAATGGATCAACAAGCTTTCTAAATATTTTCTTTCATTTCCTCTTGTATAGTAGTATGTGTATTTTTGGATGGTCTTGTGGACAAGTGAACCCCCACTTCTGGCATAATATCCATAATATTGCTTGCATATAAAAATATACTGGAGGCCTATGTGTCTATTTTGGGTAGCTATTTATGGTTCTCATGATTTGACCCATCTCGATTATATGTGTATATATTTACAATATTTACTTATTTATGCATTTTAATTGCATATGTATGTATATTGGAGGCATATGCATATATTTTGAGTAGCCATATATGGTTCTCATGCCATGAACTAACTATTTTATGTGTATGTATTCCCTTAATTATCATCTAGGCTCATATATTTCAATGAGAGAAAGTGTTCACATTGGTGCATTATACCTAGAGCTGCTATGCAAGGGGTCTTACTTGATCTTTGGTGCATCATCAATTTGTTAGCTTAGGATATCTTTTTCCTTTATGTTATATTTGTGTAGACACCTAAAACATGTCATGTTGAGGAGGCTACTCATATGGACACCTTTTCAGGCCATATGACTCATCTTGGGCCTTCCCAAGACCTAACAATGGTTCTAACCACTCAAACAGGGGTAAATTTACCTATTTTAGCCTGAGTCATGATGTCCTTTGATATATTTAGCGCTACCATGAGGTCCTAACATAGCCACGATACCCTATGATGGCCCGCAAACCCACCATTTTGAGCCATGATGATTGATTCTATAACTAAATTGGGCTCCCTGAGCTGAGTAAAATCAGTTATGGGGAAACTATTCTTGAATGGTTATGCTTGAGAACCTTCTAGAAGTGATGCCTAGTCTCCCTAAGCCTAATTGAATCTTGGTCTTGGAATATTCAACAGCCAATTTGGTAGGTCTATATAAGGTGCCCAAAAACTTCACAAAAGGGAGAGAATTGAGATCAGTTGAATGCAATGAAGTGCTACCAGTTTGAGGAACAAAGAGAACACTCTCTCATTTGTACTAAGGTGCTATCCAAATCATATTATGATGCTTGCATATCTATCAATGGAGTTTTCAAGAGCTTGGAGGTCAAAACCCACCATTGCTCATCATCAATTCACTATGAATTTGAGACAATTCCCATGATTCAACTATGTTTCAAAACACAACGAACCTTGAACATCAATTTGATAGTCAAATTGGATGTCACCCCGCATCAAGCATGAAGGAAAATCTTATTGTTCAACAACCCTTGTGTTCCATAGCATCCCGTAGGTAGAGCCATCGAACCCTATGACGGTCAGTAGAGCCCACCGTTCTGAGGCATGATAGCCTTGTGGTGACATTTCATTTTCTATATTTTCTCAATTAGATCAATTTTAATAGCTTTCAATTTGATTTTCTAACATAGTTTAGCATCATTTATTTTAGTATTTCATGCATTTATTTATTGTTTTATGCATTTCCTTTCATTTGCATTATCATGAAATGGGCCTCATCTTGAGAGGCTTCACATTTGCTATTGATGCTTTGTAGGTGCTTTTGTGTGTAGGTTATAGGCCTTATCAGGAGCTAATCATCATCAAGATCATCCTTCTTGGCATCATCAAGTGGAGGTCGCTAGGAAAACCCTCCATAATCAGTTTTGGAAGAGCAAGAACTCTGTGGATTGCATCTTCCCATTTTGGGGTTTCATATTGTAATATTGTATCAATTGGTGAATCCCTAAGAGGGATATTTTGTAACCTCTTGTAAAGAAAATTTCCAAATTATCAATGAGAAGGGCATCATATTTTCTTTATATTTTTTTCATTATGGTTACTTAATATTTCTCATTATTTGATTACATATTACATAGTTAGATGCATGGTTTTTGCTACTTTATAATGGTGATCACAGGTGGGAACTATTCCCACAATCTCCTAATTTATCGCTAACTTGTGGTTTTCTTGTTTCTTGAACTTTTAGGTACCACTGTTCTGAGTTGGTGTGGCTCACAGTCACCATCACCATACCCTCTGATGACCAGCAGAGCCATCACTCTGACCTCTGATGGCCTTAGAATAGAGTGCAAAAAATCAAATTGTGACATCTTCATCGAATGATTGGCTACACCTGTAAGTAGATTTATGCTTGATTTTACTACTTTTTATAGAAAAAGGTAGATTAGCATTTTAATTTGAAAATATAGAGAAACTTCGAAGAAAATTTTAAGTTTCAATTTATTTACCTATTTCCATCCCAAGGTACAACAACCTCTGCCACTAGCCATGTTGGGTTACAATAACCCCTATTTTTGATCGATTCCTATGTATGATGGCCTCTACTACAAACCATTTTACATAGAGATGACCCTTGATTAAACTGATTGTTAGGGTTTGCTTGCATGTGGCCTACTTAAAGGTTGTTTTCATTTAGGTTTGCACTATCAAATTTTTGAAATTAAAATATTTTTATTTATATATTTGAGAATTTGAAATGTATTTTATGCATTAGTGAAAATTCATTGTATGCTCTATTTTGCATTTTGCTTTTGCATAAAATAAAAGGAATCCACACACACATCACGTATCAAATTTAACATCAGTGAGTTGGAAGTGACATCCAACCATTGATCAAGACCAATGATGGCCTTCATCACCACTTGTTTGGCTTGTATTATGGATTTTTGAACCCTATTTTGGCCAAGGCCAGCTCCAAGAACCATCGTAGCCATGGAAAATTGCATGCACTCTTCTTTGGAAGGTGTATAGCTAACCATGATGAATTGGGTGAGGACTGGTAGGACCTATGCTCCCTCATCGGATATGGGCTTCATCTCCATATTTTTATGGGTTTCATAGTCTGGACTTCATCACCAGACTCGTGTGTGAGAGCATATAGGTGAAAACCCTTTAACTCAAGTATATACATCAACAATATTCAAACTCGAACAAGAGAAAGGTAAGAAATTCAATGAATCATAACACACAAGCCAATTTTAGGAAACACAAATAATTCTTAAATGAGATAATCATTTGTATACTTTGTTTGTTTCCTAATCACATGCATAATAAAGATAAAAATGGTCACTACATGAAGCCATGCCTAGTTACAAATTGAGGCTACTAGTAATGCATGTGAAGGCTCAGAACACCTTCGATATAGCCCACATGACCTACCTTTACTTGAATGACATTCAGGAAGTCATCATGGAGATAACTCTACCCATGAGGGATCTACTCATCGAGAGACCCCTACTAGGAGGACTCCTATGGGAACTCCTCATGACCAAGATGAGGATCCTTCTAGACCTCATTCATCACATGTTATTCCTAGACAAGATCCACCCATATGAGGGGCCTAATAGAGGGGTTGCATGCATCCATGTACCCATATGATCTACAAACCCTTTCGAGCTTGGTGTAGAGTACATGCCCTTGCTTAGTCGATATGGGGGAGCTACTCCTCCTGACCAACCTTGGAAAAGTCACAAGTTAGATTTTCTAGATAGGTATGGTCCTAATCTAGCTCGTAGAGCACCTTCTTCCACTCATTCTCATTTTGAGAGTGGATGTGATGAAGATATAGTTCATCCTATTCATACATGGGAGAGTGTTCCACTTGAACATGACATACTCCTGCACCATCATTACATGAGGATATCACCCCTAGGGTTGAACATAGAGTAAATGCAACCTCAATTGATCAAGGTAAGAGGGTAGTTGTCCCTTCTACAAGAACTAAAATAGCCAAAACCCCTTGTATTGATATGAGAAGTAATCGACCACACATAATGGATCACATAGATCGGCTACCTAGACCTAATACTAGTTAGAGAGAGCAATTGCTCCAATATCAATTGGAGGATTTGCATCATGAATGAGAACAATTAGATCATGAGCATGTAAAACAATAGAGATTACACCACCAGTGGTTGTATGAACATAGACTGCATGAAGAAAGGATCTTAGAATAGAGGTTATATGAAGAATAATCATGTAGGGTAGCTCATGATGAGGTGCCCACACCTACTACTTATAGGCAACAACTCAACATGAGGTGCACTGTGCATCATCAAGAGTTGCCTCCTAGGTAGATAAACACCCATCCTCTTCACACCTCTATGCATAATTCTTGGTAAAGATAGTGCCTAGCACCAAACCCATCAGAATATGAGGTATATGAAGAGATAAAAGTAGATGAACAAGACCAAACATATCCTAAGCCATCTTGTGAAGACTTGGTGAATGATCATAATCCACCAACTCAATCAAACTAAAACCTTCCACCACCTGCTCCCAAGAAATCTCTTCGAGAGAATGAGATAATTTCATCATAGGCCTACAAAGTTCTCACTAAGTGAATTCAATCACTTGAGAAATAGGGAGTGGGTTACCAAAAACCCACTCTAAGAAAATTATATAATCAACCCCTTAATCCATCTGTGCCTAGTCCAGCTTATCCAGAGCATTTTGAGATGCCTAAGTTGGATAAATTTAGGGGGATGATGATGCCCAAGAGCACGTCACAAGTTTCATGAACTTGTGTTTTCAGCTCCAAGACAATGATGCTTTGCTATTGTGCACATTTGTGATAACACTCTCTGGCTCTACCTTGGAGTGGTACAATCAATTACCTAGACACAACATCTCTAGCTTTGAATAACTAGCCAACACCTTCCTCGAACGCTTCTCTTTTAGAGTTAAGAAGAAGGCTAACTTGTCTGACTTGTTGAATCTATGTCAATATGATGATGAGCCAATCATGGACTATGAAAACATATGGTACAAGATCATGTCAAAATTACCATTTACCATCCCTATTTTTGAATTAACATGGATGTTCACCAAGAGCTACTCTAAGCACATATCATTGCTATTACAATTGTAGTAATACCAAACTTTTGAAGAAGCTTTGGTGCAAGCCAAAGTCATTGAGGACATTAAGGTCTAGGAGGGAGACATTAAGCTTTAAAAGAAAGAGTGGAACAAAAACCCTCATAACAACAATCATCAATGAAACTAGCTCTTATTAATTAGATTGTTCTGAATGTTCCAAAAGTGGAGAAATCCCAATAATAGCCTAACTATCAGGCTCAACCCCCTCTGATGTAGTATAATAAATAATGCCAATGCAATCAAGGTTAGGACAAACAATATCATTCACCTCATACATACATGCCATTACCTGAGTCTTTGGCATCCTTATTTAATAGATTATGTGAGGCCAAGGTGATAACATTACCTAAGATTCACCTCCTAGATCTATCCCACCCTAAGCCTAAAGGGTATAGAGAGGATCAATATTGCTCTTATCATAGATAGAATGGACATGATATCCAAGGGTGCTATGGTTTTAAAAACCTAGTACAAAATATGCTTGATAAGAACCAGTTACAGATAGATAATCCTCTAGCCCTAGATAATCAATAATTAGGAATATTTAAAGAGCCCTTGCCCAACCATGAGGTCAAGGGTAATCAAATGGGGCATGTCAATGAGATTCACATAGATCCACCCATGTAGGGGTTCATTGGTATGATTAACATAGTAACCCAAAATAGAAGGTATAACCAACCTGAGCCACCTGTAGCTCCCATTCGAATACCTATTACACCCCAACAAAGGCCAATGCAAAATCTATTACCAGGTCCACCGGCACAACCGATGATTACTATCAGAAATAGACTGACTCAGAGTCTACAAATGACCTCAGCTAAGCTCTCAATTTATGAGCTTATTGTTCAATCCCCTAGGCATAGGGAAGTGCTCATGGAGATTCTAAAATCCATTGAGCTTCAGCCTTAGGACCCCAATGCATTCACTAACTTTGTGGGGCATGTCCAAAAATGCAAAGAGCCTATGATCACTTTCTATGATCATAAAATCAAGCAAGTTCTAGCTAATGTAGTGGATCCACCATTGCATATAATCACTTGTATAAATCAAATTCTGTACAAGTGAGTGTTGATCGATACAGGCTCATCGATCAACATCATAATGATGACCACACTAGAACATCTAAGCATTCCAACATCACATATCATGGCATCCATATTTACACTATGAGCATTTAATGATGCCTTATGCTCGATGGTTGGTACCATAGTCTTACCTATTTAGGTGGGACTAAAAACCATTTCCATCTTATGCCATGTGTTGGAAGGTATGATGCAATATAATATATTGCTCGATCATCCTTGGATCCATGATATGAAGTGTATTCCTTCCATTTTACATCAGTGCATTAAATATGTTCATGAAGGAAATATTCATGTCATCCCCTCAGATGATGAGCCCTTTAAATATGTTAACCAAGTTAGTAATCTGAGAGAGTTCATCTTACCATCAATGCATCTGGACATAAGATCTAGTTCACCTATTAAGCATCTAGAGTACAAATCTAAAGTAGTGTATGCTGACCCATCCACTTTAGCACCACCATCATCACCAAAAAAAATACCTACTTTTGATAAACCATCTTCATCATCTGATCCAAAGATCAAATAGAAGCTAAAGGCACCCATGGTCGATGAGCCTGAAGTCATCCCCCATGTCTCTACCATAGATATTCTTATTCCCATGGAAGAGGAAGAGTCACCTGACATGATGGAGGATATACCTCAACCTGCATCCCCTACTTCATCGATGGGATCATCCACGCCTTAGGTGATGGTGCATTTAGTCAATCCCAGACTCATAGAATATTTGGTTCAAAATGTGACTTTCATGCCAATTATCGAGTCTATGCAAGATATGGGGAGACCTCATGTTCCCTCTTTTCCCATTGGGATGGTGGTGCCTTTAGGTATACCTCCCAATCAAACTAATTTTATCTATGGGGGTTTTGACCAAGCCTCAAATCATTCTCCTGTTATCCATCATGATGATGAACCTTTTATAGGAAATATCTATTACCTGTCAAACCTTGAATTTGCTCTATGATACTTCTACCATTTCCATTGGTATGGTAATGGTCTAGGTCTATATGAGTAGGGTCGTAGAACACCCTTCCAACCATAATACTAGTTACCTATAGATAATTTTGGATTAGGGTATTCTATATACGTATTGGATGAGCTCCTAGCTGATTCCTTATAATGCCTAAGCTTAGGCTTTGGGGAAGACATTGATTGGAATCCATATGTTGACCCCAACCCTTCTCATTTATGGAGGGATCATCACCCAATCACCATGGTTGCTATAGAACCACCTATAGTATATCATGAGTCCATTATAGAAGAGGAATATGAATCAGAATATATTTCTGAGAATGATTGGGTAGATGAAGATGATGAATATGAGGATGCAACTAAAATTGCCTATTTAGGTCCTCACCACCTTCATCATCTCAACAACTCCATAGGAGATGTTGAACCTATTAGACACCCTATGGATATGGATGAAATCTATCATAGGGCTTTCTTCACTCCACCTAATTGGAGATAGTTGCTTCCCCTTGAGGATCCCATTGTCCTATCTACTCCTAGAGTAGATCTCAAGATTCCCATACCTCCTAAACCACACCTAGAGCATGGAGAGCAACCAACAATTAATAGGTCCTACCCTTATGATCATGGAGATCACCAATTATCCATTAATATGATCTCCATTGATTTAACCACACCCCTCCATAATCCAAGTGACCCCTCAAAGTCATTGCACCTCAACCTTGAGGCCATTGACTTTGATCATGCTACATCACCCCCATCACCTGAGGAGTTCTTCCCATGTGAAGAAATGCTTCAACCATTCCATTTTTGTCCAGGTTGTGCTCATGATGTCTACAATGTTAAGGTCGAATCTAAAATGATAGATCACCCAAACCTAGCAGATGACATCCATATGATCCCTACACCTCACCAACTTGAGGAGGGATCTCATATGTCAATAGAGGAGACTTTCAATGTGGATATTGGTAATGATCCAACTAATCCTAAGAAAGTCAAATTTGGAGAAAGTCTATCTCTTGAGGAATGAGCCATCCTCATACCTCTATTGATAGAGAAGTCAAATATTTTTGCTTGGTCATACAAAGACATGTCAGGTCTAGATCCAAAATTGGTTACTCATAACCTTTCATTGGACCCTAATATGAAACCTATCAAGCAAAAACTAAGAAATATGCATCCAACCATCACTTTGATGGTGAAAGATGAATTGCAAAAGTTGTTGGATGTAGAGTTTATTCAACCCATCGACTATCCAAAATGGGTATATGAGAACAGTACTGAATAGAGGAGGATCTATATTTGTATAGATTTTAGAGACCTAAATAAGGCAATGCCAAAGGATGCATTCCCATTGCCCAACATCGATGCTCTTGTAGATGCAACTATAGGTCATGAGATGTTATCCCTCATGGATGGTTTTTCAGGTTATAATCAGATTTGGGTCAAACTCGAGGACCAACATAAAACAACCTTCACCACTCCATGGGGAACATTTTGTTACAAAGTTATGCCATTCGACCTTAAAAATATTGGTGCCACCTATCAACGGGCCATGACATACATTTTCCATGACTACATGCATAAAATTCTAGAAGATTACATTGATGATTTGCTTACCAAATCATTATTGCATGAAGAGCACACATTTTGTGAAAAGTCTTTGATCACTTGATAGAGCATAATGTCAGGTTGAATCCTAAGAAGTGTGTTTTTGATGTTACATCAGGAAAACTCTTAGGATTCATAGTCTCTAAATGAGGGATCAAAGTCGATCCAACAAAAGTCAAAGCTATTTTAGAAATGCTTCCCCCAACAAACATCAAAGAACTTCGAAGCCTACAAGGCAAAGTAGCATCCATTAAGTGCTTCATAGCATAGTTATCGGATAAATATTGACCCATGAATCGACTGCTACATAAGGGGGTCCCATTCAATTGGGATGAAGACTATCAAAAGGCTTTTGCTGAGATCAAACAGTACCTATTGATATCACTAGTATTAGCTCCACCTCGACTAGGTGTACCTTTCTTGCTATATATATCAGCCATAAACTTTGCCCTGGGAACCATGTTAGCCCAGAAGAACAAAGAGAACAAAGAACATGCTATATATTACATTAGTCACACCTTGGTCAGCTACGAGCTAAAATATGCATACGTTGAAAAGCTCTGTTTAGCAGTGGTGTTTGCTACCAAAAAGCTATGCCATTACATGCTAAGTCATACCACGTATGTTATATCCAAAGAAAATCCTTTGCGGTACATGATGAGTCAAACTTATCATAATATACATACCACAAAGTGGATCATGCTATTGATAGAATTTGATCTAGAATTTATCAGTCAAAAGTCCATCAAAGGATAGGTCATAGTTGATCAACTGGTAGAGGCACCTCTTCAGGATGATAGGCCTCTTGTCATAGAACTACCTGATGATGCAGTATTTGCATTATCAGAGTCACCCAAACCTGAAGAACTAGATAACAAAGTAGATATGACTTTGTTCTTCGATGGTTCCAAGTGCGAGCAAGGGGGTGGTGCAGGGATTATGTTTTTCATGCCATAAGGAGCTCCTATGCCCTTGTATTTTAAACTCAATTTCCCTTGCACCAACAATAATATTGAATATGAGGCTCTAATATTGGGTCTCCAAATAACTATCACCATGAAGATTAAAAAGCTAAATATCTTTGGTGACTCCTTGCTCATAGTAAACCAAGTGAAAGGAATTTATCAATGTAGATGTCCCATCCTGAAAGCTTACAAAGAGCTTGTGGACACATATCTAGCCCAACTGGATTGGTATGACATCAAGGTAGTCCCTCATACATCTAATCAATTTGTGGACACAATGGCCTCTTTGGGATCCTTAATCCCTTAGAATCCTTCCATCGATTTTACTACCATCCATGTCAAAATGCTCTCATAATCAGTGATGTTGCATGAGGCTCCAAGCAACAAGGAATCAGTCCACATGATTCAGATAGAACCAAACCATGAATGGTTCTACAAAGCCCAAGACTTTCTAAAATAGGCATCCTGGGGGTCCTTGATCTCGTAGGGTCCTTCAAATAATGGTACTACCATTCATCATAAGGTTATCTCCCAATATACATTTGTGCATAATGAATCATAATGAGAACAAGTTGTTCAGTCAGTAGAAGCTCTAGCTTATCAGGATTGGCTCATCCAATTAAAATATTACCTAAAACTTGGAAGTATCCCTTAGGGATTATCACATGCTATAAAATGAGCATTTAAATAGAAAGTGATTAGATATGTCTTGCTAGGAGATATTCTGTATCGATGGAGCTATGATGGAGTCCTCCTTCATTGTCTTGAGCCCCAAGAATCTACTTGGGCAATATCGTAAGCTCACGATGGTACCTATGATGGCCATTTTAGTGGTATGGCTATCATTAAGTACATCCTTAGAATGGGCTATTATTGGCCCATGATGGAGAAGGATTATTGTGCATATGTCAAGAAATGCATTAAGTGTCAACATCATGCTAATCTCATGCACCTACCATCTCAGGCCTTGCAATCGATTCAATCGGCTTGGCCTTTTTCTTAGTGGGGATTCAATCTAATTGGGAAGATCTCTCCTCCTTCTTTGAGCTACCACACATTCATTATAATGGCCATTGAGTACTTTACCAAATGGGTGGAAGCAATCCCTTTGACCACTATGACTGGAGCTTGTATTGTGGAGTTCATACTCCATAATATTATATGTCATTTTGGTATCCCATCCAAAATCATATCGGATAATGGAACATCATTTAAGAATAAATATGTGCGGGCTTTAACATCTAGATATAACATTCAACATAACTTTGCAACACCATATTATCCACAAGAAAATGGGCAAGCAGAGGCCTCTAATAAAATCGTAGTTGCCATATTGAAGAAAATCGTTAAGGATAATCATAAGGATTGGCACCTTCAATTACCTCTAGCTTTATGGGCTTATCACACTAGCATTCGGACTCCCACTAGGGCAACCCCATTTTCTCTAGTATATGGCACTGAGGCCATTATGCCCTTGGAATTAGAAATTCCATCATTGCGAGTCTCATTGAAAGAGTTCATCGATGATGACACATCGTGACAAGCTCACCTTGATCAATTGACCCTTCTTGATGAATGATGAGTGAATGCTCTTGAGCATCTCTACGTTTATCAGGATCATCTTAAATGAGCTTATAATATTAAAGTCCATCCAAGAGACTTTAAGGTTGGGGATCTTGTGCTTAAAGAGAACCAATAGAACTCAAACCTACCACCTCATCTAAGAGATAAATTTATGGCCAATTGGTTAGGTCCCTTCATCGTAATAGAGAAGATAGGACCTAGAACTTATCGCCTAACCTCGCTAGAAGGTGTTGAGGAGCCTGAACCTCTCAACATTCTTCACCTATGGGCATTTTATACTTAAGTCATAAAACAATCAAAATCACAAAAACAATAAAAAATCATCAAAATTCCAAACAAATTAGAAAACATAAAAACACAAAAATAATACAAAACATTAAAATACAAAAATATTTACATTATGCTATCATGCATTTCATTATATGCACTCATTAGTTGCATTGCATTAGGCATATTCATCCATTGCATTTGCATTAGGATAGGTTGTGTTTACATTCTTATGAATGACACCATGTTTGTATGTCAATCATGAATCCACATATCCTTATCATTCATATTTCCATTGTGAGTAACTATGTTTTTCAACACATCTAATGAGTTGCTATAAGGTGTATACTAGGGTTTTCGGTCATTCAGCCATCCCTAGTTATCTTTTCAGATTTTGTAGAAAGCTATCTTGGCTTTTGGAGGTAAGGTCTAGTTTTGATAGTACCTTGCATATGTCAAAATCCCAACACAATTTTACACATTAACAATCCTAGTTTGAACAAGGAAGGATGACACTACAAAGTGGTCCTGGTCACCTTAAGTGAAAGGTTTTCCTTGCTCATATTATTATGCGCATGGTCTAGAATGTTGATCATTGACAAAAGGACAAGCTCCCCCCTACCCAAATAATCCCTTGCTCTTCCACAAAATGAGCAAATTCCCAAAGCAAAGAAAAATAAATAGTGATTTTCATCACTAAGCAAATCCCTTGCTCAAAAAAAAAAAAATAGTGGTTTTCACCACTAAGCATGAGCAAGTATCCCAAGTAATTAAAATAAAATAAGGGGGTAATGAGCTTGAATCCCTAGAATCTTTAGTATTCAAATGCCATGGGGTGATCTCCATTACAACAATGGGTTGAATGAAACCTACTTGGAAATGGAGTAGCCTTACACATGGTGATATGTCTATCACATTAGTGACCTTCTTTTGTATAGACCAATGTTATCTTATGGATGAGCTAGCTTTAGGTGGCTTGTATTGCCTAGTAGTCTAGTCTAACTACATCCAAACTTAGGATCATGATGACCATATGGTGATCCTCATTATAACAATGGGTTGAATGAAACCCTCCTGGAAATGAGGTAGTCTTATGCCTCATCTAATATATTCACTTTGCACACATAGGGATAGTGAATATCTGGGTCTTCTTAATAGGCTTGTATCTTTCAGGAGTCTTGTGTAGTCATTATACAACTTTTGATCAATCAACTAGGGTGTTTGAGTCTCATGGAAAACCTCAAAAATTCCCCTAATAGCAACAAATCATCTCATCAAACAATCATAATTTTCCTTATGAACTTTTGTTTATTAAGGGGTGTTCATAGAATAGGATAGATACCAGATGGATATCAACAATGATATTTAGATGACCATTGACTATTTTATGCATATATTTTAGTTTGCATAAGCTTATAGGGAAAGCCCCTACATCTCACATCATTTCATCTCACATATGGATGTATACATGATTAATTCTTATGATAAGAGTTAACATTTTCATTCATGATTTTCATACATTCTATGGTGTCTACCATTAGTTTGTTAAACACAAATTAGATTCATTCATTATGTTTTAAGTGATTAAAGCATACAAGTTCATTTGCATTAGACCATCCACATGAAATTAATGCATTACATACATTACATCCACCATATCATATAATAGAAATTAAATGCATAATCAATGAAACAAATCAAAATATGCATTTAACATTAACTACTACATCCATATAAGCATACATAGTAGTACATCTATACATCTAGATCATAAAATCTAATCATACATCAATCATTTAACTATTGCATGTCATTAGTACATCACATATATAAAACATTACATCATCATATAAGCATTACATATATCAATGCATCCATAAACATAAATTAAAACCATAACACATAATGAGCCATAAAAGAAGATATCATATATATGTGTGAATATGTCAAAGTACATAGTGGTACAAAAATTCTCGTAGGCTACAACTATGTAGGTCCTCAGACCTTACACTCAAAATGATAAATACATAATGTAATATCAAGTGGGCTTACACCCCTTGAGTCACCTCCACCCTCAACCCCATATCTACGAGGCTTATTAGAGCTAACACCTACCGATATCTCTGATCATGAAACTAGCCTATGATTGGGCTGCATTGATGACTACCTAGACTCACTCTGCCTACTCTGGTGGGAGCCCCCTACTATAGACCTCTTTGGTAGAGTGCCATCACATAGCCTAACTCGAGTCTCTAGGGCAATGATATATGCTACATCTACCTAGCATTGAGCCATAGTTTCCTCTACCGAGGCTTTATAATCTCTTAATATCTGCATCCACCTAATGGCCCCTGAGTGGTTGGAGTAGATGGTGTAGCCTAGCTATAGTTATGGTTACTAATTGTACCTTAAGAGTATCGCTCTTCATGGTCCTAGCATCTGTCTCAGTGGTCTTGGCTTCTATTTGTGCACATAGAGTCTCTATCATCATCCTAGGTGTATCCACGTAAGCCTAAAGAGTAGATCTCTCCTTAGTATATCCCCACCACTACTACTATCCAGTATTGAGCTGACTCTAGGTAATCATGAGACTAGTATCCCACTCTACTAATCACATCTGTGAGGTCTACAACTATGTTTGTACACTCTACAACTATACCTGTAGCTGTGCTACCTCATCTATCGAGGCATCCTTTGCCCTCCTCCTCTACTTAGGGCTCATCTATCTATCTTACAACCTACCCCCACTCTCCCTCTATCCTATGATGAATCCATTGCTCATCCCCATCACCACCCTCCTCCGCTATTACCTCTCTAGGTCTACCCATAGGACTACCACCCTACCATAATTGAGTGACCCACCAGGTATCATACTCTATAGTGGTCCTTGGATCCTCTAAACTCATCTCTACCACTATAGGGTCCACCTCATCTGATAGTGCCTCCACTTGAGGTAACTCAAGTTGTATCTCATCCTTATGATGATGATAGAGGACTAGATCCTCTGGGATATCCTACGCAATCCTGAACTATCGAGTCACTCGAGAGTAATGGAAATACTCTCTCTCAGTCCCATGGCATCCGATGAGCCATCTCCTATATATGACTCTAGCTAGGTATCCTATCACCTCAGGCTAATCAGGGTAATCTAAATAAGACCTCTAGATAATCTACTCTTACTGAAGTCTATCTAATGACCTAACATAGTGCACCACTCTACCCCACTCTGGTCGACTCTATCCAACCTCTTGATCCCATGGCCATCAAGCTGTGTAACCTATATTCGTGTCTCCTAGATCTTCTCAAGACATTGGTAATCTGATGGGTCGATCCACCCTAGATGTGCTCCCATCCCTAGATCTGGAGCAATAGACTACATCCCAATCCCACTCACTGTCGATGTTGTATCTCATACAACTCATCATATAGGTGTACCAAGAGTGTACTCCCCCATGCCATAATGATAGGCTCCTCTAGATCACACTCCACTAAGTCCTGTACCATGTCTAGGAGGTTCCAAGGGAACCTCACTCCTAAGGAGTTGGGTAGTAGTACATTAGAGATAATGTACATAGCTATCACCTACCATCTAGAGAAGATGCATGCCTCATACCACCTACTAACTAGGGCCCCACCATGGTCTATATCTATGAGGGCCTCATCTGCCCTATCACCAAAAACTTGTTGCATAACCCTTGATCGATCTCGAATATGAGTAGAGGTAATCACCCATCCCTCAATGGGGATCCTATAAATCTGGTAGACATCCTCTAATATCACCATCATCTCACCCATCGAGAGATGAAATGTGTTGGTCCTACTATCCCATCGATGAGCTAGGGTCATGAGATAAGCCTGATCTAACATCACATTCAATAGGTGCACAACTTGTTTGAGGCTGATCATCTCAAACCACTCCCAATCATCATCATCAAGCATCTCTCATAGCTCTAAAAATAGGTTAGGCTCCCTAGCCTGAGCTATCAAATTCTAAATCCCAACAGATCATAAAAATCAAAAAACTTAAAAAATCAATATCAAAAATTAAAAAAATAAAAAAATATAAAAAAATATAAAAAAAATCATAAAAAAATAAAAAATAAAAAAAAATAAATCCCTAAAGTGTTGGTCGTTTAGGGCCCTGATAGTCGCCATCGCCATTGTCGAACCTGTGATGGCCACCGCCAACGATTAATTTTTTGACTATTGGAATTCAAACATGGCCACTAGCCCCCTTGATGGCCCCCTTTTGGCTAGACGGGTATTGCTCCTACCTAGGACGATCCTGTGGTGGCCCCCATGAGGGGTCTTTTCCCAACCCAAAAATGCAAAAAAATTAAATATCTAACCTACCCTTAAGCTAACCTAAGCTAAATTCCTAGACTAGGGGTGAGGTTCATTACCTATAGTTTAATGTGGTTCATTTAACCCATTAATTAGTGAAGTTCATTTTAAATTTCACAATTCACGAGAGTCGGATGGAGAGTCTACCTTAGGAGCTCTGGCTCCACCACTCATCGAAGCCTCAGGCTGATCCGTCATGATGGTCTATCTTGATCTCAATAGAGTTTTGTATCAATTTATCTCTCTCCTCCCTTAGAGCTCACTTTTCTCTCACTGCTAGCTGGTAAAATGATAATAAAAATTCCCAAAATTCCTTTTATATTTTCTAAAATTGGCAGCCATTCCTCTAAAGGATGGTCACATTTTGGTGCAACCGTTGTACCCCATGATGACCCTAAAATTTGAACATCACCACCATTGTACCCTAGGATGACCTCCAGATAACAATAAATGCATTCATTTTTTCAACACCATGGGCTTCAAATTGGACATTTAAGCACATCTACCGGTCCACTTTCATCAAAAATTTAAAAATTAACAAAAAAATCAAATAAACAAAATCTCAAATGCACCTCGTACCTAGTTATTTACCCTATACACTTGGCGGTTGCAACGACTTGCTCTCCATGCAATCTGGTAAGATGAGTAAATTACCATAAGGTCATTTGAACCAAATCATTCATTGATAAATTGAAATGTCTTCACTTCAATCCCCAAGAAGGCCATGTGGCTGGACTGCTCCATGGGAATGAGGTGTACATTTCATTCTTCTATGAAATTTCATCAAATCATCGAACATAGTGATTCACCTCAAGCTTTAATTGAATTGCTATCATCTTGATTCCCTAAGAAAGCCATGTGGCTAGACTGCTCCATGGGATAGAGATGTACAATTACTTATCATGGTCGAAATCACAGCTGTAATAGGACTTTCCCTTTACAATTGTTATCATCTTGCAATGCTCAAAACAAGCCATCATGGTCAAGCGACTCGTCACTTTCATCACTTGCCATTTCCTCATCGACTCATCGCTTGAGGGGGTAGTCATAATCAAATAATTCATAATCAAAATCAACAATTAAACACTTAATCATGCAAATTGCGTTCATCCAAGAATCATTGCTAACAACTATCATAAAGCTACCCTATTTGCTAGGGAAAAAGCAAAAATGATAATCTAAACCTTTGTCAGTCTGAACTTACGGTCCTCGTAGCTTGACAACGCTACCCGTATGCCTACCAGATTTGTTAAAGTTTTACTCAAATTAAGCCTACCCATTTTGTTGGAGGTAATGATTCAAAGATGTATGCTCTTTCCATGATTGGGGCATCTAAAGTTGACCAGATCAATGAACATCAATCAACCTGCAATGTGATGTTAGGTTGTCTATTTTTTCTCAGTGTTGTGCTTTCACACAATGCATCTCAAAAAGGGGTATCTGTAGACACCTAAAACACGTCATGTTGAGGAGGCTACTCATATGGACACCTTTTCAAGCCATATGACTCATCTTGGGCCTTCCCAAGACCTAATAGTGGTTCTAACCACTCAAATAGGGGTAACTTTACCTATTTCAGCATGAGCTATGATGTCCTTTGATAGCTTCAACTTCATCATGATGGTCCATGATGGCCTCACCATGGCTATGGTATCCTATGACATCCCGTAGACCCCTAGCTCCGATCCATGACAAATGAGTTTGTAACTAACTCGAGCTTCTTGAGATGAGTAAAATTAGTTACATGGCAACTGTTCTTGAATGGTTATGCTTGAGAACCTTCTAGAAGTGATGCCTGGTCTCCTTGAGCCTAACTGAATCTTGTTCTTGGTTTCTTCGATAAGCTAAGATGCCAATTTGGGAGGTCTATATAAGGCACCCAAAAAATTCATAAAAGAGAGAGAATTGATATCAATTGGATGCAACAAAGTGCTACCAGTTTGAAGAACAAAGAGAACACTGTCTCATATGTACTAAGATGCTATCCAAATCACATTATAACCCTTGCATATCCATAAATGGAGTTTTAAAGAGCTTGAAGGTCAAATCCCACCATTACTCATAATCAATTCACCATGAATTCGAGCCAATTCTCATGATTGTGTTTCAAAACACAACGAACCTTGAACATCAATTTGATAATAAAATTGAACATCATCCTACATTGAGCATGAAGGAAAAAATTATTGTTCGATGGTTTCGTGCTCCACAGTGACCCACAGGTGGAGCCATCGAACCCTTTGACAGTCAGTAGAGCCCATCATTCTGAGCCATGATGGCCTTGTGGTGACATTTCATTTTCTATATTTTCTTAGTTAGATCAGTTTTAGTAGCATTCAATTCGGTTTTCTAACATAGTTTAGCATCATTTCTTTTAGTATTTCATGCATTTCTTTATTGTTTTATGCATTTCCTTTCCATTTGCATTATCATGAAATGGGCCTCATCTTGAGAGGCTTCACATTTGCTATTGATGCTTTGTAGGTGCTTATGTGTGCAGGTTACAGGCCTTATCAGGAGCTAATCATCATCAAGATCCTCAATCTTGGCATCATCAAGCGGAGGTCGCTAGGAAAACCCTCCATAATCAGTTTTGGAAGAGCAAGAACTCTGCAGATTGCATCTTCCCCCTTTGCGTAGGGTTATGCATAAGGGGTTGGACTCAAAATGTACTTGTAAAAAATGGCAAATCCTAATAAAAATAAAGGCGAATCATGGTGAATCCTAAGTAAATAAAATCAATCATCTTCACACCAAAATTTGGGGTATTTGAAGCCCTAAAACATAAGGTCATATTTGGGGTAAATTTTGACCTATTAAATCATCTTATAAATTCATAAAAATACCACCATTAGATCAGGATCAAAAAGAGCTTTCCAATGAGTACAAATATGCCTATGTTTGGATATATATTGTGGCAAATTGACCCTAAGAAAAAATTGGTCCTAAAAATTTTAGGCGAATGGGCTGACATCGAGGGTCCTCATATTCGCCAATTTCCAATTTTGGAAATCCTAATATTCTCCCAATTTGTGAATATTTACCACTATGCATAACCCTGCCTTTGGGGTTTCATATTATAATATTGTATCAATTGGTGAATCTCTAAGAGGGATATTTTTTAACCTCTTGTAAAGACAATTCCAAATTATTAATGAGAAGAGCATCATATTTTCTTTATCTTTTTGTCATTATGGTTACTTAATATTTCTCATCAATTTGATTACATGTTACATAGTTAGATGCATGGTTTTTGCTACTTTACACTTTGATTTTCCTATATTTGCTCCCTAGGATTTTTTCTTCCATGCTATTATATTAGGAAAGTGCACCTAAATATGACATCTTAACAAGGAACCAACCTTGTAAGAACTCTCAAAGGCCCTTGATTGAGCCAAACCCCATGCTCTCAGGATTGGCCCTATTGTGTCACTTTGTGTG
Organism: Wollemia nobilis; assembly: GCA_028583015.1. Lineage (NCBI taxonomy): Eukaryota > Viridiplantae > Streptophyta > Pinopsida > Araucariales > Araucariaceae > Wollemia > Wollemia nobilis. The sequence continues at coordinate 4,198,496 of JAQPPZ010000689.1, read as the reverse complement.
AGGTACGATTGTACTAATTCCATTCCATGGGATAATTAGAGAGGATAATAGTCTAATTGCACATCCAATGAGATCCTAGTGACATATCTATGGTTATGGAGCTTGACTCTCTCTCTAATTCAAAGGTCTTGTTTTCAACTGCACTTGGAACCACTCCATGAAGGGGGGTGTAGGGGGGAAATGCCTTCCTAATTATGTTACTAGGGGAGTATAGGGGGGTAACAACATTTTATGGATCCTCCCCTTGGCGGGGGTTCGAGGGCAGCATCCCTAAAGCCAAAAATAGATGTATTTTTCTCTTTGTAAATCTAGACCATTTATTATTAGGTCATAGATTGAATTGTAGATTTTATGTTGGCAGTTTTTCCCTAAAATTATAACTCTCTTTTATAAGAGGATGATGTATAATTGTTGTAGTGTAGTGTAGCACATTGATAGATGGTGAGAGAAAGAAGGAGAGGTTACAACGGATTTGATGTAGGTTGTATTCCTTCATTTTTCTGGATGAAATATAAGACCTAGTTATTTTTGTTGGAAATATTAAAGTACATTGGTTGTCATTTATGTCAAAGAGAGCTTGGTATGACAGAGATATTCTCCTATAGTTGATAATTATGCAAAGGCAAGGTTTAAAATAAAGCCCATGGTTTAAGAGAGAAGAGATAATATTATAATTTTTAATATTATAATATTTAGTCCAAAAGGACTTATTAAAAAGAGGAATAAAAGTGCATAAAATAATAAGTCCTTTGAAATAGGACTGCAAGTAGAAATATTATTTAACACCAAGGTTAAATACTATAATAAATAATATTTAACACCAAGGTTAAATATTATATTAAAAATAAAATAAATTTGAATTATAAAAGGTGCCAAGAATTCGAATTTAAAAAGGTGGCAATAAAAAGGTTGAGTCGATGCCATGACAAAAATCGAATGCATATTTAACAAGGAGAATAAATCATTTTTCGAAGTTAGAAACACATGCATTATTTTTGAAGTCATTTTCATTGAGTGCAAAGAGTAAAGAAAAGAAAGCGCCATTCATCGAGGGAATAGGGAGAAGAAAATTCAGTTCATGTGTTTTAAGGAGGGACAACAAATAATAAGGGAGAGCACATGACTTGGTTCCAACAGGGCTGTTAGCCCAGGTGGTAGGTGGGTCTTGCATAAAATGTGGCAGTGGATAGGTCTCAAGTTCGAATCATCACGATAATATTTTTATGATTTTTGTTTGGGCAAAAGAGAAGGAATAAAAGAGTTTTGCACATGTTCGGTTCTAGCAGGTGGGCCATCCTAGTTGGAACTCTAGCTCGCACTAGAGTGTGGGCTCTACGAGGTTTCATTTTTGAACCTCAATGGTGGCAACGGTAGACACGGTAAGGGCATACATTTTTTGATTAATGTTTGAGGTATGTTAGCGCTTGATCAAGAGAGACATAAGATTTAATTTTTGTTTTTAAAAGGTGCATATTGATTTGTCTAGGAAGTCATAAGGGTAATACTTTGAAATTAAATATTCTAATATTCTGCTTGTGAGTTTATAAAGTAGAAATAATTTTTAGAAATAAAGGAGAAATAATGTGCTTGAAAGTAAAATTAATGTGTGGTATGCACTTAGGGATATTGGATTGTGATATTAAGAATTGCAAGTAGATCTTATAAGTAGGAATGATAAGGTATGACTATGGTTTAAATTGTTGTGCGTATTTTTGATAAAAAGAAAAATTGAGAGGGTTTGATTATTGTCAAGACTTTGTCTTGTGAAAATAAAAGGAATTTATGAAATATTTTTTGAGTAAATTTTGAGGAAATATTTTATGGATGGTTTGAAAAGTGTTATGCTAATTGACATAAGAAAGACAAAATATTTTGAGACAGGTTTTGAGTGAACTCCATCAAAAAGGTATGGTTATATCACTCTTTCTTTAAGGTATTTGGTTGGAAAATATTTCAAAATTATAAGGTGGAGATAAAAGGATTGATTAGTGTGTATTGTTGGAAATACTTGAGCTAGGGTTTGTGAAACAAAATGTGCATTCATTGTTTGAATGGTTTTTGAAGCATTGGTTTAAATGTATTGAATGTGTTATGAGATTTTTGAGCATGTGTTAGAGCATAATTGAGCATAGACAGTAAGAAAAATTGTGAGCAGATTTGATCAGTGTTATGAGCAGATTTGATCAGTATTATGAGCAGAGTCGATTAGTAGTGTTGAGCAGTGATTTGAGCAGATCTTGGTATAGATGTGAGCAAGCCTTATGTGAAGGCTTAAAGCATTTTTAAGAATATTTTTGAGCCATATTTGGAGGTGACCAAGAGTAGAAAGGAAAAATGTCTCCTATGGATAGAGGTCCACCAACCAAAGTAGTGGGGATAAAGGTCTCCTGTGGATAGAGGTCCACTAGCCAGAGCAGTGGGGATAAAGGTCCTTTGTGGATAGAGGTTCACCAGCCAGAGCAGTGGGGACAGAGGTCTCTTGTGGATAGATATCCATGAACTTGAGCATAGGGGACTGAGATATCCTTTGGACATAGGTACATAAACATTGTAATAGGGATCTGGTTCCCAAGTTATTTGTTGAGAAAATTTAAAAGAAATATTTTCTCAGTGGATGTAACCCACATTGGGTGAACCACATTAAATCATGTCTCTCATGTTTGTGATGATGTGTGTATTATTTACTTCTTTGATATTATTGTTATTATCATTTGGATTGAAAAATAAAAAATTCCATCTTATACTGTTCACCCCATCTTAGTATAAGCTTATGTTATTCAATTGATATCAGAGTGGGTTCCTTCATGAAAAGCCTAACAATTTGAAGGAAGATCCTACAAGAACATACATGATCATAAAAAATAGATAAGAAGCCATGAGTGACATGAAAGAGGAACTTATTGCTGCTCTTGGAAACTTGAAAAGAGTTAGAAAGAAGAATTCAAGTTTGAAGGCTCAAATTCAAGAGGATGAGGAAGCAAAGACAAAACTTCTACAAAATATCATAGAGCTAAAGGTAAAAATTGAAGAGGTAAAGAAAATTGAAAAAGATATGGTAGAACAGTTAAAGGCAAAAGATTTAGAATGTGAAAGTTTGGAATTTGAAATTGTCTCTCTAAGAAATGAAGTTGAAAAATCTAAAGATAAGTTACAACAAGATATAAATTTAGGGAAATAGAAATAGGAGTCAAGATCCAAAGGAACAAAGATATCAAAGAAAGAAGAGCCCCTAACCTATGCTAATGTATTAAGATGAAAAAGTATCAAGAAGGAAGAAAATAGAGAAGCTTCATGGACATAAGTCAATTATAGAAATGGCAAAGGAAGAATCATGCGATCATATTATTCAAGGCAATCTATCAGGTTACAAAATTTCTTCCATGGTTATTGTTTTTCATGTAACAAATATGGTCATAGAGTTGTACATTGCATGGTCCTTTTGAGAAATAATATTGATATAAATTTCAATTCATTTTCACCTCTCATAGATAACAATATCATATATTACAAATGTAATAACATTGGGCATAAGGCCAAATGGTGCAAAATAGTATTTCCTGAGTCAAGCAAAAAGAAGGAGGACTAGAAGGTTCAAAAGAACACAACCTCAAAAGTTTGGAAAGAGAGAAAAGAGCAAGAAAAAGAGAAGTCAATGTTAGTACAAATAGCTCTTCATGCACAAGATAAGAGAAATCAGTTGTTTTTTGATAGTGGTTGTTCGAGTCATATGACATGTGACAAGAGTAAATTTCTTGCACTTAAAGAAATCAATGGAGGATAAGTAAAATTTGGTGATAATGGTTCAGAAAAAATTGTTGGAAAAGGGACCTTAAGTTTAGATAATGGAAAATCAAAGACATAGAATGTATTGTATGTTAAGGGATTGAAGCACAATTTACTAAGTGTAAGTCAACTTTGTGATCAGAGGCACACAGTCACCTTTCATCCAAATGAATGTGAGATCAGAAAATCCAATACAGGAACGCTTATTGCAGATGCCAATGAGCAACTACAAACAATCTCTACATGCTCAGTGAAATTAAGGGAGAAAAATATTTCTTATCACAAGAGAATGAGATTTGGTTATGACATAGAAGAATGGGTCATATGAACTTTGACAACATTGTGAAAATAAGAAACAAACAGGCTATCAAAGATTTACCTAGGATAAAAAGACCTCAAAGCACAATTTGTGCAAAATGTCAGAATGGAAAGCAAAAAAGAACATGTTTCAAGTCAAGAATTTATTTCATATGAACCATTGAAACTAGTTCACACTGATTTATGTGGTCCTACAAGGACAAATAGTTTACAAGGTGAAAGTTACTTCATGCTATTTATAGATGATTTCTCCAGAATGACTTGGGTAGCTTTCTTAAAATAAAATTTAGAAGCCTTTGAGAAGTTTTAGGTATTCAAAGTTTTAGTAGAAAATGAAACAGGTAAAAAGATAAAGTGTCTAAGATCAGATAGAGGAGGAGAATTTACTTTAGGTGAATTCATAGAATTTTGTGAACAACATGGAATCAAAAGAGAATTTTCAGCAGTAAGAACTCCACAACAAAATGGAGTAGTTGAAACAAAAAATAGAACTATCAAGAATATGGCCAGAGCTATGCTAAGTGAGTCTAAGATTTTAGATGATTTTTGGAGAGAGGTAGTTCATATAGTTGTATATAAGAGTAAATCATCACAAAACCCCATATGAGCTTTGGAAAGGAAGACCAACTACTATGAAGTATTTCAAAGTTTTTAGAAGAAAATGTTACATTAGACAAGAAGAGAAAAATTTGGGTAAGTTTGATTCAAGATGCAATGAGGATATCTTCTTTGGCTATCCCACTAAGAGCAAAGCCTATAAATGCTATAATAAAAGGACACATACAATTATGGAAAGTACAATTGTAACAGTTGATGAACAAATAGGGTCAAAAGAATCAACCCAAAAAATTGTATATCAAGAAGAATAAAGTTGCCAAGAAGAAGTAGGTGAATAATCAGAAGAAGATGAAGCACAAATAACACCACCTAAGAATCCATATAGGTATGTGCAAAAGAATAATCCAAGAGATCTGATTATTAGAAATCTAGATGAAAGACAAACAAGGAGGAAGATAATAGGAAGAGGTGAACATGTAATTTTTTCCTTGCTATCTAAAATTGATCCCAAGGATTTCAATGAGGCAAGAGAAGATAAATTTTGGGTCAAGGAGGATGAGGAGTTGGATAAAATAGAAAAAAATGATACTTGAAAACTTGTCACATGACCAAAATATAAGAATATAATTGGCACTAAATGGGTTTACAGAAATAAGTTAAATGAATATGGTTAGGTAGTTAGAAATAAATCAATATTGGTATGCAAAGGCTATGCATAGGTTGAAGGTATTGAATTTGATGAAAAATTTGCTCCTGTTGCATGACTTGAGGCTATAAGAATGTTTTTAGATTTCTCAAGCTTCAAAAACTTTAAAGGATATCAAATGGATGTAAAATCAGCTTTCTCAATGGCTTCTTGGAAGAAAAGGTCTACATTGAGCAACTCGAGGGGTTCATCCTAACTGACAAGACAAATTATGTATGCAGATTAAAGAAGGATTTTTATGGACTTGTAGAAATGTCTAAAGAGTATATATCTACCACTATTGCAACATAAATGTTCAAATTTAAAGCAAATAACACACATATAAAAAAATTTAAAAGAAATCAATCCTCCTTTGTATTAATCACTTGAATATAGGTTACATATACGTCCCTCTTAGGGATACCAAATGATACATGTTTACAATAGTGTTAAAGCCACTAAATGGGGGTGATATACTCAAAGGACTCCTTAGGTCTCCACCAAATTTTCTTTAGGGATTATTAGGATGTCTCCTTCTCCATTTTCAAGAGGAATTGATCTTTGAAAGTGCTTTGGAGCTTTGAAGGATCTGTCACCTGCGTACAAAAAACAAAAAAACACATCAAATGTATATGAAGCCTCTCATGATGAGGCTATTATCCAAGGAATGTAAGAAATGAAGCAAATATTTGAAAGAAGCATAAAGTATATAAATATGCTTATAAAATTGTCAAATCAATGTAAGGCATACATTAAAACATGTAAATCTAGCTAATGTTGCATGGAATTTGAAGGATTAAGCATAAAAGAAGCTAATATATGAATACTTATGAAAGAAAGCATATATGATGTAAATGAAGGTAAAGCTACCTAATATGCTGCTATTTAACCACAAAAATAACTGTAATAAGACTAATCTATGCTAGATTAACCTAAGTACATAATGAAAAAAGGAATCTACAACTAAAATAGAGAAAAGAGGGCATCAAAATCTATCCACGATTGCTTAGAGTAGTTGGCTCTATTAGGCACAGTTGACAACCGTAGCTAAGCCTATGGGCTGCTTTTGACAACAACGACCATAGGCTAAATCTTCTTTCTCTTAAAACCAAAGCTGAAAATACTCAAATCCTCCAAAGAATTGATGATCAAGGGACGCCTTCATATCTAGAAAAATATTGGTGGTTGAAATTGCTTAAATTCACATCAAATTGGTGTGGAATGACAAGGTTTGCTTCTCAATTCATTGGAATATCCATTGTTGCAAATATTGGTATCAAAATAGAGTTTGGTAGCATCTCCTCACTCTTCAAAGGTGGCAGTTGGCTCTCCAGTTCAGTAGGGCTTCACTACAATGCAATTGGGATCATATTGCCCTATTTGAGGGGTCTATAAATAGACTTCCCAAACCCAATATTGGCTTCCCAAGGAAGTCAAGATCAAGAAATGCTAGGCTAGGGTAGTTGTATAAAACATTCTGGAGGATTCACAGTCCATAACCACTTGAATTGGTTGTAAATTTTTTTGGAACAACCAATTTGGCTCGGATCGGTAGGCCGAGATAGTTACAGGGATAGCCATGGCTACTCTGCATGGCTAGGACCCTAGTCATGGTTTTCAACCATAGCTAAGATCTTAGCTATGGATTCCATCCATGGCTAATACTAAATAGGCCTAGGATGCCTAAAATGAGTGGTTAAAACCATTGCTTAGCCTTGGGAGGGTCCAAGGTCATTCATATGGTCTGCAAGGATGCCCATATGAGTAGTCTCCTAAACATGACATGTTTTATGTGTCTACAAATGCCCCTTTTGGGATGCATTATGGGAAAACATGACACTGAGCCAAAATAGATCACCTAAATCCATGTTATAGGTTGAAAGATGATTATTTATCTGACCAACATTAGATGCCCATGTCCTGCAAAGGACACACATCCTAGAATCATTGCTTCCAATGGAATGGAAGGCTTAAATTTGTAAAGCTTTTATGTGTATAACTATAATAGGGTAGCACTAGGGCTACTACAATTGATCCAATAGGTGGATCTCTAAAATAATTTAAACTAGCATATTTGCTTTTTGCCCCATTAAAAGGGTAATCTTATGATAGTTTTTAGCAATTATTCATAAGACGAACACAATTTACATGATCGAGTGATTCTTCATTGATTTTGATTATGAATTTTGATATTATGACTACCCCATCAAGCGATGAGTTGATGAGGAAAAGGATAAGTAATTAAAGCGACGAGTTGCTTAACCAAGATAAATAATTTGGACAATTCAAGACTTGTGCATTTTGTTATATGTCAGGTCCTATTACAACTATGACTTCATCCATTAATAGTAATTGTACATCTCTATCCTATGGAGCAGTTCGGCCACAATGGCCTTCTTAGAGAATCAAGATGATAGCAATTCCATTTAAGCTTGTGCTAAATCACTATGTTTGATGATTAGCTAAATATTTCATAGAAGAAAGGAAATGAAAACCTCGTTCCCATGGAGCAGTCCGATCGCCATGGCCTCCTTAGGGATTGAAGTGAAGACATTTCAATTCAATGATGAATAATTTATCTCAAATGGCCTTATGGTAATTAACTCACCTTTCCATATTGCATGGAGCGCAAGTAACTGTAACTGCAAAATGAATAGTGTAAATAACTGAATACGAGGCTCAATTGAGATTTGATTTATTTAATTTTTATTTTTATTTTTATTTTGGTGATTTTTGATGATTATGGACCGATAGATAGGCTTAAATGTCCATTATGAAACTCCTTATGGTGAGAAAATATGTGCATTTATGACTTGAATGAAAATACCAAAGGTTTAGACTTATTTGGAGCTTTTTGGGATTGACCAAAGAAAATTGGGCTTCTTTGGAGCCTTTTGGGGATTGATATAGCGAGGCAAAGGGCACAACCTTTTGGAAACCTAACAATTTATTAATTATGGGATTGAATTATGCTATTGATTAGGAAGGCACACTACATTTATTTACCCCATGTTACTTGATTGTTTGATTTTTTATTATGGGGACTATGAAACAGATCATGCCCCAGTTAATGCTTGCAAATGTTTTTACTTTGATTTTATGTTATGGATGCAATGATGAATGCAATGCCTAAATGATTATGTGATTATGCTATGTGTATGTAATACTTTGTTTTCAATGCATGTTAAATTTATTTCAATGGTTGATGCATTTAATCTATGTGTTATGATATGATAGATGATATGTGATGTGATGCATTAATTACATGAAGATGATCTAATGCAAATGAACATGTATGATTTAATCACTTAAAACATAAGGAATGAATGTAATATGTGGAATGTGTAAAAATCATGAATGAAATTGATAACTCTTATCATAAAAATTAATAATTTAAGCATCTATGTGTTAGATGAAATGATTGAAATGTATGGTTTTCCCTATAAGCTTCTATAAATTAAAAAATATGCACAAAATAGTTAGTGGTCGTCTAAATATCATTGCTAATATCCATCCAATATCTAGCCTATTTCATGAACATCCCTTAATAAACAAAACCTCATAAGGAAACATTGATGATTGATTGATGAGACGAGTTGTTACTATAAGGGATTTTTGAGGTTTTCAATGAGACTCAAAAACCCTAGTTGATTAATCAAAAGTTGTATAATGACTATACATAACTCGTGAAAGATAAAAGTTTTTTTTATGAAGCCCAAGATATTCATTATCCTTGTGTGTGCAAATGAATATATTAGATGAGACATAAGACTACCTCATTGCTAGGTGGGATTAATTCTTCCCATTTTTGCAATGAGGATCACCAAATGTTCACCATGATCCTAAGTTAGACTAGACTACTAGGTAATATAGGTCACCTAAAGCTAGCTCATTTGTAAATTTCTTAGAATTACCCCAATGCCAGACGGGATTCATTTAGCCCATTGCTGTATTGGGGATCACTCAATGGCTTCGAGTAGTGACCATTCCAGGGATTCAAGCTCTTCACCCCCTTATTTTCTTCACATTTATTGGAATACTTGCTCATGCTTAGTGATGAAAATCACTGTTTATTTTGCATTTTTTTTTGAGCAAGGGATTTTGCTTATTTTGTATGAAAGCAAGGTATTTCTTTGGGTAGGGGGGAGCTTATCCTTTTATTAATGATCAAAACTCTAGACCATGCGCATCACAAGATAGAAAGTAAAAAAATTTCACTTAAGGTGACTAGGACCACTTTGTAGTGTTCATATTTCCTTTTCTAGACTAGGATTGTTAATGTTTAATTAGTGATGGGATTTTAAAATATGCAAGCTACTATCAGAACTAGATCTCATATTCAAAAGAAAATATAGCTTTATACAAAATCTGAGACGATAACTAGGTATGGTTGAATGACCAAAAAACCCTAGTATATACCTCATAACAACAGGATGGGTTGTGTTGAAAAACATAATTACTCACAAGGGTGATGGATGATGATGATGAATAGATGCATGATTAAGATACAAACATGGTGTTGTTTGTAAGATTGTAAAAACAACCTATCCTAATGCAAGTGCAATGGATGAACATGCCTGATGCAATGCAAGTAAATGAATTCATATGCAAAATGAAATGCATGATGGAAATGTTTTTGTACTTTTGATGTTTTGCATGTTCTAGAATATTATTGCTTTTTGATTTGTTTGGATGTATGTGTTTTAAATTATTTTTGTTATTTTGAGTGCTTTTCAAATATTTTTGAATTTTAATTGTTTTGAATGTTTTTGAATTTTTGAATTGTTTTTGAATTTTTGAATTGTTTTTGAATTTTAATGATTTTATGATTTTTTTTGGATTTTATGGTTTTTAGAGGGAAAGGTGTGATACCTTATGTACCCCCAGTGTGTGTGCCACTCAATGAAAGTGAGGAAGGTGCGATACCTTTAGAATCCTCACTTTTCCTCATTGAACTTGATGTGGAATGTGGGGAAGGTATGCTACCTTGAGGACCCCCATTGCGTATGTTGTCCACCGCAATGTAATCAAATTGCTTAGGAAGAGTGATAGAAATCAACTATCCCAATTGGGGCACAGACCTCTATGGGGGGCCCATGTCTTGGTGGGATAAAATAAGTGAACCATCTATGTGGAGCTCATTTCATTCTATTAGGTCTTGGACCACCTTCCTAAATGAATGACAGTCACATATGTCATGCCCCTGTATATGATGATAGACACAATAGAGGCTTTCATTAGGTGACCTCAATTTGGGTTCTCTTGGATTGACCTCTGGAAATGTGAAAGCATTTTCCTTGTAAATATTTTGAAATAGGGTTGAGGTAGTCATATGAAATGAAACTACTCGCTGAGCTGGATTGTTAGGCCTACGAGGATGTGACTGACCTGGGGGATGCACATAGGAAGATGTGGCCTCTATTTTAGTAAGGTGAGGCACTATGGTTGAACTATCTATGGTAAAATCACCACTACCTATGAGATCCTAAACCACATTCTTGAATCCATAACAATTTCAAATGCCATGGCCCTCTATTCGATGATAGAGACAGTAATGGCCCTTTCTATAACCCTTAGGTTTAGCTTTATTTGGGTCTAAAGGGTGTATTTTACATAAGGCAAGGACCTTCGCCTCTTACAAATTTTGAAAAATATCTGACATGGGCTCATTTAAAGGAGTCCAAATGCATTGCTGCTATTTGGGGCACTCAGCTCATGCTGGCTTAGTTTGATAACCAGGTTGAGCCCTAGGTATTTTAATTGCTAGCTTAGGGGGCTCCTCTTGATTTTTTGGTGCAAGGGATTGATTTTTGACTAAGATTATTTGTTGGTTGACAACCCGAAGCTGCTTCTTTTCAAGCATGTTGTATACTATGGCTCTGAAACCTTGACATGATTGAATATCATGACTATTTTATCTATGATATAGACAGTCTAACTCTTCCTCATACCCTTGGGGTTTTGGTTGATTTGGATTTAACTGGTGAACCTCAGTTAAGGTGATGGTGTTTGTGGTGCACAACCAATTTAAAACCGTTACTACAGGCTTGAGCATTGAGGGATACTTGCTAGGCTTTTGGAGCGGCCAATTTTGTGCTTAATCTGGTTGAGATTTTTCTTTTGGTTGTATAGAATGTGGTTCGAACTCAGATGGGGGTTGCTTTTGTATTTCTTGGCTTTCAAGCTAGATCATAATAAATTGTAACACCTCATTTTGTTGCTTCATCTATACCTCTAGATTAGTTAGGTGATCTTGTATACATTCCAAGACTGATAAGGATCTCAGGTGTATTGCTAGTGACTGGCTCGAAATAGCATCATTGACTGAAGGAGGTGGAGTGGATGCTAAATATCCACTAGGTAAATGCAAATCACCATTTCCTTCATTTGAGATGATGTGGATGCTCCTTGATTATCCACTTCGATAGTGACATCCACGTGCTCTACTTGGCTACTTAGTTCATACTTCTATTTTAATTTATATTGTTGAACTGTGCAATCCTGAACACCCCCAATTTGACGTGGGGAAGGCATCCATTCTTGATATTGAGGAGGCACCGTGAGAAATGAGTTAGGGATGACTAATTTCAAAGGTTCTAGCACCTTCAATGTGGAAGAAGCATATGATTGCATCACCTATTGTTTTTTGCTTTAGAGTCACTCAGTCCTTTGTCTTGATGTTGACCATTCCCACAATCTCTTGAGAAGGTACTTTAGCCTTTGGATGAGTTGTGGGTGGCTCATCAACTTGTTGAGGTTGTTCTATTTCAATTGTAGTAGCTAATTTATCCTCATTTTTAGGTGAAGAATCAAGGATGGGATTAATGGGGAGTGACTCGACAGGAGGTCGACCTAAATCCTCAATGGACTCAATGATAGGCATAAATGTAGCGTTTGCCTCTATATGCTCTTTAAATTCAATTTCATCCAAATGAACTATGACCTGCGACATGGTGGATGAAGATGGTATGATATGATTTGATTTATCCATAACCACAATGGGTTCTTCCCCTTTGATAGGAGTAAGAAAGTATTCTAATGACATGTTTGAGATAGCTGTGAGTGTCTCTGTGGTTGTTTTAGTTGATTTCTCCTCGCTTAGAGAAACCAAATATGGAATCTTAATGGGCGAAACCAAAGGTTATGGCGGTGGTGAAGGTAACTTCATCACAAATCATGGGGTTGCATCCAAAATTTGGATAACATCATTAGGTTTGGTGTTCATATGCATGGGTGACACAATAGGCTCCTACGAATGATCCATTGGTTTATAATACTTAAAGGGATTTGTGTCATCCTGAACTACATGGATCTTATTTGCATGAATGTACTTAATGCACTGATGCATTATGGATGGTATGCACTCCATGGCTCTCATCCATGGCCTTTTGAGCAGTATGTTGTAATGTCTTGAACCCTCTAAAACGTAGCACAATGTAGGTATAGTATTTTATCCCACCTCAATGGGGAGGACTATTGTGCCTACTGTGGGAGATACAACATCGTTAAAGGCTTACAGAGTGAAGGTAGATGCTCTAATGTGGGAAGGCAAAATGTTGAGATGTTTCAATGCAGTGGTAGTGATGATATTGATGGATGAACCAGTATCAATCAAAACTTGCTTGTATGAAATTTGATTAATGCTAGCTATAATGTGCAATGGAGGATCAGGTTTGTCAATAGGGGCTGGTTTAATTTCTTGTTTATGAAAAGTAATCACAGGTTCCTTGTATGGTATAATAGGTTTCAATTGTTGTGAGGGTTGTGATGAATTTCAAGCATTGATTAGATTTGGTAGTGATGCAGATGGGCTAGGGAGTTCCTTGCTTCCCATCATGATATTTATCATGCCGATACCACCCTCTTTAGGTGGGGCTATATGCACCTTGCTCACATGCTCCTTTTGATCTTCCTTAGCCTCATGATTAGGTAAGGGATATTTGAATATGTCTATTCATTGTTTATCGATAGCCAGAGGTTTGTCTATCTGTCTAGGAGAACGACTATATACTTGCTTAGGAGGTAACTATTGATGATGTGCAGGGCACCTCACGTTGATTTTTTGCCTATGAGTTCTAGGTGTGGGTCTCTTTTTAGGAGTTATCCTACATGATTGTTCTTCACATAATTTTTGTTGGAAAATCCTTTCTTCATGTTTTTTGAGCTCATCCCATCTATGGTGGTACAATATTTGCTCTTCCATGTATTCTTGCTCTATACACTCACGTTTAATGCATAGGTCCTCCAATTGATCTTGAAGTAGACACTCTATTTGAATTATGTGGGGTCTACGTTCTTGATATGATTGGTTCATTATGTAATATCGATGGATTTTTTTCTCGCTATAGGAGATTTTAGCTATGTTAGTTCTTGCCATGTATGTGGCAACCTTATCACCTCGATGAGTAGATCCCCTATGTGAGGAAGTGGCTTCGTGATGACTATCAAGGCATCATGTGGGAATGGTGAGATCCTCAAGAGAATATCAGAGGTGTTCAGGGCCTCTCCATAAGTTTTTTGCTTCCTTGGCTCGTGATTGAGCTCAGCTATGCATAGTTGTCATTATGTAATAACTAGGAAAATTCTGAAGGAAACCCACATTGAAGAAGATTTTGACTTTCAAAAATGTTGTGGGTGTTATATACCAAAACGATCAACACGATGAGCTGATCACAATGGGCTATGACTCCAAAAAGTGACTTCTAGGTCAAAATTTGTATTTTTGGAATATTTGGCCAATCGAGGCTTGTGGGAAAATGACCAATTTGAGTAATTGTGGGAAAATTCTGAGCTAGGAATCACAAATGGCATGAGGGGTGCACAAGGAGCTAACTAAGACAACAAAATAAATTTGGAAATTTTTGGGGTATTCTAGGGCTATTTATGACTGTTTTAGTGTAGTTTTTCCCTATTTTTGGCTTAAAAATCACTCAAAAATAGACTAATCATAAAACCAACATAATGTTTTTATTATAGCTCCGATTTGCATGATTTTCCATCCATTGGATGCAAAATCAAAAAGTAGCAATTTATTTATTTTTTGAAAAATTAGGGTTTGGTCCCATATCAAGGATCTTATGTTGATTACTCAAACAATGAAGAAACACACAAAGTAGAAAATATGATTATCTCTTTTAAGGATTAGATGTGTGTCCTAAAAATTTTTAGTGCATTTTGGTTTGTTGAGTATATAATCTAAATCTCATCATATTTACAATTTTGTTGATGATACTCTTATACAATTTAAGGGATTTCACCTATATACTCGCACACACCGAATATGGGAGTGAAGTCCATACTCAACAAAATAGCATATGTACTACCAACCCTCACCTAGCACACCACAGTCAACAATACACCCATCCGAAGAGGAATGCATGCTATTTTCTATGGATAGGACAGATCTTGGATTGGCCTTAGCCACATATGGGTCCCAATAGTTAAATTTCAAATGAGCCAACCAAGTGGTAATGACATCCACTATTGGTCTCGATCAATGGGTTGGATGTGAGAGGCCAATGTTGTTGATGTTTAAGTGAAATGTGGTGTGTGTGGGTTCATTTTAACTTTTACATAAAATAAAAATGCATCAGAAAGCATCCATGATCATTTCCTACATGCCTAGAAAATTGACATTTATTTTTAGAAGGATGCAATGCTAAATGCTTTTTTTCTTCAAAGAATTAAATGCAAGATTGAATAAAAAATGGCCTTTGGATAGGCCCCAAAAAGCAAAACCCTAGCACATAGTTTAAATGCTAGCCACTATTTTGTATAACAGGCAATAGACTTGGCCACTGGATAGAAATGCAGCTAAAATATTAGCCGATGTTGACAATAGCAGCTAACAGGGTTGGCTACTATTGTCAACAATGGCTAACAACAAATAAGAAAATTTCGTGTATTCTCCCTTTAAATTTTAGCTAGGTGAGCTAATTAAAGCCTAATGGGAAGGAAAACATAGAAAGCATGAAATATACAGAAGAGGATACTTACTTGGAATTCCTTATCCAATGAAGAGACATGATTCTTACTATCTTTCCTCTATTCTCTGCTAGTCGATGTTGTTAACCACAACTAAGATGATAGTTGCTATTGTTAACCATGACTGGGACTATGCGCTACTGCTGTTAAATGCGTCCAGTACTTGCACATGAAAAACAAAAAAAATCAAAAGATCGTAGTGAAATTTGCAGGGTCTCCATCATGATCGCCATTGTAAAATGGTCTAAAGAGCATATATCTACCACTATTGCAACATAATGATCAAATTGAAAGCAAAGAACATAAGTATAACCAAATTCACAAGAAAGTAAGCCTCCTTTATATTAATAATGGTGAAATAGGTTACATATACGTCCCTCTTAGGGATACCAAATGATACATGTTTACAATGGTGTTAAAGCCCCTAAATGGGGGTGATATATTCTAAGGGCTCCTTAGATCTCCACCAAATTTGTGTGAGAGCTTAAAAGGATGCCTCTTCTCCATTTTTAAGAGGAATTGATATTTGAAAGTGCTTTGGATATTTGAAGGATCTGTTACCTGCGTACAAGAAACAACAAAACACATTAAATGCATATGAAGCCTCTCATGATGAGGCTATTATCCAAGAAATGTAAATAATGATGCAAATACTTGAAAGAAACATAAAACATGTAAATATGCTTATGAAATTATCAAATCAGTGTAAAGCATACCTTGAAACATGTAAATCTAGCTAATCTTGCATGAACTTTGAAGGATTAAGCATAAAAGAAGCTAATCTATGAATACTTGTAAAAGAAAGCATGCATGATGTAAATGAAGGTAAAGCTACCTAATATGCTACTATTTAACCATAGAAATTATTGGAATAAGACTAATATATTCTAGATTAACCTAAATACATAATCAAAAATGAAATCTACGACTAAAATGGAATAATAAGGACATCAAACCCTAGCCACGGGTGCTCAGAGTAGTCAGCTCTGTTATCTATGATTGATAGCCATAGCTAAGCCTGTGGGCCACTGCTGACAACAATGACCATAGGAAAATACTTCTTTCTCTTGCAACTAGGGCTAGGAATGCTCAGATCTTCCTTGAAATCGATGATCAAGGATCACCCTCATGTCTAGACACAAATTGGTGGTTGAAATTACTTGAATTCATGTTGGATAGGTGTGGAATGACAAGGTTTGCTTCTCAATCCTTTGGAAGCTCCATTATTGCAAATATAGGTGTCAAACTAGAATTTGGAAGCATATCCTTACTCTTCAAATGTTGCAATTAGCTTTCCAGTTCAGCAAGGCTTTGCTACAATGCAATTGGGATCATATTGACCTATTTGAGTGGTCTATAAATAGACTCCCCAAATCCAATATTGGTTTCTTAAGGAAGCCAAGATCAAGAAATGCCAGGCTGGGGCAGTTGGATGGAACCTTCTAGAGGATTCATAGTCTATAACCACTTGAATTTGTTGTAAATGTCATTGGAACAACCAATTTGGATCATCTTGGGAGTCCGAGATAGTTACATGGCTACCCATGGCTGCTCAGTGTAGCTAGGACCCTAGCCATGGTTGTCAACCATGGTTGAGATCTTAGATATGGGTGCCATACATGGTTAAGGCTGAATAGGTCTAGGATGCTTAAAATGAGTGGTTAAAACCACTACTTAACCTTGGGAGGGTACAAGGTCATTCATATGGTCTGCAAGGATGCCCATATGAGTAGTCTCCTAAACATGAATTTTTTTAGGTGTCTATAGGACTAAAGCAATATACTAGAGCTTGGTATTCAAGGTTGGATAAGTATCTTCAAGAACAAAGTTTCAAAAAAATAATAGCTAATAATAATTTATACATCAAAAATGAAGGAAACGACTTGTTGATTATGGTTGTCTATGTGGATGATATCATTTTTGGAGGTAGTAATGATAAGATGTGTCAAAAATTTGCAAAGAGTATGCAAAATGAATTTGAAATGTCAATGCTTGGTGAGTTGTCCTTCTTCCTTGGACTACATATTTCACAATAAAAAAAGGGTGTATTTCTCTCACAAACCAAGTATATAAAATAAATGTTGAAGAAATTCAAATTGGAGAATTGCAAACCAGTGAGTATCCCCATGGGTACGAGATGCAAGTTGAGTAAATATGATGAATCTCCTGAGGCAAATCAGACATTATATAGATCTATGATTGGTAGCTTACTATATATCACAACTACAAGACCATATATAATGCAGGCAGTGGGACTAGTGGTAAGATTTCAATCAGCGCCAAAGGAAACACATGTACTGGTAGAAAAGAGAATTCTCAGGCATTTAAACGGAACTATGGATTTTAGACTTTGGTATCCTAGAAGTAATAACTTCACTCTCACAACATATACAGATGCAGATTGGGCAAGCAGTATTGATGACAGAAAAAGCACAAGTGGAGTAGCATTATTTCTTGAAGATTGTTTAGTCTCTTGGCTAAGCAAGACAAAGGAGGAGATTGTTGGAAATATTAAGTACATTGGTTGTCATTGATGTCAAAGAGAGCTTGGTATGATAGAAATATTCTCCTATGGTTGATAATTATGCAAAGGCAAGGTTTAAAATAAAGCCCATGGTTTAAGAGAGAAGATATAATATAATATTTAGGCCAAAAGGACTTATTAAAAAGAGGATTAAAAGTGCATTGGAAAAAAAGAAATTAATTTGACAAAGGACTACAAACAAAAATATTATTTAACACCAAGGTTAAATACTATAATAAATAATATTTAATACCAAGGTTAAATATTATGTTAAAAATAAAATAAATTTGAATTATCAAAGGCGCCAAAATTTGAATTTAAAAAGGTGGTAGTAAAAAGGTTGAGCCGATGCCATGACAAAAATTGAATGCATATTCAAGGAGGAGAATAAATAATTTATTGAAGTTAGAAATACATGCATTATTTTTGAAGCCATTTTTATTAAGCGCAAAGAGTAAATAAAAGAAAGTGCCCTTCATTGAGGAAAGAGGGAGAAGAAAAGTTAATGCACGTGTTTTAAATAGGGACAACGAATCATAAGGGAGAGCACACGCCTTGGTTCCAATAGGGTTGTTAGCCCAAGTAGCAGGTGGGTCCTACGTAAGGCATGGCAGTGGATAGGTATCGAGTTTGAATCACCGTGGTAGTATTTTTGTGATTTATATTTGGGCAAAAAGGAAGGAATAAAATATTTTTGTGCATGTTTAGTTCCAGCAGGTGGGCCAATCTAGCTGACACTCTAGCTCATGCTAGAGCATGGTATTTGTGAGGTTTCATGTTCGAACCTCGATGGCGGTAGTGGCCGACGCGATAAGGGCATAAATTTTTTTATTAATATTTGAGGTATGTTAGTAAAATTAATCTATGGTATGCACTTAGGGATATTGGATTGTGATATTAAGAATTACAAGTGGCTCTTATAAGTAGGAGTGATAAGGTATGACTATGGTTTAAATTGTTGTGTGTATTTTTGATAAAAAGAAAAATTGAGAGGGTTTGATTATTGTCAAAACTTTATCTTGTGAAAATAAAAGGAAAATATGAAATATTTTATGAGTAAATTTTGAGGAAATATTTTATGGATGGTTTGAAAAGTGTTATGCTAACTAACCCTTGAAAATGGCATAAGAAAGACAAAATATTTTGAGGCAGGTTTTGAGAGAACACCTTCATTAAAGAGGTATGGTTATATCACTCTTTCTTTAAGGTACTTTTTTGAACAAATATTTTAGAATTATAAGGTGGATATAAAAGGATTGATTAGTGTGTATTGTTGGAAATACTTGAGCTAGGGCTTATGAAACAAAGTGTGCATTCATTGTTTGAATGGTTTTTGAAGCATTGGTTTAAATGTATTGAATGTGTTATGAGCTTTTTGAGCATGTGTTAGAACATAATTGAGAAGAGATAGTAAGAATACTTGTGAGCAGATTTGATCAGTGTTGTGAGCATAATTTATCAATGTTGTGAGTATATTTGATCAATATTGTGAGCATATTTGATCAATGTTGTGAGTAGAATTGATCAGTAGTGTTGAGCAGTGATTTGAGCATATCTTGGTATAGATTTGATCAAGCCTTGTGTGAAGGCTTGAAGCAGTTTTGAGCAGAGTTGAGAGCCAGCTTTGGAGGTGACCAAGAGCAAAAATGATAAAGGTCTCCTTTGGATAGAGGACCACTAGCCAAAGCAGTGGGGACAGAGGTCTCCTATGGATAGAGGTCCACTAGCCAGAGTAGTGGGGATATGGGTCCTCTATGGATAGAGGTTCACCAGCCAAAGTAGTGGGGATAGAGATATTTTATGGATAGAGATACATAAAATTGAGCATAGGGGACCGATATATCTTTTGGACAGAGGTCCATAAACATTGTAATAGGGATATGGTTCCTAAGATATTTTTTGAGAAAATTTATAGGAAATATTTTCTTCGTGGACATAACCCACATTGGGTGAACCACGTTAAATCATGTCTCTCATGTGTGTGATTATTTGTACATTATTTATTGCTTTGATATTATTGTTGTTATCATTTGGATTGAAAAATAAAAAGTTCCATCTTATACTGTTCAACCCCATTCTTAGTATAAACTTATGTTCAATTTTCTTCATGGATGTAGGCCATATTGGGTGAACCATGTAAATATGTGTCTCTCTCTTATATTGTGCTTTTTTCTACATTTTATTTCTAAAATTATATTATTGCTTGCCTTATTATTTCTAACAATGGTATCAGAGCCTAGGGTTTGAAAAATGCACTTGAAAGGAGGATTTCCTAGTTCGAGTGGGAGCAATGGCAGAAGAAGTTAAGTTTAGGGTTGAGAAGTTTAATGATCAAAATTACCAGTTATGGAGGATGAAAATGGAGGACTATCTATATAAGAAGGATATTTACCTAAAATTATGTGGAATAGCAAAGAATCCAACAAAGTTGTTAGACGAAGAATGAAAAGTTCTTTATAGAAAGGCATTAGGAACAATACGAGTATGCTTGGCAGCATCGATGGCCTTCAAAATTTCAAAGGAAAAGACATTGGAGGATATAATTAAGGCAATGGATAAATCATATGAAAAACCCTCAACTTTGAATAAGTTATTCCTTATGAAGCACTTATTTAATATGCAGATGTTAGAAGGCAGGTCTATTATTGATCATTTAAAGAGTTTAACACAATCACAAATTAGTTAAGTTCTATAGGAGTAAAATTTGATGATGAGGTTAGGGCTCTTTTTATATTGTTCTCATTTATAGAAAGTTGGAATGGCTATGAGTAAATCTATCTCTGGTTAAAATACTTTAAAGTTTGATGATGTTATTGGTGTTATCCTTAGCGAGGAAATTCGATAAAAAAACATAGGTGAGACATCAGGTAATGCTTTTATTGTGAAGAATAGAGGGAGACAAAGGGAGAGAGGAAAGAGTCTAGGGAATTGTGTAAATTAAAATAAAGGTAGATCCAAATCTAGAGGGAAGCATCTGGAATACTGGCATTGTGGGAAAAAAGAACACCCAAAAAAAAATGTTGGTCACAAAAAAAAAAAGGGGAGCTAAAAATTAGGATAATAATCAAGAAAAAATGTATCAGGTTATATGTTGCAAGATTATTTAATCCTTTTATTATATAATATTAATGATTATTGGGTGCTAGAATCAAGGGCTTCATATCATGCCACACCCCATAGGAAATATTTTCTAGATTATGTTCAAGGTGATCTTGGGTAGGTTAATTTGGGTGATGATTGACCATGTAGAATTGTTGGAATGGGTAAGATACAAATAAAATTACCAAATAGAAATCAAGGATTTTTGAAATAGGTAAGGCATATTATTTATTTGAGAATAAATCTAATTTCAATAGGGCAGTTGAACAATGAAGTTTGTACAATTACATTTTCAGATAATTTGTGGAAGGTTACTAAAGGATCACTAATATTAGCAAAAGAAAAGAAGGTAGGTATGTTGTATGTATGTATGTATTGGTAATAATCCTCTACAATTTCCACTTAGCCTTCGTCAATCACTTTTGGGATGTAAATCCTATAAACATTCCCTAATTCCTCATAAATTCCATGAAATATTCCATTACTTCCTACAGAAAAAAGAACATGGACCTCCATTCCCACCAGGGTTTTTTTAGAGTCATAAACACCTACATTCTAGCCCATAGCCCTTAAGCCCAACCAAGAAAACTTAGACCTACTTCAAAATCCATTGGGCTTCCTACCCGATTGTCCCTTGATAAAAAAGAGAGGAGGTCCATCGAAGCAATTCGTGAGCTGAAATCGAGGAAGAGAATCAAATTCGACATACCTAAAGGGTTTTTTAGGAAGCTAGCCCACCTTGAGGATCAGTCCATGAAAGGAGGCAAAATGTGATAGAGATTAAGGTAGATGATGAGGAAGCTAAGGTTGAAGTGGGATAGCTGAAAGAATTCATCATTTCCACGATGACTAATATGTTGAACATGATGGTAAACTCTATAATTGACCTCAGGGAAGCCCTCCATGTGCTTCTCTTTGGTACTCAAATTAGGTAAGACATTGAGGGTTGATCTGAACTAGAGTATGTGGTCGTTGTCAAGGTGGAGCCCAGGGACTGTGAAAGGTGAGACTAAGGATGAGGATGACAAATATACTAAGGAATTATTTCCTTAGCTTTACTTTTTTTATCCTAAGTCTACCCTGCATGGAGCCCGTGTCTGGTTTCTCTAAAATTGATTTTGTTAGGGTTGGGTACCCTTACATTTTTCTATATTTTTGCTTGATGTTGTGCCCTTTGGTCTTTCCTTTGTGATATTTTGGGCTAGGGGTTATTTCCCCTGTTGTTTCTTCTTTCTTCTTACAATAACCAGTGTTGCTTTTGTAATAAGGTTTTGGGATACTTAAAACCCATTTCATAATGAAAGTTTTATACTTTACCAAAAAAAAATGTAGTGGTAATACTAATATTTCTATTGCTCTAGCTTCTATAGGAGTGGATACAAATTTGTGGTATCATATACTTGGGCACATGAGTAAGAAGGGGATGCATATTATCTACTCATGGAATTTGTTGCCAGGTTTGAAGCAAGTTGATTTGGATTTTTGTGAGCATTGTATTTATGGAAAATAGAAATGAATCAAATTAATCAAAGTTAGGAAGGAAAAGAAGAGTGAAAAGTTAGAGCTTGTGCATACAAATGCATGGGGATCAACTCAAGTATCATCTCTTGGTAGCTCTTATTATTATGTTACTTTTATTGATGATGCAACTAGAAAAACTTGGGATTATTGTATTAAAAAAAATCTAATGTCTGATATTTTTAAGAAATGGAAAGCTTTGGTTGAGAATGAGACATGAAATAAGTTGAAGTGTCTCAGATTAAATAATGGAGGAAAATATTGGAGTAAGAAATTTGATAGTAACTATTCATACCATGGGATTCATAGAGTGAAGACAGTTCCAAGAACACCATAAGAAAATGGTGTATCAGAAAGGATGAATAGGACAATCATGGAACATTCTAGGTGTATAAGATTACATGCAAGATTACCCTTACAGTTTTGGATAGATGTTGTGAATACTGCTATTTACTTAATAAACAGAGGACCTTCAAGTTCCCTGGATGTTGGTATTCCAGAAGAGGTATGGATAGGTAAACCTATTAACTAATCATTTCTAAAGACTTTCAGTTGTGAAGTATTTTTTCATATTGATAAATAAAATAGAATAAAACTTGAGGCAAAGTCTAAGAAGTGTAATTTAATTGGATATGGAGTTAATAATTTTGGTTATCGCTTTTGGTATTATAAAAATCACAAAATCATTAGGAGTAGAGATGTGGTATTCAATGAGAAGGTAATGTGTAAAGATCAATTGCATAGAAAGAAATAGGAAAATGTAAACACATAATACACAGTTCTTGATGATATCACAAAAAATGAAACTCCAAACGTGCTAGAAAATCAATATATTCAACAACAGCAACAACAAGCACCTCAAACTCCTACAAGTGCTATTAGAGGATCTACCAGGTTAAGTAGACCCCCTGAATGTTACTTTCATTCATTGCATCATGTATTGTTGACTAATTCTGGTGAACTAGAAACATATGAAGAAGCAATGCAAGTAGAAACAAAAAAGAAGTGGGAGCAAGGCATGGAAGAGGAGATGGAATCTTTGGTACATAACCAGACTTGGGATTTGGTTTGGTTGCTTGTAGGAAAAAGAGCATTGCAGAATAAATGGGTTTACAAGGTGAAGGAAGAAGATAGAGGTAAAAAGATATATAAGGCTAGACTTGTTGTAAAGGGGTTTACTCAGAAGAAAGGTATAGATTTTGATGAAATTTTTTATCCTATTATTAAAATAAATTCAATTAGAACTATTTTAAGCCTAGTGGTTGTAGAAGATTTGTATCTTGAACAATTAGATGTAAAAACAACTTTTCTCCATGGTAATTTG
Organism: Wollemia nobilis; assembly: GCA_028583015.1. Taxonomy (NCBI): domain Eukaryota; kingdom Viridiplantae; phylum Streptophyta; class Pinopsida; order Araucariales; family Araucariaceae; genus Wollemia; species Wollemia nobilis. The sequence continues at coordinate 4,174,703 of JAQPPZ010000689.1, read as the reverse complement.
GAGGAAGAGATTTATATGTAGCAGCCACATGGGTATGAGGTCAAATATAAGGAGGAGTTAGTATGTAGGTTGAAAAGAGCTTGTATAGCCTGAAGCAAGCTCCAAGGCAATGGTATCTAAAATTTGATAGTTTTATGACAGAATAAGGTTATAGTAGATATTATTTTGACTACTATGTTTAGTTTAAGAGATTAGATAATGGTAACTATATTATCTTGTTATTGTATGCATATGACATGTTTGTTGTAGGGTCTAACATGTAGGATATACATGTGCTCAAAATAAAACTAGCAAATTCATTTGCAATGAAGGATTTGGGTGTTGCAAAGCAAATCCTTGGTATGAGAATAATAAGAGATAAGAAAAATCATAAATTAACATTGTATCGGGGTGAGTACAGTGAGAAGGTGTTGAAAAGATTTAATATACAAGATGCATAACCTGTTAGTACACATTTCACCAATCATTTCAAACTAGCGAAAGAGATGTGTCCAAGACACAGGAGGAGATAAACTTCATGATCAGGGTTCCTTATTCATCGGTAGTTGGAATTTTTATGTATGAAATGGTATGCATAAGGCTAGATATAATACATGCAGTGGGATTTGTGAGCAAGTTTATGAAAAACCCGAGAAAAGAGCATTGGAATGCAGTGAAATGGATTCTTAGGTATTTGAGAGGTACTATCACTCAGGCATTATGTTTTGGAGGTTCTAACACTGTTCTACAGGGATATGTTGATTCAGACATGGTAGGTGATATAAATAGCAGAAGGAGAACCACAATGTATGTATTTATTGTAGGTGGAACTAAAATAAGTTAGATTTCAAAATTACAAAAGGTTGTTACACTTTCAAAAACAAAAGCAGAGTATGTTACTGCTACAAAGGTTAGTTAAGTGATGATTTAGTTACAGAGGTTTATGGAGGAATTGGGAAAGAAGAAAGAGGATAGAATATTATATAGTAATAGTAAAAGTGCCATTCATATTAAAAAAAACTTATCCTTTCATTCTAGGAATAAACATATATAGACCAAGTACCATTTCATATGATAAATTTTGGAAGATGGACAATTGAAGCTAGAAAAGATACACACTAGCTAGAATCCTGCAGATATGTTAGAAAAGGTAGTAACCAAGAAGAAACTGAGTTCTTGCTCAGTTTTAGTTGGTCTTCAAGTATGATAGTAAAGGTGAGAAAATTTCTAGATCCAAAGTTGAAGCATAGTCCAACAGGTGCAGTAGCGGTGGAGTTACTGTGATTAGTCTCCAAGTGGAAGATTATTGGTTGTGGAGTCAGATTCTCTCTCTAAATTGAAGTCCTTGTTTTTAGCCACACTTGGACCCACTCCATGAAGGGGGGATGTAGGGGGGAAACACCCTCCCTAATTGTGTCACCAGTGGGTCCAGGGGGGCAAAAACATTTTATGGATCCCCTCCTAGTGAGGGTTCGAGGGCAACACCCTCGAAGCCAAAAATAGATGTATTTTTCTCTTTGTAAATTTGGACCTTTTATAATAGGTCACAAATTAGATGGTAGATTTTATGTTGGTGATTTTACCCTAAAATTGTAACTCTAATTTATAATATGATGATGAATGGTGACTGTAGTGTAGTGTAGCACACGAATAGATAGTGAGAGAAAGAAGTTACAACAATTTTTTTGTAGGTTGTATCCCTTTATTTTTTTGGACAGAATATAAGACTTGGTTATTTTCTTCATGGATGTAGTCCATATTGGGTGAACCACGTAAATATGTGTCTCTATTGTATTGTGTTTTTTTCTATGTTTTATTTTTGCACTTATATTATTATTCGTGTTATTATTTCTAACAATATCATTGGTCATATAATCATGACAATAACTTAGGATTATACTGGGTGAGGGTATTTTTCTATTTTGCTTGTTGAAGAGTCTCTAACTCACGTAGAGAATCCACTTGAGAAAAAAATATCTAAAATAAGCCACATGAAATACATTGTACTGAGGTTCTAGTGAATAACTTAGTCTACCTACTTCCAAAGAAAATGAAATATTTACCTGATAACTTTGCTCAAACCAAAGGACCCAAAGGACTATGAAAAGTCCACCACAAAACCTACATGCTAAAGAATGGACACTTGAACTTCCTTCCTTGTGAGATTTTTAGCATGAAGCAAAAGAATCCCCTTGTGACTTCACATGCCTGTGGGATTATGGGATGACATTCCAATGTCAACAATTTAAATGGTGCCATGCTACACCAAAAAATATATGATGATCCCACTAGAGTAGCTTTAAAATATGGTTTACTGGTACCAATTGCATAATATCACTAAGTAGAATGTGGCTTTGAGGCTGCTCATGGCATAATTTAGAGGAAAGTATTGTAGGGAGTACTCTCTCCACACTCAATTGTTGATTAGGATCAACTTGCTACCCAATTCATAAGTATATTTAAAGAGAGATCAAGTAATTTCAACTATCCAACCTACTACCTCCCAGTCCTCTCTCAGTAAAAAAATCACTACTTGTGACCATAATACTCCAATCTAGGAAAATAAATGTATGTGAATATGGAGAGAGTAGCACTAGGTGGCCCCTAATACCAAACCAATAATCAAATGGACAAGAGGATAGTAGAGGTAGTGGAGTCCACTTCCTAAAAAGTGTTCAAGAAAAAAAGCATGGACACTTCTCCAATCCTAAAGGAAGGACCCTTTTCCTCCAAGGATTAAAAGGAGATAAAAAAATCTAAAGTGGAGGTGGAAGATGCAAACCATAGAAAGGGATTTAGCACTGGTACCAACACTACTTTATCAATAAAATCTCTCATTCTTGGTTCTAGTGTATTTGCACCAAGGGGGCTACTTGAGAGTCCCATTTTCTTAAGGGGAATTTTTCTTACCCAAGAAACTAGAAAAGCAAAAGAAAAAAGGACCTGAGTAGCTAGTGGAGGGTCTCATCTAAATCCATACCCTATAAGGCCACCCACTTAACCCCTATATATATGCTATATGTAACATAAGAGATAAATCATAGTCTTATAGAATTGCAAAAATCCAAATAGTTATGTAGATATGAATATGTAGATTGATTGCTAAAATTTATACCTTTGCTTTTATTCCAAAGGAGGATTATTTTATTGAATCTATGCCCAATGGACTAAGGCACCAAATTCTCTGAATATTTATTTTTAGCAGGCTAAAGATCCTCTGTGGGTCACCAAAACTATAGTGAATTCTCACTACACTTAAAATATGCACTATTTTTGGTGGTAGGAAGAGAAGGATGAAGCAAGTAGATAAAGTGCAAAAGAAACTTTTGATCAAGAAGTTCCAAGTGAAAGAGAAAAGTCTCAAAAAGTGCAAGAAATTTTAAGTATCTAAAATTTAGAACTTATAAATATTTTGATTGAGGATAAGAAGCAAAAATCCTGATGCATAAAATTTTGTGGTTAGATGATAAAAAAATCTTAATGTCGATAAAAAACTCTGATGTTAGATGGTGAAGAAAATTCCATTACACTAAAATTCTATAGTCTAAAGAGAAGTACAGTCCTTTCCTACAAAATAATATGACATACCTCTTAAAAAGGACAACAACAATATAGGAGCTACAACCAGAGCAACCCATAGATATGAAGCATTTAATAAAGAAAATATTTTGCACCTAGATTCTAAGAATCCCCAAAAAAGGATAGATGGAAATAATGACAACAACTACTCATCCAAATATTTATAACTATTTGGAATTTATTATTTTAGGTCTAAATACCTCAAGGAGACCAAAATTTTAAATAAAGATATGACCAGATATTAGAAGTAGCAGTCATCTTGAAATCTCTACATGAGTTTTACAAAAAAAATCCTCTTTGTAAACTATAAATAACAATAGTGAAACTAACAAAAAGAGAAATTCATTTGATCAAGTAATTCAACACAATGTAAATTACTTATAAATGTTGCTTTTATTTCATAAAGGAATGTTTAATAGATTACAAAGATTAATGTCCCTATTTTATTTACAAAATACACAACATCCTGATGATGTCTTTAAGAGCTCCTCAGTGAAGGTGGGCTTTTGTGTACACGGGCCACCGATATGTTTTGCTAGTGTGGTTTTTCTTCTACACCTAGTTTTTAGACCTACAAAAGATGATTAGTAAGTTTGGGGTCCTGCCTCAGTCAAGCCCCATAGTGATAAAAGATAAACTCGAAATAAAAATATCATGAAATAATGATAAAAATTAAAAGGGAATGCTGCTAAAACATCAAAGAACTGATACCTATTGATTTTGCTGGTGTAGACCCACTGTAATATCAATTCATAGGGTGGCCTATGAATTAGAACTTGGATTCATAGGGTAGGGAGTGAATTGGACTAGACTGCTTTCTGGTGGAGATCCTTTGTCTAGATGGGCTCCTTGGATGCTCTGATGCTATTTGCACGGTCTAGAATTGTTAGATGCAACTCTGTTATAATTTTGGTAGTTTTTTTAAGGTGATTGAAAGGGGAGAGAGAGGTAAAATGAGAGGGGGAACCCTCTATTTATAGGAGAGGCTAAGGTCAGGAGAGGGGGTCAGATAAACCAAATCTTAGAGTCACTTCCTAATGGAGTTATGTTAGGGTTTGAGGAGGTTTCAAGCCCACATGTCCTAAAGAAATATCTCCTCCTCACACATGTGTGAAGAAGAAATAGGGTTAGCTAGGGTTAGATAAGTCCTAGGTTAGGTTAGGGTTTAGTTAGGTTTTTTAGAAATATCCTAACCAATATCATGGTGCACACATGCATGGGAATGTGCTTAGGGCTAATTTGGCTCAGAACCCTAAGTAAACTCATTTAAGGGATAAAGTGCATGTAAGTGAAATTCAATGATGAATTAGAATGTTAATTAGCCTAATTAGGATTTTTAGTGGAGAATGGTCCCATGGTGTCCTAATTAGGTGTAGGAAAGGGCTTAGGTGACCTTAGGGAGCTAGTAGATGGATTCCAAGTGGGTAGGAAGTATCCTGGGTGTATTTTATCTAGTTTTTGTAGGTTTGGAGTCTACAAGTGACCAAGGTAGCCTACATATGACTAAAGAAGCCTATGATGGCCTACAAATACCTAGAAGCAAGAATATGTGACTTTTGGGTGTCTACATTTACCCCTTTTTGTACTAGGTTGTGTGGAACATAGTTTAGTACAAAAATATGATGTGAGGAGGTGGAATATGTGTGAACCGAAGGAGAAAAGAGGAAAAGAAGGGTGGATCCTAATCAAAGGTATGTAGCCACTTGAAGTGTGACCATACAACAATGATTGAAAGCCAAGAGAATAAGGGAAAAGAAGAAGGGAAGAATGGAAGAAGAGAAAAGGGAGAAGAAAAAGAAGGAAAATAATGAAATTCAATCAAAGGTATGTAGCCGCTTGAAGCGTGACCATACAACAATGATTAGAAGCCAAGAAAAGAGAAGGGATAATATGAAGGGAGGAAGAATGGGTTCCAACCAAAAGTATGTAGCTGCTCAAAGCGTGACCATACAACATTGATCGATAGCCAAGAAAAGAGAAGGGAGAAGAGATGAGGAGTAAAATACAAAATGCGGATGATGAATGCAAATGGATGACTGTGGATGCAATGTGATGATTTGCTGATTTTGTATGATATTTTATAATATCGTACTGATTACTTGTGAGGGCAACTTATGACTGCTTTGCTTTTGTGAGAAATGCAAGATGGTCCAATAATGAATAAAAAAAATACCTATTCAAATTTTTGCTTCTGATTGATTGATGAGTGCATGGTGACACATTCAAAACCATTTGAGCTGAGTGGCATGGATGAATCAAGCATAACATTCAGTATGTGGTTAGGGTCGATATACAAAATGAAAGCTTGACATCTCTGATATTGTGCATGGCTCTCTTGACTTAACAAATTTCTGATTTGGGATGGGTTTTATATTGAGATAATCTTCACTAAAAATTTTGTAGAAAGATGTGATATCCTTGATTGGATGTTTGATTGTTTGGTTGCATGTAAAGTGGATTTGTATATGAATATGCCCTCAAATGAGGAATAAAAAATGGGACAAATGAAATGATATTATGAATCGATTGATAGAGGAAAAGATATGACAAAATGGAGGGAGAATGGTGCAGATAGGAAGAAGAAAGGGTGAAATAGGTGTTGGCATGAAATTGTGTGATTTTGGGGTTAGGAGCTTCAATTCGTAGGTTGACCTACGAATTAGACCTAAATTTGTAGGGTGACCTATGAATTGGACCTGAATTTGCAAGGTGACCTATGAATTAGGGGTTTAGATATATTTATGCTTTTTTGATGTGCATGGGGGGTCATTTGCATGGCGAGCGAGTTGGAGATTGAGGAGCGAATGAAGTTTTGGCAACATGGAGTGCTTGCAAAGTTTATAAGCAAACGTAGAGATGGAAATAGGATAGATTGGTGCTAGTGGTCAACATGGGGATCCACCAGTAAGTACTTATTACTTAACTTTAGTGCATTTTGATTTTTAAAAATGCATGAAATGAAGGAGGGGAGGTTTTTGCATGTTTATGTGAGTGCGTGTAAATTTTTGATAAAAATTTGAACACAAAGTGTTAAAAAAGCCAAATGGGTATTTAAATATGTGATTAGATTTTTGGTTTGACCTGGTTTTGTGCTAGTTTGACTTTATGACGGGAATTGTAGGTACTTAATTTGACTTTCCTTTTTGTGGGCAAATGGGGTACTATTTTTGAAATGTGATTGAATTTTATCTATAAAAGTGGGAAATGGGTATTCAAAAATACAACTATTATTTTTTTTTGCTTTTGTTTGGTGTGTTATGTGGATGCGTGTTGTTTTGGTGTAAGTTTGTTGAATTTGACTACGATTTGTGTGGGTATTGGTATACTATTTTTGAAAATTGTTGAAACTTTTATTGTAAAAATGGGAAATGGGTATCCAAAAATGTACTTTTTTTTTGTTTGTCATTGTGTTTGGTATGTTTTTGAATTTTGTGCCACGATGTGTATGTGGGTGAGCATGAAATTGGTTGTTTGGAGCCAAATGTGTACTATTTTTCAAATCTGATTGGACTTTTACCATGAAATGGCAAAATGGGTATCCAAATATGTGACAGTGTTTTGGTTTTATTATGTTGCATGAGTTATGCATGTTTTAATATCTTGAAATGCCTAATAAGTGAAAGAAATTGTTGTGTTACTGTTAAATATGCTTGGTTGGATTTGTGTTTGCATGTATTTGACATGTTCATCCTAATGGAGGTGATAGAATGCTCAAAAATAATTTTCGAGCTGAATGCACAGGGTGACCTGTGAATTAGACCTGATTTCGTATGGTGACCTGCGAATTGATCAAAAGTGCCTGAATTTGTTGTGTGGATGAATAAGGAGTATTGTGTGAGTTTTGTATGGAAAAGTTGTGTGTATAAAATGATTAAAATGACTATGTATGGGAGACTAATCAAAATTTTGTGTGATGTTTGTCAATGAAATAGGTGAAGATGATTGAGCCACAACATCGTATGCGGGCCACAACATCGTGTGCAGATGCTGAAATTTAAGCTAGACGTGGCTTTGAAGAATGATGCAGATGAGGAGTGGTTGGATGCAATGTGGATGAGGGGAGTTTGGAAGTGTATACGAATTCATGCTAGAAGGGCTTACATATCAGCATTTTGTGAGATATGGGACCCAGATAGGAATACTTTCCACTTTTCAATGGGCGAGATGATGATCACCCTTGAGGACGTGTATTGTATCTACAAGTTACCTATTGAGGGTGTTCTAGTGAAGGTAGTGGTGGATGATAGGTAGGAGGAGGTGCTAGAGCATGCATTTGGTGCATGATGGAGTGAAGTGGATATAAAGAAGATATATTATGAGTATCTTTGGTGTCAAGACATGTTGTCTAATCGCTAGTGTGCGACGATGCTGATGATTTCTACATATACGCTACTAGATATTTTTGGGGAATTTTTTACTTGGAATATGTTGGATGTGGTGTGTGACATGGTAGAGCACAATGTTGTATTTGCATGGGCACCTACATTGTTGGCCCAGGTGTATAGGGAGTTACATGACGTGGTGAGCACGGGGTGAAAATAATTGAGTTGGACACTGTTGCTATAGGTGTGGGCATGGGAGCATATAACGATAGAGCGATCGACATTGTTTCCATATCATGCGCATGTGGAGGGGAAGATTAACTTGCCATATGCATTAATGTGGTGGACATATGAGAAGAAGGGGATGAAGATGCCGCATGAGGGCGATCATCTAGTTTGGAGGGTGAAATTTGGAGAGTTGAAGGCTAAGGATATTAGGTGTAGGTCCTAGAGGGGTGGGGTGGTATGGGAGAGTGATGAGGAGCAATTGGGAGATATCCATTGGGGATGATGGGTAGTGGTGTGGTGTAATAGCTAGGTAGAGTTCTTCTAGTTTAGTAGGGTGATGCAATAGTTTGGTTTGTGGTAGGATGTTCTAGAGGTACCTATTGTGATTTATAGGTGATGGGGTGATAGAGGAAGTCACCCTATAGTATTACTATGGACTTATGAGAGAGATCCATCGATGATTATTTTCAATGTGGATGATGTAGGTACAACATCAGAGTGTGAGCATTAAATGTTGTATAATGTGATTTGTGTGAATAGGGATAATTTTAAGAATTAAATATTAATCCCTATCATTCCTCCCCACCATAGAAGAATTGGACTCCAATACGTTCCAAAGGGAAGAAAAGTTTGGTTTTGATGCACATTAAATGATAGTTATGGCGGTCATTGATTAAATTAAATAAAATAAAAATTTAATTTATTTTAATAAATGCATTAATGAATGCAGTTTAATGATGGAAATATTAAATTAAATTAAAATTTTAATTTAAATCTAAAAAATGCATTTATGAAAGCATTTTAATGATAGAAAAATTAGATTAAATTAAAAATTTAATTTAATTTAATTTATGGAAATGTGTCATGAAGTATGTGCACCACCCACCGAGATAAAATGGTCATCACCATGGTTTCGAGGTGGAAGCTGGTAGAAAATATTCTTGTAGCTCATTGTCTAGAAACAAAGCAAACCTACTGAAAATGTCATCAGTTACGCCAGATAGAAGGTTATGACCAAGAGGAAAAAATGTGTGCGATGATGGAATAAATGCAGTGGATAACTAAGCATGCATTGATGCCTTTCCCTAGTTGCCGATGATAGACATAAATTTGTTGAAGCTATGTGGTGTAGTCAGCAAGAAAAATGGTCAACATTTTGAATGAAGATCATGAGTTGAAGGTCAAAGTTAGAGGGACCCAACTAGCTGAGAGTTTGTAGGATTGCATCAAGTTTTCAAGAGACGACAAATCTAAGTGTGAGAACTTGGATCAAGATCTAAGGATCGGGGTTAGAGTAACCCTGGCTGGTTGAATATCGGTGGCTAATTTTTGAATGAGGAGTGCTCAAAGGCATGTGCAAGGAAAAAGAATGCTCCTTTCAAGCCAAGATCTGTTGGTGGTTTTCTCATATCCCTTGTGAACCATCCTAGCCTAGGGGAAGAGGATACTTGCCAATCCAACACTCATATCTGATACCACTGATATGGAATGAACACTCGAGAGCAAGCACAAGAATTACACGATGAAAAATAAGTTTTGCATTCACACCAAAAACATTTTTATAGGCATGTCTACCTTTACAAAAGTGGCATTTAATGCACCCGATCCATGTGAGCATTAAATTTTGTACAATGTGATATGTGTGAATAGGGATAATATTAAGAAAAATATTAATCCCTATCAACATAACTAATGGTAATGTGATCCATTCCATAATCTCAGGGATATAGGATAGTATAGGGTGTGTAATAATTTTGACAATCGTAGTTTTAGCAAACAAACATCATGAAAAACTTAATGAGATTTGTTGACAACTCATAACTAACCTAGATAGGTCAAAATCTATCAAGTACCGATGTGTGCAAATAAATGATGTTAATTTATCCATTTTGAGGGAGGTAGGACTAACCCATTGTAAAAATAGCCAAACTAGGTAGCTCATCCACAAGCACACAGTGATCTGTACAGAAGGTCCCTAATGTGATAGATGTGTCACCACTTGTAAGACTATTCCACTAGTAGTAAGGCACTTAGGGCCTCTAGGTATCAATGGAAATCATCCCGTTTTGTTATGTTAAACCTAAGGACCAAAGGTGATGAAGCATAACAATTGTGTTTCTTGGAGTCTTTTCCTTTTGTTTTCTACCCCTCATTTTATTACTTTTTTTGTGGTGCTCTTTTTTTTTTTGTATGGGCATTGGCTTTTGTTTTTTACCCCTTTTATTATTTTATTTTTTGTTTATGCTTATCCCTTTTTTTATCCCTAGGTTGTATGTTGACCATGCAAATGATAGGATGAGCAGGGGAAATCGTTCGCTAGATGGTGATATCTACACAAGGTGTTATCTTCCCTAGACTCAAAATTTGTTTAAAATGTGACTTGTGTGAGTGGTCCTTGAAAGAAGTTAAACTAACTAGAGGAAACTATGAGGAGTGTAATAGTATGTCAGCTCGAGGTGATATTTGATTGACTAAACTAGTAAATGGTCAAGAAAATACAAGACATCATCTACTCTGTAATCCCGAGAAAGGGAGTGGACATCCAAGTGGTAATGCTAACAAGTGCATATGTTATTCCTACTAATTGTGTATTTCTAGATATGGAATATACAAACATGAATGAAATCATAGAATAAATATGGGTATATGCAATGAATGTAGTGTGCGATCTAGTATGAAAAACCAATATCTACAAGAGGAAGTATGTGAGATGTAACCAGGTGAAAATAAAAAACAAACATGTTTGAATATGGATATGTGGGGTGAGGATAATGAGAGTCATGATAATGGTTTCCCTAGTGTTTGGGGAGATGTAGGAAACAGAAGAAAATCATATAAGTGGGAGAATACGTGTGATAATGATGACCGAGGATAAGAATCATGATAAGAGATGTAGAATAACATGGAAGTGATGAAGTGCAACAAATATGAGAAGATGAAACAATGGTGTAAAGAGAAAGAAAAGAAAAGGGATAAGAAGAGGGTAGAATCAGCATATGAATGTAGCTACTTGAAGTGTGACCATTCAGTGATGCTAAAAAATAAGGAGAAGAGGAGATGGAGTGGAAGAAAACCAACAACAAGGAACCAAGTAAAAACTAAGTGAAATGATGTGAATCGGGTTGCGAGTGACTAGGTGAAGTGACAAGGTGATTAGGATTTTTGTAGTTGGTGTAATTGGATAGTTGTTGAAAGTAACAAGGTGTGGATATGAATGAATCCTGTGATGGGGTGGTGTGGGGTACTAGCCAAAATGGAGTGCTCTAGAGTTGAGTAGGCGATGGAGTTTGTTTAGGATGTTAAAGAGGATCATCGAAAAGTATATCCTGAACAATGGTCTCAAATGTATTGCATGCATTGATGCCATGTCCTGGTTGTCGATAATAGACACAAAATTAGTTTTCTTTGTAATATTGAAGAACACAAGCTTATACTGAGAGGGGGGGTGAACAGTATAAGACCACTTTAAACTTTTTCCTTCAACTTTCAAATTAATATTATGCAGTGAATAGATAGCAGTATCAAAAACAATAATCAAAGCAATGGACAAGATACCATCCACAATAGAGACACAACAATTTATGTGGTTCACCCAAAGTGGGCTACTCCACGAATAAAATATTTCACTAAATTTTATCACCTCAAGTTTTGGGAAACCTTTCCCGATTACAAAGTTTATGGGCACCAACCCAAAGGAGACACCAATCCCCTAGCTCTGCTCTGTCTGGTGATCCTCTAGAAAACCTCTGCCTCCTCTGCCCTTAGCAAGTGGAAATCTATCCATAGAAGACACCTGTCTTCCCTGCTCTGGCTGGAGACCTCTGTCCTCAACTTTTTCACCTCCAAAGCTGGTCCTCAAATTTGCACTAAACACAGTATTTCGGTTCAGCACAAATTTCCTCATTTGCTTCCTCTGTTTTGCACCAAACACGGTCCTTCGATCTGGCACAAATGTCCTTAAAATTGCACCTCTATGCAATCACAGCAGCACTCGATCAAACATCAACTTATGCATCTCTGTGCAATCACAGCAGCATTCGATCAAACATCAACTTATGCACCCCTACGCAATCACAGCAGCATTCGATCAAACGTCAACTTATGCACCTCTGTGCAATCATAGTAGCATGATCTTCGTGCACTTTGCTTCCTTGCAATATCTCTCTCTTAGAAGATTCGATGGAATGCACTCTATACACAGTAATCGAATTTGCACTCTGCTTCTCGACGATCGAACTTCTCCTTGCACTCTATCTACGAAAATTGCACTTTGAACACACACTTTGATTGACACAAAAACTCTTCAAACAACCCTCCTTTTATACTAACATAATCAAGATCTAAACCTTGGTCTTAGTTGGTTGTTATGCAAATGCAAACCCTAACTCCGTTAGCTGCATGCCCTAATCTTCATCGACCCAATTTTAACTTTGTTGGCTTCAACCGCCTCTGTGGTTCAGTAGCTTCTACCGCAAAACCATAGCATGTCATGATATCGTGACATTTTTGCAGCCGTACACTTTCATTTGGCTATTGTCGTGATATCGTGACACTTTTTCTTTTGTCTGCCTTGACTACGTTCTTGTCGTGATATCGTGACACTTCTATCTTTTGCTGATGTCATCTTCACTCCTGTCACAAAATCATGACCCTTCTGTCTTCATGGCCTTCTTTTCTGCTTGCACTAGCGAAAACATAACATGTCGTGAAATCGCGACGCTTTCGTCTCCAAGCTCTTCCTTCTTCAATTCGTCATGAAATCGCGATGCTTCTTCTATGGAAGACTTGCTTACTGTTCCTGTCGTGAAATTGTGACACTTTCTCCAACTCAATGCTGCCATCTCAACCTGTCATGAAATCATGACACTTTTTGCATTCGCAAGCTTTCTCTTCGACCTGTCGCGAAAACACGACACTTTCTGCATCCGTACAACTTCTTTGTAGCCTGTCACGAAATCGTGACGCTTCTCATTTCCGACTCTTCCCTTTGTTGCATGTCGTGAAATCACGATGGTTCTCACTTCAATATTTTCAGCATGTCGCAAAATCGCGATAGTCCTCACTTAGTCTTTTGCAGCATGTCGCGAAATCATGACACTTTTTGAGATACTTTATCTCTCTTCGAACTTGTCGCAAAATCGTGATAGTTCACACTGCGGACTCTCCCTTCTGCATCATGTCGTGAAATCATGACACTTTTTCATCTGTACAACCTTCCTTGCATTATGTCATGAAATCGTGACACTTTTTCTTCTTTGCCTTCCTGCACTTTTTGAGTCATGAAAATGTGACATGTCACAAAATCGCGACACTTTCCACCTTGCTCTCTTTCTCTGCCAACATGTCACAAAATCGTGACAGTTTTGCCAGCTTCTTCTCTCTCTTCCAACATGTCACGAAATCGTGACACTTTTTCAAAAAACTTTCTCTCTCCTACCTAAGTCGCGAAAATGCGACATGTCACGATATCGTGACACTTTTTCAAAAAGCTTTCTCTCTCCTGCCTAAGTCACGAAAATGTGACATGTCGCGATATCGTGACACTTTTCCAACTTACTTTCTTTCGAACCTGTCAAGTCGAACCTTCAACAAAACACATTATTTTTACATCAAATCAAATTATTTCAAAAGCTTCTTGACATCAATGACAACTTATTCACTTGAGCAAATGCAAAGTACTCAAGGTACCCAAAATTGCCAACAATCTCCCCCTTTGTCATTGATGGCAACCCTTTACTAAAAAAATGTCTCAGGAGCAAAAACTGAAACCATCTATGCTAACAGCTAAAAATCTCCTATTGAAGTTTTGCTCCCCCTGACTTGAAGCTTTCCTCTTCACATTGAAGCTCTCCCCCTTACTCATATCTCTCCCCCTTTTTCAAATCTCTCCCCCTTTGTCATCAATGGCAAAGGGTCACCTTTGGGGCTTGGGACTAAGAATGAGCCTCTTATCTTAGTCCCTCCCCCCACCTCATCATGTGGAGATTAAAACTGGGGTGGGAGTAAAACTCCCATTAGGCACTGATCATCATCAGTGTCTATAATTTCCTTGCCCGACCTTTTCTTGAAATTTTTGCCCGCATTCTTGTTTTTGTCACTGTTCTTGTTCTTGTTCTCATCCCTGTCCTTTTTCATGACTTGATCCTTGGACCTGATCATGCCACTGTTCCTGTTCCTATACCTTAGAATATCAGCTCTACACTGTCTAGCTGTGTGACCTACATTGTTGCATTTATAACAAGTAACACTATAATTTCTTTTAGGCATACCTGTTCTTTGAATCCACCTGTTCTGACTAACCGTGAACCTGATATTAGCCTTGCAGACAATTGCCTTATGCCCAAAATGATTACAAGAGTAGCAATACCCTTGGAAGAAATTACCACTTCTGAAATTGTTGTTAACCTTCTTCATTTGAGACATGCAATGTGCAGCCATGTGACCAAACCTGTAACACGCAAAACATCTGCCGTGAAATTTTCCTTTATACGACCTCTTGGGTCCTGAAAACTTCTTCTTCGCATTCTGAATTTCGTTTTCTATTTTTGTGCATCGATCACTCATGGACTCATGTTCTAAAGTACTTTCTTCATCAGAACTCTCTTCCTTTTGGAATCTCTTGCTAGATTCCCCAACCTGTTCTTTGTGCGGCTTAACAAAACCAAGACCTGTTTTATCTGTTGGATTTATTTGACCTTTGATGAGAGAATTAACCCTTTTGGAGCTATCTTGAAACCTGTACAGCTTATCCTTGTACTCTTTAGTTTCCACTTCCAGAGAAGCCATTTTATGTTCCAACTCATTATACTCAAGAATATTAGACTCTAACTCATCCTTGAGTTCCTGTGTTTTAGCTATAGAGAAGTCAAGAATTTCTATAAGATCGTCTCTCTCCATATAACATTCATCTAACTTATCCTTGAGTCTATCATTCTTCTTTCTTTCCTTTTTCAAAACACTAAGAGCATTATTAAGTTCACTTTCAAGATCTTTTATTTGTTTGCTTTCTAAATCCTCAAGGCCTTTTCTAGATTTCTTATCACTAGAGGTGCTACCTTTTTCAAAAACCATACAAGCATATTCTTGATAGTTTTCTGAAGCATCCTTATACATACTAGAAACCAAATCATTATTTGTACAATCATCCTCAAGGTGACCAAAATTTCCACATCTAAGACATTTCATATTAATGAATCTATGTTTCGGTTCTTCCTCTTTTTCTGATATGATCAGCATCTCATTTTCCTCATCACTTGAAGAGCTTTCACTATCACTGCTAGAACACTTACTTTCTTTGTCTAGGTAGAAACTCTTCTTTTTCTTGTGTGAATACCTCTTTCCTTGATTATTGTGCTCATCTTTGTTCTTTCTGTAATACCTATGCTTTTCAGAATCCTTGCTCTTAACATCCTATTTCTCTTCATCACTTTCATTCTTGGAAATAGTACAGTCAGTAGCATAATGACCAAACTTTCCACAATTGAAGCATCTTATATTTTTCATGCTTTTGTGCTTTCTAGATAACTTGCCTTTCTTGTCGTAATATGCCTCTTCATCACTAGAAGACTCATCACTCTCTTGAAGCTATTTACCCTTAGATTTCTTGGTAGCCTTGAAAGCTGCCTCTTTCTTGACGTCAACCTTCACCTGAGTTCTCAACTCAAATGCTGTAAGAATGCTATGAATATCATCATTTTTTAGCTTATCCAAATCTTTAGCTTCCTCAATAGCAGAAATATTTTCACTGAATCTATTAGGAAGAGATCTTAAGATTTTATCACAAACATCATTTTCAACAAGTTCAAGACCTAAGTCTTTCATGGAGTTAACAACCTCATCCATGCGAAGCATGTAGTCACTAATATTTTCATCATCATTCATCTTGAGTTGTTCAAACATACCTTTGAAATGTCTCAACTTGGCCTTTTTGACATTTGCATCACTTGTATGAACCACCTGCAATCTGTTTCCACATTTCACTAGTTGTCTTGCAGTGAATTACTTTGGTGAGATCCGCTTTACGTAAGCCTTTCAGGATTGCATTCATTGCTTTTGAATTGTTGTGATGTAGAAGCCTATCTTCTTTAGTATATGGACCATTTACAAGAATAGTGTACCCATCTTCAATCACTTCCCACACCTCATTCCCAAGTGCCATTAGATGAACCTTCATCCTTGCACTCCAAAGACCAAAATCTGATCCATCAAGAATAGGTGCTGCATTTTCGCTTGAATAATCCATTGTGTTCTTATCAAGCTTTTCCTTCAAGCTGTTTAAACTTTTCGAAGGAACCCGCTCTGATACCAATTGAAGAACACAAGCTTATACTGAGAGGGGGGGTGAACAGTATAAGACCACTTTAAACTTTTTCCTTCAACTTTCAAATTAATATTATGCAGTGAATAGATAGCAGTATCAAAAATAGTAATCAAAGCAATGCACAAGATACCATCCACAATAGAGACACAACAATTTATGTGGTTCACCCAAAGCGGGCTACTCCACGGATAAAATATTTCACTAAATTTTATCACCTCAAGTTCTGGGAAACCTTTCCCGATTACAAAGTTTATGGGCACCAACCCAAAGGAGACACCAATCCCCTAGCTCTGCTCTAGCTGGTGATCCTCTAGAAAACCTCTGCCTCCTCTACCCTTAGCAAGTGGAACTCTATCCATAGAAGACACCTGTCTTCCCTGCTCTGGCTGGAGACCTCTGTCCTCAACTCTTTCACCTCCAAAGCTGGTCCTCGAATTTGCACTAAACATAGTCCTTCGATTCAGCACAAATGTCCTTGTTCGCTTCCTCTGTTCTACACCAAACACAGTCCTTCGGTCTGGCACAAATGTCCTCAAAATTGCACCTCTGTGCAATCACAGCAACACTCGATCAAACATCAACTTATGCACCTCTGTGCAATCACAGTAGCATTCGATCAAACATCAACTTATGCACCTCTACGCAATCACAACAACATTTGATAAAATATCAACTTATGCACCTCTGTGCAATCATAGCAGCATGATCTTCATGCACTCTTCTTCCTTGCAATCTCTCTCACTTAGAAGATTCGATGGAATGCACTTTGTACACTGCAATCAAATTTGCACTCTGCTTCTCGATGATCGAACTTCTCCCCGCACTCTATCTACGAAAGTCACACTTCGAACGCACACTTCGATCGATACAAAAACTCTTCAAACAACCCTCCTTTTATACTAACATAATCAAGATCTAAACCTTGGACTTAGTCGGTTGTTATGCAAATGCAAACCCTAACTCCGTCGGCTGCATGCCCTAATATTTGTCGACCCAATTTTAACTCTATCGACTTCAACCGCCTCTATGGTTCAGTAGCTTCTGCCACAAAGCCATAGCATGTCACGATATCATGACATTTTTATAGCCGTACACTTTCGTTTGGCTATTTTCATGATATCGCGACACTTTTGCTTTTGTTTTCCTTGACTACATTCTTGTCACGATATCACGACACTTCTATATTTTACTGACGTCATCTTCACTCCTGTCATGAAATCATGAACCTTCTGTCTTCATGGCCTTATTTTCTGCTTGCACTAGCAAAAATGGAACATGTCACGAAATCGCGTCGCTTTCACCTCTGAACTCTTCCTTCTTCAATTTGTCGTGAAATCGCGACGCTTCTTCTGTGGAAGACTTGCTTACTGTTCCTGTCATGAAATTGTGACACTTTCTCTAACTCAATGCTGCCATCTCAACCTATTGTGAAATCATGACACTTTCTGCATTTGCAAGCTTTCTCTTCGACCTGTCATGAAAACGTGACACTTTATGCATCCGTACAACTTCTTTGTAGCCTGTCGTGAAATCGTGACGCTTCTCATTTCTGACTCTTCCCTTTGCTGCATGTCATGAAATTGTGACAGTTCTCACTTTGAGCTTTTCAGCATGTCATGAAATCGTGACAGTCCTCACTTAGTCTTTTGCAGCATGTCACGAAATCACGACATTTTTCAAGATACTTTATCTCTCTTCGAACTTGTCGCAAAATCGCGACACTTTTTCGTCCGTACAACATTCCTTGCATTATGTCACAAAATCATGACACTTTTCCTTCTTTGCCTTCCTGCACTTTCCGAGTCACGAAAATGTGACATGTCACGAAATCGTGACACTTTCCACCTTGCTCTCTTTCTCTGCCAACATGTCGCGAAATCGCGATAGTTTTGCCAGCTTCTTCTCTCTCTTCCAACATGTCGCGAAATCGCGACACTTTTTCAAAAATATTTCTCTCTCCTGCCTAAGTCATGAAAATACGACATGTCGTGATATCACGACACTTTTTCAAAAAGCTTTCTCTCTCCTTCCTAAGTCGTGAAAATGCGACATGTCGCGATATCGCGACACTTTACTTTCTTTTGAACCTGTCAAGCTGAACCTTCAACAAAACACATTATTTTTACATCAAATCAAATTATTTCAAAAGCTTCTTGACATAAATGACAACTTATTCACTTGAGCAAATGCAAAGTACTCAAGGTACCCAAAATTGCCAACAAATATCATAACTTAGGGCACAAGGGGTCGATACGACAGATATCGGGTAGTATAAGTAGGCCCTGATGAAGTAGCTGATAAAATGTTTGAGATAGTGGTGTTGACCAGACTAGAATAGGATAAACATATGGGTCAGATGGTGATGAGCATGAACAATATGGGGAAGGGATGAGTGATCGGGTCAAAATATGGGAATCAGGTGTAGGTCGGATCTGAGAGCAAAGGGTAGGCCAAGAAGAAGGTGATGTGGGTCGGGTCATGGTAGAACATCATGAAGGGGAGTGGTAATGACAATGGCTCAAGTGTAACTTGTTGTTGAGGTAGGATAGGATATGATAGATGTCAATGGGAGGGGGTGACAAAATCGAGGAAGGTGGGGACCGAGATTCAGGTGAGTAAATGGAATGGAGATATGGGTGTGGAGTAGGAAGTGAATAGGATGAAGAAGAAGGAGAGTGGAAATACTATGATGATGGTGTGATAGGCTAAAATGGGAGGTCATAGAGTGGGGATGGTGGTGTCTAAATAATAGGTGGTGTAGGTGATGACTGTAGATAGCAATGCGGGTGGGATGGGGGAATGTGAGCAGAGGTGGCATGGGTGGTATACTGGCATAGGAATAAGTCATAGGGTGACATTGTTGGAAATTTGAGTTAATTTGAGGCATTTTATGTTGTCATTGATGTCACATGGATCATTGATGTCACATGGATCATATTTTGTTTTGGTGGCAAAAGCACTTCATAGATAATCATCTATGATATTTTGGAGAGCATGGCTATTTACAGGGTTTTTATGAAAACCAAGGCAGGCAAAATAAAATGTTTTATTTAAAACCATGGTGGGCTTATGTGGAAAGGGCTTTTCTTAAAATCCAAGGTGGAATTTTTTTTCATCGAAAAAGGACCTCCGGTGATGAAGATATTAAAGTTTAAAGTTTAATTTTAAATTAATGGAGGGCCGACCTATGTGCAATTAATGGAGGGTGGCATATATATATATATATATATGAAAAGGTTTCAATTTATTTTGAAAATGTGGCATATTATATATCGTCGAAAAGCTTATTTCGAGAGATATTTGACTAACTTATTTAGAAGGAGAAATAAGGTGTGTGTAAATATATATTTCTGATTTTGCAAAAGGGTTCCAAAAGTGAAGTTTTCCTTGTTCTTTTTCAAGAGGATTAATTCTTTCATGACGTGACAAGGTATGGAATATTGTGATTTATTTTATTTTATGGTATAAGTGGTTTTGGGAGTGAAAAGGTTATGCAATGTTTTGATTTATTTTATTTTATTTTACAAGTGGTTTTAGGATATATAAGGAAGTTGTGCAATTAAAGGCCTTAGTGATGATTATTAAAAAGTGGAGTAATGTTGATTATTTTGTGATCTACTAACCCTTGTGAATATTGGCAAAAGAATTTTGTGATTGTGGCAGATTTACAAAGAGGTTTTTTCATCTTCATAAAAGGTATGGGTACATTATCCTATTGATTATTTATGGTGGTTGATTTCTGAAATATCATTGGAGGGAAAAGGATTGTTTGTGGTTTCCTTTTTGAAAGTGGTTGGTTGAATGCTTCAAGGTTTTCTGAATTGAGAGTTGTGTCTAAACCTTGTTTGATAAGCATAGTTGTTGAAGCCCATTGGTTGTGAAATAACTTGAGTTAGAAAAGAACATGAGTATCATTGTTATGTGAGGTTTTTGGTTGAGCATTATTGGAAACATTTGAGTTAGTTGATACATACTTGGACTAGGGTTGTGTGAGAAAGAGTTGTCCCTTATGATGATTTGTTGAGTTGAGTTGATTGAGTCTAGTCAAGTGATGTGTGAAGTGATTGTTCAAGTTCTATAAAACAAACTATTCCATAATTCTATGTTGAGTTAAGCTTAAGGTTAGAACATATTGAGTCTCTAACAATTCTCTTTATGGTTCTATAAGACTTGAGTTGATTTGAGGTTGACTTGAATTAAGTTGAGGTTGATTTGAGTTGAGAGTGATATTAGAATATATTGAGTCTCTAACAATTCTCTTTATGCTTCTATGAGTTGATTTGAGTTGAGCTGATATTGATTTGGGTTGAGAGTGAGATTATAACATATTGAGTCTCTAATAATTCTCTTTATGCTTCTATGAGTTGTGTTGAGAGTGAGATTAGAACATATTGAGTCTCTAAAAATTCTCTTTATGCTTCTATGAAGTTAATTTGAGTTGATATTGCCATTCATTGTTGAGTTAATTTTGAGTACTACTTGAGCATGATTTATTGAGCCTTTGAGAAGGCCTTTAGGAAAAATTTGAGGACAGTGTTGGGATAGATTTGTAGATAGTTTTGGAAAAGTTCTTGGTGATATTGCTAGAGCAAAATTGGGCAAGTTATTGGTGAGCTTGCTAGAGTAGATTTGGGCAAGTTCTTGGTGAGCTTGCTTGAGCAAATTTGGACAAGTTCTGTGTGAGCTCGTTAAGCAGATTTGAAAATTTTTGTGTGAGATTGTTAAGCAGGTTCTGTGTGAGCCTATTGTGCAAGTTCTATGTGAGCCTATTGAGCAGGTTCTTAGTGAGCCTATTGATAGAGCTTTGGAGGTGATAAAGTATAGAGGATAGAGTCTCAATGGATAGAGATCCAACAGCCAGCACATTTGAAGATATATCTGAGTGAGGAGTCTTCAAGTGGAGAGAGGTCCACCAGTTAGTGCAGTAGAGAGATAGAGTCTTCTAGAAGATCACATAGCCAGAGTAGAAGGGGAAAGAGTTACCCTATGGAAGAGATACAAGAACTTGAGATTAGGGGATTAACATATCCTTTGGACAGAGATCCATAAACATTGTAATTAGAAGTGATTCTCAAAGATATTTATTGAGAAAGTTTTAGTAAAATATTTTCTTCGTGGAGTAGCCCACATTGGGTGAACCACGTAAATTTTGGTGTCTCTATTGTGTATGGTTTTTGTGCATTGCTTTGTTTACTACTATTGATACTGCTATCTTTACACAACATAATATTGATTTGGAAGAAAAAGTAAAAAGTGGTCTTATACTATTCACCCCCCTCTCAGTATAATATTGTGTTCTTTAGACATACCAGTTGGCAGGGGTGGAGGTAGTCCTACAGAATATGCATGAATAGGTGTAGATCCCCTATTAGGGGGATAGTATGTTGGCGAAGGTCAGCAAACTAAGGAGGGTGGTAGATATAGATCTCTTGGATCACCTATGGGAGGTGGGGATGATCTACGTGCATGAGGGTCTATCAAATGGGATTTTCCTCCTTATTTGCAAAGGATGATAAGGAGACCTGACTATCTCTTGAGTAGGGTGAATAGGATGAGTCCCTATGGTGAGGTGATCAAAGGTGGGGTGAATTGTGGTGGTCAAAATATGATGATGTGGAGTGCTGATGCACATGGACTGTCAGATGGTATGGCAATATAAACTGGGGTGATTGGTACTGGGGGTAGTATTTGGAGGACTTGCATGATTAAGGTGAGTGGTATGCTAAATGTGTGTGTCTGGAATTTGGTCTCACTATGGAAGAGGTCACTGTTGGCGATGAAAGACCTATAAAAACCAAAATACCCATAGCATATAAATGACATAAAAAGTACAAATATTTCTATTGTGTAATAGAAAGTGAAAACTGTGTGTAGTACAATATGGATTGTGTGGGTGTTGTAAATCAGGATCATGTTGTAATGAAACTATTTACAATATGTGGTGGTACATACCTAGGTGATATAGGCCTTGAATGTGCAAAGGTGAATGATATTGATAGGCTTGGGTTCAACGAATCCTTTGAGAGTTGCCAATTGACAGGCGTTAAAACTATATTTTTTTGTGATGATGTATGGACCTATCCATTTAGGAGCAAACTTGTCATGCTGCTAATGAGGTTGGCTTGTAATATGTTGGTTTTCCTTGAGAACCAGGTCACCAATTTGAAACTCATGCTGATGTACCTTACTATTGTAAGCATGGTGAAGGCAGTCTTGGTAGACACGTGTGTGCTTTATGGCATTAATGTGATGCTCATATAAAAGCATTAATTGGTCAAGATGGGCTTGAAAAGTTGTGTCATCATTGATAAATTCTTTCATAGAGACTCATAATGAAGGTATCAAAAGATCAAGAGGTATAATGGCTTTAGTTCCATAGACCAATGAGAAGGGAGTTTCCCTAGTGGGAGTACAGATGCTTGTATGATAGGCCCATAAGGCAAGAGGTATATAGATGAATAACACAAGCTTATACTAAGAAGAGGGGGTGAATAGTATAGCATCCACTTTTTACTTTCTTTCCAAACCAATATCAATTAGTGTCCTTAATTGCAATAACC
This sequence comes from Wollemia nobilis, assembly GCA_028583015.1. Lineage (NCBI taxonomy): Eukaryota > Viridiplantae > Streptophyta > Pinopsida > Araucariales > Araucariaceae > Wollemia > Wollemia nobilis. The sequence goes on along the minus strand of JAQPPZ010000689.1, from coordinate 4,151,715 downwards.
AAATATAGCAATGTGCATTAATGACATAGATAGCTATAGTAAGCAAGTGCATAAATCACCACAAACAATTGAGACAAAAGATTTAACGTGGTTCCCCTAATGTGGGGTAGTCCACAAGATAATCTCCTAATATTTCATAAAGAAATATGGATCTTTATCCCAATACAAATGATTACTTTGATATGCTCAAAGATAGGCTATCTTTATATGCTCAGGTGGGCTCCATTGATTTTTTTAGCTAGGCTATACACTGATATGCTTAGTTAGGTTATCCACTAATATGCTCAGCTAGGCTATCCACTGATCTGCTGAGCTAGGCAATCCACTGATCTGCTTAGCTAGGCAATCCTAATATGCTCAGGTGGGCTCTTCACTGATCTACTCAGCTAGGAAACTGGTGTTGGTATATTTTTCTATTTTTGTTCTATCTCTTTCACTACTTACAAATCTACCTCAATTCCTTCTCACAAGGCTCAAACAATCCTGCTCAACTGTTGTCCCAAATCTGTACTCAAGGCCTTCACAAAAAGGCTTAAAAAATGCTACTCAAATGCTGTCCCAAAATTTTCCCAAAAGCCTTCTCAAATGCTCACTCAATCATGCATAAAAGCTGCCTCAAATTTATCTAGAAATTCTGTCCCAAAAGCCTTCTCAAAGTCTCAATCAATCATGCTCAAGTAGCACTCAAATATCATCCACAAATCAATGAAGGCAAGGCTCAATTATGAACTCAAAAATGAATGGCAATGTACTCTTAAATGGATGACAACAATGATCCATAATGATCTCAAAAATTTATGACAAATACTCTCTCAAATGGATGATAACAATGCTAAAAAATGAACTCAACCATGTATGAAAAATACTCTCTCAAATGGATGATAAAAATGCTCAACAATGAACTCAACCATGTATGACAAATACTCTCTCAAATGGATGATAACAATGCTCAACAATGAACTCTCAAATATATGGCAAATGAGCTCTCTAATAAAAACCTCTCCAAGAAATAACAATGAGGACTTTAGCCAACCAAGGACAATCTCCACAAGTGATAGCAATATGTTCTCAATAATACCTTCCTCGTGCAATGTCAATAAGCTCTCAAGAAACAAGCACAACTCCCTCAAGTAAAAGAGATCCCAAATAGCCAACAATGATCTCTTCAAATAAAATACAAATGTATCCACAAGTGACTATAAAATGATCTCCTCAATGGTATCAGATAGTGGAAATGTACTCAACAAGTAACCATCAATAATCTCCTCAAGCAATGGCAAAAAACCTCCTCAATAATGGCAATACTCTCAATGAACTCCACTAAAGCAATAATGAACTCAAGAATCAATTTTGTCCATAAAATTGATTTTATAATCCATCCACTTCTTCTTAATAGCCTAGGCAAATAATAAAGCAATTTGTCTTCAACTTCAAACCCTAAATCATATGCATGTCTTCTAACTCAAGGTGGAAATAAACTAGGTCTCAAGTTCCTAGTTTAATTTCATAATTAAATCATGCACTACAACATATAACAAGTTCAACACTTTCCAACCTTATGACTCCCTAATTTTTATTAATACATACAACAAACACCTATGCTTTTATTTTTAATTCCACACCTTATAACTCCACATACAACAATCACAAATATTTAACTTTAAACCTTATAACTCCCTAAGCACATACAATAATCATATTTTTTTACTAAATACCTTATAACTCCCTAGTTATAATAGAAATGATTTCCAATGCACCAAAAATTTGGCAATATCAAATATTACCATGTGCTAGAGATAAATACCTTTTTACGAAATGTCTTTGCCAAAATTAATGTGTCTTCACCATCTTCAAAATTTTTAATGCATTGCCAAAAACAATGCGCCTTCACACCTTTATGAGAGTTGAACTCTATTCCTCTCACTTACCACTGTGAAGAGGTTACCACATGGGTGTCAGCCCAAGTTGGGATTTAATCCCAAACACCCAAATTTGGCTATGCTCAAATTTGAAAACTCAAATTACCTTCCTTAGAAAAACACTTTGCCCCTGGTGAGATTCGAACAATGAACCTGCATTGTGCAAAGTTCGTGTGCTACCAAATGCACTATAGGCTCCTGTGTGACGTCACTTTCCTGCACTATATCCTTGACCTTGCTCTCAAATGAAAATTATTTTTTGTTATTTCTTCGCTGCTCCCTGTTGGTCCGGCTTTCATGCACACCCTGGGAAAAAGGATGGAGGCAAGGAAAGCTCCGGAGACACCCACGGGACTGATCCCACTCATCTTTAGGATCTAGCTGGTTATCCAAGGTGCGAGTTACAGAGTTGGGTCGAATGGCAATTCACTCTTTTCCACTTCTGGAATAGATTTCGATATGGACTACTCTGTTACCTTACAGGGGGTTCTGAACTTGTTCGATAGTTGCAAAAGTTGTTGACAATCAGATTTGACTTGAATTCTTTGATCTAGCTCTCATGGGTCAGTGATTTAAATAAAAGGCAAACAAAGAAAATAAAAATGGATCATTCACGGAAAGCAAAGAGAGGGTAGGGTAAGGCGAGAAAGAGAAGTTTATCAAACATCAATTGTAAACCCTAAACTATCAATCTTATCTATGCTATCGGCTTCACAACAGAACAAATCCCGGAAGAAAGTGTCCGAGTCGGTCTAAGATCACTTTCAACTAAGAGCACAAAGCGAGTGAAACGGATCTAGCGAGAAAATTATAAATCCAAGGGCAGTTGGTTAAAGCGGTATCTTTCACCGCGGCCTAGCTCGCACTGATGAAGACAGAGCAATTAGAACAAACTTACACCTGAAATCTGTAATTTCCCCTAGCGAGACAATAGAACAAGCTGAAGCCTAACGGCATATTTAATCTTGACAATGGCGGATTACTGACATATATCTAACAAACTTTAAATGGAACGGATAACAAAAGAAAATACACTTATCACACTCTGCAAAAGATTAGGCTCCTGGCCATGCTATCAGAGAAAAGCTAAAGCACATCAACTCCAAGTCCAGAAACAAAGGATTTCACAAAATTTGCAAGAAATTGCTTATAAGCCTTTATTTCTAAGTCTCAGCCTCCTGCGATTACATTTAGAATTTGTATTTATAGACTCGGGACGAGACCACGATCTTTTCCAAAATATCTTGCTCAAACCCTAAATCTTATCGCACTTAAACCCTAGGACCCGGGTTTTACAATAAAAATCCATTTAAAAATCAAAGTCCGAATAGAACTTAACCCTTCGGCAAATCTGTGCAGTCAGCTGCCATAAATGGAGAAGATAAAATAAAATGCAACTTGCATTCATTCGCATCTGCAAATAAATGCTTTCATTAATTCTGTTGGTGAGCCGGATGAGTCACCACTTCTCCATCAATTCGATCTCCGCAAATCCATCCCGAAGTTGAAATGGTCTTCATGCTATCAAGTCTGCAATAAATTTGTTGTTGAATGCTCTCACCGGCAACTTCTCTCCTAGCATGGCGGTCCTTGACTAAATCCGCACTTTATCTTCGCCTTTATGGTCTTTCCCGGTTGTCTCGTAAGTGCCAGGTGGAATCCTGCATGAAAGACAAAAAGATGCATTAGATTAGCATTTTAATTAAATCAGAAGCTTAAAACATTAAAAACAGATTAAATCCGCAAAATAAGCTTGCATGTCGACTTCTGTTTGTCCCATTCACGCTTTGACACGTGTCGCTACCCCGGGAAGCCTTCTATTTCCCGCGGAATGCACTTTCAGGTCAACTATGACTTTCTCTCTCCTACGATTTGCGACATGTCGCGATTTCGCGACATGTCGCGAAATCGCGACCTACTCGAGCATCGGCAACTTCCTCCCTCGTCGCCGCGAAACGCGACATGTCGCGATTTCGCGACATGTCGCGAAATCGCGACCCTTCATGGCCTCCGTACGCTTCTTGATTTTCAGCCGCGATTTTAGAACACGTCGCGATATCGCGACAGTTCCCTTACCTGCATGCGTTGACCGCGTTGACCGCGATTTTGGAACATGTTTGCGACTTAGCCGATTTTTCATCCTGCAGCCCATTTTCTCTCTCCTGCCGCGAAAATACGACATGTCGCGATTTCGCGACATGTCGCAAAATCGCGCCCTCCGTATAGCTTGCTTCTCTCTCCCAAAAACTGTCGCGATTTCGCGACATGTCGCGAAATCGCGACCTTTACGGCACTTAGCTGCATTTTGACTTACCTGTCGCGATATCGCGACATTTCCGAAAATGGAAGTGTCGCGATATCGCGACACTACCAAAAATGGAAAGTTTGATTTTTAGGTGAATTATGCAACTGTTTTACGGATTTTTCTCGGTAACGGTGCAAGATTTTCTTGTGCATGAATGATTCTAGCATGTAAAAAGTGAATTCTTGGATAACACAGCTAAAATGCAAGAAAAAGCACAACTTTAAAAAGGAGGCAAGCAAAATATGGATTTAAAACTGAAAATGACCAAGAGGGTCCCTACTGGCAAAAATGGAAGTTCATAATTTTCTAAGGATGGAATCTCATTTTTCAGTGGGGGTGTGTTGCTTATCAACAAATGGCGATATCTGCGGGTAAAATAGTAGCACTATTTTAGAACCCAAGACTCTGGTTTCAAAACAAAAAGACCATGCATCATGCCTTGCCACAGGCATTCTTCACAATAAATTGACTACTAACTGCCAATTGTTAAAATTTCCCAAGGACATACTGGGCTGGATTACTTCAAGGAAGATTTATGATGTGCAATTACAAAGGTATAGAACTTTCTTCAAGGATGACTGAATTGAATGATAAACTTGGATTAATCAACTTTTCTAGATTGTAAATGGGGAAACCGAGTAGAGCTCTGTTTACTAGTTTAGCCTTTAGACAGAGTTACCCTTTAGATTTACACGACCCAATTTACAACTGTAGGGGAGAATCTAATATTGGCTGCCTCTTTTGATCATATAACTCTTTTTTTCTTTTTTTTTCTTTCTCTTTTTTTTTTTTTATCTCTCTTCTTTTTGAAATATATCACTATCTGGAAGACCTTAGAGAAATTACAATTTTCTTTTAATATTTGATCAATCTGGAACTGTTTCAGTCTAGGCATTGATAGCCTCTGGTGACACCCAAATAATTGCATGAACCATAGTCCCCTCTTATAACCAGCTTTTCTTGGATTCCCCGGGAGTTCCTCCAACTAAACAGCATAATAGTTTTTCTATCATTAAAACAACTGTGGCAAGTAAGACACAAGATCCAATCATCTCTCTACCTTCATCCTGGATAACAAAATAGTTCCACAGTTTAGTGCAAGCAGACTATCTCAATTAGAATAATGAGCGAGAATGGGGAGAGCACTTGGATTGAGGATTTATCGACTAGGAATAAAACAATTTTCAGCGGTGACTTTTCATTGATTGCTCGAGGCGAGAGGCAAAGGACGAGAAAATTTTAGAAGCCAAAGGACTTTATACGAGGCTTCCAAGGACGAGGCACGAGCTTAAAGCAAAAACAAAATAAAAGCTGAGAGACTAAAGCACAGAACTGTACAGGCAAGGGAAAAACAAATAAACTGAACAGACAGCAAAGAAAAGGAAAAGCAGGGAAGAAAATAAAAACTGTACAGGCAATAAAAGAAATAAACTAAAAGAACTGAAGCAAAAATAAAAAATAAAAACTGCAACTGAAATAAAATAAACTGCAACTGCAACTGTACAGACAACAAAGAAAAAGAAATGCAATAAAGAAAAGACTGTTCAGACTAAAATAAAAGCAAGCTAAAATAAAAAGACAAAGAAAGGAAATAAAAAGCACTGACAAAAGAAATAAAGCGCACAAGCTAAAGCTGAAAAACAACTAAAGAAAAGCTGAAAAAGCTACAATTGTACGAGACATTTAAAAATAAAGCTGCAGCGACAAAGAAATAAGCGAAAAACAAATAAATTAAAGCTGAGAGCATTAAAATTAAGCTGAAGCAGTTAAAACGCACAGGACATTGAAATAAAAACTGCATCGACAAAGAAATAAAGCGAAAAACTTCAAAGCTTATTTACAATGCATACATATGTTACAACTTCCCTTCATACTCAAAAAATGCAGCGAGTTGGGAAAGCGAGAGAAATGGTGCTTTAAAAAATTTTGACCATGCAAGTAATTTAAAAAAAATTACCTTTCGAGTCTGTTGACGAAATGCACTCCAGACTGTGCTTCAAAAATTTGCTATCTGGGAAAGACTTGGGTTTACTGTCTTCCCTGTCCCATTTGAAAAACAAATCTGCAACTCCTTCAAATTAAACAAATCATATAATAACAAATCATATGATAACATGTTTATGCTTCTAATTAAAGGGTTTGCGAGTTCTTTCAAAAGAATTTGAATGTAAAAAACCCCGAGGATCAAATACTTTAAAACCTTGACGGACCAGGACCACCACATTTTCAAAATGATGTGACAGCTGAAAGAAATCATGTTTTATCTGTATGCCACTGGTTCTTAACAACTTGAACATTTTGTGGTTCCTTGCACTGCTTCAATATCCGGGACTTCAATTTTTATCCCTCTAGGAGAATGCTTACAATTTTCCTTTTCACCTGAGCCTTGCTTAGACTTAACCTCATCAATGTGCAATGTCCAAACATCATTGTTGTTATTGATTAGGGCTATAATTGTTCTCACCTTTTCAGTTGCCAAATCATAAACTCCAATATCTGCATCAACACAGTTTATAGCCTCCTCTTTGACATTATGTTCAGAAGTTGCAGGCTTATGTTGAGACAGTTCATCAATTCCAAGTTGGCTGACCACATTCATATTTACCATCTTTTCCTCCTTTTCTTGAAATTCAACAGGTGGTCCAAAGTAAGCCTCAATCAAGTTAATGTTTTGTCCAACAATCTGAGGTAGTTCATAGAGGGTGATGTCAGCTTTAAGTTCCCTCATATCCTCAATGATGCTATCCTCCTCAGTTACTTCTGCATAGTGACATTGAATCTCACTTTCATCATCCTCCGATGAGGAAGGATCATTGTTAAGTTACGGACTCTCACATTTCAAGTCATAGCTGTCCATTTTGAGCTGTTGAAAATCTTGCATTTCATCCACGGAGTACTGTACAAGACTTTCTGTCTCTTCGAGAAAAGTGACAGAATCTGAAACCCTGGTTGTACTATTTTTGGGTGAACTAGAAATATCAATATTTCTTTGATTTCCAGGAAAATTTAACTCACCAGGAAAAACTTCAGATTTGGGTGGTGCCAGATCACAGCTGTTCAGTTCAAGCACCTGCACTTTGAATTTGTCAGAACTTTTCTCTGTATTTTGCACATGTTGAGTGGATGTCACAGTTAACGGAGTCTCCTTGGGTAGAGCATGACATGTTGGCATTAACTCATGATGTGGAATGGGGTCTGGAACAGGCATGTTCTGTGTAACATAGGATATCAAAGGACTGCTCAAAATTTGAGGCCCTAAGTTGTCTTTCAAGAATTAAGGCTTCTTTATAAGCCCCTGCCAGGGTTGTAATATTAATGTCTCTCTTGAGGAAAATAGAGGTCACCGAATCCAATGCATTCTTGTAGATTTCTAAGGCCAGATTTGCATTTGGGATGTAATGGCCGATCATTCTACCGTAAGCTCTTTGGAACCTCATATTGAAAGAACTGACAGTTTCTCCCGACTCTCTCTTGATCTTTGGAAAATTGCTGATATAAAATCGTTGGGATCTATCACTTCACCGAGCTGTGATATAAAAGCTTTCTCTAGATCATCCCAACTAGTAATGGAATTTTTGGTGAGGTTTAAAAACCAGTCATAAGCTCCCTCCTGGAGAGTGAGCAGGGAACAATCTGCGAGGCAACATCTTCATCTTTGTATATTCAACAATCTTAAAGCATTTTTAAAAGCTAGCGAGATGTTCTTCTGCGGTTCTTGTCCCATCATGTTTGTACCTAGGGAGATACCTTTACGGACTTACGGGCAGGTCATGGGCTATACCGGAATGTTCAAAGCGGTGGGGCCCAACCAATTTGCCATTAATACTTGGTCGACGGTGATGTTCGATTTGTAATTGGATAGCGCAAGTGATGATAGAAGCTGTTCTTAACAAACCATGAACTTAAGGCCTTCTCCGGCAATTTCAAAAGCTGATTCGGACAACTTTCCAAAAGCTGCATCGACAATTTAAAAGCTGCAGCGGACAATTTAAAAGCTGATGACAATTTATAAAGCTGATGGACAATTTATAAAACTGTCCGGAGTTCACTGTGGGTCCTTCAAATGTTCTTTGTTATGCCCTTACAACACTTGAACTGAGTTCGGCCCTCCTTCTAGCGCCAATTAGGTGTTGGTCCGGCTTTCATGCACACCCCAGGAAAAAGGATGAAGGCAAGGAAAGCTCCGGAGACACCCACGGGACTGATCCCACTCATCTTTAGGATCTAGTTGGTTATCCAAGGTGCGAGTTACTGAGGTTGGGTCGAATGGCAATTCACTCTTTTCCACTTCGGAATAGATTTCGATATGGGTGCTCTCGTTACCTTACGGGGGGTTCTGAACTTGTTCGAGTAGTTGCAAAAGTTGTTGACAATCGGATTTGACTTGAATTCTTGATCTAGCTCTCATGGGTCGTGATTTAAATAAAAGGCAAACAAAGAAAATAAAAATGGATCATTCACGGAAAGCAAAGAGAGGGTAGGGTAAGGCGAGAAAGAGAAGTTTATCAAACATCAATTGTAAACCCAAACTATCAATCTTATCTATGCTATCGACTTCACAACGAGAACAAATCCCGGAAGAAAGTGTCCGGTCGGTCTAAGATCACTTTCAACTAAGAGCACAAGGCGAGTGAAACGGATCTAGCGAGAAAATCATAAATCCAAGGGCGGTTGGTTAAAGCTGGTATCTTTCACCGGCGACCCTAGCTCGCACAGATGAAGACAGAGCAATTAGAACAAACTTACACCTGAAATCCGTAATTTCCCCTAGCGAGACAATAGAACAAGCTGAAGCCTAACGACATATTTAATCTTGACAATGGCGGATTACTGACATATATCTAACAAACTTTAAATGGAACGGATAACAAAAGAAAATACACTTATCACACTCTGCAAAAGATTAGGCTCCTGGCCATGCTATCAGAGAAAAGCTAAAGCACATCAACTCCAAGTCCGGAAACAAAGGATTTCACAAAATTTGCAAGAAATTGCTTATAAGCCTTTATTTCTAAGTCTCAGCCTCCTGCGATTACATTTAGAATTTGTATTTATAGACTCGGGACGAGACCACGATCTTTTCCAAAATATCTTGCTCAAACCCTAAATCTTATCGCACTTAAACCCTAGGACCCGGGTTTTACAATAAAAATCCATTTAAAAATCAAAGTCCGAATAGAACTTAACCCTTCGGCAAATACGTGCGATCAGTTGCCATAAATGGAGAAGATAAAATAAAATGCAACTTGCATTCATTCGCATCTGAAAATAAATGCCTTCATTAATTCTGCTTGGTGAGCCGGATGAGTCACCACTTCTCCATCAATTCGATCTCCGCAAATCCATCCCGAAGTTGAAATGGTCTTCATGCTATCAAGTCTGCAATAAATTTGTTGTTGAATGCTCTCACGGCGGCTTCTCTCCTAGCATGGCGGTCCTTGACTAAATCCGCACTTTATCTTCGCCTTTATGGTCTTTCCCGGTTGTCCGTAAGTGCCGGGTGGAATCCTGCATGAAAGACAAAAAGATGCATTAGATTAGCATTTTAATTAAATCGAAGCTTAAAACATTAAAAACAGATTAAATCCGCAAAATAAGCTTGCATGTCGGCTTCTGTTTGTCCCATTCACGCTTTGACACGTGTCGCTACCCCAGGAAGCCTTCTATTTCCCGCCGGAATGCACTTTCAGGTCAACTATGACTTTCTCTCTCCTAATGCGATTCTGCGACATGTCGCGATTTCGCGACATGTCGCGAAATCGCGACCCTGTCAGAGCATCGGCAACTTCCTCCCTCGTCTGCCGCGAAAGCGCGACATGTCGCGATTTCGCGACATGTCGCGAAATCGCGACCCTTCATGGCCTCCGTACGCTTCTTGATTTTCAGCCGCGATTTTAGAACACGTCGCGATATCGCGACAGTTCCCTTACCTGCATGCGTTGACCGCGTTGACCGCGATTTTGGAACGTGTTTGCGACTTAGGCGATTTTTCATTCTGCAGCCCACTTTCTCTCTCCTGCCGCGAAAATACGACATGTCGCGATTTCGCGACATGTCGCAAAATCGCGCCCTCCGTCTGACTTGCTTCTCTCTCCCAAAAGCGTCGCGATTTCGCGACATGTCGCGAAATCGCGACCTTTACGCACTTAGCCGCATTTTGACTTACCTGTCGCGATATCGCGACATTTCCGAAAATGGAAGTGTCGCGATATCGCGACACTACCAAAAATGGAAAGTTTGATTTTTCGGTGAATTATGCAACTGTTTTCTGGATTTTCTCGGTAACGGTGCAAGATTTTCTTGTGCATGAATGATTCTAGCATGTAAAAAGTGAATTCTTGGATAACACAGCTAGAATGCAAGAAAAAGCACAACTTTAAAAAGGAGGCAAGCAAAATATGGATTTAAAACTGAAAATGACCAAGAGGGTCCCTGCTGCAAAAATGGAAGTTCATAATTTTCTAAGGATGGAATCTCATTTTTCAGTGGGGGTGTGTTGCTTATCAACACTCCCCTTTCAACGATTCTCACTCATGCGCAATTATCCCCAATCTCTTATAAACAAAGGTTTTACCTTTTATTTATATGCACCTTCATGCCTTCAAATGACGTCATGGATTTTATTAATCTCCCCAACCATTGAACGTCAAAGAATAATAAAATTCAACTTTAGACCTTAGAATTATTAAATAAGAATTTAATAATTCACCTCTTAACTTTGAATTGGGATATCTCCTTCATAATTTTGAAATTTGCCATGAAACTTTTTGCACCTAGGTTTTATTTGAAAAACCTTTTCATCCATCATTATTTGGAGAAATATTAGCATAGTGGTTTTAATGAAAAACCCTTTCCAATGGTTTTAATAAAAAACCTTTCCATTGGTTTAAATAAAAACTTTACCATTGGTTTTAATAAAAACCCTTGCCATTGGTCTTAATAAAAAACTTTACCATTGGTTTTAATAAAACCATTAATATAATATTTAAAAATTAAATATTATATGCCTCTTGTGCCACAAAACCCTGTATACATCCATGCTCTCCAAAATATCATAAATGATTATCGATGAAGTGCTTTTGCCACTAAAACTCAATGTGATCCATGTGACATCAATGACAACACAAAATAACTCAAATTGCCAACAATAGATTGTGCCAATCATGATGGGATTCGACAACTATTTTATGAAGGATGGAGAAAATGGTTTTGTTTGTGGCCTTGACTTGATCGTTACCCTATGGGGAGTACGGGGTTGAGAAGCTATGATGAATATTTAATTTGGCACAGAGGGTGTGGACAATTTTATTTTTTAAGGGTGTACCATTTTCAAAGATGATTTGGGAAGGAATGCCAAAGTGACATATGATGTGGTCAGTGATAAACACCATAATTTTGGCTCCCATGGTTTGGAAAAGTGGGATGGCTTCGACCTACTTTGTGAAGTATTATGTGGTAGTGATGATGAATTTGTGATTGCTTTATGAAGTAGGTGTGATCTATCCGATGATATCTAGGCCCCATTGTGAGAAAGGCCACATGGATTGAATTGGTTGGAGAGCTTGCAAAGGAAGGTGTGTGAGGTTAGCATGTTGCTAGAATTTGATACATCGCTTGACATATTCATAGAAATAATGATCCATTTTGGGTTGGTAGTATCCCATGCATAGGATACATTTTGTGATAGCCATGCCATTGAAGTGGCCACTATAGGTACCATCATGGGTTTCTTGTACTACCCACTGAGATTCATACGGTTTGAGGCAATGCAAATTGATACCATCATAACTATGGTGATACAATATGTCCCCTAGTAGTATGCAGCAAATGGTATGTTGTTTGAATGCTTGAAATTGAGCATGTGGTAGATCACAAGGTAGGAAACCTAATTTGATATAATATTGATTTATGAAAACCAAGGATCATGTGGCTCAGTGTTGACAACATGAATGCCCTTGTCATATGTAGGGGGTGAAGATGAGATAGCATATTGTGTAAGCGTATGAATGTATACATGTGTCTTATCTGAGAGGGTATTTTGTGGTACTAATGATCCTAAGGAGGCCATTGTATCATAAAAATAATTGGAAGAGCATGGGACAACTTCAATAGAATACCACTTGAATTGGGCAAGGAGTTGTTGAATGATTTGTTTATATTGTTGGAGGATGGGACAATGACATTTGCATATCTCCTGGAATTGATTCATGATAAAGAGAGAATATCCAATGATGTGAAGGCACCGAATGTGCATCGAATGCACCTACTTTAGGACAAGAATGAGAGGTTCATATACCACATTATTGTTTATGCAAGGGAATTCTAGTTTTAAATGAAAATAGTAGTGTAAAAAATATAATGCTTGCGCCCCCAACATGTGTGCAACAGGAACTATCAAAGAAAAGTGTTAAGTCAACAATTACCTCTAGTTCAACATACTCTTTAGGTTCTGTAATATTGAATATGGAATCATCAAGGAATCAGATGAGGAGAGGCTGATTATCTAGTAATGGGTCCTCAATGAGATGGTCTGCAATGACCTACTCTTTGATGGATTTTTGTAAAATGAACTCTATGTCAAATTTAGTAAGAAGCATGATCCATTTAGTAGTACAAGAGTTATGATAACTCTTGTTCATCATGTATCGGAGTGGATTGTCATGAGCAATGACAAATGTAGTGTGATTAAGCATGTAATTACGTAGTTTTTGGGTGGCAAAGACTAAAACCAAGCACAAATGTTTCATGTATATGTAGCAGGTTTCATAGCTAACTAGCATATGTCTAATGTAGTATATAGCTAACTCATGATTAAGCTCATTATTTTGGGCTAAGAGTGTGCTAAGTGTGAATTTTGTAGCAAAAATGTATAGGGTAAATGGAAAATACAGATGTGGAGGAGATAAAACTAGTGAAGAGGTAAGGTAGGTTTTGATTGAATCAAAGGATTTTTGATACTTATCATCCCTTTCGAAGGTGACCCCATTTTACAAGAGGTTATTAAATGTCTTGCATTTATCTAAAAGATATGAAATAAAATGGTGTATGGACTAAATTTTACCTTGCAAACTGCATAATTATTTGAGGTTTGTGGGTGGAGGAATCTCGATGATGGCTTTGAATTTGTTAGGGTCAAATTCAATGCCTCATTGGGAGATAATGAACCCTAGGATTTTTCCTGAAGTGACACCAAAGATGAATTTATTTGGGTTAAGATGAATGTTGTGTTTCAAAATGCGATCGAAGATTTTATGTAGATCAGCGAGGTGCTGTGAATGCTCTTTTGATTTTGTGATAAGATCGTCGACATAGTATTGCATGATTTTGTGCATGTAATCATGGAAAATGTAGGTCATTACACACTAGTATGTTTCCCTAGTGTTTTTAATGCCAAAATACATGATATTATAGCAAAATGTCCCCCAGGGGGTTGTGAAAGAAGTCTTTTGTTGATCGATTAGGTTGAATTTGATTTGATTGTAGCCAAAAAATCCACCCATAATGGATATCATTTCATGGCCAGTGATGGAATCGACGAGTGAGTCGATGTTTGGTAGGAGGAAGTTGTCCTTGGAACAAGCTTTTTTCAAGTCATGAAATTTAGTGCATACATGAACCTCACTTGAGGGTTTAGGTACTGGTACCATGTTAGACACCCATTCGATATAATTGATGGGTTGGATGAAATTAACATTGAGGAGTTTTTGGAGCTCAAACTTTACTAGCAGTGCAATAGTGGGATGCATGCATAATAATTTATGTCGAAAAAATTTGGTATATTTATAGAGAGTGAGGTTGTGCACTACTAGAGAAGGATCGAGTCTAGACATGTATTTTTAGGACCAGATGAAGACTCTGATATACTCCTTGAGGAAGACGATAAACAAGAGATACTCGTATAGAGAGAGGCTAACAATGAGTTTGAAAATATGTGGATTTATGGGATCATCACGAATATCGATATTAATGGTTTCTTCTACAAGCATGTAGGAGCCATCTTGGAGATTTTTTGGAATTGAGATAAGGCAGAGATCATAGATAGCCTTGAGTAATTCAAACTAATCATCCAGATATATGTCGGTGTGATAGACCCATGAAATGTGAGGTGGTTTGAATGGCGGAGTTGCATTTATCATGCACAAGATAAAAGGTGATAGTAAAAAGTCTTGCGATGAGGGTATTGGTGAAATGTGGGTGAAATCAATGAAATTAGGGTTGGGTGTGTTGTTAAATGTGTGAGAGATGAATATAAAAGTGGGGATAATAGATCCACATCAACCATGTTAATGGAATCTGTAGAGGTCATGGAAGATGATGAATCTGATGACAAAAATTGAGAAGCATTGGATCATCATGGGAGATTTAATGGTGGGCGTAAGACCACGGGTGGAGAACAAGATTGCCTAATAGATCAATGAAGTTTATGGTGGATGGGTAGTGGTGTGGAGGAATGTGGAGGTAGTGAAGAAGGAGGTAAAATGGTATGCTTTGGATGAGGATGCATGAGATATAGGGCAGCAAATTGATCAACTAACACATCGATACAATAATTAGAAGTTGTGTCCTTAAGAGATATGTCTTGGAAGGAAGTGCATGGAATAGTAATGGTAGAATGGGGAGATAGGTTCTCATCCAATATGTCCATGTCAATTTAGTCTTCCAGTGCGTGTGTAGGTGTTGGTGTGGGATGCAAAGAAAGGTCTTGAAGCTTATCCTCAAGCATGTGTACGGTGGAGGGGTGATAGCTTAGACAAAATTTGTCTATTGGCAATTGAAAATGTGGGTTTATAGGTGTTCACAACCCTTTTTCATAGCATCCTAACCCAAATATGTTCCAATGGAAAAATTGAAGGTAGCATAGAGTGAATTGGGGGTTTGACATGTGGTCTAGAGTGGCATAAAAACTGGATTATGGTGGTGGAGGTATAGCAGCCAGGAGCAAGGAGTTTAAGCCAGCATAAACAAAGTTGGTATAGTTGTTGGGGGGACCTAGTAATACAATGGTATCAATGGTTAAAATATAGGATAAAGTATGACCAAAATCCTACTTGGTTTAGATCATCAAGGGTCACACATGAGCATACCGAATATTGTAGTCACTAGGTCCGATGTTTGTCATAAAAATAAAAACTCAGGGTATCACGTGTGTTGGGGAATGAGGTGGTGAATGAAAATATGAAGAGGATAATGCCATATGGAAATCATGAATTATAGGAGAAGAATAATGGAGTAATTCATCATCTATGCAAGAAGTTCACTATTCCCAATCATGGCATTCAACTATGATAGACAAGATGGGGTGGTTCACATGTGGGAACTACATGGTTGTGGTATAAGGAGTGGGCATCGAGCTATGTGAAGATGTGAAAGATCATGGTCATGGATGAAAATGGAGTGATGGAATTTGAGTGGGAAGGAGAGGAGGTTCTATGGAGGAAGATGGGTAAGATTGGACAAGAGATGTCGATGATGGTGGTGAAAAAGGTGGAAGCACAAGAAGAGGATTTGTGGAAGAAGATGACTGAGAAAGAGGAGGAGGCCATGAGGAAGATGGTGAGAAAGGAATAGCAATAGAATGAAATGTCATGCTAGGTGATGATTATTATGGAGATGATATTGGTGTATAAGGAGATGTAGGTTATCTTGATGGGTGAGGATAATGGATGGGAAGGACGTGAGTGCAGGACAATGAGGGTCCTGGAGGAAGGTCTGGGATGTTGAAAAATTTGAAGGGATCCTCGTCGATAGGAACACAATGGACGAGACCATCATAGACATACTTGTTGGGAATTGAATTACATCAAGTTTTTACTTAAAACTATGACTGTCTATATTTCTACTTTCTATCCAGGCTTTCACCCGATAGCTACAACTCATCACTCAACATTGGATGGACCAAAACAAAGTTTTTGATCCAACCTCTAGAGTAGGCTAGTTCCTTGTCAACTTAAACAGGGTGTTGACACAATTATGCTCACTTAGGGTTTTAGATATTAGGGTAAGAAAATATTAGGGTTAGAAATATGTGAACAATGGTGGATAGATAGGCTAACAGTATTGCACTACAACAAAAAGCTCCAAAAACCAACTTAAGGAAACATTACTCAGATCAACATTATCTCAAGTTAAATGTATTTTCATTCATTAATGAACAGTAGAGAAATATTGCAGACAATTATTTCAATATCCAAACAATGATAATCCAAATAACAAAATTCACCACTATCTATATTTTACAAAAATGTACTCTTTAGTAATAAAGATCAAATCTAGAAGTAGATTACAATTACCTTAACAGCTAGTAATCCATTAATTTGGCATACACTAAACATCTAAGTATTCATAGAAATGCAACTAAAGAATCTAAACCTATGATATCAAATATGAAAGCACAAGCTTTGAGGTTAAAATCAGTGTAATTCTCCTTTCATAAGTCATTGGGAATATTTACAGTAGCGTAGGCAAACACACTAGAGTCGACCCTTTAAAAATGAGGGTTTGACCTCTACTTATAGTTTTACAAAATTAAAATAAAAAGGAACATTACAAAGATTAAAATTTAATAGCTCAAAAGAGAGTTCTTGCTGGCATTCTCTTACTGGTTCATCCTCCGAGAAACCTATTGTAAGTAGACCGCCATGGCAAATGGAAACCTCTGCAACTTGCTAGTTTTTGGTTTGAACTGGAGTTCTATTTGTTGGAGATGTTATCTGCATCATAGATATTTCTTGGAAACCTCTACTCACCATCAATATACAACCATATTGGTTTGGATCTTCTTGAAACCCTCAGCGCTTCAGCTTCCTTCTCTAACTAACTATTCTTCAATACCGACAAGAAAGCTTTTATTTTATTTCATTCTACTCAACAATTCTTAGCCTTAGATCTCTTCCATAATATGGCTACGATATGTTTAAAGTAAGATTTGATAAATGATAGGAAGAGATAATTGTGCCATTCTACTTTAAAATATTTGATGACATCATCCTCCATTCTTCAAAAACCCTCAGAATGCCAATCCACATAAAAATGCATTGTAAATAGGGTGGGATAGAATCCACCACTTATTCCTTGTTCTTTCCCCTTTGGCATTTATGCTATAGTGAATCCGCACAAAAAATCTGATGATGTCACATTTCCCTTGAAAATCCTACAAATTTCAATCCAAACCCAGACAAGAGCATTAGTCATGAATTTCAATTTTGTTCCTGCCATAGTGTAAATAACTGTTTTCTTTTTGCATTGGATTTAGATAAAAATTACTTGTCACCATTCCACTTTAAAATATTCAATGATATCATCCTCCATTCTTAAGAAACCCTCAAAACACCAATCCACACATATTTATATCATCTTCTGCCTTATGTCACCATTCTGGGCCAAAATACTCTATGAGTCTTCTGGAAACAGTCTTTTAACACAAATTTTATTCTTACGTCACCTTTATCCAAAAATTTTTGTAGATTCAAATCCTTTGTTGCTAATCCAGAGCCAAAACAAGGGACACGATGCAAATTTTCACCAAGTGCAAAATTTGACTAAGTGTGGGCGGACTTCTTACCTTTATCGTGGATCCGCTCCAAAACATACTGGAATGCGTGCGAAATGGAGCTTTCATGCCTTAGTAAAATTTTCAAAAATTTTCTAAGCATATGTGGCCATTTTGGGCCTACATTCTGGCACCTCCCGGGTGGATTTTCTTGCAAAGCCATAGAACTCAGAGTCTTATCCATTGGGCCTTAGGAGTCAAAAATTTCTCATCTTCAAAAATATGCTTTAAAGAATAATTTCCATACAAACATTACCCTCTGAAAAATTAAAAGTTTGTTTAGAGGGTAAAGGTTCATATGGAGATCATGCCAAAACATCAAGACTTATCTGCTTACAAAGAAACTATGCCAAAAATACAGGCTTGTTGCCAATGTCTTCAAAAATCAGGCATCTCTCTACTCCTCTTATAAGACCTTATTGCAAAAAATTGCCTTCACACAAAATCTGCTGCTCTCTGTGCCTCTCTAGGCTTCATGCCTTTATTGCTTGTGTTTGACAACTGTTAGAGCAAAAAAAAAAAATGTAAAACTTGTGCATATGTACAAAACAAAAGTAACCTAAGTGTGGGCCCCATATGGACCTATAACAACTCCATATTGTTCTTCTTCTTCTTTGTTCTCTTCTTCTTCTACTTCTCCTTCTTCTTCTTCTTCTGGAGAAGGCAATTTCTGATTTCTTCCTCCATAAGTATCACCAAATAGCTTAATCATCAATTTTAAAGACTGTAAAGCATGTTTCCAGGCTGCTTCAAAGATATTTGATGTTTCTTTGTGCTGCTTATAGACATATTATAATTCTCCAATATCCTCGTAGTTAGCAACATTCCCTATGTTCACTAGATCTTCCATGAGATCTCTTAATCTAGTAAAATTAACAATTAATTGGATAACTTGTTCTTGGGGTGGTGGCTCTTCAAGAGAATCAATTCCAAATTCATTCTTCAAATCTTCATCAATGCTTTTCTGGATCTCTTACATGGATAACAAGTTGTGATCCTCCATCCATAGGCATTTGAAGCCAAATTGAATTATTATTTTATTTATATCAACAACCTCCCTAATCATACCCTCAATATTGTCAAACAATAGCCAGAATATCCAAAGTATCCTTTGCTTCTTAACCACAACTTTGGCTGCAACTCTAGAAAAATTCCATTATTTATTAGGTACTAGTTTAGCAAAATCGCTGAGTCTACTATCAACCAATTTGTACATATGTTCTACCAGAATCACCATAGGCTGCAACTCTCATGTGATTTAATCTAGGTCTCTTTGAACATTGGGAAGTAGGTGACTGGCCTCATAAAGAAAATCAATCATGAATTGAATCCCTAAACATTTCTCTTGGACTTCAAAGAGCATCTCTTTTCTAATCCTTTTCAGTTCAATTTTAGAAAATCTAGAGGCCTTAGCCTTCTCTATTTGAAGTTGCTACTTTAATCTCTGAATCTCTTTTACTTGTTCTTCATTCAACTTCTTCTACTCTCCTATTTGGTCCTTAAATTTTTTGGCCTCTTGAAATTTTTCTTTCTAGCCCTTGACCTCTTTTTTAGAGCCTTTTCAACTTCCTTTTGATTTCTCAGAGTCTTCTGAATTCATTTCTCAAGCTTTCTCACCTTCTCTCTAAATATATAAATTTTCACATGGAAGGTGTCTAAATGGGCTCCGACCATAATCAGTTCATCCTCTTTAGGAAGGTTATCAATATCTTCTATGACCTACTCCACTCTATGATCTTGGATGGTAATTTCATTTTCAGGCTTATTTACAAGTGGAGTCATAGATATAGATACTCTTTGCCTAGCCACTGGATCAACAAACATACTTCTAGTGACAACCATCCTAATGGAAGGCTTGAAAAGCTTCTCTACCCATAAATAATTTGTTATCTGTGTGGCTACCTACTCTTTTGGCAAAGTGACAGGACTTGAAAGACTAGCAACTAGGGGAGATGAAGATACCAAAAATGATAGGGTATACTGAACTAATGTTAATGGGGGTATGGGAGTGATCAAAATAGTCTCTATAATGATAGTGGACTCTATGACTACTATTGTTTCTTGATGGCAAGCCAGGATTCACACCACAAATTCACAGTAGAATCACAGTAATTTTCATTAACTTTCTTAATACAGTCATACAATAATTTTCCAAGCTCACAGTCTCTCTTCCCCAATCCCGACTTCACCATCCCTTTAAAAGAAATTTTCTGAGTTTTTAACGAGGGCTCGATCCTCCAGGAAATCAATGCCTCCACCAAATATAATTTCAAATTCAAAATTCCCTCTTCCTGGATTTTCAAAATTTTAGTCTTAAACGGCCATCTGCCCGATCTACCAAGGTATCGGCATTAATAGTCTTCCTGCACTGGCCGCGTCGTTCTGACCGTCCTTGCACTGTCGGCTCCTCCATTAAACTACCAACTATAAAATTTTACAAAGCCAGAAATGTCGAGAAGAAAAGCGTGGTCGACTCCTCCCTTAATAGTTAAGGTGACCCATAAATTAGCTTGTACACACGTGGCCGGCTGCGTGTTCATCCATCCAAGCTTCTCCCCCTGTTGCCACAAATTTGATGCACGTGCCCTTCACGACTGCCACGTGTCTAGATTGGCTTTGCCCGGTCGTTCGTCATTTACCCTTGGTCTTGTTTGCCTTCTATTTTCCTTAAGTCTTGCGGTCCCTCAGCCATGTGTCGCCCCTTTACTGGCCGCGATATCGTGATAGGTCACGAAATTGTGACCTGTCGTGATATCGCGACCGAACTCCAACTTCACTGCTTCATTTGATAGACCGTCGCGATAACGCGACGTCACGATATCGTGATGTCATGATATCACGACGTCTAGAGCTCCTCCTCCCCTTCTTTGTATTACCATCGCGATATCACGACGTCGCGATATCGTGACGTTTGAAGACCCTCTCCTCTGCGTCTTAAAACCGTCATGATATCGTGACATCACGATATCGAGACGTCGCGATATAGCGACGTTTGAAGAGTCCCTTCTCTACCTCATGTTATTGTCACGATATCACGACGTCACGATATCACGACAAAACTTACCAAAGTTGCGTTGCCATGTTTGGGGTCGCGATTTCGCGACATGTCGTGAAATCGCGACATGTCACGATTTCACGACCCCTCCCTCCTTTGCCTTATAAAACTTTCCAAGCCAAAACTTGCTCTACAAACCTTCCCCAATACTGAGAAATAAGAGGTCAAAGAGTAAAGAACTTAGAAAAGAAACTGAAACAATTTGAAGATGCAAGATTGCCCTATCGTCCCCGGATGCTCCTCGCATCGGACACCGGGGTAAATTAGAAGTGATCCTCACTTCTGTTTTGTTGGGGGAGGACCCAAGCAGTCAACCTCCGTCTTCGATAGCCAAGTTGCATCTTCAACAGGCCTGCCCTTCCATTTGATTAAATACTCAGTATACTGTCTGTTTCTGGTGCTCCTTCCTTCACGGGTATCTAATACTTCCTCGGCCTCATCTGTGCTTGAAGTAGATGCTGGAAGTTGCCATGGTTCTGGACTTCGCATTTCTGTACCTTCTCCCTCATGATATTCCACTAAATCTAAGATATTAAAAATTGGTGAAATATCAAGCCAACTTGGCAATTCCACTTCATACACATTTCCTAACTCTCGCTTTCCCAATATTCTGCATGGTCCAAACCTTTTCATTTTCAATTTATTATAAATCTTGGCAGGAAATCTCTCCTTCCTGAGATGCACCATAACCTCATCTCCAACCTTGAACTCCTTGAACCGCCGCTTCTGGTCTTCCCTTGTCTTATATTGACTGTTCATTTTTGTAATTTGTCTTCTTACTTCCTCATGCAGACTTTTCATATGTTCTACAAATTCTTCTGCCTCGGCACTACACTTTTCTCTTCTGTCCAACGTTCTTAGTTCGGACACATTCCTCGGGTTGTTTCCATATACTATCTGGAACGGAGATTTATTTGTACTTTTATTAACTGAACTGTTATATGCAAACTCTGCCTGTGGTAAGACCAAATCCCATCCCTTGGGTTGATCCACTATCAAGCATCTCAGTAAATTGCCCAGGCTTCTATTGACCACCTCCGTTTGCCCATCTGTCTGTGGATGGTATGCTGGAACTAAATTTTAGGTCTGTCTTCAATTTCTTCCACAGAGTCCTCCGTAAATACCCAACAAACTTGGTATCTCTATCTAAAACTATACTTCTTGGTAGACTGTGAAGTCGTACCACTTCCTTGAAGAACAATCCAGCAATGTGAACTACATCACTTGTCTTTTGGCAGGGAATGAAATGTGCCATTTTGGAGAACCGATCAACCACCACAAATACTAAGTCATTTCCCCTCTGTGTTCTCGGCAATCCAAGGATAAAATCCATGCTTATGTCCTCCCATGGTCTCTCAAGCATAGGTAATGGTTGGTACAACCCTGTATTTTGTTTTACACCCTTTGCCATCTGGCATATTCTGCAACCTTGCACAAACTTCCGCACATCTTGCTGAAGTTGTGGCCAGTAGTAATTTTCCTCAACTAAGGCAATGGTATTATCCCGACCAAAGTGCCCAACCAATCCTCCGCTATGCTTTTCTTTGATTAAATTCTCCCGCATGGAACTTCTGGGAATGCACAACTTACTACCCTTGAACAGCATTCCATCTTGGATTAAGAAATCCAACCATTTTGTTCTGTCCATAGTAATAGGTATCAAGCAAGCCTTCCAGGCTTCTACAAAATCTGGATCTACAGGGTACAGACCCTTTAGTTCTTCAAATACCACTACTTCTACTGTCAATCTAGTCAGTAGATTTTGCCTTCTGCTTAAGGCATCTGCAACTCTGTTTGACTTCCCACTTCTATGTTTCAGCACAAAGGTATAACTTTGGAGGAACTCCACCCATTTCATGTGCCTTTGGTTCTGTTTTGTCTGATCGTTAATGTATTGTAAAGCCTCGATGGTCGAGAACAAGATACAAAATCCTTTGGTAATAAATAATATCTCCACTTCTTCAGGGCTCGAACTATAGCATAAAATTCTTGATCATAGACCTGAATACTTTCTCCGAGCATCATTTAACTTCTCATCGAAATAAGCAATTGGCTTGCCTCCTTGACTCAGTACAGCCCCTATTGCACTGCCACTGGCATCACAGTCCACCTGAAATACCTTGTTGAAGTCTGGAAGTGCCAAAACAGGCTACTCTGTAACTTTTCTCTTTAATGTATCAAAGCTCCTTTCAGCCCCTGATGTCCATTTGAACTCCTTTTTATCTCCCCTCATTGTCTCTGTGAGAGGTGCACAAATACTGCTGAAGTTCTTTATGAACTTCCTATAAAAACGGCTAGACCATGGAATGACCTCACTTCTGTTGTGCTCTTTGGAGTAGGCCATTCAATGATGGCTCTCACCTTTTCGGGGTCCATCTTCAGACCTTTTGCTGAGATTACAAACCCCAAGTATACCAATTCCTTCTTGACAAAATTACATTTTTTCAAATTTATTAATAACTGTTCTTCTCGCAGCTTTTCAAAGACCCTCCTGATATGCATCAGGTGTTCCTCCAAGGTCCTGCTGAATATCAATATATCATCTAAATAAACAATAACAAAATTTCCTAGAAATTCTTTCAGTACTTCATTCATCAGCCGCATGAAGGTACTTGGTGCATTGGATAGTCCAAAGGGCATGACCAACCACTCAAATAGGCCTTATCTTGTCTTGAAGGCTATCTTCCATTCATCTCCCTCTCGGATACGAATCTGATGATAGCCACTTTTTAGGTCAATCTTTGTGAAGTACTCAGCTCCACTTAAACAGTCCATGATATCATCCATTCTTGGTAACGGGAATCTGTACTTAATAGTAATTTTGTTGATGGCCCATGAATCTGTACACATCCTCCATTCCCCATCCATCTTTGGCGCCAGCACTGCAGGTACAGCGCATGGACTCAAACTTTCCCGAATCAATCCCTTTTCTAATAATTCTTGGACCTGTCTATGTAATTCCTCAGTCTCTACAGGTGTCATCCTATGTGCAGCTTTATTTTGCAGGCTTGATCCTGGTATTAAATCTATATGATGGCTAATTTTTCTCACAGGGGGTAAGCCCTCAGGTACATTGTCTGACACAATGTCTGGAAATTCCTCCAGCAGATTTAGAACTTCTACTGGGGTATCCTGGCATTCCTTCCCCCTAACTCTAGGGATTATTGCATAACATAAATGTTCATTCTTTAACCCATTCAGAAACTCTCTTCCCTCAACTAAACAGACTCTGGAAATATTACATACCTTTTCATCAGCATCCTTCAAGGGCTTTAGTTTATGGCGTACACCATTCTTTGTCAATGAGTAGGTGTTGGCACGGCCATCATGTACCGCACTCCGATCAAACTGCCAGGGTCTCCCCAGCAACATGTGGCAAGCATCCATGGGCAAGATGTCACATAGGACCTCATCACAATAATTTCCAATGTTAAATTTAACGTAACACTGCTCGTTGACCAAAGCTCTGTGGTCCTTTTGTAACCATGCGACCCGGTATGGGTGTGGGTGCTTCTTCCTTTCTAACTGTAACTTTGTAACCATTTCCTCAGAAACCAGGTTATCCATGCTACCATTATCAATAATGATATTGCAAACCTTGCCACACATTTACATCTAGTGCGGAATAAACTTTTCCTCTGGTCTGTGTCCTTCTCCTCATTCAACAGGACTCTTCTTACAATCATTGTTTCTCCTCTCTCCGCTTCTTCGAAATGCTCAGATTCAGCATCCTCCTCTGCCACAGCAGCTCTGGTTGGGCCCTCAGGCCTCTTGTTTGTTCTTTCTCGGTGTTGTGGACATTCAAATGCCCGATGTCCTTCTTCACCATAGTGGAAACATGTTCCATGAAATACTCCTCTTCCAAATCCTCGTCCAGATCCACCCCGTCCTCTTGGGTAGCTGTTCTGATCTCGGGGCTGATAAACATCTTCTTCTCTTTGTTCCTGGTTACTACTGGCTTCACCAGTATTCTTCGGATCTTTGTACCTTTCTCCACTGGTCCTCCCACCAGTCCTTCCACCTCGGCCTCTTCCTCTTTGTTTGCCTTCAAACCGCCTGTTCAGCTTTTCTTCTACCTTCAAGGCAAATTGGTAAGCATCCTCAATGGTGTTTACTCGAACCAGGCTCAGTTCTTCCTGGATACCAAGCCTCAACCCATTAATGTAACGGGCTACCTTCTCTTTGTTTGCCTCTAAATGCCCCTGTTCTAATAGAAATTTTGTAAAACTCTTCGGTGTACTCTTGGACAGTTTTGTTTGTCCTGTCTCAAGCTCGCATTTTTCTTAGCAGATCTAACTCGTAATCTGTCGGGATGAACTGTATTTTCAGCTTCTCAACCATTCTATCCCATCTCGTTATTCTCTCCTTCCCTTTTCTGTTCCTCTCCAACTATATTCCTCTCCACCAAATGCTGGCATGACCCTTCAACTTAGTCTTAGCAAATCTGACCCGGTTAGGGTCTTCAACTTCCTCGTACTCGAAATATTCCTCTAAATCATTTATCTAGTCAATCACTTCTTCTGGATTTAGGTTTCTCGAGTATGTAGAAACCTCCATTTTAACCTACTTTCCAATCTGAGAGATGGCCTTATACAACCGGGCTTGAGCTGGATCCACAACTTCTTCTTCTTCCTCAGACTGTTCTTCCTTTTCAACTTCGTCTTCACTTTCCTCATCCCCTCCGGGTTCGCGCCTTCTGCGTAACTCTGCTTGCAGGGCTTGAACCTACCTTTGCAAGGCTCGGAAGTCTTCGGCTGGAACCACATCTCCTCCTCCGCCTTGGTTCCTTCGTGGAGGCATTCTATTTCTCTTTTTTTTTTTTTTTAAATCTTTCCACAGATCTTGGTGTAACTGCCTCCTTCTCCGGCGATCTGTTACACTCTCAGGAGCTCCCACTCTGATACCACTTGATGGCAAGCCGGGATTCACACCACAAATTCATAGTAGAATCATAGTAATTTTCATTAACTTTCTTAATACAGTCATACAATAATTTTCCAGGCTCACAGTCTCTCTTCCCCAATCCCGACTTCACCATCCCTTTACAAGAAATTTTCCGAGTTTTTAACGAGGCCTCGATCCTCCAAGAAATCAATGCCTCCACCAAATATAATTTCAAATTCAAAATTCCCTCTTCCTGGATTTTCAAAATTTCAGTCTTAAACGGCCATCTACCCGATCTACCAAGGTACCGACATTAATGGTCTTCCTGCACTGGCCGCGTCGTTCTGACCGTCCTTGCACTGTCGGCTCCTCCATTAAACTACCAACTGTAAAATGTTAAAAAGCCAAAAATGTCAAGAAGAAAAGCGCGGTCGACTCCTCCCTTAACAGTTAAAGTGACCCATAAATTAGCTTGTACACACGTGGCCGACTACGTGTTCATCCATCCAAGCTTCTCCCCCTGTTGCCACAAATTTGATCCACGTGCCCTTCACGACCGCCATGTGTCCAGCTTGGCTTTGCCCGGTCGTTCGTCATTTACCCTTGGTCTTGTTTGCCTTCTATTTTCCTTAAGTCTTGCGGTCCCTCAGCCACGTGTCGCCCCTTTACTGGCCGCGATATCGCGACAGGTCACAAAATCGTGACCTGTCATGATATCGCGACCGAACTCCAACTTCACTGCTTCATTTGATAGACCATCACAATAACGCGACGTCGCGATATCGCGATGTCGCGATATCGCGACGTCGCGAGATCGCGACGTCGCGATATCGCGACGTCTAGAGCTCCTCCTCCCCTTCTTTGTAATACCGTCGTGATATCGCGACGTTTGAAGACCCTCTCCTCTGCGTCTTAAAACCGTCACGATATCGCGACGTCGCGATATCACGACGTTTGAAGAGTCCCTTCTCTGCCTCATGTTATTGTCGCGATATCGCAACGTCGCGATATCACGACGAAACTTACCAAAGTTGCGTTGCCACGTTTGGGGTCGCGATTTTGTGACCCCTCCCTCCTTTGCCTTACAAAACTTTCCAAACCAAACTTTCTCTACAAACCTTCCCCAATACTGAGAAATAAGAGGTCAAAGAGTAAAGAACTTAGAAAAGAAATTGAAACAATTTGAAGATGCAAGATTGCCCTACTGTCCCCAGATGCTCCTGCATCATTTTTGCTATTGGTAAACTCATAGAAACCGACACAAGACTATCAATTGGATGAATGGTGGTACTTGGAATGTTGTGTCCCATTGATGGTGGTGGTGGTAATGATGAAGATGAAATGATGGGAGATGATGAAGTGGGAACCTCAGATGCTAGAAGTGGGATTTGGGGTGACTTTGGGGGATCAGGAGTGACTTGTTCTTTAGTGACAACCAATGAAACATGGGGTGGACTGTGAGAGGGAGAAGGTACCTTTGTCACATTTTCTTGACCAAAAAGGGAGGGAGACTTCTTTGGGGATTCAGGAGGATGTAGAGGAGAAGAGGGATTAGAAATCATACCTTCACCTACAGATGTAGGGTGCTCCTGTTCTACTTCTATTTCTTGCTGCTCCTCTTGATGAATCAATTCTTCTACAACAGAAATAGCTACCTCTTTTGCATTCTCCTCCATATCCAATTTTTGCTTCTTTGAAACTTCCTTTTCCCTTCTCTCTAGGGCTCTTTTAGTTCTTCTATGGATTAATTGAAAGGAAGCCATCTCACTCTCAGAGTCTTCTTCTGATGTATTTCCTTGCACTACTCCAAAAAGCAGAACTTGCTCAAAAATGGGATGTAATTCTACTGATGTTGCAGGGGTAAAAGGAAGGGGGGTGAACCTAAAACTCTCATCCTTCTTCTTCTAGTCGATTTCTATGTCTGGAGGCTGACCCCCAGAGCTAAGCATTTAGGCCTAGATACTGCTTCAATAACTGGAGTACTGACAACTTTTTCACTAGAATAATGTGTTTTTGTAGAAGAAGAACTCCCTTAGGAAATTTCTCCACTTGTTCAATGGTAGGATGAATTTTTTTTGAAACTTCAGCTACTATCAAAGGAGTTTCCTACTCTTCTGATAGAGCTCCTTGTTTTGTGGGTGAGGAGAGAGATTCAGAACTAGTTTGGGACTTTTGCACTATTAATACTATGTTTCTGATGTCCTTTTGTCTCCAGGTTCTGATATTTTCATTATACCTCTTGGAAAATTCTTTATCAATATTCATTCCATACCTGGACTTAGGTTTTCCAATATCAATCCTCATTCTCCACCAATCTGATATCTTCGCTACATTCCACTATTCTTCTTCCTCAGCTTCTTCAGCAGCATCCTCCTCAGGCTGAGGGTCCTTTTTCTTTGAGGTTTTTCCTTCCATGTCACTGATGGTGGCTTCTGTAAGCCGATGACTCTTCTTCTTGTCAGGGTCATAATCAACAACCTGCTCATAGAAATCCAACCATGGAGGCAGTTGACTCATTTTTGAAACATTCCACTCCAAAAGAGCGGTCTCATCATTATTTCTTCCTTGTTCAAAATGAGCCCTAGGCCTCTTTTCAAATTTATAAGCCTTTTCTCCATTTACGGCTACATTTCTTGTAGTGAAGATGCCATCAGGGTCATAACTCCATATTTGGGGAATATAAAATAGACCTAACCTATCAAGGTATTGGTCAATTAGCTGACTCTGCCCCTTCTTAGTGATGGTAATATCCTCCATAGTGCGGTGTGTAAGAAAAGATTTTCGCTTTCTCCCAGAACCATAATTCAAATCAATATATTCTACCTACCTCAAATATTCTAGGGCAAAAAGCCTTTCTGTAACAAAATGGGGTAGGAGAAAAGGTTTTCCCATGAAACCATACAATCTAATAATTGTGCCCTCGGTCAAAAAATACCAATCTCCTTCTTGAGCACCCTCTGCTCTTAGAATTTTCTTAGCCAGGGGTGGTAATCTAGGGCACTCTCCATACATTATTTTTAAGGTAGGTCCAAGAAATTCCAAGTTGAATCTGTAATAAGACTCACTGCTTCTCAAGTGACTTGTCCAGTAATAAACCGGCAAGGGTTCCCCATCATTGGTTTTATCCTTGACCAGAATCCAAGGCATTCTATCCTTAGTGGCAGCATAAAACATCCACACCAGACTTGAGCAATACCTGAAACTAGGAGCATCAGAGCCCCTTTTCATACTTACTAACTGCTCATGTATCCTCTGTGCAAGAAAATCTGGCCAGTCAAAATAAATCACCCTAGTCCCCTTTTCTCCAGCATCTTTCTCATACATTCTTTCGTTAGAAATACAATAGGCCATGGTGATTTTCCAACCGTATACCATTCTGTCAGAGTCTAAACCCTCCATGCAAGCCAACATAGAAAATAGCACAAGGTTTGTAAATTTATCAATAGAGATTGGGACCTTAGGTAATTTCTTCTTGGGCTTTGTATCAAGTTGTTTATAAACCCATATCTTAAATGACTCTCCATCATTGGATCATTTATCTAAGGAGTAAAACCTAGCCTGGTCAGTCACCTTAAATGTTTTTGGTCTTACTAATGGATGGACCTCCTAGGGAAAAATATTCATGATAAAAATATTTGGTGATTCGAAAAGGGTTTCGCCCTCAGAGGTTTTTACTGCTTTGGCTAATGGATCATAAAACTTAACTATTGCAACTATTAATTCTGGACAAGGATGAACATAATCATAGATGTAAAAAGAGAGATAAGAAAGGACAACACATCTACCTTCCATAGATAGAGCAACTCTCTTTTTTAATCTATCGTTGATGCTCCTTCTTAGCCTTGTTCTTTCTGTGAGGACCATCTCAGTATCCACCACAACTTTTGCTCTATCGACGTATGGCACCACCACATTTTTCTCTAGAGTTTCGAACTCTTGGACATCCTCTAAAGCCATTTTGATAGCAATAAGACTTTGTTCTCTGTAATTTGTAGCAAAAAAATTTCGAGTCTCGTTTCACCCTTTACTGCTTTGAGGATGCAATTGACTAGAAAATGGACTTCAAGTGTGCTTTTTTGGTTCTTTTATTTCCTGGAGCGTGCGTATCTTCCACCATTAATGCGACTACTACATGATCTACCCATTGGCACACTTTCCAACTTCCACTTATTTTCCTTGGTGGCTCAATGGTGGCATTCTAAATTTTCATTGGCCAAAAATTCAAACTACGCTGCCACCTCACTGTGCCTCTTCGGCTACTCTTTGGTTTGATTGGGAGTTCGTTAGCATTGATTGAGGGATCTCTCTTGTATCTCCACGTGGCATGGTCACAAAATTGTTGCTCAGCTTCCCCTTAGTTTTTTGAAACCTGGTGGGTCGAAGACATTTTTGATTCCATCGACACTTCGTAAATTCCATGCATGAATTATCACCTTGGTTCCGCTCCATCATACTTTAGCTTTGAAAGGTCCCATATTGGAGACACCCTTGTTTCTTTTGATACTTGGCTCTCTTCATCATGTGGGATAAGAACATTTGCACCAATCCATGGGGATCTTAGTGTATTTTGATGTGGATTCAAAATTGCTTGCCGTTTCGAAAGAATTTTCATACATTTGAGTGTGGAATGGAGCATTGTTGGATACTTTATCAACACTTAGTCATTTTTGCAAGTTTTTTCTTTTTCCAAGATTTTTCAAAGAAGACTGATTACAAAGTGTAGAAAGAAACTAAAATACAAAGTGCAAAAAGAAGGGGAAATAGTAATACAATGTATATACATATGTTACAATGAGCTCATATTTTACACATAGTAGAGCTTGAGATGAAAACCATTCACTGGAATCGGTAGTATGTTCCCCTCCAGGTCTTCCAACTAAAACACATTGGACTCCTTGGCTTCTACTATTTTGAAAGGACCATCCCAAAAAGAATCAAACTTTTCATGCTTGCCTGGCTTTGCTCTATCAACATTCCACCTGAGAACTGAGTCTCCAATTTGGAATTTTTTGAATCTAGCCTTCTTATCGAACCATGCCTTGATATCTAAGGAATGCTTTTGAAAATTATCATATGCCTAAGCTCTATTCTCTTCCAATTGCAGCAAGTGGGTCAACCTGGTTTTTATCGGATCTTCCTCTGACTCTTCCTCTGTATTGACAAGCTTAAGTGTTGGGATCTCCAAATGGATGGGTAACACTACCTCCTTGCCATATACTAGTGCATAAGGGGAAGTCTTAATGGAATTTTTTATAGTAATCTTGTCTACCCATAGAGCTTGGTCCAGCAATAGATGCCAACTTCTTTTATTTCCTTCAAGTGATTTCCTCAAAATTCTTAACAGGTTTTTATTGGTAGATTCTGCAAGTCCATTACCCTATGGATAATAATTTGAAGTATTCTTAAGAGTGATGTCATACTTTCTAGAAAACTCTATATACTTGGCTCCTATGAAAGCTGGGCCATTATCACTTACCAAGGCTTCTGGAACCCCAAACCTTGAAATCAAATTTTCCATAAAATTGATCACAACATCTTGATCTGATTTCTTAGTGGGAATAGCCTCTACCCATATGGTAAGATAATCTATGGCAGTTAGGATAAACTTATGTTCTATTGAGGAATTAGGGTTGATGACCCCAATGAAGTCCAACCCCCATTGTTGGAAAGGTTCTTCAACTTGTATGGGCTTGAGGGGGAATGAAGCATTCCTTGTCCTTCCAACATATCTCTGACATTTGTCATAGGCCTTGGTGATCCTGAAAGCATCAGTGAATACAGTAGGCCAATAATAGCCTACTCTTATGATTTTCAAAGCTGTAACTCTACCTGAGCTATGTCCACTAGTTGGTCCTCCATGGAACTCTTCCATGACCTTCTTTTGTTGATCATATTTTAAGCACTTTAGAAGAATTCCATCCAAATTTCTTTTATACAGGCCTTCTAGTAGTAATACATATTTTAAAGCATGAAGCCTATATCTCCTCCTTTGGGAAGTATTTATATTGGGGGGCATACTCCAGTTTGGAAATACCTGATCATCTGGTCAACCCAATCGGAGTCTACTATTTGTGCCTCTTCCATCTGATCTTTATCTGCTGTTTGGCAAGCTATCATTTTTGCTAATGTTGTAGCCTCTGTTAGACCTTGACATAGGGCTCTGCCTCTCACCAACTTGGTGGGATGTATTTCTACATCATATTCTTAGATTTTGGTAATCCAACCAACCCTTTTATCTCCTAGTTCACCCTGAAGGATAAAACTTCTTACATCTGGATGAACCACATATACCAGGGTCTTACTCTGTACCAAGTATTGTCTGAACTTCTTTAGTGATTTCATCATAGCAAATACTTGTCTTTCAATGAAGTTATATTTGACCTGGTAATCATGGAGTGTTTGGCTCCAAAAGAATACATGATGCTCTTCACCTTGATTATCCTTTTGAGTAAGCACTGAGGCATAACTTTCTTCAGCTCCATACGCATAAAGGATAAATTATTTACTAAAATCTGGATTTATCAGCACTGGGGCTGTTGCAATGGATTGCTTGATAATTTGAAAAGCTTATTTTCTGACTTCAGTCCATTTGAACTCAACATTCTTCTTGAGTAACTCAGATATAGGCCTTACTTTCTGTGCAAAATCAAAAATGAATTTCTTGATAAAATTGATTTGGCCTAGAAAAGACTGTAAGGTTTTCTTATTTGTAGGAAAAGGGAGGGCAAGAAGGGATCTGATTCTATCTGGATCTATGGCCATACCTTCTTTTGAGACCACATGATCGAGCAACTTTCCTTCGTGAACCATAAAGAATGACTTCTTAGGATTTAGTGAAATTCCAAATTCTTTGCACTTCTGAAAAACTTGCTCCAGGTGTGATAAGTGATCTTTCTTATCATGGGAAAACATAGTCATATCATCTAAATAAATTAGAATGAATTTTTTTATTAGTGCACCAAAGGCATAATCCATGGCTCTCTGAAAGGTGGCTCCCGCATTGGATAGCCCAAAAGGCATTCTCTGGTAGGCAAATGTGCCCCATTTTGTGGTGAATGTTGTCTTATACTGATCTTCATCTTTCACCCAAATATGATTGTATCCAGAGTAACCATCCAATAATGAGAACCTCTCTTCCCCTACCACTATCTGTAAGATCTGATCAATCTATGGGAGGGGATAGTGATCTTTGAGGGATGCTTGGTTAAGATTTCTGAAATCTACACACAAGCGTATATCACCATTCTTCTTTCTTATAGGTACCAAGTTAGCTACCTAGGTAGAATGTTTTATTGGATATATGATCTTAGCCTTTAATAACTTTAAGAGCTCCTCTCTCATGATGGCCTCGATCCTTGGATTCATGGGCCTTTGCTTCTACCTAAAAGGCTTTGCATCAGGCTCTAGCTCAATAGTATGTTGGATAACCTTCTTGTCATATACCTTGAGGTCTTCATATGACCAAGCCACAATATCTTGGTATTTTAAGCATAAGGCTTTGATATCTTTAGCTTCTTCTGGTGAACATTTAATTCCAACATTGAGCTTCCTTTCAGTATCGATTTCAACTTCTTTATAGATTTTTTCACTGACTTTCATGACTTGGGTCCTTTTTCTATCCTCATTATCAAACAGGCTCTCAAGGGTGACCAACCCTCTAGGGATGTGATTGTTATTTAGTTGGATAATATCTTGTTGATCAATTTATTCTGAATATTCTTCTTGGATAGTGGAGAGACATGCTTCTCTCACCAGAAAGTCAATTATCTGTTCATCATTCTCAAAAACCTGCCAAAAAATTTGCTTGTCTGGTACTGCAGGTCTGAAAATCATTTTGATTCCCTTGGATTTTTTGATTCCATAGTCTATATAAGGGTTGAAGTTAGCTCCCTTCGTTGCTAATGAATCTTCCAGAGTATTCTTTTCTCTGGGAATAAAATTTAAATTTAGGGCATCAAAGGATTCCATCAGATCCCATACCCTATTTTTGTAAGCTTTTAGGTAATGGTGCTTACTACTGCACCTATTTCTTACCTGATGGACTATTAACTCAGAATCACCATATATATTCAAAATATTAATGCCCATGCTTTCTTCTTGTATCAATCCAAGACACAGGGCCTCATATTCTGCAACATTATTAGTACATGACCATGTTAATCTGTAGGCAAAATTCTTTGTCCCTTCTGATTGGGACTGTAGAACTACACCAGCTCCTGCACCATTTCTGCATTTAGCACCATCAAAGTGCATGATCCATGTTTCTTTCTCTCTCAGATACTGGTTGGATATAGCAAGGATTTTCTTCTCCAATTCAGTTGAGATACTATATGTTCCCATACCGGTTCCAAATTGACTGTAATCCTCTCTGAAAGGCAACTCATCCTCAATATCCAATTCCTCAATGTTTTCCACCAGCTCAAATTCTTCCAGGGGATTAATATTGCACATGTCTTCTTCAATATTTTCAATGTGATAAGCTACTGGTTTTTTAGGTGTTATCCTTATTCTCTTTCCTTTGAAAGGAATTACCATACTAGAATAATCCATGTACATGCATCCACCTAATTTTGCAGTAAACTCCCTTGAAAGACATAACCCAAAGTAAGGTTCTAGGTCAACCACAACTATTTCTTGTACTATTGTCACCTCAGGGGCTCTATGTAGTCTCATAAAAACATCCTTTATGACTCCAACTATCTTAACAGGGGTCCCATCCAATTGTAATACTCCAGGACAAGATCGGGTATACTCCATACCCATCTCTTCGTAGACTGCTTTAGGCATAACTATAGTTGATGCTCCTGAATCTATCATACAATTTCGGACCACCCAACCTTCCATCCTCAGGGATATATAGAAAGGAGGGGGCTTATTATTTAAAATAGTAGGTGATATTTCTTTCTTTTCTGATGGCATACTAAGGATTGTAGTAGGCTACTTATCTTGTGGATACTTGTTGAGGGAAGCCTTAAGAAGATCAATCTGACCAGGAATGAATAGAGTGTCATACAAGCTAGCTTTTGATGGAATATTTTTCATCTCTTCAACAATATTATACTCAAATTTAGTCAGGGTAGGTCTCTCAAACCTTCTTTCTGGCTCACCATATTTCCTTTTATACTGTTGAGTGGCTTCAATTCTCTACCTTTTGGTAATGGAGGGGAATCTGAGCCTTTCTTGAGCCTCATATTTAGATTTTATTTGGTCTCTTTTAGTTTCCTTATCCAACCTCTTAGGGAGACTATCTGTCCTCTCATTACCTTTAGCTTGAGGGATGGGGAAAGCATCACTACTCTGAGGAAGGGAATCAGTTATTTTTTGAGAAGGGACTTGGAATTGGCCCATTTTTTGGGGATCCACTTGTAAAGTTTTCTTTCCAGACCTTGTCATAACAACAATTGGGCTTTCTTCATCTAGCTCTTTTCCAACCATGATTTGATCAGACTACCATAACATGTTTACTCTTCCCTTTTGATTTCTTTCAGCTTGATCCATAGCTTGTTGTACATGGTGTTGGTACATAACACAAGATTGAGAGTCATGGGGATCATTGCATACTAAACACCAAATATTTGCAAGAGTAGTATCTGAAGAACATTCTGGTTCCTCATATGCTGCATTCACTCTAACCCCAATACTGTTACTAGGGCTAGGTCTCTGATATTTATTTACATATGGAAACCTCCTCTATTGTGACCTTTCTTGGTCTCTCCTTTCCATCGAATTCATTCTATTACTTAGAGTTTTTAGAGTATTTTGTATATCAAGAATAGCAGAAAACTCCTGAGATGGTTGAGAAGGAAGGGGAGGAAAAGGAGTTATAGAGGATGTTGGATTTGGTTGAGGGATTGCATTCATTTGTGGAGATGGAGATGATAAAGAAAGAGGATCGATGAAAGAGGGGTTTGTGGATTGACTTTGGTTATTGGTAGTCTCTGAGTTGTAAGGCAACATAGTTTTGGGGGGTAGTCTTCCCACATTAATCAGGATATTTTTAGCATGAACTGCTACATTATAAACTTGGGGGAAGGTTTCTACTCCAGATTGTTGTGTCTGTAGACCTAGCTCTGATCCAAGGGCTCTAATGTAATACATATAGGCCAAACATGTAGTTGGTCTAGCTGTGGGAGGTATTCTCTTCCACGTTCTACTGAATCTCAAATTAAAATCTGAGATAGTTTCCTATTGAGACTTCTGCATGGATGTAAACTGGTTAAGCAAGGAGAAGGGATCAACAGATTCATTAAATTCTTCAATAAATGGTTCAGCTAGTGCTTGCCATGAAGTGATAGTGTTATCTTCCAGAGTTCTAAACCAATGTAATATCTTTCCTCTGAAGGATAGGGCTAGAATTCTTACAATAATATCCTCCTCTTTTATGTTGTGAATAGCTTCCAGATTCAAAATATCTTGATAGTGCTCATAATTTGTCTTCCTAGATCCATCATAAGTGGGGATAGCTTTGGACACAGCCTAGGGGATGGCATTCATTTGGGCTAATATTAAGGGACCGACTGTATTCCAGCTAGGATATTTCTGTAATGGCTGATTAGGGGCCACATTTTGTGCCATATTTCCAGGTGCAGATCCTGTCGGAGGGACTACTGGGTTAACTACAGGGTTTTCTTCAGAAAACTCTTCTTCCATGAGGAAGTCTTGATTCAAACTTCTGATAACCGTAGACCCTCTATAAGGTAATTCACAATAAAAATAGGAGTCAGGGTTATTCCTTTTGAAGGACCTGGTATACATGAAAGGACACTGGTCTATAGGGATAATTATTTTTCTGGGTTTAAGAACCAGGGAGTCACCAGGTGAACTTGCTCTTCTCCACTTATAAGGTCAAGATAATTCACCAAATCTTGATTCCTCTAGGTTGAGATAAACAATAACTCATATGATGGGTTTTCATGTTCCTTGTGAACTGGTCCCATCGGGCATGCCAAAAACTATTGGGCACTGAATTGCATCAAGTTTTTACTTAACACTACGATTGTCTATCTTCCTACTTTCTGTCCAGGCTTGCACCCGATAGCTACAGCTCAACACTCAACATTGGATGGACCAAAACAAAGTTTCCGATCCAACCTCCAGAGTAGGTTGGTTCCTTGTCAACTTAAACAGGGTGTTGACACAATTATGCTCACTTAGGGTTTTAGATATTAGGGTAAGAAAATATTAGGGTTAGAAATATGTGAACAATGGTGGATGGATAGGCTAACAACATTGCACTACAACAAAAAGCTCCAAAAAACAACTTAAGGACACATTACTCAGATCAACATTATCTCAAGTTAAATGTATTTTCATTCATTAATGAATAGTAGAGAAATATTGCAGACAACAATTTCAATATCCAAACAATGATAATCCAAATAACAGAATTCACCACTATCTAGATTTTATAGAAATGTACTCCTTAGCAATAAAGATCAAATCCAGAAGCAGATTTCAATTACCTTAATAGCTAGTAATCCATTAATTTGGCACAAACTAACCATCTAAGTATTCATAGAAATGCAACTAAAGAATCTGAACCTCTGATATCAAATATGAAGACACAAGCTTTGAGGTGAAAATCAGTGTAATGCTCCTTTCATTAGTCCTTGGGAATATTTACAGTAGCACAAGCAAACACACTAGAGCCGACCCTTTAAAAATGAGGGTTCGACCTCTACTTATAGTTTTGCAAAATTAAAATAACAAGGAACATTACAAAGATTAAAATTTAACAGCTCAATAGAGAGTTCTTGCTGGCATTCTCTTACTGGTTCATCCTCCGAGAAACCCACTGCAAGTAGACCACCATGGCAACTGGAAACCTCTGCAACTTGCTGGTTGTTGGTTCAAACTGGAGTTCTATTTGTTGGAGATCTTATCTGCATCATGGATCTTTCTTGGAAACCTCTCATCATCGTCGATCTGCAACCATCTCTGGTTCTGATCTTCTTGAAACCCTCGATGCTTCGGCTTCCTTCTCCAACTAACTTTTCTTCAATCCTGGCGAGAAAGCTTTTATTTTATTTCATTCTGCTCAACAATTCTCAGCCATCGATCTCTTCCATCGTATGGCTACGATCTGTTTGAAGTAAGCTTTGATAAATGATAGGAAGAGATCACTGTGCCATTCCGCTTTAAAATATTTGATGATGTCATCCTCCATTCTTCAGAAACCTCAGAACGCCAATCCGCATAAAAATGCATTGTAAATAGGGTGGGATAGAATCCGCCACTTATTCCTTGTTCTTTCCCTTTGGCGTTGATGTTGTAGTGAATCTGCACAAACAATCTGATGACGTCACATTTCCCTTGAAAATCCTATGGATTTCATTCCGGACCCAGACAAGAGCATTAGTCATGAATTTCAATTCCGGCCCCGCCATAGTGTAAACAACTATGTTTTCATTCCACACTGGCCTTAGATAAACATTACTTGTCACCATTCCACTAAATAATTAGACAAAATTACCTTTTCACGAATCCGCACATCTTTATATCATCTTCCACCTTATGTCGCCATTCCGGGCCAAAATACTCTATGAGTCTTCCAAAAATAGTCTTCCAACACTTAGCCACTTTGAAAGATTTTATAAATGCAAAGCGATCGCCAATCCGCACAAATTTTATGCTTACGTCACCTTTCTCCAAAAACTTTTGTGGATTCAAATCCTTTGTTGCTAATCTAGAGCCAAAAACAAGGGATGCGATAAAATATTTCACACACAGATTATGAGAATCACAAAAAAGGGGTGGATGGAAATAATAATAATAGTTGCTCATCCAAAGATTTAATAAAATTTGGTACTTATGAATTTAAATACAAAGACCTTAAGGAGACCAACATCTTTGTAGACATGGAAATTGACCCACTTTAGTGGGCAATATTCCTTGAGTCCTCCTGGGAGACCCCTTAGACTTGCCTAGGGCAAGGGCTAGGTCTCTCCCCTTCCTTTTGTTTTTCCTTCCCTTTATGCGAAATCACGGTCACCCTTGATGGGGCACGATTTCGCATAAGGTGAAATCATGGTCGGCCCTAATGGGGCATGATTTCGCATTTTAGGGTTTTCTCCTAAGGAAACCCTAATTTCTTGAAGTTGGCATGTTTGGCGTCGGCTCTCCTTGGTTTTCCCACCCATTTCACCTTCAAATCCACTATATAAGGAGGGTTTGAAATCATTTTGAGATAATGAATGAATGAACAATGATGATAAGAAATCAAGTGATTTTAAAGTGCTCGCTAAGTGATCTGCATTCTTCTTCTTCTCTCACAAGCAAGCTAACTCACAATTATGAAGTGTGATTTATTTTCTACTGCATTGGATTATTTGTTGTTGTTGCTCACTTTGGTGGATTTGTGTTGGAGCCCTAAGGAGAGATCAACTATTCAGGAGGTCTCAACCCTTCTGTCTGCTTCTATGCTATCTACCAGGTGATTTCACTCTTTTTCATGCATATTTTAATATTTCGTATCACGCATTAATTATTTTGCATCGATCTGAGGTTTTCACCTCGCTTTTACGAAATCCTGATCTGTATGGGGCACGATTTCGTTGGTCTATAAAATCATGGTCACCTATTACGAGGAGCGATTTCACCTAGACCATGTCTAGGGGCAAGTTATTATCTCCAAACCCTAGATCTACATTATAGGCTACATATAGGACATATTACTACATTTTGTTATGTATTTTATCATTCTGTTATGCTTATTTATCTTCCAAAGGTCAACTTTCACTTCTTTTTTCAAAGGTCAGCTAAAAGGACCTAGGGGCTTGACTACTGCACCTCCAAGCATTATTGTACAATGGCCTAAGCAGGCCCCCTAATGCTAATTATATTTTCCAAGTGTTTGCTAAGTTATCTTGCAGGAACATGAATTGTTGATATCATTGGACAAAGGATAAAAAGCAAGGATCAACCACTGGATAAGATAAGTGCCCTAATTAATCTTTAGGCTATTTGTTGAGTGCCTTCTATTTCTATTATAAACCCTAGATCTGATTTAAAAGAAATATATTTAATTGATTTCTAGGCATTTAAAAGATAAACAACATATAGTGTGCACTTAGGGTTAATATTGTTTGTGCATCTTCTCTTGAGCCCTTGCTTGAAGGTTTTCTATCTTGAAACCCTAGGGTTAGAAAGCATTCAAAGAAAGAATCATTCTAGGGTTAGCTCTTGTCTTCTTGCATACTATATTTTTGCATTGTCCTTTATCTTTCATAGCATAGATCTAGAAAGGCCAAACATAGGTGATTGTCTTGAATCGAATACATCAAACATTCTTGAAAACTAGAGGACTTGGAGCGAGTCCTTAAATCCATTCCTGGTGAACCCTTCCCCCCTATTTCACACTGAGTGTAGAGAACAATGCAGCCCCCATGGTTCACCTCAAGGCTTTCTCTTGCGGATCCAACCTTGAGAATCGTATGTGGTAGGGTGGTTTTCCCCCTCTACATATTTGGTGAACCCGATGTGAACACCTCCTTTTCTTTTAAAAACCTTAAGTAAGATCATTAATTTATTTGTTTGGTTGAAGATCATTAATAACATATTTAAGAATATTTCTTTGTGTGCTTGTTGTTAGTATTCTCTTCTATCCTTTCACCTCTTCTAATGGCTCCTTTCCTTAGAAGTCAATGAAAGCACCTTGAATCTGATTATGTTCCTCTAGAAGATGATCATATTGATAGAGAGGATCCTAACATAGATCTAGAAGAACAAGATAATATGGAAACTAAAATGAGTTTTGATCCTTATGAAGGACCTAATGGTGGGTTCATCTTTTCATCATTTGAGCATATTTGGGGTTTCATGAAAGCTAATAGAGATAAGATATTGGAGGGTATGGAATGGGAAGCTCATCTTGAAAGAGGTGAGACTCCCCCACCTCCTCCTCCAATAAGCTCTCCTATGCTTGATCAAAGTAACCCCTTGTCCAAATCAATGCATCTTGATAATTTAAGAAACCAGGTAACTGATGCCACTACTATAACCACCAATATTGGAAGGAATCTACAAGTCCCTCCAATTAGTAGTGTCACTCAAAATTATTTTCAATTTCCTCCTCAATATTCTAATCTCAACACTTTTGCTTCTATCCCACCAAATGTTGGCTATCCATTTTCACAAGGTAACACATATAACAATAGTATCCA
Source organism: Wollemia nobilis (assembly GCA_028583015.1). Classification (NCBI taxonomy): domain Eukaryota; kingdom Viridiplantae; phylum Streptophyta; class Pinopsida; order Araucariales; family Araucariaceae; genus Wollemia; species Wollemia nobilis. The sequence goes on along the minus strand of JAQPPZ010000689.1, from coordinate 4,110,842 downwards.
TGCATCCAATCTAAGCCAAGCACTCATTCCTCAACACACATATATCCCTCCTTTAGGGAATCTAGGGATATTGCATAATAGTAATCCAGAAGTGCATAATTTAACAAATATGGTAAAGCAGTTGGTTTCAAAAGTTGAGATGATTCAGCCTTCAAGTTTCACTTACAGTTATAAGGAAATGTGTAATCAGCCATTGGATCCTATTGTTGTTGCTAGGCCTTATCCTAAGCATTTTCCTATGCCAGTTTTACCTATATATAAGGGGATAGAAGATCCAATAGAGCATTTAAGAAGATTTAGAACAACATGCCATGATCTCATATATGATGACATGTTGTTGCTAAAAATATTTCCTAAGAGTCTTGGTGGCATGGCATTAGAGTGGTACTATCGGTTACCTAATTATTCCTTGAAGAGTTTTGAAGAAACAACAGAATTATTTGTTCAACAGTTTGGTGCCTATATTGAAAAGGAAGTAACAATGAAAGATGTTTATAATTTAAAACAAGGTAAAGAGGAAATTTTTTTAGAATTCTTGGCTCGTTGGAGAAGTTTAGTTGGATGCTTGAGATATACTTTACCTCCAAAGGATATGCTTGAGATATTTATTGGCAATTTACAAGAACAATTATCTTATGCATTAGAAACTACTACTATTACATCCTTTGATCAAGCAATTGATTTAGCAAGAAAAGTAGAATAGGCTCTTATCAGAAGAGGCCAACTCAAAGTCAAAGAAGAGAAACCTACTAAGTCTCAACATAAGAATAAGCACACAGGAGGTGATGGTGGAATGGATAGTAGGCCTGTTAATAATGTTACTAACAACCTACAAAAGATAATACTTCAGAAACCTCCACAAAGGAATTTTACAAGGCTTAATATGTCTATGGAAGCAGTTTTAAAACAACTTTTAGAAGCCAATGCAATTGAGTTACCTCCCATAAGGCAACCAGATACTACAACTCATTGGTACAAGGTAGGTCAACATTGTGCATATCATAGAGTGGAAGGACATTGGACAAACTCTTGTAAGAAGTTGAAACATGTGGTTCAAGATTTGATCGATGTAGGACGTATTGATATAGGGAGCTCTCAATCATCAAATAATCAGGCTCCTACTCAACAAGCTTCAACAACAAATCAAGATATGGGAATATTCAAGGATCCATTGCCAAAACATAATCAACAAGTAGCTAATCAGGTGGCTCATCATAATGAGCCTCCTCCCTATGGTAATATGGTTGGCATGGTTGGGATAACTACAAGAAGGCAAGCTCAGACTCAACCTACTCAACATTCTCAACAAGGATAGAATTCTGCATTACAACCCAATTCAGTTTCGAAGAATAATCAGAGAAAGATTTCGGAGATAGGGACTCCACCTTTAGTGTTGAAACCACAACCTAGGATTTCATTTGATCTCCAAAAGTAGTTGGCCAATACTCCAACAAAAATATCCATTTTAGAACTCTTACAAACTTCTCCCAACCATAGAGATGCTTTGATGGAATTTCTAAAACAACAATCTGTTCCCTCTAGATATTTCTCCTAGTGCCATAGTTGATGTCATAGGATATTTTGGGATACATCACATCTCATTCTCGGATGATGATAAGCCTTCCTCAAACTTACAAGAAGATTCTTCACTTTACATCACCGCACTTATTGGGGATACCTTTATTAAGTGAATCTTGATTGATAATGGTTCTTCCCTCAATTTGTGTACATATCAATTCTTTCAAAAATTTGGATTAAAAGAGGAATATTTAACAAAATCCGATATCATCATAAAAGCTTTCAACAATGAGTCCCAAGAGGCCTGTGGTATCATATCTCTTCCCCTTAAGGTTGGGCCTAAAATATTGGATACTTTGTTTTATGTGGTACATTGTCCTACATATTTTAATCTTCTTCTTGGATATCCTTGGATCCATGCAATGAAGGTCATCCCTTCTACTCTTCATCAATGCTTAAAGTTTGAATTTAAAAATCAAGTTATCACCATTCCGGGTGACCCTCGACCATTTGAGTTTTGCTCAAATGTAGAGCGAGCTCAATCTGAGTTCAACCTTTGTCCTTCTATTTCTTCAATGGTTTCTCCATGTTCCTCATCTCAGATATCAGAGCAATTTCAAAATTTAAATATGAGTGAGGAACATATCCTAAATTTCTCATCTCAGGATCATGATAATCAGTTTCTTCAAGAGCCTCTTCTGGATCTTGCCAAGCTACCACCTTCACCTAGAACCATGGGTTTACCCCATAAGAAAGGTGATGTTGTACACATTGGCACATGTACCTTTATCTTCGTAGGAACTACCTTCGAAGAAAATATACGTGGTAGCAACCCCTCTCCCATTGAGCATTCTTTTGCTCATTGTTACCTTTCCAATGACTACCCACTTCCTAAACAGATCCTATCTAGTATGGGATATGTAGGTAAAGGTTTGGGACCACAACAGAAGGGCATTCAAGAGCCCTTGGATGTCGAGATCTGGCCTGGGAGATGTGGCATAGGTTTCATACCTAGCAAAGACCAACCTTTACCATTTGATGATGATGATCATCTTATGACTTATGTCGAATACATGGATTATCAAAAGTCAAGAGTGGGTGATGAGGATGATGGTCCCCCTTATTCTTCTAAGATCTTGTTTTGTAATATGATTGATTATATATGCTCCAAAAATAAGCTTTCTATTTTAGAGAAGGATCCTACTTCGCTGTCCTATAGTGATCTTGCGAAGTTAGGAATTGCTCCTCCTTATGTTAAAAATAATGGTTATGTTCGAGAATGCATTGATTATCATGCTATGGCTACCAAAGAAAGAGCTATGAAGGAGCCTCTCCATAATTCTAATTATCGAGAAGGCTTACCTTTTAGAGATTTCTTTGATAAAATAGTTCATGGTACACCTATTCTTTTTTTCAAGAAAGGAGACACATTCAGATTTTGTGTCGACTATCATCCTGCTTGCTTAAAATAAAAATAAAAATAAAAATAAATAATAATTACATAAAATCAATCAATCATCATTTAGCTATGCATTTGCATTTCCATTGCATCCATCTGCTTGTTCATATTGCATTATCTACCTGACATTTAACACAACTTGCATGCTTGAGTGTCATATTTTGCATGATTGCTTGTTCATGACTGCTTGATCATATATATTTTTGGGGATCTTGTGATAATGGCATGTGATGATACCTAGTTAGGTCATAGCTCACATGCATTGCACTTTTCACTAGGGTTTTGATGCCTAGAAAAATCCCCACCTAGGGATTCTTCTCTAACTTCTTTCTTGCTTTTTCTTTTTTTCTATTCTTCCTTGATCTTAGAAGTATTGATTTATCATTTTTCTTAGGTCAAGGATGATAGTTTGTTAATATGTCCTTGTCACTTCTTTCTTCTTCTTGAGTTTTTCTTTGTCTTTTGCTTAGACAAGGATATATATATATTTCTCCTTCTCCTTCTCAAAGGTTATCTTCTTCTGAACATTTGCACACACTCACAAAGTGTTTTTCATATTTAAAACCCCTATCGGGGGTAGCACTCACCTATTAATTCTTATCTACTTATATTGCACCCCACATGGGATAATGTACATCCTAGTGGGTATCTTATTGGATATGATCTCCTATCGGGTTATACTCCCTTTTGACTCAGTGGGCTCAACACCCCATTATAGGATAAGCTCCTTGGCCATTTTAGTAGGCCTCAACATACATCCTAGTGGGTAATCACCCCATAGCAGTCAATTAGCGAGCAACCACCCATAGCGGGTCAGACTCCAACACTTCATCACTCATGGTGAGTACTACACCCATAGTGGGTTTAGCTCCCTATTTCTGATTTGATTCATAGTGTTTGATCACACTGGTCTACCATGATCTACATTGATTTAAATACTATGTTTCACTTATCCTTCTCTATTTTTGATGGTTGACCTTTGGTTCTTCTTCTTCTTCCTTCTTTTTTTCTCTTTCTTGTGTTTTTCTTCTTCCATTTTCTCATCCATTTCATCCATGCATTTCATATAGTTTTGCATTAAGATAGTTTTCATGCATAAAATATCATAAATATAAATTAAAAGAACACTTAATCAAATTATATCACATGCACACACATTAACACATAAAAGAAAGCAACTTTGTATTACTTGGTAAGAGAGAGATACATAAGTGTCTGGTTGGTGTACCACAGTCCAGTTCTAGTACACTCAACCAATCCCTAGGGATGCATACCATAATCAAAATTGGTATGTCATCCTGATACCTAGCCCTAGCTCTAAGAGCCCATCTCCTCTGCTCCACCTAGAGGAGGTGGTCTAGGCAGCTGCATACCCATGGATGGTGAAGTTGAGACTATCCATGATCGAGACCATGACCTACTAGCTAACTGTAGGGATGGAGGGAGTACCACCCTCTACCCCTATGGTACCACCTAGTAGTACATGGCCTCATAGAAGGTAGCCTATTGAATGGCCACCTCCAACCTCTCTCCTATCCTTCATAGTTCCACCTGTAGGAGGTGGATCCCATCGCTAGCCTGGCTGCTCCCAATGATAGCCATCCCCTCTACCCGAGCCCTCTGACGCTCTGTATCTAGATGGCTCACCTCCCCTCGAATATGATCAGCCTCTACTCGAGCTACATCCCTCTCTATCTCTATGGTACTCAAAGAGCTTCATAGTCCCTCGATCCTCTTGGACCTATCCTCCTAGAGCAGGTCCACCTATCTCTATAGAGTCACCACCTATGCTCGTAGCGCCTCTACCTCCCCCTTAGGTCCCCTCATCCTAAGGCCTAGCCTTGATTAGCTACTATTGATGTGGAGGCCTCTCTTGATCCTCTACATGGTGGCACCCTAGCCTCTATGGGGGCAACTCTAGATACCCCTACCTCCCTGGTCCCTATAGTGTTGGTGGCCTCTATCACTAGCTCGATCTGAACCCATGCCTATCTCTATCTTAGGGTTGCCTGGCCCTACTACTCCCTCTCTATGCTCACTACATACCTAGGTCCATCACCTAGTACCTCTATATCGATACTGGTGAGGAGACCCTCTGGGGCATGACTCCTCTATACCACCATCGGTATCTGAAGGCCACTCCTACATCATCCACCCTTAGATCCATGTAAGGAGGATCATCCAAGTCCTCCTCTACCCACCTAGCTAAGTCTGGCTCATCCTTGATCCCTATTGGGTCTCGGTATACTCTTCGGTACTAGTAGTCCCCTAGGTTTAAGATTCCCTACAAGATCTTGAACTACCTTAGGACTCTATCAAATTGGAAGACCTCTGGCTCCCCTCTCTCTGTGGTCAACCATATGATCCTCTTGACCCTAGCTAGCTCCTCCTTATCCTCATCCCATCCTAGGTGTAGATTCTAGGGTCACCATACAATCCTAGGCCTCCCTCAGCTCATCTATTACCCACCTCACTAGTGGTAGGTTCCCAACGTATGTCCTCATGACTCGCTCTAGGGATCTAGACCATCTATATGTAGTTGGTCACTCTAGGTTGGGTAATGGTCCTGGTAGTGCATCCGGTATCTACACCATTATGTGCTCCTAGCTCCATACCTAGAGCAATATCATATACACTATCCCTGTATGCCACTTGTACATGATGTTGTACAATATCCTATACAAATGGGCCAACACATATGGACCCCATGTGAATCACACTCTTTGGTCTCACATGTCTACTACTACACCCACCATCATCCATGGTAGATATCACCTACTGGTATGGCACATCAGTAAGCCTACCACCACCTCGTAGAGCATGATCATCAATGGGTCTACCCCATATCATCCCACTAGGTCATCTACAACTATGGTGCTCTCTCGCACCTGGTGGGTCTAACCTCTTGATAGTAATTGCAAGGTCATTGGCCACCCTCATACTCTGTAAATTACTCTCTCTATGATGGGAATGTGTAATATATACCACACATCCTCTAGTGTGATGGTCATCTCCCCTATGGGTATCCAAAGGTCGATGACTTCAGATACCATCTCTCTGCTAGAGCTATTAGTAGTGCCCTATCTACCTCTACTTAAGGCATCCTCACTAGGTGGTCTAGCCCCACCACTCCCAGTGTGTCTCTCTCTACCTACCTAAGCTCATCTAGCTCCACCTCCAAGGAGCCTGCTCGCCACTCATGGCTCTCGAGTACCCTAAGCTGCATTCACAAACATAACAAAATATTTCATCAGTTTCATTAATTAAAAATTAAAATTTTAAAATTACTAAGTAAAACATTCACAACTCTGAGTTATAGCTTGCTTGCTTTCCCTCTTATTTTTTATTTTCCTCTCTTTTTCTTTTCTTCTCTTCTTTTTTTCTCTTTTTCTTCTTCGATGAAATCGTGCCTAGTTTTTTAGGATTGCGAATTCATGAAATCGTTCCTGGTTATTTTTGTTGGGTGTGATTTCACAACTATAGACTAGGGAAAAATAACCACTGGACCAAGAAATCATGCTCAGGTCGTATGTGGTAAACTCATTGAATTTGACAAAAAATCACCCAAAAATTGCTAAAAGTTTGAAAAATTTAATAAATTTTGGGAGGATTTACTCTGCTTGCTCTACTTCTGTGCTAGGCCTTACCCCTCGTGATCATTGAATGGTGCACTGGTAATGCCATCTCTAGTTTTTCTCTAGAGCTCCTTTCTCCTCTTTTGTGTAGTAAAAATGAATTAGGGTTTTACCCCTTTTTCACTTTTATCTCTATTTTTTCTATTCTCTTTTTTTGTTTTCATCTCCTTTTGTCCCTTTTCTTCTTCTACGTTTGTAATTTTGAGTTTTCATGAGGGATATGTCCTCCCTCATGAAACTCGAGGGGGAACCCTAGCCTAAGAGGTATTAATGTCCCTAATACCTTGATTTATGTGCAAAACAAGAAAGTGTTTAGAATAACACCATTTTTGCACCACTCCTTTCTTCTAAACCAACCACCCCATTTTTGCTTGCTATCTTTTTGTGAGTGTTTACATATTTCTTTGACACATTTATTAGGCCATAAATGCGTCAAAGAGGGGGTAAAATGTAGACATAAAAAATTGACCCACTTTAGTGGGCAATCTTCCCTGAGTCCTCTTGGGAGACCCCTTAGACTTGCCTAGGGCAAGGGCTAGGTCTCTCCCCCATTTCTTTTGTTTTTCCTTCCCTTTATGCAAAATCATGGTCGCCCTTGATGGGGCATGATTTCGCATAAGGTAAAATCATGGTCGACCCTTGATGGGGTGCAATTTTACATTTTAGGGTTTTCTTCTAAGGAAACCCTAATTTCTCAAAGTTGGCATGTTTGGCATTGACTCTCCTTGGTTTTCCCACCCATTCTACTTTCAAATCTACTATATAAGGAGGGTTTGAAATCATTTTGAGATAACAAATGAATGAACAATGATGATAAGCAATAAGACAATAAGTTATTTTAAAGTGCTCACTAAGTGATCTGCATTCTTCTTCTTCTCCCACAAGCAAGCTAACTCGCAATTGTGAAGTGTGATCTATTTTCTACTGCATTGGATTATTTGTTGTTGTTGCTCACTTTGGTGGATTTGTGTTGGAGCCCTAAGGAGAGATCAACTATTCGGGAGGTCTCAACCCTTCTGTCTGCTTCTGTGCTATCTATCAGGTGATTTCACTCTTTTTCATGCATATTTTTATATTTTGTATCACGCATTAATTGTTTCACATTGATATGAGGCTTTTCACCTCACTTTACATAGTTCATTTCTTATTATTTTTATTTGTTTTTTTAAATTATGATTTGGGGCATGATTTGATCTATGAAATATCAGGTCACCTATTACGAGGTACGATTTCACCCAGACCACATCTGGGGGCAAGTTACTATCTCCAAACCCTAGATCTACATTATAGACTACATATAGGACATATTGCTACATTCTATTCTGTGGTTTTATCATTTTATTCTGCTATATTGTGATATGCTTGTTTTCTTCCAAAGGTCAACTTTCGCTTCTATTTTCAAAGGTCAGCTAAAAGGACCTAGGGGGCTTGACTACTGCACCTCCAAGCATTATTGTACAATGGCCTAAGTAGGCCCCCTAACGCTAATCATATTTTCCAAGTGTTTGCCAAGTTATCTTGCAGGAACAAGAATTGTTGATATCATTGGACAAAAGGATAAAAAGCTAGGATCAACCACCGGATAAGATAAGTGCCCTAGTTAGTCTTTAGGCTATTTTGTTGAGTGCCTTCTATTTCTATTATAAACCCTAGATCTGATTTAAAAGGAAATACATTTAATTGATTTCTAGGCATTGAAAGATAAACAACATATAGTGTGCACTTAGGGTTAATATTATTTGTGCATCTTCTCTTGAGCCCTTGCTTGAAGGTTTTCTATCTTGAAACCCTAGGGTTAGAAAAGCATTCAAAGAAAGAATCATTCTAGGGTTAGCTCTTGTCTTCTTGCATACTGTATTTCTGCATTGTCCTTTATCTTTCATAGCATAGATCTAGAAAGGCCAAACATAGGTGATTGTCTTGAATCGAATACATCAAACATTCTTGAAAACCAGAGGACTTGGAGTGAGTCCTTAAACCATTCCTGGTGAACCCTTCCCCCCATATTTTACACCTAAGTGTAGAGAACAATGCAGCCCCCATGGTTCACCTCAAGGCTTTCTCTTGTGGATCCAACCTTGAGAATCGTATGCGGTAGGGTGGTTTTCCCCCTCTACAATCTTAAATAAATACATGACCCAACATAAAAAGCAATAGTCATCTTGAAATATTTGCATGAGTTTTTGAGGGAAATCTTCCTCTTTGTAATCTATAAATATCATTAGTTTAGGATGTGAAAATGATCAATAAGCTTTGTAAATTTTTCCTTTCATTTCCTCTTGTATAGCAATACATGTATTTTTGGCTGGTTTTGCTCGCAAGCAAATCCCCACTTCTAGCATAATATTTATAATTTTTCTTGCATATATATATAAATATACTAGAGTCCTATACTTCTATTTAGGGTAGCCATTTTTTGTTCTCATTCTTTTACTCGTCTTTATTATGTGTGTGTATGTTTGTAATATTTACCTATTTATGAGTTTTACTTGCATATATATATGTATATTGGAGGTCTATACATCTCTCATGCCCTGATCCATATCTTTTATGCATGTGTAGGCCTCTAATTCTCATTTGGACTCATATATGTTGAGAAGAGGAAGTGTTCATATAGATGCATTATAGCAAGAGTTGTTGTGTAGGGGGATATTACTTGATCTTTGGTGCATCATCACTTTGTTAGTTTAGGACCCTTTTTTCCTTTCTATTATATTTTATTTTCCTATTTTTTCTTAACCCATTTACTTCCAAGTTGTTAGGATAGGAAAGTATGCTTAAAGATCACATGTTAACAAGGAGCTAAAATTGTAGAAATCACCTAGAGGCTTTTGATTAAGACAAACCCCATGCTCTCAGGATTGGCCCTATTGTATCACTTTGTATGAGGTGTTATTGTACCAATTCCCTTTCTCTGAATAATTAGAGAGGACAAAACTACCAAAACCATTATGGTGTTCTCTTATTTATTAGATTTCACACCTATTTCCAAAATTAAATAGTACTAATCCATTCACTCAAATATTATATATAAATAATTTGCAGACACCTAAAAGTAAAGCATCTAACTTAGACCAATTTTTGATGTGAACACACAAAAAATTTAACTTAGTCATGACAACTAACTCAACCTCAAAATTTGCAACTAAAACTTAACAGTAGTAAAATGTCATCTTAGAGTGAATTTACCAACAAGTGAACATGCTTTCCAACTGGTGTATTTGCAACTAATTCAAAATGTTCCAATATCCTTGCTCTATTTGACCTCTAATATTCAAGTTCATGAATTCATCGAGTTAGAAAATATGTTGGTAGTGTATTTGTATAGGTAATGTATTCATTTTCAACACATAAAAACTTTAATCTCACCTACAACATCTAGTTAAGGCAAGAATCACTCCTGCCTACCCCTCTAGCATCATAAGTGATTGATAGATAGGGAGGAAGGTGGCTAACTTTCCTCCACCTACCCAAATTAGCCCCAATCAAGGGGGAAGCTCATTACAAACAATCTCATTAGCCATGTAGCCTTATCAATAGCTCAATAATCCTTCAATAAAGCACCCAATAGGCCACCTCACCCATACATTTTGGAGAACCATTAAGAGGACCAATTTCTATAAATTGACCTCTTGGGGTGGCATAAAAACAACAAATTCTTGAAGCTTTGTTAATATTCGACAAAAAAAATATGTATTGAATTGCTACCAAAATTTTACTACAAAGTTGTCAAAGTAATTTAGGCTTAAAAGGAGGAAAGGGGGCATCTTGCACTATTGGAAATTTTGTGATAGATTTTTTATTCTACTATGCTCTTATTTCTATTTTCATTAATAAAATTAGGATTTAATCTTTATGCATGCACTTCAAACTCTTCTTGTTCTTGATCTAATCATTGTCTAGGTTAGTGGCCTCTTTAACTTTATTTAGAATGTATCCCAGGAGGTTTACAAGGTAGAAAACCACTTTCAAGATTCTTAGGATACTAGTGAAGGGGATCAGTGAATTTTATTTCTATATGAATTTAGTTTTATGCTGGTGTGTGCCAAGTTGCCATCTATATCTAAACTAGGTGGTGCATTCACTACAATTAGCCAAAACATCACTTTAATAGCCTTAAAATTTATTTGTTTTCTTAGTCTCAGAGTCGAATACACCACCTATGACTATTATAGGCAACATATTCACTATCCAATTTTGCAATCTTAGATCTCCTTGCTAGCCCAACATCCAAACCAATTAGTATTGCCTATGAATTATTTTACTAGTCCTCATAGTCTATAAATCTATTCCTATGCTTAGATAATTTGATCTTAGTATTGTTATGGATTTGCCAGTCATAGAGTCTCTAGGTGGTGAATTATCCATAAGCATATCAACACCGATTTCAAAGGTTTATTGAATTCAATTTTATATATAAATAGAGGGCTTGAATATACCAATAATGAAGTTGTATGCTTTGTTCTGTTTGGTAGATCCCCAAAATCTAATTCATATTTTTTATATTTCTTTTACAAGTTTTAGAAAATTTGCTAGGTGTAGGATTTGTAGATGATGTATTTGTGCATAGATGACATATTCACACCAAGAATCATAATAAGTAGGTATCCAAGATCCTCCAATTTTTAACCTTAGAATAGACTATCTATTGATTGTATATTTAAGGTGCTAACATCATCCATTATGGATAAAAATATGACATCTAGTATTCAAAGCAACATATGACCAAATTCAAATTCTGGTTAAGTATGAAGATTCAACTAAATATATGGCTAAACTATTGGTGATACTAATGCCAACACCAAGAGATGAAATCTCTAGCATTCAACATCAAGGTAGCCCCTTACTAGATGTAATATATGGCTAAGAATGAGATAGTGGATGGAATTATTAAAAATATAACATCATCAACAAAACAAAAAGTTTGGCACTAACATACAAATATTGGACTCAAAATTTTGCTAAGGCATAAATTTTGATATAAAGGAAGCTAGTCCAATAAAATCCTAGTAATGCTCTCATGCCGCTTCATATGGTAGAAGGCTCCTAGACCTATCATAGTCAACAAGATTTGTGTATGTAAAACAACCATCCAAAATCATTATTGTCAGAGATCTCAATAGTCAGAGGCTTCTCCATCACACACTTGTTCCTACACAACTAGCTCAATGCAACAAAAAGAAGTGGAATAAAGTAGACCTATTAGAAGGTGCTTAGGATCTGATGGTGCAACATGTACGCTAGTTTATTAGAAAATATAAAATAAATACATCAACATACCATGTTCAAACTAGTTAAGATTAGCTCAACTAAAAAGTGATGCCCAATCCCTCCACTTGCTTTGATAGGCCTATAGAAAAGTCTTCATGTAATCATTCTAAGCTAACTGAATTCAATATATAAATACTAGAATATTGTAGCTCATTTGAAGGGTTAACTCTTTAGCTTTTACAATTGCTTAAGTTGTATGATTGAAGACTATATGCCTCTTATTTAAGATTAAAATTTTGTTTGGCCTTTATCCAAGAATGTTGTTGAACATGTATGTATGTTTATTTCATTGCTAAAAATTTATGTTAAATTTGGATAAATAGTTTATTCTATTATAATTTATTTCGCTATCTAAATATTTCCTTGGATTTTTGTTTGTTTAGTCTCTTGAATGCTTAGTGATATATATGCTTATTTTATTAATACTCTATAATATTGGATGATAGCTGGTCTATTATATAGTGTAATTTAGTTGAGAGAATGAGACTCTCATGAACTTATGTCTCTTGTTGTGGTTGAATCCTGACTAGATTTCATTTCTAGATTCTAACCCTTTTCTCTTCCTTATTTTATATTTAATCCCTTTGTTAGTTTAGCTACTACTATAGGAACTAACCTGCTCTAAAGGCTAATATAGAAGTAGTTCTAGGTATTCCAATATTGGACAAGGTCTTAAGGGTGTATCTCATACACTTAGGTAAATTGTGGACCAAGATTGTTTGGCACGTCCAATGGGACATTTTAAATCCCACCTTGAAAACAACTTACTAATGTAGTTGTAGTAAACTTCTTAATTTCCTCGAGGACTCAAGATTTTGGTAAATAGTATTGACCTCATAAGCAAAGAGTACATGTTCACCTGGTGACTCTTCTAGTTCAAGAACAAAAAAAATTGGTGATCTCTTTTGTGGAAAAGGTAAGAATTAAATGGTGATAAAACCAAAATCCAAGAAATCTCACCAAACATCAATTATATTGCTTCAAAAGTATTGTAGTATATCTTTCCAGAGCCATGGTAGGGCATATTTGTTTGGCTTAGAATAGTTTTTAACCCCTTAATCTCCTAGATATTCATGATATTCCACAAAGTGCATTGAAATATTTACCTATTTATGATGATAGTGAGAAGAAAACTTGTCAACATTGCCAAGACATTGCAACTTTAATTACTATTTATAATATTGTATTTAAACACATGATGGTCAAACTTCTTCCTCAATATATTTTGAGTAAAGTACTACAATGGTACCAATATTTTAAAGAAAACATAATTTAGGTTTGGTATGACCTAATTGTACCTCTCATATTAGTATTTTATGATCCAGGAGATCTCTTCTCACTGCTCTATTTTCCTACATTCAAAAGTATCCTGAAGAAATACTCATAGGTTTTAACATCTGATTTAAAAGAACCTAGAATAGGATCCCTTGGAAAGTAATATCATCACAAGAATGGGCTTATATCTACTACATCAAAGACTTGAGTTAATATTTAATCCTTCAAACCCAACAATGCAATGGAAAGAGGTTTATGTAGGTTTTTAAACTAGTTTCCATAGCATACAATTTGCTCATTTTGGTAGGAAAACTCCTTCCCTAAACCACCATATTATATACCCCTTCAATACAGCAAATGAAATCACAAGTTCCCTTCCCAATCTTATCATCCTCATAGCTAGTAATCTTGCCAAAAACAATTCCTTTATGTCATTATTCATAAATAAATGTGCCTACCATGACCATCCTAGAACCCCAAACAACTCAAGAACTAAGGGATGTGATCCAACACTTTATCAATGAGCTCAATAATGTGGAGCAACAAAATATAAAGTGTACTCATAGGAGAAAGTATCCTTAGAATATTAAGTGATGCACATTGGCTAGGTCAGTAAAAAAAATTATGATACTACCATAGATCATGAATAGGAATATTTTCATAGTCCAGGTGAGCTTATTTTTTCAACAATTATAACACTGGTGTAAGCTATCAAACCCAATTCCACCCAAGTATAGATATAAGATTAGAGTAATTAGTGGCTTGTGTAATGAATTGGGATTAGTGTTTCATAAAAAATGACCTTTGAAGTTTGTCTAGAAAATATATTTGTACGATTTGGGCATCTCTAATTCCCATCATATGCTCAAAATACTGAGTATCCAAGAGAGGGAGTAGAAGGTGGGACAAGAAAAAAGGGGTAAGCCAAAAAAGCTACAGTATCCACAAGAAGAGAAATAGAAGCATGTATTATCTACAGATAAAATTCTAGATCCAAAATCATGGAAGATAAACCAACAAAGGAAATAAGCCTACCAAAATTTATATTACCTGGCCATGACCAAAGTTTAGAGGACATAAACAACTGAAAGATATAAATAATTGTTCAAAAGATCACCCCATAAGGCTAAAAAAAATATTTAAAAAGAAATTAAAAAGATAAGAGAATATTTTTTGGTTCCTAGACAAGTGGATCTAGTTGAAGTATCTTTGAATGGGTTAGAAGGTGGTAGAAATGCTTTCCAAGACCATGAATTAGCACTTTAGTGATAATATTTGGTTGGAGAAAAATCCAACCTCTACTTTTCTATTTGTCCTTGTGCCTAGAAGGCTGTGTTTTATATAATTATACAATTAATTTGGTAAATGTTGTCGTAGTTATACCCCCAAGTAGTCTACAAATCCATAGGCTTAAATTAAATCTAACTAGATTCTAGAACACTACTTTTCAATGGGAGGAAATTCTAGATAGTTGGCGTCATAAAGAGGGTCCCAATATTGTTGCATAAAGGCCCAAACCATGCAATAGTATAAGACACAAGAATTATTGATCTACCACCATTGTTTGGGATATGCTTGTCAAAGGAGTTTTTGGAGTAGCTGGGGGGGTACCTAGCCTAGGATCATGGTCACATAACCATCCCTTGCAATAAAAAATTGGTCTAGATAATCAGTGAGAAAATTTAGCCATATCATATTGAAAGATATGAAAATTAGTAGATAGGTTCAGTAGGAGAAGCTCTCAAATACACACATATGGATATATTTGCTTTACCCAAGCATGAAGAAATATTTACCTATTATGAATACTTCATGAGTAGTCATAGTCTTAAGATGATGATGTTTTCAAACCTGGGAAAGCAACAAGATCCAAAAACTAGTTGCAAACAATTTCAAGGCCTATAAAATCATGGGTTGCAACAAACATGGCAAGAAAATCAAAGGACACCAACAAAACAAATATGTGTACTAGAGGAATGTGATATGTTGGATCCAAATTTGATGATTAAAATGCTCCTAGAAACTATGTAAACATCTATGACCAATCCATCATAGACTAATACATAAGGGAAAAATATTTAGAAATTCACCAATGCCTACATTAATTCCTAATGTGTTGTGTTAGATAATCCTTGGAATTGGAAGATCCATAAAGTCAACCAATGTTAGGGCCTAACCAATACCAACTACACACCTCAAGAGACATCAAATAATTAAGCTCAATTTTGGCATCATATGGTTAGGCCACAATTTTGATGAAAAGGTAAAGCTTCTTTCCAAATGCATGAAGAAGCATACCATAATTTTTATAAAATAACTGACATAAATAAAGCCTATAGTAGGAATGTATGTATAAATAAAGGCCACTAACTGAAATGAGTATGTACACTATAAAAGTGGTACCTTGAAAAGAGTGTCAAGCAAGTCACATATGTGATATTTTGAAGACAAAAGTAGATTGTGTAAGGTGTTGAATTAACTACATTGGGAATATTAATTTCTTTTTGAAAATAGTCAAGCATAGACCTAGAAAAGGAAAGGAGTAATCAACCAATGGTGTAGTGGTTCTCCCATCCAATGGAATATATAATAAGGTCCCTCCCTTTAGTACCACATCATCACTCCTAATTTATCCTAAGGTTTGGCAAGCTTCTTAGCCTATGATGAGGCATAGCAAAGATGGAATCTCTCCTCTTATAGTCCCTCTTCTTTACCTCCTCCTTATTTATTAAGGGAGTTAGACATATGTCAAAGAAGCAATGTCCAAAAGTATAGGAGAAAATAAAAAAAAGGAGGTTTTCTAACAAGTTTATGATACTAAATGAAAGAAGACAACCACAGGTTGAGAGGAAATCTTGTTTAGCTGAACATAAGGGGTTTTCATAGTTACATACCTTTAGGTATGATTTCGGGACACATAACTATGAAAACTCTTTGATATTGACTAAGCTGATATTTATCTAAATCATTATATCAAGGATAGCTCATACTATGGAAGAAACCCTTGGAAAAATGAAATATAAAAGATTTATATTTTTATTTATTTTTGTTTGAGTCCTTGTATGGCTTCCAAGGACCGAACCTAGGGCCAAGTAGTAATAAGAAAATAGAGCAAAGTTGTATTCCACTACAAAAATATATAATCTCTCCTTTTAGGTATCATTCCTCCCGTTCATGGACCATCCTCCTCATTTTCATTTTACTTCAAGTTTCGTCGTTGTCTTTATCCCAATGCACTCATTTCCCCTCAGCTGCTCCATACTCACCTATGCTCATTCCCACTATCCTAATGCTATCTTCCACTCTTCTTGACTTCATATGCCCAATGGATAGGCTAGTAAAAATTTAGTGATAGTAAAAAGAGCTCTAACTAATAGGGAAGCTATGTGAAAAGACACATAAGCATAAAGAAAATACATATGAAGCTTGTCATGTGACAACTCAATATCACAATGATGAAATAAAATGCAAGGTGTCATTGTGAGGAGGACAAATCTTACAAGTGATAGGTGGAAACAATAAGAAAGAAGGTAGGCAACATGCTACACCTCCATCCATGAGACATAGCAATTAAACCATAAAAGTAAGCATGCGAGCAATAAAACAAGAATAATGGTGGCAAAAGGTCGATGGTTGAACAAAAGGAAGAGAATAGGCATTAGATTTTTACACAAGGGAGAAAAATTCATCAAGTAGTGCCAACTTTGATAATAGTCAAAGTTTAATTAATGCTCTAGCTAACATCATCATCCACAAAGTGCTATAAAGAAAAATGTGAGGCCAAAGCTATGCATGAAGTTTTATTTTATGCTAGGGTCCTAATTTTGAGCAACAATGCATACTTACAAAGCACCAAATCATTGCACAATTATCTGTAATTTGAAAGAAGAGTACCCTCGTAGTTTTACAAAGAAGAGGGCAAAAAAGAGCATAATATTCTTGAGTGCTTAGAATATTTACCTAAGGTAATTATTTCAAACCTAAATCACCTTTTAGCTATGTAAAATTATGCCTTATGAAGGTTTAAGTTTTGTCAGAGGTACTTGTAACCAGGTATCTCCATCCCTTTTGCTTTCTAATCCTTTGCCTATATTTTATTCTTTGTCTCTATTTTTGCATCCTCGTGTCCTTCACCTCCCCAATCACCCTACATGATTCCATAATCATCAATTTATCCATTTATTATCACTCCCACTTCTTTTTACATAATTTTCATTTTCACCTCCTACCAGTATCCCTCTACTAGGATAATCTCATTCTATGGACAATCCCATGCTTTGTAGGCAAATGAGATGGATCTAAAACAAGGGTATTCTCCATTGCATGCTTTAAAGTATCCTCGTTATAAGTGTATAATTCGTTCACCTTCTTTACCTCATAAATTTTCCTACATCAATTCCTTGTTCTAATTATTTTTAAATTTCCCATGGCTATAAGCTTTACTCACTTACATATCTCCATTCTCCATCAACTTATCTTCTAGACCCCTTCCTCTCATTTTTTTTCATTACTCTATATATACGACTTACTAGGTTCTTCAATTTTTGCAAGCAAAAATCCCCAAAATTCACCAATAATGTAAGTGAATTTCACCACCTATATTCAAAATCCTCAGATAAAACCAAATTATGATTTCGCTCATGTTTTGTCATCATTTTTCTAAGGAATCAACACAACAATTAGACTCAAAACATCTTTTGGGTTTGATATCAAGATTATAATATGATTTTGATGAAGATCTAGCTACAGAGCAGAGGTAGAAGACCAACCAAGATAACTATAGGTTAGCCCAATATACAATAGTGCCTAGATAAAATTGAGATATTGGCTAAGTAAGGCTAGTCTATCACATTATAGCAGTACTAGAATTAAATCTTGATCAAGGAAAAATGGTCCAGTGTCATGCAAAAGTGTTGGATTGAAATTTTGGCTAACGTAGGGGCATCCAAAACACACAAAATCAAGATCAAAAATTCTAAAAAGATGATGCAATGATAAGGGTTTACCTAGGCATAGGTTGTTAATTTTATTTCCTAGGTTTCATTTTTATTATTTGCCACTTGCCACGTGATTTTCACCCTCACGTAGGTTCTTAGTTGGCTATGTTTAGCCATTAGTTGACCTTAGCTCATTCTTGTTAGTCATGAGCATTAGTTGGCATGTTTTTAGTGAACAATTAAGGTTATTAGCATTTTATTGTTGATTTTCCTCCCTATTTCTCCTCCTTTGAGATTTGGGGGTGTATGGTTGTATTGGGTATTTGGGTGCCTATTTAAACCCTATTTTTATCAATGAAAAGCAATTAGGTTTTATTAAATTTTCACTGGTATTAGATTAGTAGGAATCCTACCTTGTGGCAGGGGGTTTCCCTTGTGGAAATTCTCCTCTTTCTCTACAATTTCATTCTACAATTACAACACAATTGGAATTTCCATTGTTGGGTTTATTCCGTTTGGTTTTCTGCAAGAATTTTTACTTTCTGTGGTTGTTCAACAATTTTGTTAGCAAATCTGGTTGGAAAAAAATATTTGGTAATTTTTCAACTAATTTGGGTGTAAAGACGGACCACCTCAACCTTCTTCAAGGTGATAAAGTTACCATTGGTGAACTATGTGGGACCACCGATACACATCAAACATGGATAGATAAAGAGACCATTGGCAAACTATGTGGGACCATCGACACATATCAAATATAGATAGACACATGGAATCAATGATAATATAATGTGGAGCTACCTACATAGACAAACACACTGATGTAGACCCTCGATGGAAGACAATATTGATAGGGAATGGACTTAAAAACATGGACTTGGAATACCTAAATACAGACAGACCGACGTGGTGGACCCAATGGATAGAAACAAATAAATGCAAAAGAGGCTTGACCACCATAGCATGGTCATTTAGTCTAATGACACCTTTTTTCTTTTAAACCCTTTGAATTGTCCCCACATCTTGAATGTGGGACTAAAGGCACATAGCCATTGGCCCTGCAAGCATGGTGACTGTAGCTAAATCATGTTTGCATGGAGAATCTTGTGGACACTATATGCTTTTGTGTGGCATAGTTGCACATTTGGGATTTTTAAAAGGTTGAAAATACCTCAATTCCACATTTTCCTAATCATGTGTCGTTCAAAGAAGTAGAAAATTGTAGGGTTTACTAGTTTTTATAGGTTTGCTTCATAGGTTTTGTATTCAATAGGAGACGGATTCATCGCGTGTCTAATTGTAAGTTTGATTTGTAGATTTGATTGTATCCTTGCTCAATGGTAGATTTTTCATAGAGGATCTATGAGCGTAGACCTTGCATGTGTTGTGGAAAACTCGTGTGTATACACTATGTGAGATCAAAATGTAGTCGTATGCCCTTATTATCCCACATTGTGTGGGTGAAGGTTGTAATAAATCTTCATAAATGGTAGAAGGGTGCTACATAAATAGCTAGTGCATACTGGCCAATGTAGATGGCTAGTGTCACTATGTATCCATAAATTGCATGCTACCTTGGTTGTCATGCTTTGATCAGGTTTCACTTTGTTGACTATTAGACAATCATGTCGAAGGGGTTGATTTAGCCCCACACCATTTTTTTTGTTGCTTGATTATTTTATTAAATTTTCAATTTCTTTAATTAAACAAATTAAAATTGCATTAATATTTTTACAATTTTCCTTTTAAAAAATAAACATTTGATTTAGCTTAGACAAAGGCTTAAACAAAATTTATTTTGCAATTTTTACAATATTCTATTATCCCTGAGTAGGAGATGAAGTCACAATTGTGACATTTCAAAACATTTTTTTGAAATTATTTGTATCCACTTACAATTGTGGATGTTGTAATAATATCAATGATATCTTTGAGGAGTTAAATTTCTCCTCCCATTTTAGAATTTGACAAACTTTTATGGATTGTAATTAAATGCATTTCGGTGGTACCCAACACTTCCCCTTATGCTTACATTCACTTGATTCAAAATGGGCATATATTCCCTCGGTTGGAGTATATTGAAGGTATATTTCCATATAATGCCTTCTTTAAAATAAAAGTGAACCCTATAATTAGTTATCTCCTCTATAAAACTTGGTGATTGTAGCAATTGGTTATCCATGCACTTCAATAAGATGAGCCGATTACCATAGGGACACTTGGAGGTTTTTTGCCTCGACCATATTTTTTGCAATAGGAAATATTTTGTGAGGATTTTTGAAGATAATTACTACCTTGCAGAAGTAGTAATCCCTTCTCTATTCTGTTGGGGCGATTGTATGCTCTTGAGCAAAAATTTCCATAGGGCTCTCTCTTCTTCTTCACCTTTGAGGATTGTATTTTGGGCACTTAAATTGGATCTCTCCCACTCCTTTGTACAAGCATTGGAGTCCAATGCTTCCTAAGTGGGGAGGAATGATAAGGGTTTACCTAGGCATAGGCTATTGATTTTATTTCCTAGCTTTCCTTTTTATTATTTGCCACTTGCCATATGAGTTTCACCCTCACATAGGTTGTTAGTAGGTTGTTAGTTGGCTATGTTTAGCCATTAGTTGGTCGTAGCTCATGCTTGTTAGTCATGAGCATTAGTTGGCATTTTTTTAGTGAACAATTAAGGTTGTTAGCATTTTATTTTTGATTTTCCTCCCTATTTCTCTTCCTTCAATATTTGAAAGTGTATGGTTGTATTGGGAATTTGGGTGCCTATTTAAACCTTATTTTTATCAATGTAAAGCAATTAGGTTTTCTTACCTTTTCATACAAGCACAAAAATAGATAATTTTTTGCATCTAAAATTCATCACATGGATGGATACACGAATTTGGTTAAGGTAAAGCATCCAAAATGAAGAAATGGGCCAAAATATTGAAGTATCTGACTCCCATAAAGTGCTAAAAATATTTGCCTCTTGATGTATCTTTGGATATAAAATATGGCTAAGCATGGAGATTTATATAGCAAGGCACCAAATGTTTTAAGGTGTTGACATCATCCATTATGAATTAAAGACTATCATCCAATATTCAAAGCAACATATGACTAGCTTCAAATTTTGGTTAAGTATGAAGATTCAACTAAATAGAGGGTCAAACTGTTGGTGATACTAATGTTAGCACAAGGAGATGAAAGATTTTACATCCAACATCAAGGTAACACCTTATTGGATTTGAAATATGGCTAAGTATGAGATAATAGCTAGACTTATTAAAAATATAACATCATCAAAAAAGCAAAAATAACTGGCACTAAGATACAAATGCCAAAATCAAAATTTTTCTAAGGCATAATGTATAGTACAAAGGAAGCTAGTCCAATGATATCTTCGTAACACTCTCAGGCCCCTAAAAATAGTAGAAGACTCCTAGATATATCCTAGTTAGAAATATTTGCACATGTAAACTAGCTGCCCAAAATTAGTCATTAAAGATCTCAATGATCAGACGCTTCTCCATCACACACTTGTCCCTACATAATTGGATCAATGCAAAATATAAGAGTGGAAGAAATTAAACCTATCAGAAGGTGCTTAGGATATAATGGTGTAATGTGTACACCAATTTCTTGGAAGAAATATAGACTAAACACATTGGCGTACCACATTCAAGTTAGTTAAGATTAGCTTAGTTGAAAAGAAATTCCCACTCGCACTTTCCCCGAGAGACCTAGAGGAAAGTCTCCATGTAATCATTTCAAGCTAACTAAATGTAATATAAAATCTATAAATATTGGAATGTATCTCATTTCAAAGGTTGGCTCTTTAGCTTTTACAATTGCTTAAGTTGTATGATTGAAGACTATATGCCTTTTAAAAAATATTAAAGTTTTGTTTGACCTATGTCTAAGAAAGTTGTAGAACATGTAGGTATGTTGATTTTATTGCTGAGCATTTATGTTAAAGTTGGATAAATAGTGTATTCTATTAAAGTTATTTTGCTATCTAGATATCTCCTTGGATTGTTGTTTGTTTAGTCTCTAGAATGCTTAGTGATATATATGCTTATTTGATTAATTCTCTATAATATTGGATGATAGTTGGTCTATTAGGCAATTTAATTTAGTTGAGGGAAAAATACTCTCATGCACTTATATCTCTTACTATGGTTGAATCTTGGCTAGATTTCATTTCTAGCTTCTTACCCTTTTCCATTTCTTCTTTAGTATTTAACCCATTGTTAGTTTAGCTAGTACCATAGGAAATTTCTTGCTTTGAAGGCTAATATAAAAGCAATTTTGGGTCTTCTAGTCTTTTCCAAGGTCTTGAGGGTACATCTCATCCACTTCGGTATATTTTGAACCAAGAGTTAGTAGTAATGCTCTCCCAACTAAGTGTGGACGATTCTTTAGGGAATGCATTTGGGGCTAGTTCCCCCATGTACCTTTTGGAATCCCACATCTTTGGTGAACCTAGTGTGAATACAACACATGGATACCTATCCATATTTTTTTTACTCAGGACCTTATCCTTAATCAAGATAAAATTTACTACACATAATAAAGATCATCTAATCTTATTTTTTTAGCATAAGTCACATTAAATCAAGATAACAAGATTGTAACCAAATTATTAGTCCTAATGAGGGAATATTAACAACCCCTTGAGTAACCCAATGTATGAACCTTGGGGGTTATCTCCCTTGGATAGTATATTATAAGGGGGCTATTTTTCCAAGGTAACATAAGTATATCAAACATCTTCTCTTCTTTGCTATTAAAAACTTATAAAATAATACTTTAATAAATTGAACTCCCTTTTTGACCATATTTGGACCTCCTCATCTTACTTAGAATGCTACACAAGCATTAGCAATAAATCCAAGTGCTTCATCTAAACTTCCAAAGAATCAACCTATAATAGAAAACCCAACGTCAAGGAAGAAGAGGAAGAAAACCCTCCTTCTAGAACCCTTTCTCCTATTCACAATGAACAAGGAGTAATTTTTAAGTCTATTGATCTTCTAGCAACTTTCCTAGAAGGAAACAAGAAAGACATGGAACTGATCTTAAGGGCTGATGAAATGCCCACTTCTATTGTAAAAGCATTTCTTTTAGAACTTCCACAATAGTATATACCAAATACCATGTGTTCTCAACAACAATATTCAATCATTATTATAGGAATAGGATGGAGGCCATCAAATATCCTATCTTCTTCAAGAAATTTGGGATCTATGCCTCCCAACATAGAGCCATTTAGGCTAAACGCTCCTATCTCTCATCATATAAGTCATCCACAAGTTAAAAATATGGATATATTTTCTAGTGTGCCTAATGTTTTGAATGTGATAGCTTCCAATTCATTCTTTAGCATGCCTATTCCTGCTAACATCTCCTCTACTAATTCTATGCAAAACAATCCTAGAATTAATAACATGATGATCCCTTTTGGATCATCCCATCCAAATGCTCAGTATTACCCTTTAGTCAATCCTCAATCTTAGTCCATAGCACCATCAATTTCTTATACTAGATTCTAGGATATAAATGCTAGGCTAGATCAATTAACAAAAGAAAACTCTAAGTTTAAACAATAATTGGCCTTTGTTCAAGGAGGTGTAACACCAATTTTTTTTGATAAAAATTGTTGTAATAAACTTGGAGATCCTATATTAATAAATAGACCCTATCTTCTAATATTTTTGTTACCAAATTTTGGGATGTATAAAGGTGAAGGTAACCCAATAAAACACCTTCAAATTTTCCAAGCTACTTGCCACGACATCAAATATGATGAGATGTTGTTATTGAAGATCTTCCATACAAGCCTTGGCAATGAGGCCTTACAATGGTTTTACCAATTGCCTCATCACTCAATCAAAAATTTTGTTGACTTGGATGAAATTTTTATTCAACATTTCATTGCCTTTATTGCAAAAAAATGCATAGTCAATGACTTGTATCAGTTGAAACAAGGGACAAATGAATCCCTCAAGAAATTATTACCCTTATGGTAGGAACTGGTCAGGAATATTTCTTTTGATCTACTACCTAGAGATTTTTTACATATTTTTGTATGAAATATCTAAGAGCATCTTTCATATCCTCTATATATGACTCATGTTGTATCCTTTTATGATGCAATAGATCTTTCTAAGCAAATGGAAGCTACCCTCTAGCATAGGGGGAAATTAAGAACTAAAAGGAATATGAAAAGCCATCTTCTTCAAACACTAAAGGATAATATAAAAACAAACATGTTGTTGATTATGGCGTAATAGTATCTTACTCAAACAATAATCCTAAAACAAGTAAAGTTAATACTGCTACAACATTATAAAAATTAATTCTAGCTAAGACTCAAAAAAATCCTCCTAGGATATTTACCAAGCTAACCAATATATATCCTCTATGTTTACATAATTTCTAGATGCTAAGATGATAGAGTTCACTTCTATAATGCAACATGAACCTAATAGGTAAAATCTTCTTTGGTTCAAGGCTAACCAAAAATGTGCTTTTTATTGTACAAACAGTCATAACATGAACAAATGTATCACTTAGAAATTTGATACAAGACCTCATTGATGAAGGTTATCTAGTGGTTGATGGTATTGAATAAGAAACATATTCTAATCAATATTTGAGGATATTTCAGGACCCTTTACCCAAATATATACAAAATACTACTAATAATGTCCAAGATAGGAACGTCCCCCCACCAGACTAGAACATGGTATGGATGATTCGAGTTAGAACCTTTACTAGACAAAAAAATAAAGAAAAGGGTCAAACCTCTAAATCATCTTTCGATCCTCCTTGGGCCTTGTGACATAGGTGTGTTTCTACTCCTAAAGAACCATATTTGGTTCTAAAACCCCAAGATAAAGGTAAAATAACCCTCAATATATAACAACTAGAGGATACACTAGCTAAAATATCCATACTTGAGTTGTTTCAAACCTCTCTAAGCCATAGATAAAACTTGTTCAAGCTTCCAAGAGAGTATAAAGTACCTAAAAATATTAGCCTTGATTATTTTGCTAATGTGGTAGGGTCCTTGAGTGTGAAACATACCACCACATCCTTCTTTAAGGATTAAATTCCACCTACCTCTATAATAGAAAATATCCCTTTGTATATCAATTGCAATATCAGTGAGCAATCCATTAAAAGGGTTCTCATTGATAATGGTTCATCAATCAATGTTTATAGCCTTATATTCATTCATAGAATAGGCTTAATAAGTAAGACCAAGAAAAATTTGATATTGTCATAAAGTCTTATGACAATGAAGAGCGAGAAGCTACTAGAACTATAATTATTATGATAAAAATGAGGCCTCACATTTTAAACATGTTATTTTATGTGTTTCCCTATGATCTAAATTATAATCTTCTTTTGGGATGGCCTTGGATCCACACGATGCAGACCATATCTTCAACTTACCATCAATGTGTTAAATTTGAGTATAAGGGTAAGTTGTATAACATAGTGGCCAATAAAGATCATTTTTCCTATTATCAAAATATCCAATCAAAAAACCCAAAGCTCAATTGTGCCCTTTTTTAAATGCTTTTTTTCCTTTTATAGATGATACATTAAAGTCTATCCCATCTAAGAAAACAAGAATAAACCAAGGACAAGAGACCAATAGTCAAGCCATAACAAAAGGTAAAGAAAAGGTCAAGGATATTAACAATATAAACCTCAACAACCAGTATCATGAGCTATTAGCCTTAGAATTGGTTAGGTTACCCCCATCACCTCATGCTTTAGGGTTTTCTTCTATACAAGGAATAATTGTACAAATTAGAACTTGCACATTTGTTTATGTAGGAACAACTAATCAAGTAAAAATATGTGGAACCAATTTGTGACAAATAGAATTAAGGTATGTTTAGTGTTATATTTCTAATATTTATCCTATCCCCAATAAAATTTAAATGAAATTTGGATACAATGGAGAGATCTTAGGACTTCAATAACAAGGCATTAAGGAGCCTTTAGAATCCACAAATCTACCCAAACATTGTGGGTTGCGATATTTTCCCAACCATAATGAAAGGAGATCTTGGTCCTCTTTATAAATTATGGATGATGAAGAAGTGTGTATTTTCTCATGTGAACCTCAAAAATAAGTAACCTTAATAGAAGTTCTAGATTGAGATGAAGAGGAGGACAAAAAACCTTCCCCCTTATCCTTTTCTAATCTATTTCCTTAGTATGCACAAATCAAAACCATAAGTATTGAGCCTATTGAGGAAGATAATGGCCTTGACAATGAGCATAGATTAGTTTCATCACAAGAAGATAATACTATGACCTCTCAATCAATAGTAAACCTTGTATAAACATTGCACATATATGATTGTGATGTGAGAATTTTACCCCACAACCCTCTTAGGGATAATCACAATGATGTTCCTCATCAAGAAAACATCCCTATTGAGGTGCCTATTTCTTTAGTCAAACATCCTTCACAATAATCCAACATTGAACAATGTACTTTAGATGTTGATGAGCTTTAAATTCTATGGGTCTTACCTACCCCTCCATAATATGAAGATGAATATATTATCTTAATAGAAGAAACCATAGATATTAACATAGAATCATATGAAAACTCAAGAATAATAAAGTTAGGAAATTTCTAAATTTAGAAGAATGAGAAGAGTATATGAAGCTCTTAACAAAATTTTATGATATATTTACATGGTCCTTCATATATATTCCTAGACTAGATCCATCCCTAGTCATTCACCACTTTATGGTCAAGCCTAACACTAATCCACTGAAGTAAAAGTTAAGAAAGATGCATCCTAAGGTTTCTCTACTAGACAATGTTGGCAATTTTGGGTTTGAGATCCTAGCTTCTTGTCTATGAGTTGTCATTGATGTCAAAAGGAAATGGCATTAATGTTAAGAGGATGTTTTGGCTTCAAAGGTGGAAGATTCCAAGAGAATATTTTTAAGAGAATCCGGAGAGATTCCATTGGCAAGGGTTTTTCATTAAAACCAAACCGGTTTTTATTAAAACCAAGTTAAATGGTTTTTATTAAAACCAATGGAGGTTCTCTTTATTATTTATTTAATTATTATTTAAAACCCTTCAAGGTTTTAATTAATTAATTATTTAATTAATTAAGGGACAAATTATTTTTAATTTATTAAAAATACTTAAAGGTTTTTAAACCTTTTTTTATTCTTAATTTATTAAAATTATTTAAGGGTTTTTAAACCCTTTTTGAAAAGACTTTTGATTAATTTCGAGTCTTTATTTCCGCTGACATCAAGGTGTCTTCGAAGAGACTATTTATTCTCCAACTCCTAAGGTTGGAAGGCTAATTAATTTGAAATTCCCTGAATGCAATTTGCGGTGTTTGTGCTCTGTATTCGCTGTGATCGAAGGAAGACTTAGAAGCACATGCGGTTGAAAAGTCTTTGGGAGTTTTTTTTTCGAGGGTGAAGTGGAGGGAAGTTCACTTGTGAACTTCATAGCCCGCGTGGGCTACTGGCAGGGAAGGCTGCTGTTGGGTGCTGCATTGGTGGAGGTCACCGTTTCGAGTCTTGCGGGGGTGCTTTGCTAGAGTAACACGTTTTTATTAAAACGTCTTTATGCCGCAAAATTCTAAGAGTCTTGGACAGCGATTTATAAGCTTGAAGGTTCAATTATCTTCTACTCCAATAAGGTATGGGCACATTCTTCTTATGAGTATGATTGGTGTATGTTTTCTGAAATAAGGTTGGAGTGAAAAGGTATTCTACTAGGTATCCTTTGGCTAGGTGTAAATCCTATTTTCTGGTTTGTTGAAGACTACTTATGCATTGTTATCCTTAAGGAGAGTTTTTGGTGAATGCATAATTTTTGGTTTGAGATAGTGGAAGCTTTGTGCACTAGGGTTTATATTTGTGAGTCTAGCTACTTGCATTGAGTTGGTGGAACCCTTGGTTGGCTATTTTGAGTTTGATGGTTGAGTTGCTTCCATAGAGGTTGTTTGATCAAGTTATTGCTTTACTTGATTCATGATATTGGGCTTACTCCATTGAGTTGATTTGAGCAAGTTATTCTTTGAATTTGGTGATATTGTGTTGGTGGTTGTTTTGTTCAAATATATTTGGAGGGAAAAGGATTTATACTTGTTTCCTTTTCTTGTGATGATTGGTTGAATGCTTCAAGGTTGATGTTGAGTTGAATGGTGTTGGTTGACTAAACCTTGTTTGATGAGCATTGTTGTTGAAACCCTAATTGATGGTGAAAAGAACATGAGTATCATTGTTATGTGATTCTTTGCATAGTTGGTAATTTTTGGGGTTTCATGTTCTTGAAAGAAAACATTCTATCTTATCTATTTCAGATATTGAGTTGAGTTTTCAGATTTGAGATTGAGATTGAGCTGAGTTGATTTGAGTTGAGTTTTGAGATTGGGATTTGAGTATAGAACATATTGAGTCTCTAACAATTCTCTTTATGCTTCTATGAGTTTGACAAATCACATTGGGTCTCTAACAATTCACTTTGTGATTTCCTACTAAGAAAGTTTTTCTTCGTGAGCTTGCTGAGTTTTTTGGACAGGTTCCAGTGGGGACTTGTGAGCAGTTCTTGGACAAGTTCCAGTGGGGACTTGTGAGCAGTTTTTGGATAGGTTCCAGTGGGGAATTGTGAGTAGTTTTTGGACAGGTTCTAATGGGGACTTGTGAGTAGTTTTGGACAAGTTCCGGTGGGAACTTGTGAAAATTTTTTGGACAGGTTACAATGGGGACTTGTGAGCAGATAGGTCCTAGTAGAGGACTTGTGAGCTGAGTTTGATAGTTCTAGCAGAGAACTTAAGGATAAAGGTGCATTGGTTCTATGAGAAGAACCTGAGGATAGTTGGAAAGTCTTTGAGAAGGCTTGTATGCAGAGTATTGATTTGTTCAAGAGTTGGATAGATCTGACAGACAGAGGAAGACTTGTACTAGACTGACTGACTGTGTTTGGTACAAGTTGCTGAGATGCTGTGGATGTGATCATAGAAGGTAGAGGTCTCTTAGGCTAAGCATTGAGGATAGGAGGTATTTAGTGGAAAGGAGTTCCACGTGCTAGAAAGAGGTAGAGGCAGTTGATCTTCTAAGGGATCATTTCCAGAATAGAGGGGAAGGTATCTCCTTTGAGCAGAGGCTCATAAATTCTGATTGGGGGAAGGTATATCCTTTGAGCAGAGGCTCATAAATTCTGATTGGGGGAAGGTATCTCCTTTGGGCCAAGGCTCATAAAAATTGTGATTGGGAAGGATTCCCAAAGAACTTTGAGATAACTTTTAGAGAAAATTTTTGTGGACGTAGCCCAGCCATTCGGGTGAACCACGTTAAAATTGGTGTCACTTTGTGGATGATATTGTGCATTGCTTTGATATTGCTTTGGGTATATTTCTTTACTATTTTGAAGTATAAAGGAAAAAGTAAAAAGAGGTCTTATACTATTCACCCCCCCCTCTGAGTATAAGCTTGTGTTCTTTAGACAAAGAGGAACTCCAAAAGTTTCTAAAGGTCAAGTTTATTCAGGATATTGACTATTTTGATTGGATCTCAAACATAGTTCCTGTCACCAAGAAATAGGGTACTATGCGAGTATGCATAGACTTTTGAGACAAAAAATACTATCCTAAGGATGATTTTACTCTTCCTACTATAGACATGATATTTGACTTTAATGCTATCCTTGATGGATGGATTTTTTGGTTATAACCAAATTTGCATAGCACTAGAAGATCAAGCCAAAATAATGTTAACTACTTTGGGGTAGATTTTGCTATGAATTTATGTCCTTTAGTTTGAATAATTCTAGAAAAATTTACCAATGTTCCATGACATATTTCTTCCATGATATGATGTATAATGTTGTGGAAAACGATGTTGACAATCTTCTTGGATGATCAATGAAAAGGGAAGACCAAGTCAAATAATTAAGGTGAATTTTTGAATGGCTTAGAGAATACAAGGTTCATATTAAGCCCTAAAAATGTATATTTTGGGTAACTTATAGAAAAATATTAGGTTTCATAGTATCTAGACATGGTATTGAGGTAGATCTTGATAAATATTGATCGTAGCCAATATGCCACCACCTAGTAATATAATCGGGCTTTAAATTCTGCAAGGTTAACTACAAGAAATTAGGAGATTTATATTCCAATTTCCAGATAAGTGTCAACCCTTTTCTAGACTATTAAGAAAAGGGATTAATTTTAAATGGGACAAGGAATATCAAAAAGTTTTTGATGCTTTAAAAACATACCTTCTATCTCCACCAGTTATTATCTTGCTTGATCCTCTTAAGCCAGTTTTGCTATACATTGTAGTGATAATTCGCACCTTAGGTGCTATGTTGGCACAATATGATGACCAACATAGAGAAATGGCTATCTACTATATTAGTAGAACCCTTATTAGCTATGAAACTAGATATACCACTTTGGAAAAGATGTTCTTAGCAGTGGTCTTTACCT
The DNA here is from genome assembly GCA_028583015.1 of Wollemia nobilis. Lineage (NCBI taxonomy): Eukaryota > Viridiplantae > Streptophyta > Pinopsida > Araucariales > Araucariaceae > Wollemia > Wollemia nobilis. The sequence continues at coordinate 4,080,265 of JAQPPZ010000689.1, read as the reverse complement.
CCCAAAAGCTAAGATATTAAATTCTAAGGCATAAACTATATGTTATAGCTAAGGTTGATCCATTGTGATAGCTTATATATAAACCCTACCTTTTGGGTAGGATAGCTAAATGGGTTATGGATCTTAATGAGTTTTATCTTGAATTCGTTACTCAAAAGTTGATTAAGGTACAAGTGATAGCTAATCAACTAGCAACAACCCCTTTTCCACCTAGTCATCCCCTAGATATTGAGTATCTCAATGAGAAAGTATGCACTTTTGAAGCATCACAACATGATTCTTGGACTCCTTTGATAGTGCAAGATGCATTAAAGGAGTAAGAGTAGGAATTTTCCTAGTATCACCATAGCAGATTGTAATTCCCTTATCTTTCAAAATTTAATTCTCATGTACTAATAGCATGACTAAAAATGAAGAACTCATCCTTGGGCTTTGAGTAGTCATAGATTTAAAAGTCACTATCCTCTTCATATTTGGATATTCCCAATTAATAGTCAACCAAACTAGTGGAGTTTATCAGACTAAATATGATAAAATAAAACCATACAAAGACATTATGGATAAATTTATGGCTTCTTTTGAGAAGGTAACCATTGATACTTTTCCACACTCTACCAACCATAAAGTAGATGCAATGACTACAACTGCATCTTTTATGCCTTTAGATTTTTAATATGAACAAGCAACAATTATTATCTATTAGATAAGATAACCGACAACCTTGCAATGTAGTCAAGAACTTGTTGGGATCTGAATTGACATCAAGAAAAAAATTGAACTATGACTATGAATCTATGAATTCTAGGAAGCGCATACCTGTTAATCACATATCAAACCCTAACATTAGATGGATCAAATATTGCTTTAATCCAACTTCTATAGTAGGCTGGTATACCTTGTCAATTAATTTAGGTGTTGACTCAATTAAGCTCAAATAAAAGTGTAAGTTTAGGGATAGAAATGAGATAAGGGTTAGAAAATAGTTGAATGAATAATATCTAGATAAATATAACATTGAAAAATATTAAGAATATGTTGATCAATCATACTTCTAGTATGCCACACTTAGGACTAACAACATTCAAAACTTATTATCTCCACAATTAAAATAATGAAATACTCAGAGAACTTTTTCAAACATCTAAAATGCTAATACTCCAAATAGTAAAATTAGATCAATACTTAGACTAACATAAATAGAAGTCCTCTACAATATTTTTTTAGGAATAAACCATTCCAAGTTGCTCCAAATTAGCAATCCAATATTAGTAAATTTGACTAATCATAACAGTAGTAGTAGAAATGCATTCATAGAATAAACTCATAATTGATGAAGACAAAAAGCTAGAGGTAAACATCCAAGTAATGCTCCTTCTATTGATTTCTCAACAAGTTACAGTAATATATCAGGTAAACACTCTAGAGCCAACCCTTAACAATGAGGTTTCGACCTCTTTATACAAATTTTACAATGGTAGTAAAAAAAATGAAAACATTACAAGGATCTTCTTTCCAAATTATCAGAATGCTGAGGTGGCAACCTCTTATTGATTTTCAAGAAAAACCAAATCTGCACTCCATGGACACTAAAATTTTGAGCACTGCAAGTTTTTCATATTTCAAATGAATCTGGTAGCTGAGACAGTCGTAGGTTGATCTTAATAATCCCTTGTTCTTGAGCAAACTTCTCTTTCATTGATCTACAATTGAAAACATAGGTGAATCTTGATTTTGGTTACACTTGGTCTCCTATGGTTCTTTCCATTGCATTCCTCAGGTTCCACTACATCCTCCTCTTCTTTGGAATCCGTTGCTCTGAATTCCACTAGGATGGTTTAACCATTTTAACCATAGAATGGGAGTTTTGGTTTAAACTATCATCCTCCAAAATCTGCTACTTTAGTTTCTGCCAGGTCATGTTTGACCATGTTGACCACGGAATGGAAGTTCCATAGTGATCAACATCCTTTTACAGAATCCACTACTTCATTCTCCACGAAGAACTATTTTATCATATCAACTATAGATTTCACGTTTCGATAGATTTTAACATTGTTTGTGGCCTTTCACTATGAAAATTGATCTTGTGTTGAAGTCGCTCTTGTGAATTCTGCAACTTTGAATTCCACTGAGCGTTGTTTGACCATGTTGACTGTGGATTTTTGCATTGTATCTTAGGTGGGTGGAAAATGACATAGGGATATTCTTCAGCTTCTTATTAGGGTACTTTCATTTTCATAACTTTTCTCCTTAAAAGTTTGCTAGTGCTATTTGATTATGTTGACCATAGATTTTGTTACCCCCTATGGTGGATTTTATTACAGATTCTATGTGTAGAAAGTGACACCATATTGGAGGCATATTTGCCTTTCCACATTCTTATTCACAAACCTTCCAAGCATTGTTTTGTCACTTTTATTATGTAAATTGTACCTCGATGGAACTTTGTACTACCCTTTAGGTTCTTTCCCCTCTTAGCCAAAATTTCATAATTTTGCTAAGTATGTGACCCATTTGGGTCTACATTTTGGCATCTCTTGGGGAACTTTAATCATAAAGGGAAGGAACTCAAAGCCTTATACACTTAACATTCCAGTAGAATTTGAAGTAAGCTAGGGTGCAATCAGGGAGGAGGGAAGGGATGACCAAAAAGGGAGGGGAAGGACGATAGACCCAAAATTAAGGAGACCAAAAGAGAAAGGAAAATGGATGAAAACAACACAAGATTAAATAAAAAATTAGAAGATTGAGGTAAAAAAAACTCATAATACATATGAAATGGTGGAGATGGGAAAAATTTGGGAACAAAACAAAATGCAACCACCTTTATGCAACAAGGAAAATTTAGAGGAAAAAGGAAATGGTACCTTTTATAGGCAGATAAGAGGAATTAACACTAGAATTCTAAGGGGGTAAATAAAAAGGGAAAAAAATGAAGGAAAATGGATTTACATAACAATAGGGATCTGTGCACCACCAATTTACATGTATGTATACTCTATCATGGTGCTAGCTCCATATGCATAATCCATCGAGGTGTAATATTGGTTCCAAGGTAGGTATATTACCAAGAATGGCAATCTCTTTTCTTTTGGGCCACTTACGATGTTTGGAAAGGATGAAAAATACCTCCTTCATTTGAGTGAGATCTCCTCTGCCATCTATGGATAGCTGATTGGGAATGATCTCAAGCTTAAAACTACTTCAAAACTAGTATTATTTATTTTATAGACCTGAGAAGGCATAAATTTAGTTGATGATGCAGAGATCCTGATTTTAGATCTAGAAAGTAATTGACTTACTTCATCTGGCATTCCCGCTCTCACCGTGTCCTTTACCTTAGTCAAGTTGGGCTGTTTCACATAAGGTATTTTTTAGAGCATTCTCATGAAGCCTCTGGTTTGAATATCTAGTATCCATTGGGAAATAGAGTCAGAATACATCATCATGAATTAAATCATCAAAACACCAAAAATTCAATGTTATACTTTATGTCGTGGATGTTATCCTTTTGACTTCAATCCCAACTTCTCCTTAATTCTCTTTGGAAAAAATACACAAAATGGTGAGAGTTGGCATTTTCACGTGATCCTACCTCTACCTTATTATGGTAGTTTTAGTCAACCATTTTATTTAAGTGCCTTCTATGTACATAAAATTTGGTGCATGTGCCTGTGCCTGGCTTTAAATATTTCTCATGCTTCTATCTTATGAATATGTAATGTTCAAACCAAATGACTCTAAATTTGTACTTTTCCTTAAAGATTTTGCCATGTTATTGGTATATTTCACTTGTTCGAACGTAATGATGGCCTGATATTTCATACCTTGTGTCGTAGAGATCAATTTCCACTTCTATGAGTTATGCCTTTTAGAAATATATCAATGGCCATGGGATTTATCTTAGAACACTCATGCTTCTGATGACATAGACCCTTTATTTCTCCCTCCATTGCTTATTTCTGAGCATAGTAGTTGGACCCAAAAAAATTACTTCTTGATGCTTCTTGAGTCAAAAAAATGGTCTCTCTAACCAATGTTTCATTCGAGTGGCACCTTTAAATTAGCCTACCTAAAGTAAATATTTTGTTCCTGCATGATCACATACAGTAGGTGGAATTATGGTGCATGGCTAATTATAATACTTGACTATAAAGGGGTGAATATCCTAGTTTGCAACCTCAATACTACTTTTTTCTCCAAAGATACAAATGTCATTTGTCTCCTCCTCAAGGAAAAACCCAAAAGGTTTTATTGAATCTTTAGAAATGCAAGTGCCAAATAGCGGGGGAATATCAATGACCATGATATATAGCACCAAAAATAAGTCAGGAAGCCCCCATAACATCATTACAAGCCTTTTTATAATTCCAAGCACCTCAATGGCTTTCCCTCTAAATTGAAAATATTTGAATTCCATTTTTTCAACAATCAATTCCAAACCTTTACATACTTGGAAAGGCATTACATGTACTTCAAATCCTGGGATTAATAGGTAATTGTGCACCATTCCATTTTTAACAATAATTGATATGTAGCATGGGTTACATTTTCTCTTATAAAGACCTAGAGAATTACTCTTAGGGTTTTTTCTACTTCCTCCAATTAAATTATTTAAAGAAATATTAGCCAAATCGATCCTTGGATGTACCAATAAATCTCACCTCAATCCTTGATCTGTCTGAGATGGATCATCAAATGGGTCCTAAAATTGATGCACATTTTCCATTCATTGCTCAAACATTATTGCAGGGAAATACAAGTCCTTCAAGGCCTCAGTATTCCTTTCATTTAGATATTTTACTACTAAAATGCGTTCCTGCATCAAAACTTGTCCCCACTCATCTTGAGTGGGAGTTTGTAATGCAATACAAACACCACTTGTATTGTTTCTCAAAGAGCCTATTTCTATGTTGTAGATTATTATACTACTTATATAGCCATAATATGAATCCACCATCTGCCCTGGACTAAAATAAGATACTAGGATTGGGATCAGATTGGCACTATTAGTCATCTCTTTAAGTTTCAAATGATATCCTTCTTTGCCTTCTTCCTTAGCCCAAACTTCATCATGCCATGGATTGAAATAGAGGTAGGAGTTGGGATTCAATGATATCACCTTATCAAGGGGTAGTTAATTCTCTCTCCCATAGTACTAGGGGTAGTATATAATTTGTTATGATTCTTGGCTAGAAATCACTGTGCTAATCCATTGAGTTGATAACAACCCATCACTAGTCTTTTGCTCGGCCCACAACTCTACTTCTTTAAAATTGTTACTACATTTTGGGGGTAACAAAGGGCTAGAGAAAGAAGGATCCACCTTTCTAGGAGGGAAATTTCCTATAGTGATTAACATATTTTTTTCCCTCATGGCCTCTTGAAACATCTGCGGGAACCCCTTTACTTTGGACTATTGGATCAGGATACTCAAATTAAAATGTAGTGCATTAATGTAATACAAGTATACCTAAGGGTGGGAGGGTTGGTATTCTTGCAAAATTCTAGTCAAAATTCTTTTAAAATGAACATTGAACTCAAAAATACTTTCTTTAAGGGATTTATTTATGAATGAAAACTAAGTGAGGAGTAGGAAGGGGTCCATAGGGTCATCAAACTCATCTAGAAGGGATTTGACTAGATCTTGTCATGTTATGATACTACCACAATCCAAGGTTTTGTACCATAGCAACACCTTACCTTTTAAAAATAGGACCAATAACCTTAACATAACATCCATTAACTTAATATTGTAAACGAATGACAAGGAGGTTATGTCTTGGCAATGTTCTTTTGCAGTCTTTTCTTTCCCTTGATAACTGGGTAAATTTATAAGGGAAATTTTGGAAATCTCATGTAAAATTAGGATTTATAAGGGTACAGATTCATACCATGGGGAATAATGGTGATTAGCCATTAGGCTTACAAACTTTTAGAATTAAAAGGGGAGCTATATCTTTTCAAAGATAATTTTTAAAGGTAACTGGTCATGAAATTTGACTTTATTCCCCAACATAGTCACCAAGTGAATTTACTTTCTTCATTGAATGAGGTCAAGACAACTCACTAAATCTTGATTTCTTTGGGAATTATCAATAAATAAATGGGTAAAGGGACATACAATGTATCTTTGAGGTCCCATCGAGCATGCCAGAAATTTTGGGGTATGAATTGACATCAAGAAAAACTTGAACTATGACTATGAATCTATGAATTCTAGGAGGCGCATACCCGCTAATCACAACTTAAACCCTAACATTGGATGGATCAAATATTGCTTCAATACAACCTCCAAAGTAGGTTGGTATACCTTGTCAACTAATTTAGGTTTTGAATAAATTAAGCTCAAATAAAAGTGTAAGTTTAGGGATAGAAATGAGATAAAGGTTAGAAAATAGTTGAATGAATAATGGCTAGATAAAGCTAACAACATTGAAAAATATTAATAATTTGCTAATTAATCACATTTCCAGTATGCCACACTTAGGACTAACAACATTCAAAACTTATTATCTTCACCATTAAAATAATGAAATACTCAAAGAACTATTTCAAACATCTAAAATGCAAATAATCCAAATAGTAGAATTAGATCAACACTTAGACTAACACAAATAGAAGTCCTGTGCAATATTATTTTAGGTATAAACCATTCCAAGTTGCTCCAAATTAGCAATCCAATATCAACAAAATTGACTAATCATAACAACAGTTGTAGAAATACATTCACATAATAAACTCACAATTGATGAAGATAAAAAGCTAGAGGTAAATATCCAAGTAATGATACTTCTATTGATTTATAAACAAGTTACAATAATATATTAGGTAGACACTCCAGAGCTGACCCTTAACAATGAGGGTTCAACCTCTTTATATAGATTTTACAATGGTAGTAAAAAAATAGAAACATTACAAGGATCTTCTTGCCAAATTAGTAGAATGCTGAGGTGGTGACCTCTTACTGATTTCCAAGAAAAAATAAAGTTGCACTCCATGGATGCTGTAATTTTGAGCACCACAATTTTTTCATATCTCAAATGAACCTGGTAGCTGAGACAGTTGCAGGTTGATCTGAATCATCCCTTGTTCTTGAGCAGAATTCTCATTCGTTGATCTACAACTAAAAATGTAGGTGAATATTTATTATAGCGATGCTTGGTCTCCCATGGTTCTTTTCACTGTATTCCTCAAATTCCAGTACATCCTCTTCTTCTTTAGAATCCACTACTCTAAATTTCATTGGGATGGTTTGACCGGTTTGACCATGGAATGGGAGTTCTAGTTTAAACTATGTCACCCTCCAAAATTCACTACTTCAGTTTCCATCGGGTCATGTTTAACCATGTTTACCATGGAATGGAAGTTCTATAGCGATCATAATCCTTTTATGAATTTCAATACTTCATTCTCTACTAAGCACTATTTTACCATGTTAACTGTACATTTCATGTTTTGATGGATTTTAACCCTATATGTGGTCTTTCACTATGGAAATTGACCTTGTGTTGAAGTCACTCTTGCAAATTCTACAACTTCAAATTCCATAAGCGTTAATTGACCATGTTGACTACAAATTTTTGTATTGTATCTTAGGCAGGTGGAAAATGACATAGGACTATCCTTCAACTTCTTATTGGGGTACTTTCCTTTTCATAACTCCGCTCCTTCAAAGTCTACTAGCACTGTTTGACTGTGTTGATCATGGATTTCATTCCCCCCTTGGTGGATTTTATTACGGATTCTCTGTGCAAAAATTAACACCATCTTGGAGGTATATTTACCTTTCCACATTTCGCTCCTCTCCTTAGAATTTTGTTGGCCATTGTTTGGTCACTTTTACTGTAGAATTTGTACCTCCATAAAACTTTGTATTGCCCTTTAGGTTCTTTCCCCTCTTATACATAATTTCACAATTTTGCTAAGTATGTGGCCCTTTTGGGTCTACAAAACCATTAGCTATATTTTCCATTGAACAAGCATCTATCCTTGATTCTTGGTACAAGGAAATATATGATTTTCTTAAAAGAAATTTTCTACCTAAAATATTAAATCATAATGAGTGGAGGAACCTTAGGCAAAACACTTGTCGATACATGATAATTGAAGATATATTATATAGATGAATATTTGATGGTATTATTTTAAGATGTCTAAATTTAGATTAAGACAAGACAAAATTTCAATACACCCATGAGGGAGCATGTGCTGGACACTTCAATGGAAATTCCATCACTAAGAAGTTTATTCACAGGGGGTATTTCTAGATGATCATGAAAATGAATTCTCATAAACATGTATGCAAGTATGACAAGTTCCAAAAGAATGATAATATCATACATGCACCTTCTCAAGAGCTTCAGTCCATCACATCTTCTTGGTCCTTTTCTACTTGGGATGTGTATATCATCAGGAAGATAAATGTGTTAGCTTTTGAAGCTTAATACTTAAGATAAAATTCACCAAAATATAAATAATAAAGTTGCAATATGATATATATGATAATGGCAAATATTCTAGAAGTATAAAATTCAGAAATAATTTCAATAATCACTCATAAAATTACCATTAACAAATTCTCATGACAATGGTACAATAGCTCTGAAAGTATCAAGTTATGTCTTGTCATGTCACGTCCTTTTACATAAACATGTGCACATGGACAACTATGGAGCACTCTTGGCCTTCACTCTTCTAGAGACTCTTCCACTTCCTATTCTAAGGACACATGTGCACATGGACAACTATGCATATTTACAATACCAAAATACTTTGCACACTTTAATAATACTTGTGCACTTATTACATTGTATAAATTAAATCATAACTTCTAATCTAGAACACTCTTCCTAATCTAAGGATGTACCCAAAGTGGTACATTAGCATGTACCAAATAATGTAATATATTCCAACACCCCCTTGTATTACATTATTTGGTTATCGAAGACTTCAATATGGATCTTCTTCTTTGGTCCCATTAGATTCTTGTTCTTTTTTATGGTTCAGTCTTCACATTATCTTTTCTTGTCTTTTGTATTTCAAGGTGATTGATAAAACTTTTATTTTTGAAATCTTCCACGTGTCTTTGGTGAACAAGATATTTCATAATATTGCAAGTCATAGGTGGATCAAAATTGATCCATTTTATTTCCTTTGGCTCTCTGAATGACCTGTCTCCTTGATCTTCAAAAATGTCTAGCTTGAATTCATCGTTAGTGGATGCTTTTAAAATAAGAACTTGAAATAGAAAATCTAATATGAATATCAATTTCTCTTCAAATATTTTATAGAACTTCTCTTTATAGTAACAGGTGAAATATGAATGAGTTTTTCCTCCATAATATTTACATGGATGGAAATTCTAGCAGTTTGCTTTTTCATGACCAGATTTATTGCAGTAAGTACATTGTAAAAATGTCCCAACTTCTTTATCACTTGTCTTAGAAGAATCAAGTTTATCCATTTCCCTGATAAAATAATTAAACCAACTGCTTACAACTGAAGCTATTCTATCTTTGTTCCTTTCACGAATCTGTAGGACATATTTCTGATCAATATCTTCATTAATATAGATATTATCAACTCCCTTTATCATGTCATTAGAAAATAACTCTATAGAATCTATTTTTGCCAAACCATTAGCTTGTGAATTTTTAGAAATCCTTCTAGGCCATATTGATTCTTATCTTGTATTTTCCTTCTTATCACTCTTAGATCCAAGTAAGTTGTTGAACCATCTTAAATCCTTGAATCCTGTATAAAAATTTTCCATAGTTCCTTTTAAAATAACCTTTCTTGTAACCTTTTGATTAAAAAGAACAATTTTGAAAAACTTTAACCCTTTGAGATTGACTACCTTATGACTTCCTAATCTCAAGAATATAATCTCTTCTAAATTTCTTAATCCAATGTTGGTGTTGAATACCTTATAACTCCAAACTTAGAAATTTAGAAATTCCATAAAATAATATTTGCAAATTTTATAAACTTAATTTGATGTCGAAAACCTTATTACTCCAATCTAATTAAATTGCAAATATTTCTAATTGTTTTGTAAAAACAAATTACAAAACTTTAAATTTAATTCTTCAATTCCTTCAAACTAAATTTCAATGCTTCACAAAACTCTTAAATACCATTAATCTTATTTCTAAGGTTTCAACTATTAACTCTTATCCCTCCAAAGTATATAAGTTCACTTTTATCCTTAGAAAATAATAAGTGTATACATTCCTTATTTATCTTATGTTAAATGTATAAATAAACTTGAATGAAATTGAATTACCTCCAACTTTGAACATGGTAATTCCTCCTAGTCAATAATGGTTGACCATATTCTTATAGGTGCTCTTCCCACTTATGAAATCTTTGCCAAACCTTAGCTTACCTTGAATAAATATTCTCTTTCTCCTTTTTGATTGGCCAAGATAACTTTGGCTCTCACACAAGCACTCTAAAATGTATTCTATCTTGGATTATTTGACTCCTTACACTACCAAGTGGTGCGTTTCATCTTATTCCCACTCAAACCTTTAATTAATGCCTTCTCCAATGCTTCTCTACAAAACTTGCTTCAACTCTTCTATCTTTGGCTTCTTAAAGAATATTCCCACTTTGAAATGGGTGCTTGAAGTTCTTCAACTCTATTGAACTTCCACCTTATATGTGCCACATGGCACTTAGACTCTTCCAATGCCCTTAGTTCATATTTTTAAGAATGTATGTTGTATCCTTACCTAGGTGAATGATATTATAACATCCTAAGTGTTATTTATTGAGGATTCTAATACCTTATTTTATCCTAGGTGTTGATCCAACACTTAAGCTTATCCTTTGCCTCTTCTAACATGTGTCCTTTGCATGTAATGTATCCACCAACCTGAAATTTACCCTAATCTCCAATCCTTCTATCTTCTCAACATATTCACTTGCACTCCTACATAGGAATGTATTTTCTTGGGCTCCTTGGGTGAAAACTTGATGGTTTGCTTAACACTTTTGGTGGTGGCTCTTCCTTAGATGGTGGTGATCCTTTCTACTTCAATGGTGGTAGCTCTCCTTTACTATGGTGGTGCTTCACTGTATGGTGGCAGATCTCCTATGGATAATGGTGGCTCTTCCTTGAGCAATAGTGATGCTCTCTACTCCAAATAGATCCTCTTCTCTTCCCTTTTGAATTATGGCTACCTAGTGTCTTTAGACACTAAAATACCTGCTTTATTTTTAATCCTTTTCTTGGTCTTTAACTTGCCCAAACTAATGCTTTTGATTTACTTCCTTTCACTTTAATAAATATACATTCTTATGAGCTATAAAACAACATTCACTAACAATGTTATGCTCTTCTTATTTCTCCTTTCCAAATAGCTTAGATTCTTGTTGTTTTAATATTGCATATTTTAAGATGTAAATACTATTAACACCTTTGTTTAAAGACTCCTTTTAACTTCTATCTTCAGATTTCAAATAAGGCTAATATGGTGCTCTCAAATACTTGATGTAAAACTGATTTAAATGCTCAAACAATAAACTTATGTTGCACCAATACTACATACCTTTTAGATCTCCATTTTGCTAGTTTCTTTGGTGATTTGATTCACCCTTCTTGCAACCTCAAACTTGTAAGTTTTGCACCTCTATTCTCCTTCACTTTACTATTCCAAAACTTACCAAATTTGCAGCCCTACTTGCTGCTCAACTTCCAACTTGTTTTCTGCCCACTAACACTTCTCAAAACTACCCTAAAATTCTCCAAACTTGCAACTCTCTATATTCCTCCAATGTTGTCCATAAAATATGATTTTTTGGCTCCAAATCTCCTCCAAAACCTATGTATTCAAACTTTGTAACGTGCAACTATTAATGATTCCCAAATGTTGTCAAAAATTTTGCAACTCTTCAATAAAATCCTCTGTTTTATTATCCAAAACCTACAAAAAATATCTCCAGAATGTTGCCTTCTTTCATTGTCTTAACCTTCTTCAATATCCTATTCAAGGGCACTCCAAAACTTGCCCAAAAATTTCCAAATATACAGCTCAATACCTTCTTCAATTTAGTATCCTTCAACCCTTCAATTTCTCCTTCAAAAATCTGCAAACTTCTCCTATCAAATCAGCCTTCAAAAATACTATGGCTGTCCTTAAATTTCCTAAAATTATGGGCTCTTCAATATTCTCTACTATCTGAATCTTCTTGTCAAATTTTGACTACAAATTCAATCTCCTTCATTGTATTATTCCTCAAGAATTTTAATGTCTTGAGGTCTTCAAAAATCTTCTCCAAAATTTGGCAAAATTCTTGCCAAAATATCCTTCCTCTTGGTCTTGTTGTCATATGGTGATAATTTTCGCAAATCGTTCTTATAAAAAAATTCTCCTTTATTGCAATATACTATCACAAATCATCTTCAAGTCTCCTCCAATAGTAACTTCACCAATTATGCAAAGGTACTCCTCCTTGCTTGCAATCTCCTATCATGAACCATATTCAAGTCTCCTCCAATGGTAACTTCACCAATTATGTAATAAGGATTTCATTAGCATTATTATTCTTCTTCTAATTATATTGATACCACTTCTCTTGGATCTTCTAATTCTATAACTCTTCAATTTCTCTTCAATGAGACCTTCCTTGGTCTCTTCAATCTTCCAACTATGGGAATTATACAATGAGATTAATTTTCTATATCTAAAAAATTTGCTTCCTATGAATTTTGTAATAGGACAGTTTCTTAGTCCTTCCCTACTTTCGATATTTTATATTCAATGGAAATATCCTATGTAGGTCTCCTCAATCTTCTATTTGCAGTCTCCAATCTGCAATCTTCAATCTTCCAAATCTAGAAGTTCTTCAATATGACCACTTTCAGGTCTGTTCAACTTCTCCAATCTATAGCCTTTAATAGCTAGACTCTAATGAGATATAATACTTGAGTCTCATCAATATAAATTATTCAATCTCCAATGAGACCTCTCTCTTGGACCTCCTTAATCTCCAATGTCTACTTTTCTGCAATAAAGAACTAATCTCTGCATGAGGAAAGCACATAGACTTTTAGGAAATCAAGGTGAAATTATTCTCTATATGTTGTAGGAAGATTCCCAACTTCTAAGACTTAATTTTTTGCAATAATAAACTTGGAAAATAAAATACTTAAAAATCTCCAAAATTCTAAAATAAATAAACTTCACTAGTTATTCTCAAAACTAGTGGAAAGAATTTTTTGCTAAGTCCTAGCCTTCACAATTTCTCCCTCAACCCTATGGAAAGACTCTAGCCAATCTACAATTTGCAGTCTTCTTCAATCTACCAACTGCTCCAATAGGACCTACTTCTTGGGTCTCTCAATCTCCTCAATGTCATGGTCTATCTTTAATACCTGAAATCTCCTTCTAGTATGAACTTTTTCTTGGAATAGGTAAATATTTAAACTTGTTTGGTTTTCCTTTTTAGAGTTAATTTTTGTAACTTCATTGGTTTCTCCTTCACCAGTAAAAATCTCCTTTGCAAATTTAAAACCTATGCAAGTCAAAACCTTGTTGTGGCTCTGATACCACTATTAGCTTTTGAAGCTTAATACTTAAGATAAATTCACCAAAATATCAATAATAAAGTTGTAATATGATATGTATGATAATGGCAATATTATAGAAGTATAAAACTCAAAAATAACTTCAATAATCACTCATAAACTTACCATTAACAAATGCTCACGAAAATGGTACAATAGCTCTAAAAGTATCAAGTATCAAGTCATGTCCTATCATGTCACATCCCTTTACATATACACATGCACTACATATATAATGTAATGTGGTTGTTCATATGGAGAACTCTTCATATACACATACACTATATATAATGCACATTTACAATACCAAAATATTTTGCACACTTTAATAAAACTTGTGCACTTATTACATTGTATAAAGTAAATCATAACTTCTACACTCTTCCTAATCAAAGGATGTACCCAAGGTGGTACATTAGCATGTACCAAATAATTTAATATATTCCAACAAAATATAATTTCATATGATGGACATAAGCTCATAATTAATACAATAAATTACTTTACCAAGTGGGTAGAGACTATGTCTTTATCCTCTTGTATCATAGTTTAGATTTCTAAGTTTATATCGAATCAAATCCTGTCATGGTATGGCATTCCTAATATGCTTATCTTAGATAATGGCACTCCTTTCAAAAATAACGATGTTTCCAATATTTGTACTTAATTCAAAATCCAACATAAATGGTTGAAACCATATTACCCATAAGGTAATGGTTAGGTATAAGCTTAAAATAAAACTTTAGTAAAAATATTAATGAAACTTATTAATACTGGTAGGGATTGGCATTTGCAGCTATGTCCTATCTTATGGACATACCACACTAGTGTAATAACTCCAATTGGAGCTACACCATATGCCTTGGTCTATGGGACTAAGGCTATATTTCCATTTGAATTAGAAGTCCCATCCCTTAGAATCCTTCTAAAGGATGAGTCTACTGGTGAAGAGTATCTCCATACATACCTTAGTCAACCAGAGTTGCTTGATTAAAAATAAACCCCTATATTAGAGAAATTAGAGTGTATCATAAAAATATTAAGAAATCCTATGGTAAGAAGGTGTGACATCATTATTTCAAATAAGGTGACTTAGTCCTTAAGAAAAACCAAAAAAACACTAATGCAAAAGAGGACCTTAAGGGCAAATTCGAGCGTAATTGGTTAGTTCCGTTCATAGTAACAACTAAATATGGATCAGGTGCATACCACTTGGCCACATTATATGGTAAGAAACACAAGGAACCTATTAACATTATGCACTTAAAAAGATACTATTTTAATTTACATGTTTTCATACTCATGTGCTTGATTGCATGGTTGATTGCATGCATGATTGCTTGTAAAATATTTTACTTGCTTATTGGTTAGGTCCATTCATAGTAACAACTAAATATGGATCAGGTGCATACCACTTGGCCATATTAGATGGTAATAAAGACAAGGAACCTATCAACATAATGCACTTAAAAAGATACTATGTTTGAATTTACATGTTTTCTTGCTCATGTGCTTGATTACATGGTTGATTGCTTGTAAAATATTTTACTTGATTTCATATACTTAACTACATGTTTGCTTGCATCTATCTATTTATCCCATAAATTTATGAGGAGACATCCCATAATGAAGTGATGATGATCCTAGCTATCAGATAGTGTCACTTGCATTGCATTTGTAGTAGGTCACTGAACTAGCAAACCTTCTTGATGACTCTCTAAAAGCCTTTCTTGTCCTCTTGATATTTTGGACTTTGGAAGGAATTTGAGGTATTGATGGTATAGTTCTATAAATTAGATGCTAATTATAAGCATAACTACAATTTGAATGTCTTGATTCTACTTATAGATTCTAAAATATCTAAAGGATTTTCATGCATTGTTTACTTGATGATGTGTTTACTTACTACATAAATGAATTTCAATTTCACTTGATTATGTTCATATGCTTGCTAGTTGCATTTGGAGTTGAGATAGTTTGTAATGACCCATGATTGTCTTAGTTATGATAGATTTTTTGTGTGGAAAACATCCCATAAGGGATGCCACTTTTGAGTAAGATCCAAGGAGGTAGGGGTATCTCTTCTGCTAAAATCACCTAGGGCTCGCACCTGGACTACCACCTTTGATATACTCAAGGAGCAAACCTAAAAAAACAAAAAACAAGAACACACAAACACAATCACAAACACACAATAAAATAAAAAACATACTCCTTGAGTGTGTCAAAAAGATAAAGCACAACCAAACACACACATAATAAGATAAAAAACACAATACAAACCACACAAAAAAACACAAGAACATCATAACAAAACACAAACATGAAAAAAAAATAGAATGCTACAAATACCTAGTGTAGCATTCTATTGAATCATCATCCACATTAATAAGATTCACTCATGGCAGACATCTAGTGTGTGCACTGATGTCAAGACCTATCGACACCTGGACATTTGGCTAAATCATTTATGGAAAGCTCGGGACCACTTTGGGATGCCCGACCTTAAGTGCACTATTTTTCTCTCATGCCTTAGGAGGCCAAATTTTTCTTTGCATATTGGTCACTATCCCCTATTAGTTAAGGTGCCTCTCCATGTGTGGGAGACTTACCTCTTCCACTTGTTCCCCCTCCACCACATTCGTCATGCCCACCACCTCTTCCTTCATCACTTATTTAACCCCCATAGTCCGTTTCTATTCCATTTGCCCTTCCACCCTCCATTTTCACAATCACCCTGTTTACCTTTGCTTTCCATCTCCCGGTCATCCTGTCCCTATCCAAACTCTATAATTACCCTTCTCTCTATCCCCACCATGTCAAGCAAATACATTGAACCCATTGCGTATGATGGTGACAAGCTTGCTGACCCTTTCCTTGAGGATAGGCATATTGTTCCATTCCTCCACCTTTTCTCTGGTGATGATATTGAGATTATTATGGTGTTCCTTGAGACGTAGGACAATGGCACTGTTACTATGAGGGAAAGAAATTTTGTTGTTGACGCCCACCTCCTTGGTGCTATCACTGGCTAGGATATTGAATGGGGGCGATGTATCCACCGCCATAAGCATAATTAGGAGGTGGAATTGGAACATTTCAAAGGAAACGATAAAATTATCAAGAAGGTCAAGGGGCCTAGCCTTTTTAGAACTGACCTATCCATTCCCTGGAATGTTGTTATGAAACCTATCATGCAATTCATCTGTTTTGATGACCCCGACAAATCTATGAAAACATATCATCTAGCCTTTGTCAATCACTTTAGATAACTTAACCCCTTAAGCATTCCTCTTTTCTTTCTCAATTCCATGAATCACTCCATATCTTCCTGCAGAGACAAGGTCAACCACAACCTCCCCCGACACCAAGGCATGTTCAAAGTTATATTCACCTATATCCTTGCCAATAGCCCTAAGGTTAACCCTGACCCAAGCAGCCTTGCAAAATTGAATCCCCCTACTGAGATTTTGTCCAAAGTTGAAAAAAATAAAAATGCCAATGAAGCCCTGTCCATATTGAAGGCCAGGAAAACCATTTCATTTGATACCAGTGATGAACCAGTGAGGAAATTAGCTCAGATTCAAAACTTGACAGCCAAGTCCAAAGTGATTGAAATAAAATATGATAATGAGGAGAACAAGTGCCTGAAGGACTACATAATTACCTCCACTATGACAATGATGAACTATATGATGAACTGCACCATGTACATTAGGGAGGGGCTACATAAGCTCTTCTACAACGAATAAATTAGTCAAGTAGACATGTCTACAATTGAGAAGACGATGGACCAAACCTAAGGAGGATGAACCAAAGCCCACCGATGCTGAGGAAAATAAGTAGGAAGAATCTATTGAGGGTGAGGATTGACTTCCTCGGCTCCACCCTACTCCTTTTTGGTATTTTCTGTTGTGTAAGGTTTTTTGTGTGTTTATGTAATTTCCAGTCTGCAGGTTTCTTTTTCTTTTATGTTTTAGACTTGTGGGCTCCCCTTTTGTTCTAAGGCTATGTCCTAATTTCCTCTTTGTCAAGGCTTTAGGTCCTTCATTTCTGAGGTTGCATCCTCTTTAATGGTCTTCTTCTTTTTTTATTCCTTTCTGGGTTTTTTAGCTTTGTCTCAAACTTGGTTCCGTTTATCTGCCACTTATGTAAAATGTTCAAGGATCCTTAAAACCCTTTTTTTGTAATATAATACATTTACCTAGTAAAAAAAAAGAATGCTACAAATACACAACAAAAAAAAACATGAAAAAAAAAATCAACCAAAAATCTAAAAAAAATTAAAAAAACAAAAAAAAACAACCAACAACAGACAACAAACGAAAACAAAAACATAGAAAATACTCACACACCAAAAAACAAAAACACCAATTAACACAAACATACAAAAACACAAGAAAAAGAACAACAAAAACACAAGAACAATAACAAAAAACATAAAACAACAAAAACACAAGAACAACAAAAAAAAACACAAAAAACACAAAAACAAAACAAAACAGGAAAAACACACACACACACACACCTCAAAAAACTAAACAAAAAAAGAAAAAATAAAAAAGAAAAAAAATGAACACAACAATGGCATTTCTAGAACAAAATATTTTTAAATCAACAGTGGAAACAAAAGAAATATTAGTTTGATCTAGAGAACTAAAATACCCTGATCGAACCAAAGAGAAGCAAAAATAAAGTAAGAAGAAACTAGGTACCTCAAGAACTGGATCCATCCAAATAAATGATAGAAAGAAGAGCTTCCCTTATTTGTGAATCCCACCATCTAGGAGGGTGGCCGTAGAAAGTAAGATCACCTTTTTCTAAAGCCCAATTAGCTAAAGCATCAACACTCTTGTTCTGATATCTGACCACATGATTGTAATCAACTTTCAAATATCCCATATGGATTAACTAAATCTTCTTAATAATTATTTTTATTCTCCAATCAACCTTATGATTCTTAGGAGTATTGAAAATATTAATCATGAGTTGAGAGTCAAACTTAACTAGCATATTTTACCATCCAACCTTAGCAGCCTCTTGAAGGCCTCTGAGGATACCATACCCCTCAGCAAGGTTATTGGATAGAATACCCAAATTCTCAGCAAATGTAAAACCCAGGGAGCCATTTGAAAGTCTACCAATTCCTCCTGCACTAGCTTTTACAGGGTTCCCTCTAGAGGCTCCATCAGTATTGAATTTTCCAAAATACTTAGGAGGAGGTTGCCAATTCCTTGTTCTATCCATATTGTAATTACTCACATTCCCTTTAAGTCGGTTGCCCTTAGAAGAGTTAATATTCAATATTTGCATCACTTGATACCATCTTTGGTGGGAGTTTTGGGGGTGATTAAGGAGTTGTTGGATAGATTCAACTAAGTTGGCAATGGTATTTTTCTAGATATAGTGAATATCATTCCTATATTGATTAAAAATTTGGTTGTTCCTTTCATTCTAGATATTCCAAAGAAGAATGGTAGAACCCATCCAAACTAACTACCTAATAAAATGATCAACACCCTCTTGATTAGGCCAATCCCTCCAAAGTTATTCAAAAGTAAAAAAAATGGACCATTGTAAACAAAGTAAAGTGGCCATTTTACTCCATATCTTAGAGGCTAAAGTACACTCAATAAAAATATGGTTGAGAGTTTCCACATTCTCTCCACACATTTCACATCTAAAAGGGTCATGAAAACCATGCTTTATAAGCTGCTCACTAGTAATCACCCTGTTATGCAATAAAAGCCAAGTAAAGAACCTCACCTTAGGCCAGATCTTTTGAGCCCACAACTAAGAAAATATGTCAGATGATTAGTTGGGATTATTATGGCATAAGGCCAAATAACATTGAGCAACTGAATACTCACCCTTAGTAGTGTTGTTCCATCCAAAAAAATCTTTTTCATGGGATCAAGAGAAAGATATCATATGAAGGATGCATTGGATATCTTATCTTTGCCTTTCTGGGATTTGAATAAGCCAGTCCAATATCTACCAACCTCTGAATTATCAGTATGGTACCGACGGTAATTAGCCACCTTTATCTAGTTAGCTCGGTGAAGTTCCTCCATCCAAGGCCTCCAATTGGGAAACTGAGTTATAAAAGGCTTGTGACCATCCCAAGAATCTGTCTAAATTTTTTTATTTTGACCATTATGAATGATCCAAAATATTTTTTTCTTTATCAAATCCTCACTAGTCTTAAGAACTGCTAAAATGGGAGAACCTTTGGTAGGCAATTGATAGTGAACAAGGTCTTCAGGACTTTTGTTCTCAGCATATTTAGCACATAGATTATTGGCCCAAAGAGCATTAGGATTATGCAAAATCCTCCAATATAATTTAGCAGCTAAAAATTTGTTGTTATTAATAGCAAATCGAAATCCTAACGCCCCTTCATTCTTAGGAAGACATAAAGTGTCCCATTTCAGCAAGGCCCATTTTATTTTCTCCTTAATACCACTCCAGAGGAACTGATGACTGGTTTGATCTAGTTATTGAAGAACAAACTTTGGGATATTCAACACGGTAGAAACATAAATAGGAATAGATTGAAGGACTGATTTTACCAAGGTGATTCTACCCCCAAAAGAAAGCTACCTATTGGTCCACTTTAAAATTTTCTTCTTGACTTTGTCCAACAACCAATTCCAATATTTTTTTCTATATTTAAATATTTATGGGAATACCTAAATAAGTGATCAGAAGGGGGGTATTCTTATATATTAATTTATCCAAGACCATGGATTCTTGTTTGGTAGAGCTATGAAATATAATGAATTTAGATTTATCTTCATTGATCAATTGCCCAGTATCCTTAGAAAAACAACTAATGATTTGCTTAATATTAGAATCTTCCTTAACTATAGATTTACCTAAAAGAATAGAGTCATCAAAAAATTGAAGATGAGAGATAGGTCTAGCTCCATGAGCAATGGTAACACCCTCGAGGGTTTTGTTTTCTCTTTTTTGGTATAGTCCTACCCAAGCATTCAGCAAGAATGATGAATAAATAAGGGGAAATGGGGTCACCTTGCCTAATACCTTTGGAAGCTAGGAACAACTGAGAAGGCCTACCATTGATAAGAACTAAGTAGGAAACTAAAGAGATACATCCCATAATCCAATCCATCCAATCCCGAGAGAAACCAAATTGCCTCAAAACTTTGATAAGGAAGTGTGAATCCACTCTGTCATAAACTTTGGATAATTCTAACCGAATGAATATGGAAGGAGATTTTTTTGCATATCCATGGAATGGATGGCTTATTGAGAAAGAACTATCTCATACACTATTTGATGCCCTTCCACATAATCCCCTTGTTCAGGGGAAATAATATTATGCAAATGAGTCTTCAACCTTTCTACCATGATCTTAGTAATGATTTTGAGAAGAACATTACATAAAGCAATAGTTCTAAAAGCTAAGATATGATCAACCTCTTGAGCTTATGGAACAAGAGTAATATAAGTTTTGTTGATAGCCTTCAAAATTTCTTTGGATTTCCTGGCTTCTTCCACCACCTCTAATAAATCAACATGAAGGATATCCCAGAACTCTTGGTAGAACTCAATGGGAAAACCATCAGGACCTGGGGTTTTTCCTTTTCGTATTTTAAAAACTACCTATTGAAGCGCATTGATAGTAATAGGATCAGTAAAAATAGAGTTATCTTATCCTCAGAAGTGATAAGAGAAGGTATTTCTTGAAGAATATTTTTTTGAGAAGCTGAGTTAAGAGGAGTAGAAGCAAAAATATTAAAAAATTAATTGACAACAATAGAGTTCATGCCATCCCAAGTGTAGACAACATCTCCAAAATCTGATTCTAGGGAAGAAATAAAGTTGTGAGATCTTCGAGCTAGAATATATTTGTAGAAGAAATTTGTGTTTTGATCTCCTTTGAGCCATTGAATTCCATATTTTTGCTTCCATAAGAGTTCTTTTGTTTTTTCCCATTCCTCTAACTGAGCTATGAGATTAATTTCATATGCACTTCTACTATTTGTGAGACCATCTAAATGGACTTTCTTATTCAAATTTTCAAGCTGAGCAATAACTTCATATTTTTTTTATGAACATCCCCAAACTCCTTCCAATTAAAATTCTTGATTTTGGATTTAATATATTGTAATATTTTGGTAAAATAGAACATCTTAGTCCCATACCTAGGTTTACCTTCCTTCCACCATTGTTGCACTTGAGTTCTAAAGAAAATTTCTCTAAGGCACATTAACTAAAAATGAAAAGGAGAGACAATCACATTGGTTTTCCATATTTCCACCATGATTGGCCAGTGATACGAACCAACATTGTTAAGAGTCTTAACTTTAGGAATGTGACCATGGATTAAGAAATTGTCAGAGAACAATAACCTATACAATTTATCCATTATACAAGCTAAGCCTTACCTTCTGTTAGACCAAGTCATAAGACCATTATCTATTTGGATATCCACAAGATGGAGGTTTGCAATATATTCGCTCATGAGGTCAGTGCTCCTATCCAAATTTTTATTTGGCTCTATTTTATCATCTAGAGATAGGATGGTATTGAAATATCCTCCGATCAAGATCCAAGATTCAAAAAAATGAGAGATAATATAAGTTGCATCCTTCCATTGTCTTCTTTTTTCCTCCAAAGTAGTCAGAGCATAAACAAAAATACAAAGCATAATTTGGTTGGAATGTCTATTTTGAATAACTATAGCCAAAAGACCCTAAATTCCAACCATATGGTGAATAACTACCTCTTGTAGGTCCCAAATGCATGCAATGCCACTGAAAGTCCCCTGAGAACTAAGGGAAACCACTTTTCCAGCTGGCCAAATTTTACTAGCAATTGATTCCATTTCCTCTATTGACATCTTCGTTTATTGAATGAAAACAAGATGGTAAGACCCCAAGGTCTTACTATAAAAATTATTAACAAATTAATGTAAATGTAATCACAAGCCACTCAAAGGGGGCTCCCTTGTAATCGCTTTGCCACTATAGGGGGCTTCCTCCTTTAGAATCTATGATTCTTATTCTTCTTCTTCTTCTTGGATGATTTGATATGGATGGCCAACCTAATATATATATCTACCCTAAAGCTACGTTGGTGAAGAGACATGATGGTTCACATATGAAGAGACGTGATGGTTCATGTTATGAAGGGTTGTGATGGTTCACTTTATAAGTTAATAATATAATAATTAAATGATTAATAATACTAACTAATACTAACTAATAATGTTAGGATTGAGGATCCTAATACAAGATGTGGATGATTTATCTGAATCATTCTTCTAATTTCATTTTATTTTGAAAGACTCCCTTTGATTCCTTTAATATTCCAAGTGATGATATTCATAAATACTAGGGCTAAAAAATTTGGGAAGGGTATTAATCTACCTTCCTCTACAAGCTTTTCCCCTTCTTTTGCCCTATGATGTTGATTGGTCTTGCAACCTACCTTTTTATTAGAATCTATCTTCAATTTTTTTTTGCTATTTCTTGACTTAATCCAGTTGAATCTGAGAAGGCTCCTAACCTTGAAGAATGTATGTACACAGCCAAAGTGTTACTAGAAGGTTCAACAAATTCTATATTGTAACCTATACTATTTGAAGTTTTAACATTTAAAATATTGTTTTTCTTATGTATATTTTCTCCTTTTTTTTTGTTGAAAACCTTTGATTTGTTGGTTTATCTTTGAGTTCTTCCCTTTATATTTAAATTGCATCTCTAGGATTTTTGTTTCCATTATTTCCTCTTCCTCATTTGGGACATAATTTGTGGAAATAATTTCAAACATATTAGCAGATAACTTAGATTGATTCTTCATAACTGGTTTTTTCTGAGTGTTCTTCTTCTTAGGCATTTGGAAACCTACTGAGTTTATATCTTCTTTCTTTTGATCTGGAATTTTATTTGCTAAAACACTAGCCAAATGACCATATTCATGGCAAATTCTACAATGAAAATGAATGTTCTCATAGTCCACTACTTTCTCCCAAGTGTCCTCCCTAAATTATAATGTGATCTTTTTAGGTAGGGGTTTGTCAAAATCCATTAAAACACAAATTTGAGCATAAATAATATGTTCAAATATTTGAGTACAATCAACAATCATCATAAAAGTTCCTAGAGAGTTTCCAATTGAATAAAAAATAGTAAAATTCCACAATTCAATAGGGAGGCCAAACAGTCTAACCCACACAAGAGCTGTAGAAGGCATCTCTTCTTTGGATTTAAATTTAGTATGCCAAGGTTTTATGAAAAGCTCTACCCTTCCAAATAACTAGGGACCCCTTGAAATTTTTTCTCTCTATCATCATTATTAGCAAATAAAAAAAGAAAATAACCATTTGCATAAATAGAGATTTTTAACTTATCCTTAGTTTTCTAGCTTTTTGTAGCCTAGACTTTGAAAGCAAATACGCTTAGACGAAAACCCATGAAATGATAAATTAGTCTTCTTTTTTCTAGATTTTTAATGCCATTCTGAATGTTAACCATATTAATCTTAACAATAGGAGTTCCATCAGTTTCTTTAAGACATCTAGACTCCATTTTCCTAGGATCCATATTAGGTATTCTTAAAGATTTATGGGATGCACTAAGATTAATATTAGCATTAGGCTGAGGCTATCCACCATGAAGGACATCCCTAAAATTTATTTTTGGGGCTGAGTCTTGGAAATTATTACCCTTGACAGGGGTTTCCATAGTGGATTTATTTTGTGGGTGCACCTTAGCACCGGATTCACTTGAGATATGAGCCATTTTTGATCAACTGCATGAAACTTATTTCGTGATCTCTTTAATCCATGCCATAGACACCGTAGAAAGGTATGAATTTCACTTTTCTTTTGTGCAACAAATTGGAAGTCATTGTCAATAAAGTTCATAGAATGAAAATCTATTGAAAGATAGATTTATAACCCATCTTGGATCCCCTGTAACATATCCTGCTAAAGAAACCACACAAATATTTTCCATTAGAGCTCAAAAACCAATCTATGGAGCTTCTTGCACTCAACCCATATGAAACCCTTGCATAGTCACTTACCAAAAATCTTGTTCACATATAGGGATATGCTAGGATATGTATTATCCAAATGATCTAAAAATTAATGGAGATATTCTAGGGTTTGTCAGGAATCTACCCTCAAAATTTTAGCTCAATATGAGTCCGAATGAGTGAAATATGGCCAAAACAAGTTTGGTAGTTTTGATAGTCCTATGAAAAAGGTCTTCTTATTCCATCCAAAGGCCATTCATTTCAAGTATGGATAGATTGCATTACAAATTTGCATCTTAATTAGATAGATGAGGTAGTGAATCTCTCTAATGACTCTTTTTGGATGCACATCTCATCACTTCCTCAACATCTTCTTTATCTTATTTACATCATATTCTTCTCCAACTTAGTAGCATTCAATGATGAAGTTGATACTATAATGCCAACTTAAGTGTGGTATAGAAAAGAATAGTATGAGCTATACATTTTTACCCTAAGCAATTTTTTTTCTTCTATCACATAGAATCTTCCATCATAACATTGTCATATGTCCTTTAATTCATATCTACACCTAGGAAAAATAGCTAATAGAATAATTTGATGATTGGCAAGTGCTTAATATTAAAGCATCCAACAAAATGGGGTAAGTCTATAAAATATTTTTCTCTATGTAGGAATTTATTCAAAATTTCAATTTCATCAATATTCTGATCTATTCATCAAACACTATTTCTCAAACATCATTTTTATCCATTTGTGATTCATTCATATACCCAGATAGAAGGTAGGGTAGAATAATTTAACATTTGAAAAGCATTACCATCCCTATACACCTAAAAAGTGAGAAATTATTTTATCAAACCTTCTTTCTTGGTAGAGGGGTCTATCACAAATTTGGATATAATAACAAAACATGACATCATAAGCCTTCAAATTTATCGTTATACCTAAAATGGATGAATGAAATAAGATTACCTGATACCTTATAAGTGTTCTAAGCACCTAATAATATTGGATATTTAGGTTATATATCCTACCCTGGTATAAGTCTATATCAACATTATCATATGACCTCCTTATTTTACTAAATCAAGGTAATATGATGAATTTAATCATTGACAATCCTATCTATCATCAATTTTCAAAATTGTAAGAATAAAACAAATATGTTATGAATATTTCAAATCATCAATAATATTATATACAAATGCATATTTATATTATTTTGAATACTTGTATATTGCTCATATGTATAGTTTTCTTGTCATATATTATACCTTTGGTGGGCTGGAAGATGAGAATTATCTATTGATCAAATAGTTTTTATTTAAAACCTTTACAATAAATAATTCTCCTATTCCTCCCACAAAAGCCTTGAGATATTCACACACATTTTCACTTTTGTTTATACAATTGCATTTTGCATGACTGCTTGAACATTTAGAATTAGAGGACTCCATAATGAAGTGATGATGACAACTAGTTAGGTTAGCTCATATGTATTATACATACACCATATCATTGATGCTAAGTGGGCCATCATCCTTAGAAGTTTGTCTTACTTTTTATGCACTATTTATCTTACTCTGTTGAGATGCAATGGGTACCTTTTTACACTATACTAGGAATCATGTGCTAGTGGAATATTTTCTTCTAGACCAATTGCTTGCATTGCATAAAATTTCTAGCCTAGGATTTTTGAGGAAGGAATGGTGGAGGTTATTCCTTAATTAATGAATTTTGACACATAGCATTGATGAGGGATAACCCCTTCATTGTTATCATTCATTGAGATGACCTAAGATCATAGCTTTTGAGGGATGGATAATGAGAATTATTTCTTGCTTTACTTATTTTCATATCTATGAACGCAACACCAAAAATGTTTACAAAGACTAATTTTGATCTCCCTTAACTTATAAGAATTATGTTTTTTATTGTATGTTTGTTGTGCATAATTATTTTTATCATGATTGTATGCTTGTACAAATGCATAGACTATTTGTACATGTATAAATAAGAGGATTTTGTAATGAGGTGATGATGACCACTAGTTAGGATAACATACACTTGCATTGCATTCACACTAGGTCTCTGATGCTAGTAAATCCCTACCCTTAGGATCATATGCATATTTTGAATGTTTCATCAATACTATCATTAAGCATGATCTATTTGTTTGCACTTTAGCATAATTGAGCAGCACAAATTGATTTACTTTATTGGATTTATCCCCAAACAACTTTAATAAACACTAGCACATATCCTAATAGGCTACTATTAGTTAGACTATTATTGGTGAACAAAATCATAATTTAAGCTACCCTCACTCTACCTAGTTTCCTTAGACACTCTTTTTGTTCTAATATCTCGTTTTCTAAAGTTGAAACAACCTTGTTATACTCATAAAAAGATATGCCATGAGAGGGAATTATATTGATAGTTTTCAAGATGAAAAAAATAACCTAAACTATACATACAATTATAGACCTTTGGTCTTGAACAATGGTAGAAAATCAATGAAATACATATTTATTTCCATGTTTGTATATTTTTTTTAGCTATTTGCTTTGTCAATTAGTTCATATATGCATTAACATTAAATAAAACTAGGGTTGGTTTTGACCATTGACTAGCAGGTGATAAAGATACACCTATCATCAATAAAAATCAATCCATAGTTCTCAAAGGCAATAAATTGTCATTCTCTTATTCCCTAAAAAGACTAAATAACTCACTATTCTAAAAACTATCCCTTAATTGTGAAATGATGTCAATCCCTAGGTTTCCGGAATGGATGACTTTTACATTCATATTAACCCATAATTAATTCTAAATTCTTGATTTTAGGCCTCTTATTAGTTCTTGCAAGGTGATGAAGGTAGCATATCTCATTTTATTATGAGCCCTAATAAAGGCCTAAATCAATGAAACATCATACATTTATATCCTATCAACTAATGGAGATATGGGAATGATAAGTCCATTTCCTTGAATCAACATAACATCTTGAAAAATATTTATAAAAAAAATATGTTAAATTATACATATGCTAAAACATTAATATTATTTATGTCAAGATCTCTTATCAGTAATTTATCACAAAAATGTTATCTAAATAAGCCCTAAAACTAGGTACATTAAGCATCAACAAAATGAACATAAACTATCCAAACTCAGCAAAATGGATATAAATTGTCCACACTCACCAAAATGGACATAAACTATCCAAACTCAGCAAAATGGATATTAACTATCCAAATCTAGCATAAATGGACATTGACTATCCAAAATATTTTTATTATATGGATATATACTGTTAGAAATCATTGTATTATATGGACATTAACTATCCAAAAGCATTGTATTATACATAGAAATAGACCATCCAAAACATCAAAAGGTATTAACTAACCCTAAAAATGACTGCTTGACTAAGCACTTGTCTATTAATAATGCTAGAAGATCCATCGCTTAAGAGCAAGTAATTTTTTTTTAATGGCATAAATTGTTCTACAACATGGACTACCTAAAAATGCTACTAGTCATAGTCTCTTGAGTGCTTCTCCGTTGATTAGGTTGAGAGGTCATAGATTAGGGTCTATTGACACCACCCATAAATAAAATATATATTTGTAAAGCACTATTGAATTAGTATTTTGAACTGATAAGCCAAATATAAATAACTTATTTAAAAGAAGCCTTAATTTTAAATATATACAAATGCTGACACTAACCCTTCTTTCCCACAAGCAAAATAAATTTATGAAAAATATTTCTTCTCTTCCTAACCCCTAACAAACCATGCTAAGGGTATTCATGAGCATATTTTAATACAACATGCATCTTGTAAAATGAAAATAAAATCATATTAAAATTTTAGTCAATTTATTTTGAACTTAGACTTTAGCATTAATGCAACTAATCAAAAAATTTCAAATAATGTTTAACATTGCTACCATTTTCTAAATCAAATCTATATCTCTTCATTAAATCCTATTGAATCAACCTTACCTATCTTTCACATCATTGCTTGGTAGACATTTTTTTTTTTTAAATTCCTATTAATATTTTTATACTTAAAAAAATTAAAATTAAATTAATTTGCCAAAACCTAAATCAACTCCAAAATCAATTTTCTACTCACATGTGTCTATAATATCTATCATACAATATCATCAACACATCACAATATCTATCTATTAATCCATTCAATTAATACAAATTTTCACATCACATCCACTCAAACATTATAACATAACAATGAATCAATAAATAATTGATATATATATATATATATATATATATATATATATATATTGTACATCATTTAGTAATACATCAACCTGGTGTACCACAATAAATAAAAAATGGTACACTTAGATCATGTCATCTGGATAAGACACCTCATAAAAAATGGTGCCCTCACACCAATAACAACAACCAAAAAATCTACACTAAGTATAAAATTGGCCCTATGATTTTTATGTGCCATCAATTGGTCAGGAAGGAAACTAAAGTGATTATTGGGAGGGTTGTGTCACTGATCATGTCCTAGAGTAGTAACAAGATTGAGTCCTTGAGGGAGAAGGTTACGTCTAGTCTAGAGGAACAACTGCATGGTAGAGTACTCTATAATGAGTGCTCTCTACCTTAACTGTATATTGGGATTGGAGAAAGTCTATCTAATCTAATAACTCTTTAAAAGTTGTATCACTACTCCTAGTCCCTACTATAGCTACCTTGGCTACAACATCATCCTCTTTGTCTATAGCCAATCTCTCTTAACTATCAATTGATCCCTCTTAGTAAAGACCTAGTCCCCTCAACTATGGCTTGGTACCTCTCTAAGAGGGCAATATAATGAGCTTTTATTGCTTGATCCAACTATGCCTAGAGAAGAGCTATCTTTAACCTCTTGGTATTTCTCTCTTTTTGAGATGCCTCCTTTGCCATCCTATTGATACCCACCCATAGTAGGTATATCCAATGCCCATGATATTGTGGATCCATCTCTAGTTCATTACCTTAATCTCTCTTGCATTGTCTAGATATGATGACATGCCATCCTACTCAATATAAGTCCCATTTATGGATGCCTCATTATTGGTGTCACCCATATCAGATAAATATTCCTGTACCATTGTAGGTACTCAAGAGTGACACCTGCATCATCTATTATAGGATCTATGATAGGAGGATCATTTACATACTCCTTAAAAAAACTCTCTAAATCTATAAGGTCATGAATCCTCTCTATCTCTCTCAAGTAACCCACTAAAACCAAAGCTCCCCCATGGCCAAAATCCACTAAATAATACTAAACTACCTTAGGATCCAATCTAGGTGATAGATCTCAAAATATCCATGAGCTCTTTAAAACCACCTAATCCTTCATACATGGACCAACTAAAAACCATCCTTGACCCACCCATGACATCCTTTCCATAAATTCCAAATCACTTGATATGGTTGTAGGTCATTAATGACCTATCATGTTGCCATCATCACTTCCTAGAAATATTTATTTCCAATATTATTAGCATGGTCCCACTTGAACCCTGTAAGAACATATGCATAAAATAGGTCCTTGGGTATTCCAATTGATCATATGATATGTAAATAATCCCATACCCAAACCTATAAGAGAGTGCAAGAAACCAAACTCTTCCCTTGTATGTAACCAAGTGAATGGTCCAATAAAAAATATATAAAATAAATGGACCCCATGCAAACTGTATTTGCTCATCTCTCATGTGGGTGATGATCCCACCCCACCCTCGATGCAACAGTCTCTTGTTAGTGTCTCCAATCAACAAGACTAAAAATATAATATATAGTATCATTGTAAGTTGATCTAGTAGCCCTACCTAATACACAATGTTGGTATCAATGTTGTATTATATCAACTAGAAACATGGGCCATGAGTCAGTCTCTATATGGCCCATGTGTAGTCCTAGCTCATTTGTATTTGGGCATCTCAAATAAGTTTTTGATGGATCCTCCAAACATATTACAATATCACTAACATATCCCTTTCGAACAAAATGAAGGTGGTATACTCTAAGTTCCACATCTCTACCAAAGCCATCAATAGTGCATGATCCAACTCAATATTGGGTATTATCACCAGATACCCTAGCCCATTACATCCAAAACTACTCGATTTACTAGTGATGTCTCTACTGTTGATCATTGGGTATGTGGGTATCGATCTTAACATTCAAATAATCTAGCAACTATATACATAGGAAAAATAAAAATAAGATTTAGATATCTCTATATAAATCATTTATCTTTTTACCTCACAAATTTACCAGTGAATTTGCCTCCCAAAAATAAATTCATCAACCCACCAAAAAATTATGAATATACCACTTTTGTAGTGAATTCATGGTAGCGTATTGATACCACCTAGAGTGATTATGCCAATCATGATGTCATGATCATAACAAATGAACAAAAAAATACCATACCTATCCTTGGGTCCCATATGGGCCTATTCCATTGCATACTAGGTCTAGTCTATGTGTAGGATGCCTTTGATGTGCCATTTTGCAAAGATCTAGGTATTCTCCAAAGCCCCTTTCTCTTCTCATGCATAGTGAAAATGATTTCTCGCTGCATCCTCTTACCCTATTTTATCCTATTTGGCTAAAATTTTTGCATCACCACTTTCTTACCTAACTTATTCTAGTTCCTTTGAGACCTCATATTGTCCCTACAAAACTCAAGGGGGCACCTAGGGTAGGGGCAAAAAAAAAAAACTAGTCCAAAACCTTCTTTTAAAATCCTAACGAGAAAATTATCCATTAAAACCCCAAAAATATTTTCACTTTTATAAACAATATATTGATACATTTTCCCCATATCAATTAATAAAAACTTAGTAACCATATGTTCATGAAAACTAGAGGGATCTCCAACTATTTTGACTCGTTTATTTTTTAAATGCATTAAAAAGTGGAAAATATAGACACCTAATAATGGACCATATAAATCAGACTAATTTTTGATGTAAACACACAAAAAGGTCAATTGAGTCACAATATTTGACTCAACCTCTAAATTTGTAGTTAAAAATTAACATTAGCAAATTCGTAATCTCAGAGTAAATTTATTGGCAAGTGAATACACTTTCTAGATAACATATTCAAAACCAGTTCTAAATGTTCCAAGCTCCCTACTGAATTTGACCTCCAACAATTAAATTCATGAATTTATTGAATTATAAAATATGCTAGTGACATATTCATATAGGCAGCATATACAAGCGTTCAGTCTGACGAGTAATATAAACTAACATAACAAGAGGGATTTAAGGTTAATTACAAGTTATAAGGTGGATTTCACTATAACTAGGTTAACAATAGCTCATATGACTTACATAATAAAATATTACAAAAATTAAATAAAATTATACAATGATTTCCTATAGGCCTATACAATATTACATCATACATGTTGGCTTTGGCCATAAGTCAATTACACTTTCAACACCCCCTTATAATATGAACTAAGGGACCATGGAGAGAGGATATTAGTGACAATAATATCTTCCCTCCCCATAATGGAAGAACTAGTGGGTATCCAAAAATATTTTTGAGTCTCTCTCATCATCAAGAAGACAACCCATATTCAAAAGCTTAGCTTTAATCCTTTGTAATTTTAGAAAGTTGGAGGTCCTTCCTTCTTGCTATATCCAAAAATGGTCTTTGAAATTATTTGAAGATTTATCCTAGACCTTGGGCCCCTAGGTATTATCCTCCTTAGATTTTAATTCCTTTTCATGGTCTTATACTTGTGAAGTACCACCAAATTTCCTCATTGCTACATAAAAATTAACTAGAAGAGAAAAATTTGATCAAGAGTAAGAGATTTTTCTAGTTCTAAGAACATAGGAATCAGATGAACCCTGAGGTTCAACATCTAAAAATAATGAGAGATATTTGAAAGGATAATTTTACATTCTATATCATCTTTCTTTTTACCTCTTGAAGATGCAATATCAACTTTGAGTGCCTTGAATCATGTAATATGGTCCTCAATGTTCCAATTCAAGAGAGGAAAAATCTAATTCCAAGGAACTTACTTAACTTGTATTTAATTTCTCATATAACTCATGCAATTTCAACCACACCTTGATAAATTAGTTCTCTTCTTTGACAAGGGAAAACTATTTTTGTTCAATCAACAAGGAGAATAGGCAAAGAGCTTCTTCTTTCTTATACTAGCAAGTTTCTTCATCAAGGGATGTTGCTTTCTTCTCTTGCAAGATATACTATAGGTTCTTACTATGCAAAATTCCCAAAATTTAAGCTGAGCAAATGCTATAATTTTACCCATTGATATGAGTATTAAAGTCTTGGGGACCCATCTTACACAATTTTATCTCTAACTCTGTAAAAGGTCCTAGAGATAATACCACCAATGCATAGACTCAAAAAATCATGTGATTTAAAAAAAAGGCTCAAAATGCTTTTGTATGCAAAATTTGTAGCCTCCAAATTTTTTTTCTAATGGACCTCAAAAAATAAAAAACTAAATCCCCAAATCTTATAGAATCAATAAACAATCATGTGTTTCCACTTGACATTCTCTAACTCACTAGTTTCATCCATTAATTTTTTATCACTTCAATGCCTCTAAACTCCCAAAACTATGAAACTTACCCTCTCTTGGTTGTAAGGGTATAAATATATAAAAATTTATGATTTGTAGTGTTAGTAGATACATTGACCAATACATCAGTTGTATACCCACCTTTGTTTAAAAAAACACCAAAATATGGTGAGGGGATTTGAACTATGGTCTCCCTTATACTAAAACCATGTGCTAGCCATTTTCCCATATTCACCATTGGGAAGTGAGTTGTGCTCCATTTTACACATTATATCTAGTCAATAACAAAAGGGGAAAATACCAACATGAGATTCAAATATGGGACTTTGCTTTCCTAAAACCATTACACTATCCAACCTACCACTGCTTGCTATTGCAAAAAAAAATTGTGCCCCCATATATGTTCAACTAGTTGACCTCTTGTGGCAAAATAAAACTCTAGTGCAATTCAAACTTACACCTTTTTACCACTAACCAATAACACATACTACCACACCATCACCATTAATAAATTTAGAGTGGATACAACTAAACATAGCCCTTTCCTCTTAGATGCAAATATCAAAGAAATATTTAAATCCTTTAAAAAAGTTCCTTGTGGCAATTCAAACCCATGTAATTTATTTCCAAATACCTTAGTATGTTGTGACTTAGCTACAATGACATATATCCCTATTGATTGGAAGCATCCCCATCCTTATGAAGAAGAAATTTGAATGCTCTATTTTAAAGGATGACAAGCTAGAGCCAGATACATGTGCCAAAATAAGAAATATCAATTTAAATTTTTTGTGAAATATTTTTTGAAAAAAAAATGCTTTCTAGTCAGACCATCTATGTTTTTGATGATTTTTAGAAACATAGATGATAATTAATCCAATTTGGAATTCTAAAAATATTTTTGAAAGAAGAAAAGTATTTTTCCTCCAATACTTTCTAAAAGACAAATAATAATGAATAGAGTAACAACTCCCTTTTGCCTCTTATGTAGAAATGGATTATAAGACTTTGAGGAGGAATTCTTCCAAGCATTCAAAATAAATATTAGAGTATGTGAATAGAATTTTTGTGTAACCAAGTGGGATATCTCCATACTCATTTTGATACTATGTTAGATTTCACACCTATTTATAGAAATGAACAAAAGCAATCCATACACTTAAATATTATACAAAATGTATAAAAGAACAAAAAATAGGGTGAGACACAACAATTATGGGTTCCCTTTAGCACCATAAATAAATATGGAGTCATAGGGTATTTACACTAATACCAAATTCTCAATTACATAAATGAGTTTAACCTAAGACATTTTAACAAGAGGGATTTAAAGCTAATTACAAGTTATAAGGTGGGTTTAACCATAAAAAGGTTCACTATAGTCCATAGGGATTACATAATATATTATTACAATAAATAAAATACAATTGTACAATAATTTCCTATAGGTCTATAGAAGTTTTTATCACACAATATCGGCCTTGGCCATATGTTAGATTACACTTTCAACACCATGATTCCTTATAGAGGATAAAGTACCAAAAGTCCTCTTTGGTGTGCATAGTGGGGATTATCGATGATATTTTAATTGTCATTACACAACTCATAAACTATTGGGAATGGGTTAAATTTTACCTACAATGGAAGCTAGACACAAATAATTATATTTAATCATGTGATAAATTCCAGTTCCATAAAGATAAAACTCATACCTCTACCTAGGTTCTTCATGTAATCTAATGGGCATAAATCCATTACCATCACCACAAAATATTTTACAAAGTGGGTGAAAGCGATGTTGCTTACAATTTAGACAACCCTCACCATGTCTAATCTTGTCTCTAATCAAATAGTGTCATATTGGTATCCATATACTATCATTTTATACAATGGAAATAATTTCAAGAACAAAGAAATGTAGGAATTGACTTCACAAATGAAAATTCAATATCATTTTCCATGGCTTATATACATAAGGGAATGATCAAGATGAATCTAGTTATAAAAGTTTGGTTAATATTTTAAAAATGATATATAATCAAAGAAATATTGACACTTAAATATATATCTTGAATTATGGGTGTACCATAGGATTTGGAAATCCATAGAGGAAACCATATTTATGTAATTAAAGTTGTATTACCATTTGAGATTGAATTATATTCCTTACATATTTCTTTAAAAAATTTATTGAGTCATGATAAATATCATCAAAAGTATCAATAATCTCATATTATCAAACATTCTAATCTTGATGAGAGGTATCAATATGCTTTGGAGCACTGTAGAGCCTACAAAAGTCATTTTTCCAAGAAATTTAATAAGAAAGTTTATCAACATGATTTTAGAAGTTGATGACCTTGTACTCAAAATTGATAATGTGCATAAAATCACAAGGGAAAGTTTATATACAAATTACTTGGTCATATACAATTAAAGAGTTGTTTGGATCTACAAATGTAATTACAAACAATGGATGGATTTGAGTTGGACAAACCCACAAATACCATGCATATCATATGCTTTTAGCCACCATCCCTTTGGACCCATTTGTACAATATTTGTGATTTATTGGTTTACATATTGACTTTATTATCTTATTTTATGTTTTGATTGTATTTATTGTTTAATTGCGAGTCTCTATTTGTGTTAGTCCTATATATTCTTGATTGTTGGTACATCTCTCTCTATATTGTGATGTTTTCTCTCTTGACCATGATTTCCACTTTAAGCGATGATATTGATCTCATTTAATTGTTTTTTGACCTTGTTCTCTTCTATTTACATGATTTGCATTGTATTTTGCTAGTTACCTTGTGTTTGTCATATTTTTTACTTGTAATTATTGCTACTAACTCTCATTCTATTTTATCTATTCTTCTTTATCATGGTGTAACTATTACAAGTAAGGGGCATAATGATGTTTTTAAGGTCTTCTTTTTGTTGTCAATAAGTTTATTTAAGTTCCATAAAGAAAACACCTTAGTTTAACCCATGCTATTTTTGTATAGTATATAGTTGGAACACCAAGAAAACATTTTAAATTTTTATGCACATTAAAATAGTTAACAAAATTAAAATCATAATTCAATTAAATCCAAATTGTCTCCCACTATAGTGGGAAACATGCTCATTGACACATCATACTTTGTTGGATAATATATTGTATGAGCTAAGACTATTACATTAGGGGCATGTGGGTTATCATTTTGTAGGGAATCCTTGCTCTGGGTGCACTACAATGCATTGTAGACACCTAATTTGGAACATAGTGCTAATCTTAAATCTTGCCAATCCCTCCTTCAATCATCCAATGAATCAACCAAATTGAATAAATCATATATGTGCCCAAATTTGAAGTATTTATTACTCCAAAATTGAAAGTACCAATGCTTGATTGAAATCACCACCAGTGCTTTCATGACCCCAAAAGTGCTTTTACAAAATTTTAACTTTTTAACCTTTGTCTTCCAAATTTGACCTCTAATAATCCTGTTAGTAAAAGTGCCAACTCAAAAGTGTCATTAATGATTTTCCCACTAGTGCTTTTAACTATCATGTACAAAAACCAAGAAATTTTATTACTGGTACCTACCAATCCAACCCGATTAATGGATCAGATCCCTAAGATCTAATTCATAGCTCCAAATAGAAATTCTAAATTCAAGATTTACTATTTCTAACTTTCCTCCATTAATGACATCTTAATCCTATTTCAAATTCTTACTATCTTCAATCCTATCAACTTTAATGCATTCCTTCACCCCAAGGACCCATGGATTCCTATAAATAAAACACGTGGGAGAGCCTAATCCATGGTATTTTGAAACCCAAAAAATTCTACCAAAATATCTCTAGAACCATAGGAATTCATCTTCATGCATGGAAAGGTTATGTCATAATCTTACCACTATCTTGTGAAGGTCATCCTTCAAGCTTTCAAGTTTTTGTTCTTTCAATAACTCAAGTATCAAGTCTCCAAGCATTAAATACCTTAAGCATTAAGAATTTAAGCCTCAGCTCTCAAGTGTCTATAATCAAACTAGCAAGCTTCCAATAAGCTTTCACAACACTGAAAAATAACCTTAACATATTGGGTTATGGTATTTTCTCTTACTTGCTTTTGACACTCTTTTGCTTTGTATATCTAAGCTTTGATCTTGGTGCATATTAGCTAACTTTACTTATCTCATTTGCATCTATTTTGATCTCTTATTTTATTATTTGATCTTTATTTTAATCACTAAATCTTTATTTTTTCATTTAGTAGATCTTTGTACTCCTAATTCAAAGGTCTCCATCAACTTAATCATTAAGCAATTTATTCATGCATTTAATCTTGCTTTATTTATTTTCAAAGTGAAAGCACTGCTAGATTGTAGGTCCAATGGCACTATCATGCTCTAGTTTTACATAAACACATAGATCAAAAGCATCATTTATTGGATAAAATTATTGATGGCACTATTTCTCATCCTATGGTATGTTTTCTAGGAGCATTTATTACATGCACCTATCATTTTTACCATTTTATTATCTGTATGAATAGGTGTTTGATTACTATCCATAGGAGTATGATATTCTTATTTAGCTCAAGAAGATCCTTTTGTTTCTAATCATATCCTTTCTATGTGTTTTTTTAGGAATTTGAAAGCACCTTTAGCAAGCAAAAGCACTGACATGTTGTAAATAGTAAGTATATTTTTGTAATTGATGTCAAAGGTGAAAATATTGAGAATTATCTTCAATATTGAAATATTAAAGTGCAAGGTAAATATCTTCAAAGGATACATGTGGCAGTGTCAAAGGTACAAAATTTGTCATGGCAAAAGCATTCTCCATGGTTATATTTGCAAGAAAATGACAAGGTCATTCTCCATGGTTATATTTGCAAGAAAAGGACAAGGTCTTACTTGCTTTCAAAAGATTTAAATTTCAGAATTAGAGGCAAAAGTTTAAAAGTTATTATTATAATTTAAAAAAATATATTATAATATAACTAAGGTTAAGGTTTAAAAGGCACCATTGAAAAATCAAATTTTACAATACCTCATTAAGGTAAAAAATACCATTGAAGTGTATATTTAATGAAGGGAAAAATACCTCATAAAGGTAGAGGTTGAACGTTGAGTGCAATCGATCCATTCATATTTTGTAAAGGCAGCAAAGGAGCAAGATATCACATGCATTCATTTCAGGTCAGAAGAAAGGAAATAAATCGAAGTGCTTGCATTCATTGTTCTATGCAGACTACTAGCTCAGGCGACAACTTAGCCAAAGCTAAAGCGTTGGCAGATAAGAGGTCAGGGGGTCGATTCGCGATGAATCCAATTTTGTTAGTATTTTGATCAAGGAAGAAGTTTGTCAAAGCAATAAGGAGTATTTTGCAGGATTAAATTTTTGTGTGGGCGAGAGCTCATGCGGTAGCCTAGCTTGTACTAGGACATGGGCAAGCAAGAGGTTGCAAGTTTGATTTGCGGTGGCTACATTGGTAAGGGCATAAATTTTTTAATTAAATTTCCTATTTTATGCATTTATTAGGGAGTCATAAGGTTGTGTTAAAGGTTTACTCCTTTTTGCATATAGGGAGTCATAAGGATGTGTTAAAAGATTTGTTATCTTGAAAACTAGGAGTTATAAGGGTATGTTTTAAAATCCTTTAGTTTGAAAATATAAGTCGTAAGGGTGTGTTTTATAAAGTTCTTATTTTGCAAATAGTATAAAGAGGAAATACAAAGGAGATATTTTTGCATGTGAGAATAGGAGGTATAAGGTGTATGAAAGTGAAATTAAAATTGTATTCTACACTTAGGATTTTGGATGATTATAAGGTACATTATTGATATTGAAAATTATTTGTGCCTTTTAAAAGTAGGAGTTATAAGGTGTTATTATGGTTTGAATTTTGGTTGTAATTTTTTGTATGGTTAAAAGAAAGTTTGAGGGGTTTTGATAATTGTTAATGCCCTATATTTTGAGAAAAAAAGGAGAGTCATTAAGCATAATTTTCAGATTTCATTGTGCACATATTTTTGAGAAGAAATTTAATGTTGATGCTTTGAAAGAGAAATCTACTAACCAATTTTGAAGTGGCACTTTAAAAGGGAATTATTTTGAGATAGGTTTTTGAGGGCACATATTCATCAAAGCAAGTTAAGAGGTATGGTGATATTATTCCTTATTTAAGGTGTTTGGTTGAGCAAATATTTTTGAATCATAAGGTGGAGAAATAAGGATTATATATATGCATTTTTGGAAATATTTGTGTTAGAATTTGTGAACAAATTGTGCTTCATTGTTGAATGAGATTGGAAACATATGTGCTAGCATTTGTGAATAAATTATTCTTCATTGTTTGAATGAATTTGTGAATTTATTGAGCATGTGTTATGAGAAATTTTGAGCATGTGTTATGAGCATTTTTGAGTATGTGTTATGAGCAGTGTTGAGCATGTGTTATGAGCACTTTTGAGCATGTGTTATGAGAAGTTTTGAGCATGTGTTAGAGCAAATTTGAGAAGATATAGTGAGCAAGTTAGAGCATAATTGTAAATTATTTTGAGTAGGCATTTTTTATAAGGCCTGTGAGTAGTTCTAAGTAGGATTTATGAGCAGGTTTGAGGTAAACTTGTGAGCAGGCGTGAGACATATTAGTACAAGTAGTTGAGTAGATTTGATCATAGTTATGAGCAGGCTTTGGAGCTAACCAAAGAAAATGGGATAGAGTTCTCCTATCGATAGAGGTACATAAACTAGAGAAATGGGGATAGAGTTCTCCTGTAGATAGAGGTTCACAAACTTGAGCATAGGGGATTGGTGTCTCCTTTGGATAGAGGTCCATAAACATTGTAATAGGGATTTGGTTCCCAAGAGATTTGTTGAGAAAATTTATAAGAAATATTTTCTCTGTGGACATAGCCCACATTGGGTGAACCACGTTAAATCCATGTCTCTCATGTGTGTGATGATTTGTGCATTATTTATTGCCTTGATATTATTTTTGTTATCATTTGGATTGAAAAGTAAAAAGTTTTATCTTATATTGTTCACCCCCCTCTCAGTATAAGCTTGTGTTCTTCAATTGGTATTAGAGTAGGTTCCTTCATGAAAAGCCTAACAATTTGAAGGAATATCTTGTAAGAATACACATGACCACAGAAAATGGAGAAGAAGCCATGGTTGACATGAAAGAGGAACTTATTACTGCTCTTGGAAATTTGGAAAGAGTTAGAAAGAAGAATTCAAGTTTGAAGGCTCAAATTCAAGAGGATGAGGAAAAAAAGACAAAGCTTCTACAAAATCTCACAGACTTAAAGGTGAAGGTTGAAGAGGAAAAGAAAATTGAAAAAGATATGGCTAAATAGTTAAAGGCAAAAGAGTTAGAATGTAAAATATTGGAACTTGAAATTGTCTCTCTAATAAAGGGAGTTGAAAAGTCTAAGGATAAGTTCACGCAAAATATAAGGTTAGGGAAATAGAAAGAGGAGTCAATCTTAAAAGAAACAAATATATCAAAGAAAGAAGATTCCATGACCTATGCTAATATATTGAAAGGCAAAAGTATCGAGGAGGAAGAAAATAGAGAAACATCATGGAAAAAAGTCAATTACAAAAACAACAAAGGGTGTTGGATATTTTGAGTAGATGAGTTGTCATTGATGTCAAGAGTGAGTGGTCATTGATGTCAAGTTTTCAGCACCAGTCAGTGGCAGTTTAGTGGGCAACATCAGTTTAAGGTTCTCTAGTTTTAGTTGATCTAGACCCGGTTTCAAGAAGTCCGATGTGGTCCAAAGTGCAAAGAAGAAGTCCAAGTGAATAATATTATAATATTATTTATAATATTGTAAAGGGAATTTTAAATTAATTATAAAGTAATTAATATAATTTTTATTATAAATTAATTTATTAATTAATTTACTTAACTTATAAGTTATTTAAATTAATTATTAATTAATGTTAATATTAATTATAAGTTAGGTCCGAGGTGTAGACCAATTGGTTCATCCAAACCCCATAAGGGGGCAGAGGTCCAAGGTTCAAATCTCGGGCCTCGCCGGACTGAACGCTTGTCCCTTTCCTAGTGCTTTCAGTGGTGTAAAAGGTTTTAAATGATTGTGGCATGGTGGTTATAGGGGCG
The DNA here is from genome assembly GCA_028583015.1 of Wollemia nobilis. Taxonomy (NCBI): domain Eukaryota; kingdom Viridiplantae; phylum Streptophyta; class Pinopsida; order Araucariales; family Araucariaceae; genus Wollemia; species Wollemia nobilis. Next base: position 4,038,919 of record JAQPPZ010000689.1, on the reverse strand, counting down.
AACTACGTGAAGATCTGTGTGGTGGCTTCCAGGGCGGACAACGCAGAATATTGTGGTGGCCATAAAATTTGGACAACCTACCCGGATTCGTGGCGGCTACCGATTCCACCATGTAAATTCAAAATATATATATATATATTAATTATAAGTTAATTTATATTAATTCTAAATAACCCTAAGGTGGGTTATTAAATTAAATTCAAATTTTGAATTCGAATTCTTAAGCGTCGATGTGGGAGAAAATAACCAAACATGTATAAAAATGGAATTATCCACCTTAGCCAAACTTATCTATGCCTTCGAATCAAATTAATTAATGTGAGCTTGTGTGAATCATTCTGCACCAAAGAGGATTGCTTTGTGGTTTTTGTTTGAAGTCAACGATGCATGAAGGGATAATAGGAAGGGAGTCTTTATCCCTTCATGTGGGTGCCTATAGCCCATGCAATGGGCTCCAAAGTGCTAAGGTGCTTGGAACTTGGGGAGACAGCGGTTCAAATCATGCTAAAACCCTTTTGGGGAGAAAAATGAAGGTATGCATTAGTTGAGCACCGAAATTTTTGGAGGTATTAGTTGAGGCATTAAAAATTAATTTTTGCATATTTTATTTGGTTTGTAAGGTTGTGAGGGGAGTTATAAGGTTGATGCAAAATAAATTTTTGGTGTTATTTTCTTTGGTGTTTGAAAAGGGTAGTAAGGTGTTTTAGGAAGATTGTTTGAGTTTTTGTGGTGTTAGATATTATTTTAAGTTGGAGATTATAAGGTGTATCAAAGTGATTATTTTTATGTATGATTTGATGAATGTTATTTTCAAAAGGGAGCAATAAGGCATAATTGATCTTTGATTATTTTGTGTCTAAGGAATATTTTGAGAAAGTGTTGAAGTAATCTTTTTTCACCTAACCATTGAAATTGGAAAGAAGAAAATTGTGATTCAGATAGGTTTTCCAAGGGCACTTTTACATCAAACAAATGTATGGGCACATCTTCCTAGTGAGTGGTTGTTGAATGTTCTGAATGCAAATTTGGAGTTAAAAGGATTGTTTGGTAAGCATTGTTGAGTGTGTTTTGAATTAATACTTCAAGGTTTTCTGGAATAAAGAGTTTTTGATAAAACCTTATTTTATAAGCATTGTTTTTGAAGTGATTAGTTGAGTGAACTTGAACTAGGGTTTGCAAATATAATTTGTATCATTGTTATGTGAGATTGATTGGTAAGCATTTTTGGAAATATTTGAGTGAGTGTTCATATGCTTGGACTAGTGTTTGTAAGCAAAAATTAATTCATGAGTGATTGGTTGAGAAGAGTTGGTTGAGCCTAGTCAAGTGGATGTGTTGATGTGATAGTTCAATTTCTATGAAATAAATTGTTCTATATTCTGAATTGAGTTGAGAAAGTGATTGAGATTTTGTGAGTGTGAAGCATATTGAGTCTCTAACAATTCTCTATATGTTTCTATGGTAAAAAGAGTGATTGAAAGTAATTGAGCATTGTGGTGAATGTGAAGCATATTGAGTCTCTAAAAATTCTCTTTATGTTTCTATGAGATTGGACAAGTTCTAGTAAGGAATTGGTGAGCATATTTGAGGTAAGTATTTGAGAAGACTTATGGACAAATTTGTGTGAGATTTTGTGGAAGCTTACAATATAGATTTAAGGATAGATATTAAGGATAGATTTGAGAACATATTTGAGGACAAAGATTGAGGATAGATTTGAGGATAGATATTGAGGATATATTTGAGGATAAATATTGAGGATAGACTTGAGAACAGATATTTGAGGACAGAGTTTGGTGCAGATTTGAGGACAGGTTTGTGCCAAACCAGAAATAGATATTGAGAAAATTTGTTCTAGACCGAAGGATTGTATTTAGTGTAAATTTGAGATAGATATTTGAAGGTGATAGAGTATAGAGGATGACAATCTCCAGTGGATAGATATCCATTATCCAGGGTAGTGAGGACAAGTGTCTTCAGTGGATAGAGATCCATTAGCCAGAGTAGTGGGGGTAATAGTTATTCTAGAACATCACCAGTCAGAGCTAAGGAGAAAGAGTTCTCCTGTGGATAGAGATCCACAAACTTGATTAGGGGATTGGTATCTCCTTTGGACAGAGGTCCATAAACATTATAGGGAAAGGAGTCCCAAGAGAATTTATTTGAGAAAAATTTATAAGGAATATTTTCTTCGTAGAGTAGCCCACATTGGGTGAACCACGTTAAATCATGTATCTCATGTGTATGATGCTTTATGTGATGGTTACTACTTTAATATTATTGATGTTATCATTTGAATTAAAAAGTAAAAAGTTTTATCTTATATTGTTCACCCCCCTCTCAGTATAAGCACATGTTATTCAATTGGTATCAGAGCAAGTCTCTCCGTGAAAACTAATAGCTTGGAGGAGGATTGTTGGAAATTTTGAGATTATTTAGTTGTCATTGATGTCAAGGTGAAAAGTTGTCTAATACTATGGAGCACACCATCAATAACACTAGGAACAATGTGAAGATTTGAATAGAAAGTTGGAAAAATAATATTTTATGAGGGTTTATGGTAAACCCATGATGGAAGATTAAAAAGTTTCATTTAAACCATTATAGTTGGTAAAATAATATTTTATGAGGCTTTATGGTAAACCCACGGTGGCAGAATATATTAAATTTAAAGGTTTAAGTTTAAACCCAAAGTTAAAGTTTATAAAAATAATTTATAAAATTTAAATTCCTTAGAATTTAAATAGTTTATAAATTATATAGGTGGGAGAGCCGACGTCATGCAATAAAAGGAAGCACCGATGTCCAAGCAATAAAGCAATTTGTGTATAAATAAATGCCAAGGAGGCATTTGAAATTCACCCCTTCAATTGATTAATGTATGCGATAAAAAGTGAAAGGTTTTTGTGCTAGTTGATCATGAGGAAGAAGATAAGAAATTTTGCTTGTCTTTAGCGCCAAGTAGAGGAAAAAATAGGAAGGGCACATTGATTAAAATGCATCCATTGGTAGAGCATATTTTACGAAGGCATTGGGAGTTGAGGAAACATGTGATCGATTCGCGTGGAGTGGTGTGTCTTGGGCACCAAGGGAAGTTTGTTTTGCACATGGTTTTTGCATGCCATCCAAGGACAAAGAAGACAAAGAGTGCTTAGGCTCTTAATTGTGCATCTAGCGCATGCGGTGGTTATAGCCATGGCTAGATAACTTGCGAAGGCAGAGAACGTGGGTTTGAAACCCACTAAGAGGTAAAGGTAACTTTTTGATAATTAACTTTTGCCTAAGGTTTTTCAAAGGATATTATGGAGTAATAAGGGTTTGTGAAAAATTTGTGTGTTTGATTTATGTTATTGTTAGAGTTATAAGAGTTTGAGAAAGGTTGTTGATTTGATATTTATTTTTATTATTGTGGAGTAATAAGGATTAATGTGATGTTGTTTTATTGATTAAGTGATTTATATATTTGAAACCATAAAGAAAGTTGATTTAATTTTTATCAAAGTTTCTCTTGCCATTAAAATAAATTAAAGAGGTTTGAATTAATTTTTGGTGGATGTTAAGTTTATTCTAGTTGGGATTTTATAAGGTATTATTGGATAAATATTTTATGTATGTTGATGGTTGTTTTGAAAGGTGGAGTGATAAGGTGTATTTGAGTATTTACATTATATTGTGAGAAATATTTATCTTCTAACCTCTTTGAGATTGGCATAGAAGTTTTTGTGGTTGTGACAAATTTATGATATCCCTTCATCTTCAATAAAAGGTATGAGCACATTCTTCTATAAATTGAGTTGATTGATTGGTTTTCTGGAAAATAAGTTTGGAGTGAAAAGGACTTGATTAGGGTTTCCTTTTTGAGAGTGCTTGAGTTAATGCTTCAAGGTTTTATGGAATAAAGAGTAGTTGTTAAAACCTTGTTGTATAAGCATTATTGTTGAAACCATTGGTTGTGTGAAGAACTTGAACTATGCTTTGCAAAATAACATGAGTATCATTGTTATGTGAAGATAGTTTTATAAGCATTGTTGTTGAAGTGAGTTGTTTTGCAAAGAACTTGAACTATGGTTTGAAAATAATATGAGTATCATTGTTATGTGAGATTTTTTGTTGAGTATTGTTGGAAATATTTTGAGTTGGTTGATATATATACTTGGACTAGGTTTCAGGAGCAAAAGTTGTTTCATTGAGTGATTGGTTGAGTAAAGTTGATTGAGCCTTGTCAAGTGGATGTGTGAAGTTATTGTTCAAGTTCCATAAAATAAACTATTTAATATTCTGATCTGAGTTGAAAAGTGATTGAGCATTGAGTATAGAACATATTGGGTCTCTAACAATTCTCTGTATGTTTCTATGATATTTGGACAAGTTCTGAGTGAGGTTGTTGAGCAGATTTGGACAAGTTCTGAGTGAGGTTGTTGAGCAGATTTGAACAAGTTATGAGTGAGCTTGTTGAGCAGATTTGGACAAAATATGAGTGAACTTGTTGAGTAAATTTGGACAAGTTCTAAGTGAATTGCATTCAATATTTAGTGTTCTCTATCATTTTTTGTTGTAAAAAAGGCACTATTTTAAAGAATTAACATAATACAGTTTTATAAAGCATTTAAAAAGAGGTAGATAAGCAGAAAACCACTTATCTATTCATAGAGAAAGGTTTTACAATTAAGAACATAAATATTAAAAAACTGATGGTAAAAGGTGTCTGTACCTGCAAGTTGTGTAGAATCTGTAGAGATTGATGCCTCATTGCATTTTGATATTTGTGTAAAATATTCTAGAATTATCTTTTTACAAGAAGATTGGCCTTCATTTTTTCCATATTCAGTAGGTGACATTGTATCTGTAAATAAAAACCTTTAGATGTTAGGAAATGTATATGAAATTGAAGGAAAATAACAAACATCCCTTAAGACGAACCTATTATGCCTTGTAGAATGACATATAAAAGACAAAAAGTAGACTAACAAGAAAAATCTCGTAACACACAACATGACAGGGATACTTATCGACCACAATTGCAGATAGTGCTTCTACACTACGTATGAAACATACTTTAAGAGACAAGAAACAATCTCTGACAAGAGAAATGCTCTTGACACAACTAGATGACATAGATAGTTGTCTACCACAGTTACGTATAGTTCACCTAAAGTATCTATGAAACTATAGAAAAAGATATTTGGACAAAAGAACAATGGAAGAAGAATACTCTACTGATTTTTAGTCATGAATCCTCTGCAATCGAGAGTCTTTTTTCGAGAAACACTTCCCTACAATCGATCAGCTTATACTGATCGATAGTCCCTGCAACCGATAGATAAATGTCGATCACATGTTCCTACAATTGATAGATAAATGTTGATCGACACATCCTTGTAACCAACATAATGATGTCGATCGATACCTCTACAACTGATAGACAAATGTCGATCGACTATCCCTACAACCGATAGGCTAATAATGATAAAAAACTCTGCAACCGATCAATGAGAACTGATCGACAACACTAAAATCGATGGACTAATGCCAATCGACATGATCCTATAATTGATAGACTTATGCTGATCAACACATCTGTAACCGATTGACAAATATCAATCGACACCACTACAATCGATCGACTAATAATGGTCAACACGGTTCTACAACCAATTTACTAACATCAATTGACACCTTTGTAACCGATATACAAATGCTAATCGATAATCCCTATAACTGATAGGCTTATGTTGACAGACACAACTTTGCAACCGATCAGCTTATACCAACAGACACGACTCTATAACCGATCGACTTATGCTGACAGACACGACTATGTAACCAATTGGCTTATATTGACATACACGGCTCTGCAACTGATAGAATTATGTAGATAGACATAGCTCTACAATCGATTGGCTTATACTGACAGATACGGCCCTACAACTGATCAAATTATATCGACAAACATAGCTCAGCAACCGATCGACTTCCACCAACAAAAATGGCTCTGCAATCGATCAGCTTATGCTGACAGACATGGCTCTGCAATCGATCGTCTTACACTTATGGAGACTCCTCTGCAACCAATCGATTTATTTCGATAGTCACTTCTCTATAACATTCTCAAGTTTTTTGTTGTTTTAGAGCTATTTTTGAGTTAGATTATTTTTTATGTATGTTTATCGGTACCCAGTACAATATATATACGGGTAGTATATGAGGTGATTTGGGCATGAAAAATAAAATCATTTATAATTTGAAGGTGATTTGGGCGGGAAATATAAAATCATTTATAATTTGAAGGAATTGGGCTGGAAAATCAAAATCATATGTAATTTGAGGTCGGCAAATTAAAATAAAGTTAGGTTCATGATTATCAACGACGGGATAATTTACCCCAAAAAAACTTCCACCACGTAAATTCCTGGTGAATGACCCCCAGTGAAAGGATCCAAAATTAGCCTTTTCAAAATTTAAAAAAACCTAAATAGAGCCAATTTACGATATTTTGCACTTATGCATAACCCAAGCACCAGGAACAATGCGAAGAGTTGAAGAGAAAGTTGGCAAAATAATATTTTATGAGGGTTATGGTAAAACCATGATGGAATATTAAAAGGTTTCATTAAAACCATTATAGTTGGCAAAATAATATTTTATGAGGGTTTATGGTAAACTCACGGTGGCAGAATATATTACATTTTAAGGTTTAAGTTTAAACCCAAAGTTAAAGTTTATAAAAATAATTTATAAAATTTAAATTCCTTAGAATTTAAATAATTTATAAATTATAAAGGTGGGAGCGCTGACGTCATGCAATAAAAGGAAGCACTAATGTCCAAGAAACAAAGGAATTTGTGTATAAATAAATGCCAAGGAGGCATTCGAAATTCACCCCTTCAATTGATTAATGTATGCAATAAAAATTGAAAGTTTTTCGTGCTTGTTGATCGTGAGGAAGAAGACAAGAAATTTTTCTTGTCTTTAGCGCCAGGTAGAGGACAAAAGAGGAAGGGCACATTGATTGAAATGTATAGGACACGGTGGTCCATTGGTAGTGCACGTTTTGGAAAGGTGTTGTGATTTTAGGAAGAACACGATCAATTCGCGTGGAGTGGTGTGTCTTGGGCACCAAGGGAAGCTCATTTTGCATGTGGTTTTTGCACGCCAACTGAGGACAAAGAATACAAAGAGCGCTTAGGCTCTTAACCGTGTGTCTAGCACACATGGTAGTTATAGCCATGGTTAGAGCGCTCGTGGAAGCAGAGAACGTGGGTTCGAAACCCACTAAGAGGTAAAGGTAAATTTTTGATAATTAATTTTTGCCTAAGATTTTTCAAAGGATATTGTGGAGTAATAAGGGTTTGTGAAAAATTTGTGTGTTTGATTTATGTTATTGTTGGAGTTATAAGGGTTTGAGAAAGGTTGTTGATTTGATACTTGATTTTTATTATTGTGGAGTAATAAGGATTAATGTGAGGTTTCTTTTATTGATGAAGTGGTTTATATCTTTGGAACCATAAAGAAAGTTGATTTGATTTTTATCAAAGTTTCTCTTGCCATTAAAATAAATTAAAGAGGTTTGAATTAAATTTTGGTGGATGTTAAGTTTATTCTAGTTGGGATTTTATAAGGTGTTATTGGATAATTATTTTATGTATGTTGATGGTTGTTTTGAAAGGTGGAGTGATAAGGTGTATTTGTTACATTATATTGTGAGAAAGATTTATCTTCTAACCTATTTGAGATTGGCATAGAATTTGTTGTGGTTGTAACGGATTTATGAGATCCCTTCATCTTCAATAAAATGTATGAGCACATTCTTACATAAGTTGATTTGATTGATTGGTTTTTTGGAAAATAAGTTTGGAGTGAAAAGGACTTGATTAGGTTTTCCTTTTGGAGAGTGCTTGAGTTACTGCTTCAAGGTTTTATGGAATAAAGAGTTGTTAAAACCTTGTTTTATAAGCATTATTGTTGAAGCCATTGGTTGTGTGAAGAACTTGAACTATGGTTTGCAAAAGAACATGAGTATCATTGTTATGTGAAGATAGTTTTATAAGCATTGTTGTTGAAGTGAGTTGTTGTGCAAAGAACTTGAAATATGGTTTGAAAAGAGAATGAGTATCATTGTTATGTGAGATTTGTTGTTGAGTATTGTTGGAAACATTTTGAGTTGGTTGATATATACTTAGACTAGGGTTTATGAGCAAAAGTTGTTTCATTGAGTGATTGGTTGAGTAAAGTTGATTGAGCCTAGTCAAGTGGATGTGTGAAGTGATTGTTCAAGTTCCATAAAACAAACTATTTTTATATTCTAATTTAAGTTGAAAAGTGATTGAGCATTGAGTATAGAACATATTGGGTATTTAAAAATTCTATGTTTCTATGAGATTTGGATAAGTTCTGAGTGAGCTTGTTGAGCAGATTTGGACAAGTTTTGAGTGAGCTTGTTGAGAAGATTTCAACAAGTTCTAAGTGAGCTTGTTGAGTAGATTTGGAAAAGTTCTGAGTGAACTTGTTAAGCAGATTTGGACAAGTTCTAAGTGGACTTATTGAGCAGATTTGAGCAAGTTATGAGTGGGCTTGTTGAGCCAATTTGAGCAAGTTTTAAGTGGACTTGTTGAGAAGATTTGAACAAGTTATGAGTGGATTTGTTGAGCATATTTGAGCAAGTTCTGAATGGACTTTTTGAGCAGATTTGAGCAAGTTTTGAGTAGAATTGTTGAGAATATTTGAGCAAGTTCTGAGTGGAATTGTTGAGCAGATTTGAGCAAGTTCTAAGTGGACTTATTGAGCAGAGTTGAACAAGTTCTGAGTGGAATTATTGAGCAGAGTTGAGCAAGTTTTGAGTGGACTTGTTGAGCAAATTTGTACTAGATCGAAGGACTAAGTTTAGTGTAGATTTGAGATAGAGCTTTGAATGTAATAGAGCAGAGAGGATAGTAGTCTCTATTGGATAGATATCCATCATCCAAGGTAGTAAGGACAAGTTTTCTAAGTGGGGACAAGAGTCTTCAATGGAGAGAGATCCACAAGCCAGTGTAGTGGAGGTAGTAGTCTTCTAGAGGATCACCAGCTAGATCAAAGGAGAAGGAGTTCTCCTATGGATAGAGATCCATGAACTTGATTTAGGGGATTGGTATCTCATTTTGACAAAGGTCCATAAATATTGTAATAGGGAAGGATTCCCAAGATCTTTATTGAGAAAATTTTAGTGAAATATTTTCTCCGTGGAGTAGCTCAAATTGGGTGAACTACGTAAATTGTGGTGTCTCTATTGTGTATGGTGTTTTGTGCATTTCTTGATTACTACTGTTGATATTGCTATCTACTCATTGCATAATATTGATTGAGAAAGAAAAGTAAAAATTGGTCTTATATTGTTCACCCTCTCTCTCAGTATAAGCTTGTGTTCTTCAAGGATCCATTAGAAATACACATGAATTTAGAAAATGAAGAAGAGACCATGTTTAATATAAAATAAGAATTATTTATTTCTCTCAATAATTTGGAAAGAATTACAGAAAAGAACTGAAACCTAAAGGAACAAATTCAAGAGGATGAAGAAGAAAATATGGAACTTCTACAAAGTCTCACAAAACTTAAGATAAAGGTAGAAGAAGGAAAGAAGATTGAGCAAGATATGATGGATCTATTGAGAGCAAGAGAAATAGAATGTGAAATATTGGAAGCAAAATTTGTTTATCTAAGGAATGAATTTGAAAGGACCAAAGTACTACAAGATATAGAGCATGGGAAACAGAAAGAAGAGTCAAGTCTTCAAAAAGGAGAAACTTCAAATAGAGAGAGGCAAGCAAAGGATACTTCAAAATAAAAAGACATCATAAAGGAAGAAAGCAAATAAGAACCTTGTATGAGAGTTAATCACAAAAGGACAAGCACCCAACCATAATCTCAAAGGCATCCAAATAGGTTATATAATTTCTTCAAAGGTCATTGTTTTTCTTGTAACAAATATGGTCATAGAGCTATACATTGTATTGGTCATGCAAGAAACAAAGTCAACAGAAATTCCAATTATTTTGCACCTATTATGGATAATGATATTATATGTTACAAATGCAATAATTTTGGGCACAAGGCTAGATGGTGTAAAATTATGCTTTTTGAGTCTAGTAAAAGAAAAACAATTTCAACAACTAGGAAATATGAAAGGGAAAATGTAAATTCTAGATCAATATTAGTTCAAATAGCCCTTCATGCTTAGGATAAATAAGAACAATGGTATCTTGATAGTGGTTGCTCTAGACACGTGACAGGAGACAGACAAATTCATTGTTCTAAAATAAACCAATAGAGGATCAGTAAGTTTTGGTGATAATGGATCATTGGTGGAAGAGGAACTCTGAGTTTAGATAATGGGAAAACAAGAATAGAAAATGTGTTGTATGTAAAAGGGTTAAAACATAACATGCTAAGTGTTAGTAAACTTTGTTATCAAGGTCATATGGTTACATTTCACCCAGATAGATGTGAGATAAGAAAATCAGAAACTAAAAAATTCATTGCAAATGCAAGAAGAAATCCAAACAATCTATACATGCTTAGTGAGATCAAAGGGGAAAAGTGCTTTCTATCACAAGAATATGAGAGTTGGTTGTGGCATAGAATATTGGGTCACTTGAATTTTGACAACATAGTCAACATAAGCAATAAGCAAGTTGTTAGAGATTTACCCAAGATAAAAAGGCCACAAAATGCAATTTGTGCACCTTGTCAACATGGAAAGCAAACTAGAACAAACTTTAAGTCAAAAGGATATACGTCATCTGAGCCATTAAGTCTAATACATACTAATTTAAGTCGTCCTACCAGAACACAGAGTATTCAGGGTGAGAGTTACTTTATATTTTTTATAGATGATTACTCTAGAATGGTTTGGGTAGCTTTCCTGAACATTCAAAGCATTTAAGGAACTGGTTAAAAATAAAACTGGAAAGAGGATTAAGTTTTTGAGATCTGACAAAGGAGGAGAGTTTATCTCAAATGAATTTTTAGAGTTTTTTGAACAACATGGGATCAAGAGAGAATACTCAGAAACAAGAACTCCCCAACAAAATGGAGTAGTTGAAAGGAAAAATAGGAGTGTTGAGAATATGGCTAGAGCTATGTTAAATGAGTCCAAAATCTCAAATGGATTTTTGAGGGAAGCATTCAACACAATGGTATGCATAATCACTAGGGCTCAAATGAGGGTAAATCATCACAAGACTCCATATGAGCTTTGGAAAGGAAGATCGCCCACTATAAAACACTTTAAGGTTTTTGGAAGCAAGTGCTACATAAGACAATAAGATCAAAACTTAGGCAAGTTTGACCTAAGATGTGATGAGGGAATTTTCCTTGGTTATTCCTCTAAGAGTAAAGCCTATAGATGCTTCAACAAGATAACACACACTATTGTAGAAAGTATAGATGTAACAATTGATGAGAAGATATATTCAATAGAACCAGTTCAGCAAATTGTGTAACAGGAAGATGGAAGTTGTCAAGAAGAGTTTCATGAAGAATCATATGAAGAAGAAGAAGAAACACAAAGACTTCTTCCTAAAACTCCATCCAGGTATGTACAGAAGCATCATTCAAAAGAACTAATCATTGGGAATCCAGATGAAATACAGACAAGGAGATGGATAATAACACCTTCTCAATAAGTAGATGTTTCTTTGCTATCTAATATTGAGCTAAAAGACTTCAATCAGGAAATTGAAGATGAGTTATGGATAAAGGCAATGGATGAGGAATTAGATCAGATAGAGAAAAGCAAGACTTAGGAACTTGTTCCATGACCAAACGACAAGAATATGATAAGCATAAAATGGGTATTCAAAAATAAGCTAAATGAAGATGGACATATAGTAAGGAATAAAGCAAGGTTAGTGTGAAAATATTATGCACAGGTAGAGGAATTGAATTTGATGAGACATTTGCTCCAGTTGCATGACTTGAAGCCTTACGAATGTTTTTAGCCTTCTCAAGTTTTAAAAACTTCAAGGTATATTAGATGGATGTTAAGTCAGCATTTCTAAATTGTGTTCTAGAAGAAGAAGTATATATTGAACAACCAGAGGGATTAATATTAACAAATAAACCAGATCACGTATGTATATTGAAAAAGGCACTTTATGGTATAAATCAGGCTCCTAGAGCATGGTACTCAATATTGGATAAGTATCTTCAGGAACATGGATTCATAAAAGGAATAGCAGATAGCAACTTATACATCAAAAATGAAGGGAATAATCTACTAATTGTGGTTGTTTATGTTGATGACATCATTTTTGGGGGAAACAATGATAATATGTGTAAATAATTTGCAAATAACATGCATAATGAATTTGATATGTCTATGCTTGGTGAGTTGTCCTTATTTCTTGGACTTCAAATTTCATAATAAGAGAAATGAGTATTTATCTCACAAACCAAGTATATAAAAGAGATGCTAAAGAAATTCAAGTTAGAAGATTGTAAACCGGTAAGTACCCCATGGTCATAGAATGCAAGTTAAGTAAGGATGATGAATCTCTAGAGGTAGATCAGAGATTATAAAGATCTATGATTGACAGCTTATTTTATGTTATAGCTACAATACCAGACATAGTGCAGTCAGTGGGATTAGTGGTAAGGTTTCAAACAACACCTAAGGAGACACATGTGGCAGTAGTAAAGAGAATTCTTAGGTATCTAAAAGGGACTATGGATTTTTGGCTATGGTATCCAAAAAGTGATAGTTTCACACTCACAGCATATACAGATGCAGATTGGAATGGAAGTAATGATGACAAAAAAAGCACAAGTGGAGGAGCATTTTTCTTGGAGACTGTTTAGTCTCTTGGCTAAGTAAGAAGCAGGTTTCAGTATCCTTATCTACAGCAGAAGAAGAATATATTGTACCAGTAGCCAGTTGTACATAGGTTTTATGGATGAAGAAAACTATATAAGAATTCAAGATAAAACTTGATCATCCTATTCCCATATTATGTGATAATACAAGTGCAAAAGTATCTCAAAGAATCCAGTGATGCATTCCAAGACAAAGCACAGTCTGATCAAGTATCATTTTCTAAGAGAATAGGTGACAGATAAATAGGTCAGGTTGGAATATTTTACTACAAAGTAACATATAGTAGATATTTTAACTAAGCCACTTTCGAAGGAGACCTTTGAGTATCTTCGAGGAAACTGAGAGTAATACTTCCACCCTAGAATTAACCACCTCAAGAGGAGGTGGGAGAGGGGCTAAGCTAAGATATTAATTCTTAGCCTCGAGCCCCAAAGGTGACCCTTTTCCATTGATGTCAAAGGGGGAGATATTTGAGTAAGGGGGAGATATTTGGCTTAAGAAGAGAGCATTGAGTCAGGGGGAGCAATTCCCAGGGGGAGAAAAACAGGAAAAAGGTCAAAGTTTTGGTAAAAAGAATTTGGGTTACCATCAATGACAAAGGGGGAGATTGTTGGACATTTTGAGTAGATGAGTTGTCATTGATGTAAAGCTTTTAGCACTAGTCAATGGCAGTTTTAGTGGGCAGCATCAGTTTCAGGTTCTCCAGTTTCAGTTGATCTAGACCCAGTTTCAAGAAGTCCGATGTGGTCCAAAGTGCAAAGAAGAAGTCCAAGTGAATAATATTATAATATTATTTATAATATTATAAAGGGAAGTTTAAATTAATTATAAATTAATTAATATAATTTTAATTTTAAATTAATTTATTAATTAATTTACTTAACTTATAGGTTTTAAATTAATTATTAATTAATTTTAATATTAATTATAAGTTAATTTATATTAATTCTAAATAACCCTAAGGTGGGTTATTAAATTAAATTCAAAATTTTAATTCGAATTCTTAAGCACCGATGTGGGAATAAATAACCAAACGTGTAAGGGAATTACCCACCTTAGCCAAACTTACCTATGCCTTCGAATCAAATTAATTAATGTGAGCTTATTAGAATCATGCTGCATCAAAGAGGATTGCTTTGTGTTTTTCATGTGAAGTCAATGGCACACGAAGGGATAATAGCAAGGGAGTCTTCCTCCCTTCACGTGGGCACCTATAGCCCACGTGGTGGGATCCAAAGTGCTAAGGCACTTGGCACTTTGGGAGATGACAGTTTGAATCACACCGAAACTCTTTTGGGGAGAAAAAAAAAGGTATGCATTAGGTAAGCACCAAAATTTTTGAAGGTATTAGTTGAGGCATTACAAACTAATTTTTGCATATTTTATTTGGTTTGTAAGGTTGTGATGGGAGTTATAAGGTTGATGCAAAATAAATTTTTGGTGTTATTTTCTTTGGTGTTTGAAAAGGGTAGTAAGGTGTTTTAGGAAGATTGTTTGAGGTTTTGTGGTGTTAGATATTATTTTAAGTTGGATATTATAAGGCGTATCAAAGTGATTATTTTTATTTATGATTTGATGAATGTTATTTTCAAAAGAGAGCAATAAGGCATAATTGATCTTTGATTTTTGTGTCTAAGGAATATTTTGAGAAAGTGTTGAAGTGATATTTTTTCATCTAACCATTTAAATTGGAAAGAAGAAAATTGTTATTAAGAGAGGTTTTCCAAGGGCACTTTTACATCAAACAAAGGTATGGGTACATCTTCCTAGTGAGTGATTGTTGAATATTGTGAATGCAAAGTTGGAGTGAAAAGGATTATTTGGTAAGCATTTTTTAGTGTGTTTTGAATTAATGCTTCAAGGTTTTCTGGAATAAAGAGTTGTTGATAAAACCTTGTTTTATAAGCATTGTTGTTGAAGTGATTAGTTGAGTGAACTTGAACTAGGGTTTGCAAATATCATGAGTATCATTGTTATGTGAGATTTATTGATAAGCATTGTTGGAAATATTTGAGTGAGTGTTCATATGCTTGGACTAGGGTTTGTAATAAAAGGTTAATTCATTGAGTGATTAGTTGAGAAGAGTTGGTTGAGCCTAGTCAAGTGGATGTGTTGATGTGATAGTTCAAGTTCTATGAAATAAATTTTTCTATATTCTAAATTGAGTTGAGAAAGTGATTGAGAATTTGTGAGTGTGAAGCATATTGAGTCTCTAAAAATTCTCTATATGTTTCTATGGTAAAAAGAGTGATTGAAAGTAATTGAGCATTGTGGTGAATGAGAAGCATATTGAGTCTCTAACAATTCTCTTTATGTTTCTATGAGATTGGACAAGTTCTAGTAAGGAATTGTTGAGCATATTTGAGGTAAGTATTTGAGAAGACTTATGGACAGATTTTTGTGAGCTTTTGTGGAAGCTTACAATACAGATTTGAGGATAAATATTGAGGAAAAATTTGAGAACAAATTTGAGGATAGAGATTAAGGATAGATTTGAGGACATATATTGAGGATAGATTTGAGGATAGATATTGAGGACATATTTGAGGGCAAATATTGAGGATAGACTTGAGGATAGATATTTGAGGATAATGTTTGGTGCAGATTTGAGGACAAGTTTGTGCTAGACTAGAAACAGAGATTGAGCAAATTTTTGCTAGATCGAAGGAGTGTGTTTAGTGCAGATTTGAGACTGAGCTTTGAAGGTTATAGAGTATAGAGTACGACAATATCTAGTGTATAGAGATCCATTAGCTAGGGTAGTGAGGATAGGTGTCTTCATTGGATAGATATCCATTAGCCATAGCAGTAGGGGCAGCAGTTATTTTAGAAGATCACCAGTCAGAGCTAAGGATAAAGAGTTATCCTATGGATATAGATCCATGAAATTGATTAGGGTATTGGTTTCTCCTTTGGATAGAGGTCCATAAAATTGTAGGGAAAGGATTCCTAAGAGAATTTATTTGATAAAAATTTATAAGGAATATTTTCTCTATGGAGTAGCCCACATTGGATGAACCACGTTAAATTATGTCTCTCATATGTATGATTCTTTGTGTGATGGTTACTACTTTAATATTGTTGATGTTATCATTTGGATTAAAAACAAAAAGTTTTATCTTATACTGTTCACCCCCCTCTCAGTATAAGCACATGTTCTTAAAAGGAATAATCATGCGACCATATCATTCAAGGTAATCTAATAGGTTACAAAATTTCTTCCATGGTTATTATTTTTCATGTAACAAATATGGTCATAAAGTTGTACATTGCATGGTCCATGTAAGAAATAATGTTGATATAAATTTCAATTCATTTGCACCTCTCATGGATAACAATATCATCTGTTACAAATGTAATAATTTTGGGTACAAGGCCAAATGGTGTAAAATAATGTTTCCTAAATAAAGTAAAAAGGAGGATCAGAAGGTTCAAAAGAATAACCTCAAAAGTTTGGTTCAAACAACTCTTCATGTACAAGATAAGGGAAATTAGTGGTATGTTGATAGTGGTTGTTCAAGTCATATGACAGGTGAAAAAAGTAAATTTCTTTCACTTAAATAAATCAATGGAGGATTAGTAAAATTTGGTGATAATGCTTCAAATTTTTTTTTTGGAAAAGGGACTTTGAGTTTAGATAATGGAAAATCAAAGACAGAAAATGTATTGTATGTGAAGGGATTGAAGCATAATTTACTAAGTATAAGTCAGCTTTGTGATCAAGGGCACACAACCACCTTTCACCCAAATAGATGTGAGATCAGAAAATCCAAGATAGGAAAGCTTATTGCAGATGCCAGTAGAACTACAAAAAATATCTACATGTTGAGTGAAATTAAAGGAGAAAAATATTTTTTATTACAAGAGGATGAGAGTTGGTTATGACATAGAAGAATGGGTCATTTGAACTTTGAAAACATAGTGAAAATAAGCAACAAACATACAGTCAAAGATTTACCCAAGATAAAAAGATCCCAAAGCACAATTTGTGCACAATGTTAGCATGGTAAGAAAACAAGAACAAGTTTCAAGTCAAAAGAATTTTCTTCATCCGAACCATTGAAACTAGTTCACACTAATTTATGTGGTCCTACAAGGAAAAATATTTTACAAGGTGAAAGTTACTTCATGTTATTTATAGATGATTTCTCCAAAATGACTTGGGTTGTATTCTTAAAAGAAAAACCAGAAGCTTTTGAGAAGTTCCAGGCATTCAAGATCTTAGTAGAAAATGAAACACGTAAAAAGATCAAGTATCTAAAATCAAATAGAGGAGGAGAATTCACTTCAGGTGAATTCATAGAATTTTGTGAACAACATGGAATCAAAAGAGAATACTCAGTAGCAAGGACTCCACAACAAAATGGAGTAGTTGAAAAAAAAATAGAACTATTGAGAATATGACGAGAGCAATGCTAAGTGAATCTAAGATTTAAAATGGTTTTTAGAGAGAGGCAGTTCATACAACTATCTATATCATAAATAGAGATCAAGTAAGAGTAAATCGTCACAAAAATCCATATGAGATTTGGAAGGGAAGACCAGCTACTGTAAAGTATTTCAAAGTTTTTTGAAGCAAATGCTACATTAGACAAGAAGAGAAAAAAATGGGTAAGTTTGATTCAATGTGTGATGAGGGTATATTCCTTGGCTATTCCACTAAGAGCAAAGTATATAAATTCTATAATAAAAGGACACATACAATTATGGAAAGTAAAAATGTAACAGTTGATGAACAAATAGGGTCAAGAGAACCAACTCAAGAAATTGTATATCAAGAAGAGGAGATTTGCCAAGAAGAAGTAGGTGAAGAACCAGAAGAAGATGAAACACAAAGAAAACCACCTAAGACACAATCCAAGTATGTGTAACATCCAAGATACCATATTATTGGGAATCCAGATGAAAGACAAACAAGGAAGAAGATAATAGGAATAGGTGAACATGTAAATCTTTCTTTGCTATCTAAAATCGAGCCCAAGGATTTCAATGAGGTAAGAGAAGATAAATATTGGGTCAAGTCAATGGATGAAGAGTTGGATCAAATGGAAAAAAGTAAGACTTGGAAACTTATGCCACGATCAAAATATAAGAATATAATTAGCACTAAATGGGTTTACAGAAATAAGTTAAATGAATATGGTTAGGTAGTCAAAAATAAAGTAAGACTAGTATGCAAAGGCTATGCACAGGTTGAAGGGATTGATTTTGATGAAACATTTGATCCTATTGCACGACTTGATGCCATAAGAATATTTTTAGCATTCTCAAGTTTCAAAAACTTCAAAGCATATCAAATGGATGTAAAATCATCTTTTCTCAATGGTTTCTTAGAAGAAGAGGTCTACATTAAGAAACCTGAGGGGTTCAACCTGACTAATAAACTATATTATGTATGCAAATTAAATAAGGCTCTTTATGGACTAAATCAAGCCCCTAGGGCTTTGTATTCAAGGTTGGATAAGTATCTTTAAAAATAGGGTTTCAAAAAAAGAATAGCTGACAGTAATTTATGCATAAAAAATGAAGGAAATGACTTGTTGATTGTGGTGTTCTATGTGGATGATATCATTTTTGGAGGCAGTAATGATAAGATGTGTCAAAAATTTGCAAAGTGTATGCAAAATAAATTTTAAATGTCAATTCTTGGTGAGTTTTCCTTATTTATTGGATTGTAGATTTCACAATTAGAAAAAGGTATATTTCTCTCACAAACCAAGTATATAAAAGAAATGTTGAAAATATTTAGATTGGAGGATTGCAAACCAGTGAGTACCCCCATGGTTACAAGATGTAAGTTGAGTAAATATGATGAATATCCCAAGGTAAATTAGACATTGTATAGATCTATGACTAGAATTTTACTATATGTTACTGCTACAAGACCAAATATAATGCAAGCAGTGGGACTAGTGGTAAGATTTCAAGCAACGCCAAAGGAAACACATGTATTGGAAGTAAAGAGAATTCTCAAGTATTTAAAAGGAACTATGGAATTTGGACTTTGGTATACTAGAAGTAGCAACTTCACTCTTAGAGCATATATAGATACAGATTGTGCAGGCAATATTGATGACAGGAACAGCACAAGTGGAGGAGCATTATTTCTTGGAGATTTTTTAGTCTCTTGGATAAGCAAGAAACAAGCATCAGTATCCTTATCCACAGCAGAGGCAGAGTACATTGCAATAGTTGCTTGTTGTTAAAAAGTGTTATGGATGAAGTAAACTTTAAAATAGAGCATGAACATCCCATATCCATACTATGTGATAATACAAGTGCCATAAACATTTCAAAGAATCCAGTGATGCATTCAAGGATCAAGCACATTCCAATCAAATATCAATTTTTGAGAGAATAGGTGATGGATTAGCAAGTCAAATTGGAATATGTTACTATAGAGGAAAATATTGTGAACATATTTACTAAGCCACTTCCAAAGGAAACTTTTGAGTATCTTAGAGGAAATTTGAGAGTAGTCTTACTCCCACCCCAAAATTGATCACCTCAAGGAGAGGAGGTGGTGAGGGGGTTGAGCTAAGAGTCTTATTTTTAGGCCCAAAGGAGCCCTTTGCCATTGATGTCAAAGGGGAGAATTTCAATAAGGGGGAGAGAAATCAGTAAGGGGGAGCAGCCTCTCAGGGGGAGCATATTTAGAATCCAATGGCAATCAAAGGAATATTTTAAGAAGGGTTGCCATCAATGACAAAAGGGGAGATTGTTGGAAATAGTAAGTATATTGGTTATCATTGATGTCAAAGGTGAAAAGGTTAAGAATTATCTTCAAGGTTGAAATATTAAAGTGCAAGGTAAATATCTTCAAAGGATACATGAGGCAATGTCAAAGGTACAAAATTTGTCAAGGAAAAAACATTCTCCATGGTTATATTTTTTTTTTTGAAAATTTTGAAAAAACTTGTATTAAAACAAAGATCAATTACAAATTGGGAAGGGAAATTTCCCATCCGAAATCAAAGAGAACACCAGCTTACAAAAGGAAGGAAGATTTGCAATGGGGCCAAATCTCCTAAACCATTAACTAGCAAACAGGGGGGTCAGATTGGTCTGTAGATGCAACTTGTTGCGAAATCGCGACACTCTTGCCCTCTTCTCCTTTGGCCGCGAAAATGCAACATGTCGCGATATCGCGACACTTTTTTCCTTTGGGCGCGACAATGCAACATGTCGCGATATCGCGACACTTTTTCCTCTTCTGTCCGTGACATTGCAACATGTCGCGATATCGCGACACTTTTTCCTCCTTTGGCCGCGGCAAAGCAACATGTCGCGATATCGCGACACTTTTTCTCCTTGGGCAGCAGCGTTGCAACATGTCACGAAATCGCGACACCTTTTCCTCCTTTTGCCGCGACGAAGCAACATGTCGCGATATCGCGACACTTTTTCTTTCTCGGCCGCGATGAAGCAACATGTCGCGATATCGCGACACTTTTTCTTTCTCGACCGCGACGAAGCAACATGTCGCGATATCGCGACACTTTTTCTTTCTCTGCCGCGACAAAGCAACATGTCGCGATATCACGACACTTTTTCTCTTTCGGCCGCGATGAAGCAACATGTCGCGATATCGCGACACTTTTTCTTTCTCGACCGCGACGAAGCAACATGTCGCGATATCGCGACACTTTTTCTTTCTCGGCCGCGACGAAGCAACATGTCATGATATCGTGACACTTTTTCTTTCTCTACCGTGACAAAGCAACATGTCACGATATCGTGACACTTTTTCTCTTTCGGCCGTGACGAAGCAACATGTCGCGATATCGCGACACTTTTTCTTTCTCGGCCGCGATGAAGCAACATGTCATGATATCATGACACTTTCTCTCTTTCGGCTGTGACCAAGCAACATGTCGCGATATCGTGACATCTTTCCTCCATTGACCGCGACCAAGCAACATGTCATGAAATCGTGACATCTTTCCTCCCTTGGCCGTGACCAAGCAACATGTCACGATATCGTGACGCCTTTCCTTCCTTGGCCGCGACCAAGCAACATGTCATGATATCGTGATGCCCTTCCTCCCTTGGCCGCGACCAAGCACCATGTCACGATATCGTGACACCTTTCCTCCCATGGCCGCGACCAAGCAACATGTCGTGATATCATGACAGCTATCCTCCCTTGGCCGCGATGAAACAAAATGTCATGATGTCGCGACACCTTTCCTCCAGTGACCATGACCAAACAACATGTCATGATATCACGACAACTATCCTCCCTTGGCCACGACGAAACAAAATGTCATGATATCGCGACAACTTTCCTCCCTTGGCCGCGATGTAGCAGCATGTCATGAAATCGTGACACCATTCCACCCTTTGCTTTTTCCTTGATCATTAGCTCAGGGACCTTTCAAGACCCTGCCTAATCACCTCGTCCTCAGTAGCCATGTCACTGTGCAACTGAACCCCAACCTCCTTCTCAGCACCAATCTTAGCCAGGAAGTCGGCCGCTTTGTTTAAATCTCTACTCACGTAGACTGGAACCACATCATCTAATTGCCTCCATAGTTCCTTAATTTGATTGACAAGAATCCTCAACCTCCAAGCTTTCAAGGCAAAGTTCCTCATGCAATCTAGAGCTCCGACCATTATTTGAGAATCTGATTCGAGTATTATCCTCCTATGGCCCTGTTTAACTGCCCAAATAGAAGCAGATTTGATAGCTATGGCTTCTGCTTCATTGTTTGTAGCTCTTCCCAAGCCTTGCAGTTCCCAATAGAGCACTGCTCCAACATGATTACGACAAACCACTCCAATTCCAGCTCTACCTAGGTTGCCTTTTGCAGCTCCATCAGTATTAATTTTAATCCAACCTACTGGGGGTGGTTTCCAACTAGCTCTGATCTGTTCCTCTTGCATTTCAAGTCCTTCTTCCATTGCCCCGACAGCCACCTGAGTTTCCTCTTTAGCATAGACGGCCACAGTTTCAGTGACTTTGCTCCAAATGACCTGCCAAACTCCATCTAACGAAGAAAAAGTTTCTCTAAAGATTCTAGCATTTCTCTCCAACCACACTTGCCACCAAATGAAGTTTAATCCAAGCTCCCAACCAAGACGAAGAGCTTTAGATTTAAATCTACCCCTCTTCCATCTTTCCCAGATATTAATTCGGTTCAAGTCACTATTAACTTGAATTTTAAAACATGAAAACCATCTCTTCCAGATCTGGCGCGTGAAAGAGCACTCAAACATCAAGTGGTCAGTTGTTTCCTCGCTCTTGTAGCATAATACACATTGGGAAGGGCCGATGATTCCTTTACATCTGAGATTATCAAAAGTGAGAATTCCATTGTGCATGAACTGCCAGGCAAAAAAGTTAACTTTCAGCCACCCTTTGGAATGCCAAATCTTTCTCCAATCCTCAACCTGAAAAGTATGCGGGGGAGGCTCTGGAAGGATCTTGTCATATCCGTCCTTCACCGTGTAGACACCAAGGCTCCCATAGCCCCAAGCTAATTCATCCTCCTCGTCTCTACCTGTGAGGAATCTTTCTGTCAAGATTTTAGTCATGATGGGTGCCAAATCCGGAGGGATTGAAATTGGCCACTCATCCAACTTCTTAAACTGCTTAAACTTGTAATCCCCCAGATGACTAGTGGTGAAATAACTTTCAATTTGAACCCATCCCTTGGTTTCAATGGCTGCTTTTAAAGGTTGCAATTCAGGAAATTCGACAATGATAGGTGGGTATTGATCCCAAGAATCTGACCAAAAACGTGCCTTCTCCCCTCTCCCCACTTTCCAAAATAATCGATCTTTTACAACCTGAGATCCTAACTTGAGAGCCTGCCACACTAAGGATCCAGTACCTTCCAAAGGGAAATGACCCACCTCATTTGGGTTAACATGTCCCAAATATTTACTGGTTAGGATTCTACTGAATAAGGAAGTTGGCTGGGAAATCCACCTCCAGTAAAGCTTTCCAGCCAAAGCTTTATTATTTATCTTAGATCTTCTCAGACCCAAACCTCCTTTTACCTTGGGCTGGGTCACTTTGTCCCAACCAACTAAGGCCCATTTCCTCTCGCCTTTTGCTCCTTCCCATAAAATTTTTTTGGCCATCTTGTCCAACTCTTTCCATATAGTATGTGGGGCAGCCAGGATAGAGAATTTATAAATTGGCATGGCCTGAATGACTGACTGTAGAAAAGTTAATCTACCCCCATAGCTTAACCATTTGTGAGACCAATGATTGATTCTATCCTTGATACAATCCAAAATATTCCTCCAGATCTCTATTTTTAGTTTTTTGAAGTGCAAAGGGACCCCCAAGTAAACCATTGGGAGAGAAGTCCTTGTGAATCCCAAGATCTCTAAGATTCTGCCCTGAAGCCTCTGATCAAGATTGAAAAAGACCACTTTGGATTTTTTATCATTGATGACTTGGTTTGAAGCCCTAAGGTAGACACTAAGAGTATCTCTGATCATTCTTGCTTCCCTGAAGCTGGCAACTCCCACCAATCCAGTATCATCCACAAACTGTAGGTGAGTCAAAACTTCCTCACCCACCTTGATACCTGTTAGCAAACCTTGCTGTCTTCTTCTCAAGAAAAGTCTACCTAGTCCTTCAGCCAATATGAGAAACAAATAGGGAGAGCAGGGATCCCCTTGACGAAGGCCACGGGTGGCTCCAAATGGTTGCGAGGGGAGACCCTTGATTAACACCGAGTATGTCGGAGTAGAGACACAACTCATGACCCATTCTATCCAATCTTGAGAGAAACCAAAGGCTGCCATCATCTTTGCCAAGAAGCTCCACTCCACCCTATCATAGGCCTTTGACATATCTAATTTTATGAACATTCCTTTATTACCAGAAGTTTGCATTGAATGGATTGCCTCCTGAGCTAGAACCACCCCATCCAGGATCTGTCTACCCTCAACAAAACCCCCTTGCTCTGAGGAGATAATGTTATGTAAAAGAGGTTTTAGTCGCTCAGCCATTACCTTTGTGATTATTTTATATATCACATTGCATAAGGCAATAGGTCTATAATCTGAAATATGAACCCCCTTCTCCCCTTTTGGAATTAAGGTGATGAAAGTATGATTTAATGCTTTAAGCATTCTTTTATTACCTCTGGACTCCTCTATAACAACCATTACATCCTCCTCCAAGTTATCCCAAAAGGCCTAAAAAACTCAATTGGAAAGCCATCTGGACCTGGAGTTTTTCCGGTGCTCATTCCAAAGACCACATCCTTCAGTTCCTCTCTTTCAATGGGTTTGAGAAGGGACTGATTTTCTTCTTCAGAGATAACAGAAGGTATGACATCAAGAACGTCATTTTGAGCCTCTTCATCTTGCACCATACTTTCCTTAAAAAGTTTAGAAAAATAATCCATTGCATGGGACTGCATACCGGAAGAGTATCAAAGGAGTGTCCATTCTCATCTTGAAGGGCTTCCATGTTATTCATCTGTCTCCTAGCACATGCAGTCCGATGGAAAAATTTGGTATTTCTATCACCTTCTAATAACCAAGTGGTTCTTGCTCTCTGTTTCCAGAAGGTCTCCTCTTGGTTGTCAATGTCCTCAACCGCTTTACGCAAGGCATCATCCTCGGCTTTGAGCTGCTCAGTAATTGTTCCTTCCCTAAATTGTCTTTGGACCTCATCCCATCTGGCCACCAAAGGAGCTTTTTGGACCTGGAAGTCTGTTTTGTTAGCTCGCCTCCAAAGTTTCAGTTGAGCTTTGACATGATGAAGTTGTTTGTGGAATCTAAACATTGCTGTCCCATAGGCTGGGCGGCCCTCTTCCCACCACTGAGGAATTTTCTTTCGAAGTTCCTCTTTTTGTAACCAAAAATTCTCAAATTTAAATGGTTTGTGATGCTGCCCTGTCTTAGTCCCTCCTTCCAACAAAATGGGAAAGTGATCTGAAACAGGACCCTCCAAAATCTGAAATTTTGTATTCCATTTTACAAATGCCTCCTCTGAAACCAAAAAATGGTCTAACTTTACCTTCCTGCTATGTGGCTCCCTCCTCTTATTAGTCCAAGTATAGTTGGTACCAGGGCCTTTGATATCCACTAAGTGTAAAGCCTGGACTTGAGCAATCATAAGTCGATCCCCTGGGTCCAAAATTGGGGTTCCCCCTTCCTGATCTCTAGAGGATAATTTAGCATTAAAGTCCCCAGCAATAATCCAGTCTAAATCTTCCCTTGAGATTCTCATGTTATGCACAACTTTCCATTGGAGCCACTGACCATCAAGGTTTTGAGCCCCATAAAAATTTGTGATTAAAACATGTTCAGCTGTGACATTATTCCTAAAATGTGATGTGAGAACACCCCTCCAGGCTAGATGTTCTATTGCAGTCCAATCAAGAGAGTTCCAAAGAGTAACAATCCCCCCTGAGGCCCCTTGGGCAGCCACATCCATATGACCAGCACCCCTCCAAATTCTGTTAACTATTTTACACATAAGATCTAACGACATTTTTGTCTCCTGAATAAGCAAAAAGTCTGTTTTACAGTTTTCTAAGAGTCTTCGAACAACAGATTGATGGGTTCTACTGTTTAAACCCCTAACATTCCATGATTGTATAATCATTAGTTACCTTGAGAGCAATAAGAATCTATTGGCCTCACCGATCCTCCAGTGATCAGTTTGTCTCCTTGAGCTGCTAGCAATTCCTTATTTGATTTTCTACCCACTCCTTGAGAGTTGCCATTCTTTGATCTCTTTTCCACCTGAGTTATCCCTAAAGTTGGCCTTTCTCTGTTCTTTTCTGCTATTCCCATGCTGACATCCTTGATCATTGGCTGCTCTTGGTTATGAACTATCAATGCCCCAACACTCTCAGACTTCGGTAACCCACTCGTGGTCAATTACCTGCTCTATGACGGGGGGAGAAGAAAGAGGAGCTTGAACGTGAATGTTATTATTTTCACTATTACCATCCACGCCTTCCATGAATTGTTCCTCTTGGTCCACTAGTGTCTTAAATATTTCATACCTATTGGCGGGTTTGAGGTGGGTTTGCTCCTTGCCATATTTTTTCTTTTGCCTTCTCCTTCTTTTAGGCTGTTCAAAACCATCTCTCTGAGCTTCATTGCCCTGGGAGGTATTGGCTTGTTCTTTGTTTATTGTTGCCTTACCCTCCTTAGGAAGATTCGACATTCCTAGAGGAGCCTCCATTTTTGTGGTCATATTATTTGGGCAAAATCGGGCCAAATGCCCGTGTTTGTGGCAAACTCTGCATCTAAAGGGCAGAGCCTCATAATCCAACTGTTGAATCCATGATAGTCCTGCAAGTTCAAGTTCCACCTCTACCGGGAGAGGCTGGCTAAGATCCATTTCCACACATATTCTTGCGTAAACAGCTGTGTTCCCTTCTATTGTGTCTTTGGAGACACCCAAATGTCTTCCAAGGGAATTACCGATCATCTCCAAAACCTGCTCACTCCAAAACTCCATTGGAAGTGCATACAGACGGATCCAGACCGGGACAGCAGTGGGTTCAATTCGGGGATCGAAACCCACTCTCCAGGGTTGAACAAATAAACCTGCTGGACCATAATTCCTCTTCTCTGATTCGAAAGCCCTGTTTCTATCGGCCAGAGAAGAAAAACTAACAATAAAATACCCATTGCTAATAAACCACAAAGAGTACTCACCATGAGGCTCCCAGTTTTGCCGGACCCAGGAGTGCAAAAAATTTAGGGTAGGGCGAATACCCATGAATTTGCAGATCAAATCGTGATTGGCTCTGTATAAGACTGTTTCTTCGACCATCCTTGGCTCAATGACAATCTTGGGCCATGAATCGGACTGTGGCAGGCATCCATTGACTCGATGCGCTGTTGATCTGTTTCCCACAGCCGTAAAGAGCATTTTAAAGGTAGATCTTTGAGCTTCGTCCGTCTTGGATGGAGATTTATCTTTTAGCATATCTGCATAAGAGCTATTCCTCCCTAGGAGAGGATCCGGGAGAAGTCCCCATTGGACCCTCCTGGAGCAGCAATCTTGCCTTCAGATCCACAGTAACCAGAAATCTCTTCGAAAACCCAACCGATGCCCTAGATTTTCCTTAGCTTCAGAAACCCTAGTTCATCACTTCCCGCCTCAAAGACTCACATAAAAGTAATATATTGAAATGAAGCAAAGTGTATCATTCTCCATGGTTATATTTGCAAGAAAAGGATAAGGTCATTCTCCATGGTTATATTTGTAAGAAAAGGACAAGGTCTTACTTGCTTTCAAAAGATTTAAATTTTAGAAGTAGAGGCAAAGTTTAAAAGTTATTATTATAATATTTTTTAAAATATTATAATATAACTAAGGTTAAGGTTTAAAATGTGCCATTGAAAAATCAAATTTTACACCGTCGACGTTTGAAATATACAATTAAAGTACATATTTAATGAAGGGAAAATACCTCATTAAGGTAGAGGTTGAACGTTGAGCGCAATCGATCCATTCACATTTCATAAAGGGAGAAGAAGAAAAAGATAGAACACACATTCATTTTAGGGTAGAAGCAAGGAAATAAATCAAAGTACATGCCTTCATTGTTCTAAGCAGGCGACTAGCTCAGCCAAAGCTAAGGCGTTGGCAGATAAGAGGTCAGGGGGTCGATTCGTGACAACTCCATTTTTGTTAGGATTTTGATCAAGGAAGAAGTTTGTCAAAGCAATAAGGAGTATGCAGGATTAATTTTTTGTGTGGGTGGCTAGCTCATGCAGCAACCTAGCTTTCTCTAGGATGTAGGCAAGCAAGAGGTGGTAGGTTCAATTCACAGCGGCTACATTGGTAAGGGTATAAATGTTTTAATTAATTTTCTATGGTATGCGTTGATTAGGGAGTCATAAGGTTGTGTTAAAGGTTTGTTCCTTTTTGCATATAGAGAGTCATAAGGATGTGTTAAAATATTTTTTATCTTGCAAACTAGGAGTTATAAGGGTATGTTTTAAAATATTTTAGTTTGAAAAATATAAGTCATAAGGGTGTGTTTTATAAAGTTTTTATTTTGCAAATAGTATAAAGAGGAAATACAAAGGAGATATTTTTGCATGTGAGAATAGGAGGTATAAGGTGTATGAAAGTGAAATTAAAATTGTATAAATTGTATTATGCACTTAGGATTTTGGATGATTATAAGGTACATTATTGATATTGAAAATTATTTGTGCCTTTTACAAGTAGGAGTTATAAGGTGTTATTGTGGTTTGATTTTTGGTTGTAATTTTTTGTATGGTGAAAAGAAAGTTTGAGGGGTTTTGATAATTGTTAATGCCCTATATTTTGAGAACAAAAGGAGAGTCATTGAGCATCATTTTCATATTTCATTGTGCACATATTTTTGAGAAGAAATTTAATGTTGATGGTTTGAAAGAGAAATCTACTAACTAGTTTTGAAGTGGCACTTTGAAAAGGGAATTATTTTGAGATAGGTTTTTGAGGGCACATCTTCATAAAAGAAATTTAAGAGGTATGGTGATATTATTCCTTCTTTAAGGTATTTAATTGAGCAAATATTTCTAAATCATAAGGTGGATAAATAAGGATTATATATATGCATTGTTGGAAATATTTATGTTAGGGTTTGTGAATAAATTGTGCTTCATTGTTAAATGAGATTGGAAACACATGTGCTATGGTTTGTGAATAAATTGTGCTTCATTGTTTGAATGAATTTGTGAAGTTGTTGAGCATGTGTTATGAGAATTTTTTAGCATGTTTTATGAGCAGTTTTGAGCATATGTTATGAGAAGTGTTGAGCATGTGTTATGAGAAGTTTTGAGCAGTGTTGAGCATGTGTTATGAGCAGTTTTGAGCATGTGTTATGAGCAGTTTTGAGAATGTATTAGAGTATAGTTGAGATGAAAATGAGCATATTAGAGTAGGATTGTGAGTTGTTTTGAGCAGGAATTTTTGATAAGGCTTGTGAACAGTTCTAAGCAAGATTTATGAGCAAGTTTGAGGTAGACTTGTGAGAAGGTGTGAGACATATCAGTATAGGTAGTTGAGTAGATTTGATCAGAGTTGTGAGTGGATTTTATCATATTTGAGAGTAGGCTTTGGAGCTAACCAAAGCAAAGGGGATAGATTTATCCTATGGATAGAGGTCCACAAACCAGAGTAGTGGGGTTTGAGTTCTCCTATGGATAGAGGTTCACGAAATTGAGCATAGGGGATTGGTTTCTCCTTTGGACAAAGGTCCATAAACATTATAATAGGGATTTAGTTCCCAAGATATTTGTTGAGAAAATTTATAAGAAATATTTTCTCCATGGACGTAGCCCAGGGTGAACCACGTTAAATCCATGTCTCTAATGTGTGTGATGATTTGTGCTTATTTATTGCCTTGATATTATTGTTGTTATTATTTGGATTGAAAAGTAAAAAATTCTATCTTATACTTTTCACCCCCCCTATTACTATAAGCTTGTGTTCTTCATGACAATGCTTTATATAAATTTGGAGTGTTTTTTCCTCTATGGTAGAAATAGGTTTTTTTAATCCATAATATTTGTCATTTCAATATTTAAGTTTTATTTTTTTTGTATGTAAAATTAGTTTATGTTTCTCTTTATCTGGTAAAATAACAAAAAGTAAATAAGAAACTAGTTTTAGCACTTTAATAATTTAAGGGACCAAATAAATATTCAAGCTTTAACATCAATTCAAAATTGCATATAACTAAATTTAATACTTATTTGACGCATCCTTCTTACACCCTTGAAACTTGAAAAAATAAGAAGAAAATCATCATTTAATTTACCATAAAAAAGCAAAAGCATTTTAGTTTTAGTTTTGGATTGTTGTATTTGTATGTTGCATTAGGGCTAGATTATGGTTAAGCTTAGTCAAAGAAGCAACTTAGGAGAAATGTAGGTGTTCTTCAATAGTTTCATCAAACATTAAGCTATAAGCTAAAACATTTTCTATAGCCTTAAGGTGAGATTATGGAAAGACATGGTGGATCTCATAAGAGGCCCTTCATGATCTTTTCCCCTTCTCATGTTTTCGTAAACCCGACATGAACATCACCATGGGTATCAATATCTTCTTTGGCTAAGCTAAACATTAATTAAACTAAAATTTATCAAACTTTAATCAATACTAATTAATATTATTTATTTAGAGTAAATCACATTAAATCTAGATAACAAGAACATAACCAATTGATAGTCCTACTAAGGGTCCTTATGATCCTTTAAGTAACTACCTTACAAGTAACAAGCTACTCAATTGTATTTGGTATATAATGAGCTTGGGCCACCAACTTACCACATAGGGTCTCATGCATACTTATGTGTAGGAAGGAGTATATTACAATGGGATATTAAGAGTCATAATGAGGTATACTATTACCCCTCACATACCATCTTGGCCATGTATCTAGTCAATCACTTCCACATATCATTTTTAACCTACATATACAATTTATCTCATGTACTATTGGGTATATAAATAGGATTCAAGTATATACATAGACCTTAAGTATATAGGGAAGCTACTAAGGTATATGGGCTAGAATTAGTATATCGAGAGAAAGAGATATAAGGTTTCTAAAAAATATTTTTTCTTTAATTAGCTTTATAAAATTTAAAACTTAATTAATCTAATCCTCTCCTTCCAAAACCATAACTAAGAGGTTCTACCCAACCCATAGTGTTACTCATCAATTGGCCATTAATCCTAACCCTCTAGTGGAAGGTCATGATGACCAACCCACTTTTAAAGACTTAATATTTGAGTAAAAATAAGATATTTATACACCTTCAGGTTCTTTAAGACCTATCTATGATAAGCAAGGAAGAGTGGTTTTTTTAATTCGCAACTCACATGGGTTACTTTTTATACAAGCATAGTAATTTTGTGGAACCATTTTTAAGGAATCTCATGGTACCCTAGGCATATCTATATGGGAAGGTTTTTTCATGGACCATCCATAACAACCTTGCTCAACCCTTTTCCCTATAAACCAATTGGATTTATAAATGCAAATGTGAATGCATAAATTTCTAATTTTTTTGATTCAAATCCTCCTATCATCACTACTTCCATAGATGTTGGGAGGAAAATCCTCCCACCATATGTGGAATTCCACTAATATTTGTCTACTCTTGAATAATTATTATAGGGCAATGTAAGTTGTCTTGTATTTCAACAAGTAGGTACAAGCTACATCCTTGATTAGGTTGTATCATTGAGTGTCCCAGTTTCTAATCCTTAGGTAAACAACCTTCATTCTAATCTTACAAATTTAAGTAGAGGTTTCATGTAAATCCCTAATCCCTTAATATATCCTCCTTTATATTCTAATCCTTTCATCTCAAATACTTTAGAAATAAGTCATACTATGCCAAGTTAAAAATCATACACCAGAGTGTATCAATATCCTTCTTATATCCATAATCAAATTCCTTCTATCTCTCAACACATACCTATTGTGCCATCAAATCCTATCTCTTTCAAACTTCAAACTCTAACTTCTCAACTAAAGCTATTGACACAATAAATGACCATCATCCAAGTATCTTATTTTAGTCACAAGTACTCTTATAATGAATTTTGTAACCAATAATTAGATTATTTTATAATTAGTCATCCTTTTCCTCCCAATTTAGAAACTCCTAAGTTTCAAATATATAAAGGGAAAGAAGATTCTGCCAACCATCTTAAGTTGTTCAAAATCCCTTGTAGCGATATTTATTATTATGAAACATTGCTACTCAAGATATTCCCTAAGAGCCTTATTGGTGCTACCTTGGAATGGTACTACTAAATACCAAAGCATTCATTGAAGGAATTTAGAGACCTTGTTAAGATGTTTTTCAAGCAATTATTTGACTACATTGAGGAAAAGGTGATGACTAGTGACGTATACCAACTCAATAAATCCAAATATAAGAAATTTTCCAACTTCTTAGCAAGATGGTGATCCCTATTATGGATAATATAGTATGTTCCTCCACCTAGATACCTTCTAGACATATTTATAGGAGACCTTAATGAGCACTTGGCCTTCTATTTAAAGATAGATAATGTGTATTCTTTTAAAGATGCAATTGACATGGTCAAGAGAGTAGAGACAACCCTTGTCAAAAGAGGGAAATTAAAAACCAAATTCCATAAGGAAGAAGATAAGTCTTCCTCTAACATCAAGGGGTAGTACAAAATACATATACATTATAGGAAATGGAGTCAAATACTCACGCTTAACCAACAACAATAGTGCTATAACAAACCTATAAAATCTTGTCTTAGGTAAGCCACAATAATATAAATATAAGAGGAAGTACTAATTGGAAAAACCTCTTACAACCAACTAGATCAACTCTTGAAAGTAAATTATGGAGTTTCCACCTTGCAAGTGTTTAGAAACCAGAAGGGAAAAAACTCCTTGGTTTCATCCTAATGAGTAATTAGCCTTCCACCATATGAATGGTCATGTGACCTATAAATACATGAGCCTTAGAAACCTAATCCAAGGCTTAAATAACAAATTTCAAGTTATTTAGTAACTTTGATTATCATTTTTCTTCTAATAAATATCTTATAATTTTTCAAAACCTACTACCCAGTGTTAATTAGAATTAAAATATAGTGAAACATTGACTATAGAAACATACCACCTCCAAACTGAGGGATGGTTGGAGTTATCCATTCTTATAATCATATATCTCACATTTTTGTTGTATATAGATAACAACACAAGAATATATCATCTAATCAACCTCCTAAACCTCCTTTGTTCCTTTGCATTAAAAAATTTCTTCCCTCGAAGGAGCTCAATTAATCATCTAATTAGGATCTAAGTCTAAGGTTACTTATTTTATTCATCAAATTGAGAGTACCCTAGACAAAATCTTTCTTGATCTTCTCAAGACCTATCTAGCTTGTAGATACATCTTACTTAAAATTTGAGCAAACAAGTTGCTCCTTGAGAACATAACTTGAATGATCTTACTTCCATAGTAGGATCCATGTGAGTTAACCATGAAATAATATTAATCTAAAAAATGATATCCCTAAATATTATATTGTTAAATATCTCTCATTATATATCATAGGCTATGTTGACAATAAATTCATCAAGTGTATCTTAGTTGATAATGATTTTGGTCTCAACTATTGTAGCCACATTAGTTATTTTGGGCTAAGTAAACAAGTTTTGAAAAAATAAGGGATTTTCATAATAGGGATCATGAGGGTAGTGCCACTATATTCCTAACCCTTATATTCAATCCCCACATATTCGACACCCTCTTCTATGTCATGTTGTGTGACTTAGCTAACAACATTATTTTTTGGAGGCCATGGATCCACGAGATGTGGGTTGTCCCTTAAACTCTTTATCAGTTCCTTAAATATGAATATAGGATTGAGAATTATCATATTCCATCCAGCCTTGATCCCTTTTCCTAATATATAGTTTGAACACCAAGAAAACATTTAAAATTTTTATGCACATTAAAATAGTTAACAAAATCAAAATCATAATTCAATCAAATAAATTCTAATTGTCTCCCACTATAGTGGCAAACATGCTCATTGACACATCATACTTTTTTGGATACTATATTGTATGAGATAAGACTATTACAGTAGGGGCATGTGGGTTATCAATTTATAGGGACTCATTGCTTTGGGTGCACTAAAATGCATTGTAGACACCTAATTTTGAACATAGTTCTAATCTTAAATCTTGCCAATCCCTCCTTCAATAAGCCAATGAATCAACAAAATTGAATCAATCATCTATGTGCCCAAATTTGGAGTATTTAGTACTCCAAAATTGAAAATGCCAATGCTTGATTTAAATCACCACTAGTGCTTTCATGAACCCAAAAGTGGTTTTACAAAATTTTAACTTTTTGACCTTTGTCTTCCAAAATTGACCTCTAATAATCATGTTAGTAAAAGTGCCAACTCAAAGGTGTCATTAATGTTTTTTCCCACCAGTGCTTTTGAATATCATGTACCAAAACTAAGAAATTTTATTACTGGTACCTTCTAATACAACCTAATTAATGGATCCAATCCCTAAGATCTAATTCATAGATCCAAATAAAAATCCTAAATCAAAGATTTACTATTTCTAATCTTCCTCCATTAATGACATCTTTATCCTATTTCCAATTCTTACCATATTCAATCCTATCAACTTTAATGCAATCCTTCTCCCAAAGGATCCATGGATTCCTATAAAAGAAACACTTGGGAGAGCCTAATCCATGGTATTTTGAAAGTAACAAAATTCTACCAAAATCTCTGTAGAACCATAAGAATTCATATTCATTCATGGAAAGGTTATGCCATAATCTTGCCACTATCTTGTGAAGGCCATCCTTCAAGCTTTCAAGCTTTTGTTCTTTCAAGAACTCAAGCATCAAGTATCCAAGCATTAAATCCCTCAAGCATTAAAAATTTAAGCCTCCAAGCTTAAGCTCTCAAGTGTCTATAATCAAACTAGAAAGCTTCCAATAACTTTCACAACGGAAAATAACCTTAACATATTGGGTTATGGTATTTAATCTTGCTTGCTTTTGAAACTCTTTTGCTTTGTATCTCTAAGATTTGATCTTGGTGCATATTATCTAACATTAATGATCTCATTTGCATCTAGTTTTATCTCTTATTTTATCATTTGATATTTATTTTAATCACTAAATATTTATTTTTGTCATTTAGTAGATCTCTGTACTCCTAATTCAAATGCCTCCATCAACTTAATCATTAAGCAATTTATTCTTGCATTTAATATTCCTTAATTTTTTTCCAAAGTGAAAGCACTGCTAGATTTTAGGCCCAATGGCACTATCATGCTCTAGTTTTACATAAACACAGAGAGCAAAAGCATAATTTATTAGATACAATTATTGATGACACTATTTCTCATCCTATGGTATGTTTTCTAGGAGTATTTATTACATGCACCTATCATTTTTATCATTTTCTTATCTGTCTGAATAGGGGCTTTATTACTATCCATAGAAGTATGATATTCTTCTTTAGCTCAAGAAGACCCTTTTTTTGCTAATCATATCCTTTTCTATGTGTTTTGTAGAAATTTAAAAGCACCATTAGCAAGTAAAAGCACTAACAATACTTTATATAAATTTGGAGTGCTTTTGCCTCTGTGGTATAAATAGTTTTTTTAATCCATAATCTTTGTCATTTCAACATCTAGGATTTATTTTTATTTTTTGTATGTAAAATTATATTATGTTTGCTCTTTATCTGGTAAAATAACCAAAAGTAAAGAAGAAACTAGTTTTAGCACTTTAATCATTTAGGGGACAAAATAAATATTCAAGCTTTAACATCAAATAAAAATTGCATATAACTTAATTTAATACTTATTTGATGCATCCTTCTTACACCCTTGAAACTTAAAAAAAATAAAAAATCATCATTTACTTTACCATAAAAAAGCAAAAGCATTTTAGTTTTAGTCCTTGATTGTTGTATTTGTATGTTGCATTAGGGCTAGATTAGGGTTAAGCTTAGTCAAAGAAGTATCTTAGGAGAAATGTAGGTGTTCTTCAATATTTCCATAAAAAATTAAGTTGTAAGCTAACAATTTTTCTATAGCCTTGAGGTGAGAATATGGAAAGACATGGTGGATCTCATAAGAGGCCCTTCATAATCTTTTCCCCTTCTCATATTTCCATAAACCCGACATGAACATCACCATGGGTCTCAATATATTCTTTGGCTAAATTAAACCTTAATTAAACTAAAATTTATCAAAATTTAATCAAGACTAATTAATATTATTTATTTAGAGTAAATCACATTAAATCTAGATAACAAGAACATAACCAATTGATAGTCCTACTAAGGGTCCTTATGATCCTTTAAGTAACTACCTTACAAGTAACAAGCTACTCAATTGTATTTGGTATATAATGAGCTTGGGCCACAAAATTACCACATAGGGTCTCATGCATACTTATGTGTAGGAAGGAGTATATTATAGTGGGCTATTGAGAGTCATAAGGAGGTAAACTATTACCCCTCACATACCATCTTGGCCATGTATCTAGTCAATCACTTCCACATATCATTTGTAACCTACATATACTATTTCTCTCATGTAGTATTGGGTATATAGATAGGATTCAAGTATATATAGCCCTTAAGTATATAGGGAGGCTGCTAAGGTATATAGGCTAGACTTAGTATAGGGAGGCTGCTAAGGTATATAGGATCTTCTTTTAGTCATAAGTACTATTATAATGAATTTTTTAACCAATACTTAGATCCTTTTATAATTAGTCATCCTTTTCCTCCCAACTTAGAAACTCCTAAGTTTTAAATATATAAAGGGAAAGAAGATCTTGCCAACCATATTAAAATGTTCAAAATATCTTGTAGCAATATTTCTTATGATGAAACATTGCTACTCAATAAATTCCCTAAGAGCCTTATTGGTGATACCTTGGAATGGTACTCCTAAATACCAAGGAATTCGTTGAAGGAATTTAGAGACCTTTTAAAGATTTTTTTCAATCAATTATTTGACTACATTGAGGAAAAGGTGATGACTATTGACCTATACCAACTCAAGAAATCCAAAGATAAGAAATGTTCCAACTTATTAGCAAGATTATGATCTCTATTATGGATAATCTAGTATGTCCCTCCACCTAGATACCTTCTAGACATATTTATAGGAGACCTTAATGAGCACTTGGCCTTCTATTGAGAGATGGATATTGTGTCTTCTTTTGAAGATACAATTTACATGGTCAAGAGAGTAGATACCACCCTTATCAAAAGAGGAAATTAAAAACCAAATTCCATAAGGAATAATATAAGTCTTCCTATAACCTCAAGGGGTAGTACAAATACATATACATTATAGGAAATGGATTCAAAGACTCACGCTTAACCAACAACAATAGTGCTATAGCAAACCTATAAAATATTGTCTTAGGGAAGCCACAATAATATAAATATAATAGGAATTACTAATTGGAAAAACCTCTTACAACTATCCTAGATCAACTTTTGAAAGTATAATTATGGATTTTACACTTTACAAGTGTTTAGAAACTAGAAGGGAAAAAACTCCTTGGTTTCATCCTATTGAGTAATTAGCCTTCCACCATATGAATGGTCATGTGACCGATAAACTCATGAGCCTTAGAAACCTAATCCAAGGCCTAACTAACAAAGGTCAATTTATTTAGTAAATTTGATTCTCAATTTTCTAATAAAGATCTTAGAATTTTTCAAAACCTACTACCCAATCTTAATTAGAATTAAAATATGGTGAATAACATTCACTATAGAAACTTCCCATATCCTAACTAAGGGATGGTTGGAGTGATCCATTATTCTAATAATATATCTCACATTTGTGTTGTAGATAGGTAAAAACACAAGAATATATCATCTAATCAACCTCCTAAACCTTCTTTGTTCCTTTGCATTAAAAAACTTCTTCCCTTGAAGGAGCTCCATTAATCATCTAATTAGGATCTAAGTCTAAGGTTACTTATAATTTTATTCATAAACTTGAGATTACCCTAGACAAAATATTATTTGAGCTTCTCAAGACCTCTCTAGCTTGTAGAAACATCTTACTTAAAATTTTGATCAAACAAGTTGTTCCTTGAGAACTTAACTTGGATGATCTTACTTCCATAGTAGGATCCATTGGAGTTAACCGTGAAATAATATTAATCTAAAAAATGATATCCCTCAATATTATATGGTTAAATATATCTCATTATATATCATAGGCTATGTTGACAATAAATTCATCAAGTGTATCTTAGTTGATAATGATTTTGGTCTCAACTATTGTAGCCTAAGATTCATTAGTTATTTTGGGCTAAGTAAACAAGTTTTAAAAAATACAATCTGTTATAAGGGATTTTCATAAGAGGGATCATGTGGGTAGTTCCACTATATTCCTAACCCTTAGATTCAATCCCAACATCTTCAACACCCTCTTCTATGTCATGTTGTGTGACTTAGCTAACAACATTATTTTTTGGAGGCCATGGATCCACGAGATGTGGGTTGTCACTTAAACTCTTTATCAGTGCCTTAAATATGAATATAGAATTGAGAATTATCATATTCCATCTATCATTTATCCCTTTGACTACTACCAAGTGATTCAAGGTTGAAATCCCTAAAGATCATCTTTGTCCTTCTCTAAATTCATCTCATGAATCTTCTTATTTTCTTCTTCGTAGATTTTCATTATTGATGCATAAGGTATCCCATCTTAAATAATCCACCTAATAATATACCTAAGGTTTAAAAATATAATACAATCAACAATAATAATAATCAAATCATCCTAGACCTAGCAAAGCTTCTCCCATCTCCTTGAATCTTATGCTTACCTTCTAGCAGTAAGGGTAAAACAATATAAATGATAATTTGCTCCTTAATTTGTGTTGATACTATCAATTATGAGAAAATCAATGGCAGTATCCCTTTACCAATTTAAATATAGTATACTTCATGCTTATTATCAAACTCATATGCCATTCCTAAGTAGATGATTTTTAATATGGAATATCAATGTAAAGAACTAGGCCTATATGAGTAGGAAATCAAAGATACCCTATAGACCAATGCCTAGCAAAGATGCTATGGGATAGGTTATATTACCAACCATAGTCATCCCTTATCATTACCTTCTTTTTCTGACAACAAATATGAAGTTAATATTCCTACTAGAACATACCATGATGATAATATTTATTTAAATAAACTAGTCTAGGACGAAGGATGATAATGGGTCATCATTCCTCACAGATCCTATCCTTTCTTAGTTACCTAATATATTAGTATCTTCTAATCCTAGGTAATTATAAGCTAATTATTGATAAAGATAATTGTGAGATAGAGGATGTCTTGAATCATCCTCCTTGAGATGGTACCTCTGACTATCTAAGACAAAATGACTTATCTTTTGATGAATATTTTTTCCAAATCATGAATGTCACTATATTATAGCCAATCAACAATAATAATCCAACCCTATGTATTATAGTTCTTAATATCATAGAAGTGCTATTGAATCCTCAATTATAAGATAATCCTTATATTCTGATTGAGAAAATCATAGTTATAAATATTAGGACTCCTGAAGATCCAAAATTCCTTAATGTAGACAAGGTCTTGAACCTAACCAAGTGTGATGAATATACCAATATTTTGATAGAGTTCAAAGATATATTTTCTTAGTTCTAAATTGATATGACAAGTCTTGATTCATCTCTTGTGGTTCACCACCTAGTCATCACTCTTGGTTGAAAACTTGGAAAGCAAAAATTATGAAAATGCATCTAACAGTTGCTTTGATTGTCAAATAGGAACTCCAAAATCTCCTCAATGTTATATTCATAAAATAAATTGACTATTCTAACTATATATTTAATGTTGTCCCTATTTATTAGAAAATACATAGTAAGTGTGCATTAAATTCTAGAACATAAATAATTCATGTGCCAAGGATGACTTCCCTCTACCCAAGATTGACATGATCACTGATTTCACTATAGGATGTGAACTGTTATCTTTAATGGATGGATTCTTAGGCTATAATAAGATCAAATTCACTCTTTATGACTAAACCAAAATAAATTTCACCACACCATGGGGAACCTTCTACTATCAAGTCATATTTTTGGGCTGAATAATGTAGGAGCTACCTAAATATATCCATGGCATACATATTTCATGACATGATGTATGTCATCATGGAGGATTATATCAATAATTTTCTTGGTTAGTATTTAAATTGAGAAGATCATGTTTGATACCTAAGGCACATATTTGACTGGTTGTGGGAGTACAAGGCATGCCTAAAGTCTTAAAAATATAATTTGGATTTACATTAGTAAAATTGTTGGGATTCAATATATCCCAACATGGCATCAAAGTTGATCCTCACAAGATGTCAACTATTGCTGATATGTCATCCCTTAAACTCTAACATAACTTAGGAGTCTCTAGGGTAAAATTTAGGCCATTTAGAGATTCATATCCTAGCTAGCCATCAAGTGTTTAACTTTTACCAAGATTTCAAGGAAGGATGAAATATTCAAATGGGACAGTAATTGTCAAGTAGACTTTGATACTCTTTGTGATAAGGAAAAAGAGAATCTTATGAATGGCCTTTTGGGGGATCTTCCATGATTCTATTACATTTATGTCACTTTGGGGGTAGTTTTTGTGCACTTCATATTTGAAATATTAATTGAAGAACATCTAAGTTTCTCTTAAGATACTTATTTTTCTAAGCTTAACCCTAGTACAACATACAAATGCAATAAACAAGGCCTAAATATAAAGTGAATTTTGATTTTGATGAGGAAATAAATGATAATTTATTTCAAGGAAAGGGTGTAATAAAATATAGCAAACAACTCCTAGATACAACTATATGCTTTTTTGATTAAATTCTAAAGCTAAAAGAATAAATTGGTCCCCTATGTGATTAAGCTAGTTCCTTCTTTTCTTTTGTTTATTTGTCAGATATATAGAAAATATAACAAATCTAATAAGAACAAATATAATTTGAGTCTTAAATATTTAAATGTAAAGTTATGGGGTAGAAAAACCTATTTATACGACAAAAATAGGAGTTTTATCAGTCTACAAAAGCTCCTTTTGCTCTTCTACTTGTTAATGAAACTCTTGATTAATCTAAAAAATAGACAAAAACAAATAGGATCAATGGTAAATCTGGCAAAGAATAGTCGAATACCTTGAACAACAATTAGGTCTCTATTTATATAGATAAAAATAAATAAAATTATAAAATGAATGAAATAAATGCTTAGTGGAAAAAGTACCATAGGCTTGGCGATAGTGTTGTCAATGATTTTTCTCTATGTAAACTAGAGGGTGATAGTTCCATCAACTTATAGTATAGTATGGATTTCTCTTTTGAGAGTAGAACAACAAGATTACATGCAAGATAAGATAAAGTTATTATTGCAATAATAAAGCTAATATTAAATGCAAGATAAGATAAAGTTATTTTTGCAATGATGAAGATAATATTAAATGCTATATTACTTTTTGATACTTGAATGCTTAATCTTGAGATATTGGTTTTTGATGTTTTGAGACTTCATTGCTTGAATGTTTGATATTTCTTGATCGGAGACTTTCTTGGATGCTTATATACTTGCAATAATGCTTGGATAGATCTTGTAAGTAATAAGAGCTATATTTCTTGGAAATATTACCTTCACAAGACTATGATAAAATTTTAGCATAATATTACCATGGAAATGAAAAATTCCTATGATTCTAGAGAGATTTTTGTAGAATTTTATTTCCTTAAAATTATTTATAAAATGGCCACCTCAAGTGTTGGCTTTATACAAAGCCATGACTCCTTGGGGGAAGAATTTCATTGAAGATGATAAGATTAGAGATGGCAAGAATTTGAAAAGAGATAAAAAATTTATTAACAAAAGAAGCTGAGAATGGGAATTTGTAGCTTTGGGATTTCTATAGGAGTTATGGATTAGATTTTTGGAATCTTGTTCATTAATGGTGGATGATTTGAGAAGGAAAAAAGTATTTTTTTATTTTTATTTTGGTGCATGATAGTCAAAATCACTAGTAGCACTTTCACCTTATGACCATTAGAGGTCAAAAATGGGTAGGAAAGGGTCAAAATTCAAATTTTATCAAAAGCACCATTGGTGCTATTGCTCATGCCCTAACACTTTCACTACTAGAGTAATAAATGCTTAAAATTTTAGCATAAGGAAGGTTGATTTAGTTTATTTGATTGAAGGGTTTGACCAACTTGAAGATTAACCCTATATGTAAGATTGGGTGTCTACATTTCCTCCTTTTTGATGCATTTAATTCATAATAAATGCATAGAAAAATAACATAGATATTCTAATTTTGAGAAAGGAATATTTTCTATTGCTCATGGTTGATGATGCTATGATTTTTTTCTCAAAAGTGATGTTAAAATTTATATTTTAGGTTGTATTAAATGCTACTATGCCCTAGTGTACCTGCTCAAGTTTAGGAGAAAAAATCAAGTTGGCTAAGGAAACTTGATTTGATTATAATCCACACTAGTGCAATGATTAGAAACTAAGGATAAAAAATAGAAAAAATCATAGGAGGAAGGGGGTGGGGTACAAGGGTTGAGGGGTAAGAATAATTTCATTTTCACCATGCAAAGGAGAAGAAAGGAGCTTTGGAGTATTTATAGCAACCAATTTTATAATG
This sequence comes from Wollemia nobilis, assembly GCA_028583015.1. Classification (NCBI taxonomy): domain Eukaryota; kingdom Viridiplantae; phylum Streptophyta; class Pinopsida; order Araucariales; family Araucariaceae; genus Wollemia; species Wollemia nobilis. The sequence continues at coordinate 3,996,842 of JAQPPZ010000689.1, read as the reverse complement.
GCACAACATGTGTATCCACTATACTAAGTAATTAGATGAGGGCATCCTTAGCTAGATGAGTAGTGCTAGTAGTGTTATGTATAAAGAAACCAATCCCTAGGTTAGAAAAATTCCTTGCAAAGCATTTTAAAAATTAATGGTAGTAATTTTATGCAGTGACAATATTTTTGTGTGATAACTTTTCATGTCGATGGTACTTTTGTGCCTTGATCATGCTTTGGCCATGTGTCAGTGCTTTGTATTGGAGTTTATTACATTATTTGGTACCTTGAAAATACTTTGTAAATATTTTTAAATACTTTGTGTAAAGGGTAAATGTAAATATTTTTCATTTAGAAATCATTAGAGGTTTGTCATTATTCAAGATTCAATAAATATATTTCTTCTATGAGAAATATAGTCGTAACTCCTATGAGTTTGAGGAGATGAAGAGTTAGTTGAAGTTGAAAAGTCATGTCTTTGTAAAGGTTATTAATCAAGGTAGCTTGTAAAGAAAATATAATGATGAATATATTGTAGTACATCATTTGTATTGGAATACTTTTTTTGTAATCCATGGGAATATAGTGAGTTTGTTTATTTTCTTGAATACTTATGTATCTCATTTTTGATATATTGTGTGAGAACTTTGATCATTTAATATTGTTGAAACTAGCTTATATGCTAGAAATGGTATTACAGTCACATTGGAGGAAGAGAGAGATGTTGGGAATATCAAATTTGAGCGAGTGCTATGGTAAGTAGGAAGCAAAATGGTTGATAGAAACCATTGGAAGAAGCTACATTTATAAGCATTATATTATTTTTCAGAGCAATGTTGAAAGAAGCACCCAAGTTTTTTAGGGATTAATAACATTATCAAGTGTAGAGAAGAAAGTTAAAGAAGAGTACAACAAAGGAGAAGACAACCTAAAGTTAATCAAGTAGAGCTATGGTAAAGTAAAGAAACTAGCGATGAGCTAAGAGAAACAAAGGTGAGAAAGAGACTTTGAGGATTAAGAATAGTAAAGAAAGTGGCCTGTTGATAAATTCCAAAAAAAAATTAGAGTTGATGGAATATTAACATTGGAGAATTTTATTAAAGTAGGTGTAGGAAGGACCAAGAAGGGAAGAGGCCCTACAGGCCAAAATAATTTTTGTCTAAACCATACATTTTAGAAGAAGTAACCTCCATAACTTGTGTCTAAGGAAAGTATTGAAAACAAATGTTGACATAATTGAAATGTTTTAAAATAAGCAAATAACCTTTGAATTTGAAATAAAATAAAATAAAGGTATAGGTAAATTTATTAAAATTATTAAATGTGCAGACATTACATTGATTTATAGTTGGCACCTATTAAGATTATTTTTTATTAAAATATTGAGAAGTTGAATCATATTTGATAAAATACGAAGGAGAAAGTAAATAAAAGTTCTCATGTGTCTTATGAGATATATTATGGATAAAGTATTATTAAGGGAATATTTAAAACAATATTTCTAGAGAGGAGCATCAAGAAAGGAAAAACAAACAAATTGTTGAGAATGCCTTATAAGGTACATATTTTTTCTCCACTTATATTCATTGGAATATTAAAGAAAAATAAATAGGAAGACAAAAGGAATTCAAATTTGTGAAGATGTTTTTGATAAATTTTAAAAAAGGAGGCAAAGAAAAATTTGTGAAGAAACTCAAAATTGAAATTAAGGCAAAGACAAAGACAATCAAAAGTGATAAAAGAAAGAAAGAAAATTTGAAGAAAGATTTTTTTTGAAAAATAATTATGGAGTTAAAAAAATTTCTACTTGATAATTAAAATAATTTTTCAAACATCCCCTCATCCAAGAAAATTATAAAATAATCTAGATCAAAATTTTTGAAGAAATTTAGAAAGACTTTGTTAGTAATTCTACTTGTGAGAATAATTTTAAAACATCATGGCAAATAAAAAAATATTCCTCTTAGAATGTTAGTTACCAAAGGGACCAAACTTTCAATCATCAGAAAACTTAACTCGGAAAAATAATATGAAAGCAATACTTATCATCAGAAAACTTTGGAAAATAGTAACTAGAGATAAACAATTTCTAGAAGATGTTGCAGGAAGACAAAAATATAAAGATAATATGAGAAAGCATTGATTCTAATAACATTTGGGATATTATATTAATAACAAATAGATATAAGTGAGATCAATACTTCGAAAGATGCTTGGGATAAAATATGCATCATATTTGAGGGAAAAAATGAACTCACTAATTTGTACTTACAATCATAATTGTATTTGCTAAAAGTTCAAAATGGTTAAAACATAGAACTTTTTCTTAGAAGGATAGAAAATTTAAAATCAAATCTATAAACAATATGAGAGAAAGTAGAAGAAAAGTTTCTTGTCCAAGTTCACTTAAAGGACTTCCAGAACCATTCAAAACATTAGTTACATCTCCCCAAGTGTCAAATAGAAGATTGTTATTTGATGAATTGGTTAATATTATTTAAGAATATGAAATAGAAAACCAAGTAAAATATGGAATGGAAGATAATGTTTTCATTTTAGTAAAAATTAAATCTTCTACTTCATCATCACAAAATCAACCTAAATGGAAAACATATATTGTCATATATGTAACGAAGAACACATCACTAGATTTTGTAGATTTAATTCACTCAATCAATGGAATAAAATTCCTAGACCTTTTCAAAGATATCAACAAAGACAATATGAATCAAATCAATAAAAATGCACATGAACACAAAAACAAAATCAAAAATGCAAAAATAAAAAGGACATGTGGCTCAAGAAGTACAAGAAATAGAGTATAGTGATGAGGAAGAGCATAAACCAACTCATAAAACACTTATGGAAAAACAACGATAAGTTTATCCATCTTTGATAAAGATAGTTTCGAAGATGTTTGTGAGAGTGCTAGCACAAGAAATATTTGCTTTGATTGTAGAGAATGTGTTGGAAAAATTATCATATAGTGTGTTAGTGTTTTGAAGTCTTCCATTTGTGATAAGGATGCTAAAATTCATTCAATTTTTTTTAATAATGATCCAAATTGATTTAACTATTTTAGTAATGACTTATTGCATTCAAATCAAGACAATTATAAACTTAAAAGGCATATAAAGGTAGTTGACACCAAATAAGGGTATAGTGAAACAAGAAAAATAATGGAAGAATTTAGCAAAGAACTTATATTTATAAGGTAAGATAATGATAATGATATTGTGATAGGAAATAGTGATACCAAATTCATGACATGGATTAATAACATCAATATTGTAAAATGGAATGGTGGCACAAGTAACATCGATAGTAAGAAAAAATTTGTTAAACAGGAAATAGGGAAAAGAAACAATTATAATGTACACGAATAATGTTGGATTATCAAGAGTTTAAAATTTGGGAAGAAAATAAATAGTCTCAAAATTTTTATCAAGAAAAAAAATAAAATAAATGAGTGCTATGGATGGAGAAACATAATAAAATGGAATAGAATTTTGAAAAATGTGACAACCCATGTCTAGCTCTCCTGGTTGTCAAAAACACAAATTCAATATTTTGTTTAATATGATAACAAAGCCACTATTTGACTTTTGTACACCCAAATTTATATTAGTACATAGGCATAAATGTTAATACTTTGATATCAGTATCTATTGCATACAAAATCATGAGTGCTTTAGATTGACCAGATCCTCTAATAAGCTATCATCATTTGAGACCTACCTTCTCATTCTCGAGTTCTAGGTCCCAACAAGGGGTTATCCTTTCAAGGCCCATAATACCTGGAAGGGTGGACACATATTTTCCTCGTCTCGTAGCATGGAGGACATTGGTCTATGACCTTATTTTCATCCTAGTGGTCCATTGACCTTATTTTTGTTTTAGTTCATGATTAATATTTTAATCCCATGCTAGAGTTAGCGTAATTATACTTGTGCCTGATAACACAACTTCAACTAAGGTGCTATCAGGGCCCACCAATGCTCTAGCTTTTGGGTCCAGGTATCTTAGATCACATCGTAGTTGACGGTAAGACGTCCCATTCCATATTTTGCTAGACCTTCCAACCTTAAGACCGACACCCCTAGTCTTGAGTTACTATTGGCTATTCCACAACTAGATTATGAGTCATGAGAACCCTCACGTACTACCTCATACGATAACCTGGAATGAAGTACCATTTCACCGTCTGTTACTCTCAATAACATAGGATCCACTGACCCTTCTATTATTGCTATAGAATGGTTATCCCCAAATCACAATAGCCACCATTGTGAACTATTCGAATTGGGTTAATGTCACCCTTCTCGATGACATTAAATTATTGTTAAAACATCCTTCATAGTAGGTTCAATTTCTTTGGATGGTATCCTCCTCGATGCCATCAAGTCATAGTATATGGTTTAATCACCCTTCTCGGTGGCTAGTTTTATTTGGATCAAGGGTTGAAGGTTTTAAAAAATTTCTAGGTTTATATACCTCAAAATGAAAGCATGACTTTGTCAAAAATCTATTTTTATATTTAATTCAAAAATTCAAGTATTATATTTTAATTCATCTATATAATGGAACAGTGCACATGATATAAATAAAATCATTTTTGAACAAATTTATATTTTCAAAAATAATAAGTTTAATTCATCTATATAGTGCACATGATATAAATAAAATCAATTTAGAACAACTTTTATATTTTCAAAATAATAAATTCAAAATAAATCTTCTATTTTCGAAAGAAAAAGAATCATAATAAAAATATTAATTAAATCTAATCTATAAAGGATGATTTCCTAAACTTCTAATGATTTCATTATAAAAAAAAATTTGTCTACACTCTACTCAAATATTGAATAATACTTATAATCTAATTAATATCTAAAGTATTTAAATTTAACAAACAAACTTCAACATTATTTTATCAAGCTTTAATTATAATGTTTTATGAATGAAAGTTTTTTCCCACTTCTCATAGGTTGTATGATGTTTTGCTTTTACACTTTCAACACCTCAACAACATGATAAGCTTTTGTTTATGTTATCAAGACTCCCATTAATAATCCTAGGTAAACACACGTTCCAATAAGGTTCTAGTTATTACAATCATAAACTTTAATTGTTCCTCTACTTTTCCCAATACATCGAACGTAGGTAACCATTCAAGTTTGTTGTTTTTATTAAGTCGCTTGATACAGATTAGAGCTTACGCCGGTATAGCTTACTAGTTTAACTTAAATGAACATTTAAGAATATCACATCTCTTCTCTACGCATCTCAAGGTATTTAATAGGCATTGGAACCATGCTTAAAAACCATCTATGTCTAAAACAAGCTCTTGGTTTTGAAGAGAGGAATAGTTCTCTACAGACCTACGCTTCCTATCATTATCATTGCTTTCAAAACCATATGTAAATATGTTATGTCTTTGATTAAACTACTTCAAAACTCCTTCCACATGAGTTACAGTGAAAAGCTACAAACATCTTCAATTTGAAATATCACAAAATATTCAACTATTGAAATTTAAGACTTATTAACTCATAATCATACAAAGGATAGCACACTATTTCACTTGTGAAGTAATCACACATTCTTTCAAAAATATTTTTGTTGTCATTTTAAATTCGAAATATACTGACAACATATATATAAAAAAATACACTTTATTTAAAAATAAAAACAAATATGCAAATGCAAATTCTTTTGAAATCATATATATAAAAAAAATTACACTTTAAATGGAAAAACAAAGATGCTTTATCCAAAGGGTAGTGGAAAGTTCCCATAAATCTAAACATGAACTAAAAAATGATATCACATTACACTCATTATATTAAATTGCTTCCACAATTATTTAGCTATGCCAAGGCTGGACAAAACTCATCTCTATATAGCAAGCTCTAAATTCCATGAATAACATTAACAAGAATAGGAAAACAAAAATTCTCTAGATGACATATCATATATTACACATCACTCTAGTCTTGGAGTGGTCTAGCATCGATAGACAAGTTTTGAGAGTGCCCAACATAGCTCCAAAGGTGCTTTCGGTAGGAAGACAGTGGGATTATGCATATTTTTGGGTCAGCTTGGCCCTTAATGAATGCATAACTCTACTTGCAATCAAATGCAACACACAACAAAATACACAACAATAATGCATATGAATGCAATGAAGAATACATAAGAGAAAAATCTAAATATCGTATGCCTAATGAACTATAGGTTTAATGACCACAAAATCAAATCTGGTTAAGTTTTACCCCACTGCATAATCCTTTAAACTTAACAAATTTGTAAATTTCATTGTTACATCTACATCAAATGGTTCAACACTCTCTTTATCTTTTAGATTACAGATTAATTTATTTTTAATATAATTCTAGCGAGTAATGGAGTACTTAGAAATTCATAATATTTTCACGGTATTCATAGAATTTGACAACTAAGATTTGGAGCCTTTTGAATAGAAATTTAACAACAATTCAAAGTAAAACCCAACATACACAACCATGACTACCATACAAAACATAAGTAGAATGCAAAATCCAAACTAGAAATACGTGAGCTCATACCGGTTGCTCTCTAAAATCCAATGCAGATCCACCAACAGACATAAACAACATGATACCATCCAAGCTCTGCTTGAACTGATTTTCTTCTAAATTTTAAAGAATTTAGAAGCAATTCTACATGAACACATAAAACTCTCATGCATCAAGATAGCTTGCAACGATTTCCAGGTGGTGGTTTTAATTTTCCTTCTAGAAAAAAGGTAAATAATATTCTTTGATTAACCAAATTTCATATGTAGCTTATATTATTATTATATATATATTAATTTTTCCTTGATTTTTTTAATTTAATTTAATTTTTATTTTATATTAGTAATATTGTTCATTTGCTTCTTTATATATATATTTATAATATATAGTATATTTATATTTATGTATTTAATATTTATTTATAAAAATAACCACTCAATTAAATTAGTTCCACACAACAAAATGTATTCAAACATTCACAATCAAGCAAATGCATAAAATGCAAATAGCAGGCAGATTGTCCTATATGAAAATTTCCTAAGTGAGCTTCCATGTACCCATGGGCCAAGGTGCATTTATCACAACATAATTTCCCACCTTAATTGATGCATACAACCACTGTCTCTACTAGGGATGGGTGGTATACTTGTCCAACTTTCTTGCTAAGGAGCGAAAACCTGCACCTGCACTCACAAATATCTTTAGCAATATCACATTCTTCAAGCAAATATTTAACCAAATAGAGGGGATGTTACAAAAAAGTTAAAATTTATCTACAAGAAGAAAAATATCTTGATAAGCATAGATTCATACATAAATGATCCTACAGTGATTGTGCTTGCAAAGGAAATAACACAAATGTATAGGAAATAAACAATATGAAATTGATATAGGAATAAAGTTCAAGTTAGAATCTAAAATATAAAATATAAAGGACAAGAATCAGAGTCAATACAAAATCAATATCCGAACCAGGGTTGGAAAAAATGCAAGTGCCAAGGTCACTACTAGAGTCATAGTAATAAATTTAAAACCAAAATTAAGGATTGGAAGCATTCCAAATATATAATACAGGGGTTGCTGGAGTTTATTACATTATTTGGTACTTTGAAAGTGATTTGTAAATATTTTCAAAATAATTTGTTTAAAGAAGTCTTGTAAATATTTATCATTTAGTAATCATTAGAGGTTTTTCATTATTAAGGAGTAAATAAATGTATTTTTCCTATGAGAAATATAAGGATTCATATCTTCCATGATTTTGAGGAGATGAAGATTTAGTTGAAGTTGGAAATTCAAGTCTTTGTAAAGGCTATTAACTAGGGAGAGAAGATTTTGAGTACCTCTAGACATAGATTCTTATGTCAAGGTGGACCTAGATGATCCTTCTATTTTAGACCCAAAGAAAAATGATCTTGGCATTACCAATGGTTAAATGCAATGGTACTAGGATTTTAGGTTGAGGAGGGTGACCATCATGGGGGCATGACCAATAGAGAAACATAAAGGTCCAAGTAGGACACGATAGGTATTTCTAACTTTAGTTAGGTTTTATGGATATTATAATAGGTAGAGGGAGGATTGACACAGGTAATAGTAGCATCAAGACTTATACTATTTTTTTTACCTATGACTATGGATACTGAGGCAAGACCAAGTAGGTTACCTTAGTTGGCCATTGAGGTAAAGAAGAATGCTTTAGTTAGGTAGGTGGAGATCTTAAAGGCTATAATTGTAATGGATTGGTAGAGACAACAATACAAATTATGTATAGAGATCAACTAGGGGGTAAATCATCAAGATACAATAGCCTATGCAAATTTTAACTATTAAGTGAGGTATAAAAGTGGCATAAGCCAAAATAGTGGTAGGGGTAGGCAAAGGGGGCTAGGTGGTCTATATATTTTTGGACTAAATAGCATGAATATAGGGGGATTTTCAAGTGGCTTAGTAGGACCTAGAGGGAAATATTAAGTGGGTAACAGACAAACATGCTTCCTATCATGTAGATGTTCTCATCAATCAAAGTATCCCATCATCAATGAGAACATGAAAATGAATATACACTAGGTTTGTGATACACCACTTGTAGTAGTTAGTTTAGATACCATTAACTAGAGGAGGAGGTGGAGGATCACCAAAAATGGGCTCCTAGAGCTAGCCAGGGTTGGGCCAAGGCTATCTTGAGTCTAAAATTTTGAGGATTGTATTATGATGATATTGTACATCATTATATATTGTGTAACCTAAGTGGCCTAATTGTGAAGACTTTAGAACTTTTAATAGAGATCTAAGGTTCAAATACTACAAGGGATAGGGTTGCACACCATGATTTGATAAGTAGAGTGTGGTTGGATAAACATATATTGGGTAAACAACATCCTCGATGATTGTTGTCTCATATGACCTATGGCCTCATAGATGTTAAAAATTACTTTACTCTTTACCCTTTAATACATATATTGGCTTCTATTGGTTAATTAGAGTGTTATTTATGTGATTATATGATTTTATTGGTGTATGTTGGTTAATATGTATGTGATTATTTATTGAGTAATGTTTAAAATAAATTTGTAGACTAGATGATGATGTTTGATTTAGGATTGGAATTTTAAATATTGATTTTAGATGTGTCATTAATTATGATTAACGATGAAAATAAGAAGGATGCATGATGATAAATACATGACATACCCACGAGGGTGTTGTTATAGTACATCTATGTGCAAAAAATATTTATGAACATGTACAATAATATACATTAGTATGCTTAGATATTTTCTCAGGGGGCCTTTAGTTAGCTTTGCCTAGAAGACTTAGTTAGCATTAAGATTTCCGTAGGGGAGATTAGTTATATTTAGAGGACTTGGTTAGCTACTATGATATAAATATATGTAAAAATAGGAAAATAAATATTTTACCTTTAATAAAATGTCTAAAGGACTTATGTCTTGCCTATGTGACTTTTGATTTAGCTTTGCATGTAGGAATTTGGATTTAAAATTTGCTTTTTGAAATCTTGATTTGAGATTTATCTTTAAGTAGGTGCCTAAAGAAATTCTACTTTTCTTTAATAAAATGCTTAAAGGAATTCTATTTAGACTAAATTTCATCATAGAGATGTGTCATAGAGGACTTATGACTGATTGGTCTAGCAATAGGTGATGCCCTTAGTTGGGAGGATAAGTTCATTTTTGACCAATTCTCCCATGCATGGGAGGACATGGAAAATACTAGATGATGATATTGATCTAGCTATCAGTAATTGCAAAATTTATAACATTCATCATGTATTGATTGATAAGATAGAAGAATTTGATTTGATTTTTCCATCAACATATTTGATCTTCATAGTATTCATCATATGATGATTGAATTTTAGTTTGGAAGAATGGATAGAAAGATAAGGTTTGAGGAAAACTAGATTGTAATAGATAAAGATAAAGGATTATGCAAACCCTAATTAAATTTTTAAAGTTAGGACTAGGAGGATCTGATCATAATAGTCACCTATAATAATGAAAAATGAACTATCCTAACTAGGATCATCATCTACATGTCATCATGGATCCTTGACTCAAGATTCAATAAGTAGTACAAAAATCCAAGCACGTGCATGTCAGTAGATATGAAATTAGGTATATGCAAGAAAGCAAAGATAAGATGGTAAAATAAATACGTAACCAATGCAAACTAACATGAAATTTATTTTAAGATGCATTATGTTCATTGGTTATTTAAGTTCTTTACCATCAAGAGTGGCAAGGTGATAAGTGCCTAAACCATATTTGGTAGTGATGTATTGACCTAGCTAATTAGTATTAAATTTACTTTTGAGCTTGGTTTTGGCATTGATATTTTTATTCTCTATAAGAATGACATCACCAACTTTAAAGGAATGAAATTATAGCTTTTTTCTATATGAACATTTAAGCCTTTGTTGGTAGACTTGTAGGTTCTCTAGGGTATGGGTTCACTTTTTTCAAGTAGTTCCAACTAGATAATATGGGCAAGATGGTATTTATCTCCAATAAATGAGTCATTTAACAAAATATTCAAGGAATTTATATCTAAAAAAAAATTTGTTCCATAAACCAAAGCATAGGGCATCATGCTAGTGGGAGTTTTGACCCTAGTGCAATAGGTCTATAATACAAGATATAGCTAAAGCTTCAATATCAATAAATTTTTTTGATAAGCTTATTAAGGATCTTAACAAGAGTCTTACTAGAAACTTTAACTCAAACATTACCTTAAGGATAGCAAGGTGTCAACCATTTGTGCTTAGTATCTTATTTAGCATAATTTATCCTTGTTCTTGAATGGTGTACTAAATATTAACATAGAAGGGATGACATAATGGATAAGTATATATATGAGGATAAACTTGGAGACTTATACTATAGTTTTTGAGGCTAGAGGCATGGCTTCAACACAGTTACTAAAGGACTCATTAGCCATGATGATGAAGTTATACCCATTAGGTGATATTGGATTGATCTTCCTAATGATGTCTAAGCCCTAAATGGAAAAAGGCCAAAAATAAGTCAAGGGTTGGAGAGCTTGTGAGAAAGCATGGATAAGGTTGTAATGCTTTTGATATTTATCACACTTCCTAACATATTCATAAGACTCCTTTACTATGGAGGGCCAATAATCACCCATTTATAGATTTTATTAGCAATGGTGACACGACTAAAGTGGCCACCACATGATCCATCATGAACCTCTTTTATGACTTCTTGGAATTTGACTGAGGCTAGGCACCTAAGGATATTTCCATATAGGTAATTATTATATAAGTTATTATAAATTATGATTTACCTATAGGTGTTTTTATTAAGGCTCTTGTGCTCATTACATGTCAAACTATTAGGTAAAATGTAGAACCTAAGAAAGAAAATATATTCTTATACGAAGGATTAGGAGAAGGAGATACTTCTATAGGAAAGACTCCTAAATTAAGATGGCTAGACTCTAAGATTAAAATTTATCTAATTTTTCAAATGGTAATCATTTCTTGTTTGTCATTCAACTCTTAGTGGTAGGGATGTAGCTAAGGCCATAACATCAACATGTTAGTTACTAAACCTAGGGATAGGTTCAATGGTGATTTTGTCAAAAGAAACCATTAGTTTATCAATGGAATCTTTGTATGGCTTAATTTTTCATCTTTAGTTTGGTAAACACTATTGAATTGGTTGAATACAAGCTAGCAATCTCTACAGACAAAGAGGATTCTAACTAGAAATGCTAATGCTACACCAGATCCATAAGATAAGGGTCTTGTACTTAGAAGTATTCTTGGTACAAGAAAAATAATCTTAAAGGATAAGGGGATAAATTGATATTAAGGAGTGACCAATATGACCGCTCCTTTGACACATCAAGCACCATCAAAGTATAGAATCCAAGATTTAGGTTAATCTACTTCAAGGCTAAAAATTGAATTATATAGGAACTCTACTACTAAGGGATGGCTAAATTCTAAGTGCACATCTTGAAGTTGGTTAAAAATGACCTGCCCTTTCATATAATTTTAGTTAAAAAACTTGGTATTAAATTCACTAAGTAAAATGACCCACTTAGTTGTTTATCCTAAGAGGTGAGTCTTGGACATGATATATTGCAAAGGGTTGACTCTCATGATGACAATGGTTTTATGGCTAAGTATGTAGTGTATAATATTTTAGAAATAAAACACTAGGGATAGACAATACTTCTCTAAAGGGGTCTATTAAACTTTTTAATTGACCAAACTAATGTAAAAAATGGAACTCTCTCTATGTTGGTCATTGTGTTGCATTAACATATGTCCTAAGACATGGTATATTGTTGCTATGTATAACAATAAAGGTCTAGAAGTATTATGAGGGACAAGTATGGGAGGAGACAAGAGGTAAGATTTGAGAGCATTGAAGATCACTCGATAGTCAATGTCCCATTTGAATATCACATCATTCCTCAAAATATTGGTAAAAGGTTGACATTTGTTATCAAGTTGGGAGATTAAATTTTAATGGATTGGATTTTTCCTTGGATATTCCTAAGCTAGGTTAAAATTTGAGAGTGGGCATATTTATTATAGCCAATACATTATTTTGATCAACTTTAATACCATGTTTGAAAATAAAAAATCCTAATACTTTTATTGATATAATCCCAAAGATACATTTATGATGCTTGAGCAATACCTTGTACTCCTAGAACCAATAAAATATGTGCCTTGGGTCTTAAACATGATCTTCCTAGTTTAGATATTTATTAAGTAGATCATCAAAAAATTATTCTACAATGTCATGCCTTATATCATGAAATATGTATGTCATGAATGTTTGGTAGGTAGCTCCTATATTTTCAATTTCAAAGCCATGAATTCATAGTAGAAGGTTCCCCATGAGGTGGTGAAGGATATTTTGGCTTAGTACTCAAGAGCATTTTTTAATTTAATAATAACTTAAGAATTCATCCATCAAAGGCAACATTTCACATCTTGCACTAAACTTGAAAATCATGTTAATTTTGGGTAGAGGGAAGTCATCCTTGGGACATGCTTTATTGATGTCCCCACATTTTGTGGACTCTAACTATGAAAGAGGAAATACATTATAGCAATTAAATATATAGAAAGATATTTGATATTGATATTAATAAGGTTTATTATTTTCAAATCATCCTTTTAGGTTACAATTAACCTTCCAAAATGAATGTTTTTCCTCAGAAAATAAGTTCTATGGTGTTGCAAATTATGTCCTCGATCACACAACAAGTTGTGGGAGTGTTTTTAAGTCATGTTTCTTGACCTATCAAACCTCTATGTAGATACCAATGCCTACACATAAACTCATAATGAAATAATCAATAGAATCTATAGGGCCTTTCAATATGAGACTCAAAATTATGAAAAGGAGTTACAAAAGCTTATAAAACCTTTATAAAACCTTAAAAATTCAATTGCAAAAATACAAAACTATGTAAAATGCTTGCAAAACCTAATTAACTATCTAATTCTACCTTTCTAAGAAATACATTGCTAATATGGAGTCATTATTTACCTTTTAGGCTCAACCACTTAGGCAGTTGTGCTCTTGTGGAGTTTCCTAGGGTAGTTGTGTGATTTTCTAGAGGATTTGTGCTTCTGTGTAGTTACCCACGGCAGAATCAACTATTTTTTGGTAGAGGTTTCAAGCTTTAATCTAGACATTCCTATATTTGTTTCAAATTATTTGATGCAGATATGGAAAAATTTGGATGTTGAAGGTGGGTATGGTTGCAAAACAAGGATTAGCAAACACTTTTAAAAATATCCATGATCGATGCCTTTGAGATTTCCAAATAATTAACTTACAATCACAAAAGCATATACAACAAGTCCAAGGAATTTTGAGTAGATTTTTGTTAGTATTTTTTTCTTTCTCATCTTAAAGTGAAATGAAATTAGGGCATATTTGTAATATTTCCTAATGGTGCAAGAGAGTGATGAGGTGGAAGAATATGGGTGACAAGTGTCTTGGGTGAGGGAAGAGAGGAATCTTAGGGTTTTCCCACTTGGGTGGACAAATACATAACTTTCTCTATTTGGGCTATGACACCCTATGATGCATTATGATATACCATGACACATTATGACATGCCTCACTAATGCCCTTTTTATGGAGATATTCCTCACCCATCAAAATGTTATTTCTCATCAATGTGCTTGGGTGGAGGGAATCCTCACCCAATGCATTAATGAGATTGAATGTGGAGGAAAGAAGGGAATTAATGCTAACTAGAGTTAGGTGAATTGGGGTTGAAAATAATGGAGTGGTCTCATGATGACCATGGTTAGTCGTAGGAAGGGGCTTGTAGCACCCTAAAATTGGTGTAGTTAAACCATCAGTAAAAAGTAAAAATTTGAATTTTAACCCCGAAATCGCCCGTTAACCTCTCACCTCATTTTTTGTGCCATTTTTAGAAGTTGTTTTGACCGTTGGATGATATCATCGCCGATATGACGATATCGTCCCAAATTGGACGAATTCATCTGGAACAAAACATCTAGACGATTTCGTCCCAAAACTAAATTTTCATAATTAGCTTATGTTCCAATGACCTCTCCAACTTGGGCAGAAGCGTGTCTGCACGGTTGGAGATTCCCACATTGAGGATCTCCTAGATTGGGATGATCCCCAACCTCCTAACCTCCCCCTAATCCTATATAAATTGGTATTTTTCTAGTTTATCCCCCTGGCTGATCCCATGATTTCCCTGATTTCTTGGACCCTCTGATTTCCCTAAATCCCTCCCTGCTCTCCCATCATTTGCATTTGTGTTTTCAAGTTTTTTTTATAGGATTTCACTATGTTTCAGTCGGAGATAGCTCAGATCGTCGTAGGCGATTCAACCACAATTTCGTATGATCCTGTCAAGATCGATGATGATCTCATACGATTGCAGATGATCTTGATTGCAATCCAACTTTGGGGCAATCAGAGTCTCGATTTTGCATTTTCTACCTTGTTTCTTTAGTTATTAATGCATTAGATTAATTTACTTCTATTTTGCATCTTGGAGTTCACTTCATTTAGCATAATTGCATGATAAGATTCAAAATAAGTTACTAAAACATTACATATCATTTAATTGGATATCTGGATTTGTTATTTAAACATCTACACTCTCATTTATATCACTTTGCATCATTATTGCAATAGTATTTTTTGTTTTTGGTGTCTGTTTTCTTGATTGTAGGTTTCTGACGAATTCGTCTGACGAATTTGTTAGGTCACTGATGATCCTGGGTGATCTCAGACGATCGCCTATGATTTGGGATGATTCTGTATAATTACAGATGATCCTATCATATCCGAGATGATCTGGACTCCTACAAGCTTCAGAATCTTCATCAAACATCAAAAATCAGGTGTACTCTTCTCCATTTAACATATTCTCTGCATTTAATCACATTAGGATTCATTTATGTTTGTTGTCTTCATGTAAATCAGAATTGTCATTAGGATTCATTTTGGCCAACCTAGGAATCTGAATGATTGAACATAAAATGAACAAATCAAACCCATTCTCAACCTAGGCATGGAAACTTCCACTCAAAGTTTCCTGGTGAACCCCACTATCCATCAAAAATTCACCTTTATACCCATCCCCCGAGAGGCGCGACCTTCAAAGGGTCTCTCCGTCCGAGGTATTGTTCCATCCTTTTCACATCCCACTTTCGGGCATGGATTATTTAGCTTAAAGGTAAGGGTGCAAAAAATTTGGGCGATACATTTTGGTGAACCCAACGTGAAACTAAAAACACCTTTTGAAAACAATCCAAAAAAAAAACACATTATTAAGAACATCTAGAATCATTAGAAAACTGTTAAATTTGCTTATCATATTTAGATGGTAGATTATAATAGAAGACGAGCAGTCTCCATAAATGTTGAAGATCAATTAATAGCCATAGATATTACTTCTATGCTTAGAGTACCTCAAAAATATAGAGCCTAACCTTTGTGGGACGAACTTGATAGGAGATTGGGTATTCTTAAATCTAGATCTGTAGAACTTAGGCAAATTAAGAGGTTTGTCCTAGATAGAATCCTGGATCCTGATCAGGTGACTTTATACCATGAACTTCATAGAGCTTTCCATAGGTGGTTAGCTGATAAAAGAGCACTTGTGTCTTCTAAATTATACACCTTTGAGGAATACCTTGAGAACGCAGTTGTAGTACATAAATTTCTATCTCATATAGAGGATCAAGAAGTCGTTCTTATAGATAGAAAGATATGGAGTAGAGTTCCTAGAGCTATGTTGTATCGATATTATTGCCATGAACTTTATTTTTACATGTCAGAGTCTGAAATAGATCATATTACCATAGCATACTTTGTCAAGTTCTTGAAAAACAACTTCCAATTTGAAGAGGAGCATTTCATGACTCCTGATGAACTTGACCCTATCAATGATATCCATAAACTATTCATAGAAAACTAAGTGAGTCTTTCTACTATTGTTTCTTATAACTAGCATGTTGTTTTTTATTTTTATTCTCGTAAAATAATAATATAATAAAATCACAAAAAAAAAAAAAACAAAAACAAAAATAACAAAATATTTCCTTTTTAAGTATTATAGTAGGTATATAGTTAAAATATATACCTCTCAACCCTATCGCATATATATATATATATATATATATATATATATATATATATATATATATATATATATATATATATAAGTATATATATTTGCTAAAACCTAATTTTAGCACAATGCCTAGACTCAAGAATGGAAAACAAACCGAAGAAGATGAATATTGGTTAGGAAGACCATTAACTGACCAAAATGTCCCTCCTAAGGACCAAGTTCAGGAAGAAGAAACCCTAGACCAACAAGAAGAAGAGCTTGCTATATAAAATGAACAAGAAGAAACTATTAGAGAGGAAGGATCCTCATCCCCTAAAATGTCTCCGGGAGGAGCTATCACTTTTGAGAACATGGAACAATTCTGGAAGTTCATTAACACTAATATTGGTGTTTTTAATAGAGCAGCCCATATGGACAAGGATTGAATTAGTGACACTCAAGCAACTCTAGAAGAAGTATTTCAAAAACACACTAATCTCTTGTCCTTTATTGACCAAGAGAGTGATCAAGCTGGACCATCCAATTTGGATATGGCAGCTGTGATCCAGAACATGCAACAATAGCAGGTTACCCAACAATCTAAAGTGCCTGTTAACAAGCCTAGAGTCATTCCTACACAAAAGAAACCATCATTTACTGCTCTATTTCACCAATCTCTTGTTCAACATACCTTAAATCAACAAAAACCCAAAACAAAACCGAACACCAATTACCAACAATCTAAGGTACAACATAATACTATTACAAATCCCCTTCATAATATTCTTCCTACCAACACTTTGCATAATAGCAATATAACATCTAATCCTTGTGTCACACCATCATACGTTCATAGATCCCATGCCTATGTGCCACCGAACCAATATGGTGGACAAACTAGCAATCTGGAAGCTGTGGTGAAATAGTTAGTTTCCCGCATGGACCATATAGATCCCTACCATCCCTCGTACAATTATCGAGAGATGTGTAGTCAGCCTTTAGATCCTATAGTCGTAGCACAGCAATATCCTAAACATTTTCCTATGCCTGTTCTTCCCATATATAAAGGAACCAAAGATCCCATAGAGCACCTTCATATGTTTAGGATAGCGTGTCATGATATATCACATGATGATTTATTATTACTAAAAATATTCCCGAAAAGCTTGGGAGGAATGGCATTAGAGTGGTATTATCAATTACCCACTAATTCTTTGAGGAATTTCGAAGAAACTGTCGAGTCTTTTGTTCATCAATTTAGTGCCTAAATTGAAAGAGATGTGACCATTAAAGATTTGTATAACTTAAAACGGGGCAAAGATGAATGCTTTGCTGATTTCCTAGCTAAGTGGAGACAATTGATAGGAAAATTGCACTTTGTGTTACCTTATAAGGAGATGTTGGACATCTTTATTAATAATTTGCAAGAGCAACTATCTTACAAATTATCAACTACTACTTTGACCACCTTCGATCAGGCTATAGACTTATCCCAAAGAGTGGAATATGCTCTCATTAGGAGAGGCCAACTTAAAAAGAGATGATGAGAAAACATCCAAAAATCAATATAAGAATAAACAAGTTGTGGGTGATGGAGTCACTGATAGCAGAAATATTGCTAATGTTAATGCTGCGAAGACAGTGGAGAAGTTTTTACTGAAACTTCCTGATAAACCTCCTCGAGAATTTACTAGGTTAAATCAACCTTTATCAACTATTCTACCACAATTATTAGAATGAGGTTTGATTCAATTACCAAATATTTGGGAACCTGATCCAACTATACCTGGATAAAGAGCAGATTTACACTGTGACTTCCATAGAGGACCTGGACACACTACCAACTCTTGTAAAATATTAAAACATAAAATACAGGACTTGATTCATAACAATGAGATGGAGGTGCAAGCCTTTCAACCTAAGCAAAATCCTCCTAATAATGTTCAAAAGAACATCCCAAAAAACCAGAATCAGAATGCCAATCAGTCATTGGACATCTTTCAACATCCCTTACCAAAACATGGTAAGGAGGTGGCTAATCAAATTGAACATCATAATGTCCCTCCTCCTGCCTAATATGTAGGAACTATTAGTGGAAATTTACCTATTCATGATCTAGAAATATTTGACACAACTTTATCCATGGTTACAACCAGGCATCTATATAATATTCAGATACCTGATCTTAGTGATACAGAATACGAGACTGAGAGTGATATGGAAATCACATCAAATCAATCGAATAGTTATAATGATGAATCAGATCTTATTCACCCTATCACAATTTATATGGTTCCAGAAGAGCCATTTCCAAGAAGAGTCACTACTAGACCCTCATATCATCGATTACTTTCTAATGAGCTAGCTATAAACGCTAGACCAAGACCCATTCATCATCCACAGAATAATATTGTGGGTACCATCGGAGCTGTTACTAGACAACAAGCTCAAAATTCTCAACAAGATTAAATTCAGAATGGTGGATCAGCTCCATTTGTTGTGAAGGTTCCTAATAAATGGAATCATTCACCTAATGTTTAGCCTAAACCTCCTTATAATATTAATGATCAATTATCAAATATTACAGCTAGAATTTCTCTCTTGGACCTTTTAAGATCTTCTCCTACACATAGAGATGAATTAATGCTCACATTAAGTCATACGATGGTACCACAAGACATTCAACCTGAAGCCATGGCCAATACTATAATAACTTGTGAAGTTTGTATTGACTTTCGGGATAGAGACATACCGCAACATAGTTTACATAAAGATAACCCCCTGTATATTATCGCCTTAATTGGAGATGTAGCGATCAAACGAGTCTTGATTGATAATGGTTCATATTTAAATATCTGCACTTTTGACTTCTACCAAATATTTGGGTTTAGAAGTGATGAAATGAAAAGAACTGATATGATCATAAAAGCTTTCAATGATGAAACACAAGAAATGTGTGGAGTTATTACCATTCCATTGTAGGTTGGTCGAAGAACCTTGGATATGACTATGTTTATTATACATTGCCCTGCATCGTACAATATACCCTTGGGTCGTCCTTGGATCAACGCGATGCAAGTTGTTCCCTCAACTTTACATCAATGTGTTAAGTTTGAATTTAAGAATCAGTTGGTTACCATTCATGGTGATCCAAGACCCTTTGATATGTGTTCTTTGGAAGAACCTATTGGAGTTCAATTTTTCCCCGCTTTATCATCCACACATCCTAATTCTCATTATCCATCTAAACATGTGAAACTCACACCCACAATACTTCTTCTCCATCAGTTGCACCTCCACATATAGCTCAACCATCTTCTGAACAAACCGCATTAGGACTTAATAAAGATCCTAATCCCATAACCAATGTACCTTGTTCTACTCCTATAACTTCCATAGCTTTAATAGACCCATCTATCGACACGTCTACATCGTCTACATCCACCAAATGCATATTTTCCACATCGAAAGATGTAGAGAATGTTCCTTCTACCTCTTATGCTCTTACTGACAAGCTCTTACCCGATATATCTAAAATTCTTATATCAAAAGAAACAAATGCTTCTATGCAAGATTCCCTTATTTTAAATAATTTGCCACCATCTCCTCGTACCTTGGGCCTCCCACATCCTATGGGAAGTATTTACCAAGTCAGGATCCGTGTATTTATTTATAAGGGATATGACTGGGGTAGAATACCTAGAAACATCAAAACTCATTATGATGGATATGCTCGATGTTATTTTACTAATGAGTATATTAAAGCCAAACCTATAATGCTTAAATTGGGATATAAAGGGAAAGGTTTGGGACCTTTCCAAAATGGTATGAAAGAACCTTTTGAGGTAGAAGCATGGCCCTCCCGATGTGGTGTGGGCCTATTTTCTAGTAAAAGTCAGCCATTCCCATTTGAGGATGATGACCATCTTATATGTTACCAAGATTATTTAGATGAACACGATACTTTGCGTTTAATGAATAAGACATTCACATGTAATATGCTATCTATAGCTTATCCTGAGATGATCGCTCAATTCGACGATGAGTTGGAGGGAGATATCTTTCACGATGTCTCCATTGAGGAATTATTACATAATGGATTTTATTTTGATGGTTCTATACCTAGTATAGCCTAGCTTGAGGCCACGACTCCTCAAGATGAATTATCCAAGCTAACCTTGGAAGAATTACAAGAATTGGGTGTTTCACCCACCCCACCTAATTTTGAGAGAGATCTACACATGGAAGTAGAAAATGTCATAAAAATTAACATTGGAACCGAGAATAACCCTCACATAATCAACATTGGATCAAAATTGAGTCAAGAAAAATAGGATAAATACATTGTATTTCTTAAAGAATATGAAGATGTTTTTGCTTGGAAATATGAAGATATGCCAGGTTTAGACCCTTCTGTAGTTATGCATCACCTAGTAGTGCATCCGGATGCTAAACCTATTAGCGAAGCTTAGAAAAATGCATCCTAAAGTGTCCTTACTAGTCAAAGGGGAGTTAGAAAAACTCCTGAATGTTATTTTTATACAAGCCATTGATTATGCTGAATGGATCTCGAATGTAGTTCCAATAACTAAGAAAGAAGCTACTAAAATTAGGGTTTGTACAGACTTCAGAAATATTAACGTTGCATGCCCTAAAGACAATTTTCCCCTTCCCAATATGGACCAGATCATTGATTTTACTGCTGGGAGTGGAATGATATCCTTAATGGATGGATTTTCTATTTTAATCAGATCAGGATAGCTCCTGAAGATCAGGCTAAAACAACCTTTATTACCCCTTGGGGGACTTTCTGTTGGAAAGTGATGCCATTCGGTTTGAAGAATGCAGGTGCAACCTATCAATGAGCCATGACTTATATATTTCATGATATGATGCATGATATACTACATGATTATGTAGATGAAATTATAGCTCTTTCTACTGAAGAAGATGACCATTTAGATGACTTGAGAAAAGTATTTGATCGGTTGAGGGAATATCTTATCTAATTGAATCCAGCCAAATGTATATTTGGAGTTAAGTCAGGAAAATTATTGGGGGTTATAGTTTCTTTACGTGGCATTGAAATTGACCCTCTCAAGATTATGGCTATCACTGATATGCCTGCACCTACAAATATATCTAAATTACGGAGTCTACAAGGTAAGCTTCAAGCTATCCATCGCTTCATCGATAAGCTAGCGGATAAAACTGGACTCTTTCTTAAGATTCTTAAGAAGGATATCTCTTTCCATTGGGACGACGAATGTAAGGAAGCATTTGAACTCCTAAAACAATATCTTCTTAACCCACCTATACTTTTGCCACCTAAACCTGATCGCCCATTTATCTTGTATATTTATGCTTCAAATTTTGCTTTAGGAGCTATGTTAGCTCAACTTGATGATGAGAAAAGAGAGTGTGCTAATTATTACATTAGTAAAACATTAATTAGTTATGAAACCTGCTACACATCATTAGAGAAGTTATTTCTAGCAGTCATATTTTCTACACAAAAACTATGCCATTATATGCTCAGTCATAAAACATACGTTATTGCTAAATCTGATCCCTTGCGGTATCTCATGCGTCGACCTTATTTGTCTAGTTGCACAGTGAAGTGGGTTCTTGCTCTAAGCAAGTTTGAACTCACATTTATAGGACATAAGTCTATTAAGGGTCAAATCATAGTAGATCAATTAGTTGCTGCACCCTTAGAATCCACCCATCCTATCGTCATTGAGTTTCCTGACGAATGCCTTAACCTAGAGGCAGATCATTCAGAGCAATGGTCCTTATACTTCTACGGAGCCTGATGTATGAGTGGGGCTGATGCAGGTATTATTTTGATATCTCCACAAAAAAATCTCATACCTCTATCCTTTAAATTAACGTTTGCTTGTACTAATAACACTGCTGAATATGAGGCTCTAATCCTTGGATTACGAGCTGCCCTGACACTAAAAATTAAAAATCTATTAGTTTTCGGTGATTCTCAACTTGTTATAAATTAAATTAACGATGTTTATCAGACCAGAGATGATAAATTGTGCCCATATAAAGCATATGTATTACAATTAATATCTTTATTTGATCAAGTTACCTTGGAAGCTATTCCTAGAACTAGAAATTGTGTGGCTGACGCTATGGCCACAGTTGCATATCTTTTACCCTTGGAGTTAGATGATGAATATGCTACCATCATTATTCATCGACTCAAGGAACCCACTTCAACTAAATCATGCTTGGACCATTTGGACATGTTTCTAATAAATGAAACTATTCCTGAACTTTGGTACACTGACATCCTCAATTTTCTTCAAAATGGGACCTTCACTGAAGGTTTTAATAGAAACCAACACCGGTTATTATGTAAATGAGCAAGTCGCTTCATAATAATTGGCAATACGTTATATAGGAGATCTTTTGAAGGTATCCTATTAATATGTTTGAATCTAGAAGAGGGTAGATCATCTTTGAGTGAAGCCCATGATGGATCTTGTGGGGGACACTTTAGTGGTAGCGCCATTGTTAAGAAGCTCCTTAGGATAGGATATTTTTGGCCTACCATGGAGAATGATGCACATGATTACGTGCGCCATTGCGACAAGTGCCAAAAACACGCTGACCTTGTCCATGTGCTTGCACAACAACTGCAGGCTATTTCATCTCCTTGGCCATTTTCAAAATGGGGCTTAGACATCATCGAAAAAATCAATCCTATGTCATTTGATGGACATAAATTCATCATAACCACCACCGAATATTTTACAAAGTGGTTCGAAGCTATGCCCTTAGCTTCTTGCACTGGAACGTAAGTTTCCAAGTTTATTCTTAATCAAATTATTTGTAGGTTCAGAATTCCTACAAATCTCATCTCGAATAATGGAACTTGTTTTAAAAACAAATATGTAAAGAAATTATGTCAAAAATATAAAATTCAACATCGTTGGTCCACTCCCTATTATCCTCAGGGTAATGGCCAAGCAGAAGCATCTAATAAAACATTAATTAAAATCCTCAAGATACTGGTCAATAAATCTAGCCATGATTGGCACATTCAATTATATCCTACTTTGTGGGCTTATCGAACTAGCATTCGCACTCCCACGGGCACTTCACCTTTTTTTTGGTGTATGGTGTTGAGGCTGTTTTTCCCTTTGAATTAGTTACTTCTTTGGCTCTACTACTTCAAGATACTGAAGTAGAAGATGAATATCATGCTGGAAGATTTAGTCAGTTGGAACTCCTAGATGAGAAGTACATTAACACTTTGGAGCATCTTCGTGCCTACCAGAACAAGCTCAAACGAGCATATCTCAAGAAAGTTCATAATCGATCCTTTGAGATCGGTGACCTCGTCTTAAATGAAAATAAAAAAAATACTAATGCAGCTAAAGACCTTAAAGGCAAATTCGAGCCTAAATGGCTTGGGCCATATATTATCACTACTAAATTTGGATCGGAAGCATACATATTAGCTACCTTAGATGGTAAAGACCTTAAAGAACCTATGAACATTATGCATCTTAAGCGCTATTATACATAAATATGGTAATTTCGTCACTGTATATATTATACATATTGTCTCATATCAAGTAATTCATATAAAAATTTCAAAAAAACAGTAATATTATGTATTCTCTCAAATCATAAATTAAAATCAAAATATTAAAAAAAAAATCAAAATCATCAAAATCCTCAAAAACATCTATTTTGCACCTGTCAATTCTTGAAGTATTGTATTTATATTTTCAGTTATTTTGGATAAATTAGCATGTATTTGGAAAACCCCACTTTCACACTCACATGAATAAATATCTTGATCTTATTCGGGATGATTATTAATCTCTCTTATATCGAAGTCCACAGTTGAATTAAATAAATTTTAGAGTATAGAGAACTGATCTTGTTATTTACTTGAACCAAGTACACCTTTTCACATTAAAATTATTTCATTGCAAATTCAAAACGATGCTACACAGTAGAAGTGGTCTCTTGAGCGAAAAGTTTCCCTTGCTATCCTATCATGCGCATGGTCTAGAATCTTTGAGAATTGACAAAAGGACAAGCTCACCCCTGCCCAGAATAAAAATCCCTTGCTCTACAGCCAATCCAAGCAAGTATCACTAGTATAGGAAGAAAAATAAAAAGAAAAAGAAAAGAAAGAAAAATCATGAGAAAAAGAGAAATTATTCAGCATTATCTCAGTGGCAAGCAAAATAAAAAAAAGAAAAAGCAAAAAGCAATAAATCCTCCCCCCCTACCCTTTGAAAGAAAAGAAGGATTTATGATTTTCGAATAATTGAGCTAAGCCCCATAATAGGTGGTTTGTGCCCAACCCGCTTGGCCTTGGGTAACTCCTAGCATGGTGATATGTCTGTCACATTAGCGACCTTCTTTTGTATAGACCTATTGTGGCTGCTCCACAACGTACCCCAAAATTGGGGACCCACCTTTTTTGCATGTGTTCCAAGAAGACCGAAGTGGCCCATAGGCTAAAGATCAAAGAAAAAAAAAAAAACACCACAAGGAGAAAAAGTGTCGCGATATCGCGACATGTTGCACCATCGCGACCAAAAGAGAAAAAGTGTCGCGATATCGCGACATGTTGCACCATCGCGGCCAAAAAGAAAAAGTGTCGCGATATCGCGACATGTTGCACCATCGCGGCCAAAAGAGAAAAAGTGTCGCGATATCGCGACATGTTGCACCATCGCGGCCAAAAGAGAAAAAGTGTCGCGATATCGCGACATGTTGCACCATCGCGGCCAAAAGAGAAAAAGTGTCGCGATATCGCGACATGTTGCACCATCGCGGCCAAAAGAGAAAAAGTGTCGCGATATCGCGACATGTTGCACCATCGCGGCCAAAAGAGAAAAAGTGTCGCGATATCGCGACATGTTGCACCATCGCGGCCAAAAGAGAAAAAGTGTCGCGATATCGCGACATGTTGCACCATCACGGCCAAAGAGAGAAAAAGTGTCACGATATCGCGACATGTTGCATCATCGCGGCCAAAAGAGAAAAGTGTCGCGATATCGCGACATGTTGCATCATCGCGGCCAAAAGAGAAAAGTGTCATGATATCGCGACATGTTGCATTGTCGCGGCCAAAAGGAGAAAAGGTGTCGCGATATCGCGACATGTTGCATTTTCGTGATTCAAAAGGGGCACAGACAAGAAGAGAAGCATAAAGTGTCACGATATCGCGACATGTTCCATTTTTGCCAAGGTAACGGACCTGCATAGTGACGTGGACATAAGGACAAAATCCAATGAATAAGACAAGCGTTACATAAGGAATATTTAATGATTTGAAATCATTTAAGATGGTCGTTACACATGGAGGGAAACAGACGCAAGCCCATGTGGAGAAAATGAAACGAAGGGCCACAAAATAGAAACCAAAGCACATGCATACAAGGGAAGGTGAAATGAACGATCAAGGAAGGTGAAACGAACAACCATTGGAAAATGAAACGAACAGTCATGGAAGGAGAAACAATTTTTTTCAGAAGTTTAAATACGCCATTCAAAGAGGCGAGAAGGGGGGTGGAAAACTATTGCAAGTAGCGTTGCAAGTTTGAAGGCAAGATAGCCATTCTGGACCTAGTTGGGCTGTTTTTCTTTCGTAGACTGGTTTTTCTTCTTCATGGACATGGGTTGGAAATTGCTGCGAGCAGAGTTGCAGACTTGAAGGCGATGAGGCCATTCTGGACCTGTTTGAGTCGTTTTTCTTCCATGGATTGGTTTGGGAAAACCAGAAATTCTGCTATTGTAAAATGACATATTTTTAATGCAGAAGTTTTCAGAAATTTGCATCTTGTGGGCAAGAAAGAAGGAGATTTTCTTTGCATGCTATGGATTTAATGTTTATTCTTTCATTTTTTCAGATTTCGAATTTATAGATAATGTTAATGCCATTTTTTTGGGTTACATTAGGCGAATATTTGAAATCTGAATTTTATTTCGTACCCTAGGAACCAACACTTAGTCTATGGGGATTGTGCTTGTTTTGCAAGTCCAATAGGTTAGGTTGCATGCATGGAGACCTCACATCTTCGGTTTTGTCGAAATAGGATAGCATCATCTTGAATGCATTTTATTTTCAGTTTTCGCATTTCATTTTCATTTTTTTGCATTTTATTTTTTCCAGAAATTTTAACTTATTTTCAGGCATTAAAATAAACATTTAAAAAATTTCAAAATCCAAAAAAAACAATGAACAATCACTAAAGTTTCATGGTGAAATAAACCAACATTGCCCCTTGTTTACAGTTACTTGCAATCACTAAGGTGTTCCAAGCATTTAAATTGAATATCTTTATTTGAGATTACTAATACACATATGCAAATGCTAATACAACGGAGACCTTGGAGAAGTTGTTTGTTTAACTTCTTTGCAAGAGGGGATTTGGAACCCAAATCCTAAAGGAGAGTGTACTTTCACAACTGGGTGAAAATACCACTCAACAGATTGGCGCTAGAAGGAGGGCCTGAATTGGTTTATTTCAGTGTGATTTAAATGCTATAGGGATTTAAATTTTGAATATTTCATGCCCTATTGATTATTATCTTTAGCCCTCTTTTAACAATACAACCTTGTAGTGTTAAAAGGAGGACATGAATTGCTATGCATTGTTCTAACGCTTTTGATTGTTCATACAGGAATAATGTGTTTTGATTTGATTTTAAAAAAAAAAATTGTCTTGACTAACGAGGTTGTCTCCATGCAATTACTTTCATTTGATTTTAATGGATACACCTCTTGGTTGATGCTAACATGATTATTCATACGTTACATGTTTGATATTTGCTAGTCATTTCATGCTTATTTGTAAGGAATTATTTTGTCTAAAAATGTATTTGTTGTCGGTATTATGCTCTTCACCTGCGTGTAATGCGATCTTGTGAATCAGAAAGCCTACAACACTAGGAGTATGCTCTTCACTTGCGCATATGCGATCTGGTGAATCAGAAACTAATTTACATTTTTAGAATATTGCTTTGTCAAGGTTCCTTCTTTCATGACTAACAAATTGATTTTGAAGTTATTCTTTGAATTTCATTAATTGCAAGATTTTCTGTGTGTCGCAAGTTTTCTTTGAGGTACTGAGAGTTTTGTCAGGTTCTTGTAGGGTTATCATCATCGATTTTGAATCAAATGGCCCAACCTCCACCACCTCCTTGGTACGGAGCCCATAACATTCCTTTGAATATTGCAGGGGATATTCACGAGATCCCTAAGAATATAGAGAGATTTTTGCCCAAATACAAACCGGATGGCCCAAGGACCGCAGAAGAACATATTCGAGGCCTATAGGGATGTTTTGATAAGATTGCAAGTTCAACATGAAGATGTGGCTTGTAGACTCTTCCCCATGAGCCTAGACCCAGTGGCCTACGAATGGTATATTTGCTTACCTACTGGTTCCATTACGTCATGGACGCAAATGGAGAATGCTTTTGTCAACCAATTCGGGTCACCATTAGATCCCACAATCATCTATAATCAGTTCATTACATGCAAAAGAGGCCAGGGGTGAGCCAATCCGAACTTTTAATCAGAGATTTCAGAAGTGCTATAATAGAGCAATTCGACATTTTGCCATTGATCCCGCAGTAGCTTTGCAAATATATTTTGGGGCATTGGATCCTATGACGGCAATGTTTGCAAGGCGAAATCCTCAAGTTACCACGCTTGCTCTAGCCTACAATGAAGCTATGACCATTGAACAACAAATGACACCACAAGGTTATGGGTTTTCCCAGATGCCTATGGTAGGACAATATGGTCCATATGGTCAAGCTCCTATGATGAATAAGATCATGGCACCACAAATATCAGGCATAAATGCTTTGCCTTATCAACAACCATATTCATCAACACCCGCTTACGCACCCAATCCAATTCCGATTCAAAGTGTGAATCCCTACGCAAATCAAGTGGCTCAAAATCCAACTCAAATGTTAAGTCAAGATCTCACCAATTACGCAAATCCTATTGGAACTAGCAATAACATAGCTCAACCAAAAGAGATTTATTCGGAGGTTGAAGAACTCAAAAAGATAGTTCACAAATTGAGTAATGATTTGGTTCAAAAATAGAAGTATGAATCCCATGCCCCTCACCCAAATCAAAATTTCAACAATAGAGGGAGACAGTGGAATACGAAGCCAAACAATGGGGGTGTGCCTTCCCCTATTGCTAATCGAGATAGATACTTACAGCAGGACCAAGTCACTCTAGTTCCATTCTTAATATTTCTGATTTTGCATGGGAAAAGGGGTGTAGATTGCATAATACAAAGGAGCATAATGAAAGGAATTGTCCCAAAATTGCTATGTATACCCATTGTCTCCAAGCTCAAGTGGATGATTTGGAACTTGTGCCAAATAAGGGTCCACCCCAACATCGACAAGGAGAGGACAACATTTTGGTGGTGGAAACTCTATATCGTCAAGAGAGTGATGACCAAGAGGATCCACACCTTCCAAATTGTGATAAAATTGAATCATGGGTTACAAATTTGGATTATGATAGCTTTACCAATTTGAATTCAAGAAATAACCCACTTTTGGAAATAACTGGACCATCTAAGGAAGGTGAAGATGAATTGGATGAGAAACATGTTGATGAATCGGGAAGATGAAGAAGAAGTACTTGAGCGTCACAACTTGAACTTGGAGGATGATTACTATGATTCGTGGAAGAAATGGGAAGAATATTATCAATCTAAATCTTCTAATAAACTTGTTGCGTCAATTAATATGCAGGATAACTCAATTGCTTCCTCGCATGAGGATACTATAAATCCTGTACAATTTGAGAAAGTTTTGGAAGAGGAATTCGAATCTCATCAAATTTTGGAACATGATAAGGATTCTACAACCATGAATCAAGAAAGAGAGTCATTTGCTTTAGATTCCTTTGAAGGAAAAGAAATTGAAAATCTTGATCCACTTACTTGTGCTACAATGATTATGCCATTTCAAAATGAGAAAATTACAAAACCTGAATCATTTGGGTTTGATATCATTGATGATCCAATTGAAAATCTCACGTTACCCAAAACAACCCAAGTGATTGATCACGAAAATGTGTTAGTTAACCCACCCCTAGATAGACAAGACTTATGGTTTGAAAGGGATGGGCATATTTTCAATTGGGTACCTAAGTTTGGTGCCTTTGATAAACGAGTCATGGAGAAAGAACAAGTGCTACATGATGATGAATGTCATGAGAGAAAAGAGGAATTTTCAAATCCTCTTCAAGTAAGGTCAAATGAAAACATGCCAAAGGTAAAATCTCATCTTTTTGGTTTCACCATGCAAAATTCGAATGAAGGTTTGCCTAATGAATGGTTTGATTCAAATATTATTAATGTTATGGCTTTATTGAATGAAAATGAAAGCTTATTTCTACACCATGAATCAAAGTGCGGAATGGACATCTTAAAGAATAGACATAAAGGAATTGAATATCAATCATTGTCTAATCAATTTGAAAACTTGAAACTCCACCATAGGATTATTAATGAAACTAAATCAAATTGGTATGGTGAGAGGGGCAAGTGGAAGTTTGTTTCTTTGTTTGGTTTGATCTTGTTTTTGTTGGATTCCTGCAAAACTTGGTATGCGTATCACGTCATATGTCTTTTAAAGAATTCTAATCAGGTTTGGGATCCGAGAAAATGATAATCCAAACTTTTTGTACATTTGTATATACTTTTGGTTTTCGTGTTTTGGTTTTGGATTGGATCTCATTTTGGTTTTAAGTTTTGTGTGTTGGTCCTTTGGACACTTTTGGTTTGTTAACTTAGGTCCTTATGAATGTTGACTAAGACTAGGAGAATATGAAACATCGGAATTGTATTGCAGAAAGCTCCACGAATATCGCAAACACATTAAAGAGTATCGTTTGGAACTTGTGATGCATGAAGTTGTCAGTTTTATAAATTATGGCAAAGTAGGTGGTATACTCCATCCGCATTTCAAAAGGAGCAATGCATTCATATCTCATGTACATTCCGCATTGCATATACATTTCATCTCGGTTGCATCTTCATTTCATGTACAATCATTGAAAAGGTGTCGAATCCTCTTAGGGTTATTACATAACATATATTAAAAGGATCCTAAGGTTGGGAACTGATGCCCGAACTATCTTGAACCAAGCACGTTCTACGCATTTTAAAAAATGATCTTGAGCAAAATGGTCAAAACCATACTTGGAAGAAAAGGTGAGGCGAAAGGAGTATTTCGTGTCTGTCCTATTATGCAACATAATCCTTAAAAAAGTGGTTTTTACCACTCCCATAGTGCTTAAAGCCTAAAATCAGAGTAGTAAGGATAGGGTTAAATCCTCATCGAACTTAGGTTGAGGATCCAACTCCCCAAAGCTCTGATTTGACCTTCATGGAGTAGTAAGGATAGGGTCTAATTCTCATCTCGCTTAGGTTGAGAATCCGATTCCCCAAAGCTTCTATTTTGCCCACTCAAGAACTTGAAATTCCAAAGAAAATATTTTTCATTTCATCATTAATATTGGATTGGAAGGATCGTACTACATGTCCCTTGCAAGGATGGGTAGTCATCCCCAAGGTCCAAGAAATCAAAAGTAGAGCCAAACCATGGATTATGGGGTTAATCTCCATCGGGGCTATAGACGCCTGGTTGGCAGTGGAGTATGCTCATGCGTGGCAACATGTCTTGTCTAAAAGCAAGACCACTGACTGCTCAAACGGACGAGGCTAGCTCTGACAGTTTCATCCATAACGAGGTTAAATCATTTTGTTCAAGATGAGGTAATGAACTCCAGATCAGAGTAGCAATGATAGGGTTAAATTCCCATCTCGCTTAGGTTGGGAATCCTATTTCCCAAAGCTCCGATTTCACTTACACTTGCACATGGGTTCAAGATGGTAGTGGCACATAATCAACTTTGGGATCTAGTAAATTAATTCGAGTATACATATATTTGGTCCTAAGAGGGTTTGACGGTTTTAATATGTTTGTTCATGATACTAGAAGGTCCGAGCCTTTGCAAAGCAGGTTGTTATATCTCTAACATAGTTGTCATACATCAAATCCTGCACAAATCATTCATAGCCTTGCATACGAATCATAAGTGAAGCTGACAATGGAAAGTTGAACGAGTTTCAAACGATAGGGAATGAAGCACATTGCACACACCGAGCTGATGCTTAATAATTCTAATGCTTCATGTATTTCTCGTCTAGTTTCATTCTTGGGATATTTGCTAACGCTTGTATTTGAGTCTGTGTGTTTTTAGGTTGAGTTCTCACCGAAATGCTCAGGAGCATTTTCCAACAAAGTCGCCATTTGTTGTGGCTGCTCCACAACGTACCCCAAAATTGGGGACCCACCTTTTTTGCATGTGTTCCAAGAAGACCGAAGTGGCCCATAGGCTAAAGATCAAAGAAAAAAGCAAAACACCACAAGGAGAAAAAGTGTCACGATATCGCGACATGTTGCACTATCGCGGCCAAAAGAGAAAAAGTGTCGCGATATCGCGACATGTTGCACCATCGCGGCCAAAAGAGAAAAAGTGTCACGATATCGCGACATGTTGCACCATCGCGGCCAAAAGAGAAAAAGTGTCACGATATCGCGACATGTTGCACCATCGCGGCCAAAAAGAAAAAGTGTCGCGATATCGCGACATGTTGCACCATCGCGGCCAAAAGAGAAAAAGTGTCGCGATATCGCGACATGTTGCATCATCGCGGCCAAAAGAGAAAAAGTGTCGCGATATCGTGACATGTTGCATCATCGCGGCCAAAAAGAAAAAGTGTCGACGATATCGCGACATGTTGCACCATCGCGGCCAAAAGAAAAAGTGTCACGATATCGCGACATGTTGCACTGTCGCGGCCAAAAGAAAAAGTGTCGCGATATCGCGACATGTTGCATTGTCGCGGCAAAAGAGAAAAAGTGTCGCGATATCGCGACATGTTGCATCATCATGGTCAAAAGAGAAAAAGTGTCGTGATATCGCGACATGTTGCATTTCCGTAGCCAAATGAGGGAAAAGTGTCGCGATATCGCGACATGTTGCATTTTCGATGGTAAAAGGGGGCAAAGAGAGAAGGGCAAGAAGTGTCGCGATATCGCGACATGTTCCATTTTCCAAGGTAACGGACCATAGTGACGTGGACATAAGGACAAAATCCAGTGAATAAGACAAGCGTTACATAAGGAATCTTTAATGATTTGAAATCATTTAAGATGGTCGTTACACACGGAGGGAAACGGATGCAAGCCCATGTGGAGAAAATGAAACGAAGGGCCACAAAATGGAAACGAAAGCACACACATACAAGGGAAGGTGAAACGAACAGTCGGGAAGGTGAAACGAACAGCCATCGAAAAATGAAACGAACCGTCATGGAAGGAGAAACAATTTTTTTAGAAGTTTAAATACGCCATTCAAAGAGGCCAAAAGGGGGTGGAAAACTGCTGCAAGTAGCGTTGCAGGTTTGAAGGCAAGATAGCCATTCTGGACCTAGTTGGGCTGTTTTTCTTTCGTAGACTGGTTTTTCTTCTTCATGGACATGGGTTGGAAATTGCTTTGAGCAGAGTTGCAGACTTGAAGGCGATGAGGCCATTTTGGACCTGTTTGAGTCATTTTTCTTCCATGGATTGGTTTGGGAAAACCAGAAATTTTGCTATTGTAAAATGACATATTTTTAATGCAGAAGTTTTCAGAAATTTGCATCTTGTGGGCAAGAAAGAAGGAGATTTTCTTTGCATGCTATGGATTTAATGTTTATTCTTTCATTTTTTCAGATTTCGAATTTATAGATAATGTTAATGCCATTTTTTTGGGTTACATTAGGCGAATATTTGAAATCTGAATTTTATTTCGTACCCTAGGAACCAGAACTTAGTCTATGGGGATTGTGCTTGTTTTGCAAGTCCAATAGGTTAGGTTGCATGCATGGAGACCTCACATCTTCGGTTTTGTCGAAATAGGATAGCATCATACTGAATGCATTTTATTTTCAGTTTTCTGCATTTCATTTTCATTTTTCTGCATTTTATTTTTTCCAAAAATTTTAACTTATTTTCAGGCATTAAAATAAACATTTAAAAAATTTCAAAATCCAAAAAAAAACAATGAACAATCACTAAAGTTTCATGGTGAAATAAACCAACATTGCCCCTTGTTTACAGTTACTTGCAATCACTAAGGTGTTCCAAGCATTTAAATTGAATATCTTTATTTGAGATTACTAATACACATATGCAAATGCTAATACAACGGAGACCTTGGAGAAGTTGTTTGTTTAACTTCTTTGCAAGAGGGGATTTGGAACCCAAATCCTAAAGGAGAGTGTACTTTCACAACTGGGTGAAAATACCACTCAACAAGACCTATGTTCGCTTATGGATCAGCTAGCTCTTGATGACCCGACTTACATAGTAGTTTGGTACAGTTACATGCATATAAATCATGGTCAAAGAACACTCATTTGGTTAATTCAAATTACTTGTATCAAATTATCTTGCTCAAAATCGGTAAATGAACAATACAATTGCACACACATTTGTATTTGAGAGATTTTGTATCATTATGATAGATCAAGATCAACAACGAACTCACATATGCACACGGGGTTCCTTATAAATGTCAAATTTGTCTTTGAGATAATTTAAAATATTTATGCAAATCTTCTGGAATAATTTGATTTTTTTTACTTAAGAATATCTGTTCAGCGTAAAATCAATTAAATACATTTTTTTTCAAAAATCCAAAATTTTCTTGCAAAACATGTTCAAAATCTAGCAATAAATTCACATTTATATATTTTCGACTTTCGCAATGATGGTATAGTTCCTAAAAAAGAACATCATATATATCAAGAAGTATATACATCATATAAAAATGGATTGGTATACCACAATCTATACCCTGGCATACTCAATCATCTCAAAAATAGTCTATGTACAATGTGCATCTAGCCTCGAGAAGACCTCAAGCTCTCAGCCTCATCTCCTATCCCACCCTAAGGTGGAGGAGGTGGTCCCATCAAAGCTCGTCTTGTGTCATGGGTCCTCGATGTCGATCGTGATGATGTCCTCGACGACCCCATCTTGATCAACTTCATAATGCTGACCGAAAATTGTATCCTCTGGCCCTCTGGAACTAGCTAGTAGTACATTCCTTGGTATAACACAGTGTGAGCAACCGCTCGCACCAGCTCCAGAATGCTCACCCCTCTGCTTCGATCCCTGAGTCATGTAGCCTCATCTTATAGAGTCTACACATAAGCCCATAGGTAGGCATTCTCCACCCAAAGAGCTGCCATCTCGCTGCTCTCCCCCACCTTGACACCCTTACCCCTATCGAGTGATGGTGGCCTATCCCTCTACTGATAAGGGAGTCTCTCTCTCCTCTCCTCCCTCCTCTTTGACTACTGCTGTCTCTCTAGAGCCTGTGGTATTCTCCAACATCTCTCCTGAGGAGGTCATCGTTGATCCCTCTCTCTATGACCCCTTGCTGCATCGATGGCAGCCTGGCATCACCTCCCCATCTGTTGCACTACAATGTGCATCAAACCCTATGCCCTCATCATCTGAGGGTGGATGCCTGCATACCAGGCATCATACCCATTTGCTACCCTCGCATCATCCCCATCCATTGGCTAAATGGGGGCATCATCAGCATCCTGACTCCAGAACCGCTGCATGTCTGGATCCCCACTCAGTGTGGTGTTATCTCATACAGTCGAGAGTACTCATAATCCCTAAGAGAAGGGATCCCCTACTATAGACCGAACTACCTCAAAACTCGGTCATAGCGATGGAGCTCTACCTCTCCCCACTCTGTCCTCAACCATATGACTCGCCTGATGTGAGCCAACTCCTATCTATCCTTTGCCCATGTTGGATGCTCTCTCCATGGTATCCAAGTGATCCGATCTAGGGTGAGGTCATCCAGCAACCTCCAGTATTTTGACAGATCTATCCGCCACTGTGACCCTCTATGGAGCCACCAATAGAAAACTCGAGGTCTCTCCCGATCAACTCCTATTAGTGGAAGCCCTATCAGCCTCTGCACCGTAATGTGCTCCCAACACCAAACCTATAGTAGCGATGTTAGAACCAGACATTGACCTCCCTTATATACGACCCCATAAAGGATCCTATACAACCGACACAATACATAGATGCCCCAAGAAAACCTGTATCCATGGTCTCTCATGTCACAGACCACATTTGATAGTAGCCATGGTAATCTACATTTGCTCTAGTGGCATAGAAGAAGGCCATCCACCACTCCTACCAAAACTTGGGTCAACCAAGATGCCCTAGGCATCTGCCTCAAAGCCTCGATGTTCACTCCACTCTTCTCTAGGGCGAAGCTTGGGTCACTGCACAATCTCATCATGGCATGGCCCTGATTGGCCGAAGGGGTCATGAATCGACCATGTATGGGGATCCTTAAGATCCTCCATACATCCTCTAGAGTGGGAGTCATCTCCCCTATCAATAGTCGAAAGCAGGACGACTCCGGATACCATCTCTCTGCTAGGACTATCAGTAGCCCCATGTCTGTAGGAAGTTGTGGCATTTCTACCACATGTTGTAGTCCTACCTCTGCTAGTCTATCTCGCTCAGCCCGATCGAGCGCGGCTAATTCATCCCTGAGACCATCGTATTTCCACTCCCAAATCTTTAGCAATCCCCTATGCAAGATAAACAATAAAACAACAAAAATCATTAGTACATAATCATTAAAAAATCAATTACAATTAAAATCATCCCATAAAATTTTAGACAAAATTGTCCTTAATAGGACGAAATCATCTTCGTTCTTCAATTTGGGGATCACCCCTTATTGGATGGGATCATCCTTATTTCTCTTATTTCGTCCTTAGACGAAATCGATGATATAGGGACGATTTCAATGAAATTGGGATGATTTCATCCCGACGTC
Source organism: Wollemia nobilis (assembly GCA_028583015.1). Lineage (NCBI taxonomy): Eukaryota > Viridiplantae > Streptophyta > Pinopsida > Araucariales > Araucariaceae > Wollemia > Wollemia nobilis. The sequence goes on along the minus strand of JAQPPZ010000689.1, from coordinate 3,960,216 downwards.
ATCGATGGCCTAAAAACGGCCGTGATGCCCAAAAACAATTAAAATTCAAATAAAAAAATCAAGTAAATCAAGTTAAAAAAATAGTACACTAGGTTTAGATCCTTACCCACAACTCGCACCGGACCTCTATCGATCTGTGCATTGTTTCCACCATATCGCCTATAGAGCTCTGAAACAACAAAAGTGAACAGTAAAAATGAATTAGGGTTTTACCTTATTTTTCTTATTTTTATTTTTTATTTTAAAATGACATTTTTTAATTTTTGCTTTTCTATGCTTTTACCTCAAACGTTCGATTTGGGTAAAACTCGAAGGGGGGACCATAGCAAACAGTCGTACGATTCGACCTAGAATCGTCATCTAAAAAATGGAATAAATTTTTGCTTTCTCGTAAAGCATAAAGAACTCGTCTTTAACACATTTTCCTCAAAAAAATCACTAAAGAGGGGCAAAATGTAGCACCCTTTAATTGGCGCAGTTAAACCATTAGTAAAAAGTAAAAATTTGAATTTTAACCCCAAAATCGCCAGTTAACCGCTCACCTTATTTTTCATGCCATTTTTAGAAGTTGTTTTTATCATTGGACGATATCGTCGTCGATCTGACGATATTGTCCCAAATCGAACGAATTTGTCTGGGACAAAACGTCCAGACGATTTCATCCCAAAACTAAATTTTCATAATTAGCTTCTATTCCAACGACCTCTCTAACTTGGGCAGAAGCATGTCTACGCGGTTGGAGATTCCCACGTCGAGGATCTCCCAGATTGGGATGATCCCCAACCTCCTAACCTCCCTCTAATCCTAAATAAACTAGGATTTTTCTAGTTTATCCCCTTGGCTGATCCCCTAATTTCCTTGATTGCCTGGATCCTCTAATTCCCATGACTCCCTCCCTGATATTCCATCATTCACATTCATGTTTTCAAGTTTTTATTTGCAGGATTTCACTATGTTTTAGTCGGAGATAGCTCGGATCGTCGCAGGTGATTCAACCATAATTTTGGACGATCCTATCAAGATCGGCGACGATATCATACGATTGCAGATGATCTTGACTGTAATCCAGCTTGGGGGTAATCAGATTCCTGAGTTTGCATTTTCTACCTCATTTCTTTAGTTATTAGTGCATTAGATTAATTTACTTCTATTTTGCATCTTGGAGTTCACTTCATTTAGCATAATTGCATGATAAGATTCAAAATAAGTTATCAAAACATTGCATATCATTTAATTGGATATCTGGATTTGTTATTTAAACATATACACTCTCATTTCTATCACTTTGCATCATTCTTGCAATAGTATTTTTGGTTTTTGGTGTCTATTTTCTTGATTGCAGGTTTCTGACGAATTCGTCTAACGAATTCGTCAGGTCATTGATGATCCTAGGTGAACTTAGATGATCGCCTATGATTTGGGATGATTCTATATAATTATAGATGATCCTATCATATCCGGGATGATCTGGACTCCTACAAGCTTCAGAATATTCATCAAACATCAAAAATTAGGTGTACTCTTCTCCATTTAACATATTCTCTGCATTTAATTGCATTAGGATTCATTTATGTTTGTTGTCTTCATGTAAATCAGAATTGACATATAGAATAGATTAGTTTCATTTTGGCCAACCTAGGAATCCAAATGATTGAACATAAAATGAACAAATCAAACCCATTTTCAACCTAGGCATGGAAACTGCCACTCAAATTTTCCTGGTGAACCCCACCATCCGTCAAAAATTCACCTTTATACCCCTCCCCCGAGAGGCGTGACCTTCAAAGGGCCTCTCCGTCCGAGGTATTGTTCCATCCTTTTTGCATCCCCCTTCCAGGCATGGATCCTTTAGCCTGAAGGTAAGGGTGCAAAAAATTTGGGCGATACAAGGCTTAAGTGGGTAAAAGGGGCTAGAGTAGTCAACCTTAAATAATTCATAAGGTTGTAATATATTAATTAAAATAATTGCACACATTTTTAAATATTAATATTAACCATTGCAAATGTGACACTACCTATTTTATTGAAAATAAGGATAACATTGGAGATCTAGTTAGAATAGTTTATGGACTTGATGAATCCAAAATCAAGAAGCTTCTAGAGATCCTATTTGACTAGCAAGATAACTTTTGGATGCATTTTTCATAATTTCTAATTTACAAATTTTGTGCTAGTAGTGATGACTAGGTGGTGGAAAACTAGAGAAAGATCAAGACTTAGCATATCCATGTAGGACCAAGAAAATATATCATTAAACTTTGTCAAAATATTTTTATACTCCTCATGCTTGGTTAGGATGAACACTCTGCCTAGATTAAGAAACTTGGGATCTTTAAGGATCCCAATATCAATGTCCATGGTTTCCTCAATTAGAATATGAGACTTCTCTTTAAATTGAGATGGAATTGGAAACACTCCCAAGATATCAATATCTAGAGGAGCTAGAGATGGATGATTATGATCAATTTGTTGTGAGATAGAAAAATTCATAATTTAGGAAAAATATCCACAAAAATAAAAGTAATTTGGTTTAGATAATTTGAGGGGCCATCTTGAGGAGGATCATTTAGGGTGTCCTCACTTATAGCTATCTTCATTAGCAATTATATTGGGATAGGCTAGGGTTAGGATATTTAAACTAATAGGTTATGTAAATCAAAAGTATCTAAGATCTATGAGGAAAAATAAGCATTGTAATCGTCCTCACCCCAATCCAATCCATTTAAAGGAATGATGTTTTTTGTAGTCTAGTTTTTCATCTAGCCAATGCTAGAACTATGATTATCATCTCTTAGAATTTGAAGGCGAGCACCCGCTAATCACAGCCTAGACTAAACATTGGAAGAATCAAATTGCTTTGATTCAACCTCCAGAGAAGGTTGGTATACCTTGTCAACTTAATGAATGTTGACTCTATTTAGCTCAAATAGTAAAATCTTAGGGATAGAAATGATAGGGTTAGAAATGTATGAATATAGAATGGATGGGTGAAGCTAACAACATAGACATCCACACAATATCTCTAACAAATTAGATTTTAGAAGCAGTTTCTAGGGCTAACAACATTCAAAACTTATGCGGTTACAATATCAATGGCTTTTGCATGCTCACAGAATTATTCCAAACATCTAAAACATTGATTATCCAAATTAACAGAATAAGATCAATGCCTTGATTTAACAAAAATAGAATTCTCGAAAAGCATGTATGCAAAAATGATTATCTCAATTTACTCTAAGTCAGCTTTTCAAATTAATAGAATAGACTAACCATAGCAGCAAAGGAGAGATAATTTCTAAGAATTATATCCACCATTCAACACAGGCACAAATTTGAGGTAAACATCCCTTGTAATGCTTCATTCATCAATTTGCAAAAATTTACATAGTAGTGCAAGCAAACACTCCAGAGCCAACCATTTGGAAGGAGGTTGCTGCCCTTATTTATAGGTTTTACAATCATATTTTTACTCTTAAGAATTACAGGGAATTTGATTTCTTTCTTGATCTTCTTGGCCACTCTATCATTCATGGTGCCCACCAACTGCATCTTCTTAATTCTGTTACAACTACCTTTTGGTCGAGCTCATCATCATCATTGGTGGTTCTTGCAATCCATCCCTATCCACTGATCTCGCAACTGAATCTGGTTCATCAGGAGGTTCTGGAAGGTTTTGGACTATAACTACTTTGATTCGGCTTCTATGGCATTAGTTTCCACTTTCCTCTATTCTCTAGGTTACGCACACAAAATTTCACCAAAAATCTTCAGGGGAGGAGGAGGTTTAATATCTATCGTAGATCTGACTATCGGATGGTTGTAGCACTGCTTCTCATTTACGTGGTGGTAATGAAGGAGATAGAGAATCATGACCCTTTTACTCCTTAGTCACCTTTTCTCTTTTCTTCCCTTTCTACTTTCATTCAATGCTTTTCTATTTTGTGCGCTCTCGACAAAGGAGTTTGAGAAATATGGCTTTGCATTATTTTAAGTTTCTCAACTTGTAGGCCCTTCTCGCACCTTTTCAGATTTACATTGTGGATACATAGTGGACAAGAAAGTACAATTTTTCATTCTTCTTACATATGTCCCTTTCCTGGCACTTCTCTCGTTTCTGCAGCTAATGAAAATATGGTAGAGAAGTACGATTTGCACTTCTTCATTTTACTCTATTTTCAGCACTTCTCACTTTTGGGCATTTTTCAATGCTTTTATTTTGTGCACTCAATACAAAGGTGGATAAGAAGTGTGGTTCACCCTTCTTCTTCAACTTGGCCTCTTTTTAGTGCTTTCTCATTTTTTACCTCCTTGCACATGCTTTTCTATTTTAGACATCCTTCACATTTGCATGGAAAATACAAAGGAAGTAGAGAAACGTGACTTTACCAGACTTCTCAATTTTGGGTTGAATTCAACACTTCTTTGTTCTGGCCGATTTTTAGCACTTTTGCATTTCTTCTTCATACTTAGTCAAATTTTATAAAATTTTGGCTAAGTATGGATGTAGCCATTTTTGGCCTACATTATTGGTGCCTCTTGGGGAATATTGCTCGCAAGGTTTTAGAACTTTGAGCCTTATTCATTGGGTTTTACAGAGTCTAAGGGGATGAATGATTTATGGAATGAGGGAAATGAAAAAATAGGGGGTGAGATGGATAATATGAATTTGGAATTGGTGGGGAAGTATGATAAATGAATGAAGGAATGGATAATGGAGTGATGAAATGATATGAAGGGAAATGAATGGTGAACTAGACTCTAGCTTTTTGCAGCATTATGGTTCAAAAATTGCTCCTTCGTGACTACCAACTTCATGATCAAAGATAAGATATCCTGAAGTTGATAGTCATGAAGAAACTATTGGTGAAACAAAAAGTATGATTCCCTATTTCAAGGAGGATTTCTCTTATAGATGGCTCTCAATATTTTTCAATGCCATATGCATGAGGACCTTTACAGGTTCATGTTTTATTCACTTCTCTTACTTCTATTAGACTACAAAAAACTTCATCAAAATTGTGCTTCTGATGGGTCCCTTTCTTGGACCGATTACTCATTTTGTCCTTCATCTTCTTCCTCTTCTTTGATATGAACTACCTTAACTTCTAGATTTTTAGGAACAATTTCTTGGACTTCATCTTATTTGACCTCATCATCAATATTCTCTTCCCCTTCCTCTTGGTCTTCCTCATTAGACCTATCTTCATCAGACCCATCTTCTTCACTTTCCTCCATACTAACATCTATATCATCATTATCTTCTTCACTAAGCAATTGAGTTACATTACTTAGTGTACTTGAGGCTTGTTCCTAGGTCTTCTCTAGAATTCTTGGTATTGATGATATGTTTCGATGGAGCCTTTGTAAGCTTAACAATCTCTTGTGAGATGGCTCAAAACCACCATTACCCAGCTTAGAGATAACATATTTTATTTTCATTGAGCTCTTGATCATATGAACCACTTGCTCTTGTTGGATTGGTTCGAGCCACCTTTCTATTTCAGAGTCATCTTGCATGATGGATTCTAAACAATATGACAAAAATATTTTTCCAATGAATTGATGATCTTCCACAAAGTAATTAGGGAAATTGAGCAACCTAATGTAAAAATTTGTGTTCATCATTTTTCTCGTTTTATCTTCCTGTCTGTCTAGCAATTGCAGACCCTTCCATAGTAACTTGTTTTTGGCTAGAATATCTTTGGATATGCCCTCGGTTGTACACCATTGTCTATTCGAAATGAGTCTAGCCATGACTCTAGACCTAGTTTTTGCCAATCTACAAATTTTCTTTGCTAGGGCTACCTTATGTTGAAGCTCATCCTTCACCTTTCAAAGGGTATTTCTTGCGCTCACTAACTCATTTGTAGCTTCATCTAGGAAGATAAAAATTGGTCTAGCTTCTAAAATTTTCATCTTGATTTCTGACCATATTTCTTTTCGAGTTTTCTTTATAGTGTCCTTCGAGAATCCAATAGGTTTAGCTCTTTCTAACAATAATTGTTGGTGCAACTATTCATTCTGATTTATAAGAGCTATTATCTAAGCTTGAAGACTTTCTGCTTGCTCCTTGAAATTAGCCATTTCTTGATATTTATCTTACCACTCCTTTATCTCATCTCTGAGTGAGTTGGTCGATTCTTCATGTTCTCTGAGAGAAGCCTCCAGCTGTTGTATTCTTTGTTTTAACTCTTCGTTCTCTTCTCTTCTCACATCTCCTTGCAAGAAGATCGTATCCATATGAGCTTTAGCTATTACTAATTCATCAGCAATTGGTAACTGCATGATGTCTACAATTTTTTCAACTATCTCATAGTCTTCCATGGTCATATCCTTTCTTGGTTTTCTCACTTTTGGAGTAATAGTAAATTTTGTTCTTTTTCTTGATACTGGATCAATAACTGTAGTCTTCCTTTTTCATGCTATATCTTCTAAAGGTTTCACTAGTTGTTCATTCCACCAAGTTGTTGCATTGAAGGAAATATCCTCTATCCTTTGGTGTTGAGCTATGATAGGTTTAGTAGTCTGAATAGATATGGTGACCAAGGATGACACCAAATTGACAGGGGTAAGCGGAGAAGCTAAAATGGTGGAATCTTGTCATGAAGAAGTAGCTATTACAACCTTGATTGATGAAGGGGGAGGAAGTGGAACTATGACTTGTGGTCCTACTAATACTGTAGATGAAGATGTAGGAGGTTCTTATGGTTGGGAAGGTGGAAGTGGGGCCTCAATGGAAACTGATGTAGGTTGAATGGATAAAGGTGGATTGGATGTATAAACTTGAGATGTAATAGGAGGGGGAACTCCAACTGTTTGGACTTATCTTTTAGAATGGGAGGGGAGTGTTTCTTGGGAACTTAGAGGTGGAATATTAGAAGGAGAAGGGATAGAGAATGTACCTGAGTCCCTCGGTGGGGACTGATGTGTGTCTTGGTCTAGGCTTGATTGCTCTATCAATGGAGCTTGAGCTTGTTCTTTTTCTTGCTCCTCTTCTTCAGTCACCTAATCCATTCTAAAGGTAGCTACTATAGATTATGACATAGAGGAATTAGCTATTGATCAAAACTCTAGGTTTGTGAAGTCTCAAGTTGATATTTCTATTGAAAGGGAGTGGGTCATGCAAATTTTTCCACATAAGTCCTAGACATGACTTGATCTTGGTCTCTTCTATGTCTAGGTTCTACATAACCTTCAACAGATGCTCCTAGAGCTAATATTTTTAGCCTTTGTGCAATTGGGATAGGTCCTGCACTACCTGACTCATTAGGGCCCAAACCTCCTCCTTGGTATCCCTACCTCTACATTAGGTGGGCACCTAGCCCATATGTTTGTAATTCCCCTATTGGGGATTGGAAAGTGACTTGTTTGCCTTTCCTAGTAGGGATATTCTCTATAGAACTCTTTGTTCTTTGAGGAGAGGATGGAGGTGTTCGAATGGTAAATGGCTTCAACTTTGGCCTACTGGCCTGGTTGTCATTTCTCACCCCTTCTTGGCCTGTAGGCCTCTTGAAGCTTAGTGCTAGAAATTTTTTGGTGCCCTACCAAGTGTCAACATGCAGATCATAATATTCCTCAAAATTTCTATCAATCTTAGTAGGGAATCTAGAGTTTATGGTATCTGATTCTACTCGCATTCTCCAAAATTCAAATAATTTTATAGGATTCCAAGCTTTTGATTTTACCAAAGCTTTAACATCATCTTCTATGTAAACATGCATCGGATCACTTTTTGGATCATAATCCACGACATGGTCATAGAAGTCTCTCCAGGGAGGTAATGCCTCCATATGTTGGACATCCCACTCTAATTATGACTTTTCATCATTGTTTCTAAACTTCTCGATGTGAGGTCAAAGAGTTCTCTTGAATATTTGAGTCTTAGCTTTTGGATCATTTATTTTCTTTGAAAATTTATTTTTTGGGTCATATCTCCATCTATGGGGAAGTTCTACCAATCCCAATTCTTGCATGTATTTGGTGATGCTCTTGTGTTATCCTTTACTAACAATAATATCACTCACCTTAAGGGGATAAGTGTAGGTGCCCTTCCTACCCTTGCCCATTCCAAATATGATATTTGTATAATATTTTTGGTGATAATATTCTAAAGTAAATATTCACTCAGTGACATAGTGAGGCAAGACAAATGGTTTCTTAGTGAAACCATATACACGAATAATTGTCCCTTCAGTTAGAATGTACCATTCACCTTCTTCTTCACCTTTCTTTCTCAAAATATCATCTACCAATTGAGGAATTCTAGGCATTTTCCCTTTAATCAGCTTTAGGGCTAGCCCTAGGAATTCTCTATTGAAATTATAAAAAGACTCCTTTTTGCTCAATGTATTCATCCATGCATAGATGGTGAGAGAAGTTCCATTAGGGTTCACTCTCTTTGTTGGGATGAATGATAATTCTCCATGATTGAAGTAGAAGAAGAGCCAAGCCAAATGGGAATAGTACCTAAAGGATGCCCCTTCCTTGTTTTCTTTCATTCGGCTTAGGTACTCTTGGGACATGCCTACTAAGTATTATGGCCAATTAAAGAATATTGGGTGATTATTGTACCCAGAGGATTCATAATTCTTAGGGTTGGAAATGCAGTGGGTCATGGCTATCTACCAATTGTATACTTACTTATCAGAGGGTAACCCAACTATCACAACCAACATAGAGTAAAGTTCTACATCTTTAAATTCCTCTATTTTAATTGGGGTTGAGGGTAAGGTATTACTACTTATTTGTCTATTTATCTGGCCTGATACCCAATTTAGGAAATTCTTTCCCCTCAACATGCTTGCTTAGCGCATAATATTGAGCTTGAGACCTTGTAGAAAATGGTTTGGATTTTGCACCTGGTTTTATCCCTGGGGTGAAGGCATTATTGAAGGATTCAACCTTGAAGTGCATTAGGGTTTTACCTTTGATGCTCTGCAATGTCTTATGCTTAGGGTTATAATTTTTTATGATTGCTTGAATGAGCTCGGGGTATGGGTGCATAGAATCACACATATAAAAATATAGTAATGAACTTACCACTATCACCCTTTGAATTGAAGGTGATATACCCTTAGCAACTCTTTGCTCTACTTCCATCCTCATCTAGGATTTCTCCTTGAAGGTGGTAATAGTATCAAAAATCTTGCTCACATTGTCATGGAAATGACTACTTATTTGGGTTTCCTCAGTAGTGGCCTTCTTTGTAGTAGTAGATGATGAAGCCATGGCTCTAGATAGAATTGGATTATTCTTTTTTGAAAGATAAAATCTATGCTCTCTATCATTCTATAGCAAATTACTCTCTCTATTCTTTTGCACAACTCTTAGAAATCAAATTACGTAGTAAGAGTGAATTCTGTTGAGTAGCATCGAACATATAGTTGTCTCAGAATGTGTGATTTAAATGAGGTGGTTGCAATGTTCATCTGCATGTGAAACTATGTCGATGCCATTTCTTTCTATGATTGGATCACCTTTGAGGTTGATGGCATTACTTTGATACATGTGCACTTTCCTTACTCAAGGTTATAAAATAATGTGTTGGCTCTACTTTGAATCATGGACCCCATATTTATTTTGAATATTTTCTTGATTGAGTGTAATCTTCCTCGGGTATCTCTTTTCTTGTTTATGCAGCAAAGCTTCCCTTCCTTGTAATGAGGTGGCACCACTATGAGCCACGTAGCATAGTTGACTTATGAGCAAGTTGGAAATTATGGCTTGTGAGAATACTTGCCACCATGGAGCATATTTTATCTTTTAGTCACTCTTAACATAAAATAAAGTACAAAAATGGAAAATATTTACAAGGTATGATACATATGATACATGGGAGGTAGCTCACTATTTGATGTACAACTTGAGATGATATCCATTCATCGGGATGGGTAGCACCTCTCCTTCTTGATTTTTTAGTTGGAAAGCATTTTTTTGTTTGACCTGATTCTATTTGGAAAGGACCCTCCCATAATGAGTCAAACTTCTCATGCTTACCTGGCTTGGCCTTGTCTACATTCCATTTTAAAACCAAGTCATCAACTTTAAATTTTTGAATGTGGTCTTCTTGTCGAACCAACCCTTTTTCTATGACAAGTACTTTTGGAACCTTTTATAAGATTCGTCTCTCTGTTCTTCCAATTGTAATAGTTGAAGCAATATTTCATTTACAGGATCTCCTTTATTAGAATCATTATCATTGATGTACTTTAGAGTAGGTAACTCTAGATGGATTGGAAGTACAACTTCTTTTCCATAGACAAGAGTGTAAGGAGATGTGCCTATAGATTTCTTCATGGTGATTCAATCTACCCATAGTACCTGGTTCATCAATAAATGCCAAGATTTTTTATTGTCTTCTAGAGATATTTTAAGCATTCTAAGAAGATTTTTGTTGCTTGATTCTACTAAGCCATTTCCCTATGGGTAATAATTGGAAGAATTCTTCAAGTAAATGTTGTATCTTCTAGAAAAATCTATATACTTAGCCCCTATAAAATTTGGGCCATTATCACTTACTAGAGCTTCAGGAATGCCAAACCTAGTGATCAGAGTTTCAAGAAATTCAAGCACCACATCTTGATCACATATCTTGGTTGGTATTGCCTCAACCCATCTAGTAAAATAATTTGTGGTAGTCAAAATGTATTTGTGACCTACTAAATAATTAGGACTGATTTCCCCACAAATCTAGACCCCACTGCTAAAATGGTTGCTCAACCTATATTGGCTATAGAGGCATTGCAATATTTCTATTTCTACCTATGTATCTCTGGCATTTATCATAGGCTCTAGCAATTTTAAAGGCATCAACAAAAATAGTAGGCCAAAAATAGCCTACTCTTATAATTTTTAGTGTGGTAGATCTTCCTGAATAATGGCCTCTAGATGGTCCATCATGAAATTCCTTCAGGATCTTATGCTTTTGATCTTCTCTTACGCATCTTAAGAGGACACCATCAAGGTTTTTTCTATAAAGTTCTCCAGATAGCATTGTATAGTGCAAGGCTTGAAGCCTATACCTTCTCCTTTGTGAAGCATTAAGGTTTTGGGGATAGACCCTAGTCTAAAAGTAACTTGTAAGCTCATCTATCCAATCTGCTTCTTGTAGGGGAATGTTATTTTCTTGATCTAGCTCTTTGATCTGGCACACTACTTCTTCTTGTGGACTTGTTGTAGCTACCAATTCTTGATAGAGAGCTCTACCTCTTACCAATTTGGTGGGATGGATCTCAATGTCAAACTCTTGAATTTTTGTAATCCAACCTACTCTTTTCTCACCAAGTTCTCCTTGTAAGATGAATGTTCTTACATCAGGGTGGACTACATACACCAGTGTTTTAATCTGGGCTAGATATTGTCAAAAAAAATTTAATAACTTCATGACTACAAACACTTATCTTTCTATGAAGTTATATTTTACCTGATACTCATGCAATGTTTGGCTCCAAAATAAAATAGGATGTTCATTGTTCTAGTCATCCTTTTGAGTTAGCATAGTGGCATAACTCTCTTCAGCACCATAGGCATAAATAATGAAGTCTCTATCAAAGTTTGGATTGACTAGAACCAGAGTTGTGGCAATGGCCTATTTGATCATTTCAAATGCTTGCTTCCTTTTTTTAGTCCACTTATAATCTACATATTTTTTTAGTAACTCTGAGATTGGTTTGACAATTTGATCAAATCTGAAACAAATTTCCATACAAAATTAATCTTCCCAAAGAAGGACTGCAAAGATTTTTTGTTCATTGGAAGGGGTAGTGCTAGTATTGCTTTTATTCTATCAGGGTCAATAGACATTCCCTATTTTGATACTACATGTCCTAGCAACTTTCCCTCATGGACTGCAAATATGGATTTCTTAGGGTTTAGTGATATGCCAAATTCCCTGCATTTTTAGAAAACTTGTTCTAAATGATAAATATGATCTTGTTTCTCATGTGAAAATACAGTCATATCATCTAAATATATCAAAATTATTTTATTAATAAGCTTACCAAATGCATAATCCATTGCCCTCTGAAAAGTGGCACCAGCATTTGATAGACCAAATGGCATTCTTTGGTAGGCAAATGTGCCCCACTTGGTTGTAAATGTAGTATTATATTGATCTTCATTCTTGACCCAAATTTGGTTGTATCCAGAGAAACCATCCAGTAAAGAGAACCTCTCTGCCCCTACTACCATTTGTAAAATTTGATCTATCTGTGGTAAGGGGTAGTGATCTTTCAGAGAAGCTTGATTGAGATTTCTAAAATCTACACAGAGGTGAATATCTCCATTTTTCTTTCTTACTAGGACCAGATTGGCCACCCAAGTTGAGTGCTTGATTGGGTAAATTATCTTAGCTTTTAATAGCTTAAGCAATTCTTGTTTCATGATTACTTCAATCTTGGGATTTACTGGTCTCTGTTTCTATATGAATGGCTTAGCACCTGGTACTAACTCAATAGTATGTTGAATTACATTTTTATCATATACCTTCAGGTCATCGTAAGTCCAGGCTATTATGTCTTGGTACTTGTGGCATAAAGCTCTAAAAATTTCAGCCTCTTCTACTATGCATTGGATACCAAAATTCAGCTTTTCTCCATTTTGCATCTCAATTTCTTTGTAGATTTGGTCATCGATCTTCATTTGTTTTAATCTCTTTCCATCTTCATTATCAAACAAGATTTCTAAAGTAATCAGACCTTTGGGTATGTGGTTGTTCTTTAGCTGAATAATCTCTCTTTGATCAATTTCTTGAGCAAGCTCACTGCTAGAAAAAGCACAGTCTACTTCTTTGATCAAGAAATCGATAATCTGCTCATCATTTTCAAAGACTTGCCAATATATCTATTTCGGCCGATGGTCTGAAAACTAGTTTAACTCTCTTATTTTTAGGAGATCCATAATCTACAGTGAGAGAAAAATTAGCTCCCTTAACAGCCAATGCATCTGCTAAAGAATTCTTTTGTCTAGGAATGACACGTAGATTTAAAGCATCAAAGGATTCCATCAGGTCCCATACTCTATTTTTGTAAGCCTTCAGATAATGATGCTTACTATTGTACTTTTCTGTGACTTGATTAACAATTAATTTAGAGTCACCATAAATGTCTAACATTTTGATACCCATTTGTTCTGCTTGCATCAACCCTAGGTAGAGAGCTTCATACTCTGTAGTGTTATTTGTGCAAGACCAAGCAAGTCTAAAAGAAAAAATTTATTCCCTCAGATGGAGATTTCAAAACCACACCTGCTCTAGCTCCATTTCTGCATTTTGCTCCATCAAAATACATTGTCCAAATTTTGGACTCTCTCAATGATTGGTTGGAAATCACAAGAATTTTCTTCTCTATTTCAGATGTTATACTATATGTCCCTAATCCTATTTCTAGCAGATCTTGATCATTTTGGAAAGGTAGTTGATCATCAACTTCCAAATCTTCCAAGAGTTCCACAAGCTCTGGTTCTTCCATAACTGAGTGATTGTACATTTCTTCTTCTATCTTCTCAATATGGTAAGTGACTAGATTTTCAGGAATCAATCTTATCCTTCTTCCTTTATGAGGTATCATCATACCAGAGTAGTCCAAATACATGTAACCTCCCATCTTGGCAGTAAATTCTCTAGAAAGATACAGGCTAAAGTAGGGCTCAAGATCTACCACCATAATTTCTTGCACAATAGTGACCTCAGGAGCTCTATGCAATTTCATTAGTACATCTTTCACTACTCCCACAGTCTTGACTGGGGTACCATCTAGCTGCAGAACTCCTTAAAAAGAGTGGGTATATTCCATACCCATTTCATCACAAACAACTTTAGGCATTACAGTAGTAGATGCTCCAGAGTCAATCATACAATTATGGACTATCCATCCCTCCATCCTTAAAGAAATATAGAATGGGGAAGGTTTATTTTTCAGAGTAGCAGGAGACATTTTTCTCTGTTCTTGAGGTTGGTTGAGCACAATAGCCATCTCTTTCCCTTGGGATTTCTTGTTAAGATATGCTTTTAACAAATCAATCTGACCAGGGAGGAAAAGAGTATCATAGAGACTTGCTCTTGATGGAGTCTTTTTAAGTTCCTCTACGATGTTAAATTTAGGCTTCTCCAAAGGATTTCTCTCTTCCCTTTTGTCCATTTCTCCAAATATTCTTCTATACTGTTGTGTAACTTTGATTCTCTATATTTTAGTAATAGAAGGGAATTGCAACTTCTCTCTTGCCTCCTCTTTAGAACCTGATTGTTCTTTATCCTTGTATATCAGCTTTGGTGCAACTTTACCTTTCTCTTGTCTTTGAGGCATCAATTCTATGGTAGCTTGAGGAATAGGGAATTTATCCTTGTTTGGAAAAGGGTGATCCTTCTTATTTTGAGAAGGAATATGAAATGATTCCAATTTTTGTGAATCAACTTGTATTGGTTTCTTTCTAGATCTAGTCAATACTGTGATAGATTCTAGTTTGAAAAATCTAAGCTCATCCTATTTTTATTCATTATGCCACAACATATTGACTCTTCCTTTATCATTTATTTTTGCCTTCTCCATAGCTTGTTGGATGTGATGTCGATACATATAATAGGATTCAGGGTCATGTGGATGATTGCAGACCAAACACCAAATATTAACTAGAGCTATCTCAGGATTTGAATCATATTCTTCTTGATTAGTGTTGATCCTTGGACCTGCATTGTTGCTTAAACTAGGCTTTTGATATTTATTGATGTAGGGAAATCTCCTCTACTGAGATATTTCAACTTCTCTCTTTTCTATAACATTGACCTTGTTGCTGATAGTTTTCAAAGAATTCTAAATATCAAGAAGCACTGAGGAATCCTGGGATGGCTATGATTTTGATTCCTTCGGGTAAAACATAGTGTAGACACAGAAAATTGAACCAATTTTAGTAAGCAATATTCCTTAGAGCCCTTAAGAGGTCCCTAACCCTTGACCTAGGCAAGGATACGCCTCTATTCCCTCTACCTTGCTTTTCTTTGGCCTTTTAGAAAAATCGTACCCGGTTATGATGTGGCACAACTTCATCAAAGTGATATCGCACCCTTTCGGTATGGGGTATGACTTCACTATTTTTAGGATTTTAATTTATTAAAACTCAGGTTTAACATTTCTAGCATGTTTGGTGTCGGCTTGTGTTTGTTTTCCTACTTCTTTCACTCTAATTTTTTTTTATAAAATGAGGGGTTAATCCCACTCTTGATAGACATAAACAAGTGATCTACTTGTTGTGGTGCAGTGGTAAATGCCCTGGGTGTTGGTAGAGGTTGACTCAGGTTCCATTCCCCTTGTCTCCATCCTAAAGATATATGGTATAGTTAGGAATGTCCTATGTGCTGGTAGAGGCCGAAAAAGCTCCATTCTTGCTATGCCCAACCTGTTGAAAGTGGCACCTCAAAATGGGTGTTTTCCACTATAAATTAGTTTGATTAGACATTTTTTGCAGGACTGCCCAAACTTCCGAACTCGTTTTGGCCATATCTCACTCATCCGAACTCGGATTGAGCTAAAATTTTGAGGGTAGATGCCTGAAAAACCCTAGAATGTCTCCACCAATTTTCATATCATTTGGAGCAACACAGATCCTAGCGCATCCCTATGTGTGAATGATATATTTGGCAAGCGGCTATGCGAGGGTTTCATCTGGGTTGAGTGCAAGCAGCTCCAGAGGTTGGTTTTTAGGGCCTTCGGGCCCTAGCGGCCAATATTTTTGTGGTTTATGCTCAATATTTTAGCAGGAAATGTTGCAGGGGATACAAGATGGGTTAGAAATTTGTCTTTCAATAGATCATACTATGAACTTGAGTGACAACGGCTTCCAATTTGCTTCACACAAAAGAAAAGTGAAAACCATACCTTTCCACGACGTCTAGGGCAAGGATTAAAGAGATCACAAAACAAGTTTCAAGAAGTTGATCAAAAAATGGCTCATATCTCAAGTGAATCTGGTGCTAAGGTGCACCCACAAAATAATTCTACTATGAAAACCCCTGTCAAGGGTAAGAATTTCGAAGACTCGGTCCCAAAAATGAATTTTAGGGATGCCCTTCATGGTGGACAGCCTCAGCCCAATGCTAATATCAATATTAGGGCTTCCCATAAACCTCTAAGAATGCCTAAGATTGATCCCAGGAAAACGGAGTCAGGATGTCTTAAAGCAGCTGATGGAACTCCTATTGTTAAGCTTGATATGGGTAACATTCAGACTGGCATTGAAGATTTGGAAAAAAGAGGACTAATTTGTCGGTTCATGGGTTTTCATCCGAGTCTATCTGCTTTCAAAGTCTGGGCTGCAAAAAGCTGGAAAACTAAAGGTGAGTTACAAATCTCTATTTATCCAAATGGTTATTTTCTTGTTTTATTTGCTAATAATGAAGATAGAGAGAAAAATTTTCAAGGGGGTCCTTGGTTTTTTGGAAGGGCAGGGCTTTTCATGAAGCCCTGGCATACTAAATTTAAAGCCGAAGAAGAGATGCCTTCTATAGCTCCCGTGTGGGTTAGACTCTTTGGCCTCCCTATTGAATTTTGGAATCCTACTATTTTTTCTTCAATTGGAAACTCTTTAGGAACTTTTATGATGACTCGCTGATTGTACTCAAAATTTTGAACATATTATTTATGCTCGGATTTGTGTTTTAATGGATTTTGACAAACCCCTACCTAAAAAGATCACATTACAATTTGGGGAAGACACTTGGGAGCAAGTAGTGGACTATGAGAACATTCCTTTTCGTTGTAGAATTTGCCATGAATATGGTCATTTGGCCAGTGCTTGCCCAAATAAAATTCCTGATCAAAAGAAAGAAGATATAAACTCAACAGGTTTCCAAATACCTAAGAAGAAGAACACTCAGAAAAAACCAGTTATGAAGGATCAATCAAAGTCATTTGCTAATATGTTTGAAATCCTTTCCACAAATGATGTCCCAAGTGAGGAAGAGGAAATAATGGAAACTGAAATCTTAGAAACACAATTTAAATATGAAGGGAAGAACTCGAGAGACAAACCAACAAATCAAAGGTTTTCAACGAAAAAAAAGGAGAAAATTTACACAAGAAAAACAATATTTCAAATGTCAAAACTTCAAATAATGCAGGTCCCAATATAGACTCCATTGAACCATCTAGTAAAATTTTGGTTGTGTATGAGCATTCTTCAAGGTTAGAAGCCATCTCAGATTCAATTGGAATAAGTCAAGAAACAGGGAAAAAAAATTGAAGATGGATTCTAATCAAAAAGTAGGTCGCAAGACCAATCAATATCATATGGTAAAAGAAGGTGAAAAGCTTGTAGAGGAAGGTAAGATTAATGCCCTTCCCAACTTTTTTAGCCCCGGTATTAATGAAGATCATCACTTGGAATATTAGAGGACTCAAAGGGAGTCTTTCAAAACAAAATGAAATTAGAAGAATGATTCAGATAAATCATCCACATCTTGTTTTCCTTCAAGAAACAAAGATGTCAATGGAGGATATGGACTTAATTGCCGAGTAAAATTTGGCCAGTCGGAAAAGTGGTTTCCCTCAGTTCCCAAGGGACTTCGGGTGGCATTGCTTGTCTTTGGGACCCAAAAGAGGTAGTTATTCACCATATGGTTGGCAGTTGGGGTTTGTTGGCTATAGCTATTCAAAGTAGACATTCCAACCAGATTATGCTCTACATTATTGTTTATGCCCCGACTTCTTTGGAGGAAAAAAGAAGACAGTGGAAGGATATTACTCATATTATCTCTCATTTTCCTAAAGCTTGGATCTTGATCGGAGGAGATTTCAATACCATCCTCTCTCTGGATGAGAAAAGGGGGGAAATAGAAATTTGGACAAAAGCACCGACCTCATGAGCGAATATATTGCAAACCTCCATCTTGTGGATATCCAACTGAGATAATGGCCTTATGACTTGGTCTAACAGAAGGCAAGGCTTAGCTTGTATAATGGAGAGATTGGATAGGTTTTTGCTCTCTGAAAATTTCTTAATCCATGGTCACATTCCTAAAGTGAAGACTCTTAATAATGTCTGGTTCGGATCATTGGCCAGTCATGGTGGAAATGTGGAAAACCAATGTGAGTTTCTCTCCTTTTCATTTTCAATTAATGTGGCTTAGAGACATTTCCTTCAGACCTCGTGTGCAACAATGGTGGAAGGAAGGTAAACCTAGGCATGGGACTAAGATGTTCTGTTTTTGCCAAAAGACTGCAATACATTAAATCCAAAATCAAGACTTGGAACTGGAAAGAGTTTGGGGATGTTCATAAAAAAAAACATGAAGTTATTGCTCATCTTGAAAATTTGAATAAGAAAATCCGTTTAGATGGCCTCACAGAGAAGAGAAGTGCGGATGAAATTAAACTCACAACTCAGTTAGAGGAATGGGGAAAAAGAGAAGAAATCTTATGGAAGCAAAAATCTAGAATTCAATGGCTCAAAGAAGGAGATCGAAACACAAATTTCTTCCACAAATCTCTTCTAGCTCGAAGATCTCACAACTTTATTTCTTCCTTAAAATCAGATTCTGGAGATGTTGTTTATACTTGGGATGGCATGAACTCTATTGTTGTTGATTACTTTTCCAATCTTGACTCGACTTCACAACAAAATGTTCTTCAAGCAATCCCTTCTCTTATCACTTTTGAGGAGAACTCTATTTTTACTGCTCCTATTACTATCAATGAGCTTCAACAAGTAGTTTTTAAAATGCAAAAAGGGAAAACCCCAAGTCCTGATGGTTTTCCTATTGAGTTCTACCAAGAGTTTTGGGATATCCTTCATGTTGATTTATTAGAGGTGGTGGAAGAAGCCAGGAAAGCCAAAGAAATTTTGAAGGTTATCAATAAAACTTATATTACTCTTGTTCCAAAAGCTCAAGAGGTTGATCATATCTCAGCTTTTAGACCTATTGCTTTATGTAATGTTCTTCTCAAAATCATTACTAAAATCATGGCGAGAAAGGTTGAAGCCTCTTTTGCATAAGATTATTTCCCCAGAGCAAGGGGGATATGTGGAAGGACGTCAAATAGTAGATGAGATAGTTCTTGCTCGAGAAGCCATCCATTCCATGGATATGCAAAATTCTCCTTCTATGTTCATTCGGTTAGACTTATCCAAAGCTTATGACAGAGTGGATTGGCACTTCCTTATCAAAGTTTTGAGGCAATTTGGTTTCTCTAAGGATTGGATGGATTGGATTATGGGATGTATCTCTTCAGTTTCCTACTTAGTTCTTATCAATGGCAGGCCTTCTCAGTCTTTCCCAACTTCCAGAGGTATTAGGCAAGGTGACCCACTATCCCCTTATTTATTCATCATTCTTGCTGAATGCTTGGGTAGGACTATAACCAAAAAGAGGGAAAAAAAAACCCTTGAGGGAGTTACCATTGCTCATGGAGCTAGACCTATCTCTCATCTTCAATTTGTGGATGACTCTACTCTTTTAGGTAAAGCTACGAGTTAAGGAAGCTTCTAATATTAAGCAAATCATTAGCTATTTTTCTAAGGCTCATCGGGCAGTTGATCAATGAAGACAAATCTAAAGTTATTTTCTTTCATCTGCTCTGCTAGACAGGAATCCATGGTCTTGGATAAATTAAGATATAAGAAGACCTCTCTTCCAATCACTTATTTAGGTATTCCCATAAATATTCAAAGGCAAAAAAATAAATATTGGAATTGGTTGTTGGACAAAGTCAAGAAGAAAATTGGAAAGTGGACCAACAAGTGGCTTTCTTCCGGGGGTAGAATCACCTTGGTAAAATCAGTCCTTCAAGCTATTCCTATTTATGTTTCTTCCATTTTGAATATCCCAAAGGTTGTTCTTCGAGAATTGGATCAAATCAGTCATCGTTTCCTTTGGAGTGGTACTAAGGAGAAAAGAAAATGGGCCTTGGTGAAATGGGATACTTTATGTCTTCCTAAGAGTGAAGGGGGGTTAGGATTCCGGTCTTCAATTAATAACAACAAAGCTTTAGCTGCTAAATTATATTGGAGGATGTTGCATAACCCCAATGCTCTTTGGGCCAATAATCTCCGTGCTAAATATCCTCGAGAACAAAAGTCCTGAAGACCTTGTTCGCTATCAACTTCCTACCAAAGGTTCTCCCATTTTAGCAGTTCTTAAGACTGGTGAGGATTTGATAAAGAAAAAATTATTTTGGATCATTCATAATGGTCAACATGCAAATTTTTGGACAGATTCTTGGGATGGTCACAAGCCTTTGATAACTCGGTTTCCCGATTGGAGGCCTTGGATGGAGGAGCTTCACCGAGCTAATTGGATAAAGGTGGCTAATTACTATCGGTACCACACTGGTAATTCAAAGGTTGGTAGATATTGGATCCCTATTGAGGACTGGCCTATTCAAATCCCAGAAAGGCAAAGACAAGATATCCAAGGCATCCTTCATATGAGATCCCTCTCTTGGTCCCATGAAAAAGATTGTTTTGGATGGAACAACACTACTAAGGGTGAGTATTCGGTTGCTCAAGGTTATTTGACCTTATGCCATAATAATCCCAACCATTCTTCTGACATATTTTCTCAATTGTGGGCTCAAAAGCTCTGGCCTAAGGTGAGGTTCTTTAATTGGCTTTTATTGCATCGTAGGGTGCTTATTGGTGAGCAACTTATGAAGCGTGGTTTTCATGGCCCTTTTAGATGTGAAATGTGTGAAGAGAATGTAGAAAATATCAACCATATTTTTATTGAGTGTACTTTAGCCTTCGAGCTATGGAGGAGAATGGCCACTTTACTTGGCTTATAGTGGTCCAATTTTTTTACTTTTGAACAACTTTGGAGGGATTGGCCTAATCAAGAGGGTGTTGATCATTTTATTAGGCAATTAGTTTGGATGGGTTCTACCATTCTTCTTTGGAATATTTGGAATGAAAGGAACAACCAAATTTTTAATCAAGATAGGAAGGATATTCACTATATTTGGCAAAATACCATAGCCAACTTAGTTGAATCAGTCCATCAACTCCTTAATCACCCCCAAAACTCCCACCAAAGATGGGATCAAGTGATGCAAATATTGAAGATTAAACCTTCTAAGGGCAACCAACTTAAAGGGAATGTGAGTATTAGTAAGATGGATAGGACTAGAAATTGGCAACCTCCTCCTAAGGATTTTGGAAAAGTCAATACTGATGGAGCCTCTAGAGGGAACCCTGGAAAAGCCAGTGTGGGAGGAATTGGTAGACTTTCGGATGGCTCCCTGGTTTTTACTTTTGCTTGAGAATTTGGGTATTCTTTCCAATAACCTTGTTGAGGGGTATGGTATCCTCGAGAGGCCTTCAGGGAGGCTACTAAGGTTGGATGGGAAAAGGTGTTAGTTGAGTCTGACTCTCAACTTATGATTAATCTCTTGAAGACTCCTTCTAAGAATCATAAGGTGGATTGGAGAATAAAAAGAATTATTGAGAAGATTCGGTTAATCCAGATGGGATTTTTGAAAGTTGATTACAATCATGTGGTCAGAGATCAAAACAAGAGTGCTGATGCTTTAGCTAATTGGGCTTTGGACAAAGGTGATCTTACTTGTTATGGCCACCCTCCTATATGGTGGGCTTCTCAAATTAGGGAAGCTCTTCTTTCTATCATTTCTTTGGATGGCTCCAGTTCTAAAGGTACCTAGTTTCTTCTTGTTTTTTTTTTTTTGCTTCTCTTTGGTTCATTCAGTTTTTTTTAGTTCCCTAGCTCATTCTATTCTTTATTTTGTTTCCTCTGTTGATTCTTGCCTTAATAGTCTTCTGGTCTAGATAGGTCATTGTTTTGTTCATTTTTTTTTCTTCTTTGTTTTTTTTTGTTTAGTTTTTTAAGGTGGGTGGGTTCTTTTGTTTTGTTTTGTTTTTGTGTTCTTTGTGTTGTTTTTTGTTGTTCTTGTGTTTTTGTTGTTTTGTTTTTTTTTTATGTTTTTTGTTATTGTTCTTGTGTTTTTTTCGTTCTTGTTCTTGGGTTTCTCTTTGTTTGTGTTATTTCGTGTTTTTATGTGTGAGTGTTTTCTATGTTTTTTGTTTTTGTTTATTGTCTGTTGTTGGTTGTTTTTTATTTTTATTTTTATTTTATTTATTTTATTTTTTAGGTTTTGGTTGTGTTTATTTTTCATGTTTTTTTTGGGTTATGTCTTTGTAGTGTTCTGTTGTTTTTGTCTTGTTTGTGTTTTGTTATGTGGTTCTTGTGTTTTCTTTTTTCTATGTGGTTTGTGTTGTGGTTTCTTTTATCTTATTGTGCGTGTTTGGTTGTGCTTTTGTTTTTGACACACTCAAGGAGCATGTTTTTTATTTTATTTTATTATTTTTGTTGTTATTTACTTATTTTTAAATTGGTTTTGTGTGTTTGTTTGCTCCTTGAGTATGTCAAAGGTGGTAGGCCAGGTCCGAGTCCTGGGCATTTTTTGCGGAATGGATACCCCTGCCTCCTTGGGTCTTACCCGAAAGTGGCATCCCTTTTGGGATGTTTTCCACAAATAAAAAAAAAGAAGAAGATAGACATAGACAAGCGATCAATCTTGAAAATTGATTAAGATTGAAATTATTATGATTAATTAGTGCTCACATTCTTATTTTCTCTCTACTTTCTATTTTTTCTACAAGCTAACCCCGAAGTACAAATTTTGGATTTGATATTTTGCTGCATTGATTTGGATTGTTGTGTGGTTTTGTAGATTCATGTTGTAGCTCAGAAGGAAAGAGAGTATCCATTTTTGCTACCTCAATATCTTCTACATGCTTCTACATTGTCCATCAGGTTGTGCACACTTTGTTTTTGTATTTATTTATGCTCTACATTTATCTATAGTGTGCATCTAAGGTTAATATTGTACATTTATCTTATGCCCTTGATTTAAAGGTTTTTTGGATAAAACCCTAGGTTAGCAAGCATTCAAAGAAAGAATCATATTAGGTTAGCTCTTGTATTCCTACATTTTGTTCTCTGCATTGTATTTTATCTTTCATAAGCATAGATATACAAAGGCCAAACTTAGGTGATTACTTAAAACTGAATACATCAAACATCCCAAAAACCTAAGGACTTGGAGCAAGTTCTTAAACCATTCCTGGTGAACCCTTCCCCCTTAGCACCGAGTGTAGAGAACAACACAACCCCCGTGGTTCACCTCATAAGGCTTTCTATCTCTTGCAAATCCAACCTTTTTGGGAATTGTACATGGTAGGGCAATTTTTCCCCTCTAAATATTTTTTGAACCCAACGTGAACACCTCATTTCTTTTAAACTTTAAACAAGATCATTAATTATTTTAGAAAATTCTTAAAAGAAACTAAAATTTGTGTTTTATTTTTTCCCCTAACTATTTTCACTACTTCTAAATGGCTCCTTTCCTTAGAAATAAGAGGAAACAATTAGAATATGATTATGTTCCTTTGGAAGATGACCATATTGATAGGGAATACCCTAATGTAGGTCTAGAAGAGAAAGAAGAGGTAGATATGGAAACTAAAACTAATCCCGATCCTTATGCTGGACCCAATGGTAGCTTTGTCTTCTCATAATTTTATCACATTTGGGAATTCATGAAAGATCATAAGGAGAAGCTATTGGAATATGTACAATGATAAGATCATATTGAAAAATAGGATTCTACTCCTTCTCCTCCCATCAGGTCTCCTCTGCTTAATCATGATAATCCCACATCTCAACCTGTGCATCTTAGTAACCTAAAGAACCAAGTGACTTATGCTACTACTAATACTACCAACATTGGATGGAATCCACCCATTCCTCCAACTAGTAGTGGCACCCAAAATTACTTTCAATTTCCTCCTTTATCTTCTAATTTCAACACTATTGTTTTTGTTCCACCACAAGTTAATATTCCATTTTTACAAGGTACCACATATGACAACAACCTTCTCATGTCTAATTTAAGTCAAGGGAATGTGAGAAACACACAATATTCAAAAATGCAAAACTTGGCAAATGTAGTGAATAAGTTGATTTCGAGGATGGATATGATTTAGCCTTTAGGGTTTACATACAATTATAAGGAAATATGTAGTCAGCCATTGGATCCTATTGTTGCTACTAGAACTTATCCCAAGCATTTTTCTATGCCAGTTTTGCCAATATATGAAGGGATAGAAGATATAATAGGGAATCTAAGGGTATTTAGAATAGCTTTCTATGATCTTGTTTACGATGATATGCTTCTATTGAAAACATTTCCAAAGAGTCTTGATGGGGTTGCATTGGAATGGTATTATAAGTTGCCCAACTATTCTTTAAAGAGCTTTGAAAAGACTGTAGAAATTTTGTTTTCACCAGTTTAGTGCTTATATTGAAAAGGAAGTGACAATGAGAGACCTATATGACCTCAAGCAAAGTAAAGAAGAAAGATTTTCATAATTATTAGCTCTTTGAAGTTTAGTTGGCCTATTAAGTCAACCTGTGTCTTAGAAAGATATGCTTGATATATTCATTAGTAATTTATAAGAACATATATCATATACACTAGAAACTACTACTATTATATCTCTTGATTAGGCAATTGAATTAGCCAGAAAAGTGGAAAAAGCTCTCATTAGGAGAGGTCAGCTTAAGAATAAAGAATAAAAGTATACTAAGTCTCAATATAAGAATAGGCATACTGGAGGTAATAATGATAGTAGACCTGTTAATAATTTTACCAACAACCTACAAAATATTATACTTCAAACACCTCCTCAAAGGAATTTTACCAAACTTAATATACCTATGGAAGTAGTTTTGAAGCAATTGCTAAAAGCTAAGGCAATTGAATTACCTCCTATAAGACAACCAGATACTACATCTCATTGGTATAAGGCAAGTCAATATTGCACATATCACAGAGTAGAAGGACACTAGAAAAATTATTGTAAGAAGTTGAAGCATGCGGTTCAATATTTGATTGATGTAGAATGCATTGTTTTAAGAAATTCCTAAACTTCAAGTAATCAGGATCCTATTCAACAAACCCCAAAAAAAAATCAAGATATGGGGATATTCAAGGATCCATTACCAAAAATGATCAACAAGCATCCAACCAAGTGGCTTATCATGATAGTTTCCTATGTCATAGTAACGTGGTTGGTATGGTTGGAGTAACTACAAGGAAACAAGCTCAGAATCAGTAAGGATAGAGTTCGACACCACAACCTAGTTTAGTTTTAAAGGAGAATCAAAGAAAATACTCAAATACAATAATTCCACCTATAGTGTTGAGACCACAATCACAAATTTCATATGATATTCAGAAGGAGTTAGCTAATAATCCATCAAAAATATCAGTCTTAAAGATTTTGCAAACTTCTCTTGATCATTGAAATGCTTTAATGGATTTTTTAAAATAACAATCTATTTCTCCAGATTTCACCCCTGATGCCATAGTTTATGCCATAGGTTCTTTTGGGATACATCATGTCTCATTCTTAGATGATGATAAACCTTCCTCAAAATTACATGGAGATTCATCACTTTACATCACTACACTTATTGGGGATACCCTTATCAAATGATTTTTGATTGATAATGGCTCATCCCTCAATTTGTGTACATATAAATTATTTCATAAATTTGGATTAAAAGAGGAAGATTTAAAAAAATCTAACATCCTTATTAAAGCTTTCAACAAAAAGTCCCAAGAGGCATGTGGTGTCATATCTCTTCCATTAAAAATGGGACCCCAAATATTGGATACTTTGTTTTACATGGTGTCTTGTCCTGCATCTTTTAATCTTCTTCTTGGATGACCTTAGATTCATGTAATGAAGGTCGTCCCTTCTAATTTTCATCAATATCTCAAATTTAAATTCAATAATCAAGTTATCACCATTCTGGGTGATCCTTGACCATTTGAATTCTGTTCAAATATAGAATTAGCTCAATCTAAATCTTACTCTTGTCCTTTTATTTCTTCAGCTAATTCTCCATGTTCCTCATCTCAAGTTTTAGAGCATCTTCAAAATTTAAAACTAAGTGAGGAACATCGGACCCATTATTCGTCCTTGGATCATGATAATTAGTTTCTTCAAGAACCTCTTCTAGATCTCACCAAGCTACCATCATCACCTCAAACTATGGGTTTACCCCATAAGAAGGGTGATGTTGTACACGTTGGCACATGTACCTTTGTCTTTGGAGGGACTACCTTTGAAGAAAATATTCATGGTAGCAACCCATATCCTAGCGAGCGCTCTTTTGCTCAATGTTATCTCACTAATGATTATCCCCTTCCTAAGTAGATCCTATCTAGTATGGGATATGCAGGTAAAGGATTGGGACCACAACAAAAAGGTATTCAAGAACCTTTGGATGTTGAGATTTGGCTTGGAAGATGTGGTATAGGTTTTTATACCTAATAAAAATCAACCTTTGTATTTTGAGGAGGATGATCATTTTGTGACTTATGCAGATATATAGAATATCAAAAGATGATAATGAACGAAAATAAAAGCATTAATTATGTTTCTCCTCTAAATATAATGTCTTGCAATATGATTGACTCTATTTTTTTTAAAGATGACATTGCTTCTATGCAATAGAATGGTGGATATTTGTTTTACTAAAGTGAATGGTGTTGTTAGAATATGTATTGATTATCATGCCATGGATGTCCAAAGAAAGGCCTTGGAGGAATTTTTCCATGATTTTTATCATCAAGAAAATGCATTCCTTGGGGATATGTTCGATCCAACACCTCATGGAATACTAATTAATTTTAATAATATGAATGGTGCACTTAGGTTTTGCATTGATTTCAATTCTATATAAAAAATAAATAAATAAAATCTTTCATGTAGTTGCATTTGCATTTCCATTGCATCCACATCCCTACTCATATCGCATTTTTTCTTGTCATATTTGCATAATTTCTTGACATATAAAGAACACCTTGCATGATTTCCTATCATAATTATATTGTTGCTTGTTCATGATTGCTTGCTCATATAGATTTTTGGGGATTTTGCGACAATGGCATGTGATGATACCTAGTTAGGTCATAGCTCACATGCATTGCACTTCTCACTAGGACTCTAATGCCTAGCAAGATCCCCCCTAGGGATTCCTCCCTTCTTTCTTCTTATAATTGCTTCTTCTTCTCTCAATTTTTGCATCATGATAATGCTTTTCAAAGTCTTCTTAAGATCCCGATTTAGGATAGCACTTGCATATCACTTAAATACATATTATGCCCCACATGGTATACTCATACATCCTAACGGGTATTACATCATCTATGATATTCTACGGGTCATACTATATTTTGAATAAATAGGCTCAATACCCCATTACAAGATAAGCTCCTTGGTCAATTTCAATAGACCTCGACATACATCCTAGTGGGTAAACGCCTCATAGCAATCAATAATGGAGAAACCACCCATAGAGGATAAGACTCCACACATTTTTTAATACTACTACAAGTGCTAAACCTATAGCGGGTCTAGCTCTATTCCTAAAATGACCTATGGTATCTAACTACATTGGTTTTTTGCAACCTATGCTAGTTCCATACTATGGGTCGTCATTTTTTCTCCTTTTTAGATAGTTGACCTTTGGATTTTTCTTCTTATTTTCTTCCTTCTTCTTTCTCCTTTTCTCTCTTCTTATTTTTTCTCCTCTTTCTTTGTTTCCTTTATTTTTGATTGTATTCTTCGTCTTTCTCATTCTTATTTTGCACCCATCCATTTTTATATAGTTTGCATTGAAAAAATAAATAAAATAAAAACACATTAAATACAAGTAAAGAAATAAAAGCAACTATATATTACTTGAGAGAAAAATAGTGCATGATCCTCATGCTAGGTTGGTGTACCACAATCTAGACTCGGTACACTCAACCTAGGGATGTACACCACAATTGTAGGCCAAAAATTCTCGCACTCCTTTCCTCAATGCTGATGGATTCACGCCTTAGAGGGAAATAGGAGAATGGATGATCTACACCTCAAAAGAGAGATACTTGATCGTATCTTCTATATGGTGATTTTTCGACGAATTATTTTGGGTTCACCAGGAAATATTTATGGCTATTT
This sequence comes from Wollemia nobilis, assembly GCA_028583015.1. Lineage (NCBI taxonomy): Eukaryota > Viridiplantae > Streptophyta > Pinopsida > Araucariales > Araucariaceae > Wollemia > Wollemia nobilis. Next base: position 3,932,196 of record JAQPPZ010000689.1, on the reverse strand, counting down.
CCATGCCTAGGTTGGGAATTTGTTTTGATGTGTATCTTTTATCAAATTCTCACATACACCTAGTGTTTGGCCAATATGCAACTACGATGATCTAAATGTGATTTAAATTCATATGCAAACAACAAAAAATCAAGAAACAGTGCTTTAAAAGACAAATGCAATGCTTAAAAGTGATTTTTGAACTTTTACCTATATCCAAAAGTTTGTAGAAGGTTCTGATTTTTGTTGTAGACAAGATCATATGCTGTAGGAGCAATATCGTACTACGATTGTCAAGATCGTATTATGATCTCAAGATCGTACTAGTCGATCTGAGACCAACAATCTGATCTTGATAGAAACCTGTAGTTTCATAAGCAGAATGCAAAATGCAAAAAATAGGAATTGCTATAGATCTCTTTTAAACATGTTCTAAATGAATATGTCAGCTACTGAAGGTTATGGTGACAGAAAACAAATGATGGGTGCTTTTAAATTATATGCAATATGCAAATGATCATGAATAGGTGAACTCCAAGGATGCAAATGATGAAATATAACTATGTGTGCAATGATAAATAATAAATCAAGAGATAAATAAACAAATGACATGCAGGAGAATGCAAACCAGAGCTTGAGGCTGCCCCCAAGTGATCCGCAGGTGAGATCGTATCAACCAGAGCAAGATCATATTATGATTGTACGAAATCGTATAATGATCACAAGATCGTACCATATGATCTTTGACTTCTACTCCGATCCTGCAAATGCTAGCAAAATAACCAGATCTAATGATGCGAAAATTATACTATTATGCTTAGAAAATTGTGAGAGATGCCAGGGGGAATTTGAGGGGAAGGGTGCCTAATTAAATAGGCTAAGCATGGTAGTGGAATTAGGCTAGAAAACAAAATGAGTTGCAACCTCTTCCAAACTGGGTTGATCGGTGGATCCGATCCCGTAACCACCTCACAGTTGTGCAGGTAAGAACAGAATAGGTTATGCCTACTTTTGTCATCTTTATTATTTTTAAAAATTTCTATTTTGTGCAAGATCGTATTACGATCATAGAGATCGTATTATGATTAGGCGGATCGTATTACGATTTTTGAGATCATAATACGATCTCATCCATCGGATTTCGATCTTACCAATAAAGTGCAAAAAATGATGTTAACGGTAAGAAAGTTGTAATTTGGGATTTTTGGAAATTTTTTGGCATTTTTATAAATTGTTTTGCATCAAATTTAGGGTGCTACATTTTTCCCCCTCTTTAGCGCATTTTGAAAAAAATGTGTTAAAGAATAGGAGTAGCACGCTTTATGAGGAAGAAAAATTATTACAGGTTTTGTTGACAATTTTGAGTTTTTAGGTGTAACTAGTTTTAAGGTAATGTACCCCCTTCGAGTTTTACCACAAAAGTCATCATTTGGGTAAAACTCAAAAATTTTAACTTTTTAGGGTAAGAATAAAAGTAAAAGGGAAAAGACTAAAGTTCATTTCATTTGTTTACCAACACCTTTTTCAGTTTTTTGAGTTCTGGAGATAGCAGACATGGTCGTAGCTCTACATCATGCTGATTTGATCCGGACGGGAGATGGGGCACACCGGGTAAGAATTCTTCACTCATTATCTTGCAATTTTTCATGTTTTTATTTTTTTATTTGGATTTAATTTTGTTTTTAGGGCACGACTCTCGTTGCGTAGTCGTATTTATGAAATCGAGATGATTTTGCAAGATCGAACCAATTTCACAATATCATATGGTACGATATCCACAAAATCGATCTGATTTTATGATATCGTACCATACGATATCGCAAAAATTGTTCTGATCTAGGGCGATATACAACTGATTTCATCGATATCATAGTATGATATCATGAAAATTAGTACGATATCATCCAAAACTATGATTTCAAACATTTGATATGATTTTGAACAAATCTATATGATTTTGGCTCCAATTTCTAACCAAATTTTTGTTTTTATTACTTTGACAGATTTTGGAGTTGAAGAATAGAGAGTGGAGACATGCCACTCTCCACACTGATTTGGCCACTTTATCTAATGTGGAGAGGACCTATTTAGAGACCGTAGGACTCCGACATGTGGTAGAGATACCACAAATTCTTGTAGATATGAGTGTTTGGATAGTGTTGGTGGAGTGGTGGTATCCTGAGTCCTCATGCTTTTGGTTGTCAATTAGGGAGATGACTCCCACATTGGAGGATGTTTGGAGAATCTTGAGGCTGCCATTGAGGGGTGCTAGCATATCTGCATCTATAAATCAAGGCCAAGCACTAAAAATACTGACAAGAAACCCTAGCTTCCCTCTAAAAAAAGGAGGGATTGTTATTGACAGGCTTGGGATGGTAGAGGGGATCTCTCGACTGACGATTTTGCTAAGCGGTGTGGTGGGAGGCTTGATTCTTAGCCATATCAACAGGACTCACCTACCATGGACCTTGGTTGAGGTGGTGTGTGACATGTGGGATCAGAGTATCCACTTTGCCTGGGGTCCTTTATTTCTTTGTAGACTATACCAATTTTTACATAGGGTAGTCTACAAGGGAGGAAAGGGGTTGATAGTCTCTTCCTTTCTTTAGGTGTGGTTCTGGGAGCATATTGCTATCCGATGACCGACAGGGCTTCCACTGGTTCATGTGGTGGATGGGCATCCAAGGGTGGAGGATGATAGACCGAGGATTCACTACTAGCCTCTACATAGGAGAGGATGGGGGAGGATTAGCCTCGATGTAGCGAGGTAGCTTATCGATGAGTTGTTGGTAGATGATATCACATGGAGACCTTGGAGGACACTGCCAGGATGGGGAGAGGATGCCTATGAGCTGGCCAATGTCAGATGAACCATATGGCTGTGGTCTGAGAAGAGAGAGGTAGAGTTGCACCATTTTGATCGGGTGCTTTGACAGTTTGGACTTCAACAGGACATTCCTAGGTATAGGAATGTCACATATTCTAAGGTTACTTGGGATCACACCATTATCAATGGGGCTCCCGATATGTCCAATATTTAGACCCTGCAACTAATGATGAGCCAGTGCAAGCTATGGATGGATATGATATTGGGGTCATCGACCGGTACTAAGAGTGGTACTCGAGGATCCACCCTGCTCGGTTGACTCGATCAAGGAATACCATAGTATGGGCAGCTAGTCGAGTTATGGAGCGATGGGCTGCTATCTAGCAGTCTGATACATAGATACCCCCTAGGTGATAGGGTCCTTGCACTAGGGGTGGACACTAGGGTCCTCGCACCAAAGGAGGGCATCATCATCGACTGAGGCATGAGAGGAATGGCAGGGCAGAGGGATAGGCTAGGAGGGAGAGAATAGCCTCTCCACAGTAGGGTGATGCTCCTAAGATGCTCGACATGGGCAAGAGATTTATGGAGGATGGGAAGAGTAGTTATATGGCTCCTCTATGGGAAGATATGACTAGGCTACAAGGGGAGAATGCCCTCTAGAAGACTATGATAGAGTCTCTGGAAGAAAACCTAACACAGGCTAGAGCTCAGGATGCGGGTCTACAGAGCAAGATTCAAAATCTGGAGGGGGATCTATCATAGGCTAGGGCTTAGGGGGGACAAATATATGGGGCTACAAAACCATCTTAAATAGGTAAATATGAGTGAAGTTAGACATTAGATGAGCTTCTGCGAGTGGTGTAGTAGATGACCTTTTATCGGGACCTATACTTTATAGTAGTACCTATAGAGAAAAGATAGCCTTTGCCTACAAATATCGTGGCACCGATTTGCTTTGGGTCATCATCCCGCTCTACATCCAGGGCGACTTCTACTAGGATAGTTACAATGATAGAGGGTGGGCAGTTCCAACCTCCACCACCACGTGGTAGAGAGGAGGATGTTGCTAGTTCTAGGGGTTCTATAGGAGTCTAGGGATGATTTCTTTTTGTATTTTTGATTACTGAGTATGCCGATGACATATTTTGTGGCATATCAGTCGACCTTATATTGTATATGTACTTTTTTTGATGATATATATATATATATATATATATATATATATATATAAGTGGATTTTTTGTCTTATGTGACTTCATGTATTTTGTTTGATTACTTTGCATTTTAATTTTGTTTTAACAAAATTTTTAAATGATCATGTTTTTGGTATTTATGAACGTTAATAATCATGCTTAGATAAATAAATTAAATAAAATGATTTGATTTTTGAAGATGTGTTTTTGAAAAAATATGCTTTTGTATGATGATAGATTTTAGGAATTAGCAATGAACCTCGAAGGATGTTGTGCTGTGATATGACCGTTGGTGGAGGTCGATGCTCGTTGGGTCATGAAACGGATCCTATGATGAGGAATTTTTGATATTGCTAAATAATAGTCATATGATTAAGAATAATTTTAAGTCTTTTATGATGAACAAAAGATGTTTGATGTTGTTTTGGAACAATGTATTTGATAAATGTTTGTGAAATATATTGATCGAAGCATGAAAAATTCAAAGTATGATTTGCGCTAGGCATAAAATTCCAAAGTGTGAAGTTGTATAAATAATTACTTAGAAATTATACCATCATCGTGAAAATCAATATGGAATGCAAGATGATATAAATTTTGTGTATTCTTTTAAAATGCAAAATTTAATGTTGGATAGATAATTATGTCACATGTTCAAAAATATTTTTATAATAATATGGATTCATTTGTGGGCATGAAAAATTAGAAATATGATTTGTGCTAGGCATAAAATTCCTAAGTGTGAAGATGTAAAAATAATTACTTAGGAACTATACCATCATCGCGAAATAAAAATGAAATGCATGATGATATGAGATTGTTTTTGCAAATTAATATAAAATCATTATATCATATGTTCATGTCTTTTTATAAATATATGAATAATTTTTTAGCATGAAAAATTAGAATGATGACTTGCGCTAGGCATAAAATTCCTAAGTGTGAAATTTTGAAAGGAATAGTTACTTAGGAACTATACCATCATCGTGAAAATCAAAATGAAATGCATGGTAAATAATTTAATTTTGTAATATTATTTGGAATAAATTTTTGTATTATGATGATAAAATAATTTATAAGAACTAATGATATTAATTATCTAACAAAATCTCAAAGAAATATTTTAACTTATTTCAAAAAAAAATTCAAATTTATCGAGAACCAGTGTGTGAAAAGTGAATTCATTATCTATTTTGATTATCATAATGATACAAAATCTCTCAAATAACAAATGTGTGTGCTTTTTAAGGTTAATTTACCTATTTTGAGTAAGGTAATGATAAAGCAAACTTGAATGAACCAATGTGTGTGCAAGTGAAATGTTCATTTAACCATGATTTTGTGCATGCATTGGTACTGAACTACTATGTAAATCAAATTACCAAAAGCTAGCTAATCCAAATGCGGACATTGGTCTGTACAAAATAAAGGTTACTAATGTGACAAACATATCGCCATGTGAAAGGAATTACCCAATGTCAAGCAAGTTGGGCACAAATCACCTATTATGGGGTTTACCTCATGGTTTTCGAATAACTGAGAAATTCTAGGGATTCAAGTTCAATACTCCCTTCTTTTCTTCAAATTTTTGGAATAGGTATTTCTTATCCATTTCTGAACAAGGGGATTTTATTGCTTTTGTTAATGAAACACTTTTCTTGATTTTTCTCTTTTTCTTTTTCTTTTTCTTTCTTTTATTTCATTTCTTTTCTTTTCTTTCTTTTCTTTCTTTTTTGGGATACTTGCCTAGATTAGACATAGAGCAAGGGATTTTATTCGGGTAGGGAGGAGCTTGTCCTTTTGCCAATTTCTTAGTATTCTAGACCATGCACATGATAGGATAGCAAGGAAAAAATTTTCACTTAAGGTATTGAGATTTACTAGGTAGAATCACTTTTCAAATTTGCAAAAAATCATTTTAAGATGTGAAAGTGTGTTCTTGGTTCAAAAAGTAGCAAGATCATTCTCAAAACTCAAAATTATTTAATGAAGCAATAGTGTTCTTTGGTACAAGAGAGATTTATAATCAAAATAACAAAATAAAAACTATTAAATATGTGAAATTTAGTGCATGGTTCAAGATAACTTTTGAATTTATCTGAAGTAAACTAAAATATAACTTGCAATCTTGGTAGATAATAAATGCAAAAATAAATCTAATAATGCCTTGGAAATATTTTTATAGATTTTCAGATTTTTGTAATTTTTATTATTATTTTTGGTTGTTTTTGATAATATATTGGAATGCATGAAGAACATTATTTACAACTATGTACAATGATGAGATTTTTGGTTTTATGCATAATATCTTTTCAGATGCATAATATTCATGGGTTCCTTGAGATATTTTCCATCCAAGGTAGCCAATATGTATGCACCTGATCCAAATTTAGTAGTGATGATAAATGGTCCAAGCCAATTTGGTTGGAATTTTCCTTTAATATATTTTATTGCATTAGTATTTTTTGATTTTATTTTAGGACTAGATCTCCAACTTCAAAGGATCTATTGTGAACTTCCTTTGCATATGATCTTTTAAGTTTGTCTTGGTAGGCACAAAGGTGCTCTAAAGCATGGATGCATTTTTCATCTAGAAGTTCCAACTGACTTAATCTGCCAGCACGATATTCATATCCTACTTCGGCATCCTAAAGTAGAAGAGCTAAAGAAGGAACTTCTAACTCAAATGGAAAAACTACTTCGGCACCATAAACCAAGACAAAAGGTGAAGCACCTGTGGGAGTATGAACACTAGTTCGATAAGCCCACAAGGTAGGATATAATTGTATATGCCAGTCATGACCTATTTTATTAACCAATATTTTTAGGATTTTGATCAATGTTTTATTAGATGCTTTAGCTTGGCCATTTCCTTGTGGATAATAAGGAGTAGACCATCTATGTTGTATTTTATATTTTTGACATAATTTCTTGACATCTTTATTCTTAAAACATGTACCATTGTCAGAGATGAGATTAGATGGAATTCAAAATCTACAAATAATTTGATTGAAGATAAATTTGGAAACTTGAATTCATGTGCAGGAAGCTAAACTCATAGCTTCTACCCATTTTGTGAAAATTTTTGTTGTTGTTATTATAAATCTATGACCATCAGAAGAAATGAGATTGATTTTACCAATAATATCTAAACCCCATTTTGAAAAGGGCCAAGGAGAGGCTATGGCTTGGAGTTCTTGAGCAGGAGCATGAACAAGGTCAGCATGTCTTTGACACTTGTCACAATGATGCACATAATCATTGGCATATTTTTTCATGGAAGGCCAAAAATATCCCATTCTAAGGAGCTTTTTAACAATGGCACTTCCACTAAAGTGTCCTCCATAGGATCCATCATGGTCTTCACTTAAGGCTTTCTTAGACTCTTCTATGTTGAGATATCTTAACAGGATACCCTCAAAAGATCTTCTATATAAATTATTACCAGAAATTATGAAGTGAACAACTCTCTTACGTAATAGCCTACATTGGTTTCTATCTAGCCCTTCAAGGAAGGTCCCATTCTACAAAAAGTTAAAGATATCTATATACCAAGGTTCTGGGGTAATCTCATTGATCAAAAATACATCTAATGGTTCTAAATAAGAATTAGAAGAATTAGGTTCTTGGAGTTTGTGAATAATGATAGTAGCATACTCATCATCCAGCTCCAAAGGCAACAGAGAAGCAGCTACAGCCATAGCATCGATAGCACGGTTTCTAGTTCTAGGAATAGCTTCTAAAGTTACTTTTTCAAACAATGATATAAGTTTAAGAACATATTCTTTATAAGGGTGAATATTTTCATCTTGTGTCTGATAAACTTCATTGATTTGATTTATCATGAGCCAAGAATCTCCAAAAAATAACAAGATTTTAATTTTTAAAGCTAAAGTGGCTCATAATCCGAGGATTAGAGCCTCATACTCTGTAGTATTATTAGTACAAGCAAATTGTAATTTAAAAGATAAAGGAATAAGGTGCTTTTGAGGAGATATTAATATAATACCTGCACCTACACCACTCATACATCTAGCTCCATCAAAAAACAATGTCCAAGTTTTCGAATGATCTTCTTTTAAATTAAGGCATTCATCAAGAAATTCAATGTTCATGGGATGAGTAGAATCTAAAGGTGTAGCAACTAACTGATCCACTATAACTTGGCCTTTTATGGATTTTTGGCCAATAAATGTGAGGTCAAACTCACTAAGAGAAAGAAACCACTTAGTTGTGCATCCTGATAAGTAAGGTCTACTCATCAAGTACCTTAATGGATCAGATTTAGCAATAACATATGTTTTTTGACTAAGCATATAATGGCACAACTTTTGTGTAGAAAACAACACTGCTAGACAAAGCTTTTCTAATGGAGTATACCTTGTTTCATAACTTATTAAATTTCTAATTATGTAATATGTGGCTTATTATTTCTTTTCATTATCAATTTGAGCCAACATAGCTCCAAGTGCAAGTTTTGAAGCAAAAATATATAGAATGAAAGGACAGTATGGTTTGGGTGGAACAAGCACTGGAGGGTTGAGAAGATATTATTTAATTCTATCAAAATATTCTTGAAATTCCTTATCCCATTGAAAGGAAATGTTTTTCTTAAGCAATTTAAGAAAAGGTTATGTTTTATCTACCAATTTATCAATGAAGCAATGAATAGCTTGTAATTTTCCTTGTAAGCTTCTTAATTCTGATATATTTTTAGGAGGTGGCATATCATAAATAGCCTTGATATTTAAAGGATCTATCTCTATGCCTCGCATAGAAATAATAACTCCTAATAATTTCCTAGATTTTACTCCAAATACACATTTGTCTAGGTTTAAATGTATCAAATATTCTCTCAATCTATCAAACACTTTTCTTAAATCATTAATGTGATCATATTCTTTAGCTGAACGAGCTATAATATCATCCACATAATCATGAAAAATATCATACATCATATCATGAAAAATATACGTCATAGCTCTTTGATAAGTTGCACCAGCATTCTTTAATCCGAAAGGCATTACTTTCCAACAAAAGGTTCCCTAAGGAGTAATAAAGGTACTTTTAGCTTGGTCTTTAGGAGCTATTCTAATTTGGTTGTATCCTAAAAAACCATCCATAAGGGACAACATCCCACTCCTAGATGTAAAATCTATGATTTGATCCATATTAGGGAGAGGAAAGTCATCTTTAGGGCATGCAACATTAATATCTTAAAATCCATGCAAACCCTAATCTTAGTATCTTCTTTCTTAGTTACTGGAACAACATTCGATATCCACTCAACATAGTCAATGGTTTGTATAAAATTTACATTAAAAAGCTTTTCTAACTCACTTTTAACTAGTAGTGCTACTTTAGGATGCATTTTTTTGATCTTTTTCTTTACATGCTTAGCATCAGGGTGCACTACTAAATGGTGCATGACTACAGAAGGGTCTAGGTCGGGCATATCTACATATGTCCAAGCAAATACATTAGAATATTCTATGAGGAATTTAATATATAGCTTTTGTTTATCTTCACTTGATTCAGATCCAATTTTGACCATGCGAGGGTTTTCTTCTGTCCTAATGTTAATTTTAATAAAATTATCTACAACAATATTTAATTCTCTTTCAAATTTGGGTGGTGCGGGTGACACCCCCATTTCTTGTAATTATTCTAATGTACATTTGGCTAACTCTTCTTGAGGAGTAGTAGCTTCAATATGGGCTATACATGGCATAGATCCATCAAAAAAGAATTCATTCCTTAAAATTTCATCAAGAGATACATCATGACAAATATCACCCTCTAAACATTCATCCAAAGAAGCAATCATTTTTGGATAAACTAAAAGGAGACTCCTGCGAGTTCTCCTTTTTTATTTAATAAATCAATAACCAATCCAACCTATATTCAAACAACACACAGATGCACAGATAAACCAATTGGAATTTTAGATTAATGCTTAGGCCACTTAAGGTGGGCACTCCCTCACCGTAAAGGCTCGATGCGAATAGCGCAGATGAAAATTAATGAAAAGATAGATATCTAAAAATGAAAATACTTGGAAGTATTAATAATCAAATCCTGTGGTAATATAGTTGTCGGCTATATTAATGGAATGTAACATGACTCCCCTCCTCGGAAAGCTTTGTCCTCAAAGCTAGAAATGACTGGAAGATACTTTCAGATTCCCAGGTTGCATCTTCTTCAGGTAAATCCTGCCACTTGATGAGAAATTCCTGGATGTGACGAAATCTGAGTCTGCGTGTTCTAGTTTGTAGTACATCTTCTGGTTGTAGATAGATACGCCCTTCTTCATCCAGCACTGGTAATTCTGACTGAGAGTGTATTTTTTGGCCAATCACCTGTTTGAGATAGGAGACGTGAAACACTGGATGTATGCGAGAAGATTGGGGTAACTCCAGTTGATATGCTACCTCGCCAATGCGGCGCACAATTTTATAAGGACCATAGAATCGTGGTGACAACTTCTGACTGGATTTGAGCTTCAATGATAGTTGTTTGTAGGGTTGAAGACGTAGGAATACCATATCACCAATATTGAATGTCCTTTCTGAACGTTGCTTGTCCTGTTGCTGCTTCATACGATTCTGAGCTTGGACCAAATTATCTTTCAAGATAGTGAGCATTGCTTGTCGCTTCTGTAACCAATCATCGACTTGGGCCACTTTGGAAGATCCTGGTACATAATCGGCTATTGTGGGTGGCTTTATTCCATATAATGCTTCAAAAGGAGACATCTTTGTGGAAGAATGGTAAGAAGTATTGTACCACCATTCCGCCAATGACAACCATTGACTCCATTGATATTGTTTATCCTGGACAAAACATCTTAAGTAGGTACCCAAACATTTGTTAACTACCTCCGTTTGACCATCTGTTTGTGGATGGTATGTAGAAGACATATTTAATTTGGTACCACTAAGTCAAAACAATTCTCTCCAAAAATTGCTAGTAAATATGGGATCACGATCACTTACAATATTTTTGGGCATTCCATGTAATTTAAAAATTAAATCCATAAATACCTTGGCCACTTTGCTTGCTGAAAATGGATGTTGTAAAGCCTGAAAATGAGCATATTTGGAAAGGCGATCAACTACCACGAAAATGACGGTTTTACCTTCCGACTTAGGAAGACCTTCAATAAAATCCATGGAAATATGTTCCCACTGGCGATCCGGAATAGGTAATGGTTGAAGCAATCCTGGTGATTTGACTGTTTCTCCCTTATTGTGTTGACACACTTCACATTCAGCTACCCATTGCTTAACCTCTGCTTTTAATCCTTTCCAACAAAATGATTGTTTAACCCGCATGTAAGTTTTCAAAAACCCTGAATGTCCTGTTGAAGGAGAAGCATGTGACTCCTCTAGAATCTGTACTTTTATTGGTGAATTGTGAGGGATGTAAATGCGATTTTTCTTACGTAATATTTGGTCATCATATGTGAAAAGAGGGTATTTAGAGGAGCCCATAGATAATTCTTGAATTATCTGAGTTGTTTCACTGTTGGACAACCATTCTGCCTGCAACTGAGACACCCATTGTGAACATGGTCCTGAAATGGCATTAATAACTACTTCATCTTCGTATTTTCTAGATAATGCATCCACTGCCACATTTTCTTTTCCTTTCTTATATTCAATCACAAAATCATATCCCAATAATTTAGTCAACCACTTATTTTGTTCGGGATACGAGAACCTCTGTTCTAGAAAATGTTTGAGACTATTGTGATCGGTTTTAATAATAAAATGACTATTGATTAAGTAATGCCTCCATTTTTCCACTGCATGTAAAATAGCCAACATTTCTTTTTCATAGGTGGATCTACCCAAATTTTTTCCTGAAAGTTGTTTACTTTCAAATGCCAAGGGATGACCCTCTTGCATGAGTATTGCACCAATACCTGTTCCTGATGCATCACATTCAATGACAAATGGTTTTTGAAAGTCTGGAGTGGCCAAAACTGGAGTAGTACACATTGCTTCCTTGAGAGCCTCGAAGGCTTTAGTAGCTACTATTGACCATTGAAAAGCATCCTTCTTGGTGAGAGTCATGAGAGGACCCACAATTTTACCATAGTCATGCACAAATTTGTGGTAATAACCCATGAGACCCAAAAAACCATGAAGTTTCTTGATGGTTTTAGGCAAGGGCCAATCTTGTATTGCCTTAATATTATTGGGATCTACCTTAACACCTTCGTGAGATACTATATGACCGAGGTACTCAACTTCTTGAACACCAAAGGAGCATTTAGATCGTTTGACAAACAACTGTTCTTTGCGTAGGATATGGAGAACTCTGTCTACATGTACTAAATGATCTTTCCATGATTTACTATAGATGAGTATGTCATCAAAGAAGACTAGAACAAATTTTCATAGGAATGGATGAAACACCTGGTTCATGAGACTTTGGAATGTAGATGGTGCATTAGTGAGACCAAAGGGCATGACCAAGAATTCATAATGACCTTCATGAGTTCGAAAAGTTGTTTTGGGGATATCTTCTTCCCTAACTCGGATTTGGTGAAATCCTGAACGTAAGTCTAATTTGGTAAAGAATTTGGCACCATGTAATTCATCTAGTAAATCATCAATGACAGGGATAGGAAATTTATCTTTGATCATGATTTTGTTGAGAGGACAAAAATCAGGACACATACGCCAAGAATTGTCCTTTCGATGAGCTAAGACTACTGGTGAGGAGTAAGGGCTCGTACTATGATGGATGATGCCATGGTCTAATAGCTCTTGGACAATATTTTCAATTTCTATTTTCTGGGGTTGGGGATATCGATACGGACGACCATTGGGTGGAAGACTACCAGGCACTAGATGTATGGCATGGTCATGAGATCTTTTGGGAGGTAATCCTTTTGGTTCTTGAAAAACCTCCTCATAGTTAGCCACAATGATTTGGAGATCATCTTCTTTGATTTCAGAAATATCTTGGTCTAATTTCTCTATGCAATTGATTCGGGCTATGAATCCCCCACCATATTTTCTTAATATCTTTTCCATGCTATGTGAACTTACAACTTTGGATGGAGGTGTGGGTAGTCCTTGAAGACGAATAGTCCTCCCATTGGCTTGCCATTCGACAAAGCGATGTTTGTGGTTAAAACCCACTGTGGTTTCTAATTGTTCCATCCATGCAATGCCTAAAATAACTTCTGAATTTCCTAGTTCCATAACAAAAAGAGGACCTTGCCAAGTATACGTACCCATTTGTAATGAAACTGAAGATGTCTTACCTAGACAGTGAGAAATTTCCCTGCTTGCAGTTCTGACTTGAAACCGATCTTGATTAGAAGAGAAGACGTGCAACCCCAATGTCCTTGCAAGTTTTGCATCAATGAAGTTGTGAGTACTTCCAAAATCAATTAATACTATCACCCTTTATTTCTAAATGAAACCTGCCACCTTGATTGTATGGTGGGATGACAACCCCATGAGAGCATGTACTGAAATAGTCATGGTATCCTCCTCAGCGACAACTTCATCTTGTGCATTTTGGTCCTCAACTGGGAGATCCTCAGGTGCATCGTACTCCTCTATTTCTTCTTCTTGGTCGGCATATTCAATTTGAAAATTTTGTCGTGGTGTACATGCTTGATCTTTTTGATGTTGAGTGTGACATTTGTAGCAGAAGTACCGTGATGGTTGATCATTTCTGTGGAAAGAGTTGTTGTGGAATGGAGATCGACCATATGAATCACGTCGTGTGGATGAGCCTATGTGCGCCTTTGTTTCCGCCAAGTCAGCAATCCGTATACACTCATCCAACTTGGATGGATTTTGTAGGTCTACCTCAACTTTAATATGTGCTTTTAATCCATTTCGAAAAGTTGCTACTACCACGTCCTGTGGTAGGTCTTGTGCATAGGAAAGCATACTGGTGAATTCAGAAATATAGGCCCCTACTGATCCTGTTTGCCTAAGTGACAACAATCGTACTATGTATGAACCTGTGGGACCTTTGTCGAATCTGTGAAGAAAGGCTGTTTTGAAAGTATCCCAATATAATGCATTTTGGGGCTCCTCACGTTTATACCATGTAAACCATTGATAAGCTTCAATGCCAAATTTGGTTGCTGCAAAAGGGACTTTGTCCTTTTCCAAAAATTTATAAAATTCTAAGATGCCATCCATTTTTGCAATCCACCCACGTGGATCCTGGCCTTCAAAGGTAGGCATATCAATGCGTGGATGATTGACTCCCATTGGACCTCTTGGTTGGGAGTGAAAATTATTTCTATCTTGTTCCTCGTTACTTCTCTATCTTTGGTTGTTATTTTGATAGGGTCTATTAAACCCTCTTTGTTGCTCCATATTTTCTTCATTACCCCTATCCTCAATATTTTGGTGACCATTGTGAGTCAGGGATTGACTATTTTGACCTCTATGGTGTGTGTAGTCGTCATTGTAGACATTCGTACTCTAGTGATTGGAGCTAGAAGGATTTTGTTGGGGTGGTTTTTGAGATGCGTTGAAACTTGCAGTCATCATCTGAAGATTTACTATTAAATATTTTAACAACTTATCATTGAGCACTGGATGATTACTGTCTACTTGGGTGACGTTTTCTTGTGTTGAATCTGGAGAAGAATTGGATGCCATTGGGCTGACCACTGGATGACTCAGATTAAAACTACCAATTCTGGATGGAGAAGGAGAATTTTTTGTACCTGGGCTTCGACGAGCTCTTCTGGCATTATTGTTGGGAGTTTTTGAGCTTGTTAATCGTCCATCAGATCCTTTGATCCAACTTCTGCTCATGCACTTTTCAAAGTCCCCTGCTTAGGAGCCTTTAAGCTTCAAATTTTTGAAAAAAATTGTTAAATTGTCCAAAAATGTGGTTTATATTCCGTCGAATTGTCACTCCAACTGTGACGCGGATTTGAAGTTTGGCTCACCTCCTTTGACAACTTTTGACAATTTCCTTAACAACTTTTCAATTTTCTTGACAACTTTTCAACACTTGTGTTAACAAGTTGACACTTAACCATGAATATGACACGCTAATTTGGGACCACCGTGGACTATGTAGAACCACATGACCAATACTGGACACGACGCAACTATGAAGGACTAGCTGGACTACAAACAAGCTGGACTACAAAAATGACCGTTGGACTGCGGAGAAGACGTGGACTACGAAGACGACCAGACGATCGTTGGACTGTGGAAAAGAATCCATGACATGGACTACGAAGACAAGACCCAACTCAACCAACCTAACACTAACCTAGAGAAAGGACACGTGACACGAAATATAGCACAAGAACACATGACCAATACTGGACACAACGCAACTATGAAGGACTAGCTAGACTGTGGACAGGCTGGACTATGGGAATGACTGTTGGACTGCGAAGAAGACTGGCGCGCGCGGACACGGGCGGAGAGACACGGACTACGAATATGACCAGATGACCATTGGACTGCGGACAAGAATCCAAGATGCGGAATGCGAAGACAAGACCCAACTCGACCAACCTAACACTAACCTAGCGAAAGGACACGCGACACGAAAGACAACACAACCATGATAAGATTGACGAAACCAATGATGTGCGAGTAAAAAACTCGAACAAAAAATAGGACACAAAAATGGATAGCTTAGACAACACATGTACAAAGGATGATAATACATGAAGATGAGAAAAGAGTTGTGCACGAGAAACCAGTGGGAGTGCATGTGACCGAAGTCACAACTCACTAATTGCACGTTTTTCTTTATAAAGCCTTTTACGCCCATAACACTGACGATGTGGGATAATTGCCCACGAGAAAATAATAAAAAATTAATATGAAAATTTGTACCTTAGGTTAACACTGATAATTTGATTATTGCTTCGTTCTGATTGGGCGATGCCTCTAGTTTTCGAATGTTGGTGATTTTTGAATTTGAAACATGATTCGTTCTGTCTGAGGTAGCTTATGCGTGGTTTGGACCATCCGGAGGAAGCACCTATACTGTGATACTGTGGATGGCTTATTAAATTAGTGATAGTTGTGGTTGCTTCATACTGTGCCACAGTGATTCTTTCGCCCGTCCCCCACTCCTATCATCTTGATGAATGTGATTGGAGTCTTCTACGCTCGAACGAATGCCACTGCTTCGGTAAGGCTATGAACGAACATAGTTGTGAGTGTAGTGCGTAAAGCCTCATATGGTTTCTGAGAACAACTCCCCCATCGTGCCAGATTCATGACCACTGATACCACTTGAAAGGAGACTCCTGCGAGTTCTCCTTTTTTTTTTTTGATAAATCAATAACCAATCCAACCTATATTCAAACAACACGTAGATGCACAAAGAAACCAATTGGAATTTTAGATTAATTCTCAGGCCACTTAAGGTGTGCACTCCCTTGCCGTAAAGGCTCGATGCAAATAGCATAGATGAAAATTAATGAAAAGATAGATATCTAAAAAATGAAAATACTTGGAAGTATTAATAATCAAATCATGTGGTAATATAGTCATTGACTATATTAATGGAATGTAACATAAACCATAATCAACATATAATAAATATGTATCTTTTTTTAAATCTCTTGTTGTTCTATATATTCTTGATATGTTACAAGGTGATCATCATATTCATATGGGAATGGTTCTATTTTTGTAGGAATATAACCAAGACCACATTGGGTTGGCTATTCTTCGACCTCCAAGGGATTTTTTATACCATTTTCATGAGGTCCTAAATATTTACCTCTATAACCCATATTACACATCATTAGTTTTGATTTTATATATCCATTAGAAAAATAACACTTGGCAAATCCATCTTGATCAATTGTAATTTTTATAGTTGAAAATTTACCCAAAAAATATCCTGCATATACAACTTCACAACTCCCAATATGACAAATGCTTCCCTTGTTTGACAAGCCTAATGTTTGGGGAGATGGTGGCAACTGAGATAACACCAAGGAATCTTGGGTAGCAAAATTAACTTCTTTCATAATTGCAAGCACTAAATATAAATCCGATAATACTTCATCTAAAGTGGCATATAAAGTAGATGGACTATCCCCCTTAACTAGTTCTTTAGATGCTGTAAATTTAAATGTTGTAGATTTAGGAGGTGAATCTGCTATTATAGATTTAGGAAATGGATTAGATATAGGTTCATAAGGTGATGATGATAATGATTTAGAATCTATTGACGTTGATGTTTTAGAATGTGTTTTTAATGATCTAGAATGTGATGATGGTTTAGATTTAGAAGGTTTTGAAAATGAGGGTGTACTAGGTTGAACATAAGATATAGTAGAACAGAACAAAAATCCTATAGGCTTTGTTGTAGCACACATCAAATGGCCTAGGATCACCATGAATGGTAACTAATTGGTTTTTAAACTCAAATTTAACACATTTATGTAATGTGGAAGGCACTGCTCTCATTGCATTGATTCAAGGTCGACCTAAAAGAATGTTGTACAATACAAAACAAGGTACAAAAAACATAGTTTTATCTAAAATTCTTGGACCAACTTGCAATGGTATTTTCATTACTCCACATGTTTCTTTAGTTTCATCATTAAATGCTTTGATAATCATTTCAGTCCTTTTCATATCTTCTTGTTTAAATCTAAAACTTTGAAAGAAATCATATGTACATATGTTTAAGGATAGTCCATTATCAATTAGGATTCTTTTAACTCCTACATATCCAATTAATGTTGTAATGTATAAAGGATTATCTCCATACAAACTTTGAGGAGGAATATCTTTATCACGAAAATCTATGAAATTTATTTCATCCAAAGTTACAACATTTACCACAGCATTATGTTCAATATCTTCAGTAACCATCATCTTGCTTAAATTTTTCATCAATTATTCTCTATGTATGGAGGAATTTCTTAAGAGATCCAAAAGATAGTTTCTTGTTGTGATGGTAGCTAATTTTTCATTAATGTCATATGGAGATATCTATTGTGAACTGATTACATTGTTTGCTTTAGTAGGAGCTTTTAATACAAATGGAGCTACTTTTTCACTTTGATTTTTATCTTGAGATTTTTGGTTTTGTTCCTATTGTCTTGTAACAACTTCGAATGGTACCCACAATGTTGCCATGTCGTGGATCACCAAATTGAGGTCTAGCATTCTCTACTTGCTCATTTGAAAACCATTGTTGAGATGATGGTCTAGTAGTTATTCTTCTTGGAAATGGTTCTTTTGGAACTGATAAATCTATAATAGGGGTGACTTGATCCGATTCATACTCATAAATATTTGAAGCAATCTCTAATTCACTCCCTGTTTCACTTTCTGTGTCACTCTCCAAAGAAGTATTTTGGTAGTTATTTAGAGGTCTAATAGTGACTAGAGATTTAGTAGTTATACATGTTTCTTGTAAATATTGATGTGGTAGAAAATTGCTAATAGTTCCTAAATATCGGTTTGGATGAGGAACGTTGTGATGTTCTACTTAGTTTACATTTTCTTTACCATGCTTTGGTAAAGGGTGTTGAAAGATATTCAAATTTTTATTTTGAGGTTTTTGTGTATTATTTTGAGCATTTCTTGGAGGAAAGTTTTCTACTTCCATTTTTCCATTATCAATTAAATCTTGTATCATGTGCTTCAATCTCTTGCATGAGTTTGTTGAATAACCATCAGTTCTATGGAAGTTACAATGTAAATCAGCTCTAAATCTAGCTAGAATTATATCAGGTTGTCTTATGTTAGGTAATCGTATCAAGCCTTATTCCAATAATTGAGGTAAGATCATAGTTAATGGCTGATTTAATCTTGTAAATTCTCTAGGTGGTTTATTAGGAACCTTTAATACACATTTTTTCACAACCTTAGCAAGATTAACATTTGATTTGTTTCTACTATCAGTAACTCCTAAAGAAATTCATGAAGCAATAGATTCTTCTCATTAACTCCAAATATAAGGGATAAGATACATGCGGTTACAAACTGGTTAAACCACCTCGGTGGTTAGATAACCAAATTGGAGAGCGCCTACGAGCGCTTCTTTTATTATGCCAAGAATGGAATATCAACCAACTTATTCTAACATCCCCCCTTATTACATTATTGGCAAATCCCAATTGTATCCCGAAACTTTTCATATTTGATACGTCCAAGTGCTTTGGTAAAGATATCTGCAACTTGTGCATCAGTAGGAATGTATTGAAGTTGTATATGGTGCTTTGGAACTTCATCTTGAATAAAATGACATCTGGTATCAACATGTTTGGTACATTCATGAAAAATTAGATTTTTGACAAGATTCAAAACACCTTGGTTGTCGCAAAACAAATGAAGAGGAAGATTCTTTGGAAGGCCCATGTTTGTAAGAATGCGACTTAACCACATTATCTCGCAGACTGCTTCATTGGCTGCATGATATTCTGCTTCTGTAGAAGATAAAGCAACCACATGTTGTTTCTTACTGTGCCATGAGATAGGTCCAGATCCTAGATGGAAAACATATCCGAAGGTGGATTTATGATCATCAAGGGATCTAGCAAAATCTGAGTCTGTGTATCCCAGTAAGAAAAAATTATTATTCTATCTATATTCCAGACCATAATTTGTAGTACCATGAACATAATGAAGAACTCTTTTTGCTGCTTTCCAGTGACTCATTTTAGGCTCTTGCATGAACCTTGAAAGATATCCTATAGCAAAAATAAGATCTGGTCTGGTATTTGTCAGATATAGGAGACTCCCAATCAACTGGAGATAGAAAGTACCATCTACCTAAGGTGACTCATCATATCGAGATAACTTAAGTCCTTGCTCCATTGGAGTTGCTTTTGACTTACAATTAGTCATCCGATATTTTTATACTAAAGTCTTGGCATATTTCTTTTGTGTTACTCTAATATGAAACTTTTGTTGAGTAACTTCTAAACCAAGACAATAGTGTAGAAGTCCTAGATCTGTCATATCAAATGATTGCTTTAGGTCATACTTTACTAAGTCAATCATTTGTTCTGAGCTTCCTGTGATGATCAGATCGTCAACATAAAGTACGAGAATCACTATATCAGAACCATTTTTCTTAATATAGATATTTGCATCTGAAGGACTTCTAATAAAACCATGTTGCACAAGGTGACTATCTATCTTGATATACCATGCTCGAGGAGCTTGTTTTAGCCCATACAGTGATTTTATCAACTTACACACTTTTTGTTCTTTCCCCTCAACCACATATCCTTTTGGTTGAGTCATGTATACTTCTTCTTGTAAGTCACCATTCAAGAAGGCACTTTTAACATCCATCTGATGCAATTTCCACCCAAACTGAGCTCCCATGGCACAAAGTACTCTAATGGTAGTCATTTTTGTAGTAGGGGCAAAAGTCTCTTCATAATCTATGCCTTCTTTCTGAGCATATCCCTTTGCAACAAGTCAGGCTTTATGCTTATCAATAGATCCATCGGCCTTATACTTCACTTTGAATACCCATTTGCAACCTATGGGTTTCTTTCCTGTTGGCAGATCGACTAATTTCCAAGTATTATTTTTAAGAAGAGATTTATGTTCTACATCCATAGCCTGTTTCCACTGTGGTTGATCAAGTGCAGATTGAACCGTTGTGGGTTCATTTGTATTTAATGTAGACATATAAAGTTTTTCTCCATCCTCATCTTCTTCCCTGTCATATTTGGTACTCACTGACAAATCATCAAAGTGTTGACAAAGTTCGTCAACCTCTGAAGTAGATTCTTCTACTTTTTTCTGTTGAGTCATACTGTGAGTACATGGCCTATCAAGAGATAGATCTGGAAAGGATTTCAACTTAGCATCTCTCAAAGTGCTAGTATACCATTTTGGAACTTTTTGTTTTTGCTTTGGAAGTTGAACCTCCTTTTTAGGCTCTGCTTCATCTATGTATACAGTTGTGGATGTGTCTTTTGATGTAGGAGCTTCATCAAATAAAACATCTCTACTTACATGTGTCTTCTTGGTTTTAGGATCAATCAATCGATAAACTTTTGAGTACTCATCATAGCCAAGAAAAATACACTGCAGAGTTTTCTCATCCAGCTTCCTTCTTTTTTGTTTTGGAATGTGCATGAATGCTCTACATCCAAACACCTTCAGATGAGAAATGGAATGTTTCTTATCACTCCATGCTCCTTGTGGAGTCTTCCCTTGTAGAGCTCTAGTTGGTGCTCTATTTAGGAGATATGATGCTGTGTTTACTGCTTCTGCCCAATATTGATCCTCAAGATGTGCTCATTTTAGCATACATCAAACCATTTCCATAATGGAACGATTTCTTCTTTTTGCAAATCCATTCTGCTGAGGTGTATAGGCTGTAGTCAGTTGTCTTTTGATCCCATGTTCTTTAAGAAACTCCAAAAACTATTCAGAGGTGTATTCCCCTCCTCGATCTAAATGGAGGGTTTTTATCAAACATCCTGAATCCTTCTCAACAAGCTTCTTGAACTATTGGAGATTGAGAAACGCTTCTGATTTCAACTGAAGAAAGAAAACCCACATATTTCATGAGTAATCATCAATGAATAGTTAAAAGTACTTTTTCCCACCATAGCTGGCTGGCATAGGACCACACAGATCGGTATGTACCAGCTCTAAAGGTTTTGCAGCTCGAGAGGAGCTTGCCTCAAAAGGCACTCGATGTTGCTTCCTTGCTAAGCAATCTGAGCAAACTAGAAAGATAGATGAGAGGGGCGGAAGACCTTTCACCATCCCATATTTGTGTAATTCAAGCAAATATCCAAAACTAAGATGTCCATAACGCCGATGCCAGAGAGAGGTGGCCGCTTTTGTAGTTGTAGCCAAAGCAACATGGGAAGTGGAAATAGCATCGAGAATAAAAAAGCCATGTTTGTAAGATCCAGTTGCTACATGTTTACCACTGTGTGTGATAAAACATCTCTTCTGGCCATTGACAACTTGAAACACGACTTCCATGTTTCTATCCAACATTTGTGTGACTGAAAGCAGATTATTGGCTAAGCTTGGAACATAGAGAACCTTTTCAATTTGACAATTACCATTAGGAAGAGACACAAAAATATCCCCTTCTCATTTTACTTGATATACCCGATTGTCAGCAATTGTGACTGGCTTACCCTCTTTTCCAACAAACGTATCAAACCAGGATTTATCCCCAGTCATGTGTTTGCTAGATCCTAAATCAATATACCATACAACATCTATCTGGGAAGACAAAGTATGAGTCATGAGCACCTTGTGTGCTCATTCAGAGTGAGAGTCTAAATCGAACTCAAGAGAATGTGAGTCTGAGTTGGATTCAACATAAGCAACATGGCCTTTAGACTGCTTATGCTTATTATATTTTTTCTTGTGCTTGCCCTTCTTTTGGGAACCTCTTTCATTTGGTTGCTTGTTTTTGAACCAACATCTGTTGGTGTCATGGTTATTCATGTCACAAATTTTGTAATATTTTGTATCTTTTTGCTGAGATTGCTTCCCTTTTAATTTGGAAGAAGCACCTCCTTTTTGAAACTGGCCTTGTTGTTTACCACTTTGTTGTGTGGGGAGAGCATTATTTGGCATGTCATCTTTTTGGACTTGAGTTGCCTCCTCAGTCTGAAGCAAGTTTACCAGTTCCACAAATGAGACTTGTCTACCAGAAACATTGAGAGAGGTGATCAACATCTTGTAGGAACTTGGTAATGCTCTCAAGATAACAGAATTCAAGACATCATCATCCATAGGTTTTCCCATAGCATTCAATTTTGCTTTCAAATCTGCCACTCTGCATAGGAATATGTCAACTATTTCTCTAGAACTCATACTGAGATTATGTAGTTGAGTTTGAAGATGGAGAATAGTGGATTGATTCTTCCCTTCATATACTGTGAGCAAAGCATCCTAGGCTATCTTACTAGTTTTTGCATCACAAATATGAGGCTACACCTCATCTGTGGTAGCAAGTAAGATAAATACAAGACTCTTCTGGTCTTTCTTATCCCAATCATCTTGATCTGTTCCTATTTTTTGAGGATGTTTTTCAGTGCCAGTCACTACTTCCCATAAATCTTCCAACTGAAGTATGGCTTTCATCTTTGTCTTCCATGGAACAAAATTAGGACCTTTCAACAATTGGGAATCTGAGAGATACTTATGAATTGTAGCCATTATGAAGGTTCCTTATATCACCAATTGGTCTCCCTTTCTTTATACCTGCCAGATCGTTATATTGTAACCTGTAGCACCCTAAAATTGGCGCAAGTGAAATCTTAATAATTACATTTACTCTAGTAAATAATTCAAATTCAAATTTTAACCTCCCAAACCGCCCGTTAACCGTCGCTTAATCCGTTTCCCCCTTTCCCATGCCATTTTTAGAGTTTGTTTTGACCGTTTGACGATATCGTCGCCGATCAGACGATATCGCCCCAGATCTGACGATTTCGTCTGGGCTAGGACGTCCAGACGATCTTGTCCCTAAACTAATTTTTCACAATTAGCTTCTGTTCCAACGGGTCTCTAATCTAGGAAGAAGCGTGTCTGCGTCGTTAGAGACCCTCCCCGTTGGAGATCTCCCAAATAGGGATGATCTCCAACCTCCTAACCTCCCTCCTAAGCCTATTTAATCCTAAGCCCTCCCCTTAGCACCCCCTGGCTGAAATTCCCTGTAACTCGACTTCACACACGTTAAAACATCCCAAATTTATATTTGCATTAGTTCTATACCAATTTTGTTGCAGGTACCTTAGTGTTTTTCAGTCGAAGCAAGCTTACATCGTCGCAGACGATCCTGTTCAGATCGGAGGCGATCCTGTCGAATCAGAGATGATTTCGTACCAATGCGAGACGATTTCGACTGCAGTCAACATTGAGGCAATCAGTGCCTAAAGTTTGCATTTCTTCATCTTTCAATCTATTGTTTTATGCTGTAATTAGCTAGTTTATTTGATATTTTATGCTATCTTGCATTTTGGAGTTCACCCATGTAGCTTTAAATGCATAATTAAGTCATCAATTGTCATTAAATCATCGTAGTACACTCGTATTTTGTTCATTATTATCATGTTAATGTTATTGCTATCATTTTACATTGTTTCCCTCTGTTAGCATAGTTGTATTTTCTGTGTTTTGCACCTATTTCTCTGTTTGCAGGTCTCTGACGAATTCGTCAGATCTCAGACGATCTTGTCTGATCTCAGACGATCCTGTCAAATCAGAGGCGATCCTGACTGCTTCAAGAATCAGAATCTTCATCAGACATCCGGATCAGGTATTTTCTTTTAACATTCCTTAATTTCTCTGTTTTCTGTCTTAATTCTATTTTCTGTATTCATTTAATCTGCATCTTCATATAGAATAGCTTAGACGCATTTTGGCCAAACCTAGGACTTGAATGCTTAAGGCTAAAACTGAACACATAAAACACATTCCCAACCTAGGCGTGGAAAGCGCCATTGAATGTTTCCTGGTGAACCCACCATCCATCAAAAAATCACCAATATACACCTCCCCGAGAGGCGGGACCTTCGCAAGGCCTCTCAGTCCGAGGTACCACGCCATCCTTTTCACATCCCCCTTCCGGGCACGGATCCTATAGCCTGAAGGTAAGGGTGTGAAAAATTTGGAGCGATACATTTTGGTGAACCCGACGTGAATGCATTTAAAACCTTTTGAAAACAAAAAAAATATATATATATATATATATATATAATAAAATATATATATATATATGTATACAAGAAAAACAAAAAACAAAATCATCATTTCAAGTTTGTATGTTTTAGATTCAATTCTAAATAGTAGATATTAAATATTACTTTTAGAAGTACTAAAGAAACCATGAGTTTTTACTCAAATCCATATGAGCCCATCGGTAATGTTGGAAGAATTCAGCCAAATACATTTGTTGATTATGACCAACCTCATCCCTATTCAACATCACCTCCATCACACTCTTCTTATTTTTCATCCATAACCCAACAAAACAATCCCTTTGCCAATCCTCTTCATAACGATATTATCTATTCTCCCATATATCCATATTATGTCTATCGATCCACATACAATCCTCCACCACCTTTTCAATATTCTTCTTTCAATACAACACATCCATTTCAACAAGAAAATACTTATTCTTCCAATTCTACCATGCACTCACCTCATGCTTCGCAATCTTCCTGTCATCATTCTACCCATAATAAAGAAAGTAGAGGTGAGAAACCATTAGGTCCTTTTATGATGAAAGTCCTAAGGCACATATCAAAAACCTCTCAAAAACCTTCATCACGTAAATTTACTAAGCTCAATCAACCAATGGATATAATTCTCAAGCATTTACTTGATACAAATAAGATTGAACTCCCTTCCATAAGACAACTTGATACCACAGCAGATTGGTTTAAACCTGAGCTACATTGTGAATATCATAGAGTAGATGGACATATGACACAAAATTGTAAAGATTTAAGATGTGCAATTCAAGATTTGATTGATAAGGGTCTTTTTAATATAAAGGAATTACAATCTACAACTGATTATAAATCTCCAGTAAACAATCAAACTCCTACACAACAAATACCAATAATCAATCAAGACATGGGGATCTCCCAAGAACCCCTATTCAATTATCAACAACAAGAAACCAATCAAATATTGCATGTTAATGTGTCCCATCATGATGATATTATTAATATTGTAACAAAAACTACAAATGAGCAACCTCAAGTTCAATCAACTCAATCTGATATTCAAGATATGGATTCCTCATTTGACCAACCTTCAAAACTATCTTTGGCTCTAGAGAATGATCCAAAATGGAATGTAAGCATAGAAAGCTCATCTTTAGAATCAAAATCTCAATCTGAAATCCACTTTGATAGCCAACAACAAGTGATTAATCCTCAAGCAAAGATATCCCTTTTAGAAGTATTACAAATTTATCATAAGGAAATTTTGTTCAAAATACCTAGCCAACAATTTGTTCCTCATCATATTTTCTCTAAGAACATAATTAATGGTGTAAACCCTCTTGAGGTTAACCATATTTCATTCTATGATGAGGAGATTCCTTCCTCTACTCCACAAGAAGACTCCTATCTTTACATTACAGGATCTAGTAAAGAAACACTTGTTAAAACTATCATGGTAGATAATGGCTCCTCTCTTAATTTATGCACTTATCAATTATTCCAAAAACTCAAATCAAAGGAAGAAGATCTTAATGAATCAAATGTTATTATAAAATCTTTTAACAATGAAATTCAAGAAGCTCAAGGTACTATAATTCTTCCCTTTAATATTGGATCCAAGATCTTGGATACTTTATTTTATGTAGCATATTGCCCTTCACCTTACAACCTACTTCTTAGAAGTCCTTGGATGCATACAATGAGGGTTGTCCCTTCCACTCTTCACCAATGTTTGAAGTTTGAACTTGCAAATAAAATTGTTACCATACATGGTGACCCAACACCATTTGAAGAATATTTAACGGTTGAAACATCAAGTTCTATACATTCTCTATTGTCACAATTATCTTCTATCCATCACTTTTCTTCATCCATATATGATCATCCTTGTTTACCAAATAACATCCATGCATATCTTTCATATATGCTCCCTCCATCTTATCAAGACTTGGAAGATAGTGATAAGAATGAAGAACTTTCTTATCCTTCTTACATTTTATTTTGTAACATGATCAATTTTACACATATAAAAGTCAAATCTTTTGCTACATTATTCTACATTATAACAAAGCTTTTGTTATCACTACCTTTTATTCATCACCTTCTGTTCTTACCTTCACCTCAACCAGATTATCCTTCAAAACCTCCTTTGATTTTGAAGCAACCTTAGACATGCTATACTCAAATAACCTTGTATAGTGTATATAGATCATCTTGTATATACCACCAATTTCAATTCATAAATTAAAATCAAAATACAAAAAAATCAAAATCCTCAAAATCTTCAAAAAAAATACTAATGCAACTAAGGACCTTAAAGGTAAATTTGAGCCCAACTGGCTTGGACCATACATTATCACTGCTAAATTTGAATCAGGAGCATACAAATTATCTACCTTAGATGGTAAAGAACTTAAAGAACCCATGAATATTTTGCATCTTAAACGTTACTATGTATAAATTTGGTCATTTCATCCTTGTATATATTTGTTTAAAATATTTCAAAATCACTATCTTGTATTTCTTTCAATTTATAAATTCAAAAACACCAAAAACATTCATAATCATCAAAATCTTCAAAACTATTTGTTGTATTTATTTATGGCACTTGTTAATTTTTTTCAAAAACAAAAATAATAAAAATAAAAAACAACAATATTCTTGACTCTTTCGAAACCAAAACAATATAAAGAAGAAAGAGAGAGTCAACATTCTCAAAACTTCTCAAAAAGTATTTATATATATCTTCTTACAAATGTTGCAATTATATGTTTCAAATTATTTTGGATAAATTAGCATTTATTTGGAATCCCTCACTTTCACACTCACAAAAATAAATATCTTGATTTTATCCGGCATGATTACTAATCTCTCTTATATCAAAGTCCACAAAATTCAATTAAATAAAGTTTGAGCATAGAGAATTGATCTTGTTATTTACTTAAACCAAGCACATCTTTTCACAATAAAATGATTATATTTGTAATTTCCATGCTTTGCTACATAGTAGAAGTGGTTTCTTGAGCGAAAAGTTTCCCCTGCTATCCTATCATGCACATGGTCTAGAATCTTTGAGAATTGGCAAAAGGACAAGCTCACCCCTACCCAGAATAAAAATCCCTTGCTCTACAACTAATCTGAGCAAGTATCCCTAGTATAGAACAAAAGGCAAAGTTCAAGAAAAAGAGAAAAAGAAAAAAATGTTATTTTATATCATTACAACAATGTTTCAAGCATTATCTCAAATATCAAGCAAAAATACAAAAAGAAAAAGAAAAGAAAAGCAAAAGAAAGCAAAAGCAAAAGCAATAAAATCCCTTTCCCTACCCTTTGAAAAGAAAAGAAGGGTTGATGAGCTTGAATCCCTGGAATTCTCAATTATTCAAAAACTGTGAGGTAAGCCCCATAACAGGTGGTTTGTGCCCAATCTGCTTGGCCTTGGGTAACTCCTAGCGTGGCGATATGTCCGTCACATTAGCGACCTTCTTTTGTACAGACCTATGTCTGCTTATGGATTAGCTAGCTCTTGATAATCCGACTTACATAGTAGTCTAGTATGGTTATATGCATCTACATCATGGTTAATGAACACTTATTTGGTTTATTCAAATCACTTGTATCATAGTATCTTGCTCAAAACTGGTAAATGAACATAGCAATTGCACACACATTTTATATTTGAGAGATTTTGTGTATCATTATGATAAATCAAGATTGGAAATGAATTCACATATGCACATGGGATTCCTTATAAATCTAACTTTTGTCTTCAAGATACTTTGAAATATTTCTTGCAAAATTGTTTGGAATAATTCATTTTCTTCTTTCAAGTACAGTTGTTTAGTATAAAGACAACTACATGCATAATAGAAACATCAAAATTTCTTTCAAAACCATACAATCAAAAACACAAAAAAAAAAAATATATATATATATATATATATATATATATATATATATATATATATATTATTGACTTTCGCGACGATGGTATAGTTCCAAAACCAAAATTGGAATTTTATGCCTAGCGCAAGTCCTCATCTTCATATTTTCTGTTTATTAAAAATCAACCATGCAATAAAACTATCTCTTTTTGGATTTTGCGATGATGGTATAAGTCTATACCTACATATTCTATGCCTAGCGCAAACCATTGTAACAATTTTTATTCCCCATTTATTTAAAAATCATGAAAACCATATGACTTAAATCATTCTATTATACAATTATGTTTTTAAACAAAAAGCATGCACATTATCACTATTTCATGTCATTATGTCAACCTTCAATTTTGCAATGATGGTATAATTCCTAGGGAATTATCCAAAAATTTTATCACACTTAGGAATTTATGCCTAGCAAAAATCATTTTAACATTATTTCATGCATATTATTTTTATGAAAATCTGAAAACAAACCATCATCATCATCATTTGCACCATTGCACCAAAGTCTTAAGACAGTCTCTTAAGCACTCTTTTACTTTTAACAATATTTCTATCTTGGGATTAGCTTGACGACCGAGTGAGCGGCGACTCCATGAAATGGTCTATAATAGCGACAATGTCCTTTGAAATTATTGTTAGAAGTCTCTTTTATCTTTTATCACATTACATCACAAACAACCAATTTGTTACATCAGATTATTTCATTTAAAATCTTACAAGCATGACATTCAAATTATAATATTTCCAATGACATAATTACATGAATCATCAAATCCAATCAATCAAAACATTAAAAGCATCATAAAAATACATAAGACACAAGTCATATGATCAAAAACATATCTCATCTCATATATATATCAAATATATGTACATCATATCAAAAACCTGGATTGGTATGCCACAATCTATATCTTGGCATACTCAATCCTCTCAATCATATATCCTCTGTACGTGTAGTGTCTCGAGAACCCCTCGAGCTCTCAGCCTCATCTCCTCCCCCACCCTGAGGTGGACGAGGTGGCCCCATCGTAGTATGTGTAGTACTATGAGTCCTAGTCCTCGATCGAGATGAAGTCCTCGATGACCCAATCCTGATCGGGTCAGCAATGTCGGTTGGCAGCTGTACCCTCTGACCCTCTGGCACCATCTGGAAGTAGATACCCTGGTAGAACATGGTCTGAGCAATCGACCGCGATAGCTCCTGAGTGCTCGCCCCTCGCCCCGTGCTCTGAGGCATGCAATCTCGTCTCTGAGCTGTGTCACCTCAGCTCGGTGTCGTGCAGCCTCCTCCTGTAGGGTCTGCACCTATGCTTGGAGATGGATTGTCTCCGCTCGGAGAGTCGCTGTCTCGCTACTCTCCCTAGTGTCAACACCCTTGCCCTTATCGAGCGATGGTGGCCTCTCTCTCTGTGGAGAAGGGGGTCTCTCCGCCCTCCTCTCCCGCTATCGTGGCCTCTCCTACGCCTGTGGCCTCCTCTGCTCTCTCTCGCTGTGACCCTGGGCCACCTCCATAGCCGCCTGGCATCACCTCCCTATCCGATGCACAACTACATGAATCGGACCCTGAGCCCTCATCATCCGAGGAGGGCGGATGCTTGCATACCAGGCATCGTAGCCATCGGCTACCCCTACGTCGTCCCCATCCACTGGCTGAATGGGGGCATCGTCCGAGTCCTGACTCCGAAGCGCTGCATGTCTGGAGCCCCGCTCACTTGTGGTGTTATCCCGGATAGTCTGGAAAAACTCGTAATCCCTGAGAGATGGGATCCCTTACTGTAGACCGAACTATCACAAAACTCGGTCGTAGCGGTGGAGCTCCACCTCTCCCCTCTCCATCCTTAACCAACAAACTCGCTTGATGCGAGCCAGCTCCTGTCCATCCTCGGCCCACCCTGGGTGCTCTCGCCATGGCCTCCAGGTGATCTGGTCTGGGACAAGGTCATCCAGTAGTCTCCGAGACATCGATAGGTCAATCCACCACTGTGACCCTCTTCGGAGCCACCAGTAGAAAACTCGGGGCCTCTCCCCGTCAATCCCTATCAAAGGAAGCCCTACCGGCCTCCGCACTGCAATGTGCTCCCAGCACCAAACCTGTAGGAGCGATGTCATAACTAGACATCGACCGCCCTTGTACATGACCCCATGCAGGATCTTGTACAATCGACATAGCACAAAGCTGCCCCAAGAGAATCTGTAACCATGGTCTCGCATGTCGTAGATCACATCTGCTAGCATCCATGGTACCCTGCACCCGCTCTGGTGGCACAACAGAAGTCCACCCACCACTCCAGCCAAAACCTGTGTGAGTCTCGATGCCCCAGGCATCTGACGTAGTGCCTCGATGTTCACTCCACCCTTCTCTAGGGCGAAGCTCGGGTCACCACACAACCGCATCATAGCATGGCCCTGATTGGCCGTAGGAGTGATCAACCGTCCTTGTATGGGGATTCTCAGAATCCTCCATACATCCTCCAATGTGGGAGTCATCTCCCCTGTAGGTAGCCAAAAATAGGAAGAACCCGGATACCACCTCTCTGCCAGGGCTGTCAGTAGCCCCATGTCTGTAGACACTTGTGGCATTTCGCCACATGCTGTAAGTCGGCCTGTGCCAGCTGATCCCGCTCTGCCTGTGTTAGAGCAGCCAAGTCATCTCTCAACCCCCCATATTTCCATTCTCTGCTCTTTAGCAATCCTCTCTGCAACATAAACAACAAAACAATAACAATCATTAATAACAACTCAAGTGATTAATAATGCAAGTTAAAATAAGTTCAATTTTATACAACTGATGATATCGTCCACTATTGGACGATATCGTCCCAAATTTGAGCACAATCGTCTCCGATTTTGCAAGCCGAAATCGTCCCTAATTTGATGAAATCGTCCCCCTTTCGCCGATTTCGCCCTTAGACGAAATCGGCGAACTTGAGACGATTTCATCGAAATCGGGACGATTTCGTCCCGACGACGTCGACGGCCCAAAAACGGCCGCGATGCTCAAAAATTCATCAAAATTCACCTAAAAAGCATGTAAATTCAAATTCAAGCATTCTAAGTTAAGTTTAGACTCTTACCCGTAGCCCGCGTCGGACCTCTGTCGATCTGTGCGTCGTCTCCACCATTTTTGCTTGCAGAGCTCTAAAACCAAGAAAAATGAACAGTAAAAATGAATTAGGGTTTTACCCTATTTTTCTTAATTTTATTCAAAACACAATTAAAAACATTTTACAAATTTTGCTTTTTCGCGTTTTTACCTCAAACGTTCGATTTGGGTAAAAACACGGAGGGGGCACCATAGTAAGCTGTCGTACGATTCGACCAAGAATCGTCGCCTAAAAATGGGAATAATTTTTGCTTTCTCGTAGATCGAGAAGAACTCATCTTTAACGCATTTTCTTCGGAAAATTCGCTAAAGAGGGGGCAAAATGTAGCACCCTAAAATTGGCGCAATGAAATCTTAATAATTACATTTACTCTAGTAAATAATTCAAATTCAAATTTTAACCTCCCAAACCGCCCGTTAACCGTCGCTTAATCCGTTTCCCCCTTTCCCGTGCCATTTTTAGAGTTTGTTTTGACCGTTTGACGATATCATCGTCGATCAGACGATATCGCCCCAGATCTGACGATTTCGTCTAGGCTAGGACGTCCAGACGATCTTGTCCCTAAACTAATTTTGCACAATTAGCTTCTGTTCCAACGGGTCTCTAATCCGGGCAAAAGCGTGTCTGCGCCGTTAGAGACCCTCCCCCGTTGGAGATCTCCCAAATAGGGATGATCTCCAACCTCCTAACCTCCCTCCTAAGCCTATTTAATCCTAAGCCCTTCCCTTAGCACCCCCTTGGCTGAAATTCCCTGTAACTCGACTTCACACACGTTAAAACATCCCAAATTTATATTTGCATTAGTTCTATACCAATTTTGTTGCAGGTACCTTAGTGTTTTTCATCCGGAGCAAGCTTACATCGTCGCAGACGATCCTGTTCAGATCGGAGGCGATCCTGTCGAATCAGAGACGATTTCGTACCAATGCGAGACGATTTCGACTGCAGTCAACATTGAGGCAATCAGTGCCTAAAGTTTGCATTTCTTCATCTTTCAATCTGCTGTTTTATGCTGTAATTAGCTAGTTTATTTGATATTTTATGCTATCTTGCATTTTGGAGTTCACCCATGTAGCTTTAAATGCATAATTAAGTCATCAATTGTCATTAAATCATCATAGTACACTCGTATTTTGTTCATTATTATCATGTTAATGTTATTGTTGTCATTTTACACTGTTTCCCTCTGTTAGAATAGTTGTATTTTCTATGTTTTGCACCTATTTCTCTGTTTGCAGGTCTCTGACGAATTCGTCTGACGAATTCGTCAGATCTCAGACGATCTTGTCTGATCTCAGATGATCCTATCAAATCAGAGGCGATCCTGACTGCTTCAAGAATCAGAATCTTCATCAGACATCCGGATCAGGTATTTTCTTTTAACATTCCTTAATTTCTCTGTTTTCTGTCTTAATTCTATTTTTTGTATTCATTTAATCTGCATCTTCATATAGAATAGCTTAGACGCATTTTGGCCAAACCTAGGACTTGAATGCTTAAGGCTAAAAATGAACACATAAAACACATTCCCAACCTAGGCGTGGAAACTGCCATTAAATGTTTCTTGGTGAACCCACCATCCGTCGAAAAATCACCAATATACACCTCCCCCGAGAGGCGGGACCTTCGCAAGGCCTCTCAGTCCGAGGTACCGTGCCATCCTTTTCACATCCCCCTTTCGGGCACGGATCCTATAGCCTGAAGGTAAGGGTGTGAAAAATTTGGAGCGATACATAACCATTCAATATACACCCACCCTTACGTGAGGGAAACTATAGGTATATAGGAATAGTATACTACTCAATATGTACTCGCCCTTACGAAAGGGAGACTATAAGTACATATGAGAAGCACAATATATTGAACATAGACGATACTGAAAGGGCATGGTGTTGTTAATGACACCTACCATAGAAATTTTTATTTCGCATGTGTGGGGCGTAACTTCCCCTAAACACTTTGGAAAAAAGAGCTTTCGTCAGGATTTACACCTAACAACAATCACGATGTGGGTATGAAATGAGAAATAAAAAACTGGTTTGCCTTATTTCTCCTCGATGATTTATAGAGAACAAGCTTAGACGTCATTGTTGCAGCTATATTAGGTGGCAAATACAATAGTCCAAAGCACGACAACATTACCTGTAAGTGTGGACCAGAAGTATCTCAAATATCGAACGCTGCTGTGCAATAAATTGCACAAATAGGGTATAAATTTGGGGTCTTATATTTGTAATTTATGATTGATAATGCAAGAAAACAAAATATTTAAATGCAAAAAATAACAATCATAAATGCCCACAAATTTTAGCACCTATTTTTATTCTAGCAATCTGCCAAATAGCTTGATTTCCCCCCTTTGTCTGACAATTTTGCAAAGGAATATATTGATCTCCCCCATTTCAAGTTGCAAATGAGACAAGAAAGTGGAAAAAAATACCTAAAAATAAGGTATGCAACCATCAAAAAACCATGTGCAGGCGTCAACTGTATTCTTTCGGTGTCAACAGGCCTGTCCGCCGTCACTATACCATGTTGGGCATCAAAAACACCATGCCTGCCGTCACTGGGACACACAGGGCATCAACAGCATGTTCCGCCATCACAGGGACATGAAGGGCATCAAACGGCAAGTACTGGTGTCAAACGGCAGGTACTGGCCAAAAAAAAAATTCCTCATAGGGATTGGAATCGGGAACCTTCCGCCAAACAATAACCTTACTTACCGCCTGAGCCAGAGAGCCCGACGAGAAAGATAATGCATGCGGTTTGTATTGACAACACTAGGGCCATAGAACCGAGGAAAAAAAATAATCCCACATGGCCTGTGCGGCCAATGTGGGGGGGTTTAAAAAATGTCGAAAGCGTCTAATGCTTTCGGTTGCCTTCGGGCAACCACCCCATCCCCGTCCTTTTGCCTCCTTGTCGTCGAACCTTCCCTGAGCCATGAATCACATGCTTCCACGTCTCGCCAGTCGTGTCTCCTGTTTGTGTTAGGGTCTATCCTCGATCTACGTTCCACGTCCCGCTAGTTGTGTCTCTTGTTTGTGTTAGAGTCTGTCTTCGGTATACGTCCTCGGTCCGTCAGTCTTGCTGTTGTTTGTGTCAGGGTCTACTGTCTTTAGTCTACGTCCTCGATCTGCCAGTCTCTCTGTTGTCCGTGTCAGGGTCTACGTCCTAGGTCCGCCAATCATTCTACCTGCAGCTCTGATGCCATAAAGAAATTCACGAAGCAATAGATTCTTCTCATTAACTCCAAATATAAGGGATACGATACATGCGGTTACAAACTGGTTAAACCACCTCGGTGGTTAGATAACCAAATTG
Organism: Wollemia nobilis; assembly: GCA_028583015.1. NCBI lineage: Eukaryota > Viridiplantae > Streptophyta > Pinopsida > Araucariales > Araucariaceae > Wollemia > Wollemia nobilis. Next base: position 3,897,145 of record JAQPPZ010000689.1, on the reverse strand, counting down.
GAGAGCGCTTACGAGTGCTTCTTTTATTATGCCAAGAATGGAATATCAACCAACTTATTCTAACAACTCCATCACCTACTACTTGTTTGTTCTTATATTGATTCTTAGAAGTTTTGTCTTCATCCTCCTTAAATTAACCTCTTATAATAAGGGCATCTTCCACCCTCCTTGTTAAGTCAATGGCTTGATTGAAGGTAGTTACTGTAGTAGTAGAAATTTCATAAGATAGTTGTTCTTGCAAATTACCTATGAATATGTCTAACATTTCACAGTGACGTAATGCAAAGTGTAACTTGCCTAAAAGTTATCTCCATTTAGTCAAAAATTCAGCAAAAATTTCATATTTCCCTTGTTTTAAGTTATATAAATCCTTAATAGTTGCATGCCTCTCTATGTAGGCACCAAATTGGTGAACAAAAATTTCTGCTATCTCCTAAAAATTTCTCAAAGAGTTATTGGGTAACTGATAATACCATTCTAGAGCCATGCCCCCCAGACTTTTAGGGAACATCTTTAGAAACAACAAATCATCATGAAAAACATCATGGCATGTTTTCCTAAACATACAAATATGGTCTATAAGATCTTTAGTTCCTTTATATTTCGGGAGGACCGGAATAGGGAAATGTTTAGGGTAAGGTTGAGCTACCACAATAGGATCTAAAGGTTTACTACACATTTCTCTATAACTATATGAGGGACGGTATGGATCCATTTGTTCTAGATGAGAAGCTAATTATTTGACCATGGGTTCAAGTCCCTGTTGTTGTCCACCAAGCTGGCTTTGTTTCACCATACTATTATGTCTTTGATAATAAGTAGGTGTTGTTTTGTAAGGATTTCCAACTGAAACACTGTTGTGTAAAGTCTATGTGGGAACAATATTATGGAGCTTATGAGGGATTATGTTTTGTTGAACTTGTTGTTGATAATGATTGGTATTTTGCACTTGTTTAGCCTTTTTTTGATTTTTCATTTGTTGATTAAGGGCTTGAGTGAAGATGGATGTGAATGGTTGTTTCTGTTGTGTAGGATTGGTTTTATTAGAAGCAAATTTGGATGTTTGTACCACTAGTTTTTGAATATTTTGATTTAAAGGTATCATATTTTGATTAGATGGTCCTTCTTGATCATTATCCTGATCTATTGAGTTCATGTATAATAATGGATTTATATGTATTCGAAATGTAGCTGCTAAGGCTGACTCCATATCACCTTCTCCTGAATTATCCATTTGTACTGCTTGACTAAATTCTCCTATGTGGTTTTTTATAAATTGGGTAAATTTGCTAAGAGATTCAAATTTAACATTTCCTTTTTCATCCATTGTAGGTTTATTAGGATCTTCTATTTTGTCTTCCCCATTATCACCTTCGTCTTCTGAAAATACATCTTCTTCAATATGTGGTCTATCCTCAATATTTTCTTGTTCTTGTTCTCCCATATTATCATTTTCTACCTGTTTACCACTTCTTAGTATAGGCATTTTGATTTTAGAATATTTTCTCTTTGCATATATATATTATATATATGTGCTAAAAATTTTGGGGTATATATTCTATATATATACCTAATTAAATAAATATAATATGATTTTTTTTTTTGTTTTTTTTATATAGTTTTTAGATTGCAAACAACAAAACAAACACAACTATAATATTATAAATATTATATCTTAATTTTCTTGGAAAAGCCTATAGATATTTCTAACAGGTTCTAATTCCTCAGGGGTCATGTAGTGTTCTTCTTCAAACTGAAATTTGGCTTTTAAGAATTTTATGAAATGAGCTATAGTGATGCAATCGACTTCACAGTTTGACCTATAAAATTATAATTCATGATAATATTCTTGATAAATCACAGCTCTAGGAACTCTACTGAATATTCTCTTATCGTTTAAGACAACTTCTCAATTTTCCATAGGTGATAAAAATTTATGTATCGTTACTGCATCATCAAGATAATCTTCAAAGGAGTAAAAACTTGGGGAAATGAGAGCTCTCTTATCTGCTAGCCACCTATCACATGCTCTTTGAAGGTCAAAGTAGAAAGGTGCACTATCGGGATCCAGGATTCTAGACAAGTCAAACCTTATGATTTTCTTAAGTTCAGGTTCATGATATTTTATGATGTCTAATATTTTCCAAAGTTCGTTCCACTGTCCTAAGGAGAAAATGTCGGTGGGTCCAAGTATTTGAGAAATTTCTTGTGTGTCTAATAATAATTTAACATTTATAAGTATAGCTCTTCTACTATTGTAATCTACCATCTATGAATTTTTTTTGGTAGATAAGATACTATAGCATTAATACCGAGTTTTACAGGTTGACCCAAAACCTTTTACAAAAATCAGCCCAGGGCTGATTGATGAACATGTCCTTACTAAGGATCCTATATATGTAAAATATACATGCTACCAAAGCCATTACATCCGATAAGGCACATAGCCTATTATCAAAAAGAAACTTCCCATACAACATTTTGGGTATACCCCGAGAAAACACACCTGCATCATAATTACAAAAAAAGAAACAGACACAGATACCTTGAAATAGTGGAGAAACAAAAAGCTGCAGACACACATAGCAAAGTACTGAAAAACTCCCACAAGCTCTATATTAACAGTTATTGTTAATAATTTTTTGGTAATTACTTTATTTCGTATATGACATGCTTTAGGACCACATCTTGTCTTGGCCAATCAGCCTTGGAGAAATTAACCTGCTGGCTAGATTTATGGTAGTGGTTATCTGGTGGTCCACGTGGCTCTGGTTCGAAGTCTTATATTGTCATTTCTTTCTTGCCCTGTGATTATCAACCAACCTCAAATTACTAAGATTACTAGGAGCCATGTTATCTGACATGTGATTGTCCCCATTAGTCTTTATGGTATTTCCAAGCAGCATCCACCAAGACTAACAACTCGGATAATTTTTATTGTGAGTCCATTTCAAAAAGAGACGATAATACTCATAGCATTCAAAATTATAGTGCCTTCCCTGTTGGTAAATTTAACTATCATTCTTGGCATTCTTGTTGAATAAGCTCCTCTACTTTTCTTGGGACACCATGTTCCCATTTGAAAAGTCCATCACCATTGACACACAAATTGGATAGCTTATCAACAACTTTGTTAGCTTCTCGAGAGACATGTTGGGCTTTTTTGTCCTGTCTTCCCTAGAAAAGGATCCTAGCCTCTTCAACAATTGTTTTAATCCTCCAATGAGGTGTTTTCCAATTATTGAAGAGATTTATAACATGCATAGAGTCTCCTTATATGATCAAATTGCCTTCTAAGTCTTGAGTCATTTGAAGGTCTCTCCACATAGCTCTAGCTTCAGCTTCGTTGTTCGTTCTTGTTCCTAAATATTTAAAATACGTAAGCATCATATTCCCATTATGATCTTGCACAATGTCGCCAGTGCTTGCTCTACCAAGATTGTCCTTAGTCGCTCCATAAAAATTAATCTTAAACCAACCCATAGGAGGTGGGGACCACTTAACATTGGCTCTGGGGTTGACTACCCTAGGCACAAACTCATCTAACAAGGTTAAGCTTAAATATTGAGAAACCGTGGTCTCCTGTAGATGAGGTTTACGACTATCAAAAGGGATAAAGTTCACATTCTCATTGGCAAAGGATAGGATCCTGGCAATGATAGTTTGATGATCATGGATAGACTCATTAACTACTCTATGGTTCCTTTCTAACCACACCTTCCAAAGATAGTGATTGAGACAAATTTTACACATGTATCTAAGTATTTGGCTTGAAAAGGGGAAAGGCCACTAGATGAAAAAATCAAGTACGATGGCTGGTTTAACCTAATAAATATTGAAGGCTTGAAAAACCCCACTTAGGATAGTCAAGAAAAAAGGGCACTCAAGGAAAATGTGATAAATGGTCTCCCAATTAGCCCTACATAGATAACAATGATTAGTGATACAAATACCTTTACGCATCATATTATCAATGGTTAGAATTCTTCCTTGGATAACCAACCATGAAAATACTACAATTTTTGGAATTAAATTTTTTATCCAAACTAAGTCCTTTTGGAGGACAAAATCCTCGTCATCAAGTAGAATCTTGTAAGCTGATTTAACAGTGAACTGCCCATTTTTTGTAGGAGCCCAGGTCACTTGATCTTACTTGGGTCTCATGGGGATAAACTGTTGCCTGAGAATGTTACAAATATCATTTGATTCTGCTTGAAATCCTTGAATCCTTATTTGTTTCCACTTCATTCTGCCTCTGTCCTCAACCATATAATCGGAGACTTTTTTGCCGATGAGTTCTTTCATGATATCTTTGATTTGGGCTAAGTTAGGATATTGCATCAGTGGTTTGTCCTTATCCCACCTATCATTCCAACAATTTATCCTTCCACCATTGCCTAAAACCCATATTAAACCTTTTTTGATGATTTCCTTACAATTGAAAATTGCTTTCCAAAAAGTAGAACCTCTGATTGGAACTGAGTCACTTAGAAATTCCATATTTTGAAGATACTTTCATTTGATGATAGTTGTCCATTCATTTTCTTCATCAGAAATGAGGGGCCACACCTGCTTAGCTAGTAAAGCTAAATTTATATGAGCAATTATCCTTAGACCTAATCCCCCATTTTCCCTGGGTCTGCACACTTTGGTCCATCCTACAAGGTGTATCCTTTTTTTGTCCTCTAATCCAGTCCATAAATTTTTTTTTTGGAGTTTCTCAATTTTCTAGAAAACCTTCACAGGGGCTTTGAAAATGGAGAGAAAATAGACTGTAATGCTCTGAAGAGAGGTCTTAGTGAGGGTCAGCTTTCCTACTTGAGATAGAAGATGACCTTTCCATCCAACAAGTTTTTTTTTAATTCTTTCAATAACTCCTCGTCCCACATTGACTCTCTCGGAGAACCAATGAAAAGAGGGAGACCAAGATACGAAGTGGGGAGGTTTGCTATATCACACCCTAAAATTTTTGCAATCCTTCCTTGCCTTTGAATGGGTTGTTCAAGAAATATAACTTGCTTTTATTGAAAGTAACTTTCTGACCAGCAACATCCTTGTAGAGTTGCATGATGTATTTAATTCTTTTGGCCTCAACCATCGACGCCTTAGACAATAGAAGGGTATCATCAATGAATTGTTGGTGAGAAACAACCCTAGTGAGATATGTTGCCTTGAATCCTGATATTAGCCTTGAAATACAAGCATTTTTTATGGTTCTGCCTAAATATTCTACCATAATGATGAATAACATGGGGCTGATAGGGTCCCCCTACCGAATTCCTCTGTGACTTTGAAAGTAACCAGCAGTTGTTCCATTAAACAGAATTGAGAACCATGCTTTAGAAATGCATTCTTTTATCAAATTAACCCATTGGTGGTGAAAACCAAACTTAAGAAGGATAGCAATCATAAAGTCCTAATTTAGCCTGTCAAATGCTTTGTTCACATCAAGCTTGAGGGCAAAAATAGACCTGTTAGTCTTATGAGCAGAGCGCGGAGCTTCATGAACTATGATAAATCCATCCAAGATTGACCTACCATAGATAAAGCTTCCCTGGCATGGATCTATGATGCAGGGTAGAACATCTCTCATTCTATTTGTAATGGTTTTAGATAGGATCTTTTAAGAAACATTGCACAGACTGATTGGCCTAAAGTCAGCCATAGATTCATGGGTTTGCTTCTTAGGAATTAGAGAAATAAAAGTAGAGTTGAGACCTTTTGGGATATGATTTCTTGCTTGGAATTCTCTGATAGCATAAATTACATCCTCACTTACGATGTCCCAAAAATATTTATAGAAATAAGGGGGAAAGCCATCGGGTCCCGGGGCTTTGTCTGGCTCCATGCTAAACAAGGCTTCCTTAATTTCCTTATCATAAAAGAGAGCTAGAAGCTTAAGGTTTATATCCTCATTTATTATGCTAGGAATGGATTGCAAGAGAATATCTTTGGCCTCCTCATTTCACTGTGATTCCTGACCAAGGATAGAATTGAAATAAGTTACTGCCTCCTTTCTGATTTTTGTTAAGTCCTGAGTAATAGAACCATCTAATTTTTTAAAAAAAATTATCTTGTTATTGCTTCTATTTCTAAGCGTGGCAACATGAAAAATCTTGGAATTTGAATCTCCATATTTCAACCAAAGAGCCCTTGATTTTTTCCTCCAATAGATTTCATCACAGGCCAAAATGTTATGAAACTCTGCTAGTTTTATTCATTCCTCCTGCCTAGTAGTTTCATCGGCATCACCATGTTGAATCCTCTGATCAATTATCTTAAAAATTTCAAAAACCTATTTTTTATTTTCAAAGAGGTTTCCAAAGACCTCTTTGTTCCAAGTTTGAATATTTTCCTTAACAAAATTTAATATGCCAGCAAGTTTAAAAGCTGCACTACCCCTGACAGGCTGCGCCACCACTAAATTAAGTTATCTCTGAAACTAGAATGTTTGATCCACATAGATTAAAATATGAAAGGTTTATTGAAGGACAGAGAGTTAGGGATATCCAAAAAAATGGGATTATGATCAGAGGCAATTTTAGGAAGGGCTTGCAGGGTAGAATCACTGAACAGAGTTGTAGCCCCATTTGATAGAAAAAAACTATCAAGCCTTTCTTGAATGAGATGACACCCTATCCACCGATTTCTCCAGGTATAATTCGCTCCTCTATGTTTTACATCCATCAACATGTTGGAGTTCACAAAGTCATTGAACTCATCAATGTTCTTGATAGGTGGTCCATTTCCACCCATTTTTTTTGAAGGGTAAAGAGGAGTGTTAAAATCCCCAGCCAAAATCTAGGGGACATTATGGAAGATTTCACTTAGATTGCCTAAGTACTCCCATAGTAGACCTCTCCCTTGAATTTAAGTCGGGGTATAAATATTTGAAAGGATCCATGACCTGTTGTTGTTTATTTCCTTAAATAAAAAACTAATAACCCTATCATCTTTCTGAATAATGGTGCCTTCTACTATCTAGGGATCCCACAAAGTCATAAGGCCTCCAGACGCTCCTCTGGCTGATTTGCAAATCATCTCCCCTTGATTCCAATTTTTTTTTCTACTTTTTTGACTGAATCGCATCAGTTTTTATTTCTTGCAACATGATAATAGTTGGATTCACTTGATTTCTAATTGCACTGACTTCCCCGTGTTTGGGCAGGCCATTGAGGCCTCTCACGTTCCATGACAGGAACTTCCTTTATATTGTTTGGGATTTCTTCCTCTCCCCCTCCCTTGAGGGGGTTTTCCTAATTTGTTATCTTCAGAACCTGGAATAACCTTTTGAAACAAGGTTCTCTATTTTCCATTGGCAATGTCATTATCAGTTTTAATTTTTTGATGCTCAGCATTTGATATTCTCCCTCTTCTTTTTTCACTGCCAAAATCTATAGGATACTTCACAATGCTCTTGGTTTTTTTAGGACTAAACTAGGGGGAGGCAATTTTTTGCAGAAATGGACTGCCATATTCCTTAGTATGAAGAGTTTCACATATCTCCACCCCTACATCCAAATCTTCTCCTTTTTTCCTATATTCCCCTGGTCTGCAAGATGACCCCTTAGTAGGATTCACCTGGCTCCTAGTGATGATGTTAGGGAGGATATTTTTTATTTTCCAATGCCTCAAATTTCTTCCTAAGTTCTTCAGCATTAGGGTTTGGCTTTGGGATGTCCATTGGGCTTGAAGTATTTTTAGCATTGGGTTTTAAGGATACCGACTTGGATGGGTATTCTTGAGATCGGGCATTAGGGTTTGGCTTTGTGATGCCCATGAGGCTTACATTAATTTCAGCATTAGGGTTTGAGGATCCTGACTTGGATGGGGATTCTAGAGAGTCATAAAGGTTATCCTGAAGGTTCTGGGATTTCATGTCTTCCGATAATCCTCCTACTCCCATATTGGATAGAATTGAAAATTTATTTGAAACTAGAGGATTGAAACTTACCTGAGTATTTTGGTTGCCAACAACCTATTTTTTTCCTTTGTCTTTTTGGGACCCTGCACCCTCTCTTTTATTTTTTTGGTAGAGATATTTTGCTTGATTGAAATCGCCTCTACCAGGAAAAATCCTCAATTTTTTTGTCTAGCATTCCTTGTTTCTGCTTTTATCTATTCATTGCCTGGTTAGGGCACTGATTGCATAGATGTCCTTGATTTTTGCATTCTGCACAAAATACCAGTCTATTATTGTATTCTACCAGCTTTTTTCAATAGTATTCTCCATAATCTAGCTCCACAAACCTTGGCAATTCATTATCCAAATTACCATTTACGTAGATTCATGCATGAGTCATCCTTGTCCTAGCTAAGGTCACATGGTCAATGGAGATCAGGTCCCCTATAGTTATGGCTATGAACTGCAACCAATATTTATTGAATAACTAGGCAGATAGACTTGGGAGACAAACCCAAATAGGGGCAATATTAATATTTTTCTTTTTAGGGTTGAAATCTTCACCCCATTGTCTGAGAAAAAGGCTCCTTTTGCCCAAAAACCAAGGACCTCCTATTAAAATGTGGTTAGCATCCTCCATATTGTTAAAATGGATAATGAATAACCCTCAAGTTAGAGCTACCAACTCCAAGTTGCCTACGGGTCGCCATTTACCCATTGCCCAAGCCCTGATAGTCTCCATGTCCGGCCTACCTCCCAAAAACTTGCCTACCAGGGAGAATTCTTCCATTGAAAGAAAAGGGCTCATGGAACTTGTCGGGGCAAAAATTTTATTATTTATTGGAACTAGGGGCGGAAGAGAGAGAACCTCCTTTCTTTTTCCTCTGAGAGTATCAGCAAAAGGCAACCACTTCTTGGGCCCCACATTGTCCTTCGTATATTTTTTGTCGAGGTAATTCTGAGGAGGGTCGGGTCCCCGCGTGATGCCCACCTACAAATCTGCCGTAGCCTAACTACCTTCCTTTGGATCCTCACTTGATCCATTTTCAAGGTTCCCATCCACCCCTTTCGTACCTGCTCTACCTCTGCCACCTTGGCTGAGATTCCTGCCCAAAAAATTCAAACCCTCACTCCCGTCGCACCCGCTAAACCTCAAATCACTCATTCTTGATGATTAGATAACAAGAATCTATCTAGTCTTTCTTACCATCTATGAATTTCACTAAAGTATGCAAGTTTAACTAATGGTTTTTCTTTTTGGACTTTTGTTTTGTTTTGTAATTTTTATGCCTTTTTATGTTTTTATGAATAAAAAATATGCCTAATGTATTCACGTCGGGTTCACCAAAGAATGTAGGCCAAAAATTCTCGCACTTCTTTACTCAAGGTTCATGGATCTGTGCCTTAGAGGGGAATAGGAGAATGGATGATCTACACCTCAAAAGAAAGATACTTGATCGTATCTTCTATATGGTGATTTTTTTATGATGTTTGGGTTCACCAGGAAACATTTATGGTTGTTTCCATGCCTAGGTTGGGAATTTGTTTTGATGCATATCTTTTATAAATTTCTCACATACACCTAGTTTTTTTCCAATATGCAACTACGATGATCTAGATGCGATTTAAATTTATATGCAAACAACAAAAATCAAGAAACAGTGCTTTAAAAGACAAATGCAATGCTTAAAAGTAATTTTTTAACTTTTACCTATATCCGAAAGTTTGTAGAACGTTCTAATTTTTGTTACAGATAAGATCATACGCTGCAGGAGCAATATCATACTACCATTGTCAAGATCGTATTACGATCTCAGGATCGTACTAGCCGATCTGAGACCAACAGTCTGATCTTGACAAAAACCTATAGTTTCATAAGCAGAACGTAAAATGCAAAAAATAGGGATTGCTATATATCTCTTTTAAACATGTTCTAAATGAATATATCCGATACTAAAGGTTATGGTGACAGAAAACAAATGATGGGTGCTTTTAAATTATATGAAATATGTAAATGATCATGAATAGGTGAACTCCAAGGATACAAATGATGAAATCTAACTATGTGTGCAATGATAAATAATAAATCGAGAGATAAATAAACAAATGGCATGCAGGAGAATGCAAACCAGAGCTTGAGGTTGCCCCCAAGTGATCCGTAGGTGATATCGTATCAACCAAAGCAATATCATATTACAATTGTGTGAAATCATATTATGATCATAGGATCGTACCCTCCGATCTCTGACGTCTCCTCCGATCTTGCAAATGCTAGCAAAATAACCAGATCTAATGATGAAAAAATTATACTATTATGATTGGAAAATTATGAGAATATGCTAGGGAGAATTTGAGGAGAAGGGTTCCTAATTAAATAGGCTAAGCATGGTACCATAATTAGGATAAAAAATAAAATAAGTTGCAACCTCTTTCAAACTGGGTTGATCGACGGATCTGACCCCATAACCATCATATAGTTGCGCCGGTAAGAACATAATAGGTTATGCCTACTTTTGTCATCTTTCTTATTTTTAAAAATTTCTATTTTTTGCAAGATCGTATTACAATCATAGAGATCGTATTATGATTAGGTGAATCGTATTACGATTTTTGAGATCGTAATATGATCTCATTCATCAGGTTTCGATCTTACCAATAAATCATGAAAAATGAGGTTAACGATCAAAAAGTTGCAATTTGGGATTTTTGGATGTTTTTTGGCATTTTTATAAAAAATTTTACGTCAAATTTAGGGTGCTATAACAATATAAAAATTGGTGCATCATCCCAATCCTTAGTCCTCTCTCTCCGAGATATGAGAACCAGCTCCCTCTAGTCTGTCATGAGGAGGAGGCAACCTAGGCTATGACATGGACTATCGTGATACCAAGGCCATCCATGATTCAGACCATGATATGATTACTGACTATAGGTATGGAGGAAGTGGTATCCTCTAACTTGATGGGATAGCTACATAGTAAACTATCTCATAAAATATAGCCCATTGAAGTGTTGTCTCCAACCTCTCTCTTGTCCATCGTAGATCTGCCTAAAGAAGTTGCACCAAATTGTCTATCTAGATGCTCTCAATGATAACCATCCCCTCTACCCTAGATCTCTAGTGCTCTCCATATAGATGAACCATCTCTCCCTAGAGCCTATCAGTCTCTACTTGAGTCAAGTCCCTCTCAGCCTTGATGGCGCTTATCAACCTCCATAGCTCCTCTAGCCTCTAGGCCCTATATGCTTGGACTTGGACCATCTGGCTCTGTAGAGAGGCTACCTATGCTCGTAGCTCCTCCATATTCCTCATCTCCTAGCCCTTCCAAACCACTAATGTATATGTGGAAGCCTCTCCAAGATCTCTAATCTGTGGCCTCCCTTATTGTGGGGGTATACCTCACCCCCCATATTTGGTCCCTATCGCCTGGATGGCATTCTCTACCACTAGGATCTGAACATGAGCTAGTATCTATCTTGGAATAGTAGTATTTTGATATGCCCTCTTGGTGGCTTGATGATCTACCTCTTGAAATGATCACTACATATCAGGGTCCATAACCTGGTGCCTTTATATCGATACTGGTGGGGAGATCCTGTAGGGCACAACTCCTTTGTACCACCACCTATACCTGATGACCACTCTTGCATTGTCTATCCTTGGTTCAACATAAGGAGGATCATCCATATCCTTCTTGGACCATTTGGTGAGTTCTAGCTCACCTTCCACCCCTGCTAGGTCTTGGGTCACCCTCCAATACTAGTAGTCCCCTAGGTATGGGACTCCTTGTAAGATCCCATGCTATCGGAGGACTCAGTAAAATATAAATATCTTCAGATCTCTCTTCTTCGATATTAGCCACATGATCCTCCATATCCTGGATAGCTCTATCTTATCCTTTGACCATCCAAGGTGAAGCTACCATGACCTCCAAATGATATTCACCTCCCGTAGATCATCGATTACCTACCTCACTAGTGGTAGATTCCTTGCATAGGTCCTTATGGTCCTCTCTAAGGACCTTGACCACCTATATACTATTGGTCACTCCAGGCTAGGTAGTGGGTTTGGTAGTACCTTTGGTCTCCGTACTGAGATGTGCTTCCAGCACCACACCTAGAGAAATTTCATACACACTAATCCTATACACCGCTTATACATGATGTTATACAACATCCTATATAGGTAGGCCAACACATATGGGTCCCATGCAAACCTAACTCCTTGGTGTTGCATGTCTACCACTACTCCCACCATTGCCCATGGTAAGTACCACCTGCTGGTATGGCACATCAGTAGCCCAACTATAATTCCATAGAGCATAGTGGTCAAAGGATATACCCCATAGTGACCTACTAGATCATCAACAGATATGGTGCTCTCTCACACATGGTGGGTAAATCCTACTAAGAACCACTGTAGTGTGGCTACCTATATCCACACTCTGTAAACTATTGTCCCTTTGATAGGGATCTGTAAAATCTACCACACATCCTCTAGTGTGATCGTAAGCTCTTCTATGGATAACCATAAAGTAGAGGAATCTGGGTACCACCTATTTTCCAGGGCTATCAGCATAGCCCTACCCGTCTCAATCCAAAGCATCCTCGCTAGGTGGTCTACCACCACTGCCTCTAGTCGATCCATCTCCGCTAGCCCTAGTGCATCCAGCTCTACCAGAGCCCTTGCCCTCCAATTTTGACTCTTGAGAATACCTAGCTACATTCACAAATAAATATAATTCAATTTGTTTCAAAAAATATAATAATAATAATGAAATCCATAATTTCAAATCAAAACATAAATATTGATCATAATTTTGTAATTCGCACTTCATAATTTCTTGTTTTCCCTATTTTTCCTCCAATGTTTATTTTTTGCTTTTCTTTTTTTTTTCTTTTTCTAGTCTTTTGGTGAAATTATACCCTCTATTTTTGGAGGTATGATTTCACAAAGTCGTGCTACACTTTTCCTAGAACAAAATTGTGACCGGGCCACAAAATTGCACCCCAGTCGAGCGCAAAAATCATCATCTAATACGGTGAAATTTCCCAATTTCTACCATAAAATCCAAAAAAATAGAAGAAAAGGTACAACAAGATGGAGGAACTTGGTACTTACCCACTCTCGTGCCTTGAATTCACTCCTCATGACCATTTCTCGAACTGGTAGCACCATTTATTTTTCTCCCCAGATCCCTTTCTCTGTCGATGCATGGTGAAAATGAATTAGGGTTTTATCATTTTTTCACCCTTTTAACCCTTGTTTTCTTTTGTTTTTGTTCTTTCTCTCTCTTTCTTCTTCTGCGCCAGTTATTTTGATATTTTATGCGATATGTCATCTTCATAAAAACTCGATGGGGCACCTTGGCCTATAGAGGCATTAATGTCCCTAATGCCTCGATTTGCATGCAAAACAAGAATAGTGTATGGAATGACATTATTTTTGTACCACTCCTTTCTTCTAAACTAGCCATCCCATTTTTTCTTGCTATTATCTTCCAGTGAGTGTGCCTACATCCCTTCTTTAACACATTTAGTTGGCCTTAAATGGATCAAAGAGGGGGGAAAATGTAGACACAAAAAATTCACCCACTTTTAGTGGGAAATCTTCCTTAGAGCCCCTAAGAGGTCCCTACACCTTGCCCTAGTAAATGGTAAGCCTCTGTTTCCCCTACCTTGCTTTTATTTAGCCTTTTAGTGAAATTGCACCTAGTTACAATGGGGTGTGACTTCACCAAAGAAATATCTCACCCCATCGACACGGGGAGTGACTTCACTATTTTTAGCATTTTATCTTTCTGGCATGTTTGGCATCGGCTTGTGTTTGTTTTTCCACTTCTTTTACCCTGGTTTTTGTCTATAAAATGAGGGGTTAATACCACTATTGATAGACATATACAAGCGATCAATATTGAAAATTTATTAAGCTTAAAATTCTTATGATTAATTAGTGCTCGCATTCTTATTTTTGCTCTACTTCATATTTCTTCTACAAGCTAACCCTAAAGTACAAATTTTGGATTTGATCTTCTACTACATTGATTTAGATTATTGTGTGGTTTTATGGATTCGTGTTGTAGTTCAAAAGGAAAGAGAGTATCTATTTTGGCTACCCCAATCTCTTTTGCCTACATCTATGTCATCCATAACATTGTGTGCACTGTGTTTCTACATTTATTTACGCTCTACATTTATCTTTTATTTTTCATATCTCTGAAGCAAAATTGTGCCTTGTCCTGACGAGGTGCAACTTTGCTAACCCTAATTTATTATTTTTGCTCATATAAGTGAGATCACATCCCATTCTGATAGAGCACAACTTTTCCTGTAGCGTTATCGTGCCTACCATCTACGAGGTATGATTTTGCCCAGGACTGAACTAGGGGTATCTATCAAATTCTGATTGCATGAGTAGTTTTTAAATTGCATTTAGGGCATGATAGCATAATATGTTTTATTATTATCTACTATTGCATTGTTGTTTTATGATTAATTATCCAAAGGTCATCTAAAATGATGTAGTGATCTTGAATGTTGCACCTCCAAGCACTATTGTATAGTGGCCTAATCAGGCACCCTAATGCTAATTTCATATTCAAGTGTTTCATAAGTTGTCTTGTAGAAACAGGCATTTCTGATATTATTGGATAAGATGCAAAAAAAACTAATTCAACCACTAATCAAGATAAGTGCTCTAATTATTTAATTAGTTGAATATCTTATCTGATTATTGTTTCTTAGGCATATGATATTGAAAAGCATATAGTGTGCATCTAAGGTTAATATTGTACATTTATCTTATGCCCTTGATTTAAAGGTTTTCTAGATAAAACCCTAGGTTAGCAAGCATTCAAAGAAATAATCATATTAGGTTAGCTCTTGTATTCTTGCATTTTGTTCTCTGCATTGTCCTTTATATTTCATAAGCATAGATCTAGAAAGGCCAAACTTAGGTAATTACTTAAAACTGAATACATCAAACATCCCAAAATCCTGAGGACTTGGAGCGAGTCCTTAAACCGTTATTGGTTAATCCTTACCCCTAGCACCGAGTATATAGAACAACACAACCCCTGTGGTTCACCTCATAAGGCTTTCTATATCTTACAAATCCAACCTTTTTAGGAATTATACATGGTAGGGCAATTTTTCCCCTCTAAACATAGTAGATATGTATGGTGGAATCATCCCATCAGGTGTGCAAAAAACTATTGTAGTCCAGTTTGTCATCTAGCTAATTCTAGAACTGTGATTATCATCTCTCAAAATTTGAAGGCAAGCACCTGCTAATCACAACCTAGACTAAATATTGGAAGAACCAAATTGCTTTGATTCAACCTCTAGAGAGTGTTGGTATAACTTGTCAACTTAATGAATTTTAACTCTATTTAGCTCAAGTAGTAAAATATTAGGGATAATAAATGATAGGGTTAGAAATGTATGAATATAGAATGGATGGGTGAAGCTAACAACATAGACATTCACATAGTATCTCTACCAAATTAGATTTCAAAAATAATTTTTGAGGCTAACAACATTCAAAACTGATATGGTTACAATGTCAATGGATTTTGAATGCTCACAAAATTATTCCAAACATATAAAACATTGATTATCCAAATTAACATAATAAGATCAACACCTCGATTTAACAAAAATAGAATTCTCGAAAAACATGTATGCAGAAATGATTATCTCAATTTACTATAAATCAACTTTTCAAATTAACACAATAGACTAACCATAGCAGCAATGGAGAGATAATTTATAAGAATTGTATCCACCATCAACACAAACACAAATTTGAGTTAAACATCCCTTGTAATGCTTCATTCATAAATTTGTAGAAATTTACACAGTAGTGCAAGCAAACAGTCTAAAGCCGACCATTTGGAAGGAGGTTGTTGCCATTATTTATAGGTTTTATAATCATGTTTTCACAATTAAGCATTACAATGGATTTGATTTATTTCTTGATATTATTGGCCACTCTACCATTCATGGTTCCTACCAACTATCTTCTTAGTTCTGTTACAACTGCATTTTGGTTGAGCTCATCATCATCATCAGTGGTTATTGCAATCCATTCCTATCTGTTGATCTCGCAACTGAATATGGTTCATCAGGAGTTTTTGGAAGGTTCTAGACTATAACCACTTTGATTCAACTTATATGGCATTAGTTTCCATTTTCCTTTGTTTTGTGGGTTACATGCACAAAATTTCATCAAAAATCTTTAGGGAAGACAAAGGTTCAATATATGTTGTGGATTTGACTATCGGATGACTCTAGTGGTGCTTTTCATTTGCATGGTGGTAATGAAGGAGACAAAGAATAGTGGCCCTTTTACTCCGTAGTCACTTTTTCTCTTTTTTCCCTTTCTACTTTCATTTATCACTTTTTTATTTTGCATGGTCTCGATAAAGGAGTTTGAGAAATGCAGCTTTGCATTATCTCAAGTTTTTTAGCTTGTAGGCCTTTCTCATGCCTTTTTAGATTTGCACTATGGATACACAATAGATAAGAAAACACAATTTTTCATTCTTATTACATTTTTCCCTTTCTTGGTGCTTCTCTCATTTGCGTAGCTAATGCAAAGATGGTAGAGAAGCGCGGTTTGCACAACTTCTTCATTTTACTCTATTTTTAGAACTTCTCACTTTCGAGCATTTTTTAGTGCTTTTCTTTTGCGCACTCAATACAAAGGTGGATAAAAAGTGTAGTTCATCCTTTATCTTCAACTTGGTCTCTTTTTAGTGCTTTCTCATTTTTTACCTCCTCATGATACTTTTCTATTTTATGTGTCTTTCACATTTGCGCAACAAATACAAAGGAAGTAGAGAAACGCGGCTTCACCAGACTTCTCAATTTTGTACTGAGTTTAGTGCTTCTTTTTTTTGGCTAATTTTTAGCACTTGTGTGTTTCTTCTTCACACTTAGTAAAATTTTGCAAAATTTTGGCTAAGTATGGATGTAACCATTTTTGGCCTACAGTGTCATCATGGGACACCTTATTGGGAAGGATGACTTTATCTTTGCTATATGATGAATAAGTAGGAAGAGACTAATTATGAATGGGTATATAACCTATCCATAGTTTCTTGACCAAGCTTCAGTATGTAGGGGATATTTGATGCCCTTCTCATATAGACCTAATACTTTACCTTGATATCCCATGTTAGAAATATCAACTTTGGAATGGAATATGAGATTAATAAGAAGCATGAAGCATACTTCCATTAATAAAAGAGGGTTACTACCATGGATTTCTCCTCATTAGTAGTACTATGAAAAATAAAAGATCAACTTCCTATTTATTCCATTTTATCCTTATGGCTAGGAGGAAAGTCTATGAATTAAGGAGATGGAGGAAGCTTAACTAGGTCCAAAAAAGCTTGATTATTGTCATTAATATTGGTTAGGTTATAGATTTGATCTTTAGAATTATTGCTAGGTGATTTATTTAAGGTGAGAGATCTTGATGTATCCATGATTAGAAGTTGAGTAGAATAAGAAGATGGTTCAAGATATGGATTAAGAGAAGGGAAAATATAAGATGTAGGAATTTTTTATCTTGATCACATAGTAGTAAGCCAAGATTTTAGGGTCAAATTGAACGTGGTAAGTCTTTTCCTTGTATTCATATTTGAGACACTCATGAAGATTTAAAGGAACAACTCTCATATCATGGATCCATGATATTCCAAGAAGAATGTTGTATTTTATGTCACAAGGCATGACATAGAAAAGAGTGTTTAGAATGTAGGGTTCAAATATAAGGGGTAAGGCTATAGTACCACTAGCCTCATTCTACCCATTATCAAACACCCTAATAACAATATTAGATTTATCTAAATCTTGTTTGGTTAGCTTAAAATGATTAATGAATTTTAGACTATAGACATTGAGACTTGAGCCATTATGAACTAGGATTCAATTTATGATCTTGTTGTTGATATGGCCTATGATTGATAGTGAGATATATTTGACCATAGAGGATTGAGGGATAACATCCTCATGTAATAATATAGTTTCATAATTTAACCATAATGGATCCCACCATGGAAGTGAGGTCATTTAGGTCGAGGTCTTGAGGAATAACTCTTTCATTTAATTTTTTAAGATGTCCCCATGAATAAAAGAGGTACTAAGAATCTCAAGAAGGGAGATTTTGGTCAAGGCACTTTAAAATTGATGAAGCAAATGAAAAGTACCCTTAATTTTTTCTCTTGATTGAATGATTAGTTGAGATCCTTTAATTTGATGGAGGGCTAGGTTGCTTGAGCCTAACAACCCTCCATGGCATCCCTATCCACCATGAAACCTTCATAGCATGGGGACTATGCTACCCTTACTTACAACGTAGTGTACAACTAGGCTTCAATGCCTTAGTCAAGTTCACAGAATGCATTCTATGCTTCAACAACGAGGGAAAGTAAACCATACATTTTCTATTACACTTAGCCTACAGTGCATCAAGTAATGCAAAGGAAATACAACATACACAACATAAAAAATGCATGACACAACATATGGTGGAAGGCAAAATTTTCATTAACACATGAAACATTACAAAATGTTGAATCCTTTTACATAATGAATGCGAGGCATATATACATCCCATGGCCTTGCTAGCCACTTACAAAATTGCCTATGCATTGCAATGTTTACAAATGGTTAAATGACCAAGTAGTCGATAGCCTATGCAAAACATAATGCAATACAAGATCACATTCTCATACACCCATGGGCCTTCCATCTATTGGACCACACACTCGATGCATTGGGCTTCCCATGATCCTGTACCCTGATCCAAATTTAAATTGCCCATGGCATGTTGTTGCACGGTCTAGTCCACTGTCTGACCAAAGGCATTGTAGTAGTAACAATACTTGTCGACCATTAAGTCTACCACTCACCCATGGCACCTTTGACCAACACCTTACCAAGTTTCCAACTTGGCAATGACCCATTTTCATCCTTGGCAGCATGCTTCCAATAAACTTGGCAGTCTGCTTGGTAGCTATTCATTCTGCCTTTACCATAACTTTGAATATTTTCCACACACACCCCTCTTGATAGGCATTCCTACTAAATCAAACCAAATGCAAACACTAAGTTAGTCCTCATGGCACTCAGGACACCTCTTGGCACTTAGTAATTTACCATATTGCCTGACCCATTGTGACATCGAGCAATATTACAGAATGCCATCCATCATGGTAGGGTCAATGAGCACACCACCCCTACCATATCCTCCACCATTGATTTTGGTGACACCCTCGTCGTCATGACCTACCTACCATTGAACCCTTCCAGGGAACCCTGAATCTGTTCATGCAATAGAAGTATCATTGAAATCCTACCGCTTCTAGTTATCTATAAGCTTACTCATCCATCTCTACAAAATTTCCTCCCTTTCCCACCTATCTACCATGCTCTCCTTCCAAGTCACTAAGTACTCCTTGTGTTGTCTATTCCCCCACCCAACTATTTTTTTATCCTAAACCCATTGAACCTCCTGCCCAATTACATTGTAGATATTTGTTGGGGGTTGAGTGGGCTACATACATTCAGGTGTATTTTTGTCAGCACGTAGGTATCTCAGTTTACTGACATGGAAAATAGGCTGAACCCTTAGGTGTATTGATAGTTTGAGTCAGTAGGCAGCAGCACCTATGTGCTCGACTACCTCTAAGGGACCATCAAAATTATGGACTAAGGCTTTCAATTTCCCCTTTGGTGGTTTGAACACATTTGGTTCCATCCTTAGAAATACCAAGTACCAAACATTGAACTCCTCTACCTAGTGATTCACATTTACCTGCTCCATATTTTTTTTTACCTTCAGCAAGTGCATCCTTTCCAAATAAACTCTTATTTACCACTACTTTAGGTACTCTACCATAGGTGGACAATCTGTCAATTATCAACCAAAAAAATATGCAGAGTAAGCAACTACTAGACTATGGTGATTTTGAATGGTGAGTACTGGCTAGACCGAGACTTCAAGCTATTGTAGAAAAATTGGGCCATGTCAAGGAGGTATGGCCATTTAGTTTGGGTGCCATTGACAAAGTACCTCAGATAAGTTTCCAACACTTTATTGATACACTCAATTTGGCCATACATCTATGGGTGGAATCTGCTGGACATTTGTAGCCTCATCCTCATCAAATGGAACAACACCCTCTAGAAATTACTTGTGAAATTATTGCCATGGTCGAAGACAATGCTCAATGGAATGCCCCAGAACTTCATCACATTTTTGAAGAAAAAATCAGCTGCGGTCTCTACCAGAAAAGGTTGTTGGTAAGGCACATAAATGACATACTTTTAAAAATGAACGACCACCACCATGATTGACTTAAATCCCTTAGCCTTTGAAATACCAATTATGAAGTCCATGCTTGCACTAGCCCAAGGTTTGATTGGCACTGATAGTGGTTGCAACAAGCCTTTCGACTTCTTGTTCATTGACTTGTATTTTTAGCAAATCAAGCAAGTCTTAACATACTCATCAACATACCTATCCATGCAGAGCAAAAATAGTTCACATTCCAATAAATTCAGTGTCTTAGCCTACTTGGGGTGGCCCACCCATATGCTATCATGGCACTTATGAATGAATTCATGGTAGATTCCATCCCACCTTGGCATGACCACATGGGTCTACTTATACTAGAGTAGCCCATATATGAATTAATACCAACTAAACTTACCTACATCAATCTATCCGTGAGCTATTTATACCAAGACCTCAATTTTGGGGTCCTTCATGATACCTTCACAGACCCTTTACAATACTTCATCATTCAACTGGATCATGCTTTTACCGTGCATGGTGACCATGTTTTCTGCAACCTCTCCCAAAGCTGCCAACTACTATTTATGACTTAGAGCATCCACCAACATGTTGGACTTATCGACCACATGCATGATGTCAAAATAAAACTCGATAAGGAAGTCTTGCCAATAGGCCTACTTCCCTATCAATTTGTCCTGCATCAAGAAGTATGTGTTGGCCATGTTGTCGATCTTCACTTCAAAGTATGCTCTCAATAGGTAATGATGTCAGGTTCTAAGGTAATTAACCAAAGAAACCATCTCTTTATCATGCACTAGATACCATCTTTGCACATCACTCAAATTTAGTGATTCGAAGGTGATGGGATACCCATCCTACACTAGTACACCTTCCATGGAAAAGTATGAGGCATATACATGTACTTCAAACAGTTTTGGGAAGTTGGGCAAAGTGGAGACCAAACTGGAAGTTAGCTTTTGCTTAAAAATTTTGAATGCCACCTGGTACTTTATCATCCAAGCCCATGACTGATCCTGCTTTATCAATTCCATCAGGGGCGTTATTAGCTTGGAGAACCTACACATGAAGGGGTGGTAAAATTTTGCAAGGCCCATGAACTGTATTACCCCTCAAATTTTAGTCGACACCTCCCAGTCGTGAATTGCCTTAACCTTCTTCGAGTTCAGTTGTAGATAGCCCTTGCTCACAACATGGTCAAGGAAGTTAAATTAAGACTGTGCAAAGATGCACTTATCCTTCTTCATAAAAAGTTCATGCTCTCTTAGCAACTTGAACACTTCTACCAAATACTTCTTATGATCGGCCATGCTCCTTGAGTGTACCAAGATGTCATCAAGGTAAACAATCATGCACTTGTCTAGCAGCAGGTGGAAGATATCGTTCAACAATGTGCATAAGGTGGCTAAGGTGTTGCAAAGGCTAAAAGGTATAACAAGGAAATTGAAGTTACCATACCTTAAAATGTAAGCAATATTATGATCATCCCTCAGTGAACACCTTGGTAATAACTTGAGCACAATTCCAATTTGGTGAACATATTTGCTCCTCCCAAGTGATAAAATCAATCGTCTATCCTTGGGAGTGGGTAACTATTCTTCATGGTCTATTTTTTCAATGCATGGTAGTCCACACAAAGTTGTAAGCTTCCATCTACCTTGCACATGAACAAGATCGACACCCCATATTGTAAACATAATGACCTAAGATAGCTAACCTCAAGGAGCTCTTCCAACTATTTGTGTAACTCAACCAACTTCGGATCACTTAGTTGATATGGTACCATTTCCTATAGGGCTTCTCTAGGAAACAACTCAATCATGTGATCAATCACTCTCTATGATGGCAAGTGAGGAGGTAATTTTTTGAGCATACAGTATTTGAACTACTTTAGTACCACTTCTAACTCAAGAGGAACCAAAACCTTCAACTCCTCTTTGTCCTAGCCCCCATGCATGGTGACCAAGAACATCAATTCATTTGCTTTATTTTGAGATATCTTGCATAGGCTCATAGCCAAAACGTCTTGCAAATTAGGTTGCTTGGTTGTGTTGAGAAGCAACACACCCCCACTGAAAAATGAATTTCCATCCTTTGAAAACTTTGAGCTTTCATTTTTGCAGTAGGGACCCTCTTGATGATTTTCAGGTTTTAATTCCAAATTTTTACTTGCCTCTTTCTTCTTCAAGTTTTGCCTGTGTCAAAGTATCCAAGTATTCTTGCATTACGGCTTTGTTATCTCAGACTTCACTTTTTACATGCTAGAATCATTCATGGATAAAGAAAATCTTACACGGTATGAAAAAAATGCAAGAAAACAGATAGATAAATTCATTGAAAATCAAAACTTTCCTTTTTTGGCAAAGTCGCGAAATCGCGACACTTCCATTTATGGAAATGTCGCGAAATCGCGACAGGTTTCAAGAAAATCGGCTAAGTCAGAAAAGCGTAGCGAAATCGCGACACTTTCCATTTTTGGAAATGTCGCGATATCGCGACATTTCCATTTTTGGAAATGTCGCGAAATCGCTACAGTTTTGGAGAGAGAAAGCCAGAGTGTACGGAACGTCATGAAATTGTGACATGTCACGAAATCGCGACAAGTTTGGAGAGAGAAGGCGAAGTTGTATGGAACGTAGTGAAATCGCGACATGTCGCGAAATCGTGACATGTCGCATTTTCGCGATGCGTGAAGGAGAAAATTGCATTAGTCATAAAGGGGTCGCGATTTCGTGACATGTCACGAAATCGTGACAGTTTGATTGAGAGGAGCCAGGGAGTACGGACTGTCGCGATTTCGCGACATGTCACGAAATCACGACAGTCCAAGTCAAAGCTGCAAGAAGAGAGAAACCAAATTGAAAATCGACTAAGGCATAATTTTGTCACGAAATCGTGACATGATTGGCAGAAGGGGCCCGAGTGAGAAAGATGTCACGAAATCGGACATAGTCGTGAAATCGTGACATGAGAAAAGGAAAGCAAAAGTGTCGCGAAATCAGAGGAGGAGTCGAAATCGTGAAAGCAAAGGAAAGAAGATGAAGGAAGGTGGTGGAAATCGTGAAGAGGAGAAAGAAAGGGGTCATGAAATCGTGACGATTTAGAGGGAAATAAAAAGGGAAGAAGGAAGAAAGAAAGAGAAAAGAAGTAAGAGATCGCGAAATGGAGTACGGATTTCGCGACATCAGAAATGAGATAGGAAGAGTGAACAAGGAAGGGTCGTGATTTCACGACATGTCGCATTTTCGCGGCCATGGGAAGAAAAATGCGTGAAGTGCAGAAAGGTCGCGATTTCGTGACATGTCGCGAAATCGCGACATGTCGCATTTTTGCGACCTGGCGAGAAAAGGGCCAGAAATGCAAGACAGCTGGAAATGGACACGTGTCACGATTTTGCGACACGTGTCAAAGCACTGCAAGCCACGTATCAGATAATTAGAGCCGCATGCAAGTGAACTTTAGGGCTTCATTTTAATATTTAAGCTTTTGATTTAATAATTTTAAAATACTAATCCTTGTTTGTTCTTTCATGCAGGAAGCCATCTGGCACTTACATGATAGCGGAGAAATGGCCATAAAGACAAAGTCGAGTGCAAATTAATCAAAGACAGCCATATTGAAAGAAAAGATGCCGAGAATTGTTGTTTCATCCAATTTTTACAGATCTGGCCGCAAAGAGACTTTACGGTGACTAAGCAGCTGCCCATTTAATGGAGTATGTCGGGAATTGGCCGAAAAATGAAAATATCTACACTCGATTACCGAAATTTGCCGATGGATGCATTTAATGAAAATTTATGGCAGAATTAATGGCTTGCGAGGATTTTCAACTCAGGGATGGCTCTACGGAGATGAAATGTCAGAGAAGTGGTGACTCATCCAGATTAACCGAGGGAATTAATGAGGGCATTTATTCACAGTTGCGGGTGAATGCAAGTGGCATTCGAATTCTATCTTCTCCATTTATGGCAAGTGACTGCACTGATTTGCAGAATGGTTAAGTTTTATCCGAACTTTGTTTTAAATGGCTTTATATTGTAAAACCCGGGTCCTAGGGTTTAAGATGATAAGATTTACGGTTTGAGAAGAAGATATTTCTGAAAAGATCAGGGTCTGTCTTGAGTCTATAAATACTTCTTCTCAATGTAATCGCAGGAGGCGGAAACTTAGAAATAAAAGGCTATTGAAGCAATTTCTTGCAAATTTTGTTAAATACTTTGTTTACGGACTTGGAGTTGATGTGCTTTTGTTTTATGTGATAGCATGGCCAGGAGCCTAATCTTTTGCAGATTGTGATAAGTTCATCTTCTTTTGTTATCCGTTTCTTTAAAGTTTATTAAATATATGTTGTGAATCTGTGTTATCAAGATTAAATATGTTGTTAGGCTTCAGTTGTTCTATTGTATGCTAGGGAAAATTACAGATTTAAGGTTCAAGTCTGTTCTAATTGCTCTGTCCTCACTGTGCGAGCTAGGCTGTCGGTGAAAGATATCAATTTTAACCGACTTCCCTTCGGTTTATAATTTTCTGTTAGATCTGTTCCATCTCTGCCTTATGCTCTTAGTAGAAAGTGATCTTAGAAAGCTGGACACTTTCTTCTTTGATTTGTTATGTTGTGAAGCTGATAGTATAAATAAAATTGGTAGTTTTGTTTTACAGTTAAGTTTGATAAACTTCTCTTTCTCCCTTACCCTACCCTCTTTGTTTTACCGTGAAATGATCCATTTTTATTTTCTTTTAAATTTGTCTTTTATTTAAATCTGTTGACCCATAAGAGCTAGATCAAAGAATTAATTTTAAATCTGATTGTCAACAAGTGACAACTTCTGAACATTATTGAACAAGTTCATTGAGCCCGTTGTAAGGTGACAGACAGTCCATATTGAAAACTATTCCAGAAGCGGAAAAGAGTGAATTGACATTCGACCCGACTCTGTAACTCACACCTTGGATAACTAGCTAGATCCTAAAGTGAGTGGGATTTATCCCGTATAAGTGTTATCAGAGTTTCATGCTCATTCTTCACAGGGTGTGTATGAAAGTCGGACCAACATTTAAAAATGGCGCTAGAAGGAGGGCCTACTGAACTCCGGTCAGTATTGTAAGTTGTCAGTACAATATTTTAAGATTGCCAGAAAAGAAGACCTCAAGTTCAGTACTCTGTTAAGGATTGTAAGTTTGTAAGTGCTTGTGAAAAGCTGGATTCTACATACAGGGTAACAAGGTCCCACCCCAGAGCTGGAGAGCTCCTTGTCCCTGAATTAGAAACTCTGAGAAGAAGTAGCCTCAGAAGGGCCAAGTCTCTGTCTGAAACAGTTTTATCACCATTGATAGTTACTCCAACCACAACTCAGAATATCACTGTCAGCCAAGTAGTAATGGCAAATTGGTTGGGCTCCATTGCTTTGAATATTTCGGGTATAGCCCATGACCTGCCTAGAAATCCGAAAAGATATCTCCCCAGATATAAACATGATGGGACAAGAACTGCAGAAGAACATTTGGTTGCATTCAAGAATGCTTTGAAATTATTAAATGTACAGCATGAGGATGTTGCCTGCAGACTATTCTCGTTCACTCTCTAGGAGGGAGCTTATGATTGGTTTCTAAACCTCACTAATGATTATGTCACTGGTTGGAATGACTTAGAAAAAGTTTTTGTGTCACGGTTCGGTGAAGTGATAGATCCTAGTATATTGTACCAGCAGTTTTATGGCATCAAAAGAGAATTAGGTGAATCTATCAGGTCTTATAATGTTAGATTCCAGAAAGCTTATGGTAGACTTACTGGGTATTATGTACCGAATGCTGACATGGCATTAGAGATCTTTAGAAACTCTCTGGATCCAATGACCTCTGTCTTCTTGAAGAGAGATCCCACTGTTACTAATTTGATAGAAGCTTATAAAGAAGCTTTGATTACGGAAAGACAGTTGGGACCCTAGCCTTTAAATGCTCAGCAAGTTCCTCTGGTTGCATAAGCTGCCCCTGTGTTCAATCCCATTCCACATCGAGATGATCTTGCCGGTTTGTCGAGACTCTACCATCAGCAAATCCATTGGTTGTAGCACCTGTTGAGAATGTACAGAACCCAGGCAAAGAGGCTGACAATGCAAGAGTTGAAGAAGTCTCAAAGATAGTTCAGAAGCTGGCCAATGATTTCTTGAGTTTTAAAAGGCAAGTTTCTACTGGGGACAACTCCAACAGGTATTCATATCAACCGAACAGATTCAACCGGCCCCCGTATGAACCTAATAAAGATTACAAGGGTAAAGCTCATGATGTGAATATTTGCGATTTAGCTCTGCCCAAAGCTAGTGCAGAATACATGCCACTTCTCAGCATGGGGAGTTGGATTGTCTGGAATTTTGTAATGCATTTGAAGCCTTGTCCGGGGATTTGATCTCTCCGAAAAATCAAAGAACTGCTGATGGCCCAAGTTCATCCGGCCACGGTGCAGCTATGGTCCTGGATTCTTTCACTTTCTCGGATGAATCTGAGAATGTAGTTGAAATGCCTATGGATGAGGTGCGGGCTTTCCAGCGGTACGAGAAGAGATAATTACAACTTGAGAAACAGGGAATCCGGAGCCTAATACTACATCAACCCCTCCGGACAACTCTCACAATGTTCCCCCCGACCCCTCTCCAAGCAATAATCCATCTCCACCAAAGGGAGGGAATTTGAGAGGACCAGATGCTTTTGTCCCTCCACTTAATAAAGGATATAACATAGTGGAGGATATGAAAAATATTAAGGCCAACATTACTCTACATGAGTTGGCACAGATTTCAGAGCAGAGAGACAATCTGATAAAAACATACTCTGGCCCTGCTACTAAACCTGTGGACAAAGGAAAGAAAATAGCAAATGCCAATCTAGCCATGTACAAAGAAAAAACTGAAGTTCCCCCCTTTTTATTGACTGTCCGTATTTTTGGGAAGAACTTACACAATTGTTTGGTAGATTCAGGTGCATCTGCTAATGTTATGCCTTTGGCCATTTGTCGACAGTTGGGTCTGACCCCAATGAAGTCCGAAAGGAGAGTTGTCCAATTAGACAAATCAGAGGTTAAAGTTGTTGGAGAGCTTCAAAATATTCATATCCAATTAGCATCTGAGCCAAGGGCTCAACATAAAATTGAAATTCAGGTTGTGGATATCCCTGTGGGGTACGGGATGCTTTTGAGTAGGGATTGGTCGAGATCTCTGAACGGATACTTGGCAACAGATTTTTCACACATGTGGTTGCCGTGGAAAGGAGTGGCAAATCAATTACGGGTTGAAAGAGAACCCAGGTACAAGCATACAATTACGGAATACAATGCAGAGAATGAGACTGTAAATATTGCGGAGGTAGATATTGGAGTCTACAATTTAACAACGGGGCAAAATAACAAGTTTAATAAAGCCCATCCTGTTCATAGTAATGAAGTCTGGACACTTCATGTGGATGGGGCTAGATCTAAATAGGGTTCAGAACAGGGGCGAGTCCTTAAAGGGCACGAAAGTCGGACATATTTTATGTCTTACCACCTATGGTTCCCTTGTACAAATAATTTAGAGAGTATGAAGCTCTGGTATTAGGTTTGAAATTTGCTTTGGACAAAGGAGCAAGAAATATTCAAGTTTTTACTGATTCAGAATTGGTGGCAAATCAAGTCAAGGGTAAATTCCAGTGTAAAGCATCTTATTTAAAAGGATACAAACATCGGGCTTGGGATCTTGTAGAAGACTTTGATGCTTTTAATCGACACACATACCCAGAGAGAAAAATTCATAGGAAGATGTCTTGGCTTCTTCAGTTGCAAGTTTAAAACCATTGGAAGAATTTAAATGGAACAAGTTTTCAATTGAGTTAGTCCCTTGTCCTTCAGTCCCAAATAATATAGATAATTTTCAGGTTTTCTCTGATGATCAACAGATTGTAAACTTTTTGCAGAGTACTAACACATTTGAAAATGCTATAATCGATGAGGGCCAAAGGGATACCCTGTTGGAGCAGTTAGATGATGACAGGGGAATAATGAGGTTGAAGGACAACGAGAATTCCAAAAGGGATGGTGGGGCTGGAGCGGCTCTTTGATGTTGACAAAATCAAGCAAAAGGTGAATTCCGAGGATTATGTGGGTGCCACGGGACGGTGAGGCCGAAAACCTGAACATAGGGATCGAAGAAGATCCCGGGCACATCAAGTTGGCTAAGAGCTGTGATCCGAGAAATAAAAAGAAGTATGATTGATTTTCTTCACGAGGTCCAAGGATGTTATGGCTCTGGTCATACAAAGACTTAAAGGTATTTGATCCTAAAGTTTACACTCATATTATACCTTTAAAAGAATTCTGCAAACCTTTTCGGCAAAAACAGAGGCATGTCAATGCTCTGTTAGAGCCCCTCATCCAGAAAGAGGTAGAAAAACTATTGAGTGCCGCCATTATTTTTCCCATCAGGCATTCTACTTGGGTGGCCAATCTGGTGCCAGTCAGAAAGAAAAATGGAGAGATCCGCTTGTGTGTGGATTTTAGAAATTTAAACAAGGCATCTGAGAAAGATAATTATCCGTTGCCTTCTATGGATGAGGTGTTACAGATTGTCAATGGTTCGGAGATGATGTCTTTCCTGGATGGTTTCTCAGGGTATAATCAGATATTGGTTGAGAAGGAAGACAGAATGAAAACTGCTTTCACAACTAAGTGGGGAACTTTTGCTTACAAGAGGATGCCATTTGGATTAATAAATGCCGGAGCTACATTTCAACGAGCAATGGATCATGCTTTCAAGGGCCTTATGGGTAAATGCATTGTTGTTTACATGGATGATTTAAAAGTCTTCTCTAAATCTCGGTTTGACCATGTAAAACACTTGGAGTCTGTGTTTAACAAATGCGGGGAGTTTGGCATTTCTTTGAATCCGAAGAAGTGCATTTTTGGTGTAACGAAGGAAAGCTCCTTGGGCACTTGGTCACAAAAGATGGCATTTCCATGGATCCGGGCAGAGTTGAAGCCATATCCGGCATACCATTTCCCAACTCCAAGAAAGAGTTGAGGTCCTTCTTTGGAAAAATTAACTTTGTTAGGAAGTTCATCTCCGGTTTTGCAGAGATAGTCAAGCCAATGAATGACATGCTAAAGCAAACTGCTCAGATTTTCTGGACCACAGAAGCTAAAACAGCCTTCCAAGAAATCAAGACAGCCATCAAACAAGCACCAGTTCTGGTAAGCCCAGACTTCAGTGCAGATTTTTATCTGTACACCTTTTCTTCTGAACATACACTTGCTGCAGTTCTGACCCAACGGAGGGAAACCGGAGAACATCCAATTGCTTTCAAGAGTACCAATTTGAAGGGGGCTGAGCTGAAATATTCTCGTTTAGACAAACAAGCTTATGCCTTGGTGAGAGCGGTTAAGCAATTCAGGCACTATATACTAAGAAGCAAAATTCATGCTATAGTTCCAGACCCAGCTGTTAAATACCTTCTAAGTCAGAATGAGTTGGGTGAACTGAGGGGTAATTGGGTTACAAGGCTGCAAGAGTATGACTTAGAGATTCGGCCTGCTAAATTGATCAGAGGACTTGGTTTGTCCCGACACATTGCCGAAGTACCTGTACGGGAAGAAGTTAATCAGTTAAATTCTGAATCTGATGACTGGTATGGAGATATCATTCATCTGCTACAATTTGGAGTTTGCCCACCTCACTTGAACAGAACCCAAAGGAGAGCATTAAAACTGAAAGCTGCTCATTATCTCCTCAAAGCAGGTAATTTGTACAGAGAGAATTATGTTGGCATTTTCTTGAGATGCATTTCTCGGAGTGAAGTCAATGAAGTCATGTCCAGTTTTCATGAAAAGTTAGGGGCAGGGCATTCATCAGGATCTGCTACTGCGCATAAAATATTGAGAGCAGGCTATTACTGGCCTACACTATTTAAAGATGCACATCAGCATGTAAGAACCTGCCATCAGTGCCAAACTTTTGCAGCCAAAGAGGCCAACCGGGCTCTACCATTGCAACTTGTTGTAATAAATAAACCTTTCATGCAATGGGGACTTGATTTTGTGGGAGTGATTAATCCAAATTCTTCAGCAGGGCATAAGTATGTTCTAACAGCTACTGATTATTGCACAAGATGGGTTGAAGCAACAACCACCACAAGAAGTACAGCTCATGAAGTGATTGAATTTCTAGAGTCAAATGTCATAACTAGGTTTGGGGTTCCTCTGAATTTGGTGTGTGATAATGGACCAGCCTTCCAATCATTGGAGTTTGCGAGAATGGGCATACCAGATGGGGATAGTTATCCGATTTTCATCCAACTATTATCCCCAAGGCAATGGACTGGTTGAGTCCACAAACAAGAATTTAATGAATGCCATTAAGAAATCTACAGCAGACAAACCCAGGCAGTGGCATACATTATTGAAATATGCACTTTGGGCTGACCGGATAAAATATAAAGTGGCTCTTAAAACTTCTCCTTTTGCTTTGTTGTATGGTACCCAGCCAATTGTTCCCATCTCTCTGAAATTACCTACTTACCAATTTGTCTTAGACTATTTTGAGGATCAAGCTGATGCAGAAGCTCGTGTTTTAGATCTAACTAACTTGCAGGATGAAAGACTCCAAGCCCTGGAACACTTCAGTCGGCACCAAGAAACCGTCAAGCGTTGGTTTGACAAGAGGGCCAAAGTGAAAGCTTTCAGATTGGCAGACTTGGTGCTTCTATGGGACAAGGCCCATGAGAAGAAGGGTAAGCATACAAAGTTGCAGCCACTGTGGATAGGCCCCTACCAGATTGCTGAGATTCTGGGTAACAATGCATTTCGTTTACAAGACCTTGATGGTAATTTTCTGGACCTCCCTGTTAATGGTCAATACTTAAAACATTATTTCTCGGCTGTTCCGTCCAATGTATCATTTGAATGAGTCACAAAGAAGTTGTAACATGTGTATACATTGTAAATAACTCTGCAGTTTTTAGTTTGTTTTAGTTTAGTTTTATTTTAGTTTACTTTTAAATGCTGTACAGTTGTTTATTTTATTTAATTCTAAATGTGGTTGTTTTGTTTAGTTTTTTAATTTAGTCTGTTTTAGTTTTATTTCTTGTATTTTATTTCCTTTGTAAATAACCTAGTTTTATTTCCTTTGGGTGTACATTTATGTATTCTATTTCCTTTTTTATGTGTTGTTTTTTTTAAAGTTAGTATTTTATTTTTTTTGTTTCCTTTGTAAATAACCTTGCAGTTTTGTTTTCTTTGCTGCCTGTACAGTTTTATTTTAAAGTTCTGTGTTTATTTTATTTTGTTTTAGAGGCCTGTGTTTATCCTTGGAAGTCTGTACAAAGTTCTTTGGCTTTTTAAAATTCTGTTCTTTAACCTTTGCCTGAGCATCAATGAAAAAGTCAGCCTTCTAAAAATTGTTTTATTCTGAGTCCAGAATCCAGTGTTCATTATCACAATTGTGAGATAGTCTGTTTGAACTGAACAGTGGAACTATTTTTTTAGTCAGAACAACAGTGGAAGGATGATTGGATTTTGTGTCTTGCTTGCCACGGTTGTTTTAATTATAAAGAAAGCTGTTATCTTGTTTGGTTGGAGAAACTCCTAGGGAATCCAAGAAAAGTTGGTTATAAGAGGGGACTATGATTCATGTAATTATTTGAGTATCCATAGAGGCTATCAGTGCCTAGGCTGAAGCAGTTCCAGATTGATGAAATATTAAAAGAAAATTGTTATTCTTTCTAAGGCTTTTCAGATGTTGATGTATTTCAAAAGAAAGAGATGAAAGTTGAATTGGCACTCTGTTATTTCCAATATATATATATATAAAAAAAAGAGAAAAAAAAGAAAAAAAGAAAAAAAGAGAGTTATATAATGAAAGAGGCAGCCAAGACTTCAAAAGATGTTTTTCTTCTACCAAGTTGTAGATTCTACCTTACAGTTGTAAATTTGGGTCGTGTAAATCTAAAGGGTAACTCTGTCGGGGTTGTAAAAGGCTAAACTAGTAAACAGAGCTCTACTCGGTTTCCCCTTTTTACAATCTAGAAAAGCTGATCAATCCAGAGTTCAACATTCGATCCAGTCATTCTTGAAGAAAGTTTTATACGCTTGTAATTGCACATCAAAAATCTTCCTTAAATAATTCAGCCTAGTATGTCCTTGGGAAATTTTAACAACTATCAGTTAGTAGTCAATTTATTTTGAAGAATATCTGTGGCAAGGCAAGATACATGGTCTATGTTGTTTTGAAACTAGAGTCCTGGGTTCTAAAATAATGCTACTATTTTACCCACAGATATCGCCATTTGTTGAGAAGCAACACACCCCCACTGAAAAATGAATTTCCATCCTTTGAAAACTTTGAGCTTTCATTTTTGCAGTAGGGACCCTCTTGATGATTTTCAGGTTTTAATTCCAAATTTTTACTTGCCTCTTTCTTCTTCAAGTTTTGCCTATGTCAAAGTATCCAAGTATTCTTGCATTCTGGCTTTGTTATCTCAGACTTCACTTTTTACATGCTAGAATCATTCATGGATAAAGAAAATCTTACATCGGTATGAAAAAAATGCAAAAAACAGACAGATAAATTCATTGAAAATCAAAACTTTCCATTTTTGGCAAAGTCACGAAATCGCGACACTTCCATTTATGGAAATGTCGCGAAATCGCGACAGGTTTCAAGAAAATCGGCTAAGTCAAAAAACGTAGCGAAATCGTGACACTTTCCATTTTGGAAATGTCGCGATATCGTGACATTTCCATTTTTGGAAATGTCGCGATATCGCTACAGTTTTTGAGAGAGAAAGCCAGATGTACGGAATGTCATGAAATCGTGACATGTCACGAAATCGCGACAAGTTTGGAGAGAGAAGGCAAGATTGTACGGAACGTCGCGAAATCGTGACATGTCGCATTTTCGCAGCTGCAAGAGAGAAAAGTTGACTAAGGCATGAAAGAGGTCACGATTTCGTGACATGTCACGAAATCGCGACATGTCGCATTTTGAGGTGAAGGAGAAAAGCAAGTAAAAGGGTCGCGATTTGTGACATGTCGTGAAATGAGTGAAATCGTGACGTTTTTAGCAGAGGGAGCCAGGGCGTACGGACTGTCGCGATTTCGCGACATGTCGCGAAATCATGACAGGTCCAAGTCAAAGCTGCAAGAAGAGAAACCAAATTGAAAATTGACTAAGGCATAAATTTGTCTCGAAATCGGATGAATGATTGAAGAGAGAAAGATGTCACGAAATCGGACGTGTGAAATCGAATGACGTCGTGAACGAAAAAAGAAAAGTGTCGAATGAAGAATGCGAAAAAAGGAAGAAGGGAAGGAAGGGTAGATATCGTGACATGGAGGAAAGAAAGAGAGTGGATCATGACATGGTGGATTAAAAAGAAAGAAGGAAAGAGGATGTCATGAAATCGTGACATTGGAAGAGTGGAAAAAGAAAGGTCACGATTTCGTGACATGTCGCGATTTTGCGGATGGGAGAAAAGTTGCTGAAGTGAGGAAGGTCACGATTTCGTGACATGTCGTGAAATCGTGACATGTCGCATTTTTGCGACCCTGGCAGGAAAGCAGTGCAGAGTGGAAGACAGCTGGAAATGGACACGTGTCACGATTTTGCGACACGTGTCAAAGCACTGCAAGCCACGTATCAGATAATTAGAGCCGACATGCAAGTGAACTTTAGGGCTTCATTTTAATATTTAAGCTTTTGATTTAATAATTTTAAAATGCTAATCCTTGTTTGTCTTTCATGCAGGAAGCCATCTGGCACTTACATGATAGCGGAGAAATGGCCATAAAGACAAAGTCGAGTGCAAATTAATCAAAGACAGCCATATTGAAAGAAAAGATGTCGAGAATTGTTGTTTCATCCAATTTTTACAGATCTGGCCGCAAAGAGACTTTACGGTGACTAAGCAGCTGCCCATTTAATGGAGTATGTCGGGAATTGGCCGAAAAATGGAAATATCTACACACAGTTACCGAAATTTGCCGGTGGATGCATTTAATGAAAATTTATGGCAGAATTAATAGCTTGCAGAGATTTTCAACTCAGGGATGGCTCTACGGAGATGAAATGTCAGAGAAGTGGTGACTCATCCAGATTACCCGAGGGAATTAATGAGGGCATTTACTCACGGTTGCGGGTGAATGCAAGTGGCATTCGAATTCTATCTTCTCCATTTATGGCAAGTGACTGCACCTGATTTGCGAGAATGGTTAAGTTTTATCCGGACTTTGTTTTAAATGGCTTTATATTGTAAAACCCGGGTCCTAGGGTTTAAGATGATAAGATTTACGGTTGGAGAAGAAGATATTTCTGAAAAGATCAGGGTCTATCCTGAGTCTATAAATACTTCTTCTCAATGTAATCGCAAGGAGGCGGAAACTTAGAAATAAAAGGCTATTGAAGCAATTTCTTGCAAATTTTGTTAAATACTTTGTTTCTGGACTTGGAGTTGATGTGCTTTTGTTTTCTCGTGATAGCATGGCCGGGAGCCTAATCTTTTGCGGATTGTGATAAGTTCATCTTCTTTTGTTATCCGTTTCTTTAAAGTTTATTAAATATATGTTTGTGAATCCGTGTTATCAAGATTAAATATGTTTGTTAGGCTTCATTTGTTCTATTGTATGCTAGGGAAAATTACAGATTTGAGGTTCAGGTCTGTTCTAATTGCTTTGTCCTCACTGTGCGAGCTAGGCTGTCGGTGAAAGATATCAATTTTAACCGACTTCCCTTCGGTTTATAATTTTTTGTTAGACCTGTTCCATCTCTGCCTTATGCTCTTAGTTGAAAGTGATCTTAGAAAACTGGACACTTTCTTCTTTGATTTGTTCTGTTGTGAAGCTGATAGTATAGATAAAATTGGTAGTTTTGTTTTACGGTTAAGTTTGATAAACTTCTCTTTCCGCCTTACCCTACCCTCTTTGTTTTACCGTGAAATGATCCATTTTTATTTTCTTTTAAATTTGTCTTTTATTTAAATCTGCTGACCCATAAGAGCTAGATCAAAGAATTAATTTTAAATCCGATTGTCAACAAGTGACAACTTCTGAACATTATTGAACAAGTTCATTGAGCCCGTTGTAAGGTAACGAGACGGGTCCATATTGAAAACTATTCCAGGAAGCGGAAAAGAGTGAATTGACATTCGACCCGACTACGTAACTCACACCTTGGATAACCAGCTAGATCCTAAAGTGAGTGGGATTTATCCCGTATAAGTGTTATCAGAGTTTCATGCTCCTTCTTCACAGGGTGTGTATGAAAGTCAGACCAACAGGTTGGAATAATGACTTTTTGCCTCCTTTCAACCGACCTCACCACACAAGGTCCATTCTTTTCAAAGATGAACATGCTATCTAGACAGGTAAGGTAGCCTACTCAAGAAAATCAGATGAAATCCTAGCCTAGCACCAAGTCAAAGTTATCAAGAGGCACCACAAAAATATCTATCAGAACAACCTTCACACTGAGTAGATGTATCTTGTGTTTTCGAGCATAATATTGATGATATTATTGAACAATCTAATTCTACAAGATAAATGAATT
Source organism: Wollemia nobilis (assembly GCA_028583015.1). Classification (NCBI taxonomy): domain Eukaryota; kingdom Viridiplantae; phylum Streptophyta; class Pinopsida; order Araucariales; family Araucariaceae; genus Wollemia; species Wollemia nobilis. The sequence goes on along the minus strand of JAQPPZ010000689.1, from coordinate 3,861,354 downwards.
ACATAAACAACTAGATTCAGTATGCAAAAGTGCATTTTGAAAATATGGAAGATTACCTTCAATAATTACAAGAAGAATTAAAGAAGGTAAATGAAAATTTGGCAGTAGTCAAATTATTTAATGAAGAACAAAAGCAAGTAGTTAATTCAAAGGCCTAAGTTATTAAACAAGAACTTCAACCCATTGTTTTAGTAAATTCTACAAAACCTTTAGCCATTCAAGCTACTGGTTATCAAGCAATACAAAAAATATTAGGTAAACAGAAAGAATCCATTTCTACCTCATTTGAAATGAAAATGACAAATTTTGATAAAGGGATCAATCAATAATCAAAATTCTTATTTCCATTCAATATCAAAGAAGAAGCATTTTTGCTTAACATTGATGGAAATCAAAATCCTTGTGATGTTTTCTAAATTTGGATAAATCATTATAAATCTCTTCAAGCCATACACAACGGATAATGTTGCAATAATTGAATTAGATACCAAACATTTTGTTGGTATTTTACTCCATTGGTGGAATAATTCTTTAGATGATTCAAAAAACCAAGTTTATGAGCAAGGATTAAATTTGTTGCATGTGGTAATTTTGTTAGAATTCACACCCCATCATTTCAATAAGGAAAAAGAATACCAATTATATTTAGCATTCATGCAACTTCATGATATATCTCATTTTGAGGAATATGTCCAAGAATACACTCAGAAGGTTTACAGTATGAATATTCATAGAGATCAATTTATTAAGATTCAATTTTTATCTTCATTACCTAAAAGGCTTGGGATAGATGGTGTTAGACAAAATATCTCAGCAAGGAGTAGATATAAATACTTTGTATTTTGTGGATATTATTGACATTGTGAGATAAGAATGCAGAAAGATATGCTTGCAGGAAACACTGTTAAAAGGTAAGCTAAGGTTAACAAATAAAGAATGTTCTGGTATAGACGAGGCATATAAGTTTTAAAAATATAAATTTGACCATAAGTATTTCAAAAGGAGTAAAGCCAAAATATTTAAATCCTTTAAGTTATTTAGAAAAATGATGCAACAAACCAATAAAAAATATCTAGGAAGTTTGTTGTTATGCTTGTAAAAAAATGGTCATTATGCACATTCTTGCCCTACCAAGGTACCAAGAAATGTTAAGGCTTTATTTTCATTATCAAAATATTAATGACAAATGGGAAATGTATGATTCAGTAGACCAGTTAGCATATTGGAAAGATAAAGGCTTTACGGTATTTAAATGTACATATCAAATAGAGAATGTAGATCCTCAACTTGATGAGTTAAAAGAAGAAGCTGTTGATGAATATAAAATATATTCCATCAATAATATGTTTATGGTTCTTCCATGTGATAATGGATGTGATTCTAATATGCCTCCATTAGAGGATTGTTCTGATGTTGAGAAAAATTTTGAACCATTAGAAATAGAGTTGGATCAGCTATATACAGAATATCAAAAATATGAAAAGTAGAAACAAGTCAACCAATCTTCATCGTCATCATCATCATCATTAGATTTAGTGATATTATAAGATAAAAATTTTGAATCAGATCAATAATATGATTACAGTGAAACTCAAGCCACTCAAGTTTTTCAAAACTATGATCCTTTTAAGGATCTACACTCTTTAATGCCTTACAAAAAGAAATTTGCAATTTTACCTATTAAAAAATATGTGCATTATAAGTTTCCTTTAGCAAATAAATTAGCTCAGTTGCAACTTCATAAGATGTTGCACACATATCACCAAATTATTTGTCCCATAATAATTACAGGTGATGGAGGAATTAACTTCCAAAAAGTAGTTGCATTATCAATACAGTCTGTAACTTAAATTTTTGCCATGAAAAATTAATTCATAAATGGGTAGAATCCTCCAAGGATTTTTAGGTTTCAACCATGAATTTGCAAAGAGGGTTAAAATATTTTGCTTTTGATACCCCTCTTTAGATTGTAGGAAAAATTATTCATACCAATTTTGTTCAAATAAATGATGTAGGGTATGAAATAGGGTTAGGAAGCCCACTTCTTGATAAGTGTGGACCTTATACTATGGCATAACATTGTTTAGTGCTCAATATTGATGGAGAAAAATTACAATTCCTCATATCTCCACAGTATTCCATGCTCAAAAATTAAAATCCCAATGGATATAACCAACTATAATAGAAATTATTCAACATGAACAAATATTAGAGAAGCAGATACTTCAAAAGAAATACATTCAGTCTCTAAGTTCCTACAATATAGAAATAGGTCTAAGATAAAATTCAAGATTTGGTTGAAAGTATGCTTCCATGTTGTGTAGAGTATCCTTTATAAAAATGGAGCACATAGTCTCCAATGGCTAAAATTCCTAATCTTCATTCTTTACCTATTATAGGAAAAATAATTGTCATGAATAAGGAAGATGACACTGAAGAACAAAATCAAACTCAAGAATTGGTTTAGAAAGGATTGATTAGAAAATCAGAATCCAATTATTCATTTTCTACCTTTACAGTCAGAAAACATTCATAAAAAAAGAGAGGAAAAACTAGAATGGTCATAAATTACATTACTTCAAATGTAATCACTCAGATCATAAAATGGCCATTACTTGATAAACAACAATTAATTCAACAAGTCAGTCAAGGGAAAATATTCTCTAAATTTGACTGTCTCTGGTTATCATCAAATAAAAATTAATCCCAGAGATATACATAAAACTCTATTTTCTATACCGATAGGTTTGTATGAATGGCTTGTGATAACATTTGGGCTGAAAAATTCTCTAGCCTAGTTTCAAATGCATATGGATAGGATTTACCAACCTTTCCATTTATTTTTGGCAAATTATATTGATGATTTTCTTATCTTTAGCCGAACTTATGCAATGCATGAACAACATATTGCTCAATTCAAATAGTTGATGCTTAAGCATGGTATCGGTTTATCCAAAGACAAGAAAAAGTTTCAAATTGTAGTAACAGAGGTATAATTTTTAGGAGTTCTTAAATATGGTAAGATCATAATGTAAACACATGTCTTGGAGAAAGTTGCTAACTTTCTAGATTAGTTGTAAAATAAAGAACAATGTTAGAGATTTCTAGGCTGTATAAATTATCTTCATGACTATATCTAGTGCGTATCTCAGACTACCAAGCCAATCCGAGACTACATGAAAGCATAACCATTTAGTTGGTTTGTAGAAGCAACTAAGGCAGTGTTATAATAAAAAATTTCTTGTAAATATTTACCACATCTAGAACCTACATTTTTAGGGTCGCATGTGTTGCAGACTGATGCAAGTAAGGAATTTTGGGCTTGCATTCTTCTTGTGCAAAAGGATCAAATAGAGTGATTGGTAGGATATAAATTTGGTCAATTCAAGAATCATGAACTAAAGTACTGGCCAACAAAAAAGGAAATGTTGGCCATTATAAAAGGAATAGAAAAATACAGAATGATGTTACTTCTAGAAGACTTCATTATTCGCACTGACATCAAAAATTATAAATGGTTCATGAGCAAAAATATTTTAGCTCAGCTCTGTAGAGGACACTATGCGTGGTGGCAGGTATTGCTATCACAATATCAATTTTTAGTTGAATACATTCCAGGTAAAGAAAATTATCTTCCAGATGCCTTAACCAGATAACTTGCACATATTTGTATGTTTGGAGGACATGCATATTTATGGCAATCATGGCCATTACATTATTCTTTTGACATATAATCCTTTTATCAAAGAATTATAGGATTCTTCCCTCAAGCCTCACAAATAAAATTTAATTATGTTCCATATTTATATTTTATCTATAATTCTATAGGGAGAATTCATATTTTTATGAATTCAGGATGATGGAGCTTGACAACATCCGTAATGTGCCGACATATGGTTAACAATGGATTTTTGGATGATATTTTAATTTTGAGAAGATCTGCCCAAGAAATGACTTCTTTTTAAATTCTTTAATATGTTTGTTACTTATCATGCTTGGCAAATTTATCTAAACACTCATATTATAAGAATAAAATTTACAATTTTCCCTCATGTTTTTGCATTTACTGATGAGGATTTAATCTACAGTCCATATCCTCCTACACTAGATCCTCTTGATGCACAACCAGTTGATGAAGACATCAATGCAGCAGTACAAAGAATGATAGCTAACTATACATACTAAAAGAAGTCATTAATAAGAATATATCGAACTCATGAATATTTCACAAACATATAACTGTTAACAATAATCAATGGTAGATACTAACCTATGTGAAAAGTTTAAGATCCCATTTGATAATTTCCACATGTACAACCATGTCATCTATTTTTTTATAACCCGAAGTGGTTTAGAATCTACTTTTTGTAAATGGAGCTACTATTTCATCCACTTTTTGTGTTGGCATAATCTTATGTCTACACGTGTTGTAATGTCTTTCTGTTCTTGAGGCTTCTCTGTCTTTCTCATTGTAGAAAATTAGATACCTTTTTTGCATATAAAGGCATCTATCATTTGTAAGATTTTACTTTTTGCTAAGTGCAAATGTTTGAAGCAACGTATATATTATTCATATTCCCAAGGGAATTGTTTTGTAAATTTGAGTTTTTAGGCATCCTCTAGAGCCCCACTAGCTTCACCAACCTAGAGTTCTTGTTTGATTCCAGTCTTCAGTAGTAATTTAGGAAAGTCCCCAAGTTGGTGCTATTAATTTGGCTACCCTAGATTTCTATCATTATTGTTCTTAAATCTATTTTTTTATTATGAAGCTTTCCAATATTCTTTTTAGAACCAAAATCTACATTTGAAAATGTGCAAATCAGTTAAAATTGATATTTGTATAGGCAAACCTGCCTGGTCATGATGATGTGGGACAAAATCCATTGTGAATATATTTGTGAGTGCCATGATAGTATATGGTAAGGCCACCTCGGGTAGGCTAGCACACTAACATTATTGGAATGCAGACTATTTTGACCACACATGGATAGGAACGTTGACAAGTATGTTAATACTTACCTGATCTACCAACAAGACAAGTCAATGAACAAGAAGTTGGAAGGATTGTTGTAGCCACTGCAAATTAAACCCAGGGCCAGTGTAAGCATGGACTTCATCACTAGTCTTTCAAATTTTAAGGGCTTTAAGTCGATCATGGTGGTGGTCAACCATTTTTCAAAGTATGTCATATTTGTGCCTTGCCCACAGCCTTGTTCAGTAGAGACCGCAGACGAGTTGTTCTTTAAAATTGTGATCAAGTTTTGGGATTTTTGGGGTCTGAATTAACATCAAGGAAAAATTGAACTGTGACTATGAATCTATGACTTCCTTGGAGGTGTACACTCACTAATCACAACTCAAACCCTGATATTGGATGGATCAAATATTACTTCAATTCAACCTCCATAGTAGGCTGGTATACATTGTCAACTAATTGATGTTAACTCAATTAAGCTCAATTAAAATTGTAATTTTAGGGATAGAAATGAGATAAGGGTTAGAAAAAAGTTGAATGAATAATGGCCAAATAAAGCTAACAACATTGATAGATATCAAAAATCTTTTGATCGATCATATTTCCAGTATGTCACACTTAAGACTAACATCATTCAAAACTAGTCATCCTCATCAATAAAGAATGATAAAAAACTTAGAGAACTATTTCAAACATCTGAAATGTTAATAATAAAAATAGCATAATAGATCAACCTTCAGACTAACAGAAAAAAAATATCTCTACAAAATCTGTTTAAACATGAAGCATTCCAATTTTTCCCAAGTTAGCAATCTTATATCAGTAGAATTAACTAACCATAATAGAGTAGCAGAAGTGAATTCACAAAATAAGCTCACAAAATATGAAGACATATGCTTGAGGAAAACGTTCAATTAATGCTCATTCTATTGATTTCTTAGCAAAGTTACATTAATATGATAGGAAAATACTCCATAGCGGACCCCTAGAAATGAGGGCTTCACCTCTTTATATAAATTCTTACAACAATAGTAGAAATAATAGGAACATTACAAGGATTTTCATTCCATATTAGTAGGATGTTGATGTGGCAGCCTCTTATTGGTTTACAAGAAATAGAAAGGAGTTGCGCTCCATGAAACTGTAATTCTGAGCTCTGCAAGTTGTTCGGCCCTTCACAGAATCTGGTGGTGGCATTGGTTTGAGGTTGATTTGGTTTATCCCCTATTATTGATAAGGCTTTTAATCCACAATTCTATAACTAAAAACTCAAGTGAATATTGATTTTGGAAATTCTTGGTCTTCCCTGATTATTTTTCTTACACTCTTCAGACTCCACTTCAACTGGTTGCATTCTATTCAACTTTGAAATCTACTCCTTTAAATTTTGTTAGGTCAGGATTGACCAATTTGACCATGGAATGAGAGTCTGGGATCAACCTACATTGTCTTTCAAAATTTACTTATTTGAATTCACTAGGTCGGGTTTGACCACTTTGACCACAAAAATCAACATTGTGTATTCCTTGAACAGGCTTTACAACATCTATCGAGACCTACCTAGTCTTTTACAGGGTTTTGCCTCAATTCTACTACTTTGAATTATACTGGGCATCATTTGACAGTGTTGACCATAAAATTTTTATATTACGTTAGTTCTTGGTGGAATTTAACAATGCATCACTCTTTATTATTCAAAATTTTCTCCTCTAGTTTCTGCTAGGCACCGTTTGACTGTGCTGACCATGAATTTTACACTCTGGTGGATTTTATTATGGCCTTTGATTCTTCATCCAACACTTACCCAATTTACCAAATTTACTATGTGTTTGGCCCTCTGATGTGGAACCTAACATCAAGGTGAAGTCACCCTTCTGAATTCCTCTACTCTAATTTTTGTTGAGTTGCATTTGACCAATTTGACCACAAAATCTGCACCTTAGTGGAATTTAATGCTGCTCTTGAGGTTTTTCTCAACACTTAGACAAATCTTACAAAATTAGCTAAGTATGTGGCCATTTTGGACCTAAATTATGGCACCTCCTAGGGAGCATTGCTAACAAGTCTTATGAACTTAGATCCTTATCCTTTGGGTATTGAAATAAAAAATGAATGGGTGAGCTAGCATTGTGGCTGTGTACCTCTACAATCCATAATATTATGCTTTACTAACTAATATCCTTGTGGGTAGGCAAAATTCGCTCTAGATGGTTGCAAAATATACCTCTAGGAACAAATTCCTTATAAACCTCACTCTTTTAAGCCACTAGAGAAAGACTCAAAGAGTAAAGGTTCATATGGAGGCCATGTTGGAAGCAATTGTTGATATGCTCAAAAATTGCACAAAATTTTTACTCCTTTATAGAATTGATCAAAAATATATCATTCTACATCAAAACTCAGCTTCATAGCTTTTACATGCCTAGGTAGCTCATGCTTATTTTTCTACCCTCTAACATTGTCATATTCCAAAATGCTTTACAAAAAATGCCTCTACATCTATTCCGCTAGCTATAGTCATTCAAAACTTTTCAACTATTTTACAACAAAATTCTTTAGCACTCTCATGCCTTTACTGTTGGACCTGCTCTTGGCTATCTTGAACCCCTGCAATATCCTCCACTTTCTCTTCATCTACGGTATCTTATTCATTACCTTATTTTTGGTGTACCTCCTCTTCATGTTCCTCTTCCTAAAATTCTTCAGGATCTTCCTAGGTATCCTCCTATTCTTCATCATCCTCAAATTTATTTTGTTTTGCATATCCTTTTAAGATCTAAATATCTTGGTTCAATGTATTCATGGCCTTGTTCTAGGATGCATGAGAAGTATTATTTATATCCAACAATTTTTTATGGATGTAATGTAATTTAGTAGTCTTATCATATAAGACCGAAGTCCCACATTTTGCTAAATTTCCCATCAAATATTTCAATCTAGTTAAATTTTTAATTAGTTGCATCACCTTATCCTAGTCAATCAGCTTTTGCCATGCATCTACCTTCGATTCATCTTCAATCATGGCTTGTATGATGTTATGAATATCCTCTTATGATACCATCATATTGTTGATATCCCAAAATCTACTAAAGCCATATTGCATCATTTCATCATTGGTATCTATGATCCTCTGAAGCTCATTATCCAATATGTCAATTAATGACCACCCCTTCTGAAGCAAACCATTATTTTTTAGAAAAATCTTGGTCATGATTCTTAAGGTGCTCTAGTCCTTATTGGGGATAGGCTTACCCAATTGATTACACTTAGATTTAGATAAATTGAGGAGTTCACTAGCCTGGGGCTATCGGTTGCATTTTATTAGTAATGGTCTCTATATCCTCCCTGGTCTTTTGCAACACATGGCTAACCTCATCCATGAAGTCAAGGATGGGATGGATTTCAGAGCACTTTTTAAAGATTTTATATAGGATTTATTATTTGAATTGTTTTACTTTAGTCCTATAAAATCCTACAGCCTTAGTACTCTCAATTTGGAGTTGTTATTGTAAATCTTGTATCTGCTTCACATATTCCTGATTTTGTTCCTATAGTTGTTGAACCTGTTCCTTGAAGTTGACCACCTTCTCAAATTTATTTTACCATTTTTTAGCATCATTATCCAAATATTTCATTTTTTTATTTTGGTCCCTAATGGTGGCTTCAATCCTGGAAACCATTTCTTCTATATTGGCATATTGCTCCATGTAGATGTCATTTTTGACAAACATAGTTTCCAACCCAACTTTGGTTGTTATAAGCTCATCTTCCATGACCAGTTGAGAGATGTCCTTAGTATTTTATTCTATCCAATAATCTTCTATTGTCATATATTCCTCTAGTTTATCAACCAAGGGGATTATATTAAACTTTGTCCTCTACCTAGACACTGGGTCAACCATTACTATTTTTATCACCTTGGCAACTCCCTTAGAATATTGAGCCAATTTCTTGCTCTATTAGATTTATGCTCTTAGTGAGGTGCTCTTAACCTTTTTCAAGGATGATACTATGGGATGATCCATGGGGGTATATAGAGTGACATTTGCACGAAAAAATGGGACCACCATGGCTAGAAGGGGAGTGGTGATGATGATGGTGGACTCTATGTCCACGATGAAAGTAGCAGTTGAAATGGAACTAATAGCTACGACTAATGGTAGGGTGGTCAATGGTAATGATATTACCATTGTTGATGTGGGAAATGATAATGGAGGAGTTGAATTTATGGAATTTGAAGGTGAATATGATACTAGAACTTATAGTGAATAAGGGGGGATGATGGTTTAGAACTCTTGATTGTATGAGATGGAGATGATTTTGGTTGAGGAGATGAATGCGGATGAGGTGGAAATGATTTTGGGAGATTATGCATAGGCAATGAAATTTTTGATACCTTTGAACTTGAGAAGGGGAGTAGGACTTCTTCAGGGAATAAGTAGGAGAAGACGGAGGAGAGGGATTAGAAGTCATACCTAATCCCACTACAATAGACTATCTAAAAACTTCCTCAATACTCTTCCTCTACTTCTACTACACTTTTGGCTCACCTGATGCAGAAGGAGCTTGTGTCACTTATTTTTCTTCACTCAACTTTGGCTTCTTAGAAATTAGGTTATCAATCTCCCACACTGCACCCTTCTACCTTCCTCTTGAATATTATAGTTTACTTTGGTTCTCATTGAGGAAGTGATCCTATGGATTCTGTAATGGAGACTGGTTTAAATTTCTTTTTAAGGGAGGTTGTAGCAGTGAGATCTACAACTTTCATCATTTTCTTATTTTTTGCTTTTGTAGGAGTCATCGCCTTGGAATATCTACGCTTAGACCTTCTTCTCCTTGGGGTACTTTTTGTTGTACCCATTTCCTTTGTGGTGTCCTCATTTAACTATAAAGGAGAGAATGATGGTGGTGTTGAATCTTGTTGTTTCCTAGCCACTTCAGACTTCTTACTTTTAGCTTTTATTTTTCTAGATCCCCTTGTTTCCACTTTTCTAAGAATCAATGCTAGGATTTTCTTCTCCTTAGACTTCCAAGTTGCTACATTTTCATCATATATTTTTTCAAACTCAGCATCAATGGGCTTAGGGTACTTACCCTTAATTAAATTTCTTTCGACCCTTAACTACCACCATTCAAAAATTTTGGCTTGAGACCATTTATAAGTTTCCTCCATCTCCTTGATTCTGGTGTCATCGAGTTGATGAGAAATTTTGGTTGGATCATAGTCATTCACATGCTCATAGTAATCTCTCTAGTTTAGGAGTGGTTCCATGGCATTCACATTCCATTGGAGGGGTATTGCTCTCTATTTTTTCTATGGTTTTCTATGTGTGAGCGCTTTGATTTTACAAACTTAGTTGCTTTCTCTCCATGCAGCTCTTTAATACTTTCTACAAACAAATCATCCAAGTAATATCCCCACCTCCATGGGATCTGGAAAAGACCTAATTTTTCCAAGGTTGCAGTGATTTTCTCATGTTGTCATTTCTTCCAAATAGTGATATTGCCTTCCTTGAAATAGTAATCAACTAATGCTTTCCTCTTATTCCTAGAGCCAAACGAATAGTTTATATAGTCAACCTGCCTACAATATTCTAGTGCAAATATGCAGTGGGGGATATAATGGGGTAATAGGAATGACTTCTCTATGAAACCATACAATATAATGATTGTGCCCTCTGTTACGATGTACCAATATTCCTCTTCAGTCCCTTTGACTATTATCTTCTTATCTATTTAGGGGCTAGTCTATGACAACTACCATACATAACTCATAAAGTTTATCCCAAAAATTCATAGTTGAAAGTGTAGTAGGACTTTGCTTTGCTCAAAACCCTGGTCCAATAATAGAGTGGCAATGGATGTTCGTTTGCATCTTTGTCAACCTCTGATATCCAGGGGTAATATTCCTTAGTGGCACTAAAGAACATACAAACTAAATTAGAGCAATGTCTAAATGATGGATTCTCCTCATATTTCTTCATGACCAATAGATGTGCATGCATTCTTTTAGCGAGGAACGTAGGCCAATTGAAGTAAATTAGGGCATTATTGCTATGCCTTGGTTGTGTCATATATATCTTGGTATTTGAGATACATTATGCAGTGGCCAATTGCTAGTCTCTTACTTCCAGATCAGACTCTAGACCAGCTATCACAACTAACATGGAGTATAACTCAGGATATACAAATTCATGAGTGGGAATAGGAGTTGTTGGTAGGGCTTCTCTAGAATTTATGATTTTAAATTGACTATACACCCAGGACCTAAAATGGCTTCCATTTTTATTATGATTCTTCAAGGTGTAATACTTAGCTTACTGCTCTATACTAAACTCTTTGGGAGGTACAGGGGTCTCTATCCCATTGTAAGCAAATCTCAATAGGCTTGCTTAGTAATGTGAAATAAGACCTTGACGTGGGATGTTCTCATTGACCTAGTTGTAGGGTCATAAACATTGGCCATTGTAGAGACTAGCTCTAGGTAAGGATGGATTGCATCACAAATGTAGTAAGAGATAAGAGAGTACATAGCTCCAATACCTTGATTTGGAAGAGGCTCTCCTTTGAATAATTTAACTTTGTACCCTCTCCTTAGGTGATCTCTAGTTACGTATGTCATATTTGTGTCTACAACCCCTGCCTTCTTGTTGGTGTAATTCAATATTTCTACCCTGCTATATTTTCCAAATTGCTTTGTTGCAATTAATGCCATTTTAGCTTATGAGTCACCCTTGCCTTACAAATTATTATCTCAGGAGTATGCAAAAATTCCTTCTCGATAGCGCTCTGGTTCTTTAGCTTAAACTATTCAAAAAATAATAAATTTTGAATTTATTTATTTAAATAGATCTTTGAGCACTCTTTTGCCATTAATTAAGACAAATGGGTAGTTACCTCCCATGATTTCAAACAAGTGAATCAAATGCTATGAAGTGTGGCTTATCAGTGAAGTCCATGTCACTTATTGGATGGAATTCATAGCACATGATGACAAACTATCCATTGGTACACTTCTCAAGGTGCATTTATTTCCTTCTTTTCATGGTATAATCTAGTACTCAATGGATTTTAACACTATGCTTCTATTTCCCAATTTCGCTCGTTTATGAGTTGAATGTTCCTTTTGGTGTTTTCCTCAAAATTCTACTAGTTGCATTTCTATGATGACAAATTTGACCAAGTTGACCATAGATTTTGTAATTACGTATATTTTGGGAATTGTTGGTGGATTCATGGCCTTTTGAAAATTATCTTGGACTCTAAATTTTGCTATTCTAAATTCTACTGAGCGTTGGTTGACCAATTTGATTGTGGATTTCAAAATTTAGGTGGATTTTAATACTGCAAACCTTTCAGCATGAAAATTAACCTTTGGATGAATTTGCCCTTCTAGATTCTGCTCCTTCAATTTCCATTGGGTACTGTTTGACCAATTTGACTATGGATTTTGAAAATAATTTTAAATTAGGTAACACCAGTGATGCAGGAGTATCCAGTTGGCAAGAGCCAGGTGAGAAAAAAAACAACCAGCTGAGAAAAAAAAACAATTAGCATTTTTTTTAGGATGCAGGGGCAACCAGCTAGCAAGAGCCAACCAAGCAAAGGAAAAAGCAGTTGGAGTTTTCTATTTTTGAAGACTGGATAAACATGCAGTTGATAGCTAAGATTGGGTAAGGATGGATAAGAATGCTTGGTTGTCATGCATAGCTATCAACTCACTGCCCTCATGCTTATAAATAAGAAGTTGATGTAGAGCATGAAAGGGGAGTAAGGGGCTCCAAAGAATTTGGCACTCTATGCAGTGCTTGCAAGGGGTTTCTTGTATGAAGCCTTAGAGGAAGGAAATGGGCACTTGGTGTAGTGCTTGCAGGAGGTTTGTGGTGTAAAACCTTGGATGGAAGAAGGATATTGGTACTCTGAGAAGTGCATGCAAATATGAAGCTCTATAGAGAGCAATTATGTAATGTTGATGTGGTAGCTAAAATATAATAAAAACAATATTGTGTTTTTTTTTGTGTTTCATGGGTTATGTTGTTATGTTTTTCTTTTATGTGTGGTGAATGAAGATGTCTGAGCAGCTAGGAGAGGTTGTTGTTAAATTGACCCCCTCTCCACCGCTGCATCAATTTGGTATCAGAGCAGGAAGATCGATGGGATCCTATATGATGGAGGAGCTTGTGAGCAGGAGCTCACATTTTTCTTGCTACCCAATGAGTATGATGCAGGAGCATCCAGTTGGCAAGAGCCAGGTGAGAAAAAAAAACAACCAGCTGAGAAAAAAAACAATTAGCATTTTTTTAGGATGCAGGGGCAACCAGCTAGCAAGAGCAAACCAAGCAAAGGAAAAAGCAATTGAAGTTTTCTATTTTTGAAGACTGGATAAACATGTAGTTGACAACTAATATTGGGTAAGGATGGATAAGAATGCTTGGTTGTCATGCATAGCTATCAACTCACTGCCCTCATGCTTATAAATAAGAAGTTGATGTAGAGCATGAAAGGGGAGCAAGGGGCTCCAAAGAATTTGGCACTCTATGGAGTGCTTGCAGGGGGTTTCTTGTATGAAGCCTCAGAGGAAGGAAATTGGCACTTTGTGTAGTGCTTGTAGGGGGTTTCTTGTATGAAGCCTCAAAGGAAGGAAATTGGCACTTTGTGTAGTGCTTGCAGGGGGTTTCTTGTATGAAGCCTCGGAGGAAGGAAATTGGCATAGGGGGTTTCTTGTATGAAGCCTTGAAGGAAGGAAATTGGCACTTTGCACAGTGCTTGTAGGAGGTTTGAGATGTAAAACCTCGAAGAAGGAGATTGGTTATCTGAGGAGTGCATGCAGATGTGTGGTGCTCTATGGAGAGAAATTATGTAATGTTAATGTGGCCATTGAAATATAATAAAGTAGTATTTTGTGTGTTTTCATGTGTTATGCAGTTCATTAATGGGGTTCTCTATTATTGTTTTTATGTGTGGTGGTATTACTATTTTTATGTGTGGTGGTATGAAAAGTTTGAGCAGCTAGGAGAGGTTGTTGTTAAATTGACCCCCTCTCTGCCGCTGCATCAACTAGAAGTCATGTTCTCTTTGGAAAATTGTGCTAGTGCTCAAAAGTTTACTGGATGGATTTCTGTTGGAGCTATTTTGACTCTTTTGATTGCAAAAATTCTCATTGCATTACCTCTTCATAAAATATAGCACATTCTCACTTTGAAATTAGAAAATAACACTATTTTTCTTAGGTTACAATCAAAGAAAATATAATATAAAATATGTACATATGTTACAACAAGAAATATTTTTTTACTTAAATATAGTTTGAGATGATACCCATTGACTGGAATGGGTTGTATATTTCCCTCCTCATATTTAAGTTGAAAGGAATTGTTCTCTTTTACTTCAAAAATCTTGAAGGGTCTCTCCTAGAAGAAATCAATTTTTTGATGGTTTCTTGGTTTAGCCTTTTCTACATTCCATCTTAACACTGAATCCCCTTCATTAAACTTCCTAAATTTTGATTTTTTGTCAAATCACTCTTTCATATTCATGGAGTATTTCTATAAATTCTTATTTATTAATTTCTCTATTCCTCCAGCTACAACAGATGCATCAACCTAACCCCTAGAAGATTCTAATCAAGCCCTTGATCTTGGTTAGCCCATTTTAAAGTTGTTATTTCAATATGAGTAGGTATAATAGCTTCCTTGCCATAAACTAATGCATAAGGGGATGTATTGATAGAACTCTTGATAGTGATCCTATCCACCCATAAAACTTGGTCAAGTAACAAATGCCAACTCCTTTTGTTCTCTTTTAGTGCCCTTTTCATAATTCTAAGCAAGTTTTTATTGGTGGATTCCACTAATATATTTCCTTGAGGATAATATTTAGAAGAATTCTTTATATTTATGCTATATCTACTGGAAAATTCAATATATTTTGCACCTATGAAAGTTGGGCCATTTTCACTCATTAGTGCCTTTGGAATTCCAAACCTTGTGATCAAACTTTCTAGGAATTCAAACATTACTTCTTGGTCTGACCTCTTGGTTGGGATAGCTTCAACCCATCTAGTGATGGTAGTAAGAATGAACTTATGACCTATCGATGAATTTTGTTTGATAAATCCAACAAAGTCAAGTCCCCATTTCTAAAAAAGGCTCCTCTACTTGGATTGGTCTGAGTGGGAATACTACATTCTTGGTTCTTCCCACATATCTCTGACACTTATCACATGACTTAGTTGATTTGAAAGTATTTGTAAAGATAGTGGGATAGTAGTATCCTACCCTTATTATTTTCATAGTAGTTACTCTTCCTAAAAGTGACCTCCTGATAGGTCTCCATGAAATTCTTCAATGACCTTTTTGTTTTTCATTGTCTCCTAGACATCTTAGAAGTACTCCATCTAGGTTCCTTTTTTATAATCCTTTAGGAAGCAATACATACTTTAAAGCTTTCTATTTTAATCTTCTCCTCTATTAAGGATTGAGGCCTTGTGGAAATAATCCTTTTCAAAAATAGGTTGTCAATTGATCTACCCAATCTGAGCTTTTTAGAATATTTTGATTGTGATCATTCTCCACTCCCCGGTAAGCTACTATCTGTTATGAATGCACTTTAGTTGTAATTTCCTGGTATAATATCCTTCCTATGACCAACTTGGTCAGATGGATATCTACATCATACTTGTATTTTAGTAATCCAACAAGCCCTTTTATCACCCAGTTCTCCTTGAAAGATAAAATTTCTTACATTTGGATGTACCACATAGACCAGAGTCTTGCTTTGAACCAAGTATTGCCTAAATTTTTTTAAGGATTTCATTACTGTAAATACCTGCCTCTCAATGAAATTATATTTTGTTTGATACTCATTCAAGGTTTGACTCCAGAAGAAGATGGGGTGTTCCTCCTCATTCTCATATTTTTGAGTGAGTACTGATGCATAACTCTCCTCAACTCCATAGGCATATAGAATAAAGTATTTTCTGAAATTAGGATTTATCAATATTGATGTAGTTGCAATTGTCTACTTTATAGATTCAAAGGCTTGCTTTATTTTATCATTCCATTTGAACTCCATGGTATTCTTGAGTAACTCAGAGATAGGCCTGACTAATTGAGCAAAATATGAGATGATTTTTCTCACAAAGTTTATTTACCCAAAGAAGGACTGTAAATATTTATTATTTGTAGGGAGGAGGAGGTCTAGGATTGATTTTATTCTATTTGGATCAGTTGTCATCCCTTCTTTGTATACTACATGCCCCAATAGCTTACCTTCATGGATAGAAAAGAATGATTTCTTTGGATTGAGGGAGATTTTGAACTCTCTATACTTCTATAAAACCTTCTCTAGATGCTCCAGGTGTGATTCCTTTCTATGAGAAAACATATTCATATCATACAGATAAATCAAAATTATATTATTGATCAACTCATCAAAAGCATAGTCCATTGCCCTTTGGAACGTAGCTCCTACATTGGATAGGCCAAATGGCATTCTATGATAAGTAAATGTGCCCCACTTAGTGGTGAAGGATGTTTTGAATTGATCTGCATCCTTGACCTATATCTGGTTGTATCTCTAGAAGTCATAAAGCAAGGAGTACCTTTCCACTCCTGACACCATCTGTAGAATTTGATCCATCTGGGGAAGCAGATAATGATACTTGAGTGATGCTCTATTTAGATTCCTAAAATCCATGCATAGGATAATGTCTCCATTCTTATTTCTCATAGGGACCAATTTAGCAACCCATGTGGAATGCTTGATAGGATAAATTATCTTTCCTTTAAGAAGCTTAAGCAATTCCTACCTCATTATGGATACAATTTTAGGATTGACAGGCCTTTTTCTTTGTTTGAATGGTTTTGCATCAGGATATAGCTCAATGGTATGTTGAATGACCTTCTTATCATAAAACATGATATCCTTATATGTCCAGGAAATAATTTTTGGGTACTTAAAACAAATTTCCTTGACTCCCTCAACTTCTTTTGGGAAATACTTTACTCCAACATTGATCTTTTTTTTTTTCAATTTTGACTTCACTGCATATTTTATCATCTACTTTCATAGTCCTTGATTTCTTTCCATATTCATTATCAAAAAGTCTCTCCAATGTGATCAGGACTTTAGGAATATGATTATTCTTCAATTGAATAATATATTATTGATATATCTCTTAGGAAATATCCTCTTTCACATTAGCTAAACAAGCTTCTCTGACTAGATATTCTATTATTTGATCATCATTCTCAAAGACCTACCAAAATATTTGTCTATTCAATATTGTAGGTCTAAATATTAATTTGAATCTTTTACTTGCAACTGACCCGAGGTCTAAGGAAGGATTAAAATTAGAGCCCTTAGCCACCAAAGCATCGACCAATATATTTTGTCCTCTAGGTATGAAGTGGAGCTTTAGTGCATCAAATGATTCCATCAAGTCCCATACTATGTTCCTATATATATTTAGATAGTGATATTTACTGTTGCACTTCTCCGTGACTTGATTTACCATAATTTTTGAGTCACCATAAATGTATAATATTTTGATTCCCATTTTTTTTCTTGCATCAATCTTAAACAAAAAGCTTCATATTTAGTAGCATTGTTTGTACAAGCCCAAGTGAATCTAAAAGAAAAACTCTTCACCCTTTCTAAAGGAGACTTTAACACTACACTGGATCTGGCTCCATTTTTGTACCTTGCTCCATCAAAATGCATTGTCCAAACCTATGTATGCCTGAGTGACTGGTTAGATATGGCAGGGATATTCTTCTCTGCCTTTGAGGAAATACTATATGTACCCAGCCCTATTTTTTACAGGCTATAATCATCCTTGAAGGGCAATTCATCTTTGATTTCTAAATCTTCCAGGACTTCTACTAACTCTAGCTCTTCCATCACCGAATGATTATACAAATATTCTTTGATTTTTTCAATATGGAAAAATACAGGCTTCTTCAAGGTTATTTTTATCCTCTTACCTTTATAGAAAACTATCATAGCAGAGTAGTCTAAATACATATATCCACCCATTTTGGTAGTAAATTCTCTTGAAATGAATATACCAAAATATGGTTCAAGATAAACTACCACTATTTCTTTGATGATGGTCACCTCCAGATCTCTATGCAACCTCATCAATACATCCTTTATAACTCCTACAATCTTAACAAAGGTACCATAAAGTTGTAAGACCCCTTGACATGATCGTGTGTACTCCATGCCCATCTCATCATAGACTGATTTTGTCATAACAGTCGTTGAGTTACTTGAGTCTATCATACAATTATAAACTACCCATCCTTCCATTATAAGAGAGATGCAGAACAAATAAGGCTTGTTCTTTAGGGTGGTAGGAGATATCTTGTCCTTATCTTGTGTCAAATTGAAAATTGTGGTGATTTCATTTCCTTGGGACTTTTTATGTAGAGAAGCTTTCAACAAATCTATTTTACTAGGGAGAAAAAGTGTATCATACAGGCTTGCTCTAGATGGAACTCATTTCAATTCATACACTATATTATATTATGCCTGAACTAGGGGAGGCCTTTCATACCTTTTTTATGGTTCCCCAAACTT
This sequence comes from Wollemia nobilis, assembly GCA_028583015.1. Lineage (NCBI taxonomy): Eukaryota > Viridiplantae > Streptophyta > Pinopsida > Araucariales > Araucariaceae > Wollemia > Wollemia nobilis. The sequence continues at coordinate 3,842,792 of JAQPPZ010000689.1, read as the reverse complement.
TCTTATATACTACTGAGTAGCCTCTATTCTTTGGCCTTTTGTAATGGAAGGGAAACTCAATTTTTCTTGGGCTTCCCTCCTAGCACTTTCTTGTTCTTTGATCTTCTCCTTTTCACCTCCTCTTGGAGCATTTACCTCCTCCTAGGAACTACATTACTTTTGTTAGTAGCTTGCAGAATGGGAAACTTGTCATTGCTTTGTGGTGATGGATCTCTTTTCTTCTGAGAAGGTACTTGGAAACCACCCATTTTCTATGGGTATACTTGCAAAGGTTTCTTTATGGACTTGGTCATAACAAAGACCTACTCCTCTTATGGAAAATCTTGTCCAATCATGACTTGATCGTACTACCATAACATGTTAAATCTCCCCTTTTGATTTCTCTTAACCTTTTCCATTACTTGTTGTACATGATGTTGGTACATCATACAGGTTTCAAAATCATATGGATCATTGCAAACTAAGAACCAAACATTGACCAAGCTAGTTTTAGGTTTAAACTCTTGCTCTACTTGATTTACATTGGCTCTGGATCCTACACTACCACTTGTACTCAGCTTCTGGTCTTTATTAATATAGGGGAACCTTCTTGGTCGAAATCTCTCCATTTCCCATTTTCAATTGCATTGACCTTATTATTGAGCAATTTTAGAGTGCTTTGGATGTCTAGTAATATAGATATTTCTTGGGAATATTGAGATGGAAGAGGAGGAAAAGGGATAGCAAGAGCTATTTTTGGAGAAAATGTTGGAGCTACTTGTGAGGTTGATGGAGGATACATATATGAAGGAGTGGCTAATTTTGGTGGTAATTAAGGAATCTCAGAGCAGTAAGGCATTACCATTTTTGGTAGGAGTATTCCTACAACAATTAATACATTTTCTATTTGGACAACTACTTGGTAAACCTGTGGGAAGGTGTTTATACCTGATTGTTAAGTTTGTAGCCCCATGTCTGACCCAAGGGCTCTGATGTAATACATATATTCTAAATATATTATTGGTTTGGCCTCAAGGGGAATCCTCTTCCAGATTACGCTAAACCTTAAGTTAAAATTAGAGACTCATTCATGCTGATATTTTTGCATAGCTATAAATTGATTTAGAAGGGAAAATAGATTAGATGACTCATTGAATTCTTCTACAAAAGGGCTAGCTAGATTTTCCCATGAGGTGATGGTTTTATATTCTAAGGTTATAAACCAGTGTAGGATATTTCATCTAGAATAAAGGGCTAGAAGCCTAACTATGACATCTTGATTCTTTATATTGTGAATAGCTGCTAAGTTCCATATATCTTGACAATGCTCATATGTAGTCTTTTTGATACCATCAAATGTGGGTATGGATTTTGTAACAGCTTGGGTATGTCATGCATATTAGCAAGTTTAAGAGGTCCAAAAGTATCCCAACTGGGATAATTTTGTGGGGGCTGGTTCTGATTAACCTGTTGAGCTATTATAGGTGGTATTATTGGTGGAATTGATCTTGGATGCACCATAGGGGATGGTCAAGCTGGGACTTATTTTTCCAATGAGTCTAGGAATAAACGTCTTATGATATTGTATCCTCTCAAGGGAATATTGTAAAATATAATAGGGTCTTGAATATTTTTAACATATGGCCTAGTATTCATGAAGAAGATACTCTACTAGGGTGGCTTTTCTATATTTTTGCACTCAAGGAGTCACCAAGAAAATTTTATTTCTCCATTTAATGAGTTTAATACAATTCACTAAATCCTAACTCCTCTAGATATTATCAAAGAAATGGGTAGGGGGAAAGATAATGTGTCTTTAGGGTCCCACTGGGCATGCCAAAACTATTGGGATCTAAATTGAAATCAAGGAAAACTTGAACTGTGACTATGAATCTATGAATTCCTTAGAGGTGCACACCTACTAATCATAGCTCAAACGTTGACATTGGATGGATCAAAGATTACTTCAATCCAACCTCCAGAGTAGGTTGGTATACCTTGTCAACTAATTGGTGTTGACTCAATTAAGCTCAGTTAAAAGTGTAAGTTTAGGGATAGAAATGAGATAAGGGTTAGAAAATAATTGAATGAATAATGGCTAGATAAAGCTAACAACATTTATAGATATCAATAATCTTCTGATCGATTACATTTCTAGTATGCCACACTTAAGACTAACAACATTCAAAACTAGTCATCCTCGTCATTAAAGAATAATAAAACACTTAGAGAACTATTTCAAACATCTAAAATATTAATAATCCAAATAGAAAAATTAGATCAACCTTCAGACTAACAAAAAAATAATCTCTCTACAACATTTATTTAAGTATGAAGCATTCCAATTTACCCCAAGTTAGCAATCTAATACCAGAAGAATTGACTAACCATAACAACAATAGAAAAAATGGATTCACTAAATAAACTCACAAAATATGAAGACACAAGCCTGAGGTAAACATCCAAGTAATGCTCCTTCTATTAATTTCTCAAAAAAATTATAGTAATATGATAGGCAAACACTCCAAAGTTGACCCTTATAAATGAGGGTTTGACCTCTTTATATAAATTCTTACAACAATAGTAGAAAGAATGGGAACATTACAAGGATTTTCATGCCATATCAGTAGGACGCTGAGGTGGCAACCTCTTACTGGTTTACAAGAAACAGAAAGGAGTTGCACTCCATGAAAATTTGTAATTTTGAGCTCTACAAGTTGTTCAACCCTTCACAAAATCTGGTAGCTGCACTAGTTTCAAGTTGATCTGGTCCATCCCTTTTTCTTGATCAAACTTTTCATCCATAGATCTGTAATTGAAAAATTAGGTGAATCTTGATTTCAATGACACTTGGTCTTCCCTATATTTTTCCACTTGTGCTCTTCATATTATGCTTTAACTAGCTGCATTCTCTTCAACTTTAAAATTTGCTCTTGCAAATTCCACTGGGTTATATTTGACTAGTTTAACTGTAGAATGAGAGTCTGGGAGAAACCTGCATCATTTTTCAAAATCTACTTCTTCAAATTTTGATGGGTCAGGTTTGACCTCTTTGATCATGGATTTCAATATTATGTATTACTCGAACAAGATTTACAACATCTATCAGGACCTTCCTAGTCTTCTGTAGGGTTTTACCTTAATTTCACTACTTTAAATTCCATTAGGCATCATTTGACTATGTTGACCATAGAATTTTGATATCATGTTATTTCTTGGTGGAATTTAACTCTGCATCGCTCTTCTTATTCAAAATCTGCTCCTCCAATTTTCACTAGGCACTGTTTGACTGTGCTAACCACAGATTTTACACTCTGGTGGATTTTATTATTGCCTTTGATTCTTCATACAACACATAGCTAATTTTACCAAATTTTTTGTGTTTAACCCTCTGATGCAAAACCTAACCTAAAGGTGAAGTCACCCTTATGAATTTCACTACTCTATTTTATTTTGGCTGCATTTGACCAATTTGACCATACAATATGCACCTTGGTGGAATTTAATATTACTTTTGAGGTTTTTCTCTAAACTTATCCAAATATTACAAAATTGGTTAAGTATGTGGCCATTTTGGGCCTACAGGGGCATGCCATTGAGCATTGTCTCTGACCGTGACAACCGTTTCATGAGAAAAAATTTTAGGGTTGATTTAGCAAGGATACACTTGTTGAAGGTGATAGAAAATATGAAGGAGTAGGTAGATGTGAAGAACTAGGTAGAATAGTTAAATTTTGGGGACTTGGTCTTGCTAAGGATGGAATTAGAGGTGTTCAAACCACCAAAGGGGAAATTGAATGTCTTAGTCCATAAGTTTGATGATCCCTTCGAGGTAGTCAAGTGCATAAGCGCCACTGCCTATAAGCTCAAGTTATAAGGGTTCATCCTATTTTCCATGTTAGTCAATTGAGGCACCTACGTACCAACGAAACCACACCTGAATATATGCAACCCACTTGACCCCAACGAACGTCCATGATGCAGCCAGGTAGGAGGTTCAATGGGTTTGGGATGCAAAAATAGTTGGGTGGAGGAATAGAAAACACAAGGAGTACTTAGTGACTTGGAAGGGGAGCATAGTAGATAGTTGGGAAAGGGAGGAAATTTTGTGGAAATGGATGAGTAGATTATTGGAAGCGATAGGCTTTTGATGATAATTCTATTCCATGAATAGATTTAGGGTTCTCTGGCAAGGTTCAGTGGTAGGCAGGTCATGGTGATGAGGGCATCGCCAAACTTAGTGGGATGATATGGTAGGGGCAGTGTGCTCATTGACCCTACCATGATGGATGGCATTCTACAAGGCTGCTCGATGCTACAATGGGTTGAGTGGTATGGTAAAGTCCTAAGTGCCACCAAAAAAGCAAAAGATACTAAACGACTTATCTACATAATAAAACATCAATCTAGAGTAAACCTAGTAATTTGGGCACCTTTTCCTACCTCTACCAAATTTTCCACCTTGACCAAAAATGCCATTGGAAAATTTGGTAAGCCAAATGGCAATATTGGTAAACCTCCAAAAGTCAAACTTTGACATTCAAATTTGATCTTTGATAAAAAATGCCAGTCAAAACCAAAATTGACATTGGTAAATTTGGTCACAAGTGGTGACTTTGGAAAATGACCAAAATATCTTAGCATGAGCTAGGGGCATGTGGATTCCATGCTCTCACTCCCTACTCTAACCTCACACACTCCAACAATGAACTAGACCTAAAAATTTCAAATTAGTCCTAACTAATTTTACCTTTTAACCTCCCTTAATACCTTCTTCAAAATTTATTTAAGAATCCCTTGGGGCAAGACATAGAGAGCATTCTAAGGCTAATTACATCATGTTAACATTATTCTAGGATTTTTCTTCTAGTTCTTCTTTAGCATTATTCATTTTCAAGCAATTTCAAACATTTTCAAGCATTTGCAAGCATTTTGTCAACTTGAAGGAAATGAAGGATTGCTATTAGGTGATATATCTCCTATCATATCCCTCCTCTCCATTCATATTTGCTTCATTTTGCATTTTTTCCTCTAGATTGTAGCCTTGCTAACTTGGGCTTTCTCTTGACATTTCCATATTTCACACTTCTAATTCCTTTTTGCAGGGTTTTATCTCTATTGGAAGCCATCTAAAATTATCTTTGCAGCCTTTAGCTCAAGCATATCATCTTCATTTTACTTCCTAACATCTCTTTGTAGGTCCATTTGGGTTTACTTTCATTTGTTGCCCATATTTTAGCCATAACCTTCTCTTTTGTAGGGTTGTATTGCATTTGTCCTCCATAATTTATTTATAGTCATATAATTCATATTGATAATATACTAACATTTATCCTTCCTTCCATGTTCATTTAATCTCATGCTTATTTCATTTGTAGGCATAAGTTTGATGTTCAATCTCTTTTAGCAATTTCTTTCTTCATACATTGTGTTATTTTCATTCTCTCTCTCTCTCTCTTTCTCTCTCTCTCTCCAAGCTATTGTGTTTAATATGCAAGGCTATTATTGCCTTGTTATCTCATCATTTGTAGCACTCAATCATTCCCCCATTGCATTCTCCTTCCCTTTCTTTCTTACTATTGTAGATTTTGAAGTTTTGGGCAACATTTCTTCATATCTTAGCATTTACATTGGTTTCTTGTTACTTAGTGCTAATTTTATTTGGTTAGAAGTTAAATTAGTCATTATACATAATTTCTAACACCAATTCATCCATTATTCACTCCCTTACACTTGCATTTTGTCAAAATTTTAGTCATTTTAAGACTATCCACTCCCTTTGCATACATATTCATTTTGGGCTTAAATTTGTAGGGTTTTGTAACTCAAATCCTTGAATTTGTAATCCATAAACCTAGTACATCCCTTAGAAAATATCATACTCTCTTTTCATGGTGCAATCCACTAAAAATAAATTTTAAATTGATCCTAAAACCATCTCAGTCCCGTTGCATACCAAAAATACCACTATAACTGGTGATTTTGGCTCTTTGGAACACAAAACCAGAATTACCACTTAGACCAAAAATACCATTGGAATTTTTGGTTACCATAATTATATTCTAAGGAGGTAAGCATACTCACTTTTTTCATAAATAGGAGGTTTAATTAACTTAAAATATAGTAAATCACCCTTCCTTACGCTTAGATAGACCCCCAAAATAGAAAACCTAATTTTTTGGTCTTCTTTTGTAGGTACCAAATTCGTAAGTCAAGACCAAAATTGCTAGTGGTATTTTTTGTAGTAGTGGCATTTCTAGTCAGATACTGGTAGAGGTAATCCAACCACTTGGCATCACTCTAAAATATATTTTTTAGTATTTTATTTGTTCTACTCTTTGTCTGTCATTTTTTTGTGTCTAAAATCACATTTCAATTTAGAAGATCAAGGAACCCTAATTTAGTCTTAACTTCTTTTACAAAACACATTTGCATTGGTCAAAATCAAAGAATCTTAGGTTAAAGCTCAACTTATTTCTCATTTTTACAAGTATCTAGGTAAGAAATCAAAATCATATAGTTGCATTATAGGCTAACTTGTCTTTTGCATCATCTCTTATTTGCCTTGAAAATCAAATCTCTCCTTAGATAACCTATCATTGAAATGAAAATCATATAGGTTAGCTCTTGTTTTCTTGTATTTGTGTGATATAATATTAGCATGAATTTTATGTGATCCTAGCCTTAAGTTTTAAATAACCGTTTAAATCTCAAAAAAGAGTCAAGATTTAGTGATCCAAAACTTTAGGTGTTTTTGAATAAACTCATATAACACCGATATACAAGCATTCACATCTACTTTTACACCTTGAAAAACTACATTCAGTAGGGATCTAATCATATAGGGGATATTCATATCCTTAGGGCCTCCTTTCGAAAGAGATACTCAAGTGGGGAAGCAATGATTCTAGTGAATTTCCCCCATGCATGCTTGCCATGGTTAGGTTGAAAATGTTTTGTGCGTATAGGGAGAAGTTCTTTTTGCATGAAGGACCAAAGAATATCTTGAATGTTGATCAATTGAAGGGTTCTTGGGTTGTTTTCTAGTTACAACACAAATGTGATAAAAATGGATCATCCAAACCATTCTTTAGTTTGGAGGTGGAATGTTCCCATTGTGAATATTATTCATTGCATTTCAATTTTGATTATGATTGTGCAAGAAAATTTGAAAAAATTCAAGGTCTTGATTAGAGTAGGATTGATAAATAGAGCTATTGATAACAACTTGAAATTTATTGATCAGGTATTGGATTGGGTTTCTAAGGCTCATGCATTTATCTATTGTATGACCATTAACATGATGGAAGGCATATTGATCATCAGGGTGAAACCAAGAAGAATTTTTCCTTTTAGGATTTAAATGTATGGCAGGTAGAAGTTACACCATTTTTGCTTTTAGGAATTTATCTAGGATGGTTGAAAGAGTTTCATATAATTAGGATTACCTCCTATTAGATTTATATTATTGTGGATTCCCTAAGACAATATTTTAAAGGTTTTCCATAGAACTAAGATTGTTGGTATAGCATGAGTCTTAAAATCCACCACCCATAATATTTTTATTCTTGTACTACCCCTTTGGATGAGAGGAAGACTTATCTTCAGCTTTATGGAATTTTATTTTCAATTATAATATTTTAAAAATAGTGATCTCTATTCTTATTTGGGGATTTTTCCTGCATCCTTAAGATAAGTTGTCATGCTACAATAAAACCTACTGCCAATGAGCAACTACAAGCTCTGGTTGACCTACCTCTTTAACTTGGGAATAGAGTTCTTTAATATTTTCTAGACATACCAAGTATGGTACAAATACCTTTGAGGTGAGCTTAAGTTATTTAAGTTCATTCTCTTCCAAATTTATGGTGATGATTTAACAATTATAAAATGTGACTGATCTTAAAATAATAACAGTTCTAATATACCTTATGTATGACTAGTGCTTTAATCCTTTGGGCTATTGTAGCAAGATTTAATAACAATTCAATGAAAATAGAAAGAAAAAGTGAAGATATAATAAATGAAATTACATTCATTCAAATATAGTAATAAATGTAAAAGTTGATCAACGAAAGAAGCGTTCACTATACGTTCAAATAATGTAACCCATAATGAAGACACACATAAAACTAAACACAAAAAAATAAGAGGAAAGAAGCCTAGAATTATATTAATATTGAAAAATATTACATGAAGAGTTGGCTTGGAATTACCATTTAACTCTTAGAATGATTAATACAATAAATATCCTCGTTCAAATTTCGTAACAAGGACATTTCAATCTCTCATTCGAATATCCTAATAGTCAAGTCTCTAGACCTCTAGATCAATAGTCTAGAAATAATCTCAGCTTCTTAGGAACTTTCCTATCAAAACTTGCACAACAATGGGAAGAATTGAGGGGATGGAAAAGAATAGAGGAAAAAAATGAAATACAACAGCAAAGAACAGACACTCAAGTATACCTCTTAACAAAAATATGCTATGTCAAAGCTCAATTATTATTCTAGACATGGAAATTCGTATTATAGTTGTAGCATCTCTGTAATTACTTGAACTACTTTCATCTGGAGCATCCACCTAGTGCCATCTCCTACCTTGTTATTGGTTGGGTACTGTATAGTTTGTTATTTTAACTACCTCAAAAATATGAAGAACACAAGCTTATACTGAGAGGGGGGTGAACAGTATAAGACCACTTTTTACTTTTCTTTCCCAAATAGTATTAATCAATATAATCAATGGCAGTATTAATAGCAATAACCAAAGCAATGCACAAATCATCACACACAATAGAGACACCAATTTTAACGTGGTTCACCCAATGTGGGCTACCTCCATAGAGAAAATATTTCTTCTAAATATTTCTCAAATAATCTCATGGGAATCCTTCCCAATTACAATGTTTATGGACCTCTGTCCAAAGGAGATGTTGATCCCCTAAATCTCAAGTTCGTGGATCTCTTCCATAGGAGAACTCTTTCCCCTTCTACTCTGGCTAGTGATCTTCTAGAAGACTCTGTCTCTCTGCTACACTGATTGGTGGATCTCTCTCCACTTGAAGACTCCTCACTCAGATCTATCTTCAATTGTCCTGGCTGTTGGATCTCTATCCACTGAGACTTTGTCCTCTATACTCTGTCACCTCCAAAGCTCTATCTCAATACTATACTAAACATAGTCTAGTCGGTCTAGCACAACTCTGCTCAATATCTTGTACTAAACATAGTTCATTCGGTCTAGCACAACTCTGCTCAATCTCTTGCACTAAACATAGTTCATTCGTCTAGCACAAGTCCACTCAAATCTGCACTAAACATATTTTATTCGTTCTAGCACAAATTCTCAATAGGTCCACACAGAACCTTCTCAAATCTGCTCAATAGGTCCACATAGAACCTGCTCAAATCTGCTCAATAGGTCCACATAGAACCTGCTCAAATCTGCTCAATAGGTCCACAAGAACCTCAAATTTAAAGTAAATTAATGTCCCTTAGAATTGTCAATATCTTTTAATAAGTCCTCTCTAGGATTTGTCAAATTTGCTCAATAAGTCCTCTCTAGGACTTGTCCAAATCTGCTCAATAAGTCCTCTCTAGGACTTTCTCAAATCTGCATAGCAAGCTTCCACAAAAGCTTACACAAAATCAGTCCACAAGCCTTCTCAAAGACTTACCTCAAATCAGTTTAACAAGCTCACACAGAACTTGTCCAATCTCATAGAATCATAAAGAGAATTGTTAGAGACTCAATATGTTCTATACTCAATGCTCAATCAATATCTCAATTCAATCTCATAGAAGCATAAAGAGAATTGTTAGAGACTCAATATGTTCTATACTCAAATCCCAATCTCAACTCAATCTCAATCTCATAGAAGCATAAAGAGAATTGTTAGAGACTCAATATGTTCTATACTCAAATCCCAATCTCAACTCAAATCAATCTCATAGAAGCATAAAGATAATTGTTAGAGACTCTATATGTTCTATTCTCAAATCTCAATCTCAACTCAAATCAGAATATAGAATAGTTTGTTTCATGGAACTTGAACAACCACTTCACACAATTACTTGACTAGGCTCAATCAACTCTACTCAACCAATCACCTCAAGGAACAATCCTTTCCACAAACCCTAGTCCAAGCATGTATCAACCAACTCAAAATATTTCCAACAATGCTCAACAACAAATCTCACATAACAATGATACTCATGTTCTTAACTCAAGTTCAAGTTCTTTGCATGACCAATTGGCTTCAACAACAATGCTTATAAAACAAGGTTTAATCACAACTCTCAAACTAGAAAACCTTGAAGCATTAAACCAACAACTCCTCAAAAAGGAAACCACAATCAATCCTTTTCTCTCCAAAGATATTTTCAGAAATCAATCACCCAAATAAGTCAATGAAGAATATTGCCCATACCTTTTTGATGCCTTATGAGTTGTCCACTAAATCTGCCACACTCAACACATTTTATTTTTCCAATATCAACAAGGGTTAGAGGTCTTGAGTAATAACACAATAATAAAAATAATATCTCAATAACACCTTATTACTCCTACTCAATAAAATGCACCATACCCTCTTATGCAAGAAATAAACCCTCAAAAGAATGAATCAAACTTACTTTTGAAACTCCTTGACAAAACTAGAAATATCTCCTTGCACACACCTTATTTCTCCCTCTAAGCAATCTAAACAAATAGCTCTCGAAAAGAGCTTTCCAATGATATATAATATGATATACTTCCAAAATGAAAATCAGCAGAAATCTCTATCTTTCCTAGGGCATACCATATCCTTATTTCTCCTTAGGCAACCTTGGCAAAAATTAAAATATTAAACAACATCAAAAATTAAATCCACTTGCCTTGCCCTCGGTGGGATTCGATCCCCCGACGTCCTCCTTCCCAATACCTTAGCCGCAACCAAGCCACCATTGGGCCACGCGCCCTGACATGTCTAAAATGGCACGTCCACCATAAAGTTTTCGTGAACAACGCTCCTCCGAAAAACAACAAGCGCTTCAAGCGCTTCTTCCTTGCAATCCAAAAGGCCTCACGCGAATCGAACATGGGACCTCCTCCTTAGTACCAAGCCAACATACCACTAGGCCACGCTGGCCTTTGCGCTTAGAGCCTCCGAACCTTCACACCTTTAGCCTTTACGTAAATCGTAAGGCCTTCGAAAAACAAAACCTTTTCGCATGCGCTTCGAATAATAATTGCAAGGGATGCCTTGGTAAATGTTTTTGATGGCATTTATATAATGCCTTTGTCCTCTTTTGCAATCACGTCGGCGCTTCGAATAATTTCGATGTCGACGTGATTTTTAATTTATAATTAATTTAAATTTAAATATTATAAATTAAAAAGAACCAACCTTAGGTTTAATTTAATTAAACCTTAGAACCTTGTCTTAATGCCCAATCTTGGTATAATTAAATATTATTTATAAAATTTAAATTCCTTGTGAATTTAAATAATTTATAAATAATTATTAAACCTCCTTTTTAACCTTTGCAATAACCCACCTTGGGTTTTTATAAACCAATCACTTAACCTGTGCTCCCAATAATATTAAAATATTATGGAGCCTTTTTCCTTTCACTTTTGTACTGATGAAGCTTTTTCCTGGATGACTTGGGTGACTTTATTTCTTGCCGAATTCCTTTAGATGAGTGATAACTCTATCAGGTGACATCAATGACAACTTTGACTTAGAGGACTCAAAATGTCCAACAATCTCCCCCTTTGTCATTGATGGCAACCCTTATCCTTTTACTGAAACCTGACCTTCTTTTCTGCTCCCCCTGGGACTTTGCTCCCCCTGGCTCAATGCTCTCTCAAATATCAAATCTCTCCCCATATCAAATCTCTCCCCAATATACACAAATCTCTCCCCCTTTGACATCAATGGCAAAGGGTCACCTTTGGGGCTCGGGGCTAAGAATGAGCCTCTTAGCTTAGCCCCTCCCCCACCTCCACATGAGGTGGTTAATTCTTGGGTGGGAGTATTTCTACTCCTCGAAAGCACTATTATCTGCCTTTATCTTTCTCTCTTCTTTTCTGAGTTCTCTGAATCCTCTCACTATTTCTTTCCAAGTCATCATCCCTGTTCCTGTCATCACTTCTGTTCCTGTTCCTGTTCTTGTTCTCATCCATGTTCTTGTTTTTGTTCTTGTTTTCTTATCCTTGTTCCTATTCTTGTTCTTTTTTGAGTCTCTATTCTTGTTCATCTTCTTGCTTCTGTTCATGTTCCTATTTCTGTTCATATTCATGTTCTTGTTCATATTCCTGTTCCTGTTCATGCCTATTTCTAGAATATTTTCTCTACACCATCTTGCTATGTGACCATAATTATTGCACTTATAACACTTAATGTTATTATTCCTTGGATGTGCAACTATCTTAGGACTTTTCTTAGTGAAGCCATATCCTCTTCTGTCATGAACCCTGCAATTCATTGCCTTGTGACCAAACTCATTACATGAGTAGCAATACCCATGGAAAAGTTATCCTTTCCCATATTCATGTCTTTCATGTGTCCTACACTGTGAAGCCATGTGCCCAAACCTGTGACATGAAAAACATCTTCCATTGAAGAAACCTTGCCTAGACCCCATTGGTCTCTTAGTCTCTTCTACCTGTTTCCTGTTCCATCTGTTCCTAACTTGTGCATTGTTCCTTTCCTTGTTGAACTTTCTATTGTCCAACTTATCCTTAGAGGTCTCACTCTCTCTTTTACTTACTTCTTGACTCTTCTTATTTTCTGGTGTTTGAGCTTGACTCTCCTTTTTCTGCTTCTTGTTTCCTTTTTCTTCTTTAGAACTAAGTCTTGTTATGGTGATTGATGACTTTTGTGCATTGATAGTCCTTTCCAAGGTCTTTGAATTTTCCTCAAACTTGTGTAGCTTTTCCTTAGAACCTTTTACTTCCAACCTTAGTGAAACTATCTCATGCTCTAATATTTCACACTCTAGATATTTTATTTTTAATTTTTTGGCCATACCTTCTTCAATTTTTCTTGTCTCTTCAACTTTGATTTTGAAGTTAGTGAGTTCTTGTAGACACCTTGCTTTTTCTTTCTCATCTTCTTGAGCTTGAACCCTTAATCTTGAGTTCTCCCTTTTTAGTTCTTCAAGAGTAATCATAAGCCTTTCACATTCTATCTCTTTTACCTTTGATTATTTAATCATACCTTCTTCAACTCTTCTTGCTTTTTCAACCTTATCTCTCAAGTCAGAGATATCCTGTAGAAGCTTTGTCTTACATTTCTCATCTTCTTGTATTTGAGCCTTCAATTCTAAATTCTCTCTTTTCAATTCAATAAGCTCCTTAAGAGTGGCTTTCCTTTTTCTTTTTTGAAGCATCTTCTTTTTCTTCTATTATTGAAAGTAGAGTTTCTTCTTCATACCTATTTTGATTGTCCCTGTTATCCTTTCTTGAACCAATCTCTAGGATTTCATTTTTGAGAATATCATCTTCATATTCACTGCTACTAAACCCATTACAATATCTTGCATCATGGCCAAGTTGACCACAAACAAAACATTCTTGTGGATAATAAGTTGCATGGTGACCTGTGTTCCCACATCTGGTACAAAACTTTATTAGTCTAGATATTTCTCCATTACTTGATTCATCTCTTGAATCTATTTCCATGTGTCCTCCCAACACAACAATATTAAACTCATCTTCCTTTTCTTTCATGACCATAGGTGTTATTTTCTTCTTGTGTCTCATGCTTCTACTCTTGCCTTTCTTTGCCATTTGTGTTCTTGTAGGATCTTCCTTCAAGTTGTTAAACTTCTTTCGAAGGAACCTGCTCTGATACCAATTGAAGAACACAAGCTTATATTGAGAGGGGGGTGAATAGTATAAGACCACTTTTTACTTTTCTTTCCCAAATAGTATTAATCAATATAATCAATGGCAGTATTAATAGCAATAACCAAATCAATGCACAAATCATCACACACAATAGAGACACCAATTTTAACATGGTTCACCCAATGTGGGCTACCTCCATAGAGAAAATATTTCTTCTAAATATTTCTCAAATAATCTCATGGGAATCCTTCCCAATTACAATGTTTATGGACCTCTGTCCAAAGGAGATGTTGATCCCCTAAATCTCAAGTTCATGGATCTCTTCCATAGGAGAACTCTTTCCCCTTCTACTCTGGCTAGTGATCTTCTAGAAGACTCTGTCTCTCTGTTGCATTGATTGGTGGATCTCTCTCCACTTGAAGACTCCTCACTCAGATCTATCTTCAATTGTCCTAGCTATTGGATCTCTATCCACTGAGACTCTATCCTCTATACTCTGTCACCTCCAAAGATCTATCTCAATACTGTACTAAACATAGTCTAGTCGGTCTAGCATAACTCTGCTCAATATCTTGTACTAAACATAGTTTATTCGGTCTAGCACAACTTTGCTCAATATCTTGCACTAAACATAGTTCATTCGGTCTAGCACAAGTCTACTTAATTTCACTAAACATAGTTCATTCGGTCTAGCATAAATCTGCTCAATAGGTCCACATAGAACCTTCTCAAATCTGCTCAATAGGTCCACATAACCTCTCAAATCTGCTCAATAGGTCCACATAGAACCTGCTCAAATTTGCTCAATAGGTCCACATAGAACCTGCTCAAATCTGCTCAATAGGTCCACATAGAACCTACTCAAATCTGCTCAATAGGTCCACATAGAACTTGCTCAAATCTGCTCAATAAGTCCTCTCTAGGACTTGTTCAAATCTGCTCAATAAGTCCTCTCTAGGACTTGTCCAAATCTTCTCAATAAGTCCTCTCTAGGACTTCCTCAAATCTGCATAGCAAGCTTCCACAAAAGCTTACACAAAATCAGTCCACAAGCCTTCTCAAAGACTTACCTCAAATCAGTTTAACAAGCTCACACAGAACTTGTCCAATCTCATAGAATCATAAAGAGAATTGTTAGAGACTCAATATGTTCTATACTCAATGCTCAATCAATATCTCAATTCAATCTCATAGAAGCATAAAGAGAATTGTTAGAGACTCAATATGTTCTATACTCAAATCCCAATCTCAACTCAATCTCAATCTCATAGAAGCATAAAGAGAATTGTTAGAGACTCAATATGTTCTATACTCAAATCCCAATCTCAACTCAAATCAATCTCATAGAAGCATAAAGAGAATTGTTAGAGACTCTATATGTTCTATTCTCAAATCTCAATCTCAACTCAAATCAGAATATAGAATAGTTTGTTTCATGGAACTTGAACAACCACTTCACACAATTACTTGACTAGGCTCAATCAACTCTACTCAACCAATCACCTCAAGGAACAATCCTTTCCACAAACCCTAGTCCAAGCATGTATCAACCAACTCAAAATATTTCCAACAATGCTCAACAACAAATCTCACATAACAATGATACTCATGTTCTTAACTCAAGTTCAAGTTCTTTGCATGACCAATTGGCTTCAACAACAATGCTTATAAAACAAGGTTTAATCACAACTCTCAAACTAGAAAACCTTGAAGCATTAAACCAACAACTCCTCAAAAGGAAACCACAATCAATCCTTTTCTCTCCAAATATATTTTTAGAAATCAATCACCCAAATAAGTCAATGAAGAATATTGCCCATACCTTTTTGATGCCTTATGAGTTGTCCACTAAATCTGCCACACTCAACACATTTTCTTTTTCCAATATCAACAAGGGTTAGAGGTCTTGAGTAATAACACAATAATAAAAATAATATCTCAATAACACCTTATTACTCCTACTCAATAAAATGCACCATACCCTCTTATGCAAGAAATAAACCCTCAAAATAATGAATCAAACTTACTTTTGAAACTCCTTGACAAAACTAGAAATATCTCCTTGCACACACCTTATTTCTCCCTCTAAGCAATCTAAACAAATATCTCTCAAAAAGAGCTTTCCAATGATATATAATATGATATACTTCCAAAAATAAAATCAGCAGAAATCTCTATCTTTCCTAGGGCATACCATATCCTTATTTCTCCTTAGGCAACCTTGGCAAAAATTAAAATATTAAACAACATCAAAAATTAAATCCACTTGCCTTGCCCTCGAGGATTCGATCCCCGACGTCCTCCTTCCCAATGCCTTAGCCGCAACCAAGCCATCGTTGGGCCACGTGCCCTGACGTGTCTAAAATGGCACGTCCACCATAAAGTTTTCATGAACAACGCTCCTCCGAAAAACAACAAGCGCTTCAAGCGCTTCTTCCTTGCAATCCAAAAGGCCTCACGCGAATCGAACGCGGGACCTCCTCCTTAGTACCAAGCCAACATACCACTAGGCCACGCTGGCCTTTGCGCTTAGAGCCTCCGAACCTTCACACCTTTAGCCTTTACGTAAATCGTAAGGCCTTCGAAAAACAAAACCTTTTCGCATGCGCTTCGAATAATAATTGCAAGGGATGCCTTGGTAAATGTTTTTGATGGCATTTATATAATGCCTTTGTCCTCTTTTGCAATCACGTCGATGCTTCGAATAATTTCGACGTCGACGTGATTTTTAATTTATAATTAATTTAAATTTAAATATTATAAATTAAAAAGAACCAACCTTAGGTTTAATTTAATTAAACCTTAGAACCTTGTCTTAATGCCCAATCTTGGTATAATTAAATATTATTTATAAAATTTAAATTCCTTGTGAATTTAAATAATTTATAAATAATTATTAAACCTCCTTTTTAACCTTTGCAATAACCCATCTTGGGTTTTTATAAACCAATCACTTAACTCTGTGCTCCCAATAATATTAAAATATTATGGAGCCTTTTTCCTTTCACTTTTGCACTGATGAAGCTTTTTCCTGGATGACTTGGGCAACTTTATTTCTTGCCGAATTCCTTTAGATGAGTGATAACTCTATTAGGTGACATCAATGACAACTTTGACTTAGAGGACTCAAAATTTCCAACAAAATATATCATCAAAATTGGTTGAAGCTTCGTCTAGTTGTCAGCCACCTTTTATTTATTGCTTTATTTGTTTGTTCTGAAGTGAGCTCCCGAGTATCTTCATGCATACTTGTCACTGTGGTTTGATTTGTCACTACTGCATGCTTTTATTTCTTTGACCAAGAATGTTACTAGAATTTAGAGGTATTGTCTTGGAGTAGGGGCT
The DNA here is from genome assembly GCA_028583015.1 of Wollemia nobilis. Lineage (NCBI taxonomy): Eukaryota > Viridiplantae > Streptophyta > Pinopsida > Araucariales > Araucariaceae > Wollemia > Wollemia nobilis. Next base: position 3,825,626 of record JAQPPZ010000689.1, on the reverse strand, counting down.
TTCTTCAATCGTAGGGGGCTTGCCTTGGGATGCAGAAACCTGATATACCAGGCCCCCTGTGAAAGCGGTGATGAATAGGGAATTAGAAGTGCACAAGTTAAGAAAACCAAAAAAAACATAGTACTTTCATAACTATACTCCATCAGGGTGACAACACTCTAACTATATTCCATCAGGGTGTGAGGATTATCCGTAGATGATCTTCCATTTTATGCCTCTTGTTTCTTCCACAGTCGGTGACATGAGACTTCTTAAAATGCATAAATCTCTTTCTATAGCTTACTAATATAATACTTTGATCCATATTTGAAATATAGCTTGGACTTTAGAATGGGTGTCTTTCTATATAAAGGATGAGTTGATGCGGATTATTCCATTAGCTGATGATAAGTGAACAAGTCCCGTTGATTCGTAAACAATTTGGTTTGCTTCAACTTAATGATTTTACCTTAATACGATCATCCATTATCATCATACGAATTACGAGATATACTTCACTTTTTAGCGTATGAGGATTTGCATCATTCCATTGTCTTCATCTGTATGTCATGAAGAGCTCAGAGATTCTGACTTTACCAAATCTATCCATTAATTGGTTTGTTTATTTTATATTGTCACCACACTCTTTGTTAGTGAATTATCCTATCATGGTTTGTTTTATCTTCTATAATTTTGCATAATTGGGTCATAGGAAATTGGAGTAGATTCTGCACTCATGCAAATTTTTAATTGGCCTTCAGTTGCATTAGTCATGGTTTCTTCTGACGTAACGTTGATCTTCTTCAGGTTAGGGATCCCTCAGGTGTGCATGCTATCAACTGGTCAACATGTGTTATTTGGTACCATATGGTGTAGGAACTTGTGACTACTAATTTTCATCCAAAAAATAGATGATTTTCACTTGCTCCAATATTGATAGTTTTTGAGTGATCTTTATGGCGACCAAGATAGTATTGTGCATGGTTGAGACTTGATTGATAGATTGGGAGTGTTTTCCCTTTAGTTGGTTGGTTCTTGTTGATTGTGTGTTTTTGGTCATGGATCCTTTTGATTTTTCATGAAGGAATATTTTAGTCATTGGATGCCATCATTCAGCTAAAGGCTTAGAGTACCTTTCGCGTGCGTTGCATTTAAAAAACTTATGATAGATTTTATTAAGGATGTTAGTTCATGATAATAATATTTTAATTAAGATTTTATGCATGCAAAATTAAATGCTAGTGTACCTTAATTTTTTTATTTTACCTTTATCTAGATTGATATATTTTCATCATTGATTTGTTCGATCAATGATATTTTGATGGTTGAGATGTGTTTGATCGTCAATATGTAACACTCATCATATTTCGGCTAAAAATATTTTGTCGACTATGTCTTAATCGGTTACTTGGGTCAACCGATATTTATAACTATTCGACCAACTAATGCTTTTCTTCAATTGAACAATATTTTTGTTAGCACTAGGTGGCTGACCTGTGTTATCCATCAACCAAAAAAACAATTGTTTGACCATTTAACTTTTTGGCTGATCCTTTACTTGTTTTAGTCGATGATGCAATTTCCATTTATTAAAATGCTCTACATTCGGTTGATCAAGCTTTCAGTTGATTTGTTACTCTAGTCGACCAAAAAAACTTATTACCTTTGCGATCGGCCGATCGACTAGTCGAATGTTGTTCATTTCCTGTCAGTCAAAAATTTTCTATGTTCGGCTGTAATTTTATACTCATCTACTAAAAAAGGGAAGTTGATGAGTGAAATTGATCGGTCGATAATTTCGATAGGTGTAGGCTATTTATTTTTGTCGAACAAAAAATTTTGATGGCAATTTTCTTTCTATCAACCAATTTAGGATTTTGATTTCCTTTTGTTTTGGCTATTTGAACTGAGTGGTCAGCTGAAGCTTCTTTAAAAATAGCCAAAAATTATCTTTGCTTTAAAATTCTATTAGCCCATTCATTATGTTCATCAGCCAATAAATTTATGTTCCTTAGTGTGAACGATTATTGGTCAGTCGATATTTCTTTACTGTTGGTCAAAAAAAAATCTTCCTTAGCCTTTAGCATTTTTATTTTGGCAGCAATTTTTTGATAGTCGGTCGAAGCAAGAATTGCATTGTTTTTCTAATCCAGGTCGATTGGGTCAAAAATTCATGATTCTTAAAAGAGCAGGTAGGGGAAACCCTTAAATTGTTAATCAAAAGAAAAAAAATAGTTACTTAGGATTCAAATATGATGACGAAATGTTATCTTAGGCATTTTTAAGGCATTAGTTCATGAGGATGTTTTGAGATGATTAAAATTTGACTTTAAAAATAGCATATCACAAAATATGCACCTTATTCAAGACCTTCAAATTTTTTAAATTATGGGTACATTCATGTTGTATCAATTTTAGCTACAACATAGGATCTAACTAGGATAGTTGAATATGCGGAGGCAGGAATGGAGCAAAGCGGGAGCAGAGGCAGGTGCAATTTTTGCAAACATGTTTTTCATTCTGTTGGAGGTGGGAAACAGGGTTTCCAAACCCCTGGAGGCTGTGAGGCTCAAGGAGGGAACAAGCAAGGTTAGAAACAGCGAGGAAGAAGCGGGTGGACGGTGACAAGGACAACGAGGGTTTTAAAAAATTAGAGGGACACGAACCCCCTGATATTATTTTTGATAAGAAGGCCCACATCAAGAATTATGAGGGCAATAAGTCTTTTGCACAGGCCCTTAAAGGTGGCAATAGGGTTTCCTTACATTCTTTACCACCTCTCACTCCCAATGGGCGAGAAGGTATCCGTGCACGAAAGCGTAATGGCGGACTTTATATCGATGGAAAATTTTTCTCTGGTAGGCAAATTCATAGGGGGCAGGCCGGATATTGAAACGATTCGACGATGGGCATCCTTGAAGTGGAAGACTTCGGACACATGGAGATTATTGCATTATCAAGGGGGTTTTTGCGGTACGCCTTAACAATAGTGAAGATGCTAGTCGTATTCTAACGGGAGGACCTTGGTTCTTGGGCCGAAGAAGTCTTTTTCTTAGGAGATGGGCTGAGGATTTTGACCCGAAAAGCGAGCATAAACTTTGCCCCCATTTGGGTCCGTCTCCCAAATCTCCCGTTTCATTGGTGGCATGAGTATTTTCTTCAGGGTATTGCCAAGACCATAGGGGAATTGGTGGCCATTGATAATCCAACCCTTGCACGCACCGGAATGACGCATGCTAGGATTTGTGTAAATGCAAACCTAGAATCCGAGCTTCCTACTCATGTGGAGTTAGAATATGGAAATATAACAAGATTACGGGTCATCGAATATGAAAATAGACCGGCATTTTGCTCGATTTGTAATATTCAAGGCCATCTCAAAGGACAATGCTCTTTTTTGAGAAGCCAGCAAACCCTTCCTAGGAATAATGATTCCAAGCGGCAGTCTTTCAGAAATAATGGCAAATACACAGGAATGTACAGGGTTAAAGATCCAAATGTTGAAAAGGCAAAGGCCTCTGGTTTGGGACAAATGGAGAATGAGGCTGAGCTTCACATGGACAATGGTAAGGACAAGCAAATTGCTACATCACAAACTGACCAACAAAAGGTATGCTCTCCTTTCGAGAATCTAAATAAATTTAACATTTTGGCTGAAAACCAAATAATTACGAGAGGAAAATCAGAATGAAGGGTCTAATGTTGAGGATATAATTCTTGGTCTCACTGCTTACCTTGACTCCCCAACCAAATCCGGACCTTCCAATCCTCCTCCTGTTGGCCATAAAGAATGCCCTAATGATGAGTCCTTTTATGTCCGAGAAAGAGAAAAAGTGCTTTCGAGTTAATCGGCCCTTCCAAGCGACATTTTTCACCTTTGTCTTTGTCCCAATCCGGAGAAGGGGTTTCCGATCTTGTTATCCAACGGGTCACCCAAACCAAATTTAGCCCGAAACGGACTAGAAGCTCAATGAAATCCCCCATGATTGGTTGTGGAGGTGAGAAAAAAAAGGGAAGAAAGTCAAATGCCCGACAATGGAAAGAAGAGGTCCAAGATGAGATAGCTAATGGAATTCGAGACTACTCTGTTTCCACCAACTGGAAATCTTCCCTTTGAAGAAAACAAAATTCTTAAGCCCCCTCAAGTCCAAGGCGGGGGAAGAGGAAAAAAACTTTAAAAGTTCCAAATGAAGATCATATCCTGGAATGTAAGGGGGCTCAATGGCCTTCCTAAACAGCGGTTAGTCAAATATTTAAGAAGAGATTTTGATCCCACTATTCTTATTTTGCAAGAAACTAAAGTCGATGAAGTTTTGTCTAGAAAAATTGCCCTCAATAACTGGAAAAATGGAGAAGCAATTTTTTGCAAAGCCAATGGAACCTCAGGTGGTCTTCTTTGTATATGGAATCCAGGGAAGGTGGAAGGCAAGGTTATTCAATTGGGGGAAAGGGTAATGAGCATTATTTTTAAGGATAAGGTTAATGACCTTTCTTGGATATTAACAAATGTGTACGCCCCTAATTCTATATACGGGAGAGGCTGATCTATGGAATTTACTCGGTCATTTCAAGGAAGCTTTTCAGGATATCCCATGGATAGTGGCGGGGGACTTTAATACCCCTCTTTACCCCTTTGATAAAAAAGGGGAGTAGGAATTCCAGCAAGAAGTATGGAGGACTTTCAAGATTTCATCAACAACAACAATTTATTGGATGTCAAATTAAAAAATGCTAAATTTACTTGGAGCAATAGGAGGTTTGGAAATCAACTTATAATGGAAAAGCTTGATAGGTTTTTTTGTCACAGGAAGCAATACAATCTTTTGGGGATGCAAATCTGTTGTCCTTGCCTCGCATTGGGTCTGACCACAACCCGATTTTACTTGAAATTGAAGAGACTCCAAAATTCAAAAGGCCTTTTAGGTTTGAATCTATGTGGATGCACCACCATGATCTCAGAGACAGAATTTCTCGGTGGTGGCGGCATTCTTGTCGGAGCGGAGCCTTCATTCGGATTAGCACGAAACTTAAAGTGGTGAAAGAAAATCTAAGGATGCGGAATAAGGAAATTTTTGGAAATATTTTTGAAAACAAGAAAGCCATCTCTGAAAGGTTATCAACCATTGAGAAAAAACTTGAAGAGGGATTGCCGGACCCTTCCCTACGAGCGAGATGAAAAGAAATCCCTTGCTTGAGTACCATAATGTTCTAGCTGCGAGGAGACTTTTTGGCGGCAAAAGTCTAGAGCTACCGGCTAAAAGAAGGTGATGCCAATACAAGATTTTTTCATGCATCAACCTTAAGGAGCAGAAGCCACAATAGAATTAAAGAACTTGTTAGAGATGATGGATCACTCCTTTCTAGTCCTAATGAAATCGAGAAATGAAGCGGTTTCCTATTTTCAGAATCTTTTAGGAGAAGAACATTTCGGTTACGCCTTAGCTTGAGAATCAATGCTTTACCATATTCCTCATTTAATTTTTGATGACTTGAATGGGGAGTTAATTAAGCCTTTCACGGATGAAGAAATCAAAGAGGCCCTCTTCTCAATGAACCACGATAAATCTCCGAGGTCCAGGACGGGTTTTCACCTCGTTTTTTCAGGCTTTTTGGGATATTGTAGGTTTTGATGTATGTGCTACTATCAAGGAATTTCAGTCCACAAAGCATATTCCAAGAAGTTTTAACTCCACTTTTATTGCTTTAATCCCAAAGATTCCTACTCCTAGATCTATGATGGATTTTAGACCTATTAGCCTTTGTAATGTTGTTTATAAAATTTTGACCAAGGCAATTGCAAATAGAATGAGGAAGATCCTTCCTATGTTTATTGATGTTTGTCAAGGCGGTTCGGTCCCTGGAAGGTCCATCCTTGATGGGGTCATAACGATTCATGAAGCCCTCCATTCGGTAGTCAGGACTAAAAAACCTGCTTTTGCTCTCAAAGTTGGATATGAACAAGGCTTATGACCGCATAAGCTGGAGTTTTGTCTCTGCCATTCTTCAGAAATTTGGTTTTCATCATGAATGGATCAAGCTTTTGGAAGGATGTTTTATGAAACCTTGGTTTTCGGTCCTTGTTAATGGTGCTCTGCTTGGATACTTTCAAAGTAAAAGGGGCCTAAGGCAAGGTGACCCTATCTCTCCCATGTTGTTTATCATTGTGGTGAAGCCCTTGGGAGGACAATCAAAGTGCACTGTAATATTGGTCTTATTTCGGGAATTAAAGCATCATCACAAACACGAGCGATTACACATGAGCAGGTTTGTGGATGATACTTTGTTGTTAACTCTTGCATCGGTTTTTGAGGCTAAGGTCATAAAACATATTCTAGAGCTATATGAGGATGTTGTGGGGCAAAAGGTAAATTTTTCAAAGAGTAAAATTTATTTCTTTAACACTCCCATTCGAGAGCGATTAAGATTGCTAGGATTCTTGGATGCTCGGTGTCTACTCTTCCATCCACATACCTAGGCCTTCCTTTATTTACAGGCAGAGCTACCGATTCCATGTGGACTAATGTAATTGAAAGAATTCGAGAGGAAGGCTGGTTGGATGGAAAGGGAATTTGTTATCTCAAGCTGGCAAGGCAGTTCTCACCAAGTTTTCCATTCAAAGCATCCCTGTCTACTTTCTCTCTATTTTTAAAGCTCCTACAAGTGTCTACACTAAAATTGAGCGAGATCCGAGAAGAGGTTCCTATGGGTGGTTACGAATCTAAGCGGCGCTTTCACTTGGTGTCCTGGGATAGGGTTTGCAAACCAAGGGAGTTTGGAGGTATTGGGCTAAGGAGAATACAACATTTAAACATGGCCCTCCTGGCCAAACAAGCATGGCGTCTTTTGACAAATGCAAATGCGAGAATGGATTACTATAATCGAGAAGAAAGTATTTGCAAGAAATTGAATTCTTAAGTTATTCCTTTCCTCCCGGGGGATCAATTTTTTGGAAATCAATCCTTCAAACTAAAAACTTGCTAAGCAAAGGGCTACGTTGGAAACCGGGAAATGGAAGAAACATTGATTTTTGGGACCACAAATGGTTAAAGGACTATCCCCTCTCTGGAGACCCCATCATTTCAACCCTTAGAGCTTGGACAATTGAAGTTTTTGGTACCAAAGTTGCAGATTTTATTACTTTGTCAAACAATAGAAGGGTATGGAAGCCAATAATGAATAATGATCTACCGGGGGCATCAATAATCTTGGAGAATGAATTAAAGCAGTCTTTACTCCCTTCGGCATTCTTGAGGACCGGCTTATGCGGGAAGCTTCGGACAATGGGGAATTTTCTATCAAGGCCTTATCGATGCTTATTGATAATGATGAACCTACTTTCCCTCACTTGGAAGTTTGGCCCAAAAGCATTGTTCCGAAGGTTGGGTTTTTTGCATGGTGGCCATCCAAAATAAGATCCTCACCATGGATAACTTAATAAAAAGAGGTGTGATTGTTGTTAATAGGTGTTATCTTTGTATGTCCGAGTGGGAGTCTATTGATCATTTGTTTACGTATTGTAATTTTTCTGTCTCCAATCTTGTTAGGTCTGTTACAAGTGTTTCATATTTATTGGGTCCATCCTCGGTCCATTTTTGACTTATTTGTCCAGTGGCCTTCCCCATTTTTGAATAGGCGTCTTAGGTATATGTGGAAGATCTGCCTTCATCACTACTTGTGGGAGATATGGTTGGAAAGGAATCGTCGGGCCTTCTTGGATAAGGTTTCTCGGTCATCCTCTGTCTGTCAAAAATTTTAGCATATGCTAATGAGAATACTTGTTTAGTGCCTGCAGCATCTAGACCTCCAAATCCTTTTGAAGCTTCATTAGGCCAGTCATTAAACTTACCTCTCACTTATGGCCTCAATCATCCTCAAGTCTGTCCTAGAACCATGATCACATGGACCCCACCCCCCTAGGGTGGATTAAGTTAAATTTTGATGGGGCATCTAGGGGCAACCCAGGTGAAGCTGAGGCTGGTGGCTTACTTAGAGACCACAAGGGTGAGGTGCTTGTAGCTTTTGCTTGAACATCTTGGAGCTCAAACTAACAATGTGGGTGAAGCAAGGGCGGTTTGGAGGAGCCTCAAGGTGGCGAGAGAATTATCCGGGGAAGCTTGTTGGTGGAAGGTGATTCTCTTATTATTATAAATCTTCTAAAGAACACTAAGAGAGCTCCTTGGAGATTTGATGACTACATCCATGAAGCAAGGGTTCTAATTCATGACCGAACTGAGGCCATAATTTTGCATACCTTCCGGGAAGCAAACATGGCGGTGATAAGTGGCAAATGAAGGCATTGTAGCGACAAATTTGATCACGTGGACTGAAAATCTTCCTCATGCGGTCTCAATGGTGATAGATAATGAAAAACTTTAGATTGGAAGGCTCAAAGTGGATCAATGACGAGAAAATGGGGGCATTTTAAAAAAAAAAATTTGAACCTTATAATGGATTTTGTCATATTTTTTTTTTTTTTCATGTGACTAGTGTTTTTTGTAGCTGGTGGGGCACTGATATAGGTTTTTTATCTACAAATTCATGCATGGGAAACATCTGCTTTGGCCTCAAGTATTTCCCAAGGTGTGTTTGGATTCGATGTCGCAAAAAGGCCCTAGCAAGAAATAACAAAGTGTTGGAGATCCACGACAATGAGGCACCAGACCCCACCATAATAGTCTTGGAGAAGATGACAATTTCATCGACCTCCAACGGTATCAACTTGATTGAAGAGTCTGTACGGCCTCATCGGTCAGTTGTTGATTTGTGTGATTCCTTAAATCTTCGTTTTATAGCCGGCGGTTCCAGGGGCACAAGGAGTCAAAGGCAAAATCTAAAGATGATGGCAAGAACGATGATAAGAAGTTAGATGAGGACTACAAGGAAGACTGCTTGGCCTCTTGGCTGTCCATTCTATGGGATGTTTTTTTTTTGACCATATTCTATTATTTTTATATGGGCACAAGCTACTCTGCATGGTGCTTGCATGATTAGTTTTTGTCTTTGTTAGTTCTTTTTTGCGTCTTTCTTTTCTGATGGCCATAATATTAGGCTTCCATAGTTTAGTTTGGTTGTATTCTAATGGAAGAGTAGGTCTTGGCCATTTTTGTTGTCGAGTTTAAACTTTTAGGGCTTGGCCTTTGTCCGGTTGGTCAGTGGACCCTATTTTGTAAAATGGTTTTGGGTCAACCAGTTAAAACCCGGTGTTAATTATAATATTCTCTTACTTACCAAAAAAAAAAACTAGGATAGTTGAAAAAATGTGAGGTATTTGAGGACTCTAGAATCTCTGGTTATTGACAAGGCTTCAGATGAAAGAACTATGATCTTTATTTACCAGGCAAAAACTACAAAAATAGAGTAATCAAACAAAACATTCGACTAGTCTAAAAAGAGAGAAATCTTTAATCAAAATAAAATCAGAGACTATGGTTTTAAAAGCAAATGAACTTTTCACTCCTGAAGGTTAGATGTTCTAGCAATATCTTTTAAGGTGGTTTTGAACAAAATCAATCGAAAATAACTACCACATCAAACCTGGGCTCAGGGTGTGTGCTTGTGTGTTCTTTTATTGCTTTCTCAGATCAGATAGAATTTTTATCAGCTTGGAAGGAGTTAGGCTTATTAATGATTTCACTCTTTTAAATATTTTTGCCTTGTCATTGCTCCACTACCAGTCAAGCATTTATAGCTTCGGTGGAGGTGACCTTGATCCTTTGGACCTGCTCTACTACTAGATAGATGTCTATAGCCTCGGTAGAGGTTATCTAGATAGCCCTAAGCACTTGCTCAATTTGCATTATAGAGATTTTTCTTCTTTTTGGGAAGAATTTTGATAAATTGCAAAATTGTTTAGAGTGTGCTTTCTGGGTTAAATATCTGTAAGGCTATAGTATTGAGTGTATTTGTATTTAGCCCAACTGCCTTACCAAGGTTGATTAGATTCCCTAATTTTTGGAATTACTTTTGGGGTCATGATATTTTATGGCTTTGGCCTGATGTGTCAACACTCCCAATTTTCTTCTGTTATATTCCAAACTTTATGATATGCTTACTAGAACTCTGCTTCCTGAGTTTTGTCAGCTCATCTGTATTCAATCCCAAATTCTCTTCTTTTAACTGACTAAAGATAAATCCCTCATAGACAAGTAAAAACATAATAAGAAGACTTAACAAACTTCTAATAGTCTAGAATCAATGAACAGATAAGCAAACAAACCTAGCTTAGAAAGGAAAAAGAACTAACAAAAAACACAAAATTTTTATTATTATTTTATTCTTTTTGGTTCCCCAACAGGGGTGGTATAACTTCAGGTGTAGGCCATTTATTGGGATTTCCATGAGATCTCCCTACAAGGTTTGCAATCTATAAGTATTTGGGCCAAATATCTGAATTATTTGGTAAGGACCTACCCATCTAGGTTCAAGCTTACCCTTTTCTCCATGTTTATCATTTTTAGGGTCCCAATATAAGACTATGTCTCCTTCAAAGAATGGAGTTCCCTTGGCTTTCTTGTTGAAGAGTTGCATGGTTTTCTGAGTCTGTTCAAACATCTTATCCAGTGCATTCCTTCTTTCTTCTTGCAAATGTGCAATATGATCTAATCTCCTCTGTAAGGCATCGGGACTTTCATGATCTTGTAGTAACAAAGACAGTGCTATTCTTTCTGTACGAGGAGGTAGCAGGGATTTTTCTCCAAATACCATTTCATAAGGAGTTTTACCTGTGTTCCTCTTGATAGATAATCTATCTACCCATAAGGCAAATTTTAACTCACTATCCCATCCCTTTTTATTCTTGCCTAGTGATATTTTAATTCTGGTAATCAGATTCTTGTTTGATGATTCGGCAAGACCATTTCCTTGAGGATAGTAGTTTGCTGAATGAGAAAGTTCGATTCCATACTTTGCATAGAACTCTATCATTTCAAATGAGATAAAGTATTTCCCATTGTCTGTTACCAACTTCTTTGGGACTCCAAATCTAGTCAAGATGTTTTCCTCCAAGAAATTGATGACTACTTCAGTTGTTGAGTTTCTTAGAGGAGCTGCTTCCACCCACTTGGTGAAATAATCTATTGCTATGATAATCCATTTGTGTCGGCCTAAGGAGTTTGGTTTTATTTCCCCAATGAGGTCAATTCCCCATTGTGTGAAAGGTGCTTCTATGATCACTGGCTGGAGAGGCATTGCTACTAACTTTTTCTTCCCTGCAAACACTTGATAGTTATGGCATCCCCTTACATATTTATGAACATATTTGAATAAGGAAGGCCAATAATAACCTGCTCTCATAATCTTATTTGCAGTTGCTTTTGGGGCAAAGTGACCTCCACAAAATCCATCATGAAATTCTTCTATCACTTCTAATGTCTCTTTTTCAAACAAGCATAGTAATAAGACACCATCTGGATGTTTCCAATAGAGTTTACCTTCTTGGGTGTAATATTTCTATGATTGTTGTTTGATTGACCTCATTTTATTTGTAGACATACCTCTGGGAAATGATAGGGTTTGCAAATATAATAAAATATCATCATACCATTTGCATTCAACATTGTCTGTTCTTCTGATATCATGCATGTCATCAACTATGGCAATGTTCTGCATGTCTTCTCCTTCTTTGTTAGCCAGATATTTAGCTAGACCTTGTCCTCTGATTATTTTCACAACTTTAAATTCTACATCATACTACAGTAATTTGACCATCCACCTGGTAGGACTACCTATTGGTTCAGGTTGGGTGAAAACATCTTTTATAGCAGTGAAAGGGATACAACATATAACCTTGTTTGAACCAAAGATGCATTTAAAATGTTCCAATGCTTGAATCACAACATAAGCCTATTTTTCAATCATTTTGAATCTCAGTTGGGCTCCCTTGAGTCCTGCACTCATGAAAGCTATAGGTCTCTCATTCTCTTCATCATCCTTTTGGGAAAGGACTACAACAATGGTATGTTCATAAGCGAATGAATATATATTAAAATTCTTTGAGTAGTTAGGGCAATTCAATACTGGGGCAGTGGTGATAGCATCTTTGATTTTCTGAAAAGCTTCAAGATTCTCTTCAGTCCATTTGATATCAACATTCTTTTTAATCATGTTATTGATAGGTTGAGCTATTTCAACAAAATTTGGCACAAACCTTCTTACAAAATTAATCTTACCAAAGAATGATCTGACTCCTTTCATATTTTTGGGAGGGGGTATCTTGGCAATGGCCTCTATCCTTGATGGGTCAATGCTAATTCCTTTTTCAGATACTATGTGGCCCAAAAATTTTCCTTGTGTTGCTCCAAATATACATTTTTTGGGATTCAAGGATATTCCATATTCTTTGCATCTAGCAAAAACTGTAGCTAAATGTTCAAAATGATCTTCAAGGATTTTTTGAAAACATTGTTATGTCATCCAAATAGACAACTACTATTTTGAACATCAAACCTTTAAAAGCAAATTCCATGGCCCTTTGGAAGGTTGCTCCTGCATTCATTAATCCAAATGGCATTCTCAGATATTCAAAGGTACCCTAGGGGGTAGTGAAAGCAGTTTTGTATCTATCTTCAGGATTTACCTGAATTTGATTATATCCTGAGAATCCATCCAGTAATGACATTCTGGATGAGCCTACTACTGCTTGTAGTAGTTGTTCCATGTTGGGCAAGGGATAATTATCCTTGAGAGAACTTTTATTCAGATTTTGAAAGTCAACACAAAGTCTTGATCTCTCCATTTTTCTTCCTTACTAGTACTAAGTTTGCTATCCAGGAAGAAAACCTCACTTTTCTGACTATCTTGGCATCCAGTAATTTTTGAACTTCTTTCTGCATAACTGGATGCAATGTGGGATTGAATTTCCTTTGCTTCTTCCTGAAAGGCTTAGCATCTTCCTTAAGGGGAATGATGTGAGTCATGACATCTATTTTAAATGTTTTTAGGTCTTCATAACTCTAGGTAAAATATTCTTTATTTTTCTTCAAAAAGCTAATGTACTATTCTTTTTCTTCTTTTGGTAAAGCCTTATCAATTTTGACAAACCTGGGCTCCTCTTTTGTTCCAATGTTTACATCATCAGTTTCTGTTTCTTTGAGGAGTGGTTTGTAAGCTTTATCAAAATCATCAAACAAGCTTTCTAAAGAAACTAACCCTTTAGGGATCCTATTGGTTTTGAGTTGAATTACTTCAACTAGCTCTCCAATAATATTTTTCAATTTTTCTTCATCCTCCTCCTCACATATAACATCTGAATACATATTCTGGAGGGTCATGAAGTCTTTGATATCCACATCATCTTGAAACACTTGTAGATATACAACATTGTCAGGCACAAAAGGTTTGTATACAGAGATAGTTGGGAACCTATCCATGTACTCAGTGTCAATTTTTGGATAATCTGCACCTGAAGCATTGATAGCTAATAGGTCTACAATGTGATTCTATTCTCTAGGAATGTATGAGATGTTAAAGGCTAGGAATTTATCAATTTCATCTAGAACTACAGATTTGTATTATTTTAATCTAGGATGTTTTATCTGATACTTACCTTTGATCTATTGTATAATCAACTCAACGTCTCCAGTAATAGTCAAGAAATTTATCCCTAGTTCTTTAGCTTTTCTCAGACCTAATAGTAAGGCTTCATACTCAACTACATTATTGGTGCATGAAAATTCTAATCTATAAGGGATCCTTAGATAGTTTCCCTTAATATCTATTAAATTCACACCGACACCTGCTCCTATTTGAGACTTAGCCCCATCAAAGGACATGGTCCACATTTCCTGGGTAAGAATCCTATCAGATTCTGCATCTACTAGTTCTCTGGTTTCAGGGTCCATATCTTTTGCTTCAGGGACTTCGGCTAGGAAAGGGTTATGCCAAACCGAGTATACTCCTATTTCTTTCTCTTCTATGGAGCTAACCAAATTAACCATGGTGTCATCTGGTCTCACCAGTTCTATTGAGTACTTGTTAAATGGTTCTCTCCTTAAGGTCACATTTTCTTTTCCTAAAATAGGGATTGTGGCATAAGACCAATCCAATTGTATGGAGCCACCTAACTATTCTGCCCAATGTCTGCTTAATAGTAATGAGAAGAAAGGGTCTACATCAACCACTACAATATCCATAACTATACCTTTCTTAGGATGTTGATCTAGGTAGACTAACAAGCCAGTGATAATACCTACATAGGGTATCTGCCTACTATCCATTATTGATACAAGGGGAGACTCCCTAGTGCAAATTAACCCTAGTTGGTCTGCTATCTATTTGGGCATGATGTTATGGGATGCACCACTATCTAGCATGCAGTTGTGAATGACATACCTTTCTCCTTCATCTGAATTATACCTGAGTGACACATAAAATGGTCTGACAGATGAGGGGGTTCTAGTTTCATGATTGGAAGGTTTGACAACATTACAGGACTGAGTTCCTTTTTGTTCAATTAAGCCAAAAGCCTTACAGACTTGTTCTCTATACTTTTGAATATTCATTAACTCACCAAAGGTAATGTTGACCTTCTATTTACTTAACTCTGAACCAACATCAAATTCCATCTTCTTAACATCTAAAGTCTTGGAGCATTCCTCATGAGGTGATGGTTCATTTATTCCTATATTTTTAGGAACCTTTTTGTTTTGATATTTTTCAGTGGGTTGTTCTCTAATATCTTTGTTTAAACTCTTATCAGTTTTGTTAGGAATAGTCCTATTTCTCAAGTTTAGGGCATTTGCTTCTAGTTCTTCCACCTCTTGTGTTGTTGGAACTAGTTTTCCTTGTTTCATTTTATCATACCTAGTTTCTTGTCCTCTTTGCAGGATCTTTGTGTTTTCTGCAACTAGGATTTTTGGGTGGTGATTCAAAGCATATAAATCCATGTCTTCTTCAAATAACCTTTCTCTAGATTCATCTTCAAGGGTCCAACAAGCATTAATTCTGATATCCTCTTCAGATTCTTCTTCTAAGTCTATAGGATGGTGGATACCTAGATAGATACCACAACAATCTGGATTATGAGGAGCATCACAGGCTGAACAGTAATAAGGAAATTTTTTTACCAAGTTGATAGTAGGTATAGGATTTGGAACTAAGTCCAGGTCCTTCTCTATCTCTCTCTTTTTCCAATTATTCCCATTATTTCTATTTCTTTCATCAGGATTATTATTATTCCAATTTCTATTAAAATTTCTCCTGAAAGGTGGTCTATTGTCACCTTGTTGTCTATCATCCTGAGGGTGAGAAGTTTCACCATTGCTCTCTTTATTTCTTTCTATCCTAGCCAACCTATTGTTCATTGTGTTAAACATTTCTATCATTTGATTAGCCAATTTTTCCATGGGATCATGTTCAACTCTCTTTTGTAGGTTAAATCCTACCTTCTTAGGCTTCCTATCAGGATGATTATCCTCTAGAGAGTATGGTTTCATTTTTCCACTATCTAACATATTCCTTTCAATATCTATGGCTTTCTCCATGCACTCATCTATTGTGTTAACTTGTTCTTGTCTTAATTCATAGTTAAATTTCTCCAAGGAATGCATTTTTATAAAAATAGATGGATTGGATATCATTTGGCCTTAGAGTAGTGGGAATATTATTTCTAGCTTTAGAAAACCTTCTATTGAAATCACTTACTGATTCATTTTCTTTCTTTTTCATTGTTTCTAGGTCTATCAGCAATGATTGTTCATTCTTCCTTTCACCAAACTTCTTTAAAAAGATAGTTTCCATTTTGGCAAAATTAGCGATGTCATTGTTAGGAAGAGTATTAAACCATTCTCTAGCATCTTTCTCTAGAGTCTATAGAAATAGTCTTAATACTACATCTTCATGTTCTACTTCTAGACTGTCTAAAGCATACAAGAAGCTTTTAATGTGATCTTCCCTAGTAACTGCATTGTTTCCTTGAAATTTAGGTAAATACTTGTGAGCCTTGCTAGGGAGATCATGTAAAGGCATTGGTAACTAAAAAGGTCTATATCTATTAGTCCTCCATAACTGAATAGGTGGTGGATTAGCCATGTTAACTAATGGAGGTGTTTGGATTACAGTAGGAGGTGTAGTACTAATTCCACTGGGGATAGTGGGAGGTATTTCAAATAAACTCTCTACTGTAACAATATCTATATCAGAACCTTTTGGAGATGAACTAGAAGGATTGGTTCTAAAAAATACCTCTAGATCTAAGAATTTTGGATACAGCTCTTGAGCGGTTCTTCTCGTTTGCTAGCACATTCTTCTTCTTCTTTTAATCTTTATGATATTTTTGGATTTGTCTAGTTAGAGTCGCCAGCACAATGTGTGCAGAAGGAATGAATGTCTGGTCGAGATTGCTTAACTTTAACACTCTCGATCACTCAGGGTATAAAATTTTTCAAGAATCAAGAAAATCAAGAAACTCAAGAGAATCAAGAAAATAATATAATTGTTCATTCTTGAAAAAGGAAAATTGGAAACTATGAGCATAGAAGGGAAATAAATTTGAAAATATTTTAAGATAAATTGATATTCTGATTCCTTCTTTAAGCTAATTATTGCCAATAAATATTTGTCGTTAGGTTCCAAACTGTAATGAAAATTACACATTCGATCCTCAACAATGGTACCAATAAACTATTGGGGATTTTTCCTGCATCCTTAAGATAAGTTGTCATGCTACAGGAAAACCTACTACCAACGAGCAACTACAGGCTCTGGTCGACCTACCTCTTTAACTTGGGAATAGAGTTCTTTAATATTTTCTAGATAGACCAAGTATGGTAAGGATACCCTTGAGGTGAGCTTAAGTTCTTTAAGTTCATGCTCTTCCAGATTTATGGTGATGAATTAACAATTATAAATTTTGATCGAGCTAAAACAATAACAGTTCTAATATACCTTATGTATGACCGGTGCTTTAATCCTTTGGGCTATTGTAGCAAGATTTAATAACAATTCAATGAAAATAGAAATAAAGAGAGAAGAGATAATCAGTGCAATTACATTCATTCGAATATCGTAATAAACATAATAGTTGACCAACGAAAGAAGCATTCACTATGCATTCAAATAATGTAACCCATAATGAAGACACACACAAAACTAAACACAAAAAAATAATAGGAAAGAAGCCCATAATTGTATTAATATTGAATGAGATTACATGAAGAGTTGGCTTGGAATTGCCATTTAACTCTTAGAATGATTAATACAATAAAGATCCTCGTTCGAATATCGTAACAAGGACCTTTCACTCTCCCATTCGAATATCATAATAGTTGAGTCTCTAGACCTCTGGCTCAATAGTCTAGAAATAATCTCAGCTTCTTGGGCACTTTCCTATCAAAACCTGCATAATAATGGGAAGAATGAGGGGATGGAAAAGAAGAAAGGAAACAAAGGGAATACAATAACAAATAATGGGCACTCGAGTATACCTCTTAGCAAAAATATGCTATGTCAAAGCTCGATCCTTATTCTGGCTGTGGACATCCTTCTTATAGTTGTGGCGGCTCTATAACTACCTGAACTACTTTCATCTAGATTATCCACCTGGTGCCATCTCCTACCTTGTCATCGATTGGGTACTGTATAATTTGTTATTTTAATTACCTCAAAAATATGTCATCAAAATTGGTCAAAGCTTCATCTAGTTGTCACCACCTTCTATTTGCTGCTTTGTGGCTTTATTTGTTTGTTTTGAAGTGAGCTCTCGAGTATCTTCTTGTATATTTATCACTATGGCCTGATGTGTGCATATGCTTTATTTCTTTTATCGAGAAGGTTACTAGAATTTAGATGTATTATCTTGGAGTAGGGGCTTTCTTCAATCACATGGGGCTTGCCTTGGGATGTATAAACCTGATATATCAGACCCCTATGACAGTAGTGAAGAATAGGGAATTGGAAGTACACAAGTTAAGGAAACCGCCAACAACATGGTACTTCCATAACTATACTCCATCGGAGTGACAATACACTAACTATATTCCATCGGGGCATGAGAGTTTTTTGTAGATGATCTTCCATTTTGTGCCTCTTGTTTCTTCTATAATCGGTGACATGAGACTTCTTAAAATGCAGAACTCTCTTTCTGTAGCTCGCTAATAGCACACTTCGATCCATCTCTAAAATATAGCTTGGACTTTAGAATGGGTGTCATTCTATATAAAGGATGAGTTGATGCGGATTATTCTATCAGCTGATGATAAGTGAATAGGTCCTATTGATTTAGAAATGATTCGGTTTGCTTCAACCTGACGATTTTACCTTAATTCGATCGTTCGTTATCATCATGTGATTTACGGGTTGTCCTTCGCTTGTTCAGTGTATGAGGATTCGCATCCTTCCATTGTCTTCATTTGTATGTTATGAAGAGTTCAGAGGTTTTGACTTGGCTAGATCTATCCATTAATTGGTTTACTTATTTTATCTTGCCACCCCACTCTTTGTTAGTGAATCATCCTATCATGGTTTGTTTCCCTCTTCGGTGATTTTGCATAATCGGGTCGTAGGAGTAGAGTCTGCACTCATGTGACTTTTCAATTGGCCTTCAGTTGTATTAGTCATGGTCACTTCTGATGTAATGTTGATCTTCTTCAGGTTAGGGATCCCTTAGGTGCGCGTGCTATCGATCGATCGACATGTGTCATTTGGTACCATATGGTGCAAGAACTTGTGACTACTAATTGTCATCCGAACAATAGATGATTTTAACTTGCTCCAATCTTGATAGTTTTTTAGTGATCTTTTTGGTGATCGGGATAGTATTGTGCTTGGTTGAGACTCGATCGATATATTGGGAGTGTTTTCCCTTCGGCCAATTGGTTCTTGCTGACTGTGTGTTTTTGGTCATGGATCCTTTTGATTTTGCATGAAGGAAGATTTCGGTCGTTGGATGCCATCATTCGGCCAAATGGCTTAGAGTACTTTTTGCATGCGTTGCATTTAAAAACTTGTGATAGCTTTTATCGAGGATGTCAGTTCATGATAATAATATTTTAATTAAGATTTTATGCATGCAAAATTAAATGTTGGTGTACCTTAATTTTTATTGATTTTACCTTTATTCAGCTCGGTAGATCTCCATCATTGATTTTGTTCGATCAATGATATTTTGATGGTTGAGATGTGTTCGATTATCGATATCTAACGCTTGTCTTCTTTCGATCAAAAAGATTTCATCGGATATGTCTTAACTACTTTATTACTTGGGTCGATCGATCTTTATAATTGTTTGACTGACTAATGCTTTTCTTCGATCGAACGATATTTTTGCTAGCGTTGGACGGCCAACTTATGTTATCCATCAACCAAAAAAATTGTTTGACCATTGAATTTTTGGTCGACCCTTTACTTGTTTTAGCCGATGGCATGATTTCCATCGAGTGAAATGCTCTATGTTTAATCGATCAAGTTTTTGACTGATTTGTTACTGTAGTCGATCAAAAAATTCATTACCTTTGTGGTTGACTGATCGATTAGTTGATTGTTGTTCATTTCTCATCGACCAAATTTTTTTGTCTTTGACTATAATTTTATGCTTGTCAATCAAAATATGGATGTTGATGAGTGAAATTGATCGACCAATAATTTTGATAGGTGCGGGCCATTTATTTTTATCGGTCAAAAACTTTTGATGATAATTTTCTCTCTGTCGATCGATTTAGGATTTTGCTTTCCTTTTGTTTTGGCTATTTGGACTGAGTGGTCGATCGAAGCTTCTTTACCGATAGTTGAAAATTTTCTTGCTTCAAAATTGTTGGCCCATTCGTTATGTTCATCGACTGATAAATTTATGTTCCTTAGCACAAATGATTATTGGTCGATCGACATTTATTTACTATCGACCAAAAAAAAAATCTTGCTCAACCTTTGGCATTTTTTATTTCGATAGTAATTTTTGATAGTCGATCGAAGCAAGAATTGCACTATTTTTTTGTTCGGTCAATTGGGTCAAAAAGTTGCAATCCTTTAAAAGAGTAGGTGTGGGAAACCCCTTAAGTTTTTAATTAGAAGGAAAAATTTGAGTTACTTAAGAGTCAAAGATGGCCATGATGACAAAAATGTTATCTTAGGTATTTTGAAGGCATTGGTTCCATGAGAATGTTTTGAGATGATTAATTAAAATTGACTTCCATATCAACATATCACAAAACATGCACCTTATTCAAGACCTTCAAAAATTTAAAATTATGGGTACATTCATGTTGTATCAATTTTGGCTACAACAATTCTCTTGGCCATGTTAGTGGCATATTCCAAATCAAATATATTGTCTATCTCTATAAGACAAATTGCTCATTAAGGTTACCTATAAATATGTATACAATATTTCTTGGTGGAGGGACATTCTGAAGTATCCCTACTAAGGCTCTCTATATTGCTAAGAATTTGGAAATATTCTTGTCTTTAGATTGCTTGAGTTGGTATAGGTCACTTATCATGACCTTTTCCTTAAGTTGACATAGAATTGCTTGAAAAAAATCTCAACAAGGTCTCTAAAGCTCTTAAAGGAATACCTCAATATTTGGTAGTACCATTCTAAGGTAGGACCACTAAGGCTCTTGGGAAAGATCTTAAATAGTAACATTTCATTAGAAGAAATTGTAGACACCCAAAAGTCACACATTATTGCTTCTAGGTATTCATAGGCCATCATAGGCTACTTTAGCCATCTGTAGGCCACCTTAGTAATTCGTAGCTTCCTTAACCTACAAAGCTAGGTAAAACACCTCCAAAATGCTTCATACCCACTTGGAATCCACCTACTAGCCCTCTCAAGCCACTTAAGCCCTTTTCTACACTCAATCAAGACCCCATGGGACCATTCCTTACTTAAAATCCTAAATAGGTTAATTAACATTCTAATCCATCATTGAATTTCACTTAAATGCACCTTTTTACTTAAGTGAGTTTAATTAGGGTCCTAAGCCAAATTAGCCCTAAACACACTTCCACACATGTGTGCACCATGAGGTTAGTTTTAGATATTTTCAAAAGCCCTAAATAAATCCTAACTTAAATTAGGACTTAGATAACCATAGATAACCCTAACTCTTCCTCACACATGTGTGAGGAGGAGATATTTCTCTAAGGCATGTGGGCTTGACACCTATTCAAACCCTAACCTAACTCCAACATGGAGTAACTCCAAGGGTTGGTTTATCCAACCCCCTCTCCTAATCTCATTTTTTTCTATAAATGGAGGGTTCTCCCTCTCATTTTACCTCTCTCTCACATTTTAATAACCTTACAAAAACTCTGCTAGAATCGTGTCAGAATCACATCTAGCAATTCCACGCCATACAAGTAACAAAGGACAACTTCAAACATCCATCCGGATAGAAATTTTGGTCCCACAGTCAACAGAAGTCCAATTCACCCCCTGACCTATGAATTTGGGTTCCAATTCACTCCTTGGCATGCAAATTCACCTTATAGTGGGATTACATCAACAAAATCATTAGGTATCATTTGTTTCATATTTTTACAGTGTTTTATGCAATTTTTACCATGTTTCAGCATAATTTTCTTTCATGTTATTTTTTCTTTTATCAATATGGGGCTTGACTAAGGTAGACCCCCAAATCATATAACCATATTTTGTAGGCCTTCAAAAATAGGTGTAGGAGATCATAAAAACCATCAAACTACTGGTGGCCCTCAAGCCTACCTTCACTAAGGAGTCTTGAAATAAGTCATAACGATGTTTGATATTCATGAAAATAATTGGAATAATCACCTTTGTAACCCATGAACATTTTGAATGAATAAAAAATAGCATTTTGAGCATTATATGTGTTTATGTATTTTGTTTGATCAAATGACATCTTTCATTTGCTTCATTTTGGCATGCCCGGTGGGACCCCCACAAAGAGTTGTGCTAGACTAGTCTTTTCTATGAATCTAACATAATTTACAGTTTTCTATCTTGTTGCAAGTACCATTCCAGATAGAACAGAAACCTTAAAACCTTGACAAGCCTCTCAAGTCATCAAAATAGGAGTTCCAAACTCCTAAACCTGATTCACCCCTCGACATGCAAATTCAGATCCAGTTCACCCCCTACCCAAATCATTTAGATTAAAAATTTTCCATATCTTTCAAAAATCCCCTGAGTAACTTACAAGTTTCAGTTTTTTTTTTGTCATTAGATTAGGGTTTCAAATTTCTTTTTGCACAGTTAGTCTCAAATTTCTTTCATGTTTCAAAATTAGGGTTCCACAAATCCCTCTTCTCACATGCTTCACTTTGCTTGTTTACATTCTACATAGCATAGATCTTAGTTTCTTTTCCAAAAAGGTACATAGGACTATATTTTATTTCAAAAACACATCTTAATCTAGCTTTGCTTCCAAAAAGTGCATCTAGGGCTAGATTTCCATTTCAAAAAGGCATCTAGTTAGCTTTCTTGATTTTACATCATCGTTAGACAACATAAACCCACACACTCATGTGGTATACATAGTGGTGATATTGGACTTCATCCCCAATTGATAACTTGATACTGGTGAGGTAGGAGTTTTACCCTCCACTAGCTCACCCCCCTAGACACATTAGTAGCTCCACAGGAGTGGTTTTCTAGAATTCATCACCAAAAAATCCCCCACTTTTGATATTGGTTTTCTAGAATTCATTACCAGAAGGGACCTTCATAGTGGGATAGGATTAGATGCCTTCATTCATATGGCTTACATAATTAATGAACACGGTAACTGTCTTCATTGACTAATCTTACCCGAGAGTGAAGCAAAATCCTAGTTGGGCAAGTAGCAAGTCTTAGAAAATACCACCTCTTCTTGCAAGAGGTTATTGGAATCATTACTACATCTTGAGTTCCCCCCCTTATAGGCTATAATTTTACTACATCTTCCATATAGGTCATCATTCACCTATTGTGACACTTCTATTTTGTGCACCTTTGGATGTTGTAGGAGGTTTCGTGTCGATGACACTCTTGATATTTATTGAGTCATCACCCCACTGCCTATTATATTTCTTAGGAAGCATATTTTCAACATCAAAACACATGAAAACACACAAACATTTTCTTTTATGCATTTATAAATAATTTTAGTTACTCATTGTTTGCATGATCATAAACTAGTTTCAACATATTTCATGGTTCAACACTCTGTTTGTTGGCTATCTACAACCTGTCACTGCTTAGTATATATTAAATTTATAGTTTGAGTCCAATTTATAGGTCAACCTGCGAATCCTACTTCCAAGCTCAGAAACTAGTCAAACCTTATAGGGTTACTCAAAAACCCCTTGTAGCTCACACCCAAAACCTCAAATTTTAATTTTTGTGTAGTTTTGAAGCTGTAAGTCACAACATACAACATCATGCCTGTTTTCACCCACAATAAAGTGCGTGAGCAAGCACACATCATAGAGTATACCTCTAACGCCCCTTCTAGTTATTCCACCTGAAAGCAACAAAAATGATGCTATAAATTTTCATTCAAAAATATAGAATCCACTGCATTTGTTATTGAAATCGTAAAAAAGGGTTACAAATTGATATCCTTTTTACAGATTTTGCCCTGAAGGCTACAATGGGGTCTTCCCTAAGGAAGCCCTTTTTTTGGATGTGTACAAAGGCAGTAGGATTTATCTTATGTGTTTTCCTCAGTGCAGGTGGGCTTCTTACTCGTGTGTCACCGTGGTTGGATGTGTTCTTTGTACCTGTTAAACCTGCAAAATCTTGTTAGTGTGTTGAGGGGTCTGCCTCAGTCAAACCATGTGGTTATGAAGACAAAAATACTCTTAAACAAGATTAAATCATGAAATTAACTACTTAAAACAACATAAAAACACTAAATTAATCCATACTTACATTGTCCAATGATTATAGTGCCTATATCATAGGTTCACATGGGGTTGTGTGAACCGGGGGGTTTGCACGGGGCATGCAAATTTGTCTTTTTTGGACCAAATATGCAAGATGAATTTCTTAATTATCCTGGAGTAGCTGCTTCTTTGAGTTTTTCATGGGTCACCTTCGAAAAGTGTACCTTTTATGGGGTTATTGACCTATCTCAATCACAAGGAAACTAGATTAAAGCGATAAATCAATTACAATGTTTGTATGATGGTTGTGTGATGGATGCGGTATGGATGCAATGGCTATAGTTATTTCAATAGAGTTTTGGTAAGCAAAATTTAGTTGTTAAATGGTGAAAAATACCTTCTATTTATAGACTTTGGCCAAGGTGAGAGGGAGGGGATGAGGTGTTCCCTGTGAGGTGTCAATGGTGAGGTGTCTACCTAAGAGGTGTCCCCTGAGGTGTCTTGGTTCATAAATGAGGTTGGACGAGATAATCCCTCACCCATCCACAAATAATGATGACTTTACTAAAAATATCCATTAGGCATTAATGAACACCTTTTGGAAATATATTTTAATTAAAAATTTCTTCTTTTGTGCAAAAGTCTTCATATTTCATTTATGACCTAGGGGAGTGTGAATGAGAGGTGGTAAGGCTAGGATAGGCTATAATATGTGAGGTAGAAGGCTAGGCTAGTCAAAGTAGACTATGTGAGGTGGCAGGCTTAGCTTAAATCAATATAAGATCTAATTAAGCATGTGATTAGCCATAAAGCATAATTTGACCAAAATTATTGACTTTTTGAGCATAAAATGTACTTTTTGACCATGGTGAGGAATTCAACCTTGGTTGAGTTGGGAATGATGTCGCATGAGGACCCAAGATTAAATGTAGGAAGGGGATTAGCTAGCCCAAAGGGGTTAAGGGTGATGAATAGTTATTTTGATGAATGAATTGTGTTTTTAGCCAATTTATGCAATTTTTAAGGGTTTGCAAATTGATTGACCATGAAAATGGGGAGAGGGACAATGTGTGACTTTTGGGTGTCTACATTTTGCCCTTTTTTGTACTGGATTATGTGAAACTTAGTTTAGTACAAAAATTGATGATGTGAATTGATGGAATAATTTGGAAGGCAAATAATTTACGATTGATGATTTATGGATGGTTGCAAGAGAGAAGCATTGATAAAAATAGTTTTTATTTAATTACTTTTGGAGGAAGGCATAAGTTTGCATTGCATTATGATCAACTTGAGATGTTCAATATGGACGAAACAAATGCCTTTGCTAATTTTTGCTTTTTGATTGATTGATGAGCTCGTTTGACAATATTTGACAAATCATTGGAGCCATAGGGTAGAAATTTTAGGAGCTTCATTCACAAGTGGTCTTATGACTACCACTATGAATATTGGAATCCATGAGGTTTCTATAGGTAGAGGTATTTTGAGATTTATCAAATATTGATTTGTTTTTGAATTAGGATTTTGGTCTTGAGATAATCGTTGGTAAAAATTTTCTTAGGAAGATGTTGAATACGTGATTGGATTTTGGGTTGTTTGATCATGTGCAAAGTAGCTTTTTGATGTTTTTGGATGAATATCCCCTCAAATGATGAATTTGTCATGGAGGATATGAAAATCGATGATGAAACGATTGATGATGATTAAGAAGAAAAATGGAAAATTTTGCATGAAAATCAGCAAAATTGAAGAATTGGAAGAAATTCTCAGGAAATGGAATGTAGGTGAAGATATTTTGAGCAGGAAAGATAGGTTTACATGGGGTTGTGTGAACCAGGGTGGTTTGCACAGGGTCATGCTAACTTTTTGGTTCACACATGTGGGGTGCAAACCTAAGAAAATAAGGTTTTTAAGCTGGAAAAAGATGTTTTTGTTGAGCAAGGTGCAGCAACAGTATTGTCATTGTTGTCAACATAGTCAGACAGATCGGTTGATGTAGTGGACAGGAGTTAAGAGGTTATTCAGAGTAGGAGTTAAGAGGTTCTTCAGAGTATGTACAGTGATTTTCCAAAATATCGAAGTGGCCCATATGCTAAAAATCAAAAGAAAATCACAAGGAAGAAAACTGTCGCGATATCGCGACATGTTGAGCAAGAAAGAAAAATTATCGCGATATTGCGACATGTTGAGAAGAAAGAAAAACTGTCGCGATATCATGACATGTTGACAAGAAATAAAAACTGTTGTGATATCGCGACATGTTGAGCAAGAAAGAAAAATTGTCGCGATATCGTGACATGTTGAGAAGAAAGAAAAACTATCGCGATTTCACGACATGTTCAAAAAGAAAGTGCAAGCAGGAAAAACTGTCGCGATTTCGTGACATGTTCGAAGAGAAAGTGCAAGCAAGAAAAATTGTCATGATTTCGTGACATGTTCGAAGAGAAAGCGCAAGCAAGAAAAATGTCGCGATTTCACGACATGTTCGAAGAGAAAGCGCAAGCAGGAAAAACTGTCATGATTTCGCGACATGTTGGAAGAGAAAAAGGCAAGTAGAAAAAGTGTCACGATTTCACGACATGTTGGAAGAGAAAAAGGCAAGTAGAAAAAGTGTCACGATTTCGTGACATATTGCAAGAGAGATAGTACGGAAGAAAAAGTGTCACGATTTCGCGACATGTTGGAAGAGAAAAAGGCAAGTAGAAAGAGTGTCACGATTTCGCGACATATTGCAAGAGAGATTGTACGGAAGAAAAAGTGTCACGATTTCGTGACATATTGCAAGAGAGAGAGTCCGAAAGAAAAAGTGTCACGATTTCGTGACATATTGCAAGAGAGATTGTACGGAAGAAAAAGTGTCACGATTTCATGACATATTGCAAGAGAGAGAGTCCGAGAGAAAAAGTGTCACGATATCGTGACATGTCGCGTTTTCGTGACCCGAAGGCAAGAGAAAGAGCAAAGGAGAAAAAGTGTCACGATATCGCGACATGTCGCATTTTCGTGACTAAAGGAGGAGAGAGAAAGTAAGAAGGCAGAAGTGTCGCGATATCGTGACAAAAGTAAAGAGGAAGAGTACGGAGGTGAAAGTGTCGCGATATCGTGACATGTTGTGTTTTCGTGGGTACAAGCCAAGAAAAGAAGCAAGGAGGCAAAAGTGTCACGATATCGCGACATGTTGTATTTTCACGAGCCAAAGCAAGGAGAAAGAGCAGAGAAAGAAAAAGTGTCACGATATCGCGACATGTCGCATTTTCGTGACTCGAAAAGGCCAAGCAGGAAGAGAAACAAAAGTGTCGCGATATCGTGACATGTCGCATTTTCATGACTCGAAAAGGCTAGGCAAGAAGAGTAACAAAAGTGTCGCGATATCGTGACATGTCGCATTTTTGTGACTCAAGAAAGGTAGGCAGGCAGAGTGACAAAAGTGTTGCCGACATGTCGCATTTTCGTGACTCAAGAAGGGCAGGCAGGCAGAGTAACAAAAGTGTCACGATATCGCGACATGTCGCATTTTCATGACTCAAGAAGGGCAGGTAGGCAAAGTAACAAAAGTGTCACGATATCGCGACATGTCACATTTTCGTGACTCAAAAAGGCCAGGCAAGCAGAGAAACAAAAGTGTCACGATATCACGACATGAATACCAGGATGGTGAAACTAAAGACTACATAGTGACGTGGACCCATAAGGAATCTTTAATGTTTTGAAATCATTTAAGATGGTCGTTACACGTGGAAAGAAACGGACGCATGCCCATGTGGAGAAGACGAACAGTCATGGAAGGAGAAAAGGATGAATGTGGAGAAAATGAATAGTCGAAGAAGGAGAAAATGAATAGTCGTTAAAATAGAAACGAAAAGCTTTTTTGGGAACCAAAACGCATGCATGCAAAGGAGAAAACGAACAGTCATGACCGAGAAGACGAACAGTCATGGTAGGAGAATATGGTGTCAATACTTTGCATGTAACGTGTTTGATGAAATGCCTACTCTATATATACAAAAGGAGTTACATAAAGAAGGCGTTACAATTGACAAGTGGCATATGAGAAATGAAAGAAGGAGTTATGACTGGAGTTACAAAGAGAAAGGATGGTTATAAAAGGAGTGTTGCTTGGAGAATTAAAGTGTGGATTATTTTGTGAATAGCGAAGAGAGTGGGGATTTTATCTTGCGAAGAGCACGAGAGGAGAGCGAGAGGTGCGCGACAGGCGACCGAGAAGGGTGTGTGTTATGTGATTTGTGGGCGATGTTGAGTAAGCAATAGACCAGTCAGGGTCTTGTAAAAGTGAAGGCATTTTTATGTCAATCTTCTAGTTTTAGAATCGAAGTCCAAGTTGGTGCTTGGCATCAGGGGTTGGTGCTCCTTCTAGTTGGTGCTGGTAAATTAGGGGTTGGTGCTCCTTTCTGTTGGTGCAGATAAATCAGGGGTTGGTGCTCCTTTTTGTTGGTGCAGATAAATCAGGGTTGGTGCTCCTTCCAGTGTGTGCTGGTAAATTGATTGTAAAGTTGTTGCTTTGCAAAGGCTGGATTTGGATGGGAGTCCAAACAGTCAATTTTTGAGGAGTAGCCAAAATTGGTGAACCTCGGTACATCTTGTGTTGTGTGATGCTCTCTTGTTATATTTGCTTTATGTGGTTTTAAGTTTTCATTGTTTTGGCTTTAAGAGTTGAAGTTTTAAGTTTTAAAGAGCCACACTGATTCACCCCCCCTCTCAATGTCATTGTGAGACTAACAATTGGTATCAGAGCCAAGTTCCCTTGTCAGGCTAAATCAGCTAGGGTTGATCTTGGATTAGTATGCAATGGGTAAGAAGAATAGATCCTCCTCCAATAAGGCATCTCAGTCAGTTTCAGTTCCTGTGGAAGAGAAAATTGAACTAGAAAAGATAGAAGGAGTGAATTCTGAAGTATGTGATGAAAACCTTGAGCTTGAAGTAGATCTAGAAGGTGAGTTGATCGCTGCACTTGAAGAGTTGAATATAGAAAGGAAAAAGAATAGAAGATTGTCCAAGAAGTTGGAAGAATATGGGGATAAGATTGAAGATCTCTTCTTACAAATTCATAAAGCCAAGAAAATAGAAGAAGCCTTGAAGTCACACCTGGATGATAAAGTCGATGTATGTAGCAAACGTGAAGAGGAATCTAACAAAGTTTTTAGTGATCTAAAGCTGCAAGTAGAAGAGTCCAAAAGGATTGAAGAAACTCTCGGGTCACGAGATCAATGAGAAAGAGATTGTTTGTTGCAAACAAGAAGAGGAGATTGTTTTATTGAGGAAACAACTAGAAGAGGCCAATACAAATCTCAAATTTGAGAAGAGCACAGAGTTGCTAGATAAAATGATAAGGCAACAAAGAAGCCCCATGTGTAAGCTTGGTCTTGGATGTGAAGTTGAACAACCTTCATCTTCTAAATCTACAGAGAAGAAGAAGTCCACTGTTGAAGGATCAAAGCAAGAAAAGCTTGAAGCTGAATCTTCAAAAGGAAGAAAATCTCAAAGGAGATCTACAACAAAGCAACCACAACAAAAGAGGTTCTATCACTCTCACTTTATTCATAATAATGCTTTTAATGGCTATTGTTTTAGATGCAACCATTATGGTCACAAGGCAATTTATTGTGGATTGAATAATAGATCAAAGAGTTATGCTGGTAGAAATACATCCGTTATTCCGGTTGAACACCATGTGCAATGTTTTAAATGTAATGGTCATGGGCACATAGCAAGGTTTTGTCCAAGAACTTTTGCATCTAATCTAAGGCAAGACAACAGATTTCATCAGACGCAAAGAATGCAACACAGACAGGGAAGAAATCATGTGCATCAAAGAAAGGAAAATAATCATCCATCAAGGATGCACAAGAGACAACCACCCAAGAGAAATGTTCAAGTTCACGAAAAGGTTCAAAATAGGGATGCAGTTGAAAAACTCAAGCCCAAGTTCAAGAAAGGTTGGAGAAAGAAAGAAGAGAGGAAATCGTGTCTCCTTGGATAGAAGGAGACTACTCCTCTATTGCACTAAGCAGCTCCAGGTAGCACATCCTCGGGGGGAGCAATCTTAAAGTTTTATTTTAATGCTCCTATGTTGTTTGGTTATCTGAGGATGAAAGGCAAGTAGTCAGGGGGAGTTGTCGTATAGTTGTCAAAATGTGTTTCAGTTCATGTAGATGTTTGTGGAGATAGTGTCAAACTGATGTGCTTCAGCAGAACAACATGGTGAACAGCTAGGTTTTCAATGCAGTAGTCGATAGGCATTATCTGAGATAGAACATGCAGCACAGGTCGACGTGTCATGGAAGCATAAGCTGGCAGGTGCTGGTTTTGAAGCCTGTAACATTCCCAATCTACAGATAAAATAGAATCCGTGTTGTGAGTATGTCTCAATTCATCTACCAATATCGAGGGAGGACTATGGTAAAGCTCTTCATGATCGTTATGAAAATTACTGCCAACGTGTAGGTGGAAGGCGTGAGGTTCTTAACCAAAAATACAACACATCGTTTGGTATAAGAGAGCATCAATTTTCTCTAAAGAAGTAGCCGTTATCAAAGAGATGCCAGAGTCAAAGCAAACAGTGGCACTAGCACCCAGCTCGTCAAGAGTGCCAAGTGGCACATGCAAGGCAGAGACGTTGAGAGAATAGCGCCCAGGTGGTGAAGCGCCAAGGAGGACAAGATGCCTATGCACCTAAGAAAGTCTTGCATTATTTGAGAAATGCGAGATATTGCCCGAGGAATCCCTTGATCGCAGCGAGGAGAAATGCTCCCTAGAATCGCATGAAGAATGTTCACCTAAGACATTGAGTAGCCCTGACATATGCCCTAGCAAGAAGTAGAATACCGAGTGTTGATGACTACGCGCAGATTGAGGCTCCAACGCTAGATGTAACGGTCCACTATCAATACCTGCGCAGGCGATGAAAACATTCATGGCAGCCGTTAGAAACCAGAGACATTGAGTTGCACAATGGATGCGAGGCAAAGTCATCAGTCACGGAGGAGGTGGCAGTCAAAAGGCTGAAGAAATTACATGCAGGCTGCCTAGAGAGTCGATCACTTTTGATTTGGGAGTAACTTTTGCGTAATCGAGAGTTGAGTGTTGATCATACTATACTAAATAAGTAAAAGCAAGGTACAACAAGAATTATAATATGATGAGCAGAGATTAGAGTGCTTATCCAAGAAGACTTTATGATAGAAAGAGTACCAGTGGAGGTGCATTCTATCTTGGAGACAGGTTGGTCGCGTGGCACAGTAAGAAACAAGAGTCAGTCTCCTTATCCATAGCAGAGGTAGAATATATTGCAGCGACAACGTGTTGTACGCAGGAGAAAGTTGCGGAAGGTGAGGTTAAGTTGGATTTTGTTCCAACAACAGAGCAAGTAGCGGATATCTTCACAAAACCGTTGCCCAAGGAAGTCTTTGAGTACCTTCGCAATAAATAGGGAGTGGTCACGTTTCCCAAGAATTGACTAGCTATCGGGACCACATTCTCAGGGGGAGCATTTATATATTTGATTATCTTTTTGCTCATGTTTGTAATTTTTGCTAACTGTAATAATTTGTGCCTGAGAATGTTGTGCATGGACTCAGGGGGAGTCTACAGCAGCCCTTTGGTATTATTGTCAAAGGGGGAGAAGAATTACAAGAAATTGCACGTGTGTTGCCAACAATTCCAAAGGGGGAGATTGTTGAGCAAGGTGCAGCAATAGTATTGTCATTGTTGTCAACACAGTCAGATAGATCGGTTGATGCAGTGGACAGGAGTTAAGAGGTTCTTCAGAGTATGTACAGTGATTTTCCAAAAGATCAAAGTGGCCCATATGCTAAAAATCAAAAGAAAATCACAAGGAAGAAAACTGTCATGATATCGCGACATGTTGAGCAAGAAAGAAAAACTGTCACGATATCGCGACATGTTGAGAAGAAAGAAAAACTATCGCGATATCGTGACATGTTGACAAGAAAGAAAAAATGGGAAGAAAGAAAAATTGTCATGATATCGCGACATGTTGAGAAAGAAAGAAAATGTGCGATTTCGCGACATGTTCGAAAAGAAAGGCAAGCAGAAAACTTCACGATTTCGCGACATGTTCAAAGAGAAAGCGCAAGAGAAAAAGTCACGATTTCGCGACATGTTCGAAGAGAAAGTGCAAGCAAGAAAAATTGTCACGATTTCATGACATGTTCGAAGAGAAAGCGCAAGCAAGAAAAACTGTTGCGATTTCGTGACATGTTTGAAGAGAAAGTACAAGCAAGAAAAATTGTCATGATTTCGCGACATGTTGGAAGAGAAAAAGGCAAGTAGAAAAAGTGTCACGATTTCACGACATGTTGGAAGAGAAAAATGCAAGTAGAAAAAGTGTCGCGATTTCGTGACATATTGCAAGAGAGATAGTACGGAAGAAAAAGTGTCACGATTTCGCGACATGTTGGAAGAGAAAAAGGCAAGTAGAAAGAGTGTCGCGATTTCGTGACATATTGCAAGAGAGATTGTATGAAAGAAAAAGTGTCACGATTTCGCGACATATTGCAAGAGAGAGAGTCCGAAAGAAAAAGTGTCACGATTTCGCGACATATTGCAAGAGAGATTGTACGGAAGAAAAAGTGTCACGATTTCACGACATATTGCAAGAGAGAGAGTCCGAGAGAAAAAGTGTCACGATATCGCGACATGTCACATTTTCGTGACCCGAAGGCAAGAGAAAGAGCAAAGGAGAAAAAGTGTCACGATATCGCGACATGTCGCATTTTCGCGACTAAAGGAGGAGAGAGAAAGTAAGAAGGCAGAAGTGTCACGATATCGCGACAAAAGTAAAGAGGAAGAGTACGGAGGTGAAAGTGTCACGATATCGCGACATGTGTTTTTGCGGGTACAAGCCAAGAAAAGAAGCAAGGAGGCGAAAGTGTCACGATATCGCGACATGTTGTATTTTCATAGGCCAAAGCAAGGAGAATGGTAGAGAAAGAAAAAGTGTCGCGATATCGCGACATGTCGCATTTTCGCGACTCGAAAAGGCCAGTAAGAAGAAGTGCCAGAATGAAAAAGTGTCACGATATCGCGACATGTCGCATTTTTGTGACTTGAAAAGGTTAGGCAGGAAGAGTAAAAAAGTGTTGCGATATTGCGACATGTCACATTTTCGACTCAAGAAAGGCAGGCAGGCAGAGTAACAAAAGTGTCACGATATCGCGACATGTCGCATTTTCGTGACTCAAGAAGGGCAAGCAGGCAGAGTAACAAAAGTGTCACGATATCGCGACATGTCGCATTTTCATGACTCAAGAAGGGCAGGCAGGCAGAGTAACAAAAGTGTCATGATATCATGACATGTCACATTTTTGTGACTCAAGAAAGGCAGGTAGGCAGAGTAACAAAAGTGTCACGATATCACGACATGAATACCAGGATGGTGAAACTGAAGACTGCATAGTGACGTGGACCCATAAGGAATCTTTAATGTTTTGAAATCATTTAATATGGTCGTTACACATGGAAAGAAGTGGATGCATGCCCATGTGGAGAAAACGAATAGTCATGGAAGGTAGAAAATGAACAGTCGAAGAAGGAGAAAATGAACAGTCGTCAAAATAGAAACGAAAAGCTTTTTCGGAACCAAAATGCATGCATGCACAAAGGAGAAAATGAATAGTCATGACCGAGAAGACAAATAGTCATGGTAGGAGAATATGGTGTCAATTCTTTGCATGTAACGTGTTTGACGAAATGCCTACTCTATATATACAAAAGGAGTTACATAAAGAAGGCGTTACAATTGACAAGTGGCGTATGAGAAATGAAAGGAGTTACAACTGGAGTTACAAAGAGAAAGGATGGTTATAAAAGGAGTGTTGCTTGGAGAATTAAAGTGTGGATTATTTTGTGAATAGCACCGAAAGAGAGTGGGGATTTTATCTTGCGAAGAGCGTGAGAGGAGAGCGAGAGGTGCACGATAGGTGACCGAGAAGGGTGTGTGTTATGTGATTTGTGGGCGATGTTGAGTAAGCAATAGACCAGTCAGGGTCTTGTAAAAGTGAAGGCATTTATATGTCAATCTTCTAGTTTCTGAATCGAAGTCCAAGTTGGTGCTTGGCATCAGGGGTTGGTGCTCCTTCCAGTTGGTGCTGGTAAATCAGGGGTTGGTGCTCCTTTCTGTTGGTGTAGATAAATCAGGGGTTGGTGCTCCTTTCTATTGGTGCAGATAAATCAGGGGTTGGTGCTCCTTCCAGTGTGTGCTGGTAAATTGATTGTAAAGTTGTTGCTTTGCAAAGGCTGGATTTGGATGGGAGTCCAAACAGTCAATTTTTGAGGAGTAGCCAAAATTGGTGAACCTCGGTACATCTTGTGTTGTGTGATGCTCTCTTGTTATATTTGCTTTATTTGGTTTTAAGTTTTCATTGTTTTGGCTTTAAGAGTTGAAGTTTTAAGTTTTAAAGAGCCACACTGATTCACCCCCCCTCTCAGTGTCATTGTGAGACTAACAGCTTTGATGTCATTTTCATGCAAAATATGGAGGATTTGTGGGAGAGGAGAAAATGAAATGGATTACTACCAGATTGTGGATCAGGTTAGATAGGATGGCAAGTAGATCATCAAGTACAAGCATGAGGGTAGGAACGCTAGAGGTAAGCAGTTTATTCTCTCTTGATTAACGTGTACTTGCTAGGGTAAAGAAAATTTGAAAATTTTCTTTAAATATCATAGATCAGATGTGTATGCACGATATGGGTGAAATTGGTCCACTTCATGTAAAAAGGGGTAAATGGGTATCCCAAAGTGTTTTCTATTTTTGCATGTGATGATTTTGCTTGTGGAAAAGAGTGCATTTGATGTGATGTGTGGGATGGGGTATGAAACTTGAATGCATGTGAAAAATAAAAAGTGGTGGCTCCTAAGAAGCCAAATGGGTGTCCAAATATGCTTTTGTTTGACTGATTTGACCTTGTTTTGACCACATTTTTTTGTGTGCATGTGTGGTGAGGGTTTCAATTTTTTTTGCATTTTTGGCACGTATTTGTTGTTTTTTGCGTGTATGCATGGTATGGATGGAACATGGATTTTATGGTGAACACGTGTGTGTAAAAATTACTACAATCAAGAGGTTTGCACAGGATCATATGAACCGGGGTGGTTCGCACAGGGTCGTGCGAACCTGTTATTTTTGTTGTTTTTTTTGCATATGTACATGTAAAAGTAAAAATGGATGGATTTGATATACATGGTTTCTAACTTGTGATGTGTGTTTTATGGTAGGTGAAGAAGATATTTGTGTGATCGATTACGAAAATGTAGAAAGGCATTGCAAGATGTGTAATGGGTGGAGGATGGGCAATGGTTGAGGATGGTGGGATTGTATGGGGTGTGGGAGATGCATGAGGTTCATGTGAACCATGCGTATATTTTTGCTTTGTGTGAGAGGTGGGATCCTGATAGGAAAACATTTTATTTTCCTACAGGGGAGATTACGGTGACCCTGGAGGATATATACTACATCTATCGGTTGCCAATATAGGGGATTACGGTGATGATGGTGGATAAGGATCTGAGGGATGATATTTTGGAGAGTATTTTGGCATCAATGGTAGCGGGTGGATGCCAAGAGGGGAGTGGATTATGTGGAGTATTGGCAAAAAAGTTTCTATCAAATTGTCATGCGATGGTGACGTTACTAATAGTGAGCCATGTATTACCAAATACTTTAGGGGTTAGATTCCCTTAGAATATGATGGGGATTATGTGTGACATGGTGGAGTGGTAGATAGTATATGCATGGGCACCTGCATTGCTAGCATAGGTCTATTGGGAGTTGCATGTGATGGTGAGGATGGAGAGGACAGGCATCAGTGTGAGTCCATTACTACAGATATGGATTTGGAAGCACATTTTGATTTTACATCGAACTGATTTATTGCATGAGGTACATACACTCGATGGCCTATATGTACCCTATGCTATGATGTGGAGGGTAGATATGGAGAGTAGATAGAAGATGGTGTGTGAGGGTGATCTAATGTATCACTTGGAGGAGCTAGGGATATTGGTCATGAACCGGGTGAGGTGGAGGCCATGGCAAGGAGCGCTAGATTGGACTGAGGATGTAGAGCAACTACTACATATTAGGTGAGAGTGATGAATGGTGGGGAAGTATCTAGAGTAGGTGGAGTATTTCCCCTTATCTAGGGTGTTATGATAGTTTGGATTATGGTAGGGATGACTAGAGCCGCCTATGGTTATCTACAAAGTGGTAGGATATACAAGCCTACAGCCAGTTGTTCCACCATTAGACTTGATACTGGATGAGTCATTGGTTGTCTCTGATGTGGACAATGTAGGGACTACATTAGATTATGATGTGTGGTGGTCTAGGCAATAGTGGGAGCCAGTGTTAGATGTAGTGGATGGATGGGTTGAGGTCGTAGGAGTGTTTCCTGATAGGTATTTGTCAGGTGGGGTGAGTGCAACATCAACAGGGTATGTGGGTGGGTAGAAATATGTGGGATCACCTAAGCTGGATGAGGAGGATGAGGTGGAGCTAGACCGATTGGTGATATAGGTGAGGTCATGTTGTGACGAGCAAGATATATTGGTGATTGATATCACTATAGGGTCATCATGTGAGATGGATTATGGGATGAGAGAGGGTGTAGAGGTTATGGAGGATGTCCTTGTGATGGACATTGATGATGATGCATTTGATGAATCACCAGTGATTGGCAAGGATATGGAGGGAGAGCCATATGACTTTGAATTTGGTGGAGAGTTGGAGGAGGCTATGGCCATCGAGGATGAGGTGCGGGAGCTGAGAGGGGAGGTGAAGAGGCTTAGAGATAAGCTTATTGACACCAAGATGGATTGGGTTGTTGATCACTCAATGATGGAGGAGGAGGTAGAGGTAGACCTGAGGGTCACCTTAGAGGAGAGGGATAATGCTAGGGTGTGGGTACAGTAGGTGACAAAGAAGATGGATGCACTTAGGATTGAGTAAGATATGTTGAGGAGAAAGTGAGATACTGCCTGAGGGGAGAGGGATGATATGATAGAGGCCACTGAGTTACTCCAAGTGTTCATGGATGAGGCTTGAGCATAGATAGAGGCCATTAAGGCTAGTCATAGAGAAAGGATTACGAAGTTGGAGCTTAGCATGCATGAGGTATTGGCCATGAAGGTACGGGTGGAGCAGGAGATTATAGGTTTGGTAGTGATAGTGCCATAGCTAGAGGTAGCATGAGAAGAGGTTGGGAATTTATAGCAGGCAAATAATGGATTGATAGCCTCCAACATGAAGGAGGCTGCAAAGAGGATAAAGTGCAAGGGAGAGCTACTAATTTGGGGGATACATGTCCCTTCCTATTCTAGCTCAGTATAATTATCATAAGGGCAATTGCACAAGAGTTAGTGGAGTTACCCATAAGTGAGTGGGAGGATGTAGCAGATGGTGGCACCTGTAGCATCATAGGTAGTAGGTATGGTACCACCAGCACGGGTAGAGGTACCAACAATGGGGGAGATGAGGGATGTGTAGTTAGCGCAAGTGGCGGTAGTAGAGTGGGTGTTGATGGATGAGGGGAGTGGGGAGACTCCCACATGGTAGTAGTGATGAGGGCCTTACTAGGGCAATACTGGAGGATCAGCCTGTGATTTTATATTTTAGTATATGTACATGATGAGCTATTTTTAGAAGTTCGTGTATCAACATGTATGCACAACTCATTGTAGTCGTAAGGTATTTTTGATAACTAGATGTACAAATATGATATATTTATGTGATGTCATACTCATAAGGGAACCCACATATTTTATTGTAGCTTTATGACATTCTTTTGATATATATACAAATATATACATGATATTCTATGGCATTTGTGTTTGTTGTATATTTATGTGTTTGGTTAGTTATGCTTATGATGATGAATGATTGATGTAGATGTGATAGTGGATAACTACATATATAAATGGAATGGTTGAATGCATAGGTAAATTGGATGTGATATTATGAAATGACATATAATGAGTATGCATAGGATGATAATGCAAAGGTGTAAAATCATTTCTTGGGAACAACATTTGCATCATTGCAATGATAAAATGATGTGATCCGTTTCATTTTTCCAAGGAAGTTGGATATAAATATTGTAATGAAAATATTTGAACATTACAATTTGGAAATAATCAAACCCATTGAATAATTGAGCAATACTTCATAAATAGGTTCTAGGCTATCTTGGTAAATAAGACCTCAATCCTGTATTTGTGTGTAAGGTTCTGTTCATTTGACCATTTTGAAAAAGAATGATTTGTAAATGCATGGTAACTTAGCCTATAAGCTAGCTCATCGATAAGGACCTAAGGAATGTAGGTATTCAAGTGTTTGGATAACACTCTCAAGGTTTTTCCTTTTGTTTTTTTCTCCTATATTATAAGTGTTTTTTTTCGTTCTTGCTTCTCTTTTTCTCGTTTGTTGTTTTTTTTGTGGGCATTGGCTTTTGTTTTTTTCCTTGTTTCTCTATAGCTTGTCCTTTTATCAATCCTTAGGTTTGAGATAAATCATGTGAATTATATGATGAGCATGGTGATTTTCACTAGGCATTAGTATTCATACAGTGTAGCCAGTCCTATTTCCAAAATGTTATTAGTGTGTAGGACGTGCGAGTAAATCCAAGAATGAGAGCAAGGTAACCAAGGGAAGTCTGGATTTTTTAAAATTGTGCCAATTTTTGATGGTGGTTGAATATATAACTGTTTATGGGTGAAGCAATCAAAACATTTCAATAATTTTCTCTCTTGAAAATGGGTTTGGGCATCAAATTGGTATGCTAGCATGTGCATGTTTAATTTCCCAAGTGCAATATTCACAGTAATTATGTATAGATACATGCTAAAATGTATGGATGCAAATCAAAGTATGAAATGAATGATGTAATATGGTAGTGAATGAAAGCAAGAATTTATGTGTAAGGTTGCTCCAGTATGATAGATAATGGAATGAAGCAGTGGTATGAAGGAAATGAAAAAAAGGAATAATAGGAGAGGAAAATAAGAGGAAGAATAAGAAGAAAATTAACCTATCAAAGGTATGTAGTTGCTTGAAGCGTGACCATACAACATTTATAAGTAACCAAAATAGAAGGAAATAAGAAGAAAAGGAATAAGGTGAATAAAATAAGGGGGAATGAAAGGTATGTAGTCGTTCCAAGCGTGACTATACAACAATCATTCCAAAATAAGGGGAAGGGAATGAAGAAGGAAGAAACACAGAAGATGTAGATGAAGCAGATTTGATTGGAATTGTAATTTAATTTAATGCCATAGAATACCAAGAATATTGTTGTTGTTGTTGATTTTTTTTATTTTTTATTATAAACATATGTACAAGTAGTGGTGAGTTGTAATGCCTACGCTTAGGCATAAAATGCTCACAGATGAATAATGTTAATGGGCTCAAGTTCAGAAATACCTTCCAACGTGGCAAGGCGATATGCCCTAGATCCAAAATTTTGAGTAACCATGTAAGGGCCTAGCAAATTGGGTGTAAATTAGTCGAGGAGATGATGTGGTTAGCTAGTAATTTGCTGGTTTTCTTTAAGGACTAAGTCTTCAACTTGAAATTTGTATTGGTGTACCTTAGAATTGTAGGCACATCGAATATCATCTTGATAAAAATGCATGTGTTCAATAGCATGAATGTGAAATTAATCTAATAAGTTTAACTGGTCTAGACTGGCTTTATGACTTGTATCATCATCAATGAATTCTTGCAGAGAAACTCATAAAGATGGGATTTCAAGCTCCAAGGACATGATGGCTTCAATGCCATATACAAGGGAAAATGGGGTTGCCCCAGTTGGAGTACGAATGCTAGTGTGATAGGCCCTTAATGTCAATGGAATTTGATTGTGCCAATCATGTTGTGATGCTGCAATGGTTTTACGAAGAATGGCATAAATGGTTTTGTTAGTAGCTTCTCCTAGGTCATTAGCCTATGGGTAGTATGGAGTAGAAAAACTATGTTGGATGTTGAATTTATCACATAATGTGCAAACATTCTTGTTTTTTAATGGTGTACCATTGTTAGAGATGATCTTTGATAGGATGCCAAAAAATATAAATGATGTGTTGTGTAATGAAATCAATGATTTTTAGACCAGTCATTTGAATTAAAGGAATGACCTCAACCCATTTTGTGAAGTATTCGGTTGCAGTAATGATGAACTTATGATTTCTAGATGAGGTAGGAGTGATTTTGCAAATAAGATCCAAATCCCATCATGAAAATGGCCACATTGATTGAATAGATTGCAAATCCTGATAAGGCAAATGCGTAATATTGGCATGATGTTGGCATTTGACACACTTTTTGACGTAATCACAGTAGTCATGATTTATTGTGGACCAGTAATAGCTCATTCGTAATATGCATTTGGTAATGGTGATACCACTGAAGTGGACGCCATAGGTACCATCATGGGCTTCTTAGGTGATGTGTTGGGATTCAAAAGGCTCTGGATAGCACAATAATATGCCATTATAACTTTACTTATAAAGGATATCACCTAGAAATGTATAGAAAATGGCACATAGTTTGAAAGATTATTTTTGAGTATAATTTAGATCAGGTGGTAGAATACCAAGCTTAATATAGTCCTTGACTTGGGAAAACCATGGTTCATGTGGTTTAGCTTCGATGATATTGATGCCATCATCACAAGAAGGTGGTTTGGTGGAAATTATAGAATGGAAGAGGGTGTGAATGGACACATGAGTTGTGTCAAAAAAGTGGGTTTTGTTGAATGAGTGAACCTAGAGAAACCATAGTATCTATGAAATGGTTCATGGATTGAGGAGTAGCAGTGATGTCATACCACTTGAATTGAGCCAACAAGTTTTTATCTACCTATTTGTATTATTGAAGGACTGGGCAACAACATTGCCATTCTCCCTTAATTTGATTTACAATGAGGGAGTCACTGTATATGTCCAAGCACTAGATGTGCATTGAAATTGCTTACTTTAGACCCAAATAATAAATTCATACTTGACATTATTATTGGTACATGGAAATCCTAATTTGAAGGAAAATGGGAGTGGCTCCCCTTGTAGTGTGAAAAAGACTATACCTGCACCCCCTGCATGCTCACAGTGAGAGCCATCAAAAAAGAGGGTTAAGTCAGTGGTTGATTTTGGTTCCACAAATTATTCAGCTTCAATAGATGAAATAAAAAATCATCTGGAAGTTGGATGAGTAATGGGGCATTACTTGGTAAAGGGGCTTTAGCCAAATGATCAGCTATGACTTGGTCTTTGATAAATTTTTTATTAATGAATTTGATATTTAATTCTATGAGCAGCATGATCCATTTGGTCATTTGACTATTTTTGTAGCTCTTACCCATCATGTAGCAAAGTGGGTTATCATTGGCAACTACGTAGGTAGTATGATTAATCATGTAATATCGCAACTTCTAGGTGGCAAAGATAATGACAAGGCAAATTTTTTCCATGTAAGCATACTAAGTCTTGTAATCAATCAATGTGCACCTGATATAATATATGGCCTATTCTTGGTCCAGTTCATTCTTTTGATCAAGGAGCATGATGAATGCCATGTCAGTGGTGGAAATGTATAGATGGAAGGGTCGATTTGGATGAGGTAATGTGAGAATGGGTGAATATGTCAGGTATGATTTTATGGCATCAAATGTGGCTTGACATTTATCATCCCATATGAATGGGACCCCCTTTTGGAGTAGGTGATTGAACGACTGACACTTGTCTGAAAGTTGGATGATAAATCACCTTATGGATTGGATCCTTCCTTGAAAGCTATGTAATTGCTTAAGATTTGTAGGAGGAGGCATGCCAATGATAGCTTGGACATTTTGGGGGTCCACTTCAATGCCTCTGTGAAATTATAAAACCCAAGATTTTTCTAGTGGTGACACAAAAGACATATTTCTTTGGATTTAGTCAGATATTATGTTCCAAGAGGTGATCAAATATTTAATGCAGGTCCTCAAGATGTTGACCATGGGTTTTGGATTTGGCGATAAGATCATCAACATAGTCCTTGATAGTTTTGTACATAAGATCATGGAAAATTTAGGTCATGGCATGTTGGTAAGTTGCCCCAGCATTCTTGAGGCCAAAATGCATGACCTTGTAACAAAAAGTCCTCTAGGGGGCTGTGAAATAGACCTTGTGATGATCATCTGGATTGATACGAATTTGATAATAACCTAAAAAATCATCCATGAGTGACAGTATTTAATGTTTTGTTGCAACATCGACCAATGTATCAATATTAGGGAGTGGAAAATTGTCCTTGGGACAAGATTTTTTAAGATACCTAAACTCAATGCAAATACGAATACCCCCCTTGGTTTTTTTTTATAGGAACCATGTTTGAACCCACTCAGGGTAATCGATAGGATGTATGAAATCTACATCGAGGAGTTTATGTAACTCTTATTTAACCATAAGAGCAATGGTGGGGTGCATGTAGTGCAAATTTTGTCTGACAAGTTTGGTATTGTCATCCAGGACAAGGTTGTACACAACTAACGATGGATCAAGGCCAGACATATTTGTATAGGACCATGCAAACACCTTAATGTATTGCCTAAGGAAATGGGTAAAGAGGACACATTCTTCTTCAGATAGGCTAGCATTAAGGTAGACGATGTGAGGGTGCTTCGGATCATTGTCAATATCAACTTCAATAGTGTCCTCAACAAGCATGTGGGAACCATCATGGAGTTGGGTCGGTGTGGGGATGAGGTGAAGGTCATAAATTGTGTCAGGAAGCTAGAACTCATCATCTAGATAAACATTTGTATGATCAATCCATGGGAAGTGAGGTGGAATGGATGCCAAAGGTGTGTTAGCAGATCTTAACAATTGGGGTGTTGGAAGGACTTCGATGGCTGAGAGGGTGGGGGAGATATTGTAGAAGTAAAAAAAAATTAGTAACAGGATGTGGAATGTAATTGGGATGGTTTGGATATCATAGTGGAGCATATAATTCAATCAAAATCATGTTAATAGAGGTGTTAAATAAGGTGGAGGTAGGTGATGAAGGTGGTGATGAATCAGATGAGGATAGCAATGAATCCAAAAAAGGTTGGTGACAACCTAGGTTTAACACCATAGGTGGGAAAGGGGAATGATAACATGTGCTATGAGGTGGTGCTATCTCATGAATAGGGAAAAATAGAATAGCAGGTGGGGTGAGGAAGGTGGATCGATGGGTAGAGGTGGATCGAGTGATAGGTCAGTGAATTGATTAGCAAGCACTTCAACTTTTAAAGAGGATAAGGTCTCATGGGGTGGGGATGGAGGAAAGAACATGGATGGAATTTCTATTGTGGAATGAGGGGAAGAACTATCTATCAAAATATTAAGCTCAAATTCCTCATAAAAAAGAAGCTCAAGGAGATCAAGATCAATATGATGTAGAGCATTCTTGAGGGTACTGATTGTTGGAGGAAGGTAACCAATTCTTAATCGGTTGGTGTGTTTGCTCAAGGGAGGATTTATGTGGGTGTGACACCCTTGTTCATATCTCCCTAGACCATAACCATGCTAGTTATACATGCGAAGATAATTCCAAGAAAAATTAGGATTGGACATGTGATTAAGGTTACCACAAAATTGTATTTCCTTAATACTCCATTGAGAAGACAACATTTGATTTCTAACATTCTCTAGTGTCCAATTAGTTCCCTGCCTTCCTCTTACCTTGGAATGCCTCTTTTCAATGGAAGTTTCAAGGATAATCTTTGGGATAATGTCATTGAAAGACTTCAAAATAAATTGACTACATGGAGAGTTAATCTCCTCTCCCAAGCTGGCAAAATCACCTTAACTATGGCCTGCCTTCAAAGTATTCCTGTTTATTTTTTATCCTTATTCAAAGCTCCAACTTCTATTTATAGTAAAATGGAGAAAATCCAAAAGAATTTCCTCTGTTTAGGAACTGAGAACAAGCACAGATTTCATCTGGTATCTTGGGATAAAATTTACAAACCCAAATATCAAGGAGGTTTAGGCCTCAAGCGAATATCCCATATTAATATTGCTCTCCTCGCCAAGCAATATTGGAGACTTATTTCAGATGAACAGGTTGACTAGGTCAAAATCTTAAAAAGGAAATATCTTCAAAATTTTGAGTTTTTGCATGGTCAGGTACCCTTCGACGGATCCGCTTTTTGGAAATCAATTTGTCAAGCTCGTTCCCTTGTGAAAAAAGGAACCCGGTGGCTTCTCGGTGATGGCAACTCCATTTCCTTCTAGGATGACAAATGGCTAGGCGAGTCTCCTCTCAGTTAGATTCCTATGCTCAAAAGGATCACTAACATTACCAAGCAATGTTTTGGTCCTTTGGTTGCTCGTTATATGACTTCAATTAATGAGATTAAGAAATGGAAGGAGATTAATATTCCAAATCATGAGGAGGAATATACGTGCCTAAATAACTATCTTTCCTCTTGCAGAATTCTTGAGGCTTGTTCAAAGGATCAACCTATTTGGGAGCCCACAAAATTTGGGGAATTTTCTGTTAAAACTACTTACTTGCTCTCCATTACCAATATAGAGAATCCTTTGCCTTTCAAGCTTGTTTGGACTAAAAACCTGATTCCTAAAATTGCTTCCTTCTCTTGGCTCTGCATCCAAAATCGCATTTTAACCATTGAAAATCTTATGAAATGAGGTCTTACTCTTCCTAAT
Organism: Wollemia nobilis; assembly: GCA_028583015.1. Classification (NCBI taxonomy): domain Eukaryota; kingdom Viridiplantae; phylum Streptophyta; class Pinopsida; order Araucariales; family Araucariaceae; genus Wollemia; species Wollemia nobilis. The sequence goes on along the minus strand of JAQPPZ010000689.1, from coordinate 3,781,136 downwards.
AGATGCCATATGTGCTTGTCCGATTGGGAGTCCACTTCCCACCTTTTTCTTTTTTGTCCTTTTTCTAGAAAGGTCATTAATAAACATCTTCAATTTTTTCACTTGGCTTGGGCAAATCCTCCGTCAATTATTGACCTGTTTTACCAATGGCCTAATCCTTCCATAAATCCTATGCTTAAAGGATTGTGCAAGTTTAGCCTTCAATATTTCTTATGGCAAATCTGACTTGAACGTAATCGTAGAGTTTTCAATAAAAAAATTGTCCAAACTCAATACATTGCTAATAAAATCATCCTTTATGCCATAGAAAATGCTCTAGATGCACCTTTTAATCCACATCCTTGTCCTCCTTTTGAGAAAGATATCTTAAAGTCCTATAACATCAATCTTGATGACCCCAAAAGTGCTGATATTCCCAATCCTAGATGTAATGTTAAATGTATTCCTCCTTCTAATGGTTGGGTTATACTCAATTTTGATGGTGCAGCCAAAGGAAACCCTAGGTTAGGGGGGTTGGCAGAATCCTAAGGGATCATCTAGGAAATCCTATTTTTGCCTATGTTGAACCTCTTGGTGTTATCACCAACCATATTGCTGAGGCCAAAGTTGTTTGGAGGGGTCTTCAATTTATCAAAACTATCCTAGGAAACATCATTATGGAAGGAGATTACTTAAATATCATTAACTACTTGAAGTCTTCTAAGACTATTAGCTAGAGTATCAGATCAATTATTGAAAATTGCAAGCAAATTCTTAAGCGAAAACATAATTGCATACTCCAACATGCCTACAGAGAAGCCAATACTATTTTTGATAAGTTGGCTAACATTGGGGTTCATGCCCAAGGACTATTAACATGGACAGATAGTCTACCTTCTGAGGTGGATGACATTCTTAAAAAGGAGAAATATAGATCCACGCACCCATAGGCTTTATTTCCTATTTTAATATTACCTTTTTCAAGATCCGTAAACTTTTTTGAGTAACCACTCATTCCCATAATTCCAAGGTGTTTTTTTGCATGAGTTTTAATGATTTGAACCCTGTGAGACTTGATAAGTATATTTCCTTTTTTTAAAGATATTTCTGTAGCCTCCTTGATCGAATTTTGGTCCCGATAATCAATTTGGAGATCATCCCAAACCTTTCGGGGTATTGTACTTGGATTTTTTGCTAGGAAAGTTTTTCATGCATCATGATTTATCACGCTGCCTTTTTTGAGTGTCATCATGACATTGGTTGTGCCCTTAACCTAATACTAATTCATAGATATTACCTTTGCCCTAGCCAATCCTTGCATATTGAAAGTCCCAATTCCTTTGTCTAAATCATTTAATGGTCCCAAAGTAGAAATTTTCAGGGCACCATTTTCCTATTTTTAGCCTTTGTGCATGCTCTATTCTTTATCATGGTGTATCAATCCTTTCCTATCATTTTCTCATGATCCTTGTGCTTTCCTGTTCTTTGTCATCTTCCCTGTCTGCCATCATGAAGGAAATCAAACCTGTTTACATTGAGCCTATTGTTCTTGAGCTTAGTCCTTTGATCTGTGACTTATGGACAGACAAAACAAACAATGCCTTGATTGAATTTTTTAAGCTCTTCTCAGGGGCTTATGAAACCATTTCAAAGGATTTTGCTGACACTTGGGACAGAGGTTATGTCACAATCCATGGGGTCCAGGATTTTTCTACAACCCAATGCTCTTCCTTGATGGCATTTTCTACTGGTCTTGATTGTTGTTTTGGGCTGTTATCCATTTCCTCTGGTTTTGTGGCATGTTGTTGGGTTTGTTCCTTCTTATCTCCTCCTTTATGCCTTTTGGTGTTGTTCCTTTTTGTTCCTTTGTGCTAAAGGATCATTGGTAATCCTTCAGGTTGCTTTTTGAGTGTAATGGCTTCAGGCCTTTCAGTTTTGATGAACTTTGCTTTGTTCTTTGTGTTTCTCTTTTCCTCCTCTTGTTCCTCAAAGTTCATTTTTGTAAAAGGTGAAAGGAACCTTTCAAATGCCCTTTTTGAATTAATATAATTAACTTACGAAAAAAAAGGTTACCACAAAATCTAGTTTGTGATGGTGGAGATGCTGGAGGTTCTACGTATTAATCAAGTCCCCCATAAATGAAGTTTATGCAATTGTTGGGCAGACCTAGAGGAACCAATACCACAATAGTCAAGAATACATCATAAGGTCAACCAAAGTCATGGATGGACTAGATGGTGGAGGGAATAACCCGAGCATTGCTTATGTTATACTCACCAGGACCTAGCATAGTCATGAGTATAGAAACATGAGGAGGGGCTGTATGCTCAGGTTGAGGGGAGGACCCCCTGGATGGTAGAGAGGATGGTGGAACAGGTGTAGGTGGATTAGAATATGAAGGTGATGAAGCAAGAGGACCTAATTGATCTAACTGGTCATCAATTTAAGTGGTGCATTGTGTCCGCTCATATCACTCAGCAGGTATTTCGATAATGGGATGATTAGCATGGGTGAATTGAGAAGTGGGGATAAAGTCTATGGTTGGTGAGCTAGGGATTGCCTATGTTCATGCAGATTGGGGTACAAAGTGGCATGTAGATGTAGGTGGTATATGAATAATGGGAGGGTTTTTGGATGAGGATGCTAATGAGGGTGTAGTGGAAAAGGTAAATGGAGGGAGTGGTGTGAAAGATGAAGAAGGGTAGTGTGAAAATGTGGGAATAGTTGGGGTGTTGGGTGGCTAAGGTGGATTTGAGGAGGTTGATGCAATGTTGCTCATATCAGGTGTGGAACGAGGTTGTGAAGATGATGGATAAGTAGTATCTAAATAATGGCATGGGGTGGGCACAAAGTGGGTGGATGATAAGGGTGGACCCGGTGTAAGAGTAATAATGTTGTAGAACTCAAAGGGATCATCGTCGGTGGGGATGAAGTGGACCAAGCCATTATGGACATATTTGATATAATTATGTAGCATGGAAGGGATGCATCACATGTCCTGAATCCAAGGGTATCCCAAAAGGATGTTATACTACATCTCACCATCGATAACATGGAAGAGAGTGGAAATGGTTTTGGTACCAGCCTTGATGGGAAGGATGATGGTATCGACGATGGGATGCATAGAGCCATCAAAATCTCAAAGGTATATGGATGGATTGGCAAGATGATGAGGAAAGCAAAGGTGGCCAAGGGTAGTGGTAGAAATGATACTGATGGTTGAGCCTGTATTGATGAGAACACGCTTATAGGTGATGGCATTGATAGAGGCTTGAACGTGTAATGGGGGATCCACTCCTTTGCCTACAACTTCTATAATTTCATGGTCATGGAAGTTGATAGAAGGTTGTAGGCATCTATAAACATTGCTAACGAATTTGGAAAAAGAATCTATATCATGAGTCTCAAGATCGAGAGAGTGAAGGATAAAATCGAGGGCTTCATGGTGAGGTTGGGATTGTTGCAGGAGTTCATAGACGGATAACCTCATAGGGTGGTATGGAGATAGTGGGAAATACTACCATGAATGGTGATGATGTTCTATGGTATAGGTGGAGGAATTGGTGGAGGGTTTGATGGATTGAAAGTAGGGGGTTAAGAGGTGGAAGGTTGCTAGACTATAGCAAGGGTTGGATAGCATTGATTATAGCTTATGATATTGATCATACCCACAAACCTCTGCTGATATGGACCTTGATTGACATGATTGACCTAACATGTATCAAATTGAGGTGGATTACCTCCATACTCAGGTAATGGATTTTGATATATCCCCAAGTTTTGATTTTGCAGTGCAAGGGGATTATAAACTTGAATGGTGCCTCGATCAATAATATGTTGCATGGTATGGCAAAAATACAGCATGAATCAAGAGTGTGGCCATGTTGACAATGGAAATCATAGAAAGCTTATGGATTGTGGTCCTGCAAGGGGGGATGGTTTGGATCAAGACACTGGACATCTAGAAAAGTGATGAGACCTTCATGTAATCAGTGGAATAGAGTGGGCATGGGCTCAGATAAAGACATCCAATTGTGGGGTGGATGAGGTGGACATGGATTGCGACCTTGATTAGATGATGCTGGAGGGTTGATTGGGTATGGAGTGGTAGGTGGTGGAGGATTGACTTGGTATGCATTTTGGGGAGGTCACGGAGGTGCAGGTTGTGGAGATTGAGCTAATGCAACTTGCAATGGTGGATATGGAGAATTAAGAAGTACTTGATTGGTTTTAGGTGGCTTGGTAGTAGGTGGTACGTATGGGGAGTGATTGTAGTGGTAATTTGTGGGGTAGGGAAAATTCTATCGAAGCTTGATTTTTCCCGTGTGGACCTTGATGTCCTAAATAACCTTGACTTGGATAATGGCTTATTCAAATGTTTGGCTCTGATGGATCTGCAATGTCTGAGAGATTTGCATGTGATAAATCTTGGTAAATAGTTTGATGAGTTCTAAATGTGGGAAAGAAAATTCAATATCATGAATGACCACTCTCCAACAAGAAAAAATATCAGTAATGGCTCATCGTCAAACTGGTGTAAAGCATAGACATTGGACAAGGTAAGCTTGGTTTTGATATTGATCAAAAAATGCTCAATAAAAAGATTGGTCAATTGTTCAAATGTGAAGAGACTTTGGTGAGGCAAATGGTTGTACCAATATAATGCTTGTCCCCCAAGATAAAGTATAAAAGTACAGAGCATAAGGGGATCACTGCCATGAAGTTGGTAATAAGCAAAATGGTAATTGTTAAGATGCTCATTGGGATCTTCCTTACTTTTGAATTTGTTGAATTTTGGGATCTCAAATCTGTAAGGATATGGATGTATGGGAAAAAATGGGTGGATTGTTTCATTGCACAATTTGTCATATGTGGGTCTTTGAGGCCCATAACCAGTCATGCACAAATCCAATGTGTGAATCTACTCTTGCATGGCTTGAAATTCACTAGAGAGCACCATTGTGGTATTTGGTGGAGCTAGAAATAGGGGTGATGATGAGGATGTAGGCAGTGGCTATGATGATGCCTATGAATAATCCAAACATGGTGGATATTGCAACTCCTATTCCTCCCACTGTTGATAGTAAGTAGCCTTTTATGGATCTGTCGCTGACATGACTTGATATTGTGGAATACAAACTTGAGATGTATGAGGTGAGATGTATGGATATTGGGGGGTAGGTGGTGGTTGTTATGGATCATAATACCCAAGAAGTTTTTGGCTAGGCATGGGTGCCTACTACTACTACGCATATTGAAAGGTCGGTTGTTCCTGAGTAGTGGTGGTAGAGGACCATGTGGATGGCAAGGTAAAGAAAGCAAGTGGTGTATAATATGGGGGAGGGATAGATGAAGACGTAGTGAAATAGAATTGGTTTGAATATGGAGATGCAACCAATGAGGACTTGGGTGGCACATATGGAATGGCAAGTAAGGATTCAAGCAGAATCGAATAGTGAGGGGGATTGGTTTAATAGGTGGGATTCAATGGTGGAGGTCAAAATAAAGGTGGGGAAAGTAAGAAAAATGATGAGGAGGGCACTGATGGAGATTCATATGAAGAAAATGGAGGATATTTGGTGGGTGTATGGGTAGAAAACTAGGGCATAAATGGAGGTGGCTACAAAGATAAGGATGCTTGTTGTAGGCTAACCTACAATGAGGGATGTGATAGATGTGGGAAGGAGAGTTTGTAGTACTATTATGGATGTGAAAAGTACTACGGTGGGAGTTATGATGGTGGTTGGTATGATGGTTGAGCAATAGATGAGGTCTATTGTGATAGCAGGATTTGGGAGGAGGATGCATAAGTAGGTGGTGTAGAAGAAGGAGAGGTAGATATCATACCTACCATATGTATAGTAGTAACAACATCAGGCACGATTTGGGAAATGATAGGATTAGAATTGTATCCCAAAAGGGAATGGAAAGAATGCTCGAGGAAGGGATGGGTGGCAGATTGTGAAGGGGGTGGAGTGAACTCATCCACAACCATAAAAGGTATGGGAAAACTAGGAGGGGTATATATGAAATGTTGGAAATAGGTGGATGGAGGATTAGGAGAGGATAGATCATCCAAAGAAGGGGTCTCCTCAAAGGTCTCATCCAAGAGATGGAATGGTGCAAAAGAAGAAACATGGGACATAGGACTAGTGCTAGAGGTCGAGGTCCCAATAAACAGGTCATATGGACCAATGGAAGTAACCTACTCAGACTCAAAAGGTGGATCATTGGTCTGAGAAGTAGAGGCACCTGTAGTCATGATAGTCCAATGAGTAGCCTCTGTGGCATGACGAAGGGCTTCACACATCTGACTACGTGTAATAGACATGGTGATGTGTGAAAAATGTGTGGTAATAGCCAAAAGATGTGGAATCTAGACTCTAGGAATTTATATGGCTGAATGTGACATTGTCCATTCTAAAAAACACAAGTTCACACGGGGTTGTGCAAATCGCTTCTAAGATCAGAAGTTCACACGAGATCGTGCAAACTACCAAAAATAAAAATAGATGATAGATATGTGTTGTGGAAGTTTTCTATGTGCTATGTGAGAAATTTGTGCCCTAAAAAATAGGTTCACATGGGGTCATACAAACCACTCTTACAACCACAGGGGGTCATGCAAACCATCAAAAATAGTGACAGAGGATGGATTTCTACTGTGGAGATCCTCTATGTGCTGTGTAGACCTATTTTGTGAATTTTTATAGCCTAGAAGCTAGGTTTTGCACAAGATCATGTGAATATATCTGAGTGTAGGAAGGTCACAATAGGGGGGCAAAATACCTAAATATAGACTATGAAGTGTTTAGCATGGAAGTGAAACTGTGGAACAACTAAGGAGTGAGTTATAGCAAGTTTGGCATGTTGTTGTAACCACTTTCATGAGACTCAACAATAAGCAAATGTTCTTGTTTTTTTATTTTTGTGTGTTTTTATGAAAGTATGTATACACCCTAGGAACAAATAATGGGAATGGATGAACTCTACTTTGAATCGGGTATGTCTAGCATAGAACCTTCTGCAATACCCAAAAGTGCATAGAATAGAACTATGTTTCCAACAGACGAGTGACAACCTAGATGGATTTTGGTACAGTAAAATGGTATCTAAAGGGAGGAGACTCAAAATTCTCTAATGAGTCAATATACTATCATGAAGAGAGGTCGCACTGTCAATGTGGTGCTACCGGCATACCCATGCTTTCACTTAACCCTCACATTTAAGGCATCCACAGTAACAATCAGCTATGCCCACTAATTATTTGAAAAGCCCTGTGGTAAATGGGATTTCTAAAACTACCCACTTTGAAGGTACCTTCCAGTGATTAAATCTAGATAACCAACACTCAAAGTGGGAAGTATTGACTGGTTATTAATGCCAGAATGATCCACTTGGGGAGATACTATGGTGACTAAAATTGGAGGTGAGCCAATGGAGAGTACAACCCAGACCTCACTGAACTCTAGTGTTGAATTGGTGATGAAATCCAATTTGGACTGGAGATGAAATCCAGTTTCTTACACAGGTAAAAATGGAACATGAGTATGTGGTGTTTATTTATGCGGTACTATTTTAGAAGAAAATCTACCCTAAATGCCTTTTCAAAATAAAACTATGCTAGGATGCCTTTGCAAAACAAATCTATTTATTTGCATCCTCACAAAAGTAAATTTAGTCTATTGGTTTTTGAAATGGAAATCTAATTAAATGCTTTTGGAAGGAAAATAACAAGAAATAAATCTAGTTAAATGCTTTTGGAAGGGAAATAACAAGAAATAAATCTAGTTAAATGCTTTTGGAAGGGAAATAACAAGAAATAAATCTAGTTAAATACTTTTGGAAGGGAAATAATAGGAAAGTAAAGGACTGGAAAGGAAGCTAAGCTAGAAAGCAAGTGTCAATTTAACTAAAAATAACAAGCAGATGCAATTTTGTGGAATAGAAGCCCAAAAGGAAAGGTTAGCCTCAAAATGGAAGGAAAAACATGAATTTCACACAATACCTATGTCTAGGTGTGTGTAAAACCTTCTGATTCACATTTTGCTCTGAAGTTGTGTTGATTATGAATATTCACACCTTGGGGTGTTAACCTATCCTCTAGCAAGTGGTTCACATGAGGTTGTGCGAACCAAGGTCCTAAGATCAAGCTGACTGGTTTTGAGGTCTTGATGATGATTTTGAAGCTCCTAGAGTGGTTTAGCATAGGTACATGCACAAAAAGGTTCTAAAATTCAATTTTTAGCTCAACAAGATAGCATAAACCCTAAAATGTTTTGCATATACCTAAAGGAAGCAAATTATAGGATGGTGAGTAGAAATTACGTTCCGAAAAACATTCATTTCTCTTCCATAAATTATCAATCCGGTAAGTCCGTAAACTTATGAGTGTCACACACAATATATGCCTGTAGTGTTGGGGAATAAATCTGATTGTACCTTATTTAGTTTGGTGGGGGATGTTTGTGCATTTGGATTTCAACCAAACCAAATAAACTAAGTGCAGAAAAATTAAATAAATAAATTACAATGCTGAAAATAAAGTGCAAGAAAATAAATGTACAATAAAAATAAACACACAACTGAAATTAAATAAAACAGTAAATAAAGCAATAAACTAATCTACAGAAAACAAATATAGAAATTAAATAGGGGAGGACTACTACAGGGAGTGGGCCCAAGCTCCCACAAATAGTCCACCCGACTAGCTATGTAGAGCTTGCTCGAATAAGAGGAGTTGCACTCTTAATCAATTAAACAAATAATGAAATGAATAATAATATCTGTGTAAGTTAATAATTGATCGATTATCCTATTCATATAGCCTGTGTCTTTATATAAAGTGCAACTAGATCTCATTACAATAATAAATCAATCTATTTTAATCACATAATGTGATTAGTTACATTTTGTTTCTATACAGATTTTATTCTGCTATTTTAAAGCATGTCCATTCACTAGAAGGATAAATATAAAAATCCTTAGGTGTACGTAACAAACAAATCTAAATTAATGCATCCTAAAAATAATGCTTTAAGAGCTTTACAAGGTCAACCGACCAATCGGTTGATAATAGAAATACTTTATTCTATTTAATAATGCATTATCAAAATATCTCCTCTTTGTCTTCACGTGCAACCTCCTCCTTAGCCCCTTGGTCAATACCGATCAAAGCTGACTTGGTAAATCTTTCAAAGTATGGAGGCGTGGATGCGCATTCTTCATGAGGAAGGCACCTACATTTGTTGGGTTCCTTATTCATAAGGAATGCACCTACTTCTGTTGGGCGCCTTCCTTATAAGGAAGACACCTACTTCTGCTGGGAACCTTCCTTGAAGAGGAAGGCACCTGCTCTCATGCCTTAGTCTCCAAAAGCAGAAGTATGCCAGGTCCAAGTGGATGTAGACTAGAAAACACCAGATTAGTACCAACACCTACATTTATACACAGTTTCCACTAAAAACACCAATTAAGCATAATACTAGATTTTCTATCAATTATATGCATAAGTTATATAAAAATACATCTCACATGCTAATTAAACCAACAATGATGCCCTTAATAGTGTATATAAAATGAGCATTTATGGTGCTCATCATACCCCCATGCCTAACATGTGCCATGCCCTCGTGGCACCAAAATATGAAGTTATCCCTCTCGTAGGCTGACCATGCCTAAATATTGTCGTGTCCTCGTGGCAATAGCCCTCGGGATAATATATATATATATATATATATTTTTTATTTTTTTCTTATCTTTTTTTTTTCAATGGCCTTCAACATCTCTGTATTTTTCATCCATGGGGTGCTGCTATGTATTTTCCATTCAGCACTACTATGTTTTTTTTACTCAGCACCATTTTTTTTATTCAGCATTGTTGTTTTTTTTTCATTCATTTAGCACTTCTATTTTTTTTTTCTTTTCTTCCATTGAGTGTTGTTATTATTCATCCATCGAGCACTACGGCACCAGTAGAAGTCAAAAACACATCTTGACTAATCACTATGGACAAATAGTTAAATCGTGACCACACCGTTCAAGGCAAATTACCACTGCACTAATTTTTGATAAATGCTGACATTTTCCAATGTTGCACATTGGTCAGATTTGGTGAGACCAAATTGGTTTAAAACAAGTGCAGTCACCAGCCACTACTTTTACCCATATCTAAAACATATTTCACATCTCCAACATCTCCTTTGTGGTATAGAGTAGCATCATTTATATGTGTTTGCTCAAGTTGGCTACCTTTGTCATGAGGCGACAATGAAAATGATACCAAATTTATTCACATAGATGCCATAGCCTCTTTTTTTTTCTTTTTTTTTTTTTTTTAATATCCAAGGCATGTCATGTGTTCAAATTCTAATGGGGGATTTTGAAAAACTATGGACGCATCGACTGGTATTAGCATAGAAATTATTTTAAAATAACTATACACATAATTAACAAGAAAATCAATACATACCCGGTGAATTTTATAGAACCTGATGTATATGATGTTGGTGGTGTAAAACGTCTTCACATTGGTGCTCCTAGAGATTTTATTTATTTATTTATTTATTTATTCTCTCTGGCTACCTTCTTCCTCCACACCATTAATCATTGATGTTCTTCCTTCTTTTGTAGGTATGGATTTAACAAATCCAACATTGCAGCCATAATATATATATATATATATATTATCCCTCGCTTAAATTGGCGATGCCCTCATTGCCAACAACAGGCCCCTCTGCTCAACAGGTCTGCAACCCTCTGAACATCAGGTCTCTCACTAAACAACAGGTACCCCCATCCAAGGGAGAAGAAAATCGCTTATTGGTGCCTTCCTCTAGGTGGAAAAAGGCACAATTATACTGGACTGGTGGGAAGTAAGTGCCTTTTCCACTTTTCCACACTCCTAATTGTAGGGTATGGGATGTCACATCTGTTAGTCCTAGTTTAATTCAGCTCTACCTACAAATTGTGTTCATAGCCATGTCCTATGAAACTATACACAAAAACTAGAAAATAGGAATCGTGCCTATGCCTGAGGCCCTAGATCTTAGGATGCCTTCATATTGCATTCAGAGGGCACGATTAACCACACACATGAAATTAGGAAAACAGGAGTCATGACTCCATGTATGTTAGGCCCTGGCTCTCAGGATACCTGCAGTTTGCATTCGGTTCATGATTTCCTACAAAGCAATAAGAAAGCAATTTTTTTTTATGCTAAGCAAGACATGTTCTATGCATTTTTTTTTTCATTGGGAGGATTCACAATTTTTTTTTTGATCAAGGCACCTCTATTGTATGCCATCAAGGCACCTCATCACTTATTCCTCTTTTTTTTTTCCCTTGTGCCATCGAACCACCCAAGTGCAGGAAATGGATCAAGGCACCCTAGATGTCAAGGTGTCTACTTGTTGTGGAAGGTGCCTACTTGCTATGGAAGGCACCTTCAATGTATGGTGTCTTCTTGATGTGGAAGGTGCCTCCAATGTATGGCACCTTCTTGATGTGGAAGGTGCCTCTAATGTATGGTGCCTTCCTAATGTGGAAGGTGCCTCCAATGTATGACACCTTCTTCATGTAGAAGGTGCCTCCAATGTATGGCACCTTCCTTATACAGAAGGCGCCTCCAATGCATAGCGCATTCCTGATAAAAAAGGCGCCTCCAATGTATGGTGCCTTCCTAATGCAGAAGGTGCCTCTAATGTATGGCGCCTTCTTCATGCGGAAGGCACCTTGATGATCAAGGCATCTTTCACTTAATTTTTTTTTCACGTATCCTCCCCTCTTTTTTTTTCTCTTTTCTTTCTCTTTTTTTTTCTTCTCTTTTTTTTTCTTCTCTTTTTTTTTTTAACGAATGATTGAACACTCGTCCAAGCTACTGGTATGTTATGGGGTCTCCCCCATGCCGATTTATGATCCACTCTCACAAATGTGAGGTGATTTTTAATGGAGCTCATTGACCGTTACTCGAACATTGTCTCGGCACTCTACTTTGTACATGGTGTAGCATATTTGACTCCGCTCATCATTTACTCAGGTTGTAATAGTCACACACCTTGTAGCAAAACTTTCCCAAAGTTTCACAAGCACCTTAGACTAGAATACTTTCGCTTGATCAGGGTTACTTAGCCTACCTTCAGGTGCTAATGTTGCCAAGGTAAAACTCTGCTAGCTTTCACCTGCTAGATTGGATGCTACATGATTAGGTACATGAGATAGTTCGTACAGTGTTATTACGAACTCCACGTATGAATATCAATTCATGATATCTTCACAAAAACCTCCTTATTAGTCTACATCGTACTTCATGATGTCCTGCAAAACATAAAAGAAAATTCTAAACTAAATGCGCTAAAATAAAATTCTAACTATTTTTTTTTTAACTTTTTTCATTTTTCATTTTTCATTATATATAATTTTTTTGTTATCTTCTGATTACTTCCAGGATCCTCCTTGCTTTATTTAGCGACTGGTTGGATATTTCTCATTTACCTTTTAGACCAACTTGGTCCTAGGGAAAGAGGATACTTTCTTATAACAGGTAACAAAAATAAACCTTATATTTTTTTCTCTCCCCTGCTTTATCTAGCTACCGGTTGGAGATTTCTCATTTCCCTTCTGGACCAAGCTGGTCCTTGGGAAATAGGATACTCTCTTCCAAAAAGTAGCAAAAGAAAACTCTATTCCTTTTTATCTGCTCTTAACTTGGGGTCATTTTCAACAGAAGATATATTATTTTTTCTTTTTCATGAACATTGTAAATAGTGTTCATTGTGTTGTTGGTGGCAATAATGAAGGTGGGGTCTCCCCCATGCCTACATCTAAACTAGTCTTCTAAAAAATCATCAATTTCATTATCAACTAGTTTGATGTGTTGTACCATGAGAAGAGCAATTTCCCCCTTTGACCTCAAAATCAAAAAAAAAATCAACATAATGGTAAAATGTGCAAGTTGTAAAATGACTATCTACGGGTTGGCAACTTGGAGGAAACATGGAATAGCAGTATTTAAAAAACACATGCTAGTTTCTGATTCACCATATCACCTTAAGCGCAAGTGAAGAGCATACTTCATAACAAAATGTTCTTTAAATTTTGCTCTATCATTTTTCCTGCTATTAATTCCATCATTAAAAATTCACCAATGTGTTGAGAAAGGTTAAGCTTGTAAAAATTTATCATTTAAAACTAAGCTTTTGGAGGTATAATTCTGCAATGGCTTCAATATAAAAACACATCCCTAAAAATTTTCAATTATATCAGACCTGGGTTGTGCTATTTCTTTTGTTTTCCTGAAACCATTGAGAATATGATAGAAATCCTTCATTGCCAAATTTTTCTAATTTTTTCAACAACACAATTTATTCCTACTTCTACACTTAATCTGGTACATCAGGTTCATTCCCACGTTTACCTAAGAAGCTAGAAAATGCAAATGGTTGCCTATGGGATTTGGCTCTGATTGTGCCAATAACTATTTTTTGGCCTTATAAAAAGGGCACTTGAAGTAAAAGATCTACAAGTAATTTTAAATAGACTTTTTATCTGACCTATAAATCAAAACACTATAGTTTAGACACTCCCCGACAACGGTGCCAAAATGGTGAGCAAAAATTCATGTTCCAAAAAACATTCATTTATCTTCCATAAATTATCAATCCGGTAAGTCCATAAACTTATGAGTGTCACACACAGTATATGCCTACAGTGTTGGGGAATAAATCTGATTATACCTTATTTAGTTTGGTGGGGAGGTTTGTGCAATTGGATTCTGGCCAAACCAAATAAAATAAGTGCAGAAAAATAAAATAATTTACAATGCTAAAAAATAAAGTGCAAAAAAATAGTGGGCCCAATCTCCCATAGATATTCCACCTGACTAGCTACGTAGAGCTTGCTCGACTAAGAGGAGTTGCACTCTTAATAAATTAAACAAAGAATGAAATGAAGAATAATATCTATGTAAATTAATCATTGATCGATTCCCCTATTCATCTAGCCTACGTATTTATATAAAGCGCAGCCAGATCTCGTTACAATAACAAATCAATCTATTTTAATCACATAATGTGATTAGTTACAATTTGTTTCTACATAGATTTTATTCTGCTATTTTAAAGCATGTCCGTTCACCAGAAGGATAAATATAAAAATCCTTAGGTGTACGTAACAAACAAATCTAAATTAATGCATCCTAAAAATAATGCTTTAAGATATTTACAAGGTCAACCGACCAATCGGTTGATAATAGAAATACTTTATTCTATTTAATAATGCATTATCAAAATATCTCCTCTTTGTCTTCACGTGCAACCTCCTCCTTAGCCCCTTGGTCAACCGGTCAAAGCTGACTTGGTAAATCTTGCAAAGTATGGAGGTGTGGAGGCACCTTCTTCATGAGGAAGGCACCTACTTTTGTTGGGTGCCTTCTTCATAAGGAAGGCACCTACTTCTACTGGGCACCTTCCTTATAAGGAAGGCACCTACTTCTGTTGGGTGCCTTCCTTATAAGGAAGGTGCCTACTTCTGCTAGGTGCCATCTTTATAAGGAAGGTGCCTACTTCTGCTAGGCACCTTCCTTGAAGAGGAAGGCACCTGCTTTCATGCCTTAGTATCTGAAAGCAAAAGTATACCTGGTCCAAGTGGATGTAGAATGGAAAACACCATATTAGTACCAACACATGCATTTATACACAGTTTCCACTAAAAACACCAATTAAGCATAATACTAGATTTTTTATCAATTATATGCATAAGTTATATAAAAATACATCTCACATGCTAATTAAACCAGCAATGATGCCCTTAATAGTGTATATAAAATGAGCATTTCTGGTGCTCATCATAGAAAAATAAGCTAACTAATGCCACACAAAAATACAAGGATGCTTTAACCTTGCATACACTATGGTGAGAGATGATTGGTGGTCTAGGTATGGGGGAACATAATCCTTGGTAACATGAGGCTCTTAACCTCCCATGACTTACCTTACCGTTGGTTATGGGTTTTTGGAACCAATACCTAGGTATCAAGTATCAAGTTTGAGATATATTGGGAGAATTCACACACCCAAGTGTGTACTCTCTGCTCTCTTTGGAGGCTCATCGGTGCACTAGTGAACCTTTTGTGGTTTGTCTTGAGATGGTTTTTCAGGGCATTTTTGCTTTGAGATTTATTCAAAGATGACAATTACCTACCATACAAAAACAAACTACAATTTTTTTAGAATATGATTAAGCTAATGCTTGGTGAGGGTCCCACCAGGTGTTCCTGAATGAAAGCAAAAAAATGATGCTATAACTCTTCATTCAAAACTATAGAATCCATTGCATTTTTTATTGAAATCATAAAATGGGGTTACATATTGATATCCTTTTTACAAATGTTTCCCTGAAGGCTGCAATGGGGTCTTCCCTAAGGAAGCCCTTTTTTTGTATGTGTACAAAGGTAGTAGGATATGTCTTCTTTGTGTTCCTCAGTGCAGGTGGGCTTATTTCTCATGTGCCACCACTTGTTGGATGTGTTCTTTGTACCTATTAAACCTATAAAATCTTGTTAGTGTGTTGAGGGGTCTGCATCAGTCAAACCTTGTGGTTATGAAGACAAAAAGACTCTTAAAAAAGCTTAAAACATGAAATTAACTGCTAAAAATAGCATAAAAACACTAAATTAACCCATACTTACCTTTTATAATGATTCTGGTGCTAGTAGCATAGGTTTGCATGAGGTCATGTGATCCTGTTGTGAACCAAGTGGTTCGTACGGGGTCGTGTAAACCTATATTTTCTAGATCAAATCTGCAAGATGACATTCCTGGTTGTCCTGGAGTAGTTGCTTCTTTGATTTTTTCATGGGTCACCTTTAGAAAGTGCCCTTTTTGTGGGGTTATTGACCTATCTCAATCACAAGGAAACTAGATAAAAGCGATAAATCAATTACGATGTTTTTATGATGGCTATGTAATGGATACGATATGGATGCAATGGCTGTAGTGATTTCGGTAGAGTTTCGATAAGAAAAATTTGGTTGTTAAATGGTGAAAAAGACCTTCTATTTATAGACTTTGGCCAAGGTGAGAGGGAGGGGATGAGGTGTCCCCTATGAGGTGTCAATTTTGAGGTGTCCACCTAAGAGGTGTCCCTTAAGGTGTCCTGGTTCATAAATGAGGTTGGGTGAGAGAATCCCTCACCCATACACAAATAATGATGAATTTGCTAAAAATATCTATTAGGCATTAATGAACACCTTTTGGAAATATCTTTTAATTAAAAATTACTTCTTTTGTCCAAAATTCTCCATCTTTCATTTATGACCCAGGGGAGTGGGAGGTGGAGAAATATCTAGATGAGAGGTTCCAAGGCTAGGATAGTCTAGAATAGGTGAGGTGGAAGGCTAGGCTAGTCAAAGTAGACTAGGTGAGGCGACATGCTTAGCTTAAATCAATATTAGATCTAATTAAGCATGTGATTAGCCATAAAGTATACTTTGACCAAAATTGTTGAATTTTTTAGCATAAAGTGATTTTTTACCATGGTGAGTAATTCAACCTTGGTTGAGTTGGGAATGAGGTCGCATGAGGACCCAGGATTAAACATAGGAAGGGGCTTAGCTAGCCCAAAGGGGCGAAGGGTGATGAATAGTGATTTTGATGAATGAATAGTGTTTTTAGCTAATTTATGTAATTTTAAAGGGTTTTGCAAATTGATTGACAGTGGAAATGGTAAGAGGGACAATGTGCAACTTTTGGGTGTCTACACTACCTTTTCCCCTTCACTCACAAAGGGTAAATCCACATTCACCATAAATCTTCTCATAGGGTCTGATCCATTCTATACACACACACCTCGGGTGAGGCCTTTGCCACATTATTTGGTGAAGACCACCCACTCATTTCCCATTCACCTCCACCTAATCCACCTTATATGTTCTGTGATCATGTTATCTATACAACTCTAGGACATCCCCCTCCTTTCTTCACCATTGATGAGGAGACTCTACCCACTTCTCCTATTCATCCACTTTCTTCTCAATCTCTTTTTGATAATGACTCCTCTTTGTTAAACCACACTCATCCTAAGGTTGCATCATTTATCCCTACCATAGGGATGATTTCAGATCTCTCATCTTCCACATCAAGCACTCAATTTCCATCCTCTCAAGCTACATCACAACCACCTTCTCACTTACAATAATTTCTATATCAGACACATCAACACACACCATCACCCTCATCTGGTGAGACCACTTTCACCATAGGCCCCCACCTTGGAAGCCCCTATTCCTTCCTCTTAATTTCCTCCATCTACATTTCCTCTTCCTGGGATGTATGGTGTGTCACCTTCCATTCCACTTCCATCTTCATCCACACCCATATTCTGAATCCCTCCACCACCTCCATTTTGATCTCCAGCTCCTGGTTTCTTCCCTACCTATGATCCATGACCTATATATTATCCTAATAATCCTCCAATCTATCCAACTCCACATAACTCTTCTACTCATCATTATCCTAGCCAGATGTAGGTATTATCTTTGGACACCTCATCTCACCCACCATTGGCATTATTTGTCCAGACACCATTTCCTCCACTTTATAATCCTGCTCCTACATTTTTTATGACACCTACTACTTGGTAATCATCTCCCATGATCCAAACATTACAACAAATGCCTCTTCATTAGATACCAGTTCAGTAATCACAAATCCTACAACTACAATATTACTACCCCTAGTAGATGCCTGTTTCACAATAGGGTATCCCATCAGCTTCATCATCCTATGCTATCTAGCAGCCTCACTTATAGGTACAATCACCATATGTTCCACCACCACATTGGGGGGAAAAAAACTCTAGTATCCACCACATTATTAGGCTCCACCTGCCCCTACACAATCCTCTACACCCTTAACACCCGAGCTTTAACTTCTACAAGATGAAATTAAAATTCTCACCCTCCTTACAACTGATTATATGCCATAAAATCCCACATACAATGAGCTCTATAATTATCCAGTTCACCCATCAGTCCCAATTCCTCCATACCCTTATTACTTCGAGATCCAAAGTTCAATAAGTATAAATGGAAAGATGATCCCTGTGAACATGTTAGCAATTATCGCTCAGCTTGCTATCAGATTCATAGTTGCAACCCCCTCATATTATGTACCTTCTCCCTCTCTCTTGGGGTACAAACCCTTGATTGGTAGGACATGCTCCAGTGCCATAGCCTGTACACCTTTGAACAACTGGCCAATTACTTCCTAGAATATTTCTCTATCAACATAAAAAATAAAACCAACTTATCTAATGTCTACGTCTTATGACAAGCAAATGAAAAACCAGTCATAGATTTGGTTTCATAGTGGATATCGATCATTCACAACCTAGCTCATAGCTTCCCATCCATTGAACTCGTTACACTATTTACCAAAAGTTATCATAAACACATCTCTATACCTTTTCAACTCCATCAAATTTGCACATTTGATGAAGCTATTGCTCAGGTAAAATTTATCAAGGACATCAAAATCCAATATGGTAAAATCAAAATTTAGCAGAGGCCATATTACACTTCAAATTACTACTTCAATTACAATGTTTCGAATCAACCCTTCTTTAAATTACCACAAACCAATCAAGTGGTAGTAGCTTCTCTAGATTCTTCATCAATATTACAACCTCCTCTTGTACAACAATAATTGTTCTAGACTACTGCACCTCCTCCATCTAATTTGTAATGAGATCATGGCCCCCATCCTCCACATTGACATCACAATTGGACTTCACTTTCTAAGCCTCTACCTACTTTATTATAGAGGTTGTTTGATGATAGTCATGTCACATTATTGGAAATTTGACCCATAGATCCAGCTCGAGCCAACCCTTGTGGGCACATCAAACATGACTTTTATGTTTACCATCACCAGCATGGCCATGATATCTATTCTTATCATACCTTTAATGACTTAGTCAAGGATCTTATTGATCATGGCACTATTCAAGTTTCAAATCCCATCACACCATAAAATAAAAATTTGGGTAATTATCATAACCCATTACCTGAACATGGGGGGACTAATCCTCACAAGACTCAACCCACTCAACAATCCCAATCAAGGTAGGTCAATCATGTCCACCGCAATCCTCCTTCCCACAAAGTGGTTGGCATGATTAGCATCACTACTCACAATCAACACTATTCGCCACATCAGGTTATTCCCATTCCTCCACTTCCACCATCATCCACTTCCACTTTTCACCTTCCTCCTACATAACATTCTTTTTTGTTATGTTGTATTTATCATTCTTCCTTCCCTTACATCTTCTCCTTCTCCCTTACTTCTTCAATTTCCATTTTTTCTTTTCCATAATAATCCATCAACCATTTCACTAATCAGGTCAATTCTCCCTTTCAAAAGGCTTGAAATTGCACATTCATAAAATCCATAAGAAATGTCAACTTTGACCCAAAATTTCCCCATAAAATCATCTATGATTTTTCCAAAACATTCACCATTGGATCAGGATCAAAAATAGCTTTCAAATGGTATAAGTTTTGTCTAATTCTAAAATTGTTTGGTCCCCAAAACTACCAAAACACTGTGCAAGGGTCAAACAATCCAATTCGTAGGTCAACCTATGAACTCAGGTCCAATTCACAAGTCAACCTACAAACTCAAGTCCAATTCACAGGTCAACCTATGCAAGCTGCCCTGTGAACCCTAAATGTTTTGTTCCATTATTCATGTTATGCATAACTATGGCCCTGTATAACACCCATTTGCCTTTTCTACCATTCATCACATCTCATTGTTCATAATTTTTCAATCACATCTTCATCATTCCACCATTCATTTCATCAACCTTCTACAATGGTTTTATCCATTTGTTCTACATATTTCACAACTAGGGAAGTTTCTCATCTCCTTCCAATCCATCATTCACAATTTGGAGGAGTTTATCTCTTTCCACCACACTCTCTACATCTAGGAAAGTTTCACTTTCATCCTATCATTCAAAACTGAGGCAAACTCATCCTCTCCCCAATCCATCATTCAAAATTGGGGCTAAATTCACCCTCTTCCCCAATCCATAATTCAAAATTGGGGAAACTTCATATTTTCCCAAACCATCATTTACAATTGGGGCCAACTTCATCTTCTACCCATCCATTATTTAAAATTGGGGTAAATTTCATCCTCTCCCCATACATCATTCAAAATTTGGGCAACTTAATCCTCTCCCCATACATCATTCAAAACTGGGGTAACTTCATCCTCTCCCTAATCCATTATTTAAAATTAGGGTCAACTTCATCTTCTCTCCAGTCTATCATTTAAAATTAGGGGTAATTTTATCTTCCCCCAATCCACCATTCAAAACTAGGGGTAATTTCATCTTCCCCCAATCCACCATTCAAAATTGGGGGTAATTTCATCTTCACCCAATTCACCATTCAAAAATGGGATAACTTCATATGCTCCCAATCCATCATTCAAAATTGGGGCAACTTCATCTGCTCCCAATCCATAATTCAAAATTTGGGGCAAGTTCACCCTCTTCCCCAATCCATCATTCAATATTGGGGCCACTTCATATTTTCCCAAACCATCATTTACAATTAGGGAAATTTTATCTTCTCCCAATCCATATTTCACAATCAAAGGAAGGTTTTTTTATCTCATTTCACTTCATCATTCACAACTGGCACAATTCATCTCATTTCCACAAAAATATTTATGACTAGGAGAATTTTCTCCCCCTCCTTCTAAATGATTTTGTAATTCAGGGATTGCATTCCCTTTTTAAACAACTTCTATGCTTGGGAGAGGGTTTTCCCTCTTTCCAACCATAGTTTCCTTTCGTGGAGTTAATCCTCCTTGCACATTCGCACTTCATCACCTCTCATCTACTCATGATGGTGCCACCCAACATTGCACTCACAAATAAATCACCATAAATCACATCACATTACTTGATCCTAACAAAAGGCATCCCTTTTTTACAGGTTGCACCCTTTGCCATACATCAAAAATTCATTCAACAACAATAGGTTTTATCATGAACCTCACCCTCATTACATCATAATCAATCATCAGGTTCAAAAAATTGCATCCTTTACCACACCCTCATCAAATCAAATCAATTGCCACATTCAAAAGGTTGCATACTTTTATCAAATATTACATCCTTTGCATTACCATCATCAAATCAAATCAATCGCCAGTTTCAAAAGGTTGCATCCTTTTTCAAAGGTTGTATCCTTTGCCTTGTCCTCATCAAATTAAATCAATCGCTAGGTTCAAAAGGTTGCGTCCTTTTCCTTACCCTCATAAAATCAAATCAATCGCTAGGTTCAAAAGGTTGCACCCTTTTGTCTTACCTTCATCACAATGGTTTTTCCAAAAAATAGGTTTCTCCAAAATCCTCAATAAAATTTTAGAACATTCTTTTTAGAATCTCTTAGCAACCCAGGTTTCTCCAAAATCCTCAACAAAAATTTTGGAACATTCTTTTTAGAATCCTTTAGCAACCCAAGTTTCTCCAAAATCCTCAACAAAAATTTTGGAACATTCTTTTTAGAATCCCTTAGCAACCTAGGTTTATCCAAAATCTACAGCAAAATTTTTGGAGCATTCTTTTTAGAATCCCTTAGCAACCCAGGTTTCTTCAAAATCCTTAGTAAAAATATTGGAACGTTCTTTTTAGAATCTCTTAGTGAAACTAGGTTTCTCCAAAAACCTCAAAAACAAAATTGGATAGCTTTGTCCAAAAACCTCAACAAAATTTGGATAGGTTTGTCCAAAAACCTTTGAAATTTTTTGGATAGGTTTGTCCAAAAACCTTAACAAAAATAGCCTAGCCTAGCATAGCATACTCTTTGCCTAGAATAGACATAGCGTTCACATGGTCCAATTTAGTCTAGCCTAGCAATTTTTCACTTCTTGGTCCTCACACAAATTTTTCTTCAAGGGGAAACTTTCCTTTGAATAACACAAGCTTATACTAAGAGGGGGGGAATAGTATAAGAACAATTTTAACTTTTCTTTCTCAAATAATATTATCCAATATTATCAATGGCAATATCAAAAATAGTAACCAAATCAATACACAAAACATCACACACAATAGAGACACCAATTTAATGTGGATCACCCAATGTGGGCTACGTCCATGGAGAAAATCTTTCACTAAAATTTTCTCAATAAATCTCTTGGGAATACTTCCATATTACAATTTTTATGGACCTCCATCCAAAGGAGACACCAATCCCCTAGTCAAGTTCATGGATACCTATCCACAGGAGACACCAATCCCATTAGCTGGTTTGTGGATCTCTCTATAGGATAAATCCTTCTCCTATGCTTTGGCTAGTGATCCTTTATAATACTACTTCCTCCACTACACTGGCTTGTGGATATCTCTCCATAGAAGACTCATGTCCTCACTCAAAAGACCTCTATCCTCACTATCCTAGCTAATGGATCTCTATCCACTAGAGACTATTATCATCTGCTCTGTCACCTCCAAAGCTTGCTCTCAGCTCTACTCAATCTTTATCTCAAATATGTACTAAACATAGTCCTAAGGTCTAGCACAAATCTGCTTAATCTCTATCTCAAATATGCACTAAACATAGTCCTTTAGTCTAGCACAAATTTGCTCAATATCTGTATCAAATTTACACTAAACATAGTCCTTCGATCTAGCACAAATCTGCTCAATCTCTGTCTCAAATATGCACTAAACATAGTCCATCGATCTAGCACAAATCTATTCAATATCTGTCTCTGATCTGGCATAAATCTGCCCTTAAATCTATACCAAATTTTGTCCTTAAATCTATCCTCAAGCCTTAACACAAAGCCTGATCCAATCACCAATAAACTCTGCTAGATCTATCCCAAACCTTAACTCAAGGTTTGAACAAATCAATCAACCAACTCTGCTCTCAAATCTTCTCAAAGACTTGCCTCAAATCTATCCACTAGTTATCTGAAGAACTTTCTCAATATGCTCAACAAGTCTTCACTACGACTTACCTCAAATTTGTCCAACAAGTCCTCATAATAACTTGTCCAATCTAACTGTAAGATTCCACAAAAGCTCACACAAATCTATCCACGAGTCTTCACTAAGACTTATCTCAAAACTACTCAACAAGTCCTCTTTAGAGCTTATACAAATTTAATTGTAAGATTCCATAAAAGCTCACATAAATCTCTCCTTAAGCTTTCACAAAAGCTTACTCAACTCTGTCCTTAAGTCCCCTCTAGGACTTACTCAAATCTATCCACTAGCTTTCACAAAATCTTATTCAAATCAAATGCAAAACTTGCATACAAAACTCAACTCAATCTCTCATAGAAAAATCTCTTCAATCCCACAAAAAAGTTTCACTCAGAATCTTGTTTAACTTACAAAAACATATAGATAATGGTTAGAGACTCAATATGTTTCACACTCACAATATAATCAATCACTCTCAATCTCTTTATCAAATTAGTTTAAAATAAAAAACAATTTACTTCACATAAATTGAACTATCACTCTAACACTTTCAAACAACTATGCTCAATCAACTCCACTCAACCAATCACTCAATGAAACACAACTTGATTAGAAACCCTAAACAAATGTTTCACAATGCTTTCAAAAACTCACACTATGGAACTCAAACCTTGACTCAATATGATTCCAAATTCACATAACAATGATACTCATGATCTTTCACAACCTCTAGTTCAATATAGTTATCAATCTCACATAACAATGATACTCATGATATTAAATTCACATAACAATGATACTCATGATCTCTCACAAACCCTAGTTCAAGATAGTTCTCAATTTCACACAACAAATGATCTCATGAACATTTACCAATCATGCATATGAAAACTCACTCAAACATTTCCAACAATGCTTATCAAACAAACCTTTTCACTCCAACTTTGTATTTCACAATATTCAATCCAACAATATTCCACTCATAAGGATGATATACCCATACCTTTTGTTTGATGGAGATTTGACCTCAAAACCTATCTCAATCACAATCAACCTCTTTGCCAATCTCAAAGGTTAGGTAGCAAAAATCCTTCTCAAAATTTTCCCTCAAAATATATTTCACCATACAAAAATATTAAATCTCATGTACACCTTATAATATCCCTCTTTCATAAAATAAAATATATCTCCTTTTTAATTTTCTCAAAACAAAATTCACTATAATGCTTTTTATCTCCCTTATAAAATTTTAAAATTAAAACCCTTATTTAAATATAGTGCCAAAATGTGTTCTACCTTATAACTCCTTGTTTTAATTATATCCCTATTTGCATCCCCTTAAAAATAACTATGGTAAACTTTAAATAAAATGTGGAGCATACCTTTTTACCAAAGTCACCTTTATTCCAATCAAACAAAAAAATTTTGGCAGCAATTCAAACTCCTGACCTCACAATTCACAATGCCTTCAAATCAACTAACAACCATCTCCTCCACATAATCGGATGAGATTAAGGGATGCATGTATTATATTTATTTTCCCTTTTGACACCTTCATTTTGAAATAAAAAATTCCACCGCAGCGAATCGAACTTCAAACCTCACCGTCTGAAACACCTTTGAATCAACTTGACAACCGACTTCTCTACATCATCGGA
Source organism: Wollemia nobilis (assembly GCA_028583015.1). Classification (NCBI taxonomy): domain Eukaryota; kingdom Viridiplantae; phylum Streptophyta; class Pinopsida; order Araucariales; family Araucariaceae; genus Wollemia; species Wollemia nobilis. The sequence goes on along the minus strand of JAQPPZ010000689.1, from coordinate 3,756,486 downwards.
TGAGACAAAGCAGGGGACCAATCCAAACTTATTGTCTTTCCTCTCAAAATATATTAAAATTTTGTCCTCTTCCCTATTTCAAAAAAACAATGAATCGTGTGTTCACATTTTAAGGAGGGTTTTACCATCGCATTGTGTTTTGAATCTTTCGAAGTTCATGTGGAATGTCAAGAGATGTTACTGCTAGTTTTCCAAGCTCGAGTTTCCATGTTACTATATTTTCGTTGATCGAATTATTCTTTTCTATAACACAGGCGATATATATTTCACCACATTTTTAAAACTTCGAAGGGCACCTTTTTATATATTTTTTATGATGTTTAAATTTAAAACCGTCTCCACGAATGATGTCAGCGCACAACTAAATTTTAAGAAAATTAAGGTCGGTGACCTTTTCTTTAGACTTGGGCCTATAATATAATTTCCAAGCCTTTGGCCCTCACATCATCAATGCACCACTATGTCATTTATTACTTTAATAAGAGACTTTAAAATAACTAAAAATGAAAATATTAAAATATTTAATTTTAAATTATTTAAATATAAATAATTTAAAACTTTAACTCAAATAACTTTTTGTCCCATATATTATAATGCAAATCATTATAATATTATTTCTTTTAAACTTGCTTTCTTTTTGCACATAGTCTTCAACCTTGGTCTTCAACCTTTCCTTGTCGTGCTTTCATGGCCCATGCCATTTTGACATCAATGACAATCTGTTATACTCAAATTTCCAACAATATCCCCCTTTGTCATTGATGGCAACAACTTTCCAAAATACTTGATTTTAAATCTGCTCCCCCTGAGAAACTACTCCCCCTAACTGAATGCTCTCCCCCTAACTCAAATCTCTCCCCCTTTGACATCAATGGCAAAGGGCCACCTTTGGGGTTTGGGGCTAAATATGAGACTCTTAGCTTAGCCCCTCCCCCACCTCCTCTCTTTGAGGTGGTTAATTTTGGGGTGGGAGTATCTCTACTCCCAACATACATTGATCCTCTCCTTTCTCATATTTATTTTTCCATACCTTTGAGGTCATACCTTTTGAACCTTTTGAGAATCCTCTTTCTTGCTTGTCCTTGGAAGTTTTGGAAATTTTGTTTTACACCACCTTGTTGTATGCCCAACATTATTACACTTATAACATTGAATGTTGTGATTCCTTAAAGGTGCAAATGTCTTGTAGTTCCTCCTGGTGAAGCCATATCCTTTCCTATCATGAACCCTGCAATTTTTTGCCTTATGACCAAACTGATTACAAGAGTAGCAATACCCTTGAAAGAGTTGTCTATTTCTGAAATTTCCATATTCCTGTCTTTCATGTGTCCTACACTGTGTAGCCTTGTGCCCAAACCTATGATATGAGAAGCAACGTCCATTAAAGAACCCTTGCCTTGACCCCATTGGTCTCTTAGTCTCTTCTACCATGTATTGTTTCCTGTTTCTCACTTGTGCATTGTTCCCTTCCTTGTTGAACCTTCTATTGTCCAACTTATCCTCAGAAGTCTCAATTTCTCTTTCACTCTCTTCTTTTGAAGCTTCTTCCTTTTTGGTGCTTGATCTTGACTCTCCTTTTTTTGCTTCCTGTTTCCCTTGTTCTTCTTCAAAACTAAGTCCTATTTTGGTGACTGATGATCTTTGTGCATTGATAATACTATCCAAGGTCTTTGAATTTTTCTCAAACTTGTGTAGCTTGTCCTTAGAGTCTTTCAATTCCATCCTTAGTGAAACTATCTCATGTTCTAATCTTTCACACTCTAGATATTTTATCTTTAATTTTTTAGCCATACCTTCTTCAATTTTTCTTGCCTCTTCAACCTTAATTTTGAAGTTAGTGAGCTCTTGTAGAAACTTTGCTTTTGCTTTCTCATCTTCTTGAGCTTGAAACCTTAATCTTGAGTTCTCCCTTTTTAATTCTTCAAGATCAACAATAAGTCTTTCACATTCTAGCTCTTTTACCTTTGATTGTTCAACCATACCTTTTTCAACTCTCCTTGCCTTTTCAACCTTATATTTCAAGTCAGAGAGATCTTGTAGAAGCCTTTTATTACATTTCTCATCCTCTTGTATTTGAGCCTTTAATTCTAAGTTCTCCCTTTTCAACTCAACAAGTTCCTTAAGAGTGGCTTCCTCCTTTTCTTTTTCTAAATCTTCCTCTTCTTTCTTTTCTTGATTTTCTAATTTTTCTCTTTTCTTTGGTCTTCAATAGGAGCATCTCCTTTCTTCTATTGTAGAAAGTAGAGTTTCTTCTTCATACCTATTTTTATTGTGCTTGTTTTCCTTGAGTTCCATTTCATCTTCACTGCTACTAAACCCATTGCAATAACCTGCATCATGATCGAGTTGACCACAAACAAAACATTCTTCACCATCTTGTGGACAATAAGTTGCATGGTGACCTATCTTCCTACATATGGTACAAAATTTTATCAATTTAGCCTCTTCTCCACTGCTTGATTCATCTCTTGAATCTATTTCCACTTCTCCTCTTAGAAAACAATCTCTTTGAAAACAAAATCAAATTCATCTTCCTTTTCTTTCATGACCATGTGTGTTCTTTTCATTTTAGATCTCATGGTTCTACTTTTTCCTTTCTTTGCCATGTGTGTTCTTGTAAGATATTTCTTCAAGTTGTTAGACCTTTTTTGAAGGAACCCGCTCTGATACCAATTGAAGAACACAAGCTTATACTGAGAGGGGAAGGTGAATAGTATAAGACCATTTTTTACTTTTCTTTCCCAAATAATATTATCCAATATTATCAATGGCAATATCAACAAAAGTAACCAAAGAAATGCATAAATCATCACACACAATAGAGACACCAATTTAACGTGGTTCACCCAATGTGGGCTATGCCCATGGAGAAAATATTTCACTAAAAATTTCTCAACAAATATCTTGGGAATCCTTCCCTATTACAATTTTTATGGACCTCTATCCAAAGGAGACACCAATCCCCTAATCTAGTTCATGGATACCTATCCACAGGAGACACCAATCCCCTCAACTGGTTCGTGGATCTCTATCCATAGGAGAACTCCTTCTCCTCTGCTCTAGCTGGTGATCCTCTAGAAGACTACTACCTCTATTGCACTAGCTTGTGGATCTCTCTCCACTGAAGACTCTTGTCCTCACTCAAAAGACCTATGTCCTCACTACCTTGGCTAATGGATCTCTATCCAATGGAGACTACTATCCTCTGCTTTATCACCTCTAAATATTGCTATCAGCTCTGCTCAATCTCTATCTCAAATTTGTACTAAAAATAGTCCTTTGGTCTAGCACAAATCTACTCAATCTCTATCTCAAATCTACACTAAACATAGTCCTTCGATCTAGCACAAATCTGCTCAATATCTGTCTCAAATATATACTAAACATAGTCCTTTGGTCTAGCACAAATATGCTCAATATATGTCTCTAATCTGGCACAAATCTGCTCTCAAATTTACACCAAATTCTATCCTCAAATATATCCTCAAACCTTAACACAAATCTTGATCCAATCACTAATCAACTCTACTAGATCTACCCCAAACCTTAACTCAAGGTTTGAACAAATCAATCAATCAACTCTGCTCTCAAGTCTTCTCAAATACTTACCTCAAATCTGCCCAAAAGTCCTCTCAAGAACTTGCTCAATCTACTCAACAAGTCTCCACTAAGACTTACCTCAAATCTGTCCAAAAATTCCTCACAAGAACTTATCCAATTTGATTGTAAGCTTCCACAAAAGCTCACACAAATCTATCCACAAGTATTCACTAAGACTTACCTCAAAACTGCTCAACAAGTCCTCTCTAGAACTTGTCCAAATTTGATTGTAAGCTTCCATAAAAGCTCACACAAATCTCTCCTTAATATTTCACAAAATCTTACTCAACTCTATCCTTAAGTCCCCTCTAGGACTTACTCAAATCTATCCACTAGCTTTCACAAAATATTATTGAAATCAATTGCAAAACTTGCATACAAAACTCAACTCAATCTCTCATAGAAAAATCTCTTCAATCACACAAACAAGTTTCACTCAGAATCTTGTTTAACTTACAAAAACATATAGAGAATGGTTAGAGACTCAATATGTTTCACACTCACAAAACACTCAATCACTTCCAATATCTCTTCTCAAATAAATTTAGAATAAAGAACAATTTGTTTCACAAAACTTGAACTATCACTCCAACACTTCCAATCAACTATGCTCAATCAACTCCACTCAACCAATCACTCAATGAAACACAACTTGCTTACAAACCCTAAACAAGTGTTTCACAATGCTTTCAAAAACTCACACTATGGAACTCAAACCTTGACTCAAGATGATTCCAAATTCACATAACAATGATACTCATGATCTTTCACAAACCCTAGTTCAAATATAGTTCTCAAATAACTCACATAACAATGATACTCATGATCTCTCACAAACCCTAGTTCAAGATAGTTCTCAATTTCACATTCAAATAATCTCACGAACATTCACCAATCATGCATATGAAAACTCACTCAAACATTTCCAACAATGCTTATCAAACAAAACCTTTTCACTCCAACTTTGCATTTCACAATATTCAACCAACAATATTTCACTCACAAGGATGATATGCCCATACCTTTTGTTTGATGGATATTTGACCTCAAAACCTGTCTCAATCACAATCAACCTCTTTGCCAATCTCAAAGGTTAGGTAGCAAAAATCCTTCTCAAAATTTTACCTCAAATATTTCCCTCAAAATTATTTCACCATACAAAAATATCAAATCTCATGTACACCTTATAATCTCCCTCTTTCATAAAATAAAATATATCTCCTTTTTAATTTTCTCAAAACAAAATTCACTATAATGCTTTTTATCTCCCTTATAAAATTTCAAAAGGAAAAACCCTTATTTAAATATAGTGCCAAAAATTTGTTCTACCTTATAACTCCTTGTTTTAATTATATCCCTACTTGCATCCCCTTAAAAACAACTATGGTAAACTTTAAATAAAATGTGGAGCATACCTTTTTACCAAAGTCACCTTTATTCCAATCAAACAAAAACTTTTCGATGGCAATTCGAACTCCTGACCTCACAATTCACAACATCTTCAATTCAACTAACATCCATCTCCTCCACATAATCAGATGAGATTAAGGGATGCATGTAATATATTTATTTTCCCTTTTCATACTTTCATTTTGAAATAAAAAATTCCGCTGCAGTGAATCGAACTTTAGACCTCACCATCTGCAACACCTTTGCATCAACTTGACAACTGACTACTCTACATCATCGGATGAGAAAAAGCAGGGGACCAATCCAAACTTATTGTCTTTCCTCTAAAATATATTAAAATTTTGTCCTCTTTCTTGCTGCTGAAAAATGATGAATCACATGGTCAAAGTTTAATGAGGGTTTTACCGTTGCGTCGTGTTTTGAATCTTTTGAAGTTCATGCGGAATGTCAAGAGATGCTACCGCTAGTTTTCCGAGATTGAGTTTTGATGTTACTATTTTTTCTCCAATAAAATTATTCTTTTCTATAGCACAGATGATATATCTTTCATCACATTTTTAAAACTTCGAAGGGCACCTTTTTATATAAATGTTATGATGTTTAAATTTAAAACCATCTCCACGAACGATATCAGAGCGCAACTAAATTTTAATAAAATTAAGGTCAATGACCTTTTATTTAGACTCGGGCCCATAATATAATTTCCAAGCCTTTGGACCTCACATCGTCAGCGCACCACTATGTCTTTTATTACTTTAATAAAAGACTTTAAAATAACTTTAAATTAAAATATTAAAATATTTAATTTTAAATTATTTAAATATAAATAATTTAAATATTAAATAATTTAAACACTTTAACTCAAATAACTTTTTGTCCCATATATTATAATGTAAATAATTATAATATTATTTCTTTTAAACTTGCTTTCTTTTTGCACATAGTCTTCAACCTTTCCTTGTCGTGCTCTTATGACCCATGCCATTTTGACATCAATGACAATCTATTATACTCAAATTTCCAACATCCTTGCTTGTACATTCTTGTACATTCGACATCGAACACAACAAACATCCAAAATAAAAATGAAAACAAAAATGCAAATAAATCAAAACCATCCATTGGCAATGTATCTTGCATTTCATTTTTCTCTTCCATCATAATCATCTACATCCATCAATCACGTTGATGACCACAAAATATTGGCATCCAGTTTGACTATTTCATGCATCCATACACACCTTTTGGATTGGTTTTGTACATGAAACCCACATTTTAGGTACACCTTATTGCATCTATTTGTCCCACTCACTTTACATTGTCAAAATACATTAGTTGCATCCTCTTATACATTTTTAGGTATTTTTTTGCATCATGTTGACATCACCCCTAGTCATGTTCTTTGTCCTCCTTGTACATAAGCATTCCATTGCTCGTATACATCACAACATCGACTCTATTATTAGTTGCATGTTTACAATAAGTATTTCTATTGCTCAACCATTCATGGTTAGTTTAATCAACCTATATCAAACGTCATCAAAATCTCCAGGATTTCAATATTTTCTCTTGTTGAACCGAGTTCGTTCATAGACCACTCACACTACATATTAAATAAATTTTGAGTCTAGGAAGGATAACACCTTGTGTAAGCCTCACCATGTAGAAAATGGTTTTCCCTACTCACCCTATCATTTGCATGATCAAAATACAACCTGGGGATAAACAAAGGGACAAACATAAGAAAAAATAAAAAATGGGGAAAAAAAAAAGCCAACGACCACAAAAAAAAAAAAAAGAGCATCACAAAAAAAATAAAATAAAAATGAAGAGGGGCATAAAACAAAAGGAAAAGCTTCCAAGAGTACTACCACTATGCTTGAATCCCTTTGGTCCTTCGGTTTAACATAACATCACGGGATGATTTCCATCGCCAACAATATGTTCCAAGAGCTTGCTTTCCAATGGAATAGTCTTACAAGTGGCAACACATCTATCACATTAGTGACCTTATCTTGTACAGATCATTGTGCACTTGTGGATGAGCTAGCTACTTTGGCTAAGTTTACAATGAGTGAATCCTACCTCCCTCAAAATGGATAAATGAACATCATGTGCACACAGGTCCATGAGCGATTCAACCTTAATTATGATAGTTAATATATCTTCATGATATTGCTTGAATAGATCAATTTTATTCTTCATATTATGTCATTTGAGCTCTCAGAAACTCTTTTAAACATTCATTATGCTTGAGAATTAGGGTCGTGTAGCATCATCACTGACTTTGTTTATCACATACATCTTCTCAATCACACTTGCATTTCTCATTCACCACATCAACTCATGATTTATTACATTTCTTTCATGTGCATATTGTACACCTTAGTTTGTACACCCCATGTTTTTCTTGTTTCATGTTCTAGTCATTGGTCAGTGTACTTATTCCTTTGTTTATGATTACCCATGATAAGTAATATGGTATCCACACAAGGTGGAGTACCCTCCATTTTTCTACATTCTTATATCTTGCATATACATAGGTTATTACATATAACCTCTACACATCATCATTCATACATACTCATGTTTAGTTAGGTTCATCATACCTAGCACACATCATTCATATCAAACACATTTCACTACATGTACACATGACATACACGTAAAATCACACACATTGTATGTAGGCACAACACAAAATCATCATGTGCACCCTTCACAAGGATTGAAATTGTGCATTCATCACTTCTAAAATTAGGGTCATATTTGGCCTACATTTTCACCTATCAAATCATATCCAAATTATCTAAAGCTTTTACCATTGGATCAAGATCAAAAAGAGCTTTCCAACGGTATATTATTTATCTAATTCTAACATTTTTTGATCCCCCAAACTACTAAAATACTGCACATGGGTCAAACAATCCAATTCACAGGTCACCCTATGAATCACATCTCTAGCCACCATACTCACATTTGTTTCACTCCATCACCTTTCTTCTTTTTTCCTCTTCCTATATGCCTAATTTTCCCTCCCTTTTTTCATTAATTTCCTCTATCAATTGATTCATCACCATCATCACCTGATTTCATTTATCTCATTGTTGATTCCTCGTTTGAGGGGGTATTTATTTCCAAAATCCACTTTGCAAACAATCAAACATCCAAATCATGGATATCACATCTGTCTACAAAATTTTTTGTTGAAGATTATCTTACGATAATAATAATCCAAATCCCAATCAGATATTTGTTAAGTCATGAGATCCATGCACAATATAATAGATGTCATTTTGGCATTCATGTATGTCGAAAGTGATCACATAATGAATGGTACGTTTAAATAATCCATGCCACTCATATCAAATGGTTTGAAAAGTATCACCATGTACTCATTAATCAATTCAAAGCAAAAATTTGAAATAGAAATTTGTTCTATTCATGTTTATACCATATTGCATTGGTCACAAAATCAAAGCAGTCATAAGCTGCCCTCACAAGCAATCAATACGATATTGTAAAATATTGTACAAAATCAAAAAATCATCACATTGCATCCACAGTCATCCATTTGCATTCATCATCCACATTTTACATTTTACTTCTCTTCTTCTTCCCCCTTCTCTTTTCTTGGCTATCGATCAATGTTGTATGGTCACACTTCAAGTGACTACATACCTTTGATTAGATCCCATTATTTTCCCTTCTTCTTCCTCCTCTTTTCTTGGCTATCGATCAATGTTGTATGGTCATGCTTCGAGGGGCTACATACCTTTGATTAGATCCCATTATTTTCATTTCTTCTCTTGGCTATCGATCAATGTTGTATGGTCATGGTTCGAGTTACTACATACCTTTGATTAGACCCTCTTATTTTCCCTTATTTTTTCCCTCTTTCCTCCTTTGGTTCACACACATTCCACTTCCTTCTCACATAATATTTTTGCACTAAACTATGTTCCACATAGCCTAGTACAAAAATGGAGTAAATGTAGACACCCAAAAGTTGCACATTCTTTCTTCTAGGTATTCATAGACCATCATAGATTACTTTAGCCATTTTTAGGCCACCTTAGTCATCTGTAGGTTCCTAAACCTACAAAACTAGGTAAAACATCTCCAAAATACTTCCTACCCACTTGGAATCCACCTACTAGCCCTCTAAGGCCACTTAAGCCCTTTTCTACACCCAATTAGGACCCCATGGGACCATTCCCTACTTAAAAGCCTAATTAGGTTAATTAACATTCTAATTCATCATTGAATTTCACTTAAATGCACTTTTTCACTTAAGTGAGTTTAATTAGGGTCCTAAGTCAAATTAGCCCTAAACACACTTCCACACATGTGTGCACCATGAGGTTAGTTTTAGATATTTCCAAAAGCCCTAACTAAACCCTAACTTAACCTAGGACTTAGCTAACCCTAGCTAACCCTAACTCTTCCTCACACATGTGTGAGGAGGAGATATTTCTCTAAGGCATGTGGGCTTGACACCTATTCAAACCCTAACCTAACTCCAACATGGAGTAACTCCAAGGGTTGGTTTATCTAACCCCCTCTCCTGACCTCATATTTTTATATTAATGAAGGGTTCTCCCTCTAATTTTACCTCTCTCTCACATTTTAGTAACCTTACAGAAACTTTGCTGGAATCGTGCCAGAATCACATCTAGCAATTCCACACTGTACAAGCAATAAAGGACAACTTTAGACATCCATCTGGATAGAAATTTTGGTCCCACAGTCAAAAAAAGTCCAATTCACCCCCTGAACTATGAATTCAGGTTCCAATTCACCCCCTAGCATGTTAATTCACCTTACAGTGGTATTACACCAACAAAATCACCAGGTATCATTTGTTTCAGGTTTTTACAGTGTTTTATGAAATTTTTACCATGTTTCAGCATAATTTTATTTCATGTTATTTTGTCTTTTATCAATATGGGGCTTGACTAAGGTAGACCCCCAAACCATCTAACCATCTTTTGTAGGCCTTCAAAAATAGGTGCAAGAGATCACAAAAACCAAAAAACTACAGGTGGGCCACAAGCCCACCTTCACTGAGGAGTCTTGAAAGAAGTCATCAGGATGTTTGATATTCATGAAAAGAATTGGGAGAATCACCTTTGTAACCCATGAAAATTTTGAATGAATAAAAAGCAACGTTCTGAGCATTATATGTGTTTATGTATTTTTTTTGATCAAATGGCATCTTTTGTTTACTTTAGAAATATTATTATAAGTGGTTCTAAACAATGTAAGGTGGTTGATGGGATCTTCCTTTCCTTTATACATTTGAAAATTAGGAGTTTTAAAATCAAGAGTAAAAGGGGGACTAGCTATAAAGGGATATAAGGGTTGGTTGTATAATCATCATAAGATTACATGTGACTAGAAGAAGACCATTAAATTATGACCATTAATTGTTTTAATAACTCTAGCTAATAAGTTAGAGTTTGAAGTTCAACAAAAACTGAATGTGATGTATGTTGAGAGATAAGAAGAATTTTATGATTGACATAAAGAGGTTAATACATTTGGGTATATGTTGTTGAATTTGGCATTTTATGACTTTTTACCAAGGTATTTGAGATAATATGACTAGACGATGAAGGGAAGAGATTGAAATATTAGGATTTTGAGTGAAACCCAAGCTTGCAATTGTGATATTCGAATGAATATTATTGATGTAAGGATTAGAAATTGGGACACTTGATGGTATATCCAGGTTAGATATATAGATTATGCCTACTTGATGAGATATAGGACAACTTAAATTACCTTGTAATAGCTCTACAAGAGAAGGAAAATATTGATGATGTGCCAATAAAAATGGAAGATTTTGCATCTTGGAATCCATGGATGTGTTGATTATAGGAGGATTCGAATCAATAAAATTAGAAGTTGATGCATTAAAGTTTATATTTAAAGATCCAAACGAAGTATCCATTTGATTTAAATATAAAGAGTTTGATCTAGGTTGTTGGAGATAATTTAGGAGAGACACCTAGGTTGTCATTGTCTTCCTTAAGAAAGGATTCCACAAACTCCCTATGATTCTATAATTGGAAAACCATTATTTTTTGCTAATAAAAGATAGGGGTTAGAGAATATAAATATGTAGAAACCTCATCTTCTTCCTTGAAATTAGGGTTCTAAAATATACGTTGGTCATAATAAATTTTTACCAAAGGTTTAGGGTTAATGGTAAATTGATAAGTAGCACTATGGGTTGGGTAGCATCTCTTAGCCATGGATTTGAAAGGAAATAATTCAATTAATTAAGTTTTAAAGTTTATAGATTTTATAAAATAATAAAGAGAAGATGTTTTAGCTACCTTATATATCCTTACCACAATATACTAAATCTAATCTATATACCTTAAGGGCCTTCCTATATACCTAAATCCTCTCTATAAACCTATTGGTATTAAAAAGAAAGTTGATACATGGATTACCAATTATATGTGCAAGTGATCACTTATGTATGTGGTTGAGATTGTACATGAGGATTAATAGTATGCCTCCTTATGACTCCCCTACCCCACTATAATATACTCCTTACTATGTGTAAGTACACATGAGATCCTACCAAGGTGACTGGCTACTTAGGCTATACCCAATATAGCCTAGTAGCTCATACGAAAACCACTCAAATGATCTTATAGACCCTTAGTAGGACTAGAAATTACTTATGTTTTTGTTATATAAATTTAATATGGTCTAATCTAAATAAATAGGATTAATTGTTCTTTATTAAGGTTTGATAAACTTTAGCTTTATTAATGTTTAGCTTGGACAAAGAGGATATTGGGACCTATAGCGGTATTCATATTGGCTTCACCAAAATGTGACAAGAAAAAGGAGAGGATTACAAAGGGTATCCTGGAGGATATTCCATTATTCTCTTACCTTTATGTCACTTTGATATTAGGGATAGTTTGTGTCTAATTTATGTTTGATGGAATAGTTGAATAATACTTATGTTTCTTTAGAGATACTCCTTTGTCTAAGTTTTAACCCTATTCTATCCCTAATACAACAAATAAGGCCTAAAAATAAAATGAATTTTGATTTTGATGAGGAAATAAATGATAATTTCTCTTTCAAGGAAAGGGTGCAAGAAAATATAGCAAACAAGTCCCAGATGAAACTATATGCTCTTTGAATAAATACTAAAGCTAAAAGATAAAGTTGGTCCACTATGTGATTAAGGCTAAACTAGTTCCTTTTTTCCTTTCGTTTATTTACCGATAAAAAACCAATATAATTAGATAGTAAATAAAATTAGATTCCTAAATGCATAAATGAAAATTCTATGGGGTAGAAAAAACTATTTTTTCCATAGATAAAGAAGCATTGGTAGTCCATAGAAGCACTGCCAATGTTTTTGCCTATTAATGACACTTTTGCTTAGCCTAAAAAGTAGGAAAAACCAAATATAATCATTGGTAGAAGAGCCTTTATGAGATTCTATAGAATAGTTTACTCCCTTTAATAACAAGTAGACCCTTGTTTAGATAGATAAAAATGATAGAAATAAAAAATGTATGAAATAAATGCTTAGTGGCAAAAGCACTATAGGGTTTTTAATAGCATTGTAGGCTCTTTTACTTAGTGCTTAAAATTTTTCTCTATGTAAAATAGAGAGTGAAAATACCAATGACATGTAGTTTGGTAGCAGTTTTGCTTCTAAGAGCTGAACAATAAGATTAAATTCAAGATAAGCTAAAGTTGTGATTGCAATGATGGTCTTTGAATTATGAGTATAAAGACACTATCAAATAGTAGAAAACATAGATCTACATGCATGAAATAAATATTAAATAAAAAATAAAATGATAACTGAATGCAAAATACAAGATTAGTTCAAGAATACAAAAATATAAAAGCTTAAATCTATAATATTAAGAAAGACCTAAAAGCAAATAAGGAGAAAGAGCACAACCTAAGTCACAAGGTTAATTTCTCTTTGTTTTTGGAAGCTTATTGAAAGCTTGATAGCTTACTTTTTTACACTCGAATACTTGAGTTTCAAGGCTTGAATACTTGATGCTTGGAGATTTGACTTCTTGAGTGCTTTAGATTGCTTTATTAGAGACTTGTTTAGATTATTAGATGCTTGCAAGAATGCTTGGAGAGAGCTTGCAAGGAAAAATATTTTGAATGCTTATAAATATCCCTTCATAAGATTTTGGTAAATCTTGCCATGCAAAATTATAAATTCCTATCATTCTACATATATATTTTGGTAGAACTTTGTTTCCCTAAAAATATTTATGAAATGGTAACTACAAGGGCTTTCTATATAGGAAGCCATGACTCCTTGAAGGAAAAATTGCATTGAATATGAAAATATTGGATATGGTAAGCATTTAATATAAGATCAAGAAATGATCAATGAAAGAAGATGAGAATGGAAATTCTTGTATTTAGGATTTTGTAGGAGTTATGGTTAGATTTTTGGATATCTGGTTGATTAATGGTGGGTAGCTTGAGAGGGAAAAAAAGCAAAATTTCTTGATTTTGGTTCATGACAGTACAAAACAATAGTGGTTCTTTCATGATGGTGCTTTCATGTTGTGAATATTGGAGATAAAAAAATGGGTATAAAAGGGTTAAAAAGAAAAATTTGAAAAAATGACTATCAAAGTTGTGAAAGCATCATTGGTTTTATCAACCATGCCATCATGCTTTCACTCTTGTAGTAATGAATTATCCAAATTTGGGCACAAGAAAGGATGATTTATTTTGGTTGATTGATGAAGGGTTTGACCAACTTGAATATCATACCTACATGATAAATCATATTTCTACACTCTAAAATCTTACCTTTTGTCTCCTCTTGTCCTTGTACCTTGTAATATTTCTAGATCTGTGTTGTAATACATAGCAACACTAGACCATACTTTAGGAGATATATTAGCATAGTATGATGACAAACATAGAGAACCAACCATATTCTATATTAGTAGGACTTTATGATGGGTTTCATTAATCCTTTCACTTTAATTTATCAATTTGGGTTTGCATCCAAACACTGTATGTACTATAGACATATAAGAGGTACTTTGGTGTGGGATTTTTAGGTTTTTAATATAAAAAAGATACCCAATTTGAATCATTGTAGATACACTCACATGCATATAATAATTATTTTTGTAGAAATTAAAGGAACAAAATTATAACTACTGTATTTCTTCTTCGGGTTTTGATGCAGGAATGGCGACGAAGGCAGGAGCAGCTGATGCAACAAAGTTTTTGGGATCTGCAGGCATTGCTGGTTCTACCGCATTCAGAGTGATCAACGGCCAAAGCATTATCAATCTCATTGTTAAGGGTTCGCTGTCAGGCCCACTCGACGGGAATCTCGGTGAAGACCCTAACGGCGTGGTTAAACCGATGGATGGTGATGGAAGCCGCTCTAAAACCGTTAGGGTTTCTTCCTCTTCTCCTTCCAAAGCACCTCCTTGGTCTTTATCCTTTGCTGACAAAGTTCGGTCTTTGTCCGACGCTTTTTCTTTCCAAACTCCTTTGTCCTTCTCTGTAACGGGCACTGAAGTCTCTTTCCCGCGTGAAGACATGGAGCCACGTATTTTCCAAGAGTCTATCTCTCTCATTGGAAAATTTGTCAGAGCTTGGCCTGATATTGAAACAATCCGCGAGTGGGCTCTATCCAAATGGAAGCTTTCGGGCAACATGGAGTTAGTGGCCTTTCCCAGAGGGTTTTTCATGATAAGGCTGAATAATGCCCTTGACACCCACCGCATCCTCACCGGAGGGCCATGGTTTTTCGGCCGTCATAGCCTGTTTCTGTGGAGATGGGGGGAAGACTTTGACCCCGATACTCAGTCTATCAATATCGCACCGATTTGGGTCAAACTTCATGGGCTCCCCCCCAGTTCTTCTACAACGACGCACTCAAAGGCATCACTCAACCGATTGGAGATATGGTCGCCATCGACCCTGCTACCCGAGCCAGAACCAGAATGACCTATGCTCGAGTTTGTGTCATGGCAAATCTGGACTCGGCTTTGCCTACCTGTATTGGTATCAACTACGGGAGCTACAGGAGACGCCAAGGAGTTGAGTACGAAAACAAGCCCGCTTTTTGCTTGGAGTGCAATACACAGGGCCATCTGCTTTCTCAATGCCCTTCTCGAAAAAAAGAAATCCATAGTGATTCGGGCCGAAATATGGCTACTCAGATCCAGACTTTCTAGAAAAAGGCTCCTGCCCGAGGACATGGCCGATCTGTGGGCCCATCTAAGACCTCTGCTTCAGATCCAGTCAAACCCAACAAGGTAAGCGCTCAGCCTCCTCGCTCTAATCATTTTTCCCCCTTAAATAACCTGCACATTGGAGAGGACATTTTAGATGACCTACCCATAGACCTAACCGTCACGTCCACACCCAATTTGATCCAGTCCCCTTTGTCCAAAGGAAAGTCTGCAATGACTGTTCCAAACTCACCCACCGATTTCGGTCCCTCACACCTTCCTCTTCCCTTCCCGCCCCTCCCCCCTTCCCAGAGCCCCCTTCCCCAACCCCCAGAGTCTGCTGCCCTGTGCTCGCCTCCCCGCTCTTCATCCCCCCAACGACCCGCTTTCCCTGGGGCTGACTCGCTATCCACCGACATCCACCAAACCTCCAGCCCACCGAAGTCACCCAATCCCGCACCCAAAGCAGACGTCAACAAAGACCAGAGGAGGGGACGACCGTCAAATGCAAAAAAACTTTTCAAAGCAGCTGAGATCGAAATGGCTGACGGCACAGTGCCTACCATCTTGGGCCCCATTTCTGACCACTCCAACACAACTCATCAAGACGAGGATGAAGTTAGACCCAAACTAACTCCGTCTCAAGGGAGAGGCAGAGGCCGCAAAGCAAACTCCAAATCGTCTCGATGAAGATCATCTCCTGGAATGTCAGAGGCCTCAATGGGACTGCAAAATAGAGAACTGTTAAAACAGTAAGAAAAAATCTAAAACCAAATATTATGTTCCTTCAAGAATCCAAATTAGATGAGAATAGCAGCATTCAAGTCTGCAAGCTAATCTGGGAAAACAACAACTTTGCCTTTTGTCCCTCCACAGGGGCCTCCGGGGGTCTCCTCTGTTTATGGGACCCGACAACCATTGAAGGGAGAGTTCTTTCAGTCTCAGACAGAACCATCAACATCCTATTTACTAATAAAGTCACTCACCTCCAGTGGATCGCCACCAATGTATATGGACCAAACAGTCCTCTTAACAGAAGACTGTTGTGGGATAACATTTTTGCAATGCGTAATAACTTTGAAGACTTTCCATGGATGTTATGTGGTGATTTTAATTCTCCCCTCCATTTGTATGATAAACAAGGAGGCAATCCGATCACCAGCAGTTGCATAGAAGATTTCAGTGACTTTGTCAACCACAACGAGCTAATGGACATGCCGCTCCAAGGATCCAACTACACATGGAGCAATAGACGATCGAGAATCCAACACATCCAAATCCGGCTAGATAGATTTCTCTTATCCAAAGAACTCATTCCTATTTTTGGCGATGCCAGGCTTCATAGCCACCCAAAAATTGGCTCTGACCACAATCCCTTAATTTTGGATTGTACACGACCCCAAAAAATCTTCAAAACCCCTTTCAGGTTTGAAAATATGTGGCTCACTCATCCAGATATAGGCCGGTGTATTCGCCAATGGTGGCAGCAGGATTTCTGTCCAAACCCTCTCACAAATCTGTTCCTCAAACTGAAAGCGGTCAAACTCAAGCTGAAATGCTGGAACAGGGATGTCTTCGGCAACCTCTTTAGCGAGAAAAAGCATCTGATGGATGAGCTAAAAAGGGTGGAAAATCTGATTCAGGGAGGAGATCTGAGGGCCAAAACTTTCCTTGAAGAAAAGAGCCTCCTCTCAAATTTTCACAATGCCTTGGCTAAGGAAGAGACATATTGGAGGCAAAAATCCAGAAACCTCTGGCTCAAAGAAGGAGACACCAACACGAAGTTTTTCCATGCATCCACCATGCGTCACAGAGGCTCTAATAAAATCACTGAGCTGACCAAGGCAGATGGATCCATTGTCTCTGACATCCAAGCAATCAGACAGGAAGTTGTTTGCCACTTCCAGGAAATCTTAGGACCAAGCACTGGTTGCCATCCCCTCACCTCAAGTTCTCTACTACAGAACATCCCA
Source organism: Wollemia nobilis (assembly GCA_028583015.1). Taxonomy (NCBI): domain Eukaryota; kingdom Viridiplantae; phylum Streptophyta; class Pinopsida; order Araucariales; family Araucariaceae; genus Wollemia; species Wollemia nobilis. The sequence continues at coordinate 3,739,277 of JAQPPZ010000689.1, read as the reverse complement.
AAGATGGTGTCTAACAATGATAATGGAAAATTGCTTGAAAGCTTCACTGAAGATGAGATCAAAGAAGCTCTGTTCGCAATGGAACCTGATAAGGCCCCCGGACCCGATGGCTTCCCACCCCGATTTTTTCAACACTTCTAGGAAATCGTGGGCCAAGATGTCGTTGCTGTAGTTAAATTCTTCCAGAGAGCCAAAAATATGCCGAGAGAGGCCAATTCCACTTTCATTGTTTTAATCCCCAAGTCCAACGATTGCGCTTCCCTTTCTGATTTCAGGTCGATCAGCCTCTGCAGTGTCATTTACAAACTTATCACCAAAGTTATGGCAAATAGGTTGAAAGCCATCCTTCCCTCCATCATCGACCAGTGCCAAGGGAGCTCGGTCAAAGGCAGACTCATCTCGGATGGAGTGATAACCATCCATGAACTGGCCCACTCGGCATCTAAAAATAAAAAACCCAACATGTTCCTCAAGCTTGACATGAACAAGGCTTTTGACCGTGTTTCCTGGAAATTCCTGTTCGAAGTCCTGGAAAAGTTTGGGTTTCACAAAGAATGGATCAAGATGGTTCATGAATGTATCTCGACTGCTTGGTTCTCTGTTCTAATCAATGGCTCACCCGCAGGTTTCTTCCAAAGTTTCAAAGGCATCCGTCAAGGGGACCCTCTGTCTCCCTTTCTCTTCATCATTTTGGCCGAAACCCTTGGAAGAACCCTTTCAACTGCCTATAACAGGGGTCTTATTTTCGGGATCAAACCAGCCTCAACATCCAAAGCCATATCCCATCAACAGTTTGTTGATGACACTATTCTAACCTCTTATGCTTCCGTTCTCGAAGCAAAAATCATTAAGAACATTCTTGATTCTTATGAAGAGGCGGCTGGTCAGAAAGTCAACTACCGTAAAAGCAAGCTGTACTTTCTCAATACCCCCACTCATAGACAAAATAGGATTGCTGAGATCCTTGGGTGCAACATTGGGAGTCTTCCAACTACTTATCTTGGATTACCGCTTTTCCATGGCAGATCTGTCTCGGCTATGTGGAACCCTATTTTAGATCGCCTCAACAAGAAACTAGCGGGGTGGAAAAGCTCAATGCTCAGCCAGGAAGCCAAAGCCACTCTGGTCCAAGCTTGCCTTCAAAGTATCCCCATTTTTTTCTTATCTATCTTCAAAGCTCCAACTACCATCTGCCAAAAAATTGAACAAATTCAACGCAGATTCCTTTGGGTTGGAAACGAAAACAAGAATAAATTTTTGCTAGTCGCCTGGGACAGGGTCTGTTCCAAGAAAAAGGATGGAGGACTCGGATTCAGAGACATCAACCGGATGAACATGGCCCTCATTGCCAAGCAGGCCTGGAGACTTACCATCAATGAAAAAGTCACATGGATTGATATCATTAAAGCTAAGTACCTTCAACAGTTTTCATTTCTTGGAGAGCACAACCTACCTATCGGATCCCATTTCTGGAATGGCGTAATCAAAACAAGGAAAATCATCATGGAAGGCTTAAGGTGGTGTCTAGGAACTGGAATGACCATCCATTTCTGGGATGACCCGTGGATCCGTGATAAACCTCTCAGCCAAGATCCGCATCTTGCAGTGCTCAAGGCGACTACAGAAGCCACCTTTGGAGATAAGGTGTGTCACTTCATTACCCAAGGTCCTACAAGATGTAAATGGAAACACCTGGCTCTTAACGGGCCCAAGCATATCACCGAGGCTCTCAGGCGGTTACAAAACTTGTTGAGGACTTGCATCATCCCGAGCTCACACAAAGATGATTCCATGGTCTGGAACCTTGAAGAATCTAGAAATTTCACTGTCAAATCAGCTTACTACAGTCAAGAAACTCCCACAGATGGATGGGACTTATCAAATCAGGTCTGGGTTCCCAAGATCATTCCCAAGGTCAAATTCTTTTGCTGGTTGGCCACCCAAAATAGAATCCTCACCATAGACAACTTGATAATCAGAGGGTTACTCATTCCCAATTGGTGTATCCTGTGCAAAAATGCCTGTGAGTCAATTTCGCATGTTTTTTTGGAATGTCCCTTCTCTTTAGCAGTTCTCAACCAGGTCCATAACACCTTTGGCATCTCCACAGCCCTCCCACCTTCCATTCCCCTCCTTATTAAGCAATGGCCCCGGCCTTTCAAGAGCAACCAACTAAAATTCATGTGGCAAGCTTGCCTTCACCTTTACCTGTGGCAGATATGGCTCGAGAGAAATGCCAGAATTTTCAAAAATCAAGCCACTGATAAGAAGATTATCATTGTCAAAATCTTGGCCCTATCTACGGAGAATGCCTCTCTTGTTTCTTCTCCAAACCCCCCCTCCTGGCTTAGAATCGGATCTAGCCAAACTTTTCAATCTGTCTAACATCTCTGTTATGCTTCGTAATTCTGTTGACAGGTCTGTCATCAAGTGGGTCTTACCACCTACTGGGTGGCACAAGCTCAATTTCGATGGTGCGGCTAAAGGCAACCCAGGAGCGGCTGGCGGAGGAGGAATTCTCAGAAACCACAGGGGAGAAATAATTTTGGCCTTCGCCCAGAACCTGGGAATTCAATCCAACAATATGGCAGAGGCTCGAGCTCTGTTCCAAAGTTTGATCCTCATGGAAGGGTTGACCATCAATAAACTTATCATCGAAGGAGACTCGTTGCACTGTATCAACTGCCTCAAAGGTACAACTAAGCCTCCCTGGTCCCTAGCTTCGATTTTCCAAGAATGCAAGGCTCTAGTTGGCAATTACCCAGAATTAGTCATTAAGCATCAGTATCGAGAAGGAAACAAAGCTACGGACTGGCTAGCTAATAGGGGAGTCGGCGAATCTGACATTCAAGTGTGGAGAGACTCCTTCCCCATTGGCCTAAGGAATGATCCTACAAGTTTCAATGTTTGCACAATGTGAGCTGTTGCCAGGGGGATTGGTATGGTCTGTTGATGCTCTAATCACCTACGCCACGTTGGCAAATCCCATCCACAAATGTATCCACAAGCATCTCAATAATCTCCAGATTGAGGACAGTTGGAACCCGATCAGTTGGTCTGCACGTTGCCTGTCGACCACGGAGTCTTTCCATGACATTCTCAGGGAGGGTTTGTTCGAAATCAGAGTCAACATCAACTCCTGTGCCCGAAAATCGGACATGTCATGAAATCGCGACACTTCTTGTTTCTCTGCTTGCCTGCCCCTTTTGAATCATGAAAATGCAACATGTCACGATATCACGACACTTTTTCTTTCTTCTCTTTTGGCCGCGAAAATGCAACATGTCACGATATCGCGACACTTTTCTCTTTTGGCCGCGAAAATGCAACATGTCACGATATCGCGACACTTTTTCCTCCTTTGGCCGCGACGATGCAACATGTCGCGATATCGCGACACTTTTTCCTCCTTTGGCCGCGACGATGCAACATGTCGCGATATCGTGACACTTTTTCTCTTTTGGCCGTGACGATGCAACATGTCGCGATATCGCGACACTTTTTCTCTTTTGGCCGCGATGATGCAACATGTCGCGATATCGCGACACTTTTTCTCTTTTGGCCGTGATGATGCAACATGTCGCGATATCGTGACACTTTTTCTCTTTTGGCCGTGACGATGCAACATGTCACGATATCGCGACACTTTTTCTCTTTTGGCTACGACGATGCAACATGTCACGATATCGCGACACTTTTTCCTCCTTTGGCCGCGACGATGCAACATGTCGCGATATCATGACACTTTTTCCTCCTTTGGCCACGATGATGCAACATGTCACGATATCGTGACACTTTTTCTCTTTTGGCCGCGATGATGCAACATGTCGCGATATCGCGACACTTTTTCTCCTTTGGCCACGATGATGCAACATGTCACGATATCGTGACACTTTTTCTCTTTTGGCCTCGACGATGCAACATGTCGCGATATCGCGACACTTTTTCTCTTTTGGCCTCGACGATGCAACATGTCGCGATATCATGACACTTTTTCTCTTTTGGCCGTGACGATGCAACATGTCGCGATATCATGACACTTTTTCTCTTTGGCCGTGATGATGCAACATGTCGCGATATCGCGACACTTTTTCTCCTTTGGCCGCGACGATGCAACATGTCGCGATATCGCGACACCTTTTCCTCCTTTGGCCGCGACGATGCAACATGTCACGATATCGCGACACTTTTTCCTCCTTGCTTTCTCCCTTTGCTTTGGACCGCGAAAATGCAACATGTCACGATATCGCGACACTTTTTTCTCCTTGTGGTGTTTTGCTTTTTCTTTGATCTTTAGCATATGGGCCTCTTCGGTCTTCTTGGAAAACATGCAAAAAAGGTGGGTCCCCAATTTTGGGGTACGTTGTGGAGCAGCCACAACACCTCCAAATGGTGAATTTCTCTGTTTAAGTTTCGCTTTCCCTTTTCTGATTAGCCTCTGGTCATGTTTCCCTTTAGTTAGTTCTTCTAGTTGGTTCCTCTGGGCGCCTTTACCTTAGGTGGCCCCTGCTATTTTCAGGCTTTCTCGTTCTGCTGCCGCCGTTCTTCCCCTTTGCCTCCCTCTTCGGAGGCCCACGACTGTTTTGTACAAGGTTCAGGGACCTTTCAACACCCTTTCAACCAATCAAAAAAAAATTATAACTACTGTACTATAGAAAATTAACCAACATTGAATTTATATCATACATCTAATCAAGACTAAGTTCTTAATGCTAACAATGTCTCAGGTAAAGTGTAAGAAAACATAGAAAATTAGAACAACACTATAACATAAATTTAATCACTAGGTATAAATAAATTTAAAAATAAATTATTCTTTTACTAGATCGAGAGAGTGGACCCTTGTTCCGCACCTGGTGAGAAGAGGAGTTAACTCAAAATTAACTAATTAACACTCATATATTAAAACTATAAAATTGGTTTAATCAAATACTAACCACCACCATTCAGTAATCAATTCCTAGAAAATGACAACATAGATCATAATTATAGATTTTATGATGGTGAAAGGGAAACTGCTTGCAATATCTTGATGCTTCAATCTACCTAGGTATGAAATGTACATCCTAGACTAAATTCAATATTGGATGACCTAGAAATGCTCCTAGATCAACCTCCAAAGAATGTTGACTCCTTGATGTTATTTAGAGGATTAAAATAGAAAAAGGGAAAAAATAAAAAGGGAAACATGGATAGAAATAGTATTGATGGTAACTAAGATTCAGATAGCAACACAAATATTTAGCTAAATGATCGTAAAATAGCTATTGTAAGCAAATCCTAATTGTAGGCCCAAAATGGCCACATCCTTAGAAAAGTTTGAAAATTTATTCTAAGGCTTGAAAAGGGATCCAATCCGTTGAAGATAGAGTGTATTTTGGAGCATCTCAGCACAAAATGCTTTAATCCACTCAAAACTTAGTTCTTTTTTGCAAACATGAGCAAAGTGTTCAACCTCGCCTGATACTTGGTGTATTTTGCAGTGTCTTAGTGTGAGGGTCCCAATCCGTAATCCAACAGAGTCTAGATGATATCCACACCTTTCAAAGTGCAAATTAGTGACTTCACTTCATTTCGTGTGCTCAAGCGACTAAGTGTCAGGAATGCCCCATTCTATGGAGTTCCAAGGTTATTTTAGAGCAGAATGGTGACAAGCTCCATGCCATTGGGAAATAAGGTTAAAATTTCAAGGAGTAAAATGTAGTGGAATAGCACAAAATTCATTTTCCATTACTTCTTCAGCGGATTGGTGACACACTCTATTCTGTAGTCAATCCAAGTCAAAGCTAGTGGAGTGAAAATCGAAGAGCAAATTACAACTTATGTCCTATGTTGTGGATGTGAGAAAGGAATAAAGTATTTTGAAGACTTATTCGAGTGATTGATGATGGGCTATATTCTGCTCAGCAAGTAGTGTATTTTTCATGAGAGCTTCAATCCACTAGTCGAAGCCATCCAAGCTAACATCAACATTATTTTTAGAGTAGATTGGTTATTTGTTCTACCCCTCTTTTCTAAAGTCTAATCACAACCATCCGTGAAGTGTATTAATAAAAAATATTATGCTAATATTTTTATGAATATACAAAGATGAATTCTTGGTGGATGAAGGCCAGTCAGTTCAAGCGGGTAGATGAAGCGTTAGTGGTGCCAAGAACTAAGAACCAAGAACTAAGAACCAAGAACCAAGATAGTTTTAGATCTATGGAAGGATGAAATATTCAAGAATGACGAGTGGTTTAGATTTGGTTTCTAATAGCCTGAAGTCTAACTGCCATTGTCGAACCAGCAAGTTGCAGAGCCGAGTTGCCATGGCATGCGACATCGAGCGAATTTCTTGGACCTTGTAGACCAATGAAATGATGCCACCATAGCTTTTTGCTGATCTGTCATATTTTAAATCCTTGTACTACCCCCCCTAATTTATTTCATTGTAATACTATATATAGAGGTTGAACCCTCGATTTTCAGGGTCAACTCTAGAGTGTTTGCTTGCCCTAATGTGTAATATCTTTTTTGCAAATTAATAGAAGGAGCATTACTCAGATTTTTGACTTAAGATTTATTATCTTTGATATCTTTCATTAAGAGGTTCGAGCTGTGAATTGAATTTCTATCAATGTTGTTATGGTTAGTTCATTCAACCTATATTGGATTACTAGTTGTAAAGTAATTGAAATTTGTTCATAGTTAGATCTGTACTATTGAGAGGTTTATTTATTTGAAGTTTGAATACTAATCTATTCTACTAAATTATATTGTTAGTATCTTAGATTTGTGGCATCGAGCATATTTCTTGGACCCTACAGATGAATGAAATGATGCCATCATAGATTTCTACTGATCTGTCATATTTTAAATCCTTATAATATCTCCCCTATGTTCTTTCATTGTAATAATATAAATAGAGTTTGAACCCTTGATTTTAAGGATTAGCTCTAGAGTGTTTTCTTGCCCTATTGTGTAATATATTTTTTGCAAATTAATGGAAGGATCATTACTCAAAATTTTGACTCAAGATTTATCATCTTTGATATCATTCATTAAGAGGTTTGAGCTATGAATTATATTTCTATCAATGTTTTTATGGTTAGTTCAATCCACCTATATTAGATTACTAGTTGTAAAGCAATTGAAATCTATTCATAGTTATATTTGTGTTGTTGAGAGGTTTATTTCTATGAAGTCTGAATACTAATCTATTATGCTAAATTGGATTATTAGTATCTTATATATATAAATTGCTTTCTTGAAGCACATATCTATTTTTCTTTTATTGTATGAATATTATCTGATTTTAGGTGCTACTAATATTTAGTGTGGGACACTAGAAATAATTTTCTGAAGGTTTTCCCTGTGGATGCCTATGTTGTTAGCCCTATCTAGCCACTGTTAATTCATGTTTTCTTAATTCTAAACCCTTTTCTAACCCTATTTCTTAAAACCATTATTGAGCTTAATTGAGTCAACATTATGTTAGTTGACAAGGAACCAACCTACTCTAGAGGTTGGGCTGAAGTAATCTTTGGTCCATCCAATGTTGATTTCTGAGCTGTAACTAGTAGGTGCAATCCTGGACTAAAAATTGGAAGATAGACAGTTGCAGTATCAAGTTTACTTGATGTGAAATTGGATCCTAATAGTTTTGGCACACTTGGTGGGACCTATTTGCAAGAAAAACTAAAACCCATCATATTCTTTATTATTTTTATCTTTCTCCAAAGGAATCAATATTTGGTGAATTGTCTTGACCTTGTTAAGCAGCGATCAGTAAATTCACCTGGCGACTCCTTGATTTGTGAATCCAAAAAACTTATCCTTGTAGCTTGTAGTTTTTTCATGAATACTAGGTCATCTGTAAGGAATAACCCAAACTCATTTTTCTATTGTGAGATACCTTATAGAGGGTCTACTATCATAAGGGATTTGAGTTAGGACTTTCATTCAAATGAAAATCCTCCTGAGGAGAATCCTACAATACACCCAAGGCCACCTTCAATAGGAGCTACACCTAGGAACATGGCCTAAAATCAGAATCAAAATGTAGTTCCAAATCATACCTTACAAAAGTATTATAGTTGGAATACAACTGACCCCCCTAGACTAGCCCATATGCATGACATTCCCCAAGCTATTTATAAGGCCATACCCACCTATGATGGATCTGGTAAAACTACATATGATCAATACCAAGATAATCTAAATTTATGCAGCAATTCACAATATATAAAATGAAGATGTTATTATTATGATCCTAGCCCTATCCTTTAGAGGAAATATTTTGCATTGGTTCAAAACCCTTGAATACAATACTATTACTTCATGGGCAACATTGGTTGATCCCTTTGTGGAAGAATTTAATGAATCTGGTGATCCTTTTTCCCTCCTTAATCAATTTGCATCCATGCAAAAGCATAAAAAAAAATGGTTTTAGACTTCAACTTGAGATTCATAAGGACTTGGAAGAGGATTCCTCATGTAGCTAGACTAGCTTCAAGCATCACTTACATGTATTATATCAGATCCTTCAGATCAGAGTTAGGCCTGTAAACCCAAAAATTTAGGGTAGAGATCTTTCCATAACTTTACAATGCAGCAATTCATGCCAAGAATGTCCTTATTAATGTGGGAATATTACTCCCAAAAGTTGTGTTGCCTTACAATTTGGAAAACCCCAATGTACAAGGTCAAACAACTGCTTCATCTTATATAGAACCTCTTCCCTTATCATCTCTATTCCTGTAAATGAATCTCATTCCTCATTCAAGAGCACCACCTACTATGGTTCCTTTCCCTCCCCTTCCTTCTCATATTCCACAAGAATCCTCTATCCTCCTTGATATCTAGAATACCTTGAAAACTCTTAGCAAAAAGATGAATTCAATGGAAAGAAGATATGGAGAGATCTCAACAAAGGAGATTTCCTTATATTAACAAGGATCAAATACCTAGTACCAGTAATAGCACTAGGGTTAGAGTAAATGTAGTGTAAGAAGAGCATGAATGTTCTTCTAAAACAAGTTTGGTGAATGTATGGTGTTTGGTGTGCAATGATCCCCATGATTCACAACCTTGTATTATGTACCAACACCGTGTACAATAGGCTATGGAGAAAGAAGAGATAAATTAGAAAGGAAGAGTGAACATACTCTATAAACTAGATCAGATCATGGTTGAAAAATATCTTGATGAGGATGTACTCATTTTTTTCATGACAAGGTCAAGCAAGAAAATACGGTAGCTTGATCCATAAAATATGGGTCAATTTCAAGTTCCCTCTCAAAAGAAGAAGGACCCTCCTTCATAAAGTAGTGATACATTCCCTATACCCCAAGATAATAAAAAAAGAGAGATGGTTCCTAAGGGCCAAGAAAATATGATTAGTTTCCCCAAAAGAATTGAAAAGGAAACTGAGGGAGATAGAATGAGATCCAAGAATGAAGCCCAATAGAGGCTTAGATTCCCTTCCATTACTAAGAGGTAGAGAATTGAGGCCACACAATAGTATAAGAGGAAATATGGTGATCCAGAGAGTAGGCCTGAGAGACCCATCTCTGCCAAGCCTGAATACAACATTGTGGAGGAAATTAAGAACATACCATCCAAAGCTAGCCTAAATGATACTCTCTTCATTCCTGGCCAAATAGACCTACTAAAATCTTATTTGAACAAATATTTGTAGGAAAATAAGGCCACCACAATCCTCAGTATTCCCTCTGAAAAGGATAAAATGTCTCCTACCACTTTAAAGAATAAACCCCCTCCTTTTTACATCTCTCTAAGTATGGAGGGATGGATTATCCACAACTACATGATTGACTCAGGGGCATCCACCATAGTTTTACCTAAAGAAGTTTGTGAGGAGATGGATATGGAATATACCAGATCCTACTCTGGAGTTCTATAGTTATATGGTACACCAATGAAGATAGTGGTAGTAATAAAATATGTCTTGATGAGGCTACATAGAGAACTTGAGGTAACCATAGTGCAAGATATAGTGGTGGTGGATCTAGAGCCTTATTTTGAATTATGCCTTTCAAGATAATTTACTATAAAGTTGGGTGGATGCATGTACATGGACTAGTCTAGTATGGTGATTCCTTTCAAAGGAAAAAGGATAAGAATAACGCCAAAAAATCCTCTGTCTTACCACATTGAAAAATTGAAGAGGACATGTGCAATCTCACTCCTCTAGAGTAATTTGAATTAGTGGACAACTTTGAAGAGTTGGATATTGAAAATGAACTATCTTTCAGAGAGGATTATAGTTAATTTGGGATAGGTATGGGAACATATAACATTTATACAAAAATAGAGAAAATAATTCCTTCTATATATAACCAGTCCTTGAGAGAAAAAAAACTTAGACCATGCACTTTGATGGTGCAAGATGCAGAAATGGTGTTGGTGTCGGTGTGCTATTACAGTCCCAATCAGAAGGTGCAAAGAGTTTCACATATAGGCTAACATGGTCATGCACTAAAAATGTTACAAAATACGAGGCTCTATACCTTGTGGTAATGCAAGCTAAAATCATGGGCATCAAGATATTGAATATATGGTGACTCTGAATTGATTGTAAATCAGGTAAGGGAGAGGTGCAACAGTAAGCACCATTACTTGAAAGCATATAGAAATAGGGTACGGGATTTGATGGAATCCTTCAATGCCCTAAACATTAATTTTATTTCCAAAATAAATAATACCTTGGAATATTCCTTAGTAGTAAGGGGGGCTAATTTAAACCCTTCTACAGATATAGGATCCCTGAAAGATAAAGGGATCAAAATGATCTTTAGGCTTGCAGTGCAAGATAAGCATATTTTTTGGTAGGTCTTTAAAAGTGATGAGCATATCATTCATTTTTGGTAAGAGAATCCTATTTATCTACTATTCAAGAGGAAAATCTAGAAGAGATTGATCAATAGGATGTCATCCAACTCAAGAACAATTATATACCTAAAGAGTTGGTTACTCTAGAGATCCTGTTTGATAATGAAGACATGCAAAATATCAAACACATGGAAATCAATGAGAATATCTATAAAGAAATTAAAATTGAAAAAGAAAGGAAGATCAAGGTTGGAGTCTGGTGTTATCTAGAAGAAGAGGAGGATATCAAAGATTTATGCCTAAAGTACCAAGACATTGTAGCTTGGTCATATGTGGATCTTAAATTATATGACAAGAAGGTCATCCAACATACAATTGAGCTAGAGCCAAATATAAAACCTTTCAGGTAGAAACAAAGGCCTGTGAATCCTAGGATTGAAGCCATAATGAGAGAAGAAATATTAAAGTTTCTAAAGGCTAAGATCATCTATCCAATAAAGCATTCAACCTGGGTAGCCAACTTGGTACCTGTAAGGAAGAAGAATGGTGACATCCGCTTGTGTGTAGATTTCAAAAATCTCAATCAGGCATCACTAAAGGACCACTATCCCCTCTCACAGATTTATCAAATATTATAGATTATGGTGGGAGAAGAAATTTTCTCTCTACTAGATGTCTTCTTTAACTATAACCAAATTTGGGTGAAGGATGAAGATCATTTTAAAACAGCTTTCACCACAAAATGGGGCACTTTTACCTATAAGAGAATGCCTTTTGGGCTATCTAATGCAGGAGCCACAGTCTAGAGAGCAATGTACTATGCCTTTGTGGAGTTGATCAACAAGTTCATTCTAATTTACTTGAATGACATGACTGTATTCTCCCACAACAAGCAAGACCACTTGGCACACCTAGAACAAGTCTTTAAGAAGTGTAGAGAATTTGGCATTTCTCTTAATCCTAAGAAGTCATTATTTGTAGTTCATGAAGGAAAGTTGTTGGGCCATGTGGTATCCAAAGAAGGTATGGCCATTTATCCAAATAGAATCAAATCCATCCTTGCCCTTCCACTTCCTATGAACAAGAAATCTTTGTAGTCCTTCTTTGGTTAGAGAAACTTTATCAGGAAATTCATTTCTAACTTTGCTTAGAAGGTGAAGCCTATATCAGAACTATTGAAGAAGAATGCATATTTCAAATGGACTAAGGTAAGAAAGCAAGCCTTTGAAATCATCAAGCAATCCATTTCTATAGCTCCAATGCTAGTCAATCCAGACTTTAGCAAAGACTTCATTCTTTATGCTTATGGAGTTGAAGAGAGCTATGCATCAATGCTCATCTAGAAGAATGATGAAGGAGAAGAGCACCCCATATTATTTTTGAGATAGAATATTCATGAGGATCAGGTAAAGTATAATATTATTGAAAAACAAGTATTTTTAGTGATGAAATCATTGAAAAAATTTAGGCAATACTTGGTTCAAAGCAAGACCATGGTTTATGTAGTTCATCTAGATGTGAGAAGATTCATTTTACAAGGTGAACGAGGAGAAAAGAGAGCTGGTTGGATTACTAAGATCCAATAATATGATGTGGAAATCCATCCTACCAAGCTAATCAGAGGTAGAGCTCTATGCCAAGGTTTTATAGAAACAATGATTTTAGTAGAAATGATAGTTTTTCAATCAACAATAGAAGATAAGACTGAAGAATTATAGTCAGGAGAATCATACTGGGTGGCCCAAATGACTAAGTAATTTCAGACTAGGGTATGCCCTCCTAATATTAATCCATAATTGAGGAGAAGATATAGGATTCAAGATTTAAAATATGTTTTATTTCCAAAAGTTCTATATAATAGAAACCTTGATGGAGTCCTCCTAAGCTGCTTAAAGGATGATAAAAAACAAAAGGTCATACAAGAGTTTCATGGAGGGCTATTCGAAGGACACTTATCAATAAGAGTTACAACACTAAATATCATCAAGGTAGGCTATTACTGGCCTACCATATTTTTTGATACCTTCAAAGTTACAAGATCCTATGATGAATGCCAGTGGTATGTGGGAAGAACAAGGAATGCATCATTCCCCCTTAAGCCAATTCAATTTTAGGAACCCTTTTAGCAATGGGGGTTGGACTTCATAGGGCTTATTAATCCAAATTTCTTAGCTGGACACAAGTAAATTTTGAATGCTACTGACTATCTCACCAGATGAGTAGAATTCATTCCTACAAAGAAATCAGACCAAGAGGTGGTGATAGATTTTATGGAAGGCTTGATCACAAGGTTTGGTATTCTAGAAGCTTTAGTGAGCGATAATAGACCAGCATTCATAGGATCCAGATACATTGAGTTTGCTAAAAAGTATGGCATTACCATATAAAATACTTCAAAATACTACCCCCAAGGAAATGGAATGGTATAATCAACTAACAAGAATCTATTAGGAATTTTGAGAATATCATTAGATGGTAACAAGAGAAGTTGGCATCTAATGTTGTAACAAGCTGTATGGGTAGACATGATCACTATCAAAAAGTCCATCAAGACCTCCCCTTATGCCTTAGTATATGGCAAGGAAGCAGTATTACCTGTGCACTTGGAAATTCCAGCCCTCAAGTTGGTAAATACTAAGGATGAGTCTAAACAAAATCCAGTTGAAAGCAGGTTGATACATTTATTACAGCTAGAGGAGAAAATAACTCAGGCATATGAGGATTTTTAAAAGTATTCATTTGATATCAAGGCATGATTTTATAAGAAGGTAAGATTTAGAAAGCTCCAATATGGAGATTTTATCCTCAGGTGGACTACTGAAAGAGCTAAATCAGGGCATTATCAGAAGTTTGAATCCTTTTGGGATGGTCCTTTAAAAATAGTAGAATTTAAGGAAACCAATGTTTTCCAACTTGAATATCTTGAAGGAAACATATAGCCAATCTCGGTCAATGGTTTTCACCTTAAACTCTATTTTTATTGAGATAAATATTCATTGTAATATATGTACATATTTTAAAAAACATGACATTATGAAAGGCGGGAAAACGAGCTCTGGCGATTTTCTCCTCTGAACCAGGGTTTCTGCATCCTTGAATTTTCTCTGGTTTCTACGGACTTGCTGAAGTGCCTTTAGGGTACGGGGGATCTGAAGATCCGATCGGTGCCCCAGGAGGGTCCAATGGGGACTTCTCCGGCTCCTGACTCAGGAAACACTAGCTCTTACGCTGATCTGTTTAAAGGCGATTCTTCCCCGAAGACTGCTGAAGCGCAAAAGATGGCATACAAGAAGATCTTCACGGCTGTTGGGAATCGGTCGTCAGCTCATCGGGTGAATGGTTGTCTGTCGCAGGCCGAATCCAGGCCGAAAATCGTCATTGAACCCAGCATGGTTGAAGAATCGGTTCTCTACAGAGCGAACCATGACCTAATCTGCAAGTTCATGGGCATTCGCCCCTCCCTGAACTTCCTGCATTCATGGATCCATCAAAACTGGGAACCCCACGGTGAGTACTCATTGTGGTTTATTAGTAATGGTTATTTTATTATCAGCTTTTTGGCTCTGGCCGACAGAAATAAGGCTTTTGAGTCGAAAAAGAAGAACCATGGCCCGGCAGGGCTTTTTGTACAACCATGGCGGGTGGGCTTCGACCCTCGTGTTGAACCTATTGCTGTACCAGTGTGGATTAGATTATACGCCCTTCCTATGGAGTTCTGGGGTGAGCAGGTATTGGCCATGATTGGCAATACGATTGGTAGACATATTGGTGTTGCCAGAGACACTATTGAAGGGAGCATGGCAGTATACGCTCGAATCTGTGTTGAGATGGATCTCAGCCAGCCTCTGTCGACTGAGTTGGATATTGAACTGGCAGGTCATACCTGGATCCAACAGCTAGACTATGAGGCCCTACCCTTCAGATGTCGGGTTTGCCATAAGCATGGGCATCTAGCCCGTTTCTGTCCTATTAATATGAATGCCAAAATGGAGGCCCCTTCAGATATGCCAAACCTGCCTAAGGAGGATAAGGCTGCTCCTAATACAGATCCTAATAGCTCTGGTCAGAGTCAGAATGCTCCGAGAGAGGGTTTTGAACAACCCAGAAGAAGAAGACGGACTAAGAAAAAGGAGGGAAAGGAGCAATCTAATCTCAGACCTGCCAATAGGTATGAGATTTTTAAGTCATTGGTTGATGAAGAGGATCACTCTATGGAGGGCTTGGAGGGTTTCAAGGAAACTTCTAATATTCCTGGGCAGCCCCCCCTCTCACCTTCTCCTGTCATACAACAGATAGTTGATCCCTGTGAAGTATCACAACCAGTGTCTTCTGGTGCCTTAGTAGTCCATAATCCAGAACAGTCAGTATCTCAGGATGTCCACATGGGTATAGCAGAGAAGAACAGGGAAAGGCCATCTTTGGGGATAACCCAGCTTGAAAAAAGACCAAAAAATAGCAATTCTCAGGGAGCAGGTCGAAGATCTAATAAGGAGCTGCTAGCAGCTCAAGGAGACAAATTGATCATGGGAGGATCAATGAGGACAATTGATTCTTATTGCTCTCAGGGTAACCCATGATTATACAATCTTGGAATGTGAGGGGTTTAAACACCAGAACCCATCAATCTGCTGTTCAAAGGTTATTAGAAAATAGCAATACTGATTTCTTGCTTTTACAAGAGACTAAGATGTCTTTGGATCTTATGTCTAAAACAGTCAACAGAATCTGGAAGGGTGTTGGTCACATGGATGTGGCTGCCCAAGGTGCCTCAGGGGGGATTGTTACTCTGTGGAACTCTCTGGAATGGTCTGCTATAGATCACCTTGCCTGGAGGGGTGTTCTCACTTCTCTTTTTAGGAATAATGTCTCGACGGAAGTCGTTTTAATTACTAACTTTTATGGATCTCAAACCCTGGAGGGCCAGAGGCGGCAGTGGAAGGTTGTCCATGACATGAGAGCGTCTAGGGAAGATCTAGACTGGATTGTAGCAGGGGACTTTAATGCTAAATTATCTTCTAGAGACCAGGAAGGGGGAACACCTTTTTTGGATCCAGGGGACCGTTTCATGATCGCTCAAGTCCAGGCTTTACACCTAGTGGACATCAAATGTCCTGGCAATAACTTCACTTGGACTAATAAAAGGAGGGAGCCACATAGTAGGAAGGTGAAACTTGATCGCTTTCTACTTTCAGAAGAGACGTTTGTAAAATGGAACATTAACTTTCAGATTTTAGCAGGCCCTGTTTCTGATCACTGCCCTATTCTGTTGGAAGGGGGGGCTAGGAGGGGACACCATCACAAACCTTTCAGATTTGAGAATTTTTGGCTACAGAAAGAAGAACTTCGGGAGAAAATCCCGCAATGGTGGGAAGAAGGCCGTCCAGCTTATGGAAGAGCAATGTTCAAAATTCACAAACAACTTCAATATGTCAAAACTCAGTTGAAATATTGGAGGCGCTCTAATAAATCTGACTTCCAGGCCCAAAGAGCTCCGTTGGTGGCCCGCTGGGATGAGGTCCAGAAATAGTTCAGAGAAGGAGTTATTTCAGATCAGCTCAAGGATGAGGATGATGCCTTGCGTAGAGCGGTCGAGGACATTGACAACCAGGAGGAGATTTATTGGAGGCAGAGAGCAAGAACTACCTGGTTAGTGGAAGGGGACCGAAATACAAAATTCTTTCATCGGACTGCTTGTGCCCGAAGACAGATGAACAAGATGGAGGTCCTTCAAGATGAGAATGGTCATTCCTTTGACACTCTTCCAGATATACACTCCCATGCTATGGATTATTTCTCAAAGCTTTTTAAGGAAAGTGCGGTTCAAGATGCTGCGGCCCAAAATGAAGTTATTTCTGTCATTCCTGCTCTCATTTCTGAGGATGAAAACCAGGCCCTCCTCAAACCCATTGATAGAGATGAACTGACAGCTGTGGTCTTTGGAATGAGTACTGGTAAAACTCCAGGTCCTGACGGTTTCCCCATTGAGTTTTTCCAGGCCTTCTGGGATTGCTTAGAGGAAGATGTTAGAGCTGTGGTTGAAGAATCCAGAGAAAACAAGAGAATGCTTAAAGCTCTAAACCACACTTTCATTACCTTGATTCCAAAAGGGGAGGAGGGGAGCCATATTTCAGATTATAGGCCTATTGCCTTATGTAATGTGTTGTATAAAATAATCACCAAGGTAATGGTTGAGCGACTAAAACCCCTTCTTCACAACATTATCTCCTCTGAGCAAGGGGGTTTTGTTGAGGGTCGACAGATTCTGGATGGGGTGGTTCTGGCTCAGGAAGCTATTCATTCAATGCACACTTCGGGAATAAAGGGATGTTCATAAAACTGGACATGTCCAAGGCTTATGACAGGGTTGAATGGAGTTTTCTGGCCAAAATGATGGCTGCCTTTGGTTTCTCTCAGGACTGGATTGAGTGGGTCATGAGCTGTGTCTCTTCCCCGACCTACTCTGTTCTAATTAAGGGCCTTCCTTCGTAGCCTTTTGGAGCCTCTCGGGGTCTCCGCCAGGGGGATCCTTGCTCTCCTTATCTGTTTCTGATTATGGCTGAAGGTCTTGGCAGACTTTTCTTGAGGAGAAGACAACAAGGCAGATTATTGGGTGTTAGGGTGGGGGACGAAGTTTTATCGCATCTGCAGTTTGTGGATGATACTGGTCTGATGGGAGTTGCCAGCCTCAGGGAAGCAAGATCGATTAGGGATACTCTTAATGTATATCTCAGGGCTACCCAACAGGTCATTAATGACAAGAAATCCAAAGTGGTCTTTTTCAATCTGGAGCACAGGCTTCAGAATAGAATTTTAGAAATCCTGGGATTTACTAGGACTGCTCTTCCTATGGTTTACTTGGGGATTCCCTTGCACTTCAAGAAGCTGAAACTTGACACTTGGAGGCACTTGCTTGAGGGTATCAAGGAAAGAATTAATCACTGGTCTCACAAGTGGTTAAGCTATGGTGGCAGAGTAACCTTCTTACAGTCAGTCATTCAAGCCATGCCTATCTACAAATTCTCTATCTTGGCTGCCCCGCTTACAATCTGGAAAGATTTGGACAGGATGGCTAGAAAGTTTTTGTGGGAAGGACCAAAGGGAGAGAGAAAGTGGGCCTTAGTGAGTTGGGATAAAGTTACCCAGCCCAAGGTAAAAGGTGGGCTGGGACTGAGAGGATCCAGGTTAAATAATAAAGCCTTGGCTGGAAAGTTGTACTGGAGGTGGATTTCCCAGCCAACTTCCTTATTCAGTAGAATTCTCACTAGTAAGTACTTGGGTCATGTCAACCCCAATGAGGTGGGTCGCTTCTCCTTGGAGGGTGTTGGATCCTTAGTATGGCAGGCTCTCAAGCTTGGATCTCAGGTTATTAAAGACCAGCTATTTTGGAAAGTGGGGAGGGGGGAGAAGGCCCATTTTTGGTCTGATTCTTGGGATCAGTTTCCACCCATCATGGTTGAATTCCCCGAGTTACTCCCAATAAAAGCTGCCATTGAATCCAAGGGTTGGGTCCAAATTGAGAGTTATTTCAATACTACTCAGCTGGGGGGGTATAAGTTTAAGAAGTTTAAGAAGTTGGAGGAGTGGCCAATTTCAATCCCTCCGGAGCTAGCACCCATCTTGTCCAGAATCTTGAAAGAAAGGTTTCTCACTGGGAGAGACGAGGAGGATGAATTAGCTTGGGGCTATGGGAGCCTTGGCGTTTATACTATTAAATACGGATATGATAACATCCTCCCTGAGCCTCCCCCCCTGCTTATCCGGTTGAGGACTGGAGACAGATTTGGCAATCCAAGGGTTGGCCGAAAGTGAACTTTTTTGCCTGGCAGGTTATGCACAATGGAATTCTCACTTTCGACAACCTCAGGTGTAGAGGTATCATCGGTCCATCTCAATGTGTTCTATGCCATAAGAACGAGGAAACAGCTGATCATCTGATGTTTGAATGCCCCTTCACGCGCCAGATCTGGAAGCGCTGGTTCTCTCACTATAAAATCCAGCTTAATGGTGATTTGAATCGGATTAACATTCTGGAAAGATGGAAGAGGGGTAGATTTAAATCTAAAGCTCTTCGAATCGGTTGGGAGCTCGGCTTAAATTTCATTTGGTGGCAAGTGTGGTTGGAGAGAAATGCAAGAATATTTCGAGAAACGTTTTCCACGCTTGATGGTGTTTGGCAGGTCATCTGGAGCAAAGTCACTGAAACAGTTGTCGTCCACGCAAATGAGGAATCTCAGGTTGATTCGGGGCCAATGGATGAGGGAGTTGAAAAGCAAGAGGAACAGGTCAGAGCCAGCTGGAAACCTCCTCCCGACGGTTGGATTAAAATCAATACTGACGGAGCTGCTAAGGGCAATCCGGGCAGTGCTGGCATTGGTGTGGTCTGCCGAAATCACGAGGGCACCGTGCTCTACTGGGAACTACAGGGATTGGGCAGAACCACAAATAACGAAGCTGAAGCCATTGCTATCAAAGCTGCTTCTATTTGGGCAGTTAATCAGGGCCATAGGAGGATAATTCTAGAATCTGACTCTCAAATATTGGTTGGAGCCCTTGACTGCATGAGGAACTTTGCTTTGAAAGCATGGAGGTTGAGGATTTTGGTCTCTCAAATCAAGGAACTATGGAGAGAACTAGATGACGTGATCCCTGTTTATGTGAGTAGAAATCTAAATAAAGCGACCGATTTCCTTGCGAAGATGGGTGCTGAGAAAGAGGTAGGGGTGCAGCTGCACGTGACATGGACATGCCTTTGGAGGATGAAGTGATTAGGCAGGGCCTGGAACGATCCTTGAGACAATGAACAAAGAAAATGCTAAGGGTGGTTTTTGTCGCGATATCGCGACCTGTTGCGCCGTCGCGGCCTTTGGTGGCAAGCTGTCGCGATTTCATGACATGTTTCATTGTCGCGGCCGTTGGAGAGAAGCTGTAGCGATTTCGTGACCTGTTGCACCGTCGCTGCCTTTGGAGAGAAGCTGTAGCGATTTCGTGACCTGTTGCACCGTCGCGGCCTTTGGAGGGAGACTGTCACGATTTCGCGACCTGTTGCACCGTCGGGGCCTATGGCTGGAAGCTGTAGCGATTTCGTGACGCTTTTGGAGAATGGGCGCTAAGGGGGAAAATCGTCGCGATATCGCGACACTTTTGGAGTATAGGCGCCAAGGGGAAAATCCGTCGCGATATCGCGACATTTTTGCTGAATGGTCGCCAAGGGGAAAAATCATCGCGATATCGCGACATTTTTGGAGAGCTGGTACCAAGGGGAAAAACCGTCGCGATATCGCGACACTTTTGAAGGTTGTGCGCCAAGGAGAAAAACCGTCGCGATATCGCGACACTTTTGCTGAATGGGCGCCCAGGGGAAAAATCGTCGCGATATCGCGACATTTTTGGAGAGCTGGCACCAAGGGGAAAAACCGTCGCGATATCGCGACACTTTTGAAGGTTGGGCGCCAAGGCGAAAACCCGTCGCGATATCGCGACACTTTTGCTGAATGGGCGCCAAGGGGAAAAATCGTCGCGATTTCGCGGCATTTTTGGCAAGCTGGCACCAAGGGGAAAAACCGTCGCGATATCGCGACACTTTTGAAGGTTGGGCGCCAAGGAGAAAACTCGTCGCGATATCGCGACAATTTTGAAGATTGGGCGCCAAGGGGAAAACTCGTCGCGATTTCGTGACAGTTTTGGGGAATTGGCGCCGTGGGGAAAAATCGTCGCGATATCGCGACACCTTTGATGAATGGGCGCCAAGGGGTGAACTCGTCGCGATATCGCGACACTTTTGCAGTTTGGCCGCCAAGGGAAAAACTCGTCGCGATTTCGCGACACTTCTGGAGAATTGGCGCCATGGGAAAAACTCGTCGCGATATCGCGACTCTTTTGCAGAACTGGCGCCAAGGGGAGAACTCGTCGCGATTTCGCGACACTTCTGGTGATCAGGCGCCTTTTGGAAATCTCGTCGCGATTTCGTGACACTTTTGGTGATTGGGCGCCTTGAGGTTTTGCCGTCGCGATTTCGCGACGCTTGTGGTGTTTAGGTGCCTCGGGGATTGGCTGCCGCGATTTCGTGACATGTCGCGATTTCGTGACATGTCACGATTTCGCGACTTGTTTCTCTGGCGCGGCCTCGGTTGGGTTGCTGTCGCGATATCGCGACATGTCGCGATTTCGTGACATGTCGCGTTTTTGCGCCTTGTTGTAATCTTGCTTCTTGCTCTCGGCTGGGATGTGTTTACTCCCTTATGTAATTGTTCTCTGTTTTAATACAAGTTTTTTCAATTTTTTCAAAAAATATATGTACATATTTTTTGTATCATATACTTTTTCATTTTTATTTCAAAGTTTTCATTTTTTGATAAAATGCTAAAAAAAAAGAGGAAGAAAAAGAGAAAATTTTGCTTCAAAAAAAAAAGTGATGAGTTGCAAAAAAAGCTAAGTGGTAGCGGAATGCATCATGGCCCCAATCCACTCTCAAATGAACTAATATGGCAGTGGAATACCACATGTATTCCTCACTAATCTTAAAAAGACTAAGGTGGCAGCGGATCACAACCTGTGTTCCAATTCGTTAGAGTTCGTGACTTTTTTGAGCGAAAAATAAAATCTTGCGCCATGCCACTTTCAAAGAAATAAATATTTAGAAATTATCTCGTGAGCTTCCTGCACCACTCCAAAGGAAAGAAATATGATGAGGGACATCGCAAGTTCATAAAAGTGCTTCGTAATTTAGCCAATCAACAAGCAATGTAACATCTCCAAGACACCAAGATGCATGAGTTTAATTTTAAAAGCATGCAAATGGGCAGTTCTCATAGTGGCCACATTAATGGTAGAAGGTGTACATGTAGTGGCATTTAAAAGTGCTAAAAAAAATGCAAAGCTTGTTCATTTTTTGAAAGCAAATCCTACCAAGTGAAAAGATCCAGAGAATTTCAAAGCATTATCTACAAACACTAGTGAAAGAACACTCTGAATATTTCTACAAAAATGTCTCCTACGGAATCTCCAAAGAATATGCAGCAAAGAGAGGTAGATTTGGATGGCTATGTAAATTAGACGAGATGGTTTGAAGATACTGTAATGACTCAAGTAAGGAGAACCTTCTTGAGAAATAATTTTGAGTTTATATACTTCGAAGGAAGACCAATTCGACCTTAAGAACCTAAACAATTTGATATAGCAAAACAAGCTATGGTTTATGCTTCATTAATGGCTTATGATGAGAAGGAAGTCATGGAAAAATGACTTCATTTCTAATTCAGACATATAAAGGAGGAATATGAGATGCCTGAAGTCCCAATCCCCATTGACCAATTTGCTAATCCAGAGTTGTACTCCATGATAGCTTTTTTAGAGGGTTTGGAATCTAATCAATTTGTGAGAGATTGGAAAATATCCACTTCTTACTACATTTTGAATTAGAAAATGTATGAATTAGAATTGGATAAAAGGGGTATTAAGTCTATTTAATTTGACTTGCCATATTTCCTTGCTAAAATAATGCATGAGCAATTGGTAAGGATGGAAAGATATTCTGAGATGCCCTCTTTTCGACATTGTTCAAGTTTGATTTGGATGTTCTTTGCTACGGTAAGGTAGATAATGTCTTGGATTCCTATAAAATAAAAGAATGACAAGGTAGAACCTATCCATGTGTACTATTGGACTACTTATTTGAGAAACACAAAGTCTTTTTATAGATTTAACCTAGAATTTCTAGGGTCAAATTTAAAAATTATGTATGGGAAATGCCCTAGGTTACCACTTCTGGCCCAAGAATTGTTGAGAGCAAAAGGCACTGAAGAAGGCGATTGGTAAGTCCTTACAGAAGGCACAATTATTAGACTATATGGCTTCATTGGTAAGCCTTTTCTACTACCTCATTGCATTACAAACAGATTGTTAGCTTTGGAATATTTGAGGCAAGCATATTTTATTAATATGAACTATGGCTCTGGAAATAAAAGAAAAGGTTTGTTGACCTATAGTAATGTTTATGATATAACTATCACCAGAAAAGGCTAGGGTGAACAAATCACCCAGTATTTGGATAATCTGGGTCTGTTATACATCCCTCAGAGGTGGAGATATGACCCAGATGAAAAATTCCACAAGAGGAACATTGCCCTTAATGAAGAGAAGGCCCACAAATTTGAGAAAACCTTAAGGTCTCATTTTGAACAGGGCAGGAATAATGAGGAAAATGCCCCATTAGATTGGAATATTGCCAATATGGAACAAATTCCCCCATGGATAGACTTCTATGAATAGATAGTTGATTTTGATTCAGATAAGAATGAAAGCCATCAATTGAAGGAGTCTATGATTAGAGAAGTTGAGAATACAAATAAATGGGATGAATAAAATATCATGGAATGGTGGAGGATGAGAGTGGAAATTGACACAGAGAAATCTAAGATTGTACAAGTAATTGATAATGATTTTTCTAATAGATATGATAAGAACATCGAAACTTGGAGAGCAAAGGACCCAACGAATCTAGTGTTGATTCACAACAAGCCACAACCAGGGTCAGAGTCTCCATCCCCACCTTCACAATAATAAACTCAAGGAGAATGGGTTGATACTCAATTAACTACTACTGAAGCTATTATAACATTTGAACCCTCAACTGGATAATTTCCCTAAAGGGGCATAGTTAATGAGTAAAATACATTATTATGATAATAGGGCCATTAACACATAAGTCATTAATATAGTGAGTAGGCTCAAGTGCCTATCCTTGGGTGGAGAGCCTCTTAAAAAATAAATATATTGGAATGAGAAAGATAATAACTTCATGTTTACACTAGTGAGTTTCACCACTACAACTACAACGAAGCTCAATCCTATTTTTGAAGAACCATTGTAGGAAGGAATTTTCGGGGAAGATACATAGAATGATAAGCTGATAGTATTTCACGTTTTTAAAATAAAAGCCAAAAATACACTAAAAATAACTTAGAAGGAGGTCTATAAGAAACAAAATATGGATAAGGGGAAGATTTTTACAGAAGACCCCTGTCACAGTTGCAAAATAATCGGTACAACCAACATAACAACAAAGTACAGAGGTAGATCTAGAACTTCCTACATCTACAAGTGAAGGTATTATTTCTATTCCCTATTCTTCTCCTCCTAATTCCCCATAGAAATCTCCTTCCCATTCTAAAGAAAAATTTGAAACAAAAGTGCCCTCTCCCCCTCATAATTCACCACTTGTTTCATCAACAAATACAGAGCGCCAAGTCAATCCATATCATACGTAATAACCTAAAATTCCTCCTTCATCATCCATTGTAATCCCATATTTGCCATTGCAACCTCCAACATCATCTAAAACACAAGATTTTTCATTTATACCCACTCACCCTTATGTGAGTTTTACTTCAGTTCTCATGACTTTTCTCGTTGTCACAATAACAATAGTCACAGACTCAACCGTAGTCACTACCACCATCTCATCATCAGCTGCTGAGTCTGCTCTTCCCTATATTATAGCCTCTCCTCCTCCTATGAGCTATCCGACACTAGAAACTTTGCAAAAGGAGAAGAAAAATTCATAGAAAATTTTGGATTTTTGGGTAGAAAAGCTATCCAATCCTTCAAAGAGGATGGCTACAAAGATAAGTACCATTTTTGTGGATCTAGTTTCATGGAAAAGAGCATCCAATATTGGTGAGTAATCCTAAAATGGATATGACTACACAAGACTATCATCTAGAAGAGTATACAGAAGACATTGAGCAACTACCTATTGAAGATGAGTTGGTTATAGTAAAAGATCACTTAGAAAATTTCTATGTCAAGGTTGCTATATACAAAGAGAAAGTTGAAAAGCTGGAGTGGACCATAGAAAAGCTAGAAAATATAGACAGTAACTAGAAACAGGTAGAGAAAGCTATCAAAAGTGAAGCAAATAACTGGAAGAGCAAATTCCAAGAGGCAATTAAGCTCAAAGATCAAGTAGAGGACCAAAAGACAAAAAATGAAGAATAATCCAAAGAGATATAGAGCTTGAAGCACCAACTTCAAATTGAAAATGCCAAGTCTTTAGGCTTCTCGAAAGTAGGGCTAAATAAGGTAAGAAAAGAATTATTATATGAGGTTTTGGAGATATGCTCAGAGTTGTAGCCCATCATTGACTATATGGATGATGCCAAACATCTACTTTAGAATACCCAGGAAGATCTAGATATCTTCACTCAAGAACTACAACCCATGGTGATTCTAGAAGAGCAAATTTATAAGTTGGTAGATAGTAGGCTCAATGAGACTGCTAAACCAATTTCCAATAAGGAATGGAATACTACTATATTGGCTGCCAAAGTCATAGTGAAGAAGAATAGATTACTATAAAAGGCTTGGTTTTTGTATGATAAAGTAGATAATACAATTCGAGATGTGGTGGACATCAATCAAGAGATGGTACAGAATGGCTTTAGAGGGTTATTGCTGGAGAATAACACTCTGCTATCAAAAGAAGAAATTAAAAATAGTGTAGCTTTGAGCCTCTAATATGAATATGAGATTGACGCCTAGGAAGAGCCAATTGATTAGGAACAGGTTTCACAAATGATAATTGATTTAACCAGACTCAGAGACTTTATGGAAGACTTGGTGAATAAGGGAAGCACTGCTAATTATGAAGATACTTTTGAGTTGGAGTATATTCATAAGAAACTTAAGGAGACTTCCAATCCTTCTTAAGTATTCTAAAAACAAGTCTTGCAAACCCTTAAGCTAATGGTCCAATTATTTGGTAATGATGCTAAGAAAAAATATAAAGAGCAAGGTTCACCTATTGAAGAAGAGGAAGTTGATCAAGACCAGGAAGATAATACTGTGGAAGAAGCTCAGTAGGAAGGTGAAGAACCAAATAGGGTTGTTTTGGACCCTCAAGAAGCACAAGCATAGAGTTTTTCTATGTTGTACATTTTTGTAGTCATGTAGAAGTATTGTATTTTGTTTTGTTTTTTTACTCTGACACTGTCAAAAGACAATAATAAAAGCATGAGACTAAAAGGAAGAGAATGAAATTTTTGTGAAAGTATTTATATCATTTTTTAAGAAGCATAAAAAGGGATAATGTAGCTCTATTTTGCTTAACATTGGAGTAGTTTTGAAGGAGTGGTGGACATATTTTTGTTTCCAGTATGATCTCGATATGAACCTTTATACTCTAGGTGAATTCATAGAATTTTCAGAGGGTAATTATCATATGAAAATTATTCTATGAAACATTGCTTGAAGACTAGCATTTTTGACTCTTTATGCCCAATGGATAAGACTTTGAGTTCGATGGCTTTACAAGAAAATACACCCGAGAGGTTCCAGAATGTAGGCCCAAAATGGCCACATCTTTAGAAAACTTTGAAAATTTATTCTAAGGCATGAAATGGGCTCCAATCCGCTGAATATAGAGTGTATTGTGGAGCGGCTCAATGCAAAATGCTTAAATCTACTCAACACTTAGTTCTCTTTTTACAAACATGAGCAAAGTGTTCCACCCCACCCGATACTTAGTATATTTTGCAGTAGCTTAGCGTGAGGGTCCCAATCTGTAATCCAACCAAGTCTAGATGACATCAACACCTTTCGAAGTGTGGATTAGTGACTTCACTTCATTCCACATTCTCAAGCAACTAAGTGTCATGAATGCCCTATTCTATGGAGTTCCAAGGCTATTTAAGAGTGGAATGGTGACAAGCTCCATGCCGCTGGGAAAGAAGGTTAAAACATTAAGGAGCAAAAGGTAACAAAATAGCGCAAAAGTAATTTTCCATTGCTTCTTGAGCAGATTGGTGACACACTCTATTATGTAGTCAATCCAAGTCAAATATAGTATAGTAAAAACTAAAGAGTGGATTGAAACTTATGTCCTATGTCTTAGATGTGAGAAAGGAATAAAGCATTTTGAAGACTTAATCGAGGAGATTAACAACAAGCTATATTCCACTCAGAAAGTAGTGTATATTTTATAAGAGCTCCAATCCACTGGCCGAAGCCATCCAAGCTGATGTCAACATTATTTTTAAAGCAGATTGGTGATTTGTTCTACCCTACTTGTTTGTTGAGTATTTTTAAAGTCTAATCACAGCCATCCGTGAAGTGCAACAATGATGGATATTATGCTAATATTTTTATGAACATACAAAGACATATTCTTAGTGGATGAAGGCCAGTTAGTTCAAGTGGGTAGATGAAGCATTAGTGGTGCCAAGAACAAAGAACCAAGAACCAAGATAGTTGTATATATGTGGTAGGGTGAAGTCTTAAAGAAGGACGAGTGGTTCAGATTTGGTTTATAATGGCCTGAAGTCTAACTGCCATTGTCGAACCAGTAAGTTGCAAATCTGAGCTACCATGGTGTGTGACGTCGAGAAAATTTCTTGGACCCTAAAAATGAATGAAATTATGCCATCATAGCTTTCTACTGATCTATCGTATTTTAAATCCTTGTAATATTTCCCCTATGTTCTTTCATTGTAATACTATATATAGAGGTTGAACCCTCGATTTTCAGGATTAGCTCTAGAGTGTTTGCTTGCCCTACTATGTAATATATATATTTTTAAATTAATGGAAGGAGCATTACTCAAAATTTTGACTCAATATGTATCATCTTTGATATCTTTCATTAATATGTTTGAGCTGTGAATTGTATTTCTATCAATGTTGTTATGGTTAGTTCATTCCACCTGTATTAGGTTACTATTTGTAAAGCAATTTAAATCTATTCATAGTTATATCTGTGTTGTTGAGAGGTTTATTTCTATTAAGTCTGAATACTAATCTATTCTGCTAAATTGGATTGTTATTATATTAGATATATAAATTGCTTTCTTGAAGCACATCTCTATTTTGATTTTATTGTATGAATATTATCTAGTTTCTGGTGCTGCTAATCCTGAGTGTGGGACACTAGAAATAATTTTCTAAAGGTTTTCCCTGTGTATACCTATGTTGTTAGCCCTACTCAACCACTATTAATTCATGTTTTCTTAACCCTGAACCCTTTTCTAACCCTATTTCTCAAAACCATTACTAATATTAATTGAGTCAACATTCTATTAGTTGAAAAGGAATAGACCTACTCTAGAGGTTGGGCTGAAGCAATCTTTGGTCCATCCAATGTTGAGTTCTGAGCTATAAATAGTAGGTGCAAGCCTAGCCAAAAAATAGGAAGATAAACAGTTGCAGTATCAAGTTTAATTGATGTCAAATCATATCCCAACACTAACCTAACAGATATTTACTTAGCCAAAGCATATACAGACAACATAATGAACTTAACATTTACAATATTCAATATTCCATGGATTCCAACTAAAATAATTCAAACAACCTCTACCTTAGTAAAATTTACTTAAGCTAAAACATACACAAAAACACTAGACCTGCACAACATATATTCTCATACTCATACACTTTTAATGAAATAAATCAAACAAATCTAAATTGCTTTGGGTAGCTTAGAACTCTTACCTTACAAGAAAAATAAAACTCTAAATATCTAACCCTTTACAATGAGGAGCACTGCTTTGTTTATAGCTTTTGTGGAGATAAAATGAAATTGACTACTATATAAAATCATTTTCCAAAATTAATAAGGCATGATCCTAGGTTGAGCTAGCACCATTTGGCATTTTATTGTCGAAAGCTAGTATATATGATGATAGAATATAGAATTATGCTTCACTAAAGTGGCTACACTTTCCAATTCTAATAGATTTTACATGGTATAACTATTTATTTCTAGGGTTTTTGGTGTCTTTCATGCTGAAAACTTATAGTTTAGGGTGTTACTATATCTATTGCCTTTTTGGATCCCTTCTTGTCTAGTATAATAATGATAGATAATTTTTAAGATAACCTAATTCCTCATGCTAAAAATATATGGTATGGGTTGTTGCTTTGCTTGTCTTTGCTTTCCAAGAATCCTTCTATGCTACTTGGATATTTTTCATTGTGCCAAAACTCTTATAATCTTGGTTGAAATAACCCATTAAAAGGTTTCAACTCACCTTATTAAAAAATGGATATTATCCACCTCACAAACTTTGCACTATACTATATATTTAAAATACTCCTATTGACATCAACAACGAAAATGTTTTGTCACACTTCTCTTTAGATTGATTTTTGGACATTTAAAGGTAGAAGGTTGTTGAATGGATCCCATATTTTGACATTGCACTTGATCATGAATTTTGGAAGCCTATGCTCACATCACTACAAAAAGGTAAACCTTTATATCTTTTGGAGTACCTAGTCTTAGATGATTTTTTTACCATATGAGCCCTTAAATTTGTTGAAGACTTTGAAATACCTTGTTTGTAACAACCCTCATTGGTAGGACTTATTATTGCAATTGATTTATGTATTGATGTGTGGATATCTAATGCATAGTCTCATTTTATGTTGTCAATAAGAGTGGGTAGTTGTACTTTATGCTTTGATATCTATTCTTGGAATATGGTATTGTTGATGTATTTGTGGTTGTAGGACCAGGTACTCTCATAGATGGATTGGTATGAGAAAACCACCTAAGTTGATAAAAAAATTGGGAAATGATGTTTGATGTCTTGCTCATCGATAGCTCAAGGGTAATAAAATACCCTTCATGTGGATGCATTGAATTTGTGCTTTTTGTATGGTAACACCATTGGGCTAGGAAATTGCTTGTGCAATAAGTCTCCTCAATAGGTTGGTGATAGCATTTGGCTATCTTAAAAGAGCCACCTACTTAAGGATAAAATAATGGTGTGCAATATTGTTTGCTTGAGTGGATTTTATACTTGTGTGTTGTAAGCATAGATTGATGGATTAAACTAATAAAGTATTAATATGTTGGTAACTTTAATACTTGAGAATATTAGTATCAATGTTAATAATTAATATTAACAATTGATACTAATTGATAAGTAATTAATCTAAATACCTTATTGCTAGAAATAATAAGGTTATGATGGAGTTAATAGATTAATTCTTATAGTTTCTTTAAATGGTTTCTTTCCTAATAATTGCCTTGTTAAAATATTATAATTGTTTTGAATTCCTAATGTTGAATCATTAAGAACATAACATTGCATAGTTTTTAAATTATTTAAAAATGAAAATCCTTGCTCAAACCATGCTTTAATTAAGATAGGATTTATGAGAGTCTTGATCTTTCCAATATTCATTAAATATTGGATGAACATTTGGTTCTTCGAGAAGCCACCCTAGGGTATTTTAAGGAATGATTGGATGAATTGGGGGATTTTTGGGAGGAGATATTCTTGGAGCCATAAGGAAGAAGCACACAAGGATGAAGTGAAGAGGTTCACCGATTTTAATGTCAAGAGGTAATCTATATTTTTGGTGGTGTTTGAGGCATTGTTCAATAGCCTTTACCTCTATTATAAAATGAATCTATAAGGTGACTTAATATTTTTTACTCTTGTCTATCTTCTAGTTGACTGTTTTGCATTCTTGCCTTTGATTTGAGAGTGAGACCCTTTTGGTGATTTGTCTTGGGTATTCCCATGGTGAGATCCTCCTAGCTTGGTTTTCACTGTGTCATAGTAAGTTGTAGCTTTCTATGCACCATGGTTGCTTTCTATGTTGCTTGGAGTGTGAAGAACATGTGCTTATACTAAGGGGGGGTGACATTATAAGATAAAACTTTTTTCTTTTCAATCCATATGATAACATAAAAAAATATTAAAGTAGTAAACATTACACAAAGCATCACACACATGAGAGACATGATTTAACGTGGTTCACCCAATGTGGGCTACTCCACGGAGAAAATTTATAAAATTTTCTCAAATAATTATTTTGGAAATCCTTTTCCTATTACAAATTTTATGGACCTCTATCCAAAGGAGACACCAATCCCCTAATCTCTATTTTAAATCTATACTAAACATAGTCCTTCGATTTAGCACAAATTTTCTCAATATCTATCTCTGATTTGCACTAAATATAGTCCTTCGGTCTAGCACAAATCTACTCAATATTTGTCTCTAATCTGCACTAAACACAGTCCTTCAGTCTAGCACAAATATGTTCAATATTTGTCTTTGACATGCACTAAACATAGTCATTTGGTCTAGCACAAATATGCTCAATCTATGTTTTTGATCTGGCACAAACCTATCCTCAAGTCTATCCACAAGTGCTCTATAGAACCTATCCAATATTATCAACAAGTCTTCACCAAGAATTTCTTGAAATCTGTATTGTAAGCTCTCACAAAGGGTTACTTTACTTAATCAACCACTTAGTCAACAATGCTTATCAAACAATCTTACATAACAATGATACTCGTGATCTTACACAAACCCTAGTTAAATATAGTTCACAAATTTACATAACAATGATACTCATGTTCTTGCACAATCCCTAATCATGCATATGAAGACTTTACTTCAATATTTCCAACAATGCTTATCAAACAAGGTTGTTGTCATCAAATTACTCAAAAAAACCTTTAAGCATTAATACAAAACCAAACTCAACAATGCTTATCAAACAATCATTTTCACTCCAACTTAGCATTCACAACATCCAACAATCACTCACAAGGAATATGTTCCCATACATTTTTGTTTGATGAAGAAGTGCCCTTAAAAACCTTTTGCCCTTGGTGGAAATCGAACCCACGCTTTGCTTCCACCAGTTCCCTAGTCATGGCTCCAACCATCACATGAGCTAGGTGCTCACCTTGGGAGAAAAGAGCACCATGTGCTCTATATTCTTCCCTCTTGGTGCTTAAACCAAAAAGTGCACTACTTCCTTTGGTGCCCAAACAAAACTCTCACAAAAATTGCCATCGAGATTCGATCGCGGGTCCTCCCACTTGCCAAAGCACTAAGTCACAACCATTTGCCACCAGGCCAACCTACCATATTGATATGAGGCTTAGAGCCTCGCCAAACTTATTCCTTTGCTGGTACACACAAGACAAAATCGTTTATCTTCTTCCTCACATGAAATCATATAAATCACATTAATCGTAGGCTTTGTACTTCGAACGAAGGGTAATATTTTTTCCACTAAGGCATATGGTATTTATACCATTATGCCACCATAATTTTTAGATGTCGATGAAGGGATTTTATTCATGATGTCGACGCATTTCTTTTTGCCTTAAAACCCTAAATTTAGGGTTAATTAAATTATATTATAATTTAATTAATAATAAAATTATTATAATTAACTTATAATTAATTTAATAACCATAGGGTTAATTAAATTAAATTAAAAATTAATTTATAATGAAATTATTATAATTAATTTAATTACTTTGGGTCTTTCCATTAGACCTTTAATATTATAATAAAATATTATAATATTATTTTTCTTGGGCCTTCTAACTTCTCTTGTAGACCTTATCTGATCACCTTCTTATTTTTGAAATTGACTCTTGAAGTCCTTCCTCTTGCATTGCTCACTGAAACTGACTTTTGACATCAATGACAACAAATCTTGCTCATATTTCCAATAATCTCCCCCTTTGTCATTGATGGCAACCCATTTTCCTTTTACCATTCCTTTTACCTTTTTTTGTTCTGCTCCCCCTGAGAAACTGCTCCCCTTTCGAATGCTCTCCCCCTAACTCAAATCTCTCCCCCTTTGTCATCAATGGCAAAGGGTCACCTTTGGGGCTTAGGGCTAAGAATGAGACTCTTAGCTTAGCCCCTCCCCCACCTCCTCTTGAGGTGGTTAATTATGGGGTGGGAGTATAACTACTCCCAACTTTTCTCGAAGATACTCAAAAGTCTCTTTCGAAAGTGGCTTAGTGAAGATATCTGCTATCTACTCCTTTGTAGTAACATATTCCAACCTGACCTGTTTATCTGTCACCTGCTCTCTCAAAAAATGATACTTAATCGAAATGTGCTTTGTCCTGGAGTGCATCACTGGATTCTTTGAGATATTTATAGCACTTGTATTATCACACAATATGGGAATAGGATGATCATGTTTTATCTTAAAATCCTCTAGAGTTCACTTCATCCATAATACCTATGTACAACTGGCAACCATTGCAATATACTCTTCCTCTACTGTAGATAAGGAAATTGATGCATGTTTCTTACTTAACTAAGAGACCAAACAGTCTCCAAGAAATAATGCTCCTCCACTTGTACTTTTTCTGTCATCAATACTGCCATCCCAATCTGCATCTGTATAAGCTGTGAGAGTGAAACTATCACTTTTGGGATACTAGAGCCCAAAATCCATAGTCCCTTTTAAATACCTAAGAATCCTCTTTACTGTTGCTACATGTGTTTCCTTAGGTGCTACCTGAAACCTTGCCACTAATCCCACTGCCTACATGATATATGGTCTAGTAGCTGTGACGTACAATAAGCTACCAATCATAGATCTGTATAATTTCTGATCTGCCTCTAGAGATTCATCATCCTTACTTAACTTACATCCTGTAACCATGGGGGTACTTACTGGTTTGCAATATTCTAACTTGAATTTCTTTAGCATCTCTTTTATATACTTGGTTTGTGAAAGAAATACTCCTTTCTCTGATTGTGAAATCTGAAGTCCAAGAAAGAAGGACAACTCACCAAGCATAGACATCTCAAATTCATTCTGCATGTTCTTTACAAATTATTTACACATCTTATCATTGTTTCCCCCAAAAATGATGTCATCAACATAAAAAACCACAATTAGTAGATTATTCCCTTCATTTTTTATGTATAAGTTGTTGTCCACTATTCCTTTTATGAATCCTTGTTCCTGAAGATACTTATCCAATCTTGAGTACCATGCTCTAGGAGCCTGTTTTAGACCATACAATGCCTTTTTCAATCTGCATACATGATCTAGTTTATCTATTAATATGAATCCCTCTGGCTGTTCAATATAAACTTCTTCTAGAACACCATTTAGAAATGCTGACTTAACATCCATCTGATATACCTTGAAGTTTTTAAAACTTGAGAAGGCTAAGAATATTCTTATGGCTTCAATTCATGCAACTGGAGCAAATGTCTCATCAAAGTCAATTCCCTCTACCTGTGCATAACCTTTGCACACCAACCTTGCTTTATTCTTGACTACCTGTCCATCTTCATTTAACTTGTTTCTGAATACCCATTTTGTGCCAATCACATTTTTGTCCTTTGGTCATGGAACAAGTTCCCAAGTCTTGATTTTCTCTATCTGATCTAATTCCTCATCCATTGCCTTAATCCAAAACTTATCTTCACTTGCCTGATTGAAGTCTTTTGGCTCAATCTTAGATAACAAAGAAAAATTTTCTTGTTGAGATGGTGTTATTATCCTTCTCCTTGTCTATCTTTCATCTGGATTCCCAATGATTAGATATTTTGGATGATGTTTCTGTACATACCTGGATGGAGTTTTAGGAAGAAGTCTTTGTGTTTCTTCTTCTTCTTCATCTGATTCCTCACGAAACTCTTCTTGACAACTTCCATCTTCCTGATACACAATTTGTTGAACTGGTTCTCTTGAATCTATCTTCTCATCAATTGTTACATTTATACTTTCTACAATAGTGCATGTGTTCTCTTGTTGAAGCATCTATAAGCTTTAATCTTAGTAGAATAACCAAGAAAAATTCCCTCATCACATCTTGGATCAAACTTGCCCAAGTTTTGCTCTTCCCATCTTATGTAGCACTTGCTTCCAAAAACCTTGAAGTGTTTTATAGTGGTCGGTCTTCCCTTCCAAAGCTCATATGGAGTCTTGTGATGGTTTACCCTCATTTGAGCCCTAGTGATTATATATACTGTTGTGTTGACTACTTCCCTCCAAAATCCATCTGAAATCTTGGACTCATTCAACATAGCTCTAGCCATATTCTCAATAGTCCTATTTTTCCTTTCAACTACTCCATTTTGTTGAGGAGTTCTTGCAATTGAGTATTCTCTCTTGATTCCATGTTGTTCACAAAAATCTACAAATTCATTTGAGGTAAATTCTCCTCCTCTATCATATCTCAAACACTTAATCCTCTTGCCAGTTTCATTTTCAACCCATTCTTTAAATGCTTTGAATTTTTCAAATGCTTCTGACTTATCTTTTAGGAAAGCTACCCAAACCATTTTGGAGTAATCATCTATAAACAATATGAAGTAACTCTCACCTTGAATACTTTATGTTCTAGTAGGACCACATAGATTAGTATGTATTAGACTTAATGGCTCAGATGACATATATCCCTTTGATTTAAAGCTTGTTCTAGTTTGCTTTCCATGTTGACAAGGTGCACAGATTGTGTTTTGGGGCCTTTTTAGCTTGGGTAAATCTCTGACAACCTGCTTATTGCTTATGTTGACTATGTTGTCAAAATTTAAGTGACCCAATCTTCTATGCCACAACCAAATCTCATCTTATTGTGATAGAAAGCACTTTTCCCCTTTGATCTCACTAAGCATATATAGATTGTTTGGAGTTCTACTTGCATTTGCAATAACTTTTCCAGTTTCTAATTTTCTTATCTCACATCTATCTGGGTGAAATGTAACCATATGACCTTGATCACAAAGTTGACTTACACTTAGCAGATTATGTTTTAACCCTTTGACATATAGTACATTTTTTGTTCTTGTTTTCCCATTATCTAAACTCAGAGTTCCTCTTCCACCAATTTTTGTTGATCCATTATCACCAAAACTTACTGATCCTCTATTGGTTTCTTTTAGTACAATAAATTTATCTTTGTCTCTTGTCATGTGTCTAGAGCAACCACTATCAAGATACCATTGTTCTTCTTTATCTTGAGCATGAAGAGTTGTTTGAACTAACATTGATCTAGCCTTTTCATTTCCCTTTTTCTCTTTCCTAGTTGTTGAAGTTGTATTCCTTTTACTAGACTCAG
Organism: Wollemia nobilis; assembly: GCA_028583015.1. Taxonomy (NCBI): domain Eukaryota; kingdom Viridiplantae; phylum Streptophyta; class Pinopsida; order Araucariales; family Araucariaceae; genus Wollemia; species Wollemia nobilis. Next base: position 3,703,585 of record JAQPPZ010000689.1, on the reverse strand, counting down.
GAAGTATCATTTTGCACCATCTAGCCTTATGTCCAAAATTATTGCATTTGTAACATATGATATCATTGTTCATAAGAGGTGCAAAAGAGTTGAAATTTCTATTGACATCAATTTTCACATAACCAGTGCAGTGTACAACTCTATGACCATATTTGTTACAAGAAAAGCAATAGCCATGGAAGAAATTATGTAACCTATTTGGATGCCTTTGAGATTGCAGTTGAGTGCTTCTCCTTCTGGTATTAACTCTCATCCATGGTTCTTCTTTGCTTTCTTCCTTCCTGATGTCTTTTCTTTATGGAGTATACGTCACTTGCTTATCTTTGTTTGAAGTTTCTGCTTCTTGAAGACTTGGCTCCTCTTTCTGTTTCCCAAACTTTATATCTAGCAGTACCTTGGTATTTTCAACTTCATTCCTTAGATAAAAAATTTTTGCTTCCAATATTTCACATTCTTTTTCTCTTGCTCTTAATAGATCTGTCATATCCTATTCAATTTTCTTTCCCTCTTCTACCTTTATCTTGAGTTCTGTGAGACTTTGTAGAAGTTCCATCTTTGCTTCTTCATCCTCTTGAATTTTTTCCTTCAAACTTGAGTTCTTCTCTCTAATCCTTTCCAAATTCTTGAGAGTAGTGAAGAATTCCTCTTTTATATCAAACATGGTCTCTTCTTCATTTTTTGAAGTCATGTGTGTTTTTGATGGATCCTCCTCCAAGCTGTTAGTCTTTTCACGGAGAGACCCACTCTGATACCAATTGAAGAACATGTGCTTATACTAAGAGGGGGGTGAACAGTATAAGATAAAACATTTTTCTTTTCAATCCATATGATAACATCAACAATATTAAAGCAGTAAACATCACACAAAGAATCACACACATGAGAGACATGATTTAACATGGTTCACCCAATGTGGGCTACTCCATAGAGAAAATATTCCTTATAAAATTTTCTCAAATAATTATTTTGGGAATCCTTTCCCTATTACAAAGTTTATGGACCTCTATCCAAAGGAGACACCAATCCCCTAATCTCTATTTCAAATTTTTACTAAACACAGTCCTTCGATCTAGCACAAATATGCTCAATCTCTATCTCTGATCTGCACTAAACACAGTCCTTCGGTCTAGCACAAATCTACTCAATCTCTATCTCTAATCTGCACTAAACATAGTCCTTCGGTCTAGCACAAATATTCTCAATATCTGTATCTAATCTGCACTAAACATAATCCTTTGGTCTAGCACAAATCTGCTCAATATTTGTTTCTAATCTGACACAAACCTATCCTCAAATCTATCCACAAGTCCTCTCTAGAACCTATCCAATCTGCTCAACAAGTCTTCACCAAGACTTACCTAAAATCTATATTGTAAGCTCTCACAAAGGCTTACTTCACTCAATCAACCACTTAGTCAACAATGCTTATCAAACAATCTCACATAACAATGATACTCATGATCTTACACAAACCCTAGTTCAAGATAGTTCACAACTTCACATAACAATGATACTCATGTTCTTGCACAATCCCTAATCATGCATATGAAGGCTTTACTTCAATATTTCCAACAATGCTTATCAAACAAGGTTTTTGTCATCAACTTTTACTCAAAAAAACCTTTAAGCATTAATACAAAACCAAACTCAACAATGCTTACCAAACAATCCTTTTCACTCCAACTTAGAATTCACAACATCCAACAATCACTCACAAGGAATATGTGCCCATACATTTTTATTTGATGAAGAAGTGTCCTTAAAAACCTTTTGCCCTTGGTGGGAATCAAACCCACACTATTCTTCCACCAACATCCTAGTCACGACTCCAACCACCGCGTGAGCTAGGCACTCACCTTGGTATAAAAGAGCACCATGTGCTCTATATTCTTCCTTCTTGGTGCTTAAACCAAAAAGTGCACTGCTTCCTTTGGTACCCAAAAAAAAACTCTCACAAAAACTACTGTCGAGATTCGATCGCGGGTCCTCCCACTTGCCAAATCACTAAGTCACAACCGTTTTCCACCAGGCCAACCTGTCAGATGGATATGAGGCTTAAAATTTTTCCAAAATTATTCCTTCACTGGCACACACAAGAAAAAACCGTTTGTCTTCTTCCTTGCATGAAATCGCATAAATCACATAAATCACGGGATTTTATAATTCGAATGAAGGGTAATAATTTTACCACAAAGGCATATGGTATTGATACCATTATGCCACCATGGTTTTTAGATGTCGATGGAGGGATTTTATTCATGATGTCGACGTATTTATTTTTGCCTTGCAACCCTAAATTTAGATTAAGCATTTTAAAGTAGCCAAATTTAATAGTATGGAAGGAGATGATGTAGTAGAGTCATGGTTAAATGAGTTGGAAACCTTCTTTTCCATGAAAAGTTACTCTTTTGAAACTTAGACTGTGTGGACTACTCTTCATATTAAGGATGTAGTCCTAGAAGGATGGAACACATTTAGAATAAACAAAAATATCCAAGCTACAAATATTAAGTGGGACAGTTTCATCAAGGATTTTAAGAAAATATTTCATTTTGATCAATTTTGCATAGAGAAGTTTAAGGAATTCACTACACTTTAGTAAGGTTCATTGCTAGTAGAGGTATAATTCCAAAGATATGTGAAACTTTTAAATTATACTTTAGAGTACAACAATAATGAGAAATTGAAGGTGCATAAGTTCTTCTTAGAGGTAAATCCTAAGATTACGATAATAATTAATCTTCTCAAACCTAAAATTTTGCAAAAGTCTTATGATTTAGCCAGACAAGAAGAGATTAATCTCTAAACCAAAAAGTCCTTTAATTATTTAGGGCTAACAAAGACAAAGAGGTAATATTTAAATAAAATAAATATTGAAGGGTTTTATGAAATGGGATAAGGAACCCAAAGTTTGATAAAAAGAACAATGGAAACCAAGGAAAAAATAAGAAGAAATTTTAGAAAAAGGACAATTCTAACCCTCATCCTCTAAAGTAGATAGATTTAGCCTAGAAAGATGAGATAGGATACAAAATGTAGGAGAGATCTTAGACACACATGATAGGTTGATACATATGTGGGGGTCCTCATTATGCTAATAAGTGTCCCCAATGATTAGATTAGAGTAATAGAGCAGAGGAGAAATCTCACCAAATATATATTGCTATCAAGAATCATAACCTATATGGACAAGAAATACCGATGTTACTAAATGGTAAGTTGTTTGACAAGGATACTAATATCTTAATAGATAATGGAGCTACATATAGCTTTATTTCCACTAGTGTTATTGGGGATATGCCAGAAAGACCTAGACTTTTGGTACAAGGGTGGAAATTCAAGTATAGGTTTGGATAGACCTACTCAGTGGATCAAAGTTTACCTACAATTAAGTTAACCTTATAAAATTAATCCATATTATTGCACTTGTATGTAGCACCACTCCATGATTTTGATATCATCTTAGATATATACTAATAAAATATTCATGGAGCCTTAATCAATTTCCAAGATATTTGGATGGATTACATCGATAAGGATAAAATAAGAGTAAGAGTTCAAAGTAGGCAAGGGTCTTTTCAACCCAATTTTTTATTGGGTATGTAGCTAAAAAATGCCATTAAAAGGGGTGGCATGTTGTATGTAGTTAATATTAATGGTAATAATAGTGATAAGGGTATGAGAAAATATTTGAGAAACATTCGATTTTGTATGAATGTAGAGATGTATTTCTAAAAGATCTCCTAGTTCTACCACCTTGATGTGAATTTGAATTCACTATTGAAATAATTACAATGGCTAAACTCATTGAAAATATATCTAATAGAATGACTCTAATAGAGTTGCAAGAATTGAAGGTGCAACTTCAATATTTGTTGGAAAAGAATATGATCAAAACTAGTGTGTTACCTTGGGGTGCTATGGTATTGTTTATGATAAGGAGGGTTCCTTGAGGTTATGCATAGATTACAAGATGCTAAGTAAGGTAACCATCAAGAATATGTACCATTTACCAAGAATTGATGATATATTTGATCAGTTAAAGTATGCCACTATATTTTCAAAGATAGATCTAAGATTAGAGTATCACCAGTTGAGAACCTGAGAGGAGGATACTCATAAAATAGATTTTAAGACTAGATATAGGCACTATGAGTTCATAGTATTGCCATTTGGTTTGAAAAATGCACCAATAATGTTTATGAATATGATGAAAAACATGTTCAAGAAATATCTAGTTCGGTTTATTTTAGTATTTTTAGATGATATCTTGATATATTCTCACACCAAATAGGAACATGACCAACATTTAAGGTTAGTTTTGGAGGTGCTGAGAAAAACCAACTATATGGTAAGTTGTCTAAATATGAGATCTATACCTCATAAGTGCAATATTTGGGACATATCATCTCTATAGAATGAATTTCTATAGATCCTAAGAATATTGAGGCTATATTAAGTTGACCTACACTTACAAATGTGTTTGAAGGGAGAAGCTTCATGGGGTTCATAGGTTATTATAGTTTTTTTTGTGAAGTATTATTCAAAGATTGCCTACTCTATCACAAACCTTCAAAAAATGGGAAAGGACTTCAAATGGATGGATAAATGTGAGATCACCTTTGAAACCCTAAAAAATAATCTAACTACAACACAAAATCTCAAGATACAAGATCCTCTTGGGGATTTTATAGTATGTACAGATACCTCCTTAGAAGGTTAGGATGAGGTGTTGTCCTAGGAAGAGGCTCAATAACATACGAGTCTAGAAAAATCAAGAAACAAGAGTTAAGTTATGCTACACATGACCTAGAATTGATAATAATTATTCATGCATTAAAGGCCTAGAGATATTTTTTTGGGTAAACCTATTGAGCTAAGGATAGACCATCAAAGTCTAAGGTATATTTTTACCCAACCTATGCTAAATGCAAGAAAAGAAGATGGATAGAGTTCTTAGCATAACATAAATTTGGTATTGAGTTTATCAAAGGGAAATAGAATGAGGTTGTGGATGCCTTGAGTAGTAGAAGGAACATAGCAACATTAAATTGAGGTCATATAGACTTGATGTATAAAGTTAGAGAAATGTAATTATAGGATCTATATTTCATAGAAATATAAGATAAAGTTGAGAGAAATCCTAAAGAGAATAAGAATTTCAATATGAAATATGGACTTTTATACTTCAAGGATAGGGTTGTTATACCCAAAACTGGTGAACTAAGGAGATTGATTATACAAGAGGCACATAGTTCTCCATATTTTGCTCATCTAAGAGGGTAAAAAATGAGGGAAAATATAAAATTGACCTTCTATTGGGTAGTAATGAAGTAGGATATCACTAGTGTCATTAGAATATGTTTAGAGTGCTAAAATTTTAAGGCATAACATCAACACCTAGTAGGGAAGTTATACCCACATGATATACATACAAAAAATGGTAGGAAATATCTATAGATTTTATTATGGGTTTACCTAAGACTAGGCACCAACATGATGAAATATTGGTAGTGGTTGATAAGTTGACCAATGTTGCACATTTCATACTAGGGAACATCAAGGATGATGCACCGATGGTGGAAAATAAGTTTACCAAATAAATTTTTAGGTTACATGGGTTTCCTGAGGTGATCATATCAGACAAGGATTCTAGGTTCACATAAAATTTTTGGTAGGCTCTACATTATGTAGTGGGCACTAAGCTAAATATCAGTTCTACATATCATCCAAAAATAGATGAATGGAGAGGGTAAATAAGTATTAAAGGATATACTTCACATGTATTGCATGGGAAAAAAGTCTAAGTGGGAAGACGTTTTACATATTGTTGAATTTGCATAGAATAATGGGTACCATGTATGTTTGGGTATGGTCCCATTTGAAGCCTTTTATGGTAGAAAATGCATAACTTCTCTATCATAGTATAATCCGAAGGATTGGGTGGTGAAAAAACCAAAAACTATTCGAGAGATGGAGGAATAACTCAGAGTGATCCAACTTAGACTCAAGGAAGCGATCAATCATCAAAAGAGCTATTCTAATATAAAAATATCATCAAGAGAATTATTTATGGGGGATAGAGTTTTATTCAGGGTAAGACCAATGAAAAATTCCATCAAGTCAACTAATTTGAATCCTCACTATGTTGGGCCTTTTGAGATCATTGATAAGATAATTCCAGTAGCCTATAGACTTTCCTTGTTGTCCAACCTGTCAAAAATCCATGATACTTTCAAAATATCCTTGTTTAGGAAATACGTTGTTGATCCTACTCATGTTTGGAGTTTTTTTAATTTTATATGGTAGATCCCCCAACTATTGAGGTGAGACCACTAAATATTTTAGGGTTTTATTTCAAGATGTTGAGGAAATGAACCCTAGATCAATGTAAGGTCCAATGGGACTATTGTTCTAAAAATTTGCAACATGAGAAGATGCTAAAGAAATGAGAAAGCAATTTCCATATTTATTTGAATGAAACATATGTATACTCACTTGTAGAAAACATAGAGGATTGTGTTTAGTCTAATGGGGGAGTATGTATCAACCCTACGTGGTAGAAATTATTCTTGACATTGATTTATGTATTGATGTGTGGATATATAATGCATAGTCTCACTTTATGTTGTCAATAAGAGTGGGTTGTCGTACTTTATAATTTGATATATATTCTTAGAATATGGTACTACTAATGTATTTGTGTTTGTAGGACCAAATACTCTCATCGATGAATTGGTATGAGACAACCACCTAAGTTTATAAAAACATGGGAAATGATGGCTAATGACTTATTCATCAACAAATCAAGGGTAATAAAATACCCTTCATGTAGATGCATTGAATTTGTGCTTATTGTATGGTCACACCATTGGGTCAGGAATTTTCTTGTGCAATGAGTCTCCTAAATAGGTTGGTGATAAAATTTGGCTATCTTAAAAGAGCCACTTACTTAAGGATAAAATAATGGTGTGCAATATTGTTTTCTTGAGTGGATTTTATGCTTGTGTGTTGTAAGCATAGATTGATGGATTAAACCAATAAAGTATTAATATGTTTGTAACTTTAATACTTGAGAATAATAGTATCAATGTTAATAATTAATATTAACAATTGATACTAATTGACAAGTAATTGATATAAATACCTTATTGCTATAAATAATAAGGTTAATATGGAGCTAATAGATTAATTGTTATAGTTTTTTAAAATGGTTTCTTTCCTAATAATTGTCTTGTTAAAATATTATAATTGTTTTAAATTCCTAATGTTGAAAAATTAAGAATATAATATTGCATAGTTCTAAAATTATTAAGGAAATGAAAATTCTTGCTCAAATCATGCTTTAATTAATATAGTATTCATGACTATTTTGATTTTTCCAACATTCATTAAAGAATGTTATGAGTTGGATATGGTTAGCTTGAGTGGGCATCATGGGATGAATGCTCGGTTATTTGAGAAGCCACCCTAGGGTATTTGAAGGAAGGATTAGATGAATTGGGGGAATTTTGGGGAGAAGGAGATATTCTTAGATTTGGAAGGAATAAGTGCACAAGAATAGAGTAAAGAGGTTCATCAGTTTTAGCAGTGAGAGGTATACTGGTTTTGGTGGTGTTTGAGGAATTGATTCAGTAGCCTTAGCCATATTTTAAAATGAATCTATAATGGTGTTTGCTTATGTTTTAATCTTTTCTATATTTAGATTGAGTGTTTTGTTTTATTCCCTTATATTTGAGAGTGAGGCCCTTTTGGTGCTTTATCTTAGGTATTCCCCTATTGAGATGCTATTGGCTTGGTTTTTGCTCAGGTATAGTAATTTGTAGCTTTCAATGTGTCATGGTTGCTTGTTGTGTTGCTTGAAGTGCTTTTCATAGACTTTAGGGGATCCCTTATATGAGTTTATTAGAGTGATTTCTATAGATTTTTAGGCATCCCCTACATAAGTTGCTTAGAGTGCTTGTTGCAGCCTTTTAGGCATTCCTTATGTAAGTTTCTTGGAGTGCTTGTAGTAGCATTTGGGCATGTAATTTTTAGCTTTATGTTCCTATGAGGACACCATATGTCTAGAGTAGTGTCCAAGAGAAACTTGAGGTGGATTGTGGATTACCTATTGTGCTTTATATTTCCCTTGTTCATGTTGCATTTGTTGTGTAATGTTGGTCTCTATGCCTAGGTTATTATTGTAATATTTTAGACCTTTTTATTTTATGATTGAGGCTTGATTTCCTCCCTAAAATATTTCTAAGATTAGTAAGTTTGATGGTTGGGGGCTTATTTGTACTTGGGAAATTATCCTTTGATTCATGCTTTTAAATAATTTCTAAGCTACCAATACTTTAAGTGGATTCAATATTATTATAATTAAATGATTGGAAAACTTAGGCATTTTGAAACTTAGGGAATGAATTGAATAGAAGTAAGAATTAGAAGAATCAATGGAACTTCTTATGGAAATTGGAACAAGAAAGATCGTGTTGTTCATATTGTGTTCAAAAGAAAGAATAAAGTCTTTTTTTAAGAAGTCTTTTTAGAATTTATGTTGATGTTTCCTTTATAAAAATGCTAGTATTATAAGGAAAGTTATGATCTTCTATCTTTGTTGATTGTTTGGAATTTAGTTTTAAAAAAAGAGAGTAAATCTTTGGTTTAGAATAAAATTAACTATAATGATTTTCAAAGACTTGAGTAGGTAGGAAAAACCATTTTAGAGAAGTATGGGATTATCTCTTTGGTTGTTTAAAATGTATTGTGCATGTTTATTTGCAATTACAAAGAACATGTTAAGTAGAGAAGCATGGGATTCTGTATTATTTGTTTAAAATGTATTTTGCATGGTTGCTTGCAAATATACAAAAGCATGTTAAGTTGTATTGAATAATCCTAAAAAGAGTTGTCTTGATCCCTAAGTGTTCCTCAAATTCACAGGAAATTCCTTTCATGAAGAATATTTTAAAAATAAGGTGGTGCAAAGGCCACTTAGGCAGATTGATATTGACGTACCTTGGAATGAAAATTTATTATGTAAATGAGAGTTTGCTTTGTATTGCTTAAATGAAACTTACAATTTATTAAAAGGCTTGGAAATTTTGTAAGTTGAAGAGAGTTTGAATATTGATCAAAAGCAAAGGATGTTTTGGAATATGATATTTATCTTGCCAAATGTTCCTTTTTTAGGAAGTAAATGTTATCTTGTGATCTAATTTTGATGGGATGTTTTCATATGATCTTCAAGTGGATTGATAGCATTATGATTATTTAATTTTATTTCTAAAAAATGCTTCTTTTATATATCTTTATAATAGTACTTAGACCAATTTAATTATGGTTTTGGTAGTTCTATGTTGAAGCTTATGATTAATTTGAGATGAAATGTATTTATCTACTTCTCAAGTTCGACATGGTGCTATAGCTTAAGCATGTTAATTTCAATTGAAGCATTTTTTTCTAGAGAGAGTTATTATTTATTGTTTAATGCTATCTTGGGTTAGGAAAGGGGTTCTTGGGTTGGACCTAGATATTCCTTAGGACCATGAGTCAAGAAAATTAACCTAATCCTAGGAGGAGTTGCGGTGGTGCAATAACTAGGTAGAATTGGGTCCTAGAAGGAGTTATGATAATGCAATAGCTAGGTAATCATGTATATAGGAGTTGAAAATATGCAATAGCCATATTATTGTGACTTGATATACCTTGAACAATGAGGATCAAAAGTTCCTTAACTAGAAAGTTGTAGGAATCACTGACAAGACAAAAATGGTGGTACCTTGAACATGGAGGTTTGGGTGATCATGTTAATTTACAAATTATTGGTAATGATATTAGTTAACCGATGAAGGTTTGGTAACTAAGTACCAAGGATTACACTTGATTAACCTACCTATATGGACTTAGTGTAAGGTTAGGGAATAATCATTCTCATTTAAGTGTTATGGGCCTTAAAAGATATTTTCCACACTATGGTCACATTGTCCTATATCAAAGAGGGTATAGGAAAGGTGGGGGGTCACTTTGGTTTCCTTATAAATGATGAGGTTTAGTAAGGTGAACCCCCAAAAATATGGGATGTTGGACACTCCTATCCACTAAGTGTTGGCTGCTTATTTTAAACTCAAATGTGGTGATGCCTTGAAAATGATAAAAAGAAATATATTTGTACTCTTGAGAATCTTACTTGTGCCCTTAAAAATAAATCTCTCTTTGGTTGGTATTTTTGGGTTGTTACATTATATATATCCACACAAAAATATTCTAGTTTCTTATATTTTATAAACCTAAGTCTAAAGGATAATTTCTAACCAAGTCTTTAAGATTGAAGGTACTCCTTTAGGCTCCAAAATAAATAATCTTTGGATCTTGTGTGTACTAGAAAATTCATGGAATACTAACTAGATTTAAGTTGTCACCTTCTCAATAATTTGTTGGTCCAATGAATTCCACTCTTATTGTTGACCTATTTATTTATTGAATTTTTATCCTCCAAAGTCACCTTCATACATGAATTCCTAGACTTCTTCATATCATGAGTGTTCTTGAACTATTCAATTTGGCTAGTTTGGATAATTTGCTCCCTTTTTCTTTTTGTCATCAATTTTGGGGTGACCTTCATATGGCCTAATAATCTTAGACAAGTTTACTAACCTCCTACATGAGTAACTTGTTTCCCTTCTTCTTCCTCTATTGTTCTTAGGCTTTATTTTGTTGGCATATTGATAGTGCCATTTTTAACAACACTAGGGTATATGATGCACTACAAACCCAATTACCAAATGGGATGGCCCATTATTTTAATCCAACCATCTATTTAAGCAATGAATCCATGACCATTGAGTAGATAGAAACCCTTACAACAATGAAACTATTTTAGTTATCATTGGAAAGGCTTTAGGGTCCCTACTTATGGTGAGGTTTGGCTTAGATACCACCAGGAAGGCTATGGCCCTTTTTCTATTTGGTATGGATACTCAATATTATCTCTTAGAGAAGGGAGTTTTAAATTTGCTAGCAAATTTTATTATAGGCCTCCCCTTATCAATATTTTATGCACTTTATTAGCATCAATTACTTGATACATGGAAGGAGATTTAGACCCTCTCATCTTGTTTAGCTCTTAGATAATAACTTTGCTCATAATTTTCTACTCTAGCTATATTTGCTTGATGTAGTAAAATTTCACTATATTTTGGTGACTCATAGGGGGATTTTGCTTGTAGGAGGCAAAAAACCTAGATTTAATAGTGTTATTTATTAGGAATAGAGTCTATGGAGGCAAAATATTGAGTATTTTAGTACTTACAAGGAGGGAGGACATATTTCTTACTTGAAAGGAAACTTTGGTTGAGAGCTCATGAGATTCAATGAAGGACCTCCTATTTTATAGATATTTTCCATTGGCAAAGTAATTTGAAGTCCCTTTCCCCATTGGTATTTCTTTCCATTAATTATCCTTTAGCAATCCAATAGAAAATGATCCTTTTAGAATAGTTGAATTAGCAAAGGAATGATTATCTATAATTTTACCTTGTATTTAGTCATGGTTGTTTTCTTTTCCTTAGCTATTTTTTTTATTCTTTGATCTCTTAATCCATGCAACCCTCCTTACAATATACATGTGAACCCCTTAGTGCATTCTCCAAAATTTGTTTCATGTGAGTCCCTTGACTTAATTTCCCCTCTTACATATTACTACCTTCTCTAGCCAATAACTATAAAACACCTAAATTTTATCAAATTTATTCATAAACACCATTTATTTATAATATGATACATGATTTTGATGTGTTTTCATGCACTAGATATTTGAAATATAGCTCATTTATCAAAACTTACAATTTCTAGACCAAATTTATCCAAACTTCCATTTCTTCCACCTATTAGTTGTATTAAAGATATTAGGTATGCGTTGGCTTGCAATCAAAGTTGGCACTCGCCTTAATGAGCCTTTTCGTTTAATATGGAAAGTCCTCTCTTGCCATCACCACTCTTTCCTCCTCTATGATTTCAAGAGCAAGAATTACCTTCAATATGCCAGAAAAGTTTCAGATGATCCCAGAGGTGAGATTACAATGACGTACATTGAGCCAAGTTTGGTGGTCATGGAGTCGACTGCGCAAGACATCCTTACTGGGAGGAAGTTCACGCAATTATTCAACATGTTTGTTGGTCTGGAGGACAACATTACTATCGAGTTTATGGAATCCTGGGATGAGGGCAGAGTGGTTATCCATGAGCATGAGATTTCTATTGATATTAACCTTCTGGCAACCCTAACTAGGCAGACGGCGAGGGGCCACTCCATCCACAGACAAAAACATAATTGGGAAGTCGAATTGCACAAGTTTAAGGATAACCTAAAGATCCCTAAGGAGGTGAAGAATAGCTTGACAAGGATGGATCTCCCTGCCCCATGGAACTCTATAATGAAAAACATCATGGAATTAATTACAGCAGAGGACCCCGGCAAGGTTATTCTAAGCTTCCACTACACCTTCATCAACTTATTCCATGACATCAACCCCATTAGCATCCTGCAATTTCTCTTGAATTCCATGAACTACACCATCAATTCTTGTCGTAGCAAGAAGGGCACAACAATGCCTATGCACTAGAGCCTGTTCAAGGTAATTTACAAATTTGCCCTCACCACCTCTCCCCAATCTAAACCCCCTGCTTTTCCCCCTGCTGAGACCCCTAGCTCCAAGCCCAAGCTACCCAAGCCCCACTCTAGGTCCTTTGCTAAGAAACATGAGCTAGAGGTGTCAATCACTGGTGGAGGAGCGAGGAGAAAACTGAATATTGAGGAAGCATAGGGATCCAAATGATCCTCTGCAAGACAAAGGAACAAGCTTGGGCAAGGAATTTCCATAACTATTATCTTAGACCCTGAGGCTGAGGGTCCTGAAATCAACATGTTGGTCCTCAAAAATTTTGTTATGACCACCCTGGCATCCATGGCCCAGTAGATGTAGGAGGTCCTCGATGCCCTATCCAAGGTTTTCTTCAACGAAGGCTACCAAAGCAATGCCCCTGCTCAAGTCAACACAGAGGTCGAGGACCCAAAAAATGACAAGGATGACGACCAGTTTGAGGACAAAGATGAGGAGGATTAAGCAAGTTTCAGACCCTTTCCTTTTTGTGGTGGGCATTTTTGAAGGCCCGATGACGGTGTCTTTTTGTTCATGGTCCTAATTTTGCTTCTCCCATGCATGTTTGATGGGAGAAGCAAAATATCTCTCGATGTTTTTGTTGCCTGACGTTTCAGTACTATTTTCATAAGGGATTAAGGATCCTTAGTCAGTTTCTTTTCTCTGTGCTCAGCTCCATGCTAATTTTGTACAAGGTTTTGGGTCAACCTGAAAAACCTGTTTGATATAAAAAGCTTACTTATATAAAAAAAAAAAGATATCACTTATTGTCAATAGAGGTCATTGGTTGATTGAATCTGGTGGGCAATGAGTTATCTGGCCCATGTGGATTGTTTCTTTGAAATCAAGTATGGAAAAATCATTTATCATTAGTGAATCCTTTATCTACCCCTCTAGGTGTTTTAGATGTCATTTTATCATCACATGAGAGCATTTGGAATCATCATCATCTAAATGGATATTTTATTCTTCTAGCCTCTCCATGTGATAGGGGTTGGGCTTCTTTGCATACAATCAAACCTTCCTTCTCTTATAAGGAATAACCATGTGATTATACTATAGGGATAGGTACCCCCTAAGATATGTTTTGAATACCCTTGATGGCCATAGCCCAAAAAGAGGAGTAGATAAACCACTATAATTTTTGAAATATAGTTATTTTTGAGATATTATGTAGCATTATGAGTATGTTTTTGACTACTCCTACTATCTAGATTGAAATTTCATCTAGCTAAAAAATGCTAGAACTAGTCCAAGTTTAGTCTATATCCATGGCATTGCAAACAACCTTTGACTTGACTATTGTTGTTTGTCCAAAGTCTACCATATAATTATGCATGATCCAACCTTCTATGTGTATGGACATGTAAAATGGGGTAGGCTTATTCTTACCTATCCCAAGAGTTTTTAATCCTAAGTCAAATTCATGTCCAGAAAACCAAAATTACTTTTAAAAGTGGTTTTCAATGCTATTATATGTAGACTAATCTATCCAAGAATCATTAAGGCATCATACATGCTATCCTCTAAAAGTGTCCTCTTAAATTCTTCAAAAATGTTATATCTAACTTCTAACAACTTTTCTTCCTTCCATATTGGTTTATCTAACTTCTTTTAATATTGTTGAGTGGCTTATTTCCTTTGCTTTCTGGTGATAGAGGGGTACCACAAATTTCTCTTGGATTCCTCCTTGGATTTTTCATAAATAGAATTATATTCTTCTAGCTTGATCTACTTCTTGGGTAGATATTTTATTTTTTGCTTTTGAGGCTAAGAAGAAACCTCTAGATCATCAAGTCTTTGGGGATTTGATATAAGGAGTTATTTTCTAGTTCTGGTTAGTATATAAAAAATGTTAGAACATGAAACTTATTTTACCAAAAGTTATTGATCTAGATCTATAAGCATTCCAACTAGCCTTTTTTATTGTTTTTTAGCCTTTTAAGATGAAACTAATAAGCATTGATGATGATACACTTCATAGGTATTAGCATTATGTGAGTCATTATAGACCAAACACCAATAGTCCTCTAGGGATCTAGATGCTCCTTATTGGCTTTTGGTCATAGCAATATACTTTCCCATTGCATAAGAGGTAGAAGAGCCTTGATCCTTTAAAACATAAGAGAATTTTATTTGCTCATATCCATCAAACCTCCTCTCAGCATTTTGTCATTTCAGTAGCATGACCTTATTTGTTAGATTTCTAACTACGACCTTAAGCTTTTGTATATCCATGGATTATTTTGGGTTTGAAGTGGGAATATATGGTATGAGGGTGGCCTAAATAGTATTTTAAGGATATAGATTAGGTGTAGGTAATGTAGGTATTGTAGGGGTCACAACACCTAGAGGTAAGGCTTGTTGAGGTTACTGAGTAATTTGTAGAAATTATGGAAACACAAATTTTGGAAGTAATTTTACGACTGAGATAAGGGAATTTTTTTATGCCATAGCAATTTTAAAGATCTAAATAAATATCATCTAATTTTATTTTTAGATCTACAATATTATATTCAAAGCAAATACACATAGGTAATAGATGTAGAATTGAGCTTGATAATGTCTTATACCTTGGGGAATTCTTATCCAAGTTTTGTTGAATTGAATGTTGAAATTCATGATGTTTTCTTGAGGATGTCTTTAAATGGAGGTAAATTGAGTGATGAGATAAAAGGAGTCTCGTACATCATTGAATTCTAGGATAAAGGGTTCAACAAGTTTGGTGCATGTACTAATGCTACCTTCCTCTAAAGAATTGTATAGGGCTAATGCATTACCTCTAAAATACAAGGTCAATAATATCACCATTATATCCTCATGCATAATATTATGCATAGTGGTAAGGGAAGTTATGTATTGATAGTGCTCATATGCAATTTTCTCACTACCATAAAATGAAGGCAAATATTTAAGCATACCTTATGAGATATCATGGAGGCCTTGAAGATTGAGGGGTCCAACACTATTCTTGCTAGGTAATATTTATTTGGCCATGGTTCTAGGTGTTGCTAGAGGTATGGCTTGCAATAGACTTAGGCTCTAAAGAGAGAAATCATATACATGTGAAAGTGACTTAAATTTTATGTATGTCTTTATAGTTGATAGCTCAATAAAATTCATTGGTTATTTTAGCTTCTTGGATTTTGATCTTGTTATTAGAAAATTTTAGAGCTATGTCCTTATAGAAGAGTTCTTTACTTTTAGGTTCTTGAATTTAAAGTTGTTACGTGAAAGAGTATTGATCCACTTAAGAGATCAAGACCTTCACCCTAATCATAAGCATCTAGGGATACAAGCATGACAAAACATTCTTAATACTCATGTAGTAGGTGTTGCTCTAATATTCCTATGAAGTCTTCTTGTATGTGGGATGAATTGATGCCATTTGGTCCCATTGAGTGTACCAAAAACTCTTGATGCTAGCATTATGGATGGATGAATTATTGTAGTAAAAAAATTTCTATATCATCGATGATTCTTTAAGGAGAAAACCAAATTGGTTTGATCCCATTAGGAGTACCAAAAATTCTTGATGCTTTGATATTCCTATAGGGAACATTTCCCTACAACCCTGTTTCACTCTAAGTAAGACTATTTAGAAGTAGGACATGCCAAGGAAACAACATCAAAAAGGTGCTTCCTACCTTAATTTAGAATAAAGGAGCTCCAAAGTAGGGCATAAAAGCTTTGAAGTTTTATTGACCATTATATCTTCCATCTTTGGATGACACTCATTTTTTTCTAAAACTAGTTACACTAAGGGAACTAAGGCCTACAAGCTATTGATTTTCAATACAATAGCACACACAATCCTTATAATGAAGAAAATCATACACAAGCAGAGAATTATTTGATATAAGTGAAAGCTAACATGTGATGACCAATCAAGAGCTCGAGAGAGGAAATAAAAAGCATTTAAAAACATAGGCCCACCATTGGTCAAATGAGATTCCACCTTATTGGAGAACATATGGAAATCACACTCATAAAGGGTGATGTATGCAAAGGAGCATTTGGGGAATACATCCACCATGGGCTACAAAGCTTGAATTTTGCACCCAAGCCTATCAAAACCTATTGCATGTCAACCATGGACATTGCCCACCATATGTGTGAGCCTACCCTATCCACCTACACCAGTTAGGGAGTCCATGTCTATCATGTTAGCAAGGCAACATATTATAGGAGACAAAAAATAGAAGAGTAATGGTATAGCCAACTTGACACAATAAAAGAGAGTCAAGTCATCCACACTTGATCATTGAAAGTCCCAAAATATTTTAGTATTTATGAACCCAGATCTAGAGACCCCCAAGCTATTATCACATAATTACAAAAGGATTATTGTCTTTATAAATAGGATATATTTGTATTACTTATACATGGAAATTTGGAGGTAAGGCTCTCAAATTATAAATAGGCTTGATTTTATTGTAAAAGGAATTAGGAACTATTGCTTGTGCTTCGTACCTAGCCTTGTAGGAACTTCTTTTAATCCTTATTTCATACTATAAAAAGGGGAACCCAAACCTTTTATTATACCTAGGGAGCATCAAACCCTCTAGACCTCATTTTATTGTAATAATTTTAAGCATATTAATGGAATTCATGAGTAAATTTACCCTATCCTTCTCTTAACTTATCTTGATTCTTGGTGGTATGTTTTCTTGGTTGTGTTAACTAACCATAGGTATAATTTTCATGTTCAATTGCAACTTTTTGTAGTAAAAAATTAGGGGTCTTAATTATTTGGTGCATCAACCCAATAGCTTAAAATTTTACTTTTGTACAAAGTATTTAATTTCTTATTTTTTACTTTCATTGTAATTATTTCCCTATCCTTAGCTCATGTAGGTCTCTGTGTGTTAAGTATTTATATTCAACAAGGATTTGGCCTCAATTAAAAACCTTGGAGGTCACTTTGTAGTTGGTCCTCCATTCATAGTGTTTCCTATTATTTCACTCTATATGAGGCATGGAATCATTCATCTTGTTAGGCCCCCTGGTTGAGGTTAGGTGGGTGCATTATGATATAATAGTTTGTATGGCACACCTAGTGGGATGAGAACTTGAAAACTCAAATTGAAAAAATAGACTTTAAAGAAGTCATTTAACAAAATATAAAATGATATTCTATTGGGGGTGTCTATCTCATCAGCTTGTTGTAGCAAAATCTCCCCACTTGGTAACTCCATTTTCAAGGGGAAGGTCCAAATTTATATAAGTGAAAGACTTATGATCAAATCCTTCACCAAAGCTAATTAGCAACAATTGGTACCACCTCTAAACTAGAGACAAAGAAGAAGGAATTGATGAAAAAACATGGTGGTCATGGTATATCAGCCTCCTAGAATTCTCTCCACATTAAATGATAAAGGTCCCCTAATTACACTAGTTCCACCCAACACATAGTATCTAATTCCTACCTTAGCACTCAAATCCTTACCTTACTTCTTAGGAGAAGATGTTGTCACTATGATTGAAAACTTACAACACTTGGTGAGTTTATGTGTTGGGTATTTATTAAAAAGAAAGATATAGCCTTGAGTCCATTGGTGGTTTTCTTTTTAAGGAAATATCATGAATGGTACCTTAGTATTAGTCAATTATTAGATAGAATTTGGGACCAATTTTTAGAGCTCCTAATAAAGTTATTAAGAGAAAAGGTAAATGAAGCATCCTTCCTAGATCATATCATGACCATTATGAGGGTGTATTTAAAATATTTCTTGGTATCACTTTTGATGCTTGTGTACCCTTTGACCTAAGAGTATTCCCAAGTACCCAAAATCCCAAGTACCCAAAATTCCAAGTACCCAAAATTCCAAATACCACAATTCAAAAATCGAGGAATAACTATTTTTAAGTACTCTTAAGAAAGAATTTTCTTGTACTGTAGAGACAATGGACAATTTCAATATCTAATTCCATAAGACTTGGCAAAGGATCCCCAATGAGATCTAACCACCTTTGGGTATGGAAATAATTTACTATATAAAATATTTTAATTCTATGCTTGCCATGCTAGTCAATTCTAAGGGTGGTAACTCATTACCAGAGGCCTATGAGATAACTATCTAATCTAATAAATACCTCATATAAATAGGAATTCTATTTCCTAGACAACTTCCACCATTGTTTCCTTCTATTTAGCACCCCTATTATTAATCTCTAGCCATACAACATGTCACCATTCTAACTCGCCTCCTACATAGCTGGAGAAAAATCAAGCTTCCTCTCCTCTAGATGCTAAAATGTATGAAATATTCAAAACTATGATGACCCTCACTAATTATACCACAAATATCAAAAGGTAATCTAACATCCAAAGGTTTTCCTATCAATGTTATCCAAAGACTTCTTTCCAATAGGTAAACTTGGGTTTTTGGTCACCTTTAGTTGGATATCATAAGCCCCTATTTTTGTCCAATAAGAATCTTGGTCATCCTCAAGCATCGACTCAAAAAATAGTATCCATGTTAGTCTTAGTCCACCAAGTTCCTACAAGCTCAATTAGGGACCTGCTCGCCACCCAAAACAACTACATTTAAGACCCTAATGGCTAGGATTATCCTACTCTTGACTATCCTTCCTATAACTATTATGTCAAAATGTAACTTTAGGCTATTAATTTTTTCTCTTATATCCATAATATCTCTCATCCTTCTTAGTTGAAAGTCTCAATGTCGAGTTAAGAACCTATTACCCAGTCCTTAATCATGCCATTAGTTGTTGACTTATCAACTTTAGGTCAAACCTTTGTTACTTGGGATGAAGAAAAAGTATATGTTATGTTGAAAAAAGTAGGCCCCTCAAGTTGGAGGCTACAAGTTTGATCATAGAATAATACATAGGCCAGAAGAAGGACCATTAGAGATGAGTGAAAACCTATCCCAACTAAGGCTAGAACTGAAAGGAGAAAAGCAAATAATCAGGGGATGGCTCTAGCATAGGATACACCAATAAATCAAGGTTGTGCGGTCATGATAGTGATAAGAACTACCTCTATACTACCAAGGCAACCTATTGTAACTCCATCAAGACCACCTCCAATGATAAAAAGGACCATGATTCAAACAATGTCAACCATTCCAATAGCCCCTTTATCAGAACCTTCAATGTGATGGAGCACATAAAGAAGTCTACTATAGCCATTCCTCTTTGTGAGGTATTATAGAATAGATGAAGAACTTAGAAGAGGCCCTAAAGAAAAAAGAGTTGAGCAAACAAGGAATGCCTATCATGCTATATATTTTAGGTCTAGATCCTAGTAGGCTTAAGCCTATGCCATTCTATTTGATCCTATATAGAGATCAATTGATACATAGCATAATTGACTTAGGGTCCAACACATAGGTAATTCCAAGAAAGGTGGCAAAAGCACTTGGCCTATTGCTAGAACATACCAACAATAATACCTTCCTTTGAATTTCCAAGCATGCCCATCTAAGACCTTCCTTTGTATTTCCAAGCATGCCCTAACTTGATGATTCATCAAGACATAGTTGTGATCAATATCCTACCCTCATTTAGAATATGCTTTTCAAGATACTTCATCACTAATATAAAAGGATACTTGTCACTTGATTGGACCCACATGTTGCTCCAAACTAGATACAAGACCAAGTTCAAAATCCCACCGAACCCCTCCACATATACTACATAGAGTAAATCTCTTTCAAAAGGAGTGGGAAGGAGTAGGCCTACTTAGTAAAAGAAGAGTTATTAGACTCCAACTACTTTATTAATGAGATGCATCCTACATTCCTAATGACTACTTAGAGTAGTAGGTATCTGAGGCATGGAGAATGGATCTTGATGAAGCATCTAAGGCAGTTGGCATGGGATTATTTATCACCAGGTATTTTCCTCTATACATAGTGTACATAGAAATACATGTATATATATATATATATATATATATATATATGCAAAATAATATTTTGAAAAGAATTATCAAGAAATGATTGAGGATCCACAAAGGATGGAACTTTTAACAATCCTGACTACTCACCTGAAGAGAGGATGGTGTCTCCATAAGAGGAAATATGGTATAAAATTACAACAAAAGCTCACACTATAGTTAGATTAAAACTCAATTAAGTCCAACAATATCTCCAACAATCATGATGGCACATGATCCAACCATCATAGGAAAGAGTGAATTTACATTTATCAAAATGTCACTATCCAAGGAGCACAATAATCAACACCTAGAATATATCAAGGCGCTCCTTAAGAACTAGAGCACTCATACAAGTACCATAACTCATAGGACAAGACACCATACTAGTTTTTATAGGACACAATCTAAAACAAGTTGACAATCATACAAATAAAATCAATGGCTACTAATTTTCATTAAAAACCAACACCCTCATAGGGACTACCATTCACTGTTGAGTAGCCAAAAAGAACTAAGAGAGGACGAATTAGTTAAAACTATGATACTTCCAAAAAATTTTAGAAACGTACCAACCATAAGATAAGGAACCAATAGAGAATGAGGCTTTTACAACTTGATTAAGTATAGGGTTTTATAAAAGGGAGAGACTCTCAGCCTACCCCATACACCCCAAGAAATACATAGGGTGGATCCATTATTCACACAATAAATAAGAAAAATTATATTAAGAATCTTGTATCACTAACATGATAAAATCATCAGAGGAAGATTATCTTAAGTATAAAACTCCCCATTCCACAAGGTTATTATGACCACCAATACCAAAAAGCAAAAATGTACAACCTTATCACTGGTATCAAATCCAACCCACATTACACATCATAACCTCAAAACCATTTTGGTGGTATCAAAAGGAGCCTCACCATTGAATAGGCCCCAATCTATTTGATACTCCAAAATCCTCCCCTCAACCAAAGATATGGGTTCAAGAGCCCCACACCACCCTTATAACAATTAGGTTTCAAAGAAACATGTATCCTAAGGTTATCATGAGGGGAAACCTAAGTGACATAACCAATAATAAAAACCCAAGAGTTTAAAGGGAAAAAAGAGGGGGAACTTGAACCATCAGGATAAAATTTGGTAAGATTTTCAAGGTTTGATCAACCATATAGAACTAATCCCTCCAAAGGGTTGTGGCTAAACATACAAGGGGAAAAAACTTTCATTATAGTGACCCCAAAGCATTAAGAATCAAATTAGGATCACCTCAAAAATGGGAATGCACAAAATAGAAAAGCAAGCTAAGCCTAGGCTAATAGCGATGGTCAACTTTTCCAAAGAATGCAACTTTGAGAAGGATAAAAAATCTTGCAAGTTCTCCCCACCCACATACATGATCCAAGACAACACTAGCGTAGGGAGATCTAGATTCTATATGATAATATTTATATAATTCCTCTCTCTCTTTTCTATTTTTATAATTTTGCATTTGTTCTGACTTTTAGCTTCTAAATTTTCATCATACACCTAATGGATATTGCAAGAATGCCTAGGTTTACATTTTTTAGCAGGATAAAAGATCCTAGGAGCCACAAAAGCTATAGGGAAATTTTCTATGTGGCCTTGCTTCACTCCAAGTAAGACCTATCAAAAGTGATACAACATAAAGAAATGCTATCAAAAGAAACTTCCCACATTCAGTCAAAAGAAAGGAGCTCCACATAAGGGTAGAAGATCTTAAAAGCCATGTTGAACATTAAATCTTCTATCTATGGATGAAACTCATATTTCACCTAAAACCAACCACACTAAGGGATTTGAGGGTCCTGGGCTATTTATTTCAATCCAATGGCCCATGTGATGCTTTTGATGAAGGAAAGTGCATATAATGGAAGGCTCTAACAAAGGCCAAAGCTAACACATGGAAACTAGTTGGGAGACCAAGAGAGGAAAGCAACAATGCTTAACAAAGGTGGTCCTCCATTAGCTAAATAATGTTTGATCTTATTTGAGGACACATGGTAGTCGTACATGCAAAGGGTGAAGTAGGTGAAGGAGTATTTAAGGAATACATTCACCATGGGCTTCAAAGCTTGAATTTTATGGCCAAGCCTATCAAAACCTACCATGTGTTAACCACAACCATCACCCATCATATGCATGAGTCTATCTTGTCCATATACACTAGTCAAGGAGGGTATATCCACTACATCAGCAAGAAGCCACTTTCTAGGAGAAATATGACAAAATATTAATTATGCACCCACCCTCACACATCAAAAAAGATCTAAGTTAGCCATACTTGATCATTTGAAGGTCCAAAATATTTCAATAATTGTGGTCTTGTATCAATACACCTTGAAGCTCCTATCACACAAGTTGTAGAAGGATTCTTGGCTATTGAAATAGGAAATATTTGTAGGCCTTATAAATAGAACTTTAGAGGGAAGAAACCCTCCTCTCAATTTATAAATAGGTATGATTTTATTGTAAAATGTATTGGGAGTTGTTTTCTTATGCTTGGTACCTGGCCTTGTGGGCTCTTTATTATACCCTTATTTTCTATTATAACAAGGGGAGCTCAAACCTTTTCTCATGCCTAGGGAGCATCAAACCCTTTGGTCCTAATTGTCTTGTAATCATTTTAAGCATGTTAATGGAAGCTATGAATATTTTTGATCTGTCCTCCACTTAACTTATCTCGATTTGTTATTGTGTGTTTGCTTGGTTGTGTTCACTAGCCATAGCTAGTATTTTTCATGCTCAATTGCCCCTTTTTGTAGTTGGAAATTTGGGTCCTAATTCTTTAGTGCATTGTACCTGTAGTTTAGGATTTTAATTCTCTACAAAGCATTTAATTTTTAATTTTTTACTTTAATTAGAATTCTTTCCCTGGCCCCAACTCATGGATTTCATTATACATCAAGGATTTAGATATGATGAAGAGCCAACCCTGATTAAAAAACCTAGATTTCACTATTTAGGTGGTCCTCCATCCATGATGCTTTCTATTATTTTTCTCTATTTGAGTTATAGGCACATTCATCTTGTCAATCCCCTTGACTTGGGTTTGGTGGGTGCATTTGGAGATGACAACACTTCCTAGGTATGAAATGTGTGCCCTAGATTGAATTAAATATTGGATGAACTAGATTCCTAGATCAACCTTCAAAGAATACCAACTCGTTAATATTATTTAGAAAATTAAAAATAAAATAGGGGAAATATAAAAAGAGAAATGATGATAGAAATAGTATTGATGGTGATTCAGATAAAAACACAAATCTTTAGATAAATTATTATACACTAGATATTATAATCAAAGCATGACCCAATAGATATTCACTTAGACAGAGCATATACATACATCATAATAAACTCAATATTTATAACATTAAGTATTTAAAGCATTACCACTAAAATAAATCAAACAACCTTTAGCTTAACATAATTTACTTTAGCTAAAACATAAACAAAAATATTGGACTTGCACAACATATATTCTCATTCTCATGCACTTTGAATGAAAGAAATCAAGCAGCTCTGAATTACTTTTGAACAACATTGTAACGACCCACAAACTCAACCCAAGGGAGAGAGCTATTATTTTTACAAAGATTAAATTATAAATAAGGCCCAATATTTTCATCAATATAAGGCATAACCATAGATAGTTTACTATCATTGTAGATGAAACTCAAGTGGATAGGAGTGGCCAACCTCTCATAATTATTGGGGTTTGCTTTTCTAATCTCACCATTAGAAAAAATACCATCAATGGTCCCCCTATTTCCCATACACTATCTTGTATGAGATAACTTGACTATGGCATAGGGATTACCCTTTAAGGACCATATCACTTAAAGGTGACACCCATTCCCTAACCCTATATACTACCATCTATGTAGGATTACTATGGTGTGATGCCTTAGTGATTAGTTAATTCTATCTACCCATGAAACTAAGACCATTACCACTCACCTGGTAATGATCATGGTCACACTTGCCTACCCATAAGGTACCACCACTATACTTCCCTATGAATTATTTGGTGGATTATCCCATACCAATCCACCATTAATATTTCCCAAGAATCACCACTAAAAATCATCCAAGCCTCACCACTAGGACCACCCAAGCCTCATCGCTAGGGTATATCATTCACAATTACCTAATTGAATTGTCTACCCATAAATCAACTAGGATTGGGTACAAATCAACTCTAGGGATTACTAATAAGGTGTTTAACAATCAAACCTAAAATAACCCCCCTCCATTTGATTTCCAAGGGTTCTATTCAATCAATTTTGCCTATCTTACAAAAATATAAAATGCTATAATGCCAAAATATATCATATTGACTAATAATAGAGAGTTTAACCATTTATGTATTTCATTTATTTTCATGAAAATAAGTAAAGCAATATCTAGAATTCATAACCAAATCCATTAATTAATTTTCCTATTATTCCATTTTTAGTAGGGTAAAATTGACACACCTAATTTACCTAAACATCATAACAATTACTAAAAATTATCCAAAATTTACCTGAAAGTCGGCTAAAATGGTGAGAAAACAATCTCCTCGTTTTCCGTGCCAATAAACCAAAAGTTGTTTGACCGTTGGGCAAAATCGCCCAACGATCAAAAAAATTGCTTGACGACGATTTTGTCCCAAAATAAAATTTTAACAAATTTGCTAAAAGATAGAATTCATTTTAAAACCTCTTACCTGGTTTAGCCGTCGTTTGGATCAGGGTTGTTGGTGAACAGATTGAAGGTGACAAACATAGGAGGGATCAAAACCTCCTCCATGTTTAGTCTAACCTCCCAACTTCCTCCAACCTCTCCTGGACCTATTTAATCTAGCCCCCTTTTCCTTTCTCCCCCTGGCTGGTTGGACTCTGATCCCTGAGATTGTTTTGAACTCCCTTGAGGATCCCTCGCATCAATTTGTTATGCAATTCCACCTCCCGACATCCCTATTTTCACTGTTGTTATTGTAGGTCTCAGTTATAATCATTTGAAATACCATCATAATCGTCTGGCGATCGATAGAAATGATAAGCAATTTTGACAGAAGTGACAGGCAATTTCATTAGAGAGTAGGCGATTTCATTAGAGAGTAGGCGATCCTGTCTTCAAATCAGCTGGGGGTAAGGATTCAAATCACTATTTGCATTTATTTCCCAATTTTTTGTTTTTCTATGCATTACATCATGCCCATTTAATTTATTACTTAGATTTAGATATTGCATCTTGGTGTTCACCATCATTCCAATTAATTGCATCATGAAATCAGGATCATAATCACACAAATCCATAGCATATTAGGTTGAATTGTCATCATAGTGTTCTCATGTCATTTCATATCCATTTGCATATAGAAATTAAAACATATCTGTGACTTGGAGTATGAGAAACTATTATAATTTACAAGAAATATTATTTTCTATCCTCTATTTGTTGTCAACTATTTTGCTGTAGGATTACGACATAATCTCCTATGATTTTGTTAAATCGGAGGTGATTTTGTCTATAACAGAGGCAATTCTATCTAGAATAGAGGTGATTCTATCAAAAACATAGGTGATTTTATCCTGCTACAAGCCTCAGAACCTTCATCAAACATCCGGGTCAAGTAAGGTTTATAATTTCTTTTAGCCCTAGTTTTAGGCATTGCATTTTATTCTGTATCCATTGTCTACTGTCTTCATTAAATCAAAATTGCATATAGATATTTTAGTTGCATAAAGGCCAAAACTTAGGTGTATGTGAATGATTTTATAAAAATAACACATCAAACATCTTCCAAACCTAGGTATGGAAACTACCGCTAAAATTTTCCTAGTGAACCCTTAATTCATCGAAAAATCACCACAAGAAGGCACACTTAAGTGCCTCTCTTTCGAGGTGTAGCTCTACTATTTTCCCATTCCCCTCCGAGGCATGGATCCATCAGCCTAGAGGAAAGGAGTGCAAAAATTTTAGGCCTACATTCTTTGGTGAACCCGACGTGAATACATAGGCATTTCTTCTGATTTCAAAAACAAAACAAAAAAAAACAAAAACATTAGTTAAAACACATAATTTTACATTCCATAAATGGTAGATTAGAACTGTAGAAGAGTTGTGCTTATAGATGTTGAACTATTATTAGCAAAACAAGAAATTTCTCAAATACTTGGACCTGATGACACTTTCTCCTTACAATAGTGGAATGAACTTTGGGAAATATTAGATATCATAGAATCTAGAAAAACTGAACTTAAGCAAATTCTAAGGTTTGACCTATCTAGAATCCTGGATCCCTATAGTGCACCTTCCTATTTCGACCTCTAGAGAGCATGCGATAGGTGGTTAGACGAAAAAAGAGCCTTGATTTCTACAGAACTTTATCCTTTTGAGGAATATCTTGAAAATGCCATAGTAGTACATAAGTTCTTATCACGAGTTGAAAACCAAGAGATTGTCTTGGATGATAAGAGAAGATTTAATAGAGTTCCCAGAGCTGTGATTTATAGAGAATATTGTCACGAGTTATACTTTTATACGTCAAACTTAGAGGTTGTAAGTAAAACTCATGAAAATGAGTATTTTTTTTTTTTTTGCTTTTATTTTTTATTTTGGACCCCCATTTACTTTCTTCTTCTTCCCCTTCATCTCTCTTCTCCTTCCTTTTCTCTCCCTCCCTCCTATTTCCTCACTTTTTTTTTATTGTTTTTTTTTTTTTTTTTGATAACTATAGAGCATCTTCGCATGTTTAGAATAGCATGTCATGATGTTTCGCATGATGACTTGTTATTGCTAAAGATGTTCCCTAAAATTCTGGGAGGTATGGCCCTAGAATGGTATTACCAATTACCAAATAATTCTTTAAGGAATTTTGAGGAAACAACAGAGACATTTGTGCACCATTTTAGTGCCTATATAGAAAGGCATGTGACCATTAAAGATTTATACAACTTGAAGCAAGGAAAATATGAAAGCTTTGCTGAATTCTTGACAAGATGGAGACAACTTCTAGGCAAATTACACTTTGCGTTACCTCATCGTGAAATGTTGGATATATTTATAGGTAATCTGCAAGAACAGTTATCTTATGAACTTTCTACTGCTACAGTAACAACCTTTGACCAAGCTATTGATCTAGCAAGGAGGGTAGAAGATGCCCTCATTAGAAGAGGTCAATTTAAGAAGAAAGATGAAGATAAAGCTGCTAAAAATCAATACAAAAACAAACAAGTAGTGGGTGATGGAGTTACTGATAGTAGAAATAATTCAAATGTTAATCTTACAGAAGCCATAAAGAAGTTTGTATTGAAGGCTCCTGATAAACCACCAAGGGAATTTACAAGATTAAATCAACCTTTACATATGGTTTTACCTCAATTATTAGAACAAGGATTGATATGATTGCTTGAGATAAGACAACCTGATACAACTGTAGCTGGATTCAGAGCTGATTTACACTGTAATTTTCATAGAACGGATGGTCATTCAACCAACTCTTGTAAATGATTAAAACATATGATACAAGACTTAATTGATAATGGAAAAATGGAAGTAGAAAAATTTGCACCAAGAGATGCTCAAAATAACACGCAAAAACCTCAAAATCAAAACGCAAATCAAAGTTTGGATATTTTTCAACATCCTTTACCAAAGCATGGTAAAGAAGTTGTAAACCAAGTAGAACACCATAATGTTCCTCATCCAACTCGATATGTAGGAACTATAAGTGGTTTTCTACCCCATCAAAACTTGCAAACATCATGTATAACTACAGAATCTCAAGTTACTATGAGACCCTTGAAAAGATGCCAAATTACACCTTTAGAAAGTGATGAAGAAAGTGAAATAGGTAGTGAAGCAAAAATTGATTCAAACAGTTCAGAATATGAATCAGATCCTGTCACACCTATTATGGATTTATCAGTTCTGGAAGAACCATTTCCAAGAAGGGTAACTACTAGACCATCATCTCAACAATGGCTTACAAATGAACAAGCAGAAAGTACTAGACCCCATTTTGGTAACCCACGACATAGTAACTTTATAGGTACCATTGGGGTTGTCACAAGACAACAAGCACAAAACCACAATTCTCAAGATCAAAGTGAGAAAGCAACCCCATTCGTATTAAAAGCTCCTACCAAGGGAAATAATGTGTTAGGTTCACAACAAAGATCACCTTATGATATCAACGAACAATTAGCTACCATTACAGCTAGAATTTCTCTTCTAGACCTTTTAAGAACTTCTTCCATGCATAGAGAAGAGCTAATGAAAACTCTAAGCAAAATGATGGTACCCAAAGATATTGAACCTAACGTTGTAGTAAATGTTGTCACTTTGGATGAAACAAATTTCATAGATTTCAAAGACAAGGATATACCTCCTCAAAGTATGTTTGGAGATAATCCTTTGTACATTACAACAATGATTGGAGATGTAGGAGTTAAGAGAGTTCTAATTGACAATGGATCTTCATTAAACATATGTACATACAATTTTTTTCAAATATTTGGATTCAAGAAAGAAGATATGAAAAATATTGAAATGATTATTAAAGCATTTAATGATGAAACCCAAGAAACATGTGGAGTCATGAAAATCCCATTGCAAGTTGGCCCAAGGATTTTGGATACGACTGTGTTTGTTGTACCTTGTTTTGCATCGTACAACATTCTTTTAGGTCGACCTTGGATCAATGCAATGAGAGCAGTACCCTCCACACTACATCAATGTGTTAAGTTTGAATTTAAAAATCAATTAGTCACTATTCATGGTGATCCTAGGCCTTTTGATAGGTGTGTTGTGGCGGAACCTGTAGGGGTTCCATTTTGTCCTGCTATGTCTGTTGTTCATCCTAGTACATCTCCATCCTCAAAATATTCTAAATCTAAATCACCTTCTAAATCAACATCATCCAAAACACACTCTAAATCACCAACAATAGTAAATTCTACATCATTATCATCATCACCTGCTGAAAATATACCTAATCCATTTCCTAAGTCTATAGTGCCAGAATTACCACCTGAACCTACAATGTTTAAATTTACAGCATCTAAAGAAACAACTAAGGAAGATAAACCATCTACTTCATATGCCATTTCGGATGAAGTATTACCGGATTTATCCTCAGTCCTTGCAACTACATAAGAGGTTAATTTTGCTACACAAGATTCGTTGGTATTATCCAAGTTACCACCATCTCCCCGAACATTAGGTTTGCCTAAGAAAGGGAGCATTTTCCATATTGGAAGCTGCGCATTTGTATATGCGGGATATGATTGGGGAAAATTTTCAATTCTACATATTAACATTGATCAAGAAGGATTTGCTAGATGCTATTTTTCTAATGAATATGAAAAATCAAAACCAATGATGTATAATATGGGTTATAGAGGTAAAGGTTTAGGACCCCATGAAAATGGGATAAAAGAACCTTTAGAAGTCATGGATTGGCCGGTTCGATGTGGTCTTGGGTATATTCCTACAAAAATAGAACCATTCCCATATAAATATGATGACCATCTTATAACATATCAAGAATATATGGATCAAAAAGAGCTCTCTAAAAAGGTACATACTTGTAATATGTTAACTATGGCTTATCCAGAAATGATTGCTTCCATGGATGAATGTTTAGAAGGAGATATTTGCCATGATATATCCATTGAGGAAATTTTTCAAAATAAGTTCTTCTTTGATGGATCAATGTCGTGTATAGCTCATATAGAATCAACTGATCCACAAGAAGAGTTAGCTAAGTGCACTTTAGAAGAATTACAAGAAATGGGGGTGTCACCTGCACCTCCTAATTTTGAAAGAGAACTGAATATTGTTGTAGAAAATTTTATAAAAATTAACATTGGAACAGAAGAAAATCCTCGCATGGTCAAGATTGGATCTGAGCTAAGTGAAGAAAAACAAAAATTATATATTGAATTTCTTACAGAATATTTCGATGTCTTTGCTTGGACATATGCGGATATGCCAGGATTAGATCCTTCTGTAGTTGTTCACCATTTAGTAGTGCGCCCGGATGCTAAACCTGTAAAACAAAAACTTAGAAAAATGCATCCAAAAGTAGCATTACTAGTTAAAAGTGAACTAGAAAAGCTTTTAAATGTCACATTCATACAAGCTATCGATTATGCAGAATGGATATCTAATGTTGTCCCAGTCACCAAGAAAGAAGCTACCAAAATTAGGGTTTGCATAGATTTTAGAGATATCAACGTTGCATGCCCTAAAGATGACTTTCCTCTCCCTAATATGGATCAAATCATAGATTTCATAGCTGGGAGTGGGATGTTGTCTCTTATGGATGGTTTTTCAGGATACAACCAAATTAGAATAGCTCCTGAAGACCAAGCTAAAACAACCTTTATAACACCCTGGGGAAATTTTTGTTGGAAAGTCATGCCCTTTGGTTTAAAGAATGTTGGTGCAACATATCAAAGAGCTATGACATATATTTTTCATGATATGATGTATGAAATTTTACATGATTATGTTGATGATATCATTGCTCATTCTAATAAAGAAGATGATCATATTAAAGATTTAAGAAAAGTGTTCGACAGATTAAGAGAATATCTTATACGTTTAAATCCAGATAAATGTGTGTTTGGAGTAAAATCTGGAAAATTATTAGGAGTCATTATTTCTATGCGAGGTATAGAGATAGATCCTTTAAATATTAAGGCTATCCATGATATGCCACCACCTAAGAACATATCAAAATTAAGAAGTTTACAAGGAAAGTTATAGGCTATTCGTCGTTTCATTGATAAACTAGCAGATAGAACAGAACCTTTTCTTAAATTACTCAAGAAAAATATTTCCTTTCAATGGGATAAGGAATGTCAAGAAGCTTTTGATAGTATCAAACAATATCTTCTCAACCCTCCAGTGCTTGTTCCACCCAAACCAGACCGTCCTTTCATTTTGTATATTTCTGCTTCGAAACTCGCACTTGGAGCTATGTTAGCTCAAATAGATGATGAAAAGAAAGAACGAGCCACATATTACATAAGTAGAACTTTGATAAGTTATGAAACAAGATACACTCCATTGGAAAAACTTTGTTTAGCAGTTGTGTTTTCTACGCAAAAATTACGTCATTATATGCTTAGCCAGAAAACATATGTCATTGCAAAATCTGATCCACTAAGGTATTTAATGAGTAGACCATACTTATCAGGACGCACAACTAAGTGGGTTCTTGCTCTTAGTGAATTTGAACTCACATTTATCGGCCAAAAATCTATAAAAGGCCAAGTTATAGCAGATCAGTTAGTTGTTGCTCCTATAGAATCTACTCAACCCATGAACATTGAATTTCCTGATGAATGCCTTAATTTAGAAGAGGATCATTCAAAAATTTGGACATTGTTTTTTGATGGAGCTAGATGTATGAGCGGTGCAGGTGCAGGAATCATATTAATATCTCCTCAGAAGCACCTAATACCATTATCTTTTAAATTACAGTTTGCTTGTACTAATAACACTATAGAATACGAGGCCCTAATCCTTGGATTACGAGCCGCTTTAGCCTTAAAAATCAAGATTTTGTTGGTTTTTGGAGATTCTCAACTCATGATAAATCAAATTAATGAATTTTATCAAACACGAGATGAGAAATTGTGACCTTATAAAGAATATGTGGTTAAGCTTATTTCATTGTTTGAAAAAGTGACTTTAAAAGTCATTCCTAGAACTAGCAACCATGTTGTCGATGCTATGGTTGCAACTGCCTCTTTATTGCCTTTGGAGTTGGATGATGAATATGCTACTATCATTATTCACAAACTCCAAGAACCCACTTCTTCTAAATCTTGCTTAGAACCATTGGATGTATTTCTGATTAATGAGATTACCCCAGAACCTTGGTATATAGATATATTTAATTTCCTACAAAATGGGACTTTCCCTGAAGGATTAGATAGAAACCAACGTAGGTTATTACGTAAGTGAGTTGTCCGCTTCGTAGTTGTTGGTAATACTTTATACAGAAGATCCTTTGAGGGTATTTTGTTAAGATGTCTAAACCTAGAAGAATCTAAGAAAGCCTTCAGTGAAGCCCATGATGGATCCTGCGGAGGACACTTTAGTGGAGGCACCATTGCTAAAAAGCTCCTTAGAATGGGTTATTTTTGGCCTTCCATGGAAAAATATACCAATGATTATGTGCGTCATTGTGACAAATGTCAAAGACATGCTGACCTTGTCCATGCTCCTACTCAGGAACTCCAAACCATAGCTTCTCCTTGGCCCTTCTCTAAATGGGGTTTAGACATTATTGGCAAAATTAATCCTGTCTCATCTGATGGTCATAAATTTATAATAACTGCAACAGAATATTTTACAAAGTGGGTGGAAGCCATGCCTTTAGCTTCTTGCATAGGAGTCCAAGTCTCTAAATTTATCTTTAATCAAATCATTTGTAGATTTGGAATTCCATCTAATCTCATCTCTGACAATGGTACTTGCTTTAAGAACAAAGACATTAAAAAATTGTGTCAAAAATATAAAATTCAACATAGATGGTCTACTCCTTATTATCCACAAGGAAATGGCCAAGCTGAAGCATCCAATAAAACATTAATCAAAATACTAAAAATATTGGTTAATAAAATAGGTCGTGACTGGCATATACAATTATATCCTGCCTTGTGGGCTTATCGAACTAGTGTTCGTACTCCTACGGGTGCATCTCCTTTTGTCTTGGTTTATGGTGTTGAAGCTGTTTTTCCATTCGAATTAGAAGTTCCTTCTTTAGCTCTTTTACTTCAAGATGCGAAAGTTGGAGATGAATATCGTGCTGGCAGATTAAGTCAGTTAGAACTTCTAGATGAAAAGCGCATTCATGCTTTAGAACATCTTCGTGCCTACCAAGACAAACTTAAAATATCATATGCTAAGAAAGTCCATAACAGATCATTTGAAGTTGGAGATTTAGTCTTAAAAGAAAATAAAAAAATACAAATGCAACAAAAGACCTTAAAGGTAAATTCGAGCCCAATTGGCTTGGACCATACATCATCACCGCTAAATTTGGATCGGGTGCATACATATTGGCTACCTTGGATGGAAAATATCTCAAGGAACCCATGAATATCATGCACCTAAAAAGATATTATGCATAGATTCAAAAGTCGCATCACTGTAAATAGTTGTAAATAATTTTTCATGCATTTCAAAAATTTATCAAAACAACCAAAAAAAATTCACAAAATCCAAAAAACTCCAAAAATATTTCTACAACATTGTTTTATTTATATCTCTGCATTATTATCTACTAAAATTATGAGTAATATTTTATATCATCTCAGATAAAATTCAAAAGTTATCCTGAACCATGCACCAAAAATTTCGCTAAATTAATAATTTTGATTTTTGTTGTTTTGATTATAAATCTCTCCTATATCAAAGAACACTATTACTTCACTAAATAAATTCTGAGTTTGTAAATGATTTTGCTACTTTTTGGAACCAAGAACACACTTTTACACATTAAAATGATTTGTTGCAAACTTCAAAAAATGATACTACATAGTGGATCTTAAAACCTTAAGCAAAAGGTTTCCCCTGCTATCCTATCATGTGCATGGTCTAGAATACTGAGAAATTGGCAAAAGGACAAGTTCCTTCCTACCCAAATAAATCCCTTGCCCCACATCTAATCTGGGCAAGTATCCTGAGAGAAAAAGAAAACAAAATAAAAAGAGAGCAAAAGAAAAAAGAAAGAAAATGAGAGACAAGAAAAGAGAG
This sequence comes from Wollemia nobilis, assembly GCA_028583015.1. Classification (NCBI taxonomy): domain Eukaryota; kingdom Viridiplantae; phylum Streptophyta; class Pinopsida; order Araucariales; family Araucariaceae; genus Wollemia; species Wollemia nobilis. Next base: position 3,669,241 of record JAQPPZ010000689.1, on the reverse strand, counting down.
AAAAATCAAAGAAAAATGTTCCAAAGCAATAAAATCCCCTTGTTCAAAAATGGGCAAGAAATCCCTACCTTATAAATATGAAGAAAAGAAGGAGTATGGAACTTGAATCCCTGGAATTTCTCAGTTATTCGAAAATCATGAGGTAAGCCCCATAACAGGCGATTTGTGCCCAACTTGCTTGACATTGGGTAATTCCTTTTCACGTGGTGATATGTCTGTCACATTAGCGACCTTCTTTTGTACAGACCAATGTTCGCTTATGGAATAGCTAGCTTTTGGTGGTTTGATTTGCATAGTAGTTCAGTCCCTATGCATGCACAAAATCATGGTTAAAGAATACTTCACATGCACACACATTGGTTCATTTAAGTTTGCTATATCATTTTTCTTACTCAGAATCGGTAAATGAATTTTGCAAAGCACACACATTTGTTATTTGAGAGATTTTGTATCATTATGATAAGATCAAAATAGATAATGAATGCACTTCACACACATTGGTTCTAGATAAATTTGAATTTGTCTTTGAAATAAATTAAAATATTTCTTTGGAATTTTATTAGATAAATATCATCAATTCTTTTATCATTATTCATCTTAAATAAAAATACAAAAAAAAAAAATTATTATTCATCTTGCATTTTTTATTTTCATGATGGCATTATTCCTAAACAATTAGGAATTCCTTGCTTAGCGAAAACCATATTTCTAATTTTTATGTCCAAAATAGTTTAAATAGTTCAAATTTCCTATCCAACATTTCTAAAAACAAAATTTATATCATCTTGCATCTTCATTTTTGACTTTCATGATGATGACATTATTCTTAAGCAATTAGGAATTCCTTGTTTAGCACAAGTCATCCTTCTAATTTTTCATACCTCAAAATAAATGTGTACATTTCTTTACAAAAATTATAAAAACTTTTGTACATGTGATATAATGATCTATCAAACATTAATTTTGCATTTTAAAAACAAACAAAAATTATATAGCATCCTGCATTTTCATCTTGATTTTCGTGATGATGACATTATTCTTAAGCAATTAAGAATTCCTTGTTTAGCGCAAATCATCTGTCAAATTTTTCATGCCCGATCAAATAAATTTCACAAAATATTTATCACATATTTTGTTCCAAAACAAACATACTTCATTTTATCATCAAAAGCCTTAAGATCTTTCTTAAGCAAACAATCATTTTAGCAATTTCAAAATACTCCTCACAAACAGGATTAGCTTCGTGACTTAGTGAGCATTGAACTCCACCAACAGTCACATAACAACATAACATCCTTCGAGGTATATTGCTAAAATCTATTTAACCTTATCATCATTCCAACACTCACATGTTCCAAAATATATTCTCAAAACACACCAAATCATTTTACATCATTTTATTCTTATTTTAAAAGGCATGATTAAAGACATCATTAGTATCCAAAAATTAAAATGCAAAATTAAATAAAACACCATCAAAAACACATGAAAGACAAAAGATAGCTATATATATCATTGGTCTCTCTAGAGCAAGTTTCTTTTTCCAGCTAGTAAAAAGTAAAAATGAAATAAACTTTTCCTCCCCTTTTTACTATTTAAGTCAATATAAAAGTCTTTCGAGTTTCTCACTAATTCAGCGAAATTAATGTGAAACTCGAAGGGGGCAACGTAATAAACTATTAAAATAGTAAATATTGAGCTATGAACTATAAATGCATCCAATTTTTTTCTTCTACCTCAAAAAATGTGCCATTTCATCTTTAACGACCTTTTTTCAAAAGATCGCTAAAGAGGGGGCAAAATGTAGTAGGGTAAAATTGACACATCTAATTTACCTAAACATCATAACAATTACTAAAAATTATCCAAAATTTACCTGAAAGTCGGCTAAAATGGTGAGAAAACAATCTCCTCGTTTTTCGTGCCAATAAACCAAAAGTTGTTTGACCGTTGGGCAAAATCGCCCAACGGTCAACAAAATCGCCTGACGATCGACAAAATCGCTAGGCGATTTTGTCCCAAAATAGAATTTTAACAAATTTTCTAAAAGATAGAATTCGTTTTAAAACCTCTTACCTGGTTTAGCCGTCATTCGGATCAGGGTTGTTGGCGAACAGATTGAAGGTGACAAACATAGGAGGGATCAAAACCTCCTCCATGTTTAGTCTAACCTCCCAACTTCCTCCAACCTCTCTTGGACCTATTTAATCTAGCCCCCTTTCCCTTTCTCCCCCTGGCTGGTTGGACTCTGATCCCTGAGATTGTTCTGAACTCCCTTGAGGATCCCTCGCATCAATTTGTTATGCAATTCCACCTCTCGGCATCCCTATTTTCACTATTGTTATTGCAGGTCTCAGTTATAATCACCCGAAATACCATCATAATCGCCTGGCGATCGATAGAAATGATAGGCGATTTCGACAGAAGTGACAGGTGATTTCGTCAGAGAGTAGGCGATTTCGTCAGAGAGTAGGCGATCCTGTCTTCAGATCAGCTGGGGGCAAGGATTCAAATCACTGTTTGCATTTCTTTCCCAATTTTTTGTTTGTCTATGCATTGCATCATGTCCATTTAATTTATTATTCAGATTTAGATATTGCATCTTGGTGTTCACCATCATTCCAGTTAATTGCATCATGAAATCAGGATCATAATCGCACAAATCCATAGCATATTAGGTTGAATTGTCATCATAGTGTTCTCATGTCATTTCATATCCATTTGCATATAGAAATTAAAATATATCTGTGACTTGGAGTACGAGAAACTGTTATAATTTGCAAGAAACATTGTTTTTTGTCCTCTATTTGCTGTCAACTATTTTGTTGCAGGATTACGACATAATCGCCTGTGATTTTGTTAAATCGAAGGCGATTCTATCTAGAACAGAGGCGATTCTATCTGGAACAGAGGTGATTCTGTCAAAAACAGAGGTGATTCTATCCTGCTACAAGCCTCAGAACCTTCATCAAACATCCGGGTCAAGTAAGGTTTATAATTTCTTTTAGCCCTAGTTTTAGGCATTGCATTTTATTTTGTATCCACTGTCTACTATCTTCATTAAATCAAAATTGCATATAGATAGTTTAGTTGCATAAAGGCCAAAACTTAGGTGTATGTGAATGATTTTATAAAAAGAACACATCAAACATCTTCCAAACCTAGGTATGGAAACTGTCGCTAAAAGTTTCTTGGTGAACCCTTAATTCATCGAAAAATCACCACAAGAAGGCACACTTAAGTGCCTCTCTTTCGAGGTGTAGCTCTACTATTTTCCCATTCCCCTCTGAGGCGCGGATCCATCAGCCTAGAGGAAAGGAGTGCAAAAATTTTAGGCCTACACCATCATCATATTCTATAAATAAAATTTAACCATATTGCTAAATACAAATCCTTTTTCCAAGGAACTTAACATAGAAAGGAAGCATTAATTCATCTTCGTCTACTAAATAAAAATTTATTACAATACATCAAGGATGTTTATAAATATATTCATTCCTTCTTCAATAATCATAACATAGTTTCTACACATGATATTTCTTAAGTATTTCACTTTTCCAAGAAACAACATTATATTTCAACCATAAACATTCAAGGTCTTTAGCCACATCTTATTTTTCAAAGTCTTCTACTTGATAGGTCTTCTCCATAAAACTTTTGAACATAAGTAAGGGATGAGTACAACTCTTTGAATGAATATGAAAGCCTAATATGCATTATGCAAGAAGAAAATTCAACAAAAATTGAGATATCAATCCTCAAAATAAACATTAGAACATTTTACCAAAGTTTATTAGTCATGGGTGAGAGAATCTCATACTTCTCTCACTCAACTTTAACTCTTTTGTATATACAATCCAAGCTATCCCCTTGGCTAAATTTACTACTCAACCCTTCAAGAGTAAATAACAATTTTCTCATTCCTTAAATAAAGGTTAAATTTTAATACAATAATCTTTGTTTATAAGTCTTACAATGTTACATTAGTTACTACTCTCTATTAAACCAGCTATAATATCTTTATATAAAAATAATAGTTCTTTCTTTATTTCATTTAATGTCTATATTTAAATACAATATTTTGTCAAAATTACAAAATACTAAAGTCTTTAATTCTTTTTACTAATATTAATAATTAGTTTCAACTTCTACCAATATTAAAAACAAATTTGCTTTATTAAAATGTATTAATAATTTAATATAGATTAATGAACAACCCTAATGTTAAACAAAAATTAATAAGAAAATAGGCTCAAGTCAAAAGTTCCAATATAAAGGTATGCATAGCTAGATATAAATAAAAACCAAGAAAAAATATCCCAAACATATTTTAATTCAATTTATATGGAAGAATACAACCATCACTCAAAGCTTATGAAAATACCACTTTCATGAAGCCAGACTAATCATATTAGGAAAATATGGACTCTCAACTTAGATTAAATTTATTTTCTAATTTTAAAAAAATATGACCTCCAAAACACATCAACCAAACTATAAAAGCACATAAAATAAAAATATAATCAATACCTTCAAAATCAATGGACAAGAAATCACTATAGAACCTACGGATATGCCCCTATCTAAAGAGAAAATAAATTTGGTTTTGGCAAATTCAACAAGAATTGCAAGCCAAAGTAAAATTCCTACTACCATGCACTAAAACTGACACCTTAGGAGTATGCAACAACCAGGTAATAGCTACTTAACAACTAAATTTACAAAAGAGATTCATAATAAGAAAACAATATTTTCATAAATTAAAACAAAGCATAAATGGAATATTGGAAGAATGTCCCTAGGCTTGGAACACAATAATATCTAGCTTTCTTTATTTTTTTTTAAATGAGACTTGAATAAACTAGATTGGGTCAAAATACTTTAAAAGCAATACGTTGAAGAAAAGCACAAAGCCAACAAATTTATAATAAGCATGAGAAATATTTTTAATAAAAATATTGTGAAGCATATTAGAGACTTACTATTTAGACTGTTCTCTTCAATACTTCATGCCTTGACTTCCTCCTCACCAACCCAATATTTTTCCTCCCTTTCTCCTTCCCCAAAAACCTCTTGTAGCCTTAGAATTCAAATAGTATTTGTAGAGGAAAAGAGATCAAGGAAGATGAAACTAAAGCATTATGTAACTCCCTCTTGATTTCCTTTCTTTCTCATTACACAATGCTTAATCTTCCAACCCTTCTAAAAGCTATGTTCCATTAATATTAATATTCCCAAGTTGTCATTAATTATAATATGAAATATTTATTTATAATAATATTTATAAAGTGTGCCCCCCAACTTTATAAAATATTACTCAATAAGGTTAATTATTTAATTAATTAATATTTTCAAACAATAGTAATTAAATTAATTACTCACTTCATATAATTAAATTAATACTATTACTATTTACTCGTCGGATAAGAAGGGAGGATCTCCAATTTTGTTAGAGGGAATGGAAGACTTTGAGAATTTTTTGAGTGATAATGAGTTAATGGAGATTGATCTTATGTAGTTTAATTATACATGGAGTAATTGAAGATTAGGTGACCAACTGATTTAGATAAGGCTAGATCATTTTCTAGTTTCTCAAGATGGTCTAACAGTCTTTGGAGACACTACTCTTATGGCCTCCCCAAGATTGGTTCTTACCCTAACCCTATTCTTTGGAAAATAGAGTGTGGAAGAAAACTGCATAAGAGCCCCTTTTAATTTGAGTTGATGTGGATGAATCATGAAAATTTAAAACCCAGTATAGAATATTGGTGGAAAAAGGTTTTTATGGGCTGTAAAATAATTCAATTTTTTTGTAAATTGAGGGGGATTAAAGCCAATCTTAAAGAATGGAATAGAAGAGTATTTGGGCATCTATCTATCCAAAAGAAGGATCTAAAGTTGAAGCTTGAAATTATTGAAAAGGAAGTGAATAATTTTGGTCTAGATGATCATAGGAGAAGGACTAAATGCCAAATATTAGTTTATTATCATAATCTTATGGCTTGTGAGAAAGTGTTTTAGAAACAAAAATCAAGGCTAGTTTGGCTTAAAGAAGGTGATAGAAACACTATAGTATTTCATATGTCTACCCTAAGACATAGAGGCAACAATAATATTAAGGAGTTGGTTAGGGATGATGAACCAATGGTTGGGGAACTAGAGTATGTTAGGGTAGAAGTTGTCAGTTATTTTTTATACCTCCTAGGAGAAAATGTGGCAGTGAATGGTGAAGTTGAAAGCAAATTCCTTCCTAATATTCTATAAATGGTGACTGATCATATGAATTCTTCTCTTACGACCCCCTTTATAGATGAGGAAATTTTAATGGCCGTGTTTAATATAGGTGGGGAAAAGGCCCCAGGGCTATATGGTTTTCCAGTTGCTTTCTTTCAAAAGTTTTAGAATATTGTAGGATCAGATGTCACTAAGGATATCAAGGAGATCTAGCAAACCCAATACCTTCCTAAGGATGTCAATTCCACTTTTTGTCTTTGATCCCAAAAGTGCAGGGAGCAAGACATATTAAAATTTTTATGCCTATCAGTTTGTGCAACACAATCTATAAAATTTTATCCAAAACTATTGCTAATAGGTTAAAGAGGGTTCTACCTTTTATTGTGGCAGATCAGCAAGGTGGTTTTGTTAAATATCGATAAATTTTGGATAGCATAATTACCATTCATGAGGTTATTCATTCTATGGAAAACAATAAGAGGTATGGTATGTTTCTAATTTTAGATATGAACAAAGCTTACAATTAAGTTTCTTAGGACTTCTTGACCAAATTCCTATTGAAATTTGGCTTTCAGAGTAAATGGGTGGGGCTGGTTAAAAACTGATTTTCATCTGCTATATTTTTAGTCTTGGTAAATGGAGTCCTTGTTGGATACTTCAAAATTGGATGTGGTCTCCATCAAGGGTATCCATTATCACCATATATTTTCATTATTCTTTCTAAAGCGTTGGGAAGATCTATTTTAGAGGTTTTAGAAAGTGGGCAAGTAGATGGTTTCAAACCAACTTCGATATCGGACCCTATTTCTCATAAATAGTTTATTGATTATAATTTTTTGATATCTTGATCCTCTATCCCTCAAGCCAAAGAGCTAAAAAATATTTTAGTGTCTTATGAAGAAGCTACTGGTCAAAAAGTGAACTTCTTAAAAAGTAAAGTTTATTTTATCAACATCCTAGTTGGAAGGAAAATAAATATCGTGGGGATTTTTGGTAGTGACATTGGAGAACTCCCAACCACATATTTTGGTATGGATATGTTCAAAGGTAGGATGGAGTCACATATTTGAAATCTAGTTCTAGATATACTAGCAAAAATATTAACAGGTTGGAGAGGAAGTCTTCTTAGCCAAGCAGGTAAAGCTCAACTTGTGAAGTCTTCTTTATAGAGTTGTCTCTTTTCAATATTCTAGATAAAATAAGGATTAAAATAGAGAAAACTCAAAGATCCTTACTTTGGTCTAGATCAGAATATAGAAGATGCTTTACCCTTATTTCCTGGGATCAAATATATTTTGCTAAATATGTAGGAGGATTGGGCTTTAGAAGGGTAAAAAAATGAATGAAGCCTTGATGGGAAATATAGGATGGAAATTATTGAAAAATGATCAGATTGAGTCGTTTAAGATCCTCAAAACTAAGTATTTATGAAATGGAAAAAGTTTTTTATATTCTAATGACTTTCTAGTTGGATCTTCCTTTTGGAATAGTCTTGTGGACATTAGACATTTGTTATGTAAAGGGCTTCATTGGCATATTAGAGATAGCAATCATGTGAACTTTTAGAAATATTGTTGGCTGAAGAACATTTTTCTCTTGGAGGACCCAAAGGTAAGTACATTGGAACTTGCTCTATCCCTCCATTTTGGTATAAATTTGCTAGTTATAATACAACCACAAATAGTAAAAAAATCTGGAAAGATTTGTCTACTCCATATTTAGACCCAAACTTGGTTGGCCATATTAACAATATAAAAATATGGATTTATTTTTATCCTCTACTATCCTCTCATTTCAGTGATTCAATCATTTGGAAGGAGGAAAATAATGGAAAATACTCTTTTAAGTCTAGATACCATTTTCTTGAGACATATGGTAGAAGATTATTTCCAGTAATGAAAATCTAGATTAAAGGGTTCATCCCTAAAATAGATTTCTTATTATGGTTAGTGGTTAAAAAAATAATATTAACTATTGATAACTTACACAAAAGAGGCATACCTATTATAAATAGATGTTACTTATATGAATAAAATTTGGAGTCAGTTCATATTTCTCTCGAATGTTCCTTTGCTAGATAGATTTTAGAGAAGGTTTTGGAAATCTTTGATGTTACTTGGATATTCCTATCCACTATAGGAGATTTATGTGTGCAGTGGGATCCTCCTTTCAATAATGGTATATTGAAAGTTCTTTGGAAGTTTTGTCTCCTCCATTTTCTTTGGGAAAATTGGAATGAGAGGAATAACAATGCTTTTGAAAATAGGAAAATATAGGCTTTTGTGGTTTCTTCTCATAATTTTAATGTTGATGTGGAGAACATTCAGAACTTATCCTTTCCTGAGGTAGTTGAAAGTAGAATTGAGGAAGCCATTGTTGTTCACTGTAATTTGAAGCCTTTAATTTGTGTGAATTTGTTGAGATCTTTAAGGTTGGAAGTTAAGTGGGAACCCCCTCCAGATGGGTGGATCAAACTAAATGTGGATGGTATTGCAAAAGGGAACCTAGGGCATGTTGGTGTAGATGGAGTTAATAGGGATTCTACGAGGATGATTGTGCAAGCCTTTTATGAACCTCTATCCATCCAATTCAACCATTTTTATGAGGCTTGGGCCTTTTTCATAGGGGCTAAGTTAATCAAAGAAAGCCATTATAAAAATAGTATTATGGAAGGGGACTCCCTAAACCTTATAAATATTCTAAAAGGAATATAGGAAGCTGGTTGGAGCATTGCAAATATGGTTATTGGGACAAAAGATATCTTGCAATCTTATCACAACCTTCAATTGAAGCATGTTTATCGAGATGAGAATGGAACTACAAATTTATTGGTAAATATGGGGGTGGAGGCTCAGGATAGTACTATATGGGAAGATAATTTTCCACTTCAACTTATTGAATTTGTGGCTAAGGAGAAGCCAAATTGGCCCAATTATTTTCACTTTCCAATTGGAAGAAGCTAAATTTTGGGGTTCAGTTCTTGGGAAAAACTGTTATGGGTGTCCCAGTCTATATGTGGTAGACTGTTATGTATGTAAAGTCAACTGTTGTCTGGCTATTCTTGTTATTGGTAGTGTAGTATGTATGTTTCTTTTTAGGTTATTTAGGTTGGTTATTTACGATTGTTAATAGTTTAGATGGACTTGGCACCAGGTTTTCTTTTCCTTTTATGATCTACTTGTAAGTAAGTATATGTAAAAGGGATGGGGCCATTTCAATGCCCTTCTTAACATATTAATAAAAAAAAAAAAAAAATTAACATTAATATTTAATGTTATTAAGTATCAATAATGTAAATATCATTATTAATACCTTATTTAACAATAATTAACCAAAACAAGCACTAATGCATCCTATTGATAAAATAAGAGCCTAGGCAACACAAGGGCTCTTGCTAAAAACTATCCTTGCCCAAACTAGGATGCAATCAACCATAAGAAATAATATGCACAACCAGTACTATTCCCTAGGTAGGAAGTTTTATGATAACTTCAAGATTATAAACCACCTACGAAGGACCCCTAAAAATTGAGGTAAAGGACTCTTTTACCTATATAGCAACCTCTTTTCCTGATGATGCATTTAATCACACATACACACATGTAAATGCTTTTACATGATGGTTTTACCCATGTAGGCTATCAATTGAAATCATCCATCCTTTCCCCTTTTCTCTCAACTCTAGTGGTTGTCCCATACCAATCCACCTATGAGAGTACCTGGTCCTACAACCACAAAATTCATCAATAGTACCATATTCTAAAAATAGTATTAGCCTACTTCAAAAAGCATAGATTTCAACTATCAACTCATCTTAATAGAAATAAAATAAGATAATGTACTAATTATAAACACATTAATACATCAACCAAACAAAAAATTAAAGTCACACATACACACATGCAAATGCTTCTACATGATGGTGTTACCCCTATGGGTTGTCATTTGAAATCATTCATCATTTTCCATTTTTCTCAAATTTGGTTGTTATCCCATACCAATCCACCCATAAAAGTACTTGATCTCACAACCACAAAAGTCATCAGCAATACCATATTTTAAAAATAGCATAATCCAACTTTAGAAAGCATAGGTTTCAACTATCAACCCATCTTGATAGAAATAAAATAATATCATGCAATAATTATCAACACATCAGTACATCAATCAAACAACAAGGGAATGTTTTGCTAATATGGGCCATTACATACTCCCCTCTAAGACTAAACATACTCCCTTGTGTTTTTAAACAAAGCATTTTATTCAAACAAAAATAGAAATTGCTTTCTCATTACATTAACATTTTTCCAACTAGCACAATTCTCAAAAAAATGGACCCACTAGACCTTATACTAATCTAAGGTATGCTTTCTTAAGTTTTTAGAATGAAACACTAGGATATTGATAGGTCATACCTTAATAGCTATGGGATATGCCATCTATAATTTATACACATTACAAACATGAGAGGGATTAACAACATACATCCTAAGTATGGATATGTGGAAAGTGTCATGGATTTTTGATAGGTTGAGTGGTAAGGCAAGACCATAGGCCATTGGACTAATCATATCAATGATTTTAAAAAGCCCAATAAATTATAAATCCAACTTAGTTGACTTGATGTCACTTTTCTTAGGTCACACCCTTATAAAGATATCTCCCATAGAGAATTCTCCCGGTAACCTTCTAAATCTAGATAGCTCTTTTGGTGATCAACTACTTCCTTGAGCCTTTGCCAAATCACCTTGAGCTATTCCTCCATATCCTTTATAGTGTCTACTATGATCACCACACAATATTTTATATTATCCCAATATAAAGGTGTTCTAAACCTTCTTCCATACAAGGCCTCAAATAGATCCATTTCCAAGGATGCATGATATCCATTATTATATGCAAACTCTACTAGATGCAAATAGTCTTTCGACTTAGACTTTTGATCTATGAAATACATACAAAGCATATCTTCAAGAACTTGTTTTACCCTCTTTATTTTCCCATATATTTTTGGATGATAAGTAGAATTAATATTCAACTTAGTGCCCAAGGCATGATGAAGAGCTTACCAAAATTTTGACATAAATCTGGAGTCTCTATAAAAATTAATTACTTCAAGAAACTCATTTAACTATATTATTTCATTGGCAAACTTATTCACCATGACCGATGCATCATCCTTGATGTTCCATGGTATGAAGTGTGGAAAATTTTTCAACTTTTCCACCATCAAAAGGATTGCATTATGTTGGTACCTAATTTTAGAAGCCCACAATCAAATACATTGATATGACCTACCACTTTTGAGTGGGTATATCATGTGGGTATAATTTTCCTATTGGATGTTGATGTTCTGCTTTTACCTTCTAGCATTCCAAACATCTAGCAATAAAACTATTGACATTTGGTTTTAATCCAAGACAATAAACGGTCTTTTTCATATTCTCTCTCATCTTTGCACCTCCTAGATGAGGAGAATATGAAGAACAATGTACCTCCTACATAATCATTCTCCTTAAAGCACCAATCATGGGTATAAAAACCCTACCTTTGAAACATAAAAGCTCATATTTTTGTTAAAATTCCCATTTTCCTCGGTGTTTACCTCAACTTTAGCATGGATTTCAATGCAATATGGGTTTTGTAACTACATTTCTTAAAAAAAATTAATTAAGTCAACATGATTTTAGGTTAAGGTGGTTATATACCTCCTCCTAGTCAAGGCATTAACTACCTTATTTTTATATCCTTTGATATATTCTATACCAATGTCATATTCAACTAAGAACTCTATCCAACTTTTACCTTGCATTCAATATTGGTTGGGTAAATCTAGGTCATGCATAGCATAGTTCATCTCATGCTTCTTACACTTTCTATATTCATAGGCTACTATAGCTTAATTTTGGGATAAAAATCCTTCAAACCTTTCTAAAGAAACATCTATGCATACTATAAAATTCCCAAATGGATCAAGTATTTTGAGAATTGGTGTGGGAATATATTCCTCAAAATACTTGATTTCCTTAACACTTCTAAAACCAATCTCAAATTTTGGTCATGTTCTTATTTGGTGTGGGAATATATCAAGATATCATCCAAAAATATCAAAACAAAATTATCAAGATATTTCCTAAACACACTATTCATTAGGTTCATAAAGGGCGCTGGTGCATTTTTCAACACAAAAAATAGAATCGTAAATTCATATTCTCCATATCTTGTCTTGAATTTTTTTTGAGTGTCTTCCTCATGAATTCTCAGTTGATGGTATTTTGATATTAGGTCAATTTTTGATAAAATGGTGGGATATTTTAATTGATCAAAAGGATCATCAATTCTTGGTAAGGGATACATATTCTTGATGGTCACCTTATTCAACATCCTATAATCAATATATATGCTTAAGGAACCACCCTTATTTTTTATAGACAACATTGGAGCACCGGAAGGTGACATAGTAGGTTTAATCAAACCTTTCTCCAAAAAGTCTTGGAGTTACACCTTTAATTATTGCAACTCGATAGTAGTTATTCTATAGGGTGTCATATCAATAGGTTTAGCTCTAGGCATTAATACAATAGTGAAATCAAATTCACATTGAGGTGGAAGGCCTATGATATCTTTAAAAAACATACCCTTAAATTCATGCAATATTGGATATTTCTTAAATAGTTTTGAATCTCCATTACTTCCTTCCTTTCCATTTATTTTGACCACACAACATTTCACCTCTTTTAATTGCCTTCTTAAGTTGTAAAGCTGACAATAAATGGGGTTAAAAATATGCTTTCTTGCTATGAACCCTTACTATTTTTTAATATAATCCATACATATCTCTTGGAAGTTGATTAGGGCACCATGAGCTCTCAGCCAATCCATCCCTACAATTATATCGAAGGCATGTACCAATGCTACATATAAGTTCCAAATAATTGATCCATTGGGTAATGAAATGTTGGTATTGGAAAAACATTGACTCACTAAATAGGTTTTCCTAGACCCATACTCAACTTTCCACCCTTGTGCCAAAAATCCAGGTATTTCTAGCATATCCCCAATAATTCTAGTAGAAATAAAACTATTTGTGGCATCACAAGAAATTAAAATATTTACACTTTTATTGACTAATTTACCATTTAATAGCATAATATTTGCCTAGCCATCCAGGTTATGATTTCTTATTTCTACATAAATACAATGAGGTTGGTCTTCTACTCTGCCACTCTGCTCTACCCATTGAGGAATTTTTTTTGCAAAGTGAGGACCTCCACAAAAAAAGCAATCAATCTTGGGTGCATGAGACTTCTCCTGTATTTTATCCCTTGTATCCTCCTATGTTGAATATTATGTCTATGAGGATGAGATTTTGGATTATCCTTTTTTGAAAGTTCTTGTTATTTTCCTTGTTCTTATTTCTAAAATTTGATCCCTCTCATGGGTTTCATTTGATTTTATTATTTTATTAATTAATCCATCTTGCAAACCAAATATTTTTTTCTTTTTAAGTTCCTATTGCTCTTATTTCAATTCTTCATAATCAAAGAAGGTTTTTTAGTGTGTTTATTTGTCTCCTCCTACCAATCCAAATCATATACCTTCTATAATTTTTGGGCTTAAGCAATTTTATTATTGTTCAGATGTTAGGATCTACACCTAAGATCTTCAAATATTTATTAGTTTTATATTCAAGAAATATTTCAAAAGTTTGATAAATATTTGATAACAAGCTTCCACCTTTGGTAATTTCTAAACTGAACATATCAAATATTCTAGGTAATTATTCACCAATAGGTAGGCCAAAATTCATGTGTGTTTGAATTGGACCATCTTTGCTCCTAGTATGCATATGATAAGGTGTCAATGCATTAATATTTATCCACTTTTCTTAATATTTCTAGCACATATCTATGCTTATCATTGGCCTCATAATAAATGCTCTAAAATATGCCCAACAATGTGTAGTTTGAAATGTTACTACATAGGTCTATATTATCAGTCAAAGCTAACCTTTGAAATATACAAAAACCTTTCCAATCAATTATAGTAATGCAATTCATTATATTGCTTTATTTAATTGAAATATTACGATAAATTACATTGAGGCCCATACTTAGTTTACCCATAGTTACCAAACAAATTGGAAAAAAATAGTTTGTAATGATATAAAGCTGAGGCAATTTAGAGCCTCATCATTCCTCCCTTCTAAGAAATTACATATCCTCATGCAAAATTTTCCTCTAAAAAATATACTCAAGTCCAATTCCTATCACATATCAAGCATGAACCTTTTGACCCAAATATGAAATTCCTTACACTCATTAATATCATGTAGGCATTCAAAAAATACCCCTTCATTTGGTGGTGTACTAGTGTGGTGTGGGGGAACTATGATCATTATGACTAATGGACTAAACCTCATGCCTATCCATCTAAATAAAAGCTTCTATATGGTGTAAATGACTACAAGGGTGTGACGATGATACTAATTTAGATTGATTGGAGAGATTGACTCTATTTTTTCTCAAATTGATGGGTATTTTTATTCATCTTTGTTTATAGGTTGCTTTATTTCTATCCAAGTTTGAATTATAGAACTCATGGAATGGTTGAGTGCATTCACTCATGTGGGATACATATTGATTTCTAATACCTTTCCTACCCATCAACATGATATACCTAGAAATTACTAAAGAGGGATTAAGCAATTTAAACCTAACCAACAACCCAAATTTAGAATCCCTTGCTAGATACTCCTGAGTTCTATCTTCTCTATTGATTTTATTTTGAAGAGTAGATGCAAATGCCCATGCTTGAGGATCCCCAACATAAATATTGGGGAAAACACCAATTTCTATGATAGCACATACTTATGGAAAAAAAATGTAGAAAATTTTGTCTATTTTGTAGTGCTATAGTGATAGACATCCAAGAAATTTTGAGGTGTCTCTAGGGTGTGATTTAGTCCAAAATACAACTCTATTGACTACCACCTATAATATTGTTCATCTAGGAACAAGTTGTATATACTTTTTGGTTGCTTACATTCTAACATCCACTCTACAATATTGTAAACTTCATTAAATTTGGCTTACACCTCAATAAGCTCTTCAATCAGGGTCCTACTCATATACTCCAATTCCTTGAGGGCTTGTAGTATCTATTATAAATAGAAACATCTCTTCTTCCACTATTCAATGATGGTATTATGAACATCTAACATGACTATGTGAGGTGGGGTGATCACCACTAGCCTAGGTATTTCCAATGGCTTGGTCTACACCTCTTGGTACTTCTATGCAAGTGATCCCTCAGATTGTTCCAACACTCTATCATCAATATGCTCTAGAATTTCTTGTTATGGTTTTGATGCTCTTTCTAGCATAATTTCTGGTGCATCCCCCAGATTCTCTATTATATATATTGGTGTGGTATCCTATTTATCTAGGCCACACTTTAGATCCTATAGGATAGTTGCAATCATAACACTTCCTAGTTTTTTGGACTAGTTGCCCTATTATGTAAGAGTTAGACTCTTTGGTGCTTCTAGTTGACCATGTCACTTCTTGAATTTGACAAACTCCTACATCAATTGGATGATTTGGTCCTCTCTATCTTGGATGAACTTTCTCTTGGCCTAAAAGTGGATTAGTTTCACCCTCAAGACCTCAACCAAGGTTGTAATACCCAAAAAAATATTAGAGTAGGTTGGTTCCTATGGTACTAGCTAAAATAACAATGGGGTTAAGACTAAAGGAAGGAATGGAAAGGGTTAGAAGCTAGAAAATAAATATGGGTAGGATTCAGCCACAATAAGAGACATAAGATCATGGAAGTCTCATTCCCTTAATTAAACTAAACTACTCAAAAAACCAACTATAATCCAATAGTATAGAGCATTAATTAAATGAACACATGCATGACTAATCATTCCATGAATCGAACAAACAACAATCTAAGGAGATATCTAGATAACTTTAATAGAATACACCATTCATCCAATTTTAATAGAAATTCTTAACAATGAAATTAACATACATACATGTTCTACAATATTCTTAGATAGAGGCCAAACAACACTTCAATTTTTATTAAGAGGCATATAGCATTTGATCATACAATTTATGCAATTATAAAATCTAAAGAGCCAACCCCTCAAAATAGGCTACATTCAAGTATATATATATTTACATTACATTCAATTAGCCTGGAATGATTATGTAGAGGATATTTCATAATCCTGTTAGAGGGAGTGTAGGGGGTGGGTGTTGCTTTTAACATAACTGGGCTTAACCACTTCATACAAGTTTTTTTAATGTGTCCAACCTAGATTTCTATTAAGTAGCTGGGTTGTAATATACATCATTATATCCTAAGCTCCTTATGATAGATTTATATTTTTTCATTCCTCTCTATTGCATTAAGCTAGTTGTTCCTAGATAGTTGTGTGATGGAGAATCCTTCAACCATTAAGGTTTTTTATAATTATTATTCTAGGTATTTGGTTGATACGAGCTAATTTTGTTAATTAGGATAGGTATGAAAGCACTTTTTTGAAGTCATATCTTTGAGATTTTTGCTAGGTATCTAAAAGTTTAGCTTCCTTTGTGATAGATTCTATGCCTTAGCTGAGTTTTGAGTTTGAAAATAGTATCTTAATGCCAAACCTTTTGCCTTTTTGATGGCGTCAATTTTCTAATAAATTCAGCCCTTGGCTCTACACCTAATTTTTGAAATGTGTTCTTTTGGGTGCTAAATACGAACCTTAAAATACAACGCTTTCATTTTGGGCATCAACACTTAAAAATATTTTTTATTTGACCTTAGTTTCTCTTTGTGTTAGAATTTTTATGCATTATAATAATGTCAACTATGGAAAAGTCTAATAATTCTTTTATACTTAGCTATATTTTGTATCTGCAAAGGAGCTAACTTAATGTTGAGCATAAAAAATTTATCTAATTTGGATGACATTAGATTCTATGAAATTCTAACTGCTTGAAATTTTAGTGTCTATACTACTACAATTTTTAGGTATGGTATTATGAATTTTGGATACCAAACATTAGATATTTTATACTCCTATCATGACATCATCTAGTCTAGAAGTTCAACTACTTTTTATGGGCTATATGCCCCATGCCTTAGTCAAAATTTCAATCTAGTCATGATATGAGTGTTGAATACTAGACTTTTTCTTTTGCTATGCTTGCCTTAGCTCTTTAGAATATTTGGTCCCTTGCTCTTGTGTGTTAGGTTTCTATGCATTAGTCAATTTTTTTCTCTAGCACTATGGCCTATTTTCAAGCTACATACCTTAGCTAAAAAAAAATTAATCTAGCTTGGCATTGTTGGATATTGAGTTGATCAACAATATTTTGACCTACTTTCTACTTCTGCTTTGTAGTTGAATTTGTTCTGGTCTTTAAATTGTGCATAATATATGCTTTGAATATATATGCCTTAGCAAAATGATGATAAAATTGAGCAAAATCATAAGCTAACTTATTCATAGGGATTGTGGATGTGGGTGGTGAAGTCTACCTACATTATTGGTAACTTCCAGGGATTTTTGCTTATAAAAATTGAGAACCTAGTAAGCCTTATGTATAGGGTAATGGAAACAATGAGAGGAAATGGGGCTAGGAGATAAGTTGATGGGAAACAGATGTATGACAATAATAAAAGCTTAAAAATATGGGAAATAAAATAATTTTAGAATAGGAGATGTGGTGGGTGAAAATGTTGAGGTTTTGGTTGATCATCTACTATATGTTAATGAAAAAACTAGCAATAAAGCCCCTTCTTAGCTTATATCTCATTCAGGAACAACACCTACAATAACCCTCAATGTTCAAGGGTGAGGAACTACAATAAGTTAAAAATACATGGCAACTAGAAAAATGATAGGCTGGTAATGGTGGAGAGATATACAAGTAGATAGGGTGTGAAAATATAAAGAGGAGGGAAATACAAGAAGACAAAGAGAAAGGAAAATGTTAGGAGATACCTAATTGTAATAATATTTAGAAAAACTAAATATTGTATGAGCATAATATACCACAACTCATAGTTACTTCATATCCAAACTGTAGACACTAAAATATGGTCAATCTGATTATGCTATCGAAAGCAATGATTGAATTGACATACCAAGGCCACTAGGACAGTCCTCAAAAGGTATACAGTGGTTCTAGCCACTTAGTGCAAGGTTTTGGAAGGTTTCAAGCCATTTGGGGATATTTTTGGCACCCTGTTCCTATTCGTCCCACCCTAGGATGAATACAGATCCTATTCGTCCCACCCTAGAGCGAATAGTAGCATTCATCCTAGGGTAGGGCAAATAGTAGGTTTGATTGGCAAAAAGTCAAATATGGACAAATACTGCTTGGTAACAGTCATTTATCCTACCTACCCATGCCTATAAGTCAGAGCATGTAGCATATTTATGCCATGCTTCATAAGGGAGGCCAAATTGGGAGATTCTCTTCCTCCTCCAATGCATGCCACCTCGGTGGCCAAGTGGCACCTCTTGCCATGCATGCCCTTTTGCACATGAGCCCCTTGTGGATATAAAGTGGATGTATTTTCCACATGAGAGAGAGTATATTTTAAGGTTTAAGCAATGGAGCACTTTCAATATTTTCCCTCACTTGATTGTGCTCTCTTTCCCTCGAAATATCTTCTTAGCGAAGGAGGTTATCGAGTGACTCAAAGAGACACAATTTGTTTACACAAACCTATTAATAAAGTGAATTTCTATCTAAAATATTATAACAATACCCCCCATATTTTTTTTTACCATTCCCCAATGGAATTGGTGGTAAAATTTAGGTAGAATCGATGGGCGTCCCACCCCCGGGCGCCCCCCAATTTGTGACAGTCCTATTCAACCCACCCTAGAATTAATACAAATATATCAAGAAAATTGTGAATATATTTAAATAGGTCTTTTCCATATTATCATATGATTCTACAGTTCAAATTTCATGCTTTTATGAGTTATATTGGCCGAGATATTGCATTTTGAAGTTTTTGCAGGCTAACGGGACCTACTGGAGCATGCATCAGGATATGAGCATGATTTTTGAAATATAACCATATGGGTTCTCTTAAAATGTTATTTTATGCACTCTAGCCAATTTTCAAGTGTTTTTTATATGTTTAGTTTATGAAATTGCTTGCTTTGGGTTTTGCATATTGGAAAAGTGCACTGCGATTATGCCATGCCTACGGATGCAATTTAGATACAATTTATGGTGATATCTTCCCAAGACCTCTTATTTTACTTACACCTATAATTTCATAGAATTTGGAGTTGATTTGGTATAGGCACACTACATATGCTCCTTTCTTGCCTGTGGGGATTACATGTTCTAGATCATACACACTTGCTATTTGACATTTTTTGTTTCCTTGTGTGCATATGTAGGCTATACAACACATTTGGGAGTAGCATATAACCTCAAATAATCAAATATCCAAGCATCGGCAACGTTGGCTTGCCCATTCCAATTGTGGGTACGAGGAAAGACACTGGATGTGCATCGAAGTTCTTTGAAGGATTTGATCCTTGGGCACCATAAATTTGTAATAGTTGTATCATACATTTGAACCCTCGAGGGGACACATTTATAACTTGGATTTTATCCATTTTATTAATAAGCAAAAAATTTACTTTGCTTCATTTCTTGTTGTTTGGTATCTTTTCCATCTTATTTGCATGTTTCCGATTTTATGCTCATTAGACATAAGGGATATATGCAATTTTTTATCCATATTTAGGTGCAGCATTTTTCCATGCTTCATTGGTTAGTCATACTTAGTTCCAAATCAACAAGCACACACTCAATCAGGTAAATTATGTTCATTCAAAGAATATTTGACAAAGACAATCATGCCCTTGCTTGGGGCAGCAAACAAGCACAAAAGATCAATTAAATCACTTGACATTGCTGGCATCATGGAATCATAGGCCTCACCTCTTCATGATAGAACAATTTCCAAGCTCAAGCAAGTTCCTTAGCTCATCAGAAGCAAGGATTCAAGAACACATGCTCTTTCTAGGATTGGGGCATCTAAATTTGGTTAGGTTACTGAATAAATTTAATAATTGAACATTTTAGTCATATATTTTTGCTCAGCACTGTGCTACACACAATGCATCCCAAAAAGGGGCATATGTAGACACTAAAATCTGGTCAATCCGATTATGCTACCAAAAGCAATGGCTAAATTGACATACCAAGGCCCCTAGGGCAGCCCTCAAAAGGTATACAGTGGTTCTAGCTACTTTGTGCAAGGTTTTGGAAGGTTTCAGGCCATTTTGGGACCTTTTTGGCACCCTGTTCCTATTCATCCCACCCTGGGATGAATACAGATCCTATTCATCCCACCCTAGAGCGAATAGCAGCATTCATCCCAGGGTGGGGCGAATAGCAGGTTTGACTAGAAAAAAGTCAAATCTGGACAAATGGTGCCTGGTAATGGTCATTTATCCTACCTACCCATACCTACAAGTTAGAGCACACAACATATTTATGCCATGCTTCATAAGGGAGGCCAAATTGGGAGATTCTCTTCCCCCTCCAATGCATGCCACCCCGGTGGCCAAGTGGCACCTCTTGCCATGCATGCCCTTGCATGCCATTTTGCACATGAGCCCCTTGTGGCTATAAAGTGGATGCATTTTCCACAATAAGAGGAGAGGATATTTTAAGGTTTAAGCAATGGAGCACTACCGAGATTTCCCCTCACCTGATTGTGCTCTCTTTCCCTCGAGATCTCTTCTTAGCAAAGGAGGTTATCGAGTGACTCAAAGAGACACAATTTGTTTACATAGACCTATCAATCAAGTGAATTTCCACCCCAAATTTGATGAAAATACCCCCATAGTGTTTTGGACCATTCCCCAGTGGAATTGGTGGTAAAATTTAGGCAGAATCGATGGGCATCCCACCCCGGGCGCCCCCAATTTGTGATAGTCCTATTCATCCCACCCTGGAATGAATACAAATATGTCAAAAATTTTATGACTATTTTTAAATAGGTATTTTCCATATTATCATATGATGCTGCAGTTCAAATTTCATGCTTTTCTGAGTTATATTGGCCGAGATATTGCATTTTGAAGTTTTTGTAGGCTAACGGGACCTACTGGAGCATGCATCAGGATCTGAGCCTGATTTCTGAAATATAACCATATGGGTTCTCTTAAAATGTTATTTTATGCACTCTTTCCAATTTTTATGTGTTTTGGATATGTTTAGGTTGGGAAATTGCTTGCTTTGGGTTTTGTAGATTGGAAAAGTGCTATGATTACGCCATGCCTACGGATGCAATTTTGGTGCAATTTCTAGTGATATCTTCCCAAGACCTCTTATTTTACTTACCCCTATAATTTCATAGCATTTGGAGTTGATTTGGTATAGGCACGCTACATATGCTCCTTTCTTGCCTGTGGGGATTACATGTTTTAGATCATACACACTTGCTATTTGACATTTTTTGTTTCCTTGTGTGTAGGTGCAGGCTATACAATACATTGGGGAGCAGCATATGACCTCAAAGAATCAAATATCCAAGTGGTAGAAACTTTGGCTCACCCATTTCAATTGTGGGTACGAGGAAAGACACTGGATGTGCACCGGAGTTCTTTGAAGGATTTGATCCTTGGGCACCATAAATTTGTAATAGTTGTATCATCCATTTGAGCCCTCGAGGGGACATATTTGTAACCTAGATTTGATCCATTTTATTAATAAGAAAACAATTTACTTTGCTTCATTTCTTGTTATTTGGTATCTTTTCCATCTTACTTGCATGCTTCCGATTTGATGCTCATTAGACATAAGGGATAGATGCAATTTTTTATCCATATTTAGGTGCACCATTTTTCCCTAATTCAGTGGTGATCATGGTGGGACCTAGTCCCTTTTTCTTTAGGTGAAGTTTGAAGCTCATTTTTCATCTTTTTATGTTGCAGGTGCTAGTCGTTCTGGACTGAAACGAACTCTGACCTGCTATTCGTGCCACCCTGGGATGGATGCAAATCCATCCCACCCTAGGATGAATGCAGACCTACTATTCATCCCACCCTGGAGTGAATAGAAACCAAAGAGCTTTCTGATCAAAGTTCCAGAAATGGCAGGTTCCAGAAGTGATGAGGTAGGTACCTAAACCCTCTGTTTTCATTTTGCAGTCTCAGAAGTTGTTTATTTGGTTTTTCTCACATCATTTTGTTTTCTTAGAAAGGTTAAAAGTAGATTTACTTTTCCCATAATGCAAAATAACAAAAAGAAGAAAAATCAAAGAAAATCAAAGTAGGAATGCATCTCTATGGTTTGATTGCTTGTAGCCTACCCAATGGGTAGGCTAACATTTAGGGTTTGCATTTATAATTTACATTTGTAGGTTCCTTTTATCCTAACTTTTTGAAAGTAAAATGCACCTTTTGCATGCATTTAGTGAATGATCATCGAGTGCTTTATTGTTTGCTTTCTTGGATTAAAAAGAACCACACACACCATGATTCACTTAAATGCTAGTGAGGTGGATTTCATCACCATCCACTAGTAGAGTTCAATGAGGTGGCTTTCATCTCCACCCATTGTCTCAAATCCCATGAACCTTATTCTTTGCCAAGGTCGGTTCCAAGATCCATCATAGCCCATGGGTTATAGCATGTATCTCTCTTCGGAGAGGTATATCGTAGACTACGGGTGAACTGGGTGAGGAACTGGTAGGACCTATGCTCCCTGGCCATGTGTGGACCTCATCACCACACATTATAGGTGGGATAACATGACCTAGAGTTCATAGCTAGGTTGTCGAGCTATGAGTATATAGGTGAAATCCAATTAAACATAAGAATATCATTCAACAAGATTTCAAACACGTGACACAAGGTCCTCTTTTACAAACAACACATCTGAAACACACAAAATAGTTTAGGGATTCACATCTAAAACTTAAAAGAGATAGTCATCTATCTTATTGAGTGTTTCCTTTTCTTGTTTTTTGTTTCATTAAAAATTTTTAAAAGAGATAATCATCTAGGGTTTGGTAGAGAGTTACAATGGTGTGCACCCACATCCAAGCCCAATCATGGGTGGAAGCTATGGAGAGTGGACTAGGAGACATGAGTCATCTCTGCTTTAGCCCTAGGGACTTGGTCATACCTCCCTGGTGAGCCTCTACTCACCCCGACCCCTAAACAATGGGATGAGAACCACACTTACAAGGGAGCCCTATGCGGGACACCCCTATGGGTGATGGACCTTACCTGGGAGAGTGTTCTCGATATTTAGACACATCACATGCCTTCTTTGATGAGAGGCAACAACACATTGAGGTGCTAGTAGATAGAGTGGTGCCACACATCCATGTACCTATTAGGTCTGACATACCTATTCATAGGCTAGAGCATGACTTCACACATTGGGTAGAGCAGGTTGATCCGACCTTACCTCTACATCACCCTGATAGGGTCCAACAACCTAGGCAACCTGATGGGTATGACACTCATCGCTCGGGGTGAGCTAACTCTACCCTTCCCTTCCTCATTCATGAAGGAAGGCATGATGAAATCCTTGATTATCCTCAAGAGTAGTATTCCATGCATGCACGATGTGCCTCTACGCCCATTGATTACAATGAGCATATGCTCAGGCTCGAACCTCAAGTCAATGTGGTGGCCCTCGATCGAGGGAAGCGCTTGATAGATATCATTGATTATCTTGAATGAGGTCAGCCTCAAGGTGAGACTCCTAGGCCTCCTAGGCCTCACATAATGGAACAAATCAAACAAGTAGTTGCAAAATATGTGGAATACCAAGCTCAGTTCAAATAACTTCGACAAGACAAGGAACAACTAGACCGCTTGCATCAGCTTGAGAAAGAAAGAATCGAATGGTAGACCAATGAGCTATTCTAGAGGACTCTATGAGAGAGGGTTCCTACCCCTAAGACACATAGGTAGGAAGTCCACCTAAGGCAACCCACACTCATTCGAGATAGGTCTCCTAGACCTTATCCAATGTTACCTCCATGACCTCCTAGGCTAGATCGAGACTTGCCTCCCAGGCCAAACATAGGGTGCCCATAGTGGGTAGATACCCCTCTTTATAGACCGGCTCGAGAGATGCCCTATGGGGCCTACACTGAGCATGAGCTAGAGGTAGAGTACTTAGAGATGCCTTATCAAGGTAGGGGGGTGACATGCCACCACCCCATAATAGGTTGGAGGATCCTCGACCTCCATCACAAGATAAGAGTAAGGATGAGGAGATTAAATCCTCAGATGCATATAGAGCATTGCTAGAGCACCTAGAGTTAGTAGAGAACAAGACCTCTAGGTCTGGATCTCAAAATCCCACTTTGCACTAGTTACATAGTCAGCCCCTTCATCCTTCGGTTCCTACCCCTCCCTATCTAGAGCAATTCAAGCTACCTCAGTTGGCTACCTTTAAGGGAGAGGAAGATGCTTAGGAACATGTCACTAAATTCTTGAGTCAATGCTTTGGCATTCAGGATAATGATGCTTTGCTTTTATGGATATTTGTGACTACCCTCTCTGGCCTAGCCTCGGAGTGGTTTACTCAACTCTTAAAGCATAGCATCCATAATTTGGATCAACTTGTAGATGCATTTCTAGAATGCTTCACCTTACCAAGAGGAAGGTGATGTTGGCTGATCTCGTTGGGTTGAAATAGTATGATGATGAGTCAATAGAAAATTATGGCAATAGGTGGTGAGCCTTGCTCACCAAGCTACCTTATCTACTCCCCATGTCGGAGTTGACTCAGATGTTTTCCAAGAGCTACCTAAAGCCGATCTCCTTGTTGTAGCTGCAACAGTATCCGACTCTTGAAGATGCCCTAGCATAGGCTAGGATCATTGAAGACATTAAGATTCAAGAGGGAGAAATTGTGAAGCCTTGCAAGAAGGAGTGGAACAAGAATGCTAAGAACACCCTAGTGCAGCCTAAGCTAGCAGTAGTGAATCAGGTTGCCATTAGTGTCCCAGGGCCAGTGCAAGCTGCCACCTCAAAAGCCTAATTATCAGGCCACTCCTGGGAACTATGCCAAAGACAACTAGAATAATCAAGGGCAAAATCAATAGCATCATCCCAAGTGATAGTTCACACCCATTGCAGAGTCTATGGACTCATTGTTTGAGCACCTCTTAGTAGCTAATTCGATCAATCTACCTGAGAGTCGACCTATCGACCCAAATGCACCAAAGCCCAAAGGGTATAGAGAAGACCTATATTGCAAGTTTCATAGGCAAAATGGGCATGATGTGCAAATGTGCTACAAGTTCAAGCACTTGGTGCAAGACCTGATCGATAGGAATACCCTTTAGGTAGACAACCCTATCACACCAAACAACCAATAGATGGAGGTCTTCAAAGACCCTTTGCCTACCCATGCGGAGTAGGCCAAGCTAATGCCCTAGGTGAATGAGGTGCACCATGCCCCCCTAAGCAAGGGTATGTTAGCATGATTAACATTGTCATAAGAAATAGGTGGTACCCAAGTCCAATCATGCCACCTATAGCTCAGAGCGATGTCCCTTCGACATCGTAACCTTTACCACCTCCTGTGTTGAGCCTCCCACCTAGGCCTGTGGTCACAATTAAGAGTAAGCTCACTCAGAGTTTAAGAATGACATCTACCCAACTCTCCATCTATGAGCTCATTCAACAATCACCTCCTCATAGAGAAGCCTTGATGGATATCCTTAAGGCAATAGAGCTTCAGCCCCAGGAGTCTAACTCCTTCAACAATTTTGTGGGGCATGTGCGGCAATGCATAGAACCGGTGATTACCTTTCGAGAAGATGAACTTAAACTAGTTCTGAATGATATGGTGGATCCTCCCTTGCACATCATCACATGTGTAAATGGGACACCATACAAGAGAGTGTTGATAGACACTGGGTCTTCTAGCAACATCATCACTACAATAGCTCTCAAGCATCTGAAGCTCCCAACATCCCATATTATCGCATCTACTTACACCCTCTGAGAATTCAATGATGCCATATGCTCAATGGTTGGTATGATCATCCTACCTATCCAGGTGGGAGAAAAGACCATCTCGATGCTATGCCATATCCTGGAGGGTGAGATGGCATACAATATCCTATTAGGTAGACCATGGATCAGGGACATGAAGTGTGTTCCTTCCATCACTCACTAGTGCCTCAAGTACACTCATGAAGGGCAAGTGCATGTCATCTCTATGGACCTAGAGCCTTTCAAGTATTGCAATATGGTGCAACAGCTCCCTGAGTCAACCTTACCATCAACCCATCTAGATTTTCAACCGAATAAATCTAGCCAAGGTTTGACTCCATCACCATCACTTTCAAGCAATCCATCATCGTCTCATGCCATACCATCCACATCATCCACACCTCCCCAGATACCCATTGCACCTATGGATCCTTTACCTAGGAACCCAAGGAAGAGGCCTATTGATGAGGTCCAACCAACCATCTCCACCATCTCCATCGAGGAGATCCCTAGCCAAGTAGATGAGGAGCTACCATGTGAGGCAAATGATGAATCAGATTAGGTCTCACTCTCATCCCTTTTTTATCCATAGCCTCAGGTCATAGTACACCTAGCTACCATCGGATTGGGGGAGTACATGGTTAGGAATGTTACAACTACCCCTACTTTAGAGTCGGTGCATGACATGGGTCGACCTCATCTTCCCATAGGCACTATCGTACCTCTCGGTATCCCCCCTAATCAAATGAATTTCATCTATGGGGGCCTTGATTATGGCATCGAGCCTTACCAATAGTAGGAGGAGGATGAAGAGCCCTTTTTTGAGGACATCAACTACATGTCCAACCCTAAATTTTCCATGAAGTACCTTCACCTCTGTAATTGGTATGGTTATGGGTTAGGCCTGTATGAGCAAGGCACTAGAGTTCCTTACCAGCCATAGTATCAAATGCCTTATGACAAGTCTGGCTTGGGACTCAACAAGCCTGTGTCCTTAGATGTCCTCATAGATAGCTTAGAGTGCATGACTCTAGACTTTAGAGATGAGCTTATATGAGATCCTTTCACCAACCCCAATCGTGTCTACTCACTAGGGGACTACTTCCCTATGCCCTTGGGAGATGATGACCTACCTCATGATGATATCCGATCCTACGAGAGAGGTGAAGGTTCATGCACCCTTCCCCATGATAGTGAGGAAGAAGATCAGGGGTCTCCTTATGAGTGGACATCTAATGATGAGTCAGATTATGAAGTAGCACCTATTGAATCTGATAGTTCGGATGGTGAAGGTCCATGGGTCATCCCTATGGATGATGAGGATGAGTTCTATCTATACATGTTCCCATTACACCATCCCATCTGGTGATAACTTCTACCTTTAGAGGAGCAAGCTCACCCGTAACCACATCGACCACCTCTGGTCATTCCACCACCTCCATAGCCACCTCCAAAAATCTTGTGACATCTTGATGTCCATGAACACCATCAACCACATAGGGGAAATCATCCATCCATAAATATGATTTCCATAGATCTTTTTGAGCCCCTGCGAGATCTGAATAACCCATTGAAGTCATTGCACCTCGACTTGGGGGTAATCGACTTTGATCAAGGAGATTCACCCCCATCACCTTCTGAGTACTGGCCTTGTGATGAGATGCTACAACCATTTCATTTCTCTCTAGGGCCAACTCATGATGTCTTCCATGCTGAGGAGGAACCTAAGGTTCCCATTGATGATCTAAATCTAGCTGATGACATCCATTTGATCCCTACTCCCCACCAGTTGGAGGAGGGGTCACATATGTCAATCGAGCCTACGATTGACAAAGATATCGGCTCAGATCCCAAGAATCTATAATGTATCAAGCTAGGGGAAAGCCTATCCCCTAAAGAGCAAGTCGATTACATAGCCCTTCTCATAGAGAAGAAGGAGGCTTTTGCATGGTCCTACAAAGACATGTTAGGACTAGATCCTAATCTAGTCACCCACAATCTGACGCTTGACCCCAAGGCCAAGCTTATCAAGCAAAAGTTGAGAAATATGCATCCAATAGTGGCCCTAATGGTCAAATATGAGCTATAAAAGTTGTTGGATGCCAGGTTTATCATTTCTGTAGACTATCCACCATGGTTGTCCAACATGGTTCCCATCAAGAAGCTTGATGGGAGGATTCACATTTGCATCAATTTTTGAGACCTAAACAAAGTGAGTCCTAAGGATGATTTTCCTTTTCCGAGCATCGATGCCCTGGTAGATGCCACAATGGGCCATGAAATGTTATCCCTTATGGATGGTTTCTCTGGGTACAATCAGATTCATATCAATCTAGAAGACCAACTCAAAATGGCATTCACAACGCCTTGGGGAACATTTTGCTATAAGGTCATGCCTTTTGGCCTTAAAAATGTTGGTGCCACCTACCAGCGTGCCATGACATACATCTTCCATGACTACATGCATAAGATTTTGGAAGATTACATGGATGACTTACTGGCTAAATCTTTGTTACGCCATGAGCATCTCGATGTCCTGCACAAAGTCCTCGATCACCTTATTGAGCATAACGTGAGATTGAACCCCAAGAAGTGCATCTTTGGCATCACATCTAGAAAACTCTTGGGATTTATAGTTTCTAAATGAGGCATTGAGGTGGACCCCAACAAGGTCAAGGTAATCCTCGAGATGCCTCCCTCGACTACCATCAAGCAACTTCAAAGTCTACAGGGTAAGATCACATCCATCAAATGCTTCATAGCACAATTTTCGGACAAGTGTCGACCCATGAACAAGTTATTGCACAAGGGGGTCACATTCCATTGGGATGATGAGTGTCAGGATGCCTTTGATGCAATAAAATAATATCTGGCTTCACCACTAGTATTGGCTCTACCTAGACTAGGAGTGTCATTCCGCTTATACATCTCAGCCACTGAGATTGCATTGGGTGCCATGTTAGCCCAGAATAATGAACTACATAAGGAATATGCTACTTACTATCTCAGCCGCACCCTAGTCAGTTATGAGATCAAGTACGCATACATTGAGAAGTTATGCCTAGTGGTGGTTTTCACCACCAAGAAGCTATGACATTACATGCTTAGCCATACCATGTATGTTGTATCTAAAGAGAATCCATTGTGATACATGATGAGTCACACTTATCATAATAGTCGCATGATGAAATGGATCATGTTGTTGATGGAGTTTGACCTAGAGTTTATCGAACAAAAATCAATTAAGGGTCAGTCATTCGATCAACTCATAGAGGCTCCTCTTTAGGATGATCAACCTCTTAGCATGGAGCTTCCCGATGATGGAGTCTTCCAAATATCAGAATCACCTGATTCTGATGAGCCTGAGTCATAGGCAGATATGACTCTATTCTTCGATGGCTCCAAATGCGAGCAAGGGGGTGGCATAGGGATCATGTTTTTCACACCACATGGGGCTCCCATACCCCTATCATTTAAACTCGATTTCCCATGCACCAACAACAATGTCGAGTATGAAGCCCTACTCATAGGTCTTCAAATGGCTATCACCATGAAAATCACCAAGCTTAACATTTTTGATGACTCCTTGCTCATTTTCAACTAGGTCAAAGGGATCTACCAATGCAAGTGCCCAGTTCTACAAGCCTACAAAGCCCTTGTGGATAAATTCCTGGTAAAATTTGAATGGTATGACATCGAGGCACTCCCTCGATCATCTAATCATTTTATAGATACAATGGCCTCCCTAGGGTCCTTGATCCCGTAGAACCCTACTGATGAGATGACAACCATTTAGGTCAAAATGCTATCACAATCTATGGTTGAGCATGAGAGCACTCAAGCCATGCCGAGAGGTCCACTTGATTCAAATTGAACCTCATCAAGAGAGATTCTCGCACATTCATGAGTACTTGAATCATGCCGATTGGGGGACTCTATTCCCTCAAGCCCCTTTTGATAGTAGTACAATGCTATTCTTACAAGTTCTTTCCCAATAAGCATTTTCTAGGGATGAACTTCAAGAGGGATAGATAATTCATGCGATCGAGGCTTCCTCACAATAGGATTGGTCCACACAAATCAGGGAGTATCTAAAGCTTGGTAATCTCCCTCCTAGATTGTCACATGCTGCTAAAAGGACATTCAAATGGAAGGTAGAAAAATATGTCTTGCTAGGAGATATTCTGTATCATCGAAGCTATGAAGGGATCCTCCTTCATTGCTTAGAGCATCAAGAGTCAGTTTGGGCAATTGCCCAAGCACACGATGGTACATGTGGTGGCCATTTTAGTGGCATGGCCATCGCAAAGCGCATTCTTCGCATGGGCTATTATTGGCCAACTTTAGAGTGAGATTGTTGCACATATGTGAGGAAGTGCATGAAGTGTCAACACCATGCTAACTTGACACACGTACCTTCTCAGGCCTTGCAACCGATTCAATCGGCTTGGCCATTCTCGCAATGGGGGTTGGATTTAATCGAGAAAATCTCCCCTGCATCCTTGGGCCATCACACATTTATCATTATGGCTATCGAGTATTTTACAAAGTGGGTGGAAGCAGTTCCCCTTACCTCTATGATAGGACCCCGCATCATGGAGTTCATATTGCACAATATCATTTGTCATTTTGGTATTCCATCCAAGATCATTTTGGATAATGGGACATCATTTAAGAATAAATATGTGCATGCTTTGATAGCAAAGTATAATATCCAACATAGCTTTTTGACACCCTACTATCCACAAGAAAATGGGCAAGCAGAGGCTTCCAACAAAATATTGATTGCCATTCTCAAGAAAACTATCAGAGAGAATCACACCGATTGGCACATGTAGATACCCCTTGCTCTATGGGCCTATCACACTAGCATTCAGATGCCCACTAGGGCTACCCCATTTTCACTAGTGTATGGCACTAAGGTAGTCATACCTCTAGAGCTAGAAATCCCATCATTGCACATATCCATGCAGGAGTTCATCGATGATGACACCATGTGGTAGGCTCACCTAGATCAGCTTACGTTGCTTGATGAACATCACGTTAATGCCCTTGAGCATCTACGTGTTTATCAAGAGTGACTTAAGAGAGCCTATAATATGAAAGTCCATCTTAGATACTTTTAGGTTGGTGATCTCGTTCTAAAAGAGAACCAACAAAATTCTAATTTTTTGCCCCACCTAAGGGACAAGTTTGTGGCAAACTAGTTAGGTCCTTTTGTCATCACTAGTCATATTGGACCTAGAAACTTACCACCTAGCCTCCCTTGAAGGAACCGAGGATCCTGAACCCTTGAACATCCTTCATTTGTGGCCTTTCCATGTCTAGAGTGTTGTGGTTCACCCCAAAATGCTCCAAGGGTGCCTATAACCTGCTTGGTCAACCTAAAATGCTCCTAGGTGGTCTATGACCATCTAGGTCACCCCAAAATGCTCCAAGGGTGCCTATAACCTGCTTGGTCAACCTAAAATGCTCCTAGGTGGTCTATGACCATCTAGGTCACCCCAAAATGCTCCAAGGGTGTCTATAACCTGCTTGGTCAACCCAAAATGCCCCAAAGGCATATGTAAGCCCTTTGGTCACCTAAAAAGCCCCAATGGCCCCCAATAAGCCTATTGGTCACATGTATATACATATATATCAATCAAAAATCCAAAAACATCATCAAAATATCAAAAATACAAAAATATTGCATTCCATCACATTGCATCCCATTGCATTTTATCATCACTTGCATTAGGCATACTCATCATTGCATTTTGCATTTTAGAGTTGCTCATACATGTCTAGCACTAAGATTGTATATTATTCATCATTCAAAACAATCTTGTTAAAGTAATTATCCACATCATTCAATGTTTCACTTATCATTTCCACTTACATTTCACATTGGTCATAGTAGTGTTTGTTCCCCATTCACCTAGCCATTTGTTCTAGAATGTCTTTAGGGTTTTCGGTCACTCACCCATCTCTAGTTTTCTTTTCAGATTTTGTAGAAAGCTATCATGATTTTTAGGAGGTAGAGTCTTGCTTAGATTGTACCTTGTATACATCAAATCCCATCACATTTTCACACTAATAAATCCAAGTTTTGTGCAAGGAAATATGAAACCTACAAAGTGGTCTAGGTTGCTTTAAGTGAAAAGGTTATCCTGCTCATCCCCCTATGTGAATGGTTCAAGAATGCTAAGAATTGGCAAAAGGACAAGCTCTTCCCTACCCAATTCCCCAAAATAAATAGTGGTTTTCACCACTATCAAAAATCCAAATCAAAAATCCTCAAAAATCAAAGTCAAAATCAAAATCCCACAAAAATAAAAAATCAAAAGCAAAATAAATAGTGGTTATCACCACTTCCCAAATCCCTTGCTCAAAGAAAACAAAATACAAAATAAATAATGATTTTCATCACTACATATGAGCAAGTATCCCAATAAAATTGAAGAAAATAAGGGAGTTGAACTTGAATCCCTAGAATTCTCAGCATTCGACAAACCATAAGGTGATCCTCATTACAGGTTTTGTGGATAACCTACTTGGCAATGGTGGTATCCTTACGCATGATGATATGTCTATCACATTAGCATTTTGCATGTGTGTAGACCAATGTTTGCATGTGGATGAGCTAGCTTTTGGTAGCCTATACTACCTAGTGGTCTAATCCTACTAAGTACAAAACCTAGGATCATGACATTCATAGGGTGATCCTCATTACAGGTTTGGTGGATAGCCTATCTGGAAATGGTGGTATCTTTATGCATCTCATAGGAATGAACTCACTTGCACACACAGGGATATGAAGTATCTTGGTCATCCTAGCAGATTCATACCTTGTCAAAAAGTCTTGCATAGTCAGTATACAACCTTTGATCAAGTTAGCTAGAGTGTTTGAGTCTCATGAAAACCTCATCTACATTCTATAACATCTCATTTCATTTATTCCATTTTATCACATTGCAATAGTACATTTCCATATATCAATTACACAAAAACAATAAAAAAAGGAATTAATGCATTTTATATAGTCTATGGTGCTAACATAGTGTGTCAAATCATTAGTCATAATTCATCATATCAAAGCACTCAATTCATCCATCTCATTGTGCATCCATGCATATACATAGCATCAAATTAAATCATATTAAAACATATGCATACATAATAAACATCCATCAATATGCCATCATATCATAAAAGCATCCATATGCATACATGTTAAGCATTTAACATATCATCAAAAAAAAATACATACATTGCATCCATCTCATAAAATAATAAAGGAGACACATGATGACCATAACAAAATCTCATATATATATGGGGTAAAAATATACATCATAGTTTCCAAAAATGCTCGTAGGCTACAATAAAGTAGGTCCTCAGACCTCACCAATACCAAAAAGAGTCAAAATCCAAAAATAGTCCCAAGAGTCTCCACCACCATGGTCATGTAGGACCGGTGCTATGACCCACTATCACCTGTAGTTCGAGTCCACTGTGATCCCCCATGCCTGCTGCCACCAACCCTATCAGTCCTCCACCTAGATGAAGACTACACTGTCTCACTCTACGAGTCTAGTGTGATCCACTAGTCTCTCCATCATCAGGAAGATACCCTCCAAGGTGCACTACCTCCATCTCCAACTGATCAATGTAGGCCTACCTCCACTATCCCCATACCTGGTAAGTCTCCACCACTAACTATAGTCATAGAATCTCTCCCGTAGTCCCTCCACATCCTCACCATTGGATCCCTCCTACCTTGGACCCTATGATCTCAGTTATACCCATAGTGATGCTATCTCATCCTGATCCTCCTATGTCTATACTTGAAGGAGATCTCTCTCCTATCTGACCCTACCTAGCTCAACCTATAGCTCTAGGTATCGATCATCCTATATATCCTATGGTGCCTATCCCCCATGATCCTCTACATCCCCATAGTCACCCTGATCTCCCAAGTCTAGGAGGTCCACCTCTGCCTGGTCCTCCTTAGGGACATCCTACATAGCCTCATCCACTGCCTCAATCACCTCACCCCTGAGGGCCCCTGCACCTCACCATTGGTGCATCACCCACCATGAGTCATACTCCTCTATAGTCTCGAGTATCATCCACATTAGGAACATCTACTATAGGATCTACCTCCTCTCCCACCTCCTCCACTACAGGCCAACCTAGTGTCCTCTCATCCTTATGGTATCGGTATACCACTAGCTCCCTGGGTAGTCCCTAATGTAGCCCAAACTATCACATGACCCAAGAAAAATGGAAGTACTCCCACTTGGTCCCATGCCTCACAATCAACCATCTACCTCACCTCACCCATTGGAGCTACTCTCCAGCATCAGCCCAACCTGGATAGTCCCTGTAGGGTCACCATATCACCTACCCTAGTGCTAGTCATGAAAAGGCATCGATGTAGTGCTCCACATCACCTGCATGATGATGACTCTACCCTCTCTCTTGAGCCCTCTACCATAGGATACCATATCCTATCTCCCTATCTACTAGCTATCCTGGGTCATCCATGGTAGTCCATGTGGTCGCCCCACAACTATGTGCTACCATCCCCAACATTGTAGAAAAAGTTGCACCCCAAGCCCTTCCATCGATGGTAGTGGATCTCGTACAGCTCATCGTAGAGCTATGCTAGTAGTGTAGTCCCCCAAGCCATCACCCCCCCCCCCCCCCCCCCCCCCCCCCCCCCCCCCCCCCCCCCCCCGCGGGGCGGGCGCCCCCGCCGGGGGGGGGGGGGGGGGGGGGGGGGGGGGGGGGGGGGGGGGGGGCCCCCCCCCCCCCCCCCCCCCCCCCCCCCCCCCCCCCCCCCCCCCCCCCCCCCCCCCCCCCCCCCCCCCCCCCCCCCCCCCCCCCCCCCCCCCCCACACCCCCCCCCCCCCCCCCCCCCCCCGGCCCCGGGGGGGGGGGGGGGGGGGCCCCCCCCCTCTAAAAAAAAGGGATGGGGGGGCCCCCTCGCCCCCCTCATCTCCCCCATCGGTAGGTGGAAGGTGTTGGTGCATGAGTCCCACAAGCTAATAAGGGTAGTCAAGTAGGCATGGTCACCTATCATAGGCTCCAATCGGGTAACTTGCTTGAGCCCCATGGCATCAAGCCATTCCTAGTCAGCCTCTATCAAGGCATCTCGAGTGGTCTCGAAGAGTTTTGGTTTTTGGTACCGACTCTTCACCACCTGGTAAAGATACAAAAAGCAATAAGCAGGCATTCACCATGCTTCACAATGGCCTTCAAAAGGCCCAAAAACAATGAAAAACTAATATACAAAAGCAATCTAATTGCACAAAAATATAAACAAAAAAATTAAAATATGGTATATTCCATATACATTAGGTTTAATTACCTATTATGTAATGTGATATGCTTAAAAACAAACAAATAACAAAAAAATCAAATAATAACCAACTAAAATTACAATTTCAAAGCAAACATAATGAGGTAGTCGAGACAGCACATACCCACCTAGCACCAACTCCTCCATTGGATGCCTCTGCTTGCTGACTCATGGTGATCATGGGATGAGTTTGATAGTGCTTCACTATGAAAAATCGCTCTCCTCCTCCTCACCTCTCGAATCACAAAAGAAAACATGCAATAATGAGCCCAAAACTCACATTTTAGGTTTATATAGGCTTGTCACGGGCGCGTTCATCCTAGGGTGGGATGAATGCACTTTTGGCCATTCATCCCACCCTAGGATGAATACCAAATTTGTATTCATCCCACCCTGGGATGAACACATAATTTTTAAATTAAAACAACTTAAAATGCACCAAAAAGGGTCCAAAAACCCACAAAAATAGCTCAATTTTGGTCAATTTTTTACATAATTCAAGAAGCAAAATAAACCACCATCAAGGCCTAGAAAGGACATCACTTCACTCCCTAAGAAGGCTAGTATATCTGGACCACTCCATGGGAATGAGGTTTTTCCTTCCTTTCCTCTCCAAAAGGTGCCACAAACAAAAGGGTTCAAAACCCACCAAAAACAAGTCAAGTTTGATGGAATCCATTCAAGATCAATATGGAACCCAAAGTCACCATGGATACACTAAAGAGTTACTACTTTAATCCCTAAGAAGGCCATGATGGCTGGACCACCCCATGGGAATGAGGTTTCACAACTCTGTTACTCCATGCAGCATCAGTAACATCATCAAATTCCTTCCAAGACCGCTCCAATTTTTAATGAGTACAACTGAAGGTAACCTTAGCAAAAGTCATCTGGGTCAAGTGACTCATCACTTTTCTCACTGGTCATTCCCTCATTGACTCATCACTTGAGGGGGTAGTCATACTTAGTTACAAATCAACAAGCACACACTCAATCATGCAAATTGCATTCGTTCAAAGAATCTTTGACAAAGATAATCATGCTCCTGCTTGGGGCAGCAAACAAGCACAAAAGATCAAGTAAATCACTTGACATTGCTGGCATCATGGAATCATAGGCCTCACCTCTTCATGATAGAACAATGTCCAAGCTCAAGCAAGTTCCTTAGCTCGTCGAAAGCAAGGATTCAAGAACGCATGCTCTTTCCAGGATTGGGGCATCTAAAGTTGGTTAGGTTACTGAATAACCTTAATCATTGAACATTTTAGTCATCTATTTTTGCTCAGTGCTGTGCTGCACACAATGCATCCCAAAAAGGGGCATCTGTAGACACTAAAATCTGGTCAATCCGATTATGCTACCGAAAGCAATGGCTAAATTGACATACCAAGGCCCCTAGGGCAGCCCTCAGAAGGTATACAGTGGTTCTAGCCACTTAGTGCAAGGTTTTGGAAGGTTTCAGGCCATTTTGGGACCTTTTGGCACCCTGTTCCTATTCTTCCCACCCTGGGATGAATACAGATCCTATTCATCCCACCCTAGAGCGAATAGCAACATTCATCCCAGGGTGGGGCGAATAGCAGGTTTGACTGGAAAAAAGTCAAATCTGGACAAATGGCGCCTGGTAACGGTCATTTATCCTACCTACCCATGCCTACAAGTCAGAGCATACAGCATATTTATGCCATGCTTCATAAGGGAGGCCAAATTGGGAGATTCTCTTCCCCCTCCAATGCATGCCACCCCGGTGGCCAAGTGGCGCCTCTTGCCATGCATGCCCTTTTGCACATGAGCCCCTTGTGGCTATAAAGTGGATGCATTTTCCACACAAGATAGAGGAGGAGTTTAAGGTTTAAGCAATGGAGCACTGCCGAGATTTCCCCTCACCTGATTGTGCTCTCTTTCCCTCGAGATCTCTTCTTAGCGAAGGAGGTTATTGAGTGACTCAAAGAGACACAATTTGTTTACACAGACCTATCAATCGAGTGAATTTCCACCCCAAATTTGATGAAAATACCCCCATAGTGTTTTGGACCATTCCCCAGTGGAATTGGTGGTAAAATTTAGGCAAAATCGGTGGGCGTCCCACCCCTAGGTGCCCCCCAATTTGTGACAGTCCTATTCGTCCCACCCTGGAATGAATACAAATATGTCAACAATTTTGTGACTATTTTTAAATAGGTGTTTTCCATATTATCATATGATGTTGCAGTTCAAATTTCATGCTTTTCTGAGTTATATTGGCCGAGATATTGCATTTTGAAGTTTTTGCAGGCTAACGGGACCTACTGGAGCATGCATCGGGATCTGAGCCTGATTTCTGAAATCTAACCATATGGGTTCTCTTAAAATGTTATTTTATGTATTCTAAATAAGGGATAAATGCAATTTTTTATCCATATTTAGGTGCACCATTTCTTTCTAATTCACAAACAATTAGTCTTAGGATAATATTTACCCATGGAAACTACCTTAGGTATATATTCTAAGCACTCATGATTTTTTTTCTTTATGTTGCCTGCTTTTTTATAAAACTATGTAGGTATTTTCTTTAGGATTGTAGAAAACTATGTAACAAATTGGTTCTTCAAAGGTATACATCACTAATCAAGATTAAGGAACTAGTAGAGAAAAATACTTTATGCATAACTTTGGATTTTTATTTCTCTTTATAGCCTCCATAGATGATGATGATAGCTAGAGCATTAATTGAATTGGATCTTGTCATAGCTAGCACCACTTTAATAGATATTTTCTCCCCATGTGAAGATCTGGTGTTGAACCTCTTTGTTATGTTTATCCAATTGCTTGTTTCCATCATAGCCTTTTAATTTATTAGTGTACCTGTTTGCTTTTGTTCTTAATCATTAAAGCATATAAATGGTAGCCTAGCATGTAGTCTATCTTCTCTCTCTTTTTTGGTTGATGCCACTTGTTATTCATTGATTTTAGCAATAATAATATATTCACATTGAGGCATCATGTTATGGCATCTTTTTTTAGATTCGTATTTTTTATGATGACACCTTGCATTTTATTTCATCACTAAAGTACTAAGGTGTCATACTATAAGCTTCACCATATTTTTGTGTCATTTCCACCTGCATGCCATATTCTCATAGTTCCTCAATCACTTCAAATGGATTCAGTTGTTTACAAAGTGATAATTTAGCTAGCCTATCTATTGGGCTATAGAGTCATGAAATAGGTATAAGACAAGAGGAATTTAGGAGATCCTTGGGAAAATAGGGTGAAGAATAAGTGGGAATGAGAATAGAATTATTGGAAGTAATGGCATGAGTAGAAAGAAGAATATCAATGGAATATGAAGGGTGGTGGAAGGATATGGAAAGAAGATAAGGAAAGATGAGATAAATAATACTTGAATAATGAACATCTTTTGAATTCTCTTAGTTTCACCCAAAATTGTACTTGAACACTTTATTTACCTTTTAACCTCCTTGATATTTGTTTTATTGACTTCAAAGAACAAGGCAAAAAAGGTGAAGCATCTCCCTCTTGATTGAGGGATTTCTCTTGGAATTTTTCTCTTTCTTTTCCATGCTTTGTCTTGAAAATTTTAAAAAATTGAAGGAAGGACTATGATTAATCACTTTCACTTGATAAGCTTATTGAGAATTCAACAATCACAAGCTTGTCAAGCCTACTAGCTCTCAAGTTATCCCTCTTTTATTTTTCTTTTTTCCTTGGACTTCACTCTTTTGGAATAATTTTGATGTTCTTGAGAAAGGGTAAAATTCAATTATCAAAATATTATGGCTGTATCTATTAGGCTTCATCATAGGCTAATAGGAGTGCAACCATAATAAATGGAGGAGCACCTTTAGTGAACACTGAGATTATTTTAGCTAACACCGAGATGGTTTTAGCTAACATTGGGATTGTTGTTGGACTACCATCAATTGAAATGTCTGCATTAGCTAACATTGAGAAGGCTAAGATTGATCATATTTTACCTCCAATATTTTAGAAACTCTCTTTGGTGTAGGAATCTTCAGAATCACATGTAGTTTTTATTTAGAGCCATTTCTCATGCATGCTACTATCATTCTTATAACACCAATAATTTGGAAAAAATCCATTCCTCACAAATGATGCAATACTGAATGTAGGCTTATTTATTTAGGATATTTAGCCTAGAGAATATATCACTTGGCTTACCATATCAATCCTATTTTTCCTTAGATTAACCCTTGTAATATTGCAATAAAGAGCATTTCTCAATGGGACTAAATCAATTATCCATCTATTTTTTTGTGACATGTGATTTGCCTTGTGTGATCTCAAATTTTTTTCTCTCCCTATTTAGCTATCTTCTTGGCTAACTATACTATTCTCCAGTTGTATTCAAATTTTATTTATTTATCGGCTTATTTACACAAAATTATGGCATATCCTCTCATGCCTAGTTATAGTAAACTTTACTTCATCCTTGGAACCTACAATGGCTTGACCATAAATTTCTAAATATTAACTTGTTTCTTTGATATATTTCTTGAGGCACATAGCTTATCCCACTAGAATTCTACCATAGGATTGACATTGAGATTAGATCAAATATCAAGCTTCTCTGAGAAGGGGCATTGGAAATTGGAATTGATGATTCTTCTTGATATTGTAAGTTGTAGGTAATATTCCATTTATGCATTGATCCATGTACCAAATCCTCCATCAATGATTGCAGAGTTCCAAAGCTTATGAGAATCTCTATCCTAGGATATTATTTGACCAAATGCCATTATTTTGATATTTGTCCTAGAATTTTTTAAATTTTCTTGTTAGGATACATGACTAATCCTATATTGTGATAATCGATAGTTAATTTTATGGTCATGCCAATTTCTCAATTTTTACAAAGATGCTACGTTGGGACTATTCAATAAAGGCTTATTTTAGATTAGCTTTTTCTCATCTCTTGGCCAATAAATTATCTCAACATTGGCTTGCTTTGTGACCTCTTTAGCTAAGTGTACCTTTTTTTCTTCATATTTCCCAATGTGATATGGCCAGAGCTTTTCAACATGAATTTTGACCATTTTTTGGAAGTAGAAAAAGGCCATGTGAGCATGATTTTCTGCCAAGTGTCCCCCTATTTGTGTTAAGAATTCCTTAGATAGATTCATCACAAATATTGGTGGTACATCGATGGCCATAACATATTGAATTTTTTCTAAGTATGACAATGTATACAATAATATTGGGACCTTTTCTATACCCCCACTATCCTGACTGGCTTTCTATTTATCTATAATATGCCAAAATTGGCTCTATTATATTGTATACACATAACATTATAGATTGTTTAGGGCATTATGGTGACATAAAATTATGGGTCCACTATGCAATTATGTAGCACCCATCCTTCTACGCACATAGATAAGTATAAGGGAGGAGAGTTCATATTACCCCTACCAAGGAATGATTGCTTGTGTGCTAGTTTGGAATCCAGACATGGAATTCTAAAATCTACTAAACCATGTAGAGTTGTTTCAACCAAATTTACTTATCCAAAACCAATAGGGTCTCATTTAAATATTTTTCTTATCTCATAATGCTACTTTAGAAAAATCCTCCAAGTTAATTGCCTTTTGAGCTAGTCTTTGATAATCTTCCACCATGTTTTCCCTTTGCTTTCTTGATACTCGGGTTGTATAAGTTTTGGTAAGCCTATTTTCTTTGGTAATATAAGCACAATGATTCTTGATGGTATTATTTTGTAAATAATTATAGCTTCTAATCTTTTGGATTTTTCCCTTGTGAACATAAGACACCATTTGGTTTATCTTCTTCTAAATTTTTTTCTCACTCTACTTCATGCTTCATATTTTTTATCCTTTCAATCTGCTAAGCATATGTTAACCAGATATGATGACCCAATATTACATTTGGATTGGACATATGCATTATTAAGTAATTTTTAGTTGCAAATAAATGATCTAGGTCTATTATAGTGGCTACAAAATCATGTCATAATTATGCTACCATTGAGTGGAACTATGTTTGATGATATTTATAGGTGTTAGCATTGTGATGGTTTTCAAATTTCAAGCTCCCAAACTTGACTAGATTGCATTTTATTTTTTGTTTTTGATCTTTGGCCATATAAAAATATTATTTTCTTATTCACCTTATGTATAACTGGATATTTTGAGGTAAATTCCCTCTAAGAATATGTGTCATATTTTAATTTGGTCCTTTGTTTATCCATAATATGTAGTCCATTAGTTAAGTACTAAATCACAACTCTTAACTCTTGAACTATTTGGAATTCCATAGTGATGACAGTGGATTATTTCTTTATCAGAGCAGGAAATAAGATGTATGCTCTAATAAACTCATTAAAATATGTGGAAGGTACTACTAGAAATGGGACTTGTGTGTCTATCTAATGAATCTAAAGGATTCTTAGCATGGTGATTCTGGATGGTAGCTTTCTAGTTGAGATGAGCATGTTTCTTGCCCTATTAACCACTTGAAATGTTTATGGAAAGTATCTCTCATTGGACTATTGGATCATAACTCTCAAGTTTGGGATCATAGAATTAAAGTAGTAAGTATATTATTGGGTGTGTAAAGGCCTTATTCCTTAGGGAATCCTTTTCTAGGTCCTTCTAAATCTGATATTGAAATCAGTGATATTATCCTAAGGAAGCCTTTGTATAGAACAAAATCAAGTGAGTAGTAGCAAGGGGTCTCTTGGGTGATCATGCTCTAATATGAGAGGTTTAGTTAAGTCTACCTAAGTCCTTATACTATTATCCTCTAAGGAGTGAAACCATTGGAATACCCTACCTTGGGAAGATAACATGATAAGTCTAACCATTACATATTCAAATGGGATATTATATAAGATACCTAGAACAAAAAATTATTGACAATGCTCATTAGTAGCTTTTTCACTACCGTAAGTAGGGAAAGCCTATAGTACAACTTGGGGAATCTCATAAATATCTAAGATATTAAATGGTATGACACTATTCTAGGTTAGAAAAATCTATTATAATACATGCAAAGTCATATAATTGGTACACAATAAGCTATCTCAATTCTTTGGTGCTATCACCAATTAATTATGAGCCTTTTAACCAGTGGGGTCACCAACCTTTATGGTTCTTGAACTAACAAAGTTACCAAGTGAACATGTGTTCTTTGCTTATGAGGTCAACACTATTCATCAAAATCTTAAGTCCTTTGGGGAATTGAAAATTTCATGTGAGAGATTGGTGGTTGGGTTTTGGATGAGCTTTTAATTCTTAGTGGAGTTACTAGGTGATTGGGAGTTTGACCTATTAGAGTACAATCTCACTAATATTCTACTCAATTAGATAATTATACGATTTTCATCCCATTGGGCATGCCAAAAAATCTTGGTCTAAAATTTGCCTATGTGGATGAGTTGCATTCTCAAGAACTCAACCCAAATTGGAAGACCCAAATAAAGCTTTTGTATCAGCCTCCAAAGTAAGTCAGTTCTTATGGTACTAGATAAACTAATAATGGGGTTAAGACTAAAGGAAGGAACGAAAATATTTAGAAGCTAGAAGTGAAATATGGATGGGTTTAGCCACAAAAAGAGACATAAGAGCATGAGAGTCTCATTCCCTTAACTAAAGTAAATTTCCTAATAGAATAACTATCATCCAATATTATAGAGTATTAATCAAATAAGTACATGCATGGCTAGACATTCTGGCAATTGAACAAACAATAATCCAAGGAGATATTATGATAACATAATACACCATTCATTCAATTTTAATATAATTTTTAAAAATTAAATTAACATACATACATGTCCCACAACATTCTTAAATAGAGGCCAAACAACTCTTCAATTTTCATTAAGAGGTGCATAGAATTCGATCATACAACTTATGTAATTGTAAAAATTAAAGAGCTAACCCCTAAAAATGGGCTACATTCAACTATATATAGATTTCCATTGCATTCAGTTGGCTTGGAATGATTATATGGAGGCTCTCTTGTATGCCTATCAAAGTGAGTGTAGGGAGTGGGCATTTCTTTCAACTTAGCCAGGCTTAACCACTTCATGCATGTTTTTCTAATGTGTCCACCCTAGATTTCTCTTAAGCAACTGGATTGCAATCAACATCATTAGATCCTGAGCTCCTTTTGATAGATTTATCTTTTTCAACTCCTATCTATTACATTAAGCCAACTAATTCAATATAGGTGTGTTATGGAGAAGCCTTTGACTATTAAGGTCTCTAATAACATGATTCTAGGTAGTTGGTTGACATGTGTTGATTCTATTGAT
The DNA here is from genome assembly GCA_028583015.1 of Wollemia nobilis. Taxonomy (NCBI): domain Eukaryota; kingdom Viridiplantae; phylum Streptophyta; class Pinopsida; order Araucariales; family Araucariaceae; genus Wollemia; species Wollemia nobilis. The sequence continues at coordinate 3,625,339 of JAQPPZ010000689.1, read as the reverse complement.
TAGGATAGATCCAAAAGTTATTTTTATGAAGCCATAACTTTGAGAGCTTTATTGGGCATTTGAAATTTTAGCTTCCTTTGTGCTAGAATCTATGGCATACCTAAATTTTGAGTTTGGTAACTATATCTTAATACCAAACCCTTTTTCCTTGTTGATAGCATCTATTCTATAATAAGTCCAACCCTTGGATCTACACTTGGTTGCTTTTTAAAATGTGGTCTCCTGGGTGCTAGATATGAACCTTAAAATCTAATGCTTTGATGCTAGGCTTAAATACTTTGAAATATTTTTTATCCAACCTTAGTTTATATCTATATCAGACTTTTTATGTATTTTATGATGACATCAACTATTGAAAACTCTAAAAATTCTTTGATACTTAGCCATATTTTGCATCCAGTAAGGGATTGCCTTGATGATGGGTGTTGAAATTTTATCTATATTGGATGACATTAGATTCTATGAAATTTTTTCTACTTGCAAGTTAAATGTCCATACTTAGCCAAATTTTGGGTTTGGTATTGTGATTTTCAGATACTAGACACTACATATTTTATGCTTCTATGATGATGTCAACTAGTCTAGAAGTTCGATTACTTTTCGTGTATCAGATGTCCATGCCTTAGTCAAAATTTCAATCTAGCCATGTGATGAGTGTTGAATATTACACTTTTTCTATTGTTGTACTGTTCTTAGCTCTTCAGAAAGTTTGGTCCCTTCCTCTTGTGTGCTCAGTTTCTATACCTTAGTTAAATTTTTTGAATCTAGCTAGGCACTATTGGATATAGAGCTAATAAAACATATTTTGGCCTACCTTTTACTTTTTATTTGTAGTGTAATTTGATCTAGACTTCAAATTGTGCATAAAATATGCTTTGAGTCTAACTACTATGTTGATGCCTTAGCAAAATGATGACAAACTTGAGAAAAATTACAATCTAGTTTATGAGTAGGAATTGTGGATGTGGGTGGTGAAATATACCTACACTTCCTTATATATTCCATATTAGTCTACTATTTTTGTAATTTAACCTTATTTCTTCCTAACATTAGGATTTTGGGTTCCTTAGCATCTCCTTCAAGTGCTATCACTTTTTCCTATGATAATTCATCGAGAAATTCCACTTGATCTCCATTGGTCTTCTTTGTCATTGATATTTTGCTTTTATTTTTCTTTTCATTGAATATAATAGGGTTTGATTCTAGTGGGGTGGTGCCCTACTCTAATGCATATTTTTTTTCCTTTTATATTTTTTGTGCTCTAGATGTTCCAAGCACAAACTTTGATTAAATTCCATCATCTTGTTCACTAGATTCCATTATCCTAAGCATAATTCAATTAGGGCTAATGGTTGTAGAGCCTCCCTTGGTTAATTTTTTAGTTGTGCATTTGGATTGCAAAAAATATTTTCAACCTATTATCCAAAAATGCTTGCAATTGATCCTCTCCATCCTTCCATTAGAGGAAATTATGCTTGCAAATGGTTCTAATGACTCCATGGTTATTCAAAGGGTTTATTTCTTCCTACACCTTCCTTTACATGACATTTAATATGAAATGTAGAAAATAGGAAAAAGCAATTCTTAGTTCAAGCCTCTCAGTGTCATGTCTTATATGGGTCAAGAGATTTAGATGAGGCTTAATAAACAATATAAATTGGCCATAATATGTGAGATACCTCATGACCTTAAGGGTAACTTCATCCCAAGGGTTTGGAAAAATGGTTCATATTATGCCCTTGAATATATTTTTGTCATTCATTTCATACTCAATATTATATCCCTTTCTACTATAAACAATTTAAAAATTTCTTATAGTGGGGAATGGGTGCCAAATAATCTATCTCCTATACAAGAGTTTTGAAATATTCTACTGAAAGTATTTTTGGTTACCCTAATTTTGGTGCCCTTGAGTGTTGCATTTTTCTCCTTGAGGTAGTTGGTGAATTACTCAATGGGTATTGTATCATACCCAGATAATAGGTAAAGGAAGCTCAACCATATTGTAGCTTGAAAAATGTCCACCACATTTCATTGTTAGAGAAACTCTATGATGGGTTTGGATTCTGATGTTTTCTTTTATCCACCAATTTTTTGAGAGAATAATATTGGTAGCCTAAAGCAAAAAGATAAATTTTAGTATAGACTAGGTCATTTGAATTTATAGGAAAATTATAGAGTATTTGTAGGGGTGTTAAAGGAGTTGAGTTTTCATCATATGTTTTCATCTATGTGCATGTAAAGGTGGTTTGAAATCACTTTTTGTCACCCAAGTGATTCACACTTGTCGGTTCATTTGTATTCCTTTCATTTCCTTCGAAGGTTAGTGATAGAGTGGGCTATTTTGGAACAATCCTTAACAAATACCTATAAATAACCTCTCATGCCCCATGAAGATTCGTACTTCAATCAAATAAATGGGCGATGACCAACTCAAAATGGACTCTATCTTCTTTGGATCTATAGATATCCCTTTTACAGATACAATATGTCCTAAATATTGCACCTCTAGAACATAGAATTCACACAATGAAAAATTCCCATAGAGTTGGTTCTTCCTTAACAACTCAAGCATGATTCTCAAATGCCTATCATGCTCTTCCTTATTTTGGGAATATATCAAGATATCATCCAAAAATATCAAGACAAACTGATCCAGATATTTCCTAAACACATTGTTCATTAGATTCATAAAGGTTATTGATGCATTGGTTAGCCCAAAAGGTAATAATATGAACTCATAATGTCCATACCTTGTCTTAAAAGCAATCTTGTGAGTATCCTCCTCTCAAATTCTCAACTGATGGTATCTTGATTTTAAATAATTTTTTTTAAATATGGTGGCACCCTTAAGTTGATCAAATAGATCTTCAATCTTGGATAAAGGGTACATATTCTTGATGGTTGCTTTGTTCAATATTCTATAGTCTATGCATAACCTTAGTGAACCATATTTATATTTTATAAAAATAATGGGTGCACCCCACGGTGACACATTGGGTTTAATCAACCCTTTTTATAGCAACCCTTGAAGTTACACTTTTAACTCCTACATATTAATAGGATTTGTCCTCTAAGTAGTTCTATAAATGGGTTTGACTCCTAACATCAGTTCGATTTTAAAATCAAATTCATGTTTAGGTGGTATCCTGGGGAGATCTTCAGGAAATACATCCCTAAACTCATGTAAAATTGGATGATTCCTAAACAATTCCTCCTTTATATCATCCCTGGTCTTATGGTTCAACTTAATGATGTAGACCATTCCACCCTTCCTAATAGCTTTCTTTAGTTGTATTGTTGAGATCAACTAAGGTAAAAATAATCCCTACTCACTATAGATTCTCAATCTCTTATTATATTTATCCATATAGTCTATCCATATATCTCATAAATTAATTAGGGCTCCTTGAGCCTTTAACCAATTTGTTCCTAAGATAATATCGAAGGCATGTAGCAGTGCTACATAAAGGTGCCAAATTGTAGAGTTATTGGGTAGGGTGATATTGACTATGGGAAAACATTGATCCACTGAGTAGGTTTTTCCACATCCATACTCGAATTTCCACCCTTATGCCAAAAATATTGGTCTTTTTGGCATATAATTGACTATACTAGAAGAAATGAAACTATCAGTAGCTCCACTATCTATCAAAATTTTAACTTATAAATTCAAGATCATAGATGTGGTTTTCCCATATAGGTTTTGGTTTCCTATTGTGTAGATCCTATGGTTGGGTTCCTCTACCCTTTTTCTTGGTCTTGACTAACTTGGACATCAATTTTTATAGTGTGGACCCCCACAATCATAGAAACCACCTTTAGAACCTAGGTGTATTTCCTAGTTTTGCTCCCTTATCCTTTCTATCTGTACCATTTTGGGTTGCCTTTGAGGTTGAGGATTTTTATTATTATTATTTATCTTTTGGAATTTATTCTTGAAATTTCCTTGTTGCTCATCGTTCTTCTTCTCAAAATTTGGATTACCTCTATTTCTATTGGTCTACTCTTGTTCCTATTTTATAAAACCAATGCTTTTCCTTTTTCTTAGTGACTATCAATCCTCTTCTGACAATTCCGCATAATTAAAGTGAGTTCAATTTAACTGCATGTTGGATTTAGCTTGTCAAGCCAGTTCATAAGCCTTTTTTAGAGTCTCAAGATTATGCATATTAATTATTGATCTAATCTTAAGATCCACTCCTAAGATAAATTTTTCTACCTTCATATTCTCATCCTTCTCATAAAATTATATATAAGCAACTTTACAAAATTTTGGTAATAAATTTCCATCATCTTTATACCTTGGAGGAGTGTGGAGAATTCCTCAAATTTCTCCACATAGTGTTGTTCTATGAGGAACCTCTTATTAAAGTATTTTAAAAAACCTTCCCACATTAGATTTATTGCCTCAATATTTTACCTGACTTTAAAAGTGTTCCACCATTCCAACCTTGTCTCCTATAAATGGAGAGTGGCCCAAAATATTCAAGTTACCGAGGAGTAGTTTTTCATGGAGAATTAGGTCTCCAACTCATTTAGCCAAGCCTTGGCTAAATCACACCCATATATCCAGTTCTACCTCTATAAGGGCCCTAACTTCCTTCTCTCCTATATCAATATTTCCTTCCTACCTAACCTCAAGATTTTTGTTCTATGAACTCTGATTCACTAAAGTTTCCAGTAGCTATTTTTTTTGGTTCATGCATTCCCTCTATTGCTCTATTTTCTCTCATAATAGATATACAATAGTAGTAAGATTCTCCGCCTCTTTATTTGAATTACCTAAAATTTCTCAAGTTCTAGGCTTGACACAATCTTGCCTAGTTTTCTTTGGCATTTGGAAAGACCCTCTTCTTCCTCATATTAATTTTGGTGCTATATTCCCTAGCCATACAAAATAAGGAGTGAGTTAGGTTACAATTTATTATTCAAAATATATTTCTAACTACTAGTTAGTTACATCATCCATGTAAACTAACAATAGAGTATTATCATCCATTGATAATATTGATGGTCACTCTTACTCCATGTAAGGTGCCATCCCCAATGGAAGATCCTTTCTTCCAAAATTTGCTTATCAAGTCTAGATAATCCTAAGTTATCTCATGGAAGCATATAGTCCTACAACCTAGAGCTTTGATACCAACCGTAAAAACCCAAAATTAACCAACCCAAGAGATAATTTTTTTATCATAGTCAAGGTTCACTAAATATGTTTCCAAATAGATCATATTCCTTGAGGCTTCACCACATTTTGATTCCATGATACTGTAAATATCACTCAAGTGGAAATGAATGGTCAAAATCCCATAGTTTCTAGGGTTTACCTTGTGTGCCTTCATGGCACAAAGGATGGCCTCACATGGTCACTCCACATTCCTCAAATTCTATCCACTGATATTATATTGACCATAGCATTGAGATTATCCCTTATCAATCTTTAGAGAAGGGGACACCAATTCACATACTAGCATAAATATGCCTATGTTAGTGCATAGGTGTAAAGCCTCTTAGTTTAAGCATTACACCTCCATGGTGGAATGATTAAAACTATAGTGCTTAGTTGTCCCATCTCTGCAATGGTTTAATTAAGGTGAATATCACTCTGCATGATATTTTCACATGGACACCCAACTATCATTTGAGGTACCATCATTGATATCCAATGCACAAGGGATTCCTAACCTCCATGGTAGGATAAGAGATTCAAGTAACCCGTAATTAATATTATTCAAAGACTCCTTGCCTTAAAATCACACTTGATTTTTTTTTTTATCAAAATATACCCCTTTGCAAAGGTCCTAGGTGTTGCCTCCCTAAAAATCCCTCAAGTTAGGATTCATACTAAAGGGATTTTATACAAGGTTTCTTAGATTTTACCCTTAACAATCCTTCAGAAAAAGTAACAACATCTAAACCTTATCTCTCTCTCTCATTATTCAACCAGAAATAAAAAATGAAACATGACCATCATGCTAAACATAAGAAATGGTTCCAAGCATCTCAAAGCATAATATCAAAATCATAAATCATCTATAGTTTACATTTTTGATATAAATATAGAAATAACTTTATAATTATAGAGAAAGTATATTCAAATAATTTTCCAATGTTTAGAACCTACCTTGAGGAGTTTACAATAATAATTACTACAAAAAAATTCTTAGATTAAAAATTGGATATGTCCATAGTGTATGCATTAAAACATTAAATATTTCAATATTAAAAATAGAAAAGGAAACTATTACTATATCTTCCTTAGTATTTCTTTTAAAAATACATAGCATCTCTTCCACAGAGATTTCCAAATACAACATGTATGTAATCCTTAAAAATTCAAGGTTAAACATTAAATAATCTCCTTCTTTTCATAAACCAATTCAACTGAATTCCTTGAGCTCCATTGTGAAGTGGTGGAGAAAGGGATCAGGTCAACTCCTTAGTATGCACATGAATTCCTAAATGCTTTTATTTTTGTTTTCAATGCATCAAACAAATAAATAGAAGTACTTACATTTGTACATTTGTATTAAATCAATCACGTGAAGAAACTCCATAAATTTATTCATTAAGAAAGGGACTCCATGCCCATTTATCTATAGATAAGGAAACCCCATAATTTCCTTATTACCATTGGACTCCACGTACCATTTATTACTTTATTTTTTTCAAAGCAAATCATTACACTTCATAAGGAAACCCTGTAATTCCCTCCACACTAATTCCCCTTATCCTATCAAGCTCTAGGAATCAATGTGTATTCTCAATTTATGTAACACCCCTTCTTGGAAATTTTTTTGAGGAAATGAACTATGTTTTGGATGTGATTATGTGATGGCATAGTTTCTTTCATGATGATTAAATAATAGAATGATTATTTTCTTTAAAAAATGGAACATGGTACTATTGATGTATCTGTGGGTGCAAGGTCAGGTACCTCCTCCTTGGTGGGACTATGGAAAAACCACCTACCATGAAGGATACCTAAGGAAATGATGATGATGACTCGTTCATCGATAGCTTAGGGTAACAAGGAATATTTCCCTTCATGTAGATGCATTGCATTTTGCTTATGTTCTAAATCACACCATTGGGCCGAGATGTTTCTTGCAATGAGTCTCCTTAATAAGATGACAATAGTGTAAGACTATCTTAAAAAGGACCACTTATTAAAGGAGAAAAAATGGTGTATCATTAAATGAAATCTATGTTTGTGTTTGGTGTGATAGTGTAAGACTCTTGAAGTATTATATAGTTTTGGAAATTAATATTTGGAGTTATAAAATTAATTAAAGAAAGGATCTAAAAATACTTTAGAATATATATTCTTTGCTTGTTTTTAATTAAGGATAAAATATTTATTAAGCCTAGATAAGTTTATTTTCAAGAGCACTACGTTATGGCTCTTTATTAAGGCTTTTTGGGGTGGCACACATTGTTCTTTTGGAAAATGCCTTCTTTAATGTTTTCTTAAGTGCCACCATGTTGTTGTGGATGTGTGAGTGCCTACTTGCTCCTTAAGGATGATGAGTTAGGAAAAATAGAGGAGGTTTTTGGATGTCAAAAGATTTGAGGAGAGAAGTTTGTGAAGGAGCACATCAATCAATAAGAGGAGTGTGGGAGATTGAATCAGGTTCTTGCTTTTACGCTTGTTTTATGCTTTGCTTTAATATTGAACCTATGTTCTTTATCTATTCCTTTTTGGTCTCTGGTTGGAGTTTGTTGCATGATTAGTTTAGAAATTTTCCCCCTCACCTACGTGTTGCCCAAGCAGTAATACCTTACCTTAGTGTTGTTTATGTTCATGTTTTGGGTGGAGCTTTTTCTTAGATTTCTCCTTGAGATCACTATCATCTTCTTTATAGTCTACACGTATTTTTTTGGATGACCCTTGTGCATTCTTTGTAACTCTTGCTTGGTTTTGTTTCTTTGGTTAACATCAGTGTGTAGTGTGGTATTATCTTTTCTTTTGGTGTTCGCCCTTGTCTTTCTTTGTAAGTTTTTATCTAGTTGCTTGGCCACATGGCTCTTTTCTCCTCCTTGTATCATGCTTGGTTTTTTCTTTTTATGCTGAGGCATTATGTAAAAATTGATTGCTTATGCATTTATTTTATTTTTTTGGAACCCTAGGTTAGGGTTAAGTTTTGATTATTGTTTGGATTCATAGATTAATGTTAAGGTTTAATTTATTAAAGGGAACCTTAGCTTATAAATGTTAGGGTTTGTTTTATTTTAAGTAACCTTAGATTTAATGTTATTAGGGTTTCCCATTTCATTTTTATAAGTATTGGCATGAACTTTATTGCTTTGATGATATTTAAAACAAGTACTTTGACTATGTGCTTTTATTGGGTGAATTCTTAAGCACATTGTATATATTTTAATTAAGAGCTTTGTTTATTAAATGTTTTTAATAAGGTAATATTTTGTTTAAAATAAATATATTTATAATGATTTGTTGAGTGGTGTTTTCACCCAATTGTGAAAGCACACTCTCCGGTAGGATTCGGGTTCCAAATTCCCTCTTGCAAAGAAGTTAAACAGACAACTTCTCCAAGGTTCTTGTTATATTAGCATTTGCCTATGTGCATCAAATAAATATATTCAATTTAAATGCTTGGAACACCTTAGTGATTGCAAGTAACTGTAAACAAGGGGCACTGTTGGTTTATTTTTACTATGAAAATTTAATGATTTTTCATTGAACCCTGATAAAGTAAATGTGAGTTGGCCCTCATATGACCACGATGTAATGCTTTAATTCCTTTTATCTTGATGATTTTAAGATAGATTTTATCTTGCATTAAATCCTCAATGATGAATAGGGTCTCCAAATATAGCTTCAAAATGTCACTTTAACTTATCCCTCTTGAATGAAATCAAATTTTCATCAAGATGAACAATTAAGTGCTTTAAGGAAAAGACCTTCAATGTAGTACTCAAATTTTCCCTCTTTCGTAAAATTGGATTTTTTATGAAGAAAGGGTAATTTTAGGCCCGAAATGGAAATTTGTGAAAATGCCGTAAAACATAACCCCTTCAATGAAACTGGAATTTCCATGAAGGGAATGTCATCATAGGCTCATGAATGCAAAACAAAACTGGAAAAATGAAATTTGACCTTAAAATGGAAAATTTCTATTTTCGGATTTTTAAAAACTGTGACAAAACAGCAACTTCGATGAATTTTAAAAAATACTAAACAACTCCGAAAATGAAATTTCAAAGTGCGTATTGGAAGTCTGAATTATAATCTACGCAATGGTGAAATCATTTTTAGATTTTGAAATTTTTTTAATGTTTATTTTAATGCCTGAAAATAGGAAAAAAATTCTGAAATTAAAATTTTTGGAAACAGAAAATTAAAGTTTGCATCAAAATAATTGCTGAAAACACAGCAATGCAAAAGCTCCTTCAGTTTGATAGCACCCCGTCCTGCAAAACCGAATACGTGAGAGTTTCATACATGCAACCTAGCCTATTTGACCTGTACTACATTGAAGGTCTTTTTCTTAAAGCACTTAATTGTTCATCTTGATGAAAATTTGATTTCATTCAAGAGGGATAAGTTAAAGTGACATTTTGAAGCTATATTTGGAGACCCTATTCATCATTGAGGATTTAATGCAAGATAAAATCTATCTTAAAATCATCAAGATAAAAGGAATTAAAGCATTACATCGTGGTCATATGAGGGCCAACTCACATTTACTTTATCAGGGTTCAATGAACAATCATTAAATTTTCATAGTAAAAATAAACCAACAGTGCCCCTTGTTTACAGTTACTTGCAATCACTAAGGTGTTCCAAGCATTTAAATTGAATATATTTATTTGATGCACATAGGCAAATGCTAATATAACAAGAACCTTGGAGAAGTTGTTTGTTTAACTTCTTTGCAAGAGGGGATTTGGAACCCGAATCCTACCGGAGAGTGTTCTTTCACAATTGGGTGAAAACACCACTCAACAGATTGGCGCTAGAAGGAGGGCCGAATTGGTTTATCTATTTTGATTTTCATATCTGAGTATTTTGTTTTTGATTTAATTCTGAAATTATTTACGGCTAAACTGCAACACTGTTTTTTGTTTTTGTTGCAGGTTTTCTTCGAAATAGCTGAGGGTTTCCTCGGGCAGGCTGGACCCACCACGCCGTATTGCGACCAGGTCTCAAACAACCGGAGAAACCATTTTTCATGACCTTATTGGTACTCCCAAGGGTAAAGCCAAGCAAGTCGTAAGCACACCGATCGAAAAGGCCTGTTTTCTCCAGGAACGTCGAGTGGACCTACGCCAGTAATATCCGTTGCCCCTAGTGTGCCTATAGTTAGTAATATTTCTACTGCTATTGTAGGTCTGTCTACATCAATTCTGAGTCAAATGGCTCAAGCTCCAGCAGCTCCTTGGTATGGAGCTAACAATACTCCTTTGAATATTGCTGGGGATATCCATGAAATCCCCAAGAACATTGAAAGATTTCTGCCTAAATACAAGCCAGATGGCCTAAGAACAACAGAAGAACATATCCAAGCCTATAGGGATGTTTTAATTAGGCTGCAAGTTCAGCATGAAGATGTAGCTCTGTAGACTTTTTCCCATGAGCTTGGATCCAATAGCATATGAATGGTATATATGCTTGCCAACTGGTTCAATCACCTCTTGGAAACAAATGGAAAATGCCTTTGTCAATCAATTTAGGTCACCCTTAGATCCCACAACTATTTACAATCAGTTTATTACATGCAAACGGGGCCAAGGGGAACCAATCCGAATGTTTAATCAGAGATTCCAAAAGAACTATAACAGAGCAATTAGACATTTTGCCATCGATCCCGCAGTGGCTTTGCAGATATATTTTGGGGCATTGGACCCCATGACAGCTATGTTTGCAAGGCGCAATCCTCAGGTCACCACGCTGGCTTTGGCCTATAATGAAGCCATGACTATTGAGCAGCAATTGACACCGCAAGGCTACGGGTTTACCCAGATGCCTATGATGGGACAGTGTGCTCCATATGGTCAAGCTCCCCAGGAAAATCAACTCATGGCACCACAAATGCCAAGTATGAACGCCTTCCCATATCAGTAGTCGTATCCACCAGCACCCGCATATGCACCCATTCCAATCCAACCAATCACAGCCATTCCACCTGTTCCTGCATTTTTGCAGAACAGTCAATCAACTACGCAGGAAACTAGTCAAGTCAATCCTCAAGCCATAGTTCCTGTTTCGAATCCAATCCCGATTCAAGGTATCAATCCATATGGGAATCAAATTCCTCAGAACCCGACCCAAATGTGGAATCAAGACCCCATTAATTATGCGAATCCAACGGGGGTTAACAACAATATGATTCCACCGAAGGATGTTTTTTCGGAAGTCGAAGAGCTCAAGAAACTAGTGCATAAACTAAGCAATGACAGGGTTCAACAGCAGAAGTATGAGTCCCATGCCCCTCACCCAAATCAGAATTTTAACAATAGAGGGAGGCACTGGAACACCAAGCCAAACAATGGGGGAGTTCCTGCTCCCATTGCTAATCAATTAGATGCTTCTACGGGCCCTAGCCAATCTAATTCTCTTTTGAATCTTTCAGATTTGGCATGGGAAAGGGGGTGCGAGGTTACATAACACAAAAGAACACAATGAGAGGAATTGTCCTGAGATTGCTAGATACACTCATTGTCTTCAAGCACAAGTTGATGATTTGGAACTGGTATCAAATGAGGATCCATCGTATCATCAAGATGAAAATATTATGGTGATGGAAACAGTATATCACCAAGAGGGTGAAAGCGAGGAGGAAGAAGACGAAGTTTTGGAACAGGAGGTGCAAGCTTTTCGAGATTTCAGAAAGGGGACTCATGGGTACCATTTGAGGAGTAAATCTAAAGCCCCTAAAACCTCATCAACACCTCCAAACAATTCTATTCTTCCTCCAGATACAAAGGCAAGTAACAACCCTCCCCCTCCACTCGGAAGAGAAATGTCCAATGACGTCCAGAAGACAGTCAAATTCGAAAAACCAAATTATGACGTGGTGGAGGATATGAAGAAGTCCAAATCTAGCCTTTCATTCCTGGATGCAGCTAAATTGCCTGGTCAAAAGGAGGCGTTGATAAGAGCTTTGAACTCACCTGATCCGATGTGGAAGGAAAAAAGAGCTGAATCCCATCTGATTTTGCGAAAGGAGAGAAGGGATGTCCCGCCATTCTTATTGACTCTGAGAATTGCGGGTAAGAACTTGCATAACTTTTTGGTGGACACGGGAGCCACGAGCAACCTCATGCCTACGGAGATATGCAAAATGCTAGGTCTGCAGCCTGTTTCATCCAAATGTACAATCCTGCAACTGGACAGATCAAAAGTAAATGTAGTGGGGACTTTATATGATGTCAAGATTCAATTGAATTTTGAACCCAGGGTTCAGCAGGTTGTGGACATTTTGGTGGTTAATATCCCGAGTAGGTATGGAATGCTACTTGCTAGGGATTGGATGAAAACGTTGAATGGCTATTTTGCAACAGACCGCTCGCATATGTGGCTACCATGGAAGGGAATTGCAAATCAAATAAGAGTGGAAAAAGAACCGAGGCTTAAAGAGATTATAACAGATTTTAACAAGCCGAATGAAGTTCAATTTTTTGAGCCAGACTTAGGAGTCTATGCGCTTGATGTTGAGGAAGCTACTGAAGAGTTTAAAGAAGAAGTGTGTCATGGTCATTCTTCTGAAGAAAATGATTACACGTGGTTGCTCAAGTTTGATGGATCAAAGTCTAGACAGGGAGCAGGAGCTGGAGTCGAGCTCACTGGTCCAGGAGGTAAACCATTGCTAGCTGCTTACAGACTGCAATTTCCTTGCACAAACAATGTGGCAGAATACGAAGCATTGATCTATGGTTTACGTCTAGCATTGAGCAAACATGTTAAATGCTTGAAGGTTTTGGGAGATTCTGAGTTGGTTGTCAAGCAAATCAAAGGACAGTATACATGCCGCGACAGAAGATTGAGCCTTTATAGAACTAGGGTTATGGACCTCATGGAGGAGTTTGATGCATTCAACATAGCCCTTATTTCTAGGAGAGGAAATCGAATAGCAGACTCTCTTGCAGTCATCGCGGGCATGTTAAACCCGGTGGATATAAAAAGATGTAAAAAGTTTTCCATTGAGCTGGTTCCTTGTCCATCAATACCTGATAATGTAAAGAATTTCCAGGTTTTTGAAAGTGACAGGCACATCTTCAAGTTTGTCACAAACTCGGGTATTTTTGAAAATCGGGTGATTGATGAGGAACAAAGGTGGCGAGGATGAAACGAGAAGAAAGTGAAACTGCGTATCAATCCAACAAAATTCCTAAAGACATGGTTTCATTAGAAAAGATGTTCGACATGGAATGCAAGAACAAGAAAAAAAAATAGTCCCACTCCCCAAATATGCATGCGATTCCATTAATCTAGGGAGTGCAGACAATCCAAAGGAGGTGTACATAGCAAAGGCATGTACGAGAGGAAGAAAGGAGCAATATAATACGGGCATTGAAGCATTACATAGATTGTATTGCTTGGAACTACAATGAGGTGAAGACTTACAACCAGAACATTATCACACATACCATCCCTTTGAAGCCAGACTCCAAGCCTTTTAGGCAAAGACAGCGAGTTGTTAACCCGCTATTGGAGCCTTTGATCGAAAAGGAGGTTAAAATATTATTGGAAGCAAAAATCATTTTTCCTGTTAGGCACTCAACCTGGGTGGCCAACCTCGTTCCAGTAAGAAAAAAGAGTGGAGAGATTAGGTTGTGCATAGATTTTTGAAATCTTAATAAAGCCTCTCAAAAAGATAATTATCCATTACCATCAATCGATGAAATTCTGCAAATGGTAAATGGATCTGAAATGATGTCCTTTCTCGATGGATATTGCGGGTACAACCAAGTTCTTATACATCCAGATGACAGGATGAAAACAGCCTTCACTACCAAGTGGGGGACATTTGCATATAAGAGAATGTCGTTCGGATTGTTAAATGCTGGTGCAACTTTTCAACGCGCCATGGATTACGCATTCAAAGGGCTAATAGGCAAATGCATCATCGTGTATGTGGATGATATCCCAGTTTTCTCGAAGAAGAGAGAGGATCATGTTAAAGATTTGAAGAAAGTGCTTCAAAGATGGAGAGAACATGGAATTTCCTTAAATCCCAAAAAGTGCATTTTCGGAGTAATGAAGGGAAATTGTTGGGTCACATCATTTCAAAAGAGGGCATATCCATCGACCGAGAAAGGATACAAGCTATCCAAAACCTACCTCTCCCGAGCAGTAAGAAAGAACTGAGATCTTTCTTTGGGCAAGTCAATTTTGTGAGGAAGTTTATCTCTAGCTTTGCTGAGATAGCCAAACCTCTGAACCAAATGCTCAAGAAAGATGTGGATGTAAAATGGAACGAGGAAAGTAGAGTGGCTTTCCAGAATATCAAAGATGCCATTTCTAGAGCCCCTGTCCTTATAAGCCCAGACTACTCCAAGCCTTTTTATATTTATGCTTTTGCATCAGAACACTCCTTTGCGAGTGTCTTAACCCAAAAATGTGAGGATAGTGCCGAAAAACCCATTGCATTTTTAAGTGCCCCCCTGAAAGACGCTCAATTAAGGTATTCAATCCTTGATAAGCAAATGTACGCACTTTTTAAAACTGTGAAAAAATTTAGGCACTACATCGTGCACAGTAGAATTATCGCCATCGTGCCCGATTCTGTTGTCAAGACCATGTTTTTACAGAATGAACTAGGTGAGAAGAGAGGAAAGTGGATTTCAACCATCCAAGAATTTGATCTCGAAATCCAACCAATGAAACTAGTTCGAGGACAGGGACCGGCGAAGGCGATCGCAGAAAATAATCCACAAATAACGAGGTCAATGCTCAAATACAGAATACATGGCTAAGGACGAGTGGTATGTTGATATTGTGCAATTTTTATTGATGGTAAGTGTCCTTCTAATCTGAATTCAACACGAGAGAAGAGCCTTAAGGCTTAAATCTATCAATTATCCGATAAAATCTGGTGTGCTTTACGGGAAGAATCATGAAGGTATCTACCCGAGGTGCTTGAACAAAGAAGAAGCTGCCGGGGTGTTGCAAGAATTTCACGGGAAACATGGAGCTGGTCATGGTGCAGCCAATGCTACAACACATCAAATCCGAGAGCCAGGATACTACTGGCCACATATTTTCAAGGATGCGCATACCCATGTACGATCTTGTCACATCTGTCAAGTGGCTGCAAATAGAGAAAGAAATGCAGCCATGCCGTTGCAGCCTGTAGTCGAAATGAGACCGTTTGCACAGTGGGGACTAGATTTCATCGGGGTTATTAACCCAAATTCTTCTGATTCTCATAAATTCATTTTGACAACTACGGACTATCGTACAAGGTGGACGAAGCGATTCCTACTAAACATGCCACCACGGATGTTGTGATTAAATTTCTTGAGGATCAAATTATAACAAGATTTGGAATGCCCGACTCTATTGTCGGTGACAATGGTAAAGCTTTTATTTCTACACAATTTGGAGATTGGGCATATGATAACAAAGTGAGCTTAAAGTTTGCATCCAATTACTATCCTCAAGGAAATGGGTTGGCCGAGTCTTCAAATAAGAATTTGTTGAATACTATTAAGAAGTTCCTTGGAAAAGAACCCTCGGGACTGGCACGACCAACTAAAGTTTGCCCTTTGGGCGAGATAGGACCGAGTGAAAGAGTCCATAGGGAATACTCCCTATCATTTGGTCTATGGGCAAGACCCGATATTTCCAACAAATTTGAAGTTGCGGACCTTACATTTCATACAAGAGTACTTGGGGACAGATGATCAAGTTGAAGCCAGGTTGAGCCAGTTGTTGCACCTTGATGAAAAGAGAGAAGAGGCCATGAATCACATGAATAAACACCAGAGCCAGTTATCAAGAGATGGTTTGACAGAAGGGCCAAAGTTAAATCATTCAGAATTTCAGATTTGGTATTACTATGGGACAAAAGACATGAGGAAAAAGGGAATCATCAAAAGTTTGATTGTCTTTGGTTGGGTCCATATCAGATTTCAGAGATTCTTGGGAAGAATACCTTCAGGCTAAAAACATTAGAAGGGGAAGATTTCATGCTACCGGTTAATGGGCAGATTTTAAAGCATTATTTTAGCCCTTAGGTTGTGAGACTTTGGTATTATTCTTTTGATCTTGGTGGGGGATTTTCAGATTTTGTTTTTATTGTTTAGGATTGTTAGTCTAGCTAGGATTTTGGTTATGGATTTGATTTCAATTGACATGTGTGTTAATTTTTATAAAAAAAATAAAAAATAAAAAATAAAAAATAATAAAGAATAAAAAAATTGAGATGTCAACTTATGCTTAAGGTTAGGAGAATATGAAATATTGGAATTGTCTTGTAAAAGCTCCACAAGTAACATAAAACATTTTAAGTAATATTGTTTGATTTTGTGATGCATGAAAGAATCAGTTTTGCATGACAATTCATTCCATTTGTAATTCAAGAAATAATGCATTCATGTTCCATCTCACCTTACATACATCTCATCTTAGTTACATATGCATCTTAGGTACAAGCCATTAAAGTATGTCAAATCCTCTTAGGGTTGTGTTATAACATATATGTAAGTAGCTCCTAAGGTTGGAAGCTGAGTCTTGAGATATCTAGAACCAAGCACGTCTCATACATTAAAAAGGATCTTGAGCAAAATGATCAAAACCTAACTTGGAGGAAAAGGTTGGGCGAAAGAAGTTATTCATGTCTATCCTATTATGCAACATGATCCTTAAAACAGTGGTTTTGACCACTTCCATAGAGCTTAAAGTCTAAAATCAGAGTAGTAAGGATAGGGTTAAATCCTCATCAAACTTAGGTTGAGGATCCAATTCCCCAAAGCTTTGATTTGACCCACATGGAGTAGTAAGGATAGGGCATAAATTCTCATCTCGGTTAGTTGAGAATCTGATTCCCCAAAGCTCTTATGTCTCATTTCATAATCAGTCTTGGATTGTAAGGATCGTACTATTTGTCCTCTACAAAGGATGGGTAGTCATCCCCAAGGTCTAAGCAACAAAATTAATATTTCTCATCTAAAGTTTGGATTGTAAGGATCGTACTACATGTCCCTAGCCAGGATGGGTAGTCATCCCCAAGGTCCAAGAAGTAAAAAAAATAATAATAAATAAATTTTTCCCATCTCATCTTTATTTTGGATTGTAAGGATCGTACTACTTGTCCTCTGCAAGGGATGGGTAGTCATCCCCAAGGTCCAAAGAAATGGAGATAAGTTTTGGATTGTGGGGTTAGATATGCCCATGCATGGCATCATGTCTTGCCTAAAAAACAAGACCACAGATTGTCTAGAGGGTTAGACTAGCATGACCATTTCTTCCATAACTGGTTTAATTATTTTGCTTAAAGTGAGGTAATGAACTCTAAATCAGAATAGTAAGGATAAGGTTAAACTCTCATCTCGGTTGGTTGGGAGTCTGATTCCCCAAAATTCTGATTTCACATTCACTTGCACATGGGTTCTAGATAGTAGGGACTCATAACCAACTTTGGGATACAATAAGGTAATGAATTAGTGGATCCTAAGAGGGTTTGGCAATCTTGAATGCTTGTACATAGTAATAGAAGAAGGACCATGCCTTTTATGGAAGCAAATCTCCTTGCACATTCATTAGGGTACACAAATCAGTCACCATCCCATATATGCATTCATGCAAAACTGATAATGGAATGTTGATCAATTTCAAACGATAGGGAATGAAAGCACATTGCACACACTGAGCTGATACTTGATGATTCTGATGATTCATGTACTTCTGATCTTTGGGCATTTGTTATTTTGCTTATGTGCTAACGTATATTTGCGAGTTTCTGATATGTTTCAGGTTGGGTTCTTACTAAAATGCTCAAGAGCATTTGACAGCAGAGTCGCCATTTGTTGTGGGTGATCCACAACACACCCCAAAATTGGGGACCCACCTTTTTGCAGGCTTGCAGAGAAGAATCTCGGTGACCCAGATGCTAAAATTGAAGAAAAGAGGAAAAATGCCTAAGTGTTGAAAGTGTCGCGAAATCGCGACTTGTCGCGCCATCGCTGCTGGAAACAGGAAAGTTGTCACGAAATCGCGACATGTAGCTCCATCGCTGCCGAAGAGGAGAGAAAAGAAAAATTGAAAGTTGTCACGAAATCGCGACATGTCGCTGAGAAGAAAAGAAAAGTTGTCGCGAAATCGTGACATGTCGCTGAGAAGAAAAGAAAAGGTGTCGCGAAATCGCGACATGCCGTTGAGAAGAAAAGAAATGGTGTCGCGAAATCGCGACATGCCGTTGGAGAAAGAATGAAAATGGTCACGATTTCGCGACGTGTTTTGCCGAAGCGTACGGATGATGAAAAGTGTCACGATTTTGCGACGTGTTTTGCCGAAGCATACGGATGATGAAAAGTGTCGCGATTTCACGACGTGTTTTGGCAAAGCGTACGGATGAAGAAAGTGATAGCGATATCGCGACAGAAAGCGGCATGAAGGTCCGAGGGTGAAAAACGTCACGATATCGCGACAGGTTTTGCCAAGGCGTACGGAACATAAAAGCGGTAGCGATTTCGTGACGTGTTTCGGGAAAGCGTACGGAAAGAGAAAGCGGTAGCGATATCGCGACAGTTTGTGGCAAGCAGGTTCGGGGATAAATGCGATAGCGATATCGTGACGGTTTGTCGAAAGAAGGCAAGAGAGTGATAATGGTCGCGATGTCGCGACGTAAAGTTGCCAAGGAAGCCCGACGGAGAGATGGTAGCGATTTCGCTACAGCAAGTTGCCAAGGAAGCCCGACGGAGAGATGGTAGCGATTTCGCTACAGTTTTGTGAGAAGGAGGTTCGAAGGAGAAATGGTAGCGATCTCGCTACAGTTGGTGAAAGAAGGCTCAAAAGCAAAGAACGATCGCGATATCGCGACAAGATGCTACCGAGGATGTACGGCCGGGAAGAGCGTCGCGATATCGCGACATGTCACGTTTTCGCGGCCAAGAAGGTGAACAGGCGGCATGCAGTTTTTGTCGAGATTTTCATAGAATGGCGTTACAGAAGGCGCAGAGAGCATGTGACACGTGGCATGCAGGTGTCAGGTCTGCAGAAGCGTTACATGCAGCGAAGGATTTTAGGCGTTTTGGCGTTAAACATGGAATAAAGACAAGGAAAAGGTGGGAATTCGAAGGGTCACATGCAGGAAGGTGAAACGAAGCGACACGGGGAGAATCGAAGAGCCGTTTTCGCTAGTGATAAATCCGAAGTGCAGATTGAAGGAAGGGTTGGAAATTGCCGATTGCGAGTTGCTAGAGACAAGAGCTTCGTGCTATTCCGGGCCTGCACTTGGGCAATTTCCTTCTTTTTTGTTCTGGAATATTTTTGCCTGGAACATTCTTTGAATGTAATTGACATATCATTTAATATAAAATACAGAGTATTGGCATCTCATTGATGAGAAAGAAGGAGTCATTTTGTGCATGCATGATTTAATGTTTTATCTTTCATTCCAGATTTCTGAGGCTTTTAGGTGAAGTTTAATGCAAGTGTGCTTGGTTGCTTCATGCGAATGCCTAAGTCTGGAATTACAGTAGAAACCCTAGAAACCAGCACCTAATTTATTTGGATTGTGCGAGTTTGCAGGTTCATTAGATTAGGTTGCATGCATAAAACCTCAGTATCTTCGGTTTCATCGAATTGATGAAAGTATTATGACTTGTAGTTTAATCTTATTTCCATTTATTTTGCTTTATCTTTCAAATCCTTATTTTATTTCTTACAGTTTAATTACAGTATTTGAATAAGCAATTGAAAATCCATTAGAATTGAAGATTAGAATAGATTTATTCACTTTGAGTCCATTGTAAATTCAAATTAGATAAACCCCAGTGCCCCTTGTTAACATCCACTTGCAAACCCTAAGATATTCCTGGCATTTCATTTGAACAACATTATTTAAGCATAACAGGAACCTTGGAGAAAGTTCTTTTCTTTGCAAGCAGAGGATTTTTGGACTCAGATCCTATCGGAGAGTGTGCTTTCACAACTGGGTGAAAACACCACTCAACATGATTCTTGAGATCCATGTGGATTAAGGGATAATTATAAAATAGAAGTATGGGCTTCTCTTAGAGTGTTTGGAAATGTGTGGTTTTGGTTGAAAGTTTATTTATATTGATTCTTGAGATTTATGTGGATTAAGGATCAATATAAAGAGAAGTATGGGCTTCTCTTGTATTATATGAATTATTTATTTTGGTTTGTAAGAAGGAATTTTATTTATAATGTATCCTAATATCTATGTGGATTAAGGATCATTATAAAGAGAAGTATGGGCTTCTCCAAGTTTTTTTATGGGATTTTTTGTTAATGGTTTATTTGAAAGAGTGTTGGGATCACTTATGTGAGATGTAGGAGTTCTCTTCTCTTAGCTTTCTTGTTATGTGCATGGTTGATGCATATTAGAGAAAGATATAATTTAAGTTGCATTGCATAGAGAGTTGTTATGATCCCTAAGTTTTCTCCATAAATTGGTGGGTGGTTTCCATAAAAGAAGCTTGTGTAATTAGTTGGCGGAATATCCTAAAAGATGTTTGTAAATCCTTCAAGTTGATATTGTTGTAAATAATAAAAGTTATATCTTGCTTGAAAGTATTGTAATTTGACTCATGATTTCAAGGATAGTTTGTTGATTTTCTCAATGTAATGAAGAGTTATTTTAAACTTGTGGAATGGTTTTGCTTTGAGTATGGATACCTAGGATCTTGTATTGAGTTGAGCTTTTTAATATGTTGTTTATATTGCTATCTTGGATTTAAACTCTTGGGTAATCTTTGAATATGGTTTATGATGTTCTTTTTATGCAATGAAGAGATGCTTTAATCTTGATGTATGATGTTGCTTTAAATGTGGTGGTTGATTTAAACCCTGAATATTGATTTTGTGCAATATAAGATTACATTGTTTAATGGCAACTTGGGGTTGCATTTTCATGCCTTCTGAAGTAATCTCTTGAGTTAGATGGATTATATTTCATTATATTTCTAAAATGCATGATGATGTTAGAGATATTTATTAACTTGTTAATGCTTATATGTTGATGGAAATATTTTATGATTCATGTTTTGATAAGATCTTAGTTCATGGATAAGAGGAATTCTTCTTATGCTTTTATTTTGGGATAGTTAATGCAATATGATTTTATGCTTAATCATTTTTTTAAAGTTTTATTCTGTTATCTATCCTAAGGATGGGTAGAAATTTCTTTTTTAATCCATGAAACCCAATCCTATAAGGAGTTATGTGAATGTAATAGCCAAGTAGCCAAGAGTCCTAGAAGGAGTTTCCAGAATGTAATAGCTAGGATATCTTGATCCTGGAAGGAGTTTTGTATATACAATAGCCAGGATGATTGTGAGTAGTCACATCTTGGTCAAGTAGGAGCAAGTGTATGGGGAAACCTATTCACATGATAATAGTGGTGACTACCTTGATCACGTAGGATCAAGGTATCGTGTTAGTTGTCATAAAAGTGGTAATAAACTTAGTTATCCCATGGAGGTATGGTAGCTAAGCACCAAGGGTCTATGTTATGTTGGTCACATATCTAGCACCTAATAGAGAGGTAAGGTTTGAAGAAGCCTGATGCACCCGTGGAGCCATGCCAACATTGAACGGTCATCCTTCCCTAGGAAGGTAGGGCGATCGATCTCTAGAGAAGGCAAATTCCTCTATCTTAACTACTAGCCTAAAATGGGTGAGTAAAGCAGCATACATAAAGAAAATTAAAGGAGGTTGCAACTAGAACTAACAAATATGGGTATAGCCACATCAAGACATATGGTTCATCAACCCTACAGTTGGAAACACAAGTGCACCATCTAATAGATCAACCAACGGTACTCCTACTTGACACTCAACACCAACAAGTCAAAGGTGAATTCTAGAATTGACAAATGAGTGCATGAATTCTAGGATGCAAAATTAGAGTGGTCCCACCTGACTAACCTTAGTATAAATAAACCCCAACCCAAATGTAAATGCAAATTCCAAAACCATCAAGTGAAGCTCATGAAATCCAGATAGTAGAATTAGATGATAACACTTAGATACCCATAGCAAAAATAAGCATTAGCATTCAACATAAATATTTAAGAGCAATAGTTGAAGACCAAACAGTGACACACTTGTATTTACAAAACACAGAAGATTTTATATATGAATTGTAATAGCTATAGAACCACTCCTTGGAAATGGTAGACATTCCACTATTTATCGATAATTTTACAATAAATTCAAATTTTAGGTATTAATGATGTTATATGAGAAGATATTGTTGAAGCAAATGTACACTTAGTCGGTACATTACCCCTTGGAATAATGGTGGTTGTAAATAAGGTTGCCAAGTTCCTCTACATAAATTTGGACCTTTGATCCTTCTGATATTTCTATCGAGCATTTAATTTTCATCTACTTTACTCCTTCAAATAGGTGGCGGCCTTCGATCAGGTGGGAGTGGCTGGAATTAATTACCTTGGAAATTATGCATTTCAAATTACCACCTTCCTACTCATGAAAAACTTGTACCTAGGAAGTTGATATCATTAATGCACCTCCTTGGAGACTGGTGGTGATTATGGAATTGGATAGACATTTGGATTCACATTTTCAAAGGGCAGAGAATCAAGATTGACCCTCAAGTGTCTCCTTACATATTTGATCAAGGAGATCACTCTACCATATTTTAGAACCTTCACCCTTGTTGGGGTGGGCCCATCTTGGCCAACATGAACAGGATAATCATCATCCAATTTCTTTGCCCAACTGTTGGGTGGGGATTTAGGATCCATCTCCATTGCTTGTTTACCCATTTATCCACCTGACCATAGACTTAAGCTAATTCTAGTACAGGGTGGGCTTTTAGGATTGCTCCATGCTTGGTGGCCACCTAATTTTCTACCCATCGAATACTTGATTCCGCCATCATTCTACCTTTAAAATCTACTTCATCCATCAATTCCAGAGCTTAGCTTCAAAATTTAGCCATATACTATAGACCATCATCTTGCAAAAGAGTGGGTGAAAGGATGAAAAATCTCACCCACAATCTTGATGACCCATAGGGGATTCTCCCTTGTGGAAAAGGAAAAACCAGAAAGTTATGCCTTGAAACACACAAAAATAGGAAATAGGAAGGGGATAAAGAGGTCATAAAAACAAACAATCGATTAGGGCTACAAGAAAAAGGAGGAAGATGGCCAAAGGTGCATGGAATATGAGGTGGGAGAAGGCAAAAGGGAAGAAAATAAGGTGGACCATGAGTGGAAACAAAAATCAAAACTAGGGAAAGAGAACAAGAGGATTATAGGGGAGGGAAGGAAACACTAGAAATAATAGAGGTAGGAAGATGACAACCACTAACCTCATCAATTAGTGGTAACAAGAAACTAAGGAAAGAGAAGGAAGAGAAGAATGTAGAAAAAAAGAAACAAAAGGGAAGGTGATATATGGGAAACCTCCATAGATCACACTCCCATAAACATACCCCACCAAGGACCAAGGCCTCTCTTTAAGAACAAATAAAAAATCAGGAGCATTTATTAGTCTTGATGCAATAGTTATTTCTGATGCAATTATGCAAAAACTTCATTTTCTCATTACCACTTTTCTAGGGAATCTTCAGTTGCAGCCTCATTCTCAGCTTTAGCTTACTCAACACATGTTGCTTTCATCTTTTTAGGTGCTATTTATAGATTAATTTTTCTATTTGATCGAGGAGTGGGCACTTCTCTCAAAAATATAGTGGATATATTTCTAGAGATTTTGTGAAACAATGCCTGAATCTGAAGCCTTGATCCATTGGGCAATGGAGTCACAATGAAACACAAAGAAGAACACAAAGTATGAGGGAGAGTGATTCAAAATTGACGCACTTTCTGGAAGTCCTATATTGCAGTTTCCATCATGAGTCACCATCGTACAAGATGATGTCATTTGGCCAAGTGCCTACTGTACCTTTATTTATCTACCAATATATTTACATAAAATTGTGATGCAATTGGCATGTTGTAACCACTGACTCATACTAGAAATCATCTAGTAAATCTATAATGACCAGACCATATTATACTAAACTTGAGGTATTTCTTGTAGTATGGATGGTATTGTTTTAGGATTTTCCAAGTTGTAGTGTGTCCACAACTTGGTGTATCATAATGCATACCAGTACTTATGCAATCGATGATCAATGCAACAATAAATATTACCACATAGGATCCTTACTAAGGTACTAGCCCATCTGGAAATAGGCTCTAGTGTTGCCATTACTTGGGATCCACCTACTGTGAGATCCCTAACACATGTGCCTTTGATGTATATGCACAAGTTTGACAGTAGGACCCATTGATTTACAACCCTGCTACTGAGATCTCCTATGAACCCATCCTTTGATTGGCCAAGACTTCTTAGATGTAGCTTAACCCTTGCTCAGTGTGCCCTTGGATACAAAAGGGTGCAAATTTATACCTTTTTTTAGAAAGGAATTCCATTTTGTCCAAGTCCTCTATTTTCTATAAAAATTGCAAGCAATAAAGTTTTTCATTGTAGGGATCATGCTTGCATCTCCTTTGTGTGAGATCGAGAAGAGATCCACCTTTTGTGCTTTGTATAATTGTAACCTTGGCTCTTGTGCAACATCAGGTATCATCCATTGTGGATATTGTGCAATTGAAAGGGGAGCAACAATAGTTTGAAAAGGGTATGGGAATGCAGAGCCTATTGAAGATATATTTCCTACTTGAAGTAGGATTCGCTTAGCCTGTAGGATCTCTAGAAATATTTGAGGGAATATTTTTTTCCTAGATTGATGTAGGAGAAGGCTTATGTCTAAACTGAAAGCTCGAATATAATACAAGTAAGCCTAGGTGAGAGACAAATGGTATTCAAAGGGTATCCTCCTTTAGCTCCTCTTGAATCACATGTTTAAGTCTGTGATGGATTCAAAAGGGGCCCTCTTGATGAATGATAGGTGCATCAAGAGTTGGAAGGGATCCTTGGAGCCATAAAATATGTCAATAAGGGCTCCCACCAAATCCACCCATGAGCAGATATTTTTATATCCAAGGTATCATTACCAATAACACCCTCTCTTAAAGAGACAAGACTAGGAGTCTGATCATGATATATTCGTGTGAGATACCATGGAGGGGTACTAATGTAGAAACATATTCAAGGTGCTCTTGAGTAGTTCCTTTAATACCATCATATTTTTTTAGGTTCTTCAAGGCACTTTCAGGAATCTCATGCCAGTATTGGAGACTGAGTGGACTGGGGTCATCCCATTTGGGGTAGCACTACTAAGATATTAAGGTTTTGTTATTCAATATTTTTGGTTCTTGCATCAGATTTAGAGTCACTAGATGAGCATACTTTCTCCATCAATGAGGTTAAGACTGAATATCAAATCTTGAGTCCTCTAGGATGTTAGATCTTTTAAGGCATAAAAGAGGTAACTAATCTTTGTACCTGGATCTTCTTTGCTCAAAGAAGTCACCAAGTGATTTGGGAAGATATGGGTAAACCAGAGTATCACAAAATTTTGATTTTATAAAATAATAGAGACCTTATGGGTCCTTAGTAGAGTCACCAAAATTGGTGAACAAATGGATATAATATTGCCAAGCTTCACCAGACTTTATTGAATCAAAATATGATATCATTCGGGTCGCACCAGGTATACCAAAAATTATTGGTCATGGATTCGACATATAACAGGAATGCGAGGTTTGAAGAAGCCTGATGCACCCATGGAGCTTCACCAACATTGAATGACCACTGTACCATGGGAAGGTGTGGAAATCGATCTTCGAAGAAGGTCGGTTCCTCTATCCTAGCTACTAGCCTAAAATGGGTGAGGAAATGGGGTAGAAAGTAAATGAAAGGAAGTTTTAGCTAGAACTAACAAGGATAAGTATAAATACATCAAGACATACGGTTCATCAACCCCTTATTCAGAAACACAAGTGCACCACCTAACCGATCAGTCGATGACACTCCTACCTAACACTCAACGTTGATGGGTCAAAGGTGAATTCCAAAATCAGAAGATAAGTGCATGAAATATAGGATGTAGAATTAGAGCACTCCCACCCAGCCAACCTTAGTAGAAATAAATCTCAACCCAAATGTGAATACAAATTCTAGAACCATCAAGCGAAGCTCATGAAATCTAGATAGTAGAATTAAATGAGAACACTCAGATAGCCATAGCAGAAATAAGCATTAGAATTAAATAGAAATATTTAAGAGAACTTGTCAAAGACCAAAAAATGACACACTTGTATTTACAAAATGAAGAAGAATTTACATATGAATTGTAATAGCTACAGAGCCACCCTTTGGAATGGTTGGCATTCCACTATTTATAGAGAATTTTATAATAAATTCAAATTTTAGGCATTAATGGTGTTATATGGGAAGATATTTTTGTAGCATAGGGGTGTAGTATTCCTAGTGGGGAGGTGGTTTTCAAGGGCTTAGAATGATCAATTTGCTATTCCCAATCGATGGACCAAATCGTACAATCGTACAGTCTTCACAACTATCAATTTGCGACAACAAAACAACTTGTACGGAACCCAAATCGTACCACTGTACGATCCCAAATCATACAGTGATAGAGCTTGTACGATTTCACACTCATCCAATCCTTCATATTTGGTTTTGCAAGCTATCGTACACAGTTTTGTAACTAAACTGTTCGATTTCCCAATGCTGCCAAATCGGGTAAGTTTTCCTCAATCGCATAAACTACCAAATCGGGTAAGTTTCTTTTGTACGATTTGTAAGAGCTCTAGTGTACGATTTGTACGAAATGAAAGTACAACAAAGTGCCAAATTGGATATTATTCTTGGACCAATCTCTCTCAGATAAGTTTTGTAAAGGTTTAATATGGTAATTAATCCATTTCTACCAACATGCAAGTTACATCATCAGGGTTTGAGAGAGTTCTATCTCCAATGGCAACATCCAAAAATCATACAACCTTCAATACATCTTCCTTGATATCATAATCATCACAGATCATTCATCAGGTTCACACCAATGCTGGTTTAATCCAATTCTTCCATAGCAATGCATTAAGTATCAATAACAACAAAAAAGTACATGCAATAGAGATAAACTACAAAATATTATTCTACCATTCCAGGATCATACAATACGTGAGAGAAAACTATGAATTGTGATTATTCTTCATTACTTTTCAACAATGTCATACAATCACTAAAAGGTACTAAATAATGCATCAATACTTCATACTATTCAGAACATAGCTAAAACTCATAAGCATTCCAGACTAACCAGACTATCAAAATTGAAAATGGGGCCTTATATAATATTGCCTAGGCCATTCCAAAGTGGTTCTTGAGGCAATTAATTATTCACAACTACCCATGCATAATGGAATACATAATTATGACTTTTACTAAGTCTAAACACATCATTTATCAAATTCATGCGCAATTACAACTCAAATTGCATTTCCTTGCATTTCATTGCACATTGTATGGTTTGCCTTTAGTTTGTATGGTTTACCTCCTTCTTGTATGGTTTACTCCTACTTGTACGATTTACAAAACTTGTCAAAATTATCAAACTTGGCAAATCCTCTTGTCACTTCTTCTGGGAGGTGGATTTGTTGCCTACATCTACCCTCCCCTTTACTTTGGTCGGTGTCCTCATCGACTCATATTTCTATTTTAGTTGTACCTCATAATCTATGACTATAATTTTAGGTCTTCCACCTGGGTTTGAAGAATTACATGTTGGATTCTAACTTGGCTGCGTAGTTGCCCATTTCTACTACTTTCATCCCATGTTGATTGGCTTTCTCTTTGGTAGTCTTTAGGAGTTCCCTCAATTGTTTTTCATGATCAGTGGCACTCTTCTTCAACTTCTCCTACAAATGTGCTTCTGTTCGAGCTGCTACTTGTAATTCTTCATTCTTATCTATAATGGTCTATAGATGGTGATTAATATCTACCTCCAAAGCATGAACAATATCTTCCTTAGCACTCAATTGCACTTGCTTATCCAGGACTATATCATTATATCTTTTATTGTCCTATGTGAGCTCTTCTATCTTCTTAGCCTGCATTTCCAAATTGCTCATATTTCTTAGCCAACTATATTTTTAGTTGTTCATCCTTTGCTCTGAGTTGAGCTTCCAACTCCTTAATCTTATCTTCTACCATTTGTGAGACCTGTCACTTCTCCTCTTCAAGCGAACTAATTCTAGCCTCAAAATCAGCCTTGTTACTTAGCAGTTCTTCTTCCAATTTCTTTAGTTTCTCTTCTATCATAACCTTACTCTTCTACAATTCTTCCTCCATTACAATCATTTCTTTTTGAGTGGCCTCTATCTCCTCTTTCTGAGCTTCCTTGAGCTGATAGATCTACTCCAATCCTATGCTCAACCACTCTATCCAATGTGTTAGGAAGTTCAACTTCCTTAGAGTGATAGCCAATCCTGTAGTGACCCTCTTATGTTCCAACTCTATTGTATTCATGGGACAAGTTAGATAATTGGCTCTATCTAGGTACAACCTCGGATGCTACCTGTAATTGGTTCTCACTCCATCTGGCAAGTCATCTCTTCCCAACATCATTGTTACCTCTTCCTTGGGTAACTTCCATGGGTGTTGTACATGAATATCCATAATTTTCCTTGTACGCTCCTCACTGCTCACCCATTCTATTATCTTCTCCAACTCGATAAACACTTGTTCTTCCCATAACTTCAACTCTCCCATGCATCCAATACAAAACTATAATTTGGTGCTAGCTATGGCATTGCCTATCTGAGAGAAGAAATGTTCCACCTTGTCTTCTACCCTTTTTGCATCCTCCTTATTTTCAAATTTTGAGAACTGTGGTACCTCCAAGAGGTAACTTGTTTGCATCCTCTGTAGTTCTTCCTCTGTAGGAGTTTGTTCTTCCTCTTCTTCCATGTGGTGACTAGAGCTTCCCCCAAGCTCTATTAGTGCTCTTTCTATGTTTATATTTTCCTGTGGTGGAGTCTGTTCCATAGTCCTCTCCACCTCCACATCTTCTTCCACATTCACAATATCTTGATGAGATTGTTGTTATTCTATAGATTCTTGGGCTTCTTTTTGTTTAGTTAAGCCCACCTATTGTTCTTCTATCACCTACTCTTCTTCCTGATTCTATTGGGTTTCCATTGTTGTGACTTTTTCAACAATAGGATCTTCTTGTTCCTGTGATGCCTTCATATCTTCTTGTGCATCACTTTGATTATTTTGATTCGTACCTCCTCCCATCATGAATTTGAAGTGAGGCTTCTTCTTTTCTCTAGACTCTTCCTCTGAGGCTTCCACTATCACCTTGGCTTTCTCTTTTTCCTCTTGAGTAGTGGCTACTACTTCTTGTGCTATTTGCCTCACTTCTGTATCCTCCAAAATTTTTGAAGAGTCCAAAATTTCAAATTCATCATGCTAGAAAATCTGTGGGGATTCCACCATCTCCTCTGCTCCTATCCAATTCCAATCATGCAAATCTAGCTTCTTCGAGTCTGATTGTTCTTCTTCTTGCATTCTTCTGTATAGGCTCGACTTGTTTTTTTAGAATGGGATTATTTTCCATTATTTCTCATTGTCTTCTTGTTCTTACTCGTACTAGGCTGGATTGCCTCCCCATAATTTCCTCCTTTTCTTGAATTGATGGCTCCTCCTATCGCCATTGTTGAAGTGCTTGTTGTTCTAGTTTAGGTTCCAACTACCTAGGCATTTTTTTTGATGGTGTACATCCTCCTTCGAAGAAGTATCCTCCTGTACTACAGTGGCCTATTGTTCTTTCTTTGTTTGAGACTTATCTAGAGTCTCCTTCTGAATTGGTACTGACTTTGCCCACCTCAAAATGGTTGTCTGTCCTACCTCAATATTCCTAGGTTCTATCAAACCTAGAAAGTGGATTCCCATCTCTGTAATAACATTTAATAATAATCCAATAGCATGGAAAGTCATCCCAAAATTCTTAGGCCTCTTTTTTAGTACTTCATGCATCTTTTTCTCTAGATAGGTACCCCAATCATACTTGATTCCTTTGGTGATACCCTCCACATATTGAGCCATCTATATTGGCATCTCTATGGCTCATGTATCTTTATAGTCGAGCCATCATAGTATTCATGGCACATGGTCAATATTTCCCTATCATCTGGCTCTATTTAATTCCTCGAGTCCCTACACTCGAGATCTTCGCTTCGATTGGTGATTTCACATTGGTAAGTGAAGTGATGATGCGATGTGTCTCAATCAGATCAACCAACTTCTTAACTACCTCCATGTGCCATATGTTGGTAATCCAAATATTTTCTTGAATGCCTCTGCTGTGACTTCTATCTTCATCGATCACTTGCCCACATTGACATAGGTAAGTCTAGTTGTAGGATTATATGCCTGAACCATCTACAATAGATAATTATAGAATGTCTTCTGGTGTGGTGGCACTTGTGCTATTATAACTACACCAACCTTCTCAAACTATTTCCTCCATGGGTGGTTCTTGTTTTCTTCGTTACTCCACCACTTCCTGCATGTCTCTCCTCCATGTTGTATGAATGATATACTCGTTATCTCAACTTGGATCTCCTCAGGTTCACTACTTAGATCCTCCTTTAGATCTAGGTAATGGACTTCACTCCTCAACTCCCTCCTTTGGAATCTTTCTTATGCCATTTCCTCCTCTCAAAATCTTGGTGGTGTCCTTCTCCGATCATCCCTCCAATACCTCTACCCTCTCCATGCTTGTATCCTCCTCTCCTCCAAGGATGAGTACCACACCAACCATGGGACTAAAACTATCACCCTTGGTATTGCCATGGATGTGACTCTCTCTCGTGTAGGGTACCGTACTCACCTATTGGTTGTAATTCTTCTTAATCGATATTTAAACTCTTTGACTAAAATCATTTTCCTACCATTCCTTTAGTTAGCTTGCTACTTGGACATCACCTATTCTACAATTAGAAGTGCTCTAGAAATCATACAGTCTATTATAAATCATATAGTACACCCTTCAACTTGCTCCTGTATGGTTTCTAGATCAACAACCACCTCTAGATCGTACAATCTCCTTAAGTGCTTCAAATTGTTCAATATTCTACAAATCATACATCTGCTACACAAAAATGTATAGGGTCATACCACTCCATACAATGTCCCTATCTAGCTACTCCCCTTCATCGAATCTATACACTTTCGTATGATTTCGTATGATTTGCTCAAAAAGCTTAAATCAACCCAAAATTGCTTGAAATCATAATATTTTCTTGAGATCATACAATCTACCCTCCAAATCATACAATACATCCTTTGAAACCCTTGTTCACCTGAAACTCATTTTTTCACTTCTCCTCCATGATTTCTCATCGACCTAGTTGCCGAAATATCTCGATCTATCTTTTCAATGCCATTTCAGAGCAATTCTTCAATTTTTCATCACTTGGCACAATTTACCCCAAAAAAAAAATTTCTTGGCTATTTAATGTAGGGTTGTACGATCTTCTCCTTCCTTCCCTCTACCTTCTCTAGTTTGTTTTTGGTCACTTTTATCATATTAGGGTTTGTAATCTCCTTTCTCCTACAATTTCTTTACTTTAGCTCCAATCCACAACTTCTTCGAACCCTGGTGTACATTTTTCCACAATCTGGTTCGTGCTTGGATGCCTTCTACTACAAACCCTTATTTTCCTTCAGCTGAACTTGAAATCTACTTTTAATGGAGTTGAAACCCTTGCTTTTCTTCTTCGTTTGATTTTCTTGAATGCAAAAAGTCTCCTTGGTGCAAATTTAGAAATGGGTCATGCAATATTGTAGTTCATTGATGAATTTTAATGCCCATGTAGTAGATTTCATTCAGTTGCATGCTTTTCACCTTCGTTCTCCTAAAAATTTTGAATTCCTCCTTGTACGATTTGTAAAATTGCTAAGGTTAGCCTTGTATTTAAATTGTTATCAAACCCTAACTGCTCCAAATTTTAAAATTGTACCACTTTGCATGTCTTTTCATCTTCCTTTCCTAGATTATTGACAACTCATCACTTTCCCATGTGATTTTAACTTTTTCTCATGCTTTTTTGATAACACATCATTCCACACATGTGAACATTAAATGCGATGGTTGAAAATCATACAATTGCACCTAAAATCATACATTGTACGATCTAAATCATACAACATGCTTCCTTGTATGATTTTGCATGTACTTTTTCAATTTTTCTTGTACGATCTCCCACTTATGCTTTTTTAGCTTTAAAATTGACTTGTATGATCTATCACTTAGAGAATTTTTCTATTTTCTCTCTTTGAAGAGGTCATCATTTTCGGTTTTCAACCCACTTCCTTCTTAATTGCATCTCAAGGGATTTTCACAACTAAGGCATTTTATTTTTTTTTTTTATTTTTTTTTTTCATTTCCTAACCTATTTACACTTACCATCATGGGAATCACATAGTGACATTCACTTGTACGATCCCATATGATTCTTCTCTTGGAGGTTCAACCATGACATTCTGAGTGATTGTGTCATCTAGTACCACTTGCTCTCTAGGGTGATTCATCTCCACTTGTGATGTTACCGAGTTCCCTGGCCTTCCACTACCATGTGTACAATTTGGGATTGTACAATTGCAAGTTGGAGTATCTTCACCTGGTGTCCCTTCCTCTTGTTGTGTAGGTGATTGATCCCTTGGTAGTGGTGTCCTTACTACTCTACTATCATTCGAGTGACTTCTCCACCTATCTCCTCGGATCAATTCTAGCTCTAGACTTGGTGATCAGATCCTTTGTTGTCCTTGGTTTCTTTCATCTACAAAATGCACTCTTCCTCTACTAACAAGGCCTCTACCATGAGTGTCTTCCCCATCCTATTCCTCTTGACATCGGGCTTCTTTGCTAGTGGTGATTCCTCCCTTTCTTGGAGTAATCCTCTACCACCTACCACTCTTTGAGGTCCTCATCGGATTAGTGGTGGTCATCCCAATGGATACTACCTTGTGGGGTTTGGTAAGATCCCTCTCATCCTTGGTATACCTTACAGATTCCTTGTCTAGTTCATACATGCTAAGGGTGCATCTCTCGACCATCTAGGAGTAGGGGGTCAGAACCTTCCTCATCCTCTTCCTCCTCTAATTGTAACATCACCTTGTCCTCATTCATTCCATGGTCGAATACCTCCTCCCCTTTCTTGCTGAAGCCTTAGGGGTCCTTGTCTATTCCTTCCTCCCATTGCTTGGTTATCAAGAGTTATCTCTACCAACTCAATGTTGGCTAGTGGACTTCTACTTCATCTTACACTTGGTGATAATTATTGTAGTGCTCTGATTCTATGATCTGCATGTACTAAGTGATGTCTCCATATTATTTCCTCAAAGCATATTTGTGGATATGAGGTTGCCAAGATCTCTCTATATGCATCAAAAAAATCTATCTCATAACTTGAGTCATTCTGATTATCTTCTCTTTGTTCCACCCAATCTATTGGTAAATTCATCAGTCTCTCCAATCTCCTTACTTCTCTCCTTTGTCTTCTTAATTGTCGATGGGCTATTGTATATGCTTGTGGATCAAGGTTGGTTTGATGCTCTTGTGATCTCCCTAGTTGTCGATGTGTTGTTGTACATGCTGGGGGATCATGATCATCTTGAGGATTCTGGGGTCTCCTTAGGCAATCATCATCATCACTACTTTTTATGCTAGGTTCCCTTACTAGCCAAGGCATTCCTTCATCACTGGAGTCACTCAAATCCACTCGTGCATTACCTTGTGATTCAGGTGATGTGGTTGCTTCCTCAATGTCTCACCAAAGCATCTCTGCATCTTCATTCATCATTGGTGGATCACTTGGTGGTACTTGTGAACTTGTGCTTGCACCATCATTTCTTATACCACTTCTTGGAGTTATCCCCTCATTATCCTTAGCTTCCCCTTCTAGTTCTTGTAGCCTAGTTATTCTTTGTTCATCCAACCTTCGTATTGTACTATCCAATTCTTGGATGGTTTGTTCTCTCAACCTTGCATTATGACCTCACAATATCTGATATTCCTCCTATAGTTGTTGAGTCTATAATTACATTATCTATTGTAATAGCCCTATCTAAGCTAATGGAGTAAGTCCAACCAATTCTTCATCAATGGTCTCATTCCTATTCTCTTCTGGAACTTCCATTTCAAAAGTGTCCACTCTATCCTCATATCGTACTGTTAATCGTATCCTTCTTCATCCTTCAACTTGTTGGGGTAGTTCTCTATGCTCCACCTGAGGATACATCATATTCCTATTTACTTGGGGTGCTTCTTCTTGCCTTCCCCTATTTCTAGGTAATAGTACTATCTCTTGATATCCTCTTTCATTTGGAGGAATCCACTCTTCATCTTCCTCTGTTACTCGTTCGGTCCCATCCACAAATCTGACATGCACTCATAATATTCTTCTTTCTCTAGGTCGAGGTGCCAACTCCTACTGTTCTATGGTTGGTCTTGTCTCCTCTCCTTATGAAATAAGTGTGTGAGTCTTATGTCAGGCTCTTCCTGTGATGGACCTTGCTCACCTTGAGTCCTCCATTGAGCTTCTGCTCATCTTCTTCATTCGATCTCTTCTAAAGAAATGAATAAGCACTATACTTTGTAAGGCTTCAAATTTGAGCCATTTACAATGTCGGGTACCTCAGTCCCATTCAATTTTTGCAACTTGACTACTCCATTATTCATTACTTCTACCACTTTGTAGGGACCAAGCCATAAAGTCTTCAACTTATCGAGCTTGATTTCCCTCTTTCCATTAAACTTTAGAACCAAGTCACCCGGACTAAGTTCTAACTTCCTCAAGTGTTTTTCATGCCATAAATTCCTTCTTTTCTGAGCTACCTCAATTTCCCATTGTGCCATGAATCTTCTTTCATCTAACTTGATCAGTGTTGTCAGTCACTCTTCCAAAATTTCTTGATCACCCAAGCGATGCTCCATTATGACTCTCAAACTTG
This sequence comes from Wollemia nobilis, assembly GCA_028583015.1. Taxonomy (NCBI): domain Eukaryota; kingdom Viridiplantae; phylum Streptophyta; class Pinopsida; order Araucariales; family Araucariaceae; genus Wollemia; species Wollemia nobilis. The sequence goes on along the minus strand of JAQPPZ010000689.1, from coordinate 3,590,199 downwards.
GTATCAAGAATTCAACTAGCACCACTACCTCCTGTCCATACATCAACTAGAAAGGTGTATGCTCTATTGTTGGTTTAAAATTTGTTCTATATACCCACAAAATATATGGTAACCTTTCCTCCCAATCTGCTCCTTCTATTCCATAGGTTTTATACAAAGTAGATACCAGGACTTTATTTGTTGCTTCCACCTACCCATTTGCTCTGGGATAGTATGGACTAGACAATGAATGCAAAATCTTGAATTTTATTGTCAGCATCTTGATGATTTCATTGATAAAGTGTCCTCCTCGATCACTCGTTATCTGTAGTGGAATACCAAATCTTGTAATTACCTGCTCATACAAGAATCTTGTTGTACTTTTAGTTGAGTTGTCAGGTAATGCTCTCGCTTCGACCCACTTTGTCAAGTATTCTATTGCTACCACAATGTACCTACACTTCCTTCTTTGAGATGTTTTCAATGGTCTAATGAAGTCCAATCCCCATATTTCAAATAATTCTTGGGGTTGTGATGGATGCAATGGCATAAAGTCCCTCTTTACTGGCTTTCCTATCCTTTGACAAGTATCACATGCTTTCACATACTCTTTTGCATCATTATACAATGTGGGCCACCATAATCCTGCTAGTAATATTTTCCTAGTGGTCGCATCTGGTCCCATGTGCCCTCCTGCTAAGCCTTCATGAGCTTCTTTCAATGTCACTTTGACTTCTTCCTCCATCACACATCTTCGTAAGATACCATCACTTCCCATATTATACAACAATCCTGCTATCAATTGGAAGGGTGTTGACTTCATAATCACTTTCTTTTTCTTGGTTGCCATCATTTCTTGTGGCAACTCTCCTATGGATAGGTACTAGCCAATCAAATTGTACCATGATGGAACAACATTGATGGCAAATAATTATGCATCAGGGAATTCATCTGGAACCCCTGTTCCTATAGGCTCTCCTGATCGTATCCAAGATAGTTGGTCTACAATTACATGCTTCTTACTAGGTCTTACTACTACTCAGAATATGAACTCTTGTAGGGTGATGAGCCACCTATTGACCCATCCTTGTATCACTAGTTTGTTTATCAAGTACAATAGGGCTTGGTGATCTACATAAAAAGCAAAGGGATTCACTAGTAGGTAATGCCTAAAATTTTGGACTACATATACCATTCCCAAAGCTTCTCTTTTTATTGTACTATAATTTCTCTCCACCCTTGACAATAGGTGACTAGCAAAGAAAATAGGTTGATCTAGCCTGAACTATCCTTCTTGTGCCAAAGCACATCTGATTGCAAAATTTGAAGCATCAATATGGACATGGAATTCCTTATCCCAATTTGGGAACACCAAAATTGGGCTACTGACAAGCTTGGCCTTCAACTCCTCAAAGGCTCCTTGGTGCTCCTCTATCCATCTGAAAGGAACATTCTTCTTCATCAATGAATCCAATGGATAGGATACATGTGCATAATTCTTGATAAACCTTCGATAATACCCCATCGATCCAAGGAAGGTTTTAAGTGAACTCACATCATATGGTTCTTCCATGTGCAATATCACACGGATCTTATCAGGATCTATTTTTAATCCTTCACTGCACACTATGTGTCCTAACAACTTTCCATATGGTACCATCAGGTAACACTTCCTAGGGTTTAATGAGATATATGCATTTTTGCACCTACTCATACATTCACTGAGGGTAGGAAGATGCTCCTTGATCTTCCCATAAATGGACAAATCATCCAAAAATGCTTTGAAGTTCCTTGTTGCCAACTGATCAAATATATATAGTATGATGCACTAAAATGTAGTTAGGGCATTACAAAGCCTGAATGACATTCGATTGTATGCATAGATGCCATTCTCCACAATAAATGTGGTCTTCAACTTATCCTCCTCGACTATACTTATTTTATTGTAACCCAAAAATCCATCCAAAAATGAATAGATCTCATGTCCTGCGACTTCCTCCAGGATGGAATCTATGAAGGGAATAGGGAAGGGGTCCTTAATAGTTACTACATTTAGACTCCTAAAGTCCACACATATTCTAATTTTATCCACTTCCTTCTTCAAGGTGACCACTATAGGTGATACCCACTCACTGGTCGTAACCCTGAAGATGATTCCTACCTCCAACATCTTCTCTATCTCTGCATTCACTAATGCAACATATTTTGGGTTCATTCTATATGGTCTCCTCCTTACGGGTTGTGCTCCAAGAATTAGTGTAATCTTGTGGACACATAACTCAGGTGGTACTCCCTTCAAGTCCTTGTATGTCCATGCAAATACATCCTTATATTCCAAGAATATCTTAAAAGTTATCACTTTCAGTATAAGGTTCCAATCATCACCATAGTGAATCATCCTAGGTTCATCCTCCATCCCTAGATTGATGTCCACTATCCGAGGTCCTTCATATTTGATATTCTCTGGCTCACTTGCTGCTTTCTCCACATTCTTTGGGTGTGCTGGTCTTGCATCAATTTTTACATCTCCTACTGTATATTCTACAAAACTTTTTGGAAATGTCCATTTCTCTTCCACCTCCTTCTTAGGTTCTTGGCTGACTTTGGTTTCATCTTGTTTTTCCTTGATCTCCTCTGAGTCAATATAGAGGTATTTGGGCTAAAAATTTTGTACTCCTCCATTTTCCAATGAAGAAGTCCACTATCAGATCTAGCTTCATCTTCACTACATTCATCCAGGTACAACATTCCTTCTCCATCTGGTTCATATCCTTCATCTCTTGAGGAATTTTTTGATTCATCGATCATGGCTACATCCTCATTGACCTTTTGATTAGTCAGATTAATCATATATTTGTGTTGTCCCTTCTTGAAAGTGATCTGATTCTTTCCCTAATTGTGATTAACTTTGGCTACACGTAGCCATCCTCTTCCTAATAGAGCATCATATGTAAGCTTCTGCATAGTAATCACAATGAAATCCAAGATAAACTCTTGGTCAGCTATCACCACTTGTTGTGCTATCAAGACTCCCTTTGTCTCGATACCATACTGGTCAACACCATATAATCAAAAGCTCGATGCCCATAGATATGGAGCACCTAGTTCTAGCCAAGTCCTTTTAGGTAGCACATTGATGTTGGATCCTCCATCCATAATAACTTGTGTCAATTTGTGCCCTAGGATCTCCATATGAACTAATGCAGGTTTCTTTCCCACATCAATCATCAATATAGTAGGATCCATGAATTGGTATTTTTGTTTCTTTTCTTGAATCGGTTGACTCTGCACTTCCATCACCTTATGCGGTTGTATCTCTTCCACCATCACTTTCTGTAATGATGGGATAGCTTCCAATAGGTTAGCCACTTTGATCTCTACTGTGGTGTCCAAAACCTGTGCTACCAGACTCTGCACAATTGCCTTCTCTTCTGATGGTTTTTTAGTTCCTTTTCTTCTGCTAACTTCACTTGTTTAGCTTTTTGTGCTTCATCTTGTAGTATTTTCTTTGCTACTTGTCAGCATTACTTTTCTTTTGCTGGCTCTAGGATACTTATCCTTTTTAGCTTGATTCCTTGTCATGGCTAAAACTTCTTGGGTTTCCTCTTTAACTTGAGGAACCTCAATATCTAAATAATTTACATTTTATGGGTTACTTGAACTCACCTTCTTGGGGCAATTTGCTTCCTTGTGGTTACCTGACCACACCACCTACACATATGTGTAGTGTTCACTTGTTGTATTTCTTGTCTCTGAGGTGAAGGATAATTTTTTATGAAATACCCCCACTCTTGGCAATTGCGACATTGTATGATCGACCTCCCTTCCGAATCATACTACAAATGACTCTGTCCTCCTTGTCGATTGCCCTAGTTTGACCTTCCACCTCATCGACTATTTCTATAACCACCACTTGTTGCTTGTTGCCCACTTCCTAGGGTCTTTGGTTTCTCTTCTTACTCTTGGATTGTCAGGACCTATGGATGTACTCTTGCATTATATGGACATAGCATCACCTCATGTCCCATCATATTACAGATATGATAATAATCATTTTATGGACACTTTACATTTGTATGACCTTCAATTTTGCATTCTGTGCACCAAATATCATTCTTATCAGGCTTGCTTCTTTGTTCTTTCATGATCTTATCAAACTCCTGATGAAATGATGCTACTATCCTCTGTATAGTGTCATCTTCTCCACTATCTAAATCATTGGACTTGGGATGAGATAAAATTCCTATGTACATCTATTTTGATTCACTTTCAAAATTCTTTGCATGCTTTACAACTTCCTCATACATTTTTGATGGTACTACCTTCATATTTTTCTTATATTTTAATAGCAATCCATCTACAAACCATCACTTCACCAATACATCTACCAAAGGCATCTGCATCTTATCTACTAACTATTTTAGTCTATGGTTGTATGATTTTACATCTTCATCAAGCTTTTGCTTCATCATACAAAGTTTAGTAACAATGTCTCCATCATCCTTCAAAGGGTAAAATTCTTCAATGAATTTCTCCTTCACTTGATTCCAAGTCCAAAAATCTATTGTATTTTCTCTCTTTAGATACCAATCTATCACCAATCCTCTCAAGGTAGTAGGAAATAAAGTTACCCAATCATCTAGTTGGTCTATACCATTTTCTCTCCAAATGGTTATACATGTTCCAATATGTCTTATGGGGTCTTCCTTACCCTCACTTGTAAAAGTGGACATCTCTGCTTGGCTGCCTTGTTAGCCATATTCGAAGAATCATCCTCATCACTTGAGGTCTCCCATGGAATCTCTATCTGATTCCTCCTTGGGGGTGTTTTACTACACTCATCATCAGAAGTTTCTATCTGAGGTATCTTATTCTATCCCACCAATCATTGACCAAACTCATGTGCATCTTCACTCCATGACTTCCTTCACTGATGTGAGGGATATGGTCTTGGTCCTTCCTCCTGAGACCTTGTGCCCTGTTGCCCTGGTGCCTGACTCCCATCCTCTGCACTCCCTTGCAACCCTTCTATCACTTTCTTAGGTGTCACCATCCACTCTCCTTCCTCGTGCACTACTTCTTTATCAACTCGTTCCTCTATGCTAGGTGGTTCTGGTACCTCCTCTTCTGTCTCTATCAATAGTGCTTCAAAATCTCCTTCTTTAGATGCCCAAACTTGCTCTATTTTTGGTTCATGTGTACTATGGTCTGAGTTACTTGCATTATCTCTTTGAGAAATTCTCGTGCTCCTTCTTATTAGAATTTTCTCTCGTACTTCCCATCTCCTATGCCTTTGCACACTGGTGTCTATCATTCACCTCTAGTTTTGTAATATTCTTACTTGTCAATTTGACCCATTTTAACAAAAATGCCAAGTTTGATAAGGCAATGGTACCAAATGTAGCATAGGGGTGTAGTATTCCTAGTGGGGAGGTGGTTTTCAAGGCTTATAATGATCAATTTTCTATTCCCAATCGATGGACCAAATCGTACAATCGTATAGTCTTTACAACTATCAATTTGTGACAATAAAATAACTTGTATGAACCCAAATCGTACCACTGTATGATCCCAAATCATATAGTGATAGATATTGTATGATTTCACACTTATCCAATCTTTCAGATTTGGTTTTGCAAGCTTTCGTACATAGTTTTGTAACTAAATTGTTCGATTTCCCAATACTTCCAAATCGGGTAAGTTTTCCTCAATCGCATAAACTACCAAATTGGGTAAGTTTCTTCTGTACGATTTGTAAGAGCTCTGGTGTATGATTTGTATGAAATGAAAGTACAAAAAAGTGTTAAATTGGATATTCTCCTAGACCAATCTCTCTCAGATAAGTTTTGTAAGGGTTTAATATGGTAATTAATCCTATTTCTACTAACATGCAAGTTACATCATCAAGGTTTGAGAGAGTTCTATATCCAATGGCAATATCCAAAAATCATACAATAGTCTTCAATACATCTTCCTTGATATCATCATCATCATATATCATTCATCAGGTCCACACCAGTGCTGGTTTAATCCAATTCCTCCATAGCAATGCATTAAGTAGCAATAACAACCAAAAAGAAGTACATGCAACAAAGATAAACTATAAAATACTATTCTACCATTCCAGGATCATACAATACATGAGAGAAAACTATGAATTGTGATTATTCTTCATTACTTGTCAACAATGTCATACAATCACTAAAAGGTACTCAAAAATCATAGGTATGCATCAATACTTCACTCCAGAACATAGCCAAAACTCACAAGCATTCACCAGACTAACTAGACTATCAAAATTGAAAAGGGGGCCTTATATAACATTGCCTAGGCCATTCCAAAGTGGTTCCTGAGGCAATTCATTATTCACAACTGCCCATGCATAACGAAATGCATAATTATGACTTTTACTAAGTCTAAACACCTTATTTATCAAATTCATGCGCAATTACAACTCAAATTGCATTTCCCTTGCATTTCATTTCATTTCATTGCACATTGTATGGTTTGCCCTTCACTTTGTATGGTTTACCTCCTGCTTGTATGGTTTGCTCCTACTTGTACGGTTTACAAAACTTGTCAAAATTGTCAAACTGGGCAAATCCTCTTGTCACTTCTTCTTCTGGGAGGTGGATTTGCTGCCTACAATTGTTGAAGCAAGTGGGCACTCAGTTGGTACATTGACCCTTAGAAGAATAGTAGTTATTCATAATTTTATCAGGTTCCTCTACATAAATATGGGCCTTTGATCCTTCTGATATTTTTACCAAGCATTCAATTTTCATTTACTTTACCCCTTCAAATAGGTGGTGGCCTTCGATCAAGTGGGAGTGGCTAGAACTAACTACCTTATAGACCATGCATTTAAAATTACCACCTTCCTACTCATGGAAAACTTATACCCGAATAGCTAAGATCATTAATGCACCTCCTTGAATATTGGTAGCAAATTTGGCACCGAGTAGACATTTGGGTTCACATTTTCAAAGGGGTGAAGAATCGGGCTTGACTCTCAAGTGTTGCCTTTTTGAAAATTTGCCCAGGTTACATCTTCGATCAAGATGGTCACTCTACCATATTTTAGAACCTCCACCCTTTCTGAGGTATGCCCATATTGGCCAATGGGAACATGATCATCATCTAATTTCCCCACCCAACTATTTGGCAAGGATTTAGGATCCACCTCGATTGCTTGTTTGCCCATTTATCTGCCTGACCATAAACTTAAGCCAATTCTGGTACAAGGTCGGCTTTTGGGATTGCTCCATGCTTGGTGGTCACCTAATTTTCCATCTATTGAATACTTGCTTCCACCAGCATTTCACCTTTGAAATTTACTTCATCCATCAATGCCAAAGCTCAGCTCCAAAATTAAGCCATTTGCTATAGACCTTCATCTTGCAAAATAGTGGGTGAAAGGATGCAAAATATCATACACATGTTGAATAACTTGTCTAGGAGTAGCTAGAGTCAGGTTAGGGAATTGGCATCCTCATTTAAGTTTTATGGGCCTTAAAGGGTAATACCTACACCATGGTCAAATGGTCCTCTACTAAGAAGTTTTGGACATTTTGAGTCATTAAGTCAATTTTTCATTGATGTCAAGGAATGAAGTCAATGTCAAGGAATTTGTCAATAAATAAAGTTGTCAAAGTTGTCATTGATATCCAGGAATAAGCCACTGATGATGTCAAAGGTTAAGAGGAACAATGTAGAGGTTAAAGGCAAAAGGGCTTCATAATATTTTTAATATTATGTGGAAGCATAAGTTAAAAGGTTTTTCATAAAAACCCAAGAAAGATTATTGCAAATCTAAAGAAACGTTTAATATTTATTTGATAAAATATTTAAATTCAAAGTGAATTTAAATTTTATAAATAAATATTATTTATACCAAGTTGTACAATGAAATATGGCCTTAATAAAACCAAAGGGTTTTAAAGAATTAATTTATAAAATTTAAATTCAAATGAATTTAAATAATTTATAAATTAATAAGTTCAAAGGGAAATAAAAAGCGCCGACGTCTAATATATTGGAGGAAATTCAAGCGCCAATGTTATGCATGAAGGAGGGAAATCAATATATATACCAATGCCTTAGAGGCATTAAAAATTATCCTTTTTCTCGATTAATGAATACGTGAAATTATGTTGAATTCATGTAGAATAAGAGAAGCGACTTTTGTGTTTTAGCGTCAGCGAATAAGGTTTAAGGAAAACAACGCCAAAGTACCAAGCGCCAACTGGGCAGCATGGCCTAGTGGCAAGTAAACAGGGATGAGAGTGTTTGGGAGCTAGGAGACCTATGTTTGAAATGCGGCGACAACATTTTTGGTGGTTGCATTAGTGTTGGAAGCACCAAAGAAAATGTACATGTTTTTGTGTTAGATAAGGCGGGGAGTATTTTGGAGTACGTGGTGCTCCTTGGTCCCCAAGCAAGCGCCTAGCTTGTGCGACAGTTGGAGTCATGACTAGGGCACTGGTTGAGACTGTGCTATGAGTTCGAATCCCTTCCAAGGCAAGGTAACAAATTTTGATTATTATTTTTGTGTGTTGCCTAAATTTTGGAGTTAAAAGGGTTGCTTAAAAGGATTGTTTGTTGAAAATTATTTTTGATAAGTTGGAAGAATAAGGTGTTAGGTTTATTTTAATAAAGGTGATTTTGTCACATTGATTTGTTGAAGTATTAAAAGGATAGAGGGAACTTCTAGCATTGAGTTATCTTGAAAATAAGAGTGCATTGAATATAATTTTAATTGGGATATTATAAGGTGTAAGTGGTGTATTATTTTTTGTAAAATATTGATGAATGTTTTCTTAAATATGGAGTGATAAGGTGTATGTGTGTCTTGATATTTACATTGTATTTTGAGGAAGTTTATCATCTAATAAATTCTTTGATCTTGGTAAAGAAGTATTTATGGTTGTGGAAGATTTATGAGATTCCTTCATCATCAAGAAAAAGGTATGAGCATATTCTTCCATATTTAAGTTGATTGGTTGGTTTTCTGGAAAATAAGTTTGGAGTGAAAAGGACTTGATTAAGGTTTCCTATTGAATGTGTTGAGTTAATGCTTCAAGGTTTTCTGGAATAAAGAGTTGTTAAAACCTTGTTTTATAAGCATTGTTTTTGAAGTCATTGGTTGTGTGAAGAACTTGAACTAGGGTTTGAGTATCATTGCTATGTGAATATTGTTTTATAAGAATTATTGTTGAAGCCATTGGTTGTGTGAAGAACTTGAACTAGGGTTTGAGTATCATTGCTATGTGAAGATTATTTTATAAGCATTGTTTTTGAAGTAAGTTGTTGAGCAAATAATTTGAACTAGAGTTTGAAAAGAACATGAGTATCATTGTTATGTGAGACTTGTTGTTGGACATTGTTGGAAATTTTTTGAGTAAGTGATCATATGCTTGGACTAGGGTTTGTGAGCAAAGGTTGTTTCATTGAGTGTTTGGATGAGTAGAGTTGGTTGATCCTAATCAAATGGGTGTGTGAAGTGATTGTTCAAGTTCCATAAAACAAATTATTCTATATTCTAATTTGAAAAAGTGATTAAGCATTGAGTTGAAATTGAAGCATATTGAGTCTCTAACAATTCCCCTTATGTTTATAAGAGAGTGATTGAAATTTATTGAGCATTGTGATAAGTGTAAAACATATTGAGTCTCTAAAAATTCTCTTTATGTTTCTATGAGATTGGACAAGTTCTGTGTGGACTTGTTGAGCATATTTGAGGTAAGTATTTGAGAAGACTTGTGGACATATTTGGTGTGAGATTTTGTGGAAGCTTACAATACAGATATTGAGCATATTTGGATAAGTTATTGAGAGGACTTATTGAGAAAATTGGACAAGTTCTATAGAGGACTTGTGGAGCAGTTTTGAGCAAGTTCTAGAGAGGACTTGTAGAGCAGATTTGAGCAAGTTCTAAGAGAGGACTTGTGGACAAATCAATGTGAGATTTTGAGGAAGCTTACAAGGCAGATTTAAGACAAGTATTTGAGAAGGCTTGAGAGTAGAGTTGATTGATTTATTTGTTCAAACCTTGAGTTAAGGTTTAGGGCATATCCAACAGATTTGATTTGAGATTGAGTCAAGATTTGAGTTAAGGCTTGAGGATAGAGATTGAGGATAGATTTTTGCGAGAACGAAGGACTGTGTTTAGTGTAGATTTGAGAACAGATTTTGGTACATATTTGAGGATAGGTTTGTGTCAGACCAGAGATAGAGATTGAGCAAATTTGTGCTAGACCGAAGGACGATTTTTAGTACAGATTTGAGACAAATATTTGGAGGTGACATAAAGTAGAGGACAATAGTCTCTAGTGGATAGAGATCCATTAGCCAGGGTAGTGAGGATAGGTCTTTTGAGTGGGAACAAGAGTCTTTAGTGGAGAGATATCCACAAGCCAGTGCAATGGAGGTAGTAGTCTTCTAGAGGATCACCAACCAGAGCAAAGTAGGAGTTCTCATATGGATAGAGATACACAAACTTGATTTAGGGGATTGGTATATCCTTTGGAAAAATGTCCATAAACATTGTAATAGGGAAAGGATTCCCAAGATATTGATTGAGAAAATTTTAGTGAAATATTTTCTCCGTGGAGTAGCCCACATTGGGTGAACCACATAAATTGTGGTGTCTCTATTGTGTGTGGTGATTTTTGCATTCTTTTATTACTGCTATTGATATTGCTATCTATACATTGCATACTATTTTTTGGGAAAGAAAAGTAAAAAGTGATCTTATATTATTCACCCCCCCTCTTAGTATAAGCTTGTGTTATTCAAGAAGAGCATAGGAAATGTGGGGGAGGCACTTATGGTATCCTTCTAAGCATGTAGGTTTAGTAAGGTGAACCCCAAAAAAATATGGGAGTTGGCCTCTCTTTTTTACTGAGTGTCATCTATAGTGACTTGGAAACTCAAATGTGGCAAAGCCTTGTATGCTAAAAATAAATTAATAAGGGTAGATCCCTTGAGAGCCTATTTTTGTAAGTGCTCTTCAATTTTTTTTTTGGGTTAGTAGTTTTGGGTTGTTACAATTTAAATTTCAAATATATATATTTTTCTTTTATTTAAATCAATAAGATTTAACTTTCAATATATTAAACCAAATAAACTTTTGAAACTATATTATAACTTTAACATTTACCAAACAATCCTTTCTTTCCAAAGAATATAACTATTGTTTAAAAAATATTTTATACACTTAACAAAGCTACCTCTAATATTTTTTTAAATAAAATAATTTCTTTGTATTTTATTTATCCAAAAGGATAACTTCTGAATTAACTAAACACCAAAATAATAAAAGTCAAAACATGGTGCAAAAAATATTAGTCAAAGAGTAGTTTCAAAAAATCTCAATCTCAAGAGGTAAAATGATATCTGGTCAGAGCTCTGGAAGAGAAAACTAGGGCATCATTTGGGTAGCCGAAGATATTTTTGGTTGTTTTGGAATTGAAGACAATTTTTTCCCCATAAGGGTCCAATAGAGACACCTCCAAATCCTATTTTAGAGAGACACAATTCTTTTACAGATTTGTTAAAGGATAAATCTCCATTAGAGACTGAAGAAGCACAAAAAATTGCATTAAAAATACTTTTTACAACTACTGGAAATAGATCAACATCTCAATGAGTTAATGGATGCTTGCCACAGTCAGAATCAAGGCCAAATATTGTCATTGAGCAAAGGATGGTAGAAGAAATAATTTTATATAGAGTCAATCATGATTTGAATTGTAAAAATAGGTATTCACCCTACCCTAAATGAGTTAATGGATGCTTGCCACAATCAGAATCAAGGCCAAAGATTGTCATTGAGAAAAGGATGGTAGAAGAAATAAGTTTATATAGAGCCAATCATGATTTGAATTGTAAAAATATTAGTCAAAGAGTAGTTTCAAAAAATCTCAATCTCAAGAGGTAAAATGATATCTGGTCGGAGCTCTAGAAGAGAAAACTAGGGCATCATTTGGGTAGCCGAAGATATTTTTGGTTGTTTTGGAATTGAAGACAAGATTTTTTCCCCATAAGGGTCCAATAGAGACACCTCCAAATCTTCTTTTAGAGAGACACAATTATTTTACAGATTTGTTAAAGGATAAATCTCCATTAGAGACTGAAGAAGCACAAAAAATTGCATTAAAAATACTTTTTACAATTGTTGGAAATAGATCAACATCTCAATGAGTTAATGGATGCTTGCCACAGTCAGAATCAAGGCCAAATATTGTCATTGAGCAAAGGATGGTAGAAGAAATAATTTTATAAAGAGCCAATCATGATTTGAATTGTAAAAATAGGTATTCACCCTATCCTAAATGAGTTAATGGATGCTTGCCACAGTCAAAATCAAGGCCAAAGATTGTCATTGAGCAAAGGATTGTAGAAGAAATAATTTTATATAGAGCCAATCATGATTTGAATTGTAAAAATATTAGTCAAAAAGTAGTTTCAAAAAATCTCAATCTCAAGAGGTAAAATGATATCTGGTCGGAGCTCTGGAAGAGAAAACTAGGGCATCATTTGGGTAGCCGAAGATATTTTTGGTTGTTTTGGAATTGAAGACAAGATTTTTTCCCCATAAGGGTCCAATAGAGACACCTCCAAATCCTCTTTTAGAGAGACACAATTCTTTTACAGATTTGTTAAAGGATAAATCTCCATTAGAGACTGAAGAAGCACAAAAAATTGCATTAAAAATACTTTTTACAGCTGCTGGAAATAGATCAACATCTCAATGAGTTAATGGATGCTTTCCACAATCAGAATCAAGGCCAAAGATTGTCATTGAGCAAAGGATGGTAGAAGAAATAATTTTATATAGAGCCAATCATGATTTAAATTGTAAAAATAGGTATTCACCCTACCCTAAATTTTTTACATTCCTTGATTCGGCAAAACTAGGAGCCTCTTGGTGAATATTCTTTGTGGTTTATTAGTAATGGATATTTTATTGTTAGTTTTTCTTCACTTACTGATAGAAATAGGGCTTTCGAATCACAAAAGAGAAATCATGGTCTGGAAGGATTATTTGTTCAGCTCTGGAGAGTGGGATTTAATCCTCAAATTGAACCCACTTTTGTCCCAATTTGGATCCATTTATATGCACTTCCAATGGAGTTTTGGAGTGAGCAAGTAATGGAAATTATTGATAATTCCCTTGGAAGAAATTTGGGTGTTTCCAAAGACACAATGGAAGGAAACACAACTCGTTTATGCTAGATTATGCATGGAAATGGATCTTAGCCAACCTTTTTTGGTATAGGTTGAACTCAAACTTGTAGGATTATATTGGATTCGACAATTAGATTATGAGGCATTACTGTTTAGGTGCAAATTTTACCACTAATTTGGGTATTTGGACCAATCCTTTCCAAAAAATATGAACATAAAAATGGAGGCTCCTCTGGGAATGTCAAATCTTCCTAAGGAGGGTAATTCAACAATCAATAAAGAAACAACCAATATTTCTCAGGGTCAGGGTAAATAAGCACATGGATATAGTTTTGAACAACCCAAATGAAAGAGAAGGCAAAAGAAAAAAGATGGTAAAGAGCAAAACCAACTCAAACCCTCCAATAGGTATGAGATCTTCAAGATACTAGTGGACCAGGAAGAAGAACAATTCATGGAAGGAGTGGATGAGAATAATAAAAATAATAATAGCCATGTTCAAGCCCCTCTTTCACCTCCTCCCATCCTAGAGCAGGTAATTGAGTGCAGTGAGTTACCACAATCAAATATTGTAGGGGTATTGATAGTGCATAACCAAGAGCAGTCGATAATTAAGGATGTCATAATGGGTATAGAAAAAAATAACAGAGAAAAGCCAACTCTAGGGATAACTCAGGTGGAAAAGAGATAAAAAAATATCAGCTCTCAAGAAGTGGGTAGAAAATTAAATAAGGAATTGATAGCAGTTCAAGGAGACAAACTGATCACTGGAGGATTGATGTGACAAATAGATTTTTACTACTCTCAAGGTAACTAATGATTATACAATCATGGAATGTTAGGGGTTTAAATAGTAGAACCCATAAATTTGTTGTTCAAAGACTTATAAAAATGTAAAACAAATTTTTTGCTTATCCAAGAGACAAAAATATCATTGGATCTTATGTGTAAAATAGTAAATAGAATTTGGAGGTGTGTTGGTCATATGGAAGTGGTTACCCAAGGGGCCTCATGGAAGATAGGTACTTTGTGGAACTCTCTTGAATGGATGGAAATAGAACACTTAACTTGGAGGGGTGTCCTCACATCGTATTTTAGGAACAATGTGTTGGTTGAGTAGGTTATAATCACAAATTTTTATGGGGCTCAAAACCTAGATGGTCAGATGCATCAATGGAAAGTTGTGCATAACATGAGAGTCTCAAGGGAGGAGTTAGACTGGATTTTTTCTAGAGATTTTAATGCTAAATTATCCTCTAGATATAAGGAAGGGGGAACCCCAATTTTAGACCTAGGGGATCGACTTATGATTGCCCAAGTCCAGACATTACACTTGATGGATATTAAATGCCTTGGAACCAACTATACTTGGACTAATAAGAGGAGAGAGCCACATAGCAGGAAGGTGAAGTTAGACCATTTTTTGGTTTTAGAGGAGGCTTTTGTGAAATGGAATATACAATTTCAAATTTTGGAAGGTCTATTTTTATATCACTTTCCAATTTTGTTGAAAGGGGGAATCAAAATAGTGCACTATCACAAACCATTTAAATTTGAAAACTTTTGGTTACAAAAAGAGGAACTTTAAAAGAAAATTCCACAGTGGTGGGAAGAGGGTTGCCTAGCATATGGGAAAGCAATGTTTAGATTCCACAAGTAGCTTCATTATGTCAAGGATCAACTGAAACAATGGAGGTGAGTTAACAATATAGAATTCCAGGTCCAAAGAGCTCCATTGGTGTCTATATGGGATGAGGTTCAAAAACACTTTATGGAAGGAAAAATTACAGAGTGGCTCAAAGAAGAGGATGATGCATTGTGTAAAGGAATTGAGGACATTGACAACCAAGAGGATACCTACTAGAAACAAAAAGCAAGAACCACTTGGTTATTAGAAGGTGATAAAAATACCAAATTTTTCCATCAGGAAGATTGTTCTAGGAGACAGACGAACAACATGGAAGCTCTTCAAGATGAGAACGGACACTCCTTTGATACAATTCCAGGTATGCATTTCCATTCAACGGATTATTTTTCTAAACTATTTAAGGAAAATATGGTGCAATATGAAGAGGCTCAAAAATAATTTCTTGTTGTCATACCCTCTGTTATCTTTGAGGAAGAAAATTAGGCCCTACTTAAACCCATTGATAGAGAAGAACTAAGAAAGTAGTCTTTGGAATGAGCATCGAAAAAACACCAGGTCCAGATGGTTTTCCAATTGAGTTTTTTAGACCTTCTGGGATAACTTGGAGGAGGATGTAATGGTTGCTATAGAGGATTCCAAAGGTAGTAAAAGAATGCTTAAAGCATTAAATCGTACTTCTATTACCTTAATTCCAAAAGGGGAGGAGGGGGTGCACATTTCAGATTATAGACCTATCGCCTTATGCAATGTCATATATAAAATAATCACAAAGGTAATGGTTGAGCGGCTAAAACATCTTCTACATAGCATTATCTCCTTAGAGCAAGGGGTTTTGTAGAGGGCAAGAAGATCTTAGATGGTGTGGTTCTAGCTCGGGAGGCAATCCATTCAATGCAAAAACCTAGTAATAGGGGAATGTTCATAAAATTGGAAATGTCAAAGGCTTATGATAGGGTGGAGTAGATCTTCTTGTTAAATATGATGGTAGCCTTTGATTTCTCTTAGGATTGGATAGAATGGGTCATGAGTTGTGTTTCTACTCTGACATACTCAGTGTTAATGAAGGGTCTTCTCTCACAACCATTTGGAGCTACTTGAGGCCTTCATCAAGGATATCCTTGTTCCTCCTATATTTTGCTCATATTGGTTGAAGTTTTGGGTAGACTCATATTGAAGAGAAGACAACAAGGTTTTCTAACAGGTATCAAGATGGGTGAGGAAGTTCTGACTCACTTATAGTTTGTGGATGACACAGGATTGGTGGGAGTGGCCAACTTCAGGGAAGCAAGAATGATTAGAGATACACTTAATGTCTAATTTAGGGCCACAAACCAAGTCATCAATGATAAAAAATCCAAAGTGGTCTTTTTCAATCTTGAACAATGGCTCTAGGACAAAATTTTAGAGATCTTGGGATTCACGAGGATTTCTCTCCTAGTGGTATACTTGGAGGTCCCTTTCCATTTTAAAAAACTAAAAATAGATATCTAGAGGAATATTTTATATTGTATAAAGGAAAGAATTAATCATTGGTCTCACAAATGGTTAATCTATGGGGGTAAATTAATTTTATAGTCAGTCATTCAAGCCATGCCAATTTATAAATTTTATATCCTTGCTGCCCCACATACCATATGGAAAGAGTTAGACAAGATGGCTAGAAAATTTTTATGGGGAAGAGTAAAAGAAGAGAGGAAATGGGCCTTAGTAGGTTGGGAGAAAGTAACCCAACCCAAGGTAAAAGGAGGTTTGGGACTGAGGAGATCAAATTTAAATAATAAAGCTTTGGCTGGAAAGCTTTATTGGAGGTGGATTTCCCAACCAACTTCTTTATTCAATAAAGTTTTAACTAGTAAATATTTGGGATAGGTAAACCCAAATGAGGTGGGTCATTTCCCCTTGGATGGTAATGGATACATAGTGTGGTAGGCTCTAAAGTTAGGATCTCAGGTAGTAAAATATGGATTGTTTTGGAAAGTGGGGGGAGGGAAGAAGACACGATTTTGTATAGATTCATGGGATCAATACCCTCCTATCATTGTTGAATTTCCAGAACTGCAACCAATAAAAATAGCCATGGAAACCAGGGGTTGGGTCCAAATTGAAATTTATTTCAACACTAGTCAACTGGGGGATTATAAGTTTAAGCAGTTTAAGAAGTTGGATGAGTGGCCAATTTCAATCCCTCTAGAATTGACACCCATCATGACTAAAATCTTGGCAGAAATATTTCTCACAGGTAGAGATGAGGAGGATGAATTAGCTTGGGGCTATGGGAGCCTTAGTATCTACACATTGAAGGATGGATATGATAAGATCCTTCTAGAGCCTCATCCTCATGCATATCAAGTTGAGGATTGGAGAAATATTTGGCAGTCCAAGGGTTGGTCGAAAGTAAACTTTTTTGCCTGGCAGTTCATGCATATTGGAATTCTTACTTTTGATAATCTCAGACGTAGGGGAATCATTGGTCCATATCAATGTGTTTTATGCTACAAGAGTGAGGAAACATCTGACCACTTGATGTTTGAGTGCCCATTCACGCACCAGATCTGGGAAAGATGGTTTTTATCATATAAAATATGAGTTAATGGTGATTTGAATTGGATTAATATTTGGAAAATATGGAAGAGAGATAGAATTAAATATAAAGATCTTTTTATCGATTAAGAGCTTGGATTAAACTTCATTTGGTGGTAAGTGTGGTTGGAGATAAATGGCAGAATTTTTAGAGAAACCTTTTCATATTTAGATGGATTTTGGTAATTCATTTGGAGCAAAGTCACAAAAACTGTGGTAGTGTATGCTAAAGAGAAAACTTGAGCTATTATAGGGACAATGGAGAAGGAAGTTGAAGTGCAAGAGGGGCAAGACAGAGCTAGTTGGAAACCACCCCTAGAAGGTTGGATTAAGATTAGTACCGATGGAGCTGCAAAATTCAATTCGGGTGGAGCTGGAATTGGAGTTGTTTGTAGGAATCATGTTGGTACAGTGCTCTATTGGGAACTGCAAGGCCTGGGAAGGACCATGAATAATGAAGAAAAAACCTTAGCTATCAAATATGTTTCTATTTGGGTAGTAAAACAAGGTTACAGGAGGATAATCCTAGAATCAGATTCTCAAATAATGGTAGGAGCTTTGGATTGCATGAGGAACTTTACTTTGAAGACATGGAGGTTGAGGATTCTTGTCACTCAAATTAAGGAATTGTGGAGGGAATTAGATGATATGATTCCAGTTTATGTGAGTAGAGATCTAAATAAAGTGGCAGACTTCCTGGCTAAGATGGGTACTGAGAAGGAGGTAGGGGTTTAGTGGCATAGTGACATGGCTATTGAGGATGAGAGGATTAGATAGGTTGGTGAGCAAATCTAGTGTTTAGCTAATTTGAACAACAATTGTAGAAATATGGTTTAGGAGTTTTGTGCTCCAATGTAGATCTTATTTTACAATTGTAAACAAGTGAACAACCATTGTAGAAATATGGTTTAGGATATTTGGCTCCAATGCAAATCTTCTTTTACTATTGTAAACATGTGCTTCCTTTGGCTAAGGCTGGAATAAATATCATCCCAACTTATAAATGATCTTTGTTTTAATATAAAAATTTTCAAATTATTTTTCAAAAATAAAAGTCAAAACGTTTTCATAATCAAATTTTATTATTTTAAACTCATAGCAAATCAAATAGTTAAACTTCTAAAGGATTGCTTATTGAAATAAGCAAAAATCAAACATATAAGAAACAATAAATCCTTTAAACACCATTCCCTAATATCCATTTTAAATTCTACTTTTTAATTTAGGATGCCCCTTCAGCTAGCAGTCTAATCTAACTAGTCTTCTATCCTGTAATCCATTCTTTCTCAATAAGAAATAACGTAAGAAGAATTACAGGGCAAAATGGTCAACGACAATATTTTTAAAGGAAAAAAACTTAAATAAAACATAATTTTAAACCTTTTTTTATTTTTACTGACGTAAGGCCATCTGGCCATAGGGAGCAATTCTAATATTTAAAAAGCTAAAATAAAACCATTTACTTATTTGCCAACATAAACCAACCGATCACATAGCAACAAAATTATTTAAGAATATTATTTAGACTTAAAACAAAGTTGCTAAAAGCAAAAAAAAAAAAAAAAGTTTTTCCAAATTATAAACCTTAAAAGACCTATTTGACATACTACGACATAGATAAATACTACAACAAAAGGATTTCAAAATATAGCCACCACATACAAAAACTAACCTGAAGTTCTTTTGCAGACTTTAGGAAAAGTAAAACAAAGACAGGTATTAACAAAATGTTTTCAAAAATAAATCCCAAGACAGACATGATATTTATAGCACACAAGAAAATTAAAGACTGTTATAGCACACAATATTATAAAAATTAAAGACTGACAAGAGTAGGTACAAGGTAACCAAACACAACCACTCTTCTTATACACCAAACGTTTCTCATGCAAAGCTACTGGAGCAAAACTAACTGGCCACTCAAGCTTCTTTAATAGGCTTAAATCTATTTAAAAAAAAGTCTACACCATTGCTTAAAATCAAAGGGCTATGGTAAACAATTCAGCTCAGCTAGTGTTTGGAGAAAATAATAAACATAAAACCATACTGTTTTATTAAATTTATATATGGTTTTCTACAAGCAATATCAGAGTGCATGCATTCCTTTTCATAAAATTAAAAACACAAACCCAAACTATGTTTTTTTCTTTTCAGCAATGTTATACAAGGTATACCTATAAATATTAGATGAGTTCTATCAAAAACAAGAGCAATTCCGTCATATCCCTATTTTCTTCAGCCTCAACTTTGCGTTCCTTTTATTTATTTTTTATTTTTATTTTTGGTTTGAGCCCCCTCTTTCTTAAGAAGATGTTCTTTCCCACTTGAACCAAAAAGTAACTACCATTTAACCATTTTCTTTTCTAACTTTATTATAATTTCCTACCATTTGCGCTCTTTAAATAAATTACATCTAATTTATTTTAATAATAACTCGTTATTTTGAAGTTTATAATATGATCATTTCATATATAAATTAAATAATGAACTTTATTTCTCATTTTTTTAAATTTATTTAATTTTTTTTTTATAGATATAAAGTTCCTACTTCTACTTATAAGGTGGATTTAACACCATACTTTTTTTTTTAATTATCTTTCTTAATATTAATTGTTAATATTATAACAAGAAATAAAGCAAATTAAATAATATTATTGCTTTCTTTTTAATATCATAAACTAATATCATTTATCAACCATGATATTTATGTGTGGAATATTATTAAATCCCCCTTGCTTAGTAATTCCATAACTAATGGATTCTCTTTACCAGATCCAAGCAAAACACAAGCAAATCAAAACAAGCATTTAACAATCACATGCTCGAAAGATTTTATGATAACTTCCAAGTTATCAACTTTCGCTTGATCGACTCCATCACTTATAACAACTTCCTTGGTGATGGTATTTTTCTTCCAACAAGCAGACATGAAATGCAACTATATGTGGTAACCACTTGTTACCCAGGGTATATCTTACCCTGGAGATGTTGTCATTTAGACTAAGCATCATTTTCTTTTTTGGTATCTCATTCTCAATGGTCAACTTCCTTGTCTACCTATAAGAGTACCTGGTCCTGCACACATAAAATATCAGCAATACCATATTCTCATATAAACAAAACATCAATTGCAAATAAACATCCATAATGCAATTAATACCAAGCATTGAATTATCACATCAATACATAATTCATCTCATAAATGAGTCTAGCCAAGGTGGATCATGACACATGATCATGTGAGTCCTTTCCTATTTCCACTATCTTATTCAAGGCATCTATCCCTTGTGGATTCTACCCTACCCCATCTTTGTGATGTGCCTAATGTAGCATTCACCTTTATCATGCCCTTTTATTGACATATTGACATCTATCCTCCCCCTACTTAAGATGGAACTATAACCTTGTGCACCTGAATGAAGCTTCTTCAAGGATTTTTTGATGCCTTATCCATGATTTTCTAAAATAAAACAGTTCTTATACTTTCTAGAGTAGTATGCAGCAAAATAGCATTTTGATGCATTTTTAAGTGTTGAAAAATTGCCTGTATATAAAATTGAAAGTGGTGGTGGACTAGATGTAATTTAAACATGATATTAAAATTAAATAAGAGAATAAGAGGATGCATACCTTGTTTTTTGGGGTTAATTTATGTATCTTTTGGACAACATGAAATAATATTTGGTGCAGGTTATCCTTGAGAAATTGTGAAGAAACTAAGAGGCAAAATAGGAAAGGTAAGTATAATCACACCCTTTTTTTATAAGATAGAAGAGGATTCTATTTTTGATTTTCAACCATATTCTACCTTGGTTGCATCCACAAGGGATTTTTATAACCAAGTTATTATTTTGCAAGACTAGTATATCAGAGTCCAATTTTCATACAAGCCTTGGCCTAGTAATACCTCAAAGAAGTTTTCATTACTAGATATTATTAGTAATTTTTTTCAATATGATGAAACAACAACTTAGCCAACACTCAGGTTAGAATAAGATGCTTTTTTAAACCAAGTGTAAATCTTATTGTGGCTTGATTTGAGCTATAAATTCTTCCTAGGTGACTAGATTTTTGAATACCCTCAATCTATGTCCATTGACCAAGAGTTGATGCTTGGAACCATCAATGGGTTGTAACTATATTGTACCATTATCAAATACCTATTGTAATATGGTCCCAACCATCATGTGTACAATTTACCTTTGAGGTCATGGTAGCATGAATCAAACAATAAGGCCCAATCTCTTGGTTGAAATTTATTATTCTTGATGTGGCTATCATACCATATTTTTATTATTGTTGGATGAGTTCTATATTTTGGATAACCTTAAGTTGAAGCTCATCTATCTAGTTCAATTGCTTTATTCTCTCAAGTTGTGCATGCACGAGATCAATTTCAACCTTCAAAATTGTATGAAGTATTTGAAGCTCAAACTCAATGGGAAATATTGAATTTTTACCATAAATAAGCTCATATGGAATAAAAATTATTGTATAATTCCATGTGGTGTTGTATTCTCATATAACTTTTGATAATCTATTCACCTAGTCTCTTTGATGTGAAGTCACCATCTTCATCAAGATGTTTTCCAACTCATGATTAATAAATTCTACTTGCCCATTTGATTGAGGATGGTATAGAGATTATTTTTTATGTTTTATCTGATACTCCATAAATTCCTTGATTACCATGGACATGAATTATGGTCCTTGGTCTAAATAATATTTCAAGAAACACCAAAGCACTAAAAAGTCTATTCATATAAAAAAATCAGCAACCATCTCTTCATGCGCATGAGTTAGAGCATAAACCTCTATCTATTTCATAACATAATCAATGCAAACCAAGATATATTCCTTCTCATTAGACTTTGGATCAATGATCCCAATGAAATTGATCCTCCACTTCTCAAATGGTTCAAGCACCACTTCAGATTGTAGAGGTATTTCATTAGGAGTAGTCAGTCTTCCCATCAATTGGCATTGATCACACAATTGGATATACTTTCTTACATCCCTATGGAGTGAGAGCTAGTAGTATCCAACACCAAGGACCTTCTAAATGGTCCTTTTTACGGAATAGTTCCCTCTAGAAGGCTCATTGTGATATACCCATAGGATATGAAACACTTCTCCTATATATCTAAGTAGCACAAAATTAGGTCCAAATTAAAACATAATTCTATTAGTCCACTAATAAGATAATTTTTTTGAATGAAATAATATTTTTGGTTAGATGTAAAGTGAAGGGGAATTTTACCTATTGCTAAGTAGTTAGCGATATCGACAAACCAAGGAGAGTATGTGAATACTGCAAAAAGATGCTCAGCATGGAATGCATCCTCCATCTGTTCACTATCGTCTATATTCACTAATCTCAAAAAATGGTCAACAACAACATTATCTCATCCATGTTTATCAACAATAGTAATATCAAATTATTGGAGTAGTAGCAACCACCTAATAATCATACCACTAACTATTGATTTGTTCATGAAGCATCTTATGGAATAATGGTCAGTGTGAATAGATATTTGATAATTTTTATGTGGTGGTAAAACTTATTGATGGTATAAACTATAGCTAGGATTTTATTTTTAGTAGTCATTTAATTTTTATTAGCTTCCAATAATGTTTTACTAATGTAGTAGATTGCATACAATTTTACCTCTTCTTCTTAACCTAGAACTACACCTAACGCAGTATTGGATGTGTCTGTATGTATATGAAGTGGAAGTAATTAGTTAAGGAATCTAATTATAGGTTTAGAAATAAGTTTTTCTCTAATTATATCAAATATAATCTAACATTCATTTGTCCAATTAAACTCTACATATTTTGTTAACAGGGTAAAGAAGGAAGCTACAAATTTACTAAAATCTTGGATGAAATGTTGATAATAATCTCCATGACCCAAGAAAATACAAATATTTATTTGTATTTTTGGGGTTGATAATAGTTCAATGATTTTATTTTTTATTATCAACCTTGATGCCTACTCATGAAATATGATGCACCAAAACTATGTCCTCATCCATCATTATAAGATATTTTTCATGGCTTAAGGACATATTATGATATTTTTATTAGGTAAGGACTTTGTCAAGATTTTTGATGGCCTCATCAAAGGCATATCTATAAACTTGAAGTCTTTAATATAGATTTCCATACTTTCATTGGCAATATTGATAAATATTGCTAGTATTTATCCTTGGAATGTGGTAGGAGTGTTATAGAGGCCTAAAGGTAGAACATGATATGTAAACATACCCCAAGGGCATGTGAAAGTTATTTTTCTTTGTCCTCAGGTGCTACTTGAATCTAGTTATATCCACTTAATCCATATAGGAAGGATAATAATTTATTTTTAGCGAGCGTGTCCAATACTTGGTCAATAAAATATAGTGGAAAGTGATCTTTGTGCCTAGCCTTATTAAGATAACGATAATCAATAGACATACACCAAGTTCTATTATTTTTAGTGTCTATAACTAATGGAGAGATCCATTAGCTACAAAAAAATAGGTATATAAATATTGCAACAAATAGCTTTTCAATTTTAGTTTTCATAATATCCTGTAATGCAAGGTTTATTCTTTGTTGATACCAGCAAATTGTCTTGGAACCATATATATAGATGAAAAGAGTACAAATGTTGGATGGATTTCTTTCATATAACTATACTCCCTTGTAAAGTCATTGACATGTCTACTTAGTACATCAAACAATTTTGTCTTTGCTTCATTGTGAACCTAACCATTAATATTCAATTACTTACTAGGTTGTATCTCAATTTTCTTGGTTCTTAGATGTACTTAATTGAGTATGATGAATTTGCTTACTAGCAATTTCTAGGGATAATGGTGGGGTAAGAAAGAGTAAAATATTTTAGAATTTTAATTAAAGGAATTCTAGTAGATAGTGTTTATTTAAAAGCACTAGGAAGATGAAAGAAGATGACTTTACCAACAATATGCCATATTAAATGGGCTGTCTTGTATGGGTATAGGTGGTAAATATTCAAGATCCTCATCTCAGTATTCTTGGAGAATTCAATGGATCGTAACTTATTCATTCTTAGAAGAAGATTTGGATGAGGTCTTTATCAAAATTGTCTTATTTTCAAAAATATCCCCTCAAAGGATTCTAATTTCTCAATGTGTTTCATTACAGTAATTATGGTGAGGTATGAGATATTCTCTTCATTTGACTTGTCTATCCATAAGTTACCTAAAAATTTCATTAAGGTTTTAGCTAGAGGGTATAATGGAATTCTTTTGGTGTCTACCCCATTCAAAATAGTCATATCATCCAATTAAAAACCAATGAATATGATTACCATAGAAAGCCATGGCCTTCTTTCAAAATGGATAACCTCTAACTGAAGTGTAAGGTTGTACCACCAAGAAGTCAAAAAGAGATTCCCATACAACAATTGTTACAATATTTTCTATTGTACCCTCAAATCTTGTGGTTTGATTGATCTACTATCTCTAATATTGTAGCCATTGGATGTATGCCTACTAAATATTGGTTATCCATTCTATTTTTTATCATGAAATTGATGGTTGCTTCTAGATATATCAACACATTTGTTATCTTAGTAGTGTTAATTTATACCATGCTTACATGGATAATAGGGTCATCGTATTTAGGTAAAATCAACTTGCTAGCAAGGTTGGCTCATTTTCCAGCCACATGTATAGTTTAATGGTTTATCTTCTTATTTTTATCTAGCATCTTGATTCATAAGTCTTGATAGTATTTTAAAGTAAGGAAACTTATTTGATAGCTTGTAATAGATGAACTGAAACATTGAGGTATTTTACTTCTTTGATGAGATCATGTTCTATTGTAGGTTCTTATTTTGGTACTAAATATTTTGGATAAGATGGTTCAAAAGCATTTTGGAATATTTGTGAGGACTTGCATATTCCTACTAAACCTATATTTATGGTTGTGTCTCTTCATTATCTAGTTTTGTAATGGCTGGTTCAAAAGAATTAGGAAGTCCCTTTCTTGATCATAATATTATATTGTCATAATCATTGACATTGAGTGAAATTATATCTATTATTTGAGTTAAATTGTCTATTTATTATTATTAGGGTTAGCCATAGGTTGCATGATAATCATAATTTATTTGATATGTGGTGGCTAATTTACTTGTGCAGGTGATGGCAAGCCGAGATTCACACCACAAAACTTGAAATTATTTCTCTGTAAATTGCTTAACACAGTCTTACAATACCGTCCACCGACATAATTCTTCCCCCTCTCAATCTCGAACTCACCATCCCTTCCCTTACAATTTTTTGAGTTTTTATCGAGGTCTCGACCCTCTAGGCAATTAATGCCCCCACTGAGAGAATTCATGAAACAAAATCTGAAAGTTCGCTTCCTCGGCCAAGTTTTCAAATTTCCTTC
Source organism: Wollemia nobilis (assembly GCA_028583015.1). NCBI lineage: Eukaryota > Viridiplantae > Streptophyta > Pinopsida > Araucariales > Araucariaceae > Wollemia > Wollemia nobilis. The sequence goes on along the minus strand of JAQPPZ010000689.1, from coordinate 3,564,374 downwards.
CATAAATGGGCAACTGCCTCGATCCGCTATGAAAGCTTGCATTAAAGACCCCTTGACCTGCAACCGTCATTTTGGTCAGACTGTCCTTCTTAACTGCAGTTGCCACCTTGTCAGAACATTTATCTACAACCGTTGTCTCTTTTCCCGCATGCGTGGCCATCCACATGTCCATTTCTGATTTGCCTTCAACTGGTCGCAATATCGCGACATGTCACGATATCGTGACCATTTCGCCTGTGAGCCCTTTTCCTCGGTTTGTGTTGTGATATAGCGACGTCACAATATTGCGACGTTATTTTGAAACTAAGGCACAGGGGAAGTTTCGTCGCGATATCATGATGTCGCGATATCGCAATATTGTGACGTCCAAAGGGCAAAGGTGAAGGCAGAAGGAAGACCAAGGCGAAAGCAAAAGATATCACGATATCGCGACGTCGTGATATCGTGACACAAACTGAGGCAAAGGGCTCGCAGGAAAAATGGTCGCGATATCACGACCAGTTGAAGGCAAATCAGAAATGGACACGTGGATGACCACACGTGTGGGAAAAGAGACAGCGGTTGCAGATAAATGTTCTGACAAGGCGACAGCTACAGTTCAGAAGGAAAGTCTGACCAAAATGGCGGTTGCAGGTCAAGGGGTATTTAATGCAAGATTTCATAGCGGATCGGGGCAGTTGCCCATTTATGGAAGGAAATTTGAAAACTTGGCAAAGGAAGCGAACTTTCAGATTTTGTTTCATGAATTCGCTCAGGTGGGGGCATTAATTGCCTAGAGGGTCGAGACCTCGATAAAAACTCGAAAAATTGTAAGGGAAGGGATGGTGAGTTCGAGATTGAGAGGGGGAAGAATTATGCCGATGGACGGTATTGTAAGACTGTGTTAAGCAATTTATAGAGAAATAATTTCAAGTTTTGTTGTGTGAATCTCGGCTTACCATCAAGTGGTATCAGAGCCCAAAGTTCTTGAGTGTGTAACAGATCGCCGGACGTGAGGCAGTTACACCAGGATCTATGGAAAGGCTCATGATAAAGTGAGTAGAATGCCTTCGAGAAGAAACCCCGTTGGTGGGAGAGGCATGACGACAATAGCAGATGTTCTGAGCTTTGCAGCGGCAAGTTCAGGCCCTACAAGAAGAACTGCACAGAGGGCACAAACCAAGAAGAGATGATGGTAGTGAAGACGAAGTGGATGAAGAAGAAAACCAGTCTGAAGAAGAAGAAGAGGTTGTAGATCCGGCATAAGCCAGACTGTACAAAGCCATATCCTAGATTGGGAAGAGGTCGAAGATGGAAGTTTCCACATATTTTGGGAACCTGGATCCGAAGGAATTGATCGACTGGATCAATGATTTGGAAGAGTACTTTGAGTATGAAGAAGTTGAAGATCCTGAGAGGGTCAGATTTGCCAAGACCAAGCTGAAGGGTCATGCCAGCATATGGTGGAAGGGGGTACAGCTGGAGCGGAACAGAAGAGGAAAAGAGAGAATAACAAAATGGGAATGGATGGTAGAAAAATTAAAAAGATAGTTTATTTCGACAGATTACGAGTTGGATCTGCTAAGGAAAATGTAGAGTTTGAGACAGATGAACAAAACTATCCAAGAATACACGAAGGAGTTTTATAAGATCTCCATCAGAACTGGCCATTTAGAAGCAAGCAAGGAGAAGGTGGCTTGTTATATCAATGGGTTGAGACCCAGTATCCAGGAAGAGTTGAGCTTAGTTCGGGTGAGCACCATTGAAGATGCTTACCAGTTTGCTCTGAAGGTTGAAGAGAAACTAAACAGAAGGTTTGAGAGCAAGCAAAGGGGAAGAGGACATGGAGGAAAGACTGGTGGAAGAAAAGATGAAGGAAAAGAGGAGAAGAAAGAAGAAGCTGGCAACAGCTGAGATCAGAAGGAAGATGAGGAACCCAAGCCCCAAGTTTAGAACAATGGCTACCCAAGAGGAAGAGGTGGATCTAGACGAGGAAATAGAGGAGTGTTTCATGGAACCTGTTTCCACTATGGAGAAGAAGGACATCGGGCATACGAGTGTCCCCAGCACCCCGAGAGGGTGAACAAGAAACATGTGGGTCCTGCCAGAGCTGCTGTGGAAGAGGAAGATGCTGAATCAAAAAATTCTGAGGAGGCTGAGAGAGGAGAAGTCATGGTCACAAGGAGAGCCATGCTGATTGAGGAAGATAAGCCAGAGCATAGGAGAATCTTGTTCCGCACGAGGTGCAAAAGTTTAGGCAAAGTCTGTAATGTTATTATAGACAATGGGAGTACTGATAACTTAGTCTCAGAGGAAATGGTCACTAAGTTATAGCTGGAAAGGAGAAGACACCCGCATCCATACCAGATTGCATGGTTATGGAAGGACCATAGAGCATGGGTCCGTGAACAGTGCTTAGTCACGTTCAATATTGGGAACTACTAGGACGAGGTCTTGTGTGATGTTTTCCCCATGGATGCTTGCCATTTGCTGTTAGGAAGGCCATGGCAGTTTGATCGAAGTGCAGTGCATGATGGTCGTGCAAATACGTACTCCTTGACGAAATATGGAGTGCGCCACAAGTTAAAACCATTACAGGCAGTAGACGAGAAGGTGTGCGGCAGTGCCAAAATTTGTCTGGTAGAAGGTAGAAAAAGTTTTTGCCAGGAGACGGGGTTGAAGCAGGTTGCAAAGGCAGGCGTACGTTTGGAGATGTTGCAGAAAATGTGGACCGAATAGCACAGAAGTGAAGGTCACTTCTCCATTTACCCTGGGTGTCTGATGCAGGAGCATCCGACGACAACAGAGCAATCTTGCATCAGACTAATTTTTTCTAAGTATTTGTGTTTTCAAAGAAGGAAATTAAGGCAAGTCAAAAGTTTTGTCGTGATATCACGACGTTATTTGGAAGCTAAGGCATGGAGGGAGTTTCGTCGTGATATCACGACGTTATTTGGAAGCTAAGGCACGGAGGGAGTTTCGTCGCGATATCACGATGTCACGATATCGTGATGTTATTTGGAAGCTAAGGCACGGAGGGAGTTTCGTCGCGATATCGCGACGTCATGATATCACGACGAAACTCCCTCCATGCCTTAGCTTCTAAATAATGTCGCGATATCGCGACGAAACTCCCTCCATGCCTGAGCTTCCAAATAACTTCGCGATACCATGATGTCACGATATCGTGACAAAACTTCTGACTTGCCTTAATTTCCTTCTTTGAAAACACAAATACTTAGAAAAAATTAGTCTGATGCAAGATTGCTCTGTTGCTGTCAGATGCTCCTGCATCAACAGGGTTAGTAAGGCTAGGCAATAGAGCTTGCTATTGATTTTGGAATCATTGTTGTCCTCGATATGGTTGTATTTGTTGGGGTTGTGGTACCCACTTTTATTTTTGTTGTGGGGGCTAAGGTCCCCATGTTTGGTTTGACCATTCTTGTGTTGGGGGTCAGTAATATTGGGTCCATGGTGGAGGGGATGACATTGACCAAGGCATAATCTATAGGTTGATCATTTAATTGATATGATATTGTGAGAAAAACTGGTAGAGGTTAAAATGTTTATTTCGCTGCTCAATAAGGTTGAGTTCCTCAATGGGTTGTTGACTTATATTAATAGTGTTTTTGATTTTTTCAAGAGATGAAATTGGTTTGTAGAATGTTTCTTCTTATAAATACTACATATAGATATTTTATTTAATGGATATTCTTGGAGATCATGTTTACTTCAATTTCTAGAACAATACACCACTATAGGTTCACTAGATTTGTTTCTTACTTTCATCACATATAATGTAGTGTTAAGGTGTGCCAAGATGTTGGTCATGAGGTTTATCAATTCTTCCATAGCTCTCATATGTTATAAGAATATTTACCTACTAGTGTTATAATTTTTGCATGTTACTTTTTTTACATACCATGTTATTATCATCCCGATAAATGTTATAATTTTCCTAAAGTTTTTAGGAGATATAAATAGGTTTGGGGTTGGTGGGGGACTACTAGAGTGTTCTAAGGAGTTTTCTAGATTAGGAGACCCTAGAAAACATTGATTTGATGATAGTGATCCATTAGATCTACCTTCATTATCACTTGTATGTAACAAATTCTTCAATATAGTATTTATAGATAATGCATTGGTTGATACAACCTTTGGATGTTGTGACCTATTTCCTATGGCTTGGTGGGGGGTTTGACTAATGAACCTATCCCTCAAATTTCTAAATCTATTCATGCATTTAAAATAAGAGTTGTTCAATTAAATAAAAATACAAACTGCTACCCCTAGGAGTTCTACTATTTTATTTTACTTTTGCATTGTAAACTAGTACCTTGGTGATACCTCCCTAGGTTCTTTTAGCAATGTCATGTTTCCCATCAACAACACCAAAAAGTGATGGGTGTTGTTAATACTTTCACTTTAATTTGTTAATCTGGGTTGTCATCCAAAGGATGCATGCATTGAAGACTTATAATAGGTCCTTATATGTGGTATTTATAGGTTTTTAATAAAAAGGAATATGCAAAAATTAAATCATTACAGAAATAAACTCACATGCATAAAATAACTATTCTTGTAGGGAATTAAAGGAATAAAATTATAGATAATCTACTTAAAAAAAAAAACCAACATTCAATTTATGCCACACATCTAATCAAAACTAAGTTATTAATGCTAATATTTGCTCATGTAAAGCATAGGAAGATACAAAAAACTTAGAACAACAATGTTATTGAAATTTAATAACTAGGCATGTCAAAATAGAAAGAAAAAAACACTTCTACCAAATTGAGAAAGTTGGTCTTTAATCCTAGTCTAATGAGAAGAGGAGTTACCTCAAATTGAACTAATTAACACTTAGACATGAAAACTAGAAAGTATAGTTTTAATTGTAATCACAACAATCTTAACTTGCAGTCTTCAACAACTATAATCTAGCAATTCTCTTACATTGTTCAAACCCCTTAAATTTCATCAAGAACATATATTTATAATAAGAGTCTATATTTTCTTGGAAACACTTATAAAATATAGGGTCACTATTCTAGGAAACAAAATTCTATAATTACTATTCTCATTATAGCTCACCTAAAGTTATCTTACCATACACAACCATTTAGAAGTGGTTTAATCAAATACTAACCACTACCATTCATTGGTCAATTTATAGAAAATAAAAAATTTCATGAACATGAAAGGAAAACCACATGAAATCCTTATTAATGGTGGTTTTATCTTTGTAAATTTCTAAAACTATTACTTGATAGGGTACCTGTTAGTGTATCAACTATTTTGGGTAGCTACTCACTAGTGAGCAAGCCACAATTCATGCACGTCTGACTTGGACCAAATTTTCTCCTAGTATGTGAATGCTAAGGTGTTAACACATTAATATCTATCTAATTTCCTTAACCTTTCCAATGCATAACTATGCTCATCATAATCCTCACTAAAGCATAGAAAATACTCTAGGATATTCCCAAAAACTTACAATTTGAAATGATTCTACATAGTTCTAGATTATTAGTCAAAACTAACCTTAGAAATATATAAAAACCATTCCAATAAAGCATAGTAATGGAATTAATCTTCTTGATTTTTTTAATTAAAATATTTTGATAAATTACACTAAGATCCATAGTTAGGTTACCCATATTTACCAAAAAAAAGGTAAAAATAGCTTGTAATGACATAAATATAAGGTAACTTAGAGCCTCATCACTTTATCCAATTATGAAGTTCACTATCCCCTCTTAGAAAAGCATTTCCTATAGATAGTGTTTGCTTTCTAGAAGTTTAGACACTACATGCTCATCCATAAAACCTTTGTCATCATGATGGTAAACCCCTTGTGTTATCTCATCCCCAAGACTCACCTCTTAAAATGAACTACTAAGTGGGTAGTTGTGCTTGGAAAATTTTATATTGAGTTTGTCAACAAAATTTTTATGAAAGGTTAGGTTGTTGACCAACTAGGAGCTAAAACTTTAGAATCTAAGCATCCATTAGCTATATGTTTTTATGATGAGTTAGTATTTAGCTCAAAAGTGAATCAACCTAATTCTTGGACTCTATATTTTGATAGCAATCGATGTATCAAAGGAATGGGGGTAGAAGTCATCTTGGTCACTCAACATGAATTTATACCTTTATCCTTTAAGTTCAAGTTATTTTGTATTAAAAATACCACTAAATATGAATCCCTTATCTTAGGATTACATACACAATTGTCCCTTTATGTGTAAATTCCCTCCATATTTATAGATTTCTATATTTTAGTAAACCAACTTAATGATGTTTATCAAACTAAAGACAATAATATTAAGCCATACAAAGAAATCATTGCTAAGCTCATGGTTTCCTATGAGAAAATCACCAATGAACCTATCTCTAGGTCTAGTAACGACCGTGCCAATTCTATGGCCTTAGTTTCATTATTATCCCCTTAGAACTAGATGATAATTAAGCCTGATCATAATTAGGAAAATTAGGGAACCTTTAGCCTTAGAATCTAGTTAGCTTTCTCTAGGAGTATTTCCCTAGAAGCATCTCCTTCTCTTGAGCCTTGGTACAAGGATATCTTTGCTTTCCTTAGGGATATAATTTTTCTTGATGGTTTGAACCACAATGAGAGAAAGAACCTTAAGAAATATGCTTGTAGACATATTTTCATTGGTGATATATTATACCACCAAATCCTTGATGTCATTTTTCTTAATGCTTAACCTCAATGAAAGCTTGAATATTTATAAAAAATAACCATGATGATTCATGTGGTGGGAAATTCAATGGTATAGCCATCACCATAGAATTTTTATGGATGGATTGCTTATGGTCCTCTATAGATAATAACTCTTACAACTATATCAAAAGGTGTGATAAATATTAGAAGCATGACAACCTTATGCATGCTCCATCACAAGCTCTCATATCCTTGACTTCTCCCTTGCATTTGGGTATAGAAATCATTGGGAAGGTCAATCTAGTATTGTCTAATGCCCACAAGTTCATCATCACAACTTTTGAGTACTTCACTAAGTGGATAAAAAATATACCTTTAGACTCAACCGCTAGAGTCCAAGTCTTAAATTTTATCCCTAGCTAAATCCTCACCTATTATGACTTCACTTCCATGCTAATATTTGACAATGGAACACCTTCACAAATAAGGATGTCTAAAAACTTTATGTTAAATACATGATTTAAAAAAAATTATCAATGTATTTTTATCCTCAATGCAATGGCCAAGATGAAAATAAATCCTTAAGAAGCTCATCAAAATGATTGAATCAGATTGGCATCTCTAGTTGTATTTAGCCTTATGGGCCTATTACACAAGTTTCAAAAATCTCATTGGTGTGATGCCCTATGGTCTGGTTTATGGAACCAAAATAGTTTTTCCTTTTGATCTAGAGGTTCCTTCCTTGCACATATTATTATAGGACTCTATTTTGGGAGATATGTAACATATTGCATGTCTTACCAAATTGGAACTATTTTATGAAAGTGGATCATGCATTAAAAAACCTACAAGTCTACCAAAAAAGGCTTAAATATGCCTATAGTAAAAAGGTATGATCTCATTCCTTTAAAGTTGGTGATATCATCCTCAAATATATTAGATGAAAAATAATACCAAAACCAAAATCAAAGGCAAATTTGACCCTACATGGATAGGTCCATACATCATAAGCACCATGTATTATTTAGGTTCTTATCACCTCACCACACTTTATAGAAAAAAAACTTAAACAACCAATTAACATAATTAATATTAAAAGGGATTACATCTAAATTTGCATTGTCTACTTGTTTACTTCTAACTACTTGTTGTTTCTTGCTTAATTTTATAAATGCCTACATGCACATACTTACCTCTATATGGACTCCTTGTTACACATAGAATTAGGGATTCACAATGACTTGCAAGTGATGATCAAATTCAAGCTAGTTAATTTTCATGCACTAGGTGACTGATGTGAATAGATCTCCTAGTCCCATATTTTTGAACTAAATTGGGGTCACACAACATCAATCTATATTTATATATCTTAATCCAATTTTCCTCAAACATTATCTTTATCGTTTCTTCCAAACTACAAATATCTTGTCACATGATGAATATTATGAGGTTCATAGGTGTTGGTAGTAAGAATCAATTAATTCAAATTCTTTTATCTTATCAAATACTATAGGATGAATACCATGATATTTAGAGGTGATAGTAGCAAGATCAATCGTATTATCTTTTGTCTCCATGCACACCATGCACGGGGGCCATAAATCAACAACACATTCATTCTTCCAATTGGAGGCATCATTTGTTGCCACACCAATAACATAAGTTATCTATGACACCTCTCTATGAGGTAAATCAATATAAATATAATACCTTTACATATTTTTGTAAAATAAACCAAAATTCCTATGGAAAAAGTAGATGTCCTTTAAGTATTTTTTTAAAATATAAGTCAAAAGTCCTATAGGCAAAGTAGAAATCCTTTAGATATTTGTTTAAATGTAAATATTTTACTTTCATATTTGTACATATAATTATATCATAGCAACTAACTAGAAGTCCTTCAGGTAAAGCTAACTAAAGTCCCCTTAGGAAAATATTCAAGCATATCTATGTCTATAGTTGTACACATTTTTATATATCTCTTTTGTTCATAGTTGTATATAGTTGTAATATAACAATGTGCTCTTGGGCACATCATTCATCTATCATCATGTCATTACATCCAATCATCCTATTCTTAGTGTATTTTATCATTTTTTTTTTCCTCTTTCACTTTCATCATTCATCAATTAGTTAACCATAATCATAATCACTTTAACTTAGCCATATCATCTCAAATTTACCCTTAATTAACTCACATCAAATCATAAATTGTCCAATTCATCATCATAATAAAATCACTAACTTAACAAAAAATTAAAACATATAACAACATCACACATCATAACAAGACTTGAACTCTTAAATGTTAACAATATGTATTAATAACTCAATGTATGTACATCATGATCCTTATCATCATAATATAATATCACTTTCCCTAAAATATTAGGATAGATAGCTCTTATAGCTAGCTTTATAATCCTATGTTTGGTGCTTCTGTGGATCCTCCTCTTCTTGTAGGTGGTGGCATCTACATTTATCACTATGGTTGGAAATTCATCGATGTCACAACCCAATTTCCCATCCTTATTTTTTATTTTTATTTTTTTACATACCGAAGGGATCTAGAATCTATACTCTAAAATCACTACTAATGTCACCACATCAGTTTCACTCCTATGGTATTGGCACACCCATCCTTACACCTTACATAAATCCATCTATGTAAGTGTACTAGGTGCTTTACTTAATGGGTCACACTATCCATCTCATGGATTCGATGAGCTAGTAATGACCTTCCCTTCATTATTTCAAAAGGTGCACACCAAGTTTTCACCCTACACAAATCCTTCTATGTAGGTGATATGTGCACAAGGGGATTGACTATCCATATTGTATCTGTATGAGCTAGTCCTCCCAATAGGCCTCATTTTTAATTCCTTCTTTGTGGGGTAAAAAAAATGGCAATCCCTATAACTAATCTCTTGCTAGGGATATCATTACGCAAAAAAACTCATGCTACATCATGAAGCTCTTCCTTCCTTTAATATTTCTTATTACTTAACTATTACCAAACCCCTCAATTTCCTTTATTGATGTTACTAATAGAAGGTATAATACATCCCTTTATAAATTGTGTATTACCAAGCTTGCCTTAGATTATTCATAAAGCCTTACACAAGCATCATTTAAAATAGCCCAAAGCAATATTTCATAATAAAGAACTCATTTTTGTAAAGAGCCACATTAGTCTTTTAGCAATTCTCTTTCTCAATTTCCTCCTAATTTAGCATACATCTATTCCTCATGCTTCCTTTACATGATTAACAAGTAAGTATGAAATTGCTAATGGAAAACTAATTCAGCAATTACCCAATCCATTTAGACATTTCCATAAAGAATCATATCCTTTCTCTTAGACTTTCTAAATTAAATATGTCTTAAGGATTTCATTTCAGAATTTAATATTTAATTAAACCAGCAATATCTCAATATAACATGATCAATTCCATAAAGAATCATAACAACCTCTTAATTAGTAGCACCATAAGAAGAGTAACCACAGAAATTGTACAACATTCTTTTATCCTAGAAACCCCTAGGGGAAAAACCAACCTTAAATCCTCTTCTTTTCATTAATAAAAAATGGTGCTCAATTGTTACAATGAGATAAGACAATCCATTATGTCTTAATCCTCCATTAGGGACTTTCCCTATTTTCCTAGCTAATATACTATGAATAAATCCTTTCATCCATATGTACATTTTAGCTTCATGATTTTGGAGTTTAGACATACCAAAAGGTATCTTCCCTATCCATATAAATTTCCATAAATATGTTTATTAAATACTAATACAACATAATCTCATTTCACAAAATATTAACTATATTCTGGAATCAAACAACAAGCTCAACATTTACTAACTTATGCTTTCCTTGAAAGTTTAGTAAATAGACCCTAAGTTCTTTCATCATTGTACCATTATTTTTATAAGGATGAATCCTTTTAAAACTTTCATAGGTGCTACCATAATTTTTTAAATACATCAGTCAGAGACCCACAATCAAGCATAATGTTGTGCACATCTAAAGATTTTTGGAAGGTAGAATATAATCCATATGTCTATCCATGGACATTTCTCACTATTCTCATGACCATTCCAAAATCCAACAAACCTTTCTATTAATGGATAGTGAAGTTAAATACTTCCTCTGGGAGAGACGAATTCAAGGGAAAATACCAACAAAAGTGCCTTATTCATTAATCGAAGTAAAGCCAAATTTTTCAACTATTCACAAAGATTTCAATATGCATTCCTAAAAAGGGAATAACTATATTTCTCTTACCTTTCCATGTTCAAGGGATGATGATTCCCATCACTGAATCATTTTTCCTTGGTCTAAATTTAAGGGATGAGTTGACATTTCATCCTCACACATCACCAAATTGTTGAAATCTTATAACATTACCAACCCACTTTAATTACCACAACTTGAGACATTTATGTGAGCAATTTAATTCCTTTTGAGTGATACTACATTTTCAGCTTTCGGTAAGCTAATCTACATGACTCCTAAGGTGTCTTACATCTCACTGCACCATCAAACCCATCAAAAGCTTCTATATTAATACTTCATTGGTCCCTACTCCTATCTAAGGGAAAGATCCAACCATGGTTTTCCAAGATCACTCAACCAAGGTAATCCCGATAACTCACCATCAAGGTTTATTTAGAAATACATAACAACAATCATTATGAGTTGGAATACCAATCTCCCGACAAAGTCCATCACATTTTCCTTACTCAACCAAAGGTATATAAAGGAAAAAATCCAACTAATTTTATGAAAACTAAAAAAGACATACTAGATATACTTCTAAAACTTAAGATATCATCCAACCATCTATGTAAGGCACATACCCTATGGCTATTAGTCTTACTAGTATTTCAAATACTATGCTAACTCACTGGTAATGGTAAGCCACCTACTGGGAGTTTCATTATAGCTATCCCTCACTCAAGCAACTCTAAAATTACTAACATCCCAGTGAGACAAGCCAATTTAAATAAAATAATCATCCTTAACAAAATATAACCTTAGCTGTCATATTACAAATCTAAAAATTCATCTGAATACCAACTAATAAAAAATCACATTAGGTGAATTCATTGTTACAGGAAGAACCTACCTTTGAAACTTGGTACAATTCAATGAAGTCTCACAAGGCTTCCAAATCACTTCCCTTCTACTTACTCATTCTTCCAACCAACTCTTTTCCTTCTCTACTCATATCCTTCATTATCCTCCCACATTCCTTGCAAACACTCGCTCTCCTCTCACCAAGTCGATCCCTCCTTACATCATTTTCCATCCTCTCTCTTACTACCACTCCATCCTTCCTAGCTACAATCACCCAAAATGTTCCAACATGGCAGCAAAACCAAAAAGCTCACTAGTCCAACTATGGCTTCATAATTGCACCAGTCACCAATGTTTTAGTTAATTCCTTAACAAAAGAAAATGTGTTAACCGAAGCATGATAAAATATTGTTTCCTCATAAATGCACCTCCCTAGCTTGCCAACGTACTCCGAGTGGTATTATCCTCATAAAATTTTTCCTTCATCGCAAGAGACAACACAATACAAGGCATTAGTCCAACTATATTTAACTTAAACCATGCTTGGATGAATAGCAAAATTTTGTTAGATACCCATTCAATTGTAGGTATCCTGCAACAAAGCAAAGTTGTTAGATTTTCATTCCACTAAAGCATCACAATAATTATTTAGCAAAGCCTTAATGTGAGTTAGCTTATCATTCAATCAAGTTATATCATTTTACTTGACAAATATGTAATTGCACCATATAAAGATGAATTGGTCCATTATTCTATAAGTAAGCAAAAAGCATTATATTTTTCATAAAATAAATAACCTGCACAAAACCATCATTAAAATCAATCCATCCATCCTATGATAACATAGTTTGAACAATAATAATTTCAATAAAAGGGTCTGCTAAGGGAGGGTCATGACATCCTCCCCCCTTAGGCTTAACATAGTCCTTTGTATTTCATATAGATTTAACATTAAACATGCCTTGATCCCATAGTAAGGTTTTATGATAATTGCAACATTATCACCCTTCTACAAAGGATTACTCTTTTGCTTAAATAGCAACCTTCTTGCTCAATGTTGCATTCAATCAAACATAAACAAATGCAATGCACCTACATGAAGGGTTTGTTTTTACCCTTGAGCTATCTATGATAATGTCATCCATCACTTCTATTTTTCTCTCAACTCTGTTGGTTGTCCCATACTAATCCACCCATGAGGGTACCTGGTATTGCAACCACAAATTTCATTAGCAATACCATATTACAAAAGTAGTATAAGCAAAGCATAAGTGCAACTATCAACACATATTTATAACATAAAATATGATTGTGCATTTTATATCCATTCATCAATACATAAATCAAGTATCAAAAAACAAGTCCTACCAAGGAGGGTTGTTACAGGGAGGACGATCCATGGAACCTAGATGGGATAAAACCTTAGAAAAAGTGACACCCTATTAGCTATCACTACAAAGGCTCTTGGGACATTTCTTTTGTTAAGGTTCTCCTTAGCTATCATAAAAAAGGTTTGATGCTTAGTTGCATGTTGGTATAATGGTTAAGCTATGACATGTGATGGGGGTAGATTTAGGCACATGATTAGTTGGCATTGGTGGATCCTCTTTGGTTGCATCTCAGATAGTCTTTTGCCTTTGACTACAATATAAGTAGTAGGGGTATTGAGCCCCTTCATATTGGCTTCAAGTAGGTTATTTAGTCAAAATTACCTCTAGGAGCAGGATTTTCCCACTATAGTGAGACTTCATTATAGTTTTGATGACTAAAAATGGAAATCTTGCTAGTAGGTCTTAAGGACCCCAAAGGAGGATACCTTATCAATTGGGCATGAAGTATGATATAGTAAAATCCTTAGGATTCTACAACAGTAACATGCATTCAAAAAGGATGATGTTGGAGGTCACTTTACTCAAGATTTTTTGGAGGTCAATATGAGGTGCAACTTTATTTATAAGCCATGTTTCTTGGATGGCTCCTAAGGTTCACCTTCATACTTCCAATCAGCTGACATTAGACAGTCACGCAAAGACTTGTTCTCTCATACCTAGGATTTGGGGACATCATCATATTCCAAGATGTATTCTACTCGGGTATGGTGGTTATCCTTGAATTTACTAAAAAAGGATCTTATAGATTTTGAGGGGCTATTAAACATACCTTGATCCCAACTACTTCATCCTTCAAGTTGACTTTAGCTCCTATGTTACTTGTCTGAACCACTTGTGTCCTGCATTTGATCGATAGTTCTAGTAAAAGATAGTATTTTTTTGTACAAAGGCTTATAGAGGTCTACATGTCCTCCTAAGTAATTACCACTTATCCTATGTCAATCCAAAAAAAAACTATCATTGAATTAGGCTTCCATATATTTGTATTGCCTCACTTCCTTTTGTGGCTTGGGTGCTTTCTCCAATGAAGTGGAGTCCCATTTCTCCTTCCACAAAAATTCTAGGGGTGTCCCCCTATTTGTCTCTATTGTTGGTTACTTTTTGGGAGTAGGACCTCACTTCACCTCTAGTCTATAGATCTTCTAGAGCTTTTCTATATTTTTGATCTCTTGTTGGTGTTTGATGCAGGTCTTGGAGGAAGATGTAGTGGTTCTGTAATGGGATATCAATCACCAGGCTAGATCATTCACCTATGTAGTTTTTATCCCCTTTGTTCAAATTTTAGGCTATATTTAACACCTAAGGAACTACTTTAGGAAAGGAGGAGGTGTAAATTATGCCTATTCGTCACCTCTAGACAAGATTTCCTCCATACATCTGGATCATGTGAGGTAGTTTTATCTCTACCTACACAAGTTCTTTTATCTCCCTTTCCTCCTACCATTTATTTCTTCCCTTAACAAGTTTTCGATGAGTCCTAGGACCCCCCAAGGAGGCTTGAACATTGTCACCAATGTGGTCCAATAGAGCCAATGGTTGCATTTTTTATGATTTCATAGAATCTGGCACCTTTACTTATTTAGTGGTTCTACTTTCTTAGAGGTCTTCATTGGGTCTAGTTTTGGTTCTTTGCAGGGAACTTGGTTGCATCTTCTCTAGTGAATATTTGTCCTTCAAAAATTGGCATCTAAAGTGGGCCTCTAGCATCGATTAAATATGCACCATCAGGTCTTTCTTAGGGGTAAATTCGATCAATAGGGGATATGGGGAATTGAGATTTGGATGTGAAGGAGAAGGGAGCTAGATTGGAGTCTAAGGAAAGAGGATTTTTGTAAGTCTTAGGGGAAATCTACCTAATAGAAGAATACCTTAATATTATTTAAGAGCAATCTGATAGGCAATGAGGAGAGAATCCTCCCCAGTCTTTGATCATTATGGTAATCTATAGATATAAAGCTTTGAGATAATATGTGAATGTCATACTTGGAAAAGTTTTGATCTCACCTTACATTATTTTTTAAATTTCATGAAACCGAGCATTGAAGTCCTTCGTTGTCTCACCAAAATTTTACCTAATGTTGATAAGGTAATCTAGCAATAGGGGTTCTTCCTCCTTGAAATAATCCATTAGCTAGATGTCAAGTTGCTCCCAATCCCTTATTGACTACATGGGTAGGGATATGTACCACCTACAAGACTTATCTTTGAAAGATATCACCAGTAGCTTGAAGGTTATATTCTACATTGTGATATTATGCACATTGAGGTGTGGTCATGTGCTATAAATACTCCAACACAATTACTATACTTTCTCTGATGAAATTTGATAAGGAATACAAAACCTCTTCAAGAACTAGATCCCAAGAATGATAGGGAATCGAGGTGACCAAGGGGCTTTGATTCTTCCATGTCAAAATAATACCAACCATAGCTTCACTTTGATTCCTTTGTTTTAGTTGGTTTGTTTAGGATGATAGATCTTGTTAGGGCTCTATCTTTGTTTTTCTTTTGGTAGATCCTTTATAGTCTTATTTTTATTATGATGGAGTCACCAAGTAGGTGAAAGTGTTGGCCAGATAGAGGTTCCTATCATAACCTCACCTAGGATGATGGATTTTATTCTTATGGGTTCTTCTCTAGCAATAGATTCATCAAGTGAATTTACAAAGTGCTTCAAAAATTTGGTGACCATAGTCTTCAACAAAACTATGACCTAAAATTTGTATGAAGGGAAGGATGTATCAAAGTTTGGGTCCCATAAGGTATGCCAATATGAACTATTTTGGGGGTAGGAGTGACCCCCTTGCACTTCCTAGGTATTATGACCATGTGGTTCTGGCCTCGACGTCTACTATCGCCTTAATAAAAACTTCCTCTAGGAGCAGGATTTGCCTAGTATAGTGAGACTTCACTATAGTTTTGATGACTTATAATGGAACTATTACTAGTAGAAGTTAAGGAACCTAAAGGAAAAATCCTTATCCATTGAGCATGAAGTATGATCTAATAAAATCCTTAAGATTCTACAACAATGACATGCATTCAAAAAGGAATATGTTGAAGGTCACTTTGATCAAGATTTTGTGGAGGCCAAGATGAAGTGCATATTTCTTTATAGGCCATGTTTCTTGGATGTATCCTAAGGTTCACCTTCATCCTTCCAATTAGCTAACATCATACAGTCATGCAAAGACTCATTCCCTCATGCCTAGGATTTGGGGACATCATTATCTTCCAAGCTTCCTTCTACTCGGGTATGGAGGTTATCCTTCAATTGACTAAAAGGGCCCTTATAGATCTTGAGAGACTATTAAACATGCCTTGATACCAACTAATTCATCCTTTGAGTTGACTTTAGCTCCTATCTTGCTTGTATGAACCAATTGTATCCTACATTTGCTTGATAGTTCTATGAAAAGATAGTAATTTTTTTTGTACAAAGACCTATAGAGGTCTATGGGTCATCCTTAGAACTTGTTACTTATCCTATGCCAACCCAATCAAAAACTATCATTGAATTGAGCTCCTAGATATTTGTATTGTATCACTTCCTTTTGTGGGATGGGTAATTTCGCCAATGAATTGGAGTCCCCTTTCTTCTTCAAAAAAAATTCTAGGAGTGTCCCCCTCTCTGTCTCTATTGTTGGTTGCTTTTTTGGGGTAGGACCTCACTTTGCCTTTGGTCTATAGATCTTCTATAACTTGTCTATTTTTTTGTCTCTTATCAATATCTGATGAGGACCTAAGATGAAGATAGTGATTCTATAATGGGAGATCAATCACTAGGCTAGGCCATTTGCCTATCTAGTTTGTCTTCCCTTTGTTAAAATTTTAGGCTATCTTTAACACCTAAAGCACCACATTAGGAATAAGGTGTACATTATGCCTATTTGTCACCTCTAGATGAACTTTTCTCCATAACTCCAAATCAGGTGAGGTAGTTTCATATCTACCTACACAAGTTTTTCTATCTCCCTTTCCTCCTACCATTGATTTATTCCCTTAACAAGTTTTGTATGAGTCCTAGGACCCCCCAAGGAGGCTTGAATGTTGTCACAAATATCATCCAATAAAGCCAATCATTGCCTTTTTTATGATTTTGTAGGATCTGACACCTTTACTTATTTAGTGGTTTTATTTTCTTAGAGGTCTTCAATGGGCCTAGTTTTGGTTCTTTGTGAGGAACCTAGTTGCATATGCTCTAGTGAATATTTGTCATTCAAAAATTGGCTTCTAAAGTGGGCCTCTAGCATCTATTAAATATGCACAATCAGGTCTTTCTTGGGTCATAAATTCAATCGATAGGGAACAGAGGTAATTGAGCTTTGGATGTGAAGGAGAAGTGAGCTAGATTGGAGTCTGAGGAAAGAGGATTTTTGGGATTCTTGGAGAAAATATACCTACCAGAAGGAGATATTATTTTTCTTTAAGGGTAATCTAATCTAAAATGGGAAGATAATCCTTACCAAGAATTGATCATTATGGAAATATCTAGATGTAAAGCTTTGAGATAAAATGTGAGTGCCATACCTTGGGAAGGTTTGATATAATTTGAGATTCTTTGACAAGATTCATGGAACTGAGCATTGAATTCCTCCATTGTCTCACCAAAATTTTACCTAATTTTGATAAGGTAATCTAGCAATAGGGGTTCTTCCTCCTTTAAACAATCCATCAACTAGATGGCCAGTTTCTCCCAATCCCTTATTGACTGCATGAGCAAGGAGATGTACCACCTCTAAGCCTTCCCTTTGAAATATATCACTAGTATCCTAAGGGTTATATTCTACACTATGACATAATGCATATTAAGATGTGTAGTCATGTGCTATAAGTGCTCCAACACAATGACTATACTTTCTCTGATGAACTTTGATAAGGAATACAAAGCCTCTTCAAGAATCAGATTCCAAGAATGAGAGGGAACTGAGGTGACCAAGGGGATTTGATTCTTCCATGTCAAAATATTACCAACCATAGCTTCACTCTCATTTATTTGTTTTAGTTAGTTTTTTGAAGGTGAAAACTCTTGTTAGGACCCTATCTTTGTGTTTCTTTTGGTAGATCCTTTAGATTATTCTTTTTTTTATGATGGAGTTGCCAGGTGGGTGAAAGTGTTGGCTAAATGGAGGTTCCCATCATAACCTCACATGGGATGATGCCTTCTTTTCTTATGGGTTCTTCTATATCAATATCGTCATCAAGTGAATCTACAAAGTGCTTCAAAAAGTTGATGACCATAATCTTCATCAAAACTATGACCTAACTTCTAGATCAAGGGAAGGATGTATCAAAGTTTAGGTCTCATCGGGTATGTCATTCTAGAATATTTGGGGAGTAGGAGTGACACCCTTGCACTCCCTAGGCATTATGACACTCCATGGTTTTGACCTCAGTATTTGCTATTGCCTTGATCAAGTGAGTGCACCCAGTGCACTACATATTGTGCAAGGATGCTAGTCCTATAAATTATAGGAGAGCATGGGACATGACCCTCATTGAATGACCTCCAATATTTTTTACCTAAGTTCAGTTCCTTAATTCTAGGTGTCTTCTTTGGCACTTGTCATTGTACTCTCGCTACACTACTCTACTCCTAGCCTAGGGTACCTTAGGAGGGGAAAAGAGGAAAGGAAACTTAAATCAAATTATAAAAAATAGTAAAATATAGGAAAGTAAAGGAAAGCAAGGAAATTGTGGGAAACATAAAAGTATCTAGCCTAGCCTAAGAGGTGGTGATGCACCAAATAAAAAGGAATAAGACCCCCTCAATGACCTAGTAGGTTTGAAAGAACACATGCACGATGACTAATAGTGCATGAGGAACACATGATCCTATCCAGAACATGAAATAAAAAACAAAATATCCATGCCAAACCAAGAAAAAAATAAGTAGAGTCACAATTTATTATTAATATGAACTCTGAGTTACACACATGCAAAGAGAAGAGGTTAAAAAAATACCCTATAGGATGTGCAAGGCTCGATTCAGGCTAGGACACAAAGAATAATGAAGGAAAGAACCCCTTAGAAGGATAGAGAGCTTTCAATGCTTTACAATGAGAAGAAGAGATATATTTGTAAGAAGTGGGAAGGAATTCCCTTCTAAATACATGTAGGACTTTAAAATTTGAATTTAAAATTTTGCTTGAACTACTCAACATCAACAATAAATGATCTAGAGGCTATAGAGGTCCATAAAAAATATCCATTAAAAGATCTCTGTGATCATTCATCATTAATATCTTAGGCATGTGTTGCCCCTTGGGTTGTCCTCCCTATTGTCACTTCTTGTCAAGGCCAAGAAACCATGAAGCATAACCAAAGCCTCACAACCTAGATGTTTCTAATTTGGCAGGCTTCAAGCAGTTCTCAAGTCTTAATATTTTTCTAAGAGAGCTTCTATGGTCTTCTTCCCACTAGGTCCTCTCAAATAACCCTAGTATTTCCCCCAATTTGGTCACCCAAGAATTAGAGGAAAGATAAGTCATGGGTCCCCATCAACTAAAAGGGAGGGTGATCCACATATATTACATGAGGAAAAATCTTAGTGAAAATGAAACCTTGTTAGCTATCATAAAAAATGCTCCAAGGGATCTTATTTCGTTAAGGATCTCCTTAGCTATCATAAAAAAGACTTGATGCTTATTTGTGCATTGGTCTAGTGGTTTAGTTATGGCATGTGATAAGGGGAGATTTAGGCATAATATTAGTTAGCAATGGTGGCTTCTCTTTGGATGCATATTGAATGGTCTTCCAACTTTGGCTATATTGTAAGTAGCAGGGGTGTTGAGCTCCATCTCGGCTTCAAGTAGGTGCTTTAGTTAAAATTACCTCTAGGACTAGGATTTGCCCACTATAGTGAGACTTCACTACAATAAGCTTTTGCAAAATATTCCATTAGTTATCACACAAAGATAGAATGAAATATTGATAAGGAAGATATCTATAGAGAAGCTACAAGAGGTAATTTTATATCCATCGCCTGATGCATTTTAATTGTTTTCTTTCAAAAAAATTGAATTTGTTGAAGATCAATATGTTGGATGTGGTTGAAGAGGCTTAGGAAAAATAATGCTATAATAAGTTATATTAATTCCACCTTTTATTGCATTAGTTCCCAAGAAATACAAAACAAAATATTTTGATGAATTTGGTTCAATAGGCATTTATCATATGATTTATAAGAGAATTTTTGAAATTTATGGCAAAAATATTAAAAAGCATTATAGATTGTGTTATCTCAAAGAAATTAACTAGTTATGTTCACATGGTAAACAAATTTCTATGGTATAATCGTTAGAAAAAATGCCATGCATTCTCTTAATTCTATGATAAAACTAGGTATGCTTGTAAATTTATATATAAACAAACCATATGATAGGGAATCTTAGAAAAAATTATTTTGATCAAGGTTGGCGTAAACATATTAATGTCTTTATAGAACTCCAAAATTTTATATTTTGATATATATATATCCTCTACTAGATACTTCGAATCATCCTATGAAATTCACTTAGGTGACCCACTATCTCACTATATTTTCATTATTCTTGATGAGAAATTGAAAAGAGCTTTATAAAAATTCTAGTGGTGGAGAGATCCAAAAAAAGTAGAAAAAATATAATTATTATCTAAGACAAAATGAACATTAATGGAGCATGGATATCACCCAAAAATGGTCTAGGAGTGTTTAGTGATTAAGCTAAACCAATTTTGAATATCAAATGATGAAATATCCTTAACAAAAGCTCCAATATTAGCAAACTATGTTGCTAGTCCAAAAAACTAAAGATAGATCTAGAATTGAATAAAAAATACACACAAAAGAATTAAAACTACTCCACAATAGTGCGTCCCAATGTGTGCTCTAAAAATGCTGATTCTGATTTTAAAATGAGTCCAATTACAATAATAAATAATGATCAATCGGCCTTGATCAATCAAACTCCTAAAACAACTCAAGAATTCTAAAAACTAGCTCTAGTCATGGCCACCTTGCATGGTGCCTTTTCAATTAATTGCACCCATTTTTGAGATATTTTTGCATATGATAAATTTATATATTAATTCCATTTACAACTCACTTAACTGGCCTTGATTTGAGGTGCTCTCTTCATGAAGATAATTTACCTAAAAATTAACTCCCAATTGGCTCTATTTTCTAGGAATCAATCTAAAACTTGACTTTAACTCAACCTAACTATCCAATATGATATAGATTGACTTATTAACTGATTCTAGACTTGAAATAACAACATATATCTCCTAATAAATTATTTAAAACATAAAACTAATTTAATAAACAATAATTATGGGTGACTTTTGACATCACCCTCAATAATCCCCCCTTTGATGTCAAAGAAAAGAAATATCCAAGATTTCTTTGAGTCTCCCATGAGTCACCTTCAACAGCCCCTTTGTAAGTATATTAGAAACTTTATCCTCACTCTTAACATACTCAATGACAAAATATTTATCATGTACCAAGTCTCTAACAAAATGGTGCTTCAACTCTATGTGTTTGGTCCTTGCATGGAAAACTGGATTTTTGGACAATTGTATTGCCCCACTGTTATCACAAAATATTTTAGTAGGCTCATGTTGAGTCTCACAAAAATCATTAAACATTCTTCTCATCCAAATTCCTCATGTAAAAGCTGAATTAAGAGCTACATATTTGACTTTGATGGAAGACAAATCCGCTATATTTTAATTCTTGCATGACCAAGAAATCAACCCACTTTCCAAGGTGAAACAATACCCTGAAGTGGTTTTTTTGTCATCAATAGAACCTACCAAATCTAAATCAACATACCCAATCCTCCTTAATTTATTTTTTATCTTAAGTGTATGCCATGATCAAAGGTTCCCTTCACATATCTAAAAATTCATTTCACCTCTTGCATACACCTTTGAGTTGGCAAGCTCATAAAATGGGAAACTACTGAAACCACATAAATAATGTCAGGTCTTGTGGATGTAAGGTACATCAATCCACCCACCATACTTTTTAAATTATTCTCATCAACAAGAGGACTCTCATCCTATTTAAAAATCTTCTCCCCAGTAGCAATAGGAGTATTAATCACCTTGGAGTTCAGAAGTGAAAATTTCTTCAACATGTCTTGGGTGTACTTGGCTTGGCATATGAATATCTCATATTCCATTTGCTATAATTCCATGCCAAGAATTTATTTCATTTTTCCAAGATAAAACATATCAAAATCACTTTTCATCATAGCTTTGGAACTTCCTGTAAAAATGAGATCATCAATATAAAGGCACACATAAAACATATTAGTGTCAACAATTTTTATGTAAATATTTGGTTCATTTTTATTTCTTTCAAATCCATTTTTAGAGAACCATCCATATATATTTGATTACCAATATCTTTGATCTTGTTTCATCCCATAAATTATCTTTTTCAACTTGTATACCTTACCCTTTATTTCATAACCTTGTGGTTGCTCCACATATACCTCTTCTTCAATGTCACCATTCAAGAATACACTCTTGAAATCCATTTGGTGAAATTCCCATACTTTATGAGTAGAAACTGAAAGCATCAATCTAATAGTTTCTTGGGGAGCCACAAGAGTAAATTTCTCCTCATAGTCTATGTCATATGTTTGTGCATACTATTTTACTACTAGTCTAGCATTGTGTTTGTTTAGTGTTCTATCACTATGGAACTTGGTCTTGTGGACCCATTTTGTACCAATGAAATCCATGTCATTAGTAGGTTGAATGAGATTCCATGTCTCATTTCTCTCAATGACCTTTATCTCAACATTCATGACCTCAACCCATTATTTCCTTTGACTAGCCTCTACATAGTTCCTAGATTCACTAGAAATGTAAGATACGATATAGTAAGTCATTTCATATTCAATATCTTCAAGATTATTACTTGACTGAGTTTGAAATATTGTTGTTCTCCTTTGATAGTTCTGATCCAATATTTTATTGGCTAGATGTGGAAGCAAAAATATCATGTTTTTTACTTGGGTTGAAGTTGGTGGTAAACTAGTCTCTTGGGAAAGATAGTATTTTTACCATTAACACTAGAAACTTGTGGAGGATCTTGATTGACCTCCATTTATCCATCAAAATCATACCCCTATTAACTAATAATCTTCACACTCTTATAGCTATAATAAAAAAACACATCATTCTCAAAAAAATTACAATCCCTAGGAACAATAGTTTTCTAACTAACATGATTGAAAAACTTGTAATCCTTACTACCATCACTATAACCTGTAAAAGTGTGAGGCTCACTCTTTGGGTCTAATTTTTTTCTTTTAGCATCATCAATGTGAAAAAATTCTAAACAACCAAATATTCTAAGATGAACCGCCATGGGCTTCTTACCATACCATTCTTCATAGGGTATCTTATTTTTCACTGCCATTGTGGGACTTCTATTCAGAATGTAGATTGTTGTTTGCATTGATTTGACCCAAAAATTACTCTCTAACTTCTTGTTCTCCAAAATGGTTCTTGTTGACTCTATTATGGTCTTGTTATTTATCTCTACAACCCCATTTTGTTTTGGTGTGTAGGGAGTGGTAAAATACCTTTTTATTCCATGTGAAGAGCAAAAATCTAGAAATTCCTATGAATAAAATTCCCCACCTCTATCAGTTCTTAACACCTTGATAGAATAACCTGATTCCTTTTCAGCCAATGCATTGAAGTTCTTGAAGGATGAGAATGCCCAATATTTGTTAATAAAGAAGAAAACCCATATTAGTCTAGTAGCATCATCAATAAAGGAAATAAAATACAATTTTTCCTATGCTAGGACAAGATATGGGTCTACACAAATCTGAATGTATCAATTCCAAGTTCTTGGTAGCTCTCCATTTTTTGGTTGGAAAGCTTTCTCTATGGTGTTTTCCAAGTATACATGCATTGCATTATTTCTTCAATTTGGATTCAATCCTTGGAATACCATCAATCATCTTGTTCTTAAAAAGAACATGTTGTAACAACCCTCCAAAAACCTATTTTATTATATGCCTAATTTATCTGCAAGGATGAGATACTGCTAATGTATCTGTGGATGCAGGAGACAGGTAATTGTTATTGGCAGGGCAATGCAAAGGAAGGAGGTCTCCTCAATGGGTAGAAGGATTATTCTGGTGCAAGGTAAGTCAAGGGAAATGATGAGCGGTGGTGTATTCACCAGTTGATAGGGGCAAAGAACCCTATAGGCAATGCATTCGCCAACGGTCCATGTAGAATGCATATCATGTAGCTGCATATGTAGGAGTGTTTGATGTTTGATAATTTGTGTATTTGAGATGTTTGGATGGCAATGAAAATGCTTAATGCATGGGAGCCATAGTTTAAAATATTGGTTGGCAATGAGAATGCTTAATGCATGGGAGCCATAGTTTAAAATTAATAAAATAAATATAGAATAAAGATATAACTAATAATACTATGAGGTTAAAAAGGGAAATGTATGTTTGTGTGTTTGAGTGTTTAGCTATGTTATTTATTTATTTAAAAATTAGAATATATATATATAAATACAAATATAGTTAATTGTATAAACATTAACATATGAGTATAATGGAAGCAAATAAAATTTAATGTTTATGGTTGCTTTTGAGACAAGGTAAATAAAATAATTTAAATGATGGCATATTAAAATATAATAATATATTATGATTATCAAACAATATTGTTTTGCATTCTTTGAAATGGGTAAATTGGGAATTGTCGGCATTCTCTGGAGAATATTATTATTGTTATGGTATGGTTGTTGAACGTGGAAGAAGTGGCTACCACCTAGCATATTTAGATAGACGGATTTTAAAACGAAAGTCAGTTTTGCATGCGAAGGATGGGGAAAACCATCCTCTAGTTTGGAGATATGGAGATAGGGAGGAGAATATGCACAATGTGGGTGGTGTGCATGGTTGCAGCAAGGGAAGAAGAACGAAGAAGGGAGAGCAAGATGTTGGAAGCGAGGAGAAAATAGTAAGTTTAATCAGATGAAAATTTTAAAGAAAATTCTAAGTAGAAAATTTTGAAAGTATGGCTTAAAGAATTATGATGAATGTTGCTTTATGTGAGAATTCAGATTATTAATTGCATTTTAAGAAAATTGAAATTATTCTGTGTGATATGGAAATGTATTTGTAATGCATGCACTTGAAGGATTGATGGAAACATTAAGCATTAATGTTTTGTTGAGTGTCTGGTTGGTTGTGAACCTAAGACTGAATTTATCCTTCTTGAAATTTGATTAATGATGCATGTTGTGTTGAAAAGTGTAGTGATGTTTGTATGACATGTTGGGAAATTTTGAAAAGCTCTGCATGTTGAATTAAGTATGGAAATGATGTATGCATATTAGATATAGTTGCATATCATTGTAGAACGATCGTTCTAACCCTTGGAAACCATCGGATAATCAAAATATGAAGGAAGAATTCTATTGAACACTACAATCATAATGCATGCTATCTATTAACGGTTATGTCTACGTTTAGGCGGTAAAGAACTATGTATAGTGGAGGAAAGGAAATTATTGTATATTTTGTGTAACTTGGAAATTTTACTCAGGGTATGTTGGAGCCTGAGTTATTAAAGGAATATAGTTAATCCGTTACATGCATTTGTAATTGAATATGTAGCTCCTGGGAAAAGTGTAGGGTAAAGTTTAAAAAATTGTGTGTTGTTATATGAAAACGTAGCTTTGGGAAACATGCATGACAGAGTTCTGGTTGTATGTAATGCAATTTCCTTTCTTAATATACTATTCGATGGGAGTTTAATTTATGCTATTTAAAGCTATTGCTTGTGTATAAATTCATCGTAAAATAAAGAAGGATTATTTCATATGGTTTCCTGTTAAGTGTGTTTGCAATAGCATTGAGCGTAGTTAAATATGGACTAAGATATTTTAAAATATAATGTTGGGCAAATTAATTAGGAAAGCTTTGAAACGTAGGATGTGTTTTTCCTTAAATAAATAGATAGCTATGTGGGGAATAATCTAGCTAATGGGAAACTCCTCTACTTAAAATGCAAACTTGAAATCTGTTATAAAATTGAAGCCCTATATACGTGTGCAACGATTAATGTCTCTTACATTATTTTATACAGAAAGTATCTTGCCTAGAGTCAATGTTTTAATACATCTGGTTTTAGCTCACATCGACATAGTTTGGATGTAAAATGTTTTAGTTTAAATACCCTGAATAGATTAAAAAAACACTACAGTGGATTGAGGTAACGAGCAATTCGTGTGTGTATAAAATGGACCTGATTATGATATCTAGTTTGAAGTTTTAATATGTTTATCTTCAAGCTTATATCAAGCTTAGGTTATGGGTATATGCATTGGAAAATATGGAAACAACTTATAGGGGTGTTATAACGTAGTAAGCAATGTTAGCTTTATTCTTAGATTAAAGAATATTCAACTTAAACCAAGGATTGATCCGTGAGTTATTAAGGGAAGCCTTACTATTGAAACCACTGTGTAAGCTTGAAAGAGATGGTGGATGGATACGTTTGTATGTTAGTTGTATATCATCTTTATTTTAAAGCAAGACAACAAAGGTGTTTGGTGTATAGTTGCCTTACAAGAATTGTGGATGGTATTATTTTTCTTATTTAAAACTAGAATAATTTAAACTTCTTTTAAAAACTTCTTTAGATTAAACATTTTAGAACCATTGCCACAATACTTATTCTGATGCAAGCAAGCCGCTCTATCTCTTATTTATGTAGTAAAAATTTTATAGAGTAATATAAGATGAGAAGGTGTTTTATTTAATTTAATTTAGAAGTAGCTTCTATTCCTTTAAATAAAATGAATTAAGAAGGAATCATAAAATAAAATAGTATTGTAGATTTAAGGTTCTTTAATTTGTTTGCAATGTTTCCAATGATCATTGATTTCTATTCAGCCTTAGTGATAAACATATAATAGAGAGATGAAAACTAGTCATCTTATGTTACATTATTAAATCTCAAAACCATTAGGAGATGGTGTTTGTTTACAAACTTTGTTTAGTCAAACTCCTTTAGACAATTCAAACCATAGTTAAGTTGAGAAAAAGTGAAATAAGATTGTGGGATAGACAATCTTAAAACGCAACCTAAGGTTGTGGGTAGGACAACCTTGATAGAAATTCAATATTGTGGGAAGGACAATCTTGTGAAGATAAATATTAATGGTGTTTGCGGGTAGGCAAATCATCATGGATCAGGGCTCTAACTGTACTTCTAATGAAAAAGGTCAGAATGGGAGGTAACGAAGAGTTGTATGGGCATCTCTTCTAGGTTATCCCTGCTAGTGATGAGTGGTGAATTGTGCTTGACTAGGTGTTACCGACATCATGATGGTATGGGATATCATGTTGGTTAATCAACACAAGATGTCGGGTGGTTACCAGGGTATTGGTAAGACCCTAGATGATGCTCCATGGAGAATGGTTGATCGTCTAGCTCGAGCATGTATGCGCTAAGTCTTACATGACATAAATATAAGACATAAGTTTATGAATTCATGTTAAGACATGGGAAAGTTATGCATCACACCTCTAGGTGTTATGGGCCCTAGAGGAAAAGAAACCCACTACCTGAACTTAGGATCTCGGGTGGAGAGTGAAGTTCAAAATAGGCAACTATATAAGATTTGGCCAATCTCGATCTCATGAGTATTTCGACTATAGTGGAATGGCACTCATGAAGATGGATTTAACATGCTCATACTAGAAAATGAAATAAGAATGAATAAAATAAAGAAAAATTTTCTCATATTGAAATCTCTGATATTAGACAACCAAGTGGGAAGACTTGGGGTGATTGGACAACCAAGTGGGTAGACTTGGGGTGTTACATTTGGTATCAGAGCCAAGGTTGTGAATATTTTAGGTGATAAAATTTTAGAAAATCTATGTCAAATCTAATTTGATGTTACCAATGTGTTCACCTAAGACTCAAAAATTTGATAAGGCTCTTTGTTTTGTTGGGCAGGCAATGGCATCCAGACAAAAAGCTAGTTCCTCAAAAAGAACTATGGTGGTTCAACGGGAAGGGCTGACCGAGAACCCTAGAAGGGTCATTCGAAAAGTTATGCAGATTGGGGCATCTGAGGAAGCCGTAGAACATCCTCGGGAAAAGAGGAAGGAAAAAGAACCAGTTAACAAAGAGGATAAAATGGTCCGGATGGTGCAATTATTGCGGGAGCAAGTGAGCCAACAAAAAGAGCAAATGGAGCAACAAAGTGCTCAAATGGCTGAACACATAGCTCAACAAAAGACCCAAATGATAGAACACATGGAGCAACAAAAAGCTCAGTTGGCTCAACAACAAGAAATGATTTCCCATCAACAGAAAATAATAGAAAATCTATCCAAAGGAAAAGAAACGGTAATAGTTGAGGATGAGATAACTATTGACCCAGGAAGGAAACAAGTAGGTTCAGAGTTGGACAAGGATATGCGAAGAATTGATATAGCCAAATTTGATGGCAAAGGTGATGGGGAAGAAGCTGAAAGATGGTTGAATAGTGTAGAGGCATACTTTGCGGTTAGGACCCTTTCATCTAAATCGAAAACCTCGTGGGCAGTTTTTTGATTGACTGGAGCTATCACTGATTGGTGGGATACATATAGGAAAACTCACAATGTGGAGGCTGCCGATGTTCATTGGGATACATTTGTATTGGCATTCAAGGATAGGTTCCTAACACCACAATTTTACCTTGAAAGGACTACAAAATTTTCAAGGTTAACATAGGGCAGTATGTCCGTAATTGAGTACTATCAACGATTTGTGCAATTGCTCAAATACATGCCCGAATATGAGCAACGGAATGAGATTAAAATTCAAAAATTTCTCCTAGGGTTACATCCAAAAATTGGACACTTGATTCTTATGTTAAAACCTGCTACCCTAACTGCTGCTTGTGACTTGGCTCGATAGGAAGAGGATAATTTTAAGGCCAAGAAAGCTTATTATCAACAATATTCTAAAAAGGAAGAACCACAGAAAAAGAAAAACGTGGGTCCAACCAAAGGAGACAGGAGTTGGAACAAGAATCGTGGTAATGGGAACAAAAATAGGTTTGACAAGAATAAGAATAGGTACCAAGGAAACAGGGGAAATCAAAACTATCGGGGTGGCCAAAGAAATTTTAGGGATAGGTATGATCAAAGAGCTAATGCACCAAGAGTTGGTACTCAGGAAGATAATGAGGGAAATAAGAAAGAGAGGGCACCACGAACTGGTTGTTGGATTTGTCAAGAACCTCATTATGCTGATAAATATCCTTTGCGAGCAGATAAGAGAAAAGAACCTGTGGAACCTGCTCATAAGATATATGCAGCAATAGGTAACTCTAAACTCAATGGTCAAGCAACACCTTTTCTATTGAAAGATAAAATTTATAATAGAAATGTTTGTATTTTGGTTGATTCTAGAGCAACTGATAGTTTTGTTTCACCAAATATTTTGAGGGACATACCGGAAGCACCTGGATTTATGGCTAATGGGTGGAAAGTCGAGTATGGGTCTAGGCAAACCTATACTATTAACCAATGTCTATTTGACCCTCAAATAATGCTACCTCAAGGGCAAACCCGATGGCATTTATATGTAGCTCCTTTACATGCCTTTGATATAATTTTAGGTATTGATTGGCTCAAGGTACATAAAGCATTATTAAATTTTGAAGAAAGATGGATGGAATTCATTGATGACACCAAGCAAAGGATTCGGGTTCACTACGGATGTGAATCAGTGGAACCACATATTTTGACTACAATGCAAGTTAAAAGAGCTCTGAGAAAGGGTAGTAGAGTCTTTGTGGTTAAACTTAATAAAAAGGAAGAAAATGAATCCAGAGCAAGTCTTTTCCAAACCTATCCAGTGTTAAATGACTTTCGAGATGTTTTTCCTAAAGAATTACCTGGTCTTCCACCCCAAAGGGAGTTTGATTTTACTATAGAACTTTTTCCAGGAGCAATGCCAATAGCTCGAGCACCCTATAGGATGACCACAATAGAGTTGCAAGAACTTAAGACTCAACTTCAAGAACTTTTAGAAAAAGGACATATTAAACCTAGTGTTTCATCATGGGGTGCACCAGTGTTGTTTGTGAAAAAGAAAGATGGAACACTAAGGCTATGTATTGATTATAGAATGTTAAACAAGATGATTGTTAAGAATAAATACTCTCTACCCAGAATAGATGATTTGTTTGATCAACTAAAAGGAGCCATAATTTTCTCCAAAATTGATCTTAGATCTGGATACCATCAGTTGAGGATTCGAGAGGAAGATACCCATAAAACTACTTTTCAAACCAGATATGGCCATTATGAATTCACAGTGTTGCCTTTTGGGTTGACCAATGCTCCAACAACTTTTATGAATTTGATGAATAGTGTGTTTCGAGAGCAACTAGATCGGTTTGTGTTGATATTCCTGGATGATATATTGATCTACTCCAAAAGCAAAGAAGAGCATGATCTTCATATGAGGACTATTCTTGAAATACTTAGAAAGAATCAATTATATGGAAAAATGTCCAAATGTGAGTTTTATGCAACCCAAGTATAATATTTGGGTCATGTAATTTCTGTTGAAGGGGTATCTATTGATCCAAGGAAAATTGAGGCTATTATTGATTGGCTTGCTCCCACAAATATTTCTGAAGTGAGAAGTTTTATGGGGATGGCTAGATATTATCACCGTTTTATCCAAAAATTTTCTAAGATAGCTTATCCAATAACCAATCTCCAAAAGAAAGGAAAAGCTTTTAAATGGATAGAAATATGTGAAGAAGCTTTCAAAATTCTTAAAGAAAAGTTAACATCAACACCTATTCTTAGAATAGCAGATCCCAAACAACCATTTATTGTATGTATTGATGCTTCTATGGAAGGATTAGGTGGGGTTCTCATGCAAGAGGATGGTGTTATTGCTTATGAGTCATGAAAACTTAAGAAACATGAATTAAACTATGCCACACATGACTTAGAATTGGTTGTGGTAGTGCATGCTTTGAAAATGTGGCATCATTATCTACTTGGTAAATATTTTGAGCTTAGAACAGATCATCAAAGTCTAAGATATATCTTTACTCAGCCAATGCTCAATGCTAGACAAAGGTGTTGGATGGAGTTTCTAGCGAAATATGACTTTGGCATAGAGTATATTAAGGGAAAAGAAAATAAATTAGCAGATGCTTTAAGTAGAAGAAGGCATATCAATGCTATGTCACATTATCAATCTGCTATAATTGATCAAATAAGAAAATTACAGATTCAAGATGAATATTCTCAAAAGTATCGAGAATTGGTTCAACAAGATTCTGATAAAGCAAAGGAATTTAGAATCTGGGAGGATATATTATTCTTCAAAAATAGGATGGTAGTACCTAATGATCAGGATTTGAGAAATGTGATCCTGCAAGAGGCACATAGTGCTCCATATTCCGCTCATCCAGGCTATGTAAAGATGTATGAAAATTTGAAAAAGAGTATTATTGGTCAGGAATGAAAAAGGATATTGCTGAATTTGTGGCTAAATGTTTAGAATGTCAAAAGGTGAAAGTGAAACATCTACATCCAGTTGGATGCTTATTTTTGCATGACATTCCACAATACAAATGGCAAGTTGTAACTATGGATTTTATTGTTGGATTACCTAAGAATCATTTTCAACATGATGCCATTCTAGTAGTAGTGGATAAATTGACTAAAGTGGCACATTTTCTGCTTGGAAATATAAAATATGGAGCTCCCATTGTAGCTCAAAAATTTTCTAGGGAAGTGGTACGGCTACACGGATTCCTTGAAATAATTATATCAGATAGGGACTCTCGATTCACATATGAGTTTTGGTAGATATTGCATCAGGCATGGGGAACAAAACTCAATATTAGTACTACCTATCATCCAAAAATAGATGGACAAACTGAAAGGGTAAATCAAGTCTTAGAGGATATGCTCCGCATGTATTGTATGGACCATCAAACGAAATGGGAAGATTATATTTTTCTAGTTGAATTTTCTTATAATAATAGTTACCATACTTCTTTAGGTATGGCTCCATTTGAGGCTCTATACGGGAGGAGGTGCAAAATGCCATTGTCATGGAGTAATCCGGAGGATCGGGTGATGATCGGGCTGGATATGGTCAGAGAAATGGAAGACCAACTCAATGAAATTCGTCAAAGGCTTAAGGAAGCCTCAGATCGACAAAAGAGTTATGCGGACCTTAAGAGAACACCAAGGGAATTCTCTGTGGGAGATAGAGTATTCCTAAGAGTTAAACCTACTAAAAGTTCTATCAAATCCTCTAAGCTTAGTCCATGATTTGTAGGGCCTTTTGAAATTGTTGAAAAACTGAACCCGATCGCCTACAAATTAGACTTGCCACCCAATTTGTCAAAAATTCATGATACATTCCATGTGTCCCTTCTCAAGAAATATGTTCCTGACCCCTCACATGTTTGGAATGTTGATCAATTGCAGATGGATGATCCCCTACGCATTGAGGTGCGACCAGTTAAGATCCTTGGATATCGAACAAAATAATTGAGAAAGAGGAACATTGAATAGTGCAAGGTCCAATGGGACCAATTTTCTAAAAATAGTGCCACGTGGGAAGATGTGGCCATCATGAAAAGACAGTTTCCATTTTTGTTTGAATAATGTTTGAACATTGTTATCATCATGACATAGTTTTATTTTGATTGAACAACAATATTATCATATCTTGGTTTGTGAAGTATGATACATATACTTAATATTTATGCATGTTTTGATAATAGATGATGAATCAGTCTTGAAAAATGTAAATTTGATGATGTATTGAATCAATTTTCTATTATCATGGCAATATTTTTATTATTATTTATGCTTCAAATGGTAAATGCAAACATAGGGATTGTGTTTAATATTAGGGGGGAAGTATGTAACAACCCTCCAAAAACCTATTTTATTATATACCTAATTTTTCTGTAAGGATGAGATACTGCTAATGTATTTGTGGATGTAGGAGACATGTATTGTTACTGGAAGGGTAATGCAAAGGAATGAGGTCTCCTCAATGGGTAGAAGGATTATTCCGGTGTAAGGTAAGTCAAGGGAGATGATGAGCGGTGGTGTATTCGCCAGTTGATAGGGGCAAAGAACCCTATAGGCAATGCATTCACCAGCGGTCCATGTAGAATGCATATCATGTAGTTGCATTTGTAGGAGTGTTTGATGTTTGATAATTTGTGAATTTGAAATGTTTGGATGGCAATGAAAATGCTTAATGCATGGGAGCCATAGTTTAAAATTAATAAAATAAATATAGAATAAATATATGACTAATAATGTTCTGAGGTTTGAAAGGGAAATGTGTATTTTGAGAAATTTATTTATTTAAAAATTAAAATATATATATATATATATATATATATATATATATATATATATATAGTTAATTGTATAAACATCAACATATGAGTATAATGAAAGCAAATAATATTTAATGTTTATGGTTGCTTTTGAGACAAGGTAAATAAAATAATTTAAACAAATGGCATATTAAAATATAATAATATAATATGATTATCAAAGAAATATTGTTTTGCATTCTTTGAAGAAGGGTAATTAGGGAATTGTCGGTATTTTCTAGAGATTATTATTATTGTTATTGTATGGTTGTTGAACATGGAAGAAGTGGCTACCACCTGGCATATTTAGATAGACAGATTTTAAAACGAATGTCAGTTTTGCATGTAGAGGTAGGGGAGAACCATCTTCTAGATGGTAGATACGGAGACAGGAGGAGAGGATACGCAGAGTGGTAGGTGTGCATGGTTTCAAGAAGGGAAGAAGAATAGATGAAGGGAGAGCAAGAGTTGGAAGCAAGGAGAGAATAGTAAGTCTAATCTAATGAAAATTTTTAAGGAAAACCAAATGGAAAAATCTAAATGTATGGCTCAAATATATTACGATGATGCTCTGTGTGAGAATTTAGAATAATAATTGCATTGTAGGAAAATCAAAATTATTCTGTGTGATATGGAAATGTTTGTAATGCATGCGCTTGAAGGATTGATGGAAACATTAAGCATTAATGTTTGTTGAGTGTCTGGTTGGTTGTGAACCTAAGACTAAATTTATCCTTCTTGAAAATTGATTAATGATGCATGTTGTGTTGTAAAATATGTTGTGATGTTTGTATGACATGTTGGGAAATTTTGAAAATCTCTGCATGTTGAATTAAGTTTTGAAATGATGTATGCATATTAGATATAGTTGCATATCATTGTAGATCGATCGTTCTAACCCTTGGAAACCATCGGATAATTGAAATATGAAGGAAGAATTCTGTTGAACATTACAATATAATGCATGCTATCTATTAATGGTTCTATATGCATTCAGGCAGTAAAGAACTGTGTATAGTGGAGGAAAGGAAATTATTGTATATTTTGTGTAACTTGGAAATTTTACTCAGGGTATGTCGGAGCCTGAGTTATTAAAGGAATATAGCCAAATTTGTTAACATGCATTTGTCATTGATTACGTAGCTCCTGGGAAAAGCGCAAGGTAGAGTTTAAAAATTGTGTATTGATATTTGAAAACGTAGCTTTGGAAAACATGCATGACAAAGTTTTGGTTGTATGTAATGCAATTTCCTTTCTTAATATACCCATTCTATGGGAGTTTAATTTATGTTATTTTTAAAAGCTATTGCTTTATGTATAATTTCGTTGTAAAACAAAGAATGATTATTTCATATGGTTTCATGTTAAGCTTGGTTGCAATAGCATTGAGCATAGTTAAATATGGACTATGATATTTTGAAAATATAATGTTGGGAAAATTATTTAGGGAAGCTTTGATACGTAGGATGTGTTTTTCCTTAAATAAATTCAGTAGCTATGTGGTGAATATTCTAGCTAATGGTAAACTCTTCTATTTAAGATATAAACTTGATATCTATTACAAACTAGAAGCCCTATAAATGTGTGCAATGATTATTGTCTCTTTCATTATTTCATTTAGAACGTATCTTGCCTAGAGTCAATGTTTTAATACATCTAGTTTTAGTTCACTTTGGCATAGTTTGGATGTAAAATATTTTAGTTTAAACACCCTAAATAGATTAAAAACACTACGTTGGATTGAGGTAACGAGCAATTCGTTGTGTATAAAATAGACCTGATTATGATATCTAGTTTGAGGTTTTAATAAGTTTGTCTTCAAGTTTTATACAGAGCTTAGGTTAAGGGTATATGCATTGGAAAACGAGGAAACAACTAATAGGGAAGCTATAATGTAGTAAGCAATGATAGCTTTATTCTTAGATTAAAAAATATTCAACTTAAACCAAGGATTGATCCGTGAGTTATTAAGGGAAGCCTTACTATTGAAACCACTGTGTAAGCTTGAAAGAGATGGTGGGCGGATACATTTGTATGTTAGTTGTATATCATCATTATTTTAAAGCAAGACAACAAAGGTGTTTGGTGTATAGTTGCCTTACAAGAATTGCGGGTGGTGCTATTTTTCTTATTTAAAAATGAGAATGAGTTAAATTTCTTTTAAAAACTCTTTTAGATTAAATATTATAGAACCTTTGCCACAATACTTAATCTGATGCAAGCAAACCGCTCTATCTCTTATTTATGTAGCATAAATTTTATGGAGTAATATAAGAATAGAAGATGTTTTATTTTATTTAATTTAGAAGTAGCTTCTATTCCTTTAAATAAAATGAATTAAGAAGGAATCATAAAATAAAATAGTATTGTAGATTTAAGATTCTTTAATTTGTTTGCAATGTTTCCAAAGTTCATTGATTTCTATTCAGCCTTAGTGAAAAACTTATAATAGAGAGATGGAAACTAGTTATCTTATGTTACATTATTAAATCTCAAAACCTTTAGGAGATGGTGTTTGTTTACAAGCCTTTGTTTAGTCAAACTCCTTTAGACAATTCAAACCATAGTTAAGTTGAGAAAAAGAGAATTCAAGATTGTGGGATAGACAATCTTAAAATGTAACCTAAGGTTGTGGGTAGGACAACCTTGATAGAAATTCAAGATTGTGGGAAGGACAATCTTGTGAAGACAAATATTAATGGTGTTTGCGGGTAGGCAAATCATCATGGATCAGGGCTCTAACTGTACTTCTGATGGAAAAAGGGTCAGAACGAGAGGTAACGAAGGGTTGTATGGGCATCTCTTCTAGGTTATCCCTGCTAGTGATGAGTGGTGAATTGTGCTTGACTAGGTGTTATCGACAACACGATGGTATGGGACATCGTGTTGGTTAATCAACACAAGATGTCGGGTGGTTACTAGGGCATTGGTAAGACCCTAGATGATGCTCCATGGAGAATGGTTGATCGTCTAGCTCGAGCATGTATGCGCTAAGTCTTACATGACATAAATATAAGACACAAGTTCATGAATTCATGTTAAGACACGGGAAAGTTATGCGTCACACCTCTAGGTGTTATGGGCCCTAGAGGAAAAGAAACCCACTACCTGAACTTAGGATCTCGGGTGGAGAGTGAAGTTCAAAATAGGAAACTATACGGGATTTGGCCAATCTCGATCTCATGAGTATTTTGACTACAGTGGAATGGCACTCATGAAGATGGATTTAACATGCTCATACTAGAAAATGAAACAAGAATGAATAAAATAAAGAAAAAATTTCTCATATTGAAACCTCTGATATTAGACAACCAAGTGGGAAGACTTGGGGTGATTGGACAACCAAGTGGGCAGAATTGGGGTGTTTCACATGTAAACTTCTAAATTTAAATGACCATATCTAGAGTGCCACAACATGCTTAAATCCTTAATGGTAGAATAGTAAGAATTTTGATTTAACATATTTATTCTCAATGGAAATATTCTATTTTTTGACGTAGTAGAATTTCCAATCAATTTTTTACCTTGCTTCTTGTCATATATCAAACATTCTCCATTGTTGAAAAGTAGCTTGAACCATTTCTCTACTAGTTGTCCAACACTCATGAGATTGTGCTTCATGCTTGGAGCCAAATAAATGTTGTTGATATCACCCTTCCCATTATTTATGGTGATAGGTATAATCCCTTTCCCTTATACATGAATCAACTGCTCATATCCTAAGTGATCTTAGCTCTTGAATGAACCATCTAGCTTGTCAAAATAATCCTTAAAACAAGATATGTGGTTAGAACATCCAAAATCAAGAAACCACATATATTTTTTATCATCCAAACCTGAATTACATGAAAGAGAATAATTAATTTGATCATCATTATTCTCATATTGGTAGGCCTTTTCCTCACCCCTATCTTGGTTTGAATTTTCTTGGATTTAGCAGCTAGTTTCCTACAGTATTTTATCATGTGACCCAATTTATTACAATAATAATAAGTGATGACCTTTTTACTCTTCCTATTTGAATTTGATTGGTTTTTCCTTTCTGATCTAAACTTTGAGAAAAAATTACATCTCAATTTGAGGGCTTTGCATTTGGTTTCAAAACCCATACTTTGGTCTCTGGTGCATGATTCAAGTATTTGAGTAAATTTTCATTTTATCCTCATGGGACAATAAAGAACCCACTAACTCTTCAACCTTAATTTGGTTCATATATTTACACTCCTCAAGTGTAATAGGGATCTCAAAATATTTCTTACTACTACTCTATCTTCCATGACTTCACCATACACTCTCATTTTATGCACTATGTCATTTATTCTAATACAATAGTCTCCAACATTCTCATCATCATGCATTTTCATATTTTTAAAATTGATTCTTAATATGAAGAGCTTTGCGGAGCTTACCTTTTTTAAGCCTTGATATGATGTCTCCAAGGTTGTCCATTCCTCATAGGAATTCTTACAACCATCTATCCTTAGGTAGATGATTGGATCTATTACACTTTGCAAGTAGAAAAAAGCTTGAGCATCAATATTTTTTTCATATTCCAATGTCTTCTTTTAGTCTTGAGGAAGAACATCCCAATCATCAAGAGGAATATATGATTGAACTATAATCTTCCAAACTCCCTTCCATACAAATATTCTCTTCAATTGACATATCCAGTACTCAAAGTTGTCTCCCTTGAATGTAGGTATATTTAAGGATGTACTATTTGTTATCATGATAAAAAATGAATAGCCACAATTATTTATGATGTAAAATCTTGTAATATATGTGGGAATCAAAATATTCATCGTCTCTTGTTGTTGCTTCACCTACAAATACTGAAATCACACTAAAAACTTTAAATTCTAGTGGTGGAGAGATCCAAAAAAACTAGCAATAAAATAATTTTGATCTAAGACAAAATGAACATTAATGGAGCATGGATATCATCCAAAAATAGTCCAAGAGTTTTTAGTGATTAAGCTAAACCAATTATGAATATCAAATGATGAAATATCCTTAACAAAAAGCTCCAATATTAGAAAACTATATTGCTAGTCTAAAAAACTGAAGATAGATCTAGAACTAAATAAAAAAACACAAAAAAAATTAAAACTACTCCACAATAGTGTGTCCCAATGAGTGCTTTCAAAGATTTTGATTTTTATTTTAAAATGAGTCCAATTACAATAATAAATAATGATCAATCAAACTCCTAAAACAACTCAAGAATTCTAAAAACTAGCTCTAGTCATGGCCACCTTGCATGGTGCCTTTTCAATTAACTATGCCCATTTTTTAGATCTTTTTGCATGTGATAAATTTAGACATTAATTCCAGTTACAACTCACTTAACTAGACTTGATTTGAGGTGCTCCCTTCATGAAGATATTTTACCTAAAAATTAACTCCTGATTGGCTCTATTTTCTAGGAATAAATCTAAAGCTTAACTTTAACTCAACTTTATTAACTAATTCTAGACTTGAAATAACAACATCTATCTCCTAATCAATTATTTAAAACATAAAATTAATTTAATAAACAATAATTATGGGTGAATTTTGACACCACCCTCAACATTT
Organism: Wollemia nobilis; assembly: GCA_028583015.1. Lineage (NCBI taxonomy): Eukaryota > Viridiplantae > Streptophyta > Pinopsida > Araucariales > Araucariaceae > Wollemia > Wollemia nobilis. Next base: position 3,525,222 of record JAQPPZ010000689.1, on the reverse strand, counting down.
TCAAATGGAAAAAATAAATATATTCAAGTTTAAACAAATGGTTCTTATAAATATCATGTCTATTTTGTTGATGATACTTTTCTTTTGGGTCATCCCTCCGTCAAAGAGGTCATGGATTTTAAATCGATATTATTATGTTATAAGAAGATTAGTAGACAATACTACAAGATCAAGGATATTTTTTATGAACACTAACCTCTATTTACAATGGATTATTGTGGAGATGTAGGGTTTAAAGATAAAATAATTACTATCAATATATCTAGGTATTACTATCAATATATCTAGGTATTGCTTTGTCAATTTTTGATAAATTGAAATATATTTGGTAGGTTGAAATGTTAAGTTATTAATCACAATTGAAAGGTTACAACTTATAAAGATTACATTGCAATCTATCTCTCTCTATCTATGATTTCACTTTAAAGATAACTAGCGAGTATAACATCTGAATTTAATATAATTCAAAGAGATTTTTTTTGGTAAGGATGTGAGGAAAAATTATGGTTTTCTTTTTTTATGTGGGATAGAGTTTGCAAAGAAAATAATAATAGAGGAATAGGCTTACAAAATTGTGACTTTGGAATTAGGGGTAAAAAATTATTAGAGATTATTCAAATATCATGGAAAAAATTGGGCAAAAAATTTGCTTCAAAAATATATTAGGTTCTTTTGATGAAACAAAGTTCCTTAGGAAACAAACCCTACATAAAGGCTCAGTAACATAGAACTTCATCTCACAAAATTTATAATTGATCAAGAAATATATGAGGTGGTCAATCAATAGGGTGAATTCTAAATTATTTTGGTTTGATGATTATCCTTTATCCAAAATGTTACCTCTTAGCTAAGACATATTTATCTTAAAGAGTTTCAAAGATAAAAATTTATATTAATATAAATGGTAATTCTAGATCAAGGATTTATATTAACTTAATTGAGGAATAGTACCTCAAACAAATAATCAATAAACTTCACATTTTATTTTAAGAGTTAGTGTTTATTTTTCTTTACATAAAGAAGAGGACCTCAATTAAGTTATTTTTCATGTCCATCAACTTTTGTTATAAAAAGTATCTTAAAAATATTAACACATCTATAAAGAACAAATATGAAAGTCTTAAAAAAATTAAATTTAAGTAGCTCATCCAATCTCTTAATAAATATGACATCAAGAAATTAATAAAAGAAACATAACAAATTAAGAAATCTAAAAAAATGTAATTGACTTGATAAATATTTTGATAAAAGTGGTTCTATATATAACTTATGAATAAATTATAAAAAAACATCTTTAATAAACTCAACTAAATCATAATATAATAACATAATATATCAAAAATTGAAAGATAAATTTGTTTGAGGAATAGTACCTCAAACAAATAATCAATGAGCTTCACAATTATTTACATGAAGAAGAGAACTTCAATAAATTATTTTTCATGTCCATCAACTTTTGTTGAAGAAAGTATCTAAAAAATATTAGCACATCTATAAAGAAAAAAATATGAGAGAAAATAATTTATCTTAAAAAAATATTTAAAAGTAGCTCATCCAATCTCTTTTTGAATATAACTCAAGAAGTTAATAAAAGAAACATAACAATTTAAGAAATATAAAAAGTTTCTTTAATAAAATATGTTTTAATCACTTGTAAAATGGTTCTATATTTAACTTATGAATAACTTATTAAAAAACATCTTTAATACATTCAACTAAATCATAATATAATAACATAATATATAATAATACATCTAAAATTTAAAGATAAACTTTTAAAGATAAAATTAGTAGACAATACTACAAGATCAAGGATATATTTTTTTTAAACATTAACCTAGATTTACAATGGATTATTGTGGAGATGTAGGGTTTTAAAGATAAAATAATTACTATCAATATATCTAGGTATTGCTTTGTTTGATAATAAATAACTAAGAAACCTTTAGAAGTCAATTTTTGATAGAATGAAATATATTTGGTAGGTTGAAATGATAAGTTCTTAACCACAATTTTTTTTTTTTTTTGAATTTACATGGTGGAATCGATAGCCGCTACAAATCCGGGCAAGCTGTCCAGCTTTTTATGGCCACCACAGTATTCTACGTTGTCCGCCCTGAAGCCGCCACATAGATCTTCGTGCAATCTGCCCCTATAACCACCATGCCACAATCATTTTAAACCTTTTACGTCGCTGAAAGCACCAGGAAAGGGACAAGCATTCAGTCCGGTGAGGCTCGAGATTTGAACCTTGGACCTCCGCCCCCCTTATGGGGTTTGGATGAACCAATTGGTCTACACCTCGGACCTAACCACAATTGAAATGTTACAACTTATAAATATTACATTGCAATCTATCTCTCTCTATCTATGATTTCACTTTAAAGATCACTATCAAGTATAACATTTGAATTTAATATAATTCAAAGAGATTTTTTTTGGTAAGGATGTGAGGAAAATTTATGGTTTTCTTTTTGTACTTGGGATAAAGTTTGCAAAGAAAAGAAAATGAAAGGGATAAGCTTACAAAATTGTGACTTTGGAATTAGGGATAAAAAATTATTAGAGATTATTCAAATATAATGGGAAAATTTGGGCAAAAACTTTGCTTCAAAAATATATTAAGTTCTTTTATGAAACAAAGTTCCTTAGGAAACAAACCCTGCATAAAGGCTCGGTAACATAGAACTTCATATCACAAAATTTATAATTGAGCAAGAAATATATGAAGTGGTCAATCAATAGGGTGGATTCTAAATTCTTTTGGTTTGATGCTTATCATTTATCCAAAATGTTACCACTTAGCTAGGACATATTTATCTTAACGAGTTTCAAAGATAAAAAAATTATATTAATATAAATGGTAATTCTAGATCTAAGATTTATATTAACTTAATTGAGGAATAGTACCTCAAACAAATAATCAATGAGCTTCACAATTATTTACATGAAGAAGAGAGCTTCAATAAATTATTTTTCATGTCCATCAACTTTTGTTGAAGAAAGTATCTAAAAAATATTAGCACATCTATAAAGAAAAAAATATGAGAGCAAATAATTTATCTTAAAAAAAAATTAAAAGTAGCTCCTCCAATCTCTTTTTGAATATAACATCAAGAAGTTAATAAAAGAAACATAACAATTTAAGAAATATAAAAAGTTTCTTTAATAAAATATGTTTTAATCACTTGTAAAATGGTTCTATATTTAACTTATGAATAACTATTTTAAAAAACATCTTTAATACATTCAACTAAATCATAATATAATAACATAATATATAATAATACATCTAAAATTTAAATATAAAATTAGTAGACAATACTACAAGATCAAGGATATATATTTTTTAAATTAATCTAGGTTTACAATGGATTATTGTGGAGATGTAGGGTTTTAAAGATAAAATAATTACTATCAATATATCTAGGTATTGCTTTGTTTGATAATAAATAAATAAAAAACCTTTAGAAGTCAATTTTTGATAGAATGAAATATATTTGGTAGGTTGAAACCTTTAGAAGTCAATTTTTGATAGGTTTTATAGAATGAAATATATTTGGTAGATTGAAATGTTACAACTTATAAAGATTACATTGCAATCTATCTCTCTCTATCTATGATTTCACTTTAAATATCACTATCAAGTATAACATCTGAATTTAATATAACTCAAAGAGATTTTTTTTTTGGTAAGAATGTGAGGAAAATGTATGATTTTCTTTTTGTACTTGGGATAAAGTTTGCAAAGAAAATAAAATTAAAGAGATAAGCTTACAAAATTGTGACTTTGGAATTAGGGATAAAAAATTATTAGAGATTATTCAAATATAATGGAAAGAATTGGGCAACAACTTTGCTTCAAAAATATATTAGGTTCTTTTATGAAACAAAGTTCCTTAGGAAACAAATCCTACATAAAGGCTCGGTAACATAGAACTTCATATCACAAAATTTATAATTGAGCAAGAAATATATGAAGTGGTCAATCAATAGGGTGGATTCTAAATTCTTTTGGTTTGATGCTTATCCTTTATCCAAAATGTTACCACTTAGCTAGGACATATTTATCTTAACGAGTTTCAAAGATAAAAAAATTATATTAATATAAATGGTAATTCTAGATCTTGGATTTATATTAACTTAATTGAGAAATAGTAACTCAAACAAATAATCAATAAGCTTCACATTTTGTTATAGGAGTTAGTGATTATTTTTCTTTACATGAAGAAGAGGACCTCAATTAAGTTATTTTTCATGTCCATGAACTTTTATTAAAAAAAGTATATTAAAAATATTAACATATCTATAAAAAGGAAATACGGAAATAAATAATTTATCTTAAAAAATTAAATTTAAAAATTGGCTCGTTCAATCTGTTAATGAATATAACATGAAGAAGTTAATAAAAGAAACATAATTAATAAATATAACATCAAGAAGTTAATAAAAAAAACATAATAGTTTAAGAAATCTAAAAAAAGTAATTGACTTGATAAATATTTTGATAAAAATGGTTCTATATAAGTTATGAATAAATTAAAAAAAAACATCCTTAATAAACTCAACTAAATCATAATATAATAACATAATATATAATAATATATCTAAAATTTAAAGATGAACTTTTATCATGCTTATCGTAAAATTTCATAATTACATGGCTTTTAATTAATGATCAATGAGCGAGATAAAATGGCTTTTAACAAATACATGGATACGTTAAGAGTTGCAATAGAATTTCGCTCCTATTTAATACCTAGATATTTATATCGATTTTTGCGAGGTTAGGGCACACAATATGCGCGCGCACAGAAATTGCAACACATAAAAAAATAAAGCTTTGCACACAGAGAAAGAAATGTGAAGCAGGACAGGAGAAATAGAGGCCGCTGGTGAACAACTCAACAAGTAAATGACTGGAACTTGTCGTCTTAGTACTTCATATTCAAAGAAAGCTTCTAAAATTATTTGAAGAACAAACGTATTATCATCTGCAAATGGGAGAAATCTGCACAAAAATACAATGAAAGGAGCTATCATACCGTTGTCACCATCTGAGAATTATAATCGAGTTCAAAAGAACTATGTTTATTGAGTGTGCAACATTTTGATCAACAGAAGTCATTGATAAAATCCAGGTATAATCTAAAATGTCTGGCAAATTCTTACATGCACATCAAAGATATTTACATCTATGTCAGTGGCCTTATGAATACCATTTCCCAGATGAACTTGTTCGGGAGTCATAAATAGCTAGATAAAATATTAGCAGAGATTAATCATACAGTCACCCACATAATAAAATAATATGACATCCTATCCGTGTCTGTGTCTAGTTCCCTGTACTTGTAGAAATGAATGTAGGTGCTGGTTACATTAGATAAAGTCTGGATGGAATTGTAATTGGCTGAGAATGTGATCAAAATCATCGATGGTCTTCTCAGAAGGATGAGTGTGGACACCCTCGTAAGTAGTAACCACGATGCTTTGATCTTTGGAGAGCCGTTGGACTTGCTTCTTCACGTTACAACTCTGATGTGTACACCTATAGTAGCTCCTGCAACCACAAAATACATTATTTTCAGATACAGATACAGCAACCAAGGACAATTTTAAAGAAAACCCAGTAAGAAGAATAAGATAATGTGTAGAATAATATCATTTACATTATTGATGATATGACCCGAATTCAATTTTCATCAAAATGTATATAAAAAATGTTACTTAATAAAAAATAATAATTATAGAAAGGAGTATAACATTTGGTAAACTGCTATAATATTATTATGTATGTGGTATAGATACACAAGAAAGTCTAATATTTATTGAATTTAATTTTAAAAATAATAATGTAACTCAACATTTAAATATAAATATAAAAGTTTATAAAGTATTACAAATATTTTTTCTTTATTAAGATATTAAAAATCATATTATTAATATATTTTTAAATTTAAAAAATTTATTATAGAACTTAGCAATCATTTGATTTTTTTTAAGTAGATATAAAAATATGTAAAAGTCCTAAAGTTTAATCAATTTTGTTTATGATGATATTAAACAATATATTATGTGGAACTTTTAAAACTTTAAATTGCCTCGAAATCCTACAAATGTTTGACTAGAGTTGCCAGGTACGTTCAGGAGTTGCCTGGATAATTTGTTGAACCTTGCAGCATACGTTCAGGATTTGATTGGATAATTTGTTGAACCTTGCTCCATATGGCTTCGTGATAACTTGTAGCTTATGAAAAAATTGGAGGTGAACAAGTGACATTATAGACAGGTTAGAATTTAGAATTAAAAAAGAACAAATTGGGTTTATCTGTGAGATCCTGGATAGGTGAGAATTCAAAATAGAAATCACCAACTGGTGTTATCGTGAGATGATCATGGACAGGTTAGAAGTCGAACCCTGGACCTTTCAGCATGCACACACGGTTGGTCTATTAAATTATCAGTCCTTTGTTTGTTGAAGTGATGAGTACTTCAAGTCCACAATCGAAGTGTTAAGTCTAGCCAACATGGCTCTCATATTATGATGAGAGCACAGACAGGTTAAGAGTCCAGCCACATTTCAATGTGCATAAATGATTGCTCACATTTAACTAAGCTACACTTTTTATTGTGTATATGTGATCACTTAGTTGTTAGATACATAAATAAATATTAATGTAAAAAATTTTAATTATGAAATATGTTACAACTAAAACAAATGGGACAAGTTTGCCTCAGTTTCATGGAAAAACAAAGCTAATTCTACGTAGTAGCTCACTATTTGGAGAGTGCTGGAGGAATAATTTTTTTGTGATTTTAGTCGAACATTGCTATGTCTCTAGAATTTTGTTTGTTAAAAATGTGGTTTTCTTTGCTACATTTAGTTAGCTTATTTTCCACAATGAAAACACTTTGCTTAATGCACCCAGAAGTACCTTGATGCATAGTATTGTCTATAAAATCTGTATTCTAAATTGCTCAATGCATTTAGTTTATACTTGGTCAGATCTTGTTGGTTAAAAAACGACCAGTCTTAGTGGAGAATCAGGTCCAATGTACATTGTAAGAAAATAGCATTGTGAAGACCTTTAGGTGTTAGCTACCTCCTCCTATAAATGTTTAATTCAAATTTTCCATAAGCACTAGGCCCACAGATATTCGTTAAACCATACTTGGGAAGACCTGAAAGTTTTTGAGTGAGAAAGTGCCAAAGCCTGTCCTCATAAGCAGCATTTACAAATACAATATTTCTTTAAGGGCTGGAAACCGAAGTATACTGTTACCTTGAAAATACAAGCAAAGCATGTATTCCAAAGATGTAAAACACTCGATATGTAAATGGGAGTCTTTGTGGATAAGGAAAAAATATGCAGATCCAAAAGGGTGCTCTTTGTTATGAAAATGATCTTTTCTATCTTTCCTACGATATGGTATACAATGACCATGGGAAAGTGACTGTATTCTTCTAAAGAAAAGTTTATGTACAAAAGTAGAAACAATAGATGCTTGAAACTTAAGCAAATTCCGGATTTGGTCTACTAGATATAAAGTCTATATTGGATGAACCACAAGTATCTAGTCTTCGTGGGTACGGAATGAGGCTCATGCACAGAATAATGGGGTTAGGTGATTGTCATTTGATTGGGTCTCTTTTTTAATAGAGTCTTTTCATCCAACAGTGTATCGGTTAGTGATAGCAACTCTTTCCTGACATGATAGGTGCGATACAATGAACGAGGAGAGGAAACGTCCTCGTTGTAACAAAGTTGGTATATTGCTCAGCCTATCTAGATACAGATGTAGGTAGCAGAAGTAAAAAATATGGATGAGAAAAATCACGAGAGAGGCTTTAAGGCTTGGAGACTTACCTTGGATAGAGGTTGTTTTTCACAGCTTTCTGGCCATACTTTCTCCAGCGATATCCATCATCCAGGATATCCACTTGACTTCTCGTCTGAAACGCATATCTGGGTTTCCGAATTCTTTTATCTCCCTTCGCTCGTGAACCCCTGCTGTTCACAATTTCAATAACATTTTACTACATAAAACCAAATACTAAAACTCCGATTTGGCAATAAGAACATGTGATTGATAATTTGATATGATATAAAAAAAAAGTTATACCTTTTGTTGCCCATCGAGGGAGAAGCGGCTTCATTTTCTTCAGAAAGAAGATTGTTCCTCTCAGAGCTTGCCTCCTTATTTTCATTGGAAACTGCATAGAAAGAAATTGTTTAAGATTTGATTGGCATCTCTGGCTATACATGAGGCTTCAAATATTTAAGCTTGGCCTATTGAAACATAAACAGTATTTATTCTTTATACCTTTATTTGTTTGCACAAGTCCTTCGCTAGATGTATGAACATCTTCTGGAAGAAAACCTCCTCTATTGAAAGAAAAATCATTTTGGGCTCCTCTATTGAAAGAAAAATCATTTTGGGCTTTCTCATTTTGGGCTTTCTCATGCTGAGGCCAGAAACTAGGCGCTTTAACATTCCCAGCCTCCACCGTCTCCCTCTTGAAAAATTGAGGGAAAAAAGTGGGGGTTTGTGTGCTACTGGCTCCATTACCAGCGGACTGGCCCGTCATACTCGAAAAACCTGAATCCGCCCATAAACCATTTGGCCTTGCTGAATTGGAGAACATATTCAACGCCTCGTTAACACCATACATTTCTGATATGTCGGCGGTTTTCACACAGGAAGAAGACGAGAACATTGACGGTAAAATCTATTGAGATATACCTCCTCCTGCCCTTCCACGCCTGTTGTGTTAACAAAAATCTAAGTAAAATTGAAAGGACAGGAATGGGAATTCCTGTATAAAAGAGAACAGGAATGGAATTTCTGTATAAAAGACAACAGGGATTCCGTGATTCGTTCCTCGGCGCGGTTGAAGGAGATGGCAACTGGGGAAACTGTAGGATTGAAAACGACACGGCGGCTGCTAGGATTCTATAGGAAATCTACACTTGTACACGTAAACGGGCAGATAAAGCAAAAGGAAATACCATTGGGGATTGAAAAAATGAAATACGAAATAGCAAATCTACTCCTTGGAGTCCTGGTCTCCGGCAATTCTGATACGACGTCACGCCGCCATGATCTATCATCGGTCAGTAAAACGTGCGTTATCATGTCTGACTGACACCCAAAAAAATAATAATAATGAATCTGGAGGCGGCACGACTTTATACCAAGGATTCATATTTGTTTGGTCACCTTTGAAACCTTAATGCTGGTGGATTTTTAATTTTGATTTGAAATTTAGACTAATTAGAAATACTATGTTTCTGTGCTGTGGATATTACAGTTACGAGGTTATATTACAATCACCGATGGGATATAATACCAGAAAAAAGTTATTAATTCCTGTATGACCAGATTTTTATGGGGAGGTGTCAACATCAGCGCTCTCACGTGGTTCCATACAAATCTGTGCGACCCTTTGAACATTCACGGCTCTTTGAAAAAATAATTTTAGGACAGCGATGGCATGTCCATATTCAGAGACAAGGAGAGTATTGTCATCGGTATCAAACTCAGCCATGCGGTTCTAATTATTATAAATGTTTGTCTTCTCCATGAAAAGTTGTAATGATATTTGTTTTCAATAGCATGGGTTTACTTTTCCATTGAATGCTACATTAAGAAACGAAAGCAGCGTCACCACATTTTGACTAATCAGAGTTGATGGGTAGAAGGGAAAGGGCAGTGCCTTCTCTAGAATCTTCTTCAAATTGAGTGCAAACTCTTTTACAAGCTATGCAAAAGAAACTGGTGATTTTTATTTTAAGGAAACAATTACCTCGGTAAATATTTATTTAGGTAAGGTGGTCTAGAGAGATTTGGGAAATTGTCGAATTCATGGTGGTTTGAACTTGGGGTTTCCCGAAATAAAGTCCAAAGCCCTAACAACATGGGTGTCACACGGGAACTGTAGATTTTTATTTTAAAGAATAATTACCTACTCTACCTTGGTAAACATTTATTTCAGTGAGGTGATTTTAAAAAGATTTGGGATTGGAACTACTGTCCTCAAACGAGCAAGTCATCCAGAAGAAACCAATCAATCTACCACCTCTGCAGAACCTGTCTATTTAGAAATATAGAATCAAATATTGATTTATTTTCTATTTTAATGTTAATAAAAAGATAGTAAAATTTTGAAGTATGATGATATCTTATCATTTTAGATAAATTTTAAAAAAACTTATTATTGTGTAGTTTTATTTAACATTTTAATATATTATTTATATTATTGTATTAAGTTTTAATTTTTGTTTTATTTTTGTTATTGTGTTACATGAATCTTTTAATTTTTAGTTTCTCTTATAATGTGGAATAAGAAGAAGTGATGCTCACTTCTCACTTGCACTTTATTTTCTACTTTCTTTTCGTAATTTATGTTTGTACTTGGCTCACACTTGCTCTCAATTTACACTCAATAAATTTTCAAAAGTTAAATTATACATTAAAATAAATATGTATATGATTATTTAATTATGAAATTATTGTCACTTTATGTTATTTATATAAAAATTAATACATAAACTTGAAAATAACACACATGAAAGGTTTGAATTAAATGATTAATCTAAAAAAATACCTTTTAATTTAAATAGAGTCATCTATTGACTCTATGTATATGATTATTTAATTATGAAATTATTGTCACTTTATGTTATTTATATAAAAATTAATACATAAACTTGACAATAACACATGAAAGGTTTGAATTAAATGATTAATCTAAAAAAATACCTTTTAATTTAAATAGAGTCATCTATTGCATATAAGTTCAACTTTTATTTTGTTCTTATAATATGTTCTAGGATGCTTTGAAGTCTATTAGTCTTATATTTAAAAGAATGAATATAAAAAGGAAAAAAATATTTTTTCTTATTTTAAATCTTTAGAGAAATTAAAAAGAGAAGGATTTTTATGAGAAAATTTTAGGTCAAATGTAAGAAAGTCATTTATTGGAAGTCCTAATTGAAGGTAAGGATATGAATGTGTTAATTGAGTACAAGAGAAAGAACAAATATCCAAGCAATAGATCTTATACCAAATTTGATTATAGATGACAAGATAATCAAGCTTGATATAATGGTTCTTAGAAGAAGAGATGTAATATGTAAGTTTCACAAATATTGGTCATGTTTTTCAAAGATTCAAAAGTGGATTAAATTGAAGTGGGGATTGAATTCAAATTACTCCATGATTTTTTTTTTTAAAAGGATGTTGTACTCATCATTTTCTCCAATTCAAAAACATTGGATAAAGTAATGGATGGTAGCCCATGGTTTAGGGGAGATATGACTTATATTTAAAACAGAGAGTGAGAAATTTTATCTAAAGAGAGAAATTATTAGAAAGCTTCTAATGTGGATTAGGACTTTTGGACTTTCATATCAGGTTATCAACAAATGAGGTATTGAAAAAGATTGATAATACTGCAGTGGAGTTCATCCATAAGGGACCAACTACTAAAGAGCAAAAGCTTGTTGTATATCCATAGATATGTATTAACATGGAGATTTCAAAGTCTTTTCAAAATTATATTAAAATTAAAACAAAATCAAGAGAACAAGACCAACAAGTATATTATGAAAATTTTACATCTTGATGTCATAAATGTTATTAGACTAGACATATAGTAAGATATTACAAATTGAAAATATATGAGAAAGAAATGGAATTTATGGTCATGAGAAAATTTATAAAATAAAGCAAGGATATAATATTATAGTAGCTAGCTTAATAAAGGACTTTCTACTCCAAAAAAAAGTAAAAAGAAAGCCCCTCTACATCATTAGATCACAATGGTCATTACACTTCATTCAAATCAACCATTAGAAAAAAACTAAGAAGGATTCACAAGATGAGAAATTATAATGTGTAAGTTTAGATTTAGAAGGAATTAAAGGTGCAAAGAAACATGTGGAGACAATTTTTAAAACAAAGAATGTAAAAACGATCAAGTTTTAGCTAGTGAATTGTCTTCATTTTTCTTAACTAGTAGAAAATTATCTCCTTGTAATAAAATAGAATTGTATAGAGTTTATCCCTCAAACTTTAGGGTTTCATCCTAATAAAGAAGAAAAGTATGGAGGATATTCATGATAACTTAGGGATTTTATGGTGATATTAGAAATATAGTTGTATGAATGATAATCCTTTCACTTTAGGGCTTCCTATAAACTTATAAATGATAGGTCTTTTTATGGAAAGTATATAAAATTGAAGAGTTTGGTGAGGATAAAAGTGTTGGTTGGAATGGAAACAAGAAAGGAACACCCCCAAAGCAAGAACAAAGAGATTATAAAACTTAGAGAGATATTAATTTTGAAATCATAAATAAATATTACATATTAACAAAGGCTAAGACAACAAAAAAAAAACAAAAAATAATGGCAAATATGACATATTGGAATAATAAGGGTATATTAAGACCCTTAAAAAAGAGTTATCAAGAAATTAATATGTTTTTATAGTCTTGAGTTTATTATAATACTTAAGAAATATAAGGATGCATTCAAAAAGATTTTGAAGAGGAATTATTTAGCATTTTTTGCTATAGAATATTTAGGGGGTATTGTAACAATATGGGATAAATAAAAATAACATAGATAATTGTTAGAAGTAAAAAGTAATTGGGTTTCTCATATTTTTTTGTAGAAAAGAGAAAATCTAGCGTTATAAATGTATATGCCAGGGCTATGCATAGCGGCGAAACTTCGCCATTGGGGCGAAAAAAACCATTTGCGAAATTTTTTGGACCCGGACGTTGACCATTTAGCTGGAATTTTTGGGAAAAAATAAATTTTAGGTTTCGGTTAGTCGTCCTTTGATGAGAGTATCATGAATATTTTGAAAAATTTGCAAGTAATCCCGCCTAAATAAAGTACCCTTTTCGCCCTAAAATTTTAAAATTTCTCAATTATCCCGCCAAACTCGCCAAGTATACCTCTATATATAATTAACACCCCAGGGATACAGATTCATTTTCAAACCTTGTTCTACACCCAACGAATATATTGACCCAGTTCTGTAACCGTCCGACACCAGCTGTATATCTGCCCGACACCACAATTCTGCAACCGACCGAAACCCTATTCTGCAACCGGTCGAAACCCTATTCTACAACCGAAAGTACCGGATGGAACCACACTATAGCCGAACATATGCTACAATCAACCGAAACCATTTCTATAGTAGATCATGTGCATTTTTTTCGAATGCAATTTTGCACCCGGGTTACATTTGAATCCAGTTTTGCACTCGGGTTGCATTTGAATGCAGTTTTACACTAGGGTTGCATCCGGATCCAATTTTGCACCCGATTTGCATCCGGATGCAGTTTTGCACCCGAGTTACATCCGGATGCAATTTTGCACCCGGGTTACATCCGGATCCAATTTTGCACCAAGGTTGCATCCAGATGCAGTTTTGCACCCGGGTTGCATCCGGATACAGTTAAATTTCCAAAAAAAATCTCACCAATAATATTTAATGGTAATTAATTTCTTTTTTATCAATTTCACTCCATTACCTAACTGTTTTGCATATGAGCCTTCCTCGGATGTATTTCTGCACCTAGATCCCCTAAATATAGATATGCACCTGGCTTTCCCCCGAATGCAATTTTTCACCCGACCCTCCCTCGGATGCATATCTAATGGTAGTTTGGTGTTGTTTAATATTTTTTTCAATATAAACAAAAATTCGCCAATTTTTTCTAATTTTTGGTGAAAAAATAAGGTATTTCGCCATGTCTTCCTACATGAAGTTGCCCAGGATTCACCAGGGTTTCGAAATAGATTCGCCATTTTTTTACAAGTATGTTTTGGGTCCGACCCCTTATGCATAACCCTGGTATATGCTTAATCTATAATTACTCTTTATGATAGATGTTATAAGGGCCTTAGTTTATTTATGTTAAATTTAACTAGTAATTCATAATTATGATCTATGCATTATTAGAGAAGGCTTTAGCACAATCCTATCTCCTTGGAAAAAGAAGGGTGGTACTCATAAATAAAACAAATCAATGACGATTTTTTATTCTTTTGTCAATTCAAATGGCATTGAGATATTATTCTTTAAAGCTTACAATATATGGGATAACAAATATACTAGGCAAACTTATATAGCAAAAAATATGGATAGATTTTTATTATCCAATACATGGTTATAAATTGAGCATACAATCTATTCATACATTTTACTGTGAGGAGAGCTAGATCATAAACCCATTTTTCTTGAGATATGATCTATTGAATAATAGTCATCCAAATTCATATTGATTTTAGTCTATATGGCTCCAAGACCCTGATTTCTTCTAAATGGTTATATTATGGTGGATGAAGCAAGGCTTTGGTATACAAGTGTTTATTAAAAATATGAAATATCTAAAGGTGTAAATGTAAATTTAGAAAGCCAAATATTCTGATAATATATTTAAAATGAAAGATAAAATTAAATCAATCTCAACAATCTAGAAAATTTGGTATGAATCAATGGAATTGACCAAGATAGTTATGTATAAGGAAAATAATTACTTTTTAATTATGATAATGTATTACAAAAAAAAAGAATCAAATTAGGCCCAAAAATCTAGAGAGATATGACTTAAGAAAGGGGATAGAAATACCATTTTTTATAATATAGCCAAAACATATTTTTCTTTTCACCAAATAAAAAATATTTTAACTCCATATAGAAGAATTTATTAGTAAGGAAGTAATTAGTTATTTTGAAAATATCCTATTAAAATATGGGAAAGATAAGGTGGCTCACTGTAATTTTTTGTAAAATATTCCATCAATTGTCACTCAAAGAAAATGTATACTTGATAAGAAAGATCTCTATAGAATAGCTAGAGGATCTAGATTTCATTTCCCATCCTAAAAAGACATTTGATGTTGATGAATTTCTTACCATTTTCTTTCAAAAAAAAATTTGAATTTGTTAAAGAGTAATATGTAGGTTATAGTTAAAAAGACAAGAAAAATGAAGCTATAATAAATGAGATCAATACCACCTTTATTCCATTGGTTCTCAAGAAATATGAGATAAAATATTTTGAAAACATTTGTCCATTAAACCTTTGTCATATAATTTATAAGATAATTTTAAACATTGTGTCAAGTCAATTGAAAAGCATTATAGATTGTGTTATCTCAAAGGAATAAGGTAGTTTTGTTGGTAGTAAACAAATTCTTTATGATATAATCATTGGAAAAGAGACCATGCACTTTTTTCATTTTGTGAAAATATAGGTGCTTAAAATAGGATTTTCTAGATTTTTTGAATGATATTTTTCTAAAAATTTGGTTCTGATCAAGCTTTGTGTGGATGGATTAGAAATTATAATAGCACTTCAAAATGTTCTAGTTTGATCAATGGATCCCCCAATGGATACTTTCCATGAACTCTATTAACATGGCCCGCTATTTCCTTATCTCTTCATATTCTTATTGAGGCATTGCGGAGATATTTCTCAAAGGTAAAAATTGAAGTAAAAATCAAAGGTATTTAGGTTAGAATCTCATATCTAGTCTATTGATGCTACTTTTCTTTTGGGTCATCCCTCAACCAATGAGGCCATAGAGTTTAAATAAAAATGATCATGCTATGAGAAGGTTATCATATAGTTGGTATCCAAGATATTTTATATTAATAGTTGGTTGACATACAAAATCCAAGATCTTTTATATTAATGCTACCCTAGATTTACATTGGATTATTGTGGAGATTTTAGGATTTAAAATTGAAAATTTGTTATCTATATATCTAGGTATTTCTTTGTCTACCAAAGAAAAGAAGGAGCTATGGAAATCAATTTTAGATAGAATGAAATATTATTTGACAGATTGAAATATTAAATTCTTAACCATGGATGAAAGACTACAATTTGTAATGTCTACATTGCAATATCCTCTTTATAAAATGTCAATTTCAAGATTCCGGCATAATGTTCAAACTTGATAAAATTCAAACAAAATGTATTTTAAAAGTATTAAAAATAAATTAAGAAAATAGAGTTTCCAAAAGAAAGAATATTAGAAAGGCAAGGTTGCATATCCATATTCAGGGACAACGAGACTGTTGTCATCGATATCAAACTCGGCCATGCCGTTCTAATTATTATAAAATGTTTGTCTTAAAAAGTTGCAATGATATTTGTTTTCAATAGCATGGGTTTACTTTTTCGTTCGTAGCCTATTTGAATGATACATTTAGAAACAAAATCAGCGTCACCACATTTTGACAAATCAGTTGATGGGTAGAAGGGAAAGGGCAGTCCCTTGTCTAGAATCTTCTTCAAATTGAGTGCAAACTCTTTTACAAGCTATGCAAAAGAATCTGTCAGATTTGTTTTTAAGGAAATAGCATCTGCTTTATTTCGGTAAATTGAGGGATCCGAAGAAGTTTAGGATTGGAACTTCGCTCAAAGGAATCAATCAATCTAAGTTTAGGATTAGAACCACACTCAAGGAAACCACACATAAGATTGTAGTTTTATTTAATATTATAATATTTTATATTATTGTATTAAGTTTTTTTATAATCTGGTTAATGTGAGAAAATCCTACTACCAACATACATAGTTGAGTAGTCTCCTCTCAACCATGACCTCTCTTAAAGTCGAAGTTATCTTTATTAATAGAGAATTTAACACACCGCCACCACACACACCCCCTCACACACTCGCCCATGTTGTGGTTGAACCTTGGACCTCACGAAGAAGAGCCAAAGAAGCCCAAACCGTTGCACTGTCCCCCTGGGACATTATTGTATTAAGTATTAATTTTTGTTTTATTTTTGTTATTGTGTTACCTGAATCCTTTAATTTTTGACTGTTTTTTAATTTTTATGAAAGGTCATTTTAATTATAAAATAAAAGTCCTTTACAGCCAAAAAAAAAGTGTGTGTGGAGAAAAATTCACACCCCAAATGTCACTAACTTATCTTAATAGCGAATAAAGAAAAACAAACTGCACTTTACGGGCACCACGGCCATCAACAACAAACTAAAAACATTCTATAGTCAGAAAGGTTTTTAAAGAAGTGAGCTTGTGGCAGACAAGGCCTTATCCATTTGAAGTGGATGGTTCCCCCCACCCATCAAAGCACTCCTCACCCCAGCCTGAAGCATGAGTAATTGGAGAAGAAGGACGGGACCAACCATAAATATGCCCATGGCTGCCTGAAGCCCCCCAACCATCATTAGGCACATGCGCAGATTGTAAAGTGATCACAGGCGTAGAATGTTGGGAGGTGTACATATTCAGCTTCTGCAATGGGCCTCCATAGACACAGGATCTACTCCGAGGAGGTTGACACCATGCACGATCAGGGGCCTCCTTACTGAGAGCACAAGGGGCTTCACCCTAGTATTTTAGTAAAGCATACAAATGGTCCAGCTCCATAGCCACCATTTTAGCCTGGTCACAGATTTGAACCCACACATAATGAAAAACTTCAAGCTTGTCAGCAAATGAAAAATCTTGAGACGGGTCAACCTGCTTGAATATAATCTTATTTCTAGATTTCCAAATTTGAAATAGAAGGCTGACTCTAAATATTTGCCACACTTCCCTTAGTAAGAGAGAAAACTGAATGGGATCACCCACAAGGACATGATGCCAGGATAGCTGTAGGGACATAAACAGGGCAAAGAAATAACCCACCCAACTCCAAGCAAGACTGGCCCATTTGCATGCCCAGAAAATATGCATACAATACTCTAGTTCTTGACAAAATTGGCATCGGTGCTCAAGCACCCCATATAAGAAAGTCTACGACCAAGGGGTGAACCTTGATACAATAAGCTCTAGGAAAAAAAGCTTTCTTTGGCTCTAGATAAGACACCCAGGCTGAATGAAATTTGGTTTTCCACCTAGAGGGTGATGAGAGAAGGTTCCATTTGATATTGAGTTTGGGCATCGTGGGTGTAGTTTGTGTAAGACATTCATAACCCTGCCTAGCTCTATAGTTGAGCAAGGAAGTGCTTTTATATTAGGCCCAATCTTTCCACCAGGGTTTTTGGGATCTAACACCTAATTTTTACCATAAGGAGAAATATGTATGGTCTAGAACAACATCATACATAGCCTTGTCAGCATTGGACAAGTGAAACATCCTTTTAAAATCATTTCAAGGAATTCAGTCTCTATTTTCCCTGGAGTAAAAATCTGCAATGGTGGCAATGCCTCACTTAAAAAATTTCTAGGCATGGACCCAAGGAACTTGGCCCAACGACTTACCCTGAAGCTTGAATACAGGGGACCACCAGACATTGAGAATATTAATGGAAAGGCCTTTATGTGAATGGACCCCCTTCCAAACAATCCAAGGGTTTAATTGTTGCCAGACCTTCCATATGATTTTTATGACAAAGGATCAAGGGATTTTAATGAAAACTGGGGCCAACACTAGAGAGGGCAAATCCATTCCTGCCTAGGCTCAACGGTTGAGGGGAAGCCCAGTCGAGATGCAATGTCTGATAAGAAATTTTCATGCTTCAGGTCCTTTGAGAGCTCGCACAATCCATTTAGCACATAGGGCTAACCCTTGATGCTTACAGTCCAACAGACCCATACCCCTTGCTTTCCATGGGAGAGCAAATATCCCAAGACACTCTGTGAAAGCCCTTCCGCTCAGACCCACTAGACCACAGAAAATACAGCAGTAATTTTTCAAGCTGTTTGTAACAAGCCTGGGAAGGGACCCAACAAAACGAGTAATAAACATGCATGGAAGCCAACACTTTCGAGCAAATTTGAAATTTACCAGCAAGAGACAACTTCTTAGCATTTGAATATTCCAACTTGCTTTCTACTTTGCTGATGACATAAGACCATAATTGGGATGGAGAGCCTTGAAAGGCAAAAGGAATACCCAAGAATTTGAAGACTTCTCCAGGCTGAATCCAACTCCATTGCACATGTTGAAGCCAGTGGGGAAGAGGTTGTAGGGATTGTCTGTAACATGAGGTTTTCCTCCATTGGATATTAGACCCGGAGGCTTTGCAAAAAATATCAAGACAAGATAGAGCTTCAAAAATATATTGTTCATCCTCATTCAAAGTAAGAAAGGAATCATCAGTAAAATGATCATTAATGAGTTGACCAACATTCCCAGGAAGGGAAATACCCCAAATCATCACAAGCGAAGCATAGTGAGCCAAAATATAACCAAATGCTTCTACTTCTAAAATGAATAACGAGGGGGCCAAATGACAGCCATGCCTTACTGACCTATGCAAGCCAATAACGTTAGTTTGAAACTTGTTGAGAGAAAGCACAGGTGATGCATCTTGAAAAAGTATTTTAATAGAGGAAATAAATTGAGGACCAAATCCAAGATCTTCCAACATGGAAAGAATGAAAACCCACTCAATTCGATCATAAGCCTTTTCAAAGTCAAGCTTGAGGAAGAGAGCTTATTGACTGGACCTGCGAGCCCATTCCATCCCTTCCCAAATAGCGAGAACGTTGTCCAAAATATATTGATTCTAGATAAATCCAGTTTGCTCAGGCCTCACAATAGAGGGAAGCAAGGGCTTAATCCACAAAGCAAGTACTTTGGAAATGATCTTGTAGTTGACATTAAGCAAAGTTATTGACCTCCAATTTGTAATGATTTTTGGATCCCCGAACTTTCGAATAAACTTGATATTGCCCTTATTGATAATATCACCTAAGGAGCTAGACTGCAAGGTTTCTAAATATACTTTATGCAAGTCAAACCAACAAACTCCCAACAAGTTTTGTAAAATTCATAGGGGAAGCCATCAAGCCCTGGGGCCTTCACATCTACCATTTAAAACATGTCATCTATAATATCCTGCTCTGATAAGGGTCGTTCACATTCATTATTTCGCATTGGGGAGAGGTAAGTTGGGATAACCTCTTTACAATATTGAAGGGCTAATTCTCGTTCAGGGGTGTATGGTTGAGCAACAAAAACATGAGAATAATGTCGTGTAAATTTAACTGCTATCTCAGGAAAAGAGGTGGTGCAAACCCCATTAACCACTAAAGCTTTGAATTGAGTGGAGTGACATAGAGGTTGGAGCCTCTAGAAAAACTCTTTAGAAACATGGTCACCCACTTTGAGCCAATGCAGTCTAGCTTTAATTTGATCCCCTATGGCCTTGTACACTTTAGCCACTTTGAGCTCATGCCAGAGCTGAGCGACATGGGCTTGAATGATAGATTCAAAAGGAGAGGCTTCAAGATGAAAGGAGGCATGTGCAAGCTCATTATGTAGAGTAGTATTAGAGCAATGATACAGCTGCACCACCTTCTTTCCTAGGCTTCTGAGAAGAGTAGTGGTACAAAAAATGGCATCATTCCACCACTCAATCCATCTTGAATCTCCATTGGGTCTGGGTATAATGTTCCATATCCTTTGGATGTGACAAACAATGGTTTCATGTTGCAATAAAGAAGTGTTAAGAAAAAATTGAGCATGATTAGGCCATTGATGGATGGATAAAACATGAACAGAGAACATAATGGGGGAATGATCAGATGAGACCATACCAGGAATTGTTTCAATAAAATGGACTAAAGAAAGTCGATGAGAAAAATAAAACTCGCGTTGGTCTAACAACATAACCTTGTCCAACCTTTTTAAAACTCTTGTAGGGCCTGACTAAAAATTAGACCACGTGAACCACAAATGCTTGAGAAATTGACCTGCAGAGAAACAACCATTGGGATCAAAGACCCCCAGTTTATTTTTCATAAAATACCAAGCATGTCGCTCTCTCGAGGCCCACCTATTAGGAAGCTGGACCATTTTATCATAAGAATTCTCAACCATATTGAAATCACCACACATCAGCCAGAATGTGGTAGATAAAGACAAAGCACACCATCTCCACAGTGCAAATCTATCTTGGAACTCATTAGAGGCATAAATATTAATAATTCCAAAGAAAATACTGTCAACTTTGAGCATAATCCAAACCATATGGTGAGAGGGGTTAGAACCTGTTGGTCACAAATCTGTCTAAGTACAAGATTTCATCACTTGTGCCCCCTAGACTCGGCCAACATTGAAATACCGAGAGAAAGAGAAGTCTCCCGGGTAAATCTCCAGAGAGGGTTGGCTCCCAAACTAATCTAAACTGGTTTTGAAGATAAGGGTGCGGGAAAGAAATGGAAAATGCGAAAAGAGAGGGAAATAATAGAAAGAGATGGAAATATGGCCACAGGCCAAAGTGTATAATTTTTGGCAGACTAACAGTAGGAATTCCACCAAGTTTTATAACATCTAAAAAAAGGAAAGCAACAGAATTAAACTCACACCTTTGTAGAGATAACCCCCAGATCGCATTCCAAAATCTACTCACTAACTAGCAACGTTTGAATCCAGAATGTAGAATTCAGAACTTAACAGCAAGAACATGAGCATAAACAAAAATGACTTTAAAACCAGAAGGAAATCATACACATAAGAATGCTTGCAAATTTCAGAAGCCAAGTCTCTTCTATTGATGCAGAGAACTTAGAGATTTTTCTTGCAAAATGTCCAACCTTTTTTACTTTAGATATACATGAATATTTATAGAGGTCTTCCCTCTCTATTTTGCATCACAGCATTTAAAACATGCAATAGATTTTTAAGAAGAGGTCCGCAAAATATGCACTTGAAAAGAGAGAACCATCACCCTTAATCTGCCTCGGAGAAATGACAGTCCCTGTTTTTATGGATCAAAACTAAAAGTTAAATAGAAACAAGGGACCATATTTCTTCATTAGATGACCATTATTGGGGCAGGCTGGAAGTTGTTAGGAGATCATGAACAGGATCTTTTAATACTGGAGGCGTCTTTAATTTTGGTGGTGTCAAAAACTGCCTCATGTTCTTCCATCTTGCGCACATAGGTAAACAACATTTAATATTGGAGCCTCTTTGACCATGATCTCAAAATCAGTTGGAGAGATTTTATTTGATCTTTATCTTCTCCTCATGTTCTCCTATGTAGATAGCACTATATTGGGCCTTTGTTTTGCTTCTATCACGAAAATGAGACAGGTCACGAAAATGCGACATGTCACGAAATCGCGACACTTTTACCTTTCAGCTTTCTCTTTTTGCCACCAATCGCGAAAATCCAAATGTCGCGATATCGTGACAATTTCTCTTAGTTCAGCTTTCTCTCCATGACACATCACGAAATTGTGACATTTTCCTTTGCCTGTATTCTTCATTGCTCCAAGTCACGAAAACAAGACATGTCACGAAATCGCGACATGTTTCTGTCTTCTTGCTTCTTCCTGCTTTATCATCGCGAAAGTGTGACAAGTCATGAAATCGTGACATGTCGTGAAATCGTGACACTTTTCTACGCTTTGTCGCTTCCTGTCATGATATCATGACAAGTTTCTCTTGCTTGGCCTTGTTTCAAAAAATGTTACGATATCGCGACATCTTTCGTCTGCCTTGTGTTTATCTGCAGCCCTTCTGTGAAAATGTGACATGCCGCGATATCGTGATGTTTTTCATTGGCACTCCCCTTTGCTGCTTTATGTCGCTATATCGTGACATTTTTCTATCACTGTGCTTGGTTGCCACTGCAAGTCGCAAAAATGCGACATGTCGCGATATCGCGACAATTTTTCATGTTTCACTTCCTCACCGCAACAAGTCACGAAAATGCGACATGTAGCGATGTCGCGACAATTTTTTCGTTACTGCTTTCTTTTGTGGCTTCTAGCACAAAAATTCAACATATCACGATATCGTGACAGTTTTACTCTCTTGCTTCCTTTGGCTGTTTTAGCCACAAAAACACGATAGGTCACAAAAATGCGACATATCGCGATATCGTGACATTTTCTTCTATGCTTGCACTTTTTGGCTTTGGACTCTAAAAAACCACAACAGGTCATGAAAATGTGACATGTCGTGATATCGCGACAACTTTTGTGCTTAGATTTTTCTGGTACAGACGTCGCGAAAATGCAATAGGTCACAATTTTGCGACATGTCGCGATATCGTGACACCTTTGCTTTAGCACAAAATTTGTTAAGTGTCTCTACAATTTGAGCATTATTTTGCTTGAACAACAACAAAAAAAATAATGTGGCAAAAATGCCAACATTCTTGGTGACTCGTGGGGTATACAGTTCTGTTGTATGCACGAACCTCAGGCATTTATCCATTGGGCAACAGAGTCAAGAGGCTAGAGGAGCATAAGAAGTGAATGCCAGTTGATGTTGGACGTCTCTACGGGTTGCTGCAACAAACTCTTGCTGGTGCTCGATATTCAAAAATAGGACCTACAGAAAAAAATTTATGGAAGAGCAGAACTCCCTTTATTTTTTTAGAACTACTGCACTTTTCCTAGCTCGGTTGAGTCGGGTAATCACCAGGTGCTATGCAAGGATCTTCATGGCAATAGTGAAAAGCACCTGAGTTACAAAAAAAAATGAATGGAGTGATGGCCAGCAGATGTGTAGGCCGTAGAACAGGAATGGTGAATGATGGAATGGTGGAAGATGAAGGAGTAGAAGCGGTAGATATAGCAACAGGGTGCTACTATGCTACCATCTGCTAGGTTTTGATGAAAACAGAGAATAAAATGGGAGTGGATGGGATGGAGAATGTGATAGGAACTGTGACTGTGGTGAAGTACTCACAATACAAAGAACTAGAAGAAAGGGAAAGTGAAGAAAAGGGAACATCAAAGAGGGGAGTAGAAACAATAGTAGTGGCTTGATTATTTACAGTGGAAGAAGGAGTAGGAGTTGCAGAAGAAGGAGTAGGAGAGGAAGGGAATGAAGTAAGGAAGGGGAAGAAAGAAGTAAATGGAAGCCACTATCTATTGGGAAGGAAAATAAAAAGAAAGAGAAATAAACATACCTACGGGCTCGTGTGCAAAAGGAGCCGAAGTTGAATTTTTTTTTTTTTTTTTCTTTTTTCTTCTTTCTTTTTTTTCATTTTTTTTCATAAATTTAGTGCCCTCAACACTTTATTTACTAGCTGGGATATTTACAATATGTACACAAAAGTTTACGACATGATTGGCATGCCGCCACCACAAAACCAGCTTCGAGTGCCAATCCGGTGAACTTGTAGTGTCTAGACCAGATCTGATCATACTTGAGTCGATCCTTGAAGTTCGGATGACCTCCTGAAGTTCTCCATGTTGTGAACAGGGTGCAACATGGTAGGTTATCATGCATGCCAGTACCCATATAGTTGTCGAATAATGTAGCAAAGAGATTTACCACATGGAGGGCTCCTTCGGGTACCAGTTGCAGTAACGACCGAAGCCAATACCACCATTTTGAAGAGTCCACTAGTTGTGGATCGAGTACAGGCTCCTTCAACCCCTTGATGTGACAATAGGGCTTTTCCAGTGATAGGCCTTTTCCCTGGATCTCCTCAGGCTCAGCTTCTTGAGGAGGTCTACTTATTGGGTTCTGGTTAAACACTTGCATGTTATGCTCTGGGATATAGAAAGAGTGCAAAAATGTGCCCTATTTGCCCTCAGGTTCTGCCACTTGAGCTTGTTCTTCTCCTCCTTCACTCATCTCCTGATGGAAACTACATGCAACCATATTATCTATTGTCGGGACAAGGCTTTTCGATTCCCATCGTGGGACTTAGATGAAATATGCCTCTTGAGCTCCACACGGATGCATCTCAGGTCTCTGCTCAGTATGAGGAATCTTCCATGGTGAATACTGCGTAGGGTAGACAGGAGCGGAGACTACCGAATAAGGTGATGGGGTTGTTCCCCACTGCCACTTTCTTGACAGGAGCAAAAGTTGTTCCACTCGCACTACTTCCTCAAAGATTTGAGGGAACCTTCATTCACCTGATTGCAGCAAGAGGAGGCCTATGTTCGAGTGGAAAGCTCGAACATAGAAGAGGTAGGCCTGGGTGGGTGTCGGTTGGATCTTCTCTGGAATTCTCTTCCAACTTCTGCAGAATCAAACATTGAAGTCTGTGATGCTCTCCAGAGGTTTTTTTGTGATGTACATTAAAATCTGAAAGGTATCCTAAGAGTCGTCAAAGGGATCCTCATCAAATTTTTTGATTAGTGCTCCCACTAAGTCATCCCATGAGCAGATGCTTTTACGCCCGAGCAATTTGTACCACTGCAACACCTTTCCTTCCAAAGATAGAACCAGAAGTCTGATCATGACATCTTCATGGATTATTGCATGGATGAGTGACAAAGTGGAAACATCTTCAATATGCTCTAGAGCCATTCCATTAGTGCCATTGTATTTCATCAATGTCTTCAAGGCGCTTTTGGGAATTTCATGATAACTTTGAAGATTCAGGGGCCAGGATCATTCCAGCTAGGACAACTTACACTTGCCATTATAGCAGCAGTCTACAGAGATCATGGTTATTGCCACTAAGTCAGAGTTTCCAGGTGCACATTATTTTCTCCTCTTTGAGGTCAAGGCTGCTCACCAAAACCTTGATTCCTCCGGGGTATCTTCTTTTAGATTTAAACTACCATCAAGAAATTTGGATCTTCAGCTCAGCAAAGTCACCAAATGAACTTACAATATTCACTTTGAGGTCAATATAGTTCATCAAAATCTTGATTCCTTTGGGTGTCAAAAAAATGGGCGTGCCAAAAAACTATTGGCACAGGTGGGTTTGTCAACTTGGAATAGGGCTTGTCTCACCGATTATGGATCTTTCTGAGATAGAAACAGTCTGTCCCACCGGGCATGCCAAAAATTGTTGGTCACAAATCTGCCTAAGTACAATATTTCATCACTTGTGTTCCCTAGAATCGGCCAACATTGAAAGGCCGAGAGAAAGATAAGTCTCCCAGACCAATCTCCAGAGAGGGCTGGCTCCCAAACTAATCTAAACTAGTTTCGAAGATAAGGGTGCGGGAAAGAAATGGAAAATGAGGAAAGAGAGAGAAATAACAGAAAGAGATGGAAATACGACCACAGGTCAAAGTATATAATTTGGGGTAGACTAACAGTAGGAATTCCACCAAGTTTTATAACAGCATCTAAAAAAAAGAAAGCAGCAGAATTAAACTCACACCTTTGTAGAGATAACCCCCAGATCGCATTCCAAAATCTACTCATTAACTAGCAACGTTTGAATCTAGAATGCAGAATTCAGAACTTAACAGCAAGAACATGAGCATAAACAAAAATGACTTTAAAACTAGAAGGAAATCACACACATAAGAATGCTTGCAAAGTTTAGAAGCCAAGTCTCTTCTATTGATGTAGAGAACTTAGAGAGTTTTATTGCAAAATGTCCAACCTTTTTTACTTTAGATATACATGTTTTTGCATCACAAAGATTTAAAACATACAATAGATTTCAAAGAAGAGGTCCGCAAAATATGCACTTGAAAAGAGAGAACCATCACCCTTAATCTTCCTTGGAGAAATGACAGTCCCTGTTGTTATGGATCAAAACTGAAAGTTAAACAGAAACAAGGGACCATATTTCTTCATTAGATGACCATTATTGGGGCAGGATGGAAGTTGTTAGGAGATCATGAACAGGAGCTTTTAATACTAGAGGCATCTTTAATTTTGGTGGCGTCGAAAACTGCCTCATGTTCTTCCATCTTGCGCACATAGGTAAACAACAACATTTAATCTTGGAGCCTCTTTGACCACGATCTCAAAATCAGTTGGAGAGATTTTATTTGATCCTTATCTTCTCCTCACATTCTCCTATGCAGACACAACTATATCGGGCCTTTTTTTTGCTTCTGTCATGAAAATGAGATAGGTCGTGAAAATGCGACATGTCGCGAAATTGCGACACTTTCACCTTTCAGCTCTCTCTTTTTTCCACCAGTCGCAAAAATCCAACATGTCGTGATATCACGACAATTTCTCTTCGTTCAGCTTTCTCTCCATGACACGTCATGAAATCGTGACATTTTCCTTCACCTGCCTTCTTCGTTGCTCCAAGTCACAAAAACAAGACATGTCACGAAATCACGACATGTTTCTGTCTTCTTGCTTCTTCCTGCTTTATCATCGCGAAAGTGTGACAAGTCGTGAAATCGTGACACTTTTTTGCGCTTTGCCGCTTCCTGTCATGATATCGCGACAAGTTTCTCTTGCTTGGCCTTGTTTCCAAAAATGTCACAATATCGCGACATCTTTCATCTGCCTTGTGTTTATCTTTAGCCCTTCTGTGAAAATGCGACATGTCGCGATATCGCGACGTTTTTCATTGGCACTCCCCTTTGCTGCTTTATGTCGCGATATCGCGACATTTTTCTATCACTGTGCTTGGTTGCCACTGCAAGTCACGAAAATGCGACATGTCACGATATCACGATAATTTTTCATGTTTCACTTCCTCATCGCAATAAGTCATGAAAATGCGACATGTCGCGATGTCACGACAATTTTCCCATTACTGCTTTCTTTTGTGGCTCCTAGAGCGAAAATCCAACATGTCGCGATATCGCTATAGTTTTACTCTCTTACTTCCTTTGGCTGTTTTAGCCATGAAAACATGATAGGTCATGAAAATGTGAAATGTCACGATATCACAACATTTTCTTCTATGCTTGCACTTTTCGGATTTGGATTTTGCAAAACTGCAATAGGTCACAAAAATGCGACATGTTGTGATATCGCGACAACTTCTGTGCTTAGCTTTTTTCTGGTATGGATGCCGTGAAAACGTGACAGGTCATGATTTCATGACATGTCGCGATATCGCAACACCTTTTCTTTAGCACAAAATTTGTTAAGTGTCTTTACAATTTGAGCATTCTTTTGCTTGAACAACAACAACAAAAATAATGTGGCAAAAATGCCAACAGAACCCCATGTGACAAAATTGCTCACCCACCTATTATTAAGCAAAATGATAGCACCTCTGCTACTATGATTGTGGTTGGTAGCATACATATGAATACCAGGCCATAACATAGAACAAGTAGATTGTAAATTGAAACCTGTCACTTTGACTTCTTATAAACACACAAAATTTGGATGATCATAGATACTAGAATAGGTAGTGAGCTCATCCCGAACCATGTAATGATGAATACGATCCATCAACCCATGCACATTCTAGGAGAGAAACAACATTAAAAAGATTCAAGTTGCATACCCCCACTGGCCTCAGTCACATTATCCAACAACAAATTGTAGGGGTTATTCTTGAAGGCCTCCATGGTGATGGAGGAAAGAGAAGTTTTTCATCGTTTGTATAAATGAGCAAGTCGCTCACCTCGCAGGGGGCTACGGGATCGTCGTCTTAAATTTTGAGAGAAACTTCCTTTGGCCCCTACCTCATCTGTAGAACCCAAGGGTATAGTGGACCACATCCCTTCATCATGGTCTACAAACTCGACAACCAGAGGAGGAGAGTGAACAAGGGTTGACTCCATAACTGACAACTGCATGGGAGGCTTAGGCTCTAGGGCTTGAGCATATGTGGCCATTATGTGCCCTGTCTTAGCGGGTTTGCTACCTTTCCCTTTATTGCGTGAAACCTTAGTCTATTCACCATATTCTGATGGAGGGTGTGGGGAAGTGGGAGATAATACAACACCAGCTACCAGGGTAGCCGCCTTATCCTTAAATTTTTTAGCCATCAAGGGGTAGTCCTTAATGTGATGGGAGGTTGACTAAAAATGATAACATGTATTAGGGAGGTTGATATACACCACTTGTTTATGAATACGGGTAGAACCAACCTGAATTTTGATATACTCCTTTAGGGTTTTAGCTAGGTCAACCTTGATACACATTCTCCTGCTAGGGTGGACCGACATGAATCGAGAGGGTTCATCACAGAAAAATTCACCAAGGGTGGACACCAAGTTTTTCAGAAAGGGCCATCATGCATTGGGGAGGTTTGGGAGTTCTACCCAAATAGGCACAACCAGGGAAATAGAATTAGAAACCATAAAATCCTAGCTCCACGGCTAGAAAATGAGTAGTGACCTATTAATGTAACTAGGAACCTTATTGAGGACCTTCTGGTCTTGGTCAAGAATACCAAAATGGAAATGAAAAAACCCTTAGAGATATTTTGGACATGGTCGACTTGAATCCCATATGGACGCCAATACTGCTCAATCCAGTTCCTAAGGAAAAGCTCAGGGAGAATTCGACCCAAAAAATACCTATAAGAGTATTGTTTTCAAACCAAGAACATGCCTGATTGAATTCATGCAGAGGAATCACAAATTTAGGTTCATAAATACCTCATGGTACACCTTTAGAACAAATTTCTTGGGTCGTTTGTTAACCTCTGGAGCCATTACTCTCACCATCAACTTCAAACGAAGTTGGGGGAGGAGAAGTCGACATAATAACACCCACGAAGCAAGCACAACACGAAGGCTAGTACAAGCTCCCTGAGAATGAATAGAAACTACCAAAAACCCTAGGACAACATGCAAACCAACATGCATGCAGCCACCAAGGTGCCACAATAAGAGAAACTTAGATTGTGTTACTTTTACTTGATAGACATTTATTTTTTCTTACTTTTTTTTTTAATATTTGAAACCAAGAAGTGGCGCTCAATCCTCACTTGCACTTTGCTTCCTACTTCTTATAATTTATGTTTGTACCTGGCTCACACTTGCTCTCAACTTATACTCAATAATTTTTCAAAATTTTATTTATACATAAAAATAAATAAATATATTATTATTTATTTATGAAATTATTGTCAGTTTATGTTATTTATACAAAAATTAATACATATAAAACTTAGCAATAACACACATGAAAGGTTTGAATTAAATGATTAATCTAAAAAGAATACCTTTTAATTTAAATAGAAGTCATCTATTGAATATAAGCTCAACTTTTTTTTTTTTATATAATATGTTCTAGGATGTTTTGAAGTATATTAGTCTTGTATTTAAAAGAATGAATGTAAAAAGAAAAAAAATCATCTTTTCTTGTTTTAGATATTTAGAGAAATTATAAAAGAGAAGGATTTTTATGAGAAAATTTTAGGTCAAATGGAAGAAAGTCATTTATGGAAGCCCTAATTGAAGGTAAGGATACTCTATCTAGAAGTATGGATGTGTTAATTGGGTAAAAAATGAAGAGCAAATATCCAAGCAACAAATATTACACCAAATTTAATTATAGATGATAAGATAATCAAGCATGATATAATGGTTCTTAAAATTAGAAGTGTAATATGTAAGTTTCACAAATATTGGTCAAATTTTTCAAAGATTCAAAAATGGATTAAATTGAAGTGGGGATTGAATTCAAATTACTCCATGATTTGTCTTCTAAAAGGATTTTGTCCTCATCATTTTCTCCAATTCAATTATCATGGATAAAGTAATGGATGGTAGCCCATGGTTTAGGGGAATATATGGCTTATATCTAAGGCAAGAGAGTGAGAAATTTTCTCTAGAGAGAGAAACTCTTAGAAAGCTTCTAATGTGGATTACGACTTTTGGACTTTCATATCAAGTTATCAACAAAGGAGGTTTTGAAGAAGATTGATAATACTGTAGTGGATTTCATCCATAAGGGACTAACTACTAGAGAGCAAAAGCTTGTTGTATATCCATAAAGATGTATTAACATGGATATTTCAAAGCTTTTTTCAAATTCTAATAAAATTAAAACTAAATCAAGAGAAAAATACCAACAAGTGTATTATGAAAAGTTTACATCTTGATGTCATAAATGTTATTAGACTAGACATATAGTAAGATATTATAAATTGAAAATATATGAGAAAGAAATGGAAGTTTTTGGTCATGAGAAAAATTATAAAATAAAGCAAGGAGATAATATTATAGTAGCTAGATTAAATCAAGGACTTTCTACTCCCAAAAAAGTAGCAAAGAAAGCCCCTCTACATCATTAGATCATGAAGGCCATTAGGTTTCATTCAAATCAACCATTAGAAAAAAAAAAACTAAGAAGGATTCACGAGATAAGAAATTATAATGTGTAAGTTTAGATATAGAAGGAATTAAAGGTGCTAAGAATTGTGGAGATAAATTTTAAAACAAACAATGTAGAAAATGTCAAATTTTAGCTAGTGAATTGTCTTCATTTTTGTTAACAAGTACAAAATCATCTCCTTGCAATAAAATAGAGTTGTATAGAGTTTATCCCTCAGACTTTAGGTTTTCATCTTAATAAAGAAAAAAATTATGGAGGACATTCATGACAACTTAGGGATTTTATGGTGGTATTGGAAAACAAGTTGTATGAATGATAGTCCTTTCACTTTAGGGCTTCCTGTAAACCTATAGATGATAGGTCTTATTATGGAAAGCATAAAAAAATTGAAGAGTTTGATGAGGATGAAAGCGTTGGTGGGAATGGAAAAAATAAAGGAATACCTCCAAATCAAGAACAAAGAGAAAATAAAACTTAGATATTAATTTGGAAACCATAAATAAATATTACATGTTAACAGAGGCTGACAACAAACAAAAATAAAAATTAATGATAAATTTGACATCTTGGAATAATAAGGGTATAATAAGACCCTTCAAAAGAGTTATCAAGAAAATAATATGTTCTTATAGTCTTGAGTTTATTATAATAATTAAGAAACATAAATAAGTAGTAAGAAATATAAGGATGCATTCAAAAATATTTAGATGAAGATGAATTATTTAGCATTTTTTTGCTATAGAATCTTTAGGGGGTATTGTAACAATATGGAATAAAAATAAATAACATGGATAATTGTTAGAAGTAAAAAGTAATTGTGTTTCTCATGTTTAATTTTTTTTGTAGAAAAGAGAAAATCTAGCATTATAAATGTATACGCTTCATCTATAATTACTCTTTATGATAGATGTTGTAAGGGCATTTTATGTTAAATTTAATTAGTAATTCATAATTATGATCTATGTATTCTTGGGGAAGGCTTTAGGACAATCCTATCTCCTTCGAAAAAGAATGGTGGTACTCATAAATAGTCCAAATCAATAAAGAGTAAATGGCATTGAGATGTTATTCTTTAAAGCTTGCAATATATGGGATAATAGACATACTAGACAAACTTATATAGCAAAAAAATGGATAGATATTTATTATCTAATACATGGATGTAAATTGAGCATACAATCTCTTCATACATTTTATTACGAGGAGAGCTACATCATAAACCCATTTTTTTGATATATGATCTATTGAATAATAGTCATCCAAATCCATATTGATTTTAGTCTAAATGGCTCCAAGACCCCAATTTCTTCTAAATGGTTATGTTATGGTGGATGAAGCAAGGCTTTGGCATACAAGTGTTTATTAAAAATATGAAATATATAAAGGTGTAAATGTAAATTTAGAAAGTCAAATATTTTGATAATATATTTAAAATGAAAGAGAAAAATAAATCAATCTCAACAATCTAGAAAATATGGTAGGGGTCAATGGAATTGACCAAGATAGTTATGTATAAGAAAAATAATTACTTTTTAATTATGATAATGTATTACAAAAAAAAAATCAAATTAGGCCCAAAAATCTAGGGAGATATGACTTAAGGAAGGGGATAGAAATACCATTTTTTATAATATAACCAAATCATTTTTTTTTTCACCAAATAAAAAATATTTTAACTCCATATAGAAGAAGTTATTAGGAAGGAAGTAATTAATTATTTTGAAAATATCCTATTAAAAGGTGGGAAAGATAAGGTGGCTAAGTGTATATTTTTGTAAAATATTCCATCAATTGTCACACAAAGAAAATGAATACTTGATAAGAAGGATCCATATAGAATAGCCAGAGGATCTAGATTTCATTTTCCATCCTAAAAAGACATTTGATGTTGATGAATTTCTTACAATTTTCTTTCAAAAAAATTTGAATTTGTTAAAGAGTAATATGGGGGTTATAGTTTTTTTTTTGAGTAATACCTCTTATACACATCCACCATGGGGATTGAACCCGGTCACATCATTGATAATGCAAGTGACGTCCTTGCCGATAGAATATGTGGGTTATAGTTGAAAAGACTAGAAAAAGGAAGCTATAATAAATGATATCAATACCACCTTTATTACATTGGTTCTCAAGAAAGATGAGATAAAATATTTTAATAACTTTTTTCCATTAAACCTTTGTCATGTGATTTATAAGATAATTTTAAACATTATGTCAAGTAGATTGAAAAGCATTATAGATTGTGTTATATTAAAGGAATAAGGTATTTTTGTTGGTAGTAAACAGATTCTTTATGATGTAATCATTGGATAAGAGACCATTCACTTTATTCATTCTATGAAAAACTGGGTGCTTAAAAATTTAGATATAACCAAAGCATATGATAGGATTTTCTAGATTTTTGAATGATATTTTTCTAAAAATTTAGTTTTGATCAAGGTTTTTGTGGATGGATAAGAAATTATCATAGCACTTCAAAATGTTCTAGTTTGATCAATGGATCCCCCACTAGATACTTTGGATTATATTAACATGGCCCACTATCTCCTTATCTCTTCATATTCTTATTGAGGCATTGAGGAGAGATTTATCAAAGGCAAAAATCAAAGTAAAAATAAAAATTATTTAGGTCATAACAAATAGTCCTTTAGAATCTCATCTCTAGCCTATTGATGCTACTTTTCTTTTGGGTCATCCCTCAGCCAATTAGGCCATAGAGTTTAAATAAAAATTCTCATGTTGTGAGAAGATTATCGTATATTTGGTATCCAAGATATTTTATATTAATAGTTGGTTGACATTACAAAATCCAAGATATTTTATATTAATGCTACCCTATATTTACAATGGATTATTGTGGAGATTATCAACACTTCTAGGTATATCTTTGTCTACCAAATAAAATAAGAAGAAGCTATGAGAATTAATTTTAGATAGAATGAAATATTATTTGGTATATTGAAAATCTAAGTTCTTAACCATGGATGAAAGGCTACAATTTATAAGGTCTACATTGCAATCTCCTCTCTATAAGTTGTCAATTTCAATATTTCGGACACAGTGTTCAAACTTGATAAAATTCAAACATAATGTATTTTGAAAGTATTGTAAATAAATTAAGTTTTCTCTCTATAAGTATGATAGGTTTCCAAAAGAAAGAATATTAGAGAGGCAGGGTTGCAAAATTGCAGATTTATGAATTCAAAATTAGGGAAAACTTGGTTGGATAAAAATACAAATATCAAGAGAAGAGTTAGCTAAAAGTATTAAAAATATATATAGGTTATGTTGATGTAATAAAATTATTTTTAAAAGTTCTATAGTTGTAACTTGAATAGTCATAAGTGATGAGTAACTGAAATGATAAATAAACATTATTATTTTTGCTTTGAAACCCTTATTTTTTTATATCCAATGATGAATTGATCCCTTATTTTGCTCAAAATGACAATCAATTTTGTATTGTATATGAATTAATATAATTTAATAGTTTTTGCTAAATTATGAATGTTTTGTTGCTTGGTATTTCTTACAATATCATGTTTGATGATACTAACTATTTCACCCTAAGTGAGCCCATATTCTTGTATGTTTTAGATGTCTAGATTCACTATGGGAAAGAAAATAAGATGTTGCAGCCATACTCCCAGTCACCTTGTCAAACTATGGGAACCTAAACTGGTAAACTATAGAAAAATGTACCTTGTAATTGCATTGGAAAATCACCTCATAACTTTTAGATAAATGGATCTACATGCATCATCTACATGGGAAAAAATGCATGTTCTAACCTATTGGTTGATAAATGAGAAACACAGTATTGAACCCTCAAACTAAACAAACTATCTCCCACAAAAAAATGAAGTTGTTTTAATAATAAACAAAAGGTGCTAGTTGGAATTTGTTTTAGAAAATTCTTCTATTCTTTTGTATCTACCTAGAAACCTGAGATTAGAATGGGGGATATTTAAATTATAGGAAAACCAGAAAATATTTTATATTTTTGTTTTGTACTTTTTTTTCTATAGTGGATTATAGCCATGGAAGTTTCAACTATACCCTTGAGAGCTAGTAAATTATAGGAAAACCAGAAAATATTTTATATTTTTATTTTTTACTTTTTTTCTATAGTGGATTATAGTCGTGGAAGTTTCAACTATACCCTTGAGAGCTAGTAAATAGTTCAGGGAAAATTTGTGATTTTATTTAATCCTATACATAGTTTAGAGTTAGAGTGAGAGAAGAGAAAAAGATAATGTTAGAGCTAGATGGAATTATCTAGAGTATAGTTTTGGAGTATAATAGAAGACACATTTTATTTTATTTTATTCACTTAGTTAATGAAAGCATAACTACACATTAATTAATTTCTAAGTGTGTAACTCTTTTATTTCCCACCATGGGGAAATTTGTCTATCCTTGAATTTGGGCCCACTATAAATATGTCATTTGTGAGAACCTATGTGAGCATTATTTTATGTTTTTTCATGCAATAGTTAGATGTCGTTCCATGTTTTCAATAAATAATTTTAATTTTATTCTTTCTATTTCTTTGTATTTAATTGTTAATTGTTAGTGATTTCTAGTTACGCATTCCTATTCTAGTATAATTTAATTTTTTTTTTAATATTTTCAATCCTATACTTTATCCTATTTTATTTTTTCCATGTAGTTCTTAATTCAACACTTAATTATAAATAATATATGTATACATCCTCTTCCTACATATTCCCTTAGTATGAGCAAAAATGAAGAATAACTCATGGAATACATGGAGTTGACCTATAGGAGCATATAGCTTAGGACCTCTAACAAGTTTTCTAGTCATATATATAATGCCTACTGCCTCACAATTGTACCTACTTGTATTGACATACTTAGCATTTGTCACTTTTGGTGTTGTTACTAGGAAGGTGCTAAAGATTACAACTCTTTTAGATTTTTTCTTCTTTTTTCACATTACAAGGATAACTTGGATTGAAGACCAATATTGAACCGGACAATTTTTTGTAAAGTGAATTTTTTTTTTTAACTACATCACAACCCATCTAATGTTGTATGTCTTAACCCAAGGATGACAAAGGAAGTTTTTTTCCAAATAATACAAAGACCAGTGTCAAACAAGGAGATAAGAAGGAACCTGGTTCATCTAGACAATCAAACTAGAAGAAGAAAATCAATGAGGTACCATAGCAACCCAAATAAACTTAGGTTAAAATAAAAATTTCACATATTCTCTAGGATTATTTGAAGGATATTTGTTTGGATTTAGGGCCAATATTGAATTCTCACTTGTAGGTGATGTTCCTCCTATATTTTATGATTATTTCATAGTCCAAGAGTTGGGAGGATCCTTTGAAAGAAATTCACTTCTTGAATTTACTCAATAATTGATTGAGGAAGATCATTTATTAGTCAACATCTACTAGACAGTGTGGGCTATGTAAATTTCAACAAAAATGGTAGAGGAAATAAAAACTATGGTAATATTTGAGTTTCCAATTCAATAATCTTAAGATAATATCTAAATGAAGAATATATTGCTATCTATACTCTTCAACTTTCATGGTTTAACTATGAAATATCTAGATATATTTCTCTTTGAATTTGACATGTCGTTTAGAATTTATGACTACAATATAAATTTACAAAAGCTCAAATTATTTTTTCCATGCTCAAGGATGTAGCTTTACACTAGTTCATGATGTTGGGTAATAGAAAAATCAATACATGGTAAACCATAAGGATAGAATTTATATGTAAATAACAGGTTTACTACAAAGCTATGGAATCCCAAGATGAAGTCCTCTAAAATATTCAAAGAGAAGAATAGACCTTAGAAGACTACATTGAGATATTCGTATAGACACCCAATTTTGTGTACTCGGATTAACCATAATTCCAACTAGACATCCTTTCAACTAGCCAAACTAGTCTGATCAACATTTTATCCAAGTTTAGAGTAATTTTTGCTCAATAGCTAAACCAATAGTGACAAATGAATTAATTGGTAGTGAATTCACTATTAGGGGTAGCAAAAATCTAAAATTGGTAAATTCACTATTAGGGTTAAGGAATTCACTGGCAGTGAATTCTTTACCCCTAATAGTGAATTCACCAATTTTGAACTTTCAGTAAAATCTAAATTTTTTTGCCCTATTTTGACTTTTAACAATCATGGCAAATTTTTTGCCATGAATTTATCATAGTTTTTTTTACCCACCATGTTCCAAATCTAATAAAATATGTCCTTCCTATGTCATCTTCCATTAATGAGCTAAATCCCAAGAAATTTTATCTACAACCTCTATAGTAGATTTCAAATCCAATATTTCTATTTTCATGATCTTCCATATTTTTCCCCTTAGATCACAATTTCAAAATATTACCTTCCTTCATATTATCTTAATTCATTGTATTTTCCCTCTCCTAAGGCCATGAATGTCTATAAATTTAGGTCTTGGGATAACCCTCCCAAGAAATTTTAAAAGTAACTAAACTCTATCAAAAAAATTCTAGAAATCTACACTCGAGTAATATTCATAATACTTTGATGATCCTTCCACAAGTAAAGGAGGAGGACAACTTGCTATTGTTGGATTGTGCATTTCTCCTCTTTCACTTTGTTTGTTTGGTTCATTGGATAGGCTTTTGATTTAGTTTTCAACTATTTTTGTCATATTTTTTATAGCAATCAAGGTATTCTCCTTTCTAGAGGTTCCTTCACCTGCATCTAACCATACCTCTATAGATTTCATGATCTATATACTTGATTTTCTCACAAAAGTGAAATCATTACTAGCTTGCTCATAGACGGTGTTTTTGCCATTAGAGAATGTAATATAGTGCTTAGCTATTTATGTAGTATTTTGTGCAATATATTAGGGTATTATCCTTCCTAGAAATGTCTTGCACCCATACCTAACCATATCCCTAGATATTTCATGCTTTTTTTAATTTCATTTCTCAAAAAATTAAAATCATTGTCGGTATGCTCATAGGAAACATTTTCACCATTAAAGCGATTAATCTAGTTTTTAGTCATTTATGTCATATTTTTGCAACATACTAGTGTACTCCTCTCTTGAGGAGTACCTCGCATTCATATTTCATAATATATATAAACATAGCACTCTATTTTATTATTCATAAAAGTGAAATCATTGTCAGATTACTTATAGATGGTGCTTTTGCTAATGGAGCACTTATCAATGGTTTTATCATTTTATGTTTTTTTTCAAAATAACAAGGATTTGACCAACCGTAGCAATGAAATATTTGTCTTCCTTAGACAAAGAAAACCCCTTAACAATAATCTTGTTTTTCAATCTATTTTGCAACACTTTATGAAATCACTGGAAGGTGCATACAAGTAGTGAATTCGTAGGTAGCAAATTTGCAGGACTGGCAGTGAGTTCACCATAAAGGGTAAAATTGTGAGTTTTCTTATCCCTAAACCTTGGATTTTAGTTTTTGTAACCTTGATTGCTAGTTGATTTATATATTTGATTCATTTTCCCTTATCCTTCACTATCTTTCTTTGTTTCTTCCTTTGTTTTATAGGTTTTATTGGAATCAATGGTGGCTTAGTTCTAGGTAACATTTTGGCATACAATAAATTTGTGTTTGGGAAGTGAATTTGCAATTAGGGGCACAAATTAGGTGTTTTTGTTCCTAAACCTGTATTTTTTATTTTACAACTTAGAATTTGTTTGTTGATTGTAGTAATTAGTCTTTGTTTATGGTTTTATTAGCAATTTAATAAAAGAGAAAAGTTTAAATTTAGCTTAGCTATTTTGTTGTCTAAACCTTAGACAAGAAAATTGAAGTGCATATAGTTGCATTAGGATAGCCTTTGTTTGATGCATATCTTTCTTGAACCCTTTCCTTGAAAGAAAAAAAAAATTATTTTTTTGTATCATACAAATTGAAATATCATATAGTATATAATTTTCTTCTTGCATAATTGCTTGGTTGAATCTTTTTAATTTCAAATTAGGTTTAATACATTTTAGAATCTCACTAGGATAACTTTTGTTCTCCTTAGGAAAATAGATGTTTGTTAAACATACACATTAAACTTATTCAAGATCCCATTTAACACATATAACTTAACATATTGAGGTAAGTGGGTGTTTAGGTTCCTTACATTATTGATGAAAATCCTAAATCAAACAATTTTGTGCCTTTAAATAGGTTGCTCTGTATATAAATCAGCCAATTTTATCCCTTTAAATAGGTCGTTATGTATACAAATAAAATAATTGTGTGCCTTTAATTAGGTTGCTTTGTATATAAATCAAACAAATGTGTGCCTTTAAACAAGTTGCTCTATATAAAAATCAAACAATTTTGTGACATTAAATAGGTCACTCTGTACATAAATCAAGCAATTTTGTGCTTTAAATAAGTCACTCTATATAAATCATTATTTATTTTATTTTTTCATATTTTGTTTTTTATTTCTAGTCATTTTCATTTTTGTCACCTCCAATCATGTCAATATGCTCTCAACATGTCATCTTCAAATTTTTCATATATCACTTTACTTCAATCATTTATCTATCCAATTGATCATCAACCTTTACTATTTATCCCTATGGTTGCATTGACACATTCCCTTCATCCCAAACTTATCACACATCATGTTTTATTAGCATATCAAATTTTGGGTGCTTGGCCCCCATTTACACCTTTAAAATCTATCCCACTCAAAGCAATTCATCAAAATCATCATCCATCAAGCCTACTTAACTATGCATAAGTCCAAAACAAATCAACTCCTAAAAATTTACTAATTAAATCAATTAATTCATTTGGAATCAATTAATTGAGATTTCCGTAGTCATCCACATAATTAATTAAACTTTCCTATTATATTGGAACCATTAAACCGAATTAATTGGCCAAATTGATATTTATATTTAAATTATTAATTAACTAGCTTAGATATATAAAATATATATATCTATAAATGTCGAGAGTTATCAATCTCGAGGTGCCTATCTCTCTCGACATATAACTTTCTTAATTTTGGCTTTTTTAATAAAATATTAATATTTTTTACGGCGTGGCTAACCTTCCTAGTTGCCATTGTAGGATGCCTATCGGCATAATTATTTCATCAATTAATTTAATTAAGTTACTTGACATCATTTTTTTAATGAGTTTACACAGGTTTTTATGAGGGGTCTCAGTCCCCTCATACTGAGTGGGGTTTGAACCTTAGACCTCTCAAAGGGATGCCAAAGCCCTTACTACTGTAATAAGCTTGCAGCTTTAGTTTCTTGACATCATTGAATCAATTTAATATATTAGTTTATCAAATTAACCAATTTACTCAAATTTTTAAATCAAGGCATTAATTATTTATATCAAATTAACTAATTATTTAAGTTATCTAGAACTATTAAATCAAATCAATTCATTAGTTAGAAAAGTCCCTTCCTTTGTATTGGCTTGTCATTGTTGTTAATTAACTATTTATGAAAGTGATTCTAAACTTAATTAGAGAAAGATGATGAAAGAAAGTGGAAAAATTATTTTTTGTAAGAATTTTAGATTTGAAATTGCTCTCTACCTACCCATGGTTGCATGCAAGGGTCCTTCCAGAGCCCGCTCTCTTCTCTCTTCTTCCAAACAGTCCTTTGTAGACACAATGAGGGAGAGACAAGAAGCTAAGGATGACTTTTTGGGAAGTGTTGCCTTAAAATCCAACTTCTTTACTACTACCAAGAAGCCAATGGATAAATATTTCTAATCTAGAGTTAATGGTTATCTTATCCAATTTGGCCACCATCCCAAGCTTTCTATTGAACAAATTTTGATGGACAAAAATATTTTAAATAGGAGTAATGATGATCTAATCTATAATTTTATTAGCATGAGACCATCTCTAGGGTTTATAACCTCTTGGATTAAAAATAATTGGTATCCTTTAAGGGATATTTCAATATGTCTCATTAGTAAAGGATACTATATAGTGAGTTTCTCTTCAAAAGCAAATAGGGAGAATGTTTTTAAATTAGGGAAGAGAAGCTATGAAGCATCGTATTTTTATGTAGCCCTAGAAGCTAAACTTTAATACATGAATAGAACCCATTGCAGTGGTTTTTTAGTTTGATTATATGTTCTACCAATGGAATATTGGTGTGAACTAGTTTTTTAGAGATTGGGAAATTTATTAGGATGCTATTTGGGAGTAGCCAAAGATACAATGATGGGAGCTTCAATGATTTATGCTTGAATTTATGTTGACATGGATCTTAATAACCTGTAGCTAGGTGAAATAGAAATATATATGGGGTATTTAACCTGGGTTTAGCAAGTAGACTATGAAGCAATCCCCTTTCAATGTATAATTTATCATAAGCATGGACAAATTCACCCCCCATATTGGACGATCATAAATTTGGCGAGGCTAAGAGCAAAAGCCAAACAAAAGAAGAAAGAGAAGCTCAAATTTACACTTAGAAATTTTGAGTGACTTCTTAGGGATCTAAGGGGAAAATGACCCATTTAGGTGGGTCAAAATTCCATGTTTACATTTTTCTCCCTCTTTGATGCATTTATGGATTATTAAATGCATCAAAGTTGTAGATACTTTCGATTTAAAAATGAAAAACATAAAAAGGGATAGTAGGTTTAGGTAGGGGTATGGTGCAAAAATAGTGTAATTTCAATCACTTTGAAATTTTGTATGCTTTATAGGGCAATGATGATATCAATGCCCTTAAGGCTAGGGTGCCCCCTCGAGTTTTAGATGGAATGCAAAATTCCTAAAGAAACTTGAAATGACACTATTAGAAATTTTGAGTTAGTTGTGTTATCATTGATGTCAAGAGTCAGTGTTAGAAATCAGTATAGGACTTGGCAGAAGAATGGTTAAAATATTTATATTTTAATTCCAAGAGATTTGATCTAAGAGCTCCAATTGCTCGGTCAAAATGATGGTAAAATACCCTGAAGAAAAGGCCTAAAGGAAATAATATTATAATACTTATTATTATAATATTAAAGGTGGTCAGAAAATGCCAAGGGCAAAAGAGGAAATCACCTAGGTCCAATGGAAATAATATTATAATATTTCATTATAATATTAAAATTTTAATTATGCCCAAGGGAGTTTATAAATAATTTATAATATTTATATTATAAATTTATTTATAAAATAATATTATTTATAACCCAAAGTTGGGTTGGGCACCAAAACAATTTAATTTTATATCTCCACCAACGTGGGAGAGAGGGAGGCATATGGTATAAATACCATAGCCTTTCCCCAAAGGAAAGTAAGTCTCCAAAAATTCAAGCACACGCAAATTAAGAGGGAATGCAACATAATTTTGTGAGATTAAACAAGTTCTAGAGTGAACTTAAGGATAGATTTGCGTGAGCTTTTGTGGAAGCTTACAATAAGGTTTGAGGCAAGTCTTGGTGAATATTTGTTGAGTAGACTAGACAAGTTCTGGTGAGGACTTGTTGAGCAAATTTGAGGTAAGTCTTGGTGAAGATTTTTTGAGCAGATTGAACAAGTTGTAGTGAGGACTTGTTGAGTAGATTTGAGGTAAATATTGGTGAAGACTTGAGAGCAGTTTGAGCAAGTTATAGAGAGGACTTGTGGAAAAATTGAGGTAAGTCTTTGAGAATACTTGAGATCA
Source organism: Wollemia nobilis (assembly GCA_028583015.1). Lineage (NCBI taxonomy): Eukaryota > Viridiplantae > Streptophyta > Pinopsida > Araucariales > Araucariaceae > Wollemia > Wollemia nobilis. The sequence goes on along the minus strand of JAQPPZ010000689.1, from coordinate 3,482,662 downwards.
GAGTTGATTGATTGATTTATTCAAACCTTGAGTTAAGATTTGGGACAGATCTAGCAGAGTTGATTTGTGATTGGATAAAGATTTGTGTTAAGGCTTGAGGACAGATTTGAGGATATATTTTGGTGTAGATTTGAGGATAGGTTTGTGCCAGACCAGAATAGAGATTGAGAAAATTTGTGCTAGATCGAAGGACTATGTTTAGTGAATATTTGAAGATAGAGATTGAGAAAATTTGTGCTAGACCAAAGGACTGTGTTTAGTGTAGATTTGAGATAGATATTGATTATATTTGTGCTAGACTGGAGGACTATGTTTAGTGCAGATTTGAAACAAATATTGAGAATATTTGTGCTAGATCGAAGGACTGTGTTTAGTGCAGATTTGAGATAGAGTTGAGAGTAAGCTTTGTAGGTGACGGAGAAGAGGACAATAGTCTCCAATGGATAGAGATCCATTAGCCAAGGTATTGAGGACAAATATCTTCTGAATGAGAACATATTATTCAGTGGATAGATATCCACAAGCTGGTGCAATAGAGGTAGTAGTCTTCTAGAGGACCACTAGCTAGAGAAGAGGAGGAGTTCTCCTGTGGATAGAGATCCACGAACCAACTGAGGGGTTGGTCTCCTATGGATAAATATCCATAAACTTCATTAGGGGATTGGTGTCTCCTTTGGACAAAGGTCCATAAATATTGTAATAGGGAAAGGATTCCCAAGATATTTGTTGAGAATATTTTAGTGAAATATTTTCTCTGTGGAGTAGCCCACATTGGGTGAACCACGTTAAATTGGTGTCTCTATTATATGTGGTGATTTGTGCATTGCTTTGATTATTGTTGTTGATATTGCCATTGATATATTACATAATATTGTTTGGGAAAGAAAAGTAAAAAATGGTCTTATACTATTCACCCCCTTCTCAGTATAAGCTTGTGTTCTTTAGACACATGCAAAAGAATAGAGACGCAAAAAAAATAGAAAATAAGCAAAAAAAGAGAGAGGAAAAGAGGGATAAATGGGAGGGAGGGTGACACTAAAATTCATTTTCACTATGCAAAGAGGATAGAAAGAGCTCTGGAGAAAAGATAAAATTATGCTTTCTACACACTGTTCAATCATTGTGAGAGGTGAGGTCGTCACAACAATAGAGTGAGCACAATTATGGACTAAAAACAAACTTTAGACTAGGTTTGATTAAAAATTTTATGCATTTATTTAAAAAATTTAATTTTTTTGAAAGAATTCATCACATAAACCTTGACACAAATTTGGGGGTTGACCATCAATTTAGTTAAAATTCTACAATGATCGAATTCGTGCTCTAAAAGAATGGGGCACTAATTCATAGAAGAAATAAGTGAGAGAGAGAAATAAAGAAAGAAGAGAGAGGAAGATAGAAGAAAAAAATAATGTTGATTTATTTTTAGCTTTTAATTAATTTTTGTGATGATTTTTTTTTTTTAAACTTGTATTAAAACAAAGAGCAAGTACAAGAGGGAGCAAAAACATCCCTACCAAGAACCCAGAGACAAAAGACCTCAGCAAAGAGCGAGAGGGCAGCACAAACCAACACTAAGCACTAGAGAAAAACAAGGCGCGATATCGCGACAAGTCACGAAATCGTGACAGACAAGCCGGCCGAGGTCACAACCGCACAACCGGTCGCAAAATCGCGACATGTCACGAAATCACGACGGCCAAAGCCAGCAGCCCCCGACCGCAAAAGATGTCGCGATATCACGACGGAACCATCACAAAGCAGTCAGTCCACAGAATTGTCGCGATATCGCGACGCATCTTCCAATTGCCACCTTTGCGCCAGAAGTGTCACGATTTGGCAACATGTCACGATTTCGCGACATGTCACAAAATCGCGACGGCCAAAGCTAGCAGCCCCCGACCATGAAAGATGTCGTGATATCACGACAGAAAAATCACAAAGTAGTCATTCCTCAGAATTGTCATGATATCGTGACACATTTTCCAGTTGCCACATTTGCACCAAAAGTGTCGCGATTTCGCGACATGTCGCAAAATCGCGACGGCCAAGTCCAGCTGCTCCCACCACGAAAGATGTCACGATATCGCGACGGAAACATCACAAAGCAGTCAGTCCTCAGAATTGTTGCGATATCACGACGCATTTTCCAATTGCCACCATTGCGCCAGAAGTGTCATGAAATCACGACAAGAAGACCCTTCTGCATCCAAACCTCCCAAGTGTCACGAAAACGCGACAGGTTGACCACTCGGTGACCAATCATCATAAAAGTCACAAAATCGTGACTGTTGTCTTCTGTGTTGCCCCTACAGCCAAAGCGACATGAAAATGAAGCAACTTCGAGCCAATGGTCCCAGCGACATAACATGGCACGAAAAAGAGACATCTTCCACCCGTTAGTCGCGACCACACAACCGGTCGTGAAATCGTGATAGAAACTAGCCAAAGAACGTGACATCTTGGAATGTCGCAATATCGCGACAGGAAGTCTCCAAAGGCCGTGGCGAAGAAACCTGTCACGATATCACGATAGGTTGCCACCGAGGGTCGCGACAACACAGCAGGTCACGAAAATGCGACGAAAAACTCCCTTGACACAGAATTTTCTCATTTGCTCAAAAATTTTGCAAGACCTTGTCTAATCACAACATCTTCCACAGGCATGTTACTGTGCAGCTGAACTCCAACCTCCTTTTCCGCACCCAACTTGGCAAGGAAATCGGCCACCGAATTTGAATCCCTATTCACATGGATAGGGATCACATCCTCTAATTCCCTCCAAAGGACCTTGATTTGAGAGACTAAGATCTGAATCTTCCACGCTTTCAAAGCAAAATTTCTCATACAATCAAGAGCGCCAACCAAAATTTGAGAATCAGTCTCAAGGATTATCTTTCTGTATCCCTGAGTGACAGCCCAGAAAGAAGCAACTTTGATGGCAAAAGCTTCGGCTTCATTATTGGTGGCTCTTCCCAGGCCCTGCAGTTCCCAATAAAGCACAGTTCCAGTATGATCACGGCACACAACATCGATTCCAACATTGCCCGGATTGCCCTTTACAGCTCCGTCCGTGTTAATTTTAATCCAGCCAACCGGGGGGGTTTCCAACTAACCATGTTTTCTCTAACTTGAGCAACAACTCTCTCTTCCTATGGACCCAACTCAACCAGAATATCTTCTTCAGCATGTAAGGCAACCGTCTCAGTGACTTTGCTCCAGATAACCTGCCAAATTCCATCAAGGGAGGAGAAGGTCTCTCTGAAGATTCAACTGTTTCTTTCCAGCCACACTTGCCACCAGATGAAGAAGAGACCAAGCTCCCACCCCAATCGAAGGGCTTTTGATTTAAATCTAGCTTTCTTCCATCTTTGCCAGATATTATTTCGAGTCAGAGCACCATTACCCTGGAGTTTAAAATGAGAGAACCATCGATTCCAGATATGACCTGTGAAAGAACACTCGAACATCAAATGGTCAGCAGTCTCTTCATGCTTACGACACAAAATACACTGAGAAGGACCAATAATTCCTCTGCTTCTGAGGTTATCATAGGTGAGGATGCCATTATGCATAAACTGCCAGACAAAGAAGTTCACTTTCGGCCAGCACTTGGAATGCCAAATTTTCTTCCAGTCATGAATCAAAAATAAATGCGGGGGAGGCTCTGGGAGAAGCTGATCATAACCAGCCTTCACAGTGTAAATTCCAAGATTCCCATGGCCCCAAGCTAACTCGTCTTCTTCATCTCTGCCCGTGAGAAATCTTGCTGTCAAGATGTTGGTCAGAGTGGTTGCCAGCTCCGGAGGGATAGTGACAGGCCACTCCTCAAGTCGCTTAAATTTCTTGAATTTATACTCACCCAATTGACTAGTGATGAAATAGTTCTCAATAGTGACCCAGCCCTTGGATTCTATGGCAGTTTTAATTGGAAGCAGTTCAGGATACTCCGCAATGATGGGTGGAAACTGGTCCCATGAGTCAGTCCAGAAACGTGCTTTCTCCCCTCTTCCCACTTTCCAGAACAATTGATCTTTAATTACTTGAGAGCCCAACTTGAGAGCTTGCCAAACTAGGGAACCATTACCATCCAGAGGGAAACGAAAAACTTCAAAGGGGTGGACGTTACCCAAATATTTGCTGGTCAAGATTCTACTGAATAAAGATGATGGCTGGGAGATCCATCTCCAATACAATTTACCTGCTAGGGCTTTGTTGTTGAGTTTAGAGCTTCTCAAACCCAGCCCTCCTTTTTCTTTGGGCTGAGTAACTTTATCCCAGCCAACCAAGGCCCATTTCCTCCCACCTTTTGCTCCTTCCCATAAGAATCGGCTAGCCAGTTTTTCCAACTCTTTCCAAATAGAAAGAGGAGCAGCCAAGATTGAAAATTTATAGATAGGCATGGCCTGAATTACTGACTGTAAGAAAGTTAAACGACCACTATAGCTTAACCATTTGTGAGACCAATGGTTCATTCTATCTTTGATTCCATCTAGAAGATCTTTCCAAATATCATTTTTCAATTTCTTGAAGTGCAAAGGAACCCCCAAATAGACTATAGGAAGAGATGATCTAGTGAAGCCCAAAATCTCTATAATTCTGTCCTGCATCCGTTGGTCAAGGTTGAAAAAGACGACTTTAGATTTGTTGTCATTGATAACTTGATTGGAGGCCCTAAGGTAAACAGAAAGAGAGTCTCTGATTCCCCTAGCTTCCCTGAGACTAGCCACTCCAACCAATCCAGTGTCATCCACAAATTGTAAATGAGTCAAGACTTCATCACCGACCTTAATACCTGTTATCAGGCCTTGAAGTCTTCTTCTCAAGAAGAGTCGACCTAATCCTTCAGCTAAGATAAGGAATAGATAGGGTGAGCAAGGTTCCCCTTGTCGGAGACCATGAGAGGCTCCAAAGGGAGGCGAGGGAATCCCCTTGATGAGAACCGAATAAGAAGGCGTGGAAACACAGCTCATAACCCAGTCTATCCATTCCTGGGAAAATCCAAAGGCAGCCAACATCCTTGACAGGAAACCCCACTCCACTTGATCGTAAGCCTTAGACATATCCAGTTTGATGAACATTCCTTTGTTACCAGAGTTTTGCATTGAATGAATAGCAAAACTCTGAACTCCTTCCTCCCCCTTTGGAATTAATGTGATAAAGGTATGATTTAGAGCCTTGAGCATTCTCTTATTAGATCTGGAATCCTCAATAATAGTCGAAACATATTCCTCCAAGGTATCCCAAAAGGCCTAAAAAAATTCAATAAGAAAACCATCTGGACCGGGAGATTTGCCTGTGCTCATTCCAAAAACCACAGTTTTCAATTCATCACGATCAATAGGTCTGAGGAGAGCCTGATTTTCTGCTGGAGTGATAATAGGGGGAATAACATCAAGAACTTCATTTTGAGCCCCCACATCTTGGTCCCTATTTTCTGCAAAAATCTTGGAGAAGTAATCCACAGAGTGGGAGTGCATGCCTGGAAGAGTATCAAAGGAGTGACCATTCTCATCTTTTAAAACTGCCATATTATTCATCTGTCTTCTAGCACATGCTGAACGATGAAAAAATTTTGTATTTCTATCTCCTTCCAATAGCCAAGAATTTCTAGCCCGCTGCTTCCAGTAAATTTCCTCGTGGTTATCAATGTCCTCAACAGCTTTGCGCAAGGCATCATCTTCAGTTTTAAGCTATTTAGAAATTAAACCTTCCCTGAATTTTTTTTGCACCTCCTCCCAGTGGGCCAACAAGGGGGCTCTTTGCAGCTGGAAATCCGATTTATTGGTGTGCCTCCACTGTTTCAATTTAAATTTGACAAAAAGAAGTTGTTTGTGAAATTTAAACATTGTTGTCCCAAAAGGTGGATGACCTTATTCCCACCATTGTAGAATTACCTCATGAAGGTCCTCCTTCTGAAGCCAGAAATTCTCGAATCTAAACGGTTTGTGGAACTGCCCTGTCAGAGTCCCACCCTTCAGCATGATGGGAGAGTGATCGGAAATAGGACCGTCCAAAATCTGTAATTGCACATTCCACTTAACAAAAGCCTCCTCTGAGACCAGAAAGTGATCCAACTTTACCTTACAATAGTGTGGTTCCCTCCGTTTGTTAGTCCAAGTGAAAAAATTTCCAGGACCTTGGACATCAACTAAGTGAAAAGCCTAAACCTGGGCAATCAGAAGCCGGTCCCCTGGGTCCAAAATAGGGGAACCACCTTCCTGATCCCGAGCAGATAATTTGGCATTAAAATCTCCAGCAATGATCCAGTCAAAAGCTTGTCTTGAGGACCTCATGTTGTGAACTGCTTTCCATTGAAGCCTCTGGCCATCATGGCTTTGAGCCCCATAAAAATTTGTAATTAAAACTTGCTCAGCTGTGACATTATTCCTAAAAAGAGATGTGATAACACCCCTCCAAGCTATATGTTCTAAAGTAGACCATTCTAGGGGGTTCCAAAAAGTAACAATTCCTCCTGAGGCACCTTTAGCTGCCACATCCATATATCCAGCTCCCCTCCATATTTTACTAACTTTTCTACACATAATATCTAAAGATATTTTTGTCCCCTGGATGAGCAAAAATTCTGTTTTACCCTTCCCTATGAGTCTTTGAACAGCAGATTGATGGGTTCTCTGTTTAAACCCCTAACATTCCAAGATTGAATAATCATTGGAAACCTTGAGAGCAATAAGAGTCAATTGTTCTCACTGATCCATCAGTGACCAGCTTGTCTCCTTGCAATGCTATTAGGTCCTTATTAGACTTCTTGCCTGCACCTTGAGAATTTTTATTCTTGGACCGTTTTTCCACCTGGGTAATCCCCAGGGCTGGCCTTTCTCTATTCTTTTTTGCACTTCCCATGATGACATCCTTAATAACTGCTGAGGAGTGGATTACCAATGCCCCTGGGTTCTCTGGCTGTAAAATCTTAGAGGGTTCAAACACCTGCTCTCGGGCAGGAGTTGAAGAGGGAGAAGCATGAGAGTGGATGTTAATATCCTCAGTGTTCCCATCCACTCCTTCCATGACTTGGTCTTCCTGATCCACCAGGGATTTAAATATTTCATACCGGTTGGTTGGCTTGAGTGGAGCTTGGTCCTTGCCATTTCTCTTTTTCTCCTTCGTTTCTACTGTTCAAATCCATATTTCTGGGCTTCAGAACCTTGGGGGGAGTTTTGTGATTCTTTGACCGGGGTGAACTTACCCTCTCTGGGTCGATTTGAGATTCCTAGCGGGGCCTCCACTTTTGTGCTCAAGGTATTCGAATAGAACCTAGCCAAACGGCCATGCTTATGGCAGACCCTACATATAAAAGGTAGGGCTTTGTAGTCTAACTGCTGTATCCAGGATTGACCTGCTAACTCCAGTTCCACCTCAGCTGGTAGTGGCTGGATGATATCCATTTCAACATAGATTCTAGCAAAGACAGCAGTGTTTCCCTCTATGGTATCTTTGGAAACTCCCAAAAATCTACCTAGAGAGTTACCAATCATCTCAAGAATCTGCTCGCCCCAAAACTCCATCGGGAGAGCGTACAGCCGGATCCACACTGGAACAGCCGTGGGCTCAATGCGAGGATCGAAACCCACTCTCCATGGTTGGACAAATAACCCTGCCGGGCCATGGGTCCTCTTCTCTGATTCAAATGCTCTGTTTCTATCTACTAAAGAAGAGAAACTAATAATGAAATACTCGTTGCTTATAGGCCATAAGGAGTACTCACAGATAGGTTCCCAGTTCTGTCTAACCTAGGTGTGCAGAAAGTGCAGAGTGGGTCGGATACCCATGAATTTGTAGATCAAGTCATGGTTAGCATGGTAGGTGATCGTATCCTCAACCATCTTTGGTTCTATGACTATCTTAGGTCTGGAAGCAGATTGCGGGAGGCATCCATTAACTCTGTTTGCAGAAGAACCCTTGCCAGCATTCTTGAGAAGCGCTTGGTAAGCACCCCGCTGGGATTCATCGGAAGAAGATGCAAAATTTTCTTTTAGAATCTCGGCATAAGAGCTCTTCTTCCCGTCTAGAGAACCTGGAGGAGACCCCATAGGGCCCTCCCGGGGAAACGGACGAGCCTTCAGAGGGGAACGATGTCAAACCGACAGAGACCCAGGTAGAAGCCGCTTGCCAGAACCCTAGAGCTTCGGCCTCCGACAGTTCAGAATATTTCCCGCCAAATCGCCAGAGCTCGTAGTTTTTCAATCTGTAGGACTCCTGTTTAATTTTTGTGATGATTAGTTTTTAGTTTTGAATTAATTAATTTTATGATGATTTTGAAACTTATGAAAATTTTATTAATGTTGTTTTTGTAGCATGATGTACTCAATAATAGAGAGTGATGACTGAACATCTTATAGAAGGCTATGAGGTAGCTCATGCTAGTAGACAAAAATAGCTTACAAGCAATGGGACTACTACATCTAGTAGAAATGCCTTGGATGGAGGCTGATAAAGCACTACTAATGATGCTCAATGAGAGGTGGTATTTAGTTTTTTCCACCTTTTTGCTACCCATAGGGGAGATGACCATAAAACTAGAGGATACATGGCATTTCTTAAGAATCCCTATTAGGGTGAGGATGATTTACAGGGTATAGGTACCTCAGGTGATATTATAAAGACTATCGAAAGATCCAACACATGAGATTCGATAGAGCAAATTACATGTCAATGATATGACATAGTGATATGGAGTTAGGGCACTAACTATTATACTCTATGGGGTGGTTTTTGGGCTATTGGTGTACCATACAAGTAGGCAAAATATACCATGGGTACTAGTGGAGGTAATGGAAGACATGTAGGACTAGCAGTTGTGGTTCACATGGGGTCCATACGTACTAGCTCGCTTGTATAGGAAATTATACAATATCGTGCATACGCAACAAACAAGGATAGTCTACATGAAATTGCTCCATGTATGATACTGAGAATATATGACCATCTGTAGACCACATGTACTACTAGGGCCACTACCTAACCTAGAGCAACCAACAACATATAGATGGGATTGACACTTAGAGCATGTCTAGAGGACTTACATGGGTATCCTACCACTAGAGATGTAGGTGATAAATTAGATACAAGAGCATATGATCATCTGACAACTATGGAATCTATACCCTGTGTGGGCTAAGAATGAGGAGGAGTTGCTTTGGGTTTGACTAATTATATGGGTCACTATAGAGAAGGGTGAGTTAGAGATATACAGGTTTGACTAGGTTTAGAGGTAGTTTGACATCTTGTAGGAGGTGCCAAACCTAGGCAAATTCTAGTTTAGGTGGATATAAAGGGACCCATAAAGGGTCGAAGGGGACCCTAATGTGGGGAGGTTCACAAAGGAGGACCTAAATAATCCTTTATATGGTGACCCAAGAGTGTATGATATTGGATTATCCCTTAGATATAGGAGATGCCTTAGGGGAATCATGCCCCCAAGGATCTCCCCACGAGTGCTAGTGTAGAGGTGGTAAGTCATGGATTGATACATGTAGTTGGTCTTGTAAGAGGTTACCCCATGCACTACTAAGTGTTAATAGAGGGAGAAAAATCCTCCTATATAGTCACGAGTGTAGGTTTGTGTGGAGATGGTGACAACAATTAGGATGACCATCACTGTCTTAGACATAAGGGGGAGGGGATATCAAGAGGTACCCCCACGATGACACAAGTTAGATCGAGCATGATCAGGGGTTAGGATGGCCTAACAAGGGAGGTAGAGGTACTACGTGCTAGGATGATGGCCATGTAGACAAAGATGAACATTGTTTAGGTAAAGTGAGACCAGGCATAGCCAAAGTGGGACACAATAATGATAGAGAGAGATATAGTGAGGTTTAAGGTGACACGCCTCAGGGGGGAGATGGGCCAACTAGAGTAGGAGCAATAGTAGGTACATGTAGATGGAATGACCATTATCACTAGTGACCAATAAGACTAGGGTATCTAACTATTGTGGAGGGCTAGGGAGGACCTACAAGTGTCGATGTAGAGAGAGACATTTACCAGATGTTGTATAACTAGGTGGTTCCAGTAGACTAGAGGGTGTATCTACTATCCTCCCTATAATCATGGAGCTAATTACAATTGTAGACATGAACCATGTCTTGGTCTATGAACATGCCTCTACTAGGACCATTTCTAATAGGTATGGTATGGGAGTCTAGCCCACAGACCTAGGGTTGGGTTTGAGATGATTGCCAATTTTGAGTGTGGCATACATCCTTGGGGATGGTTGAGTATGCTAGAATTGGATTGTGGCACACCCATCCAATTGACATGTACTCATAGCTTTCAAGTAATATATCTTGATACATTTTATTTAATGTATATTTTATGATGATGTGTTTATTATATTTTATTATACATGAATGGATGACTGAATGGAAGGATGCATGAGGGATACATATAATTAAATGATGAGTTAATGAGATGCATGATGAATGAACTAACCTAATTATTGAATGATTAGATGACTAGATGTAAACAAGAAAATATTATGAAAGATGAAAAAATAAGAGAGAAAAAAAACTCTCTAGCCAAATTTGTGCCCTATAAAGGGTGATTACGAATTTGTTAGAGAGAAAATTTGTGCCCAGTATGGATAGATCACAAATTTACAACAAGAGGGGGAAGAATAAAAAGGAAGGAAGGAGAAAATAAAAAACAAAAGTAGAAGAAGAAAGAAGAAAAATAAATAGAATAATGTCTCTAAAAGGTCAAAGTGTAACAACCCTAAATCATCTAACTAACAACTAAGATTTTTTTTACAAACATTTAATCGGTAGGGATTTCCATATTCCTATCCAGTGTATGTTAATCTAAGAAGTCACCTAATACCTAATCTAATATTTTAAGTGGTATATCTCATATCCATGATGAGCCAACTTATTCCCTTTCTTACTCTATCAAAAGGATATGTCCATCCCTATACCATATATAAGTCTGTCTATGTAGGTATACTAAGCATTTTGTAAATAAGCTATCCATCTCATTCCCTATGAATGAGTTAACTTATCCTTTTTTATCTGTCAAAAGGGTACACCCATCACTACACCATACATAAGTCCATTTATGAAGGTGCACTACGCGTAATGTGAATAAGCTACCAGTATCATCTCCATGATGAGTTAACTTATTCCATCCATCTCTCCTAGTGGTACCCAAATTCATTTTAAAACTAACTAATGTTCTTGTGCATCTAACTAGTTTAAGATTTTATAAAATTTATATGAAGAATAATATTACTTAAATTTTCTCCCTAAGGGACCCCATAATACCTTAGGTTTTCTTTTCTACTTCTAACACATAAGCATAATTATTTTAAATACCATCTCTAAACATCTAAACTATATTAAACCATCAATATCTTCTAATATTTCTTTCCTTAGAAGGAGGTGATTAAGTCTACCTACTTAATTAAGCATTGGATAACATCTATGATAACATCAAAGAAGATACATAAAGAAGATGATATTTCTATCTAAATTATTAATAAGCATGATAGTTCATGAAACTATGACATCATAGATCCTTTAATTATAACAAGTAAAGATATCTCTTCCATTCATAATTTAAATCATTACATAACCCAAGTAGGGTAAAAGTATCATCACACTAAATGAATAGAGCATTACATCATTATCCAACTAGGAGATTACTCATGCTAGAGTCTACTCCCAAAATCTTCACTACAATTTGAATCAAAAGGGATGAATGTATTGGTTCTAAGTGTCCTGCTTGGTTCTTCATGCTTCTCCACCTCTCATTTTATGGTAGTAACGGATCATGACAACTCATAGATTCTATGAAGCATGCAAATAAATGCTTTTGGTAAATGACTTATGAAACATGTGCATTTATAAATTAAATTCCAAATTACAACTATACAATCTACACAATATAATTATGCATAAATCATTCAATCAATTAGTCAGGAGGAAACCCAATAATTTTCCCACACCCATTCTTCCATATAATATTATTTTTTCCATACTAGGATACTTCTTTCATGAACCAAACAAAGTGCATTCTTTATCCAAGAATGAAATTCATCTATTATTTACTTTATCATAAAAGGAGATTCTTTATTTTTTTAGGAATGAAAGTCATTTAGCATTTATCAAGCATATAGTAATTCAATAAAATTTCCTTTAATCAATCAAGGGTCCATACTTTTAATGTACAAAACTATTTTCTTTAATCAATTAAAAGTCCATACTTCCAACTAATTAAAGACTTATACAATAACATTTTATTTAATTAATTAAGATCCCATACTCTTAACTATCCATACAATACCATTTATTTAATCAATTAAGAGCCCATACCCTTAACTAATTAAATACTTATGCAATACCATTTTATTTAATCAATTAATATCCCATACCCTTATCTAATTAAATACCTATACAATACCACTTTCTTTAATCAATAGAGCTCATACCCTTAACTAATTAAATACTTTTACAATACCACTTTCTTTAATCAATTAAGAGCCCATACCCTTAACTAATTAAATACTTATACAATACCATTTCTTTAATCAATTAAGATCTCATACCCTTAACTAATTAAATACTTATACAATACCATTTCTTTAATCAATTAAGAGCCCATACCCTTAAATAATTAAATACTTATACAATACAACTTTCTTTAACCAATTATCATTATTTCATTTAAAATAAATTAATCATCCTTCTTTCAATTTTAAATAATTTAGACATCAATCTTTCCAAAAGGGGTTTTCAACAATTATGACCACTAACTCCATCAATCATAGCTATCACAATCAACAATGACAACAAGGTGGTTCAAATAAACAACCCCGTACTAGCCCCCCACCAAGTAGTGACCTTCATGACCATCACTTGGTGGTCACAAGCATAGGGGTTCTTTCCCCCTAATGAGCACTATGACATGCTGACATAGCCCATGTGGGTTAATCACTAAACAAGGACATACACATTAGTGATAAAAATTTACCCAATGGAGAACGCTCAACACAACAAACCAAACTAAACCATGTGGCATAAAGGACGGTGGTCAACAGAAGTCAAGAAGGAACCAAGCTAACTATCATAGGAGTGTAGCACCAAACCATCGATACAAAGTAGCCCCACTTGGTGGTGCCCCCTGACCACCAAGCGATGGTCATTAACCATAAGGGGTTCAAGCTCCCTTTAAGGTGCTAAGAACCTCTCACATCATAGATGTGGGATATAAATTTGGGAAGACCAAAATTTGGCCTTCTTTCTCACACCCTCCTAAGGGTGAATATGTCATGGGTGACATGGATATGATTATGATAATAATTATATCCCTAAGTTAACCTTAGGGAAAAATAATTAATTAGAAATGCAACCAAAAATAAATAAAAAAACATCTAGCATCCATGAAAAATTAAACAAAACATCACAAAGCTTGATGGATTGGGTGAAAGTTTAATCTAAAACAAAAATTACCCTCCACCAACATGAAAACCAGGTTCGAATCATTGAGAGATAATTGATTCAGATCAAAAGTCAATGACAATGAAATAGGTGACTGCATCTACACAGAAGGTTCCAAAGTTGGTGACACTAGGAGACTTTTAAAACAACACAAGGTAAATAGAGGTAGAAGAAGTAGGCATGAACACCATAGTTGGAAACTTCTAGGTGATTGGTAAAACTTAGGCCACATACAGGTTCAAGTAATCAACCTAATTTAGGGTCAAAAATATCAAAACACTGTAAAACCAGGCAATAAAACACCGACCAAAGAAACTATGGCTGACATGGTTTTAGGTCACCAAAGAAGGAAAAAATCCTAGGTAGATCACTCCAAAGAAAACACATAAATTCCCACAAAATGAGAAAAGAGTGAGACATGACTTAACAATACTTATCAAATTGCAACCATTAAGACACAACAAGTTTTCAAACAATACTATTGACATGAAAACACAGTTCAAACTTATACAAGGGAGAAGAAAGTGGTTGAATCCAACCTAAAACCATCCACACTGGAACTCTTCCTTTGAAGCCTCTTCCTCCTTTGAATCTCCAAATTGTACCTTCAAAAAAATTCTCTCCAACGTCTTTGTGTATCCACCCAAAAGAATCCCCCTAAACTCCTTTTCTTGACCTTCTTAACAAGGAAAAACTCACCTACCCCTTCCCCAAATTCCAACCTTTGACATAAATGCTATCTACCAAAAGTAATATCATACTTACCCAAGCCAGCAAAAAAGGAGATATTTGAATTTAAAAATGGTTCTTTCCTTTTCAAAATATCTTACCTCTAGTAAATATATTTTATTTCTTTATTTAATTTATAAAGCTATTTATTTCTTTCTCTAATTTATAAAATATAAAGCTATTCATTTCTTTATCTATTCAAAAAGGTAAAAGGGAGAATTAAATAGAAACTTAAAGCATTAATATTTATAATATTGAATTCAATTTTAATTCAAACCATAAAAGCCATTAATCATTCCCTATTTTATTAACTCAAATAAAATACCTATACTAATATTAAGCATTACTATGGTCTTAAAGTAAGTGAATAATTAAGAGAGCCTCTATATCTATTAATTATTTTTTAAGGGGATTCTTTAGCAAATCCACCCACTTATACAACTTATGTGTAAACAAAAGCGACCAATCAAGTGCATCAAACAAGGATGGGTGAAGTCATCGCAATCCAATCACCGATCCTAGCCGAGGACTTATGGTAACTTCTAGGTTACCAAATTTGGGCTAAGGATGGTTGGGTTGTCGATGATTACCCTAAAAGAAAGAATGCATGCATCTATATGGGGTAGTCATTCATGTTACCCTGATCCACCATAATCATAATTTTCCTTTTCAAGTACCCCATTCTAGATGATCGATTCTACCTTTTCCACCCTTGAGTGTACCTGGTCCTACAAATTGATAATACATAAGCATTACCGCATTATTCCAAGATAAATCAATATAAATATTGTATAACCTTCCACATGTATCAAAACTAAGCATTAATTTGTTATTAACTAATACAAAATCTATCATGCAAAAAGTCCTACCAAGGTGGTTCATGACACAGAAAGAAAAAAAATATGCTTATAATATTCCATATGAATCAACATAGACTGTGAGAGATCAGTGTGATCAAATGAACATAAGCTAAGAAAAAAAGAAAAGAAAAATATGGAGTAAAAACTTGTGAGGATGTATGCTCACAAATGGCTAAGGATGGATCAAAACCTGCTATGCGTGTGATGCTCATGAGTGGCCATAAAGCTATCTTATGAGGATGTAATGCTCACTGAAGAGAACAATAGTTATGGAGCATTACCCGCTATGGGTGCATGCTTGCTAGTGACCAAAATGTGGAGCAAAATCCACTTTGGGTGTGTGCTTTCTAGTGGTTGTATATGGAGTGATACCCACTAGGATGTATGCTTGCAAATGGCCTAAGGTGGGTTCTATGCTTGTTGGCGGTCATGAAGCTATCCTCCTATGGGGTGTAGTGCTTGTTGAGCCAAAAGGAGTATAACTTGATAGAAGTGTAATGCATGTTGATGGTCAAAATAAGTGTAACCCAATAAGGGTGTTATCTCACTTAAGAAGGTAAGAATATTGATCAAAGCAAATAAAGAAGGTGTTGTATGTGCATGTACTAGAGATAATATAGATATATGGGAAGAACAAAGAGATTAAAAGTAGTGCGTGAGTGGTCCTTTGAGGAAATTTCAATAGCTAAGATATGTGTGTAGAATAGTTAGTGGTCATATGAACACCATAAATGATATTCATGTGGTATCTATCCTATCCTATGAGGACCCCTTAACAATCAAAAGATCAAACAAGGAGAAGTGTGATCAAAACAAGATGCATAGATAGACAAAGTATATATCCTTTATCTTGGAGAAAAGAACAAATGATTGAAATTTTTTAAATAACAGAAGATATTCAAGATATGAAGAACTATATCCCTTGAATTGGAGAAATTTTTATGATTATTGATACTTTCAAGGTCAAGGAATATATATAAGATAGAAGCTATTTGTGCCAACATATGCAATAAGGTAAAAATATGAGGTTCCCACTAGCATAGAAATACCTCATGTATATATGTTTGAACAATAGATATAATCATTAGCGTACCAACAAGAGAAAACAAAATGTGTGCCCTAGGTTGGGGATTTTCTAAGTATCAATGACATAGTATGAGTGCAATGCATATGAGCTAAAACCTAACTAGGTTTCATCACTTGCCATCATTACGAAGTCCCCAAAAATCTATATGATAAAGCAACCATGCAAGTATGATCAAGCAATCAAGTAGCTATGTTACAAGCATAAGTGCAACAATAAGAGTATGTTAAGTAGATCATGCAATGTATGACAAGCAATAATGTAGTATGAGCAAGTAAACTAATGCAAATTGGCACAAAAGAAGAATATATATGATGATAAAGAATAATATGAAAGAAAAAATATGATCAATTAAAAGAGAAGAAAAGAAGAGAGGTGATGTGAATTCATTCATGATATCATTTTAGGTGCATTATGTTCATTGGATCTTTAAGTTATTCACCATCTAACTGCTAAATGATAGGATCTTGAGCCAAAATTTGCCATTATGACAAAGGGACCTAGCCAATTGGGATAAAATTTACCCTTTATATATGAATGATCATTAGTGTTCTTCTAGTTTTCTTGAGGACAAGGTTACCAACCTCAAAAGAATGAGTGTAAAATTTCCTAGAGTAATTTTGCTTGATCCTATTTTGATAATCTTGAAGATGCTCTCAGGCATGGATGTGCTTTTCTTCCAACAACTCCAATTGTTTTAAATGATCTAAATAATACTCATTGTCAATCGAGGCATCTTGCAACAAGATACACAATGATGAGACTTCTAGCTCAAAGGGGAATACTACCTCAATGTCATAGACCAAGACATAAGAGGTTGCACTTATAGGAGTTTGTATGCTGGTATGATAGGCCCATAAGGTAAATTAAAGTTGGATATGTCAGTCTTGACCAGTCTTACTAACCAAGTTATTAAGGATCTTAACTAGGGACTTATTGGATGCTTCAGATTGATCATTACCCTGAGGGTAATATGGAGTTGATCTTTTGTTCTGAATATTGTACTTAGCACAAATTTGATGGATATCCTTATTCTTGAAAGGAGTGTAATTTTCAAAGATGATCATCAAAGGAATCTTGTACCTAAAAAGGATTTGGTTGAATATGAACATGGAGACTTGAGCTCCAATCACTGTGGCCAAGGGCATGGTGTTTATCCACTTGGTGAAGTAATCTATTTACATAATGATAAATTTATGACCATCAGATGATGTAGGGTTAATATTCCCTATAATATCCAATTACCACATGGAGAATGGCCAAGGAGAAGAAATAACCTGAAGGTTTTGAGAAGGAGCATGAACAAGGTTATCATGATGTTGAAACTTGTCACAGTGTTGGACATACTCACATGTATATTTATCCATGGAAGACCAATAGTAACCTATCCTAAGGAGCTTCTTGGCAATTATATTTCTGCTAAAATATCCTTCACATGATCCTTCATGAGCTTCACTAAGGACTAGATGGGCTTCATCAAAGTTAAGGCATCGTAAGAGGATGCCCTTGAAAGAATATCGATATAAAGTATCATCAATTATTATAAATTGATATATTATTTTTTGCAAAAGCTTTTGCTTGTTACGATCTAAGCCATCAAAAATTATGCCATCTTTAAAAAATTTAAATATGTCCATGTACCATGGATCGGATGGAGAAGCTCTACTATGTAGGATATCTAATAAAACTTGAATGGAATTAAGGGATGTGGGCTCTTGGATTTTTCAAATGATAATAGTTGCTTGATCATCTTCTAACTCTAAGGGGATGAGGAATGCAACAATGACCATGGAATCTACATGGCGGTTGGAAGACCTAGGGATAGATTATATGGTTATCCTATCGAAGGTAGACATGAGATCAGGGTGAACTAATATTATCACATTAAAAAACAAAATATTAGAGGGAGAAGGGGTCCCTCATCCTCATTACTCCACTCTAAGCCATGATGATCCATAAATTTAGTAAATGTGACAACTTGATCATCATCAGTTGGTAAAGGTTGGTTTTTATCAGGGATTTAACCTGTGCCACATCACCTAGGCCAAATCTCAACTTCCAAAGGCTCATGAATGCCTTTTGGTTGTGGCCCCAAACCCTTACATTCAAATACCATAGTAGATAGGATATTCTTAGGCAGTGAGTAATCATTGTATAGATAGCATATCAAAAAGGAGCTGCTACCATAGATATTTTATTCATGGGACATAACTACGTAGACAAAGGTGCACATACCTATGTGTACTACTTCACTTTTTTTATGGGTAAACCTATAGTTCAAGGTGAAGTTGGTCGATGAGCTAAACCCATAAGAAGACTATCAACTAGATAATTGGCTTGATCTTATGATGATATTATAATTTATGGTTCCTCATTGATTTTAAAATTTTCAAACTCCTTGGTGATTTTAGATGATGAAGAAGGATGATGAAAAGAAGAAGTGAAAGAAGTAGAAGAAATTCTATGAAGAAAAATAAATGGACATAAATTGATGTTATATTGGGCTTGCTCGACCATTGAATAATATTGAAATGGATGAGGGTTGCCCTGGATGGTGATATGTTGATTTTTAAATTCATGCTTCAAATATTGGTGGAGTAGAAGGGATACCCCTCATTGCATAGATCCAAGGGTATCCAAGAAGAATATTAAAAGAAGTATGACAAGATACCATATAAAACAAGATGTCTAAGATCTTGGATCCTACCCTAAGTAGAAGTAATAGGATGCCGTAGGCTTCTTGGGACTCATTATTGAAAGCCTTTATAATGACATCATATTTGGTTAAATATTCCTCAAGTCCAAAATGCTAGAAAAAATTATTACATATGTTGAAGGATGAACCATTGTCCACCAAGATTTTCTTGATAAAATTTTCTCCAATATATGTAGTATTGTAAAGAGGATAATACCTTTGTAATTTTGAGGAATCAAGATCATCATCATAAAAAAATATATAATTTATCCCAAGAGTACCTACAACATTGGATAGGTTACTAGGGGAAAGGTCTTATGGGATAATTTATTGACTTAAAATCTTCATCAAGGCTTTCCTATGAATATGAGAAGTTTGTAGAAGCTCTAAGAGGGATATCTCAACTTGTGTTACTTAACTATTTTTGGATATTGAAGGAGACTTTTGGTTGTGGCTTCAACACCAAGGTTGGTTTTTCTAAACTTGTGATCCTTTTTTGGGTACTCTTAAGAACTAATGGTGGTCTAGAAGGTTGGTTAAAGGTTGAACTTATCTACTCTAGAATTTGTTGAGTCATTTGAGCTTGATATTGTTTCCTTGTAGTAGATTCTATCATACTAACCATGTTATTATAGGGAGGTGGCACATTATTATATGACACTTGGTTGGTTGTCTATTGCACATGATTGGGTAGGGGATTTTGGAAGATCCCCATATCTTGATTAGTTGTAGGTGTTTTTTGAGTATGAAGTTGATCATTTGGAGGTTTGTGGTTAGTATTGGGTTGGGAGTCATCCAAAATAAGGCGACCATCTATTAAATCCTAAACCACATGTTTCAACCTCTTACATGAACCTGTCATGTGCCCATCCACTCTATGATACTCATAATGTTGATCGGGTTTATACCAGACTATTGTGATGTTGGATTATCTTATGGGAGGCAATTCAATCATCTTAGCTTCCAAAAGTTTCTTAAGGATGGACAAAATGGGTTGGTTGAGTCTAGTAAAAATCCTTTGTGGGGGTTTTTGTGGTTTTCTAAGTACCCATTTCTGCAAGGTACTAGTTGTATTAACATTATTGGTTGATCTGCTATCCGCTACCCCATCACTAACAACATGCTTATTATTATATTGGATTTTCATCGATATTTCATCTTATTTCCTTGGTTTAAGCTAACCTCTTTGAATAAGAGCCTTCTCTACTCTTATTTCCATATTTATTGCTTGTTTAAAAGAGGTAATGGTTGTTTCCAATTCATATATAAGATCTACTTTATAAAATTTCTAATAAATATCTCTAGCATGTATCAAGGAGGTAGGGTGTATCTTAATCATCCAACTAAACTTCTCCATTGATATAGGAAGTTTGAAAAAGTATTGGAGGGTTGCACCTTTTTCCACATAAGCCCCAATTTTTTGAACAAACAATTTGGATATTTCTTCAAAGTTTCTTAAGGAATGGTGGGGTAGTTGATAATACCATTCCAAAGCCATACCTCCAAGACTTTTAGGGAATATTTTTAGCAACAATATATCATCGTAAATGACATCATAACAAGTTGTTCCAAATATCCTTAAATATTTAATAGGGTCCTCTATTCCTTTGTAAATAGGTAATATGGGTGTTGGAAAATTCTTAGGGTAGGGCCTAGAGGCTACTATAGGGTCTAAAGGTTGATTGCACATTTTCTTATAGTTATAAGTGAAACTTGGAGCTTGAAGTGAATCCATTCTCAATGCCAATTGTTTCAATATGGTTGCCTAACTTTACATGTTTGGATTGTTGTTGTGTAATACCCCTAATTTTCCTAGAGGCAGGTTATAACTATTATAGGTGGGTTTTTGAAAGGGAAATTGGTTAACATTGGAAGCATTAACACTGTTATGATATGGGTTATGGTATGGGATGTTTTGTGTAGCATATTGTTGTGGGATGAAATTTATATTTGATGGAATAGAAGAAGGAATGTTAAGAGGAGGAATGTTGGAAGAAAAGGGAAATTAAATATTATTTTGGGTTGCACTACTAATTGAAGGAGTTTGAAAAATTCCCCCAATGTTGGTGGTTGTTTTAGTAGAATATGTGGGTTTATGAAACAAATTAACATTAGAAGAAGATTGAAACAAAGGATTGATGTGAATATTTTGAGGAGAATTGACTTGATGATGAGATATTCTAGCTTCATCAAAGTGGGTGTCTCTTTCCAAGACTTCATTTAGGGCTTCCCTATGTTGCCTAAAGAAATTCAAAATATGATTATGCAACTTGAATGTGACCTAACCATGAGGTCCTTCAATAGGATCAAATCCATAACTAACCTCTACGTCCTCTTCTTCCTCTAGATTTGGATTCTCCCTATAAACTTGATCATCCTCATGGCATAAAGGATTCTATTTCAGCTCAATAATATTTTTCTTACTCCTAAGTTTTGGTACTATAAGCTTAAGAGAAATAGAAATGGAGAAAAGCTAATGCAAAAACACAAAGGACACAAATAATTTATTAAGTTTTTGTTTTTTGTTTTAGTTTTTCTAATCTACACAAACATATTAAATGGTCTTTCTTATAGTTTAAAACCAAAACAAAAGAAGACAAAGAAAAAAGGCTTCCTAAATGGCCACTAAGGATGTGATTCACATCAGGTTCACCAAATATGTAGAGGGGTAAAATATCCACCATGGACAAATCTCAACGGATCTACTAAGAGCCAAGGTAATTGTAGGCCTATTGTTCTCTAAATTTGGGGGCTAGGGGATTGAAGGGTTCACCAAAAGTGGTTTAAGTAATCACTCCAAGCCCAGAATGGAAATTTTTATATGTTTATTGAGAAAAGCACTTAAGTTTGGACTTGATTAAAATCTAAGCTACAAATAACTAAAGAAAAATGATGTAAATAACAATGTAGGGTAAACGATGATGCAAGCAAACACAACACTATCCTAAAATGATTCTTATTTTTAATGAAGACTATTCCTAACTTTGAAAAAATGTAAAATATTTTATTTTTATCAAGATTCTAAGATAATGCACAAATATAATTAGCTTAAATGCAAACTATATGCCTTTCTTCTTTTGATGCCTAAATATGGAACACTTCTCTTTTCTTGCAATCTAAAATTGAAATTTAATTTTCTCTTGACTAATTTATTAATTTTCTTTTATCATTTAACCATAAAAAGCATATATAATCATAGACACTCAAAAAATAGACTAAGATATCTATCAAAGCACTTACTTGATCTAGTGATTGATCCTAGCTAAATTCACATCCCAAAAATATTGACTACGAATTTGATCAAACTTGAAAATCAACAACAAAAAAAATTGATTAGTGTTTGGAAGTCTACTTAGGTTTCTATGCGATTGATCTTGGAGGTGCAACAATCAAGCCCCCTTGGTCCTTTTAGTTGACCACTCAAAACAAAAGCGATTGGTGACCTTTGGAAAACAATCAAAACAAGATGCAACAACATAGAATAGTGAAAACAAAGTACAAAATAGAGGATATGCAAAAGAAATCAAATAGTCAAGAAAAAAACTAGGATTTTGGGAGCATAAGCTTACCCTCAAACTATTGTAATTGAATTCACACCCTATAATTAGTGATCATGAATTCAAAAACATAAACAAAAATGGAAAACCAATGGTTTTGCCTAAGAGCAAGGCGTGAATTTATAGAAGAATTTTTTTACTAATTTACCAATGCAAATAATATAATTAAAAAATAGAATATTAATGTTCCAAAATATAATTATGCATAAAATAAACCTAAATAAACATTTTGGGAAAGCAAAGAGTAATGAAAGAGTGAAGGCAACAACCAAAATGGTAGACCTCTATTCCTCCTGAAGATAAATGATGTACACCATATATCATTAAGGCTTCTCCACTTGCTCACCAAAAGTAGTTAAACATAAGAAGCACAAAAAGTAGAACAATAGAGCATAGATTGATAACTATAATGATAATTAATATCATGGATGGCTTGGGGTAAAAAGGGAGTCCAATCCTACTATTTATAGGATGTTTGGAGGGTTTCTAGGTGAAAAAAAACACAAAATTGGTTGAGGGTTGACATCATAAGAGTCAACTCAAGACTAGGGTTTTTGAGAGAAAAAACCCAAATTTTTTGAATTTGTGCCCTACCTTGGATGATTGCAAATTTGGCAAGGCTAGGAGAAAAAGCCAAAAAATGGGGAAAAAGAAGCTCAAATTTATATTTAGCAATTTTGAGTGACTTATTAGGGATCTAAGGGGAAAATGACTCATTTAGGTGGGTCAATTTTCCATGTCTACACCCACATGGGCATTATTATTTAAGGAAAGGGATAAAACAATAATATTCATACACATGATACCTTGAGGATCTTTATACACTTTGTCTTTGCCACATCCTACATTTTTCTACCATTTCCCATGCTCTAGCCCATGTTTCCATGCTTCAACACACTTTTCTTGCATATTTTTAAAGCATTGTAATCTTCTCAAAAAAGTGCTCTGAAATACTATAGTTTGGCATCAAAAAGCTATTTTGATGCCCTTTTTTCTAGGGCTATAGAACTAGAAGTACATCCAAGATGATCTATAAACCATCATACTTTTTAAAATGATTTTACATAGGTTTTTATGAGGGATATTATTCCCCTCATACTGAGTGGGGTTTGAACCTTCAACCTATCAAAGGGAGGCCAAAGCCCTTACTACTGTAGTAAGCTTACAATTTATCAATAAGTTTACATAGGTTTTTATGAGGGATCCTAGGCCCCTCATACTAAGTAGGATTTGAACCATGGACCTCTCAAAGAGAGGCCAAATTCCTTACCACTATAATAAACTTGCAACTAGCCTCATACTTTTGTCATACATTATTCAAATATTATTAATCCAATATAAAAAATAAGCTTAAAATCATATAAAATATATCTGAAATAACTTGGCAATGCATTTTACCTTTTCACCATTTTCAATTAGAATATAAATACAAATTGCAACCTAGTCCATAATTACATATACATTAAAGAAATTAAAGAGTGTTATTTTTCTACAAAAAAATGAGGTATTTCAAGGCCTTATCAATATGAATCCTTTTCTAAATGCTCTCTCTTAAAAAATTAAATTTAATATATTCAAATTGGCTCATTCTATTCAAATAAATAATATGCATTCCTTTATGAATGCTCTCTCTTAAACATTAAGAATATGCATTCTTCTATGAATGTTCTCTTAAACATTATATGCTAGCATGAGTGTTTTACTCAAAGAACAAATATATTTCGGTATGAATATTTCCAGCCAAATAATTTCAAATACATTTGTGTATGAATGCTTCCAACAACCCAACAAAGGGTTCAATTTTTCAATAAAAATTAAATGCACTCAAATAAAAATATGACAAATAACCTTTTTATAGATGACACAATTTCAATTGTGATGCAACACCTTCTTATGGATTGGTCTTTGTGAGGTTTACCAGGAGCAAATGCGTACCTTCTTATGGATTGGTATTTGTGAGGTTTACTAGGAGCAATTGTGCACCTTCTTATGGCTTGGTCTCCATGAGATATGCCAGGATCAATTATCACTTTAAAAACTACTTCCTCAAAAAATACAAATGCTACTCTAATAAATTTCTCTCCAATTCAGGCCTAGTAAATTCTTCTAATACGACATGATATATTTTAAGTGAAACCAAAGAAATATTATTTATATTCATCTTCCTACATCTTTCAAGGATATACAAGTATATTTAAATTATTTCTTACATGATGATACCATAGAGAAGAATCCTGTATGAACCATTACAATAATGAGATAACAAGAACTTCTAACTCGATAAAATCCCAATTATTAAAAGACATCTCAATATTTAATATGAAATGATGTCACTATAGTCTAACTTAGATTTTAGATGATGATGGGGATCCAGACGAGTCTTCCTCAAGTGTAGAGACCCATTAGAGTATCCATTATGGGGGAAATATGTTATTGTCACTAATTTCTTCTCTCCTTTGTCCCTTACTTTAGATTATCAAACAGTGTTGAAAGTGTAATCTAACTTATGACCATGGTGGATATTGTATGATGTAATCTCATATAGGCCTATAAACAATCATTATAAAATTGTATTAAATTATTTGTAATATTTTATTATGTAAGTCATATGGGACACAATTAACCTTGTTATGGTTAAATCCACCTTATAACTTATAATTAACCTTAAATCCATCTTGTTATGTTGTCTTAGATTAAAATCATTTATTTAATTGAATATTTGGTAGTGATATAAAAACCTCCACAACTCCATCCATTGTATCAACATTGTGATTCTTTATCTATGGATAATATAGTGATCATTTATGGTGCCTATAGGTACCTATTATATCTTTCTCTTTTGTTATTTTTTACACTTCATGTTTAATATTTGCATGGATGGATTGCTTCTATTTATTTCTAGAAATTAGTATTAAATTCAATAAGTAGTAGGGTCTCATTGGGCATGCTAGAAACTATGTTGAATTGGGGAATTGCCCAACTTCTTACGCACCCTCAATTTTAGTTTTAACAATGTTGTATGGGAAGGTTTAAGGCCTCTTCCAACCTATGGGTTTAGGCCAACTCCCCACTATACTTGGTAAATTTTAAATTAATATAATCTAATTGCATGAAATTAAATGCATGAAAGTAAAATGTAGAAAGTAAGTATGAAAATTAAAATGCATGAAAGTAGATTGTGATATTTAGGGTGTGGGGGATTAAAGAATAATTTGAATGACAATAATGCATTCCCATTAAAATGAGTTGAAATTATGAAAGGAATAACAATATGGGTAAAAGGGTCATACCACAAGAATTCTAGGAGGTCAATGCATCTAACAGAATTCAAAAGACTTATCAATTTATCACTAATCTCATGAATACAAGAGCTTAATGTGAAATACACAATGTGTACTATGAATTACTCAAACCCAAAATATGCTTACAATGGAGCCCATGGCTCCTATTTTAAGGAAAAAATTACCCCTAAGTTACCTAGGGTGAGAAAATATTACTCCTAGTAAAAGTAAATATTTGGGGGCATATCTAACAAAATGATGCACCCCAAATGTTACATACCTCTAATTATGCTACTAAGGGAATTATAATTATTTCAAAATGAGTTAAGGTGTTACTATATGCCAAAATATTGCTTTCCAAATATCTTCCTCTAGATCCACACTTCTCTTTTTATCCCTTTGCTTGTCCATGAGCAATTTACTCTAGGAGGCAAGCAAATTGTATTAGTATGTTAGCACTTCACTCATGCAAGTGAATTGCTCCATCTTACTAATGGATTTCTTTTGGAGCAAATTGATCTTTGTAGAGAAAATCGGTCATTGTATTTCACTTAGCAATTGATGGGTTTTAGAAGGTTTTATTAACCAATTCCAACTATTTATTAACCTTCAAAAATGGAAAAATTTTCAAGGTAGTGACTTGTCACTATATGGTCTTGGTAGCATACATACCACTATGGGAGGTCAAATTGGTATGTTATTTATGGCATTTTTCAAAACCGTGTGACCTTATTTTGAATACATTTATTGATCAACTTCATGCAACTTATTTCTAGCTTATATTAGATCATAGGATAGAGATCAATTAATTTTATCTTTCTTGAAAGTTTTTAATATTTGTGCTACTGCTACTATTTTTATGCCTTAGCTTTTTCTACCCTACATTTTTTTTATATTTTGATTGTGTTCCTAAACTCTTCTATAATTTTGAATATGTTGTTGTTTTTATTTATATTCTATCCGAGACCTATGGATTGGAGGTATTTGTGAAGGAATGATAGACTCTATATAAAGACAAAGAGGAATAAACATGATATACTCATTTAGGTGGTGCATGAGGCATACAAAATTTCTCCTTTATTTCTCCATTTTTGGGCTTGTGAAGACTCTATTCAATGGATATTGATGATGTAAATGTAAATTTGAGTAACATAGAGAGGAGGAACCAAATATTGAGAAATTGTAAGGGCTCATATGACATCTAGAGTTTTTTTCTACCTTGATCTAGATAAATCATGAGTTGCATTTTATTGTGTTTGGAATTTCAAGTTTTTTTCTTGAGGGTTTATGTGGATCTATATAAGTGTGTGTAGTGCTTAGGAAAACCATGCTTAAGAAAATTTGTAGTTTTTATTTTATTTATTTTTGGATTGTTGGTGGTGTTTTTGGAGGCTTCCATTTCTTGGAAATGGATTTATGTGACTTGTATGATGTATCCTTACTATAGTATCTATGTTGGAAATTTTGAGTAATTATGTTGTCATTGATGTCAAGTGTTAGATGCAAGCAAAGTTCATCTCAGTGCAAGGGAATTGATAAAAAGAGGGTTAAAATATTTATATTTTAAGCCCAAGATATTTGGGACAAAGCTCCACATGGTTAGGTGGGGGGCGGTGGTCTAAAATCCCAAAGGAAGAAAATGTCTAGGCTCAAAAAGGGAATAATATTATAATATTTAATATTATAATATTAAAGTTATAAAGTTAAGCCTAAGGTTCAATTATAAAATAATTATAATATTTATATTATAATATTTTATAACCCTAAGTGGGTTTGGCGCCAACCTTTGCAAAAGAATTTTTAAATTCTTAAGCACCATCGACGTCCTTAGCATGATGGTAAATTCATATTTATATGGTAATGTTTGGTGCCCTAAGTGTGTGGTTCGATGCACGATTTCAAGTGATTAATGCAAATTTTTGGCATGCGCAATCGTGAGTAAGGAGGACGAATTTTTATTTTAAAAAGAAGAAAAGACCTTGGATGGGTATAAGGATAAGATCGTGGAATCTTATCCCCAACCAGGCGGTTGGCCTAGCGATAGACTGGGCAGTGTTAAGACGTGAGGTAGACGGTAGGTTCTGAGTTCGAATTCGAGCGATGACATTTTGTTCACTATTTTTATTGGCAAGGAATTTGAGCGGAGGTTAAATAGTGTGTCATGTTGTTTCATCCTTGTGTGGGTGGTTGGCCTAGCGGTGGCCCAAAGGGCGCTAGTGCGCTGGCAGGTGGTAGGTGTTGTGTTCGAATCTCCCATGGTAGATTTTTTGGTAAGGATTAATTAAAGTTTTAAATTGCCTAAGGTTGAGGGTTAGGCGCATGTGGTGTATTTGATTGTTTGAGCGCTGTTGACTTAGGAGGTATAAGGGGAAATAATTTTTTAATTATTTCTTGCAATTTCTTTTTGAGGAAAAATATTATGGAATGTCTTTTTGTTGAAAAGTGATTTTGTGGAGTAATAAGGGTTTTTGATAGTTCTTTTGATGAATGTTTTTAAAAATAAGAGGGAGTTAAAAGGTGTATGAAGTATTTCTATTGCTTGTATTTTGCTTCATTTTGAAGGGCTTGGTTTTATGATTTAATGCTCTAGTTTGAGAAACCAAGAGAGTTGGTTTGGAATTTAATTGTGCACATTTGTTGAGAGAGGTCTCCAAATATATGAAAAGGTGTTGTGCTAACTTTTATAGTTGCAAAAGATATTGTGTGTGAGACAGATTTTTGAAGACATATCTCCATAAGAGCAAGCTAAGAGGTATGGGCACATATTTCCTTATTTAAGGTGTTTTGTTGAGTGAATGTTTTTGAACATAAGGTGGAGTGAAAAGGATTGTTTGATAAGCATTGTTGAAAATATTTGAGTTAGGGTTTGAGACCTACATTGTGCTCTTTGTTGGAAGAAGTTTGAAAACACTTGTTTAGGGTTTGTGAGAAAATTGTGCTTTATTGGTTGAATGAGTGTGTGAAGTTTTTGAGCATTGGTTTTGAGTGATATTGAAAGTGAATGTGCAAACATTAGAAATCAGATTTGTGAAAGCAAGTGTGTGAATCAGGAAGATAGGTGTCATGTGCTAGACTAGATCTATCTTTAAAAGAGCAATAAATGTGAGACATGTGAAAGCGATAGACTTAATGATTGAGTAGAACATATTGAGTTTTTGATAGAGCATATCATTCTCTATATGTTCTAGAGGTTAAATGAATTCTAAGTAGAATTTGTTTGTTTGAGGAAAGCATTTTTGAAAAATATTTAAGTTGTGTTTGTATGCAAAGTTATGGAAATATTTGAGTAGGTTAAGTGAGATGAGGAATTGAGAAGTTTGAGAAGTTTTGAGGAAGATTGAGAAGTTTGAGAAGTTGAGGAATATTTGAGCAAGTATTTGAGAAGGCTTGAGGATAGATTTGAGCAAGTATTTGAGAAGGTTTGAGGATGGAATTGAGCAAGTCTTTCATAAGGCTTGAGGATATATTTGAGCAAGTATTTGAGAAGGCTTGAGGATTTGAGCAAGTCTTTGAGAAGGCTTGAGGATATATTTGAGCAAGTTTTGAGAAGGCTTGAAGGTATTGAGCAAGTTTGAGAAGGTTGAGGGATTTGAGGTTGATTTGTTGTAAGCTTTGTGTTAAGGCTTGAGGATAGATTTGAGTAGATTTGATAGTAGGTTTGATTGATGATTTGTTCAAGATTTGTGTTAAGGCTTGAGATAGATTTAAGTAGAGTTGAGAGCAAGTTTGATTGATGATTTGTTCAAGCTTTGTGTTAAGTCTTGGGGTAGATTTGAGTAGAGTTGAGAGTAGGTTTGATTGATTATTTGATCAAGCTTTGTGTTAAGGCTTGGGGTATTTTTGAGTAGATATAGAAAGTAGTTGAGATAGATTTGAGCTAACCTTGTAATAAGGTTTGGTACAGATTTGAGATAGAGTTGAGAATAGGATTTGGAGGTGATAGAGTAAAGAGGACAATAGTCTCTAGTGGATAGAGATCCATCAGCTAGTGTAGTGGGGATAGAGGTCTCCAGTGGAGAGAGATCCACAAGCTAGAGTAGTGGGGGTAGAAGTCTTCTAGAAGATCACTAGCCAAAGTAGAGGGGATAGAGTTCTCCTATGGAGAGAGATCCATGAATAGAGAAGGGAAGAGTTCTTTTTGGAGAGAGATCCATGAACCAGAGCAAGGGGAAAGAGTTCTCCTATGGAGTGTGATCCATGAACCAGTTGGGAAGATAGAGTTCTTCTATGGAGAGAGATCCACGAACCAGTTGAGGAGATAGAGTTCTCCTGGATCAAGTTCCATGAACCAGAGCAAAGGGGATAGAGTTCTCCTATGGAGAGAGATCCACAAATCAGAGCATAGGGGATTGGTGTCTCCTTTGGATAGAGGTCCATAAACATTGTAATAGGGAATTGATTCCCAAGAGATTTGTTGAGAAAATTTAGAAGAAATATTTTCTTCATGGAGTAGCCCACATTGGGTGAACCACATTAAATTTGTGTCTCTCTTGTGTGTGATGATTTATGCATTGCTTTGATTACTACTATTGATATTGCCATTGATAATATTGGATAATATTGTTTGGGAAAGAAAAGTAAAAGTTGATCTTATACTGTTCACCCCCCTCTCAGTATAAGCTTGTGTTCTTCAATTGGTATCAGAGTGGGTTCCTTCGAAAGAGTCTAACAACTTGAAGGAAGAGGTTACAGGAACACATATGGCATCTTAGAATGGATCTTCATCAAATAAGGCACCATTGTTTGATGGGAACAATTATGCTTTCTAGAGCATAAGAATGAGGACTTACTTGATGGCACAAGGATATGAGACATGGCAATCAGTTGAGGATGGGTTCACACCTACAACTAATCCTCCCATAGATAAATATGGTAAGCTCTTACATGTGAATAATGTAAAGGCTATGAGTTGAGTGGATTACGTGAAGCAGAATTTGTGAAAGTTATGCATTGCAAATCAGCAAAAGAGATTTGGGAAAAATTGAAGCAAACCTATGAGGGAAATAAAAAGGTCAAGATGGCAAAACTACAAAACCACAAGAAAAGGTTTGAAGATTTGAATATGGAAGATGAGGAAGACATTGCTACATACTTACTTCATGTGGATGAGATTGTTAATACCATGCGTGGACTTGGATTTGAAATTGAAGAATCCAATGTTGCTCAAAAAGTTTTAAGGTCACTTCCTACAAGGTATGATGGAAAAGTTTCAGCTATAGAAGAGATGAAAGATATTGATCAGTTGACTATGGATGAGTTACATGGAATTCTCACAGCTTATGAGATGAGAATAGTAAAGGATCCCAACTCCAAGAAAGAGGTAGCTTTCAAAGCATCAAAGAAGATAAAGGATAAGAAACCAGAATCAAGTGGTGAGTCAAGCAGTGATGAAGAAGCTAACTATGGTAGAAGAAACAAGAAGGACTCAAGAAAGCACAAAGGTATGAAAATAGTGAAATGTTTCAATTGTGGAAATTTTGGTCACTATGCATCTAATTGTCCATAATTTGGAAGTAGTAGCAATGAAGAGAAACAGGATCATAAGAAAAAGGAAGGAGGAAAATCCAGGTATGAAAAGAAAAATAGGTATGGTCAAAACAAGCATGAAAATAAGTTCTTTCAAAGGCACAAGAAGAGTTTCTATGTTGATAAGGGAAGCAAGGCTTCAAGTGATAGTGATGAAAGACCCTCAAATAGTGAAGAAGAAGAAATTCTATTTTTGGTACTAGAAGAGGAAGAAAATGCTCCTATTGAAGATAAAGTTGAAGAAGATGAAGATGCTCTTGAAGACCAAGAAGTAGAACAAGATTCAAAAAATGAAGAGGAAGGCATAATAGATCTAGAAGCAGAACTTATTACTGCTCTTAAAGAATTGAAAAAGGTTAGAAAGCAAAATTCAAGATTCAAGGCTCAAGTTCAAGAATGTGATGAAGAAAAAGAAAAGCTTATACAAGACTTGACAAACTCAATAGCTAAGACAAGGAGATTTAAAGAAGTATTGAAAAGTTAGAGGTAAAAGAGTTAGAATGTGAAAGATTAGAACATGAGGTAGTTTCACTAAGGATGGAAGTGAAAGATTCTAAGGACAAGCTACACAGGTTTGGGAAAAGTTCAAAGACTTTGGATAAGATTATCAATGCACAAAGATCTTCATCTATCAAAATATGACTTGGTTTTGAAGAAGGACAAGGGAAACAAGAAGAAGGGTCAAGCTCAAGCTCAAAAGAGGAAGAAGTTTCAGAGGAAGAGAGTGAAGGAGAAATTGAGACTTATGAGGATAAGTTGAAGAATAGAAGCTTCACTAAGAAAGGAAACAATGCACAAACAAGGAACATGGATCATCACAAAGAAGAAAGGACTAAGAGACCAATGGGTTCAAGATAAGATTTCTTCAAAGGATGTTGTTTTTCATGTAATCGGTTTGGTCACAAGGCTATGCATTGCAGGGTTCATGAAAAGAAGGAATATGGTTTTACTAAGAGGAACTTCAAATATGGACATCTCTTTCAAGGGTATTGCTACTCTTGTAATCGATTTGGTCATAAAGCAATCCACTACAGGGTTCATGATAGAAATGAGTATGGCTTCACCAGGAGGAACTTCAAGATATTTGCACCTTCTAAGAACTACAACATTAAGTGTTACAAGTGCAATAATCTAGGGCATAAGGCCAAGTGGTGCAGAAAGAGTTTCCAGAGCTTCTAGAGATAAGCAAGAATAGGGACACTCAAAAGGATCAAAAGGGTATGTTGAGAAAGAAGGTTGACAAAGGAAAAGAGCATTGTATGCTGGGAGTAGTTTTACTCCCACCCCAAAATTAATCACCTCAAGGAGAGGAGGTGGGGAGGGGGCTGAGCTAAGAGTCTTATATTTAGCCCCAAAGGAGTCCCTTTGCCATTGATGTCAAAGGGGGAGATATTTGAGTAAGGGGGAGAGCATTCAATCAGGGGAGCAGTTTCTTAAGGGGAGCAGATTTGGAATCAAATGATTTGAAAAAGGAATTTTTAGAAAAGTTTTAGAAAAGGGTTGCCATCAATGACAAAGGGGGAGATTGTTGGAAATTTTGAGTAATTATGTTGTCATTGATGTCAAGTGTTAAATGCAAGCAAAGTTCATCTCAATGCAAGGGAATTGATAAAAAGAGGGTTAAAATATTTATATTTTAAGCCCAAGAGATTTGGGACAAAGCTCCACATGTCTAGGCTCAAAAAGGAAATAATATTATAATATTTAATATTATAATATTAAAGTTATAAAGTTAAGCCTAAGGTTCAATTATAAAATAATTATAATATTTATATTATAATATTTTATAACCCTAAGTGGGTTTGGCACCAACCTTTGAAAAATAATTTTTAAATTCTTAAGCACCATCGACGTCCTTAGCATGATGGTAAATCCATATTTATATGGTAATGTTTGGTGCCCTAAGTGTGTGGTTTGATGCACAATTTCAAGTGATTAATGTGAATTTTTGGCATGCACAATCGTGAGTAGAGGAAGATGAATTTTTATTTTAAAAATAAGAAAAGACTTTGGATAGGTATAAGGATAAGATCATGGAATCTTATCCCCAACTAGGCGGTTGGCCTAGCGGTAGACTGGGTAGTGTTAAGACGTGGGGTAGATGATAGGTTCTGAGTTCGAATCCGGGTGGTGATATTTTGTTCATTATTTTGATTGGCAAGGAATTTGAGCGGAGGTTAAATTGCATGTCATGTTGTTTCATCCTTGTGTGGGCGGTTGGCCTAGCGGTGGCTCAAAGAGTGCTAGCGCACTGGTAGGCGGTAGGTGTTGTGTTCGAATCTCCCATGATAGGTTTTTTGGTAAGGATTAATTAAAGTTTTAAATTGCCTAAGGTTGAGGGTTAGGCGCATGTGGTGTATTTGATTATTTGAGCGTTGTTGACTTAGGAGGTATAAGGGGAAATAATTTTTTAATTATTTCTTGCAATTTCATTTTGAGGAAAAATATTATGGAATATCTTTTTGTTGAAAAGTAATTTTGTGGAGTAATAAGGGTTTTTGATAGTTCTTTTGATGAATGTTTTAGAAATAAGAGGGAGTTAAAAGGTGTATGAAGTATTTCTATTGCTTGTATTTTGCTTCATTTTGAAGGGCTTGGTTTTATGATTTAATGCTCTAGTTTGAGAAACCAAGAGAGTTGGTTTGGAATTTAATTGTGCACATTTGTTGAGAGAGGTTTCCAAATATATGAAAAGGTGTTGTGCTAACTTTTATAGTTGCAAAAGATATTGTGTGTGAGACAGATTTTTGAAGACATATCTCCATAAGAGCAAGCTAAGAGGTATGGGCACATCTTTCCTTATTTAAGGTGTTTTTTTGAGTGAATGTTTCTGAACATAAGGTGGAGTGAAAAGGATTGTTTGATAAGCATTGTTGAAAATATTTGAGTTAGGGTTTGAGACCTACATTGTGCTCTTTGTTGGAAGAAGTTTGAAAACACTTGTTTAGGGTTTGTGAGAAAATTGTGCTTTATTGGTTGAATGAGTGTGTGAAGTTTTTGAGCATTGGTTTTGAGTGATATTGAAAGTGAATGTGCAAACATTAGAAATCAGATTTATGAAAGCAAGTGTGTGAATCAGGAAGATAGGTGTCATGTGCTAGACTAGATCTATCTTTAAAAGAGCAATAAATGTGAGACATGTGAAAGTGATAGACTTAATGATTGAGTAGAACATATTGAGCTATTTGATAGAGCATATCATTCTCTATATGTTCCAGAGGTTAAATGAATTCTAAGTAGAATATATTTTGTTTGAGGAAAGCATTTTTGAAAAATATATAAGTTGTGTTTGTATGCAAAGTTTAGAAATATTTGAGCAGGTTAAGTTTGTTTTAGAAATTTGAGCAAGTCTTTGAGAAGGCTTGAGGACAGATTTGAGCAAGTCTTTGAGAAGGCTTGAGGATATATTTGAGCAAGTCTTTGAGAAGGCTTGAGGATAGATTTGAGCAAGTCTTTGAGAAGGCTTGAGGATAGATTTGATAATAGTTTTTATTGATGATTTGTTCAAGCTTTGTGTTAAGGCTTGAGGTAGATTTGAAGTTGAGTAGGTTTGATTGATGATTTGTTCAAGCTTTGTGTTAAGGCTTGGAGTAGATTTGAGTAGAGTTGAGAGCAGGTTTGATTGTTGATTTGATCAAGATTTGTGTTAAGGCTTGGGGTAGTTTTGAGTAGAGATAGAAAGTAGTTGAGATATATTTGAGCTAACCTTGTAATGAGGTTTGGTAGATTTGAGATAGAGTTGAGAATAGGATTTGGAGGTGATAGAGTAAAGAGGATAGTAGTCTCTAGTGGATAGAGATCCATCAGCTAGTGTAGTGGGGATAGAGGTCTCTAGTGGAGAGAGATCCACAAGCCAGAGTAGTGGGGGTAGAAGTCTTCTAGAAGATCACTAGCAAAGAGAGGGGATAGAGTTCTATGGAGAGAGATCCATGAACCAAATCAAGGGAAAGAGTTCTCCTATGGAGAGAGATCCATAAACTAGAGCAAGGGGAAAGAGTTCTCCTATGGAGTGTGATCCATGAACTAGTTGGGAAGATAGAGTTCTTCTATGGAGAGAGATCCATGAACTAGTTGAGGAGATAGAGTTCTCCTGGATCAAGTTCCACGAACTAGAGCAAAGGGAAAGAGTTCTCCTATGGAGAGAGATCCACAAATTAGAGCATAGGGGATTGGTGTCTCCTTTGGATAGAGGTCCATAAACATTGTAATAGGGAATTGATTCCCAAGAGATTTGTTGAGAAAATTTAGAAGAAATATTTTCTCTATGGAGTAGCCCACATTGGGTGAACCACGTTAAATTTGTGTCTCTCTTGTGTGTGATGATTTGTGCATTGCTTTGATTACTGCTATTGATATTGCCATTGATAATATTGGATAATATTGTTTGGGAAAGAAAAGTAAAAGTTGGTCTTATACTGTTCACCCCCCTCTCGGTATAAGCTTGTGTTCTTCAATCTATTTATAGGAGCAATTTAAGTTACTTTTCCACTAAATATGCTCATTATTTATTTATCTATCTTGGATATTGTGAAACCAACTATTTAAACTCCTTGTTATCTTCTATTTTTTGATCTTTTTATTATGGCCTTTAACTAACATCTCGTGTAGTTTTGGAGGGACACTAAGCATACGTGGAGATTAATTTAGGGATGAATCAATAATTATATAGGGTTTGTATTGTTTAGTGTTTATTTTTATGTTGTTCTAACACATTTTCCCTAATTTTTAAGAATTATAATTTTTAATATGATGGGTTCATAGTTTTTATAATATTTGCTACATTTTGTGCATAAAAGAAATACAAATTTTATTCATTGAGGGTGATGTGTCACCTAAATGAGTCATTTATGTGAATAATTTTGCTTATAAAATGTACTTATTTTTGTATTTAATGAAATTTAAACCCATGTTTCTCATATAAATGGCAACTAGTTTTGTATTTTTTACATGATAGTATAATGTAATAGTTTTTATGGAATTTCAAATTATTTTCACCTGAGTTTATCTATATGTTGATACATGTTGGATACTAACCTTTCTCACCTATAGTAGCCTATGTTTAATTTGTAACATAGGTGTACACATTTGCTATGGGAAAGTAAATAGTGCGATACAACTAAGTTTTAGAATAATATTTTTTAAACTATGAGAATGAGTGATATTCTAACTACAGTAACATAGTTGACAAATGCATTGTTTGAATACACATGGTGATTGCCACATGTATAGTCCCACAAGCATTATTTATATGTACAAAACAAGATATTCTAATTATTGCCTCCAAGATTGGTAAATCACTAGAAACTTGGGTATTGTAAGAACTTGTAACTATATGTCTATTTTTGGCTTTATCAAACAATTAGCTAGGAATATAAAGTAGAAGGTTATACAAGTTAGCATCCTTTATAATGAATCTCTTTATTTCTTGGAGAGACTATTCTAATTATTCAAAATTGGAATGTTGATTCTCTAACTTTAGAATATACCAAAATTATACTTTTATTTTATAGTTAATTTTGACCATGTCAGTTTCAACTACATACCCTAAAAGGTGGAAAATAGTTCAAGGTAGTTTAATAGTATCTTTAAATTATTATATGTAGTTCATAATAGGTTAGATAAGCAATTTAATTACCCAAAACATAGTGGTAGTAATAGATCACTCATTATAGAGGACACACTTTTATCATCTATTTATTTCAATAATTAAAGTAGATTTATAATATAATCATATTCTAAGTATTTAATTCTTATTTTCCTTCCATGGGGTACTATGCTTATCCTTGGAGTCTAGTCCTCTTGTAAGCATGTTGTTTGCAAAAATTCCCATGATAATATATGTATTTTTCTATTAAGTAGTTAGCCATTTGTCCTTAGTTTTAAATAAACTATTTTTATTCAATTCTTTAAATTGTTGTAGTTAGTCATATGGTGTATGATTAATTTATATTATTCATTTTATTTATAAATTTGAATCCTATAATTTCATTTCATTCATGTTATTTTGTATTTTCTATCTTTAATTATAATTCTATAATTTAATTATAAATGAATGAGTTATTTTCCTTCAAATGGAATCCTTGGGATGAGCAAATAAGTGTTAATCAACTCACAAGTAAGAAGTAGAGTTGACATATTAGATCCTCTACTATATTTGTAATATATATATAGTTCTTAATGAATCACAACTATACCTAACCTGATTGACATACTTCGTACTCATCACTTTTGACACCATTGATAGGGATATGCTAAAAGTTATAGTTCTTTTAGAGCTTTTATTTTTTATATGCTATAGGGATAGGTTGTATTAAAGGTCGAAATTCATCACAAATGGCTCCTTTCAAGGTGTTTTCTTCTTATGTTTTTAATTTCACTTTAATCTATGTAGTGTTATATGTCTCGACCTAGGGATAAAAAAGGAAGATTTTTTCAAATAACACAAGAATGACTATGTAGTGAAATTTCACTACACTAGGAAAATATAACCTAAAAGGGGATTTTGAAGTTAAATTGTTGCCTATATATAAATTATATGAAAAGACCCAAAGTTCCATTAATATATCAAGTAGTTGATGCTATTAAAATGACAAAGATGTTGATGAGGGAAGGTATTCAAAGAAAGATTCTAGTAAATTTGAAACTCCCTACACCACAAGGCTATGCTAACCCACTAAACCAAAAATATAATGACTTATAACCTTTTTGGTGGTATCTAAGTTGAACCTTAACATAGGTAGGAACTTGAGAGCCTCTCTAGTGGTAGTTAAAAGGGTTTTGCTATTGGTAGGACTTCTATATGCTTATCAACTATGGGCACACCCCTCAATCAAAGGAGTGGGTTAGTATATGAAGCCATCCTCATTGGTAATTGGGTTTGCACCATATCATATACCCTGGTGCAATCACAAAGAAGCACAAGTAAGATCTTGGGTAATAAAATAAGGGGGATAATGCAAGAGGTCAGTAAGGTTGTCTAAGCTTGCTAGACCATACGAAGGTCACCCAAAAATTTATGGAAAAATCAAAAGCAACAAAGAGTAAGCAAGGAGTAGATCAACATCAAGGAACATTTATCAAAATAATAGAAGAATAAACATTCAAAATTTAAGGACAAGTCCATACAAATAGATCTTACAAGTATGCTAATATGGAAGCCTAAGCAAACAATTTTGAGTCTAAAATTACTTAAAGAGGACTTACTCTCTTAATCTAGAATCATTCAATGAGACTAGCTTGGTGTTAGGCCTACAAAGGTGGCAAGTCAAAACTTACATATGCTAAAATAAGTAGGTATTTTAAAATATCTAGCAAAGTGAGGGGCTCACAAGGAAAAAGAGTGCCTAATACAAAGATGAACCTTCTTAGTGGTGAAGTCAGCTTAGATTTCAAAATTTTTGGATAAGTACAAAGTAAAAAGGTAGGAGGTAGTTAAAAACCTTTCACCTATATATGTCCAGAAGTTAAGCTACGACCAAATATGCTAAAAAATTTCTTGCTAATGTTAGCAAGAGCACTTCAAATATTTGGCATAGTGCACGGATTACAAGTCAGATTATATTTGGCATAAAAGAAATGAAAGAAAGAAGGGAGCTGAGAAGGTAATACATGCAATAAAAACATCTATAACAATCCAAAACTACTAACCCACTTTTTGAAAAGAACAATTATAAGTAAAAATTTTCAAGGTAGACACCCATATTTTTTTTATCTCAACATACAAGGCTTCACCACATTTGAGTTTTAAGATGCTGCAAATGACACTCAATGGACAAGAATGGCCAACTCTAGTATTTTTTGGGGTTCACATAACTAAACCTACGTATTTAGCAGTATGTCAATAGTGGTCCCCCCATATTTTCTATATCCTCATCGGTATAGGACCATGTGACCATAGTGTATGGATTACCCTTTAAGGCCCATAACACTTAAATGGAGATGCATATTCCCTAACCTGACTCTAAGTCCATCTAGGTAGGTTAATCAAGTGTAGAGCCTTGGTGCTTAGTTACCACACCTCCATGGGATAACTAAGGTCATTACCACTTCAATGACAACTAACATGATCACCTGATCCTACATGATCGAGGGATCACCACTGCTAACTTGTGAATGGTTCCTCAAATTCTAGTTGGGATACACCTGATCCTACTCGTTCAAGGTGTAAATATTCACAAGATACTTGGCTATTGTATCCACATAAATCCTTCTAGGTTTATGAGTTCTTAGCTATTGCATCCTCACAAATCCTTCTAAGACTCATATTTACTTGGTTATTGTATCTATGCAACTCCTCCCAGGATTATAATTTATTAAGTTTTTGGTTTACAAGAGTATTCCTATCCATCCCTTTCCAAGGTAATAAATATTGGATTGAAAACATAATTCTGTAATAAAATATTGCATATTGCACTATTTGGAAGCATTTATAAAGCAACTACAAGATCCAACATGTTGCAAATGATAATAAATATTTATTATGAAATAAATACAAATTACACATAATATAAATGCTTAAACTTCAAGGATCCTTTTTTCTAATATACATACTTTAATATAAGAGATTCAATTATCATAATGATGTATTCTAGCAATTGAAATAACCCATTTCTATCTATCCATGGAAAATATTTATGAACACATATTAAAGTACAAAACCCATAGCATCATTAAAATAACATAATATTTAAATTTTTTAAATAATCAAGTTTAAAAACTATTTGAATAAAGTATTCCTTTACATAGCCTTTGATTCATTTTTATCAACTAAATATTTCTAGATCCTATTAAGCCATTTCGCAAGGATATCCAAGCCTTCTAAATATCTACAACATCTTATTGATAAAGACTCCACCCATAATTTATGAGAGATACTTAGGGATCAGGAAAAATCTAGATGTGATGCAATGTTTCATGCCTTTTATTACTATGCAAGCAACTTTGCATAAAATATAAAACAATCCAACAAGAAGAGAATCTCATATTCCTCTTTATAATGAAACCTTAATCCACATAAGGATTGATTAGAATATTTTCTCTCTAAAACCCACATGCAAAAATCCAACTAAACAAAGAGAATCCCATACTTATCTTATAATGATTACTTAAATATCATAAGTCTCAAGAATTAATAATAGTTTCTTTTTTAAAACCAACATGGATTAGATCTTGAGTATTTAATTTATGTAATGTAATAAATGCACAAAGTATTATTAGAATGTGCAATGATGTAAATGTGCATGTTTTCCACATGTACATGAGTCCTTAGAATAGGAAGATGAAGATTCATAGGAATATGGAAGACCAAGAGTCATGTATCATTATATATATACCTTTGATAGATGAGATAAGAGAGAAGAGTGATAGAGAGAAGCACAAGATAGATTAGATACAATGTAGAACTTGTATGAAGCATGGAGCATTTGAGATATCCATTTTGTATCAAGTTCCTATTTTCATGAGCTTTCATTAATGGCTATTTCATGAGTTATTTTAGAATTTTCTCATGCTATTTACTTGCTTATTATATTACCATTATCATAGATATAAAATTGCATGCTTATTTTACTTCTTGTGTTTGCATTTACTTTAATATATAGCATCAAAAGCTAATAGTGGTATCAGAGCACAAGGTAGATCGATAGAAAATAGAGAGATCCACACTAGAGATTTAGAGGAGATAGGAAATATCATTTTTAGAATTTTTGGAATTACTATTTGGCTAGATTCTTTCAACAAATTTGTAGAAAAACTTGTGAAGACTAGGAATAACATAGGTCTCTTTCCACTAGATTGAAGGATAACTAGTGATGTTTGTTGATTTATAGAGATCTAGATATTTGCATGGATTTTCTTAATACCATATAAAGTTTTGAGCTGTAGAATATTAGTTCTTAGAAGTTGAGAAGATTCCTACAATGGATAGAGAATAATTTCATCTTTTATTTTCTAAAAGTTTGTGTGCTTTCCTTGTGTAGGGATTAGTTCTTTGTTGCAAAAAAATTTGACATTGAAGATTGAGGAGAATCAAGAAAGAGATCTCCATAAAATAGTTAATATTGAGAAGAAGACCCAAAGGAGTTCCCATTGAAGAACTTCCAGATTTGGAAGATTGAATATAGATAAGGACTAGAAAAGATCCTATTGTAGATTTGAGAAGCAACAAATTTTGAAGATCCAAGAAAGAGATCTCATTGCAAAACTTCTATAGTTGAAAGATTGGAGAGATCAAGGAAATATCTCATTGAAGTTTTGAGAAGAAGATTTGAGGAGCTACAAAATTTGAAGGCCCAAGAGAAGAAGACCTCAAGCAAACTTGAAAGGAGAAAGAAGGAGAAGGCTAGAAAAGCCTCATTGAAAAAATTGAAGAAGTGATCATTGGAGGAGGTTTGAAGAGAGCTCAAGGGAGTGTAATTAATGTTGTGTCATAAGCATTGAATATGGAGGAGTGAACAACACTTTATTACAAGTGCAAGTTGCAGAGGAGTCAAAGGATAAATAGACCTCATACACAATGCACATTCAAGTCAAGAAGTCAAAGGAAAAATAGACCTCATACACAACACATGCCCAAGTCAATAAGGTATTAATATTTATTTAAATCAAATTGTATTTTTATAAAGTTAAAGGAGGAATAAGGAACATTAATGCTAAGGTCAAAACTAGTTAATATTTATGCTTGAGATTAATTAGATAATTGGAGGTATAAGGAATTGCATTGATATATTATTGCCTTAGATGCATTATTGAAATATTTGAAAACCTTTTGAAGCAAGAAATATTTAATTGAATAGCATTTGAAATTACTTTATTCAAGCACAAGAAATATTTGCAAATAACCCATTTGGAGGAAAAAGGAATTCTACATAGAAATTGAAACATTAAATTTGTAAATATCCATAGTTTCTAAATTTCCAATTAGGGAGATATAAGGAGTTCAACACCAATTTAGATTATTGAAATTTAGAAATTATACTATTGAGAATTGAACATTGAAAGAAGCAAAACATAGAAGCTATTGAAAAGTTGGAAATTGCATTTTGAATTAGTCTCTTGCTCTAATTAATGAGACATAAGGAATCCAAATTTAAAGTATTGAAGATAGAGAATTTTATCAATTGGAATTGAAGCAAAATTATCTTAGCTTTCTATTTATTCAAAAATAGGAATAAATAAGGTGAAGAATAGAATTTGAATATTAGGGAGATAAAAGGGATTCAACTTAAGGAAAATTTAGAAATCTAAGTACTTTATCAACACCATAGTACATTCAAAATACTTGCAAGATATAAAGTATTTTTAAGAATTTGAAATATCTTATCAAACTTGATCTTATACTTAAAACTAGGGAGTCATAAGGAAGTCAACCTCAAAGGTTTAGAGTTTTTTAAAATTCTACCAAAATTGTTCCTTTTTAACAAGAAATATTACTTCAAAAGGAACTATGGAAAAACTTATAAAGTATACAAGATTCAAGGAATCAAAATGGTTCAAAGATATACTTGATTCTAGAAATGATAATAAGGAAAATGCAATTAGAAGAGAAGAACCAATATGGCTTAGAAATATTTTTGAGAACTCACAAACTAATAGTTTGGCAAAAGTAGATTCTATAGAGATATCTTCCAATGACATGATGAAAGGAATTGATGATAACTATATTAATGAAGATATTGAGAATAAAATCAAAAACCATACACAAAAGGTAGAAAAGAATATTGATTAGAAATATGTCCTACATATTTATGAAAGAAGTAAAGATAGAATAGCTTTAGTTGTACACAAATGGTTTTACTATTTTATCAAGGAAATGGATGAACTTGATTCTTCTAAGAAAAATAACAAAGAAGTTGGGATATCTTCATGATGTACTTATTACAACAAATCTAGTCATGAGAAAGCGAATTGTTGGAATTTCCATCCATGTAAATATTGTGGAGAAAAATTTCATTCATATTTCTTCTGTTACTATAAAGACAATTATTATAAAATAATTTAAGAGAAATTGATATTTATATTAGATTTTCTCTTTCAAGTTTTTATTTTTTAAGCATCTACTAACAATGAATTCAAGTTTGAAATTTTTGAAGAACAAGAATACAGGTCAAAATGGATCAATTCTAATCCACTTATGACTTGCAAGATTATGAGATCTCTTGTTCATCAAAGATACTTGGAAAACTTCAAGGACAAAGATTTTACCAATCACTTTGAAATACAAAAAAGTAGTGGAATGAAGAAGACAAGAAAAGACAACATGAATACTAAACCAAAATAAGAAGAACTTGATCAAGTTAAAGAATATTTGAGAAATGAAGACCCATATTGAAGACTAAAGTCTTCAATAACCAAATAATATAATACAGGGGGGTGTTGGAATATATTACATTATTTGGTACATGCTAATGTACCATCTTGGGTACATCATTAGATTAGGAGAGTGTCTTATATTAGAGCTTGAGTATTTACTTTATGTAATGTAATAAATGCACAAAGTATTATTAGAATGTGCAATGATGTAAATGTGCATGTTGTCCATATGTACATGAGTCCTTAGAATAGGAAGATGAAGAGTCGGAGGAAGTTAGAATACCAAGATTCATGTCTCATTATATATAGGCCATTGATAGATGAGAGAGGAGAGAAAAGTGATAGAGAGAAGCACAATATAGATTAGATACAATTTAGAACTTGCATGAAGCATGGAGTATTTGAAATCTCCATTTTGTAACAAGTTCCTATTTTCACAAGCTTTCATTAATGGCTATTTCATGAGCTATTTCAAAATTTTCTCTTGCTATTTACTTTCTTATTATATTTCCATTATCACAGATTTAACATTGCA
Organism: Wollemia nobilis; assembly: GCA_028583015.1. Classification (NCBI taxonomy): domain Eukaryota; kingdom Viridiplantae; phylum Streptophyta; class Pinopsida; order Araucariales; family Araucariaceae; genus Wollemia; species Wollemia nobilis. Next base: position 3,438,629 of record JAQPPZ010000689.1, on the reverse strand, counting down.
TGCTTATTTTACTTATTGTGGTTGCATTTACTTTAATATATACCATCAAAATATAACAATGTGCTCCTTTTAAAACACCCAAAAACCAACCACCCAAATATCCTCAAGGTATTCAGTCTTAACCAAGGAACTTGGGTGCCTTTGCACATGACAATGATAATGTTTTCTTTCAAGAAGCATTACATCCTTAATAACAATCCTTGGTGATCAAACGTCACCCATGCGCACAAAGGAAGAGGACCAACTATAATCAACAATAAGCAATCCTTAAGACTAAACTTTTTAGATTTTACTATGGTTTTTTAATGGTTCTTTTTTCCATAATAATAATAATAATAATTCCCATACAATTAGCTTACAAATCAGAAGCAATAAAGACATCATCTAAAATCTTAATACTTGCACACCAAAAGCAAACATAAATTCTAGGAAAAAAATATTTTTAGACCACTACTTTATCCTTAAATAGATGGTCTCATTTAAGATAGTCTAGTGCTATCACCAACCTATTAAGGAGACTCATTGCATTGGAAACTTTTTGGCCCAATGGTATGAATAAAAACAAGTAAAAAATAATGCATCTACATGAAGGGTAATTTATTACCCAGAGTTGTCGATGAGTGAGTCATCACCATAATTTCCTAAAATATCCTTCTAAATGGTGATTCACCCATATGATCCCACCAAAGAGAGCACCTGGTCTCGCATCCACAAATACGTTAATAGTACCATATTCTAAGCTAAAAATAATGAAATCACTCCATCATAAATATATTATGAAATGAAGCTATGTCATTAAATAGTTACCAAAATAGTTCATTGTCCATACAAGTTCTACCAAGGAGGGGTGTTACATACTTCCCCTTGGACTAAACATGGTCCTCTATATTTTTTGTAAGAGAGTAAACAACTGTTTATTCAAATAAATATAGAAATTACTACCTTATTCTTTGGCATTTTTCCATTTAGCACAATTCTCATAATAATGGTCCCATTGGACCTTACGATCTAAGGTTCATTTCCTCAACACCTTGGAAAAAAATCCTAGAATATTAATTGGTCTCACCTCAATGGTTGAGGTATATACCATCTACAATTTAGAAACATTCCACACATGAGTAAGATTGACAATATATTTCCTAAACAATGATATGTGGAAAGTATCATGGATCTTTGACAAGATGGGAAACAAAGTAAGCATATAGGCTATTGGGCTAATCTTATAAATGATCTCTATTGGGCTAATAGTGATGATCCGACTTGGTTGACTTGATGGCACTTTTCATGAATATTATCCTTATAATAACTTTGTCTCCCACAAATAATTATCTTGGAGGTATTTTGAGATTAGAATAGCTCTTTTGGTGATCGACTGCTACCTTGAGCCTAAGCCATATGGCTCTAAGCTATTCCTCAATCTCTCAGTTAGTATTTAGTCTAATCATCACTCAATCCTATAGATTTTCCCATGATAGAGGTGTTTTGCATCTTCTTCCATACAAGGATTCAAATGGGGACATCCCCAATGATGCATGGTACCCATTATTATATGCAAATTCAACAATATGCAAAGATTTTTCTCACTTAGACTTTTGGTTCATTCAATACATACATAACATGTCTTCCAAAATATGGTTGATCCTCTTGGTCTGACCATCTATTTCGGGATGATATGTAGAACTAATATTTTGTTAGGATTCCATATCCTAACCTATTTATCACTTATTTATCTAATTAACTATGTTTTATTATCACAAATGGACCATCGTGTCCTTTCATCATAACCCTAGCTAGATATAAAATAGGGCAGATAATATTGTAGGAAGGTATCCATGAAAGTAAAAGAATAAATATATAATTTGTATCCATTGGAAGGGTTTCTCTCTAGTGCAAAGGTGATTCATTTCAAAATGTGATTCATTATATTTTTCTACAATTTCTCATGTAAATTCCACTTATTTAATTCAATTAGCAAGATAGGACCAAAGGGTCCTATCATCTGGTATCTGAGTGGTTCATGATCAAGAGTAAACACTGTATCTGCCCCTGCACCATTCTACTTATTGCTATCCTTCTCATTGATTTTATCATCAAAGTTATCATCTTGCTCATCAACATCACTCACCTCCATAACAATGATGTCATCTATAGCTCTTCTTGTGATTGAAAGCTCAATTCCATAGTGTGAATGTCAACTATGTAAGCAATCCATATATGGCTATGTCATCTCTAGAAAAAAAATGAAGCTCCAGATCTAACATGTTAACAACATATTTTTTCCAATCTCTGTTGGGCTTCATTATTCTACAATAAATCATTCCCAGATCAGAACAATGTAGTCAAATCATGGAAAATTCAAATTTGCTCCATGATGTGGTTTTTTTGGGGGCTAGCAGGAAACTTGTGAAGTAAATTAAAATAAACCTAAGGTTCAATTTAATAATTCCATCACCGTTGATTTAATTCCATCACTATCAATTTCTTTCATCATCAGTGTGCAAAAGAATTGTTTTAATTAAGGGATATTAGTCCCACATTTATAAGGTAAAGAAAAATTTATTGTTTAGATATGCAAAAATGTGTAAAGAGGATTGTGACTTAGATAAAACACCCTCTTTCATGCCTCATGTGATGTCTACCACCCCTACTATTCCATCGTCACTAATTTTTTTTCCTATTGGTCTACCTTCATGTCCCGCACCCACCACTTGCCCTCCATGATCAACCATCCTATTAGTGCTTGCTGTCGTTGACCTTCTTTCCATCCATCATTGATGTCACCTTCCCACCTTGCCTACCATGTTATTCTTACCTCACTTTTCATGTTGTCCCTATATAGCCTACCATGCTACCTCATCTATTGTGCCCTCCCTGACCACCTCACCTACCTTGTTGTCCATGCCCTCTGCTTGTGCTATTTGCATTGCTGCCAGTAATACGTCAAGCAGCTTGTCCGCCTCTAAAAATATGACCATTGAGGATTTAAAAACCTAACCATTGGAAGGTGAGGATTTAAAAACCTAACCATTGGAAGGCTCAAATAAAAATTAAAGTTGCTAAAAACAAATTTTTGAGCCAACTATATTCAAATTTTTTGCCACAAATTTAAATTTTTTGAAAACTTGAATTTTTACAAACAAAAAGCAAAAGTTATCCTCAAATTATCACCATAGATCATTCAAATTTTAGTTGGTGGACCTTCTATCGACATTTTGTATAAATATGCTCTTGTTTAAATATTGCAACAATCTTAAACTATCAACATGGCATATGAAGGAAGATCTCATGACCCCAACATGCTCTCATCAATTAATATCACCACCCTTCATCAAATCACTTTCGTGCATGAGTATCGAACTCAGTTCTAGGATATCATCAATCACATATTTGGGTTAGATGAATCATTTATCATAAGTTGCTTCATCAGTGGATTAAAGGATGATATTAGGAAGGAGGTGGAAATATTCAATCCCTGCACCCTAATGCAGACCTTTGGATTAGCTTTATTAGCCAAATATAAACTCAATATTCAATGTCGATTAGGAAAACCACCTATGGAGAAATCACAAACCACTTACACCACCCCGAAACCTAACCAAAATTTACCAATTAAATCTCTCAAATTTGAGGATATGAAGGAATAACGAGTGAAATACCTCTACGACACTTGTGATGAGCAATTTAGACCCCATCATAAATGTGCTACACAAACATTGTATTTATTGAAGGTAGTTGATCCTTGTCAACCCATAATGGGTGAAGATGAGGAAGATGAGCAAGAAATGATTGAAACACCTTATCACAACCATGAAGACAATGAGGTCGATATGCATGAAGTGACCAAAGCACCTGATCACAACAATAAAGGCAATAAGGTCAATGTACAAGAAGTGATCGATATCCCAAGAAAATATAAGGTAGACATACAAGAAGTGACCAATGAAGGCTAGACGTACACTCTAAAAATACTACCCACAAGTTCCTCACAAATAATGAGTTCTCACCACATGGTAAAACCTATATGAAAACAAAGCAAAAAGGTGACTACACACTCATTTTCCATTGACTCTCCCAAGGAACAATAGGAATATACAAAAGTGTTACCACCTCTTTTGATGCATCATTCTGAAGTGTTTGAGGAACCCCATAGGTTGCCCCTCCACCATCATCATGATCCTCCTATTCTTCTTGGAAACCCCCCACTAACATTTCAACATTCAAGATATCCCTACCTCTAGAAAAGTGACATTAAACTTGTGCAAGAACTTGTGCAAATACTACTTGGAAAGTGCCTCATCAATTTCAACAACAATTTCCTTAATTCTAGCTTTGAGGACAAAACTCCTTTTAATGAGGGTGGCATGTTAGGATTCCATATCCTAACCTATTTATCACTTATTTATCTAATTAACTATGTTTTATTATCACAAATGGACCATCGTGTCCTTTCATCATAACCCTAGCTAGATATAAAATAGGGCAGATAATATTGTAGGAAATCATCCATGAAAGTAAAAGAATAAATATATAATTTGTATCCATTGGAAGGGTTTCTCTCCAGTGCAAAGGTGATTCATTTCAAATTTTGACTAATTATATTTTTCTACAATTTCTAGTGTAAATTCCACTTATTTAATTCAATTAGAAATATAGGACCACAGGGTCCTATCATATTCAACTTAGTGTCTACTACATGATGTAGAGCCTACCAAAATTTATATGTGAGTCTAGAATGTTGAATTTTGAATATTATAAACTATATTTGAGAGCATATTATAAACTATGTGAGTCTAGCTAACTTAGGGGTTATTTGAGAGCATATAGGAAATATGGTTAGACTTAGTCCAAGTTTAGGTGATTTGCAAATATGTCTCACGTAAATCATGGTGCTCCAACTGTGTTGAGCACAAATTCATATTATAAATTGTAATCCGGTGTTGAGAAAAATAGATTGAATGAATTTAAAACTTCATTGTGGTATCAGAGCAAAGGCTAATATTTAGCACCCAGTGAATTGCCATTACACATTTGTGATTTCATTTTTGACCATCGTGATTGTGTATTATGTTTAGGGTGTTGTAAATCGTGAAGATCATTGTGTGGAGGAAAAGAAAGTTCGAGCAATGAAGTCTTGTTGGGAAAATCATATCCTTGATCATAAACAGGAGATTTATTTTTGTGTGATACATATATTACATTCTTTGTAATACGATGGAAAAATTTATTAGAGCACTCCACGATGGAAAATCCGAATCACATATTTGATAGCAGTATAGTGGAAAAGTCTTGACTACGTACAAAGATCTATGATTCATGGAAGTTCGTGGAAGGAGACGATGTCCAAAAAGAGCACTGTCCTCATGTAAGTTTGTGGAAGGATACGGTATGGAAATTCTCATTTTCTTGTTGTGGATGGTTGGCAGTTAATTGTTTGCACCTCTACGTATAGAAAAATCACAAGAATTGTTTAAAAAAAACTCATGATTGAAAACTAAGACACAATCCAGTTTTGTTATATTATAGTATGCGTGATTGATCGCTACAATTTGGAGCCCAAAATTCATCAATTTTTCATGTTTTAAATCACTAGATAATACGTGATTGATCCATGAAAAACACGTGAGATGAGATGCTCACTACCAGCTCCGAAGGATTGTGAAAAGTGACTAGCGTGATAGGAGATCATGCAAGTAGAAGACAATGGTGTGTGCTAAGTTTATCATCTTCTGACTATGTGTCATGACAAGTTGACTGGTGTGTGCTGAGTTTATTGGTAGACATAATACAAGGACATGGAGAAGTATTCTTTTTGAGTGGACAATGAAGCCATAAATTCAAAGTAATAATAACCATTACTACTATGAAATCAAAGGTGGATTTGTAAAGGTAGTACCATTGGTTATAGCTTGATTTATTTTTTTTGCATTTCTAAAATAAATTTATTTCATTTTTTTAATAATTTAATATATTTTAGCTTAAAATCAATATTTTTTATAAAATAATTGATTTTTTAGCTTAAATATTTTATTATTAATCAAATTGTTGATTAAATTTATTTTTTGCAAATACAATATAAAGAGAAAAATACTTTTTCTATTAAGTATTGTTACTAATGGCCACCAACCATAATCTTCCTATTCCTAAGTTCAACGACCTTGATTATGAGTACTGGTCTATCAAGATGAAGACCTTACTCATCGGCAAAGGCTTGTGGGATATAGTCGAGGAAGGCTACAATGAACCTTAGGATTGGACAACCTTGAGTGCAGCCGATACTGCTAAGAATGATGTCCAAAAGAAGAATTCATTTGCTCTCTATCATCTCCAAGTAGCCTTGGAGAAGAGCATCTTTCCAAGGATTGTTTCCTGTTCAAAAACACTCGAAGCATGGAAAGCCTTGAAATATGGCTATCGAGGGAGTGATCAAGTGAAGCAAGTAAGGCTTCAAACCTTGAAGCGAGATTTTGAAAATCTCAAAATGCAGGAAGATGAAAAAGTTGGTGACTATTGTGTGAGAGTGAAAGTTGTTGTCAACAATATGGAGACCCTTGGAGAAGACATAAAACCTTAAGTGGTTGTAAAAGAAAGTTTTGAGAACACTTCTTCATAAATGGAACCATATTGCAATAATTATTGAGGAATCTAAATATCTTTCTAACCTCACTTTTGATGCACTAATAGGTTCTTTGATGTCTCATGAAGAAATATTGCAGGGTGCTACATCTACAAGCTATGGAGATGATGAGAAAGCATTCTCATCCAAAGAAGGTGATAATGCACAATAAAGAGGACAAGAAAAAGAACAAGGAAAAAGACAAGAAAGAGGCCAAATGAGATACAAAGGAAGAGGATGAAGTAGATCAAGAGGTTTCAATCAAGGAAGAGGAGGTGACAAATCAAAGAAATCTTGTTACAATTGTGGCAAGGTTGGTCACTTTGCTAGATACTGTTGGTCCAAGACTTGTCAATATGGGATAGGTCAACATGAAAATTATGGAGAAGAGGAAGGAGCTTCTTCAAATATGTTCCTCACCTATGGAAAATCATATCAAAATATTAATGAAACTTGGATTTTGGATACCGGTTGTTCCAATCACATGAGTGGCAAAGAGGAGCTCTTTGCTACAATGGATTCCTCCTACAAATCAAAGATCAAATTAGGAGATGACAAAACTCTAAAAATTGAAGGAATGGGAGCCATGGAGGTTCCAACAAAAGAAGGCACAAAGAAGGTAAATGACATCTATTACACCCCCAAACTCCAACATAATTTGCTTAGTTTTGGACAAATGATGGAGAAGAACTGTAGGTTTTTTTTTATGGAGAAAAATGTGTAATTTTTGATAAAAATAATTGTAATAGAGTTGTTAAAAAAGTACCTATGACAAAAAATAGGTTGTTTCCTCTTAAGTTTTTGGAACAAGGAGGTGCTCAAATTTCTAGTGTGGCTATTGCTAATCTAAGTGTGCTTTGACACTTAAGATTTGGTCATCTTAATTTTGCAAGATTGAAGTTGTTGACTTCTCAAGCTATGGTGAGTGGACTTCCAATAGTTGAAGAACACAAGGAGGAGTGTGAAGGATGTGCTTTGGGAAAGCACTATAGATCAAAGTTTCCAAAAGGACAAGCATGGAAAGCAAGCCATCCACTAAAACTAGTGCATTTAGACATTTTTGGTCTAATGCAAACCAAAAGCATTGGTAACAACTCTTACTTTCTCACTTTCATTGATGATTTCTCTAGGATGTGTTGGATTTATTTTTTGAAAACTAAATATGAAGCTTTTGATTGTTTCATAGATTTCAAAAATAATGTAGAGAATCAAAGTGAGTTTGTTGTAAAGAGTCTAAGGACTGATAGAGGAGGAGAGTATTCATCTAATGTATTTCTAAAATTTTGTAAATCTTATGGGATCAAAAGGCAATTCACAACTTCCTATACCCCACAAAAAAATGGTGTGGTTGAAAGAAAGAACTGCACTATTGTAGAAATGGCTAGATCAATGCTTCAAACTAAGCATCTAAGTAACATGTATTGGGTTGATTCTGTTAGAACTAGTGTTTACATTTTGAATTGGAGTCCTACTTCTAGTTTAGATGGTATCACTCATTATGGAGGATGGTATGGCAAAAATCCAAATGTAAAACACTTTAAGGTTTTTGGTTGTCTTGCATATGCCCACATTCCCGGTGAGAAAAGAAAGAAACTTGATCCCAAAAGTCAAGCATGTATTTTTTTTGGATATTGTGAGTCTTCTGAAGAACACAAGCTTATACTGAGAGGGTGGGTAAATAGTATAGTGCCCACTTTTTACTTTCTTTCCAAACCAATATCAATTAATTTCCTTAATTGTAATAATTAAATATAGCAGTGTGCATTAATAACTCAGATAACAATAGTAAGCAAGAGCACAAATCACCACACACAATTGAGACACAAGATTTAACATGGTTCCCCCAATGTGGGGTACTCCACAAGATAATATCCTTATAATATTTCACATATAAATAAGGATTCTTATCCAATACAATGATTACTTTGATATGATAAAATCTAGGCAATAAATTGATCTACTTAGGTGGTAAATCCACTAATCTACTCAGCTAGGCAACACACTGATCTACTCAGGTAGGAAATCCACTGATCTTCTCAGCTATGCAACACACTAATCTACTCAGGTAGGCAATCCACTGATCTACTCAACTAGGCAACACATTGATCTACTCAGGTAGGCAATCCACTAATCTGCTCAGCCAAGCAACACACTAATCTACTCAGGTAGGCAATCCACTGATTTGCTCAGCTAGGCACTCCACTAATTTTTTTAACAAGCTCACACAAAACTTGTTCAAATCTTCTCAACAAGCTCACATATAAATTGTCAGAATATGCTCAACAAGCTCACACAGAACTTGTCCAAATCTGCTCAACAAGCTCACAGAACTTGCTCAAATTTGCTCAACAAGATCACACAGAACTTGTCCAATGTCCCAGAACTATCCACAAATATATCCAAAAATCTATCCCAAAGGCCTTCTTAAAGGCTCAATCAATCATGCTCAAGTTGTACTCAAATCTCATCCATAAAACTATCAAGTCAAGGCTCAATGATGAACTTAATAATGAATGGTAATGCAGTCTACAATAGATGACAACATTGATCCACAATGATCTCAACTCAAATCAATCTCATAGAAGCATAAATAGAATTGTTAGAGACTCAATATGTTCTATACTCAAATCCAATATCTTTCTCAACTCAAGGCAATATCATAGAATAATAAGGAGAATTGTTAGAGACTCAATATGTTCTAATCTCAATTTCTTTCTCAACTTCAAATCAACTCAAATCAGAATATAGAATAGTTTGTTTCATGGAACTTGAAAAACCACTTCACACAATCACTTGACTAGGCTCAAATAACTCTTCTCAACAAACTACTACAAGTAAAAACTCTTTCTTACAAATCCTAGTCCAAGCATGTATCAACCAACTCAAATGTTTCCAACAATGCTCAACCACAAATCTCACATAACAATGATACTCATGTTCTTCTCAAATTAAATTTCTTTGAATAACCAATGGGCTTCAACAACAATTCTAATAAAACATTATTCACATAACAATGATACTCATGTTCTTTTCAAGTTCTTTGCATAACCAATGGGCTTCAAAAACTATGCTTATAAAACAAGGTTTAACCACAACTAGGAAACTAGAAAACCTTGAAGCATTCAACCAACCACTTTCGAAAAGGAAATCACAATCAATAATTTTCTCTCCAATGATATTTCAAAAATCAACCACCATAATCAATCAATAGGAGAATATGCCCATACCTTTTATGAATATGAAGAAACCCCTTTGGAAATCTGCCACACTCAACACACTTTGAAAAAGAACAAAACAACCTTCCTTTGAACCCCTTTACAAAAATAGAAATATCTCTTTACATACACCTTATTTCTCCATCTAATCAAGTTAATAAAATAGCCCTCGAAATAAGCTTTCCAATGATATATAATATGATATACTTCTAAAAGAAGAAAACACCAAAAAATTCTCTTTTTCTAAAAGTGTATTTCAACCCTTATATCTTGTCTTCCAAGTAAATACAAATTTTAATCAAACATTATTCCCTTAGCATCACCTTATTCCTCCAACATTAGGCAATAATAAAAAATATTCAATAAAACATTTACTTGCCTCGTAGAGTGAATTGAACCCTCATCACTGCCCACTCAACACCACAACCGCGGTGCCAAAGACCACATGAGCTATATGCTCACATAAGATAGAGAGAAAAAATTCTCCCTATATTTCGCTGCCCTTTCTCATGCCAAAAACATGCACCAAATGCTCTTTTTCCACACTCTACGAAAATTGAACCCGGTGGGAATTGAATGCATGCCCCATCGCAACCAAAAATTCCACACTTCCCAAGCTCACCATTGAACCATGCTGTCACATCGAAGGATTTTGGGGCTTCCACTTTTTGTTATCTTTGTTTGATGCTTAGAATTTTGAATCGAAAGCCTTTGCATATATATATGCAATATTCCTTTAATTTTACATACGTCGGCACCTTTAATTATTAATTTCCTTTTGATGGCGCATGGTTTTTATGACGTCGGTGATGAATTTAATTTAAATTTTAAAATTTAAATTTAAATTTTAAATGATTAAAATTTAAACTAAATATTTAAAATCAGAATAAGGTTTAACCACATTTCTCGAACTAGAAAACCTTGAAGCATTCAACCAACCACTTTCGAAAAGGAAACCAAAATCAATCCTTTTCTCTCCAATGATATTTCAAAAATCATCCACCATAATCAATCAATAGGAGAATGTGCCCATACCTTTTATGAAGATGAAGAAACCCCTTTGGAAATCTGCCACACTCAACACACTTTGAAAAAGAACAAACCAACCTTCACTTTGAATCCCTTTACAAAAACATAAATATCTCTTTACATACACCTTATTTTTCAATATAATCAAGTTAATAAAATAGCCCTCGAAATAAGCTTTCCAATGATATATAATATGATATACTTCTAAAAGAAGAAAACACCATAAATTTCTCTTTTTTTAAAAGTGCATTTCAACCCTTATATCTTGCCTTCCAAGTAAATACAAATTTTAATCAAACATTATTCCCTTAGCATCACCTTATTCCTCCAACATTAGGCAATAATAAAAAATATTCAATAAAACGTTTACTTGCCTCGTAGAGGGAATTGAACCCTTGTCATTACCCACTCAACGCCACAACCGTGATGCCAAAGACCACGTGAGCTATCTGCTCACATAGGATAGAGAGAAAAAATACTCCCTATATTTCGTTGCCCTTTCTCATGCAAAAAACGTGCGCCAAATGCTCTTTTTCCACACTCTATGAAAATTGAACCATGTGAGAATCGAATGCATGCCCTATTGCAATCAAAAACTTCATGCTTCCCAAGCTCACCATTGAACCACACTGTCACATCGAAGGATTTCGAGGCTTCCAAATTTTGTTATCTTCTTTTGATGCTTAGAATTTTGAATCGAAAGCCTTTGCATATATATATATATATATATATATATATATATATATATGCAACCTTCCTTTAATTTCACATACGTCGACACCTTTAATTATTAATTTCCTTTTGATGGCGCATGGTTTTTATGATGTGGTGATGAATTTAATTTAAATTTTAAAATTTAAATTTAAATTTTAAATAATTAAAATTTAAACTAAATATTTAAAATTAAATAACTCCTTCACCGAGGCACCTTTTTCGATGAAACAAAAAGCCAACCTGGATTTTAAGAAAAGCCCATTTCAAATCTGCCATCCATGGTTTTAAATAAAACCTTTTATTTTGCTTGCCTTGGTTTTAACAAAAACCCTGTATATATCCATGTTTTCCAAACTATCATAAATGCTTATTTATGAAATACTTTGGCCACCAAAACTCAATGTGATCCATGTGACATCAATGATCCATGTGACATCAATGACAACATAAAATACCTCAAATTTCCAACATCTTCCAAAGCATATAGGCTCTACAATCCCAAAACACATAAAATTGTAGTCTCCAGGGATGTAATTTTTGATGAAGGGGGAGAATGGGGTCATCAAAAACTTTTTTTTGATGATGTTCAAGATGCAGGTTCCTCCCAAGTGTAGCAAGTGCAGCCCAAAAATAGCAAAGGAACTCCTCCTCCAAGCCCAAGTATGAGTACTACTTCAAGTACAACAAATGCTTCTCCAAGTCCTTCTCCACAAATATTAGTAAGTTCTTCACCAATGGATATTGATTCTCCATCAAGAGGTAAAATAACACTTCAACACCATCCATATTTTCAAATGTTGGATAAGAATTTCTAGAAAAGATACACTAGAAGTCAAGCTAGTGAAATGAATGCAGTTTTGAAAAGACTTGAAAATATGCATATGTATGGTGATGATGACTCCCAAGAGCCTAAGGGAGATGTTGTAAATTATGCTTTAATTACTAGTGTAGAGCTAGAGCCATCTAGTTATAAAAAATCATGTGCTCATGATGTGTGGAAACAAGCCATGAAATAGGAAATGACCTCTATAAAAAAGAATGATACTTGGGAGCTAGTGAAGTTTCCTAAAGGCAAGAAATGTGTTGGATGAAAATGAGTCTACAAGACTAAATTCAATGTTGATGCAAGCATTGCAAGACACAAGGCAAGACTAGTTGTGAAAGGTTTCACTCAGAAGTATGAGATTGACTATGATGAAACCTTTGCTCCTGTTGCTAGACAGGAGACAATCAGATCAGTACTTTCTTTGGCTGCCCACAAAGGGTGGAAAATTCAGCACATGGATGTTAAAAGTGCCTTCCTTAATGGGTACTTGAATGAAGGGGTTTTTTGTGCAACAACCTCAAGGATTTGAATAAAAAGGTAAGGATAACCTTGTCTACAAACTAAAGAAAGCATTGTATGGCCTCAAGCAAGAACCAAGGGCATGGTACTCATGCATTGATGACTACTTTCAAAATATGGATTCACTCGGAGCAAAAGTGAACCTACTCTCTACTACATGAAACAAGGTAAAGACATTCTCATTGTATGTTTATATGTGGATGATATAATATTCATGGGTAGTAGTGCTAAGATGAATAAGGAGTTCAAAAACTCCATGATGAAAGAATTTGAAATGAAATATCTAGGCTTGATGCATTACTTTCTAGGCATGGAAGTACATCAAATAGGTAAAGGGATATTCATATGTCAACACAAATATGCTCAATATATGATCAAGAAATTTTTTGTGGAGCAATGAAAGTATGTTACTACTCCAATGGGTCATGGGATCCAATTGAGAAAATATGATGGAGCACCAAAAGTTGACATGACCACTTACAGGAGCATGGTTGGGATTCTAATGTTCCTCACCAACACAATACCAGATATCCAATATGTTGTTTCTCTAGTTTCAAGGTATATGGCTGATCCATCTGAACTTCATTTACAAGCAACTAAAAGGGTTTTGAGATATGTAAAGGTTAAATTAGATTTTCGTATCCATTACCACAAATGTAACTCTGTAAAATTAGCTGGCTTTAGTGACAGTGATTGGGGCATCAATATAGATGATAGAAAATCTACTTCAGGGAATTATTTTAGTCTTAGATCAAGAGTAATTACATGGAGTTCCAAAAAGCAGACTGTTGTAGCATTATCATCTACTGAAGCTGAGTATATAGCAATCACAAATGCTAGTACTCAAGATTTATGGTTGAGAAAAGTTCTTGAGGAAATTGAAGAGCAACAAAGTGGTCCTACAAGATTGTACTATGATAATATGAGTGCCATACAATTGGCACATAATCCTATCCACCATAGCAAGTCAAAGCACTTCGATGTAAAGTATCACTTCATTCGAGACATGGTGGAGAAACAGGTGGTTGAGCTACGATATTGTAGCACTTTGGACAACATGGTGGACATTTTCACCAAAGGAGTTGCTAAAGCTCAATATATAAATTTGAGAGATTGTCTTGTCAACCCTCTCAACTTTAAGGGGGAGAATGTTGAATTTTGAATATTATAAACTCCTATTGGTTTGTTAGCATATATTATTGTTACATAGCTAACTTAGGGGTTATTTGAGAGCATATAGGAAATATGGTTAGACTTAGTCCAAGTTTAGGTGATTTGAAAATATGTCTCACATAAATCTTGGTGCTCCAACTATGTTGAGCATAAATTAATATTATAAATTGTAATCCGATGATGAGAAAAAAAAATTGAATGAATTGAAAACTTCATAGAATCCCTGTTTGTAATGATAACCTTAGGAAACTCATGTAGCCTAAATATTTCTTTGGCAAACTTATTTTCCACCATTGGTGCATCATCCTTGATTTTTCCTGGTATAAAGTGTGCAACCTTGGTCAATTTTTCAACACTACCAAGATGCATCATGCTATTACCTAGTCTTAGGTAAACCCACAATACAATCCATAGAGATCACATACCATTTTTGCATATGTACATCATGTGGGTATAATTTCCTTATTGGGTGTCAATGTTCTACCTTCACCTTCTAGCACTCTAAACATATTGCAATGAAACTAGTGATATCTTGCTTCATTTTGATCCAATAGAAGATATTTTTCATGTTTTCCCTCATTTTTGACCTCCTAGATGAGCATAATAGGTAATTATGTGCTTATTGCATAATAAATATCCGTAGATAATCAATATTGGGTATAACTACCCTATCTTTAAAGCATAGAAGTCCATATTTTATGTTGAAATCCTTATTCTCTTCATGATTTCCTTTGGTTTTATTCTAGATTTCTATGCAATACAAGTCTTGTAGTTGCATCTCCTTGACCCTATCCATTAAATCTATATGGATATGGGTTAATGTTGCTATGTGCCTTCTCCTACTCAAGGCATATACAACCTTATTCTCCTTCCCCTTTATATACTCAATATCAAAGTCATATTCAGCTAATAATTTTATCCATCTTCTCTATCTCGTGTTTAGCATAGGTTGGGTGAAGATATACCTCAAAATTTGATGGTCTATCCTTAGCTCAAACAGTCTACCCAACAAATAATCTCTCTATAACTTTAAGGCATGCACCACCACTATAGCATAGGGTGTAGTACTTCTAGAGGAGGACATGATTTGGGAGGTTTGGATATGGATTTCAATGTGGTATAACAAATTTTTCCCAAATCATATAACTTGTACAATTTGCCTTGTACAGTTTACAAAAGACTCAAATATGCTTGTACAGTCACCAAATAATATAGTTGTATGATCCAAATCATACAACACCACAAATTTTATTTTTTTCCACTTATTTAATTCACTGTAAGTGGTTTTGTAACTCAAATTGATCAGTTTTGTAATCGATTTCCCCAAAACACTAGTTTTCCATATTTGGCAAGTTCTAACTATGCAATGCCATTCCTAAATTAGGAAAATTATTAGTTGTATTGTTTGGTGGTAAAGATGTATAGTTTCACCAAACCCTTGCTGAATTATCCATTCATATATTTTCTAATTTATACCACAACTCTCTTTAGTACAAGTTTGGGGATGTTTTCCTATTGCAATTGCCAACTTTTCCTCCAACATGCAAACCCTAATTCAGTGCCATTGAATTATTATCATCATAAATGCTTCAAAAATTGTAAAACTATCATAATACATTTTAGTACATAAATATTCACCCATGAATCAATTATCTATCAGTATACTAAGTTATAGATTCATCAATAAGGAAATTCCTTTGTATCTTTACTATTCTAACATATTGTCATGGCCATACTTGCACAAAATACACAATTTGGGTTTACCATTCACATACACAATGAAATTCATAAAACTCACAACCTGCAATGCTATTTTCATCAATATGGTTGAATCTGTACATCATTATCAATTACACTTTATTCAATGGTAATAACAACAATCATGAACAACCATTCCACATAACATCTACTCTCAGTGAACATGAATGAACTAACATGAAGTAAACTATGATGAAAAATTATCAAAATTGAATGGGGGATCCTTATAATGCTTTCCCAGGCCATTCCAAAGTGGTTCCTGAGATAACCACCATTTACAACTACCATCCTCATAACAATCAACTTTAATTAAGGTCTTCCTAAGTCTAATTTGTTTATTATCAAATTCAATTTAAATGCACATTTTGCCTAATTTAACTTTAATTTATAATTGCACTTTTTATAAATTTGTACAATTATCCCCAATTGTACATTTTCTAACTTCTCATTTGTACAATTAGACAAAACCTAATATGTGTACATTTTGACAAACCGTACATCTAACAAAATTAACAAAACTACAAATTTGTGCAAATCCTATTTTTACTTCTTCTTTTGGGAGGTGGATTTGCTGCCTACATCTAACCTCCCCTTTACATCAGGTGGTACCCTCACCAAATCAATTTTATTTATTTTAATTGACTATTCCTATTGGAAATTCTTAAGTTGGATATGAAGTGTGACACATTCATTCTGCAATCTAGCTACATAATGGTTAAGTTCCATAGCCTTCAACCCATACTTATTGGCCATATTCAAGAGTTGAACTAACTTCTTCTCTCACTCGAATGCTTCCTTGCATATTTTATCTATCAATGTGGCTTCCATGCAAGCTGTTATGGCTAAATCCTCGTTATTCTCTGTAATGACCTTAAGATTATAATGTATGTCATCTTCACAAGATGTAATATGCTCATCCTTAGCTTGAAGCCAAGCCTTATGATCCAAGATTATTTCATTGTAGCACTTGGTATCTGTGGCCATATCCTTGATCATACGATCATTATATTGTAGTTTTTCTTCAGTTGCCTTCAACTGGTTTTCCTGTTTGGCCAATTCTTCACTCAATGCTACCAACTATGCTTCTAACTGCTTCATGTGCTCTTCTACTTGCTGGATCACAAGATGCTTCTCTTGCTCCTATGAGTGTAGCTTATCTTCATAAGACATATTTATGTCATTCCATTTAAATTTTATCCTTTTCAATCTCTCTTCAACCTTGATATTTTTGCATTCTAGTTCTTCTTCAATCTCATCCATTTCTTTTCGAGTAGCCTCCACTTCCTCCTTTGTGATTCCTTAGCTTGGTAAATGTCTTCAAGACCCAAGCTTAGCTACTCGGTACAATGTGTTAGGAAATTCAATTTCCATAAGTTGAAGACTAATTCTAAAGGTGCCCTTCAAAATTCTACATCTAGTGTATTCAATGGATATCTCTGGCATGTTGCCTGATCCAAATACACTCA
Organism: Wollemia nobilis; assembly: GCA_028583015.1. Lineage (NCBI taxonomy): Eukaryota > Viridiplantae > Streptophyta > Pinopsida > Araucariales > Araucariaceae > Wollemia > Wollemia nobilis. The sequence continues at coordinate 3,421,316 of JAQPPZ010000689.1, read as the reverse complement.
TGGATATGTCTTTTAATTGGTCCTCACTCCATCCAGTAATTCTATAATTTACAACATTGTTGTTACCTCTCCCCTTGGTAACCACCATGGATTTTGTGTGTGAATATGGGCTACTTTTCTGATGTATTCTTCACTACACATCCACTCCATGATCTTCTCCAATTTAGCAAAGGTTTGCTCCCTCCACTGCTTCAATTTTCCAACACCACAAATAAAAAATTGCAATCTAGTACCAACAAACATCTCACTAACTTGTTGGAATAAGTGCTCCACCTATCCATCTGTGTCTTCTCCATCATTCTTTGAAACACCAAACTAAGGCACTTCAAGAAAAAAGCATGTACAAAGGCTCTCATCCTTCTCCTGTGGGGGAGTTTGTTCTTCTTCTTCCTCTTTTGGATATGAAGATCCTCCAATCTCTTTTATTGCACCAAATGTAGTCCCTTCCTATAGTGACATGTGAGCTACAACCCTACTTGCCTCTTCTTTGGATGATCTGATCTCTTCCACATTGATGGTCTCCTTGAGTAGTTGCTGCTCTACCCTAGGTGCTTGGACTTCCTCTTATGGTTTAGGTAAGTTCTCCTGTTGATTTTCTACTAACCTATCAACCTATGATATCACTTGGACTTCCCTCACTAATTTAGCATAGGAGTGCAATATTCCTGATTGGTAGGTGATTATTTGAGGTTTGGAATGATCAACTTAATGTTCTTGTTCAAATACCCAAACCGTATGATCGTACAGTATTCCCAATAATTGATGTGCGATTGTAAAATAGATTGTACGAACTCAAATCATACAATTGTAGGATCCAAAATCATACAGTGTTAGTGTTTGTATGATTTGAAAAAGTTGTCATACGTAATTTTGTAACTAATTTGTTCAATTTACTAGATTTTCCTGTAGATTAAAGATACAACGCCAAACAAAAGATAAAGAAGTCACGATAAAAAGTAAGACAGAACACAGTTGTACAAAACAAACGATTTTTATTAATCAACGGAGTTTAAAAACTCCTTTTGAGTACAACAGGGACTGTAACCCTTTTCGTGATACAAAAATTATAGTTTGTGCTAGGGTTCTCCGAAACCCTAGCTGGCACAATGGGTGGCGTCTCCGAAGAATATATCTTTAACCCCAACAAGGTGAGTGGGCTTTGTTGTATCCTGTAGCTCGGACCACTCCAGCTTAAACAGCTGCTATCAACACACCAGATCTGCCATTAAAATCTTGCACACATTAACACTATCAAGGAGTTAGAAATTAATAAGAGGGCTCCATTGTGTGAGCCCTTAGAAACAATTTAAAACCCTAGAAAAATAGAATGCAGGAATTCAACAACAGATTAATAAAAGAAAAGAAGTTACTTGCTTTAAGCTGATTTATACCTGTTCTCTGTTAACGCGGCTAGACCAGGCGGCACCTGGAAGTAATGTGGCTGTCAAATCGATTACGAAAGGCGCCCTGGTGCACTCGCTGAACGCCCGCGTGCTTCTGGATCGGGGTTGCAGACACCGATCTGCATCTATGACTACGGGTAAACGCCCGTGGGCACTTGCGACAAGAATGGGGGATTCTACAGAATGCTGCAGAAGGGATGGCGGCGAAGTTGGCGACGGATGCGGCGATGGATGCGACGAAAAGGGACGGCGATGGATGGGTAGGTTTAGCTGAAGAAGAGATATATAGCGATAGATAACAAAAGAGAGATAGTCAAAGAGATAGAGGGTTTGAGCCATCAAGGTGACTCAATTTATAATCTACTCTTAGGGCACACTTTAGGGTTTTAATGACACTTTGAACGTGTGGCTAAGATTAAAGTGGATCCAAGGGTAGAGAATAAATCTAGGTTGTGAAACGGATTAAGATGGATGGATGGATGAGATTAAATGAAGGATGGACGGCTCAGATTAAATCACTTAAAGTATCTTTATATATATATTAAAATATTAAAATATATATATAAATATTAATTTAAATAAATTTGGGAATGAAAAATGGCGGGAAAGGTGAAATTGGGCCAAATAATGGCGGGAAGGTGTGGATTTGGGCCAAATAATGGCGGGAAGGTGGATGACTGACACGTGGCTTAACGAGGAAGGTATAGATGACTTACAAGTGGCTGGATTTTGGTGTCTACGAGATGCCCCTTTTGAGCTGCTTTGTGTGAAGACACAATGCAGCACAAAAACTTAAGACACCTGAAAAGCTGGATCGGACGCAACTCTCTCTCAAGACTAAAGCACAACTTTGAAGACCAAAGAATAAAAGAATATTTAAAATTTTATCGGCTTACCCCCTCAATTGGCGAGCGAGAATGGTTCTCACAAGCCAATTGGAAGAAATTTGGAAGAAAATGAACCGTTTTTGCCCCAACGGTGAAAAAAAGGGGTTGGTGTATGAACCATCTGTTTATGTCCCAACGAGAAAAGGGGTTGGTGTACAAACCGAGAAAAGAATATGATTGAAGACGATATGAGTGATGTGAAAGATGGACCGTTTTCCGCCCCAACGGTTATAAAGGGATTTTTGCCAAATTGTAAGTTCCATGATCATGTAAGATGAATTCCACTATAGGAAAATTAGAAATTGACAACGGATGCCCCAACTCCTGTGTGTGAGTCCATATTGTTAATGAAATTGCCTTATTGGCGCCATTGATATGCAGAGATGAAAGATGCATGAAAAGAGTCCAGAACTCAGAGATGCTCCTAGTGACTGTATGGATAATTCCTCGGGTCGAAACCAATCAACCTAGGTAGCCTCAATCTCTAGCAAGACTCAAAATAATGATGATATTAAAGATTGTCCATGTTTAAGGCCCCATGAACTAGGCCATCAATGACAAGCTGTTGAGCAAATTAATCTTGGTATGAGGTCACTTGAAAAGTAGAATACCCAAAATTGATTTCAAATTTTCGAACAGTGAAATAATTGATGATGATAAATGGTAAGTGTCCTTATGGTGGTTTAATCCTCTTACCGAATTGCATGGATGCAAATCGCTGCAATCGCCAAGGTGATAGAATATACCACTAGATACGAGGTTTACTTTAATTTGATTTGGCAAAAATATGCATGATGAAAGAAGAATGAATGAAATTGACGATAGATCAGAAGAATTGATGAATGTGGTTAATTTTGTGAAGGTTTTGAATGTTTTTAACCCAATTTGTAAAACAATGATGAATGATGCGCTTTTTGAGCAAAATGACAAAATTTGTGTCCAAAACTGTTGTAACCTTCACAAAATGTTTTATTATGATAAGAAGAATGGATGAATGCAATTTGATGAAATTTGGAGGAGTTAAGCTTCAATTTTGCAAGTTTTGTTCCTTTATTCAATACTGCCACCAAACGCCGGTCTGCATTTGGGGGTGGCAGAGACGCCCGTCGGTGTTTAGGCGCTCTGCAAATGCAGCACTGTGTTTGAATGTGCCATGAAATGCCCCACTACATTTCAGGGCGCCAAAACCAGCTATTTAAACAGTTTCAGCAAAAATTTCGCTCATTTGTGCGTTCGAGCTTGAGAGAAGTGCGTCTGAGGGAATGAAGTGAAGTGGAGTGAGAAGTGAAGCACGCGGGAGCTATGGCGGAGGTGGGAGCGGATGCGCCAGTGCAGCAATCTGAGGTATTTGTTCATTTAAGCAAGTACTTATTATGTGTTTTTTTTTTTTTTTTTCGTTTTTTTTTTTTTGGAAAAAAATTTGTAACAAATTTTTGTTTTGTTGTTTTGCAGCTTAGGGTGTTAGAGGCACGACACCGGTTCTCCCCTATCATTCCGGGGATGAGGAGGTCGTTGTCCCAGGTAGACTGGGAGATATTGGATGCAGTGGGGCTAGCAGAGGCAGCCCGGTTGGAGGTAGTTGGGGAGAGGGTTCTAGGCACACCACTAGGTCTAGGGCTCCTACTAGGTCTCATGGGTCCTCTTTTGATGGTTAGCTTAGTGCTTAGATGCACTCTTTATGAGCCTTGGTGCTCTATTGTATATTGTAGCCTTTTGGCATTCATTGTACAGTTTTACCTTTATACATATATATATATATCATGGCTTTTATTTATTTGGTGTTTTACTCTCTTTTGTGTGAATGCCTATGTTTTTGTGATGCATGTTTTGATATGTTTTAATGTTTTTGATGCATATGTGATGGAATGGAATGCAAACTTATAGATGATTAATGCGAGACTAAGTATATAACATACAAATATATGGATGATTAATGCAAGACTAAGTAAATGATATGTAAATCTATGGATGATTAATGCAAGACTAAGTAAATGAAATATGCACTAAGAAGCACTCATATTTTTAGATAGTTAGATTTAGCCAACTGTTATCATAATTGTTTAATCAAGGGCACCAAACTTGGTAGCTTGTGAATGGATGACGTATGGAATGACATGAATATGGAAGAAGATATGGAGGGTGATATGGAGGTTGATATGGAAGACTGTTTTACAAAGACTCAAACATGCTAGTGGCATCAAACAAACTTACTAACATTGCCTAATTCAACTAGGACCAAATGTGTGTGCATGCGAGTTCATTAACCAAATCCGAAGCATGGTAGTGACTCTAGGCAATCAAAAACCTATGTGTGTGCAAGTGTGTTCATTAACCTCATCTTGCATAAATTAGGTAACCCTGTTATGGAGAAGACCCCGAAGCTAGTTTGTCCGTATGAGCATTCAGAGGTCTCTTTTTGAGGAGAGACATGTCGCCACGCAATGAGTATACTCCACTGCCAGTCAAGCGTCTATAGCCCCGGTGAAGGTTAACTCCATAGTCCATGTTGTTTTTGACCTTTGTAAGCCTTGGGGATGACTACCTATCCGTCTGACTTGGACAAGTAGTACGATCCTTACAACTTATTTGGGATCGGTGGTGTGTGAAAAATGTTCATTTCCTTAGAGCTTTGGGGAATCGGATTCTCAACCGAAGTATGATGAGAATTTTACCCTATCCTTACTACTCTGTTTATATTTATATTTTGTGATTGCTTGTGATAGTGGTAAGAACCACTGTTTTATGGACTATGTTTGCATGATAGGACAAATGAGGATTACCCTTTTCACTTCAAGGCACAACCCAAGGATGGTGTTATCTCTCTTTGACACAAGATGTTTTTAAGATGTGAAAATGTGATAGGTTCAAGACCGCTTTTGAAATCATTTCCCAATACTCAAGATTTTATTTAGTGTAATTTGTGATATGGCCCTAGAGAACTTTGACATGCATTTCAAAGTTTGCTTAAAACACTAGGAATGGTTGAGTGATTGAAAACATTTTGGCAATGTAAATATGTGCAAATGGAAAATGGGTGTACGAATGACAATTCGGTTTGATGGATTTTATGAAGGTGCCCCTGATTAAGGCAACATGACTTTTGCTTGACCAAATTTTATATCCAAAAGATAGAATGGTCTCTAACATGATATGCAACTATGGCTGAAAATGAAATGTTATGGTTTTCAATGAGATGTATGCACATGAAATGCAATGTTTTTGAATGAGATGTATGCAACTAACAATGAAATGCAAATTCTTTTTATTTTATTTGTTTTTTTTTTTTTTTGTTGTACAAGCCATGTATATATGTACATATAAAATTCAAACTATGCGTAGAATGCCCTCAAGTGTATAACATTAAGTGGTTCGGGTTCTTCCTCTCCCTCTAAACTGGCAAGTCTATAAGTTCCATTACCCACTCTTTCGGTGACCATATATGGACCTAACCAATTAGCCGCGAATTTATCTCGAAGATGCGGCAATGCATTGGTGTTTTGTTGATTCTCTTTAAGGACAAGATCCCCTACTTGAAATTCTCTTAGATGAACTTTGGCATTGTAAGCACGTTTCAATCGGTCTTGATAAACTCGCAAATGCTCTAAAGCATTGATTCATTTTTCATCTATGAGTGTGAGTTGATCAAGACGTGCTTGTCTAGCAGTATCATCATCGATAAATTCCTGCAAAGAAATTCGCAAGGAAGGGATCTCAAGCTCAAGAGGCATGATTGCTTCAACTCCATAGACCAAAGAAAATGGCGTTGCCCCAATGGGAGTTCTGATGCTTGTTCTGTAAGCCCATAATGCCAAGGGGATTTGTGTATGCCAATCTTTATGATTTTCTTTAACAAGTTTCTTAAGAATAGCAATTATGGTCTTATTGGAAGCTTCGAGCTTGTCCATTGGCTTGTGGGTAGTAAGGAGTTGAGAAACTATGTTGGATATTATACTTTTCGCAAAGAGCTCGAACATCCTTATTCTTAAAAGACTTGCCGTTATCAAAAATGATTTTAGAGGGAATACCAAAACGACAAATGATATGGTGAAGTATAAACTCCACAATTCTAGGACCTGTCGTACTGGTTAGAGGAATAGCTTCAACCCACTTTGTGAAGTATTCGATGGTTGTAATGATGAAAGTATGTTGTCCTGAAGAGGCGGGTGAAATCTTGCCAATTAAATCGAGACCCCATTGTGAGAAGGGCCAAAGGCTTTGGATGGGGCTGTAAAGCTTGTGATGGTATATGGATTAAATTAGCGTGTTCTTGACACTTTTTACATTGTTTAACATATTTGCAACAATCTTGTTCCATAGTGGGCCAATAATACCCCATACGTAAAATACGCTTCACAATGGCCATTCCACTAAAATGACCACCACAAGTACCATCATGGGCTTCAGCAATAGCTCTATGTGTTTCACCTGCTTCTAGACAGTGGAGGAGTACTCCATCATATCCACGTTTATACAACACATCCCCCAAAAGAACAAAATGAGCTACCTTTTGCTTAAAATAGCGGTGGGCAGTTCGAGACAAATCAGATGGGAGTGTTCCAAACTTGAGGAAGGCTACTATCTCACTAGACCAAGGCTCATATGGATCCGAATGGATAAAGCAAACATCTTTTTCATCCTTAGACTCAGCACGAACAATTGCAGACTTAGAGATTGTGGAAATGATTAGGGGTTGTACCTCTCCAAGGGAGTCCTTTGGAATCAATGATCCAAGAGAGGCCATGGCATCCGCAAATCTATTAGTCGAACGAGGCAAACTAGTGATCTCATACCAATCAAACTTAGAGAGCAACTTCATTGCTACATCATGATAAAGCTTAATGGTAGGTTCTTTGGCTTGGTATTCTCCTGTAATTTGTTTAACCACGAGTTGAGAATCCCCAAATATCCGGATACGCTTAATGCTCATAGCTATGGCTGATTGAAGACCTAAAATTAAGGCTTCATACTCTGCTGTATTATTGGTGCATTGGAAGTCTAGTTTGAATGATAAAGGGATGGGAATCCCTTGAGGTGTATGAAACACAACTCCAACACCTTGACCTTTCGCGCACTTAGAGCCATCAAAGAATAGCGTGATGTCAACATCTTCCTCCGGAATGATGTCCTCTTCTTGTTCGGTGATAGCAAATACCGAATCATCTGGGAGCTCAATAATCAAAGGATGATCACTAGGTAGTGGAGCTTCCGCAAGTTGATCGGCTATAACTTGACCTTTAACAGATTTTTGGCTAATGAATTCAAGATCGAATTCGGTAAGCAACATTATCCATTTAGCGGTACGAGTGTTATTATAAGTGCGAGACATCATATAACGCGAGAGGGTTTTCTCTAGCTATGACATATGTTGTTTGGCTAAGCATATAATGACGAAGTTTCTTAGTGGAAAAAACCACTTGCTAAGCACAACTTTTCCACATAAGCATATCGGGTTTCATAGCTTACCAATGTTCGACTAATATAATAGACAGCTTGCTCATGATTTTGTTCATTCTTTTGTGCAAGCATTGTCCCTAAGGCAAAGTCCGTTCTTGGAGATATAAATATTGAAAGGGACCCCTGGACGAGGTGGAGCTAAGACTGGCGGAGATGCTAAATACTGCTTGATGTCATCAAAGGCTTTCTGACACTCATCTGTCCATGAAAATTGTACCCCCTTTTGTAGTAGGTGGCAAAATGGCCTACATTTATCAGAAAGTTGTGCAATAAAGCGACGGATTGAATTAATCTTTCCTTGCAGACTATGCAACTCCTTCAAATTAGTTGGGGGACACATTTCCATAATGGCTTTGACCTTGTTTGGGTCCACCTCAATACCTCGTTTAGAGATAATAAAACCTAGGAGTTTGCATGAGGTAACACCAAAGACACATTTCTTAGGGTTCAACCTTACTTTATGCTCTAGAAGTCTATCAAAAACTTTTTCCAATACATCAAAATGCTCTTGTCGAGTTTTAGATTTTGCCAATAAATCATCCACATAATCTTCGATAATCTTATGCATATAATCATGGAAAATATAAGTCATGGCTCGTTGATAGGTTGCACCTGCGTTCTTAAGGCCAAAGGGCATCACCCTATAACAAAAAGTTCCCCAAGGTGTGGTAAATGCTGTTTTGTGTTGATCTTCAGGGTTTATTCGAATCCGGTTGTATCCTGAAAATCCATCCATGAACAAAAGCATTTCATGACCAGCGCAGTGTCGACAAGAGTATCAATGTTTGGAAGAGGAAAGTCATCCTTAGGACACGCTTTATTTAGATCTCGAAAAAATCGGTGCAAACACGTATCCCCCGTTAGGCTTGCGAACGGGTACCATGTTAGAAAGCCACTCAGGATAATCAATCGGGACGACAAATTTAACATCCAGAAGTTTTTGAATCTCCGATTTAACTAGGAGGGCCACGGTAGGATGCATTTTCCTAAGTTTTTGTTTGACGAGGTTTAGCATCTTTTTGTAAGGTGAGGTTATGGACAACCAAATTAGGGTCTAGGCCTGGCATGTCTTTGTAAGACCATGCAAATATCTCCTTCTTCCGCTTGAGTAGAGCAATCATTTGCTCTTGTTCCTCTGATGATAGACTTTTAGCCGGTTTCACAATTTGGGTGCCATCTTGGACTGGACTAAGGTCTACATCGATAGTTTCTTCAATAGACATGTGGGAACCTTCCTCAAGCTGATGGGGAGTAGGGATCAGATTTATGTCATCTAAAATGTCATCAAGTTCCTGTGCTTTGCTCTCATCTATTTCTGCCTGGAAGACCTCTGGCTTAGAAGATGAAGGTGAATGTGGAGGTGAAGGAGGAATGTAGTTGGCGGAAGCCCTTAACAATTCCTCGAAAAGGATGAACTCTGAAATAGATGGAGGAGATGAAATCCGATCCATGTCAATCAAGCTTGGGTTGATCGGGATTGGCTTATCCGGATCATATGGATTATAGAGCGGGGTGAATAAGTCTTCAAAATTCATTGTCGACTTATGGAAGAAAGGATGGGCGGAATGGAAGGGAAAACCGGTGAAGACCTCGGAAGACCTGAAATGCAAAACAACATAATTTTTCAGTTTTTTTTTTTTTTTTTTTGTTTTTTTTTTTTTTGCAGTGGTGAAAACCACTATTACACACATACATAAAGCAATAAAGTATTTTTATATATTTTGATTTTTTTTTTTTTTTTTGGGAATTTTCTGATTTTTTTTTTTTTTTTTTGGTAGTGGTGAAAACCACTATTTTAGTATATACATATAATACAAGTTTGGATTATGGTTTATGGATGTGGCGGAGGGGGTGGTTCACCTCGTTCTTGTGGAAGAAGCAAGCGAAAGATGGCCTCTTGGAGAGGGAACAATTGGAGATAAAACTCGTCTTGTTTAATGAGGGGAACAATGGGCGCCGACTCTTCTTCAGATTCATCACCATTTGACATGACGTCAAATTCTTCATAGGCTTCATCTTCGGATTCGTCGGGGTGGAGGATTTCTTCTTCTGAATTAAGATTAATGCTTTGAAAAGCTCGTTCAAAAGAAGAAAGGGATGGAAGTGGTTGGTAGCCCAGACCAAAACGCTCAGTGGGTCTCTGATATGGCATATCGATGCGTTCAGTTACCCCTTGCTCGTATCGACCTAGGCCAAATTGCTGCCAATTATGTTTGTGGAAATAGCGAGAGGGAAAACCCTCCATCCTTTCGATATTGGCAGGGATTGGATGCTTAGGTTCTAGTATGGTGGTAGGACTAGAAGATGACTCTGTTCCCCCATATACAAAATTAATGGAATTTGGCATAGAACCCATGTTATAAACCGATCCAATGGATAAATGTTGGTCATGTGGACGACCAAAATCTTTAACTATTTGCACATTGAACGGTGTGATGTGGACATCTTGAATGGCATACTCACCAATACCTGCATCAGTGAGATGGACCTTGACTTGGGAGGGAGATGGACTAGATGATGGAATAGAAGAATGTGGGATAGAAGAATTGGAAGGATTTGGTTGGGTTGATGCTTCACTAACTTGTGAAACATCAGCTGGTGATGGTTGGGAAGATGGAGGAATGATAGGTGATGTTGAAGAAGGTGTAGAAGAATGGGGTAATGACGTGGAAAGAGATGATTGGTCATGGCCACATGTGCATGTGGTCACTGATGAAGAAGAAGGAAGATTAGTTGATGAAGAAAGTGGTGAATGAGATGGAATAGCGAAAGAGGAAGATGGTTGCGATATGATGGGTAGCTCTTCAGGAATGGGAGCTCTAGAAGAAGATGGTATAGAAGAAGTAGATGGGGTCAAGAAAAGATGAGTGGATGGCAACACAATCTCATAAGGATTTGAGACATAGTTGCAATGTTTGAAGGGTTCAATGTCAGCGGGTACACAATGAACTTGTCCCTCATATACATACTTCAGACATTGATGCAGTATAGAAGGGACACATCTCATCTCCCTAAGCCAAGGTCGTCCAAGCAATACATTGTATGCCATGGTCCCTTCCAAGATGTGAAACAAGGTATGCAAAGTTCGGGCCCCTACCTCAATGGGCAAGATAACCGTGCCAACCGTGGAAGATAAAGCATCATTGAATGCTTTAAGAGTAAAAGTCGACTTTGTGATAAGGGATGGCGACAACTTTAGATGACTCAACGCCGATGTTGTAATGATATTTATTGAGGAACCGGTGTCAATTAAGACTCTCTTGAATGGCTTGTGATCGATCTTGGCCATGATATGCAGTGGAGGATCTATACTTTTTGTTGACATAGGTTTGATTTCAAAATCATAGAAAGTGATGGAGGGCTCCATGCATGTTTGAATACTCCCCACAAAGTTGTTGAAGGCATTAGTATCTTGAGTTTGAAGCTCGATTGACTTCAAAATTTCCATTAATGCCTCTCTATGCGGGGGAGATTGTTGAATGAGGTCATAGATCGATAACTTGGCAGAAGCCATTTTTAAAGTGGTAGTTAATCGGCTACTCAATGACATGATGGGTCGTTGGCGTTGAGTAGAATGATTTAGCGGTTGTTGAGAAGTACTAGCACGTCGTTGGGTCACTTGTTACGAGGTGGATGGGGGTTTGTACAGGTGGGTCGTGGTTCGACCTGATTTGGTTGGTTCGCCCTTTGACCCCGGGTTACTACGTTAATAGTACCCACAAAACCTTGGTATTGTTGTACATGGTTGACTTGATTAGGAGGAGTTACCTGAGTTACTCCCCCTGAAGTTGTTGGAGCTTCCTCCCGATGTGGGAGGGGTGTTTGAAATATACCAAGATTTTGATTTTGTTGGGCTAAGGGGTTATCCAATTTAATGGCTCCAATCTCAATAAGATCTTGGATCACATGTTTGAAAGCTATACAATTATTGATATCGTGCCCATTTTGCCTATGATAAGGACAAAATAGGTACTCCTTGTAATACTTTCCCCTTCTAGATGGTTCTAAAGGTTTAAACTCAGGTAAAGTTAACTGATTTGTGCTATATAACTTGTTGAATATGACCGCATATGGTTCATCTAAAGGTGTGAACTGTCGCTTGGGACGATTTTTTTGCCAAGGTCGAGTTTCCATGGTTGGCTCAGTATTGTGAGCTGGTTGAGGAGGGGCGGGTACCGCATGATAAGCAATTGGTTGCGGTTGAATTTGCATTACTTGTTGTTGTTGAGCCATTACGGGCTGACTCGCCACCACTTGATTAACTTGGTTAACATTTGAGGTCTGTACTAGCTTTGTGCTTGTTTGTTTTGGCCATAATTATTATTTCGTTGTTGGCCCTTTTGTTGCCATTCTTTTCTACGGGGTTTTAAAACACCCTCTTGGACTTTAATGTCTTCTATGATACTTGCTTGGGCCAAAGCCTCTTCAAAAGTCCTGTATTGTTGTAAATGGAGTAACCAAGAGATAGGTTTTAGACAACTGTGGGTGAACATTTTGGTTAACTCCTCCATTGGTAGGGAGAATGGCAATTTATTAATGATAGCCCTCCAACGGTTTCCAAAGTCATAAACAGTCTCATCGTCATGTTGCTTGAGCTTGTATAAGTCGGACAATGAGATTTTCCTTTGTACATTTAGGGAGAATCGTTCTAAAAATAGATTAATCAATTGTTCGTAAGCATAAATGCTATGGTGAGCTAAATGATTGTACCATTGTACAACATCTCCCCCTAATGTCTGAGGAAAAGTTATGAGCATAAGAGCGTCATTATTTTGGATTCTAAAGCAGGCATGCATGAATGAGCTCACATGTTCATGAGGATCCTCAGTTCCTCGAAATTTGTCAAACTTCGGTAATGTGAAATCAGTCGGATATGGCGATGAAGGTACCGAAGGATGAATTGGTTGATTGATCAACGACCTTAGCATAGGTTTCTGACTAGATGAGCCAGGCATGTTGAGCATAAGGTTGTCAATCTGTTGTTGCATAGCATGGAGTCGAGAATCTTCATGAAAATTTTGATTTGTTTGATGATTATGATGATGCAATGGAGGAGTGGAAAAATGATGAGATGGGATGAAATTGCCTGGATTAGGCGGTGTGGAATGGACAGGTTGTTGGTATGGATGATACCGAAAAGAAGGTGATTGGGGGCCACCATTGGTGGCTGGTGGATGATGAATTGGACTAGGTTGGGAGAAAGGTGGGGTAGGAATGGACACCACCAAAGATTGGGGTACCCAGGTGGGGCCTGAGCTAAGAAAAGTTGGCTGGGTAGAAATTGGTTGGGGTGTAGGATTTACTACGACAGGTGGTTGAGCATTTTGTTGTTGTTGTTGCAGAAGCAACTTGTCGAGATACTCCCTAACCTTATTAATCTCTAACCCAAGGGAGGTGGGATGATTGGATGAAGGTGGAGGGCAGGTTGCCATGGTAGTCACAGGAGACTGCATAGCAGGGGCAATGAAGGTGGCTGAAGTAGGCGGTACCTAGGAAGAAACAGTAGACTGTGCCCCAGGTAGGGTGAAACCATAAATGGTTTGGGAAGAAGAGGGTTGAAATTGGTCATGGCTAGAGGAGGTTCCACCGGCCTCATAGAGAGAATTGGTGTACAACCGGGTAAATGGAGGAGAAAGTGGTCGAGAAGACACTACATTTGTCTCCAAAGGAGGACAATTGAGCATCTGGGAAGATGTTGGAGATGAAGCCGGCTGAACAGATACCACATTAGCCTCAAAAAAAGGGTTAGTGTAGACTTGAGTGAAACCAGCGGGTATGGTTGATGCAATATCCTGTTGAAAAATAGAATCTTGCATAGGGGAATCTTGGATTGGCTCAAGGACATAGCCGAGTGCCATCTCTTAAGTGAGTTTGCACTTGGGCCATATCAATGTGGGTAATATGACAGGAATTGTCTTCCTCCATGGGCATGGCCATGCGATAGACGGTAGAAGAGCGTGAAAGACCTGCAGGTGAACCTGCCTGAAATTCACTAGGATAAGTGGCCATGTTGGTGGTGGGGATGTTTTGTGAATTACCCATTTGATTATTTAGATTTAACATTTTAGATTGATTCCTTGTTAAGACCATAACGCAATAAATCTAAACAAATTCAGAAAAGAAGAATGCAAAACTGGAATGATAAATTTACACTAAAGAAATTATCAGAAAACAGTCACAACCTAGGTTTCAACCAATGTGTCTTACCTGCGGTTAATTAATTATTTTCTGATCTTAATCTGTAGTAAATTTTAAGTGTCCGGTTTATGAGTTTTGCATGTGATCTAATCTTGAATTATTCACAAAAAAGGTAAAAACTATGGCTAGGAAAGGACAACGAGATTCTTACTTGGTGATGAAATCCAAGCAAGTTTGCTCGGGGGTGACCTATGGTGTCTAAGGCAGAAGTTTAATGGATGGAGATGAATTCCACCGTCACTAAACTTCAAGCAATACCCGGTGATGAAATCCAGATATTACTGTTTTAAATGCAATATGAAATGCAGTAAATTTTATTTTAAGTGTTTTTAGTTGTCTAATGTATACATACAAAGCTATAAATCAAAAGTTCTAATGATCTAAGCAAGAGGCTACTGAAAACATGCCATTTCCTCTGAAGAAGTGGAGTACACCGTTTAAAACCCCCTGCCTACCGATGATATCAAATATCAAAGGAGCAACCGGAAGGTTCGTCCACTTCTCTTCCTGGAATCACCCAATGGTAGGAGTACTATTGACATCCAATCAATAGTCCTACTTAGATAACTAAAACAGATAATTCGTAGCTATTCTAATATGCAGCTAGGTATGCAATTTTTTTTTTTTTTTATGCAAGCAACAACCAATAATGCAATGCAGAAAAATGTAACTAAAAATAACTATTCTTTTCCAGATTACTTAGTTTTCGTTCATTTTAAAGCAATGATCTGAAAAAGAAACAAAATACAGCAGAAAAACCAAAAACGTAAAAAGTACAGTTTAACAAAGAAAGAAAAACGCACTTACTCGGAAGCCTACGCTTTTCTGTAAAACTGCCTTCAAACGCCCACGGGAGTCTGCACAGGCTGAAACGCACCTCTGCATTTCGTATTGGACTTCCAGACGCCGCTCTGCGTCTGCTGCATTTTTTGCAAGCTCAGAAACCCTAGTTCGCTGTAACAGCGAATTTCACGATTTCTGGAACCTGCAAAATAAAACAGAAAACAGGAATAGATTAGTAAAGCAAGTATTAAAAACATGAAACCCTAGGGGGTCCCACCGTGATCGCCATTTGTAGATTAAAGATACAACGCCAAATAAAAGATAAAGAAGTCACGATAAAAAGTAAGACAGAACACAGTTGTACAAAACAAACGATTTTTATTAATCAACGGAGTTTAAAAACTCCTTTTGAGTACAACAGGGCCTGTAACCCTTTTCGTGATACAAAAATTATAGTTTGTGCTAGGGTTCTCCGAAACCCTAGCTGGCACAATGGGTGGCATCTCCGAAGAATATATCTTTAACCCCAACAAGGTGAGTGGGCTTTGTTGTATCCTGTAGCTCGGACCACTCCAGCTTAAACAGCTGCTATCAACACACCAGATCTGCCATTAAAATCCTGCACACATTAACACTATCAAGGAGTTAGAAATTAATAAGAGGGCTCCACTGTGTGAGCCCTCGAAACAATTTAAAACCTTAGAAAAATAGAATGCAGGAATTCAACAACAGATTAATAAAAGAAAAGAAGTTACTTGCTTTAAGCTGATTTATACTTGTTCTCTATTAACGTGGCTAGACCAGGCGGCACCTGGAAGTAATGTGGCTGTCAAATCGGTTACGGAAGGCACCCTGGTGCACTCGTTGAATGCCCGCGTGCTTCTGGATCGGGGTTGCAGACATCGGTCTGTGTCTGTGGCTGCGGGTAAACACCCGCGGGCACTTGCGACAAGAATGGGGGATTCTGCAGAATGTTGCAGAAGGGATGGCGGCGAAGTTGGCGACGGATGCGGCGATGGATGCGACAAAAAGGGACGGCGATGGATGGGTAGGTTAGCTGAAGAAGAGATAGATAGCGATAGATAAAAAAAGAGAGATAGTCAAAGAGATAGGGTTTGAGCCATCAAGGTGACTCAATTTATAATCTACTCTTAGGGCACACTTTAGGGTTTTAACGACACTTTGAACGTGTGGCTAAGATTAAAGTGGATCCAAGGGTAGAGAATAAATCTAGGTTGTGAAACGGATTAAGATGGATGGACGGATGAGATTAAATGAAGGATGGATGGCTCAGATTAAATCACTTAAAGTATCTTTATATATATATTAAAATATATTAAAATATTAAAATATATATATAAATATTAATTTAAATAAATTTGGGAATGAAAAATGGCGGGAAAGGTGAAATTGGGCCAAATAATGGCGGGAAGGTGTGGATTTGGGCCAAATAATGGCGGGAAGGTGGATGACTGACACGTGGCTTAACAGGAAGGTATAGATGACTTACAAGTGGCTGGATTTTGGTGTCTACATTTCCAAATCAGGTAAGTTTTCTTCAATCGCCTAACTACCAAATTGAGTAAATTTATTTTGTACGATTTGTAACACGTATGGTGTACGATTTTTATGAACTGAAAGTTTTAAAATATGTCAAATTGGATTCTTTTCTTTACCAATATTTCTCATACAATTTTTGGAAAGTTTTGGAATGTCAATTACTTCATATTTACCAACATGCAAGTTCTATCTTTAGGAATTGAGAAATTTCTTCACAATGGCAATCTCCAAAAATCATACAACCCCCCAAGATGTATTTCCTGATGTAATATTCATCATAAATCACTTCCAACACTCACACCAATTATGAATCAATTCCATTATTCATGCTAGTGCATTAACATCATCCATAGACATAGAAAAGTGACATACAATAATAAGATACTACAAAACATTAATCCATCATTCTAGAATCATACATCAAGTGAGATAATGCTATGCAATGTGATTCTTCATTTAGTACTCTTTAATGGTACATTACAATTGCTAATAACTTCCACAAAGATACATAATAAACCAGTAATTCCACACAATGATCAGATATATGCATTCAATAACCAAACTTACAAAATTGAAAGGGGCCTTATATAACGTCTACCCAGGATGTTCCAAGTGGTTCCTAATTATCACAATTATCAAAATTAAGCAAATCCTCTTTATCACTTCTTCTGGGAGGTGGATTTTCTGCCTACAACTACTGTAACTAACATAGTTGGATCATACCAATCTTGTGGTGGTTGTGTGCTTGCCTACTCCTATTGACTATTGCCACATCTCATGATAATATTTATCTTCTTCTTTCCCTTAGCCTCTTCTATCAAGGCTACTATCACTATTTTTGCTTTTATTTTTTGTTATTTCCTTATGGATTCTTTCCAAATTTTATATGAATTCAAAAAATTAAATCAATGAAACGAAGCAAAACCAACCATTATTTTAGATGAATTTAAAAAATTACATCAATGATATGAAGAAAATACAAGAGATCCCATCGCTTCTTCCATATGTCCTATGCCACTAGGTACACTGATATCTATAAAATTCATACCTTCCATATCTAAGTGCGCCTCATCTAGATTCTCTGGCATAGAGTCAGGTTGCTCTTTCTACACCTAAGTCTACTCAATCTTCTCTCTATCCTACTACCTACGTATTCTAATTTACACTGGACTAGATGTTGGTGCTACTATCTCTTCCTCTTCTTGAGATAGTGGCTACTCCTACAACCTTTATTCAAATACCTACTACTCTAAAGTAGGTTCAAGCTATCTTTATCTCTTCCTCTGAGGATGGAATTCCTCATCTAATGAACTCTATTCCATCATCGAAGGTTCTGGATTCTTTGTTACCTTCTTCGATCGAGGTTTCTCTAGAGTCATTTTTGAAGGGGCACAATATTTGCCCATAGCAATATAGTGGGTTGATCTTGTGATAAATTATGAGGTGATATCAAGCCTAGAAATTGAATGCCTACTTGGGAGACTACATCTAACATGAGATCAATAGCATGAAAGGTCATGCCAAAGGTCTTTGTCCTTCTGGCCAATAGTGTTTGAATTCTCTACTCCAAATAGGTTCTCTAATTATACTTGACTCTGTGGTTGATGCCCTCCATATATTGTGCCATCCAAGTCGACATATCTAAAGATCATGTTTCTTATGACAAGCGAGCCATCACTACATTTATTGCACAAGAAAATTCATCTATCTTCAACGACCTCTACTTGATTCTACAATTTCTAGAACTAGAAATCTTAGTCACTACTAAATACTTCACTCGTGTGAGTGTAGTAATCATCCTGTGTGTCTCAATTTGATCTACCATATTCTTCAAAATAGGCTATCCTTCCTTAGGTAATTTGAATGTCCTTCAAAATGTTGCTACCAAGAATTCCACCCTAATATGTCAGTTATTCACCTGCACATAGGTGTGATTATTACTAGGGTCATATGATTGTACAATCTACAACAAGTATATAAAACACTTTATCCTAAGGTGGGATCTGTGCCAATACACTGACTCTAGATTTAACCAATTCTTCCCTTAATGGATGCCTAGGGTTAGGTTTTTCCCACCACTTATAACAAAAATCCACTATCGATTATCCAAAATTTTATATCCTTGATATCCACTTGTTCTTCTTCCTCCTCACTGAGTAGTTCTTCCCTCTCCTCTAAGGTAATATCTCGATGAACTTCACTAAGAATTTCCCATAAATGTGCTCTTAATGGTTCCATTGTCTCTCTAGAATTACAATGGTTCTCTTCCTCTACCATGATGCCAACCTCAATGATCTCTCTACGGCCTGTACCCTCTCCCTCTCCAAGGATGGTAGTCGCTTCTCCCTTGTGGCTAAAACTCTCACCCTTAACCTTATATTGGGTAGGTCTTATTCATTTTCGTAGGCCATGAATCTCTCTAATGTAATGGGCCTGGTCAACCTTCCACCCTAGTGGTTGTAATTCATTCTACATAAGCTCAAAATTCTTGCATGGAGCTTATTCTTCTCCCATGGTTGATTTGAAACCACTTCTACACAACATGTATTCCACTTGAAAATTTAAGATATTTTAGCACAAGCAACTCCAAAATCTATACAACTACACCCAAATCATATAGATGCCTCCAAAAATTATGCACTTCTCTCCCAAATCATACATGTACATTTTTGAAATCGTACAACACTCTTCAAATCGTATAGTGCTACTTGAAATCATACAACTATACCCAGTTCCATACAACTTCACAAAAACATAAAATTTGAGCTCCAAATTATGTAATTCCACCCAAAAATCATACAATCTGCTCCAAATTATGCAAGGATGCTTCACTTTCATACAATTACCTCAAAACTGCACAAATCGAGTCCCCAAATGCCTTGAAATCGTACAATATCTCCTAGAATCACATAATTTCATCTCAAATCATACAAGGCACTATTTAGACATTCCCCTCACCAAAAAATCATGTTTTTTTTATTTGCATAATTTGTTTGGTACCCTTCTACCATTAGTGTGCAATTCCTCCTTTTCAATGCAATTTTGGTGGATTTATGCCTATTTTTCTCTAAACGGTGTAATTCCTCAATAGTACAAATTCTTGTGGTAGTCTAGCAATCTGATGTATGACCTTTTTAATATTTTTCCACATGTAAGGACTGAAACATTTTTATTTTTCCTTCGATTGATTTTTCATGCACTAGGGTTTGCAATTTTTCCCTCCATTCAACTTTTTTTTTAAATATCAAACTCTACCAAAATTTCTATCCACTTAGGATTTCCTCTGGTGCCCTTTGAATTCAAACCCTTGCTATCTTAGTACATTTTTCACCTGCAAAACAATTTTTGCAACCAATTCCAAATTTTTGGAGTGAAAACCCTAACTTTTTATCGATTTTCTCTAATTTTGGTAGGATTTTTTGAAAACAAGCAGATTCAACCAGTGCAAAGTCATGATGGATCAATAAAATTTAGTTAACTGGTGATTTTTGCATGCCCATGTGGAAGAAAAATCATTAGTTTCACCCTCCTTACTCCCAAATTACTTTGAAATTTACTGTCCTAATTGTATGATTTGCTAAGTTGGTGAAAATATTCTACATGGTGCTTGCTTTTTAAACCATAACATTATTTTACATGAAATTCCATCACCTCAACCCTCTTTGCATGGATTTTTAACCTTTTGTATGGATGATTTCCAACTCTCCACTTTTTGCATATTGTTTTTATCTTTTTCTTGCTTTTTAAATACTTTATTTTTTCTTTTTCTTTTTTTCTTTTCTTTTTTAGAAGGGGTCACCATTGCTAGTTTTCAAAACACTATTGAAAAACCTACCGGTATCACTTGTTAGGCTCCCTTTTCTTCCTCCTATTCCATAGGTCTACTGCAACTGGAATTACCTCAATTGGCATCTCACACCACCTTGTGGCCTTAAACATAATCAAGATGATCAACATTATCAACATGATGGGCAATGTCTGTCGTCACCTGTGATAGGGGTCAAGGGGGTAGGATTCCCCTTGTAGGGTTAAGGTATAACATCCCTTATGGGGTTGAGGGCCCTTACACATACCCTATTGAAGTTAAATTTTTCTCTTCATCAGCACTTTAGGATCCTTTGCTCAACCCACTTAAACAACTCACTGTCGACTCTATTTTTCTTCTCTTAGGCTCTAAGCGACTAAATATTAGCCTCAAACTACCTTGTCTTAACCATTTATGAAATGCCTTGTATGATTTTACATTATATGATTTCACCTTGTACAATTTTGCATTGTACGATTTTCTCTTGTACGATTTGTATTTGTACGATTTGCATTTGTACAGTTTGCACTTGTACAATTTGCATTTGTACAGTTTGCACTTGTATGATTTGCATTTGTACGGTTTAAACTTGTACAATTTACACTTGTATGATTTTCATTTGTATGATTTACACTTGTACAATTTGTATTTGTATTATTTGCATTTGTACGATTTGACTTGCAATCGTACAATCTTTGTCAACTATATGATTTTAATTACTAGTTGTACAATTTGTGCAAACTATACTATCATGTAATACCCCCACAATATTCTTAATTACCTACTAGTATTATTAGAACAAGATGCTACTGATGATTTTCTATGAGTGCAGGAGATGTAGCAGACAAGCCAAAATATTCAGTGAACCTTTTACACTACCACCAACAGAAGGGTAAGAATGCTAGTGCTTTTTAGCACCACGGTTGTGATTACATGGAATCTTATAGAGGTAAAATCATATAGGATCATGTCGTGTGTGATTGCATATGTTATTTGTAATATTTTTACATTATTTACCTCCATTCTTGCAACTTATGTAGGAGTATATGTTGTTAAAGTTGAAGGGGGATCTTATCATATTTTTGGGAAAAAAAAGGAAAGAGTTGGGTGTTCTGTGTAAATTTTTGTTCATCTGTGATGATGTACACCTTCTCAACCAATGATAGAGGTTGGTTAATTCCTTGATAGATAATCCTGATATATATACTTGGATTTCCATTTTCAAATTGGATGATTTTATCCAAAGCTGAATATCAATGTTTTGTTTGCACATCTATTTGTTCTATTTTTTTATTTAGCTTGTTGTGATTGTGTTGTTGTTCACCTCAATTTAAAAAAATATATAATATAAATTGATTGCTTACAAATTTTATGCACAAACTCCTATTATATAAGCTTTTGTATAAGATTATTGTGAATGCATTTGTTGAAATATAAAAACACTCAGAAGAATTCTTAGGGGTTTACAGGATAATAGTTTAGTAAAACACTAGAATGGAAAACATGGCTATCACCTTGGTGCTCAAAAAAGAATGAGAATATGTCTTCCACCATGTTTTTTGAGAGAAATTAGATTTCAAAGTTGAAAAAATTAACAAGAAAATGAATTGGTCAAATTGTTAGAAATAGTAGTCAAAAACATTAAATTGTATGTGTTGGATTGTAAACATAGTGTGTGAATGTATATATATCATATGTGCTAGCTTGTAAGCATAGTGTGTGAATGCATATAGCTGCATTATAATTAAATTTGATAACCCAAAGTGAGACCCATACCTTCTTTTGAAAGGACGTATCCTGTCAATCCTTTAAGACTGTGTTGATCAAAGATGAATGTGTGCACACGTAGGACTCAGTTTGGATCATTGAGGAATTACCGCAACATCAAGTAGGAAGTATTGTAATCCTGGATACATCAAAGGTTTGTTTAAATCATAGGATGAAAACAATATATAAATTGGAGCACCATACCTTTGAAGAAAAGAAATCATCAAACTTAAGTGTAGTGACTAGAATTTATATGTTGAATTTAGTTGAATTATTGAGGTCATTTAAAATAACTCTTGAATTATGTAAAATTGAGTTATAATGCACATATTCATTATTTGGTATGATACTGATGGATGGTATTTGCTCCTCACGGTTGAATTGTAAATATGTTAATTTATATGTTTAAATTATATTGAATTTTTCTGTATTTGATGAAAGATATAGAATCTTATTTAAATTACATATTTGATATTTTACCTTGTGCTATAGTTAAAGTTCTCAACTATATGTGTATATATTATGGATGTTTCCCTAGAGACATGTAATGCAAAACTCTTTTGGTGGATAGTGAAAGACTTTAGGATATTAGCTATAATGTTGAGAATTGTAATCTCGAGTTGAATCGAATTTGGTGAATTATATTTAATAAAATGAAGCTTGAACTATCCTTTTGATTAATGCCTTTATGGTTTGAGAATCAAATTTCTACTCGTGCTTTTAAAAATGATTAAAGTGGTATCAATTGGAGTTAAACTTTGATAAGGGAAATAAAACAATTCATCTCTGATAGAAGCTTCATTCATGGTTAAATGAAAATATTATCCACCTTTCTCCACATGTTTCTATTCTTTCTCAAGTTGAGTTTTTAGTACATCTGTCAAATTTATGACATATTCTCAAATTGGTCTCATATTGAATAAGTTAAATTTATTTTTAACCACCTATAAGGTATTTTTGGAGAATGAGAAATCTTTGGAATGATAGCTTGTCATGTGTTGTTTAAAATTTGAAAATCTATGCAGCTATGTATAAAAGGTAGCTTATCAGTGATTAAATATTATATTAATTGAAGAAGTCAATTACTCTATTCATATAGAAATTAATTTTTTGTGTAGATGAAGTGTAAATATGATTACTTATTTTTTTATAATTGACGTTGCAAACTCTGTATTAAAATAGTAAGACATTTGGGAGTCATTTGGTTACAAGTAAAATGTGGTAACCAAAATTTTACCTTTCTATTTGCTAGTGTAAATAAGGTTGCATCCATGGACAGATTAAAACACATAAACATTATGTTTAAAATTGGAACTTCAAAACTTGATTATCTTGTAGGGCAAGTTGGATCGTTAACCTCTAGGATATTATAGATCAACCTTAATGTTCAAGTACGCTTTGAGGTGCTCACATGTCAACCAATATCAATAGTTAAAAACTTAGGGCATGTGTTAAATCTTTCTTTTCTAGATATTTAGTTTTTTTTTAACAATCTTTTCGAATCCTTTTATAAATGGTTAGATTAGATAGTTGCACAAGGTATTATCTCCATTGAAAATAATTGATTTTAATTAGGATTTATGATTATATTATGCATTTAGAAACATATAGTTTAATATATTTAAATTACATATATATCTTTGTTTTGAATTTTATGGTTGTTCTTTTATAGTATTATTTATTCTTATAAGTCATTGAACAATGAAAGAGAGAGCCAATACGATGAAACCTTATGTGGAATAATTTGATGCATGGTTATAATATGTTTTCTGACATAAAATCAAATGCTTGTTTATATTTTTTAAAGGAAAAACCCCTTGCGAGGTCACCTTGGTCTGAGATACCATGACCAGGGGGTTCTACACAGTCAAATTCATTCGAGAGTCGTGCCCGACCTTGCCCGCACCAACATTATCAATTGGATTTTGAGTACCCAATTCAACTTTTTGGTAGGATGGAGATTCGAACCTGGGACCTCCCTTGGAGGATTGCCCTCTCCTCTCCAAATCACCTACAACACCTGGGTCTTGTTTCTATTTTAATATTAGAATATGAAATTTATTTCATTTAGTGGTGCTATAATGTGTTTATGTAAAGACTCTAGTTATATAAGGGAATATTTTATCTCGTTATGGCTTTATTTTGTTAAATCACATTTAAGTAGAATTATATATTTGAGAAATGAAGAATGATTTATTGTTTTTATAATATTATTTATGAATTAGAGCTTTGGAAAAATGATTTAATATTTTTATTTTTTCAAGGACACTAGCTTTGGTAGATTTATTTAATAATATCTTTTATGAAGTAGAGCTTGGGTGGAATTATTTTAATAATTATATGAATAGTTTTTATATGTATTAAGTAATATAATTACACCGAGAGGCATTCCTACAATGGTAGACAAGGGGGTGGGAGGCAAAGAGGTCATACATGTCACACCATAAACAATTTTTTTATTTTATTAAAAAAGTCGACATTAACAAAAACATTTAAATTATTTAAACTAAAACAGTCGACTAAGGCGCCTCGGGATTGATAATTCTCATATTTTTTAGATATATATCCTTTATATCTAAGCTAGTTGAATAAAATATTTGAAGGAATGACTCTTGATAATGTTATTACTTTTATTAGAGTAAATTGTAAAAATATTTATATGTTATGCAGACATGATTGAAAGCATAACTATGAATTTTTAATATGAGGTTCATGGATTCCTAGACTAAAATATAAATTAAATATTGATATATTCAATACATAGATATTTTGGAACCAAATAATGTTGTAAACCTTTGCAAAATCCCTCAACCTAGTACCAAATGCTCTTGGCCACCAAAAAGGAGGTTGTAAAGGTAATGAACCCAACAGAAAGTATACTATGATTTTAATGCCATCGAGAATGATGTAAACCATCCAAAAATAAAACCTATCAATAAGGAAGGTATACTATGAAAATAGATGTCATCAAGAAGGATGAAATCCACCCATCTCTGATATTTTGTAGAGGCGACTGTTGTCATTCAGGGATAACCATTCTCTAGCATAAATAATAAGAGTCAAAGGATCTTATGTTATAGAGAACAATGAATGATGGAATGGGATATCATTTTAGGTTATCATACGAGGTAGTACATGAGGGTTCTCACAATTCATAATCTAGTTGTGGAATAGCCAACGATACTCAAGACTAGAGAGCTGGTCCTTGAGGTTGGAAGGTCTAGCGATAGATGGTATGGATAGCATTACCATCAACTAGGATATGATCTGAGATACCTGGATCCAAAGCCAAATAATTTGTGGGCCTTAATAGCACCTTAGTTAAAGGTCTATTATGAGGAACTAGGCATAATACGCTAACTCTAGCATGGGCTTTAAAAGCTTTATCAAAACAAACATAAAGTTAGTGGACTATTAGGAAAAAAATGGGGTCATAGACCAATGCCCTCCATACTACGAAATGAGAAAAATATGCGTCTACCCTTCTAGGTGTTATGGAATCTAGAAGGATAACCCCTTGCCAAGAACCTAGAACTCAAAAATGAGAAGGTAAGTCTCAAAATATGATAGTCTATTGTAGGAAATTGACCAGTCTCAAGCACTTTTGATTTTGTCTACAATGGTCTTTTATCTTGGAGTGTGGAAACTTAGGCCTATATAATAATACAAATTTGGATGCACATATGTTAATTGTGACTTTTATTTTGTAAATAGATGAAATTTTGAATTTTTTATTTGATAACCAAGAGAGTTAGACCCATGTTGTTACAGTTGGTATCAGAGCCTAGGTTGCAAAAATCCTAGGTTGTAAAAATGTGAATTGTTGGGTTGACATAGGTCTTTTATCACCAGATATAATGATAGGGAATTCAAAAAGGGTAAGTGCTACTATGCAAGAGGTGATTGTAGAGGTTTTGAGATAGGGACTTATATGACTCGTGAGAGAGTCGGATCATGTACAAACAACCAAAGCACCTCGACATGTTTTGAGAAAAGAAAAGGATCCAACAGTAGGAAGGGTTGCACAAAACTATGATAACATGACCAAAATGATTCAAATGGAAATTCAAAGGGCTCATATGAGTAATCACATGGAACCAAAGAGAGCACAATTGTTATAGAAATAAGAAATTATTGCTCAGCAGCAAAAGGTAACTAAAAATTTAACTAAAAGTAAAGAGTCAGAAATAATACAAAGTGAATTTTATGAGGGATCCTTAAGAAGAAGGATGGATCCTTGAGACTATGTATTTATTATAGAATTCTTAACAAAATGATTGTGAAAAATAAGTATTCTTTACCAAGGATTTATGATCTCTTTGATCAATTGAGAGGAGCAACAATTTTCTCAAAATTAACCTTAGGTCAAGGTATCATCAACTAAGAATCAAATAAGAAGATACTTTTAAGACTGCTTTCAGAATTTGTTATGGCATTACAAATTTATAGTATTACCTTTCAATTTAAAAAATACCCCTGCTACCTTCATGAACTTAATGAAAAATGTATTTTGGGAACAACTAGATCATTTTGTATTGATATTTTTGGATGATATTCTCGAAGTAGAGAAGAACATGACCAACACATGAGGATAGTTCTGGAAATCCTCAGGAGAAATTAGTCGCATGGAAAATTATCTAAGTGTGAGTTTTATACACCACAAGTACAGTATTTTGGGCACATAGTCTCAGTCGATGGAGTTGTGGTTGATCTAAAAAAGATATAAGTCGTAGTAGACTAGCCAATACCCACCAATGTAATCAAAGTAAGAAGATTTATGGGATTGGCTGGATATTATAGGTGGTTTATAAAATGGTTTTCCAAAATTACCTTTCCAATAATAAATCTACAAAGGAAGGGAAAATTTTTCAAATGGACCCTTCAGTGTGAGGAAGCATTCAAAGTACTTAAATAAAAATTGACAACTACACCTATTCTTAAAATTTTGGATCCTAGTAAACCATTTATAGTTTGTATGGATGCCTCTCTGGAAGGGCTAGGTGGAGTCCTGATGCAAAATGAGGTTTTTGTAGCATATAAGTATAGAAAAAATAAGAAATATGAAATAAATTATGCTACCCAAGATTTAGAGCTAGCCACCATTGTAC
The DNA here is from genome assembly GCA_028583015.1 of Wollemia nobilis. NCBI lineage: Eukaryota > Viridiplantae > Streptophyta > Pinopsida > Araucariales > Araucariaceae > Wollemia > Wollemia nobilis. Next base: position 3,394,351 of record JAQPPZ010000689.1, on the reverse strand, counting down.
ATGCCCTCAAAATGTCATGAAATTTTTATTGGGTAAATTATTTGAATTGAAAACATATCATCAGAGTTTGAAATACATCTTTAATCAGCCATTACTAAATGCTATACAACGGGGATGGATGGAATTTTTGGTCGAGTATGATTTTGGGATAGATTATATTAAGGGGAAAGAGAATAAGTTGGCCAATGCTATCAGTAGAAGGAGACATATAGTTTCTCTTACAAGATGCCAATATGGGCGAGCAAAACAAATCAAAGAATTACAGAGAGATGATGATTTTTTTAAACAATGTCGAATTAAGGTTGAGTAAGGACCGAATAAGAACATGGATTTCAAAATAAAATAGGATCTTCTATATTTTAGGTACCAAACAATAGTCCCAAATAATGAAGATATAAAAATAAAAATATTTCAAGAAGCGCATTGTGCCCCGTACTCTGCTCATCCAGGAGTGGTAAAAAATGAGGGAAAATCTAAAAAAGGATTTTTACTGGCCTGGAATGAAGAAATATGTGATTTATTTTGTTGCAAAGTGTCTAGAATATCAAAAGGTTAAGGTCAAACATCAACATCCTAGGGGACGATTACACTCATTTGATATTCCAACACAAAAGTGGTAAGTGATTTCTATGGATTTTATAGTTGGTATTTCCAAAAATTGATTTCAGTATGATACAATTTTTGTTGTAGTTGATAAATTAACTAAGGTGGCACATTTTATACCTGGTAATGTTTATGATGATGTTCCTACTATAGCACAAAAGTTTTCTCAGGAAATTATGAGGTTGCATGGTTTCCTTGAAATAATCATCTCTAATAGGGACTCACGATTTACTTCTGAATTTTGGTAAGCTTTGCACCGAGCATGGGGTATAAATCTTAACATCGACATAGCCTATCATACTAATATGGATACTTAGATCGAGAGGGTCAATCAAGTACTAGAAGATATGTTGCATATGCACTGTATGGACCACTAGAGTAAGTGGGAATATTACCTCTTCCTGGTATAATTTTCTACCATACCACATTGGGCATGGACCCTTTTGAAGCTCTATATGGGCGTAGGTGTAGAACACTATTAAAATGGGATAACCTAGATGGTCGAGAAATGATCGGTCCTGATATTGTGAAAAGAATGGAGGTCTAGTTGAAAGAAATCCATCGACTTTGAGAAGTTGTAGATAGTTAGAAGAACTATGTTGAATTAAAATGAACTTCTAGAGAGTTTGATATCGATGATAAATTTTTCTTAAGGGTCAAACCAACCAAAATCTCTATTAAATCCATTAAACTTAGCCCCAAAGTTTTAGGGCCATTTGAGATCATTGTCAAGATTAGTCGTATTGGTTATAAATTAGTTTTGCCACCTAATTTATCCAAAATCCACAATACTTCTCATGTGTACCTCCTTCATAAATATGTGGATGGCTCTTCACATATATTGGATGTTTCTCATTTGTAGACATTGGACCCGCAACTCATTGAGGTTTGACCTATCAGGATTTTTAGGATATAGAACCAAAAAATTAAGAAAAAGGATTGTTGACCAATGTAGAGTCCAGTGGGATCTCTACTTAGAAAGAAACACCACATGGGAAGATGTGGTAGTAATGAAAGAACAATTTTCATACTTGTTTAAAAATTGATATTTACATGAACATTTGGATATTTGATATACATGTATGTGTGTCCCTTGACGTTATAACACTTAAATGCATGTATCTTCTGAATAAAGTGTTCTTTATAGCTTGATGTTTATAAAATTTTAACTAACATAGGGATTGTGTTAAATTTTGGTGGGGAAGAATGTAACATCCCCATAATATTCTTACCTGCCTGCTAGTATATATATAAATGTATATTCTGCATTACTTACTTTTAAAAGGAGAGTAATCACATATGTAAGCGCGTGCACACACACACACATGTATATATATATATATATATATATATATATATATATATATATATATATATATATATATATATATATATATATATATATATATAATTTAAATTTATATATACATATGTTGATTAAAAAAATAAAATATATTGATATTTTAAAATTTATAAATAATAAAGTAACCATAAAAAATGGCAATAAAATAAAATTTAAAAAATAATAATAAAAAATATAATATATATATAATAATAGATAAGTGTAGAATCGTGAAACCTGTATAATTATGCAAACTCATATACATATTTGTAAATATAGAATAAAACTATTTAATAATAAAAATAATAATAATAATAATAAAATAAATACAAGTAGCCAAATGACGAGCGGATAACTGTGGAGCCACCCGACGATGACAAAATTGGTAAGACTACATGAAGAGGTTTATGTGTTGCCCAACCTTGAATTACTGCATCAATAAAAAGGAAACATATTAAAGTTGAAGGGGGATCTTATCATCTTTTTTGGGGAAAAAGGAAAAATATGGATGTTCTGTGTAAATTTTTGTTCATATGCGACGATGTAAGCCTTCTCAACCAATGATAGAGTTTGGTTAATTCCTTAATAGATACTCCTGATATATATGCTTGGATTTCCATTTTCAAATTGGATGATTTTCTCCAAAGTTGAATATCAATGTTTTGTTTGCACATCTATCTGTTCTATTTTTGTATTTAACTTGGAGCAATTGTGTGGTTGTTCACCTGAATTTTTTAAAAAATATATAATGTAACTTGACTGCTTACAAATTGTATGCACGAACTCCTGTTAGATAAAATTTTGTATAAGATGAATGTGAATGCATTTGTTGAAATATAAGAACACTTGGAATAATTCTTAGGGGTTTACAAGATAATAGTTTAGTAAAATACTAGAATGGAAAACGTGGCTATCACCCTGGTGCTCGAAAAAGGATGAGCATCTGTATTCCACCATTTTTTTTTGAGTAAAATTAGACTTAAAATTTGAAAACTTAACAAGAAAATGAATTGGTCAAATAGTTAAAAACAGTGGTCAAAAACATTAAATTGTATGTGTTTTCCTACATTGTATGTGTTGGCTTGTGATCATAGTGTGTGAATGCATATAGATCATATGTGCTAGCTTGTAAGCATAGTGTATGAATGCATATAGCTGCATTATCATTAATTGTGTTGAACCAAAGCGAGACCCATACCTTCTGCCAGAAGGATGTATCATGTCAATGCTTTAAGACTGCGTTGATTAGAGATGAAGGTGTGCATGCATAGGACTCTATTTGGGTCATTGAGAAATTATCGCAACATCAAGTAGGAAGTATTGTAAGCCTGGAGACATCAAAGGTTTGTTTAAAAAATAGGATGAAAACAATATGTAAATTAGAGCACCATACCTTTGAAGAAAAGAAATAATTAAACTTAAGTGTAATGACTATAATTTATATGTTGAATTTAGTTGAGTTATTGAGGTCATTTAAAATAACTCTCAAAGTATACAAAATTGAGTTATAATGCACATATTTGCTATTTGATATGAGACTGGTGGATGGTATTTACTCCTCATGGTTGAACTATAAATATCTTAATTTACATGTTTAAATTATATTAATATTTTTCATGTTTGATGAAAGATATAGAATCATATTTAAAATATAGATTTGATATTTTACCTTGTGCTATAATTTAAAGTTCTCAATTATATGTGTATATATTATGGATGTTTTCCCCAGTGACATGTAATGCAAAACTCTTTCGGTGGATAGTGAAAGACTTTAAGATATTAGCTATAATGTTGAGAACTGTAATCTCTATTTGAATTAAATTTTGTGAATTATATTTAATAAAATGAAGCTTGAACTCTCCTTTTGATTAATGCCTATGCGGTTTGAGAATCAAATTTTTGCTCATGTGATTTTAGAAATGATTAAAGTGGTATCAATTGGAGTTAAACTTTGATAAGGGAAATAAAACAACTTATCTCTGATAGAAGCTTCATCTATGGTTATATGAAAATACTATCCACCTTCCTCCATGTGTTTCCATTATTTCTTAAGTTGATTTTTTAGTAAATTCATCAAATTTATGACATATCCTCAAATTTGTCTCATATTGAATAAGTTAAATATATTTTTAACCACCTGTAAGGTATTTTTGGAGAATGAGAAATCATTGGAATGATAGCTTATCATGTGTTGTTTAAACTTTGAAAAGCTATGTAGCTATGTATAAAAGCTATCTTATCGGTGATTAAATATTATATTAATTGAAGAATTCAATTACTATGTTTAGATAGAAACTAAGTTTTTGTGTAGATGAAGTGTAAATATGATTACTTATTTTTTTTATAATTGATGGTGCAAACACTGTATTAAAATAGTAAGACATTTAGGAGTCATGTGGTTGCAAGCAAATTGTGGTAACCAAAATTTTACCTCTCTATTTTCCGACGTAACTAAGGTTGCATCCATGGACAGATTAAAACACATAAACATTATGTTTAAAATTAGAACTTTGAAACCTGCTTAACTTGTAGGGTAAGTTGGATCATTAACTGTATAGGATATTATAGATCAACCTTAATGGTCAGGTACACTTTGAGGTGCTCACATGTCAACCGATATCAATAGTTGAAAACTTAGGGCATATGTTAAATCTTTCCTTTCCAAACATTTAGTTTTTTTAACAATCCTGCCAAATCCTTTTATAAATGGTTAAATTAGATAGTTGTACAAGGTATTATCCCCATTGAAAATAGTTGATTTTAATTAGGATTTATGATTGTCTTATGCATTTAGAAACATCCAATTCAATACATTTAAGTTACATATATATCTTTGTTTTAACTTTTATGGGAGTTATTTTATAGTATTATTTATTCTTATAAGTCATTGGACAATGAGAGAGAGAGCCAATACGATGAAACCTTATGTGGAAGAATCTGATGTATGGTTATAATATATTTTTTGACATAAAACCAAATGCTTGTTTGTATTTTAATATTAGAATATGAAATTTATTTCATTTAGTGGTGCTACAATGCGTTTATGTAGACTCTAGTTATATAAGTATAAGAGAATATTTTATTTCATTATGGCTTTATTTTATTCAATCACATTTAAATAGAATTATATATTTGAGAAATGAAGAATAATTTAATGTTTTTATAATATCATTTATGAATTAGAGCTTTGGAAAAATGATTTAATATTTTTATTTTTTCAAGGACACTAGCTTTGGTAGATTTATTTAATAATATATTTTATGAAGTAGAGTTTGGGTGGAATTATTTTAATAATTATATGAATAGCTTTTATATGTATTAATTAATATAATTGAATAAAATATTTGAAGAAATGACTCTTGATAATGTTATTACTTTTATTAGAGTAAATTGTAAAAATATTTATATGTTATGCATACCTGATTGAAAGCATAGCTATGAATTTCTAATATGAGGTTCACGGGTTCCTAGACTAAAATATAAAATAAATATTGATAGAGTCGATACATAGATATTTTGGAACCAAATAATGTTGTAAAACTTGGAAAAAACCCTCAACCTAGTACCAAATGCTCTTGGCCACCGAAAAGGAGGTTGTAAAGGTATTGAACCCAATAGAAAGTATACTATGATTTTGATGCCATTGGGGATGATGTCAACCATCCAAAAATAAAACCTATCAAGAAGGAAGGTATACTATGAAAACGTATGCCATTGATAAGGATGAAATATGCCTAGCTCTAACAGTTTGTAGAGGCGACTGTTGTGATTTGGGGATAATCGTTCTCTAGCATGAATAATAAGAGTCAGAGTACTTTATGCTATAGAGAGTAACGAATGATGAAATAAGACATCATTATAGGTTATCGTATGAAGTAGTACGTGAGGGTTGTCATGATTCATAATTTAGTTATGGAATAGCCAATGGTACTCAAGACTAGAGAGATGGTCCTTGAGGTTGGGAGGTCCAGTGATAGATGGTATGGGAAACATTACCATCAATTGGGATATGATCTGAGATACCTAGATCCAAATCCAAATAATTGGTGGGCCTTCATAGCACCTTATTTGAAGATTCGTTATCAAGCATTAGGCATAATACACTAACTCTAACATGGGAAAAGGTTGATCAAAACAAAGATAAGGTCAGCGGACCATTAGGATAAATATAGGGTCATAGATCAATGTCCTCCATGCTATGATATGGAAAAAATATGCATCCACTCTTCTAAGTGTTATTAGCCCTAGAAAGATAACCCCTTTTCAAGAACCTAGAACTTGAGAATGAGAAGGTAGGTCTCAAAATATGGTAAACTATTGCAGGAAATTATCCAGTCCTAAGCACTCATGATACCATCTGCAGTGGTATTTTATCTCAGAGTGTGGAACATTATGCCTATGTACTAATACAAATTTAGGTGCATATATGTCAATTGTGACTTTGCTTTTGTAAATAGATAAAATTTTGAATTTGTGATTTTGACAACCAGGAGAGTTAGACTTGGGTTGTTACATATCATACCCATCAATTGTGCAGTTTGTACCAATTGTACAGTTTCACCCAATATTTGTATAGTTCGCTCTTGCACAATAATACAATTCTATTCTTCCTTGGATAATTTTAATTGTATTATGGGTTGTTCTATTTGGGCAACATCTTCCATAACAACATCTTCCAATTGTACAATTGATTATTCCACTTGAACAACATCCTCCAATTGTACAATTGGTCTACCCTCAATATCATACAATATTCTACCTCTTTTATTTATGTGATGAGTGTCACAAATTGCATCACTAGTGACAACCTTCCTCTTTATACCCATGAAGGGTGGGCATATTTATTTCCCAACTTTTGTAGCTACACTAACCATTGTTGGATCTCATTCCTTGTCACTTGAGGAGGTATCTTCCAAATTTCTTAATTAATTCCTTCCTTGGGTGGGTGTTCCTATCCATGGTACCTTATTTTCACCAAGTATTCATCTCCCAACCTCTTGTGCATCCTCTCTTTGTGACCTTCTTCAATATAATGTTGACAGTAGACCTAGATCTCCTTCTTGAGATCTTGCATCTTGTTGCTTTGGTGCCTAACTCCCATACTCTACACCCATTTACAATATTCCTATCACTTGTTCAGGTTTTACCATCCACTCACTATATTTTCACACAGTTATTTTATAAACATCTTCCCATACATCAACGCTCTCTTTGATCCTTAATGGTTTTTGTACCCTTTCTTCTGTATTTACCAATAAAATCTTCCTCCTTTCAGTATCTCCTTGTTCTGAATTTGATACTTTTCAATTACTGGTTCATTCATCAAGTTTCTTGTGGTCTCATTAATAGTACCAAATGTAGCATAGGGTGTAGTATTTCCAAAGGGAGAGGTGATTTGGGAGGTTTGGAGATGGATTCCAATGTGGTATAACAACTTTTTTTCCAAATCATACATCTTGTATGATTTGCCTTGTATGATTTATAAAATCCTTAAGGATGCTTGTACGATCACCAAATCATATAGTTGTACAATCCAAATCATACAAAACTACAACTTGTATAATTTAGCACCTAGTCAATTCATTGGAAATGGTTTTGTAACTCAAATCGATCAGTTTTGTAATCAATTTTTCTTGAACACTAGTTTTCTATATTTTATGAGTTCTAACTATGCAATGTCATTCCCAAAATAGGCAAATAATCAGTTGTACAGTTTGGTGGCCAGGATGTACTATTTCACCAAACCCTTGCTAAATTATCCATTCATAAATTTTCCAATTTGTACCACAAATCTCTTTAGACAAGTTTGGGGTTGTTTTCCTATTGCAATTTCTAACTTTTCCTCCAACATGTAAACCATAATTCAGTGCCATTAAATTATTATCATCATAAATATTTGCAAAAATTGTACAACTATCATAATATATTTTAGTACAATATATTCACCCATGAATCAATTATCTATCAACATACTAAGTTATAGATTCATCAATAAGACAATTATTTGGTATCTTTACTATTCTAACACATTATCCTGGCCATACTTGCATAGAATACACAATTTGATTTTACCATTCACATACACAATGGAATTCACATATTTCACAGCCTACATTGCTATTCTCATTAATATGGCTGAATTTTTACATCATTATTAATTAAACTCTCTTAAATAGTAAGAATAACAATCATGAACAACCATTCCACATAGCATCAACTCTCCATGAACATGAATGAATTAACATGAACTGAACTATAATGAACAACCATAAAAATTGAATGGGGGTCCTTATAATGCTTGCCTAGGATGTTCCAAAGTGGTTCCTAAGACAACAACCATTTACAACTACCATCCTCATAACAATCGACTTGCATTAAGGTCTTCCTAAGTCTAATTTGATTATTGTCAAATTCACCTTAAATGCACATTTCACCTGATTTGACTTTAATTTCTAATTGTGCTTTTTATAACTTTGTACAATTACACCCAATTGTACATTTTCTAACTTCTCATTTGTACAATTAGACAAAACCTCATAAATGTATGTTTTGACAAATCGTACATCTAACAAAATTGACAAAACTACAAAATTGTGCAAATCCTATTTTTACTTCTTATTATGGGAGGTGGATTTGTTGCCTACAACCACTACCAATTATAGATCATGCGTAGCATATTTTACCTCATGCTTCTTGAGTTTTTTGGAATCATAGGCCACTATAGCCTCTTCCTACGATAATACCCCACCAAATATTTCTAGGGAAGCATTTGTACACATGGTAAAATTCCTAAGAGGATCTAGTATCTTGAGAATCAATGCATTTGTTAACTTGTTTTTCAGAGTTTTGAATGCGTCCTCACACTTATCTTTCCATTTAATTTTTTTTCCTTTTTTTGAAGGTTAGTGATAGATTAGGCAACCTTAAAGTAGTCTTTCACAAAATGCCTATAGTAGCCAGTGATTCCCATGAAACTCTTGACTTCTATCACATTAGTTTTTGGAGGCCAACTTAGTATGACCTCAATTTTATTTGAATCTAAAATATCCCTTATTTTGAGATGATGTGTCCCAAATACTATACTTGAGGGGTATAAAACTCACACTTAGACAACTTTCCAAGAATTGGTTCTTCCTCAGTACCTCCAACACTACCCTGAGATGGTGGTTGTGTTCCTCCTTAGTATGAGAGTATATCAAGATATCATCCAAAAATACCAAGACAAACCGATCTAGATACTTTTTGAACATATTGTTCATCATATTAAAAAACTTGTTGGTGCATTGTTAGCCCAAATGGCAATATTGTGAACTCATAGCACCTATATTGAGTCTTAATGGTTGTCTTATGAGTATATTTTCCTTAATCCTTAACTGATGATACCTCAATATTTGATCTATTTTTAAAAATATAGTAGCATCCTTCAATTGATCGAATAGATCATCTATTCTTAGTATAATATACTTGTTCTTAACAATTACCCCTTTCAACATTCTATAATCTATGCATAGTTTCAAGGTCCCATATTTTTTTTCACAAATAGCACTAGAGTACCCTGAGGTGACACAGTTGGTTTGATTAGACTATTTTCCAACAAATCATAGAGTTATACCTTTAATTATTGTAACTCAATAGGAGTCATTTTGTAAGATGTTATTAAAATAGGTTCAGCCCCTGGAATTAACTCGATAGGGAAATAAAATTTCTATCATGGGGCAATCCTAAAATATATTCAAGAGATATATCCTAAAACTCATGGAGAATTGGATATTTCTTGAATAATTGTTCATCACCATTTTTCCTAGTCTTCCCATTGATATTTACTACAGATAGCATTCCACCTTTTTACATATTTTTATTTAGTTGCATTAATAAAAATAAGTGATGTTAAAAAGGGCCCATTCTACTCTGAAATCTAACTCTCCTCTTATCCTTATTAGCAATAATTTCTAGTATTACTTAATGTTGACCCATTTGGTCTTGTAGTGACCTTACTAAAGATATCAAATTCTTCCTTTCTCCTTGAAGTAGCTCGAGTAGAGAAATATCACTGGTCATACCTCCATCCAACTCCTTCTTTACTAAAGTACAATCTCATTTGTATATCCAACTCTATATTTTTGGAGGATCTCAAAATTGATGCCATCCCTATCCAATAAATGGGTTGGGTAAGCTAAAATTCTCCCTAAATTGTACTTACCATTAGTTAGTTTTATTTTCCCAAAGAACTAACTTAGACCATTATAATTCTCTTGATAAATGTCATAGACACACTTGTCTACCCACAAGTTGCCATTTTTATGGGATCATTATCATTCACTTGACAATGATCATGGTCCCTCTTTCCTAATTGCAAGGTGCAACCTCTGATAGGACCATCATCATTCCCCTAATAAAGGTCATAACCATACTTGTCTACCCACAAGTTACCATTTCTAATAGGATCATTATCTCTCACTTGAAAATGATCATGGCCACTCTTGCCTAACTGCAAGGTGTCATTCCCCAAAAAGAAACTATACTCTCTAGGATTTTTACTCTATTTATCTAGTCTAGTCAGTGTGTGATACTTAGCTTATCCTAGATCATGTTAAGTTCCCTAGTAGAGTAAGTTTTCCAAAGTAGTATATCATGTCAAGGCTTACCATAAGCACACTCATTGGAAGCCTTAAGCCCTATGACCTAGAGCTCTTATACTAATTGTAACAACCCATAACTACCAATCCATTTTTTTAGAAGAATGATTACAAGTAAAAATTTTCAAGCGATATACCTATATTTTTTTTTATCTTATCATATAAGGCTTCACCACATTTGAGTTCCACACTGTTGTAGATGATACTTAGTGGACAAGAGTGGTCAACTCACATATTTTTTGGGGTTTACCTTACTAAAACTATGCATTTAGAAAGATGTCAATAGTGGCCTCCCCACCTTTCCTATATCCTCATTGACATAGGACCATGTGACCACAATGTAGGAATTATCCTTTAAATCCCATAACACTTAAAAGGGGATGTCTATTCCCTAACCTAACTCTAAGTCCATCTAGGTAGGTTAATCAAGCGTAGAGCCTTGGTGCTTAGTTACCACAACTTTGTGGACTAACCAAGGTCATTTTTACTTTGATTATAACTAACATGATAACCTGATCCTACATGATTGAGGGATCACCACTGCTAACTCGTGAATGGTTCTTCAAATCCTAGTTGGGACACACTCAATACTACTAATTCAAGGTGTAAATATTCACAAGATACTTAGCTATTGTATCCACACAACTTCTTCCAGGTTTATGAGTTCTTAGATATTGCATCCTTGCAACTCCTTCTAAGACTCATATTTACTTGGTTATTGTATCCATGCAACTCCTCCTAGGATTAAATTTTATTATGTTTTTGGTTTACAAGAGTATTCCTATCCACCCATTTCTAAGGTAATAAATATTGCATTGAGAATATAATTCTATAATAAAACATTACATATTACACTATATAAAAGCATTTATAAAGCAACTACATGATCCAACATGCTGCAATTGATAATAAATATTCATCATGAAACAAAGCCAAATTGCACATAATACAAATGCTTATCATAAAACTCCAAGGATCCTTTTTTCTAACATACATACTTTAACATAAGAGATTCAATTATCATAATGATGTATTCTAGCAATTGAAAGAACCCATTTCTATCTATCCATGGTAAACATTGATGAACAGATATTAATGTACAAAACCCATAGCATCATTAATACAACATAATCTTTAAATTTGTACAATAATCAAGTTTACAAAACTATTTGAACAAAGTTTTCTTTTACATAGTGTTTGATTCATTTTCATCAACTAAATATTTCTAGATCCTATTAAGCCATTCCACAAGGATCTTCAAGCCTTATAAAGATCTACAAAATCTTCTTCATAAATACTCCACCCATGAATTATGAGAGATACTTAGGGATTAGGACAACTCTAGATGTAATGCAACATTTCATACCTTTTATTACTATGCATAGAACATAAAATAATCCAACAAGAAGATAATCTCATATTCCTCTTTATAATTAACCCTTAATCCACATAAGTATTCATTAGAATAGTTTCTCTTTCAAAACCCACATGCAAAAATCCAACTAAAAAAAGAGAATCCCATACTTCTCTTATAATGATTCCTTAACTATCATAAGTCTCAAGAATTAATAATAGTTTCTCTTTAAAAAAAACATGGAAAATTCTAACTAAACAAAGAGAATCCCATACTTCTCTTATAATGATACCTTAACTATCACAAGTCTCAAGAATCAATAATATTTTCTCTTTTAAAACCAATATGGATAATTCCAACTTAACAAAGAGAATCTCATACTTCTCTTACAATGATTCCTTAACTTGATGCAAAATAGAGTTGCACAAAATGTGATTGAAAAATTATTCAATTAAGCATTAGCTAGACCTTAGGATAGTCATAGCTTAAATAATATACAAAATAGGTTAAGCAACTTAGTTAACGCTAATCACACTAACTAATAATGCTAACAATAGAGAGAGAGATACGTGATTCTAACTAACCTAGGATAGAGAAATATGATTAAAACACTAACCTAAAATATCTAACCTAGGATATTTTAGGTATTAACCTAGATTAACCAGTAGATATTATGGAACAGTAAATATCTCCATGGTTATACAGTAAAAAGTAAATGTAATAACCTATGTAGTATAATGCAATATACTATCTATTTTACCCTAACATCCCCCCTTTATTACATTACTTTGATATACAAAGTTTATTTCAGAACAGTTGAAATTTGACACGTCCAAGTGAATTTGTAAAAATGTCAGCAACCTGTTCATCGGTGGGAATATGTTGGAGCTTGATTTTGTGCTTAGGAGCTTCATCATGAATAAAATGACAATTTGTGTCAATATTCTTTGTTCATTCATGATGTACTAGATTCTTGACCAAGTTCAAAACACCTAAGTTGTCGCAAAATATGTGAATAGGAAGTTTCTTTGGTAGGCCCATGGTAGCCAAGATGCGACTTAGCCATATCTCTTCACACATAGCTCCACATGTAGCATGATATTCTACCTTAGTTGAAGATAAAGCAACCACCTGTTGCTTTTTACTATGCCATGAGACAGGACTAGATCCAAGATGAAATCCATACCTTGATGTTGATTTTCTATCATCTATGGATCCAGCATAATCAAAGTCAGTGTAACTCTGTAAGAAGAATGAGTTATTATTATTATACTCTAGACCATAATCTACACTACTTCGAATGTAGTGAAAAACATGCTTAACTGCTTTCCAATGAGAGGCCTTTGGTTTCTACATGAACCGATAAAGATAGTTTACAACATAAGTAATGTCTAGTCTAGTATTGGTAAGATAGATAAGTCTTCCAATAATCTGTCTGTATAGCATGCCATCTACCTATGGTGAGTCATCATACCATGATAACTGAAGCCCTGATTCCATCGGTGTTGCCTTGGTCTTGTATTTAGTCATACAATATTTTTCTACTAAAGTCTTGGCATATTTTTTTGAGTCACCCTAAGATGATTTTTTTTATGTTCTATCTCAAGACCAAGACAGTAGTGGAGAAGTCTGAGATCTATCATATCAAATGTATCTTTCAAGTCATCTTTCACGGTGTTGATCAATGTCTCTAAATTGCCTGTGATGATCAAATCATCTACATATAATACAAGAATAACTATTTCAAAACCTGTGTTCTTGATATAGAGATTTGCATCATATGGACTTCTCTTGAATCCGTGCTGCAATAGGTGACTATCCATTTTAATGTACCATGCTCTTGGGGCTTGTTTGAGCCCATATAATTATTTGACCAACTTACAAACTTGTTGCTCATGGCCTTCCTCAGAAAATCCTGGAGGTTGATTCATGTATACCTCTTCTTTTAAGTCACCATTTAGAAAGGCACTTTTTACATCCATTTGATGTAATTTCCATCCAAACTGTGCTGCCATAGCACAAAGAACTCAAATGGTGGTCATCCTTGTAGTGGGTGCAAAGTTTTCCTTATAATCAATGCCTTTCTTTTGAGCATAGCCCTTTGCCACAAGATGGACCTTATGCTTGTCTATGGTACCATCTACCTTATATTTGACTTTGTAAATCCATTTTCAGCTTATGGGCTTATTTCCTTTAGTCAAATAGACTAGCTTCCAAGTTTTTTTTTTAATGAGGGATTTATGTTTAGCATCCATAGTTGCCTTCCACTAAGGCTGACTAAGTGCTTTATCAACTGTAGAAGGTTCATTTTAATCATATGAAGACATGTAAACCCTCTCCTCATCATTTTCCATATCATTTCCACCTTCTAAATCTCTATCAACATAAAGCTCTTGAAAATCTACACAAAGATCATCAACTAAAGTAGATGCTTCTGTCGTTCTCTATTGAGACATACTTCATGTCTTTGGACGATTGAGAGTGATATATGGTGGTGAAGTGAGTTTGGAATCTTTCATAGTACTTGTATACCATTTTGGAGGATTTTTCTGTTGTGGAGGAGGAAGTGGTTGTTGCTCCTCATCTTCCAGGTATACTGATGTAGTGTTAGATGTGAAAGCTTCATCAAACACTACATATCTACTAACATGTATTTCCTTGGTGAATGTATCTATCAACCGATAGCCTTTTGAGAATTCATCATATCCAAGAAAAACACATTGTAGGGTCTTCTCATCTAACTTATTTATTTTCTCCTTAGGTATATGCATAAAAGCCTTACACCCAAATACTCGTAGATGAGATATGGAGGGTTTCCTTCCACTCCATACTTCCTGAGGAGTCATACCTTCAAGAGCCCATGTGGGTGCCCTATTTAGAAGATATACTACAATTGTTACAGCTTCAGACTAGTAAATGTGCTCAAGATTGGCTCCCTTAAGCATACATCGAACCATTTCTATAATGGAACAATTTTTTCTCTCAACAACTCCATTTGACTGAGGAGAATAGGTTGTTGTTAACTATATTTTTATCCCATGTTTCACTAAAAATAAATAAAATTATTTTGATGTGTATTCCCCCCCTCGATCTGAATGGAAGGTCTTTATGAAACATCTTGATTTTTTCTCAACAAGCTTATTGAACTAAAAATAGTCAAATGCTTCAGACTTCAAGCTGTAAGAAGAAGACCCACATTTTTTGTGAGTGACCATCTACAAAAAATTGAAAATACCTTTTTCCTCCACAACTAATAGACATAATACCATACAAATCTGTGTCAACTAACTCCAAAGGTACCTTAGCTCTAAAGGAGCTAGGTTTAAAAGGTACTCTATGTTGCTTTCCTAACAAGCAATCTGAGCACACTGGCAAAGTAGATGAAAGAGTAGGCAGTCCTTTCACCATTTGATATTTACTGAGTTCTAGTAATACCTTGAACTTAGATGCCCAAATCTCTTATTCCATAGAGAAGTGGCCTCTTTTGTGGTTATTGTCATTGCAGTATGTGTAGAGGTAATTGCATCTAAGATTAAAAAACCATGTTTGTATGAACTTGTTGCTATCTGTTTTCCTTTATGGGTGATAAAGCAATGTTTATTTTCTTTGTCCAATTTGAAATTGACATTCATGTTATTGTCCAAGATTTGTGGAACTGATAAGAGATTATTTTTCAATCTTGGTACATAAAGAACTTTTTGAATATTACATTATTTATCTGGAAGGGAGACAGAAACATTTCCTTCTCCCTGAACTTGATAGGTTTGATCATCAACAATGGTTACCAGTCTACATTCTCGAGCCTCAAATGTATCAAACTAGGACTTATCACTAGTCATATGTTTACTAGCATCTGAATCTATGTACCAAACAGTATCCTTGTGAGGGGAGTATGTATGTGTCATGAACACTTTGTGTGCTTGTTCAGAGTCTAAACTAGAATCTTCAATGGCAATATGTCCCTGTTGCTACTTATTCTTGTTCTTTGGTTTACCTTTGCCCTTCTTTTGTCCTTTTTCATTGGGCGGTTTGTTCTTAAACCAAAATATTTTGGTTTCATGAGTGTCTTTATCACAAATTTTACAATACTACTTCTTCTTCTTAATCTCTTTGCCTTTACCCTTGTATTTGTTAGAAGAATATCCTTTCTGTTGATTCCACTTTTTCTTTCCACTTTGCTTGTTTGAGAAAAGTGCATTGTTGGATGCCTCATCTCTTTGGATTTGATCAGCCTCTTTAGTTTGAATCAAATTTACCAACTCTACAAAAGTCACTGTCCTCCCAGAGACTTGTAGTGAAGTGATCAACATTCTATATGAGTTTGGAAGAGCCCTTAAAATGATTAAGGTCAGGATATTGTCTTCCACTTTTTCTCTTAATGATTACAGTTTTATTTTTATACCTATGACTTTGCAGAGGAATAGCTCTACTGTCTCTCCATATTTCATATGAAGAGTATGAAGTTGTGTTTGAAGGTTAAGAATTTTTTATTGATTCTTTCCTTCAAATATGGTTTCTAAGGAATTTCATGCCTCCTTACCATTTTTAGCTTCACTTATATGAGGTTGTATGTCATCAGTAATAGCTATTAAGATTAATAAGAAAAGTCTTTTATCCTTTTTATCATATGATGTCTGGTCTACTCTTGTTGATGTGGGTCTAGAATTAGTGCCATCCACTATTCCCCACATCTCCTCTATAGTTAAAATGGCTTTCATCTTAGTTTTCCAGGCAGAATAATTTGAAACTTTGAGCAGTTGGCTCTCAGTGAGATACTTGTTGATCATAGCCATGGTGAAGGTTTCTAATTGATAGGACTAAGATGACTTTATCTTGTAGTATACCCTTAAAATAGTATATGGAAGATATTTAATGGCACCTAACTTTACACCCTTAACAAGGGATGAAAATTTTGAGGATTTTAAGCCAAACAAAATAGAGCAAATTAAAGGGGTAGGTTTTGAAAGACTTATGATTTTGCTCTCTAGGATATTTAATGGCACCTACCTTAACACCCTTCAAGAAGGATGGAAAGTTTGAGGAAATTAAGCCAAAAAAAGAGAGTGAATCAAGCTGTTTGAATTTTGACCTTTAATGGGGAGTAAAAAATTGACTTGTGAAACCTGTGCAAGGTGTAGCACGATTTTAGTGAAATTTGGGTTTCTGAAATGCTACTTCAATGTTTTATATGATTGTTTAATTTCACACAAAAAAATGACGGTTAGTGCAATAATCAAAACAAGAGAGCAACCCAAATTATTATCACTATAGGTGTTGGATGCAACCAAAAATGCACCTAGTATAGTCAATTTTTAATAAAATGTGTCGAGTACAATCAATAATGCACCTTTCATACTTTGAAATATCCCCCCTTTCTCTTTACAACTTTGCAAAAAATAGAATCACAAAATATGACTTCTATCCCCCCTTAATTTTTACAAAATTGAAAAATTCGAGCACTCCTTTCAAGAGAAGTCAACACACGACCCATGTTTGAAAGGCTTCTAGACCAGTCGAAACACGACTTTGGTTTTTTTCTTCAACAATTTAGCATGAGGAGCAAAAAAAATAGGTTTGTATGGATCTCCAGTTTACAACAAAAAACTTGCTATTTTATGTTTTTTGTCTCCTTTCTTGAAGGAGAGAATAAAAGCAAAGTTTGAAGTTTTGTGAAAAATGAGATAACCTTTATGCTTCCTCGATCATGGCATGCTATGTTTTTGGCAATAGAAATTTTGATTTTCTATGTCTTATATCTCCAAAAATGAATGAAGAAAACTATAGAACTTCTGAGGAATTTATTACAAAAAAAATGTTGAAGCAAGTTTTTTTTTTTTTGGATTTCAAGTTCTCTAAGTCTGATAAAGCAGAAAAATATGTATTTAAGATGAAATTTCTATAATTTAGGAAAAAATTGGAAAAAAAATGTCCAATTTGACTAAAAATTGAAAATTTTATGCCAATTTAAAAATAAATTATAAAAAAAAAAATCAAAAAATAATATTTTAAGGCGCAAAAAACTTTAGAAAATTGAAAAAAAAAATTAAGCGATTAAAAACCTATTAATTTGGAGCATGGGGGAATCGAACTGGTGCCTCTCTGGTGCTAGATGACCATGCTAACCAACCGAGCCATCGGTCGGTTTGGGATCACCTCAGTGCGATGGCTACTTAAGGTGGCCATGGCGCTCAAGTGCCTTTGTGGGATTTATCCCACATGCATCCTAGAATGGGATGAAAAGGGCATATAGACCATAGATCACCCTTTAAACATTGATTTCCTATGGGTAATCGACAAGAGTCACCCACCCTTTTGGATGTTGTCATGTGGCACCAACGGTGGGCCTGTAGTCCAAGCAGAGTCAGTCTAGGTAGCACCTCAGGGTGCATGCAGAGTCTAGATCTCGCCAGGTGGTGCCAGGTAATGGGTTTGTTTGTCAAGGATCGGAGGGCATCCTACCATCGTGGATCTTGAGGTCATCTAGGTCCCACGTTCCAGCTAGGAAGGGGAGGATGATCCTACCCTTTCAGCTCTCCCAAGCTTTTGCCACCTGTCTCCTGGGCCCATGTGGCTCTATGGGTCGTGGCTTCTCACATGGGAGCCGAGGTGACTGCACCTCAAGTCTGCTACCGTGGGGCCGGTCGATATCCAATCACTTTCGACTATGGGTTCAGTCGATCAATCGCTAGGATGGTCGATCACCTAGCTCATGTGATTGACCTGTCCACATCGACGTTGGCCAAGGTGGCCCACAGGCCCTCCTATGACTGGTAGGTCGATCTGACTTGGCCAGTGAGCACTTCACCTAGGTCTTGGTAGGTCGGATTGACCTAGCTAGGGGTTGACCTACGGATGCACCTGCCACCATGCTTGAGTAGAGTGTGGTGGTAAAAAAAATTTGACCTTCGACGTATGGCTTTGATGCCAATGATACAAAATAGAGTTGCACAAAATATGATTGAAAAATTATTCAATTAAGCATTAGCTAGATCTTAGGATAGTCATAGCTTAAATAATATACAAAATAGGTTAAGCAACTTATTTAACACTAATCACACTAACTAATCATGCTAACAATAGAGAGAGAGATACGTGATTCTAACAACTAACCTAGGATAGAGAAATATGATTAAACCACTAACCTAAAATATCTAACCTAGGATATTTTAGGTATTAACCTAGGTTAACTAGTAGATATTATGGAACAGTAAATATCTCCATGGAACAGTAAATGTAATAACCTATGTAGTATAATGCAATATACTACCTATTTTACCCTAACATAACTATCATAATTCTCAAGAATCAATAATAGTTTCTCTTTCAAAACCAACATACAACATTCCATTTTAATCAAGAAGAATTCCATACTTCTCTCCATAATGATTCCTTAACCCAAAAGAATTTCAAGAATCACTATAATAGTTTCTCTTTCAAAACTAGAATATACATTCATCAAAATAACTTCTTTATTATTCAACCTATAATCAAAGAGATTTATCCAATCTCTCAGGCCTCGTAGTACTGGTGGGTGTGTTGCGTCAGTGTAGCCAACTACATAAAAGGTTTACACCGATGCAACTAGAGGTTATAGTGATGACAAGGAGTGAGATTCAAACCCATGAAGAGGTGTAGAAAATTGTAACAAGTTACCAATTCCTCTAGTACAATAAAAAATAATATAATAAAAGAGCTTTATTGAAAAAAATATAATCAAGTACTTTTGCAATCAATTATAATCCATGTACTTCATTATACCAAATATAATCGAAGCACCTTGATCAAATACAATTAAAGTACATAAATAAAATAAATATAATGAAAGCACCTTAATCTAAATAAAAAATAATTAAAGTACTTTATTAAAACTAATATAATCAAAGCACCTTAATTTAAATGAACAATTTCTAAAATACTCTATATATATTCAGGACCTTAGCATTATAATGAAGTAATTCATAACTAACATACCCTAATAATGCTCTCATTATAAAGTACCTTATGAGATACATAATATTACAATACATTATTGCTCTAATATATTAACCCAAGCAACTAAAGGAGAATAAGGTTAAAAAATACAAATATGAACCCTAAAAATAAAGCAAAATCCAAAGGTGACTTGGTATAACTGAGCATGGATCCAAGACAATGGATCTACCTCAACCAATAACTTATGTTCACTTGCACTTGGATTTAACAAAGAAACAAGTAAGCCCTTTATGAGCGGTGACAAAAAAATTCATAGGGTGCAACAACACACAAGCAAATAGAGGATGCTATTCTACACAAACATTTATAGGCAGAAACCTCATAGGTGCTCACAAGGATAATCACACCAGGTATCCATGAGAGAAAAACAACAATGCCCCATGAACTTTTCCAATAAGAAAAATTAAAGAAAAGTAATGTCTCACAGGCTAGCATGCCTCACTAAATCACATCAACATAAAGCATGAAATACCAAGCATTGTAGACCAAAGTGCCAAAGGCTAGCTAGATAAAGAAGCTAACCAAGGAGAAACGAGGGGACTACCAAAGATGAAAAATAAGAAATACAAAAGCACAAAATAAAATATGAATATAAAAGTCCATAAAATCACATATCAAGCATGAGAAAAAGCATAAACCGAGCCATCAAAAACACCAGGGAGCTACCTTATATTAGCTCAACAAATCTATGCTACCATGCTAACTCCTCAAGCTCGATGCGATCCTTCCAAAATTCCCAAAAACCAACCACCCAAACCTCCTTAGGGTCTCCCCTCTTAACCAAGGAACTTGTATGCCCTTGCACATGACAATGATAACGTTCTTTTTCAAGAAATATTACCTCGTTAATGACCATCCTTGGTGATCAAGCATCACCCATGCACGCAAAGGGAGAGGTCCAATTAAGCAAATGCTTAAACCATAATCAACCATAAGCAATTATTAAGACTAAACATTTTAGATTTTACTATGGTTTTTTAATGGTTTTTCTTTCCATAATAATAATAATAATAATAATTCCCATCCAATTAGCTTGCAACTCAAAATTAATAAAGACATCATCTAAAAGCTCAATACTTGCACACCAAGAGCAAACATAGATTCTAGCCAAACAATTTTTTCACACCACTATTTTATCCTTAAATAGGTGGTCTCCTTTAATATAGTCTAGTGCTATCACCAACCTATTAAGGAGACTCATTGCATAGGCAACTTCTTGGTCCAATGGTGTGAATAAAAACAAGTAAAAAATAATGCATCTACATGAATGGAATTTTATTACCCAAATTTGTCAATGAGTGAGTCATCACCATCATTTTCCAAAATATCTCTCTGAATGGTGATTCACCCATATGATCCCACAAGAGAGAGAACCTGAACTTGCACCCATAAATACATCAATAGTACCATATTCCAAGCTGAAAAGAATGAAATAATTCCATCATAAAGATATTATGAAATGAAGCTATTCCATTACATAGTCACCAACACATAGTTCATTGTCCATACAAGTTCTTCCAAGGAGGGGTGTTACAACATCCTAGACTTGAATATCTTAGTGCAAAGGACATCCAGTGTTCCAAATATGGGCAATTACACAACGTAGCATTTATCAAAATTGGAAAGAAATGACCACCTCCATGAAGCATGAGTGAGGATGCTATCATAACTGCCTCAGGTTAAACAAGAATATGCCAAGTGGTGCCAACTCAGTCTAGGATTGTGCTTGATCAATTTTTTTCATTGATTATATGTAATAGTTAGTTTCATTTTAGCTTAGAAAAGCTATATAAGGAACAACACTCCTCATTAAAGTATTAGATATTTTAGTGTTTTCCTATCATAGGCTATATGTTTGCACTACTCAATTTCAATCCAAAGCTATTTGAATTATCTCAATTGTAGTATGGAGAATTGATATCTCTTGTGATATTTACACTGTCAACATTTTCATCTATGCTATAAAAGGAGTAAATTTTGTCAGGCTTCATGCTATTTGGCTTATTTCAATTCACAATTGAATTAAATTCTATTAGACCTAAATCTATTTGGCTTATTTTATCAAAGTTCTTGAAATATTGTATGTTATTATACTTTGAGCAGTACCAACTATGCTTTAGTTGGAGGAAATTTTATTAGGTGTTAAGTTGTTTGGCTTATTTAATTTCATAGTTGAATTTAAATTATGCTAGGCTTAAAACTAGTTGGCTTCCTTTGATCAGAGTGGTAGGAATGTTGTAGCAAATGATCAGAGTGTTAGGAATGTTGTAGTACATGTCCTTACTCTGATTTCTTCATAATTTTAATTAAATAATTTGTTAGGATTTTCTTGCATCGAGTAGCCATGTAGTTGAAAATAATATTGTTAGTTGAGCTTTAATAATATTTTAATTAATTCCTCTAACTCTTATCTCTCATCCTTTCTCTTTCTATTTTTCCTTTTCTCTTTTTGCAAGGACTCGACCTTCTCTAAAGGTTAATCTAGAAGTATATCTAGATCATCCAATCTTATCTTCGATCTAGGGTGCTCATTTCATACCTAGGAAAACTAAAGGATAAAGAGTTTTGGCATACCCAATGGGGCATGAACTATAACAAACCTAATTATAAGTCAAAGCTACTAAGTTCTTTAGTATGCATGACATAGTCACATTTGCACATGGTCAATATTGAGGCAAAGAATCTTGATCTCCCAAACAAATGAAATTTACCTTCACTTGGTGAATCTATTTTCAAGAACCTAAGAATAGGCAAATTGGACTCTAGTACAGGTCTAGATCTATGTGAAGAAGCTTAATCCCTACAATATAGAGAGGTATGAAGAGCACATTGTATATTTAATTGAAGATCTATCAAAAGACCCTCAAGTAGAGATAGAAGAACATCCAGAAGATCCAAAGAACCTAATAGGGGATTCATTGATAGAAGATGATTTTTCCATTCTTGATTTCAATGCAATAATTCACATAAGTGTAGAGACTCATCGTTTACCAGAGATAACCAAGCATCAAATTTTGACTACAAATCACATGTTCTAGAGAATAGGGTATGAGTAGTGAAATTCTGGGTTATTTTGATCTAGATATTGTAGATTATGAGGAATGAGCTCCACATGAAGTATTTGGTATGTAAAAGTGCATCAAAACCATATATCATATTGTAAGTAAGTGACATGTAAATTGTTAGTCTTACAATGACACTGAGAGGGGGGGTGAATCAGTGTAGCTATTTAAACTTTAATTTACAACTCTTAATATCGCAACAATTAAAACTTATTACTAGATACAGTAAGTATAAAAAAAGAGCGTCACATAACACAAGATTTAACGAGGTTCACCAATGTGGCTACTCCTCAAAAATTGACTGCTTGGACTATCATCCAAATCCAGCCTTTGCAAAGCACAACTTTACAATCAATTTACCAACACCCCCAAGAAGGAGCACCAACCCCTGATTTATTTGCACCAACAGAAACGAGCACCAACCCCTGATTTATCTACACCAACAGAAAGGAGAACCAACCCCTAATTTATCTACACCAACAGAAAGGAGCACCAACCCCTGATTTACCAGCACCAATTGGAAGGAGCACTAACCCCTGATTTATATTTGCTTTTGCAAGACCCTGATTGGTCTTCTTCACCTTTGCGTTCTTTGCGCACTCTGCTCTCTTTGCGCAATCGTAGTAGCACCTAGTCGTACTTCAACCTTTTCACTCTCTATGCACTCTACTCTCTTTGTGCAATCACTTCACACACGCTGCTTCTTTACAATCGAACTTCACGATCATTTTCTCCCTTTTGCGCACTCTGCTCTCTTTGCAAATTTTTCACTTAGCACGATTCGACACGACTTGCTCTTTGTGCACCACAACCATATTTCACACCCATTCAACCGTGCAACTCAATTCTCCAAACAACCCTCCTTTTATAACAATATTTTTTATGATGAAGATCCTAATATTAGTCAGCTGTAAACCCTAATCTTGGTCGGCTTTCATAACAATTGTAAACCCTAATTTTAGTCAGCGGTCATACTTATGATTTCAGTCGGGTTCTCCTTATTGACTTGCGCATTTATGACCTATCATGAAATCATGACATTTCTACCTCTGTAGCTTCTTTTGTTGTTGTTTCCACGAAAATATAACATGTCACGATATCGCGACACTTTTTTATCTCTTTCTCTTTCTCTTCCAACATGTCATGAAATCGTGACAGTTTTTCCACTTGCCTTTTTCTCTTCCAACATGTCATGAAATCGTGACAGTTTTTCCACTTGCCTTTTTCTCTTCCAACATGTCGTGAAATCATGACAGTTTTTCTTGCTTTTTCTCTCTTCCAACATGTCACGAAATCACGATAGTTTTTCCACTTGCCTTTTTCTCTTCCAACATGTCACGAAATCGTGACAATTTTTCCTACTTTTTCTCTCTCTTCCAACATGTCATGAAATCGTGACAGTTTTTCCTACTTTTTCTCTCTCTTCCAACATGTCACGAAATCACGATAGTTTTTCTTGCCTGTTGTATATGTTGCGATATCGCGACACTTTTCTTACTTGTCTTTTTCTTTGATCTTTTGCATATGGGCCACTTCGGTCTTCTTGGAAAATCACTGTACATACTATGAATAACCTTTGAACTCTTGTCTTCTGCATCTAAATAGCTTTTGAACTTCTTGTCCATTGCATCAATAGATCTATCTGACTATGTTGACAACAATGACAATACTATTGCTGCACCTTGCTCAACAATCTCCCCCTTTGGAATTTTTGGCAACACATGTGCAATTTCTTGTAACTCTTCTCCCCCTTTGATAATAATACCAAAGGGCTACTGTAGACTCCCCCTGAGTCCATGCACAACATTCTCAAGCAAAATTTATTACACTTAGCAAAAATCATGAACATGAGCAAAAATATAATCAAATACTTAAATGCTCCCCCTAAGAATGTGATCCATGTAGCTAGTCAATTCTTGGGAAGTGTGACCACTCCCAATTTATTGCGAAGGTACTCAAAAACTTCCTTGGGAAATGGTTTTGTGAAGATATCTGCTACTTGCTCTATAGTTGGAACAAAATCCAACTTAACCTCACCTTCCGCAACTTTCTCCTTCAAAAAGTGATACCTGCGTACAACATGTTGTCGCTGTAATATATTCTGCCTCTGCTGTCGATAAAGAAATTGACTCTTGTTTCTTACTGTGCCACGTGACCAATCTATCTCCAAGATAGAATGCACCTCCACTGGTACTCTTTCTGTCATCGACACATCCTGCACAATCAGAATCTAAATACGAAATAAGGGTGAAGTCTTTACCTTTCGGATACCATAACCCATACTCCATAGTACCCTTGAGGTACCAAAGAATCCTATTCACTACTGTCACATGAGTCTCCTTGGGATTAGCCTAAAATCATGCTACCATGCATACTGCCTACAAAATATTTGGTCTGGTAGCTATTAGGTACAGTAATCTCCCAATCATAGATCTGTACATGGTTTGATCAATAGGTGGAGATTTTTCATCCTTGCTCAACTTGCAACCTGTTGTCATGGGAGTTCTAGTTGGCTTACAATCCTCCATTGTGAACTTTTTAACATCTCTTTCACTAAACAAAATTATCAAAACTATTATAATCCATAACTTTGAACAATGGCAGTAAGAACCATCAAAAAGTACAACACTGACATATAGCAATACTACCAATGGTGACAACTCTCAATTTAATCACCACCCTTCACGGTACCTCCACAAACAACTACATGAATTGAAACACACTTTGACAACTATACGACAACTCCCCCTGACTACTTGCCTTTCATCCTTAGATAACCAAAAAAATACATAGGAGCATTAAAATAAAACTTTAATATTGCTCCCCCTGAGGATGTGCTACCTGGAGTTTCTTAGTGCAATAGAGGAGTAGTATCCTTCAGTCCAAGGAGACACGATTTCCTTTCTTCTTTCTTTCTCCACTCTGGTTTGATTATCGTTTTGGGCTCTTGTTTTGCCTTTCCCTTATCAATATCTTGTGCATGTTTTTCGATAAATTTTATATTTTGTCTCATCCTATTTGGTGAAATTTTCTTCCCTAAAATTGATTTGATGCAAGTGTACTTCTACAGTTTCTTGCAATGTGCCCAAAATTATGACAGTTATAACATTCTACTGTATAATTCATCAGAGGAGAAAAAGCATTTCTACTAGTGAAATTCCTTGGTCTTACATTATATTTGTAGACTAAGATTTTATGTCCATAGCCATTGCATTTAAAATAGTAACCAGAAAAGGGATAATTGAACCTGGGTGATGGTCTTTGCCATGTTGCCATAGGAGCCATAGGTCTTCTTCTTCTTTGATGTGTGACATTGGTGAATCCATAATTGTCAATTCTCCTTTTGTGCCTGGCATTATTGCTTTCTTTTGCATGAGATATTTTTCCTTGATCAACCTGTTTCTTATCTTCATTCTTTATGGATTCTACATTTCTGGCCTTTGATCCATTTGATGGTTCTCCTTCAACGAAACCTAGACCAAATTTGATGCTTGCAGGCCTCTAGTCATTTATAATATTATCCAGCTTCATAGAACTTTCTTCACATTTGTGATAGCAACTAATTTTGTGATTCATCTCTTCTATCTGCATCCGTAAACCAACATTATCTTCTTCTAGTTTGCAACAATAATCTATTTTCATGGTAATTTGTACTTTGAGATCTTCAGATATTTTCTTGTATTCTTCTGTCTATACTTTCAGACTGGTTATGATTTCATTTGCATCCTCAAGGCTTTTTGAAATTTTCTTATTCTTTTTCCTCTCTATTTTCCACTCTTCAAGTGCAGATATCAACACACCTTCTAGATCTACTTCAGCCTTAGGGTTTTCACCACATAGTTTAGAGTTCACTCCTTCTTCCTTTTCTGATTTTACTTCTTCAAATGCCATGAAAAGAGCTTCACCACCTACCATTGTGTTACTTCCAAGATCACCCTAGCTGGTTAAGCTTGTATAGGAACCTACTCTGATACCAATTGTTAGTCTTATAATGACATTGAGAGGGGGGGTGAATTAGTGTAGCTCTTTAAAATTGAATTTACAGCTCTTAATATCGTAGCAATTAAAAATTATTACTAGATACAACAAGTATAACAAAATAGCATCACATAACACAAGATTTAATGAGGTTCACCAATGTGGCTACTCCTCAAAAATTGACTGCTTGGACTACCATCCAAATCTAGCCTTTGCAAAGCACAACTTTACAATCAATTTACCAGCACCCACTAGAAGGAGCACCAACCCTTGATTTATCTGCACCAACAGAAAGGAGCACCAACCCCTAATTTATCTGCACCAACAAAAAGGAGCACCAACCCCTGATTTATCTGCACCAACAAAAAGGAGCACGAACCCCTGATTTACCAGAACCAACTGGAAGGAGCACTAACCCCTGATTTATCTTTGCTTTTGCAAGACCCTGACTGGTCTTCTTCACCTTTGCATTCTTTGCAAACTCTACTCTCTTTGTGTAATCACAGCAGCACCTAGTTGCACTTCAAACTTTTCACTCTCTACGCACTTTGCTCTCTCTACGCAATCACTTCACACACTCTGCTTCGTTATAGTCAAACTTCACGATCATCTTATCCCTTTTGTGCACTCTGCTCTCTTTGCAAATTTCACACTTAGCACGATTCGACACGACTTGCTCTCTATGCACCACAACCGTATTTCACACCCATTCAACCGTGCAACTCAATTCTCCAAACAACCCTCTTTTTATAACAATATTTTTTATGATGAAGATCCTAATCTTAGTCGGCTGTAAATCCTAATATTGGTCGGCTTTCATAACAACTGTAAACCCTAATTTTAGTCAGTTTTCATACTTCTCATTTCAGTCAGGTTCTCTTTCTTGACTTGCACATTTACGATCTGTCATGAAATTGTGACATTTCTGCCTCTGTAGCTTCTTTTGTTGCTGTTGCCACAAAAATATAACATGTCACGATATCGCGACACTTTTTTCTCTCTTTCTCTTTCTCTTCCAACATGTTGCGAAATCACGACAATTTTTCCACTTGCCTTTTTCTCTTCCAACATGTCACGAAATCACGATAGTTTTTCCACTTGCCTTTTTATCTTCCAACATGTCACGAAATCGTGACAGTTTTTCCTGCTTTTTCTCTCTCTTCCAACATGTCGCAAAATCAAGACAGTTTTTCCACTTGCATTTTTCTCTTCCAATATGTCGTGAAATTGCAACAGTTTTTCTTGCTTTTTCTCTATCTTCCAACATGTCACAAAATTGTGACAGTTTTTTCTGCTTTTTCTCTCTTCCAACATGTCACGAAATCATGACTATTTTTCTTGCCTGCTGTATATGTTGCGATATCGCAACACTTTTCTTACTTGTCTTTTTCTTTGATCTTTTGCATATGGGCCACTTCGGTCTTCTTGGAAAATCACTGTACATACTCTGAATAACCTTTGAACTCTTTTCTTCTGCATCTGAATAGCTTTTGAACTTCCTGTCCATTGCATCAACAGATCTATCTGACTATGTTGACAACAATGACAATATTGTTGTTGCACCTTGCTCAACTAGATAATAGGGTATGAGTAGTGAAATTCTGGGTTATTTTGATCTAGATATTGTATATTATGAGGAATGAGCTCCACATAAAGTATTTGGTATGTAAAAGTGCATCAAAACCATATATCATATTGTAAGTGACATGTAAATAAAGTTGATAAAAGCTAAGTGTTGCAATACCATTGGCTAGAGTAGGCAATGGTGTAGTGCTCACATGATTTTTTTTGGAAAAGCACGCCAAGTAGTTCACATGTATGTTTGAAGGAGGTATGTATGTACTAGGAGGTCCAAGAATCAACAAGACAACTAATACATGATAAATAATTATACCTTTGCTAATTTGACTGCTCTAACCATAAGATTGCTAGAGAATATTGAACAAAAAAGAGGGCTGATTAGATGATCAACTTCAAAGACTATCCCATTAAAATAAGTCTATATAAGGAGTCTCCGCTTCTCAACATTTCATAATCCCCAAATGTAGCTACCCTTCAAGCAAGAAATTTTATCTTCTAAAAGCCCTAAAATTCTAGGATTTGCCTTCATAGACTTTGTGCCTAATAAAAAAGGCTTATGTTTGTGGATTCTTTGACTTTGGCAAGTAGATGTCCCTTATGAGTTGTCAAACTATAGTGAAATTTCACTACACTAGGAAATTATAGCCTAAAAGAGAATTTTGAAGCTGAATTGCTTTCCCAAATTGAAAAATATGAGAGGACCAAAAGTTCCATCAATTTATCAAGTAGCTAATGCTATTAAAATACCAAAGATACTAATGAGGGAATTTTTTTTGCTCTTGTACAACATGCCCTAGTGTGCATGGATTGGAGACCCTCTTTTTTAAAGTTTTTTGTGAATTTTCTCTTTTTTTATTGGGCTTGTGTGCAATAGCCAATCATCTAAAAGGATTAGTTTTTTTAGCTAAAAGCTTTTAATTATAAGTATCCAATATTTGCTTACCTTGAGTTTGTTGTGATGCTTATTACCATTGGTATGTATGGTAAAAAAATTTATAATGGAAAATAACCTCTCCTATTAGATCAAACATAAAATAAGCTTTCCAACAAGTACCCACATACCTACGTTCCCATAGCATTAGCACCTTGAAACTGCTTAAAATCAGGCATTGCAGACTTGAATTTCATCTCGACAACACAAATGGTTTCACTTCTAGATCATATATCTATTTTACTACTCAATAAAATTTTATAAAACCACATCCATTATATGCTTCTCTAAAAGATATTTTTAGAAAGGATAAACTTGCCTATGTTCCAAGAAGAATTAACCTCCTAGATAACTCATTTTTAACAAGCTATCTAGCTACCCTAATTTCTTGTAAAGGTTTCCCTAATCATGAAACTCTCACTTTTGGGTCCTATATATCTTGTAATACTCAACAAAATTTTATGAAATTACTTCCATTAGATGCTCCTCCAAAAGAGCTTTTCAAAAAGTATATATTTACCTATATTTTGAGGATATTTAAGGCAACTCTTAGGGATATATAAAAGGTGGTTGTAAGCCCAAAAATAATTGAAGAAAAATCCTTGGCTAGAAGTCTGAGCAATCAAAGGAAATATTAATACTATTAACAACTCAAAATTCTATGCTTAGCCAAAATCCAACATTTAAGTGGAAGTCACTTCCTCATCCAAAATTTGGCTAAGATAGGGAAGTTTGATAGTTTGCCATAGTGTTGGGCTAAGATTTTGGCTAAGGAAAAAAGTCTGAAGAAAAAATAATGTCATAATTTTTCAATTGTTGATGTCAATAGAAGCACCAAAAATCCCACTAAGCTAAAAATCCTTGGCCAGATATTTTTTCAACATGATATCAACAATGATTTTAAAAATCGCGGTAAAAAAGGAAATGCCAAAAACCTCAAACACTTAGTAAAAAATAATGTTGGAAGCCTAGGAAAATATAAAATCAAAAGGTAATCAAAATATAAGTAGTCGAAACTCAAATTTTTTGGCAATGATGTTAGCACTTCCTCATCAAAATTTGACCACTCAGGAAAATAAATAATCTAAGTGAAATAAAAAATTGTTGGATACCAGACCTTTTGGTAATGAAAAATTGCCAAATGCTAAACTTTTTAAATTGTTGATGTAAGCATAAGCACTAAAAAATCCCAGCAAAGTAGAATCCTGAACACTCAAGAAAGCTAGAAATCAACCCAACCATTGAAAATTAAGCCTTGGCTACTCACAATTGGAATTTTTTTGCCTCGATAAAACTCGACCACTCGCATGGAAAATTAAAAAAACCCAGTAAGCATAAGAAAATATCAAAAGCATAAGAAAATTATCAAAAGCAATTTCAAAAGTTGAAAAAAATATCTGACTAGTGAAAATTATACCAGCTAATGCCCTATAAATGGATGTTATTACAAGGTATCATCTTTGAAACCAAAAAAAAATTAAAGATCCCATCCAAGAGCCCCAACCACTTACGAGGAAGCATAGCGAAGCAAATATTGGCCATTGGAAATTTTATCAGACAATTGAAAAACAAATACCCCAACAATTAAAAATATGTTGGGACATATGTTTTGATAGTTTAAGAACAGGGAAGTTAAAAAATAAAAGAAAAGAAAAAAATTACCAAAAAATCTCATTTTCGAAAAGTGCAAATCACGTACAAAAAAAAGAAAAGAAAAAGAAAAAATAAATAACATGCAATATATATATATATATATAATAATAATAAAATGTATAAAAAATAAAATAATAATAATAATGGAACTAGGGTTTCTGGAACTTTGAAAAATCTAGGGCATCAGCTGGATTGCAGAAGTGCTTTCGGGGTACGGTGGATCTGAAGGCTATATTGGTGCCCCAGGAGGGTCCAATGGGGACTTCTCCGACTCCTTTCCATGGAGTAGCAGCTCATACGTAGATTTGTTTAAAGAAAAATCTCCTCCAAAGAACGATGAAGCTCAAAAAACAACATATAAAATGCTCTTCACGACTGCTGGGAATAGGTCGACAACACATCGTGTGAATGGATGTTTGTCGCAGGCCGAAACCAGGCCAAAAATTGTCATCGAGCCAAGTATGGTTGAATAATCAGTCATTTACAAAGCTAATCATGATTTAATCTACAAGTTCATGGGTATACGTCCTTCCCTAAATTTTTTGCATTCTTGGATCCACAAAAACTAGGAGCCTCACGGTGAGTATTCATTGTGGTTTATTAGCAATGGATATTTTATTGTTAGCTTTTTGTCTTTGGTTGATAGAAATAGGGCTTTCGAGTCAGAGAAGAAAAATCATGGCCTGACAGGGTTATTTGTTCAACCATGGAGAGTGGGATTCGATCCCCAAGTTGAACCTACTGCTGTCCCAGTATGGATCCGACTATATGCTCTTCCAATGGAATTCTGGAGTGAGCAGGTGTTGGCAAGGATTGGCAATTCTATTGGAAGACATTTGGGTGTTGCCAGAGACACAATTGAAGGGAGCATGGCGGTGTATGCAAGAATATGTGTGGAGATGGATCTCAGCCAGCCTTTGTCGATAGAGATGGAAATTGAATTGGCAGGACTCTCCTGGATTCAACAACTGGACTATGAGGCCCTACCCTTTAGATGTAGGTTTTGTCACAAACATGGACATTTGGCCCATTTCTGCCCTAATAATATGAATGCTAAAATGGAGGCCCATTTAGGAATTCCAAACCTACCTAAATAGGATAAGGCAACACTTAATAAATATTATAATAGCACCGTTCAGGGCCAAGAAGCTCAGAGAGAGGGTTTTGAACAGCCTAGAAGAAAAAGACGAACAAAGAAAAAAGAGGGAAAGGAGCAATCCCATATCAGACCTGCCAATAGGTATGAGATATTTAAGTCACTGGTTGATGAAGAGGCATAATTTATGGAGGGCATGGAGGGTAATAAGGAAAATTCTAATATTCCTATGCAATTCCCCCTCTCATCTCCTCCTACCATACAGCAGGTAGTTGAACTTTGTGAGGTATCACAGCCAGTGTGTTCAGGGACTTTAGTAGTGCATAACCAGGAGCAGATAGTATCTCAGGATGTCAGCATGGTAATAGCAGAGAAGAACAGGGAAAGGCCAACTTTGGGGATAACCCAGGTAGAAAAAAGATCAAAAAATAGCAATTCTCAGGGAGTAGGTAGAAGATCCAATAAGGAGTTGCTAGCAGTCCAAGGAGACAAACTGATCACGGGAGGATTGGTGAGGCCAATAGACTCTTATTGCTCCCAAGGTAACCAATGATTATACAATCATGGAATGTGAGGGGTTTAAATAGCAGAACCCATCAATCTGTTGTTCGAAGACTTTTAGAGAATCTTAATACTGATTTTTTGCTTTTACAGGAGACTAAGATGTCATTAGATCTTATGTCCAAAATAGTCAATAGAATTTGGAGGGGTGCTGGTCATATGGATGTGGCTGCCCAAGGTGCCTCATGGGGGATTTTTACTCTGTGGAACTCTCTTGAATGGTCTGCAATAGAACATATTTCCTAGAGGGGTGTTCTCACTTCTCTTTTTAGGAATAATGTCACTGCGGAACTCGTTCTAATCACAAACTTTTATGGGTCTCAAAACCTAGATGGTCAGAGGCGGTAGTGGAAGGCTGTGCATAACATGCAAACCTCAAGGGAAGATCTAGACTGGATTATAGATGGGGACTTTAACGCTAAATTATCTTCTAGAGATCAGGAAGGGGGAACACCATTTTTGGACCTAGGGGACCGTTTCATGATTGCCCAAGTCTAGGATTTGCACTTAGTGGACATTAAATGTCCTGGCATTAACTACACTTGGACTAATAAAAGGTAGGAGCCACATAGCAGGAAGGTTAAGCTAGATCATTTTCTAGTTTCAGAGGAGGCGTTTGTAAAATGGAATATAAATTTTTAGATTTTAGAAGGCCTAGTTTCATATCACTGTCCCATTCTGTTGGAAGGCGGGACTAGGATGGGGCAGCATCACAAACCTTTCACATTTGAGAATTTTTGGCTTTAGAAAAAAGAAATTCTAGAGAAAATTCCATAGTGGTGGGAAGAAGGCCGCCCAGCTTATGGGAGAGCAATGTTCAGAATCCACAAACAACTACAATATGTCAAAACTTAGTTGAAGTATTGGAGGCATGCTAATAAAATAGACTTCCAGGCCCAAAGAGCTCCATTGGTGGCTAGATGGGATGAGGTCCAAAAATAGTTTAGAGAAGGAGTAATTACAGACCAGCTCAAAGCTGAGGATGATGCCCTATGTACAGCGGTTGAGGACATTGACAACCAGGAGGAGACCTATTGGAAGCAGAGAGCAAGAACCACCTGGTTATTAGAAGGGGACAGAAATACAAAATTCTTTCATCGGACTGCTTGTGCTCGAAAGTGTGGAGGCCCTTCAAGATGGAGGCCCTTCAAGATGAGAACGGTCATTCCTTTGATACACTTCTAGGTATGCATTCCCATGCTATGGATTATTTTTCTAAGCTTTTTAAGGAAAGTGTGGTTCAACATGTAGAGGCCCAAAATGAAGTTATTTCTATCATACCTGTTGTTATTTATGAGGATGAAAATCAGGCCCTCCTCAAACCCATTGATAGAGATGAATTGAAAACTGTGGTCTTTGGAATGAGCACTGGTAAAACTCCAGGTCCGGACGGCTTCCCAATTGAGTTTTTTTAGGCTTTCTGGGACTACTTAGAGGAAGATGTAATGGCTGTTGTAGAAGAGTCCAGAGAAAATAAAATAATGCTTAAAGCTATAAACCACACTTTCATTACCTTAATTCCAAAAGGGGAGGAGGGTTTCATATTTCAGATTATAGGCCTATTGCCTTATGTAATGTGTTGTACAAAATAATCACAAAGGTAATGGCTGAGTGCCTAAAACCTCTTCTTCACAACATTGTCTCCTCTGAGCAAGGGGGTTTTGTTGAGGGACGACAGATTCTGGATGGGGTGGTTGTGGCCCAAGAAGCAATCCATTCAATGCACACTTCTGGTAATAAAGGGATGTTCATAAAACTGAACATGTCAAAGGCTTATGATAGGGTTGAATGGAGTTTCCTAGCTAAAATGATGGCAGCATTTGGTTTCTCTCAGGACTGGATAGAGTGGGTCATGAGCTGTGTCTCTACCCCGACTTACTCTGTGCTAATCAAGGGCCTTCCTTCACAACCATTTGGAGCTACTCGGGGAGCTGCGCTGGGGGAATCCATGTTCTCCTTATATTTTTCTCATTTTGGCTGAAGGTCTTGGCAGACTTTTCTTGAGGAGAGACAGCAAGGTAGATTATTGGGTATCAGGGTGGGTGACGAAGTTTTAACGCACCTATAGTTTATGGATGACACTGGTTTGGTGGGAGTGTCTAGCTTTAGGGAAGCAAGAATTATTAGGGATACTCTTAATGTCTATCTCAGGGCTACTCAACAGGTCATTAATGACAAGAAATCCAAAGTGGTTTTTTTTAATCTGGAGCAAAAGCTTCAGAACATAATTTTAGAAATCCTAGGATTCACAAGGACTTCTCTCCCAGTGGTTTACTTGGGGGTCCCCTTGCACTTTAAGAAGCTGAAATTAGACACATGGAGGAATTTTCTAGAGTGTATCAAGGACATAATTAATCACTGGTCTCACAAGTGGTTAAGTTATGGTGGTAGATTAACATTCTTACAATCAGTCATTCAAGCCATGCAAATTTACAAATTCTCTATCCTGGCTACCCCGATTACAATATGGAAAGAGTTGGACAAGATGGCTAGAAATTTTTTATGGGAAGGAGCAAAGGGAGAGAGAAAGTGGGCCTTAGTGGGCTGGGACAAAGTTACCCAGCCCAAGGTTAAAGGAGGTCTGGGTTTGAGAAAATCTAAGCTGAATAATAAAGCTTTGGCTAGAAAGCTGTACTGGAGATGGATCTCCCAACCCACCTCCATTTTTAGTAGAATCCTAACTAGCAAATACTTGGGATAGGCCAACCCAAACAATGTAGCTCGCATCCCCTTGGATGGTACTGGGTCCCTAGTTTGGCAGGCTCTCAAGTTAGGGTCTCAATTTGTTAAATACCGCTTATTTTGGAAAGTGGGAAGAGGGTAGAAGGCTCATTTCTAGACAGATTCTTGGGATCAGTTCCCACCCATCATTGCTAAATTTCTAGAATTACAGCCAATAAAAGCAGCCATTGAAGCCAAGGGATGGATCCATATTGAAAGTTATTTCATAACTACTCAGCTGGGGGAGTGTAAGTTTAAGTAGTTCAAGAAGTTGGATGAGTGGCCCATTTCAATCCCTCCGGATTTGACTCCCATCATGACTAAAATTCTGACAGAAATATTTCTTATAGGGGGAGACATGGAGGATGAATTAGCTTGGGGCTTTGGGAGTCTTGGCATCTATACAGTAAAGTACGGATATGACAAAGATTCTCCCGAGCCCCCCCTCATAATTTTTAGGTTGAGGACTGGAGGAAAATTTGGCACTCTAAAGGCTGGCCGAAAGTTAAATTTTTTTCCTGATAGTGCATGCATAATGGAATCCTCACTTTTGATAATCTCAGATCAAAAGGTATCATCAACCCTTCTCAATGTGTACTATGCTACAAGAGCGAGGAAACTGTTGACCATTTGTTGTTTGGTTGCCCTTTCACCCGACAGATTTGGCTGCGTTGGTTTGCATACTTTAAAATTCAAGTAAGCGGTGACCTGAACCGGATGAATATCTGGGAAAAATGGCAGAAAGGTAGATTCAAATCTAAAGCTCTTCGTATTTTCTGGGAGCTTGGTTTAAGCTTTATCTGGTGGCAAGTATGGCTGGAAAGAAATGCCATAATTTTTAGAGAAACTTTTACTACTCTAGACGAGGTTTGGCAGACCATTTGGAGTAAGGTTACCGAAACTATGGTTGTTCATGCTGAGGAGGAAGCTCAAATTGACATTGGAGCTATGGAAGAATGCGTTGAACTGCAAGAGGGATAGGACATAAATTGTTGGAAACCTCCCCCTGAAGGTTGGATTAAAATCAATACTGATGGAGCTACAAAAGGCAATTCGAGTAGAGCCAGAATTGGAGTGGTGTGTCGAAACCATGCTGGTACTGTGCTCTATTGGGAATTGCAAGGCCTGGCAAGAACCACTAACAATGAAGCCGAAGCCATTGCCATCAAGTCTGCTTCTGTTTGGGAAATGAAACATGGCCACCGCAGGATTATTCTTGAATCAGACTCGCAAATAATGGTTGGAGCTCTAGACTGCATGAAGAACTTTGATCTGAAATCTTGGAGGTTGAGGGCTCTTGTTACCCAAATTAAAGAATTATGGAAGGAATTGGAGAACGTGATCCCAATTTATGTGAGTAAATATTTGAACAAAGCGGCTGACTTTCTGGCTAATATGGGTGTAGAAAAGGAGGTTGGAGTTCAGTTGCACAATGACATGGATATTGAGGATGAGGTGATTAGACAGGGTCTTGAAAGGTCCTTGAGCTAATGACCTTCGAAAAAATAGAGTACGATGGGGGACCCCATGGCAGCTAGTTTTTGGTTCACGAAAATTGGCTCCGGTGCAGTTCTTCCTTTACTATTGTATGACTGTGTCCTCTCGAACCTCGGCTGGGAAGAGGCTCTTCCCACATTGTAATTGATCTATGTCTTAATACAAGTTTTTTTTTCAAAATTAAAAAATAATAATAATAATAATAAAACAATATAAATATTTCTATTTTATAATAGAAAAATCTAACGCTTGCATTTTTTTCTTCATAGGACAACTGATGTTGCTTTAAATTTAAAATATGGCATATGTTATGGTAGACATAGAATTTTAATGTTGAATAGGTGAGTGGAAGCCCGATGAATGCAAATGTATAGGATGGCAGACGTGGTAAAATTATTTTCAGCCTACTTGCTATGAAGGGTAGATCAAGCATTAAATTAACTAACCAATTAGATCCTAGAGACCCGAAGAACCATGCAAGTGAATGTTTAATGAGGTATGGCCAAGTATCATACTAGAGATTTAATGAGACATGGCCTAAGTATAGCTGAAAGTAATCCCAAGGAGCATGTCATGGATAGTAATTTATTGAAAATATAATACTATGTGAAGGCCATAAATTGTATAACTAGGGGCTCACTAGCCTATTACAAGGGTTGGAATCCATTTATTAGCTAGCTCCTTAGCTTTATTATTTCTTTATATTTTCTCTTTGTAGTTGGATGGAATTTCTGAACTAAGTTGAATATTTTTCTAAGCTCTATTCTTATAATCCATTGAAGTGGACAAATATGAATCAATATGCTCAATGACTATCTTTATAACATAAGGCTTTTAAAAAATTGTGTTCAATCTCCGTGTTTTGATGGTGATTGCACTCAATCCATTTCATAGTTTTTTGTTCTTCTAAATATTAGACCGTCTCAAACCCGAGGTTGTGTGAATATTGGTTAGGCTTAGATTAGTTTAAATTAGAATCGTTTCTTTACCACTTCATAATGGAATTTTAGGATAGTGTGGGCTTATTTATTTTTATTTCTTTTCTCTCACCCTTAAACCTTTGAATTTTCTTTGGATCCTATTTATATTAGGAGTAGATTTATTTCATTTGAAGCATTAAAGTTGGTTTTCTACAATGCATTTTAAAATTTCATACAACTTCAAAATAGTCATTGTTGTTATATATGTGATAATAATCTTAAATGCAATGAAAAATATCGATTGGGCAATCAAAGTTTACAGAGCTTAAAATTTATCTTTGCATTTCCTAGTTTTAATTCTACTAAGCTCACGTATGATTAAATATTAGTCTAGTGGAATTATTGTCAGGAATTTAAGTGTTTGGCTTTATGATATTATGCCTAGGAAATATATCTTCTAGAGTCATACTAGCAAAATCTCTTTGAAGGAACAACTATCAACAACCTCTGGGTTTACCCACATTGGCCAAGACTTGGCATACCCAAACCTTGGGGGAAACAAAATTCCTTTTAAAAGTGAACAAACTCTATTCTAAGTATGTTGGATTACCCTTGATACACCAACAATTTGACTTTTGCCTCTTCATACCAAATAATAAGGACAATTAAATTATTGATTCACTAAGTCCACTAGGCCCTGACACTTAATAGAACTAGTGTTAAGAGGAAGGCTAAGATAAAAGATAGTGTGTGTCATTTGTATGCTCAATAGGAAGGTATTCAAAGAAAGCTGCTAGAAAATTTGAAACTCCCTATGTTGTGAGGCTATGTTGACCCGCTAAACCAAAAAGATAATGACTTACAACCTTTTCGGTGGTAGCTAAGTTGAACCTCACCATAGGTAGAAATACTAAAGCCTTTCTAGTAGTATCTAAAAGGGTTTTGCTATTGGTAGAGATTCAATCTACTCAACAGTTGTGGAAACACCTCTCAATTAGAGGGATGTGTTAGTATATGAAACCATCATATTTTGGTAATTGGGTTTGTAGTAGATCATATACCCTGACAAAATCACAAAGAAGCACCAACAAGATTCTGAGGAATCAAAACCCAAGAATAATTGGGGAAGAAAATAAGGGGGACAATGCAAGAGGTTTGCAAGCTTGTCTCAGTTTGTTAGACCATAATAAGGTCATCCCAAAGTTTGTGGTAACTTCAAAATCATCAAAGAGTAAGGAGTAGATCAACAACAAAGGAAATTTATTATAACAAGAGAAGAATAAACATTCAAGCTTGAAAGATAAGACTAAATGAATAGATATTCCAAGTATGCTAATCCAAAAGCCTAAGAAAATAATTTTGAGTCTAAAATTGCTTAAGAAGGGCTTAATATTTCAATCCAAAAGCATTTGTCCAAAATAGCTTGGTGTTAGAACTACAAAGGAGGTGAGCCAAAACTTTTATATGTTAACATAAATAGATATTTCAAAATATTCAACAAAGTGAGGGACTCATAAGGCAAAAAAGTGCCTAAGACTAAGTTAGACCTTTTGGCAGTGATGTAAAATTAGCTTTCAAATATTTGGTATAGTGCAAGGATTGCAAGTTAGATGATATATGATATAAATAAAATGAAATTAATAAGGGAGTTGAGAAGGCAATACATGCAACAACAACATCCCAGACTAAAATATCTCAATGTAAAAGATAACTATCGCTCCAAAAATGGGTAGTTATACCACATAGCATCTATCAAAACTAGAATGTGATGAAAACCTCCATGAATCATGAGTGAGGATATTGCAATCATATCCACCTCATGTCAAACAAGAATATGCCAATGGTGAAAACTCAGTCTATGATTATGCCTGATCAATTTTAGCCAATGATTGTATTTAGTAAGTTTAATTTTAGCTTAGAAAAAACTATATAAGGAGCAACACTTCTCATTGTAAAGTGTTGAGTATTTTAATATTCACCTATCATAGGCTATATGTTTATGCTACTAAATTTCAATCTAAAGCTATTTGAATTACCTTAATTATAGTATGGAGAACTGCTATCTCTTGTGATATTTGCACTTTTAGTATTTTCATCTACACTATGATAGGGGTAACTTCTGTTAGGTTTCATGTTGTTTGGCTTATTTCAATTCATAGTTGAAGTAAATTTTGTTAGGATTGAAGTTATTTGGCTTACTTTTATCAAAGTACTTGAATTTTAAGTGTTATTATACTTTCAACAATACTAGTTATGCTTTGATTGGAGGAAATTTTGTTAGGTTTTAATTTGTTTGGCTTATTTCAACTCATACTTGAAGTATATCATGTTATGCTTAAAACTGTTTGGCTTCTTTTGTCATTGTTGGACATTTTGAGTCAAAGTTGTCATTGATGTCAAGGAATGAAGTTGTCATTGATGTCAAGGAATAAGCTACCATTGATGTCAAAAGGTCAAGAGGAACAATGCAAAGGTTAAAGGCAAAAGGGCTTCATAATATTTTTTAATATTATGTGGAAGCATAAGTTAGAAGGGTTTTTATTAAAACCAATGGTGAGAAAAAATAAAAGGTTTTTCATAAAAACCCAAGGAAGCTTATTGAAAAGCTAAAGGAGGTTTTAATATTTATTTTATAAAATATTTAAATTCAAATTGAATTTAAATTTTATAAATAAATATTATTTATACAAAGTTGTAAAATGAGAGAAGGCTTTAATAAAGCCAAAGGGATGTAAAAATTAATTTATAAAATTTAAATTCTAAAGAATTTAAATAATTTATAAATTAATAAGTTAAAAATCAAAGTGCCGACGTTTAAGTTTGAAGAAAAATTGAAGCACCGATGTTTATGTGTGAAGGAGGAAATCGATATAAAAACACTATGCCTTAGAGGTATTTAATCATCCTTTTGCTCGAATGATAATGCGTGCAATCGTGTGTTGAGAACTCATGCAAAAAAGAGAAGAGAACATTGTTTTGAGCGCCAGCGAATAAGGATAAATCGATGAGCACCGAATTGCAAGAGCCATCTAGGTAGCGTGGCCTAGTGGCAAGTGGACAACGGCTAGAGTGTTTGGGCGTGGAGTGACCTACGATCGAATCACGATGGCAACATTGTTTTGTTGGTTGTGCTTGTGTTGGAAGCGCCAAAGGAAGCGGCACACATTTTTGCATAGGCGAGTCGGGGAGGGTTATAGAGCACGTGGTGCTCTTTACTCCCCAAGCGAGCGCCTAGCTCACGCGGTGGTTGGAGCCATGGCTAGGGCGCTGGTTGAGGCTGCGTCGTGAGATCGAATCCCACCAAGGCAAAGGTAATAAATTTTGAATATAATTTTTATATTGCCTAAGGTTTGACATGAGGTCTTAGGGAGTTAAAAGGGTTGTTTAAAAAGGTTTTTAATTGATCATTATTTTTGGTAAATTGGAGGAATAAGGAGTTAGCTTTATTATTGAATAAAGTATTTGTGTCACATTGGTGTATTGGAAATTTAAATTGTTGAGAGGACTTCTTGCCATTGAGTTATTTTTGAAAAGGAGATTGCATTGATATTATCCTTGGTATTGAATATTATTTTATTGGGATATTATAAGGTGTATTTGGTTAATTATTTTTATATGTTGATGGATGCTTTCTTTAAGATGGAGTGATAAGGTGTATGTGTGTTTTGATACTTGCATTGTATCTTTGAGAGAGCTTAGTGTCTTCTAACTCCTTTGAGCTTGGCAAAGAGGTGTTTGTGGTTGTGGCAGATTTTAGAGGTTCCTTCATCATCAAGAAAAAGGTATGAGCACATTCTTCCATAGTTGAGTTGATTGGTTGGTTTTCTAGAAAATAAGTTTGGAGTGAAAAGGACTTGATTAGGGTTTCCTTATTGAGTGTGTTGAGTTAATGCTTCAAGGTTTTCTGGAATAAAGAGTTGTTGTTAAAACCTTGTTTTATAAGCATTGTTGTGAAAGCCATTGGTTGTGTGAAGAACTTGAACTAGGGTTTGAAAAGAACATGAGTATCATTGTTATGTGAGAGTGGTTGATAAGCATTGTTGGAAACATTTTGAGTAAAGGATCATATGCTTGGACTAGGGTTTGTAAGCAAGGATTGTTTCATTGAGTGTTTGGTTGAGTAGAGTTGGTTGAGCCTAGTCAAGTGGATGTGTGAAGTGATTGTTCAAGTTCCATAAAACAAACTATTCTATATTCTGAATTGATTTGAGAAAGTGATTGAGTATTGAGTTGAAGCATATTGAGTCTCTAACAATTCTCTATTGAGTTGAAAGTGATTGAGCATTGAGGTGAATGTGAAGCATATTGAGTCTCTAACAATTCTCTGTATGTTTCTAAAAGAGTGATTGAAAGTGATTGAGCATTGTGATGAGTATAGAGCATATTGAGTCTCTAACAATTCTCTTTATGTTTCTATGAGATTGGACAAGTTCTAGTGTGGACTTGTTGAGCAGATTTGAGGTAAGTCTTTGAGAAGACTTGTGGATAGATTTGGGTAAGCTTTTGTGGAAGCTTACAATACAGATTGAGAGTAGATTTGGATAAGTTCTTGTGAGAACTTATTGAGCAGATTGGACAAGTTCTAGAGAGGACTTGAGGACAGATTAGTGTGAGCTTTTGTGGAAGCTTACAAGGCATATTTGAGATAAGTCTTTGAGAAGACTTGAGAGCAGAGTTGATTGATTTGTTCAAACCTTGAGTTAAGGTTTGGGGCAGATCTAGCAGAGTTGATTTGAGATTGAGTCAAGCTTTGAGTTAAGGCTTGAGGATAGAGATCGAGGATAGACTTGTGCTAGACCGAAGGACTATGTTTAGTACAGATTCAAGGATAGAGTTTGGTGCAGATTTGAGGATAGGTTTGTGCTAGACTAGAGACAGATATTGAGGATAGATTTGTGCTAGACCGATGGACTATGTTTAGTACAGATTTTAGATAGAGATTTGGAGGTGATAGAGTTGAGGACAAAGATCTCCAGCCAGAGTAGGGAAGATAGGTGTCTTCTATGGATAGAGTTCCATTTGCTAAGGGTAGTGGAGGTAGAGGTCTTCTAGAGGATCACCAACTAGAGCAGATATTAGGAGATTGGTGTCTCCTATGGATAGAGATCCATGAACTTGATTTAGGGGATTGGTGTCTCCTTTGGATAGAGGTCCATAAACATTGTAATAGGGAAAGGATTCCCAAGAGATTGATTGAGAAAATTTTAGTGAAATATTTTCTCCGTGGAGTAGCCCACATTGGGTGAACCACGTAAATTATGGTGTCTCTATTGTGTGTGGTGATTTATGCATTGCTTTGATTACTTCTATTGATATTGCTATCTATACATTGCATAATATTGATTGGGAAAGAAAAGTAAAAAGTGGTCTTATACTATTCACCCCCCTCTCAGTATAAGCTTGTGTTCTTCAATTGGTATCAGAGCGGGTTCCTTCGGAAGA
Source organism: Wollemia nobilis (assembly GCA_028583015.1). Taxonomy (NCBI): domain Eukaryota; kingdom Viridiplantae; phylum Streptophyta; class Pinopsida; order Araucariales; family Araucariaceae; genus Wollemia; species Wollemia nobilis. The sequence continues at coordinate 3,350,982 of JAQPPZ010000689.1, read as the reverse complement.
GTTTAACAACTTGAAGGAAAAGCTTACAAGAACACAATGGATTCTAAGAATGGATCATCAGATAATACAACACCAATATTTGATGGGAGTGACTATGTATATTGGAGTTTGAGAATGAAGATCTACCTGAAGGCACTTGGCAATGAGATTTGGGAAGTAGTTGAAAATGGATATGACCCCTCAGTTGATCCACCTATAGATAAGGAAGGTAAGCTTCTACAACATTACAATTCAAAATCAATGAATGCACTTTTGAGAGGCTTGCATAGAATAAAGTCCATAAAAGTTATGCATTGTCAAAATGCAAAAGAAATGTGGGATAAATTACAAAATATATATGAAGGAGATAAAGGTGTCAAGAAAGCAAAGATATAAAATCTCAAAGGACAATTTGAAGAGTTAAGAATGAAGGATGAGGAAAACATTAGTACTTATCTACTTCAAATTGATGAGGTTGTTAATGCTATGCAAGGACTTGGAATGAAGGTTGATGAATCAGATGTTTGTGATAAGGTCTTAAGATCTCTTCCAAAAAGATTTAGTGAAAATATTTCTGCTATAGAAGAGTCAAAGGATGGTGATTCTTTGACAAGAGATATGTTGCTTGGTATTCTTACAACTTTTGAGTTAAGAACAAAAGAGCCTATTCCCCAGAAGGAAGCAACCTTCAAAGCAATCAAGAAGACAAAGGGTAAGAAGTCAGAATCAAGCAATGAGTCATCCAGTGATGAAGAAGCTAATTATGGTAGAAGGAATAAGGATTCAAGAAGATCTAGAGATACAAAATCTAGTTAGATGTTTCAATTGTGGAAAGTATGGTCACTATGCAACTGATTGTCAAGAAGCAAAGAATAACAATGATGAAGAAAAATAGGATCACAGAAACAGGGAATCAGAAAGATACAAGCACCAAAAGAAAAGCAAGGATGGACAAAGCAGACAAGGAAAGAAGTTCTTTCAAAGGCAAAAGAGGAGCTACTATGCAGGATAAGGCAAGTAAGTACTCAAGTGATAGTGATGCTAGTTTTTCAGATAATGATAGAGATGAAGTCCTATTTATGATTGAAGAAAAAGAAGTCCAGAAAAGAGCACCAATAATTCTCAAGTGTTTTAGATGTGGTAACTTTGGACATCTTGAAGATAGTTGTACAAGGAATGGTTATAGTTTTAGTGATGATGAATATGAGGATGCACTTGAAGGACCAGAAGAGAATATTCTAATGGCACTAGAAGAAGGAGAAGGTGATCCTATAGAAGACAAGTCAAAAGAAAATGAAGATGTGGACAAAGGCAAACAAATAGAGGAAGAATCAGATAAAGAAGGATATGATCTCAAGGGAGAACTCATTTATGCTCTTGAAATAGTAAAGAAGGTAAGAAAGCAAAACTCTAAATTAGAATCTCAGTTTCAAGAATGTGATGAAGAGAGAAGAATGCTTATAGAGGATCTAGAAAAATCAAAGGCTAAGACAAAGAAGTTCAAGGATAAGCTAGAAGCAAAGGTCTTAGAATGTGAAAGGTTAGTACAAGAAGTAGCCCTACTAAAGGAAGATTTAGAAAACTCCAAAGTCAAGCTACAAGGGTTCAAAAATAGCTCAAAGAACTTAGATAAGTTCATCAAGATACAAAAGCCTACATCAAGCAAAACAGGTCTTGGATTTGAACAGGAACAAAAGAAATGGGAAGGAAAGTCAACCTCAAGTTCTGAAGGAGAAGAAACTTCATATGAAGACACTTCAGAAGAAGACAATGTAAGAGAAAGTGAGACATCTGAGGATGAGTTGGACAACAGAAAGTTCAACAAGAATAGGAACAATGCACAAAGAAGAAATAGATGGAACAACAATCAAAATAGGTCAAGAGAGACTAAGAGACCAATGAGGTCAAGACAAGGAAGCTTCAATGGAAGATGTTTTTCATGTCACAGGTTTGGGCACATGGCTTCATAGTGCAAGACACATGAAAGACAGGAATATGGGAACAAACAACTTTTCCATGGGTATTGCTACTCATGTAATCAGTTTGGTCACAAGGCAATGAATTGCAGGGTTCTTGATAGAAAAGGATATGGCTTCACTAGGAGAAGTCCTAAGACATTTGCACCTCCAAGGAATAATAACATTAAGTGTTATAAGTGCAATAATGATGGACATACAACAAAATGGTGTAGAGCAGACATTCCAGAATCAAGCATGAACAGGAACAGGAATAGGAAAAGGAATATGGATATGAATAAGAATAGAAATATGAACATGAACATGAATAGGAATAGGAACATGGATATAATAAGAACAAGAACAAGAATAGGAACAAAAATATGGACATGGATAGGAACATGGACATGGAAAGGAACAATCAGAGGAATCAGAAGGATCAGATAAGAAGAAAAGAGGATAAAGGTAAAGAATAGTGCTTTATGGGAGTAGAAATACTCCCACCCTAGAATTAACCACCTCAAGAGGAGGTGGGGGAGGGGCTAAGCTAAGAGGCTCATTCTTAGCCCCGAGCCCCAAAGGTGACCCTTTGCCATTGATGTCAAAGGGGGAGATATTTGAGTAAGGGGGAGAGATTTGGTATTTGAGTAAAGAGGAGAGATTTGAAAAGAGCATTGAGCCAGGGGGAGCAATGTCCCAGGGGAGCAGAACAAAGAAAAGGTTAAGTTTCTGGTAAAAAGAATTTGGGTTGCCATCAATGACAAAGGGGGAGATTGTTGGACATTTTGAGTCAAAGTTGTCATTGATGTCAAGGAATGAAGTTGTCATTGATGTCAAGGAATAAGCTACCATTGATGTCAAAAGGTCAAGAGGAACAATGCAAAGGTTAAAGGCAAAAGGGCTTCATAATATTTTTTAATATTATGTGGAAGCATAAGTTAGAAGGGTTTTTATTAAAACCAATGGTGAGCAAAAATAAAAGGTTTTTCATAAAAACCCAAGGAAGCTTATTGAAAAGCTAAAGGAGGTTTTAATATTTATTTTATAAAATATTTAAATTCAAATTGAATTTAAATTTTATAAATAAATATTATTTATACAAAGTTGTAAAATGAGAGAAGGCTTTAATAAAGCCAAAGGGATGTAAAAATTAATTTATAAAATTTAAATTCTAAAGAATTTAAATAATTTATAAATTAATAAGTTAAAAATCGAAGTGCCGACGTTTAAGTTTGAAGAAAAATCGAAGCATCGATGTTTATGTGTGAAGGAGGAAATCGATATAAAAACACTATGCCTTAGAGGCATTTAATCATCCTTTTTCTCGAATGATAATGCGTGCAATCGTGTGTTGAGAACTCATGCGAAAAAGAGAAGAGAACATTGTTTTGAGCACCAATGAATAAGGATAAATCGACGAGCACCGAATTGCAAGAGCCATCTGGGCAGCGTGGCCTAGTGGCAAGTGGACAATGGCTAGAGTGTTTGGGCATGGAGTGACCTGCGATCGAATCATGATGGCAACATTGTTTTGTTGGTTGTGCTTGTGTTGGAAGCGCCAAAGGAAGCGGCACACATTTTTGCATAGGTGAGTCAGGGAGGGTTATAGAGCACATGGTGCTCTTTACTCCCCAAGCGAGCACCTAGCTCGCATGACGGTTGGAGCCATGGCTAGGGCGCTGGTTGAGGCTGCGTCGTGAGATCGAATCCCACCAAGGCAAAGGTAATAAATTTTGAATATAATTTTTATATTGCCTAAGGTTTGACATGAGGTCTTAGGGAGTTAAAAGGGTTGTTTAAAAAGGTTTTTAATTGATCATTATTTTTGGTAAATTGGAGGAATAAGGAGTTAGCTTTATTATTGAATAAAGTATTTGTGTCACATTGGTGTATTGGAAATTTAAATTGTTGAGAGGACTTCTTGCCATTGAGTTATTTTTGAAAAGGAGATTGCATTGATATTATTCTTGGTATTGAATATTATTGGGAGATTATAAGGTGTATTTGGTTAATTATTTTTATATGTTGATGGATGCTTTCTTTAAGATGGAGTGATAAGGTGTATGTGTGTTTTGATACTTGCATTGTATCTTTGAGAGAGCTTAGTGTCTTCTAACTCCTTTGAGCTTGGCAAAGAGGTGTTTGTGGTTGTGGCAGATTTTAGAGGTTCCTTCATCATCAAGAAAAAGGTATGAGCACATTCTTCCATAGTTGAGTTGATTGGTTGGTTTTCTAGAAAATAAGTTTGGAGTGAAAAGGACTTGATTAGGGTTTCCTTATTGAGTGTGTTGAGTTAATGCTTCAAGGTTTTCTGGAATAAAGAGTTGTTGTTAAAACCTTGTTTTATAAGCATTGTTGTGAAAGCCATTGGTTGTGTGAAGAACTTGAACTAGGGTTTGAAAAGAACATGAGTATCATTGTTATGTGAGAGTGGTTGATGAAGCATTGTTGGAAATATTTTGAGTAAAGGATCATATGCTTGGACTAGGGTTTGTAAGCAAGGATTGTTTCATTGAGTGTTTGGTTGAGTAGAGTTGGTTGAGCCTAGTCAAGTGGATGTGTGAAGTGATTGTTCAAGTTCCATAAAACAAACTATTCTATATTCTGAATTGATTTGAGAAAGTGATTGAGTATTGAGTTGAAGCATATTGAGTCTCTAACAATTCTCTGTATGTTTCTAAAAGAGTGATTGAAAGTGATTGAGCATTGAGGTGAATGTGAAGCATATTGAGTCTCTAACAATTCTCTGTATGTTTCTAAAAGAGTGATTGAAAGTGATTGAGCATTGTGATGAGTATAGAGCATATTGAGTCTCTAACAATTCTCTTTATGTTTCTATGAGATTGGACAAGTTCTAGTGTGGACTTGTTGAGCAGATTTGAGGTAAGTCTTTGAGAAGACTTGTGGACAGATTTGGGTAAGCTTTTGTGGAAGCTTACAATACATATTGAGAGCAGATTTGGATAAGTTCTTGTGAGAACTTATTGAGCATATTGGACAAGTTCTAGAGAGGACTTGAGGACAGATTAGTGTGAGCTTTTGTGGAAGCTTACAAGGCAGATTTGAGACAAGTCTTTGAGAAGACTTGAGAGCAGAGTTGATTGATTTGTTCAAACCTTGAGTTAAGGTTTGGGGCAGATCCAATAGAGTTGATTTGAGATTGAGTCAAGCTTTGAGTTAAGGCTTGAGGATAGATATCGAGGATAGATTTGTGCTAGACCGAAGGACTATGTTTAGTACATATTCGAGGATAGATTTTGGTGCATATTTGAGGACAGGTTTGTGCCAGACCAGAGATAGAGATTGAGGATAGATTTGTGCTAGACCGATAGACTGTGTTTAGTATAGATTTTAGATAGAGCTTTGGAGGTGATAGAGTTGAGGATAAAGATCTCCAGCCATAGCAAGGAAGACAGGTGTCTTCTGTGGATAGAGTTCCATTTGCTAAGGGCAGTGGAGGCAGAGGTCTTCTAGAGGATCACCATCCAGAGCAGATATTAGGAGATTGGTGTCTCCTGTGGATAGAGATCCATGAACTTGATTTAGGGGATTGGTGTCTCCTTTGGATAGAGGTCCATAAACATTGTAATAGGGAAAGGATTCCCAAGAGATTGATTGAGAAAATTTTAGTGAAATATTTTCTCCGTGGAGTAGCCCACATTGGGTGAACCACGTAAATTGTGGTGTCTCTATTGTGTGTGGTGATTTGTGCATTGCTTTGATTACTGCTATTGATATTGCTATCTATACATTGCATAATATTGATTGGGAAAGAAAAGTAAAAAGTGGTCTTATACTGTTCACCCCCCTCTCAGTATAAGCTTGTGTTCTTCATGTAGTATCTATGTTTACTTTGGTTTCTTCATAGATTCAATTGAATAGTTTGTTAGGATTTGCTTGTATTGAGTAGCCTATGCTCATGTAGTTGAAAATAATGTTGTTAGTTGAGCTTTGAATGCATTTCAATCAATCCCTTTAACCCTTCTCTCTCATCCCTTTCTCTTTCTCATTTTTCCTCTTTTTTCAAGGAGTTGAACTTCTCTAGAGTTTGAATTGGAAGCATTTCTAGATCATCCAATCTTGACTTCGGTCTAGAGCACACATTTCATACCTAGGTAGATCTAATGATCAAGAGAGTTTCAAATAGGGAGCTAGAAAATCATGCAAATGATCTAGAAGACTTTATTAGAGGAATAAAAATAGTGAGAAGACACAATAACCTAGATAGAATATAGACTTGACTATGGGATTAACTGATTGTAAGAATTTAGAACTTCAAATAGGAGGTTCAAGGTTCAAATCCAATGGGGAGTAGAGTTGTACACCATACTTTTGTAATCAAATTTTGGTTGGATAAACATATATTAGGTAAATAACATCCTTTATGAGGGTTATATCATATGGAATATGGTCTCATGGACATTAAAAACTAATTTAACTTTAGTTTTTTACCTTTTGATCCTATAGTATTTTTTGAAGGATATCTATTTAGATTCAGGATTGTCCCCAAGTTTGTACCTAAAGGAACTATATTTCTAGTAGTAGATAGTCATTCTATGTTAGAGAGTAGGGAGAATTTATTGTAGGAAATTTTCCACCCAAGGTAATTCAAAAACCAACTAGATTATCAGACCAATATTTAAAGTAAATCTACCACCATGGAGCACCTATTGGACACCTTGGATACACAAAATTTTAACAAATATGGTAGAATATATGTAAACTATGGTGATATTTTAGTTTCTTTCCCAAGAATCTTAGGAGGAAACCAACATGAAGAACATTATACCATCCATGCTTCCTACATTTTATAGGCTAATCATAGAACATTGAGATGTCTTTCTCTTCAATTTTGATGTGCTATTAAAGAGTTATGACTACAAGATAGATGCATAGAAACTTAAGATTTTTCAAGCCACAATAACGGATGCAAATTTAACCTAGTTCATGGGACTATATGGAAGGAATATCAATACGTAATACACCATGAGGACAAAATTATGCAATAATATCAATATTATTGCAAATATAGAGAAGTAAATTATGAAGTCTTTTGGATGATACAAAAAAAGAGAAGACTTAGAAGACTACATTAGGATATTTTTTTTAATCTTTATCAATCTAAACATTTAAATTTGGATGCATATATCCTTAAGGTTATTTATTGCAAGGAATATAAGAAAGGCGTATAGAAGATTTGAACCTATGTCTAGAGGAGATATTTATTAGGTTATTTTTTGGGTATTAAGACTCTTTGCCAAAATTATTCAAGATATACTACAAGAAAAGGTAAAGGAGCCAGATGAGGCATCGTTTTAGTATCCACAAATTTAGTTGGTATTAAGACCAATATACTTTATTCTTGACCTCTAAATTGGATGTATTTCAAGAGGAGGTAAAGAAAGCTTTAGTAGTACTTTATACATAGTGTAAAAAAAACATGCAAAATGTGAATACCTTTTGGACAATATCAAAGACTGTATCCTTTGCTAGTAGAAACATAAGACATGAAACTATCCAATGCTACCTAGAATCAAATTATATTGCCATATTAGAACCCAAGGAGTAGAGGAGGTCTATTACACCAACCAAATGAAGTAGTGATAGCCTCAAAAAATATTTAAGGTATGAATCTTGGAGCTTAATCATTTTTAATTTCTCCTTCTAACTTTTCAAACGTTTGGTCTCCACAAGGGTGTAAATGACCAACCTCGAAACCTAAAACACTTGGATAAATCAATAAAAATCAACCCCAATACTAATATTATCCCAAATTACCATGGTATAACCCATAATAAATATGATATTCTTTGTTAAACTAGCAATATCATCAATCACACTAACCATAAAAATCTTATTTACCCATACCTAACACTTCCAACCCATAAATTCTAAAACCACAATGATAGTTACCTACCCAACCAACACCAAACCATAACAATAAAGTAGGATAATAAATACATAGCTGTATGTACCCAAAATTGGCACACCAAGCTTATAAAAGTCCACCAATTAATTGACATGACCCAAAATCTAACTTTTCTTTCCTAGAAAGCAAAATTGATGGTTAAAATTCAAAATTGATCTCAACAAAATCACTAGAATAAGTAGCAAGTTTGTTATAATGGTCAAAATTCAATCCATCCCACCAAAATTTTATCTTTCTCGTCTAGTTTTATCTATAAAAGTCAAAATTAAAAAATCACCAGATGAACATGTTTGAGAGTGGGCTTTAACAATGATGAATCTAGGCTTCATTAATGGTGGTATTTTGCTTCAACGATAGTAGATATGGGATTCTATAGTGGTGGGCTTCAGCAATTGTGGATCTAGATTTTGGAGGTAATGAATCTAATATTTAACCATGGTAGATCTAGGGAGAGGGGGATTTAATAGTAGTGGATATAGGCTTTGATAGTGGTGGGTTTTGGGTTCGATGATTTATAATGAAACCCTAGAAAATGGAGTCTCTTGCAAGAATTGTGGGCTAGGATTCCTCCCTTAGGAATTTTCTTGTGAGAGAGGGAAGTGAAGAAGGTAGGGGAAGCATTGGATATGAGGGGGATGGTTTCATTGAAAGTAAATATAGATATGATGAAGGTGCTAGAGATGATGTAGATAAGATAAAGGTAGATCCAAAATTTATTAGTGGTATCATTAGCCCAATCAGCCTAGGTGTTGTAGTTAGACCCTTGTGTTCTAATTTAGTTAAAGGTACTACTCTAAGAGCTCTTAAAAATTTTAAGATCTATCCTTATAAGTATGATAAAATTCCATGTCTAGATGTCTTCGATAGTTCAATTGAAATATCAACAAATAGGAAAAGTTTTAGTTTAGTTGGAAAATTTATTAGTTTTCAGTCAAATCTAGACATTATTAAAAGATGGACAGCTTACAAATGGAATATCAAGGGTCATATAGAGATAGTATCTCTACCTATAAGATTTATGCTCTTTAACTTAACTATCATGGAGGATATGGTCGATGTCCTATTGAAATGACCTTGGTTCTTAGGTAGAAAAGGTCTAACTTTGAAAATATGGAAGCCAACATTCAATCCTAAAATATATAATATTCACCTGGTTCCTATTTAGGTTAGATTTATGAGCCTCTTAGTTGAATATTGGCAAGAAGACATAATGAGGGTAATTACTAGATCTATAGGATAATTTATTTCCTTTGACCCAACAACCAAAGCAAGGACTAGATTGGTTTTTGCTAGGCTTTGTATTAATGCAAACATGGAAAGAACCTTGTCATCCTCAATCAGGTTGAAATATAAATATGGGACTTGGGAGCAGAAAATCAAATATGAAAATTCATGAGGGCATCACTTAGTTCTAATATTATTAGGATTAGTTTACCTTGCTAATAATTCACGTGATCTTTCAACCTTAGCCTTAAATAGAATTAGTAGAAAAAAATACCATCTCCCTAAAAATTATTTGCCCAAGCAAAAGAGGGTAAAATTTGGTAAAGAAAAGAGTCTCAACAACAAAACAAAGAGGTGGAAATGTTGAACAAATTCACTAGCAAGAAACAAAATGAAGAAGATTCCTCAAAAATACAAAGAGTAAATGTGAACAATTTTAGCACCCTAGCAAGTGAAGAAGAAGAAGAGGAGGTCTTTGGAGAGGAAGAAGAAAAGTGGAAGGAACAATAGTTAGTGTTGGTTCCTCAAAGTCTAGCTAAAGCCCATTAGACTTCTAGTGAAATGGAAAATGAGCCCCCATTTGTGGATGTTCCTATTGAGGCTACATATGAGATCATGTAGAAAGATAAGAAGAAAAGGATTTATTCTTTTTTTATTAAAAAATGCTTTGCTACTCCATTCCTGAAAATAATGAGAAGTACCAAGAAAAGAGTAGATGTAGGAGTGGTAGTAAGATGAGGAAGACCTAGTCTTTAAGAAATCCAAAAAAAAGAGATTTAGGAGGGAATCAAAGAACTTTGGATTTAAGCATAGATCAAAGAACTTTGCTATCAAAAAGTTGTTTCAGTGTTGTGATTTTACTGACTTTGTTTTAGATTTGTTCTATTTTTAATATTATTTTGTTATCTATAGTTTGGTTATGTACAAGTTTGTGGGACCTTCCAACACCATCACCTTTGTTAAAAAGGTTATGGGTCCCTTTCAAAACCTCTTCTCTGACTGTTGAGCAAGGTGCAGCCACAGTATTTTCATTGTTGTCAACACAGCCAGACAAATCAGTTGATGTAGTGGATAGGAGTTAAGAGATTCTTCAGAGTATGTACAGTGATTATCCAAAAGATCGAAGTGGCCCATATGCTAAAAATCAAAATAAAATCACAAAGAAGAAAACTGTCGTGATATCGCGACATGTTGAGAAGAAAGAAAAACTATCGCGATATCATGACATGTTGAGAAGAAAGAAAAACTGTCATGATTTCGTGACATGTTCGAAGAGAAAGCACAAGCAAGAAAAACTATCACGATTTCGTGACATGTTCGGAGAGAAAGCGCAAGCAAGCAAAACTGTCATGATTTCGTGACATGTTCGGAGAGAAAGCACAAGCAAGAAAAACTATCGCAATTTCACGACATATTGCAAGAGAGATAGTATGAAAGAAAAAGTGTCATGATTTTGTGACATGTTGGAAGAGAAAAAGGCAAGTAGAAAAAGTGTCACGATTTCACGACATATTACAAGAGAGATAGTACGGAAGAAAAAGTGTTGCGATTTCATGACATGTTGGAAGAGAAAAAGGCAAGTAGAAAAAGTGTCATGATTTCGCGACATATTGCAAGAGAGATTGTACAGAATAAAAAGTGTCGCGATATCGCGACATGTTGCATTTTCGCGATTCGAAGCAAAGAGAAAATGAAAGGAGGAAAAAGTGTCACGATATCACGACATGTTGCATTTTCGCGGTCCGAAGCGAAGAGAAAATGCAAGGAGGAAAAAGTGTCATGATATCACGACATGTTGCATTTTCACGGTCCGAAGCAAAGAGAAAATGCAAGGAGGAAAAAGTGTCGCGATATCGCAACATGTCGCATTTTTGTGACTTGAAAAAAGCAGGAAGGCCGAGAAGGAAAAGTGTCACGATATCGCGACATGTCGCATTTTCGTGACTTGAAAAGAGCAGGAAGGCCAAGAAGGAAAAGTGTCACGATATCGCAACATGTTGCATTTTCGTGACTCAAAAATGGCAGGAAGGAAGAGAATGAAAAAGTGTCACGATATCATGACATGTCACGTTTTCGCGACCCGAAGGTAAGAGAAAGTGTAAAGGAGAAAAAATGTTGCGATATCGTGACATGTGTTTTTCCAACCCAAAGGCAAGAGAAAGAGCAAAGGAGAAAAAGTGTTGCGATATCGCGACATGTCACATATTCATGACTCTAGGAGGAGAGAGAAAGTAAGAAGGCAGAAGTGTCACGATTTAGCGACAAAAGTAAAAAGAAAGAGTATGGAGGCGAAAGTATCGCGATATCATGACATGTGTTTTCGTGGATACAAGCAAATAGAAGAAGCAAGGAGGTGAAAGTGTCACGATATCGCGACATGTGTTTTCATGGGTGCAAGCAAACAAAAGAAGCAAGGAGGCAAAACTGTCATGATATCGTGACATGCTATGTTTTCATGGTTTCAAACCAAGTAAAGTAGCAAGGAGGCGAAAGTGTCACAATATCGCGACATGTTGTGTTTTCGTGGGTGAAACTCGAGAAGAGGACAAAGAGGCATAAGTTTCATGATTTTACGACAGGTCGCTTTAGCGCGAGCTAAGAAGAGAACCTAGCCAAAACTGGTGAACCTCGATACATCTTGTGTTGTGTGATGCTCTTTTGGTATATTTGTTTTATTGAGTTTTAAGTTTTCATTGTTTCAACATTAAGAATTGAAGATTTAAGTTTTTAAGAGCTACATTGATTCACCCCCCCTCTCTGTGTCATAGTGATACTAACAATTGGTATCAGAGCTAGTTTTTCTTGTCAAGCTAAATCAGCTAGGGTTGATCTTGGAAGTGACACAATGGCAGGTGGTGAAGGTTTCTCATCAAACAAAGCACCATTGTTGGACGAAACTAATTACACATTTTGGAGACTCAAGATGCAGACATATCTTTGTGCTTTGGGATACGACATTTGGGATTCGGTAGATAGTGGATATACAATACCCACCACTTCTTCAACTGATGTTTCCGATAAGAAATTGTTTAAGAATAACTCAAAAGCAAAGAATGCTATCATGTGTAGATTAATGGACAGTGAACTAGTAAAAATTATGGGTTGTAAAACGGTAAAATAAATATGGGACAAACTGAGGAGCATTCATGAAGGAGATGATAAGATCAAGGAGGCCAAGTTACAAATGCATCGAGCTCAATTCGAAGCATTAAAGATGAATTATGATGAGAACATAGAGGCATACATGCTGAGAGTTAATGGAATCATTAATGCGATTAGAGGACTCGACAAGAAAATGGAAGATGTTGTCATCGTGAAAAAGGTACTAAGATCTCTTTCCAAAATATTTGATTCTAAAGTTTCAGTAATAGAAGAAGCTAAAGATCTAAATACTTTTAGTATGGATGAGATGCATGGTTCTTTGATTGCATATGAGATGAGAATAGGAAAAACCAAACCCATAGAAAGAAAAGCTGCTTTTAAAACACATAAAAATATAAAAGCAAAACAAGAATCTGAGGAAGAAGAGACATCAGATGAAACAGAAGCAAACTTTGTTCGAAAACTAATAAGGGGAAAAGTAAAATACAAAGGAAAGCTACCATTTAAGTGTTTCAACTATGTAGGCATTGGGCATGTTGCAGCTAAATGTCCACTTAATGAGAAGGACAAAAGTGATGAAGGATCACACCAAGAAAGAAGTGATTGGAAGAAAAAACTAAATTTCAGAAACAACAACTTCAGGAAGAAAAGTTTCATCTCCAAGAATGTTAGTTCATCATAAGACAACTCCGGTGAGGATTCTGAAGAAGAAAAATATGAAGCTCTTTTCATGGCATTCGAAGAAGAAAAAACAGAGGAAAAATAGGAATGTAATAAAAAACTTGAGGCTGAGACTGAAGTATATCTAGAAGGTGAGTTGATTGCTGCACTTGAAGAGTTGGGTTTAGAAAGGAAAAGAACAAAATACTATCCAAGAAGTTGGAAGAATATGGGGATAATATTTAAGATCTCTTCTTGCAAATTTATAAAGCCAAGAAAATAGAAGAAGCTTTGAAGTCACACCTAGATGATAAAAGCGATGTTTGCGGTAAACAAGAAGAGGAGATTGTTTTATTGAGGAAACAACTAGAAGAGGCCAATACAAATCTCAAATTTGAGAAGAGCACAAAGTTACTAAATAAAATGATAAGGCAACAAGAAGCCCCATGCTAAGCTTGGTCTTGGATATGAAGCTGAACAACATTCATCTTCTAAATCTGCAGAGAAGAAGAAGTCCACTGTTGAAGGATCAAAGCAAGAAAAGTTTGAAGCTGAAACTTTAAAAGGAAGAAAATCTCAAAGGAGATCTACAGTAAAGCAACCACAAAAAAAGAGGTTCTATCACTCTCACTTTATTCATAATAATGTTTGTAATGGCTATTGTTTTAGATGCAACCTTTATGGTCATAAGGAAATGTATTGTGGATTGAATAATAGATCAAAGAGTTATGCTGGTAGAAATACATCTGTTGAACACCATGTGCAATGTTTTAAATGTAATGGTCATGGGCACATAGCAAGGTCTTGTCCAAGAACTTTTGTATCTAATCTATGGAAAGACAGTAGATTTCATCAGACGCAAATAATGCAACACAGACAGGCAAGAAACCATGTGCATCAAAGAAAGGAAAATAATCATCCATCAAGGAGGTACAAGAGACAACCACCCAAGAGAAATGTTCAAGTTCACAAAAAGGTTCAAAATAAGGATGCAGTTGAAAACCTTCAGCATAAGTTCAAGAAATATTGGAGAAAGAAAGAAGAGAGGAAATTGTGTCTCCTTGGACTGAAGGAGATTACTCCACTATTGCACTAAGCAACTCCAGGTAGCACATCCTCAGGGGGAGCAATCTTGAAGTTTAATTTTAATGCTCCTATGTATTTGTTTGATTACCTAAGGATGAAATACAAGTAGTCATGGAAGTCGTATAGTTGTCGAAGTATGTTTTCAGTTCATGTAGTTTATGGAAGTGTCGTGAAGGGTGGTGATTAAATTGAGAGTTGTCATTATTGGTAGTATTGCTATATGTCATTATTGTACTGGTGATGGTTCTTACTACCACTGTCCAAAGTTAAGGATTATAACAGTTTAGATAATTTTGTTAGTGAAATAATGTTGCCCTAGCCGCATATATGTGTTTCGATAAAATTGCAGTGTTGGTACAGTGTTGGACAAAAGTTGGTACAAGTGTGAGTCACTTATCAATTTTGTTGACATATGTGAAATCAACATTTTTGAATGGGAAGCTTGAAGAAGAGGTTTATATTGAGCAGCCAGATGTTTTCCAGCTTGGTGATGATTGGTTGAGTTGATTTGATTGAGCCTAGTCAAGTTATGTGTGAAGTGATTTTTAAAAATTCTATGAAATAAATTATTCCATCATTCTATGTTGAGTTGAGATTGAGGTTAGAAGATATTAAGTCTCTAACAATTCTCTTTATGCTTCTATGAAGTGGATTTGATTTGAGATTGTTATTCATTGTTGAGTTCATTTTGAGTACTACTTGAGCATGATTGATTGAACCTTTGAAGAAGGCCTTTGGAAAATATTTGAGGATAATGTTGGGACAGATTTGAGGATAGTGTTCGGACAGATTTCCAGATGCAGATTTGGGCAGGATGTGTAGATGATAGAAAGAGTACCAGTGGAGGTGCATTCTATCTTGGAGATAGGTTGGTCACATGGAACAGTAAGAAACAAGAGTCGGTTTTCTTATCCACAGTAAAGGCAGAATATATTGCAGCGACAGCGTGTTGTACGCAAAGGGAGCATTTATATATTTGATTATCTTTTTGCTCATGTTTGTAATTTTTGCTAACTGTCATAACGTGTGTCTGATAATTTTTGTGCATGGACTCAAGGGGAGTTTGCAACAACCCTTTGGTATTATTGTCAAAGGGGGAGAATAATTACAGGAAATTGCATGTGTGTTGCCAATAATTCCAAAGGGGGAGATTGTTGAGCAAGGTGCAGCCACAATATTGTCATTGTTTTCAACACAGTCAGACAGATCGGTTGATGCAGTGGATAGGAGTTAAGAGGTTCTTCAGAGTATGTACAGTGATTATCCAAAATATCGAAGTGGTCCATATGCTAAAAACCAAAAGAAAATCACAAAGAAGAAAACTATCGTGATATCACGACATGTTGAGAAGAAAGAAAAACTGTCACGATATTACGACATGTTGAGAAGAAAGCAAAACTATCACGATTTTGTGACATGTTCGAAGAGAAAGCACAAGCAAGTAAAATTGTCATGATTTCATGACATGTTCAGAGAGAAAGCGCAAGCAAGCAAAATTGTCACGATTTCATGACATGTTCGGAGAGAAAGCGCAAGCAAGCAAAACTGTCGTGATTTAGCGACATATTGCAAGAGAGATAGTACAGAAGAAAAAGTGTCACAATTTCGTGACATGTTGGAAGAGAAAAAGGCAAGTAGAAAAAGTATCATGATTTTGCGACATATTGCAAGAGAGATAGTATGAAAGAAAAAGTGTCACGATTTCGCAACATGTTGGAAGAGAAAAAGGCAAGTAGAAAAAGTGTCATGATTTCGTGACATATTGCAAGAGAGATTGTATAGAAGAAAAAGTGTCGTGCTATCGCGACATGTTGCATTTTTGCGGTCCGAAGCGAAGAGAAAATGCAAGGAGGAAAAAGCGTCGCGATATCATGACATGTTGCATTTTTGCGGTTCGAAGCAAAGAGAAAATGCAAGGAGGAAAAAGTGTCGCGATATCGTGACATGTTGCATTTTTGCGGTCCGAAGCGAAGAGAAAATGCGAGGAAAAAGTGTCGCAATATCGCGACATGTCGCATTTTTGTGACTTGAAAAAAGCAGGAAGGCCAAGAATGAAAAGTGTCGCGATATCACAACATGTCACATTTTCACGACTTGAAAAGAGTAGGAAGGCCAAGAAGGAAAAGTGTCGTGATATCGCGACATGTCGCATTTTCATGACTCGAAAAGGACAGGAAGGAAGAGAATGAAAAAATGTTGCAATATCATGACATGTCGTGTTTTTGCAACCTAAAGGTAAGAGAAAGTGCAAAGGAGAAAAAGTGTCGCGATATCACGACATGTCGCGTTTTCGCGACCTAGAAGAACAAAGGAGAAAAAGTGTCGTGATATCGCGACATGTCGCATTTTCGTGAATCTAGGAGGAGAGAGAAAGTAAGAAGGCAGAAGTGTCACGATATCGTGACAAAAGTAAAAAGGAAGAGTACGAAGGCGAAAGTGTCATGATATCGCGACATGTTGTGTTTTCACGGGTACAAGCAAATAGAAGAAGCAAGGAGGCAAAAGTGTCATGATATCATGACATGTGTTTTCGCAGGTGCAAGCAAACAAAAGAAGCAAGGAGGCGAAAGTGTCGTGATATCATGACATGCTATGTTTTCACGAGCTAAGAAGAGAACCTAGCCGAAATAAGATATGTGACCATTAACTAAAGTTATACAGCAGTTACAGGGGCGTTACAAAGAAAAATCATGCAGCTAAAATAAGAAGAGTTAACTGAAGTCAGTACAATAGTTACAGGTGCAGTTACAAAGAAAAATCATGCAGCTAAAATAAGAACAGTGAACTAAAGTCAGTATGATAGTTACAGGGGCAGTTATGGGTTGCATGCAAAAATATGGAAGTTAAAAATAGAGTCAAAACTTTGTTATAAAATGAGGTCTACATGGAGAATTAATGGGTTGCTAAAAAGAGTGAGAGCACTCGGGATTAAAGCGAGGTGGATTTAATCTTGTGAAGAGAGCAAGAGGAGAGCGAGCAGGGTGTGTGTTGTGTGAAGAGTGAGCGTTTTTGAGAAAGCAATAGACCAGTCAGGGTCTTGTAAAAGTGAAGGCATCTTTATGTCAATCTTCTAGTTTCATAATAGAAGTCCAAGTTGATGCTTGGCATCAGGGGTTGGTGCTCCTTCCAGTTGGTGTTGGTAAATCAGGGTTTGGTGATCCTTTATGTTGGTGCAGATAAATCAGGGGTTGGTGCTCCTTTCTGTTGGTGCAGAAAAATTAGGGGTTGGTTCTCCTTTCTGTTGGTGCAAATAAATCAGGGGTTGGTGCTCCTTCCAATGGGTGCTGGTAAATTGATTGTAAAATTGGTATTTTGCAAAGATTGGATTTGGATGGGAGTCCAAATAGTCAATTTTGAGAAGTAGCCAAAATTGGTGAACCTCGATACATCTTGTGTTGTGTGATGCTCTTTTGGTATATTTGCTTTATTGAGTTTTAAGCTTTCATTGTTTCAGCATTAAGAATTGAAGATTTAAGTTTTTAAGAGCTACACTGATTCACCCCCCCTCTCAGTGTCATAGTGAGACTAACACTAACTTTAATAAAAAAATATTGTAAGCACAATTTTGGGAAGTAGTGATTTTTCTCAAGTATAGAAGCTTTAAATCTTAGATTCTATGCCATTTTTTATTTGCTCACTATTTATGAGGTAATATTGCCTTGGATCCATGCTATATCTTAACTCATATCCAACTTCAAGACTTTCCCTTTTTGTGATCTACCTCATTTGTCTTCCAAGATATGAATTTGAAATCTTGCCTTCCATTTAATATCACCATGAATTCCCTTATCATCCTCCAAGGCCATGGAAACTCTATAAATTGGAACCTTGGAGTATCTCTCTATAATACAACTCTCATGCACAAAAAATCTATGAAATTGTTCTCTCAATTGCTAACTTTTTCTCATAATTATTTCTCAATTTTTTAGAAGGATTCAATTGGTAAATCGAAGTGGGGGTTAAGAAGGAGTGGCTAATATATTTGATTATATCCCCCCCCTCTCTCTCTCTCTCTATTTTTTGGTTTGATTTTGATTATTTTTTGTTTTCAATAATCTCATTTTCTATCTATTCATGTTTATCTTATGGTTTAATAACACTTTCTTTCCTCTATATGCAATTCTAACACTTTGTATATTTGATCTTATCTCAAGTTTTGTAGTATATTCAATCATTTTTAGATATTCAAAACCTTCTAGAGCCTTGCCATGATCTCTTCAAACCATATTAACCTAAATTTGGCCATCTAACCACCTACGTTTGCAAGGATGAAATCATTGTTAGGCAGTGATTTTATTGTTGATAGTTTTCTATATAATTTTGCTACAATAATTTTTATAATCTAACTTTTTATTCAATTTATAGGATGAAATTGCTCTTGACCTAGGAGTGATTTCATCATTCTTAGATTTTTACCACATTTATATTGGAAACTTGTTGGAACAAAATCTGCCTTCGGTTAATAGTGTTGCGCCTTAGACTTTGCCAACATTGAATAGACAGATCTTGCTTGAGATCATCTGTCTAGTCTCTAGAGAAGGCTGGTTCCTTTGAGTTTTTTAGAGAAAATGGGAACAAGAGATAAGGGAAATATAGCCTAAGCTAGAAATTTTCTCATGGTATAGATTAGACAACAACAAACATTGATGATGCAGTTTAGACAACAACAAAGCTAGAACTCTTCTTTATAGAAAACATGAATTCCTGAGTGTGACTTTTAGATGTTCGTCTAAAAAGCATGTAAATATCTATTAATGTTCAACTCTAGAAACAAGATTTATACGTGCACAGTCCAGATTTCAGAATAGATACATTATAAAACTCAGAGTGAATAAAAGTTAAAACACCAGATACATACAAGCACACAAAAGTTTTGAAAGCCAGAGGAAGAAATATTTTATTGCTTGTAATCCAGTACATGCGCATCAAGCTTGTAAACGTCCAAGAGTCGACCCTTTTTCTAGAGTCGCTCACCCCTATATATACCCTAAAAGAGTATCTTTTCCTAAGTACATCTTACTTATTTTACAAGCAATAATCTATAGTTTCTAACAATACACAACGGATTTCCCATAGATTGGATAGATTGGCAATCATCCAGTGGACCTGCCAGGTTATAATCAATAGACCATTCTTCAGAAATCAGCACCTGATGTCAGTGCTCATCTCTAGTTGCCAAAAATATACTTTATTCCTTTACAGCTGGCATGTCACGAAATCATGACATTCGTCTCCTGCTTTGCTCCTCTGCCGCTTCCAGCCGCAAAAATGAGACATGTCACGAAATCATGACATTCATCTCTTCCTTTGCTCCTTTGTTGCCTCCCACCATGAAAATGAGACATGTCACAAAATCGTGACATTCATCTCCTCCTTTGCTCCTTTGCTGCCTCCCACCGTGAAAATGAGACATGTCACGAAATCGCGACATTCGTCTCCTGCTTTGCTCCTCTACCGCTTCCAACCGTGAAAATGAGACATGTCACGAAATCACGACATTCGTCTCTTCCTTTGCTCTTTTGCTGCTTCCCGTCGTGAAAATGAGACATGTCACGAAATCGCGACATTCATCTCTTCCTTTGCTCCTTTGCTGCCTCCCACCATGAAAATGAGACATGTCACGAAATCGTGACATTCTTTCCTTGCTTTGCTTTTCTGCCGCTTCCAGCCGTGAAAATGAGACATGTCGCAAAATCACGACATTCGTCTCTTCCTTTGCTCTTTTGCTGCTTCCCATCGCGAAAATGAGACATGTCACGAAATCGTGACATTCTTCCTTGCTTTGCTCTTCTGCCGCTTCCAGCCGCGAAAATGAGACATGTCGCGAAATCACGACATTCTTCCTTGCTTTGCTCTTCTGCCGCTTCCAGCCATGAAAATGAGACATGTCATGAAATCATGACATTCTTTCCTTGCTTTGCTTTTCTGCCGCTTCCAGCCACGAAAATGAGACATGTCGCGATATCGCGACACTTTTTCCTCTTGGCTCTTTCTCTTTGCTTTGGACCGCGAAAAAGCAACATGTCGCGATATCGCGACACTTTTCCCTCTTGGCTCTTTCTCTTGCTCTTTAGCTGCAAAAATGCAACATGTCACGATATCGCGACACTTTTTCCTCCTTGCTCTTTCTCTTGCTCTTAGCCACGAAAATGCAACATGTCGCGATATCACGACACTTTTTGCCCTTTGCTCTTTCTCCTTGCTATGAACCACGAAACTGAGACATGTCGCGATATCGTGACACTTTTTTCCCTTTGCTCTTTCTCCTCGCTGTGAACCGTGAAACTGAGACATGTCGCGATATCGCGACACTTTTTGCCCTTTGCTCTTTCTCCTCGCTATGAACCATGAAACTGAGACATGTCGCGATATCGTGACACTTTTTGCCCTTTGCTCTTTCTCCTCGCTATGAACCGTGAAACTGAGACATGTCACGATATCGTGACACTTTTTGCCCTTTGCTCTTTCTCCTCGCTATGAACCGTGAAACTGAGACATGTCGCGATATCGTGACACTTTTTCCCTTTGCTCTTTCTCCTCGCTGTGAACCGTGAAAGCGAGACATGTCACGATATCATGACACTTTTTCCCTTTTCTCTTTCTCCTCACTATGAACCGCAAAACTAAGACATGTCATGATATCGTGACACTTTTTCTCCTTGCTCCCTTTTGTTGCTCGTGACAAATGCAACATGTCGCGATATCGCGACACTTTTGCCTCCTTGCGGTGTTTTGCTTTTTCTTTGATCTTTAGCATATGGGCCACTTTGGTCTTCTTGGGAAATATGCAAAAAAGGTGCATCAGCTATTTTTCTGTAGTTAGTCACTTTTAGACTAACATTCTTGGCGCCTTCCGGGGGATTTTTTGCTTGCAAAAATTTTGAACCAGGCCTTTATCCATTGGGTAACGGAGTCAACAACGCAGTTGTAAAAAGTAAAATTTTGAGCGGAAAAACAAAAAGAAAAAGAATGCACTTTGGAAAACAAGTGATCTTCACCTTATCAGAACCTTTCTTTTACCGCTTAGGTATTTAACCTTTTTCTGAAGAACACAAAAATTCAATTATGGGAACTGGTCCCAGCTCTGGCCGTTGGCTGCTACCCCTGATGTTTAGATCCTCTGATTTTGTCCATGGCTGCAATTATCTCTTGATAAGCTTGCACACTTGATTCTTATTAGGCCGTAAAAAGGGAAATATTTACAAAACTTCAAACTTATAATATACTGTACATATAATGGTGATCTGTAGCTTTTACTAGAAATACAATTTTAGGTGAAAAGCATTCACCGTGATGGGTAGAACCCATCCATCTTGATTTTTTAACTGAAAGGCATTGAATTGCTTTTCTGCAACAATTTCGAATGGCCCCTCCCAGAAAGCATCAAACTTGTCATGGTGTCCTGGCTTTGCTTTCTTGACATTCCATTTTAATACCAGGTCACCTGTTTTAAATTTCTTGAAAGTGGTTTTCTTATCGAACCACCTGGCTGTTTTTACCATATGCTTTTGATGATGATCGTAGGCCTATTCCCTAGATTCTTCAAGCTGTAGAAGTTGCATCGATCGGGCATCCATTGGATGACCTTCATCTTCGTTAACTTTGTTTAGCATCCTCAATGCGGGTATCTCCATATGAATCGGCATAACAGACTTCTTTGCCATAAACCAAAGCATATGGCGAAGTATTGATTGATTTTTTGATTGAGATTTTGTCGGCCCACGAGGCTTGATTCAGGAGTGAGTGCCAGTTCTTCTTATTGTCCTCTAATGTTCTTTTCAGAATTCTCAAAATATTCTTATTAGTAGACTCAGCTAATCCATTACCTTGTGGGTAATAATTAGAGGAAGTCTTCAAGTAAATTCCATATCTACTGATGAATTCGATCATCTTTGCACTAGTGAAAGGGGATCCATTGTCTATAACCAAAGAATCTGGTATGCCAAACCTTGTGATTAGACTTTCGATGAATTCTATCACCACTTCTGAATCAACTTTCTTCGTAGGCACTACTTCTGCCCACTTGGTGAAGTAGTCTATGGCAGTGAGAATGTATTTGTGGCCTGATGATGAGTTTGGCTCTATTATCCCTATGAAATCCAACCCCCACTGTTGGAATGGTTCTTCAACTTGAATAGCTTTTAAGGGCATAGGTGCATTCTTGTTTCTTCCCACATACCTCTGACACTTTTCACACCTCTGGGTTACTTTGTACGCATCTAGGAAGATGGAAGGCCAATAACATCCAGCTCTAAGGATCTTCAAAGCTGTAGTTCGGCCTGCATAATGTCCCCCTGAAAAACCCCCATGAAATTCATCTAACACTTTTTGCTTTTCATTATCGGGAACGCATTTTAACAATACACCATCGATGTTAATCCTATACAACCCCTCTGTTCGAAGGGTATATTTCAATGCTTGGGTTTTGAATCTCCTTCTCTGGGAAGTGCTCATATCCTCAGGACATGACCCAGTCTGAAAATACCTCACAAAGTCGTCGATCCAACCTAAACTTGCTCTGTCTTGGTGTTGCTCTGTGTTTTCCATGACGGGGTGGCTCTCCCCATATCCACTTGCAGCTTGCTTGGCCAATTCCTGGCACAAAGCTCTCCCTCTGACTATTTTAGTAGGATGTATTTCTACATCATACTCTTGGATGCGAGTCACCCATCCAGCTCTTTTTTCACCCAATTCTCCTTGAATTATGAAGTTCCTTACATCGGGATGAATAACATACACCATCGTCCGACTCTGGGATAAGAAGTGTTTTAGCTTATTCAAGGACTTCATAATTGCGTATACTTGTTTTTCTATGAAGCTGTACCTTTCCTCATGTTTGTGCATGGTGGAACTCAGAAAGGCTATGGGTCTTTCTTCGTCATCTACTCCTTTCTGAGTGAGAACTGCAGCATAACTATTTTGCTCTTCGACAACATATAGTATGAAATCCCGGGAATAGTCAGGGTTGACTAGCACAGGAGCTTGAGCGATGGCTTCTAGAATTTTTTGGAAAGCTTCTTTCCTTGGCTCTGTCCATTTAAAAGGAGCATCCTTTTTCAATAATTCAGTCATTGGTTTAATTGTTTGGGAAAAATCTGCAATGAATTTTTTGATGAAATTTACTTGCCCAAAGAAAGACTGCAAACCTTTCTTGTTAACTGGGAGAGACAACTCAAGAAGTGCCTTTACTCTATCAGGATCAATTGATAGCCTAGCTTTAGAAATAACATGCCCAAGGAGTATTCCTTCTTACTAGACAAAAATAGATTTTGTAGGGTTTAGTGATATCCCAAATTCCCTACATTTCTCAAACACTTGCTGTAGATGAGTGGCATGGTCCTTTTTGTTGTGAGAAAAAACTATCATGTCATCTAAATAGATGACAATAATTTTGTTTGCAAGCTCCCCAAAAGCTACGTCCATGGCTCTCTAGAAAGTTGCTCCTACGTTAGATAATCCAAAGGGCATCCTTTGGTATGCAAATGTTCCCCACTTAGTGGTGAACGCAGTCTTGTATTGATCTTCATTTCTCACCCAAACTTGATTGTAACCAGAAAAGCCGTCTAACAGAGAAAACCTTTCTGCTCCCGCCACAGTATGAAGGATTGGGTCAATCTAGGGTAAAGGATAGTGATCCTTTAAAGAGGCTCTATTCAAATTTTTGAAATCGACGCATAGTCGTATTTCTTCATTTTTCTTGCGGACTGGAACTAAATTTGCCACCCAGGTAGAGTGCTTGATTGGGTATATTATCTTAGCTTGCAAGAGTTTTAACAACTCTTGTTTCATTAAGGCTTCAATATTGGGATTCACAGGCCTTTGCCTCTGCCTGAAAGGTTTAGCTCCTTCCTCCAGTTCAATGGTATGTTGAATGACCTCTTTCCTGTACACTTTCAGATCACTATAAGTCCAGGCTATTATATCTGGATACTCTTTACATAACTATTTTATTTCCTCTAGTTCTACCACTGTACAATCGGTCCCTACTTTGATCATTTTGCCCGGTTCTAGTTCTACTTCTTTATACCGGTGTTCATCTACCTTGATCCTTCGACCTACAACTCTATCGCTATTGTCAAAAAGGCTCTCCAGGGTGATCAGTCCCCTGGGGATATGGTTGTTTTTTAGTTGAATAAGGCTCTCTTCGTCCTCTTCTTGTAACGCTCTATCTGTAGAGCAATTCATCTCATGAATAAGAAAATCTAGGATCTGCTCATCATTTTTGAATACTTTCCAGAAAATGTCTTTGTCGGGCACTGAAGGCCTGTATATAAGTCTAACTATTTTAGACTTCTGAATAACATTGCTGACTGGGCAAAAATTTGATCCTACTGATGCTAACAGGTCTGCATGTGTGTTCTTCTCTAGAAATGGATTTCATGTTTAGTGCTTCAAAATTTTCCAAAATATCTAACACTTTGTTTTTGTAAGCTCTTAGGTAATGTTGCTTACAAATGCACTTGCCGATAACCTGTTTAACGATCAGCTCTGAATCTCCATAGATCAACAACTGTTTTACACCCAGTTTTTTAGCTTTCTTGAGTCCCAAACACAAGGCTTCGTACTCAGCTGCGTTATTGGTGCAACTCCATGTCAACCTATATGAAAATACTTTTTCTGTTCTAGTGGGTGAAATCAGGACGATTCCAGCTCTTGCTCCATTTTTGCACCTTGACCCATCAAAGTACAATTTCCATAACTAGTTGACTGAATCATTTGTTTTAGGGACAGCAATAGGGAGATTTTTTGGTTTCTCAATGGAATAGCTTCCCATTTCTATCTCTATCATAGCATTGAAGTCTTTCATTGAAAATTGATCTTCAGATTGGAGTTCCTCCAGGGTTTCTTCCATTAAATCAATATTCTCAAATTCCTCGAACATCATGTTGACAGTAGCTATTTCTTCTAGTATTTCCACATGAAAAGTAGATGGTTTGTCATTGTAGATCTTGACTCTTTTACCTTTGAAAGGTACCTCCAAATGCGAATAATCTAGTGATAGATAACCTCCCAGTTTGGCTATGAACTCTCTGGATAAACACATACCGAAATATGGTTCCAAGTCTACAACGACTACTTCTTGTATTATGACTTCTTTTGGCATTCTGTGGAGTTGAATAGGTATATCTTTGATCACCTCGATAGTTTTTACTGGAGTACCATCCAATTGCAACACACCAGGATGACTTCGAGTATATTCCATCCCCATTATGTCACATACGGCTTTTGGCATTACCGTAGTTACGGCCCCTGAATCAATCATGCAATTGTGAACTATCCACCCCTCCATTTGCAAAGATAAATAGAATGGGGGCGGTCTATTTTTTCCAGAGGTTGACACAACATTTGCTTGTATAACATTTGAGGAAGAGGTATTATTCTTTAAATTTAAATATTCTTGGAGGAGGTCAATCTGACCAGGAATTTGTAGTGCATCATACATGCTTATTTTGGAGGGGGTCCTCTTCATTTATTCTGTAATGTTGAACGAAAGAGTTGCAGCTGGGGATACTTCAGCACTTTTCTCCCTTCCACTAGTCGATGCGTCATATCTGTCTCTGTAGACCTATGTAGCTTCTGTTCTTTGCCTTTTTGTCAATGAAGGAAATCTGAGTCTTTCCTTCGCTTGCTCTTGAGCTTCACTCCCTTTTCTAGGAGGAAATTCTTTTCTTGGTGTAGTCACAGAAGTCTGAGGAGGATCAGAACGTCCTTTCTCACCGGACTAGTTTTTCTGTGGAGTTGCCCTGGGGGCAGGAGGAAAACCTTGTGGTTGGAATTCCTTAGGGTTAGTTTGTAACGACTTTTTTCCCGACCTTGTCAGGACTGAGACTTGTTCCATGGATGGCATTGCCAAATTATGGTGAACTTCTCTGATTATATTCACTTGTCCCTTGCTGGTCTCCTTGGCTCTTTCATTAATAACTGCTTGCACATGGTGTTGATGAATCATGCATGAATCTTCTCCATGAGGATCGTTGCAAGTGGTACACTAGTAATCAGAATTAGCGGGTTCTCCATTATCTCCTATCTCATTTGCATACACTACATTTTTTCTTTCTTGTACCCTTCCACTTGTCGAAGCAGCTTCCTTTTGTATCTATGGAAATCTTCTTGCTTGAATATTCCTTTTCGCCTCTCTCTTTTTCATGGATGCCATTTCATTTGACAACATCTTCATGGTATCAATTATGGTTGTGTATTGATCATTGGGGGGAGCTGATGCAAGGGGTGTGGCTGGTAATGCATGAAATGCAGGAGGTGCAGCTATAGCTGGGAGGGCCTGCATTGATGGGGGTGTAGGCAGTTTAGAGATTGATGCTTGGGAAAACTCTGGTAAAATTGGCAATAGAGTCTTTGATGGATATCTTTTTGTAGCGATGAGATCAGCTTCGCCCTTTGCTGCCTCTACATAGATCCTAGGAAAAGTGGTTACACGGGATTGCCTTATTATCATACTAAGTTCTGAATCAAAAGCCCTTAGATAATAGCATATAGCTTGTTCTTCGATGGGCTTTAGGCCTTGCGGTACTCTATCATGAGTTTTGGTAAACCTGATGTTGAAATCTTGGATTTCTTCTTGTGGATGCCTCTCAATGATAGTGAATTGATTTAGCAATGTGAAAGGATCCGCATGTATATTGAATTCATCGACCAGACGATTGGCCAGTGCTGCCCAAGAAGTAATGGATCCAGTGGGAAGTGCTTTGTACCAATAGAGCATCTTTCCTTTCAAAGATATGATCAACAATCTGACCATTACATCTTCCTCAGTGATGTAAATAGATGTTAGCTCTGATACATCCAAACAGTGTTCATCTGCTGTTTTGCCTGTTCTATCGAAGCTCGACAATGCTTTTAGTGCAGCTTGTGGAATTTGGTGGTGCGTTCTTGTTGGCATTTTTGCCACATTGATTTGATCATTGATTATTCATGCATAAGCTGTTGAAATTCTAACTCTTCTACAGGTTTTGATGCAAAAAATGGCTAAGTCCGAAAGTTGTCACGAAATCGCGACAAAAAATAGCATAGAGAGCCAAGTCGAAAAACCGTCGCGATATCGCGACATGTCGCAAAATCGCGGGTCGAACGAGGAGAGAGAAAATCAACGCAGAATTGGCACGATTTCATGACGTGTCACAAAATCGCGGTCAACGCAGTCAACGACAGCAGGTGGGCAAAACCGTCGCGATATCGCGACGTGTTTGATTTTCACGGCTTGCAACGAGCAGAAGGCATAAGACATAAAATGGTCGCGAAATCACGACAAAACCAAGCCAAAGGCGATAAGGCTCAATGTGTAGCGAAATCGTGACAAAAGATGGCACAAAGCGCATAAGTCAAAAGACGTCGCGAAATCGCGACGCGTCACGTTTTCACGGCACGGGTGGATTAAAAGGCTTAAGTGGTAAAATGGTAGCGATTTCACTACAGTTAGAAAATGAAGCCAAACAAAGCAAAGAGCGTAGCGAAATCGCTACGTGTTCCGTTATCGCGGGTCAGTTGAAGAAAAAGAGTCTAAGGCACAAAGGCGTAGCGATATCGCTACACTTTTGAGGAAACGTTCCAGCAAGGCAAAGACGTCGCGAAATCATGACAGAAAGTGAGAACCATACAGAGGGCGAAGAAACGTAGCGAAATCACGACAGGGTGAAGTTGAAGACATTCTAAGGCAAAAGTGTCACATTTTCGTGGCTTAAGAGCTAGACCGTACAACATGCCGAAAAGATGTAGCGAAATCGTGCAGCGTCGCATTTTCGCGGTGCAAGGTAGCGAAGGAGAATTGAAAGCTGAATGTGTAGAGATTTCGTGACATGGTTGGTTTTCGTGGCTTAGAAGCGACAGAAGCGTACGGACCAGAAAGACGTCGTGATTTCGTGACCTGTTGCAGTTTCGCGCCTGGAAGCAGTTCAAACGGTCCGATGCTATTTTGTGAGTTTCGATGATTCAAAGCATCCTAGAATTTAATGTGTTGCTACTTTTCGATGCGGTCAAGGTAGAAGAACGTGCCCAAGCTACCAGAATTGAAGATTTCCAGGATTCGAAGCTGCTGTTCATGATTTTTCTAACGGTTTCATGCATATTTTCAAGAACATCATTTAATGAAGGTGACCGACTCTTCCATATGGCATTTAATTTCTGGTTTCTTCGAAGGTTGTTTAAGGATATCATCTCCTTGTTTTCGTTGCATAATTTGTAGATCTCGAGGAGGTCCGTTGCAAATTTTAAATGTTGCCAAGAGGCCAGACCTCTATAAAAACCAATGTAAATCTCATTTGCAAGGGTCGGGAGTGAGAGATACTTTTGTTGAAAGCTTTTTAAGTGCTTTGCATGAATATAAGACATTCGGCTCTCTGGTTTTGCGAGTGATTTTTCTGTGTATTGTCCCTTCTGCATTCTGCATTCCTAATTTGTGCTTGGATCTTTTATTTGCTGCTTAGTTTTAATTTTGTATTGAGTTTTAACAATTGCTAGTAAGAGAGTGAGTTCTGGAATGTTATTTTGGAGGTCATCTATGCAAGGTTGCGAGTGGATCACGCCATTGTCTTCTATTATTTGTTGTTGTTGTACTTAGAGTTATCTGTTGTTGCTCTTTCTCGATCAGATAAATTTGGCCTACGACCATATTTCTCGTTTCTTTCTGTAGCTTTACAATTTCTTTCCTGTAACTTTGATCTAAAAACAAGTTTAGAATAGTAAGGGAACCAGCCCACTCTGGAGATTGGCCTGGGAGACATTTCTTTCTCCCAGCCTTTCAATGTTGGCCGGGTCTAGGGTGCATTTTATATAAAAATCCTTTCCTATGGCAGATTCGTGACCAACAATTTTTGGCACGCCCGGTGGGACAGACTTCTTCTGTCTCAGAAAGATCCCATAGCATTGAAGGTTTAATGTTCGCCTTCATGCCGTAAGGTTAGAGCATTTGGTGACTCTACAGTACTCAAAAATCTCTGAACGTGGATGCAGTGAAAGCTGTCCTTCATGATCACGAGATCACAGTCTAAAAAAGTTGGAGATCTTGTCGAGTTTTTTGAACTTGACAGCACAAGAAGTGGTGAGCATTCTAGGTTGGTTCCCCCATCATCATCTGCCATATCCACTCAAATCCCTGGTATTGTTACTAGTTTTCCATTGTCTCAATTACATACACTAGTTCCAATGGCCCAATATCCTCCACCTAGGCAGTTTTTAGCTTGGAATAGCTCAGGTGCCTTGAATCTCCAGGCTCAAAATCCAGTTCCCTAGGCTGCCTTGAAGGCATTGCCAACTTATGATGGTACAGGAAAGACTGCATACGAACATATTCATGATGTAGCTTCTCTGGCAGCCATTCATGACATAACAGATGAAGATGTAATGGTGAAGTTACTAGTATTATCTTTAAGAGGAAAATTGTTGTATTGGTATAGATCTCTGCAACCAGGCACTATTGCGTCCTGGGATCAGCTAGGAGAATTGTTAGTAAAGAATTTTCATGAACAAGCTGACCCATTTTCATTGTTGCACCAGTTTAATGCGATCCAGAGGCATCCACAGGAGGCAATAGCAGATTTTAATGTTCGCTTTACCAGGAGCTGGCAGTGAGTACCTGAAGGACTTCGCCCTACCCCTGAGCAAGCTACGTTTTACTACCTCCGAGCGTTCAATACAGATATTGGCTTGGCGATCAGGCAGTCCAATGTAATGACTTTCCCGAAATTGTTCGAGCAAGCACAAAAGGCGGAGGCAGACTTAATTGCAATCGGCAGGCTTCCCCCAAAGGTAGCAATGCCTATTCTTCCTGATATTCCACAGCATTTATATCCTAGTTCTTTTGCGCAATCTATGTCCACTATGTATCCTGTCCCATCATGGAATTCTAGTGCACCACAAATTGCACCTATCCCAGCTCCTCAGCTGTCTACTTTAGCAAGTCTGTAGCTGCCTGCACCCAGCATTCCACCATTCCCTGCTTCCACCTCATTTCTAGCATTGCCAGCACCACCAGCTCCTTTGCCCTTACCAGCACCTCCTGCACCTGTAAACCCTGATCCTTATACAACACTATTGCAAGAGGTAAAATCTGCCAATTCGGCAATTAGAGCAATGGGTAACAAGATCACGCTTATTGAGAGGAAGCAAGCTGAGCGAGATTTCCAGCCAAGGAGATTTCAACCTCCTCCAATTACTAGAGATCAAGCTGCTTCAACAAGCAAAGCACCTGAGAAAAGCTTGACTGCTTTGGTAAATGAAGATGCAGTCCTTGCTGAAAGAACGTATTGGTGTTCGACTTGTAATGATCCTCATGGAGAAGACACCTGCATGGTCCATCTGAATTATGTGTAGACATTGGTTGCTAGTTCTTCAGGAGGGCAAGTCAATATGATCTTTGAGGCAGGCCATAGCTTAATGACTCCACTGGAAGAGCAAGTTTCAGTTCTCACAAGGACTGGAAAGAAGCCTGTGACAGTGGATCCTACTGAGTTAGAGCCATTAAAAGTGCCAGCTGATTTGAAGAAGCCGATGAAAGCTCCTGTGCCAGTTTCAAAGCCTGATGCACCTATTTTGTCGAAGGATCCTGTTTCTCACAGAGTTCAAGAAAAGGTTGCAACTGCACCAGCAAGATCAGAAGCAAAAGAGCAAGCTCGAGAGAAGTTGAAGTATCCTTCATTGACGAAGAGGCTAAGAGTGGAAGCCACTCAGTAGTATCGAAGCAGATATGAACATCCTATTGAAAAGAAGGACTCTGTTGCGGTTGCATACAACATTGTTGAAGAACTGAAGAAGACCCCAGCTAAGGTTAGTCTTTACGATGCATTGCAGTTGCCTGGGCAAGTAGATTTATTGCAGGAATCTTTAAAATCTGTAAAGGATAATGAAAAGGGTCCTACCCAGACAATTTATGCTCAAGCCTTAACCACTTCTATTACTGGTAAAAATAGACCACCCCCGTTTTATCTATCACTGCAAATAGAGGGTTGGATCGTGCATAACTGCATGATCGACTCTGGAGCTGCTACAACTGTCATGCCAAAGGCAGTTTGCGAGGTTATGGGCATGGAATACACACGAAGTAGCCCTGGAGTTTTGCAGTTAGATGGTACTCCTATAAAAATGGTGGGTGTAATCAAGGATGTCCCAATTGTTTTGCATACTATGCCCCAGATTACAGTCATTCAAGAGATTGTTGTGGTAGATCTAGAACCCTATTTTAGTATGTGCTTATCCAGAGAGTTTACTGCAAAGTTGGGAGGTTACCTGGCACTGGATTATTCCCACTTAGAAATTCCTTTCAAAGGTAAAAGGCTCAGGATTCAGAATGAAAAACCTTCCTCTTTTCATATCGAGAAGCTGGAAGAAGCAAAAAAAAACATGCAGTCTGTTAACATGCTAACCGAAGAGTCAGAGGATTCTAATTTGATGCATGAGGTTTTAGATGAACTTCAGTTGGATGATCAGTTTTCTATGCTTGATTTCAATGCCATGCTGGAGACTGAAATCGGTTGTTATTCCATCACAAAACCTGAGGGTGGCACAAGGCAGGTATTTCCTAACCAAGATGATCAGAGTTCTATCACAGATCAACTATGGAAGTTATATTTCGATGGGGCTAGATGCAAAAATGGTGCAGGAGCAGGTATTGTTTTGATTTCTCCTTCTGGTTTACAAAGAACATATTCATACCGTCTTACTTGGAATTGTACTAACAATGCTGCCGAGTACGAAGCATTATGCTTAGGCTTGAAAAAGGCAAGAAAGTTGGGAATCGAACAGCTCCAGATTTTTGGTGATTCTGAGCTTATTGTAAACCAAGTCACAAACAGGTGCATTTCTAAGCAGCATTACCTTAAAGCATACCGCAACCAAGTGTGGGACCTGTTTGAGTTTTTCACGACTCTGAATATTCAAGCCATTTCCCGAGAGCTAAATAAGCATGCAGATCTCTTAGCATCCCTTGGAGCCAATTTTTCTCCTATTGAGCAGGTAGTGAAGAAACCAAAGACAGTAAGGATGGTGTACAGGCCAAGTGTCCCAGACAAGGATACTTTCTGGCAAGTCTTTGAGGATGATGAGCAGATTGTCAATTTTTTGATTCATGAAGCTGCCACTATCAAAGGGAGAACCTTGGAGCACGAAGAAGCTGAAGGTCTAATTCAGTTATGGAATAATCACATTCCGAAGGGTCTTATAACTCTGGAAAGTTTGTTTGATCAGCATGATCGGTCCAAGAAACATCGGATTGAGATTGATAAAAAAGAGTACATGGAGTTGCAGTTGGAACCCAATAAGGTCATTAAGGTTGGAACTGATTCTACTCCTGATGAACTGCAAGAAATCAGGCAACTGTGTCAAGAATTTTCTGATATTGTGGCTTGGAGTTATGAAGATTTGAAAGGATACGATAAACAGATTGTGCAGCATACGATTGAATTGGAAGAAGGAGTCAGACCCTTCAGACAAAAGCAGCGACCAGTAAATCCAAATATTGAGACTCTAATGAGGGCCGAGCTTGTGAAAATGCTGCAAGCCAAAATTATATATCCAGTTAAGCACTCAACTTGGGTTGCCAATCTGGTTCCAGTTCGAAAGAAGAATGGAGACATACGACTGTGTGTAGATTTTTGGAATCTGAACCGTGCATCTCTGAAAGATCATTATCCTTTGCCTCGTATAGATCAAATACTGCATGTTGTGGCTGGAGCTCAGCGTTTTTCACTGTTGGATGGATTCTCTGGATATAACCAGATTTGGGTTAGAGATGAGGATCAGTACAAGACAACATTCACAACAAAGTGGGGCACTTTTGCTTATCAACGAATGCCTTTTGGACTATCAAATGCTGGGGCTACCTTCCAGAGAGCCATGGACATTGCATTCAAGGAACTCTTGAACAAGATTATTGTTATATATCTTGATGACATGACTGTCTTTTCACATAGACGGGAAGATCATGGTTCGCATCTGAGGCAAATTTTTGAAAAGTGCAGAGAATTTGGGATTTCCATTAATCCAAAGAAGTCAGTGTTTGCAGTGAAGGAAGGTAAACTCTTGGGGCATGTTATTTCAGAAGATGGTTTAGCAATAGATCCAGCTCGAGTTGAAGCATTGAAAAAATTATCACTCCCTGCAAATAAAAAGGAACTGCAGTCTTTCTTTGGACAGATCAATTTTATCAGGAAGTTCATTTCTGATTTTGCCCAGGTTGTGAAACCTATGACTGAGTTGTTGAAGAAGGATGCAGACTTTAAATGGACAGCTCAAAGGAAAGAGGCATTCCAAGAAATTAAAGATAGAATAGCGCAGGCTCTGTACTGATTAATCCTGATTATTCAAAAGATTTCATTTTGTATGCAGTTGGGGAAGATGAAAGTTATGTTGCAGTTCTTACACAGAAAGGGGACGATGGGAATGAAAGGCCCATTGCTTTCCTTAGTCAGGTTATTTTACCTCATGAGGCAAAGTATAATTTCATTGAAAAATAGGTGTATGCTGTTATGAAATCCCTTAAGAAATTCAAGCATTTTATATCTCAGAGTAGAACAGTTGTCTATGTTATACATCCTGATGTAAGAAATTTCATCATTCAAGGAGAGATGGGTGATAAACGCGCTGGTTGGGTCACCAAGATCCAAGAATTTGATGTTGAAATTCATCCGACTAAGCTAGTGCGTGGTAAGGCTTTATGCCAGCACTTAGCAAAGATGGCAACATCTGGTATAGTTGAATATCAAGCAGATGATCTTGCTAGTGATGACAATTTGATGAATCTCTTAGTTCAGGAACAAGATTGGGCAGATGACCTCATTGATTACTTTACGACTGGTAAATGCCCTTCACAGTTGAATGCCTCACAGCGGAGAAGATTTCGTCTGCAAGCTCTTAGGTATGTTTTATTGCCAGAAGGATTGTTTTTTAAGAATATTGATGGTGTTCTTTTAAGATGTGTCAAGGAATCAGAGAAGGCTAGACTCCTGGAGGAGTTTCATTGAGGCATATCAGGAGGACACTATGCGAGGTAGACCGATGGCTTTAAAAATAATTCGAGCTGGTTACTATTGGCCGACCTTGTTCACAGATGCTTTCAGGATTGCCCAAGCATGTGACAAATGTCAGAGGTATACAGGAAGAGTTAGGAATGCATCACTGCCTTTGCATCCAATTCAGGTTGAAGCACCCTTTCAGCAGTGGGGGTTGGACTTTATTGGGATTATTGATCCGAATTCCTCAGCTGGACACAGGTATATTTTGACAGCTACAGATTATTTTACGAGGTGGTCTGAAGCTATTCCAACCAAGGTTGCGAATCAGAGTGTGGTGATTTCTTTTATTGAAGGCCTGATTACACGCTTTGGCATTCCTGATGCTATTATTACGGATAATGGGACTCCATTTATTGGAGCTGAACTAGCTGAGTTTGCAAACAAGTATGGCATTTTCCTGAAAACATCCTCTAACTATTATCCACAGGGAAATGGCTTGGCAGAGTCCACAAATAAAAATTTGCTTCGGATTTTAAAGAGGTCTTTGGGGGATAACAAGAGATCATGGCACCTTCTACTGAATCAAGCTTTATGGGCAGATAGGATTTCAATCAAGAAGTCTATCAAGACTTCACCCTATGCCCTAGTTTATGGAAAAGAGGCAAGGTTGCCTGTTCATCTAGAGTTGCCAGTATTGCAGCAGTTGCAGGATTTTCAGGATGATGAAACAGACATAAATTCCTTGGATATGCGGTTGGCTCAGTTGTTGCAGCTGGAAGAGCAGCGTTCTATGGCATATGAAGAGTTTGCTAAACACACACAGGGTATTTCAAATTGGTTCCATAAACATTCTGCAGATCGTCCACTTAAGGTGGGAGATTTGGTCCTGAAATGGAACGAAAACAAAGCTAAGCCTAGGAATCACAAGAAGTTTGATGCTCTGTGGGAGGGTCCCTTCCGCATTATCAGTGTTGGTGCAACAAATTCATTCTATCTGGAAGACTTGGATGGCAGCCCACTTCCTATTTCAGTGAACGACTTTCATCTGAAAGCCTACACTTCATGAACTTGCAGTCCAGTATCAACTTGTATATAGTATAAAAAAAAAAAGAAAAAAAAAAGAAGTATTGTTTTTATTTTACCACCTCGGCTCTTTTTGCATGCGAGCCGTGGGTGCCCCTTTTTTTTTGTTTTTTTTTCTCCTTTCCCAGCAGTTGGTGGCTTTCTAGCAATTTCTTCCTTCCCCTTCCCTTTTTCTTCCCTTCCCTTCTTCATTTTCCTCCTTCTTCTTCTTTTCTTCTACAGTAAAGAAAAAGCCACTGTTGTTGTTTCTTTTCCCCTTTCCTATTATTCCCGCTTCTTCTTATCCCTTTCTTCTAAGTTCTCTATTGTTTTACGCATTTATTTACAGTTCAGTTCATTCTCATTCCACTTCCATTCCATTATTTCATTTACTTCCATTCCCCTTCCATAGCAGCTGGTAGCACAGCAGCTCTCTGTTACTGTCTATCGCATTACTTTTTTCATTCCATTCATTCCATCATATCACTATTCCATTTGCATTTCACCGCCTGCGCAATCGTAGGATCTCATTCCATTCATTTCCATTCCATAATCAGTTGAGCCAAATGCAGGTTCTTTAAGTTTCAGTCATTCAGCAAAAGATGTTGCAGCAGTCCATCGAGATGAACCCCAGCAGCTAATTTTCTGTTCTAAGTTTTCATGACTCTGTGCCCAATGGATTCAGGCCTAGGATTCTTGCATACAGTAGAACTGTATACCCCACGAGCCACCAAGAATGTTGGCATTTTTGCCACATTGATTTGATTATTGATTATTCATGCTTAAGTTGTTGCAATTCTAACTCCTCTACAGGTTTTGATGCAAAAAATGACTAAGTCCGAAAGTTGTCGCGAAATCGCGACAAAAAACAGCATAGAGAGCCAAGTCGGAAAACCGTCGCGATATCGCGACATGTCGCAAAATCGCGGGTCGGACGAGGAGAGAGAAAATCAACGCAGAATTGGCACGATTTCGCGACGTGTCGCAAAATCACGGTCAACGCAGTCAACGGCAGTAGGTGGGCAAAACCGTCGCGATATCGCGACGTGTTTGATTTTCATGGTTTGCAATGAGCAGAAGGCATAAGATATAAAATGGTCACGAAATCATGACAAAACCAAGCCAAAGGCGATAAGACTCAATGTCGTAGCGAAATCGCGACGAAAGATGGCACAAAGCGCATAAGTCAAAAGACGTCGCGAAATCGCGACGCGTCATGTTTTTGCGGCGCGGGTGGATTAAAAGGCTTAAGTGGTAAAATGGTAGCGATTTCGCTACAGTTAGAAAATGAAGCCAAACAAAGCAAAGAGCGTAGCGAAATCGCTACATGTTCCGGTATCGCGGTTCACTTGGAGGAAAAGAGTCTAAGGCACAAAAGCGTAGCGATATCGCTACACTTTTGAGGAAAGAGTTCCAGCAAGACAAAGACGTCGCGAAATCATGACAGAAAGGGAGAACCGTACAGAGGGCGGAGAAATGGTAGCGAAATCGTGACAGGGTGAAGTTGAAGACATTCTAAGGCAAAAGTGTCGCATTTTCGTGGCTTAAGAGCTAGGCCGTACAACATGCAGAAAAGTTGTAGCGAAATCGTGCAGCGTCGCATTTTGCGGTGCAAGGTAGCGAAGGAGAAATGAAAGCCGAATGTGTAGCGATTTCGTGACATGGTTGGTTTTCACGGCTTAGAAGCAGCAGAAGCGTACGGAGCAGAAAGACGTCACGATTTCGTGACCTGTCGCGTTTTCGCGACCTGTTGCAGTTTCGCGCCTGGAAGCAGTTCAAACGGTCCGATGCTATTTTGTGAGTTTCGATGATTCAAAGCATCCCAAAATTAAATGTGTTGCTACTTTCCGATGCAGTCAAGGTAGAAGAACGCGCCCAAGCTACCAGAATTGAAGATTTCCAGGATTCGAAGCTGTTGTTCATGATTTTTCTAACGGTTTCATGCATATTTTCAAGAACATCATTTAATGAAAGCGACCGACTCTTCCATATGGCATTTAATTTCTGGTTTCTCCGAGGCTGTTTAAGGAGAGCATTTCCTTGTTTTTGTTGCATAATTTGTAGATCTCGAGGAGGTCCGTTGCAAATTTTAAATGCTGCCAAGAGGCCAGACCTCTATAAAAACCAATGTAAATCTCATTAGCAAGGGTCGGGAGTGAGAGATACTTTTGTTGAAAGCTTTTTAAGTGCTTTGCATGAATATAAGACATTCGGCTCTCTGGTTTCGCAAGTGATTTTCTGTGTATTGTCCCTTCTGCATTCTGCATTCCTAATTTGTGCTCGGATCTTTTATTTGCTGCTTAGTTTTAATTTTGTATTGAGTTTTAACAATTGCTAGTAAGAGAGTGAGTTCTGGAATGTTATTTTGGAGGTCATCTATGCAAGGTTGCGAGTGGATCACGCCATTGTCTTCTGTTATTTGTTGTTGTTGTACTTAGAGTTATCTGTTGTTGCTCTTTCTCGATCAGATAAATTCGGCCTACGGCCATATTTCCCGTTTCTTTTCGCATCTTTACAATTTCTTTCCTGTAACTTTGATCTAAAAACAAGTTTAGAATAGTAAGGGAACCAGCCCACTCTGGAGATTGGCCTGGGAGACATTTCTTTCTCCCAGCCTTTCAATGTTGGCCGGGTCTAGGGTGCATTTTATATAAAAATCCTTTCCTGTGGCAGATTCGTGACCAACAGTTCCCAAGTTCAAAGGGCCAGTTTGATTCCATACAAGATGTGCTGGGGTAGGGGCGGCTACCATGATTGCTAAAGGAGTTACAACCACTATGGGAGTGCTTGTAGATGCTCCTACAGTAGGTTGTAAAGATGTGCTAATGGTCTCGAGAGGATTTGATCGTGCGGCTAGCACAGGATGTGCTTTTAGGCTTTCGAGATGTAGTTCAAAAAACTTGATAGGTTCTTTAGAGTTTCTAGCTCGAAATCTGGTTATCATATGGCTATATAACTAGAAGGCTTCTAGACAAGGTCTTTCTTTTATGGTCTAAATGCAACGGAGTATTTTTTTCTTGATATTTTGCAAACAAAAGGCTCTGAAGGTAAAACACAAAAACTTATACAATGCTGTGGGATTGCTGGTCCCATCGGGTGTGCCAAAAACTATTGGAACAAAATCTACCTTTGGTTAATAGTGTTGCGCCTTAGACTTTGCCAACATTGAATAGACAGATCTTGCTTGAGATCATCTGTCTAGTCTCCGGAGAAGGCTGGTTCCTTTGAGTTTTTTAGAGAAAAGGGGAACAAGAGATAAGGGAAATATAGCCTAAGCTAGAACTTTTCTCATGGTACAGATTAGACAACAACAAACATTGATGATGCAGTTTAGACAACAGCAAAGCTAGAACTCTTCTTTATAGAAAACACAAATTCTTGAGTGTGAAATTTAGATGTTCATCTAAAAGCATGTAAATATATGTTAATGTTCAACTCTAGAAACAAGATTCATACGTGCACAGTCCATATTTCAGAACAGATACATTATAAAACTCAGAGTGAATAAAAGTTAAAACACCAGATACATACAAACACACAATACATAACGGATTTCCCGTAGATTGGATAGATTGGCAATCATCCAGCGGACCTGCCAGGTTATAATCAACAGACCATTCTTCAGAAATCAAAACCTGATTTCAGTGCTCGTCTCTAGTTGCCAAAAATATACTTTATTCCTTTACAACTTGCGTGTCACGAAATCGCGACATTCATCTCCTCCTTTGCTCCTTTGCTGCCTCTCACCGTGAAAATGAGATATGTCATGAAATCGTGACATTCATCTCCTGCTTTGCTCCTCTGCTACTTCCAACCATGAAAATGAGACATGTCATGAAATCGTGACATTCATCTCTTCCTTTACTCTTTTGCTGCTTCTTGCCGCGAAAATGAGACATGTCGCGAAATCGTGACATTCGTCTCTTCCTTTGCTCCTTTGCTGCCTCCCGTCGTGAAAATGAGACATGTCACGAAATCGTGACATTCTTTCCTTGCTTTGCTTTTTTGTCACTTCTAGCTATGAAAATGAGACATGTCACGAAATCGTGACATTTGTCTCTTCCTTTGCTCTTTTGCTGCTTCCCATCGCGAAAATGAGACATGTCACGAAATCGTGACATTCTTCCTTGCTTTGCTCTTCTACTGCTTCCAGCCATGAAAATGAGACATGTCGCAAAATCATGACATTATTCCTTGCTTTGCTCTTCTGCCACTTCCAACCGCAAAAATGAGACATGTCACAAAATCGCGACATTCTTTCCTTGCTTTGCTTTTTTGTCGCTTCCAGCCGCGAAAATGAGACATGTCGCGATATCGCCACTTTTTCCTCTTGGCTCTTTCTCTTTGCTTTGGACCATGAAAAAGCAACATGTCATGATATCATGACACTTTTCCCTCTTGGCTCTTTCTCTTGCTCTTTAACCACAAAAATTCAACATGTCACTATATCACGACACTTTTTCCTCCTTGCTCTTTCTCTTGCTCTTAGTCGTGAAAATGCAACATGTCGCGATATCACGACACTTTTTGCCCTTTGCTCTTTCTCCTCACTGTGAACCATGAAACTGAGACATGTCGTGATATCATGACACTTTTTTCCCTTTGCTCTTTCTCCTCGCTGTGAACCGTGAAACTAAGACATGTCGTGATATCTCGACACTTTTTGCCCTTTGCTCTTTCTCCTCGTTGTGAACTGCAAAACTGAGACATGTCGCAATATCATGATACTTTTTTCCCTTTGCTCTTTCTCCTCACTATGAACCATGAAACTGAGACATGTCATGATATCGCGACACTTTTTGCCCTTTGCTCTTTCTCCAAGCTGTGAACCACGAAACTGAGACATGTCGCGATATCGCGACACTTTTTGCCCTTTGCTCTTTCTCCTCGCTGTGAACCGTGAAAATGAGACATGTCGCGATATCATGACACTTTTTGCCCTTTGCTCTTTCTCCTCACTATGAACCGCAAAACTGAGACATGTCGTGATATCGTGACACTTTTTCTCTTTTGGCCACGACAAAGCAACATGTCGCGATATCGCGACACTTTTGCCTCCTTGCGGTGTTTTGCTTTTTCTTTGATATTTAGCATATGGGCCACTTTGGTCTTCTTGGGAAATATGCAAAAAAGGTGCATCAGCTATTTTTTTGTAGTTAGTCACTTTTAGACTAACAAAAACTTAGTACTTTAATTATTTTATTAGATTATAGAAACACAATCACTATTACAATAGCAGTGATTTTGTCATTTCTAGTTGTTCACTTTATTCAACCATAATAATATTGCATTATATCTTCCTGTGGTCTATTTCATTCAATAAAATGTTAGCATTTTTCATTTTTTGTTCAACTTACAAAAATGAAATTGCTCCTTAGTAGTAATTTCATCATTTGTAGTTTTCCATCATATTTCTTGTTGTAACTTTTACATTTCACTTTCTATTTAACTTTTAGAAATTAAATTAGCCCTTCCTTTCCAATGATTTAATTGCTCATGCATTTACATTCCAATTTATTGGTTCTATCAAAGAACTAAAGGGGTTTAACTAAGGTAACAAGATAGATCTCTGCCTCTACTTGACCAGACAAATTCCCAAAAATAACTCCTATTACCAAGTGTTTCTATTTTCATAGATATTACAAAATCATTGGTCATAGGATTTTAAGCAGTGATTTTATCCAAGAGTAATTTTGCTTCCAAGGAGCAATTTTGTCTTGGACACCAAATTAGGTAATTATGTTCTGCTATCATTAATTTTCATTCTGTAACATAGTCTTATGTGTTATTTGCTATAAAATAAACCTGTAACATAGTTTTATGTGCTATTTGCTATCAAATAAACCACCTATTTCCTATTTTCATACAAAATAAAGGAAAATAAAGGAATCTAGGCTAGTTTAAGGAAAATATTTATTTCCTTGTTTTAGGCATCAAAATAAAAAAGGCATATAGTTTAAATGTTACGCTACCTTGTTTGTGCATTCTTCCTTGAAGCCTTTAAAAAAAAGAAAAAGGTTTTATTTTTTTGTAATTATTCAAAAAGAGAAAAGCACATATGATAGCTCTTGTATTCTTACATTAACATTGTATATTTTTTCATTTTATCATAGGTGTAGTTTAGGTCATAGAAATTTATTTAGATAAGGAAAGCCTTTTGATCTTCCTCGGAAACCCTACTTGTTTATTTAATTGAAATCATAAAACATAACATAGGATTTGATACAACACATATCTCCCTTTTAATATTTGAGGTGATAACCAAGGTACCTAGGTTCATTAATCTTGGGGTGCTCACAATTCCTACATTTTGGTGAACCCAATGTGAAAAACCCATGAGTCCCAAGTTTCTTGACCATTGACCTAAACCTTAATCAAAGATAAAAATTTGTTAAAACTTTTAATTAAGACCACATAATATTTTTTTGTATAGATTAGATCACATTAATTAGTTTTAATCAAGAACATACCCAATTTCTATTCATATTGAGGATTTGATACAACCCTTTAAATAACCATAGTATGAATTTCTAGGTGAAATTGGGTATATTATGGGCCTGATATGCCTTCCTCCCATTTAGGGCCCCACATGTATTTTGATCCTATTGAGAAGTATAATGTTGTGGGCTAGTGGGAGTCATAAGGAGGATACTCTATTACCTCTCATGTATTGTCCTAGGTCATGCATCTAGTATTGGTAATTCTCATGTACCATTTTTTTTCATGTACCTCAAGGTCTTTCTTATATATGGCTATGTATATTTAGAGGACTATCTTCTTCCATGTACAAATACATATCTTGGAAGGGTAGGTATATCATTACTTTTAGGTAAATCGAGAAGCCCCTCTAAGGTATATTTATTGGATTGGTATCTCAAGATAAGGTATTATAAGTAAAATAATCTCTTAATTAATTCTCAAAACTATAAAATATTATTAATTAATATTCACTCCGATATTAAACCTTATTCCATGGCCTAAATAAGGTATTATCTTCATAGTGGAAAACAAATAGTGGACCCTAACCTTCCCCCTATGTGGGATGATAATGAAAATAAAAATTCTCTATAAAATTCTAATTTTGAGAGAGGATGATGATACCTCAACCATGAGTTGCCTCAAACCTTAATAGGATGCTCAAGGTATGATAATATTTAATTACATGGATCATATGATATCCTTTTTGAGATGCAATAGAAATATCAGAGCAGAATTTGTTAGTCAAAATTTCATTTGGAGAGGGTACATCTTTTGGACCCTCCCCAAAAAACAAATACTAGTTTAATGTCTTTCAATCAACTAGAAATAAACAATAATACCTTATATACAAATTTTAATCAATCAAATATAATTTTTTATCAAATAAAAACATTCTTAACCAACATACAGTAGATACCATTACCTTAAATACTAATTATATTAATTCTACCACTATCACCACTTCCATAGGTGGTGGGATACCAAATGTCTAGTTATCTTTTCAAAATCCTACATATTTACCTTCACTTGATGAGCTATTAAAGGTCAATATTGGTTACCCCACAACCCAAAAGATAGCATAATCTATTGCCTTAAGTTAGATCCATCTCATAATCCTTCAATTTCATATCCTTTTATCAACCCTCCTAACATTTTTAATGTAAGTAGGAATTTTCCTCAAAATTTCTTACCTACAGTCCCTAATAAAACATATACTACTCCACTCTTCCTAAATAACTTAGGGTTTATTCATATGATACCAACCTTGACATCATATGATCCTACATCATAATCTTGTGCTCCTATAAATCATCAAATATATTCTATTACACAACCTACATCTCATGTGTCACATAATCCTGAAATGTAAGCTATAAATGCCAAATTGGAGCTACTAACACAAAAAATGGACTCTTTTTAATCACCTTTGTCCATCCATAAGTACTCTTATGATGATTTGTATAACCAACCTTTGGATCCCATGGTGATAAGTCGACCTTTTCCACATAATTTTGAAACACCAAGGTTTCAAATGCATAGGGGGAAGGAAGACTCCATAGACCACCTCTGTCTCTTTTGTGCTACTCGTATTGACATCACATATAATGAGATGTTATTATTAAAAATATTTTTCCAAGATCCTTTGTGTCTTTTCTCTTGAGTGGTATTACCAATTACCATGAGACTCCATCAAGAACTTTAAATATCTTGTTGAGAAGTTTGTCTAACAATTTTTAGTCTATATTTAGGAAAGGATCATCATTGGTGATATATAAAATTTAGAAAGGAAAATAAGAGAGCTTTGTACACTTATTAGTGAAATGGTAACCTCTAATGGGAAGATCCCCATACACTACCTCACAAAAATACTTATTGGGTATTTTTATAGGTAACCTACATGACCAATTGAGGTATCGCTTGGAAATTGCTAATATTTCCACTTTTAAAATGTAGTAGAGCTAGATAAATGAGTAGAAATCACCCTCATTTGGAGGGGATATCTCAAATTTAAGAAATAGGAGGAAACATCCTCCAAAGGAAAATATAAGAATAAACATGTAGTAGGTGATGGAGTCATTGAATCGTGCCAAAACAATAATGTGAATGCCACAACCATGCTTTAAAAATTGGTTCTATACAATCAAAAAAACTTAATAGATAGTTCAAAAATATATCAACCTCCATTTGCTATCCTTAAAAACTCCTTTATGCTAAAATTATTATACTTTCATGTGTCCAACCTATAGATACTAGAAAATATTGGTACCATCTTGACAAACATTATGCTTTCCATCATGTCAATGACCATTCAACTAATAAGTGCAAGCATCTTAGGCTCCTTATCCAAGACTTTATAGATAATGGCTAGGTTGTTGCTAGTGGCTCTAAGTCTCAATCCTCATCATACCAATACCTTGGTATATTTAAAAATCTACTATCAAACCATGATTGAAAGAGAGAAAATAACATTTAGTATACTAATGTACCACCCCCAAACCAAAATATGATGGGTATGATTTATTATTTTCATCACCATTCTTCCATTTGCATTACCACAAGGAAAAAATAAATAAATAAATCTACTCACCAACCCTCTCAACCACCCTTGGTTCTTCATTCTAATAAAATCACTTATTTTTAAGGATCTCCACTCATTCTAAAATCCCAAAGCCAATTTAGAGGTACTTTTAATCTCCATGAAACAACATGGAAGTAACCCTACCAAGATTTATCTTAAAATTTTACAAACATATTCAATGCATAGGAAGGCCTTGCTCAAAATTTTGAGTAAGCAAATCATACCTCAAGACCTTAATCCCAAGGATCTTTTTATTTTAGTAGGATCAATTGTGGTAAATCATGCTACAACATATTTCTACGAGGATGATATCCCTTTTCCATATATGAATGAACTTTCCCTCTATATTATAAGCCATATCAGTGATCTATTTATTAAAATAA
Source organism: Wollemia nobilis (assembly GCA_028583015.1). Lineage (NCBI taxonomy): Eukaryota > Viridiplantae > Streptophyta > Pinopsida > Araucariales > Araucariaceae > Wollemia > Wollemia nobilis. Next base: position 3,306,586 of record JAQPPZ010000689.1, on the reverse strand, counting down.
TCCTTATTGATGATGGACCAAACCTTAATATTTATCCCTTAAATTCATCAACAATTTTGGTTTAATTGAGCAAGATCTACAAAAATCTAATCTTGTAATTAGGAATTTTGATAATGGGGTGTGTGAGGCTATAGGAACTACAATATTACCTCTTAAAATCAAACCTAATATCCTTGATATCCTCTTTTATGTCATGTCTTGTGACCTCACCTATAACATTCTCCTTAAACATCCTTGGGCCCACATAATGTGAGTTATCCCCTCCACCCTTCATATATGAGTATCAAGATAAACTCATCCATATTATAGCTGATATTACTCCCTTTTCCTATTATAATATGATTAAAGTTGAAAATTCTAAGGCCAACCTTTGTCCTTCTCTCACTCCATCTCAAATAATCACATCTTCTTCTTCTATTTCTCAAATTAATCAGGAATTAAGATATTTAAATTTAAATGATCAATCTAATCAACTTAAGGATCAAGTTGATAATAAAATGGATATAAAAAATAAATCTAAAATAAGTAATATAATTGAAATTTATAGAAAATATCTTGTAGACCTAGCCAATCTCCCCTCATCTCCTCAAACCTTTAGCTTTCCCTCTTGGAAAGGTAAAATGGTATAAACAGGGCTTTACACTTTATTTATGTTGGTATGACCAATGAAGAGAAAATATGTGGCAACAACACTTTCCCAATTAAAATATTATTTAAATCATTATATTTATCTAACTCATACCCCATCCCTAAGTAGATGCCCACAAACATGGGATATTAGGGAAAATAATTAGACCCATGTGAATAGGACATTAAAGAGCCTTTATAAATTGAGTCTTGGATCGATTGTAGTGGGATTAGGTATATCCCTAACCATAATCAACCTATTCCCACTTTTGTTTCACATAACAATGATGATAAGGCCTTTGTTTCCTTCCAAGAGTCTCATGAAGATACCATTCCTACAAATAGGTTGGAATGAGATGAAAAATGATGGAGTTTCTTCTATCTCTATAGGTCCTTATTTATTTCTATTCACTCAACTCACTACTGTGAACCTCTTAACCTTAGTACATTACAACTTAATTTATATTTAATAAGACAATAAAAAGGAGATGTCATATGTGATTTTCCCCAAGATGGTCTTTTTCAAGAAAATTTTTACTTTTATGGATATTTCCCTCAAGTGGCTAATGTTGACACTCAACCAGTTGAATGTGAGTAATCACCTCTTAAACTTGAAGACTTTGATAAATTAGGAGTATTTATTACCCCTCCTCAATTTGAAGATGAATCACATATCCTCATTGAGGAGACCATTGACATTAATGTTGGAACACATAATACTTCCAAGATCTTGAAGCTAGGCAAAGTCTTAACCCTTGCTAAATATGAAGTGTATACCAAGTTCTTAATATAATTTAGTGATATATTTGCTTGGTCATATGCTAACATGTTAGGATTATACACCTCCCTAGTTGTCCACATCATAGTCTAAATAGATGCAAAACCCATCAAATGAAACTATAATAAATACATCCTAAGGTTTCTTTGTTTTTTAAAGAGGATGTGCAAAATCTCCTTGATGTCAAATTTATCGAAGTTACCAATTACTATAATTAGATTTGTTTCCATTTCCAAGAAAGATGTAAGTGTCATAGTTTGCACTAATTTTAGGGACATTAACAAAGCCTATCCTAAAGATAATTTCCCTTTACCTAATATTGACATGATTTTTGATTTTACTACTAGGTGTGGAATGCTATCCTTAAAGTATGGATTATTGGAATACAACCAAATCAAAATCACCCTTGAGGATCAAGATAAGATGACATTCATTACTCCATGGGGTACATTTTTATCTGCAAGTCACACCCTTTGGCTTAAATAGTACAAGAATTACTTACTAGAGGGCTATGGAATACATATTGCATGATATGATGTATGATGTTGATGAGGATTATCTTTATGACCTCCTTGGTCGATCCTTTAATAAAGAGGACCATGTTTGTGATCTTTGACATGCTTTTGAATGATTGAGAGAGTATAAGGTCTAGGTGAAGCCTTGCAAGTGTGTCTTTGGGGTGACATTTGGAAAATTTTTAGGATTTATTGTATCTTGATGTGGTATCAAAGTAAATCCTAATAATAAGATTTATTTCCCAAATTGTTGATAAATTCCAAATCTTTTTCAAGATTTTGTATAAGGATGTGAAATTTTAATGGGACAATGAATGCCAAGTAGCATTTTATGCTTTAAAGTCCTACATTCCATATCCTCCAATTCTTGTTCCTCCTAATCCTTACAAATTATTGTTGCTTTACATCGTTGCAACTACCCATGACTTAAGAGACATGTTGGCCCAATAGGAAGATCAACATAAAGAAAGATCCATATACTACATTACTAGGACCTTAGTCAGCTATGAGACCCATTACACACACCTAGAGAAGCTATGCCTAGCTATGGTGTTTACATCCCAAAAACTATGACATTACATAATTAGTTACAAAATTATTGTTAATGCAAGGGTTGATCCTTTGTGCTATCTCATGTCAAAACCCCAAATATTAGGGAGAAATATTAAATGGGTTATTAATTTTAGTGAATTTGACCTAGATTTTATCAGCCATAAGTCCATCAAAGGATAATTCATTAAAGACCAATTAGTTGTAGAACCCTTCAAAGCAATTCATCCTATTATTGTAGATGATGAATCTATATTTGTTATATAAGCTAATAAAGTTAATTCTTGGACCCTATATTTTGATGGTGAATGATGCATCAAATGAGAAGGGTAAGAATCATTTTGGTCATACCTCAAAAGCAATTAATTCCCCTATTCTTTAAACTCTAATTTTCTTGCATCAAGTATGAGGATCTTATCCTTGTTTAGATACCAAATCCTAGCCATTCATTTTCCACTCATCATCATCAAATCACAACCATTCATCATTATTTATTTATAAATCTATTTATTTATAAATATCAATATAAATATTATATATATATATATATATATATATATATATATATATATATATATATATATATATATATATTTATGAATAAATATGAGCCTTCCATAAAAAATCCATCTTAGTATGCCATGTGGCAATCCTTGCCACTCGTTAATCACAATTCATGTCACTTATTAAGTTGCAATATCAGTTGCTCATCATGTTTTAATCTTGACCGCTTATTGCCATCATAAAAATCCTAATATGAATTAAGGTAAATATAAAATATTATTCACTTTTCATGAATAAGGGTCGAACAATTTTTGGGAGATCACAAAAAGTTATCGAGAGGCTAACACATTTGCAATATATTTTTGCATGAGAGTCTTCTGAAGTTGCTATGATCCAACCCTCAGACACTGTTGAGCATCTACACAATCACATTTCGAGCTCCTAACCTCATAGATCACAGATCAGGTATTTTGACAAGGTAATTGTTATTATTATTTGATCTATGTTTTCTTGTATTCTATTTATATTTCACAAGCATTCAATTAGGGTTAGTAGATTTACATGTTATACTAAAGAGGGCCTCACATAGTGGAGCCCTCACATGTGCTACTGATCTTCTTGTATGTTTATTTATATGCATGTGCAGGAAACACTTTATTGATAGTTGTTGCAGTTGGAGTGGCTCATAAAGGATATTCAATAAACCCACTCAACACTTGTTTGTAGCAACGAAGACAATAAAACCCATTGTTATCTAAATATACAAAAAATAATTTCACTCTTTTATGCATTGTATTTCTGAAATAGCAAGCAGGAAAAATTGATTTGTGATTTATTAAATCACTATTTTAATAAGAAAAGAAGTCAAATTTCAATATTAAAAGCATTTCTATTTATTGCATATCATTTTTGGCTTGTCTATTTCTTATGTTATTATGGGTGTGTTTTCACTATTTCACAAAATAACAATCACATTGGGACCCCAAAGGGTTCTTTATTTTGATCTGCCTTGTTAAATTTTGATTTACTAATCTGTGTTTTTATTGGTTGCAGGTTCTAGAGTTATATTACACAAAGTTCGTAGATTTAACATTAGGATTTTTGGATCTTTTTAGGGTTCATTTTGTGCTTACGTAGACATTGTACTACATTTGGGGGACCTATGTAAATGCCTCAGGGCATCTAGTAAGTAGATCAGATGGCCTCACCATGTCTGTGAACCATATAAAATGCTCGATCATGCCCAAAGAGTCAAAGGAAGAGAGAGAAAGGCTTTCGGGTAAGCTGATTTCAACATTTTGATTCTATTTTTTTTCTTTTTAAAAGAAATATCTATTTTTCTTTTTTTTTTTAAGTAGTAAATTAGGTATTTCATAGGCATTCTAGGATTTTACTTGCATTCTATAAGAAAATTTTAGGATTTTACTTGCATTTTTGTAAGAAAATTTTAGGATTTTACTTGCATTTCTGTAAGAAAAAAGTTTTACTTCCATTTATGTAAGAGAATTTTAGGATTTTAATTGCCTTTTGTAAGAAAAATTTAGGATATTATTTGCATTTTGTGAAGAAAATTTTAAGGTTTTACTTGCATTATGTAAGAAAAATTTATGGTTTTACTTGCATTCTATAAGAAAATATTAGGGTTTTATTTGCACTCTATAGGCATAAATCAAAATAAAAACTGCATTTTTAGAATGTTGCTTTATCAATTTAGATTGTTAAAGTCATATTGCATTCAATAATATATCTGCAAAAAAATCATATTAACTGCATTTAGAAAAAAATCTGCACTTTAAAATACATTTTAGATTGCATATTAATTGCATTCAGTAATATATTTGCAAAAATAAAAAAATCATATTAACTACATTTAGAAAATAAATTTGCACTTAAAATACATTTTAGATTGCATATTAATTGCATTTAGTAATACATCTGCATTTAAAAAAAAAATCATGATAACTGCATTTAGGTGATAAAATTACATTTTAGATAGCATTTTAGGGATCTATTTTGGGCTGTTATATTGCTTTTGTGTGTTTGATTATTGCATCTGTAGGTAAGAAATCTGAAGTGCATCTTAGAATAATTTTACATTTTGCTTTTAAAATCAAAGAATCACATATGTGCACGTCTCATACACATTGGTAAGGTTGGATTTCATCACCAACCCCCAATTGAGACTGGTGATGTTGGAATTCACCTCCTTCCATTGACTCACCCCCTAGAAACCATAGTAGTCCTAAGTGAGTGGCTTTCTAGATTTTATTATTGAAAAGTCCCCTACTTTTGGGTGCACCTAGAGTAGGAAGGATTAGCAAGCCCTTTTACCATGAGGCTCAATAATAAGTGGAATGTTGCTATCATTTTTGTTCGAGCATGCCTAAGTGTGAAGCACAAGCCCAACTGGGCAAGTAGTAGGACTCAAATAGCTTGACTTCTCAGGGGTAATTTTGATTCCTTAGGTTTACCTTGAGCCAATCATCCCCTAGGAAGACATTTTTAGTCGTTCATGATTCACCATTTGTCAGAAGGGTGGGTTCAAATACACCTTCTTAGTTGAATTCCATCATTCACCTTGCATAGTTTTTATAGGCTTAGGAGTTTCAACATCAAAACACACAAAACACACACAAAAATGAGAAATTTTGAAAAGATATCAAAAACATTTTATTTGCTTGAGTGATTTGTGTGTTGTTTTTTTTGCACCACAATTCTCACACATGTTCCTACACCTTTGTTACTCCAGCTTGCTTTTTAGCTTATGGTATTGACCAAAAATCAAGCTAGAGCTATGAGTCAGCCAACCACTTTTCTCTATGGAGTCCTCCACTTTTTCCCCAGCTACTTTTGTGGCTAACCATATTTTGACTTATTTTTTGGACCTTATCATCTAGCATCCACTTTGGATGTAGATGTGATGCATAGGATAATCCACACCTCCATCCCCAAAATCGAACCATCCACACCATCCGACCATCACATCGCTTATATAGATTTTGATGCTATCAAAGCCTATTTGAGACCAACCAGTCATATTCTACAACCCGTTACCATTCACCCCAATTTGTTCCTATATTTTAGCAATAACCCTCACACTCATACCAAGTTATCACCAACCCTCTCTGTGAGGCCACATCTACACCTCCACATCAAACTCTTCCATCATCATTTAGCCAATACAATTCCCTCATATCCAACTATACCACCATTCATTCCAAACCACTCTATGAAGCATAAGCTAATTTTGCTTTGCAGATACCATCAACCATTCCATTCACATCATCTGGGTTTATTGATTCAACCTAGCATTACATTCCTCATTCAATTGTGATTCCCTTTGTAACTTATCCTCCACCAACTTCAACCCATGTTGCTAACACTCACAATACATCAACCTCTGCCTCCCATACAATCATTCAACCTACATCCACAGTTGCTATACAATAAGCATGGTAAAACTTAAATCAATTACTTATTGGTAATACCAATTCCAAGGCTTTCTTGCAACAACAATCATCAATGGTAGATTTCAACCATCCACCTATTTCCACCCAAAATATATTTTTCACTCTTAATAATTATTGGGTATCGTGACCACCAATGGTCATTATACCTACATGTACATTCAACCACATCAATACCATCACCATCACCCAAAACACTCAAATTCCCCAAACTCCACCTCCACCTCATCACCATAAACCATTCTACATCAATTCCAACAAAAAATTCAACAACATCACATATCCACTACCATCAATCTACTAGCCAACCAGAACCTAATTTCATCTCAAAAATTCATCACACAACACATAATACCTACTTACACTCACCACGTAAACCAAGGCTTCCAAACACAAGTGGAAGATCCTAAAATCTAGTCTTTGCAAAATTATATTAATAGCTTGAAGATGTATACACCTGGTATGATATACCAGAAACCTACCTTGATATAGCTAGTCAATCACTTGATTCATCCTTCGGTACCATCATCACCATACCCTATTGGCTTTACACTACCAAATTTTGATAACTTTAAATGGGATGAGGACCCTAAAGAGCATATAAGTGCATTCATCCATGCATGTTTCAAGATTCAAGAGAATGATGCCTTAATGCTTTGAATATTTCCTCAGACATTTGGGTGGATGTCTTATAATGGTACAATCACCTACCACACCATAGCATTTATACATTTGGACAACTGACAAACCAATTATTTGAAAGGTTCTCCCTAAATGTAAGAAAGAAATAACATTAAATGACTTATATAATCTACGATAATTTAAAGAAGAGTCATTTTATGACTTTGGAAACTATTGGAGGGTGATAATCACCAAATTTCTATTCATTATACCCATGAAAGAATTAACATGAATGTTCAAAAGGAGTTGTTTAAAACCTATCTCCTTGTTATTACAACTAAAAAAATATAGAACATTCGATGAAGCTCTCACCCAAGCCCAGATCATTGAAGAAATCAAGATTCAAGAGGGTGAGATTAAACCTAAGAAGAAAGAATGGCAAAGTAAGGTCCAAAATAAAGGAAACTATAATGGCCAATTAAAATTTGGGTAAGTTAATCAGGTGGTCTTGAGTCAACCAATAATGCAAACTCAAAAAACTCAAGTCCATCTTCACAACAGCTGCAACAAATGATGTATCAAGTAGTTCCACCCTCACAACAATTCCAAAATCAAATGCCAGCTATAGATAAAAATCAACACCGATAGTCCATTTGAAAAACTCACAATTATATGCCATTACCTGAATCATATACCTCCATATTTAAGAAGTTGTATGATACCCACATAATTACCTTACCAAAATTTAGACCATAAGATCCAACTAAATATGGCAAGGGCTAGAAGGAGAATTTTTTTTGTCCTTTCATTAACAGAAGAGCCATGGCATTAACAATTGCTTTTCATTTAAGGACGTTTTACAAGACCTGGTAGACCTGGGGGCCATTAAGTTGGATAACCCCTTGGTATAACAAAACCAAAATCTTGGTATTTACTAGACACCACTTCCTCATCATGAGGAAACACAAGCAATGGGGGAATAAAATGCCATAACTCCCCTAACCAAGTTAACCATGTATAATAATACCAATTTTTTATGGGTGCTATTCATGTAGTGATCTAATGAAAAGCATAAATCATCCACAACTATCCCAAGCAATGAAATATCCTATAGCACCACCAATAATTGTGCATCAACAACCAAGTTTCACTTGTGGAGGGGGAAAACTACCCTACCACGTACAATTCCTAAAAGGTTGGATCTGCAAGAGAGAAGCCTTATGGGGTGAACCATGAGGATATGTTGTTCTCTACGCTCGATTATAGGGAGAAGGTTTCACCAAGAATGGTTTTAGAACTCGCTCCAAGTCCTTAGGATATTTAGGAATGTTTGATGTATTCAGTTTCAAGAAATCACCTAAATTTAGTCTTTCTAGATCTATGTTATGAGAGATAAAGGACAATGCAAAAATATAGAATGCATGAATACAAGAGCTAACCTAGGATGATTCTTTCTTTTAATCCTTACTAACCTAGAGTTTTATCCAAAAAATATTCAAATCAAGGGCACAAGACTAATGCACAATAATTAACCCTAGATGCACACTATATGCTCTTTCTTTTTAGATGCCTAAAACCCAATATAATTTTCATATCAATAACCTATAGATTAATTAGACTACTTATCTTAACTAGTGATTAATCCAAGCCTTTGCTACCTCTTGTCCAATGATATTAATAATACCTAATACTGCAAGATAGCTTAGAAACACTTTAAAAAATATGATCAACATTAGGGGGCCTACTTAAGCCATTATACAATATTGCTTGGAAGCACAACAATCAAGCCCCCTAGGTCCTTTAGATGACCTTTGAAAATATAAGTCAAAATTAACCTTTGGATATTTAATCCTAAAATGGAAATGTAGTAGAGTAGAAACAAAAAACAAAACATGCCAATATGATCTAGATGTAGTTTATGACCTTATCATGCAATTATTTTTAGTAAGTTGCCCCTAGTTTGTTTTTAGGTGAAATCGCTTCTTGAAAAGAGCGGGCTTGATAATGCAATAAGAAAAGTCACGCCCATCAGGGCCTGGTGCAATTTCGCTCATGCATGCATAAGACCCTAATTTTAGGTCTGTGAATTTGCACCTCGATAATAATAGGTGTGATTTCACTTATAATGCAAGAAAATAAAAATAAATGCAAAATGAAGTGCAAAAATATAAAACTTAAAATAAGAAACCTGTTGGATGATGCAGAAGTAGACAGAAAAGGCAAGATCTTCATGTAGTTAATCTCTCCTTTAGTACTACGACACGGATCCACCAGATCAAACAACAATCATATCAATGCAATAGAAGACCAAATCCAAAATTCACACTTTGGGGTTAGCTTGCAGAAGAGAAAGGAAGCAAATAGAAAATAACTTGCGAGCGTGTTAGAATAACCAAGCATATCTTAGAAATCATAAGTGCATGAGATAGATCATGTATGTGTGTGTCTAAAATGTGAGATCATCCCTCATTTTATAGGTGATATTGAAGGTAAAAAGAGTGGAAAAACCTCAGGAAAGCCGATGCCAAACACACTAAAGAGAAAAATTAGGGTTTCTAAGGAAGAAACCCTAAAAATGTGAAATTGTACCCCATATCGATGGGCTATGGTTTCACTTTTGTGAACTTGTGCCCCATATTGACCAAGAGGGATTTCATTTGGAAGGGAAAAAGGTAGGACAAGGGGAAATAATATCATCCCTTGCCTTAGGCAAGGGTTAGGGACCTCTTAGAGGGCTCTAGGAAGATTGCCCACTAAAAGTGGGTTACTTTTTCATGTCTATATTTTGCCCCCTCTTTGATACATTTATGGTCTAATAAATATGTTAAATAAAGGATGTATACACACACTCAAGGAAAACAACAAGAAAAAATTGGGTGGCTAGTTTAGAAGAAAGGAATGATGCAAAAACAGTGTCATTCTGGACACTTTCTATTTTTACATGCAACTCAAGGAATTAAGGAATTTAATACCTCTATAGACTAGGGTGCCCCTTCAAGTTTTATGAGGAATATATTCCTCGTAAAAACTCGAAAGGGTTGATGCAGAAGAAGAAAGAGAGAAAAAGAAACAAAAATCGAGAAAAATAAGGGTAACATCTAGGGTTTAAAAGGTGAAAAAGGGTAAAAACCTATTTCATTTTCATTGCGTGATGAAGGAGAAAGAGCTCTAGGAAGAAAAATACAATGGTTCTACCAGTGCACCAATCTATGATCGTGAAGGGAAAGGTTGGCACAGAGGTGGACCGAGCATAGGTAGACCCTAGAATCATTTCTTTGCATGTAATTTTCTTCAGCATGTTGTGCATTTAGGGTAGTTTTAGATTTTTTAGAAATTTTTACGTCGTATTCGATGGTGTATTTTACACCTAATCAGGGTATGATTTCATGGCTCGACCATTATTTCACCTCAAGATGGCTCGACCATTATTTCACCTCAAAATGGCTCGACCATTATTTCACCTCAAGAAATATGCGATAAAATCATGCACGAAGAAATTTGAGTGCGATTTTGCAAAATCGTGCCTAAAAAAAAAAGGAGCACGATTTCACCTAAAAAAAAGCAAAACAAAGGGGAAAAGAAAGAAAAATAAAAAGAGGAAAGAGGAAAGAGATGCAAGCAACATACGAAGTGCAAATTTTAGGTGTAGTCATCTAATGCTTAAATCAAACATTTTAATTTATTTTATTTTATTTAATGAAACTAAGGAATTTTTTATTTATTTTTGTGGATGCATCTAGGTATACTTGAGAGCCGAAAGTGGTGGGAAAATGCACTGGATACTGAGCTGGTTGCACTAGGGCTAGTGGAGATGACTTGGGCTAGACCACCTTACGAGGATGCCTCACATTGAGATAAATAAGGCTATTCTAACAGCCCTAGCAGAGAGGTGGTACTTTGAGTCATCCACCTTTCGATTACCCATAGGGGAGCTCATCATCACACTGGAGGACATGTGGTATATTTGTGCATTCCTATTAGGGGAACACATGTTTATAGAGCATGAGGGCAAGCAACCACTTTGTAGTGATTTTTGATAGGCTAGATCCACTAGGTGTGAGAGAGCACCATTTTTTTGGTGGGTCGATATGGGGTGGACCCTCTGAATACCATGCTCTATAGGTTTGTGGCTGGGATTTTGATGTGCATACTAGTAGATGACATATTCCATGGGCCATGGTAGGAGTAGTGGTAGAAATGTGACACCAAGGAGTTAGGTTTGCATGGAGCCTATATGTGTTGGCACGCTTGTACAAGATATTGTACAATGTCGTGTATAAGCGACATACAAATTTAGTCTACATGATGTTGCTCCAAGTGTGGTGCTAGGAGCACATAGTTATTTTACGACCAGATGCATTTCTAGACCCACTACCTAGTCCAAAGTATCCAACATAATATAGGTGGTCGAGATCCCTGGAGAGGTTTACGAGGGCCTATGTAGAGAACCTACCATTAGCTAGGTGGGTGATCAATGAGCTTTAGGATATGAAGTTCATCTAGCAGCCATGGTGCCTTCACCCGAGGTGGGATGAGGATAGGGTGGAGCTAGCCATGGTGAGGAGGATCAGGTGGCTAACATTGTAGAAGGGGGATCCGAAGGTCTACATATTTTATAGAGTCTTATGGTAATTCGGTATTTTACAAGAAGTCTCGAACTTGGTACCGAAGGGTGACTTGGGATCTAGCAGGGGTCAAAGGTGAACTAGATCTCATCAGGTAGGTCAAGGAGGATTTGAATGATCCTCCCTATGTTAAAATAATTGTGGATGATGCATAAGTGGCCTTTGAATACCGAAAATGGTATAGAGGATTCATGCCCTAGAGGATCTCCTCACTAGTTTCGATATGGAGGTGCCAGGTCATGGGATTGGAAATGTAGTGAGATTTTCAAGAGGTTACTCATCAGGATATACAAAGGTTACAATAGTATCCTAAAGCCTAGAGACAAAGGTAGTTATGTTCTTGGGTTATGGTGGTGGTAGAGGCCATCCAGGCTATAGGGGTCAAAGAGGGAGGGGCAAGAGATACCCACATGGAGGCTGGGAGGCTACAAGACAGAGACCTAGGAGAAGTCTTGATATTTATAGTGGTAGTTGGCCATGGGGAGATAGAGGAGTTACAAGCATAGGTAGCTACTCTGCAGAGTCAGATGGCCTAGATCCAAGAAGATAGGGCCAATAATCTAGAGGGACTACATAGCTCACTAAGTGTCATAGAGGTTAAAAGGAATGCAACTCGGGTGGAGGTTGATTGACTCTGAGGGGAGGTGATCCCTCTAGATGGAGAGTGCTAGAAGACTAGGGTGGATGGGATGGTTGTCATTGGGAGTAGCCAAGAATGCAATGGGACACAACTGCTATAGGAAAAGCTATGGATGGTAGGAGAGAAGCTAGAGGTAGTCATTCAATGGGCTACATTCTTTGAGATAGTGTATTGTGCAACTGTTCCACCAGACCAGAGGATGTCACTTCCTCCATCCCTATAGTCAATGAGCAGATCACGATCTTGATCACAAATAGCAACAATATCACAAAACTCCATGTAGTAGTCTAGTTTGGCTCCACATCAGGGTAGGCTAGAGGGAGTAGGCTCATATAGCTAGGGCTAGGAACTAGGATCGGGATGATGCACCAATTTTTAATTGTGGTGTGCATCCCTAGGTTGAGTGTACCAAGTCTAGATTGTGGTACACCAACAAAACACTAGGATGATGTATCTCTTTATCTTGAGTAATACATAGCTGCTCCTTTTATCTTATTTTATGTGTAATGTGTGATGATTTAATGTTTTAAGTTTTTTTTATGTTGTGAGTTTATATATTGTATGTTTTATGTTTTTATGTTATGCAAACTACATGAAATGGATGGATGGAAAAGGAAGAATAAGAAATAATAAGGAGAAGAATGAAGAAGAAGATGAAATAAGAAATAAAAATAAGGGAGAAGAATAAAAGGAAGAATAAGAAGATCCAAAGGTCAACCAACTGAGACATAGAAGGATGGGTGATCCGTAGTACAAAACTAGTGTAGGTTGCAAGGAACCAGTGTAGTTAGATACTATATATCATACCAAAAAATAAGGGCTAAGCCCGCTATAGGCATAGCACTTGCAATAGTGTAGAAGTGTATGGAGTCTAACCCACTATGGGTGGTTGCTCCCTTATTGACTATTGTGAGGTGATTACCCACTAGGATGTATGTCGAGGTCTATTAATACCGACCAAGGAGTGTATCCTGTAATGGGGTGTTGAACCTGCTGAGTCAACAGAGAGTATGACCCAATAGAATATCAAATGTAATACCCACTAGGATGTACAAGTATCCCATGTGGGGTGTAATATGTTGATGAACTGTGCAAGTGCTATCCTAGATAGGGGTTTTTGATGAGATGAAGACATTGTGAGGGTGTGTGTAATTGTGGCAAAAATATTGCTTTCCTTTTGAGGTCAAGAAGAGGAGAAGAAGCAAAACATAAAATAATAAGTAGAAAGGTGGGGATCATGCTAGGCATCAAAGTCCTAGTGAAAGTGCAATGCATGTGAGCTACAACCTAACTAGGTATCATCACATGCCATTGTCATAAAATTCCCAAAAATCTATATGTGCAGGCAGTCATGAATAGTCAATCATGCAATTTTATGACATGCAAACATGCAAGTTATTTTAGATGTCAGGAAAACATGCAAGGATGACAAGCAACAATGCAATATGAGCAAGCAAGTGGATGCAATGGAAATGCAAATGCAGCTAAATGATGGTTTTTTTTGTTATATGTTTTTTTAAAACATGATTATACTCAATGCAAAATATAAAAGCACCATTCATTTTATTATAATGAATAAGCGTGCCATGTTCTATTGCACCAAATTTTTCCCCAAATAATATGTCCTTGCAATAATGAAAATCATGGAGGAGTTCCTCGAGGGCCCTTCTTTTGAGAGCCATGGCACAATAATCATTACATTTATGAATAACACCATTCTTTTTAACATAAGAAACACCATATAACAACTCATCATCTTATTTTAAAGTAGCAGGTTTATTTTTAGAACAAACAGAACCAATCATGTTACAAAACATCAATTTTGGAGGAGAAGTAGAACTTTTATCTTTATTTTTATCTTTTGTTATCTTTTGATAATTCATATATTCTGCATAGGTTATAATATGGTCATCATCCTCAAATGGTAAAGGTTGATTTTTATTAGGTATAAAACCTATGCCACATATCCTAGGCCAAATATCAACATCCAAGGGCTCTTGAATGCCTTTTTTTATGGCCCCAAATATTTATCTACATATCCCATACTAGATAGGATATATTTAGGAAGAGGATAATCATTAGTGATATAACATTGAGCAAAAGAGTGCTCACTAGGATAGGGATTGCTACCATGAATATTTTATTCAAAGGTAGTTCCTTCAAAGATAAAGGTACACGTGCCAATGTGTACAACATCACCTTTCTTATGAGGGCAAGCCCATGGTTCTTGGTGATGGTGGTATCTTAGCTAGATCCAAAAGAGGCTCTTGGAGGAACTACCTCCCAATGTTGGTGGTTGTAGTAGTGATACTAGACATTTGGTTTTTTATATTATCAAAATGCAATGATTGGGATGTAGGGTTATCATGATTAAGCAAAGGAGATCTAATGGGAGGAGAATGAGAAGCATCTTCTTTTTCAAGATGAGCTTCTCGCTCTATACATTCCAATAGTTTTTCCTTATTAGATTTCATGAAACCCCAAATATGATCAAATGATGAGAAGACAAACCCTCCATTGGGTCCTTCATAAGGATCAAAATTTGTATCAGTTTTCATATCCACATAATTTTTCTCTTTTGGACCTATATTAGGGTCTTCCCTATCAATCTAATCATCTTCGAGAGGAACATAATCAAATTCTAATTGTCTCCTCTAAATTCTAAGGAAAGGAGCCATTAGAAGTAGTGAAAAATATATAGGGGAAAACACTAACACACAAACCTTAATTTAAATATTTTCAAACAAAATTAATGATCTTGCTTTAAATTTTTCAAAAAAAGGTGTTCACGTTGGGTTCACCAAAGATGTAGAGGAGGAAAATTCCCTATCGCATATAATTTCCAAAAGTCTAGATCCATAAGAGAGAAGCCTTATGGGGTGAAATATAGGGTATGTTGTTCTCTACACTCAGTGATAAGAGTAAGGGTTCACCAAGAATAGCTTTAAGACTCGCTCCAAGTCCTTAGGATATTCAGGAATGTTTGATATATTTAGTTTCAAGCAATCACCTAATTTTGACCTTTCTAGATCCATGCTATGAGAGATAAAGGACAATGTACAAATATAGAATGCAAGAATACAAGAGCTAACCTAGGATGATTCTTTCTTTGAATTCTTACTAACCTAGGGTTTTATCTAGAAAACCTTCAAAGCAAGGGCACAAGACTAATGCACAATATTTAACCCTAGATGCACACTATATGCTCTTTATTTTTAGATGCCTAAAAACCCAATATAAAGATCAGATCAACAACCTATAGATTAATTAGACCACTTATATTAATCGGTGGTTGATCCAAGCCTTTGCTACATCTTGTCCAATGATATCAATAATACATGATCCTGCAAGATAGATTAGAAACACTTTGAAAAATATGATCAAAATTAGGGGGCTTGCTTAGGCCGATGTACAATAATGCTTGGAGGCACAACAGTCAAGCCCCCTAGTTCCTTTAGATGACCTTTGAAAATATGTGGAAATTGACCTTTCGATATTTAATTATAAAAGGGAAATGTAGCAGAGTAGAAACAAAAAATATAGTATGCCAATATGATCTAGATGCAGTTTAAGACCTTATCATGCAATTATTTTTAGTAGGTTACCCCCAATTTATTTCTAGGTGAAATCATACCTTGCAAAGAGCGAGCGCGATGACACAATAAGCAAAGTTGAACCTTGTCGGGACCTGGTGCAATTTTTCTCCTACATGCAACAGATCCTAATTTTGGGTTTG
The DNA here is from genome assembly GCA_028583015.1 of Wollemia nobilis. NCBI lineage: Eukaryota > Viridiplantae > Streptophyta > Pinopsida > Araucariales > Araucariaceae > Wollemia > Wollemia nobilis. The sequence goes on along the minus strand of JAQPPZ010000689.1, from coordinate 3,290,524 downwards.
TGAAGTAATGCCTTGATAATATCAAGTACAATTTCTCTTATGATGCCAAAAAAATAAAAATAAATACAAAATAAATTGGAAAAATGTAAAACTTAAAATAAGAAACCTGATGGATGATATAGAAGCAGAAATAAAGGGCAAGATCTCTAGGTAGTTAATATCTCCTCTTGGACTATGACATGAATCCACCAAATCAAACAAAAATAATATCAATGTAGCAGAAGACCAAATCTAAAATTTGCACTTCGAGGTTAGCTTACAAAAGAGAAAGGAAACAAATATAAAATAACTTGCGAGCATGTTAGAATAACCAAGCGTGTCTTAGAAATCATAAGAGTGTGAGATCGATTGTGTATGTGTGTGTCTAAAATGTGAGATCATCCCTCATTTTATAGGTGATATTGAAGGTAAAAAGAGTGGGAAAAACTTAGGAAAGTTGATGCCAAACACGCTAAAGAGAAAAATTAGGGTTTCTAAGGAAGAATCCCTAAAAATATAAAATTGTATCCCATCTCGGTGAACTACAATTTTTCTTTCATGAACTCACGTCCCATATTGACTAGGCATGATTTTTCTTAAAAGGGATAAAAAAGTAGGGCAAGGGGAAAGAGGCTCATCCCTTGCCTTAGGTAGGGGTTAGGGACCTCTTAGACGGCTCTAGGAATATTTCCCACTAAAAGTGGGTCAATTTTTTGTGTCTGCACCACTAATCCACCTCAACTCATTCATCTTCCAAGTCATCCACCTCAACCCATTCATCTTCCAAGTCATCCACCAAGACCAATCATTACCTTAAGTAGTCGACTAACAAATAGTCTAAAGATGGCTTCAACCAAATTATCAATATATGAGCTTATACAACAATATCCTCCACATTGTGAGGTATTTATGGAGATATTGAAATCCATAAAAATATAAACTCAATACTTTAAAGCCTTTAACAATTTTATTGGAAATATCCAAATATGTATGGAGCCTTTGATTGTATTTTATGACTTTGAAATCAAGTTAGTGTTATCAAAATAATTGGATCCTTCATTTCATATCATAACTCAGGTTGATTGAAAGCCTTTTAATCGAGTACTAATTTACACTGGCTCATCAATCAACATTATCACCACTTTAGCATTCCACCATCCCAACCTTCTATCTTCCCATAACACCAAATACACCTTCACATTGTGGGCATTTAACAATGCTTTATGCTCTATAGTTGGCATTGTTGTTTTACTCATACAAGTGGGGGTAAAATATTACATACCATGTTTCATATCCTTGAGGAGACCATGGACTATAACGTAATCCTTTGGCACCCCTAGATCAAGGAGATGAAATGTGTTCCCTCAATGTTACATCAATGTTTGAAGTACATACATGAGGGACAAATTCACTATATACTTGTAGATATTGAACCATTCAAATACTACAACTTCATTTCCAACCCATATGAGCCTTCACTTCCATCCACCCATTTGTCCTTAATTCCATCAACCACACCACCCACCACATAGTCTAATAGTTCATCTAAAGCACCCATTCTAGAAGAAATCCCCATCACCAAACCATATCAAACCTCTACTTCAACATCTCATCACACTATACCTTCATCACAACCATCACCATGTATATGTGGTCAAATTCAATCATCACCTCCCATATCCACAAAAGAGGGACATCATTCCACATCATCTGAAACACTCACTCATCCATCATCATCCACACAACCAAATTTACAAGCACCAATCACCATCCCACCCATGCCTAAATCCCCAGTCATTCATCAAAATCCTTAGTCAAGTCCCTCTCCATCTCAATCAACCAACATCTCACAAGTTGATTTGATAGATCATGAGATGTCATTCCAACATACATATTTTCCTCCATTTGAGCCATAGGTCCCCCCTGAGTCCCACACTTCCATATCCAATCCATCCACATCATCACCCACATAAGTTGTAGTTTACCTCACTAGTCCTAGTATAGGCGAGTATGTGGTTCAAGATATTGCAATTACACTGCTCAACATTGAAACTATTAGGAATTAAAATCACCCACACAACCCACCTCTATCTATAGGAGTGGTTTACAACATGGGTTCATTACCAAATAGAGTCAATTTCATATATGGGGGGTCAATTCATTATTTGATCCACTTCCACCAAATGAACCTAGGTAGCCATTCTATGCCAACATTGAGCACATATCCAACCCTGATTTGCCATCATGATATTTTCATCAAGTTAATTGGTAATGATATGGGCTAGGATAACATGAACAGGGCATGCATGATATCATTGAACCTCAGTATCAAGAAACACATGATTTTTTTGGCCTGGGATATAGTCCACAACCTTCTACTTCCTCTTTTGAATGAGTTGACTCACTATAGATTTTGAAAGGGATAGTGAAGAAAAATAGGATAATGATAACAATGATTCCAAAGCTTTAGATGAATATGATGTCATGTCGATAGCTTCAGATAATCCAAAGAAGAATCAGTTCCAGTCACATCATTCACTGAACAAGATGAATACTATCTCAAGATGTTCCCCATCCATCAACCCATATTCTATTTTATTCTCCCAAGGGAGCGAGCTAAGCCAACTGGTGAGCCTCCACCACCACCTCATCCATATCAATAAAAACATGATGTAAAATATGTATACAAAAAAAACACAAAGTACTATTCATCAATACTTCATTCCATACATCCATTTTACACAATCACATTCATGTTATTTTAGTACATTTCATCCACCATACTAGTGGTCATTTTATTACTTTGGATAATTGTTAATATAATAAGTCTTGTTTCCTTAATTAAGGGTACCTTCAATTTAACATCCATACCATTTCACCATTTCATAAGTCATATCACAATTTGCAATAACATCTCATCACCCCTAGGAGTTTTTGGTCACTCAGCCACTCCTAAGCAACCTCCATTGCATGTCAAGTTTTCTCTAATACCAAAGCATATTTTCACTAAGAATATCTTGAGTTTTTGGAGTTGACTCTAACATTCTTGAACCAAACATGTATAAAAATTATTAATAATATCTTGTGTCAGAGAGGGATGACACCATGATTGGGTTGAACCTTGAAGCAAAAATTTCTTCTTGTTTGTCCCATTATGCACATACTCCAAAAAAGTGGTTTTCATCACTTACAATAATTCCAAATAAAAGAATGAGTAGTAAAGATAGTTTAAAATTCTCATTACACCTTGATTGAGAATCCGATTCCCAAAAACTTTAACTCTTTTACACACCACAAGATAGGTCCCCAAGTAGTAATGATAGGATTACACTTCCATCTAGATGGTTATGTAGTATTATTCTCCAAATTTTAGAGATCATACCATTGGACTATGGATCTAATATCCACTGGGGCTATAGATGCTTGAATGATAGTGGAGTATGCTCATGCGTGGTGACACGTCTCTCTTGAAGAGACTTTTGACCACACATAAGGATAATCTAGCTTCCTGGTCTTCTCTATGAAGGGTTTTATCTCACCTTACTTAAGATGGGTAAATGAATTCACTTGCATATACATTGTTTCTTTATTGGCTTGAGTCATTACCATGATCATGATTGGTAAATGAATATCCATTTCACACATATTTTAGTCTCTAAGAAATTTGATAGAGCTTCAAGACATGATTTTATTCAAAATAACCAGGATGTCTGAGTTTTTGCAAACCAATTCTAGATCTATTATCCATATATTAAAACAACATCCATACCATAAAAAAATTACTACATGAGTCTTCCACTTCATATCTCACCATTAGATGTTGGTGTCCCTGATTAAGCAACAAAGATAAATTTGGTCAAGCAAGAGTCTAAAAACTTTTATGAATGATCATTAGAACATGATACCATTCATTTATTTGCATACATCAAATAATCATCAAGTAACTTGGGGGTGCTTAAGGTATCACACCTTCCCCAATAGTCACATCAAGTAAAAAAATACTTGGGGATGTTCAAGGTATCATACCTTCCCCAATTAAACAATCAATCCACTTGGGGATGTTCAATGTATCACACCTTCCCCAATAAAATAATCAATCAACTAGGGGTGCTTAAGGTATCACACCTTCCCTATCAGTCCAACAAATAGCTCAATAAATACATCAAATTCTAGGTTCAAAAGGTTGTGTTATTTTATCAAAGGTTGCACCCTTTACCTTGCATTTACATCAATCAACACATCACCTTCTAGGATCAAAAGGTTATGCTCTTTGCCTCACACCCAATCAATCCATCCATCATAAGCCCTATCCTACCAAGGAAAAGATAGCACCATCCAATCAATAGCTCTATTATACTAGGTCAAAAGTAGAATCAATCAATCTATCATCAACCCTATCCTACTAGGGCAAAGGTAGAATCATCCAATCAACAACCCTATTCTACTAGAATAAAAGTAGAATTAATCCATCCATCATAAACCTTATTCTTCTTATAATTCAAAAGGTAGCATCATCCAATCAATAGCCCTATTTTACTAGGGCAAAAGCAAAATCAAACAATGCATCATCATCCCTATCCTACCAGGGCAAAGGTAGAATCATCCAATCAATAGCCCTATTTCACTTTGCAAGAATGAAATACACTTACCCCATCTCATTCCACAAAACCCCTCAAATAAACACCATGTATTCAAATCATCATCTCACATCATCATCATCTCAAGTGAACCTTATATCTAGTAATTTATCTTAGTCATCTAGCGATTGCATCGATTGGTCATCCATGCAATCTGGTAGGATGAGCATCTCACCATATAGAAACTTGTTCAAAAATCATCAAATCAACACACTATTGTATCCAATATCATCATCTCACATCGTCATAATCTCAAGTGAACCTCGTATCTAGTAATTTACTCTAGTCCCCTAGTGGTTGTAGCGATTGGTTATCCATGCAATTCGGTAGGATGAGCATCTCAACATAAGGATGCTTTCTCAAAATAAAAATCCAATATCATCTTTTTTTAAAACTAAATCAATTGGGTCCTTCATTTCTTGAGTGAGATTGTGTTCTCACTAATTTACCCAAGGTTATCATTGACACCCTCTCTGTGGGGTTACAAATATAGAAAAATATCTACTTCATCATTTTGCATTAAGGAATTTACTTTAGTCACTGTGCAATGATACTGGTTTCTTTACTTCATCATATTTGTATTTTGATGATACCAAAAGGTAAATTTATGACAATATAGAAACACCCCAAACTTGGGGTAGCCAAACTTGACTTTGATTTCTAACATTTGCATACATCATACACATCCATTGCATCATCCACATTCAGTCAATTGGCTCATGGGTTCCATTCTTCACCCATTCACCAATTGAGGGGGTAAGCCAAAACCACAAAATTTTCAAAATATTCTTGTGCATTGAAGTCCATTCCACAAAACTAGGTGTCTCTTGTTTTTGCACCGCATTGCATTTCATACAATGTGATACAAAAAGGGGAATCTATAGACACCAAATACTAGCCATTCATTGTCCACTCATCATCATCAAATCACAACCATTCATCATTAGTTATATATATATAAATATAAATAATTTATATATTTATATTTATATATTCATATATATATATATATATATGAATAAATCTGAGCCATCCATCAAAAATCCATTTTAGCATGCCATGTAAAACTCCTTTCCACTCTTTCACAATCCATGTCACTTATCAAGTTGCAATCTCAACCACTCATCATGTTTTAATCTTGGTTGCTCATTGCCATCATCAAAACCCTAACATGAATGAAGGTAATCATAAAATATTATTCACTTTTCATGAATAAGGTTTGAACATTATTTGGGAGATCACAAAAATTTATCGAGAGGCTAACACATTCGTAAGATATTTTCACATGAGAGCCTTTCGTAGCTATTGTGATCCAACCCTTAGATGTTGTCGAGCATCTACACAATCACATTTTAAGCTCCCAACCTTGCATATCATAGATCAAGTATTCTGACAAGACAACTATTATTATTATTTGATCTATATTTTCCTATATTCTATTTATATTTCATAAGCATTTAGTTAGGGTTAGTAGATTTACATGTTATACTAAAGAGGGCCTCACACAGTGGAGCCCTCACATGTGCTACTAATATTCTTATATGTTTATTTGTGTTCATGTGTAAGAAACACTTTATTGATAGTTGTTGTAGCTGGAGTGGACCATAAAGGATATTTAAGAAGCCCACTCAACACTTTTTTGTAGCAGTGAAGATAATAAAACCCACTATTATCTAAACATACAAAAGAGAATTTCACTCTTTTGTGCATTGTGTTTTTGAAAGAGCAATCAGGCGAATTGATTTGTGATTTATTAAATCACTATTGTAATTAGAAAAGAAGTAAAAGTCCAATATAAAAATCATTTATGTTTATTGCATATCATTTATGGCTTGTCTATTTCTTGTGTTATTTTGGATGTGTTTTCACTATTTCACACCTTGGACTTTGAGCAAATTTATCCTTGAATGTTAGGACCCTCTCCATATTTGGAGACTCAACTTATGGTCAATCAAGTAAATGGTATTTACCAAACCAAGGATGGGAAACTCAAATATTATAAATATATTTCTAAAAATCTTATGGATACCTTTGACAAATTGACCATCGAACCTATCCCATGATCTAGAAATCACCATGCTAACACCATGTATGTTGTTGCATCTCTTATTTCCCTATAACTGGATGAAGAGTGAGCCACTCTTATTATTTAACAAATTAGAGATCCTACAACTATGGAATCTAGTCAATCACCTTTAGAGCTCTTTGTTTTAGAAGCATCTCCCCCTTCTGGTCCTTGGTATAAGAATATTTTCACCTTTCTTAAGGATGGCAATTTGCCTAAATTCTTAAATCACAATGAAGTAAAGATCTATGATGTCATATTACTTATTTTGTTATCCTTGGCAACATCTTGTATCGACAATATTTTGATGACATGATCCTTAGGTGTCTTTATTATAATGAGGTCAAACTAGTTTTTCAAGAGGCCTATGAAATTTTTTTGATGACCATTTTAGCAGAATTGAATTAGTTACGTTATTACTAGTTCTTCATGGAAAAATACTCTTGTGACTATGTTGGAAGGTGTGATAAGTATCAATGCCATGATAACCTCATTTACACCCCATATCAATACCTTTAATCCATAATATATCCTTGGTATTTTTCCACATGGGACCTCAATATCATTGAAAAGATCAATTCTACCTCCTCTTATGATCATAAATTTCTCATCTCAGCTTAAAATATTTCACCAAATGGGTAGAAACCATGTCTCTATCCCCGACCACTAGAGTTCAAGTCTCTAAATGTATCCTCAATCAAATCCTATGTTGTTATGGCACCCATCTATCATCATATCAAATAATGGATCACCCTTAAAAAATAAGGATATTTATAAAATCTATGCCAAGTATAAGATCCAACACAACTGGTATATGCCTTACTAAATATAATAGCCAAGCTAAAGCATCCAATAAAACTTTGATCAAAACCCCTAAGAATATTGTTAACAAAACTAATTGATATTGACACCTTCAACTGTATCCCACCTTATGGGCCTATCATACCAATGTTTGAACATCTGCTAGTGCAACACCTTATGTTTTGGTTTATGAAGCTATAGTAGTCTTTCCAGTTGAGCTTAAGGTACCCTTATTTCAAATCTTATTACAAGAGTCCTCGATTGAAAATATATATGCCCTACTCACCTTAGCCAATTTTATATTATTAATGAAAAGTGAATCAATGCCTTAGAAAACCTTTGAGACTATAATAATAGGCTTAAGTGTATCTACAACAAAAAGATATGATCCTGCTTGTTTGAAGTGGGTTACCTTGTCCTCAAGAAAAAATAAAGGAATACCAATACCAAACCAAGCTCAAAGGTAAGCTTAAGCCAAATTGGCTAGGTCCATTCATAACAATCTCTAAGTTTAGCTTAGCATATTACTACCTAGCCATTCTTGATAGATGAGAACTTAAAGAACCTATAAATATCCTGCATCTTAGAAATACTATGCCTAAAGGTGTAATGTTTTACTTGATCATACTGCTTACCTACCTTATACCTACATGCATTCCACTTGCGTTAATATATTCTTGTATGCATGTGCTTGTTGATGCCTATTTGCATGACTTATTGTCATCATATCTACTTGACCACACATGCCTAGATTCCTTGATGCATATTGAGTCTAGAGATCTATTGGGATACAATGATGATTCTAGTCAAGAATAGACCACATGCATTGCACTTGTACTAGGTCATTTATGCTATGAGATCTTCCTCACATTAGTCCTTTGGATTACTTGCTTGATCCTAAAACTTCCTCATATTAGTCCTTTGGATTGCTTGCTTGATCCCATGATTGCCTACTTAGATACATTTGCATTTACTTGACTACTTTCCACTGGTTGAGTTAAGATAACCATGATGATGCTATGAGGATTCTATTTAGATTAGCTCATTTATGCATCTCATCTATACTAGGTAGTTGAGCTAGAGACTTCTCTCCTAGTCCTCTACTTGTCAAAATTTATTCTTGATCACCACTTAGTCTCATTTATCCTCATGTCCTTATGGATTTCAAAGAGGATACGCTAGGTCATTCCAACACTTCAAAATTACATAAGGTTTTGTAATGAAAAAGCCTATGCTACTCTACCAAACATAAAGACATCAAAATAGACTTTCTCCAAATACCTCTTTCATCAATAATTTTTCTTGCTTATTATCACTCACGTATACACCATTGAGAGTATGGGAATGCATTGACCAATGACTTATAAGTACATAATGGTCTTTTGAAACTAGCAGACAATGATCAATACAATCACCATCTCTTGTAGGTACTTTAGCCAACTATGATCAAAATACAAGCATTGCACATGGTTCCTCTCAACCCATATTTTATCTTGAAATACTAATTCTAAGAGCCCTCCCCATCACATTCATCTCAAAAACAACCATCTTGCCACATTTATCTACCTCAATTTAAGGATATTTTCCATGATGCAATGATGATCCTACCATTTAGCATTGCACTTCAACTAGGTAACTGATGCTAGTGGATTTCCCTAGTCTCATGACCTTCTAATTTTTTGTAGATTATTATATTCTCTCTCTTCCTATGATCATACCTCTTCTTCCACATCCATATATCATCACCAAAACACCTTGCACATACCTTCTAAAATAAAATATCATATATCCTCAATTTTCATGCCATACCATGCAATAGGGTGGCTATGTTACCTTTCAAAGATGCCTACCAACGTGTCAAACATGATAATCTCTTCATATCTCCTCATTGTAATATGACTAGGTCTTGTTTTGGTTGTATAAAATATAAAAAAGTATGGGCTATGTCCCCATGATGCTAAAACTATATATAATGACTTTAAATGATGTACCCTCCACTCTTGATGATCTATGCATCCATGACAATAGACCTCCTTGTTAGGTTTCCTTAAGAGTCTACATGATGAATACTCGAATAATTTATAGTCTCGATAGCCTAATCACTCATCCTTCATCACTCCCTCTATATCCTACCTACTTTGCATCTTGGAAGGAGTGGGTTTTGTATAAGGGCTCACTCAATAATTGAATGACATACTCACTAATCTATGCATACACAAAGATAGACCTCATCCAGATAACACTTTTCTTCCTTCTTATTTGTGGATATCCACTAGGATGTGATGATGATCATAGTCAAGACTATATCACATGCGTTACACTCACACTAGGTGAATAATGCTAGTGGATCCTCCATAATACTATTTAACTAAGCTCTCTATCAAAAAATATTTATTTTATAATATCAAATACATTTCTTCTTTTAAGGCTTGTTCTATAAATTTCTAATGATTTAATGTTCTAACAACCATTAAGACTCATGTCTCTATAGTTTTCTTCTCTTTATGAACTTTGAGACCTCTCATGATGCCTAGATGGATGTCCAACATTTGTGGTGCATTTACCTTGTACTAGACAAGGGAGCACCAATGTTGAGAACCATATCTATGAAACTCATGAACTTCAACATGACCTCTTATAATCAATCATATCTTATTTTGACTTATCATAAGGTTACATGAAAAATACCACAATAATCCATGATCTTGATAATATAATTTATCTTCTTTCTTCTATTTTCATCATGTAATCTATTTTTTCTATTATTGATTGATCATATTTACCCTCATGTCCTTATGAATCATTAAGCATGGTGAGCTATTCTAACCTACTACTTTGCAAGTACATACAATCCTTGGCATACTTCTTGCACTTGATGTATATTTCCCACACTTCTTGATGGTACATAAGGACATTAGGATAAACTCAGTCGACCATTTCATTGCCATCCTCATTTGTTCTCTAAAAAATCCCCATCCAATATATCATGAGTAGGGATAACTTATCAAATTATCCTATAACCCCAAACTATGGGGTATCTAACTCTCTTGCAAAAGTGCTTATGAACCATATCATTATTGTGTAATTAAATTTTCCATATTATAAAGGTATGCAATTAAATTTGTTGTCTTGTAGGATAAGTTCAAATTATGTAATTGAATTCATAACCTTGTAAGATAAGTTCAAATATTATGATTACATTTTCTAACTTGTAATATAAGTTCAAGTTGTCAGATTAAATTTACTGTCTTGTAAGATAAGTTCAATTTATGTGATTAAACTTGTCGTCTTGTAAGATAAATTCAAATTATGCGATTAAATTTTCTGCCTTGCATGACAAGTTCAAATTTTATGTGATTAAATTAATTTCCTTGTAAGACAAGTTCAATTTATGTGATTAAATTCACTGCATTGTAAGATAAGTTTAAATTATGTAATTAAATTTATCATCTTGTAATGTAATTCAACTTATGTGATTAAATTTATTGCCTTGTAAGATAATTTTAAATTCGTGTGATTAAATTCACCACCTTGTAATATAAGTTTAAATTATGTGATTAAATTCATTACCTTGTAAGATAAGTTCAAATTGTGTGATGAAATTTACTGCATTGTAAGTTAAGTTCAAATTGTGTGATTAAATTCACTACTTTATACATAGATCACATTAGTATATGCTTAAATATGGCACTTTGTATATAGATGGTTTTGCATATCATTTGTGCATATATCATTTTATACAATTATCCTCATATTCACCTTTCTAATCTAACCAACACCTTCTTACCCTAACTACTTCAAGACCGATATCAATCAATCACTTTCACTTCATTGTTTTCCCCACAAATATCTTGATTTCCAGTTAAATTCATTGTTTTTCTCATTTTTTATATACATATTTACTTTGACATTGATTTTGCACTCATTAATTCATAAATTTCCTAAATTAGTCCATTTCAAAATTTATTAATTCAATCAATTTAAGAAAACTTTATATCCACTTAAACTAGGCCCATGAATTCATTACCCATAATTTGTGATTAAAAATATAGCCCTACATAAATAATTAGGTTTATAATTAATATTGATTAATTTATTAAATAATAAAATTTATGATCAATTACTCCATTTATGGGAAGCAATTTTAGTCATCTAACCAATCAATATCACCTTTTTCATATAATCTAGCTCGTATCATCATCATTAGTTAATATATAAATGTTTTACATCCAATTCTATGACATTAATTATAAACTATATTAATCATCCCATCGAATCAAAACAATACCACATCAACATCATAAATATCATTGATCAAAGATAAAATAATAAATGTATCACATCACAACACATCAAATTAACACAAGAAATATATGCAAAATAACTTAAACTTAGTACCCAATGAATCAATAATCATACAAAAAATCATGCATCTACAAACTCAATTACATGGCTTCAAAATTATAGTCTATGGATCCAAAATGGTGGGCTCTATATCACTAAACCTATGTTCTCTATCTATCTTCCTCTTGTAGGTGGTGGTGGTAGTGGAGGTATCTAGACTAACCTAGATACTAATTTAGTTTGGAAGCACGATCATCACCTACTTCTAGTGGGTGATGGATGTCTCTAGTCCTCTAGGAAAACCTAATGATATAGGCCTCTATAATACGCTATGCATCCAAAATTAGTATGTGCATCACCCTGAGCTCACTCTAACTAGTCAATTAGGTATCTAATCATTGCATCATGACTTTGACTAGCTCTAACTACTACTTCTTGATATTGGGCATCATCTCTCTCCATACTAAGATGAGTCACCTCCTCTCTTAGTTTCTCCACCCATGATATCAAAACATCATGATTAGGAATCACACCTACAAGTTATCCTTGTAAGGCATCTCACTCTGTAATCACCTACCCTACCTTTGCCCTCAATACTACCACCTAACTAACCTTGTCTACCTATATGCTATCTCTCTTTTCAAGTTTGCAACCATTGAGCTAGCCATGTTTGAATTGCTATTATATATACCAAGTGGACCTACCACTCCACATCTCTAGTGGTCTTAAGGATAATTAGCTAAGCCTCAAAATCTCTAACCCTCTACAAAAGTATAACTTTCTTAGCTACTTTGGCCTCCTCCTAGGTCCTACTTGGCCCTGACTCTGATCCTACCCCTACCTTAGGTGAAACCACCCTAAGTGGTATAATCTCTAGTTTCCTCTATAATGATAAGCCTTGTGCCCCTCCCTCTTTCCTAACCATTTGTCTCCTCAAGGCCTCTCATTGATTTATCATCAAAACCTTGGTTGTCCACCATCATGAACTAGCTCTAATATCCATAGTAAGCCTATTTATTCATAACACAGTATATTGATATAGGTATGCAATCGTAGCTCCTATGTCATAAATACTAGGATTGATAATAGGTGTATCATAAATGTTCTCCTTATGAAGAATCTTCAAATTAAGAGGGTCCCAAAAACCTCTCTCTCACCACCTAATGATACCAAAAATCCTACATTTGGGGCACATCCTATCACAAATTTAATTGACATAACATCTTACCAATTTAATGGAGTTCCCTCTCTCCACATTGTCCTAGTAGCCATCTAACCCTTCTCACTCTCACTAGATAATATCCATCCTCTTGCCAACCTTGGTGGTGTCACCATAGGATCTAAATAATATATTTGGGTCTCAATTCATTGATGGCCCATCATGTTAGTCCCAAGCTCCCTATGAATGATCTCTTTCCTCTCTCGTACTCATGGACCCATCAAAATATAGTTAATGCATTTGCATCATCCAATTTAAATGTTGGAATACTATCCAACTATCAAATGATAATATGTTCCCATGTACATACTTGAAGGAGAATACAACATGCTAAAACCTAGATCCTCTTATATACCACTCTATAAGGTCTTATAGATTCATACCAAAATCATGGGACCTCATGCATACTACACCTACTGGTCTTATTTTTGGGAGACTACCTTGCTTAAGCCCCATGGTAGTATCCTCTTGCTTATGTATCCCAAAACTAACCTAGCTAAAATGACACACAATTCTATCATCACCTTGTCCAAATGACCACCTTGGAACATGTATACCTCCCTAAACTAAGATAAATTGACTATATCTAGTGAGCATCCTTAGGGCTTGAGATTTGTCTTGACTAGCTTGCACTAGTGCCCCTTATACAGGCATCCTTAAAAAATATCTTTGTGTCATGGATATATTACCCATGGGAATATAGAAGGTACTCATTTTACCATATCTTAGCCAAAGCAATTAAAAATTCCCAATAAAACTTGATTTTAGACATCTACTCTATGTGACAAAGTCCTACAACATCTAACATGCCACATCCACTGGTGTAAAGATATCTAATGCTAATTATAATGAGTACAGTTGATCCTCTCTACACTCTATAATACCATGCTACGCATTCCAAAACTACTTCATTAGCCTAATTCACCTATACAAAACCTAAATCTAGTCTGCTTGCCCTATATTAGCAAAATTACTTTTAGCTTGGTGAAATGGCTCCATGACCAAATCACCATTGATGTGTAAAATCACTCCTTGATGAAACCATGCCTAGGTAATAAAATTACCACCACCAACAATTTTAACAATGATTTTGTCTTAAATGAAATTGCTTCATTGATGTGAAATCATGATAGCATAATCATTTTTGTTGCATGAAATTACTATTTCAAATTAAAATTAAAATTTTAAGCAATAGAATCAACTCTTCAAGGTTGTATTTCAAGACATACCTATAGGCCTTCCACTTGTGGTCCTCTTGATCCTTGTATGATGCCCACATGATGTATAGGGTGTTCTTGCTTATCCATGGAAGATCATAGTATAAATCATGCTATTGAGCTCTAAAGCACTATAGCTAATGGTAAAAATAAATTATTTTTTACCTCCAACTCTTTTTACCTCCAGGACATTCTAGGTCATTTTATCCCATTTTCCTTCTAATATCACCCCATCCTATTTAGGTTTTCTTAGGAAAGTTTAATTTCCATCTAAAAATTGAGGGAGCACCATGGGCTAAGGGTATAAGTGCAACTAATGCTATTAAAAAAGTGCATTTTCTAAAAGAATGATTTTTACACCATACCTTTTACACTAGCATGCCAATCATCAAGAAATTTCCTTTCCTCAAAATTGGGATATCTACTATTATTTTTGATGCATTTATTATGTAATAAATACATAAAATGGAGGCAAATGTAGATACCTATTTTTGGTACACCAAGCTTGTAACAATCTACCTAAATTAATCAATTAACTAACCTAACCCAAAACTAAACTTTATTTCCTAAGAAATGAAATTGCTAGTTAAAATGTGAAATACCTCTCAATGAAATCATTGGTACAATTAGAAATTTCATCACAACATTCAAAATTCAACCCATCCCACCCAAATTTAATCTTTCCCACCTATTTTGATCCATAATAGTCAAAATCACAAAATCGTCAGATGGCAGAATCATAGACATGATTTTATGAAGTAGTAATTTTCCTTATTAAGTATAGAGGATTTGAATCTTATATTCTCTACCCTCTTTGAGATGCTTTCAATTTATGAGGTAATATTACCTTGCATGCATGCCATATCCAACTCATATTAAAATTCAATACTTGCCCTTTTGGTGATCTATCTTGTTTATCCTCCAATATATGAATTTGAAATCCTATCTTCCATTTCATATCACCATGAATGCTATCCTCCTCCTCCAAGATATGAATTTGAAATCTTATCTTCAATTTCATATCATCACGAATGCTCTTCTCCTCCCCAAAGGCCATGTAAAATCTATAAATTGGACCCTTGGGGTAGCTCTCTAGACAACTCTCATCCATAAAAACTTTATCAAATTGTATTTTGAATTGCTCTCTTGTTCTCATAACTCTTACTCTAATTTTGAGAAGGATTCACTTGGAAAATCAAAGTAGGTGGCAAGGAGTGGCCAATATATTTGGTTATATCCTCTCTCTCTCTCCCTCTCTCCTTTTATTTTATTTTGTTTTTCAATTTTTTTCTCACTAATATCATTTTCCTATCTATTTTTATTTCTTATGGTTTAATAACACTTTATTTCCTCTATATGCAATTCAAACACTGCAAATCTAACCTTATCTTAATTTTTGTTGTATATTCAATCAATTTTCGGATATCTATATCCTGCTAGATCCTTTCAGTGACCTCCTTGAACCATATTAACTTAAATTTTTCCATATAGCCACCTACTTATTTTAGAAGGATGAAATGGATGTTCTAATTTTCAGGCAACGATTTTGTTGTTGATAGTTTTTTGTAAATTTTTGCTACAATAATTTTTGTAATGTAAGTTTTTGTTCAATTTATAGGAATGAAATCACTCTTGAACTAGAAATTATTTCATAATTCTTAGATTTATGCGATAGTTTTGTTGTAAACTTGGTATTTTAATTATCTATTTTGACTAGGACATAATCACTATTACAATGACAATGATTTTATTATTATTAGCTGCCCACTTTATTCAACCATAATAATCTTGCACTCTACCATATTTTCTATTTTATTCAATAAGAATTTAGCATCTTCATTTTTTTTTCAACTTATAGAAACAAAATCACTCCTTCCTTGGTAACAATTTTTTCATTTATACTTTCTCATCATATTTCCTATTGTAACTTTTGTATTTCATTTTCTGCTCAAATTTCAGAAATTAAATCACTCCTTCCTTGGCAATTATCACATCGCTCATGCATTTGCATTCCAATTACTAAATTTTATTAAATAACTAAAGGGGTTTGACTAAGGGAACACAATAGACCACTACCTCTACCTGAGCAGGAAAACCGTCAAAACTAATTTCCATTGCCAAGTGCTTTTGTTTTCATAGATATTGAAGAATCATTGGTCATAGTATTTGAGACGATGATTTTGTCTAGGCATGATTTTTCTTCCAAGGAGTGATTTTGTCTTAGCCAAAAAATCAGGTAATTCTATTCAATTATCATTAAGTTTTATTCTATAACATGGTTTTGTATGCTATTTTCTATAAAATAAACCCTTTGTTTTCTATTTTCACACAAAATAAAGGAAAATCAAAGAGTCTAGGCTGGTTCAAAGAAACATATTATTTTCTTGTTATAAATATCAAATTAAAAAAGACATATAGTTTACATGTTAAGCTACCTTGCCTGTGCATTCTTCCTTAAAACCTTGTTTAAAAGAAAAGAAAAATATTTTATTTTTTTGTAATCATTCAAAAAGAGAAAAACACATAGGATAACTCTTGTATTATTACATTAACATTACATGTTTGTATTTTATTATAGGTTTATTTTAGGTCATATAAAATTTTATTGAAAAGGTGAGCATTTTGATCTCCTTAGGAATCCCTAGGTGTTTGTTTAATTAAACACACAAAACATAGCATAGTATTTAACACAACATATATCCCTCTTTTAATATTTTAGGTGAGAACCAAGGCATCTAGGTTCATTAACCTTAGGTATCCCACCAATATTACACTAGCTAATTGGATATTTTAACTCTTTTATATATAGTATTTATTTCATTGAGTTACAATTATCATCGAGTAAAAAACTTAGGGATCTTAAATCTCCCATTATCACCAAACTAGGGGAAAAAATTATCTCCAAGAGGAACCCCAAGAATATAACCCTACCAATAAACCTATTTCTAACATAAATCAAATGGATAAATCTCCTTTTTCTAAATGATTAAATAAAAAAAGAACCTACACAACTAGAATTTGACTTTCTTGGAGAGCTACAATAAGCATGCATTTTAGATACCTTTTTTTCATTCCATTAAAAACACCATGATTCATATTAAAATGGGTAGAGAGCTTTACCATAAAATACCTAAGAAGAAAAAGGATCTCAAAACTATTCAATTTGTAGCCCAACTTGTTGATCTTATTCTTGAAAATGTTATTAGTCCCAAGTATTATGATCCTAAAAGTATTGTTGTCAATATTCACATATGAAACATGTCAATTATTAATTGACTTAGAAGCAATAATTGATGTTATGACCAAAGAAACTATGGATAAATCATGTCTCCTAGACCTTACACTTACCCCATAATCCTATAAATGGCTAACTACTTGATTGTGATTATGAAGGAATAGTCAAATATCTAGTCATTTTTATAGACTCTTAGGAATACCCTACCGATTTTTTGGTGTTGAAACCAAAAAATAACCTAGGAGGATACCCATTAATTTTTGTTAGGCCTTGGTTATCCATGTCTTATACCTCCATCAACTATTTATTAGGAAACATGTCCATTTTAAATGAGTCTACAATCAAGAGCTTGATTCTATATCCACCTATTAATATGTAATGGCTCTAATATAGACATGTTAACTATATTTATTTTTATTAGCTCAAGCCCTAGGTTTAGATAGATGACCCTTAAGCATTAGGTTTATAGTTAATGTTGATTTAGTCTACAAATAGGAAGAGTTATGTTGTAGTTAGAATCATCTTTCATGTTCAATTCTTAGTTGCCTCTATTGCACATATGAGACTTCAACCTCTCCAAGTGGCTATGATACTTCATCATCTCCAATTGGCTATGATAATTCACCCTATCTAAGTGGCTAATGATTTTTATTAATTTGTTATAGAATATAAATATTCTATATTTGATTTTTATTAGATATTTTTTATTGTGCATTATTGGATTGGTATGACTATTGCAATATTTCTCATTATTATAAGTTATATTAGAGCTTAAATTTGGGTAGTGGTATGAATTTGTAATAGAATGTCATGGAAGCCATTCTAGAACCTTTGTCAAATAGTACTACTTCCTATTTCCTAGTATTTTTTTTTTATAATTTTTTCATTCATCTTTTGGTGCATTTATCTTCTAGAATATTATGATTTTATTGTTGTTATGATATACATATCCCATTGTGATCATCTCTTTGAGGCAATAAAAAAATGGGTATTTCCAATAATAATTTTTTGAGAAGCAAGTGTGTCGAGACCCTTGTGGGAGATCTATCTCCTTATGAACATGTTTTTAAGCTGATCAAAGCAAGAGGTATTTCTCACAATATTTTTTAGTAGCATTCCAAGGAGTTTTTGGGTTCTAAAATTACCCCTAGTATATGAATAAACCTAATACCACTACTAGTTGGTCATGAATCAATGTTCAATTATAGTGCACGGGCTATTTAGGATGTGTGTATGAACAAAAATAAGAACCAACCTAGAAATTTAGGTAAGCATCATAATACTACCCCAAATATCAAAAAATTTGGCCAACATCTTTCTTTTTTAAATATGATGGATCATCATTCCTCTCCTCTTTCCAATAACCCTCCTCATGCCACTCCTCTCACTACCCCTCAAATTGATAATCTAATTTATGATATTATTAATCTTGGTTTGTGTGTCTATCTTGAGAAATAAGAAAAGATAATTGCTTCCATTATAAATTCCTTGTTGAAATTTAATGCATCCTATAAATGGAATCTATTATGAATCCCCTTTTCCATTGGTTTAAGAAATTTTTAAGTAGTAGCCTTCGATCATTCATTAGACACCAAATATAAGGGACATTAGCATTATTCCATGACTATCATTTGGTTTATGTCCAATTTTCTATGGAATTTTCTCAGCTTCCTATGCTACCCAAGGTACTCCTCTAGGTAAGGGTGGTTACATTATGAGATTTTATTATGATTTAGATTCCTCTATAGGATATGATTCTAATTTCCTTAACTGAACTTATGATGTTCCTATTCCATGCATAAAAATGCCCACCTTTGAGGGTGTCAATCCTTGTGGTTTGTTGGCCTAGATGGATAGCATTATCCATTTGCACCATGTCCTTAAAGAGGGTTGTATCACATTAGCAACTACGAAGTTGGGAACCCATGCTTATCAATGGTTGTTATGGGAGATTCTCCAACTAGGGATTCCTCTTTTATGACATAAATTCAAATAATGATTCCTTCAAAATTTTGACAAAGAATATTCCACAACACATGTGGTCCATCTAATGAAAATAAAATAGATAGGAATTATTGAGGAGTACTTTGTAGAGTTTACAAATATTTTCACCTACATCCACCAATTTAACTTAGTAGTGGTGGTCTTATCCTTTTGCCATGGTATTAAGAATAAAATTCAATGGGTATTTCATATACTTGACTCTTATACTCTCAATGATTCTCAACATTTATCTTTGGTGGTAAAAAAAAAGCTCTAAAAGCCCAATCCTCAATATAGATGTGAATTCAACTCTAAAAATCCTTACTTCAATAGCTAAAATAATGAGCATTACCATGGATTATTGTATTTCAAATATCATTCTCACCATCCTTGAGATCAAGCCTATGAAGAACATCATAAATTTTAAGTAGAATGTGAAGATGCAATAGTATTAAAAGATGAATCATGCAACTAATAGAAGTAGATAAGGAAAAACATTAGGATGATACCATGGATCTATTTGCTCAAAATATTAAGGGGCCCCAAGACCATAAAACTATCAAGGCTCAAATATTTATGAAATGACAACGTATCAAAGTGTTGATTGATTCAGGTAGCACACATAATTTTATAGATAGTAATATAATAAAATTTTTGGGCTTGTATATCAATTATTTAAATAAAAATTAATTTTAAATGGGGGTATTAATTAATGTGAATAATACAAGCTTATACTGAGAGGGGGGTGAACAATATAAGACCACTTTTTACTTTTTCTTTCCTAATCAATATTATGTAATGTATCAATAGAAATATCAATAGCAGTAATAAAAGCAATGCATAAATTACCTCACACAATAAAGACACCAATTTAACATGGTTAACCCAGTGTGGGCTACTCCACGGAGAAAATATTTCACTAAAATTTTCTCAACAAATATCTTGGTAAACCTTTCCCTATTAAAATGTTTATGGACCTCTGTCCAAAGGAGTTAACAATCCCCTTATCAGGTTTGTGGATCTCTATCCACAGGAGACACCAATATCCTTAGCTAGTTCATGGATATCTATCTACAAGAGAACTCCTTTCTCCTCTACTTTGGTTGGTGATATTATAGAATGGTTGTCTCCACTAAACTGGCTAATGGATCTCTATCTATTGAAGACTTCTATCCTCACTCAAAAGACCTATCCTCACTACCTTGGCTAATGGACCTCTATCCATTGGAGACTTTAATCCTCTATAATATGTCACCTCTAAAGCTTACTCTCAGCTCTGTCTCAAATCTATACTAAACATAGTCCTTCAATCTAGCACAAATTTTCTCAATCTCTATCTCTGGTCTGGCACAAACCTGTCCTCAAATCTATACCAAACTCTGTCCTCAAATTTGCACTAAATGCAGTCCTTCGGTCTAGCATAATTTTTTTCTCAATCTCTATCCTCAAGCCTTAACACAAAGCTTTACTTAATCACAAATCAAATCTGCTAGATCTACCCCAAACCCAAGGTTTGAAAAAATAAATCAATCAACTCTGCTCACAATTCTTCTTAAATACTTGTCTCAAATCTTCTTGTAAGCTTCCACAAAATCTCACACTCATTTGTTCACAAGTCCTCTCTAGAACTTGTTCAATCTGATCAACAAGTATTCACCAAGACTTACCTCAAATATGTATTGTAAGCTTCCACAAAATCTCACATTAATCTGTGCACAAGTCCTCTCTATAACTTATCTCAAATCTGCTCAACAAGTCCTCACTAGAACTTATCCAATATCACAGAAACATATAGAGAATTGTTAGAGACTCGATATGCTTCACACTCACAACAATGCTCAATCATTTTCAATCTCTCTTTTTATCACAGAAACATATAGAGATTTTTTAGAGACTCAATATGTTTCACACTCACAAACACTCAACCTCTTTTTTAAATCAATTCAGAATAAGGATCAATTTGTTTCATAGAACTAGAACTATCACTTCAACACTTCCACTAGACTAGGCTCAACCAACTCCACTCAATCAATCACTCAATGAAATACTCCTTGCTCACAAACCCTAGTCCAATCATATGAACACTCACTGAATTATTTCCAACAATGGTTATCAAACAATCTCACATAACAATGATACTCATGATCTTTCACAAACCCTAGTTCAAGATAGTTCTCAACTTCACATAACAATGATACTCATGTTCTTTCACAAACCCTAGTCCAAGATAGTTCTCAACTTCACATAACAATGATACTCATGTTCTTTTACAAACCCTAGTTCAAGCATATGAAAGCTTTACTCAATATTTCCAACAATGCTTATCAAACAAGATTTTTATCATCAAATTTCACTCAAAAAAATCTTTAACAATCAAACTCAACAATGCTTATCAAACAACCCTTTTCACTCCAACTTAGAATTCACAACATCCAAGAATCACTCACAAGGAATATGTGCCCATACCTTTTGGTTGATGAAGAGTAGACCTCAAAACCTATTTTAAACACAATTTCCTTCTTTACCAATTTCAAAGGTTAGATGACAAAATATCACACTAACACTCTCTCAGAAATATTTCTCAATTACAAAAATAATTAAACTCAAATACACCTTATTACTCCTTTAAAATTAGCAATCATCAAAACATACATAAAAATGATTACTCAATCTTTAATTAAAAGAAGATTGTGAGAAATCATCTGCTACCCTTTTATCTCCCTCAAATACTCAATAACAAGCTTAAAAGAAAAATTTATAAACCTCCAAAAATATTTATTTTTCATCCAACCTTAGCAAATCCAAAATATTTCATGCAACCTTGGCAAACATTAGTGCATACCTTTTATCTCAAGTAAAAGGCCTCGACGGGTTTCGAACGTGAGATCACTCCCAATCGAATGCCTTATTGAGGTGCTAGCCCACCACATGGCCTATGATCCTCCAAATGAAGTGGAAGTCTCAAGCCTTCACTTTGTCCTTTTTGATCAGCGTGATGCAAAACAAACATACTCTTCTCCCTTGCAAAACCAACTCTGCGAGTTTCGAACCTTGCTCTTCTTGCTTGTCGAACAACTTAGTGACACCCACTGTCGTCAACTATGCTACACAGCGTTGTGCAGAGAAAAAGGATCCCCGCTCCAATTTGTCTTGTCTTCTACCATTGAAATCTTTCAAAACATGTAAAATCTTTGTCTCTTCCTTGTGCACAAATATTTGAAGCTTAATTAATATCGATGGTTGCATTGGACTTAGGACAAGGTTCTTGCCCCAATTTTATACATGAAGGCCAATGCCTTAGGAATTTCGGTGCTATATTCAAATTAATAATTAACCTTTATAACCCAACCTTAGGGTTATTTCACTAATATAAATTAATTTTATAATTAAATTATAATTAATTTATAACTAACTTAATAACTTTAGAAGTTAATTAAATTAATTAATAAATTAATTTATAATGAAATTAATTTATAATTAGTTTAAATCTCCCCTTTTAATATTATAATAAATTATTATAATATTATTTTGCTTGGGCCTCTTTATTGCTCTTTGAACCTCATCTGACCACCTGGAACTGGATCTGACCAACTGGAAGTGAACTTTTCTTTTGCACTAATTGTGGAACCTGAAACTGATGTTGCCCACTGAAACTGTCACTAAAACTGACTCTTGACATCAATGACAACTCAACTACTCAAAATTTTCATCATAATGTGTGGGCTGAATGAATAATATTAAAATTCAAATGAGGGATTTACTTGGTCATACAATATCCTTGCCATGAATATGTGTAATGTAGATGTCATCTTGGGAGCATAATGAATATCTTAGCTTGGTTATGTTAGTATTAATTTAAAAGGATCATATGTTAGGTGGATAGAGAATAGAAGGGTCATTTATATCTAAGTATTATAACCCCCTCCATCCAATTTGGTTAGTTCCCATAGCATGAAACAAAAATTGAAAAATGATGATCATAGATTATTTGACCAAGTTAATTACATGGAGGCTCAATTACTTCTTCTAGCTCTTACATTGGAATTGTAGGATATTATTGATCACAATAAAATATCTTTGGTGAGAAAATGGGGCTTCCTCATAATCACATACATTATCATGTCATCCACCTTGTTCTAGAAATTTATCCTCCTAATGTGCATCCTTACCACTATTCCCAACCCAAAAACACTAAAATTGAGAATCTAGTTTAGGAAATATTGGAACAAGGAATCATCCATCCAATAATTAGTCCATATTCCTCTCCAGTGGTTATGGTGTGATGTAAGGATAATTCTCAACACACGTGTCCTAATTTTTGACCTCTAAAAAATTTCACCATCAAAGATAAGTTTTGTATCCCTGTTATAGATGATTTGCAAGATGAATTGTATGGTCCTAGATACTTTAAAATTAGATTTATGTTCTAGGTTTCATAAAATTGTGGTTAGATAAGAGGATATTCCTAAGACTAGTTTTCACACATGTGAGATTCATTATGATTTTCTAGTCATGCTTTTTTATCAATATATCTCCATTTAAAGCATCGTATGGTCAAAAACTCCATTAGTGGTAGACTATGTTCTAGGATCCTCCAATGTTTCCCAAGTACACAATTTATTACAACAATTATGGCTTGTGCTTAGGTTTCTTAAAGATAAATTGACCCATGCCTAGAACCACATGAAGTAGTAGCAATATTTACACCATTATTTTCCATGGGTATATGGTCTTTTTGTGCCTATATCCCTATAAGAAATTGTACTTGAAGACCACATCCATTCAAAATTTGGCTCTTAGATTTTATGGGCCCTACAAGGTGGTTAATTGCATTAATAAAGTGGAATATCATTTGGATCTTCCACCATATTCCTACATCCATATTTTATTTCATGTATCTTATCTCAAAAAGGTTATTGTCCGAAAGGTGTAGTTATAGATAGAGCTTCTAGTACTCAATGAAGAGGGATGAATCACTCTCCAACCAAAAAAAATATTGTAGTTTATAGTTAATTTTCTATAGTCTCAACAAATTTAGAAGTTACTGATCAAGTGGAAGGACCTTCTATAAGAAAATGCTATGTGGGATCCTGAGAGTATTTTCTAGTCCTTTCAAGCTTTGAGAACAAATTTTTCTAAGGGGGGATGCATGTAATGGATCCAATATAGCCACATTGTCTATATTTATTTTTAGGATCTTAGACATTGGATTTAGACCATCATCCCTTGAGCATTAGTGGTAGTATTTATATTTATTTATTCTATAAATAGTAATATTTATGTGGTAGTTGGAATCATCTTTCATATTCAATTGTTAGTTGTTGTAGATACCCAATTTTTCTCAGCCATCACATTCGAGGATTCTAATCAATTTTGGTGACATATCTAAATCATTTTCTAGACTTCATCATGAAAATTAGATGCTCAGAAAAAAAATTTAGATTATAGAGAAATTCTTAGGCTATGAACTTGTCTCCCAGATTGTGAACTTTATCTAACAATTTTTTTTAAATCCCTACCCCTTCAAATTTTCAAATTGTTTAAGCTGTAAATTTTTCCTCAAAACTTCAAAATAGAAATGTTCCTAGTCTAAAGCTCATATTTAGCTATGCCAACCACTTGCTAACTTATATTATATTTGTACACCATTTAATATTTCTAATTGACCTCATGACAACTTGGTAAAAAACATAAAACTTGACTAAACTTCTAAAGTAGTTTTTAAAGCTCAAATTCATCTAAGTAAGACATTTTTTTTTCAAAATGCCCTACATATAGATTTTTAAAAACTTGCCTTCCTTTCTCCTCAAAAGACCCTAAAAATCTATAAATTGGGAATCCTCCTCTCAAATCAGACATAATAAGTAATTGAAAAAAAAAAATTAGATGAAGCAATCTCATATTAGTGAATCTCTAATGAATTTTGAAGTGATCAACAAACATTAGCTTATAGGTTTGGACGCCTTTAAGTTCTCCATCAAAACATTTTTCACCTTCAAACATCCAAGGATGTTGCATGCATAATCTTTTATTCTAGTAAAAGGGGGTGCTCTTTGAATATCCTTCCTTTTCAATTGTATTTTAATCTTGATTGATTCTTTTGATCTCATTTTTATTGGTTAAATATGCCCCTCTAGCTCCATTTTTATGATAATATCATTTGTTATAAGTTATCAAAATCAGGTTTAATTTGTTAGTAGGGATAATAAGTGTCACTCAGAAACCTCCTATCATCCCATTGCATCAAGATCCAACAAACTTTGTCTTGATTCTACCTCTGCAACACGATCTTGTAAAATCATGATCCATAGGATTGATAGGTTAAAAATTCATACTAGACCATCATATGTCAATTATTTGATCAACTCTTGATTCTCTAAAGTCTATTTATCCAAGCCATCAAATTTTGAATTTAAAACACTTGTATCTTGGTCTCAAAATAGATTTATAGGTTACATAATCGATAGACTATGAATTTTTTAGGATGTAAAATTTCCCTATAGATTACAAACTCATTTGTATCAACCTTCCAAGCAGCTTTCAATATCATATCAACCAACAATCAAGCCTAGGGCAATCCTAACATCCTTTCAACTAGTTTAATTTGGTATTCACAATAGTTACATTTCTATTTCATGCAATTTATCTTTTTCCAAAAGGTAAAATTATATTTTGTGAAAAGGAATAGGGGAATGACTACAAAAAAGGAAATTTAACACCTTCCCAAGAATTAAGCAACCCTCCTTAAAATTAACACATACATTATTTTTTCTTTTACAGTATTTTTGCAAATTCATAGGTTAGGAGATGATGAACTTATCTCAAGCTATAAACTATAGTACATGTTTTGATTCAATCTTCTATAAAATTCTTGAGTATCTCTATTTCAAGTTTTATTTCAGCATTAATACTATTAATTTTGTGGTGTTGTTTTCTCTCTATTTCAGTTAGAATAGCTCAATAAATAGTGGAAATCAAAGAAACTAGTATAAAAATTCATTGATTAACTCATTTCAAAGAATACTTTCCTTCAAGAATGAATAATTAAAGGAACACATTTTAATTTCATTAGGCATTGAATTGGGAAATTGTGTATAGTATTGTACATAGGACAGAACTTTGTTTATGAATTTATTCTTGTGCTCTTGCTTAAAATAAAAGGCATTTCCTTTTAGTTTCTTATAATTCATATTTTAGTCTTGTAGTTCTCGTAAGGAATCAAAAGTGCATATAGGACTTAGACTTTGTTTGATTGCATTATTGTCTTCCTTGCATCGCATTTCAAAATCTTCTCTTCAAAATTATATAGTTTACTAAATTCTAGTTATCAAAACTTAGGTGTTTGCTCAATGGAATACATCAAACATAGGATTTAGAGTGAATCTATAAAATGATCTTGGTGAAACTTTTATTCCCATAAAAGAACTTAAATAATTATGGTATTCAAGCAAGAATTCTTATCTGAGTGTGAGCCTCTAGGTTTGGATACCAACATATTCAAACCTAGGTTTATAGTTATTTTTGTTGTGCATATGAGATTTCACCCTATCTAAGTGGCTATGAGGCTTCAACCTTTCTAAGTGGCTAAGAATTTGTACTTATTTAAATCTAGAACCTAATTATTGCATATTTGATTTATTAGAAATTGGATGTAAATTATTGTTATAATTAGATATTTTTTGTGTGTATTATTGGATTGCTATTGCTATTGCTATATTTCTTGAAGTTTTTCATTACATAATCCCACTTCAAAATTGAATACCCTATATGGGTTTATCAAGATGAAAATGATGAAGTGACTATATAACCAATTATCATGATTGATCAAGCTCTAAAAATAAAAGAAGTAGATGAGGATACCATGATTAGAAATATTTTGAAAATTTTGTATCTCCATGAGAGCCTTATCCAAGATGAGATCTCTAATAAATGTACTACTTAGAATAAATATTCTAAATATTATTTTGACCTAGGGAATAATACTATTTTTATCATCAAATTTTACCTCATATGTATATTATAAATAAAACCTTAGTAATATAAATAAATCCCTTGTCAAGGTTGTTGAAATTGTACCAAGATGAAATCTCAACATCAACAACCAATTGACTCTAGAATAGGAAAGTACATTAAATTAATATGCTTAATGAGAATAGATCTACTTTTGATTGGGTTTATTAATATATAAAAGGATTTCATCTGATCATATAAACTCATATTATCTATATGGAAGATGATATTAAACTAATATGATAACCACAATAAAGGATGAACCCTACATTGAAAGACATTGTTAAGGAAGAACTATAGAAACTCTTGAATTTTGGATTAATTTATCTTATTTTTTATAGTCAGTGGATATCACCCTTGTCATATTCCTATAGAAGAGTAAAAAATGATGCATTTATTATGAAGAGCAAAAAAAAGATACTTAAAATGACCATTTCCCACTTTCCTTCATCGACTAGGTATTAGATGCCCTTGTTGGAAAGTACTATTTTTTGGATGGTTTTAATGGATATATTCAAATCCCAATTAAATCCTAGGACCATGACAATACAAATTTTAATTTTCCTTAGGGCACACTTGTTTATCATGTATTACCTTTTGGGTTATGCAATGACCCTACAACCTTTCTCAAGGGCAGTACTTAGCATATTCTTTGATTTAACCAGAGAATGCATTGAAATTTATATGGATGATATCTTCATTTATAATTATTCTTTGAGAAGAGAATAAAAAAATTGAAGCAAGTACTCCAAAGGTGTCATAATACTAATATCTTATATAGAAACAAAAAGTGTTATATGATGACAACTAAGGGAATAGTACTAGGATACCATATTTTTGAAGGTTAAAAAAATAAAGAACCTTCCTACCCCATAAAGAAAAAGGGATATTTATATTTTTGTAGGGAATGCAAGATATTATAAAAGACTTATCTAAGACTTTAACAAGATTTCAAACTCCTTTTTCACCCTACTAACCAAAGACACTAAATTTGTTTGGACACCCTAACATTAGAAAGCCTTTAAGGCCTTAAAAAGGAAAAAATATTTTCAACACTTGTCCTAAGAGGTCTAAATTGAAAATTATCATTTCATATCTATACTAATGCTTTTGACACAGTACTAGAAGTGTTTCTTGGAAAAAAAAAATACAAAGTGACTTATGCCATTGATTATATTACAAAACCTATCAAAATCTAAGCTAAAATATATAATCATTAAAAATAGTTCCTTGTAGTAGTACATTCTATTAAAAAAATTTACAATTATATTACAAGTTATCCTAATTTTGTGCATACTAATCATGCCATAATTAAGTACTTAATGAATAATCCTATTTTGAATGGTAGAATTACTGGATGGTTATTGTTGAAATAATTTGATATTACAATACTTGATAAGGTTGGAAGGGAGAATGTTGTTATCAGGTTTCCAAATAGCTCATTTGATTCTCTTATTGAGGATGCATTTCTATATGAGCTCCTTTTTTTAGTGTCTTTCAAGACACCATGGTTTGCAAATGCTATAAATTACTTGGTCATAGAGAAAGTACCTCAACATTTCTCTCCAAAGAAGACTCATTACTTAATTATCCAGAGTTATCCCTATAACTAGATTTGGGGATATCTCTTTAAGACCATACCTAATCAAGTTATGAGATGATGCATTTATGAGCATGAACTTTTCAACATCCTAAAGCTTTATTTTGATGACCCTTGTGAAGAACACTTTTCTGGAAGAAGAAGAACTACAAAAATTTTGAGCATATGTTATTGTTGCAATACCTTACTCAAAGATACCAAGGTTTATATAGATCATTGTGATCAATGTTAGTGCATGAAAATACCTACACAATTAGATGAGATGCCACTATAGCCATAATTATCAACCATAACTTTAAAAAATTTGGGATTAGACATGATTGGTCCCATTGATCCATATTTCAATAAGAAGTATTACATTCTCATTATGTTACCTGTACAAAGGTGAAATGCATTTAAACCATTGCAAGCATATAATAATATAATAAATAGAAATCAAGTAACCATTTGAACAAATAAAATATATCCAAGAAAATGGAGTTGCCCTTTTATTAATATGATAGATCTTGGTTACAATAGCTCCCTCTTAGGGAGTCACTCAAATTGATACAATGTTTACAATAGTTGAGGACCCTCAATTGGGAGAGATGCACTTAAAGGATATTCACTTCGACATCAATTTGCGTGAGGGCTTACTAGATATCTCCTTATCCAATGTTCAAAGGGAAATTTTTAAATCCATCTTATTATCAGACAAATATATTACCTGCATGCATGGAAACAACAAGAAACATTAAAAGCATATGAGGCCTCTTGAGATGAGGCTTATTCCATAAATCTGTAAGAAATAGTATGAAAGCATAAATAAAGCATAAAAAAGCAAAAATGGAAGCAAAAAATGTCTATTACAATGCTTATGGACCATGAAAATATGATAAAATAGTAAATCTAAACTAGGGTAAACTAATGATGCATAAAGGAAGGTAAGTCTACACTAGAAACTGAAGAAAATGCATCTCAAACCCTAGCTGCTATCGCTCAGGGTAGCTAGTCTGCTATCCACTACTACCGTCGATGACTGTCCCTGCAAGCCACTTTCAAATATAGTGATTGCTAACTATGATCTTTGCTCCTTGTATCAGATTTTGTGACTCAGGAATCCCTAGTTGAATTGATGTTCACGGTTCACTGATGTGTCTAAACGTAGATTTGCAAGTGAAATCTCTCGGATCTGCAATAGATTGATGGTAAATGGATTATTTTCTTCTCAACCTTGTGGATGCTTTATTGTTGATGGTATGCTTGGTGATCTACAATTAGGTAACACTTAGACACTCCTCATAGGGCTATCAATTTTTTTCTCAATATGGCAGGGCTTCACTAGATAAAATTTTGGATTCTAGGATGTTCTTGGGAGGGTGCATATCTAGGCCTTCCAAATTCCAAATCTTGACTTCTTGGATAAGCCAAGATCTATATTTGCATAAAATTGATCATTGGGGGGAAAAGCCCAGTTCCAGACTTGCATGAGAGTGGTATTTAGGAGGAACTCTAGGAGATTCACACCCAAAACTACTTGAATCCAATGTAATTTTAGTTACCATACGTAATTCAAGCCCACATTTCATGGTTAAATTTGTTTTAGTGCTAGCCACTATCCACAACAGCAACTATCTCATAGCCACTCTAAGCTTCAGAAGATGGGTAGGTAGTCACTTTGGTCGATAGAAGCTACGCATGAATAGGTC
Source organism: Wollemia nobilis (assembly GCA_028583015.1). Taxonomy (NCBI): domain Eukaryota; kingdom Viridiplantae; phylum Streptophyta; class Pinopsida; order Araucariales; family Araucariaceae; genus Wollemia; species Wollemia nobilis. The sequence goes on along the minus strand of JAQPPZ010000689.1, from coordinate 3,259,746 downwards.
AGAACTACCCCTTGTGAGTGGTTAGAGCCATTGCTAGATCTTGTAAAGTTCTAAGATCAATCATATGATCTATAGAGGTACCCATATAAGTAGTATCCTAAATATGATGCATTTTAGGTGTCTACAAATACCCCTTTTTGTGATGCATTGTGGGAAACACAACACTAAGCAAAAAAATAGACCACCTAAAGCCATATTGTAGGGTGTATGATGATCATTGATCTAATCAAAATTAGATACCCCAATCATGAGAAGGGTGCACACCTCTTAATCATTGCTTCCAATGGTGTGGAAGGCTTAATTTGCATGACTTTGAAGTCCACTAGAGTCTCGGGTTACATTGCTTAGCATTCGCAAAGGACCGAAAGCCAGACTGTCAAAGGTTTAAATCAACATATTTGCTTTTATCCCAAGCAATATGGTAATATTATAATAGTTGTTAGCAATGGTTCATAAAATAAACATGATTAACTTGATTAATTTATCAATTGTTGATTTTGATTATGGTTTTGTTATTATGACTACCCCCACAAGTGACAAGTCGATGAGGAGAGAACTGATGATAAAAGTGATGAGTTGTTTAACCAAGATGATTTATTTGGACAATTCAAGATGAATTCTTTTGTTGTTATATGGCATGTCCTATTATAGGTGTGATTTCAACCAATAATAGTAATTGTACATTTTTATCCCATGGAGCAGTCTGACCGTAATGGCCTTCTTAGGGAATCAAGATGATAGCAATTTAATTTATCTTGTGTTGAATCACTCGATGATTTACTGAAAATATCATGGATGGAATAAAATGAACACCTCATTCCCGTGGGGTAGTCCAACTACCATGGCCTTCTTCAGGATTGAAGTGAAACATTTGTGACTCAATGATGACTAATTTGGCTAATTTGGCTCAAATGGCCTTATGGTAATTTACTCATCTTGTTGGATTGCATGTAGCACTAGTCGTTACAACCACCAAGTGTATAGGGTAAATAATTGGATACGAGATGCATTTGAAATTTTGATGTTGTATGATATTTTCTTAATTTTGATGATTTTTCAATTGTTTTTGAAATTTTAATTTAATTATTTTTTTTGTTATTTTACAATTTTTTATGATTCTAGACCGGTAGATATACTTCTTTGTCCAATTTAAGACTCCTCCTGGTGAGAAATCTAATGCATTTATTGTTTTTTTATAGCCGCTATTAGCAGCAGTGGCCCAATTTTATAATTTTGTGGCCACTATCAACATCAGCGACCCACACTTCTTAATCGTTGTCAGCAACAGCGGCCACACCAAAACTAAAAAATATAAAAGGAATTTAGGATTTTGACTTTCATTATTTATATTTGGCAATTTGCAATAGTAGGCTCTGAGAGAAAAATGAGAAAGTGACCCAAGAATACTGCTTAATTTCGACACCATGGCAGAGCAAGGCGAGGCATCTACGAGCAGAGGATCCGGAGCTTCACAAGTTTTTCTCCAAATACTAGCTTGTTTATTTAACCGATAAAATAAACCAAACTAAGTAATCAATAAATGAACCTCACTAAACCTATTGGTAATGAACCAAACCCATAGCTAGGCTTAGAACTAGACTAATTTATGTGGGTTGCTCTTAGATTTAGGTTTTATTTTTTATTTTTTAGATTTTTGGGTGAGACCGGATGCTGGTGGTGTGCTGCCTCATGGCCACTATCACTCAAGGTGGCCCCTAATTGGCAAAGAGGGACCATTTTCACTAAGGGTGGCTAGTTTGAATCCAAATGATCAACTTTTTTACTATTGGTGGCTAGCCGCTATCGGTATCGACGACTACTGTGGTGGCCGCTGTCAGCGTGAGCGACTGCTAAAATTTAGGAATTTTTTTGATATTTTCTAAATTTAATTGATTTTATTTTAATTTTTTAAGTGTAATTTTGATTTTTTACATGTTTTGGTGCATTTTATTATTGTGTTTGTACCCTTTCTTGATTATGGGTTATTGTTACACCATTTTTGGATTTTATTATGTTTTTTAGTGCAAGTGCATCTGATTAGGCATTTATTTTGGCACATTTAGATCTTATCTACATGGGATCGAGAGCCTGATTTACTCACAACATTACTGTCACACATGACACATGAATATTGGGTATGGTTCAATGCTCAAGGCCTAATGTATGTTGCTATATTTTTGATGATTATGTTGGACCAGACCTACCTTACTACGCTGGCCCATAGATGGGACTTCCAGATGAACACTTTTCATCTCTTGACTAGTGAGATGACCATCACTCCCAAGGATGTCTATAGGATCTTTAGGATCCCTTTCTATGAATGAGGCATTGTCTCATCATCTACTAGATAAAGGCCAGTAGTTTTTGATAGAGTCTTCGATGCTTGAGCATGGGAATCTTTGTTAGATACACATCATGGAGGAGTTCTTGTCGCCTGATGGTATCATGCTTAGGTATTCTCACAGTGACAGGCCATGTTGATGCACATTATCTACAATGTGCTTCTCCCTGATACATTAGGAGCAAGGTTCCCTTGGAACCTCTTAGCGATGGTGCAAGACCTTCTGGATAGCATTGAGCCCATCATTATGGCTTGGAGGAGTGTAATATTGGTGCAACTTTATGATGAGTTATAGAGATTCAACAGACAATATAGGCTGGAGTTGCTTACAACTCACTCCTATAGATCTGGGGGTGGGAGCATATCAAGATAGATCACCCAGCTAGACTGCACCAGGATATTACTACTATAGATGTGAGGGCACAGTGTTACGGTTCCAAGTGGCCATGATGTACAGAGGAGCGATTGAGTCATTGACATGTAGGGGATTTGTCCCACTACGTAGGTTCTCTGACTGGGATATAGGCTCGAGACATCATTTGGGGGCCCTATATCGATTGCCCTACTTGGGAGGAGGTAGACCAATACTTGGCATGGACGAGGTGCAATCAATGGGTCATTGGTTGCAATGCAAGGGTGAGGGAGTTCTTCCACTTCTCCCTAGTGACCAGGTAGTTTGGGGTTCAATAGGACATCCCACTAGAGCCTATTATCTATAGATAAATTTAGGCATAGTGGGATATCCTAGTACCTTAGGTCATAGCTCTCTCATAGGAGGTAGATCCTCCTGTATTTTATGTCAGTATAGTGGATACCAGTACTAAAGATGTGTACACCCAGTGGTGGGTGATGTGGCTATGGTAGGGTCACAGCAACCTAGGGTGATTCAAGGATGAGGTACCTGAGAAGGATTCCAATGCATTATGAGTGTGATCTAGGATAGATATGTGTTAGGCTACCAAGGAGTAGGAAATTCTATAGGAGTAGGAGGTGGCTCTAGAGGAGTAGGAGTATCCTCTTTGAGCTCAACTACACAGCATAGAGGTTGAGCTTCAAATAGTTCAATGATAGATCCTAGAGTAGGACACATCTCTCGCTATAGTATGGAGCTAGATATCAATAGGATAGGCCACCTAGCATGGTTATGATGAGGAGAGGACCTCCCTATAGACCCAACTTGATTAAACTTTAACTATGATAGAGCAACTCACTATAGAAATATGTTCTGCGATCCCAGGTTGTACTAGTCACTCTAGCTACTTAGGGACTAGTAGGTTTAGACTCAGAGGTAGAGGTTAGGCACCTATAGGGACTCTTAGAGGATTGTGAAGCTCAGATGTTAGTGGATTCTAGGTATATTGTCTCTTTTTAGCTCTATATCAGGAGGCTAGGTGGCACTTCTTGAAAGAGGTCTATAGCAAGGGCTCACACCGGAGTAGGCAGAGCGAGTTAGGGTAGTCATTAGTGTAGCCTAGCCATAGAACAAGGATGCAGACAGAGAGGACCGTATGGACTAGCTACAAACATTCTCACATATATGGAGTCAAGGGTGGAGGTGAGCCTAGGGGGGTAGGCTGAGTCTTATCATGTTTGAGCATATTATATTATTTTTTAGTGTAAGATCAAATGACCTACACTATTGTAGCCTACAGGCATTTTGAAGATACCTCTTTGTACTTATGATATACACATATATATGATATTATTGTTTGAGACTCATTATGGGTGTTATGTGTTTTTGATTTTATGTTGATATTTATGAGATGCATATGAATGCAATGTTTATGATCTTATGCTATATGATGTGATGTATTAATGACATGCACTAGCTAGATGATTTATGTATGGTTAGATGATGTGATCTAAATGTATAGATGGACTACTTGTGTATGCATATATGGATGCAATGATTTATATTAAATGTATATATGTTTTGATTTAATTGTATGCATCTAACTTATGTTATGATATGGTAAATGTAATGTGTGTAATGCATAATTTACATGATGATGATGTAATGTAAATGAACCTGTATGCTTTAATCCCTTAAAACATAAGTAATAAATGTGATATGATTTTAACAATCTAATGGACGACACCACTGAATGTATAAAAATTATGAATGTAAATAATAACTCTTAGCATAAGAATTAATCATTGAAGCATCCAAATGTGAGATGAGATGATGTGATATTTATGTGCTTTCTTTATAAATTTCTATAAATTAAAATATATGCACAAAATAGTGAGTGGCCATCTAAATATCATTGTTGATATTCATCCGTTATCTATCCTATTTCATGAATACCATTTAATAAACAAAACCTCATAAAGAAAGTTGATGATGTGATTGATGAAATGATTTTTTGCTATGAGGGGATTTTTGAGGTTTTCCATGAGACTCAAACACCCTAGTTGATTAATCAAAAGTTGTATAATGACCATACAGGACTCCTAAAAGATAATTTTTTTGTTATGAAGACCAAGATATTCATTATCCCTGTGTGTACAAATGAATATATTAGAGAGACATAATCCTACCCAATGCCCAGCAAGATTCATTCGACCCATTGTTTTATTGGGTATCACTAAATGCTCATAATGATCCTAAGTTGGACTCGGTCAGATTAGACCATTAGGTGATACAAGACACCTAAATCTATCTCTTTTTGCAAGTTGCTTAGAACTACCCCAATGCCAGGTGGGATTCATTCATCCCATTGTTGTATTAGGGATCACTCAATGGTTTGGGGATATTGACCATTCCAAGGATTCAAGCTCTTCACCCCCTTCTTTTCTTCATATTTATTTGGGATACTTTCTCATGCTTAGTGATGAAAATCACTATTTATTTGATTTCTTTTGAGCAAGGGATTTATGTAGTGATGATAATCACTATTTATTTTTCTTTTGAATTTTGCATTGTTTCGGGTGAAAGCAAGGGATTTATTTGGGTAGGGGGGAACTTGTCCTTTTTTCAATGATCAAAATCCTAGACCATGCGCATCACAATATGAGAAAGTAAAAACCTTTCACTTAGGATGCCTAGTATCACTTTATAGTGTTCATATTTCCCTTGTTCCAACTAGGATTTTAGTTTTTTGATCAGTGATAGGATTTTGATATATGCTAGGTGCTATCAAAACTAGACCTCATCTACAAAAGCAAATATATATTTCTATAAAATCTGAGAAGATCACTAGGTATGGCTTAATGAATGGAAAACCCTAGTATATTCCTTATATAAAGAGGAAGGGATTGTGTTGAAAAATATAGTTACTCACATGTATTATGGATGAATGAAGATTTGAAGATGCATGATTGGCATACAAACATGGCAATGGATGCAATATTGAGAACACAGTATATCATAATGTGAATACAATGGATGCAATATGCCTAATGCAATGCAATTATATGAATGCAAATACAAAATGTAAGATGCGAATGTTTTTGTATTTTATTGTTTTCAATTATTTTTGTGTTTTTGTGTTTTTTTTTACTAAAGGCTTAAATACCTTTGGATCCTTTTGTGAGTTGACCAAAGGGTTTATGATGCCTTTGGAGCTTTTTGTGAGTTGACCAAAGGGCTTAATGTGCCTTTGGGGCTTTTTGTGAGTTGACCAAAGGGCTTATGATGCCTTTGGGGCTTTTGTGAGTTGACCAAAGGGCTTATGATGTCTTTGGAGCTTTTGTGAGTTGACCAAAGGGTTTATGATACCTTTGGAGCTTTTTTTGAGTTGACCAAAGGGCTTATGATGCCTTTGGAGCTTTTGTGAGTTGACCAAAGGGCTTATGATGCCTTTGGAGCTTTTTGTGAGTTGACCAAAGGGCTTATGATGCATTTGGATCTTTTGTGAGTTGACCAAAGGTCTTATGATACCTTTACAGCTTTTTATGAGTTGACCAAAGGGTTTATGATACCTTTGGAGCTTTTGTGAGTTGACAAAAGGTCTTATGATACCTTTGGAGCTTTTTGTGAGTTGAACAAAGGGCTTATGATGCCTTTGGAGCTCTTATGAGTTGACCAAAGGACTTAATGTGCCTTTGGAGCATTTTGTGAGTTGACCAAATGGCTTATGATACCTTTGGAGCTTTTTGTGAGTTGACCAAAGGGTTTATGATACCTTTGGAGATTTTTGTGGGTTGACCAAAGGGCTTTTGGATGCCTTAAGAGCTTTTTGATTTTGATGTTTTTTTATTTTTTGGAATTTTATGATTTTTTTGTTTTTGGATTTTATTGATTTTATGTGTAAAATAGCTTTAGATGAAGAATATTGAGAGGCTCAAGCTCTTCAACACCTTATAATTATGTTAGGTGATATATCCCAGGTCTAATATTATCTGAGATGATATAAGGACCTATCCATTTGGCTGTAAATTTTTCTCGTAGGTGCGATGGCAGGTTTGAATTTTGTTGGTTCTCTTTGAGCATGAGATCTCCAACCTTAAAGTCTCTCAGGTGGAATTTATTGTTATAATCTTGTGTTATATAATCTTGATAAATATGGAGATGCTCAAGAGCATTGATACAACTTTCATCGAGAAGGATCAATTGATAAAGGTGAGCTTACCGTGCAGTGTCATCATCAATAAACTCTTTTAATGCAATGTGCAGTGTTGGAATTTCTAACTCCAAGGGCATAATGGCCTCAATGCCATATACAATTGAAAATGGTATTGATCCAATGGGCATTTGCATGCTATTTTTGTAAGCCCATAATGCAAGATGTAACTGTAGATGCCAATCCTTATGGTTTTCTTTTACCATCTTCTTTAAGATGGCTATTGTTTTTTTTGAGGATTCTTCTTGCCTATTTTCTTGCAGATAATATGGTATCACAAAATTATGTTGTATGTTATATTTGGACAGTAAATCCCACATATATTTTTTTTTAAATGGAGGACCATTATCCAAAATTATCTTGAATGGGATCCCAAAGTGATAGATGATATTGTGAAGTATGAACTCTGTAATTCATGGTCCTATCATTGACATTAATGGGATTGCTTCCACCCATTTGGTTAAATACTTAGTGTCTATTAAGATAAACATGTTTTAGCCCGAAGATAGGGGAAAGATCTTTCTAGTTAGATCAAAACCCCACTGAGAAAATGACCAAGCCACCTGAATGGGTTGTAAGATCTACGATGGTAGGTGTGTTAGATTTGCATGATGCTGATACTTAAAACACTTCCTGATATACTCACAATAATCCTTTTCCATGTTGGGTCAATAGTAACCCATTCAAAGGATGCACTTGATGATGGCCATGATGCTGAAATAGCCACTACATGTACCATAATGAGCTTGTAAAATAGTCCAAGATGATTCTTGGAGCTCAAGATAATGAAGGAGGACTCCATCATAGTTTCAATGATACAATATATCTCCTAGCAAGACATATCTTATCACTTTTTGTTTGAATGCTCATTTTGTGGCATGCAATAATCCCTATGGGATGATTCTAAGCTTAAGGAAATCTTGTAATTAGCATAGCCAATCCTAATAAGCTACAACCTCAATAGATAAGCTGATGTGTTCTCTCTGCAATTCGATGTACTCAAATATAGATTGAGAAATAACCTTGTGGTGAATTATGGTACCATTCCCTATAGGACCCTACGAGATCAAAGACCCCCAAGGCACCTTCTTTAGAAAGTCTCTAGCTTTATAGAACCACTCATGGTTTGGTTCTATATGAATCATGTTGACTAATTTTTTGTTGTCAAAAGCCTCACACTATATCGTTGATTGCAAGAGCATCTTCACATGAATGGTAGTGAAATCAACATATGGATTCTAAGGGATTAAGGATTCCAAATATGCCATAGTGTTTTCAAATATATTGGATGTGTGAGGGATTGCCTCAATGTCGTACCATTATAGTTGGGCTAGATAAGTGTCAAAAAGCTCTTTGTAAGCTTTCAGGATTGGACATATGTATTGAAATATTCCCTTAACTTGGTTAGCAATGAGAAAGGAGTCACCAAAGATATTTAGATTTTTAATCTTCATAGTGATTTCTTTTTGGAGGTCCAAGATTAGGGCCTCATACTCAGTCTTGTTATTTTTGCAAGGGAAGTCTATATTAAATGACAAGGGCATTGGAGCACCTTGCAGAATGAAAAACACAATCCCTGCACCACCCCCTTATTCACACTTCGAACCATCAAAGAACAAAGTCATATCAGATTTATTATCAAGTTCTTTGGGTTCAGGTGCTTCTGATAATGCAAATATTACATCATCAAGAAGTTTTATGATGAGAGGCCTATTATCTTGAAGAGGCACCTATATTAGTTGATCAGCTATGACTTGTCCCTTGATGGAATTTTGGCTTATGAATTCCAAATAAAATTTTGTTAGTAGCATGATCCACTTTGTAGTATGTGTATTATGATATATCTTGCTCATCATATATTGCAAAGAATTTTGTTTTGATATCACATACGTTGTATGGCTCAACATGTAGTGGCACAACTTCTTAGTTGTAAAGACCACTGCTAAGCACAACTTCTCTATGTATGCATACCCTAGCTCGTAACTCACCAAGGTGCATTTGATATAGTATATCACTTATTATTTGTCTTACATGTTCTTTTGAGCCAACATGGTGGCCAAAGCAAAATTGGTAGCATATATATAAAGTAGATGTGGTACATCTAGACTTGGTGGAGCTAGTATTGGTAGCATCACCAGGTATTTCTTGATCTCAGCAAAGGCTTACTGACATTCTTCATCCCAGTATAATGGTACCCCCTTTTGTAACAATCAATTCATAGGTCGACATTTATCCTATAGTTGTGCGATAAAACGCTTTATGGATGCTACTTTGCCCTGTAGGATTTTTTAGCTCTTTGATGTTACTAGGTAGGGTCATTTATAGGATAGCCTTCACCTTTGTTGGGTCAAATTTGATCCCTCATTTAGAAACAATAAATCCCAAGAGTTTTCTTGAAGTTACATCAAAGACATATTTCTTGGGATTCAACCTGACATTGTATTCTATTAGGTGATCGAAGACCTTTCTCAAGACCTCGACGTGATCTTCATGCAGCAATGACTTGGCCAGTAAGTCATTGATATAATCTTCTAGGATCTTATGCATGTAGTCATGGAAAATTTATGTCATTACCCACTGATATATGGCACCAATATTTTTAAGACCAAATGGCATTACTTTGTAAAAAAATGTCCCCCATGGAGTGGTAAATGTGGTTTTGTGTTGGTCTTCGAGTTTAATCTAAATATGATTGTAACAAAAAAATCCATCCATGAGGAAGAGCATCTCATTACCCGTAGTTACATCTATAAGAGCATTTATATTGGGCAACAGGAATGAATCCTTCGATGTTGCCTTATTGAGATCTCTAAAATCCATGCAAATATAGATCCTTCCATCAGGTTTTCCTATAGGTACCATGTTTGATACCCATTCCGGATAGTCGATAGGAGTAATAAATTCTACATCTAATAGCTTCTACAGCTCATTATTTACCATCAAGGTGATATTTGGATGTATCTTCTTGATTTTTTGCTTGACCAATTTCTTTGTGGGATCTAGTGAAAGGTTGTGAAAAACCAATTTTGTATTATATCCTTGTAGTTCCAAGCAAAGATATTAGGTCTCTATTTCAATAGAGGTATTATGGTGGTCTATTCTTCTGGAGCTAAGATTTCTTTGAACTTAACTTTCTTTGGATCAGAAGTATCATCACTTATGTCTACTTCAAATTTTTCCTCTATTAATATGTGCAACCCCTCCTCAAGCTGGTGAGAAGTGGGGATCAAGTGGATTTCATCTATTGGATTTAAAGGTTCAACTGAATTAGGGTCAAAACCAGCATGATAAACATCATGTTCATAGCCTAGTGCAAAATGAAATTGCTGTGGCATTTCTTCATTAGGGAAGAAATCTTCAAGCTCTAAGGGTGAATTAGCATGATTCCAATCAATAGCATCTAAATTAAGACATAATGGTTTAGAAGGATCGGTTGGGTTATGGAGTGGAGTGGTCAAATCAATGGAGATCATGTTGATGGATGGGATGGAATATTCAGGACCACGTGGGTGTAAGTCTACATTGTTGGTTTGTCGTCCATACCCAAGATGTGGCTCTGGGGGTATGGAGATCTCAGGATCCGGTCTATGAATATATGGTAAGATGGGATCATTTGGTTGTAGTAGTTATCTAAATGTAGAATGATCGAGGAAAACCATATGATAGATTACATCTGAGTTGGTCGATCTTCCCCTGAGGCAAGGTCCAGGATATACTATGTAATACATATCATCTATGTCAAATGGTCCATTGCAATGATGTAAGTGCCAAGGCCCAAGGTAGGCCATATTAGTCTCATCCTCAAAATCATTATCATCTATGAAATATCCATCATTCATACCCACTAGCACTATGAGGTGATGTGAATGTCGAGGCCCAAGGTAGGCCATCTCAGTCAAATATTTTGACTCATAGTCACTATCATCTATGATGTATCCACTCTCCATATTAATTGGCTCTGTGAGGTGATGTAAATGTCGAGGCCCAAGGTAGGCCAATTTGGTTTCATCCTCATCCTTACTGTAATCTATGATTTACTCATTCTATTTTTGCTCATAACCATAACCTGGTTCATCCTCCTATAGGATAAGTCTTAATGGGATTGCCTCAAGAGAGAAATTTGGATGATACACAATAGGTGGTTCTATAGATACCATGGTCACCAACCTGTCATCCATGTAGCTTATGTTTGGGTAATAGGGATTTCATTCAATGTCTTCCCTGAAACCTAAGCTCAGACTATCTAGAGATGCTGCTAATGAATCATCATAGCTTCGAATGTGATGTCCTAGGCCTTACCTATCAGTAGGTAATTGATATTGCAGTACAACAATATTTTATCACCATTACTCATATATATCTAAACCATAGCCATGCAAATGATTGTATTCAAAGTATCTCAGAGCAAACTCAATATTGGACAAGTAATGAATATTCATGGTGAATGACTCATCCTCATCCTCTTCAATATCTGAAGCATCTTGTACACAATCTAACCCAACATAAATAAAATTGATCTAGTTAGGGAGGATCCCCAATGGTACCATTGTCCCTATGGGCAGGTTTGGGACTCTTGGTCATCCCATGTCTTGTGCAGACTCGATAATTGGAGTGAAAGTAACATTCTACACAATATATTCACCCATTCCTATATTAGCTAGGTGAACTATCACCTACGATGTAGATGACACTGATGATGATGTAAGTGAGGCAAGTTGAGGCACCTCCTCGACTATGTTTTGAGGATCTTCCTCCTTCATGGGATTTGGAATTTCTATTATGCTATGGTTGGGACTTCCTTAGGTCTTTCTTCCACAAAGGTTGCTTTTAGTTTTTGTGAGTCTTTTGCCTTGGACATTGTTGGTTTCTTAGAAGTTCCAGTAACTTTAGAAGCTAGAGACGGTGCCGATGTGGACTGGTCACCTTGCACTGATTTGGATTTGCTTCCTGGATGTGTGGTAGGGGATGATAGCCTAATGTACAAGTGTATGGATATAAGGATGAAATCCCCTGGGAAGTCAACCTGGTGAACATATTTGAATGGCTCTTCATATGATGGTACCACATGTACCTATCCCTTGTGCACATATTTAATACATTGATGCAAGATTGAGGGAATACACTGCATGTCCCTTATCCAGGGATGCCCTAGGAGGATATTATACTGCATGATCCCCTCCAATACATGACACATCATAGGGATGGTCTTATGCCCCACTTGCATAGGTAGGATAATTCTACCCACTATGGAGCATAGTGCATCATTGAAGGCTTTAAATGTGTAGGAGGTAGGGATGATGTTTGACCTAGGGATCTTCAAGTGCCCTATAGCCTTGTTTTTTATTATGTTAATCGATGATCATGTCTCAATTAATACCTACTTGAAAGGTACATCATTGATACATGTGATGATGTGCAGAGATGATTCTGCTATGGTAGTAGGGACTACCTTTATTTCATGATCATAAAAATGAATCACGGACTCTTGATACTATTGTATTTACCCCACAAAGTTGGTAAATGCATTAGGGTTATGGGGTTGTAGCTCAATTGATTTTAAGATTTCCATTAGGGTCTCCATGTGTCTAGGATACTGTTGAATGAGCTTGTATATCGATAACTTAGTCGACATTGTTTGGAGAATCTACATAAGTCTATTTTGGATAGTTATCATAGGTCATGCTAGCAAACCTGGAAGATTATTTTCCATTGGCCTTTGTTGAGGTGTAGCTAGGATACTAATAGGAGTCACTGGAAGCTCTAGTTGGTTGTATCACCAGTTTCTTATAACCACATTGACTATGTCGACCATTCCAATGAATACTTGGGTGGGAGGTTTAACTTGGATTTGATTTATTTGAGAACCCTTATTTCTAGGGATTCATGGTTTGAAAATGGGTTTCTAAATATACCCATATATTTGTTGTCAGGTGCTAGTGTATTATCAACTTGCAGCTCACCCTTCTCGATCATATTTTGTACAACATTTTTGAAATTGATGCACACTTTGATATCATGTCCTTTTTGTCTATGGTACAGGTAATAATGATCATCCCTATATCCCTTGTTCTTGGGATGGTTAGGATCAATAAGTTGTACGTTAGGTAGTCTAATATTTGTGCCTTGCTCAATTGATGAAATATTGATACCATCAATTCTAACAAAGGTGTGAAGTAGCGAGGTGGCCGACATTGCCTGTTTTGGCCTTGGTTGTTATTTTGGTTGTAGTTGGCCAAGGGAGGTTGAGCCTAGTAATTCTATGGTTGTTGGCTATTTCATCCCTTTGGCATGTTTAGTACAACCTGATTTACTAGAGAAGGCTTGGCCTGTTGTTGTTGATTTCGATTGTTGTTCCAATATTTCTTATTGTGGAGCTTAAGATCTCCTTATTTAACTTTGATATCCTCTTTAAGCTTGGATTATGCCAAGGCTTACTTGAATGTTTTGTATTGTTGTAGCTTCAAGAGCAACGAGATGTGCTTAGTGCAACATTCAGTTAACATTCGAGTGAGCTCATTAGTGGGAACATAAAATGATAGTTTTACCATTAGTTTTCTCCATCTATTCCCATAGTCCATGATCGGCTTGTCATCATATTGCTTTAGATTAGCCAAGTTAGACAATTTTATCTTCTTCTTGATGCTAAAATAAAAGTGTTCAAGAAATGCATTCACTAGCTACTCAAAACTAATGATGATATGTTTGGGTAGTTGATTAAACCACTCAGTTGTTGTGCCTGATAATGTCATGATAAATGTTCTTAACATCAGGATGTCATTGTGTTGGAGATGGAAGCACACGCTTATAAAATTGGTTACATGCTCTTGCGCATATTCCTCTACCTTAAATTTATCTAACCTAGGTATCTTGAAGTGTCTAGGATAAGCAAGACTTGGTATCGAAGGGTACAAATACTGATTGTGTATCTTGCTTAGGGTTGGCTTCTACCCAACCATGTCTTGTTTCTCGAGAGACTTGATTCTCTCAATGAGTATCTTGTATACCTTTGAAGAGATGATATCTTGTTCCCAAAGGTTTACTCGGGGTGGTCGGGGAGGTAACTCTGCATTTGCCTACTTTGGGCATCTATATTTGTCTCCCACAACTAAGAAAGAGGGTTCAAGATATGTCTATTTTTATCCTCCATTTCCACCTATTCTTGTTCATCCTCTACTTGTTCTAGCTCTAGGAACTGTTGGTGTTTTGAAGCATGCTATGATGTGCAATGAGTGTGTTCATCTACTTGTTTAGTGTGTCTCTCGTATTGAGAAATGACATGTGGGTTGGGTTGGTAATACTCACTACCCATGTGTAGATTAGCTAGAGCTAACCTATTTTCTTGTTCCTCATGCTCTATTTTCTCCAGGGTAAGTTGCTCCCTCAAGAACTAATCATTTAGGTGTGAATGCCTTTTCCTTTATGCCCATGCTTCCTCCTATTTGAGGATGTATAGGTTTTCTTGTTATGCACATAATATCTCCCTCTTGTCTTGGAGTAATTTTTTCTAATATTGTGTGTCTTAATACAACCTACACACACGGTTAGATTGATCCACCATTAAAGGTATATGACTCTGTAACTCCGTACGAGGGGTCCTTATGGAGAAGCCCTTTGGAGGATCTCCTACTATGTTTTTTTCTCTGTCTATCAGGGCAACATGATCTTTGTATAATGACCTTTGTTCAATATCCCCATAATCATAAGTAGTGTGCATGCTACGGGGGTGCTTTGAATCTTCCCCTACTCGTTAGTGTGTCTCATTATTTATTGGCTACATGAACTCTCAAAAATAGAGTGCATAGTAGCATTGCTTCTCTAATTTAGTCTCAGGAAAACTTGATCCAACTCATCAAGATGTATGTATTTCCATGACTAATATCATGGAGTTCCATTGGCACCAATGAGATCATGATCTATTGCTATCCTACCACCTCTAGAGTGGCTAGGAGTTATGGCAGGTCTGTGATTGGATGCAAACCTTGTGTTTTTCCCTTTAGTGGGCTGAAATTACCTATGTCTATCATGTGAGGATTGGGGCCTTGAAGCTCCCTCATGTCTATCGTGAGAAGAACCTGGATATGGTTCTCTAGTTGGGGTTTCTTGAGGAGTACCCCCACGGGTTGAGTTATCCCCCCTAAGGCTTGTTGAACTTCATTCAGGGGCATTCTATGTGGGTGGCTCAACATCATTTTTGTTGTGATTATGGTTGGGTGGAGTGGTATTTTCCACCTCAGTGTGGGAACAAGGATGGTTGCTCCACATGAAGACCATGAAAATATGAAATTATGTTTTGTGTAAATTTTAAGACACAAAAAAAGTAGACAAAATGTTTCTCTTTTAAATATTCTTGGTTTTCCTAAAACTGGTCTTGTGATTTTTGGATTTGTTGTGTATATACTCTGAACTCTTATCGTGTTTTCAAAAGTTGATGTTATACTCAATTTATTCAAAAATTTCACCTATATACTCATACAAGCCAAATATGAAAGTGAAGTCCATAATGAATGAGGTAGAATAGGTACTACCAACCCTCACCTAGCACACTGTGCATAGTGATACACCCCTTCGAAGAGGAGTGTGTGCTATTTTTCATGGATAGGATAGTTTTTGGGTCATCCTTGGCCATGTATGGGTCCCGATGATACAATTGCAAGCAAGCCAATTAAGTGGTAATGACATCCAATATTGGTCTCAATAAAATAGGTTGGATGTGAGAGCCCAACACCATTGATATTTATTTTATACATGGTGTGTGTGGTTCTTTTTACTTTTGCATGAAAATGAAATGCATCTAGAGCATTCAAATGATTTTTATACATGCCTAAAAAGAACGTTTTCATTTTAGAGAATGCACATTTAAATAACTACATGATGTTTAGAGAATGCAAGATTACTTATGAAGAAATAGCCTCTAATTGGGCCTCAAGTATGCAAACCCTACATATAATCTAGATCATTGGAGACTACAAAAGTCCATTTTTCCTAGCAATGACTAGTAGAAAAGCTAAGATATTCTAAGAATTTAACCTTAAAATTTCTCTATGTTTTCTAATTAAACAAAATTTCACCTATTGCATTCTAGAAATAAACACAGACAGAGAAGTGAAAAATTGCAGAGAATTCCACCAACCTAGAATCCAACTCTGTTAATGTTTAGGTTGTCTGTTGTTGCATGTTTTCTGCCAGCCACTATCTCTTAGTGTGACTCTGACTGGCCACTATCTTCAAAAGTAGTTGAGCTTTGCTAGCTGCTATCAGTTAGAGTAGTTATACCTGCATGTAAAAAATATGAAATAGATCATCAATCAACATAATTTTTTGGTGTTTCCATCGTCATCGCCATCTAAACAAAGGTGAAAACCATACATCTAAATAGTTGCAAATATATAACAATATAATAAACAGAAATCAAGTAACCATTTGAACAAATAAAATATATCCAAGAAAATTGAGTTGCCCTTTTATAAAGAATGATAAATCTCGATTGCAATAGCTCCCTCTTAGGGATTCACTCAAATTGATACAATGTTTACAATAGTTGGGCCCCTCAATGGGGAGATATGCACTTAAAGGGTCTTCACTTTGACACAAATTTGCATTAGGGCTTACTAGATGCCTCCTTATCCAATATTTGGAGGGAATATTTTGAATACGGCTTATTATCGAATATATCTGTTACATGCATGCATGGAAACAACAAGAAACATTAAAAACATATGAGGCCTCTCGATATGAGGCTTATTCCACAAATCTACAAGAAATCATATGAAAGCATAAAGAAAGCATTAAAAAGCATAAATGGAAGCAAAATATGTCTATTACAATGTGTTGAGTGGTGCTTTCACCCAGTTGTGAAAACACACTCTTCGATAGGATCCGAGTCCCAAATCCTCTGCTTGCAAATAAATTACACAGGTAACTTCTCCAAGGTTCCTGTTATGTTAGCCTTTTGTACCAATAATGCTATTCAATTTGAAAGCTGGGAATACCTTAGCAGTTGCAAGTAACTGTTAACAAGGGACACTATGGTTTATTTTACTCTGAAATTGCAATGGACTCAAAGTGAATTGATCTTAAAGATAAATCTATTTTCGATATCGGGCTTTGGTAGATTTTCAATTATTTATTTGAATGACGGTAATTAAAAATGCAGAAAAATAAAGAATTGAGAATAAAAATGCAAAGCGGATGAACTAAACTACATTCAGAGTGCTACCATCCCAATCTGACAAAACCGAAGATAATGAGGTTTTTGCATACAACCTAACCTATTGAACCTGCAAAACTCACACAATCTAGATAAGCTAGGTGCTGGTTTCTAGGGTCTTAACTATGGTTTTCAGATCTAGACATTCGCATGAAGCAACCAAGAGAACTTGCATTAAACTTCACCTATAAGCCTAAAAATCTGAAAGGGGAAAGATAAACATTCAATTTTGCATGCAGAATATAACTCCTTTCTTTCCAATTGAGATGCAACTCTCTGTAATTTTGTATTAAAAATAATATATCAGTTACAATGACAGAATGTTCCAGTTTTGACAAAACCAAAACAAGTGGAGGAAAATGCTCCAAAAGTAGGCCTAGAATGGCTTGTTGCCTTAACTCTACTAGCAGGAATTTCTGACCCCTGTACCTGTCCTGTGCTTCTGCTTTTAAACATTCTGGTGCGGTTCTCTGTTTCGCTTTGTGATGCTTCGTTTCACTTCCCAGATTGCATCGTTTCATATGCCCTGCTTTTTCGTTGCTTTTGAATTTATATTCAATGTTGAAATGTTTGATATTCTCTGTGAACTGTAACACTTTGTAACCCTTACACCTATATGCCATGTGTTTCGTGCTTCTCTACATGTTTCGTAACTGCCCCCTTGTAAATCATGACAAAAAATAGCATGTCGCAATATCGCGACGTTTTTCTGCATGCAACTTTGCTCTTCTACCTGCATCGCAAAAACAAGACGTGTCACGAAATCGTGATATTTTTTGACCAACAGCCTTGTCCGCCACCATGCACAGCGAAAATGATACATGTCATGAAATCATGACATTTTTATGCTATCGGGCCGTGTGGGTGCAACCTGTCACGAAATCGCGATGTTTTTCTCTATCGCTGGGTTTTGTTGCACTTAGCCGCAAAAATGCGACATGTCGTGAAATCGTGACACTTTTCTCTTCTACATCATCTTCGCCCTTCATCTCATCTTCAAGTTGCGAAATGGTGACATGTCACGATATTGCGACAACTTTTCATTCCATACACTTTGGCAAATTTCTGTCGCAAAATCACGATGCCTTTCATTTTGCTGTGTATTGTTGTACCTGGCCGCAAAAACACATGTCATGAAATAGTGACACTTTCTCTTTTCGTACCATTTGGCTGCTTTCTGTCGTGAAATCGTGACATATTTTCATTTGGCATGTCTTGCTGCATTTGGCCTCAAAAACGCGACATGTCACGAAAACGCAATATATTTTCCTTTCGTACCATCTTGCTACTTGGAGCCGCAAAAACGTGACCTTTGGCGATATCGCTACGTTTTTTTTCTCTACGTTCATTTTGGCTGCTCCAGGTCGTGAAACTTCGACATGTCCTGATATCATGACATCTTCTGCCTTGACTCTTCTCTTGTCACCTTCGACCGTGATTTCATAACACGTCGCGATATCGCGACATTTTCTCTTGATGATGCATTTTGTTGCTCAGCCACGAAAACGCGACATGTCACGAAATCGCGACACTTTTTTGTTCAACTGCACTATGCTTGTCTGAGCCGTGACAGAGCAACAAGTTGCGAAATTGTGACAACTTTCATTTTTGGGCAGCGGCAGTGCAACACATAGTGAAATCGTGATAACTTTCATTTCTGGGCAGGGACAGCGCAACACATCGCGAAATCGTGACAACTTTCATTTCTGGGCAGCGACAGCGCAACACGTCACAATATCGTGACACTTCTTTTCTTGCTGTATTTTGCCTTTTTCCTTGATTTTAGCATCTGGGTCACTGAGATCTTCTTTGAAAGCATGCAAAAAAAAAAGGTGGGTCCCCAATTTTGGGGTGTGTTGTGGATCAACCACAACAAATGACGACTCTGCTGTCAAATGCTGCTGAGCATTTTAGTGAGAACCCAACCTAGAAGTATGCAAAAATCGAAAACCTGTGTTAGCACATAAGAAATATAAAAAAATTCCCAAAGATCATAAATACATGAATCATCAGAATCATCAAATATCAGCTTGGTGTGTGCAATGTGTTTCATTCCCTATCGTTTGAAATTGATCAACATTCCATTGTCAGTTTTACATGAATGCATATGTGAGATTGTGAATGATTTGTGTAACCTGATAAATATGCTTAGAGATTTTGCTTTTGTAAAGGCTTAAACCTTCTAGTATCATGCACAAACATTTAAGATTACCAAACCCTCTTAGGATCAACTATATGTATAATGAATTGCTTTATTATATCCCAAAGTTGGTTATGAGTCCCTACTATCTTGAACCCATGTGCAAGTGAACGTGAAATCAAAACTTTGGGGAATCAGACTCCCAACCTAACCGATATGGGAGTTTAACCCTATCCTTACTATTCTAATTTGGAATTCATTACCTCACTTTGAGCAAAATAATTTAACTAACTATGGAAGAAATGGTCATGCTAGTCTAACCCTTTGAACAGTCAGTGGTCTTATTTTTTAGACAAGACATGTTGCCATGCATGGGCATACTTAACCCCATAATCCATGATTTAGCTTTATTTCTTTGGACCTTGGGGATGACTACCCATCCTTTGCAGAGGACAAGTAGTACGATCCTTCCAATCCAATATAAAGATGAAATGGGAAAAATTAATTTTTTACTTCTTGGACCTTGGGGATGACTACCCATCCTTGCTAGGGACATGTAGTACGATCCTTCCAATCCAATATTTAGATGAAAATGGGGAATATTAATTTTATTTCTTGGGCCTTTGGGATGACTACTCATCCTTTGTAGAGGACAAGTAGTACGATCCTTCCAATCCAAGATTTATGATGAAATGAGACATAGGAGCTTTGGGGAATCAGATTCTCAACCTAGGCGAGATGAGAATTATGCCCTGTCCTTACTACTCCATGTAGGTCAAATCAAAGCTTTGGGGATTTGGATCCTCAACCTAAGTTCGATGAGGATTTAACCTTATCCTTACTACTCTAATTTTAGACCTTAAGCTTATGAAAGTGGTTAAAACCACTGTTTTAAGGATCATGTTGCATAATAGGATAGACATGAAATACTTCTTTCGCCTGACCTTTTCTTCCAAGCTAGGTTTTGATCATTTTGCTCAAGATCCTTTTTAATGTGTATAAAATGTGTTTGGTTCTAGATATCATGAGGCTCAGTTTCCAACCTTAGGATTTTCTTCATATTTATGTTATAGCATAACCCTAAGAGGGTTTGACACACTTTAATGCTTTGTATCTGAAATGCATATGCAACTGAGATGGCATGTATATGCAAAGTGAGATGTAATATGAATGCATTGTCTTTTGAATTGCAGATGAAATATTACCATATAAAACTGACTACTTCATGCATCACAAGTTTCAAACGATATAACTTAAAATGTTTGTGTTACTTGTGGAGCTTCTACAATACAATTCCAATGTTTCATATTCTCCTAGTCTTAGGCATAAGTTGACATCTCAAATTTTTTTTTTTATTAAACAAAACATGTCAACTAAAATCAAACACAAAACTTAAATCCTAACTAGACTAACAATCCTAAAACAGACAAAACAAAATTTGAAAAACCCTACCAAAACCAAAAAGAATAACATCAATCTATGACTTAGGGGCTAAAATAATGCTTTAAAACATGCCCATTAACTGGTAACATCAAATCCTTCCCTTCTAAAGTTTTTAACCTGAAGGTATTTTTCCCTAGAATTTCTAAAATCTGATAAGGGCCTAACCAAAGACAATCAAATTTTTGATGATTCCCTTTTTCTTCATGTCTTTTATCCCACAGTAAGACCAAATATAAAATTTTTAAGGACTTAATTTTAGCCCTTCTGTCAAACCATCTTTTAATAACCTCTTGGTGTTTATTCATGTGAATCATGGCTTCCTCCCTTTTTTCATCAAGGTGCAGCAAATGACTTAACCTGGCTTCAACTTGATTATCTTTCCCCAAGTACTCTTGCATGAAATGCAAGGTTTGCAACTTCAAGTTTGCAAGAAATATTGGGTCTTGTCCATAGACCAAATGATAGGGAGTATTACCTATGGATTCTTTTACTCTGGTCCTATCTGCCCAAAGGGCAAATTTTAACTGGTTGTGCCAATCCCGAGGGTTCTTTTCCAGTAATTTCTTAATGATATTCAATAAATTTTTGTTTGAAGATTCGGCCAAACCATTTCCTTGAGGGTAATAATTAGATGCAAATTTTAAACTCACTTTATTTTCATATGCCCAATATGCAAATTGCGTAGAAATAAAAGCTTTACCATTGTCACTGAAAATAGAATCGGGCATTCCGAATCTTGTTTAATGTGGTCCTCAAGGAATCTTATTACGTCTGTAGTGGCATGTTTTGTAGGAACTGCTTCTGTCCACCTTGTACAATAATCTGTAGCTGTTAGTATGAATTTATGGGAATCAGAAGAATTGGGATTAATAACCCCAATGAAATCTAATTCCCATTGTGCAAATGGTCTCATCTCAACTACAGGTTGTAATGGCATGGCTGCATTTCTTTCTCTGTTGGCAGCTACTTGACAAATGTGGCAAGATCGTACATGAGCATGTGCATCTTTGAAAATGTGGGGCCAATAGTATCCTGCTCTCAGGATTTGATGCACTGTAGCATTTGCCGCACCATGGCCAGTTCCATATTTCCCATGAAATTCCTGTAGAACCTTGGCGGCTTCTTCTTTATTCAGACATCTCAAGTAGATCTCTTCATGAATTTTCTTGTACAGACAACCAAATCTAATCAGATAATTAACAGAATTAAGTCTTAAAGCTCTTCTTTGAGTTGAATTCAAATTGGAATGACACTTACCATTCAATAGAAATTGCACAATGTCAACATACCAGTCATCTTTAGAAATGTATTCTGCATTTGAATATTGGCATGTCATTTGTGGATTATTCTCAACGATCGCCTTCACCAGTCCCTGTCCTTGAACTAGTTTCATAGGTTGGATTTCAAGATTAAATTCTTGGATAGTAGAAATTCCCTCTTTTCTCACCTAGCTCGTTTTGTAAAAACATGGTCTTAACAGCAGGGTCAAGAACGAATAACTCTGTTGTGCACAATGTAATACTTAATGCTCTGAAAGGCAGGGGCTCTGGAAATGGCATACTTAATGCTCTGAAAGGCCACCCTACTTTCCTCGTTCCATCTGACATCTACATCCTTATTGAGCATCTTGTTCAAAGGTTTGGCTATCTCAGCAAAGCTTGAAATAAACTTCCTCACAAAATTAATCTGCCCAAAGAAAGATCTCAACTCCTTTTTACTACCCGGGAGAGGCAAGTTTTGGATAGCTTTTATCCTTTCTGGGTCAATGGATATGCCTTCTTTTGAAATGATGTGACCAAGTAGTCTTCCTTATGTTACTCCAAAAATGCACTTTTTGGGATTTAAGGAAATTCCATGTTCTCTGCATCTTTGAAGAACTTTTTTCAAATCCTTGACATGGTCTTCTCTTTTCTTTGAAAATACTAGAATATCATCCACATATACAATGATACACTTGCCTATAAGCACTTTGAATGCATAGTCCATGGTGCGCTGAAATGTTGCACCAGCATTTAACAGTCCAAACGACATTCTTTTGTAGGCAAATGTCCCCCACTTGGTGGTG
The DNA here is from genome assembly GCA_028583015.1 of Wollemia nobilis. Taxonomy (NCBI): domain Eukaryota; kingdom Viridiplantae; phylum Streptophyta; class Pinopsida; order Araucariales; family Araucariaceae; genus Wollemia; species Wollemia nobilis. The sequence continues at coordinate 3,236,985 of JAQPPZ010000689.1, read as the reverse complement.
AAGGTTGTTTTCATCCTGTCATTTGGATGAATAAGAATTTGGTTGTATCCAGAATATCCATCAAGAAAAGACATCATTTCAGATCCATTTACCGTTTGTAAAATTTCATCAATGGATGGCAATGGATAGTTATCCTTTTGAGAGGCCTTGTTAAGATTTCAAAAATCTATACACAGCCTAATCTCTCCACTCTTCTCTCTTACTGGAATGAGGTTAGCAACCCAGGTTGAGTGCCTAACAGGAAAAATAATCTTCGCTTCCAATAATATTTTGACCTCCTTTTCTATTAAGGGCTCCAATAGCGGGTTAACAACTCACTGTATTTTTCTAAAAGGCTTGGAGTCCAGCTTTAGAGGGATGGTATGTGTAATGATGTCTTGGTTGTATGTTTTCAGTTCATTGTAATTCCAAGCAATGCAATCCACATAATGCTTTAGTGCATGTATTATGTTGTCCCTTTCTTCAGTTGTACATGACTTTGTAATGTACACTTCCCGTGGATTGTCTGCACTCCCTAGATTAATTAGATCACATGCATCTTTGGGGAGTGGGACATTTTTTCTTTTCTGGTCTTGTATCCCATATCGAACATTTTCTCCAATGAAACTACGTCTTTAGGTATTTTGTTGGATTGACATGCGATTTCACTTTCGTTTTCTGCTTCTTCTTGCCATCTTTGCTCCTCATCAATCACCTGATTTTCAAAAATACCCGAGTTCGTGACAAATTTGAATATGTGTCTGTCATTTTCAAAAACTTGGAAATTCTTTACATTATCAGGTATTGATGGACAAGGAACTAACTCAATGGAGAAATTTTTACACCTTTTTATGTCAACTGGATTTAACATGCCCACGACGACTGCAAGAGAGTCTGCTATTCGATTTCCTTTTCTAGAAATAAGGGCTATATTGAACGCGTGAAATTCCTCAATGAGGTCCATGACCCTAGTTCTATAAAGACTCAGTCTCTTATCGTGGCATGTATATTGTCCTTTAATCTGCTTGACTACTAGTTTAGAATCTCCCAATACTTTCAAGCATTTAACTTGCTTGCTCAATGCTAGTCGTAAACCAAAGATCAGTGCTTCATATTCTGCCATGTTGTTCGTGCAAGGAAATTGCAGTCTATAAGCAACCAATAATGATTTACCTCCAGGACCAGTGAGCTCGACTCCAGCTCCTATAAGCATTCTATAAGCAAACAAGACGTGTCATGAAATCATGACATTTTTCGGCCAACAACCTTGTCTACCACCATGCACAGCGAAAATGATACATGTCGCAAAATCGTCACCTTTTTATGCTATCGGGTCGTGTGGGTGCAACCTATCATGAAATCACGACGTTTTTCTCTATCGCTGGGTTTGTTGCACTTAGCCGTGAAAACACATGTCATGAAATCGTGATACTTTTCTCTTCTGCATCATCTTCGCCCTTCATCTCGTCTTCAAGTCGTGAAATGGCGACATGTCATGATATTGCGACAACTTTTCATTCCGTACACTTTGGAAACTTTCTGTCATAAAATCATGATGCCTTTCATTTTGCTATGTATTGTTGTACCTGGCCGCAAAAATGTGACATGTTGCGAAATCGCAACACTTTCTCTTTCCATACCATTTGGCTGCTTTCTATCGTGAAATCGCGACATCTTTTCATTTGGAATGTCTTGCTGCATTTGGCCACGAAAACACGACATGTCACGAAATCGCGACATATTTTCCTTCCATACCATCTCGCTGCTTGGAGCCGTGAAAACGCGACCTGTCGTGATATCACGACGTTTTTTCTCTACATTCATTTTGGCTGCTCCAGGTCACAAAACTTCGACATGTCGCGATATTGCGACATCTTTTGCCTTGACTCTTCTCTTGTCACCTTTGACCGTGATTTCATTTTCTCTTGATGATGCATTCTGCTGTTCTTAGCCATGAAAATGTGACATGTCGTGAAATCGCGACACTTTTTTGTTCAACTACACTATGCATTTCTGAGCCGCGACAGAGCAACACGTCGCAAAATCATGACAACTTTCATTTCTGGGCAGCGACAGCACAACACGTCGCGAAATTGCGATAACTTTCATTTTTGGGCAGCGACAGCGCAACACGTCATGAAATCGCGACAACTTTCATTTCTGGGCAGTGACAGCGCAACACATCGTGATATCACGACACTTCTTTTTCTTGCTGTATTTTGCCTTTTTCCTTGATTTTAGCATCTGGGTCACTGAGATCTTCTTTGAAAGCATGCAAAAAAAAAAAGGTGGGTCCCCAATTTTGGGGTGTGTTGTGGATCAACCACAACAAATGGCGACTCGGCTATCAAATGCTCGTGAGCATTTTAGTGAGAACCCAACCTGGAAGTATGCAAAACTTGAAAACCTGTGTTAGCACATAAGAAATATAAATAAATGCCCAAAGATCATAAATACATGAATCATCAAATATCAGCTTGGTGTGTGCAATGTGTTTCATTCCCTATCATTTGAAATTGATCAACATTCCATTGTCAGTTTTACATGAATGCATATGTGAGATTGTGAATGATTTGTGTAACCTGATAAATATGCTTAGAGATTTTGCTTTTGTAAAGGTTTAAACCTTCTAGTATTATGCACAAACATTTAAGATTACCAAACCCTCTTAGGATCAACTATATGTATAATGAATTGCTTTATTATATCCCAAATTTTGTTATGAGTCCCTACCATCTTGAACCCATGTGCAAGTGAACGTGAAATCAGAACTTTGGGGAATCAGACTCCCAACCTAACCAAGATGGGAGTTTAACCCTATCCTTACTATTCTAATTTGGAATTCATTACCTCACTTTGAGCAAAATAATTTAACCAATTATGGAAGAAATGGTCATGCTAGTCTAACCCTTTGAATAGTCAATGGTCTTGTTTTTTAGACAAGACATGCTACCATGCATGGGCATACTTAACCCCATAATCCATGATTTAGCTTTATTTCTTTGGACCTTGGGGATGACTACCCATCCTTTGCGAGAGGACAAGTAGTACGATCCTTCCAATCCAATATAAAGATGAAATGGGAAAAATTAATTTTTTACTTCTTGGACCTTGGGGATGACTACCCATCCTTGCTAGGGACATGTAGTACGATCCTTCCAATCCAATATTTAGATGAAAATGGGGAATATTAATTTTATTTCTTGGACCTATGGGATGACTACTCATCCTTTGTAGAGGACAAGTAGTATGATCCTTCCAATCCAAGATTTATGATGAAATGAGACATAGGAGCTTTGGGGAATCAGATTCTCAACCTAGGCGAGATGAGAATTATGCCCTGTCCTTACTACTCCATGTCGGTCAAATCAAAGCTTTGGGGAGTTGGATCCTCAACCTAAGTTCGATGAGGATTTAACCCTATCCTTACTACTCTGATTTTAGGTCTTAAGCTTATGGAAGTGGTTAAAACCACTGTTTTAAGGATCATGTTGCATAATAGGATAGACATGAAATACTTCTTTTGCCTGACCTTTTCTTCCAAGCTAGGTTTTGATTATTTTGCTCAAGATCCTTTTTAATGTGTATAAAATGTGTTTGGTTCTAGATATCATGAGGCTCAGTTTCCAACCTTAGGATTTTCTTCATATTTATGTTATAGCATAACCCTAAGAGGATTTGACACACTTTAATGATTTGTATCTGAAATGCATATGCAACTAAGATGGCATGTATATGCAAAGTGAGATGTAATATGAATGCATTGTCTTTTGAATTGCAGATGAAATATTACCATATAAAACTGACTACTTCATGCATCACAAGTTTCAAACGATATAACTTAAAATGTTTGTGTTACTTGTGGAGCTTCTACAATATAATTCCAATGTTTCATATTCTCCTAGTCTTAGGCATAAGTTGACATCTCAAAAATTTTTTTTTTTTTTTTTTTTTATTAAACAAAACATGTCAACTGAAATCAAACACACAACTTAAATCCTAACTAGACTAACAATCCTAAAACAAACAAAACAAAAATTGAAAAACCCTACCAAGACCGAAAAGAATAACATCAATCTATGACTTAGGGGCTAAAATAATGCTTTAAAACATGCCCATTAACTGGTAACATCAAATCCTTCCCTTCTAAATTTTTTAACCTGAAGGTATTTTTCCCTAGAATTTCTGAAATCTGATAAGGGTCTAACCAAAGACAATCAAATTTTTGATGATTCCCCTTTTCTTCATGTCTTTTATCCCACAGTAAGACCAAATCTGAAATTCTAAAAGACTTAATTTTAGCCCTTATTTCAAACCATATTTTAATAACCTCTTGGTGTTTATTCATGTGAATCATGGCTTCCTCCCTTTTTTCATCAAGGTGCAGCAAATGACTTAACCTGGCTTCAACTTGATTATCTGTCCCCAAGTACTCTTGCATGAAATGCAAGGTTTGCAACTTCAAGTTTGCAAGAAATATCGGGTCTTGTCCATAGACCAAATGATATGGAGTATTCCCTATGGATTCTTTTACTCGGTCCTATCTGCCCAAAGGGCAAATGTAAACTGGCTGTGCCAATCCCGAGGGTTCTTTTCCAGTAATTTCTTAATGATATTCAACAAATTTTTGTTTGAAGATTTGGCCAAACCATTTCCTTGAGGGTAATAATTAGATGCAAATTTTAAACTCACTTTATTGTCATATGCCCAATCTACAAATTGCATAGAAATAAAAGCTTTACCATTATCACTGACAATAGAATCGGGCATTCCGAATCTTGTTATAATGTGGTCCTCAAGGAATCTTATTACAACGTCTGTAGTGGCATGTTTTGTAGGAACTGCTTCTGTCCACCTTGTACAATAATCATGAGTCGTTAGTATGAATTTATGGGAATCAGAAGAATTTGGGTTAATAACCCCAATGAAATCTAATCCCCATTGTGCAAATGGTCTCATCTCAACTACAGGTTGTAATGGCATGGCTGCATTTCTTTTTCTATTGGCAGCTACTTGAAAAATGTGGCAAGATCGTACATGAGCATGTGCATCTTTGAAAATGTGGGGCCAATAGTATCCTGCTCTAAGGATTTGATGCGCTGTAGCATTTGCCGCACCATGGCCAGTTCCATGTTTCCCATGAAATTCCTGCAGAACCTTGGCAACTTCTTCTTTATTCAGACATCTCAAGTAGATCCCTTCATGATTTTTCCTGTACAGACAACCAGATCTAATCAGATAATTAATAGAATTAAGTCTTAAAACTCTTCTTTGAGTTGAATTCAAATTGGAAGGACACTTACCATTCAATAGAAATTGCACAATGTCAACATACCAGTCATCTTTAGAAATGTATTCTGCATTTGAATATTGGCATGTCATTTGCAGATTAATCTCAGCGATCGCCTTCACCAATCTCTGTCCTCGAACTAGTTTCATAGGTTGGATTTCAAGATCAAATTCTTGGATAGTAGAAATCCATTTCCCTCTTTTCTCACCTAGCTCGTTCTGTAAAAACATGGTCTTGACAGCAGGGTCAGGCACGATGGCAATAACTCTGCTGTGCACAATGTAATGTCTAATTTTTTTTACCATTTTAAAAAGTGCGTACATCTGCTTATCAAGGATCGAATACCTTAATTGAGCATCTTTTAAAGGAGCACTTAAAAATGTTATGGGATTTTTTGCACTATCCTCACCTTTTTGGGTCAAGACACTCGCAAAAGAGTGTTCCAATGCAAAAGCATAAATATAGAAATGTTTAGAATAGTCTGGACTTATGAGGTTAGGGGCTATGGAAATGGCATACTTAATGCTTTGAAAGGCCACCCTACTTTACTCGTTCCATCTGACATCTACATCCTTATTGAGCATCTTGTTCAAAGGTTTGGCTATCTCAGCAAAGCTTGAAATAAACTTCCTCACAAAATTAATCTGCCCAAAGAAAGATCTCAACTCCTTTTTACTACCCAGGAGAGGCAATTTTTGGATAGCTTTTATCCTTTCTGGGTCAATGGATATGCCTTCTTTTGAAATGATGTGACCAAGTAGTCTTCCTTCTGTTACTCCAAAAATGCAATTTTTGGGATTTAAGGAAATTCCATGTTCTCTGCATCTTTGAAGAACTTTTTCAAATCCTTGACATGGTCTTCTATTTTCTTTGAAAATACTGGAATATCATCCACATACACAATGATACACTTGCCTATAAGCCCTTTGAATGCATAGTCCATGGCACGCTGAAATGTTGCACCAACATTTAACAGTCCAAACGGCATTCTTTTGTAGGCAAATGTCCCCCACTTGGTGGTGAAGGCTGTTTTCATCCTGTCATTTGGATGAATAAGAATTTGGTTGTATCCAGAATATCCATAAAGAAAATACATCATTTCAGATCCATTTACCATTTGTAAAATTTCATCAATGGATGGCAATGGATAGTTATCCTTTTGAGAGGCCTTGTTAAGATTTCAAAAATCTATACACAGCCTAATCTCTCCACTCTTCTCTCTTACTGGAACGAGGTTAGCAACCCAGGTTGAGTGCCTAGCAGGAAAAATAATCTTCGCTTCCAATAATCTTTTGAACTCCTTTTCTATTAAGGGCTCCAATAGCGGGTTAACAACTCACTGTCTTTGTCTAAAAGGCTTGGAGTCCGACTTTAGAGGGATGGTATGTGTAATGATGTCTTGGTTGTATGTTTTCAGTTCATTGTAATTCCAAGCAATGCAATCCACGTAATGCTTTAGTGCATGTATTACGTTGTCCCTTTCTTCAGTTGTACATGCCTTTGTAATGTACACTTCCCGTGGATTGTCTGCACTCCCTAGATTAATTAGATCACATGCATCTTTGGGGAGTGGGACCTTTTTTCTTTTCTGGTCTTGTATCCCATATCGAACATTTTCTCCAATGAAACTACGTCTTTAGGTATTTTGTTGGATTGACATGCAGTTTCACTTTTGTTTTCTGCTTCTTCTTGCCATCTTTGCTCCTCATCAATCACCTGATTTTCAAAAATACCTGAGTTCGTGAAAAATTTAAATGTGTCTGTCACTTTCAAAAACTTGGAAATTCTTGACATTATCAGGTATTGATTGACAAGGAACTAACTCAATGGAGAAATTTTTACACCTTTTTATGTCAACTGGATTTAACATGCCCGCGGCGACTGCAAGAGAGTATGCTATTTAGTTTCTTTTTCTAGAAATAAGGGCTATATTGAATGCGTCAAATTTCTCAATGAGGTCCATGACCCTAGTTCTATAAAGACTCAGTCTCTTATCGTGGCATGTATATTGTCCTTTAATCTGCTTGACTACTAGTTTAGAATCTCCCAATACTTTCAAGCATTTAACTTGCTTGCTCAATGCTAGTCGTAAACCAAAGATCAGTGCTTCATATTCTGCCATGTTGTTCATGCAAGGAAATTGCAGTCTATAAGCAGCCAATAATGATTTACCTCCAAGACCAGTGAGCTCGATTCTAGCTCCTATAAGCAGTCTATAAGCAAACAAGACGTGTCGCAAAATCGTGATATTTTTTGGCCAACAACCTTGTCTACCACCATGCACAGCGAAAATGATACATGTCACGAAATCGTAACCTTTTTATGCTATCGGGCCGTGTGGGTGCAACCTATCATGAAATCACGACGTTTTTCTCTATTGCTAGATTTTGTTGCACTTAGCCACAAAAACGCGACATGTCATGAAATCGTGACACTTTTCTCTTCTGCATCATCTTCGCCCTTCATATCGTCTTCAAGTCGCGAAATGGCGACATGTCACGATATCGTGACAACTTTTCATTCCGTACACTTTGGAAACATTTTGTCATGAAATCGTGACGCCTTTCATTTTGCTATGTATTGTTGTACCTGGCCGCAAAAATTGTGACATATTTTCCTTCCATACCATCTCGCTTCTTGGAGCCATGAAAATGCCACCTATGGTGATATCGCGACGTTTTTTTCTCTACATTCATTTTGGCTTCTCTAGGTCACGAAACTTCGACATGTCGCGATATCGCGACATCTTCTGCCTTGACTCTTCTCTTGTCGCCTTCGACCGTGATTTCATAACACGTCGCGATATCATGACATTTTCTCTTCATGATGCATTCTGCTGCTCTTAGCCATGAAAACGTGACATGTCGTGAAATCGAGACACTTTTTTGTTCAACTGCACTATGCTTGTCTGAGCCGCGACAGAGCAACACGTCAAAAAATCATGACAACTTTCATTTCTGGGCAGTGACAGCACAACACGTCACGAAATCATGATAACTTTCATTTTTGGGCAGCGACAGCGCAACACGTCGCTAAATCGTGACAACTTTCATTTCTGGGCAGGGACAGCGCAACACGTCGCGATATCGCGACACTTCTTTTTCTTGTTGTATTTTGTCTTTTTCCTTTATTTTAGCATCTGGGTCACTGAGATCTTCTTTGAAAGCATGCAAAAAAAAAAAAAATGTGGGTCCCCAATTTTGGGGTGTGTTGTGGATCAACCACAACAAATGACGACTCTGCTGTCAAATGCTCCTGAGCATTTTAGTGAGAACCCAACCTGGAAGTATGCAAAACTTGAAAACCTGTGTTAGCACATAAGAAATATAAAAAAATGCCCAAAGATCATAAATACATGAATCATCAGAATCATCAAATATCAGCTTGGTGTGTGCAATGTGTTTCATTCCCTCTTGTTTGAAATTGATCAACATTCCATTGTCAGTTTTACATGAATGCATATGTGAGATTGTGAATGATTTGTGTAACCTGATAAATATTCTTAGAGATTTTGCTTTTGTAAAGGTTTAAACCTTCTAGTATTATGCACAAACATTTAAGATTACCAAACCCTCTTAGGATCAACTATATGTATAATGAATTGCTTTATTATATCCCAAAGTTGGTTATGAGTCCCTACTATCTTGAACCCATGTGCAAGTGAACGTGAAATCAGAACTTTGGGGAATCACACTCCCAACCTAGCCGAGATGGGAGTTTAACATTATCCTTACTATTCTAATTTGGAATTCATTACCTCACTTTGAGCAAAATAATTTAACCAATTATGGAAGAAATGATCATGCTAGTCTAACCCTTTGAATAGTCAGTGGTCTTGTTTTTTAGACAAGACATGCTACCATGCATGGGCATACTTAACCCCATAATCCATGATTTAGCTTTATTTCTTTGGACCTTGGGGATGACTACCCATCCTTTGCAGAGGACAAGTAGTACGATCCTTCCAATCCAATATAAAGATGAAATGGGAAAAATTAATTTTTTACTTCTTGGACCTTGGGGATGACTACCCATCCTTGCTAGGGACATGTAGTACGATCCTTCCAATCCAAGATTTAGATGAAAATGGGGAATATTAATTTTATTTCTTGGACCTATGGGATGACTACTCATCCTTTGTAGAGGACAAGTAGTACGATCCTTCCAATCCAAGATTTATGATGAAATGAGACATAGGAGCTTTGGGGAATCAGATTCTCAACCTAGGCGAGATGAGAATTATGCCCTGTCCTTACTACTCCATGTCGGTCAAATCAAAGTTTTGGGGAGTTGGATCCTCAACCTAATTTCGATGAGGATTTAACCTTATCCTTACTACTTTTATTTTAGGCCTTAAGCTTATGGAAGTGGTTAAAACCACTGTTTTAAGGATCATGTTGCATAATAGGATAGACATGAAATACTTCTTTCGCCTGACCTTTTCTTCCAAGCTAGGTTTTGATTATTTTGCTCAAGATCCTTTTTAATGTGTATAAAATGTGTTTGGTTCTAGATATCATGAGGCTCAGTTTCCAACATTAGGATTTTCTTCATATTTATGTTATAGCATAACCCTAAGAGGATTTGACAAACTTTAATGCTTTGTATCTAAAATGCATATGCAACTAAGATGGCATGTATATGCAAAGTGAGATGTAATATGAATGCATTGTCTTTTGAATTGCAGATGAAATATTACCATATAAAATTGACTACTAAATGCATCACAAGTTTCAAACGATATAACTTAAAATGTTTGTGTTACTTGTGGAGCTTCTACAATATAATTCCAATGTTTCATATTCTCCTAGTCTTAGGCATAAGTTGACATCTCAAAACTTTTTTTTTTTTTTTTTTACTAAACAAAACATGTCAACTGAAATCAAACACACAACTTAAATCCTAACTAGACTAACAATCCTAAAACAGACAAAACAAAAATTGAAAAACCCTACCAAGACCGAAAAGAATAACATCAATCTACGACTTGGGGGCTAAAATAATGCTTTAAAACATGCCCATTAACTGGTAACATCAAATCCTTCCCTTCTAAAGTTTTTAACCTGAAGGTATTTTTCCCTAGAATTTTTGAAATCTGATAAGGGCCTAACCAAAGACAATCAAATTTTTGATGATTCCCTTTTTCTTCATGTCTTTTATCCCACAGTAAGACCAAATCTGAAATTCCGAAGGACTTAATTTTACCCCTTCCATCAAACCATATTTTAATAACCTCTTGGTGTTTATTCATGTGAATCATGGCTTCCTCCCTTTTTTCATCAAGGTGCAGCAAATGACTTAACCTGACTTCAACATGATTATCTGTCCCCAAGTACTCTTGCATGAAATGAAAGGTTTGCAACTTCAAGTTTGTAGGAAATATCGGGTCTTGTCCATAGACCAAATGATAGGGAGTATTCCCTATGGATTCTTTTACTCTGGTCCTATCTGCCCAAAGGGCAAACTTTAATCGGTTGTGCCAATCCCGAGGGTTCTTTTCCAGTAATTTCTTAATGATATTCAACAAATTTTTGTTTGAAGATTTGGCCAAACCATTTCCTTGAGGGTAATAATTAGATGCAAATTTTAAACTCACTTTATTGTCATATGCCCAATCTGCAAATTGCGTAGAAATAAAAGCTTTACCATTGTCACTGACGATAGAATCGGGCATTCCGAATCTTGTTATAATGTGGTCCTCAAGGAATCTTATTATAACGTCTGTAGTGGCATGTTTTGTAGGAACTGCTTCTATCCACCTTGTACAATAATCTATAGTTGTTAGTATGAATTTATGGGAATTAGAAGAATTTGGGTTAATAACCCCAATGAAATCTAATCCCCATTGTGCAAATGGTCTCATCTCAACTACAAGTTGTAATGGCATGGCTGCATTTCTTTCTCTATTGGCAGCTACTTGACAAATGTGGCAAGATCGTACATGAGCATGTGCATCTTTGAAAATGTGAGGCCAATAGTATCCTGCTCTCAGGATTTGATGTGCTGTAGCATTTGCCGCACCATGGCTAGTTTCATATTTCCCATAAAATTCCTGCAGAACCTTGGTAGCTTCTTCTTTATTCAGACATCTCAAGTAGATCCCTTCATGATTTTTCCTGTATAGACAACCAGATCTAATAAGATAATTAACAGACTTAAGTCTTAAATCTCTTCTTTGAGTTGAATTCAAATTCGAAGGACACTTACCATTCAATATAAATTGCACAATGTCAACATACCAGTCATCTTTAGAAATGTATTCTGCATTTGAATATTGGCATGTCATTTGCGGATTATTCTCAGCGATCACCTTCACCAGTATCTGTCCTCGAACTAGTTTCATAGGTTGGATTTCAAGATCAAATTCTTGGATAGTAGAAATCCATTTCCCTCTTTTCTCACCTAGCTCATTCTGTAAAAACATGGTCTTGATAGCAGGGTCAGGCACGATGGCAATAACTCTGCTGTGCACAATGTAATGTCTAAATTTTTTTACCGTTTTAAAAAGTGCGTACATCTGCTTATCAAGGATGGAATACCTTAATTGATCATCTTTTAAAGGAGCACTTAAAAATGCTCTGGGATTTTCTGCACTATCCTCACCTTTCTGGGTCAAGACACTCGCAAAAGAGTGTTCCGATGCAAAAGCATAAATATAGAAAGGTTTAGAATAGTCTGGACTTATGAGGGCAGGGGCTCTGGAAATGGCATACTTAATGCTTTGAAAGGCCACCCTACTTTCCTCATTCCATCTGACATCTACATCCTTCTTGAGCATCTTGTTCAAAGGTTTGGCTATCTCAGCAAAGCTTGAAATAAACTTCCTCACAAAATTAATTTGCCCAAAGAAAGATCTCAACTCCTTTTTACTACCCGGGAGAGGCAATTTTTGGATAGCTTTTATCCTTTCTAGGTTAATGGATATGCCTTCTTTTGAAATTATGTGACCAAGTAGTCTTCCTTCTGTTACTCCAAAAAATGCACTTTTTGGGATTTAAGGAAATTCCATGTTCTCTGCATCTTTGAAGAACTTTTTTCAAATCCTTGACATGGTCTTCTCTTTTCTTTGAAAATACTTGGAATATCATCCACATACACAATGATACACTTGCCTATAAGCCCTTTGAATGCATAGTCCATGGCACGCTGAAATGTTGCACCAACATTTAACAGTCCAAACGGCATTCTTTTGTAGGCAAATGTCCCCCACTTGGTGGTGAAGGCTTTTTTCATCCTGTCATTTGGATGAATAAGAATTTGGTTGTATCCAGAATATCCATCAAGAAAAGACATCATTTCAGATCCATTTACCATTTGTAAAATTTCATCAATGGATGGCAATGGATAGTTATCCTTTTGAGAGGCCTTGTTAAGATTTCAAAAATCTATACACAGCCTAATCTCTCCACTCTTCTTTCTTACTGGAACGAGGTTAGCAACCCAGGTTGAGTGCCTAACAAGAAAAATAATCTTCGCTTCCAATAATCTTTTGACCTCCTTTTCTATTAAGGGCTCCAATAGCGGGTTAAAAACTCGTTGTCTTTGTCTAAAAGGCTTGGAGTCCGGCTTTAGAGGGATGGTATGTGTAATGATGTCTTGGTTGTATGTTTTCAGTTCATTGTAATTCCAAGCAATGCAATCCACGTAATGCTTTAGTGCATGTATTATGTTGTCCCTTTCTTCAGTTGTACATGCCTTTGTAATGTACACTTCCCGTGGATTGTCTGCACTCCCTAGATTAATTAGATCACATGCATCTTTGGGGAGTGGGATATTTTTTCTTTTCTGGTCTTGTATCCCATATCGAACATTTTCTCCAATGAAACTACGTCTTTAGGTATTTTTTTGGATTGACATGCAGTTTCACTTTCGTTTTCTACTTCTTCTTGCCATCTTTGCTCCTCATCAATCACCTGATTTTCAAAAATACCCGAGTTTGTGACAAATTTGAATATGTGTCTATCATTTTCAAAAACTTGGAAATTCTTGACATTATCAGGTATTGATGGACAAGGAACTAACTCAATGGAGAAATTTTTACACCTTTTTATGTCAACTGGATTTAACATGCCCACGACGACTGCAAGAGAGTCTGCTATTCGGTTTCCTTTTCTAGAAATAAGGGCTATATTGAACGCGTCAAATTCCTCAATGAGGTCCATGACCCTAGTTCTATAAAGACTCAGTCTCTTATCGTGGCATGTATATTGTCCTTTAATCTGCTTGACTACTAGTTTAGAATCTCCCAATACTTTCAAGCATTTAACTTGCTTGCTCAATGCTAGTTGTAAACCAAAGATCAGTGCTTCATATTCTGCCATGTTATTCGTGCAAGGAAATTGCAGTCTATAAGTAGCCAATAATGATTTACCTCCTGGACCAGTGAGCTCGACTCCAGCTCCTATAAGCAGTCTATAAGCAACAAGACGTGTCGCGAAATCATGACATTTTTTGGCCAACAACCTTGTCTACCACCATGCACAGCAAAAATGATACATGTCACGAAATCGTCACCTTTTTATGCTATCGGGCCGTGTGGGTGCAACCTGTCGTGAAATCATGAGGTTTTTCTCTATCGCTGGGTTTTGTTGCACTTAGCTGCGAAAACGTGACATGTCATGAAATCGTGACACTTTTCTCTTCTGCATCATCTTCGCCCTTCATCTCGTCTTCAAGTCGCGAAATGGCGACATGTCACGATATCGCGAGAACTTTTCATTCCGTACACTTTGACAACTTTCTATCACGAAATCGTGATGCCTTTCATTTTGCTATGTATTGTTGTACTTGGCCGCAAAAATGTGACATGTCACGAAATCGTGACACTTTCTCTTTCCATACCATTTGGCTGATTTCTATCGCGAAATCATGACATCTTTTCATTTGGCATGTCTTGCTGCATTTGGCCATGAAAATGCGACATGTCACGAAATCGCGACATATTTTCCTTCCATACCATCTCGCTGCTTGGAGCCACGAAAACACGACCTGTCGTGATATCACGACGTTTTTTTCTCTACGTTCATTTTGGCTACTCCAGGTCCCGAAACTTCGACATGTCGCGATATCGCGACATCTTCTGCCTTGACTCTTCTCTTGTCGCCTTCGACAGTGATTTCATAACACGTTGTGATATCATGACATTTTCTCTTGATGATGCATTATGCTGATCTTAGCCATGAAAACATGACATGTCACAAAATCATGACACTTTTTTGTTCAACTGCACTATGCTTGTCTGAGGTGTGACAGAGCAACACGTCACAAAATCGTGACAACTTTCATTTCTGGGCAGCGACAACGCAACACATCACGAAATCATGACAACTTTCATTTCTGGGCAGCGACAGCGCAACACGTCGTGAAATCGTGACAACTTTCATTTCTGGGCAGTGACAGCGCAACATGTCGCGATATCGTGACACTTCTTTTTCTTGCTGTATTTTGCCTTTTTCCTTGATTTTAGCATCTGGGTCACTAAGATCTTCTTTGAAAGCATGCAAAAAAAAAAAATGTGGGTCCCCAATTTTGGGGTGTGTTGTGGATCAACCACAACAAATGGTGACTCTGCTGTCAAATGCTCCTGAGCATTTTAGTGAGAACCCAACCTGGAAGTATGCAAAACTTGAAAACCTGTGTTAGCACATAAGAAATATAAACAAATGCCCAAAGATCATAAATACATGAATCATCAGAATCATCAAATATCAGCTTGGTGTGTGCAATGTTTTTCATTCCCTATCGTTTGAAATTGATCAACATTCCATTGTCAGTTTTACATGAATGCATATGTGAGATTGTGAATGATTTGTGTAACCTGATAAATATGCTTAGAGATTTTGCTTTTGTAAAGGTTTAAACCTTCTAGTATCATGCACAAACATTTAATATTACCGAACCCTCTTAGGATCAACTATATGTATAATGAATTGCTTTATTATATCCCAAATTTGGTTATGAGTCCCTACCATCTTGAACCCATGTGCAAGTGAACATGAAATCAGAACTTTGGGGAATCAGACTCCCAACCTAACCGAGATGGGAGTTTAACCTTATCCTTACTATTCTAATTTGGAATTCATTACCTCACTTTGAGCAAAATAATTTAACCAATTATGGAAGAAATGGTCATGCTAGTCTAACCCTTTGAATAGTCAGTGGTCTTGTTTTTTAGACAAGACATGCTACCATGCATGGGCATACTTAACCCCATAATCCATGATTTAGCTTTATTTCTTTGGACCTTGGGGATGACTACCCATCCTTTGCAGAGGACAAGTAGTACGATCCTTCCAATCCAATATAAAGATGAAATGGGAAAAATTAATTTTTTACTTCTTGGACCTTGGGGATGACTACCCATCCTTGCTAGGGACATGTAGTATGATCCTTCCAATCCAATATTTAGATGAAAATGGGGAATATTAATTTTATTTCTTGGACCTATGGGATGACTACTCATCCTTTGTAGAGGACAAGTAGTACGATCCTTCCAATCCAATATTTATGATGAAATGAGACATAGGAGATTTGGGGAATCATATTCTCAACCTAGGCGAGATGAGAATTATTCCCTGTCCTTACTACTCCATGTCGGTCAAATCAAGGCTTTTGGGAGTTGGATCCTCAACCTAAGTTCGATGAGGATTTAACCCTATCCTTACTACTCTGATTTTAGGCCTTAAGCTTATGGAAGTGGTTAAAACCATTGTTTTAAGGATCATGTTGCATAATAGGATAGACATGAAATACTTCTTTCGCCTGACCTTTTCTTCCAAGCTAGGTTTTGATTATTTTTCTCAAGATCCTTTTTAATGTGTATAAAATGTGTTTGGTTCTAGATATCATTATAGCATAACCCTAAGAGGATTTGACACACTTTAATGCTTTGTATCTGAAATGCATATGCAACTAAGATGGCATGTATATGCAAAGTGAGATGTAATATGAATGCATTGTCTTTTGAATTGCATATGAAATATTACCATATAAAACTGACTACTAAATGCATCACAAGTTTCAAACGATATAACTTAAAACGTTTGTGTTACTTGTGGAGCTTCTACAATATAATTCCAATGTTTCATATTCTCCTAGTCTTAGGCATAAGTTGACATCTCAAAACTTTTTTTTTTTTTTTTTATTAAACAAAACATGTCAACTGAAATCAAACACACAACTTAAATCCTAACTAGACTAACAATCCTAAAACAGACAAAACAAAATTTGAAAATCCCTACCAAGACCGAAAAGAATAACATCAATCTACGACTTAGGGGCTAAAATAATGCTTTAAAACATGCCCATTAACTGGTAACATCAAATCCTTCCCTTCTAAAGTTTTTAACCTGAAGGTATTTTTCCCTAGAATTTTTGAAATCTGATAAGGGCCTAACCAAAGACAATCAATTTTTTTATGATTCCCCTTTTCTTCATGTCTTTTATCCCACAGTAAGACCAAATCTTAAATTATGAAGGACTTAATTTTAGCCCTTCTGTCAAACCATATTTTAATAACCTCTTGGTGTTTATTCATGTGAATCATGGCTTCCTCCCTTTATTCATAAAGGTGCAGCAAATGACTTAACCTGGCTTCAACTTGATTATCTGTCCCCAAGTACTCTTGCATGAAATGCAAGGTTTGCAACTTCAAGTTTGCAAGAAATATCGGGTCTTTTCCATAGACCAAATGATAGGGAGTATTCCCTATGGATTCTTTTACTCTGGTCCTATCTGCCCAAAGGGCAAAATTTAACTGGCTGTGCCAATCCCGAGGGTTCTTTTCCAGTAATTTCTTAATGATATTCAACAAATTTTTGTTTGAAGATTTGGCCAAACCATTTCCTTGAGGGTAATAATTAGATGCAAATTTTAAACTCACTTTATTGTCATATGCCCAATCTGTAAATTGCATAGAAATAAAAGCTTTACCATTGTCATTGATGATAGAATCGAGCATTCCGAATCTTGTTATAATGTGGTCCTCAAGGAATCTTATTACAACGTTTGTAGTGGCATGTTTTGTAGGAATTGCTTCTGTCCACCTTGTACAATAATCTGTAGCTGTTAGTATGAATTTATGGGAATCAGAAGAATTTGGGTTAATAACCCCAATGAAATCTAATCCCCATTGTGCAAATGGTCTCATCTCAACTACAAGTTGTAATGGCATGGCTGCATTTCTTTCTCTATTGGCAGCTACTTGACAAATGTGGCAAGATCGTACATGAGCATGTGCATCTTTGAAAATGTGGGGCCAATAGTATCCTCGCTCTCAGGATTTGATGCGCTGTAGCATTTGCCGCACCATGGCCAGTTCCATATTTCCCATGAAATTCCTGTAGAACCTTGGCAGCTTCTTTATTCAGACATCTCAAGTAGATCCCTTCATGATTTTTCCTGTACAGACAACCAAATCTAATCAGATAATTAATAGACTTAAGTCTTAAAGCTCTTCTTTGAGTTGAATTCAAATTGGAAGGACACTTACCATTCAATAGAAATTGCACAATGTCAACATACCAGTCATCCTTAGAAATGTATTCTGCATTTGAATATTGGCATGTCATTTGCGGATTATTCTCAGCGATCGCCTTCACCAGTCTCTGTCCTCGAACTAGTTTCATAGGTTGGATTTCAAGATCAAATTCTTGGATAGTAAAAATCCATTTCCCTCTTTTCTCACCTAGCTCGTTCTATAAAAACATGGTCTTGACAGCAGGGTCAGGCACGATGGCAATAACTCTGCTGTGCACAATGTAATGTCTAAATTTTTTTACCATTTTAAAAAGTGCGTACATCTGCTTATCAAGGATGGAATACCTTAATTGAACATCTTTTAAAGGAGCACTTAAAAATGCTATGGAATTTTCTATACTATCCTCACCTTTCTGGGTCAAGACACTCGCAAAAGAGTGTTCTGATGCAAAAGCATAAATATAGAAAGGTTTAGAATAGTCTGGACTTATGAGGGCAGGGGCTCTGTAAATGGCATACTTAATGTTTTGAAAGGCCACCCTAATTTCCTCATTCCATCTGACATCTACATCCTTCTTGAGCATCTTGTTCAAAGGTTTGGCTATCTCAGCAAAGCTTGAAATAAACTTCCTCACAAAATTAATCTGCCCAAAGAAATATCTCAACTCCTTTTTACTACCCGGGAGAGGCAATTTTTGGATAGCTTTTATCCTTTCTCGGTCAATGGCTATGCCTTCTTTTGAAATGATGTGACCAAGTAGTCTTCCTTCTGTTACTCCAAAAATGCACTTTTTGGGATTTAAGGAAATTCCATGTTCTCTGCATCTTTGAAGAACTTTTTTCAAATCCTTGACATGGTCTTCTATTTTCTTTGAAAATACTGGAATATCATCCACATACACAATGATACACTTGCCTATAATCCCTTTGAATGCATAGTCCATGGCACGCTAAAATGTTGCACCAACATTTAACAGTCCAAACGACATTCCTTTGTAGGCAAATGTCCCCCATTTGGTGGTGAAGGCTGTTTTCATCCTGTCATTTGGATGAATAAGAATTTGGTTGTATCCAGAATATCCATCAAGAAAATACATCATTTCATTTCCATTTACCATTTGTAAAATTTCATCAATGGATGGCAATGGATAGTTATCCTTTTGAGAGGCCTTGTTAAGATTTCAAAAATCTATACACAGCCTAATCTCTCCACTCTTCTCTCTTCTTGGAACGAGGTTAGCAACCCAGGTTGAGTGCCTAACAAGAAAAATAATCTTCGCTTCCAATAATCTTTTGACCTCCTTTTCTATTAAGGGCTCCAATAGCGGGTTAACAACTCATTGTCTTTGTCTAAAAGGCTTGGAGTTCGGCTTTAGAGGGATGGTATGTGTAATGATGTCTTGGTTGTATGTTTTCAGTTCATTGTAATTCCAAGCAATGCAATCCATGTAATGCTTTAGTGCATGTATTATGTTGTCCCTTTCTTCAGTTGTACATGCCTTTGTAATGTACACTTCCCGTGGATTGTCTGCACTCCCTAGATTAATTAGATCACATGCATCTTTGGGGAGTGGGACCTTTTTTCTTTTCTAGTCTTGTATCCCATATCGAACATTTTCTCCAATGAAACTACGTCTTTAGGTATTTTTTTGGATTGACATGCAGTTTCACTTTCGTTTTCTGCTTCTTCTTGCCATCTTTGCTCCTCATCAATCACCTGATTTTCAAAAATACCTAAGTTTGTGACAAATTTGAATGTGTCTGTCATTTTCAAAAACTTGGAAATTCTTTACATTATCAGGTATTGATGGACAAGGAACTAACTCAATGGAGAAATTTTTACACCTTTTTATGTCAACTGGATTTAACATGCCCACGACGACTGCAAGAGAGTCTGCTATTCGGTTTCCTTTTCTAGAAATAAGGGCTATATTGAACGCTTCGAATTCCTCAATGAGGTCCATGACCCTAGTTCTATAAAGACTCAGTCTCTTATCATGGCATGTATATTGTCTTTTAATCTGCTTGACTACTAGTTTAGAATCTCCCAATACTTTCAAGCATTTAAATTGCTTGCTCAATGCTAGTCGTAAACCAAATATCAGTGCTTCATATTCTACCATGTTGTTCGTGCAAGGAAATTGCAGTCTATAAGCAACCAATAATGATTTACCTCCAGGACCAGTGAGCTCGACTCCAGCTCCTATAAGCATTCTATAAGCAAACAAGACGTGTCGTGAAATCGTGACATTTTTTGGCCAACAACCTTGTCTGCCACCATGCACAGCGAAAATGATACATGTCGCGAAATCGTCACCTTTTTATGCTATCGGGCCGTGTGGGTGCAACCTGTCGTGAAATCACGACGTTTTTCTCTATCGCTGGGTTTTGTTGCACTTAGCCGCAAAAACGCGACATGTCATGAAATCATGACACTTTTCTCTTCTGCATCATCTTCGCCCTTCATCTTGTCTTCAAGTCGCGAAATGGCGACATGTCACGATATCGCGATAACTTTTCATTCCGTACACTTTGGCAACTTTCTATCATGAAATCGTGATGCCTTTCATTTTGCTATGTATTGCTGTACCTGGCCGCAAAAATGTGACATGTCGCGAAATCGCGACACTTCTCTTTCCATACCATTTGGCTGCTTTCTATCACGAAATCGTGACATCTTTTCATTTGGCATGTCTTGTTGCATTTGGCCACAAAAACATGACATGTCGCGAAATCGTGACATATTTTCCTTCCATACCATCTCGTTGCTTGGAGCCATGAAAATGCGACCTGTGGTGATATCGCGATGTTTTTTTCTCTACGTTCATTTTGGCTGCTCCAGGTCACGAAACTTCGACATGTCGCGATATCGTGACATCTTCTGCCTTGACTTTTCTCTTGTCGTCTTCGATCGTGATTTCATAACACGTTGCGATATCATCACATTTTCTCTTGATGATGCATTCTGCTGCTCTTAGCCATGAAAACGTGACATGTCACGAAATCGTGACACTTTTTTGTTCAACTGCACTATGCTTGTCTGAGCCGCGACAGAGCAACACGTCACAAAATCGTGACAACTTTCATTTTTGGGCAGCGACAGTGCAACACATCGTGAAATCATGATAACTTTCATTTTTGGGCAGCGATAGCGCAACACGTCATGAAATCGTGACAACTTTCATTTCTGGGCAGCGACAACGCAACACGTCGCTATATCGCGACACTTATTTTTCTTGCTGTATTTTGCCTTTTTCCTTGATTTTAGCATCTGGGTCACTGAGATCTTCTTTGAAAGCATGCAAAAAAAAAATGTGGGTCCCCAATTTTGGGGTGTGTTGTGGATCAACCACAACAAATGGCGACTCTATTGTCAAATGCTCCTGAGCATTTTAGTGAGAACCCAACCTGGAAGTATGCAAAACTTGAAAACCTGTGTTAGCACATAAGAAATATAAACAAATGCCCAAAGATCATAAATACATGAATCATCAGAATCATCAAATATCAGCTTGGTGTGTGCAATGTGTTTCATTCCCTATCGTTTGAAATTGATCAACATTCCATTGTCATTTTTACATGAATGCATATGTGAGATTGTGAATGATTTGTGTAACCTGATAAATATGCTTAGATATTTTGCTTTTGTAAAGGCTTAAACCTTCTAGTATCATGCACAAACATTTAAGATTACCAAACCCTCTTAGGATCAACTATATGTATAATGAATTGCTTTATTATATCCCAAATTTGGTTATGAGTCCCTACCATCTTGAACCCATGTGCAAGTGAACATGAAATCAGAACTTTGGGGAATCACACTCCCAACCTCACCAAGATGGGAGTTTAACCCTATCCTTACTATTCTAATTTGGAATTCATTACCTCACTTTGAGCAAAATAATTTAACCAATTATGGAAGAAATGGTCATGCTAGTCTAACCCTTTGAATAGTCAATGGTCTTGTTTTTTTGACAAGACATGCTACCATGCATGGGCATACTTAACCCCATAATCCATGATTTAGCTTTATTTCTTTGGACCTTGGGGATGACTACCCATCCTTTGTAGAGGACAAGTAGTACGATCCTTCCAATCCAATATAAATATGAAATGGGAAAAATTAATTTTTTACTTCTTGGACCTTGGGGATGACTACCCATCCTTGCTAGGGACATGTAGTACGATCCTTCCAATCCAAGATTTAGATGAAAATGGGGAATATTAATTTTATTTCTTGGACCTATGGGATGACTACTCATCCTTTGTAGAGGACAAGTAGTACGATCCTTCCAATCCAATATTTATGATGAAATGAGACATAGGAGCTTTGGGGAATCAGATTCTCAACCTAGGCGAGATGAGAATTATGCACTGTCCTTACTACTCCATGTTGGTCAAATCAAATCTTTGGGTAGTTGGATCCTCAACCTAAGTTCGATGAGGATTTAACCCTATCCTTACTACTCTGATTTTAGGCCTTAAGCTTATGGAAGTGGTTAAAACCACTGTTTTAAGGATCATGTTGCATAATAGGATAGACATGAAATACTTCTTTCACTTGACCTTTTATTCCAAGCTAGGTTTTGATTATTTTTCTCAAGATCCTTTTTAATGTGTATAAAATGTGTTTGGTTCTAGATATCATGAGGCTCAGTTTCCAACCTTAGGATTTTCTTCATATTTATGTTATAGCATAACCCTAAGAGGATTTGACACACTTTAATGCTTTGTATTTGAAATGCATATGCAACTAAGATGGCATGTATATGCAAAGTGAGATGTAATGTGAATGCATTGTCTTTTGAATTTCAGATGAAATATTACCATATAAAACTGACTACTAAATGCATCACAAGTTTCAAACGATATAACTTAAAATGTTTGTGTTACTTGTGGAGCTTCTACAATATAATTCCAATGTTTCATATTCTCCTAGTCTTAGGCATAAGTTGACATCTCAAAACTTTTTTTTTTTTTTTAATTAAACAAAACATGTCAACTGAAATCAAACACACAACTTAAATCCTAACTAGACTAACAATCCTAAAACAGACAAAACAAAAATTGAAAAACCCTACCAAGACCAAAAAGAATAACATCAATCTACGACTTAGGGGCTAAAATAATGCTTTAAAACATGCCCATTAACTGGTAACATCAAATCCTTCCCTTCTAAATTTTTTAACCTGAAGGTATTTTTCCCTAGAATTTCTAAAATCTGATAAGGGCCTAACCAAAGACAATCAATTTTTTTATGATTCCCCTTTTCTTCATGTCTTTTATCCCACAGTAAGACCAAATCTTAAATTCTGAAGGACTTAATTTTAGCCCTTCTGTCAAACCATATTTTAATAACCTCTTGGTGTTTATTCATGTGAATCATGGCTTCCTCCCTTTTTTCATCAAGGTGCAGCAAATGACTTAACCTGGCTTCAACTTGATTATCTGTCCCCAAGTACTCTTGCATGAAATGCAAGGTTTGCAACTTCAAGTTTGCAAGAAATATCGGGTCTTGTCCATAGACCAAATGATATGGAGTATTCCCTATGGATTATTTTACTTTGGTCCTATCTGCCCAAAGGGCAAACTTTAACTGGTTGTGCCAATCCCGAGGGTTCTTTTATAGTAATTTCTTAATGATATTCAACAAATTTTTGTTTGAAGATTTGGCCAAACCATTTCCTTGAGGGTAATAATTAGATGCAAATTTTAAACTCACTTTATTGTCATATGCCCAATCTGCAAATTGCGTAGAAATAAAAGCTTTACCATTGTCACTAACAATAGAATCGGGCATTCCGAATCTTGTTATAATGTGGTCCTCAAGGAATCTTATTACAACGTCTGTAGTGGCATGTTTTGTAGGACCTGCTTCTGTCCACCTTGTACAATAATCTGTAGATGTTAGTATGAATTTATGGGAATCAGAAGAATTTGGGTTAATAACCCCAATGAAATCTAATCCCCATTGTGCAAATGGTCTCATCTCAACTACAAGTTGTAATGGCATGGCTGCATTTCTTTCTCTATTGGCAGCTACTTGACAAATGTGGCAAGATCGTACATGAGCATGTGCATCTTTGAAAATGTGGGGCCAATAGTATCCTGCTCTCAGGATTTGATGCGCTGTAGCATTTTTCGCACCATGGCCAGTTCCATATTTCCCATGAAATTCCTGCAGAACCTTGGCAGCTTCTTCTTTATTCAGACATCTCAAGTAGATCCCTTCATGATTTTTCCTGTATAGACAACCAGATCTAATCAGATAATTAACAGACTTAAGTCTTAAAGCTCTTCTTTGAGTTGAATTCAAATTGGAAGGACACTTACCATTCAATAGAAATTGCACAATGTCAACATACCAATCATCTTCAGAAATGTATTTTGCATTTGAATATTGGCATGTCATTTGCGGATTATTCTCAGTGATCGCCTTCACCAGTCTCTGTCCTCGAACTAGTTTCATAGGTTGGATTTCAAGATCAAATTCTTGGATAGTATAAATCCATTTCCCTATTTTCTCACCTAGCTCATTCTGTAAAAACATGGTCTTGATAGCAGGGTCAGGCACGATGGCAATAACTCTGTTGTGCACAATGTAATGTCTAAATTTTTTTACCGTTTTAAAAAGTGCGTACATCTGCTTATCAAGGATGGAATACCTTAATTGAGCACCTTTTAAAGGAGCACTTAAAAATTCTATGGGATTTTTTGCACTATCCTCACCTTTCTGGGTCAAGACACTCGCAAAATAGTGTTCCGATGCAAAAGCATAAATATAGAAAGGTTTAGAATAGTCTAGACTTATGAGGGCAGGGGCTCTGTAAATGGCATACTTAATGCTTTTAAAGGCCACCCTAATTTCCTCATTCCATCTGACATCTACATCCTTCTTGAGCATCTTGTTCAAAGGTTTGGCTATCTCAGCAAAGCTTGAAATAAACTTCCTCACAAAATTAATCTGCCCAAAGAAAGATCTCAACTCCTTTTTACTACCCGGGAGAGGCAATTTTTGGATATCTTTTATCCTTTCTGGGTCAATGGCTATGCCTTCTTTTGAAATGATGTGACCAAGTAGTCTTCCTTTTGTTACTCCAAAAATGCACTTTTTGGGATTTAAGGAAATTCCATGTTCTCTGCATCTTTGAAGAACTTTTTTCAAATCCTTGACTTGCTCTTCTATTTTCTTTGAAAATACTGGAATATCATCCACATACACAATGATACACTTGCCTATAAGCCCTTTGAATGCATAGTCCATGGCACGCTGAAATGTTGCACCAACATTTAACAGTCCAAACGGCATTCTTTTGTAGGCAAATGTCCCCCATTTGGTGGTGAAGGCTGTTTTCATCCTGTCATTTGGATGAATAAGAATTTGGTTGTATCCAGAATATCCATCAAGAAAAGACATCATTTCAGATCCATTTACCATTTGTAAAATTTCATCAATGGATGGCAATGGATAGTTATCCTTTTGAGAGGCCTTGTTAAGATTTCAAAAATCTATACACAGCCTAATCTCTCCACTCTTCTTTCTTACTGGAACGAGGTTAGCAACCTAGGTTGAGTGCCTAACAAGAAAAATAATCTTCGCTTCCAATAATCTTTTGACCTCCTTTTCTATTAAGGGCTCCAATAGCGGGTTAACAACTCATTGTCTTTGTCTAAAATGCTTGGAGTTAGGCTTTAGAGGGATGGTATGTGTAATGATGTCTTGGTTGTATGTTTTGAGTTCATTGTAATTCCAAGCAATGCAATCCATGTAATGCTTTAGTGCATGTATTATGTTGTCCCTTTCTTCAGCTGTACATGCCTTTGCAATGTACACTTCCCATGGATTGTCTGCACTCCCTAGATTAATTAGATCACATGCATCTTTGGGGAGTGGGACCTTTTTTTCTTTTTTGGTCTTGTATCCCATATCAAACATTTTCTCCAATGACACTATGTCTTTAGGTATTTTGTTGGATTGACATGTAGTTTCACTTTCATTTTTTGCTTCTTCTTGCCATCTTTGCTCCTCATCAATCACCTGATTTTCAAAAGTTCCTGAGTTCGTGACAAATTTGAATGTGTCTATCATTTTCAAAAACTTGGAAATTCTTGACATTATCAAGTATTGATGGACAAGGAACTAACTCAATGGAGAACTTTTTACACCTTTTTATGTCAACTGGATTTAACATGCCCGCGGCAACTGCAAGAGAGTCTGCTATTCGGTTTCCTTTTCTAGAAATAAGGGCTATATTGAACGCGTCGAATTCCTCAATGAGGTCCATGACCCTAGCTGCTCTGAGCTTTAGTGGTTGGGTTGGCAACCACTCTGGTCAATAGTGGTTGTACCTGAATAGGTCATAACTGCCCCTTGTGAGTGTTAGAACCACTGGTAGCTCTTAGAAAGGTCCAAGATCAATCATATGGTCTACAGACGTTCCCATATGAGTAGTCTCCTAAAAATGACATGTTTTAGGTGTCTACATTACCAAATGGATAGAGGTAAAAACACTAAAAAATGTTTAGAATAAAAATGTAGCTAAATTTTTGTATGAATAATTATTCACACAATATGGTGTAACAAGAGAAATCATCACAAATTAAGGACCACCATTTACTTCCAAGATTATTGAAGGATTGATCAAGTAATATGAAAATTTCCATAGGAATTCCACTCCTTGTCATCCATAGATAATGGACAGGTGCAAGTAACAAATAAGAAACTAGAAAATATTCTTATAAATATGGTTTAGACTCACCATAAGGATTTATTCAACCACCTTATATAAGTTATTTGGATCTATTGGATGGTATGGAAGACTACTATTGGACTCATACCATATGAGATTGTGTATGCCAATATGGTAGTCCTACTTATATATTTAAAATCAAAACTTAAAGAACAACCTACAAGCCAGGTAAGGGATATTTTGAACTGCAAAGAAAATGATGTAATGACTTGATTATTTAGATGAGATTTGATAGAAAATATTTTTTCATACAAAAAACATCTAGTAATAGAAGACAAAGTTTTAAATTTTTAGGATGGATGGAATATTTCAAATGGCTAACTACACACCACAAGGTAATTTTCCTTTAGCTACCTAGGGTACTATGGGATAACATAACCTAATAAGGGATATTAGTGTCATAATAATAGAAGTATCCATATCCCAAGCTAGGGGATTTATAGTAGAAGGTGACTACTAGCATAGGAGAAAATTAAAAGCCATAAATTACCAAAAGGAATTTATCTGGGAGGTGAAGAGGTTGATGCTACTTTGAAGGGAATTAAATGGTCATCACTACTTGCAAATTGAGGTGAGCTCACTCTCCACATCCTACGTTATGTTACTTGCAAATATCACCATAGTTTTATATTTTCATATAATTTTCACACTATATCCCATCTTTCCTACAAGAGGAGAATTAACATCTCCCATTTCCTCAAAAAATCACTACAATAAGTTGCCCAAAAAGTATAGGGAATTTGAGAGACCTATCTCACCCACCATTAACTAATTCAACTATTGGTGAAGTATTCCTTAGCCAAATATAATACTAGCATTAAATGGGAAAGCTTAATAGGGAGTTATGGATAAGTAGTAAGAATAAACATAGAATATCCTATAGAACCTAATGCAAAGACCCCACATTCTAATAAAATTAGATAAAAATTAGGGTAAGAAAAGAACATCCATAGAAGCTACTATGAAGAACCCATAAAAACTTCAACATCTAAAGAAATATAGGAAATTAAGAACTAGGAACAAGAAGGGTGATTCATTTATATACACTTCCAAAAGAATAAATGTCCTTAAGGGAACAAAGGTAGAGCAACATAAAAGGATTAAATAAACATCGATAAAAATAAAAAGTAACACTTACTTTATTTTCCCCTAAAATAAAATAAATGGTGTATACAAGGATAACTATCACTGACCCTCTTGAAAGGTTGGTAGAAATAGATTTCCAATAATGCTTAAGATAGAGCTAGAGGGTCCAAAGCTAGACCAGTTTGAATCAAAACAACCATAGTGAAATTCTAATTGGACAGATTCAAAGAGATGTAAAAATGTTAGGATTATTTAAATAAAGTAGTGTTGAAAGAGATAAAGTTGACAAATACACAACTATAGTTGGAAACTATTGAATCAAGGAATGATCTTGACTTTTGATTTAATTAATTATGTGCCCCTATTCTAGCCTTTCAATAGTTCATTGGAAGGAGGGTATAGTGGCCTCTTCAAACTCTAGATTTAGGTTATATCCCAACTTTTATTTCTAATTTCCACCCTAAACTACTCTAATTGCATGAAATTAAAATGCATGAAAAGAAAAATTCGAAGGGTGCGAGGGATTCAAATTAAAATACAGTCTTAACTATAGGAAAAAAGTGTATGATAAATCAACACATGAGAATATAAATAACAATATTATTTTCAATTCAATTAGGTAATAAATTTCTAAGTGATTTACAAGATAAAATAGGCCATACCTCAATTACCATGAATTCTACACTAGAGGAGGGCATTGCTATTGATAGAATATAAAAGACTTAACAAATTATCATCAATTTCATGAGATACAAAGCATAATGTGGGTTTCACAATATAGATTTGAATTCTAATGGCCAAAAAATATTTATAATGGAGCCCATGAATCCTATTTATAGTTGGAGTTTACCCTTGAGTTACCTAGGATGAGAAAATATTACTCCTAGTAGAAGTAAAAATTTGGGGGTATCTCTAACAAAATGATTCACCTCCAAATGCTATGTTTCTCTTAATATGGATCTAATAGATTTATAATACTTTTAAAATGATTTAATGGTGCCACTAGATGCCAAAATATCACTATCAAAATATTCTCCTCGAAACTTGTATCTTTATTTTTACCCCTCTATGGGATGACGAGTGATTTTCTCTAGGAAGTGAGTGAATTACTAGTTGACCTGATCACTTTGATTTTGTGATCTAATAATACCACTATGAAATAAAATCACTCCTAAACCAATTGACACCTAAGTTGCACCTAGGCAAAACTTGAAGGGTTATAGAAGGAATTGACAGTCAAATTTTTTTGTTTTTCTCTTCCAAAATGATAAATTCTAAGGTAGTGATAAGGCACTACATTTTTGGTGAATTCATGGGGTGACAAGATAGATTGGCAAGATATTATAGATCTATTTTTTATCCTTGGACATGAAATATAAAAAATTGGAATACCTATTATAAAGCTATCAAAATTAAGGTTCTCCTACTTCACTTTTTTATGGCAATAGTTCTAGTATTTTTTGCCACTCTCGCCTAGTAGCTAAATGGAAGCTAGGTATTTGGATTCTCCTACAATATGTTCATAAGGATTCTTAGATATCCCATCCTATTTCTACTTGATTTATTAGAACTTGGAATATATGGGATCCAACTTGTTGTAAGTCTCAACTATGTTCCCCATGTTGGCCTTATTCTTCTCCTCTTCAAACAATGCATCATAGTTTTTTTTGGCAAG
Source organism: Wollemia nobilis (assembly GCA_028583015.1). Lineage (NCBI taxonomy): Eukaryota > Viridiplantae > Streptophyta > Pinopsida > Araucariales > Araucariaceae > Wollemia > Wollemia nobilis. The sequence continues at coordinate 3,207,728 of JAQPPZ010000689.1, read as the reverse complement.
TTAACAAAATTGTATTGATGAGGACATTTTAAAGGCACCCTAACACCTTAGTACAATAGAAAAATTAAAGGATGCAACATCCACAAAAACCTAAATATATCCATACAAAGCCTAAGACTTTCAAACAAACCAGAAATAGTCCAAAAGGATGAAACAAGAACAAAACATTCCAACTAGACAAAACCCAAATATAGTAGACAATCTGCAAGGGAATTACACATTTGCAGAATCCTTGGTGTTGTCCTTTTTGAAATCCTTAGGATTTTTCTTAAAAACTTCCTTGGCAATTTTCACCACGTCATCCTCATTTTTCCACCACGTCATCCTCCTTGGCACCAGCGTTGGCTCTTGTGGTATTCTTTTGTAGGTGATCCTCAAAGTAATTATCATAGAAAAGCATTTTTGTGCTCCTTCATATGGATAATGGCTACTAGGCTCACATTTACTACACTTTCCATCTGAGTTATGGTAGCAGTAGTAGTCTTTATGATGTACTCCTAAAGTAGCTTGACTGCAGGATCCTTGAGCTCATTCTCAATGGAACCATGCATATTTCCTTGATTTTGAATGAATTTTTCCTTTTAAGTGTTGGGAGCTACTCATTGAGGTGGAGTCATCCTCCACCTCTACCTTCTTTCTTACCGATTTCTTAGTGTCCTAAGAGCTTCCTTCTACTTTCCTCTTCTTGGAACCATGAGCACTTGAGGATGGGGTAAAGGACATATCCTCCTCTGTAGTCTATTTGGAATTCACTTGTTGCTCCTATGAAATGATGTTTCCTTTTGGGAAATTCTACAAAAAATGCTTGTATATTACCTTAAACAGTACCTAATGTGAGGTCCAAGCTTCATACTTCTTTGATCGGCTTGCATTCATGGAATATTCCATAGATAAAAATAGAAATTCAGGGATGTTGAGAGGTTTCACTTCCCTGAAGTGATTCACAAAGGCTATGTGAAAACTCCTGAGCTGGGAACCTGGGTCATCGACCATGATATACTCCATCACCAATTTCATGATCTCCTTCTAGGGAGTGGGTAAATCCTTTCTGACCATTTCTAGTTTTATAAGTTTGCACATGCTTGATCTCGACTCAAACTCCTTTAGCTCCATGTTCTTGTTATGTTTGTCTTTGCGAACTGTTCTTCCCACTAGAGGTTGGCCTATTATTTTAGCAAGGATATGGACATCAACCTAAAATTCCACTCCATGGATGATAACAACACCTTTCTCCTAGGTGGAAGCAAAGGTAGTATTCACATCCCAGTCCATATTGAAGAATTAATGTAGAAAAGGTATGAATACGTGCGCATTCATGATTGCCTCAGCAACATGTTTGATTTTGAGCATCTCTGGTTCAATGAAACACATAATGGCCAGGTTACAGAATTGCTTGATGGAATAAAAAATAGAGTGCTCCCAAAACCATGGAAATAAATAAATGGAGATGATGGTTTTGGAGTGGAGGTGTGCTTTAGTATCAAAGGAAAGAATTGGGTGTTTCTAAAAACTTCTTTGCCACCACCTCAGGATGAAACAATTCCTTGAAAACATCAATTCCACCATGTACCTTATATCAAAGCAACATGCCTTGGTAGATTAGTAATTCCAACAACTCATAGTACCACCAAAAATAGAAATGTGTGCCACTCTTATGAAATTTTTAAAAATGGGCAAGAAACATTTAAAGAAGCAAGAATCTTGCAAGAAAAAACAGAAACTTGAAGCATTGGAAAATGGCAGAAATCATTAGTAGATAGAGGCATGGGAAGGAGGATGAAATCAATGAGTCCCAAGAATATGAAATACGATGGAAAGGAATGATGACATGTGGGAAGGATTTTGGAAGGAGTGGTCCAAGGGATTCGATAGAAGGCAGAGAACCAAGAAATGAGGATAACAAAATAAGGTGACCTTGGGACCATGAAAAATTTGAACACTGACACTGTCAATATTGATGAAAATGAGACCTGGGAAAGGCACAAGGAAGGTGCAACATAAAATCTCAAACATGCTAAGTACACCAATCATCAATTGCCTTGAGGAACTCAAAATCATCATAGAAACAATAGGACTATGGAGAAGGATCCTAAAGGGGCAAAAGGTACTAATAGAAATTTGAACTAGGGAAAGTAAATAATTCAAACAAGAAATTAGGCTAAATAAAAAGAATAAAAATTTGTCAAATATTTTGAAATTTATCTGACTTGGAAATTTCGTCAACCTCATGTGGGAGGTTGTTAGTCCACATCAACATCCCAGGGGCATTAACTCCAATATTTTCTAACCTATCCACCGTTTTATTTGCTTCCCTAAAAGCATGTTGAATTCTGACCTCATGCTAATGAAGGATCAGGTTTTTGGATTCTTTAATATAATTTTTGACTTTCTAAGCAAGGGTTTTTGAATTCTTCAAATAATTGACTATTTTTAAAGAGTCCCCTTCAACAATAACTTTACCTAGAAACTATTTGATCAAAAGAAGATCCCTCCAAAGGGCTCTAGCTTCAACTATGTGATTTGACTATTCACCTAGTCCCTCATTGAAAGCAAAGATAGAATTTCCTTTGCAATCCCTAAGAATCCCTCCTGCACCTACTCAGACTAGGTTGCCTTTAGATGCCCCATAAAAAATTAGTTTAACCCATCCTTGAGGTGGAAGAATACATTTGATATTACTCCTATATATTTGGGAAGATTTGGAGTTGGGATTCTCTAGAGAAATGTGCAAAGACTAAAGTAAGGAGGCTTCAAACCTAGGGATTAGATGAGGATTATTTGGGATCATGAGCTCATTTTCCTTAGTATAGAAGATGATTCTATTGGTAATGGAAGAAATATCCTTAGAAGCACTGGAAAAAACTCTTCTATTCCTTTTGAGCCAGATTTTCCATAGGAAATGAAGATGAAATTTCCAAATCACCTGAAGACAAGGATTTTGAAAAGGATCAGGCCATTGGGAAAACAAATCTACAATTGAAAGATCACCATCAAGGATCTTCATTTATGGATAAAAAATCTATACCAATTCAACAATAACTAACCCTTGAATATCTTTGACCACTTCCTTCATTGGGGTTTTTAGAAAGGCCAAAGTGTATTTGTAGGTCTACAAGTCTCTCTCTACATCAATATTTACTTAAGTCTCTTGACTAGATCCTTGTAAATCACTAGCTGCTATGCTCATGAATTTGACATGGTGAACAAGAGTTTTAGTACTTCTTGGAATCTTTCTTTCACAACAAACTCTTCTTAAACCTACTTGATGGTCTATGTCACTCGACTTAATTTGTGCTTCATGTATTCTATAAAATGAAAGTATCTCTACATATTTATTACTTTTTTCTTCATTTTATCCAAGAGAGACTTAACCCATGAGATGTTAAGAGCCTTCTTAGGATATTTAGATATTTTTGTTTGCTTTTAATCCATTAGTTTTCCTTAGACTTATTCAAGTTTTTGATCTATCTTTATAGGGCTTCTTGGGTTTGTTCAACCTAATTCTACCATTATGCAAGTTGTTATGAAAGGTCCTCTAGCTAATACATATTATTTTCAATCTCAACAAGTTGGGATTTGAGGTCCTTAACTTGCTTCTTTAACTGATCTCTTTATGAAATATCCTTCTTTAGTACCTCATTCACTTACTAGAGTTTCTCCCTTAGGGTTTTGAGTTGTGCCACCTTTTCTCAAAGCTCTTTATTCTTCTTTACAAGTGTTTCATCCTCTATTGTCATTCGATCAAAATTCATGGCTACACTAACTAAAAGTTTATTCACAAGTTGAATCATCTAATATGGTATTTTTTGCTCAAATCCATCTCAAACAATCTGGGAGTAAATTTAATAAGAAAAGTTGCAACCTTATATGGGTCACTCTCTTTGGCCTCTATTATGTAGATATTATCCCCCTTACATGTCAACTATGATTGCATCAAAATTATATCTTGAGAGATATTATCCCTTAACTACTTGTATTATTTCCTTAGTTTCTTCTCTTCAATAGTGATGGCATCAGTCACCTTTTGGGCATATATGTTTTTAAGCTTAGAGATAATATTATATACAAAGTATTGGCTTTAAACATCAATTGAATTTGCTTCAAGGGTACTTTTGTAGACTTAGTCTCTACAACTAGGGTGGGTTATCTCATCACCTATAGGAGAAAATATATTTATTTCAAGAATTATAAGAGGATTTTCCCTTAGGATGGTGGATAGTGACATTGTGTCAATATGGTTGGCAAAGTGAATTGGATGGATATGGTGGTGAATGTGATTGGAATGTAAAGGGTGGGTTTTGTTGCTAAATATACTAGGGTTTCTACCAGTGGGGATATTATCAGTAAAAATGTAGATGATGTTAAAGGTGATAGTGCACATGGAACTTATGGTTGAGTGGTGGATATTTGGATGGAGGTGATGGGAATGAAGTTATCAGTGTGGTACCAAGTATGCTTGATATATTTGGAGGTATAGTTGCTCTAGAACCATGGGATACATTAGTAGAGGATAAGATAAGTGCAATAGAATAATGGGTTGGAGAATAATAATAAGTAGGAATAGAATAAGATATGATATAAAAAGAAAAAAAATTGATAGAGGATGGAATGGGAGTTGAGGTGGATATAGTCATGGCCACAATCTTGTTTTTTTTTAACTTGATATGCTCCCCCTAATGGATTTACTTATCCTCAAGATAAAGTGTGTATTGTTATTTTTCCTATATCATTGCTACTTTTCTAAACATAGATCCATATCATTCAAATTCTCTCTACCCTTCAATCATTATTTATCATACCATAGAGTTGACCATTGCCAATTTTGTAGGTTCTATAAAGATAACAATATTTAATGTAGGTTCATGTGATGGCCTCGATGGATCATATGGATCTAATATATGTTTTCTCACTATTTTTTCCTTTTGGAATTCTTGAGGTGTTTGCAATCTTAGATGGTAGAGAACTAGTCATCAAACAAACCATCCCTTGGTGTCCTCATTGAAGTGCCTATCTCAGAACATATTTTCTCCAATGTTAGGATATTTCTATTAGTATACTCTAGTTTCCTAAAGACCCCTAAATTTTGGTGATTCATCTTGAAATATAGGTCAAAATAATCTTTAACCTTGTTATAGAATTAATGTTATTTTTTTGGGTTGTACCATCCCTAGATTTCATCTTTATAACCATGTGTGCTCCCTAGGGTGGAAAGGGATATTTCTTCATGTGGGTTGGCCTTCTTCTATAGGTTGTACCTTTTTTCATATGTAAATAATATGTCCAAATTATTGTTCTTAAGAGTTCTAAAATATCCTATTAGCTCATAGGACCATCAGTCTCTAAGCTACTCAATCCCCATGTCTCTTATTTTCCCCTCTATCACTTGGTATGACCCACACAACCTTGGAGTGATCTTTATGATTGGATGCTTCAGTAGGTAGAAGGTTGTTTTGTTCTACCTCTTGAAATACTTAGGGCCACATAGCATCACATATTTAATTTTGAATGTGTAATGAGGCATGAATATGGGTAACTTGACGGGTATGGTTGAAAAGTCATAGAGATAAATGAATGCCCTAGTCTTCATTAAGTAGAAGTCTCTTTTGGGCCAATCTATTGATTTTAAAAGTTGTCTAAAATTTTTGACTATCTTGGCACCTTCCCCCTAAAATTTTCAATTATCACCTTGTACACCTTCTCATAGGAGTGGCAGGAGGTCGTTTTGCTTCTCGACATGGTACTTTAGTGTATTTCACTACAAAGATGGGATATTCATCTATCCCTACTTGATACAACTATAAGTTTGAAAACCATTTTTTCTTATGGTAAATAATGATCCAGACTAAGTGGGAAGTACAGGTGGACTTTCTCTCTTCCTTGAATACCTTTAATTGATTTTCCATATGACTAGTGGTGTATTTGGGATAGTTAATAATTTATGAGTGTCCTAGGTAGGTTGTACTACATGCAAGAGGGCTATGTGTTCATAAATTTTTGCAATTATCCTATCCTTGAGCACTATGATAATTCCTAATAGCACCATTTGTACATCCTATTTATAAAGCTCTCGCTTTAGTGGGATGCTAAATTCATCTTCCAGGTTGGGTTTATTTAGGTTAAGAACTAAGAACTTCATCCAATAATTATCGGTGCCTCTATAGTAAAATTAATTTTGAACCGTAGGGTTGTATGACACCCATATGCTAGGATCATCTATCACCTTCAATATTTTTTGATATCCCTATAATAGATGTAAAATGACTTGACACTTCATTATGGGGATTGGATGGTATTGCTTGATGAGTCATCCCATTTGACATGTTGAGTGGTATTTTCACCCGATTGTGAAAACACACTCTCCGATAGGATTTGGGTTCTAAATCCTCTGCTTGCAAAGAAATTAAACATGTAATTTCTCCAAGGTTCCTGTTATGTGAGCATTCTGCATATGTGTATTAATAATCTCAAATAAAGATATTTAATTAAAATGCTTAGAACACCTTAGTGGAAAACAAGGGGCACTGTGGTTTATTTTACTGTGAAATTATAAATGATTGTTCATTGAACCCTTATAAAACAAATGTGATCTGATCCTTATATGACCATGCTGTAACTTCAAAATGTAAATTTAATGAAATGCCATAGCATGAAGGAATTATTTATGGATTTTGGAGTTTTTTAATTTTTTTATTTTATTTTAATGCCTGTAAATAAAATTGGAACTTCTGAAAATAAAATGCAGCAAAAAGAAAATAAAATGCAAAAGAAAAGAAATTTAAAATTGCATTCAGTTTGATGCTATCCCGTCCTGGCAAAACCGAAGACAATGAGGTTTCCATGCATGCAACCTAACCTATTGAACCTGCAAAACACGCACAATCCAGATAAGTTAAGTGCTGGTCTCTGGGGTTTACTATTATTTTTCAGATTTAGACATTCGCATGAAGCAACCAAGAGAACTTGCATTAAACTTCATCTATAAGCCTAGAAATCTGAAAAAGGGAAAGATAAATATTAAAACATGCATGCAGAAAATAACTCCTTCTTTCTTGCCAACAAGATGCAAATTTCTGAACACTCTGCATTAATAATATGTCAAGTTACAATGGCAGCATCTCTGGTTTTCTCAAAACCAGAAAAAGGAAGGAAAACAGCCTCAAAGCAGGCCCAGAATGACCCTCTGGCCTCTAGCACTGCAACTCTGCTCTAGCGGTTTCCGACCCCCGTATCTGTCCTGTGCTTCTGCTTTTAAAGCCTGGCAATGCTCTCTGTTTTGGCTTGTGACGCTTCGTTTCATATTCCCGATTACTTTGTTTCTTTGAATTCATGCTCGATGTCAAAACATTTGATAATATTCTATGAATGTAACATTTTTGTAACCCCTATGCATGTATGCCACGTGTTCTGCACCTTTCTGCATCTTCTGTAATGGCCCCATGAAAATCGTGACCAAAAATAGCATGCAGCTTTGTCCGCTTTCCTGGCCGCAAAAACGCGACATGTCGCGAAATCGTGACATGTCGCGATATCGTGACGTTTTCCTGCCAACAGCCTTTCTGCCATCACGCCCAGCGAAAACGTGACATGTCGCGAAATCGTGACATGTCACGAAATCGTGACATGTCACGAAATCGTGACACTTTTCTCATTTCGTACCATTTGCCGCAACCTGTCACGAAATCGTGACGTTTTTCCACTTCGGGCACCTTTGCTGCATGCTGTCGCGATTTCGTGACGTTTTCTCGCTTCGTGCTCTTTCGCTGCTTTCTGTCATGATTTCACGACATCTTTTCATTTCGTACTGCTTTGCTACTTTCTGTCACGATTTTGCGACCATTTTCGTGCTTCATGCCTTCCTGTCGATTCTGTCATGATTTCGCGACCATTTTGCACTTCATGCACCTTTGCTGATTTTTGTCGCGATATCGCTACCCTTTTTGCTTCGTCTTTCTCTCTCCTCTCTGGGCCACGAAAATCAAACACGTCACGATTTCGTGACGGTTCCACCCACCTGCTGCCATTGACTGCATTGACCACGATTTTGTGACACGTCGTGATTTCGCTACGCTTTCTGCTTCCTGCCCCGTTTGACCGGTTTGACCGTGATTTTGCGACATGTCACGATTTCGCTACGCTTTCTCATTTTTGCCCGATTTTGCGACATGTCACGATTTCGTGACACTTTTCATTTTCTAGCAGCGACGGAGCAACTTGTCACGATTTCGTGACACTTTTTCATTTTGCCTTTCTCTCTCCTCTTTCGATCGCGACGGAGCAACATGTCACGATTTCGTGACACTTTTCTGTTTTCGACAGTGATGGCGCGACATGTCACGATTTCACGACACTTTCTATACTTGTGCATTTTTGCCCCTTTTTCTTGAATTTTAGCATCTGGGTCACTGAGATTCCTTTTGAAAGCATGCAAAAAATATGGGTCCCCAATTTTGGGGTGTGTTGTGGATCAGCCACAACAAATGGCGACTCTGCTGTCAAATGCTCTTGAGCATTTTAGTGAGAACCCAACCTGAAACATATACAAACTCGAAAACATGCGTTAGCACATAAGAAATATAAACAAATGCCCAAAGATCAAAAATACATGAATCATCAAAATCATCAAGTATTAGCTCGGTGTGTGCAATGAATTTCATTCCCTATCGTTTGAAATTGATCAACATTCCATTGTCAATTTTACATGAATGCATATGTGAGATTGTGAATGATTTGTGTAACCTAATGAATATGCTAGGAGATTTTGCTTTTATAAAAGGCATAGTCTTTCTTCTAGTATCATACACAAACATTCAAGATTATCAAACCCTCTTAGGATCAACTATATGAATTGCTTTATTATATCCCAAAGTTGGTTATGAGTCCCTACTATCTTGAACCCATGTGCAAGTGAATGTGAAATCAGAACTTTGGGGAATCAGACTCCCAACCAACCGAGATGAGAGTTTAACCCTATCCTTACTATTCTGATTTAGAATTCATTACCTCACTTTGAGCAAAATAATTTAACCAATTATGGAAGAAATGGTCATGCTAGTCTAACCCTTTGGACAAACAGTGGTCTTGTTTTTTAGACAAGACATGTTGCCATGCATGGGCACACTTAACCCCATAATCCAAGACTTATCTTCATTTCTTTGGACCTTGGGGATGACTACCCATCCTTTGCAGAGGACAAGTAGTACGATCCTTCCAATCCAATATAAATATGAGATGGGAAAAATTTATTTTTTACTTCTTGGACCTTAGGGATGACTACCCATCCTTGCTAGGGACATGTAGTACGATCCTTCCAATCCAAACTTTAGATGTAAATGGAAAATATTAATTTTATTGCTTAGACCTTGGGGATGACTACCCATCCTTTGCAGAGGACAAATAGTACGATCCTTCCAATCCAAGATTTATTATGAAATGAGACATAGGAGCTTTGGGGAATCGGATTCTCAACCTAAGCGAGATGAGAATTTATGCCCTATCCTTACTACTCCATGTAGGTCAAATCAAAGCTTTGGGGAGTTGGATCCTCAACCTAAGTTCGATGAGGATTTAACCCTATCCTTACTACTCTGATTTTAGGCTTTAAGCTCTATGGAAGTGGTCAAAACCACTGTTTTAAGGATCATGTTGCATAATAGGATAGACATGAAAAACTTCTTTCGCCCAACCTTTTCTTCCAAGTTAGGTTTTGATCATTTTGCTCAAGATCCTTTTTAATGTATAAGATGTGCTTGGTTCTAGATATCTCAAGACTCAGTTCCCAACCTTAGGATCTTCTTCTTATTTATGTGATAGCATAACCTTAAGAGGATTTGACACACTTTAATGATTTGTACTTGAAATGCACTTGCAACTACGATGGCATGTATGTGCAAAGTGAGATGTAATATGAATGCATTGTCTCTTGAATTGCAAATGAAATATTTCTATATAAAACTGACTACTTCATGCATCACAAGTTTCAAACGATACTATTAAATTGTTTGTGTTACTTGTGGAGCTTTTACAAGACAATTCCAATGTTTCATATTCTCCCGATCTAGAACATAAGTTAGCATCTCAAGGCAACTTTTTCATCATTTTTTTTTTTTTTTATAGACAAACAAAACATGTCAAATAAACACACAACTTTAAATCCAAATCCAAATAGCAATCCCAAAATGAAACTTGAAAACACAAACCCAAAACCAGAAACCAAAATCTATATACAAATGTACACTATAATACAAAATGATGCAAAGCTTGGATTATCACTTTCCTGGATCCCACACATGATTAGAACATTTCAACAAAAATATGACATGATATGCATGCCAAATGTTGTGGGAATCCAACACAAACAAGACTAAGCCAAACAATGCAACAAATTTCCACTTGCCATGCTCACCATACCAATTTGATTTAGTTCCAATAATACTCCCATAGGTGAGCATCAAATTACTAAAATGATTAGACAATAAATGATTTTCAATTTTATCTTGTCTATTCTTTAAAATGTGAACTTCATAATTCCCTCCTTGATTTAGAATTAGGCTATCTTTTTCAAATATGCAATTTTGTAAGTAGGAGCCTATTTCTACAAATTTCAAAGCCAAATCATTTTCCAAATTTGTAGGCCAATCAAATTTGTGTAACAATTTACAAGCATCTAGGATATTTACTAAATTAGGATCATTAAAAGTTTTTATCCTAGATTCAATTAATAATTGTTGATGAATTTTGTTTAACAATTCAAGTGCATCAACTTCTTTTCCATTCATTAAAACAATGTTATTAAAGGTGTGATTAAAAATTATACCTTGTTTTTCATTTACCTTTAATGACATTTCACCATAAACATTATTTAAATTCAAAATATGGTCATCCTTTTCAATCCTCAAACATTCTTGGTCAAAGTGTGTCCCATGACTCATCTTGATGATCACTTATTTGAGTTGCTTCCAATTGATCCATCTCTTTGTCATTTGGTTCTAATTCTTTGTTCACTATCCATGGTATCTCTTCATTTGAATCCTCCAAATCATCATGCAAACTTGCATCCACACTTTCAATGAATTTATATTCAACATGATCAAATTTTGTCCCCTTTTCAAATCTTGTGAATATGAGATCTTCGTATGATGTAGAAGGTTCAACATCCTGCATATCAAGTGAAATATGAGTTTCATCTATAGGGATGTGAGAAAAGAATGCATTATCATATCTCCCCCAACCATTGTAAAAATCGTCATCCAAATCTCTGAGATGAAACTCCATGGTATTTGTGACATGATCTTTTGATTCATTCATCAATTCATTTTCTTCTTTGTCCTTGGCGATAGGATCATTATAATCTTCCAAAATTTGATGAGATTTGAAACCCTCTTCCAAAACATCCTCAAATTGTACAGGAGTTGTAATATCTTCCTTTGAGTAGGCAATTATGTCGTCCTGCATATCAATTGGCACACAAGTTTCATTAGTAGCTTTGGAAAGAGTGAAGTCTTCCCACTTCTTCCAAGCATCATAATAATCATCTTTCAAAATCAAGTGGTGACGTTCAACTACTTCTTCAACATCTTCCAATTCATCAATGTGCTTCTCATCAAATTCATCTTCACCTTCCTTAGATGGTTCAATTATTTCCAAAAGTGGGTTATTTCTTGAATTCAAATTTATAAGGCTATCATTGTCCAAATTAGTAACCCATGATTCATTATCATAATTTGGAGGGTGAAGAATTTCTTGATCCTTAATTTTACACATCTCATCAATAGTATCTTCCAAGAACAAGTGGTGAAATTCTATCATATCTTCAAATTTATTTATTGATTTTCTTTCCATTTCACTTTCAACCACTTCATTCAATTCTATGGTGGGTTCCATCCATTCACATATATCAAACATTGTTGAATTTAGAACCCCTTCATCTAGATAATCATGTATCTCTACATGATCCTCACTAGTGGATGTTGTCTTAGCAATTTGCACCTCCTCTTGGACTACATCTAAGGTGGTCATAAAATTTGGGTATTCAAATTCATCCCCTTGATCATTCACCTTAGGTATCATTGGAGTGGAGGGTGCTATGTTTGATGGTTGGTGTAGGTTGGCATCAAAAGAACAATCTCTCATGTGAACATGTTGTGCCTTTTCTTCTTCAAGACCTTGCCATTCTATCTCTTCTAAGACCTCATGGATTCTCTCTAGGGACAAACCACTCAGTTTTTCCTCAATGAGTGAAGCAAGTGTGGGGTGTATGGCTCCTAGGTATACTTCCATGGCTTCCTCTTCTAATGTGTTAAAATTTTCCCACATTTGGGAGTGCAACTCACGAAATCTTCCATTGAATTGACTCAAGGATTCATTAGGCTCTTTACATATGGAGGTAAACTGATTTTTCAATATTTCTAAGTCAGCCTGATTACCAAAATGATGAAGATAGGCTGCTTCTAGTTGTATCCAAGAAGTCCTAACCTCCATGGGTAGTTGGCTATACCAAAAGAATGGTCTATCATCCAAAATGTATGCAAATAACTTACAAGCTACCTCCTCATAAAAAATCTGGAATTTACATAATGCATCCTTGTAAACATGCAGTTTTTGCAAGTATCCTAGTGGCACCTCTTGATTAAAACATCGTAAAAAATCCAATAACATTGTAGGAATATGATAGGGTATCACATGTAAACCCTCATAATAATCCTCTATCATTGATACCATTCTCTCTCTTAGAGACATTATTTCAGCTCTCAGGGATACCATTTGCTCCTCAAGTGTTGCCATTAGTGAAACTTAAAATGTAATTTCAGAACCAAATCTGTTGAATATTCAACCTGCAATTTAAAAAAAATCAAGTTAGCATCAACCAAGAGATGTATTCATTAAAATCAAATGAAAAGTAATTGCATGAGACCAAAATTTTCAAAATTAAATCAAATCACATATTTCTGTATGAACAATCAGAAAAGTGTTAGAATAATATACGAACATACCTGAATTAAAATAGAACAAGTAAATAAATTCAGAGCCGTCCTTTTTACAATCTACTGAGTGTTAGAGGACTAATGCATACAAAAATTTAAATTTATATTACACTAAAAATAAACCCGTACGGCCCTCCTAGCACCAAACCGTTGAGTGGTGTTAGAGGCCGAAGATGCTAATCAAATGGACTTGAAATATTTAGCAATGTAAAGCTCTCAAACAATTAAAAACCCGTAGCATCTAAAATCATGATAAAATAAACCCTTTCATGCCCTCCTTCTAGCGCCAATCTGTTGAGTGGTATTTTCACCCGATTGTGAAAACACACTCTCCGATAGGATTTGGGTTCTAAATCCTCTCGCTTGCAAAGAAATTAAACATGTAATTTCTCCAAGGTTCCCGTTATGTGAGCATTTTGCATCTGTGTATTAATAATCTCAAATAAAGATATTTAATTAAAATGCTTGGAACACCTTAGTGGTTGCAAGTAACTCGAAAACAAGGGGCACTCGTGGTTTATTTTACTCGTGAAATTTAAATGATTGTTCATTGAACCCTAATAAATCAAATGTGATCTGATCCTTATATGACCATGCTGTAACTTCAAAATGAAAGTTGATGAAATGCAATAGCATGAAGGAATTATTTATGGATTTTGGAGTTTTTTAATTTTTTTTTTTAATTTTAATGTCTGTAAATAAAATTGGAACTTCTGAAAATAAAATGCAGCAAAAAGAAAAATAAAATGCAAAAGAAAAGAAATTTAAAATTGCATTCAGTTTGATGCTATCCCGTCCTGGAAAAACCGAAGACAATGAGGTTTCCATGCATACAACCTAACCTATTGAACCTGCAAAATCCGCACAATCCAGATAAGTTAAGTGCTGGTCTCTGGGGTTTACTATTATTTTTCAGATTTAGACATTCGCATGAAGCAACCAAGAGAACTTGCATTAAACTTCATCTATAAGCCTAGAAATCTGAAAAAGGGAATGATAAATATTAAAACATGCATGCAGAAAATAACTCCTTCTTTCTTGCCAACAAGATGCAAATTTTTGAACACTCTGCATTAATAATATGTCAAGTTACAATGGCAGCATCTCTGGTTTTCTCAAAACCAGAAAAAGGAAGGAAAACAGCCTCAAAGCAGGCCCAGAATGACCCTCTGGCCTCTAGCACTGCAACTCTGCTCCAGCGGTTTCTGACCCCCGTATCTGTCCTGTGCTTCTGCTTTTAAAGCCTGGCAATGCTCTCTGTTTTGGCCTGTGATGCTTCGCTTCATCTTCTCGATTACTTCATTTCTTTGAATTCATGCTCGATGCCGAAACGTTTGATAATATTCTATGAATGTAACGTTTCTGTAACCCCTATGCATGTATGCCACGTGTTCTGCACCTTTTTGCATCTTCTGTAATGGCCCCATGAAAATCGTGACAAAAAATAGCATGCAGCTTTGTCCGTCTTCCTGGCCGCGAAAACGCGACATGTCGCGATATCGCGACGTTTTCCTGCCAACAGCCTTTCTGCCATCATGCCCAGCGAAAACGTGACATGTCACGAAATCGCGACATGTCACGAAATCGTGACACTTTTCTCGTTCCGTACCATTTGCCCGCAACCTGTCACGAAATCGTGACGTTTTTCCACTTCGGGCACCTTTGCTGCATGCTGTCGCGATTTCGCGACGTTTTCTCGCTTCGTGCTCTTTCGCTGCTTTCTGTCGCGATTTCGCGACGTCTTTTCGTTCCGTACTGCTTTGCTGCTTTCTGTCGCGATTTCGCGACCATTTTCGTGCTTCATGCCTTCCTGTCGATTCTGTCGCGATTTCGCGACCATTTTGCACTTCATGCACCTTTGCTGATTTTTGTCACGATATCGCTACGCCTTTCTGCTTCGTCTTTCTCTCTCCTCTCTGGGCCGCGAAAATCAAACACGTCACGATTTCGCGACGGTTCCGCCCACCTGCTGCCGTTGACTGCGTTGACCGTGATTTTGCGACACGTCGCGATTTCGCTACGCTTTCTGCTTCCTACCCCGTTTGACCGGTTTGACCGTGATTTTGCGACATGTCACGATTTCGCTACGCTTTCTCGTTTTCGCCCGCGATTTTGCGACATGTCGCGATTTCGCGACACTTTTCATTTTCTGGCAGCGACGGAGCAACTTGTCGCGATTTCGCGACACTTTTTCATTTCGCCTTTCTCTCTCCTCTTTCGATCGCGATGGAGCAACATGTCACGATTTCGTGACACTTTTCTATTTTTCGGCAGCGATGGCGCGACATGTCGCGATTTCGCGACACTTTCTATACTTGTGCATTTTTGCCCCTTTTTCTTGAATTTTAGCATCTGGGTCACTGAGATTCCTTTTGAAAGCATGCAAAAAATATGGGTCCCCAATTTTGGGGTGTGTTGTGGATCAGCCACAACATGACACATACTTCTACTAACTATATGAAACTCCGCACTTGTTATACCATGTTCATAGCCAACCTTAAGATCCATATTTAGCCAATTATTTAGTTATCAATATGGAGGCCTAGGTTGCATCTTATCAATTTTTTCTTCTAACTTAGCCAATGAAGTGTTTATATTTTACCTCCTCTATTATTATATATGGGTCATCACAATGTTCCTCCAATATTAAATTACATGGGAGGGATGAATCTTTCTCTTGCGTATCTTCTTCTTTCCCTTTACCTTAATTGACTTTGCTTTTTATGATAGTACTAGTATTGGTGAAGGCAAAGTAGATGTATATGGAGCAATGGTAGTGGAGGGTTGTGATGCTATATTAGCCTCTAGTAATGGGGTATAGAAGGTATATCATGTATCCATGGTGAATAAGAATATGAGGGATGATTTTTTGACACTTGGAATTTTTGTACAAGGTTTTTTATTTGGGGACTAATTTGCTCATTTTTTTGGAGTAATTCATTTTTCATTTTGTGAATTAAGAAAAAAGAAAATTTTAGGTTATTTTTCTAAAAAATTCAAATAGTTTACTCAATTTCACAAGCAATTCATTAGATCAGTGTAAGTTAATGGATTTGGTCCCTTGGTCAACTTGACTAAGCAATTCACTTGGTCTTCCTAGAATTTTTCTTATATTTTTTAGCAAATTGCTTATGTAATAGGGATTGATTAGTTTGCATGAGTGGTTTTTCCTACTGACCAAATTTCTCATTCTTGGAGGCTAAGGGTTTATTGAGTGAGTCATTTTTCAAGGCAAATCCATTTTGTGGATTTTAGTATCTCCTTGTTACAGGCCAACTAGCTATTAGAGGAGTCCTTGTAGGATTCAACCTAGCCAAGAAACATGAAAATAGGTGTATTGGACATGATAAGCACACCTAGTTTTTTCAACTATGTGAGGGTTGGTTTTCATGGGATAGGACACAAGGTCATTTGGATTAGCAAAGGTGCATGACTTGTAATTAGCATCAAATATTTTAGGAAGTATTTGAAGTGTAAAAGTGAAGGGGTGAAAGGTGTAGGGGTTATATACCCATAGGGACACCCAAACTCGATGTGGGGCCATTTGGGTGGTTCAAGTAGCCTGCATGGAGCTCATTTTCCTACCCAATCAATTTGAATATGGTGGGATGCCCTAGTGGGTGCTTAAAAATCTAAGGTAATCAAATTGCTTCTTGAGCAGTTTTTGTTGAAAAATACTAGGAGATAATGGTAAGATTAGTATCTCATTATAGATAATAAAACTCATCGAGAAGAAGAGGGAAGAATATAATATATGAGATGAGGTTTAAAGAAGAAAATAATCATTGAAAGGAGAATAACAACTAGAAATTTAATAACCACAAAGAAAAATTAAACATATGTATATATCTATAACTTTTATTTTGGTAAAAATTCTTACTAGATAGATCAAAGGTGCTATCTATTCACTAAAACTAATTGTGCCTTTCTATCCATGGTGATAAGAATTTAGACCTAAGATCTAAATAATTTGATAGAGATCACTCCAAAGAGAGTTAAATTTCTATTGGCTTCCTTGCTTAGCTTGGTCCCCATCCCACTTAAACACCATATAACATTCCTTATAATCCATTTGGTGGCTCATTTGTTAGACCACATTTTATCCTCTTGATATTTCACCATCCTTTTGAATGCCTTCTCATTTTATTGCTCTAGGTCTAATAGAGTGTTCAACCTTGCTTGCATTGATATTATTTTATTATCATCTAAATTTAAATGTTGTGATATTTGAAGGGAAGGGATCTCCAAGTATATTTGAAACATTACCTCCTTATCATAGACCAAATTGTAAGGATATAATCCTATAGAAGCCTTAGGTGTCACTTGATCAACCCAAAGTACCTTTGGCAACTTAGCATACTAGTCCCTCTTTGATTGACAATGGTTTTAATAAAGATATTTATTATATTTTTTTTGTCAATTCTTTCAGTCCATTGCCCTTAGGGTAGTAGTTAGAGGAAATTTTGAGCAGGAAATCATATTCCATAGTAAATTTCATCATTTTTATCCCTTTAAAATATGTGGCACTATTAATGACTATGATGGTTGACATCCTAAATCTCATGATGATATTCTTTAATAGCTAGATGTCTACTTATTAATTAGTTAATTTGATTAGTTACATGTCTACTTCTTGATTAAAAATTTAGGGTTTTACCTAAGAAAATTGTGTACCTCTAAACATACCTCTAATAAGATTTGAAGGCTTTCAAAATGAGTTAGTGGTGCCACTACATGCCAAAATATCACTCTTAAAATATTTTCCTTGAATACCGTGCCTTTTTTTTACCCTCTATAGGTTGATGAGTTATTTGCTCCAAGAAGCAAGCAAAATTGCTTGGCTTTGCTAGAAAGTCACTAGTTTATCTTGATTACTTCACCCCTATTATCCAATTGGGCCACTTGGCAAGTGGATTTCTACTAAACCAATTAACACTTATTGAGCAAATTGACACCTAAGCCGCACTTAGTAAAAATTTGAGGGATTTTAGAAGGTATTGATAGTCTAATTGCATTACTTTATAATCTTGAAAAATATTAAATTCTAAGGTAATGACGAGACTCTATAGAAATAGAGTAGACATAAAAACCAAAATAATCCAAAGAACAATAAATCATGTAGGTTATTGAGGGAGATAATGATGAAAATTTTTTAGGTCATAGAGATAGAATAAAATCCCTTAGAACTCCCCTTACAAGAAATAAACATGAAGCTTATTGTTGGATTTTTAAGTCTTACTACTTTAAAATATCACTGGTCCCAATATAAAATAGCCATAATATTAAAGGTCAAAATACTGATCTCAACTATTTCATAGAAAAGGTCAAAAAACTAGCCAAGGAGAAAGGTGGGATTATAAGGGAGGGTCTCCCTATTCCTTAGAACAGGGTAATGATTCCAATCCTTCAATTTTTAACTATGGACAACATCAATTCCCCTCCCAAGAGTTTCCACTTGGATTTTTTGAATCACTTGTACGACATCAAATGCATCAATGTACCTAAATATTTATTTCATTCTCTAGAGCTTTCAATGGAAAATATCTAAAAAGGCAACTCAATTCACCTTAAGAACCAAGGTATCTATATGATCCTTTACAAGCATACCTTGTAGAAGGAGGTATAGAAGGCTATTATCTTGGTTGGTGGTAACTCAATAGACTACCCTACTACTTTGACTCCTAGTAATGGGAGCCCTCAAAAGGACATCTTGATCGATATTGATACAAAGGGAGATTCTATAAATATGGTCAAGGTTGGGAAGAAGCTGATGTTTGAATCCACTACCACTAACACCCCTCCTTCAGTCAAGAACAATCTTCATCGGTGCTTGTCTAGAAGCAAGTATTTAGGGGGAAAAATAAAAAATATTATTGTTATTGACCAAGACCAAGAAGACATAGGAGAATCTCCAAAAAATCTCAAGAAACAAAAAATTGAGGGGCCTCCTGTTCGGTCTCACTCCCTGATGGTTGGTGATTCCCTAAGTGGGTCCTTAATTCACAACCAACATAGATTCAACCCTGATTCCCTTAGAAATATGGATAAAATGGTTCAATTCATGTCCAATGCATCTTTGACTACCTAAACTCTTCTCCAGCGAGCTGAAAATATTATCTTTACCATAAAAAAGTAGAAGGAAGGTGGAAATCAATTTTTGGTTGGTGAGGCTAGTGCAAGCAATGTCAAATGGGACCCTTATGAGATGTTTTATTAGCTTGATATTTTTGGCCAACCTTTTTAACCATTTTCCTGGGGTCCTAGTCCTTCATCTCCTAATTTTAATGGATCTCTATCCAAATATCTTTGTTTTACTAGCATCCCTTGGACTCCATCTCTGGACCCCTCTGCATTTTTTTATTTGGCTTCCTTCATGTGTTGTAATTTTGAGATTGATCTGATTGATACCATTTCCTTTTTATCTTCTCATTGGTAATATATAAAAGGTTTGGGACCCCTTTCAAAACCCCCTCTTTCAACCAATAAAAAAATTATTATAAATAGTAGAATAATATATGAGAAAATTATTATGTATATCAAGTACTATATAATAAAGAAAATAACATTCATCTATATAATAAAATATTAATGTAAATGGACTGAATCATTCATGAACTATGCATGAAGAAACTTACAATATTAATTTCTCAAAATGCATACAAGCTTCAAGTACTTGACTATTGCTCTCCATATGACAAGTCTCATGAATCTTGGCTTATCATCTTACAACTTACATACTAGATGGAAACTTGACTCTAAGAAACTTGCTCACATGACTCTTACGCTTCTACATGCACTCCAAATCTAGGACACTTGTGCATATACTCACATTACATATTTCCACTCTTACATACAAGACACTTGTGCATATTCTCTCAATCTAAACTTGCATTCTAACTTACATGACACTTGTACATTTCTTACATATTGCACTCTTACATGACACTTGTGCATTTATTGCACATTGACACTTATATAAAAGATAAAATATAAATCACACTCTAAACTATAGACTCAACCTTAATATATTACATATTTACAATTGTACCATCAAAGATACTATAGGGGCACTTTAGCATATACCAAATAATGTAATATACCTCAACACCCCCGTGTATTACATTATTTGGTTATTGAATACTTTAGTGTTCAATCTTGATGTTCAACTTTATATTCAATATTCAAGTGACCTTACACTATTCATGAACTTCTACTTGAGATTCATCTTCAACTTATTTTAGTTCTTCTTTGAGTTCTTCTTCATCTTTATTTTATAGATCTTTAGTCTTTGTATCTTCATGATCTGAATCACAAACTTTTTTTGAACTTCTTCTTTGATTTTAGGTTCATATGTTTGAATAGCATGAATTTTCTTTTTGTTCTTAATTTCTAGATCATGTGTTGCATTTGATCTAGACTTTTGACATTGCCCTATATCTCCTGAACATTCACTTAGAACATCATAATAATTTCCTAAATTTTATGAACTTGAAATATCAATATTGCATGTAGAATGAAACATTTTTTAGAGATGATGCACTTGATTCAATTTCTTATTTATTTTTAGAGTTTCAATCAACTCTTTTTACTTTATATTTTCATGTTTATAATGCTCAAGTGAAAGCAATTCCATATACATTATGCTATCCATATCAAGAGGTATCATAATATCATCTTTTGCATTATCAATTGCTTCAACACGTTTTGAGTGTAAATAGTATTCAAATGTCACAAAACTTTCATCCATGGATTTATGTAAATAGTATTCAAATGTCTCAAAACTTTTATCCAAGGCATATCTATAGATGAATTGTAATTCCATATATAGATTACCTTTATATTTTTCAACCAATTTACCAATGCTAGATGTAATCACTTCTAATATTTCATTTTTTATTATAAACTTCATATTTCCTCCCATAATGATCACAATATGCAATGCAATACATCAATTTTATGATTTATTTCCTTTGAGATAGTAAACCTTATAACTTCCAAATTCAAAAATAACTCAAATATGAAATTTGCAAATTTTAAATTTTCTAAACCTTTGATGTAGAAAACCTTTTAACTCCCAAATATTAAATTTACAAAATTTCAATAAATAAAATTTCTTCAAAAATATTTTAAATAAAAAACTTCTCTAATTTAAATAACTTTCAAAAACTTTACTAAAAAAAATCACTCCTTAAAAACTTAAACAATCTTCAAAAACCTTTAAAAATTTCAAATTAACTCAAAATAGAAATTCACTCCTAAAAATTCTCAAAAAAATTAATAACCCTTTTAACTCCAATAAATCCTTTTAATTTGTAAATATTTAACCTTTAAAATATTAAACTCTTCAAACCTTATTACTCCATTCAATTTCAAATCATGAATAATTTTTGAAAAACCTAGTTAATCATTTCTAACCCTTATTTCTCCACAAAAGGTTTTCAAATAAATCACTTTAGCATTTGTTTCTCTCAAAAATTAATTAAGCATCAAAAATATAAAGTAATAATACACAATGTTACATGCCAATCAGTGATGATTCTGCTACACTGAGTTAAAATGTTAATGCAAAATGATTTCACAATGTTGAATGATTTCTCAATAATACCTTTCTACTACTCTTTTCTCTTTCCATTATTCATTTCAAACACTTGCCTTTCCATGGGTTCTCTTTTCTTTGCTAGCATTGAATTCATGTCTTCTCAACTGCTCTTTCTATTGCATGCCTTGAATGCCTTTCTCTCTTTCAATAATCTACCTCTAATACCTTTATCTCTTCCAATATTCTGCCTAGAATGTTCTTCATGCTTCATTTCCTAATATTTATTGGAGACTAAACATCTGTTGGAGCCAAACCTTTCCCGTTCTACACTAAAAACTGAACATCTTTTGGTCTATGTTGGAAACTGAATGTCTTCTAGACTTCACTAGAATTCAATCATCTTTTGGACTTCATTGGAGGTTGAATATCTATTGGGATTCATTGGAGGCTGAATGTGTTCCTCACTAAAGACTGAATATGTTCTTCAATGGAGGCCAAATATGTTCCTCACTGGAGACTGAATGTGTTCCTCATTGAAGACCAAATGTGTTCCTCATTGAAGATCAAATGTGTTCCTCATTAAAGATCAAATGTGTTCCTAGTCTTCTCTTTGTTGTCTTTAATATGGGCTAGTGTTACCCACTAACTTCAATATTGGCCATTATTGGACCATATCATAAATGTTGATCATTGTTGGCCACTTCATTCCATATTGGCCATAATCTTCAACATTGGCCTATGTTGGCCACTTTATTCAAGTATTATTCCATTTATTTCTTTCTAATGCTTGTTCCTTCCAATTTGCTATTCTCTTATCTACTTGAAGCTATATAAATCAACATATGTATAGATTTTATGCTACGTTATCCTTCTTCAAGACTATTTTGTGCTTTCTTTTCTCTTTTCTTTATTCTTAGGAAGCTTTGAATGATTCTCAATCCACTGCAACTTTAAATATTTTTTTGCTTCTATTCTACTTTCTTTCTTCTTCTTATTCTTGTAAAATACACTCTGGGGCTATTCTTCTTACTACTTCAAATATATATAAGAAGCTTTGAATACTTCTTAATCTCAAGAAGCTAAAATTCTTCTTTATCATTATAGGAAGCTTCTTAACCTTTTGTAGTAATGTTGCCCCTCTAAAATTTATAATTTGTAACCTTCTGTAATTTTTTGCAATGTCTTAGGTCACACCTAAGAATCTAATATGATTATCCTCCTTACTAGAGAACCTAATATCAATGTTAGGGTGGCTCTATCCCTGAATGACCAATTTTCTTCTGAGTTGATTTTTCTCCTAATATTCAATATTCAATTATTCAAATTCTTCAAAAATTCAATCTTCAATTTTCAAATCTTCAAAAATGATTCTCCTATTCTTCTATAGAAAATTTAAAATCTATGTTAGGGTGACTTTGTATGTCCCTAAAATTCCCAACTATCTTCAAAGTTGGTTCTTCCAATCAATCAATGTCCAAATTCTCTCTTAAGTTGGCCTCTATCAATATGTTCCACTTCTCTTCTAAGTGTACCCCTTCTATCAATATAGCCGATTCCTAGTCTTCACTAGTTTTCCTTCAACTTAGTGAAAATACCCTAGCATTCAAATAAGGGTGACTAAATCCTTGTACTCTCAAATTATATTCAATAAGACCTTTAAAATTAGATTCCAAGTTTGCATTGCCTTCAAAGTGGATAAACTCTAAATTAACTTTATCAAAAGTGGATAAAGTTAATTAATAATGATGGCTTATAAATAACTCTATCAAAATGGATAGATTTAGGTGGTAGCTTTGATACCACTATTATATTTTTAAGCCTTACTACCACAAAATATCACAGGTCCCAATATAAAATAGCCATAATATTAAAGGTCAAAATAATATTATAATGAGTAGAATAATATATGAGAAAATTAATATGCATATCAAGGCCTATATAATAAAGCAAATAACATTCATTTATATAATGAAATATGAATGTAAATAGCCTAAATCATTCATGAACTATGCATGAATAAAACTTACAATATTAATTGCTCAAAATGTATACAAGATTTATTCCAAATTGGATATCTTACAAATAATAGAACTATTCCTTTTTCTTCTTCTCTTTATATTACTTTCTCTTGGAGTATTATCTCCATAATATAGCCATAGTAATGTGACTCTTCAAGTACCTAATTATTTCTCTCCATATGACAAGTCTCACGATGCTTGGATTGTCATATTACCCCTTGTATACTATATGAACACTTGAATCTAATACACTTGCACACATGACTCTTAAAATTCTACATGCACTCCTAATATATGGCACTTGTATACATTCTCACATTATATATTTGCACTCTTACATACTAGACACTTGTGTACATTCTCTCAATATACACTTGCACTCTAACTTACATGATACTTGTGCATTTCCTACACATTGATACTTACATAAAATGGGAAATATAAATCACTCTCTAAACTATAGACTCAACCCTAATCTATTATATATTTACAATTTTACCATGAAAGGTACCATGGGGGTGTATTAGAATATACCAAATAATGTAATTTACTTCAACACTTATCAGATAGATCAAATCCATGAAGATATAATACACTCACATGTTCCCTATAATTATAGTATAAGTTGCAAAAATAGCCCATCATCTTGCTTCAAATGATTCTATAAAATATTTTTTTAGACTACAAGAAGAGTTGGTATAGATTAAGGCCAAAGCTATCAAGTGGAGAACTTAGGCAAAAAATACCTATAGTCTATAATTACAACTAACAATCACCAAGGAAGACATTGTTAGGATCCTAGATTCTAACTTATGGTTTACAATGAGAACAATGGAAAATATGAAAAAGAATCACAATTTTAAAAGAAACATGGTTTCATTGGTAGGAAGGTTCCTCCAATGGATTTAATAAAAATATATATTATTTTTATTGGATACCTTCTTACACAACTATCTAGCCTATTTTATATTTACCCTAGAGCTACATGGATGAAGGGATGTGACTATTCACGTTAGTAATTAATAATAAAATAATTAATGAATTAATAATATTAACTATTAATGTTAGAATGGAGGATCCTAACATGCCACCCTCCTTTAAAGGAGCTTTGTCCTCAAAGCTGGGACTAAGGACATTGTTGTTGAAATTGATGAAGCACTTTCCAAGTAGCATTTGCATAAGTACTTGCACAAGTTTAATGTTACCTATTTTTAGGTAAGGATATATTGAAGGTTGAAGCTTTAGTGGTGGGTTTCCTAGAAAAATAGAAGGATCATGATGATGATGGGCTTCCACTCTAGCCAGTTCTACTTGTGTAGAATGAAGGGAAAATAAATGTGCACTCACTCTTTTGCCTTTGATCTGAATCAATTTTTCCATATGGTGAGAACTCACTGTTGGTAAGGAACTTGTGTGTAGTTCTTTTAGAGTGCATAACTGGACTTTATTGATCACTTCTTGTATGTCTATCTCATTTTTTTCTAGTGTATCGATTACTTATTGCACATAAAACTCATCTTCTTTCGATGCATCGATCACTTCTTACACATTGACCTCATCTTATTCTGATGCGTCGATCACTTCTTGGTCGGATAGGAGTTTGATTTAATCCAACGGTCAAATTTTCAAACTTCTAAAATTCAAATTTATTTTAAATTATCTAATGGGAGGATATCACAATGGTCACAATTTTGAAAGTCTCAACGCAACTATCACAATTTTGAAAGTCAACGATTATGAATTTTGACAACACACAATGACCATTGAAAAGTTCAAACATGAAGTTATCCTAAAGTGAAAGGCTTGTGTGGATGACGTGAATGGGAAGAGTAGGCAGATCACATGGATGGGATATGGACGAGAGGATTAGACAGATGACATGGATAGGAGGAGTAGGTGGATTATGTGGATCAAAGGAGGTGTAACTGTGTAGATGACATGGATGGGAGGAGTAGGTGTTCTTGTATGGATGACATGGATGGGAGGAGTAGGTGTGCTTATATGAATGAATGATAGTTGACCCAAGAAGGAAATGAACATGGTGTGAGTGGGTGAGGGGATGCATGATCACTAGGTGATGATCATGATTTAATTATTGCACTATATCATTAATAAATTTCTTAATAGATTGAGCGTGATAGATGTTGGATTATAAATCCTATTTTATTTATGTATTTTTTATAAGTAGTTGACATGAAATGCGATGCACAGACTACAAAAATAAAACCAAATTTTGATATACTTAGAAAAATTAAAACAAGAAAAACCACGTGTTCCCTTTGGTGTGATGAGTAAGGTTGAAAAATGACAGTGATTTTCTTCTACGTTGGTAGGGTTTTGGTGTTAATGCTGATGAATATTTAGTTGTATTCCCACTACGAGGCCTGGTATGAGGAATCCTTTCTTTTTTAAACTACACTTTATTTTAAGCAATGGTGTCCAAGTAATAAGCATTGAATGGTGGTGAACATGGAAGATTTAAACCTTTGTGATCTAGGTGGCGGGGAGTGATTGAATCACTAATACGAGATACGAAAAAATATGTAGACTAATAGCAAGCAATAGGTTTGTGGAAATTAAAATTTGGCAACCATGGAGATTACTTTAGGGTTAGGATTTCTATAGAAACCTTATAATTTTTTATTGTCATGAACATCCAATGATTTTGTGACTTTTCTTGTGTGTAAACACTATTACACAATGGTCACAGTTGTGCTATAAGTGCTCTCTACTGTGTAGCACTAATTTTTTTAAATAAATTTGGGCAGTGATAGTTTTAATTTGTACCTCGATTCTGTGTGCAATGGATCTAAAATTCTAAATTGAAGAATAGATAAAAAAAAGTCCGGTATGCTATAGTAAGATGCTTTTAATTTCCAAAATGCTATTGGATGGCACAAACTTCCAAGACAAACATGATCTAATACCAGATGTTAGGATCCTAGATTCTAACTTATGGTTTACAATGAGAACAATGGAAAATATGAAAAAGAGTCACATTTTTTAAAATAATCATAGTTTCACTAGTAGGAAGGTCCCTCCAATGGATTTAATAAACAAAAAATATTTTTTCTTTGATGCCTTCTTACACAACTATCTACCATATTTTATATTTACCTTAGAGCTACATGGATGAAGGGACATGACTATTCACGTTGGTAATTAATAATATAATAATTAATGAATTAATAATATTAACTATTAATTTTAGGATGGAGGATCCTAACATGCCAACCTCCTTCAAAGGATTTTTGTCCTCAAAGCTGGGACTAAGGACATTGTTGTTGAAATTGATGAAGCACTTTCCAAGTAGCATTTGCACAAGTACTTGCACAAGTTTAATGTTACCTATTTTTAGGTAAGGATATATTGAAGGTTGAAGCTTTAGTGGTGGGTTTTCAAGAAAAATATAGGTATCATAATGATGGTGGGCTTCCACTCTATCCGGTTCTACTTTTGTAGAATAAAGGGAAAATAAATGTTCACTCACTCTTTTACCTTTGATCTGAATCAATTTGCCCATACGGTGATAAATCATTGTTGGTAAGGAACTTGTGTGTAGTTCTTGTTTATTGATCACTTCTTGTATGTCTATCTCATTTTTTCCAGTGTGTCAATCACTTCTTGCACATCAACATCATCTTCTTCTGATGTATCGATCACTTCTTGCACATTGACCTCATATTCTTTAGATGTGTAATCACTTCTTACACATCAATCACATCTTCTCCTGGGGCAATTGTCATGTTATTCAGATCTACCACATCTTCTCCTAGGGTATTGGTCATGTTGTGCACATCTACCTCATATGGTCCTTCTATAGAGTGAAAAATATCATCTACATGTAAGAAATATAATGTTAGTGTAGTGCAATTATGATTGGGCCCAAATTGCTCATAATAATTATCATAGACGTATTTCACCTATCGCACCTCCATTTCCTCAAATTTGAGACATTTAATTGGTAGAGTTTGGTTAGGTTTGGGGTGGTGTAAATGTTTTGTGATTTCCCCATAGGTGGTTTTCCTAATTGATGTTGAGCATTAAATTTATCTTAGTATAACAAATCTAACTCAAAGGTCTACATCATGGTGCAGGGATTGAACATTTCCACCTTCTTCTTAATTTCTTCCTTTAATCCACTGACAAAATAAATTATGAGAAATAATTCATCTAGCCTTGTGGTGCGATTGGTGAGATCCTTGAACTAAGTTTGATACGCATGCACGAAAGTAATTTGATGAAGGTCAGTGATATTAATCACTGAAAGGAGGTTGGGCTCTTGAGATATACTTCCATCGATCATTTGTGTAATCATTATTAAAAATTGTCGCAAAAAATTGTTGAACATTTATCATTAAAAATTGCGTAAAAATAATCAAAAATTTCCTCGTAAAAATCATCAACAAAATTTGTTGAAAAGTCATCGTCAAAATTCTGCATAAAAAGTTGTCGATAAAAGTTGCGGAAATTCATTAAAATATTTCTATCATCAAAAGTTGAAAACATTGTCAACAATGTATTGTCATCAATTTGTCACCAATTTGCAATAATTACTGTCAATATTTCTATCACAGAAGTTGCTAAAAAATTTGGTTAGCAACTCTATTTTTAACCAAGCCCTCCCAACGATTGGATAGGAGTTTAATTTAATCCAATGGTCAAATTTTCAAACTTTTGAAATTCAAATTTATTTTGAATTATCCAACAAAAGGATATCACAATGATCGTAATTTTGAAAGTCTCAAAGCAATGATCACAATTTTAAAAGTATCAATAGTCACAAATTTTTATAGCACACAAAGATCATCATGAAGTTCAAACATGAAGTTATATAAAAGTGAAAGGCTTGTGTGGATGACGTGAACAAGAAGAGTAGGCATATGACATGGACAGGAGGTGGAGAGGAGTAGGCAGATGATGTGGACGAGAGGAGTAGGTGGATGATGTGGATGGGAGTAGGTGTACCTGTGTGGATGACATGGATGAGAGGAGTAGGTGTGCTTGTGTGGATGACGTGGACGGGATGATTAGGTGTGATTGTGTGGATGAATGATAGTTGATCCAATAAGGAATTGCACATGGTGTGAGCATGTGATGGGATGCATGATCACCAGGTGATGATCACAATTTAACTATTGTGCTATGTTGTTAATAAATTTCTTAATAGCTTGAGCATGATAGATGTGGGATTATAAATCCCATTTTTTTGTGTGTTTTTTAAAAGTAGTTGACATGCGATGCGATGCACAGACTGCAAAAATAAAACTAAAATTTGATATACTTAGAAAATTAAAATGAAAAAAAAGCCATGCATTGTATTCTATATAATATTTTTGAGCCAAACAAGATGACAAGGGAACATGGTCTCAATGGGTGAAATTAGGAGTTGGTATGCAGACTTGATAGAGAACTCCCTACTTTTAGTGTTCTCACACATATAATGGTATTTGGTGTTGTCAGTGGGTATGATCATTGTATTGAGAAGGGATTCTAGGGAGACAAACTTAGAAGGATGAGTGTTGCATATGAAAGGTTTCCAAGCAAGGTTTTTATTGGAATGAATTATGAAATTAGAAATATTTCGTCCCATCAAGGAATCGATGAAGTCTTTCCGGATAGAAATATGGGGGTCTTCAATTAGTGGTTCTCCACTGATCCACTTGTCATGCCAAAAATCTATGTTCTCTCCATTCCCTAACTGCCATCTTAGTCCTTTACTCAAGAGATGTCTAGTGTGGATTATGGATTTCTAGAAAGTTGATCCATTGGTAGGAACCATCTCATTAAGGAAGTCAATTCCCTGCAAATATTTCCTCTTTACTATAGTGATCCATTCAGTGCTGACATTGGAAATGATTCTCCAAGCTTGTTTGGCCATAAGAGCAATATTTAGTTTGTGTATTATTCTGAGACCAATTCCTCCTTGAGCTTTGGATCTACAAACTTTATCCCATGACACTAAATGGAACATTTCTTTATTTTTTGAACCTGTCCAAAGAAATATTTTTGTATTTGTTCTATTTTTGTGTAGACCGAAGTAGGGGTCTTAAATATAGAAAGAAAGTAGACATGGATGCTTTGAAGGCACGCCATTGTGAGAGTGGATTTGGTAGCTTGGGAGAGGAGATTTCCTTTCCATCCTACTAATTTTCTTTGGATTATTTCTATCACATTATTCCACATTGATTTGGTAGGATTTCCCACAAACAAAGGGAGACCTAAGTAGGTGGCAGGAAAGGAAGCCACAGAGCACTCAAGGATTTGGGAAATTTTGATTTGGCATTGATGAGGAGTGTTAAGGAAGTAGACCTTGCTTTTATGGAAATTGACCCTTTGACCTGCAACCTCTTTATAAAGGAAAATAATGTATTTGATGACCTTAGCTTCAAATACAAAGGCATAGGTGCAAATCATAGTATCATCCATAAATTATTGGTGTATCACTGGATCAAGCTGTGAGGTATCTTTAACTACAGAGATAAGTCTTATTTTGCAAGAAGCTTTAATGCACCTTGCCAGAGCCATAACTTGTGAACCGTACACCCGTTTGCCTTGAAATTTAATAGGTGGTTCTGCTTGCATGTTCTACATGAGGCTAATATTTGATTCACCTCCCCCTCAAAAAATCATGTCTTCAGGACCTAACTTCGACATCTAGTGTCCCAAAATTTGCTTTTAGAATAGGTTCACGAGTTTTTTGGGTTTTTTTGCATGTTAGAGTTTTATTATCTTTTGTTATACCTTAATTTGAGGCCTAATATTTTAAATTAAGGTTCATTATTGTAAGAGGGATGTGTGCACCAAATTTGGGCGCAATCCGAACCATTTCTATTTTTAGCATTTTTTAGAAAAAAATATCTATTTTTAGCAATTTTTAGAAAAAAGATGTTTTAGGTTTTCTTTGGTTTTTTGTTGCTATATGATGGATTGTAATCTCTTGGAGAAGGGGGTGAATTTAGGAATGAGAAGAATATCAATTTGTAGTTTTCTTCCATTATATTGCATTTGTGTTATGTGATTGGAGTCCATTTTGTTGGTCTCTTATAGCTGATTTCACACCAAGATTTTAGGGTTCTTCCAAGTGATTCAACTGAAATAATGAAGATAAAGGAAGATAAGAGATCTTGTCTCAAATCTCTAGCACTCAAAAAATAACCTGTAGCAAACCTATAAATAAGGATATAAAACCAAGGAGTGGAAATGCATCCCTTAATGAGATCAACCTAGTCCAGATGAAAGATAAAGTTGAGAAGGATGGCGATGAGGAAGTCCCAATTGACTATATACCCAAATAGTAAACACACTCTAGACTAAACTATTTACATGGTACTTGCAATAACCTTACAAGTTACCAAATAATGTGATACCTTCAATAATATAGTTAATTTTGACCATGGATGTTTCAACTATGTTCCTTAAGAGTTGAAAAATAGTTTAGGGTAGTTTCATACTCTGTTATAATTGTTGTACATAGTTTAGAATTAGATAGTTAGAGAAGCAAGGTAATTAGACATGTAGTAGTTGTTGTAGATCACTCAAAATAATAGACAATATTTCTTTGTGTATTTCTTTTAATAGTAATTATTGTACCCCATTGTCACAACTTAGTTTTCACCCCATTGTTTTTGAAAAATTTCATTGAATTGATGTCTAGGTGAGCTTAAGGTGCAAGGCCCAATTTTTGATGATTCCAAAAAATTAAGGCTTGGGTTTAATCTAAATTTTTGGCTTGCAAAAGTGTTGAGATTTGTATCTTGAAGGTCGGGGTCTAGTGGCAATGGTTTGGATTGAGCATTTTTGAAGATTGTCAAAGGCTTAATTAATTGAATTTCATTTCAGGACTACTCCAATTTCATCACTTTTGCCCTGCATTTGGATGTAAATTGATATGGCCATAACTTGAGCTAGAAGACTCCATTTGAGCTAATCCAAAAATTAGGGGAAAGAGCTTAATCCAATATTCAAAATGGAACTAAATTTTGAGAATATCATATGGAGCGCACAAAGTTCTCAAGGGTCACATGATTTTGTGCTCCCTGATTTGAAGTTGTGCGTCCCATGGAACGAACAAAAGTCTTAAGAGGCGCACGAATTCGCACATGTAAATTTATGTCCAAATTTGAAGGGCTATATATCACAAACCAGGAGGAATTTTTTGATGATCTCAACTGATTTTAGTACCCATTTGGCTTTTTTAGACCCCTACAAAATTTCATCGAATTCCAAGAACTTTAATTTTTGTCCTAATTTTGGAGTGCACAAAATCCCAAGGGGTGCACGAGTTCATGCACCCCATGTTAATTTTGTGTGCCCCATTTTCCTATGGAGCACATCAAGGTCTTGAAGGGTGCACAATTTTGTGCACCCCATTGATGCGCGCATAGTTTTATGTCCAACTTTGAAGAGCTATATCTCACGAACCGAGAGGAAATTTTTGATGATTTTAACTGATTTGAGTACCCATTTGGATTTTTTAGACCCCTACAAAATTTCATTGAATTATGAGAACTTTAATTTTTACCCTAATTTTGAAGTGTGCAAAATCCCAAGGGGCATGTGAGTTCGTGTGACCCATGTTAATTTCATGTGCCCCACATCAATTTCATGCACCCCATTTTTCTATGGAGTGTACCAAGATCTTGAAGGATGCATGAGTTCGTGCACCCCATTGATGCACATGTAGTTTTACGTCCAACTTTGAAGGGCTATATCTCATGAACTAGGAGGAATTTTTTGATGATCTCAACTTATTTGAGAATCCATTTGGCCCTTTTAGACCCTTGAGAAGTTTTAGAAGATTTTGATGACTTTGAATTTTACCCTATTTTTGGAGTGCATGAAAATATAAGGGGCACGCGAGTTCGTGCGGCCCATTTTAAGTTCGTGCATCCCATTTTCCTATGGAGCACATGAAGGTCTTCAAGGATGCATGATTTCATGCACCCCATTTTAAGTTGTGCACCCCATATTTTAACAAAGGAGCAGGTGGATGATCGGTCGTGTAGAGGCTCCCAACAAAGAATTGGATAGGTGTAGTAACCCTCCTTAGCCGAGTATTGATAGAAAGAAAATATATATTTGTATATGTGTATACTTACCTATATATGAGAGACATGGTACTGTTGATAGCATTTGTGAATGCAGGACAATTACGAAAAGATAAAAGAAGGTGACAAGTCAACAGAAAGGCTATGATGGAAAAGTCTACAAAATATCGAAAGGGAAGAGGTGGGGCCGGTACACTATGAGAGGTGAGCTATTCGATGCAAAGGTAAAATATGCATTAACTTGAAATTAGGTTACAATTGATTTAAATAAACACAAAATAACCATACTAGAGAAAAGGGGGGAATAGGAGAAGATAAGGGAAGGGAGAAGAAATTAAATTAAAACTCTCTTGCCACCCAAAGATGTTGCCGTCCAACTGCCGTCCAGGTAAGGTAAAAGGTAAGTAAACTTACCCAAGGTAAAATACTCTTTTTAACCTTTTACCAATGGTAATTTTCCAACATTCTCCCCTTAAAGTTGAGAGGACTGACTATACAGTCTCTCAGCTTTATAAATTGAGCTTTAGCCATGCCTTTGGTGAAGATGTCTACTAGATTATCCAAAGTGCTGCAGTATTGAAGCTCAACTATCTGTTGTTCCACCATATCTCTTATGAAGTGATACTTCATATCAAAATGTTTTGACCTTTTGTGGTGGATCGGATTATATGCCAACTGTATGGCACTAATATTATCACAATTCAGTTTGGTTGGACCAATTTGTTTTTCGCCAATCTCTTCAAGGATTTTCCTCAACCAGAGGATTTGAGTACTAGCATGGGTAATGGCTATATACTCAGCTTCTGTAGATGATAATGCTACAATAGATTGCTTCTTGAACTCCAAGTTATTAGTCCTGAACCTAGACTAAAACAGCTTCCCTGATGTAGATTTTTTGTCATCTATATTACTGCCCCAATCGCTGTCACTATAACCAACTAACTTCACAGAGTTAGACTTGTGGTAATGGATTCCAAAATCCAATGTACCTTTTACATATCGTAAAATTTGTTTGGTTGCTTGAAGATGCAGCTCGGATGGGCATGCCATAAACATTGATACTAGAGAAACAACATACAGTATATCTGGCCTAGTGTTGGTGAGAAACATTAAACTCCCAACCATGCTTCTGAAATTGGTCATGTCAACTTTTGGTGCTCCATCATCTTTGCTTAGCTGGATTCCATGTCCTGTTGGTGTTGCAACTGATTTGCACTGCTGCATAGCAAATTTCTTGATCATGTCATGAGCATATTTCTGTTGACATATGAAGATCCCATTCTTTGATTGATGTACTTCCATTCCTAGGAAGTATCTCATTAATCCGAGATCCTTCATCTCAAATTGATTCATCATGGAGTTTTTGAACTCCATATTCATTTTATTATTACTACCCATAAATATTAGATCATCCACATATAAACAAACTATGAGGATATCTACTCCATTCTTTCGGTAGTATAGAGTTGGTTCACTCTTGCTTTTTGTGAAACCATACTCGCTGAAATAGCCATCAATTCATGAGTACCACGCTCGTGGTGCTTGCTTGAGGCCATAAAGTGCTTTTTTCAATTTATAAACAAGGTTCTCTTTTCCTTGTTCTTGGAAACCTTGAGGTTGTTGAACATACACCTCTTCTGTCAGGTATCCATTTAAAAATGCACTTTTCACATCCATGTGTTGAATGTTCCATCCTTTATGGGCTACCAAGGAAAGAACAATTCTGATTGTTTCTTGTCGAGCAATTGGAGCAAAGGTTTCCTCATAATCTATTCCATATTTCTGAGTAAAACCCTTAGCTACTAATCTTGCCTTGTGCCTTTCAATGCTTCCATCAGCATTGAATTTGGTCTTATAGACCCATTTACATCCAACACATTTTTTTCCCTTGGGAAGCTTCACAAGCTCCCAAGTATCATTCTTTTTAATTGAGGATATTTCCTCTTCCATGGCATCTTGCCATATACTTTCAATACATGCTTTTTCATAGCTAGATGGTTCTAGTCGTGCAAGCAGCCAACAAAGCATAATTGACTACATCACCCCTTGGTTCATGAGACTCATCATCTCCTGACATTTGAAGATTTTCAAGTCTTGACAAAATGTCGTCCATCTCACTAGCTTGACTCCTAGTGTATCTTTGTTGGAAATTCCTATCCAACATTTGAGAAGATGGATGACTCTGTAGTATGCGCTTTCCTCTATTTGTCTCTTTCCTTTGAGAAACTGGATCAATATCCATCGGACTTGGAGCGCTTATAGATCTCTGAAATCATTTCGGAGAGTTTGGGGGTGCCAACAAAGGAGTCCCTCTTGGACTTGGTGTACCACTTGATGTACTTGATGAAGATTCCTGATGTGGACTTTGTGGAGGGGAACTACTTCCACTACTTTTCTTGGGCTGTACAAATGTGGAACTTTCCGAATTAGAGTCTATATCAACAAATTTTTTATGACCCCATTCTCCCCCTTCATCAAAAATTACATCCCTCGGAGATAATTATTTTATGTGTCTTGGGATTGTACAATCTATACCCTTTGGTCGATTCACAATACCCTACAAAAATACATGCTTGACTCTTGGGATCAAGCTTCTTTCTCTTCTCCTCAAGAATGTGTGCATAAGCTAAAGAACCAAATACTCAAAAATGTTTGACATTTGGTTTCTTACCGTACCATCCTTCATAAGGAGTGATACCATCTAAACTAGAAGTCGGACTTCTATTTAGAATATATGCACTAGTTCTCACTGCATCCGCCCAATAGTTGTATGTTAGATGCTTTGTCTGAAGCATCGTTCGTGCCATTTCAACAAGGGTGCGGTTCTTTCTCTCGGCCACACCGTTCTGCTATGGGGTATAGGCAGTGGTGAACTGCCTTTTTATCCCATTTTGCTTACAATAATTTAAAAATTCATTTGAGGAGTACTCTCCTCCTCTATCAGTGCGAAGACATTTGACATAGTAGTCACATTGCTTTTCTACATTATTTCTGAAGTCTATGAAGCAATCAAATGCTTCATCTTTGTGTTTCAAAAATAGATCCAAGCACATTCTAGAATAATCATCTATGAATGTTAGGAAATAAGAATTGTTTCCAAGGCTTTTTGTTTGCATTGGACCACAGATGTCCGAATGTACTAGCTGAAGAGGATAGCTTGCTCTCCATGCTTGGCCTCTTGGAAACTTCATTCTGGAGTGCTTTCCCAAAGCACATGCTTCGCATACCTTCTTATGTTCTTGAATTTTTGGTAGTCCTGTCACCATAGCTTGTGATGTTAACATTTTCAAGCTAGCGGAATTGAGGTGACCATATCTCAAGTGCCACAATACACTTGGATTTGTAATAGCAATGTTTGCAAGTTGAGCTCCCCCTGGCTCACCAAATTTTAGAGGGAATAACCTATTCTTTGTCATAGGTACTTCTGTGATGACTCTGTTACAATTGTTTTTATCAAGGATTGTACATTTTCCTTCATCAAAAACTAATTTGTAATGCTTCTCCATCATTTGGCCAACACTTAACAAATTGTGTTGTAGCCGTGGAGTATAGTATATGTCATTCACCTTTTTAAGGCCTTCTTTTGTTGGAACTTCCATAGCTCCAATGCCTTCAACTTGCAAAGATTTATTATCCCCTAACTTAACATGGGATTTGTAATTTGAATCTAATGTAGCAAAGAGATTTTCTTTGCCACTCATGTGGTTGGAGCAACCAATATCCAAAATCCATGTATCTTTAAGATTTTGATCTGACTGTCCATAAGAGAGAAAAATATTTGATGGACCTTCTTCTTCTCCGTAGAATGAGCCATATTGACTGCTTTGATCTTTTGAAGTCTTTGACCAGCAGTCACGAGCGAAGTGTCCTTGTTTCCCACAATTGAAACAAGTTGTTTTAGTCTTGTTACTTCCTCGTCCTTGATTTCCATGGCCTGCATTGCCGCTTTGGTTCTGATTGGCTCCTCTATTTTGATTTCCTCCTTTGTAGGAGTTGCTTTGGCCTTTGCCTCTTTGTTGTTGTCCTCTCGCCTCGGCCTCTTCCTTGTCCTCGTCTTGCAGCCTTCGTTCGAAGTGAAGGCTTTGTCATCACCTCCATAGCTTGTTGAAGGTGCTCCTTGAAGTCTCTCTTCATGTGATGTTAATGATCCAATCAAACTATCAAATGTAAGAGTAGAAAGGTCTTTTGATTCTTCAATTATGATGGCAATGTGATTCCACTTAGGAAGAAGTGTTCTCAACACTTTCTTCACAATTGTTTCAACTTTTGTGTCATCACCTAAAGTTTGCATCATATCAACTACCGCTTTGACTCGCATAAGTAGTCACCGACTCTTTCATTTTCCTTCATTCTGAGATTTTCAAAATCTCTTTTTAAGGTCTGAAGCCTGACTTGCTTCACTTTATCAC
This sequence comes from Wollemia nobilis, assembly GCA_028583015.1. Classification (NCBI taxonomy): domain Eukaryota; kingdom Viridiplantae; phylum Streptophyta; class Pinopsida; order Araucariales; family Araucariaceae; genus Wollemia; species Wollemia nobilis. Next base: position 3,170,732 of record JAQPPZ010000689.1, on the reverse strand, counting down.
TTCCTTGGAATCCTTCTTTCAAGGCATTCCATGCATCTTTGGCAGTTAAGTAAGATGCAATTCTAGGAAAGATACTTGGATCTAATGCCGCTTGAAGATGGTATAAGGCAAAAGAGTTATTTTTCTGTGCATCTTTGAAGATCTTCTTGTCGGTTGCACTCAAAGTAGTCCAATCTGTTGGAGCAAAGGTAACCGCCTTCAATACTATCCCATAGTCCTTTTCCTATGAGTAATGTCCTCATTTTGATGGACCAAGACTCATAATTATCCCCACTGAATTTGGGGATTGGTAGATTGTTATTTGATCCCATTACAATCTATTAAAACAAGAAACCTTTCTTATATAGTCTTATTTCAAAAATACTTTACAAACTATCAAGCCTTGCTTGATTTACAATCATAAACAACTCACTCTTGTTGTTGTGATTCAACAATTACAAAATTGTCAGCGACTTGTTCGTCGTCGTCACTGATCAATATAATTTCAGGAGAAGGAGGTTGTAGGATTTCAACTGAATTACAATAATGAGTATATTCAGATCCTTGTGGAGCAATCTCCACTGTGTCGGATTGTTCAAATCTACTCCCAAAGGAGTTATCTTCTGAATCTGCTTCGTATCCTAGATCAGGATTTCTCTGTTGTGCAATAACCATGTTTTGCAACTGTGAAAAGACTGAATTTATGCCTAGTGTTCTCACGTGCTCATCAAAGCTTTCAGCGTTTGTTCTCAGTAACAAACTACAAAGTGCTTGGTAACATCCTTCCGATCTTATCATTTAAGAAAATTTCCCAGAAATTTTCTTTTACAAAGATTTCCTCTTAGGAAATTTTACTAATTTTTTTTACCTCTTAAAGCGTAAAAATTTTTACAACTATTTCCTCTTAGGAAATGTCAATCATCAACTCAAATGATAAATAAAAACCTTTCAAAATTTTTAAATTTTTCAAATTTTAAATAACACTTTTATATAAAAATTATATAGATAAACTTATTTTAAAAAAATGAAAACATTTGTTTTTTTTTTTTTTTTAATTTATACTATATAGTTTTTAAATTTATATAAAAATGATTTAAAAATTTAAAAAACAAAAAAAAAAAATTAAAAACTTTAGAGATTTAAAAAAAAAAAAAATTATCCGTGTTGCAGGTCGAACTCGCGACCTCGCGAGCAGCGACTTAAGACTGGCGCCCCTACCATTCGGGCTGCGTGGCTGATCCGATAGCCCAACGCGCCCTCAAATATTTAAAACCCTTTGAAGGGCGCTCACGCTACGTGGGCGCTCTTCAAACCCTTGCAAAAGTGGGACTTTAGTCCCACATTCATCCCGCAGGGATGAATTTGGGATTTATAAGGCGTTTGATGCGCCTAAGTTTTTGATTGCCTTTGGGCAATCGACGATCGTTGATGCCATGGTTCAATTCGTGCACACGCCCGTTGCCGCCACATGTCGAACAGCCGTCGCTTGTTGAACCACCGTCGCTGCCACGTGTCTGCCTGTGCCTGTCACGTCCAGCTCCACCAGTGCCTCGAGAATCACACCGATCTGCTCCTATGGGCCTCCTCGGGTCCTACGGGCTGCCTCGAGATCCATGCCACCGCCTCAAACTGTGGGCCCCACCGCCTCGAGATTCGGGCCGATCTCGGCTCTCGGCTCTGATACCAAATGTGAGAGGTGAGCTATTCGATGCAAAGGTAAAATATGCATTAACTTGAAATTAGGTTACAATTGATTTAAATAAACACAAAATAACCATACTAGAGAAAAGGGGGGAATAGGAGAAGATAAGGGAAGGGAGAAGAAATTAAATTAAAACTCTCTTGCCGCCCAAAGATGCTGTCGTCCAACTGCCGTCCGTAAGGTAAAAGGTAAGTAAACTTACCCAAGGTAAAATACTCTTTTTAACCTTTTACCAATGGTAATTTTCCTACACCACGGGAAGCTCACGATCAAAGCACACCACATCCACTAGCCTAGGAAAGGGGTAAGGATAGCCCACAGTAATAACCGTAATCTCTATGAAGAGATGGACATGGGCCACATGCCTAGTTTTTATTCTACCACATTTTTACGAGAAAGAGGAGATGATATGTAGTCACAACCACCACCTGCATAAACAGAAGGTGTGGGCTACATACCCAATTTTGATTCCATCTTATTTTTTAAGGCAATGAGATTGGCACAACTACAGCAAGCGGTTACAGCCTCATTTAGACGAGCCTGCACTATAAAAGAGAGACTGCTACAGCAGGATTTTTTATCAAAAATCTAAGAGAGAAAAGTCTAGGTATAAGCTTTGTTTACTATGTTAGTTTTATTTTCCCCTGTGTCTATCTATCTGTGTTTCTCATCACCCTTTCTTTTTTCATTCACTAGGAACTACTTAAGAAGAATTGTTCATTGAAATTATTTCTTGTGGAACGCACCAGAGTTGGGAACTCTTACGTCACTACAATTAGGATGGAGAGAAACAACCCCTTGTTATGAATATTCAAACCAAGGGTTTACTGTAATGAAATGACATATAAGGATCAAGCACTTTGTTGGTCTATCAATATGTAAAAATATTTTATATTAATGAAAATCCCAACTCTATCCTTGGCATCTCTTGTGTATGATTTGTGTTTGATTATTTATGTATTACTACAATTAGAATATATAGATAACACTTTCCTTCACTAGTTAAATCGTTCTTTGTGCATTAAATTATTTGAATGAGTAAAAACAAACAAGTTCTTCCTTCTCTTTATTTTCTAAAATTGTTTAATACAACTCTGTTATGATTGCCCAATGGACAAGGCACCGGTCTGGGCCTGATAAGCTTTGTTTAGGATAGGTTTGGTCACAAAATAATCGAAACAAAATAGAATCATTTTTTTGGCAAAAAGTGGGTAATTGCACCATAAAATCAGATAGATAAACCCACTGTTTGGGTTTTCCTTACCCAAATTGGTCTATCTAGAGCCTTTTGAGTAATCTATTCCTGGGTTAAAGAGGTGGATCCACCATAATCCACAATACTCATGATTTTTGAGTTTCCCGTGACGTGACAAATCTTCGAAGTGTAAGAGGGAAAACTCCACAATAGTAATAAAAGTAGATCTACAATTTAATAATATTCTAAGTGCTTAATTCTTCTTTTACTACTGTGGGGGAACTATGCCTACTCTTGGAGTTTGAGTCTACTACAAACATATGGTTTGTGAGAACTCCCATGAGCATTTCTATATTATCTTTTTAAAATTTAGCCATCAATTTGTAGTTTTCAATAAACTACTTTGATTATATTATTTTTAATTTTCTATAGTTATTAATATGGTGTTATTAATTTTGTTATTCATTTTAGTTCTAATTTTGAATCCTATAGTTTCATTTCCTTTATATTTTTTATAGTTTCTAGCTTTACTTGTGAATTTTACAATTTAATTGTGAATGACTAGTTCTTTTCCTTCTTATATAGTCCTTGGGATGAATAATTGAGTAATAATGAACTCATAATGAGAATTAGAGTTGACCTATAGTAGCATATACATTATACCCTTTAATATGTAATGCATCTATAGTGCATAGTGCCTTGCAAGTGTACCTAATTAAATTGATATACTTAGTGCTTTTTAGAGGGTTTACTTATGAGAAGGACCATGGTTAATTTCAAAGACATTAATAGTTTATATTCAATGTTTAATGATTAACCCTCTTCATTGTTGTCATTTTATTCACACTATAAGTTAAGACATTTTTTACTGCTTTCAAGCTTTACATATATTTTTTTAATCCTTTGTGTTGATATTTCTAATACTTTTAGTCTTAGATTGGACTATTTTTAAATACTTAATGCCTTCAAGCTTTGATTATTTTAATCTGTTATGTTACTTTTTTTAGTGAATATTTTCACTACACATGGGTAGAAAGCAAAAATTAAGACATCGAACATATGCAGGGTAACTTGCCTACCATTGGATCATTTTAAATCAATAGCTGGCACTCTTTCATAAAATTTCTAATGATAGGTGAAAGGAAAAAGTTTCACAAACCATCCGATCAATGATTCATAATATTTTTTAAATTCTTTTGAATAAGGTGGTAAAGAAATGTTCCATGGATCGATAAGGTCAAAATTTATGGCCCAAAAAGTTTCAAGAAAATTTAAAGAGAAATTGATGATTAAAAGTTTTAATATTAGGCCTTTCAAAGAGATGCAGATGAAGAAAGGAAAGAATAAGAACCATGGATCATTTGAGTTAGAACCAACACCCTATAAACCTTCAAGATGATTTTTAGGATGGATAGAGAAAAAAATTTTGAGGGTCATGGCCTCTAAGAAGGTTTTAAGGAATAAAAAAGGTTGGTGGACCTTTCGATAAAAGTTTAGTAATCCATAAAAGTCCCATGAGAGTCAATGAGCAAAAGTATCATAGACTGTCTTATTGGAAATCAATGACCCACATCATGTCAGATAATGAGGGAAGTTGTGGAGAAGGAAATAAACCCCAAGATAAGGTAGGAAAATGTTCTATCAAACTATAAAGGTGGATGAAAAACAAATTAGTATGATAAGAGAAAATATGATAACAATTACCACTAAAAACCCATAGTAAGCAACCCCAAAGACTTTATCATAGGTGCACAACCTCTCAAAAATAGTTGATATGATCAAATGAGCCATTGTCAGAACCACCTACCTACACCATTTGGGATCAATAATCTAAGGAGAGTGGTTGGCCTATTGAAGGAAAAAACATGGCAGCCATAATAAGAATATACCCAAATATGATTGCATTAATTATAGATGTTTATGTTCAATTTCTAGGATCCCTACTATGATAGTCGAAGATGTCAATAGTAGTTGTAAATCTAGAGGCTTAGAATTAATGGTTCTATATCTAGATATCTTGATGGGCTAAAATGACATAATGTAGACATGGTCAATGAGCGGTAAAAGGCATTGTTTAATCTCCTACACAAGTTTTGGAGGGAAAATTTTCCCTAATGTATCTATAAATAATAGATTAGTATACATTGTAAAGAATTGGAAAGTTTCTTATTCAAGCCTATTTCCAGATCTTGTATGTAACTCTCCTTTCATTTTATTCTATATAATAGTCTTAACCCAATTATTGGGTAATTTGTGGGTAAGATTTTGAGCCCTCTATTCTACCATAATTGGATTCTCTATTACACACACACATATACAAAGTTATGACTACTAACTTTTTTCTTTCTTGTTTCTTGTTTATATGTGGACGTATAAGGAGCCATGACAACTTGATTTTTTGTCCTATTTTTTGTATGTACTTATGCTTAACTATTCATTTTGATAAAATAAAATGTTCCTTATGTACTATCTACAAATAATTCATGTATTTATTTATCCCACTATTATGTAAACGAATCTCATGATCTTGGCACATAACCCCTAGTTAGCTTAGGACTTTTAATTTTAAAATTTTCTATTTCCTATGATTTTTATTTACCTTTTTCTTTTTGTATGAAAGCTAGTTACATAGGTGAACATTTATGATCACATCCTATAAGAATATGACCTTGTAAAAAACCCTAGAGGTAGTCTATTTAAGATGCTTTCTATGCTCTTAGAGCAGCCCTCTATGTTTCTCTATGAGAAGTATGAATTTTAGGTGTGTCTAATAGTCATAATGGGAGACCACACATTTTGAAATGGTAATAATTTAATGGTATGCTTGGTGGGACCTAAATGATAAATTGGTCCCACAAATCAAAAGTAAGCACCCATCATGTGTGACTATAGTTCAATGTCGTACTTGGTGGGTAGATCTACAAATATTAGAATGATATCTTGGTGAGGATCTCTACCTCTCTACTTTTTTAAGTATATAGAAATATCACATGTCAACTCTGTTAAAGAAGAATACCTAGAAACAAGCCACTTAAAGAGATGATTAGATTGAGATTCTAGTGAAGATCTCAGTCTATTAATTTGATGAAGCAATTTGAAATTTCATGTGGATACTATACTAAAAGAAAAATACCAAAATTTTATGAGCATGAGACTTGCTACTAGATCCTCCATTACTACAAATCCTCAAACATTGGTATACCCTCTTAACATAATTTTAAGAAGAAGAAGAGGCCATCACTAGAATATGGCTACTCAACTGCCTAGAATATTACCTATATGGAATGGATAAGGCACATTGCAACCAATGGACCCACCTACAATATGGTGTGACATCCCAACTTTGGTATTAAAATATCTACCCTTCTTCATTGGCAAGGACTTCATCATGCCAATGGAAAATTTTCAACACATGGTTAGCCTATGTGCCCTACATAATATTGTAGAGTAGAATGTGGTGCTAAGATTATTGGTTATGTTATTTAATGAGTGGTATTTCTCATTAGCTCCACATTTAATTATAGATTAGGATCAACTTGCTACGTTACTTGTTGATCAATTTTGAGAAAGGGTTTATGGAGTGTCTCTCTTAGAAAAACTATCTACTTTAAAGAGGGCACCAATGGAGGCTATGGATGATTTTAATTTATATTTTTAAAAGACCTAGCATAGAATTCCTAATAAAATATACCCCCTATGGTATGGATTTTATATACTATTTAAAGGCATTAGATTAAAAATTATCTATGATGATTAGGGCAAGGGGAGGAAATTGTTTACCAACAACTTATGAGATAGTGATCTAGGACAAAAATAATTTAATCCAGATAGGAAGGTTAGCTCCTAGGTCCCCTATACCTTTGTTTCCAAATGTTCATTAATCATACCAAACATCTCTAATTATTCAATAAACATATTTTTATCAAATTCCTATTGTATATCCAACTGTAATTCATGTTCCCCTTCCCACTCTAATGTATCCTACTATGGATGCCTATGAATTTGATGCAATAAAGAATTTGGTAAAGCTAGATTCTAACGAGACTTTGATCTTAAGGAAATAACAAAATACCTAGAGGTTCCAACGTCATAATAGGCCTCCCTTACAATACAATAATCATGGTAATAGGCCACCCTTTAATGGATATCCAAGGACCCAATTCTAGGCCAGTAGGGATACACACTAGCCTCAAAACCATAATCAACAAATGGTGCCCATCCCAACCCTGATACAATAGATACTTCCTAAACCAGTCAAAGATATAACTATCATACAAAATAATTATGTGTAATTCACTACTTGGTATTGACCAACCCCAAACACCTATCCTTCTTAGGTCAACTATAGATAAATATCTCAATCATCCATGATGATAATAAATTAAATGATGTCTATTCAGGTATCTAAATCCCATTCAGGTGCTAAATCCCAAGTGATGAACCAAAATTCACCTATCCTATCTCTAATTAATTCAAGTGTTGCTTATTTTAAGAATATCTTGGTCTCACGGGATGAAGAGGAAGTATATGTTGTATCCAACAAAGCTATAATTTTGGCATCCCATAAGCCTGAAGTCTAATCTGACTATGTGACAAGGGCTAAGAAGTAAATAGAGAAGCAGGAAAATAATAAACATGCAAGTCCAACATCTAGAGGGGACAATTAATTCTAGAAAGGAACCTTCTATTGTGACACCACTAAAGCAGAATACACCAAAACTTCTTATAGTTAGCAAGCATAATGCTTCAAAATATCCAAGATAATGCATGCTCTAATAAGAGCCTATAAAATTTCCTTAATTATTTTTGTAGAAGCCAAAATATCAATATTATTGATTATCCTTCAAAATATTAATTCCCTAAGATCGTTCAACATAGTTGACCATCTAAAGAATTCTATGATGGCCATACCTATATGGGGATGTTTTATCCATTCTTGAACAAAAGGAGCAACTAAGGAAAGCTTTGGTGGAACAAAAGTAGCTAGAATATAGAAGATACCCATTGTCCTACAAAATCTAGATAAAAAGTAAGTAGGACTAAGCCTACTCCATTTTATTTATCCTTAATATATAGGGACAAAATTATCCATAATTGCATGAAAAATTAGGATGAGCAACTCAGTCATGTCAAATGGGGTACTAGATTCATTAGGTCAAGCTTATCAACCAAAAAAAAAGAAGGTGGTGTAATTTTATGGAAGTGTAATATAAATATTGGGGGTAGTTGAAGGTCTTTCTCTCACCTTATATGCCTATTCAAACCTCACAGTGTCACAAAATATAGTAAAAATTAATCTCCCTATATCATTTAACATTTGCTTATAAAGGGATTTTACTACTAAATTAGAAGGCTATATGTGCTTAGATTGGTCCCTTATTGTCTTGAGGACTTGGTATGGGACCAAAATAAATATCCCATTAAATACGCTCTACCTACATCATGTTGAATACTTGCACACATCTAGGGTGAGCATCCATCAAGTTCTGATATTAGGGGAGGAACAATCTGAGTCAGAATTTTTTGTTGATGTGCTATATTATTTCATTCCCAATGATCAAATTGACCAATGGGTAAATGAGGTTTGGTATTTTCATCCTCCTAAGATATATGGACTTATAGGCATGGGTTGATATTGAAACATGAGCAAATATTTGACCCTTCTTGGGTTGTGTACATAAAAAATAAAAAATTTGGTATTTTATTAGTTTGTTTTGTAGTAATGATTAGTGAGGAACATAGTGAAGATGAATTAGAAGTGAAGGCTAAGGTTCTAGTACATTTGACTACTGCACTAGTCATTATTAAAACTTAACAAAAATGGTTGAAGGAAGCTAAGAAGAAAATAAAAAAAAGATAAGTACATCTTTCAACTCTTGCAAGAATCAAATGAAATTAAAAATAGGGTGAGAGAAGATGTATCTCTTGAACCCATTCCAAGGGTAGAAGCAAAAAATATACTGTTAGGATTTGTTACTCAATTTTATCATAGACAAGAGGCTGAGGAATAAGGTCCAACTCCATCCAGCCCTATTAAACATATGACTATTTCTAAAGAATAGGGTTTGACTTAATCCAACCTTTGTTATAAATACAACTACTTCAATATAAAGGGGACCAAAGGCTCCAAAGGAAGTATTTTTATAGTGTGAGGGAAAATCACATATGGAAATTAAAGAGAGTTCCACACATGTAGGGAATACTCTATATTAGGTACCAGCACAAGCTGTGTTAGAAAAAACACCAATACATACACCAAGGTAAAACATGCTAAGTCAAGCTTTGGAACAAGAAAGGTAGGGAAGATATTTAGAGCAAGAGATCCCAATATATAGATTATCAAGATGGTAAAATGAACTAGACCAACCTGAAGTAGGATTAGAGGTTGTAATAAAATAGGTTATGGTTGAAATAGTAGACATTGAGCAATATACAAGGAGAGAAGCATAGGATGAACCTCTAGAGACTCTTGTTCCATAACCAACTATTGTGATCTCATAGGGTATGGTTTCATTGAACAACCATAATGCAGTAGTACCAATATGGATGAATCACTACCATTACCTAGAGGGATGCCTTATGATAATGTAATCTTAGAAGAGCAGAAGAAAAAATAAAATGAAGAATTGGCAACCTCGAGGATAAAATCTGGAGATTTGTGCCATATTATAGAGGAAGTAGTGGAGTGCAAATCACCTTTCTATATTTATGAAATGTTTTTAAGAGAATAATATTATAGATGGTAGGTGATGAGAATATGCTCTGAACTTACCTATGATTTATCTACTATAAAGGTTTTCATTAAGGCATTTTTACATAGTCCAACAAAACAAAAATATTTGTTGTACGAATTCTATGTGCGCAAATTCACACTTCCTATTGATGTGTAGTTTTTACCCCATATTTATACTAGTGATATCTAGTTGAGAGCTTTCACCTCTACCATGGACAATTAATTGTTATGGTAATAGAGGGTGTGATAATATAAGGCTAGGGAGATAGGACCTAGGCTCTTACTATGACATGACCAACCAAACATGAGAGTCCTAATTAGTGAACATTTCTCTTTGATGGGAAGTGTAGAAATTAGAGAAATATACCTTAGGAATGTTTAAGAAAGCATAACCAGTTTCTAAAATTTCTATAGAGAAGACTTTACTAGGGTAAAAATGGCATATAGGTAAAGTTGGGATGAACTATCCATCACCTTGAAAAAGGGGGAGCCTATCTCACCTACCAATTTGATGTGGTCCCACAAAAACAACAATAATAAGTGAGGTAATCACAACACTATAGCATGAGTGGATAGGCCTATATCTTTTTCCCACCTACTATCCTCACCCCTATTCCATATTACTTTAATATTGACCCACAACTAGAGCGGCAATTCAAAGGCTGATTAGAGAAAATAGAGAGGAACAGAGGATATCATTCACCAATAAATAGATTCTAGGAAAGTTTATACAAATAACTGGATATGCACACAACCTTAGCTAGAAATAATGCACGAGGGCATGCATTAGGATACGTGGGGAGGAGTGATGAGACCATAAATTGTCTAAATTTTTAAGAATATTTTAACTCTTTTTGCCAACTTTTAAATAAAATGTTATAGTAGTTTCCAAGTACTTGATCATTACTTATGTTAATATTAAGGGTTAATATAGTGCATTGAAGAAGATGTTTTAATTATTGTTTTGGGCTATTTTTTGTGTGTTTTAGGATTAATTGCTTGATTTCAACTCATTAAAGGATAGAATAAAGTTAGGAATAATTGCATTAAAATTTATGGATACATATATAAATCTCAAAATCTAATGAATCAATGTTTTAGAATGCTTTCCTTCAATGTTTCTATATTGTTGCTCTAATTTAGCTCTAGACTGTGTATTCTATATAATAGTGTAGGCTCCAAATCAACATAGGCCTACTTAACAAAATTGTAAGAAATACATCGAAATAGCTAAGAAGGAAAAATATAGATTGGTGTTAAAAAAAAGGAATGAAACAAAATAAATGGTCTTCGGTACATGGTCAAAAAGGTGAGTCATGTATTTGACTCTAAAATCAACCAATTAGAAACTAGGTGAAAACTATATACAAAGTAGAATGACCTATCGTATGATCTGTAGCACCTAAAATTAACCTACATCAAAACAAAATAAAATTATAGGGAAATTGGAGCTAGAAAAGGTGTTATGGATTCTTCAGATTCAACCTAGATTTGTCTTAGCACTATTTCAAGTTAGTTAGAAATTTACAAAGGTGTAAAATAGGGAGACTTATCTGATTTGACCTGCTATTTTAAATTTGATTGGTCAAATTTAACACGTAGGACTACGTAATCAATTTAGGATGGGTTGTTGCCCAAAAAAAACCTCATTAGAATAAGTTAGAAATTTTCTTATAAAAATACTTTATGCCCATTGGCAAAATTTAGTAGATAGAGTAGACAAAGTAAGCAATTGAATAAAGAATGCATTAATTTGACAGTCCACATTTTTATCTCAATTTGACTCTTTTAGCCTTCTTGCATTAACTTTTTGACCTCGTAGACTAGTTTTTTTTTTTAATTCTTCCTCCTACTAAACCTCAGAGCAAGGGCTACTCTCTTGAACAATAGAATTTTTATTAGCATTAGTTGTATATTTTTAATCATTTTCTTTCTTGTTATTTATTTTCAACAATAAAATAGTATATTTAAAGTTTTAAATCTATTTATTGTAGTTTTTCTTGTATCACACTCTATTTTCCTATAGCATAATTTTTTATCTCATTGCGATGTTACTTTTTTCATTTTAATTCTATAGTATAGCTTTTGTTATCCCCTATTTTCATTCCAATCTTTCATTTATAGTTAATGCTTCCAATTTACATTCTGTTGTAGCTAGTTTCATTTTAGCATTTAACCCTATTTTTCTTTCAACATGAGTTAATTTTTATTTCAATTTAGATTAGCTTAGTTCTTTCAAATTTAGTTGGTTTCATTTTACAATTAAATAGGATTCCTTTCAGTTTAAAGTTTGGAATCTAGTATAATTTTCTTTATGTTGCAAATGAATTATGATTCTTAGTTTTCCTGGATTAATCTAGAACCCTTATATCTAAAAATATAATTTTAAGACCTCTATTGCATACAACCTTAGGATGACATCCTAGTTTTACAAGAAATAATTAAAGTGAGAGCATTAACAACACTCATCAATGTAACCACCGTCTAAGTGCCACAACAATGGGTGATGGTAGAAACAACTCCTCATTTGAGGGCTTAGAAGCCTCTAGCATTAATGGCATTAGATCTAGAGATCTCAAGGCAACTAAATGCAGGTGCAAAAAGATCTTGGATACAAAAAAAAAAAGGATAATTTTGATTATAATTTTGGATACATTGTAAGACATTGGGAGCTTCTTTCTCATGCCTAATATCTAGCCTTGTATGTTGTTCCTTTCATCTCTCCTCATCTATATGAGGGATACTAAAGCCTTGAGTCATTATCTAAGGAGCATCAAGCCTATTTTGGTTGCATGCCTTTATAATTTCCTGATGCATCAATGGGAGCTATGACTAATTTTTCTCTTTCATACTTCTATTGTGTGATTTTCAATTATTGGGAATGAATGTTGAATTGTATTCAATTTCTAACTATTAGAATAAAATGGGAGGGACCTAAATCTTAGCACATTGCCACCATAGCGTAGATGTTTCTTTTCCTACACTTTCCTATTCCATTTTTTATTTATATTATTTATTTTCTATTGGTAAGGAGCATAGGAAAAAATTTATGAGGTCTAAATGTGCACAAAATATCACATCCAATGATGATATGACCTTAGAAAAAACCTAGGAGGTTTTATCACAAGCATTTTTTCCACATATGGATCTTCTTGATATGTTACTCAATGTGAGGCATGGGTGTCTAGACATGTCAGATCATTGCCCTAATAGGCTAGGACACATTGAGGAGAAAATAGTTCAAAGTGGTATACCTAGTAGGATGAGCTTAACACATTCACCCTATAAAACTAGAATAAAAGTTTCCAACCAAGTCTTTGGTGAAGGTCTTAGTTGACTATTTCTTAAAGTATCAAGAGATTCACTTGGTGAATTTTCTAAAGAATGAAATACTCTAAATAAGCTATCGAAAAGAAGTTAATATTGAGATTCTGGTGGGGGTCTCTACCTTTTGGATTGTTGAAGCACTCTCTCCCCACCTGATAACTTAATTCCAAAGAAAATACTTAGAAATATATGATTGGAAGGCCTATCACTAGGTCTATTTTTGGGGCTAATTCATAAGAGCTAGTATTGCCTTTGAATCACATAGCAAGGAGGATGAACCAACAATGCAATATAACATCTATAATGAACCAACCTCTAAATACCCAACCCACTATCGAGATAGGGGCAAGCCCAAATCACTGACCCAATCCAACCACAACCATTATGCTTCTATGCTTGATTAAATGAGGAGTACGATGAGGATATTTTCTAATGACATAAGCTCCCTAAAGAGGCAACATAATTATCAAAGGTTTCCCTATCAAAATTATTCGAAGCCTCCTTTCCAACTAGGCCATACAAATTTTTGTCCTCCTCCAAATGGGTATCAAAAGCCTTTGATTTTTACCAATAGAAGTGTTGGTTAGCCATAAGCCTTGAATAAACAAATAGTACCTATACCAATACTAGTTCAACAAGTTTCCCCAAATCCAGTATAGGACCTAGTCTCCACACAAAACAATTATATTGAATATTCTAACATATGATACTATTCTACTCCTAATTTTTACCCCTATGACCCTCATTTTGAGAGTGAGTGCCAAGAAGTTGGAATGACCTTGCAAAATCATATGCCTACTCGATATACACAGTCAAAATCCTAGATACTAAGCCAAAAGCCTATGACCTAGCCTCTAACTACATCACCAAGGGTCAATTCCTTAATTCTAGAGCATGCCTTAGCTGCCTAGGATAAATTGGAAGTATATGCCATGCTAGATGATTAGGGTGACCATAAGTCTAGTCAAATTACATAACTCAAGCTAATAAGAAGGCTCTTAAAGAATAAGGAATATCTACTTAGCTAGATCCTAAGCCCTAGGGTAGGCCAACTAATAATAAGAAAGAGATCCTAACACAAGCTCCACCATATAGCTAGGACTGAGTAGTTCCAAGAATTACAAGAATATTCCTAGAGCCTCCAAAGCAACCCACTATAGAAACATCAAGGCCTCCCTTGATAGTAGAAAATTCCAAGCCTCCAATATCATCAGACATTATCCTAAGGACTTTTTCCACAAAATATTTCAATGTGGTGGATCACTTGAGGAAGTTCTTAGTAATGATGCCCATTTAGGATAATCTCTTAATGCCTAAGTAGATGGAACACCTAGAGGAAGCCCTACAAGAATAAAAGAATCTAGGCAAGTGAAATTCACCCATAGTCCTACATGTATCTAGACTAGAGATAAACCAAACTAAGCCTACATATTTCTATTTGATCCTAATTTGTGAAGACAAGCTGATACAAAAATGTATGATTGATTTTGGTTATAGCACATCAATCATGCCTAAGAGGGTAGCATATGAACTCAAATTGGTATATGAGCTCGTTAAAAACAAAGTAGTACAACTAGATGGCACTTCAATAAGATCTTTGGATTGGTATGGGATCTTCCTTTAACCCTTAAAGTATTCCTTGATATCATGATACATCAAGACATCATGGTGATTGAAATATTATCCATATTTTGCATATGCTTATCAAGAGGTTTCACCACCAATATTAGGAGATATCTATCCCTATATTGGACCCATATGCTACCCCAAACCATATATGGTACTAAGATAAAAATCATGTTAGAAATTCTCTACATCCACCACATGGAGAAGGTTCCATATATCAAGATTAATGGGGAATAAGCTTACATGATCAAGGAATAACCATTGAGATCAAACCTATTTATTTATGAAGTGAATCCATATATTTTTTATAATTATCTAGAGTAGTGGGTGTCTAAAACATGGGAATCAATTCTTGATGGAACATTCAATCAAGCTAGGATGGGGTGAGCTGATTTCATAGGTATGTTGTGTATATTATAAATAGTATAAATGTGTGTGCATACACCAATAAAGGTAGTATGAATAATCTTGAATCAATAAAGTCTTTTTGATGAAATACAACCCATTAGATCCATGGAAAAGAGTTTGAGGCAACCTTGAAATCTGTTTGATCAAAATAAAATGCTCTCTTTCTAAGGATACATGACCCAATCTTGTGGAAGGAATCATGTTAAATGGAAAGCCTTAGAAAAAAGTGAGCCATTTTATTAGAGATAAATGGAGGGTAAATAACTAAGATATATCATCCTTGAAAAACAATTCCAACATTTGGGCTAGACATGTGCTAAATTAGTACTAACCCAAAGTCAAAGGAAAATGAGATTGAGGATAAATCAATACCCATTTTCCACTATCTAATCAAGGTTTATTTATATCCAATATCACACCTACCCTATATAGAAGAAATTTTATCAATGACCTGATATTAATGGAGGTAGAAAATCTAATTTTAATTTGTTAAGAGACACAAGCACTCAATCTATGTCTTAGGAGGTGTTCCCAAGTATCCACCATAAGGATGTTACTCAAAAGGCCATAAGAATGACACCTAGAGAGCACATGCCAAATTCAAAAGGTGCAAAAGTAATATCTCCATGGTAGGTTCATATATCTAACGAGTGAAATTTATTTACAAGCACCTAGGCACTAGGCAACCCCTTTGATTGAACATATGAAAGGCCTCTAACCATTGCAATGAAACACACTATCCTATTGCATCAATGACTTGATTCATGATTGGGAAAATTTAAGGCTATGAAGTATTAATGACCTACCATCCATCCCTATCAAAGCAAACCATGTAATTATAGCATCTTGGTGTGAGTGAAAAATATCTTAGATGAAGATAACCATATCATGCATTCATGCTAGAAAAAATAAACCATCCTTTTGATAAAGGGATTTGTGACTTGAGTGAGCGGTAATCATTTCAAATTTAAACTAATACCAAAGTGAAAAAAAATACATCCTACCACTTCTCTAGAAAATAAATATCTCATGTGCATGGAAGTTTGATACACAATCTAATGATCAAAGAAAATTTTATAAGAAATGGGACTCATGCCTTCAGAATTCTTCTTACCACTCAATTCAATAGATAGTCCAGTGATTCCAAAGCATTATAGTAGTAGAAGTTAAGATAAATCTAATTAGAGCCTAGTTATGAATAAGTGTTCATGAAGCCATGGAAAAAAGAAGAAGCAACACCTATAACCTATTTTCTAGATTTGGGCCTTTATCTAGTTCATCAACTACTTTCCCATACACTTTAAACTATAAATACTCGCTCAAGCCATCCAAACCATAGTTCATGCATTGCTAAGATATATGAAAAAAGGGATAGAAAAACTTAAACTACCAAAGAGAACTAAGAATTTAAAGGAAGGGGTATTGTAGTGATTTAATTAGAGCTCCTTTGAGTGCTTCAAGATTTGTATTTAGAGTGGTACCTTGGCTCAGTACATGGTACTCAATGTACATAACTACTTTGAAATAGTGGTTGTGCTAAATATTACAATCCTTAGATCCAAAAAATTCATTCTCTAGATGGAGGCTTTACGGTCATCATCAATGCCCACTTAATTTAGATAATGTTAATGGTGGAGATAGGTACAACTATTATAAAATTTAAGGGTGCCATTGAGCTTTACAATGCTTTACTCAATATAAGTGCAACATAAAGAGGGATATACAACTATAATTATACTTTGATATCAAAAATATGAAGTATAGTACAAGGCATATTGCTAGGATGATGGTATTTTTTTTCCTAAGGATAGAAAAATACCTGTTCTAGATCCAATTTGACATGTATCAAATTAGACACACACTCAATAAATATAGGGTAGTCTTAAACTTCATTGATTGCATAGCTGACAATATTCATGAGGGATTGGTCAGGTTTCAAGAGACTAGAATCTTCATAGTTTTAGTGTTCTTGGTCCATTTGATCCTATTTCAGAATATAGGTGCCTACCCTAGGCTAGTTTTTAACACCATGGATTAATTAGGCCATAAAAATCTATTTCTTATTACACAAATATCTTGAAGAGTTCCTTCTCCTATTGTGATTTCATGGAGAATTTCCTAGTCTCAACACTAACAACCCTAAGTGGGTAGAGGCCCGAGTGCCTCCTAGCTGGTTGTAAGAAAACTTTGGAAGGCCAACATCTAGGAGACTGGTTCTTTATAAAGGATTCTACTCTCATCAAAATATTCAATTTTAGAAAGAGCACTTATTGGTTTTCAAAGCATGCATCTGAACAATTTTTTATGTTGAAGGTGCTTTGATAAATGAACTCCATCAATACAACTTACATGATTGAAAGACACGGACTAGTTTCTTCAATCTTCCTTTCACCTATGATAATATCACCCTATTGAACCAAAATACCCAAGACATATTGGACCAAAATGTCAAAGACCTTAAGTTGCAAATGGCTCTAGGAGAGTGGAAGTATGATCCTAACAAGAAATCTATTGAGTGACTCTCCAAAGTTAAGAACTCAACATAATTCATGCATAAGTCTTGAGTGGATCTTGAAGCCCTTTATAATCCTATGCATGAAGCTAACACATATCTATTGAAGATCTACTAGAGCAATCATCGATGCCACCACCAAGGATGAAGGCTTAGAAGACCTTCTACATAGCAATGGGTATAATAGGCCCAAGCTACCAAATTCATACTACCAATTTGAAGTTCCTAAAGAAATAGGGAAGAAAATAAGGGAAAATAAATGCTTTATGAGGTTTATAGTCTAGACCGCAACTGTAACCTGCGGTCTTAACTGAAGTTCATTTTGCCTTTATCCGAGCCAAATTGGTTTGAACAACTATTTGATCTATAAGATGGTGGTTAGAGGATGGAAGCTTCCAATCTAACTGTCCTAACTACCCCTTCTTAATTTTGGCTTCTCCATGAAGCCACCCCTAGCCCTGGGACATCCTATAAGTACCCCTTCAAATTAGGGCAATGATATAGAGCATTTTGATAGCGAAGCACTATCAACTAATATAATATTAAGAAACTTATGCCTACATATGGAAAAATATATGAGGACGCAAATTTTGAAGAAAACTAGGACAAGGAGCAAACATAAAAAGAAAATACTTATGAAGACAAAGGCAGTAAGGAGGTGGTAGTGAGGATGATTCCCCAAGGGAAAATAGCTAAGGAAATGACTTTGAGAGAAGTCATACACATAGAGTAACCCCTTTAAAGAATATTGAGGCCTCAACATACGAATAACATGTCCCTACTATTGAGCCATAGCCTCAAGCATCTTCCCTAGTGTAATGATGATGAAGAGAGGAATTCACCTTGTGATACCTACCAACCACCTACTAATAAGAAAAGAAAGGAATCCTCAAGGGTAATATCTCAAGATGTTACATCTCAGGCATCCAGTGAGTCATATATCACCCCTCTTCCTTCCATGCTAGTTATTGGTGTCCTACCACTTGTGGTGTTGGACCCGCCATCTTAGGGATACATTGCTTCTCCATAATTGGCCATAATATCTTATAAATTCTTGTTGGAACCAAAATTACTCATGGGACCCACACTCCCCATTTTGATGCCCTTACCCCATTATCTTCTACTCCAACTACCATGCATGTTGGCTCTCATCTCTTCTTATCTAAGGAATTATTGCCCTTTCCTTTTGCCTCTCAAGAACTTTTGACTAGTCCATTTTTTTAGTTAATGTTACTATTCCTACCTCCACAAGTATAGTTGATAGGTCCACAAGTCCCCATAATTGTACCATGTGTGTTATCACATTTCAATGAGATCCTAGAAAAGGCCTCTCATTATGCCTAGAGGAAGGAATTCAAAAGTTCAGCTAAGCTAATAGAAAAGGGGCTTTGGAGCCAATTCAATATTTTGGATAAGGTCCTCTATTACCAATATGAACCCAGTAGTCTCCAATCCTAAAGATAAAATGTAGCTACAAGATTATCAAGTTACCCTGGTAGCCATCAACCTCCAAGGTGTCAATACCTATGATAAATCTAAGCTAGCCAAGTAGGTAAACAAGATTGTTAGCCATAATTTTATGGCCCTTGAGAGGTCAAAAATATCCTTAAGAGACCAAAAGATAATAAAAATAGAGAAATGGATTTAGGAGGTTAGAAACATCCTTAAGATATCACAACTCAAGGTCAAAGGGCTCTAAAAACAAATAGAGTAGTTTAAAAGTGCCCAAACAACCACTACTCTCCTAGAGGAGGAAAGGGATTAAAATCAAGATTTAATGGATTGACTTGTCACCTTGGAGGTTGAACTCATCTTAGATAAGGAGGATTTACAAAGAGATATGGAGGTAGAGAAGAAGAAAATCTCAAAATCCCTATAAAAAAATATTATAGAATTGGTAAGGGGAATTTGTGTCGTGTATTGGGACATAATTATCAAAATCATATCCTCAATGTCATGGTTGATCAAATTCATCAACATAGCTTCCTAGTAGAGAATGTTGATTACATAGAATATTGAGTAAGCCCTAGTGTGTTTTGAGAAAAGTGGTTGAGGCAAAAAAATTCTAATCTTGAATCATTGTAGCAAGTGACCAAGAGTTGTTAACCATAGGTGTCTAAAATAAAGTGCCAACATTGAATAAAATATAGAATTCTCTTGATAAAGAACATGTAACACAAGATTTTAGGTCCCAAAAACATGTCTTAATAATAGTGTTCACCATCTTATGGACTCTTATAGACTCCTTGATCCATAAGGGTCTACCCTCCCCTTGGGCGATCAATGATAGGATCCTTTCAAAGTCAGAATACACATAGTTGATGCAAATCTAGAAGGAAAAGAGGTTAAATTTTTAGAAGATGCTAGAGGGCCTTACTCTTAAATATTCCATAAATATCAGTGGTCCCTTGGTAGAGCTTGAGCTATAGGTACAAGGGATCATGCATGGGATAACAAGTTTCTCATGCAAGGAGCAAGTCAAGCTCTAGGGGTGCTACCACCATTTCAAAGAAGCAAGGTATCCATCCAACAAGGAGTGGAAGGATGTGAAGGCCCAGATGATCAATTTGCCCTATAATATGTATCCTATCTTATTCCTCCATCATTTTATATTTTTTCTTCATTTTATTTTTATATGCTTTTTACCTTTCTTTGGCTTTTGATTTTGACTCCGTGACCATGGATATGGAAATTTATCTAGGATTCATCATATTTAGTAGGTTAAAGAGCCTTTGGGAGCCACTAAGACTATAGGAAATTTTACCTACATTCTCACTTCACTCAATTAGAAGTAGGACCAACAGAAATGGGGTCAAAAGGAACAACCCATCTCTAGTTGGAAGGGTGGGTGCTAGCCACACGGTGCAAAGAAGAGAAGACATACATTAATTCATATAAACCTTTGGATTTTTTATCAAAAATTGATACTATTTTTTACCTAAATTAGTCAACCAAAGAGGCACTATAGTCCATAGGCACTTGATCTCCCATATAATAACCCATGCTTCTCCCTTTGACTAAAGCTAGCATAAAAGAGAAAATTCCCCATTGCAACTAAAATTAAACATGTGGTAGCTATTTGGGAGTGAAATATGGAAGCACTAGGGTGTAGTAAAAAAATGTCTTACATTTGTCAAAAAAATATCCCATCTCAACAAAGGATGTATGAAAACTATTTGTGAGCTAGGAAAGGTAGCATAAGGGGCAATTAAATAATACATGCCATTTTGTGGCCATCACATCATAACTCATCCATGTGGAAGCTACACCAACCACCAACCACCAACCATATGGGTAATCCTACCTAGATAGCCTACACCAATCAAAGAGGCCATACTAGCAACATCAACAAATTATATATACTAGAAAGTAGAATAAAACCTAGAAGCGATTTGCTATCTAGATCCTCAAACTAGACAAGAATAAATTATGTAACCACCATTTGAGCACTGTAATAATGGGTGATGATAGAAAAAATCCTTTTTTGAGGTCTTGGAGGCCTCCAACATTAATAGCCCTAGATTTAGATACCTCGACGCTACCAAATGTAGGTGGAAAAAATATCGTGATTGTAGAACAAAAGATAATTCTAAGAAAAAATTTAGAGGGAAAAACCCCTCAATATTGGCCTATAAATAGACCTATAGAATGCATTATAAGGAATTGGGAGCTACTTTCTCATGCATTATATCTTTCCTTGTATGCTCTTCCTTTCACATCTTCTCATCTGTATGAGTGGGACTCGAGCCTTAAGCCATTATCTAAGGAGCATTGACCCTCTTCCAGTCATATGCCTTTGTAATTTCTTGATGTCAATGGAGCTATGATGAATTTTACTCTGTCCTAATTTTATTATGTGTTTTTAATTCTTGGGTATGCATGTTGAAGTGTGTTCAATTTCTATTTATTAGACTGTTGTGAATGTTTTTATTATTTTCTTGCTCATGAAAATGGGAGGGACCTAGATCTTGGTGCATCACCCCTATAGCTTAGGTTTTTATTTTCCTACACTTTTCTATTCTATTTTTTGTTTTTTATTTTTATTTTTTTTGGTAAAGATCACAAACTAAATTGCATGAGGTCTAAAGGTGCATAAAATATCATATTTGACAAGGATCCAACCTCAACAAAAACCCCATAGGTTTTCCTATAGGAATTATCTCTACTTGTGAAGCTTCCTACTATGTCACTCAATGCAAGGCATGGGTGTCTAGTCATGTTAGGTTGTTCCCACGATAGGAAGAGATACTCTGAGGTGATAAAACTTCACATTTGTAGATGTCATCTAATACTTGTAACTTAGGATAACCATCATATAATTTTAGCCTAGAAGATAATAGAGATTAATATTCATAGATGAGCACTATCATATTTTTCTTAATATAGGGAATAAAGCATTCAATATATTTTTCAATACAAAGGTATCATGGGTCTATGATTCCTTTTATAGTGTTAAATTTATTTTAATAACACATTGATATGTTGATAATGTATTAGTCCTCGTATTACTAGTCAATGGCCAACCTAAATCATATTATAGTTGGTCTAAAATTAAAAAAACATGAAATTAAATCTAGAAATATTATGACTAACTATAATGGGAATCCAAATGTATATTTCTAGGTCTTGAGGCCTTCTATAGTATGAAAAGCATATGTTTCTAATGGATAACACATTTAAATTAATTTTAAATTTTTAGATTAATGACATAGGCATCACAAGGTAACACTTCCCTCATCCACTAAGGCTCTTCTAGTAGTATTTTTTTACAAATTATTGTAAATATTTGTAGGAATCATTTTCTATCTCTAAATATCAAATTACTATCATAAATTTTAGAGGATAATAAAGTACTAATTCATTATAAGTATATACACAAACATACAAGTTTCCCTTCTAGATTGGATGTATTATCCTTCTTATGGTCTTGGGATAGTGGGTATCTTATTAAAAACTTAATGGGTATTTTCATATTATTTAATAAGGATCTCAAAATTTTCCTCTAATAACATGAATTTATTGGCAATTATAAGTGAAGCATCTCACAAGGATTCATATGAAAATCCTTCAAAATATACAAGAAATTTACACTTTAGGATCCTTTTAGAATATAATCTCAAAAAATTAAGTAGTTGGTATAGAGACACCTTATTTTTTAGGGTGTTGGCATGCCACTCCTTTGGGGGTGGTAGGATAGACACATGGAAGATTTTGTGGATGGGTCAATGCTGGTGTTGACTTCTTTAATTGGTTCTCTAGTTTTCAATAGTGGTTTTGAGTGATTTATTATGGAATTAATTTGGAGTGCTATTGAAATTCATAAGTGTACTTATATTTGTATTTTCCTTTTTAGAATCATCCTTAGGAGTAATTGGCTTACATCATGATATATTTAGGGTAATGGTAATAATATATTTTCTATGCTATTTGTATTTGAATAATAGACATTAATATAATGGATATACTGCATCACATTAGGATTTATGTAAAAATATTCTCGTTAGTAACCCTTTAGATTATGGTTCACCTAAGAAATACTATCTTTCAATCTACATTTTATTGGATATTATTCATTGGTGACTGTATTTTATATAGGACCATAGTAATACTTACCTCTACCATTTCAAATTTTGCTATTTAGACTAGAGTTTTGATTGTTGTGATTTTTCTAATCAAGAATACTATTATTGATGACTTCAAGTTATGGGTCAATTATGATCTAGAATGGGATTATTATAGATATCAAGCCTCTTATCTAGAAAGGGGTTTTAAATTAAATCTAGGACAAAGGCTTGAGCAAGAATGTACCTCTTTAATTCCATATATTCATTGTTGTAATAAATTCATAACCCATGCTAAATGCAGAATTTTATATGGTCATACCACTTAGGATCCTCTATGTTTAGGATGAAGTCATGGATCTAATTTTAGATACAAGGAATATTATTTTTTTATTATTATTTATACATTTGAGAGTGAATGCTCTAGGAGGATTATCCACTTTAGTTAACACATTTGTAGAAGTATGAGTAATGTTTGACTCATGCATTTGGATATTACACAAATCATCCATCACAATTTTTTTATCAATATTCTTAGGCCTTTTTATTTAGTTGGATTCATATTCTTCTCTTTATGTTTACATTTTTAGGCAAAGGTAATTATTTTCTCTAAACTAGGAAATCAAAATTATTGTGTAGGGATATCATATTGGGTAATAAGAGATAGACCATTGAAAAACATAGATGTAAGAACTCATCCTCTATCAAAATATTAGTACTAGACCTATGCTTGTCCCATGTATTACGATGTTCAGATATTGACTTATGAGGACCTTTATGAAAATTTTAGAAAGTACTCATAGCTTCAAAAAAAATCAAATCATAATTAAATTATCACTTTATGTTTTTTTTTTTAATTTACATGGTGTAATCGGTAGCCGCCACGAATCTGGGCAGGTTGTCCAGCTTTTATGGCCGCCACAGTATTCTGCATTGTCCACCCCAAAAGCCGCCACATAGATCTTCGCATAGTCCTCCCCTATAACCACCATGCCATAATCATTTTAAACCTCTTACACCGCTAAAAGCACCAGGAAAGGGATAAGCGTTCAGTCTGGCAAGGCCCGAGATCACTTTATGTTTTTAAAATATATAAAAAGTAATAAATGATTTAGGTAAAGATGGAAATCAATCCAAATTACTAGCCACTAAACATCTAATAAACAATCATTAAACTTCAAGTTTTTTAAATCATAATTTATTATAAAAGGAAAAAAAATATCAATAAAATTATAGCTCTTTCAATCACCATATTAAAAAAAAACTTAGGAACTAGCCCCTTAATATCTATAGCTTAAGGTGCAAGATTTTAACATTGATAATTTCTTATAATATGAACTATTGATATTACTCACATGCTATAGGTGAGTTGGATAGGGTAGGGTAATCCTCCAAGGGAGGTCCCTATTTTGAATCTCCACCCTACCAAATGCACATTGGGTACCCAGAATCCAGTTGATTATGTTGGTGTGGTCAGATGATCGTAGTTTCTCAAACTAAGGCGGCCCCGCAAGGGGTTTTTAGCTAAATTTAAATGAAATATTGATATTGAAACTTTTTTTTGTTGGATATTTATGCTAACTAATAAAAATACAAAACCAAAAGTTCTCCCACAAATTTGAAGAAGCCTAAAAGTTTCTATAGGCCTTGAAGAGTCACTGTGATTGTTGGACTTCCATAATGTGAAATGAAGGGTTTTAATATCATTTTATCTCTTGAAAATGTACAATAGTGTAAAATAACTATATAATATTGTGTAAAAAAAATTTTAATACTTCTGAGTTCATTTGGAATGCAAAACAACATTCTATTCCATTTATTTTGTGAAATGCATGCTTGTTGTCCATGTTTTTCTAAAACTTGTAGTCAACTTTCAAGGCTCATAATTTTTGTTTTAAAGATATATATTGTGTGTGTCATACACCATTGGAAAGGTATTTTTGTGTAGAATTAACTCCTAAAATTTTATCAAATTTTGATTAGTTTTGGTCTCTCAAATTTAGACTGTACTGAATTGCTACAAAATTATTGTATTTTTTGTTGTTATCATTTTTCTTGTTGTGGTTTTTTGATGCACTTTTTGATCTTCATTTTTTGGGTCAAATAATTCATTTGGTACCATATATTGGTTGTTTTTGAGGTTTAATTGAACTTCTATTCATGGTTAGTATAACAATTAATCAAGTTCTTGGACAAGTTCATTGAAGAAAAACTTCATTTATTGTTGCTTGAGTCTAATGGCCAACTTCAACAACTCATTACCCATTCTAAAATTTAACGGATAATATTATGATTATTGGAGCATAAATATGAGAAAATTTTTAATTGGAAAATATATTTTTGAGGTAGTGGAGCGATGTTATGAAGAACCATCTGATTAGAATGCATTACAAGGAAATGATAGGACAACAAAAAGGGAAACAAAGAAGAAAAATTCATTAGCCCTCTACCATATTCAGTCTACTCTTGAAAAGAGTTTATTTTCTATATTTTTACTGCTACATCAGACAAGGAGACTTGGAAGTATCTTCAAGAGGCTTACCAAGGAAGTGACCAAGTGAGAATGGTAAATTTTTAGACCATGAAGAAAGAGTTTGAGAATTTAGAGATGAAATAGATTGAAAGTGTGGGTGATTATTGTGTTAGAGTGAAGGATGTGGATAACGATATGGACACCCTTGGAGAGACCTTGAATAAAGAGGTGTTTTTGAAGAAGGTATTGATATATATTACCCCTAAATGGAATCATGTTGCAATATTTTTTTAGGAGAGTAAATATTTGTCTACACTTGAATTTGATTGTCTAGTTAGTTCTCTTATGTCACATGAGGAAATACTAAGAGAAACTAGTAAAGAAAATGAGGAGAATGATTTTAATTCTAAATTGAAATTTTTTGATAATGATGAAGCTGGTCCAAGCACAAGTAAACAAGCACGTGGAAGAGGAAGAAATCAAAATTACTTAAGAGGTAGAGGAGGAAGAGGAAGAGGAGATGTTTTTGTTGGAAGAGGACATGGAAGGGTTGATAAAAAAGAGTTGAATGCTACAATTATCATAAAATGGGCCACATTGCATGATATTATAGAGTGAAGACCAAAAATGGATATAGAAGAGCTCATTATGTATGTGAGGATGAAGCTGCACAAGGTAATTTGTTTTTGACTAGTGACATAACTGAAAAACTAGTCAAGAAATTTGGTATCTAGATTCTGGTTGTTCTAACCACATGACTGGAAAGAAAGAGTTGTTTGTTGATGTGAATGAGAATTTCAATACCAAGATCATTCTTGAAAATAATAATCCTTTGTATGGGGCTACAAAAGACACCATGGAGGTTGGCACTAAAGAAGGTACAAATAAAATTCATGATATTTACTATGTTCCCAATTTGAAGAATAATTTGTTGCAGGTTGAAAAACTTGTATAAAAAACTATAAAATTATGTTTGATACCAAGGAATGTATCAAATAAAGTGGTATTATCTCAACCGATTAGATTCCTCAAAATTTATGGAGGATACCAAGGTTCAAATCCTGCCAAGTGATACATGGATAATATCCAAAATTTGTTGTAATACCATTGAGTAGTGATGATGTAATATGGGTGGGGCCTATTTCAATCCCATATAACCAATTAAAAAATAATGAATGTATCATGTATGATAAGAATAATAGGATTCATATGGTCACCATTGATCCTATGATAAAGAACCAAATGTTTCCTTTGAAGTTTGGAGGAAAAGGGACTATGAACATGGCACACATGACATTTGAAGATAATAATTGGATTTGGCATCTCAGATTTGGACACTTGAATTTTAGAAGTTTGGAATTTTTATCTTCAAAAGACATGGTAAATGGACTACCTAATATTGGAAAGCACAAGGGTATGTGTGAATCATGTGTTATTAGAAAGCATGCAAATTACAAATTAGTATCAACGAATTACAAAATTGAGAACTTAAATTATTATAAAATAGGAGATAAACCTATTGAAGATAACAATTTATATAAAACTCTCATGTCATCTTTGCATCCTCTCTTATTATTTCTATAACTAGTGCAATAAAATGAATAGAATGGATGGAATAGACTAAAATATTTTGTTTCAACCAAATTCACCATTTTTAAATATGATTATAATGCATGTTTATTTCTTTAAATGTTGAATTAGGATAATAATTAAATCATTATTAAAAATATAAAAGGGGTAGTGGGGCTCTAATATATTATTTAATTCATGTTGAACAATAAATAGAAGAGTTGGACTAGCCTAAGAGATTTTTTCTTAGTCAAGTTTATTATTTTTAATGTTGAATTATGGTGCATATTCATAACTTTAAGTAATGAACTAGGTTAGAATTGGATGATGGGAATAAAACATAAATGGGTAGCAACAGGGATCTAATTTATCATTTATATATTATAGAAGACATTATTTATTGACTTGTAAAATAAAATGGAGTATTAAATAACTTTCCTATTCCCTTTTATTTTATCATAATATCTAGGTTATTGAACATCTAAAATGTTAATAGTATGATACTATTCAAAATTAGGATTAGATTCATAACCTTTCAAATTTTCTAACTCAAAATAGTAATGATAACTCTCAAAAGGGTATTGAGATCGATGAATCTAATTATTGCTCATAATTTAGATTAATATAATTATCCAAATCCTTTATTCTTAACCACAAGTGATTTAATAATACTTAGGATGTTGGACTTTTGAATCTTTATGTTTCTTAACCTTAGAGATTGAGGTGTTAGTAGTAATGCTCTATATCTTGAAAAAGAGGATTTTTTTATGGGAACTCACGACAAATCCTATCACCAAAGGAAGTAAAAAACCTAAAATAGTGGTTCATAGTCAATTTTCTAAAAATATTATAAATAAAATTGATATGTTAAGGAATCCAAAAATCTTGGGATTACTAGGTTTAGATGAAAATAAAATAAGCGCACAACCTAGAGTAACTAGGATTTTGTCATAGAGATAAAAATATGATAGAAATTATTACAAGTAAATACTAAATGAATCAGAGAAATTAAATTACCAATATTTCAATTTAAATAGATTTATTCATAAAGAAAAGAATAATTACAATACTATCAAGTAATAACTATAATAGTAAATTACTCTATAAATGTGTAATAAGAAGCAACAATAATTTTCTAGATCAATGTTAAAAATCTAACATATTTTAAATAAAAACTTATATGTACATGAAGAAAAATAACACTCAAAATAGAGACAAGGAGATTGGCTAGAATGGGACTACAATGTTTCCTACAACTTGTAAGTAATTGAATAAGTACATTGAAATACATTTTCTAAATTAAGCGAAAATAAGATCATTTAAGTGCAAGGATCACTAGACATAGCTCTATAATAGTATCTTAGGAAAATAATCAAAATTCTATTTATAAAAATCATAAAAATCCTCAAGTAATGGCACATCTTTAAGGAGGTTCTAATATAATATGAATAAATAAAGTATGTAAATTGTAAGACTTAGATAATGTTTCTTTAAGTTCTTAATGGAGATAATATCAACATGGTGTTAACGAACCAAAGATATTTAACCCTAATAAATCCCTAGTATTTATTTCATCACTAAGAGCAATGAACCTAGCATCATGAATTGAAATGATAAATTTGATCCATGGGTTATACCACACATGATTTTCATATGCTAAAAATGTATTTAATTAATAATTTTTTTAAAAATAAAATGACTAGTAGGATAAATCTCATTCACAAGATAAGTATGTATATATATAAACTTATAGGAAATCATATTAAACAACCAAAATTATTATGGAACTTAAAGTAGGCAACAAAGGACATGGCATGTATAAGAGAAAAAAGAAGAATACCCAAAATGCATATCGTTTAAATTATCATATTTCAATAACATGTTGTAGACACCTAAAACACATCATATTGAGGAGACTATCTATATGGACTCCCTATAGATCATATGACCCACCTTGGGCAGCCCTATGGCTTAAATAGTGGTTTTCACCACTCAAACAAGGAATATTTTCCTTCACAACCCTGGTCGTCCATCCAAGGGATGACCTCCAAAGGTCGTCTTACCAAGATATGACCCTTAGTTAAGGTCATCCCACCCTAATATGGGCATTCCATAATCAATATTAAAAAAGAGTGAGACATTACTGGTAGCCGAAACTACCAGTTAAACCCGTGCATGAATCCACATCATGATTTTATGCCTCACATGAATCAAAACAAGGATCAATCACAATGCATTGAATCAATTTGCATGAGATCTTGAATAAAGCATTCACTTTTCTAAAAGTGAACTGCCCCTTCACTTTTTCATTCAAAGGGGTTGTGTTATTATTAGACATCTCTCAAGAAGCCTATATGATAGCATTCACCCTCCATTGAACAAGGATAAATCAATCAACTTTTTTAGCAACGAAGTGCTGCCAGAATACACAAATATCGAATAGCTCCCAAAAGAATTGAAGTGTTATCATCTCAACTCCCTAAGAAAACCATGTTGCTGGAATACTCTAAGGGATAGAGGTGTGCATTTCCTTCTTCTGATCGATCTCACATGCTCACCTCGATGATTGAATTTACCCATCAAGCCACTTCTACAAAACACATAAATCTACCAAAATACCATGGATTACACCTAGAGTCACCCCTACATCAGCCTCGAGAAAATGACTTACATATTAGTGGTCGTCTTTCTCAAAGACAACCTGCAGGTATAATCATCCTGCATACATATGACCTCTAGGGTTTAGATATTTTTTATTGTTTCTTTGCACAGTAATTTTTAGCAATATTTATATTTATTGGTTTAGCATAAATAGGTTTTAACTTATGTATGCATTTATCATGTTTTAGTTACTCATCGCTTTCATTTATTATTACATCTGCACATGCTACTAATTTCTTTACTTTCCTTGTGTGCAGACTCATATGGGGTGATGATATTCTTGCGCTCTTTCTATGAGGAAGAAAGAGTGCAAGAATATCATCACCCCTTATGACGGTCACAAGAAACTCACTTCAAGATGATTCGTGGGTGTGAAGAAGACCCTATGTATTACATGTAGAAGATCATTATTGTAAATCATTGTATTAAACTGGGTAGCATCCCTCATAGGGATCATATTGTAACCGATTGAGAAAAAAAATTGTTATTAATAAAAAGGGCACCATTATTCTATATTCTATTTTGTCATTATGGTTACATGATTACTATCTCATATTTTGTTTGCTTGGATGTATGGTATTTTTCTGCACTTCACATCTAACATTAGGACTAACAAAATTAGTCCATCCCTATCTATGTAAAGAGGCCAAGGTTTTAATTGGTTGTATGATAGATGTTATTTTTTAATATACAGATTATATGTCCTTACAAAATAGGGATATTGTAACTATAAAACTCATTATCATATGAAAACATATTTTCTTCCTTGGTCAATATCAATTGTAGTTTAGGAATAACTAGGTGTAGTTACCCCACTATTATAACTTCATAAAAAATACTATTTGTTTTAAAGAGCAACAAAAAATAGTTTATCCTTCTTACTAAAACTTGAAGCCAAAGAGAAATATTTAGGCTTTATTAAATTAAATGAAAACAATATTGTTATGTTTTGATGTTAGATACTTAATGAGAAATCAACCACAAGATATAAAATGAGCATGCAATATTGAATATATGATAATGGAAATATACTAAGCATGTAAAACTCATAAGAAACTTTTGAAATAACTCATAAAACTGTCATTAATGAAAGCTCACGAAAATAGGATCTTCTTACAAAATGTGGAGATCTCAAGTACTCTATGCTTCATATTTGTTATACATTGTATCAAAATTGTATTCTACTCTACTCTACTTGATATGGAAAGATAATTTATAAAATGATATGGAAAATTTTATTCCTACTTGCTCACACCAAGGTCAATATATAGTGGGATGTGATTCTTGGCCTTTCATCTTCCTATGACTCTTCACTTCCCTATTCTATGGACTCATGTGCACATGGACCATGATGCACATTTACAATATTTAATACTTTGCACATTCTAATATTACTTGTGCATTTATTACATTACATAAAGTAAATACTCAAACTCTAATATAAGATAAACTTCTAATCTAAATATGTACCCATGGTGGTACATTGGCATGTACTAAATAATGTAATATATTCCAACAAATATGAGTTCCTCTAAAATATAATATTTTGATGAAAATTATGAAGAGTGTATATTGGAAAAGTGCTAAAAAAAAATCAAATACTAAAATACAAGGGTAAGTATAATTTTAATCCTTACTTCATTTATGGGTTCTTGGATAAGGGGATGTCAAACCTTGATGTTCATAATATACCTTAGGTGGTTACACTTTTCACTCAACCAAATAGGTTAGGGACATTATTATACTATCTAGAATTCCTTTAAGATCCATTAGAGTGTCTTATCATAGGCTAATTTCACTCTAATTCATAAAATTTCATATTTTATGCTATAATTGGTGAGAGTGTTACTTTGTTAATGAAAACACTACTTGAGAATAATATCATGAGTATTCTCATATCATTGAGAGTAACTAGCATTCACAATATCACCACTTTCATCATAAAATTCTAAATTGAGTGTATGAAAGGATTATATGGACCTGATAGGGTTTGTTTCTACTATAATTGAGGTCAATTAGTCATAGTCAATGGGGCTCCTATACTGACCAAAAATCTTGTGAGTTAAAATCAAAATACTAAATTACTAAAGTACTAGATATAAAATTTCATATAGCATCACATTCAAGTGAGTAAATAATAAACTTTATTTGCATCATGTCATATTGGATGAATCAATCCAAGGACACAATCTTATATTTCTTCTAGTTCTTAATCTACTACTCCGTTCTAGGTTAGTCTTCCAAAAGTCTTCTTCCATTCTAAATATTTCTCTAGCATCCATATCCATCATTATAAAAATATAATGATCTTCCTATCCTATAGATTGTGTCTTCTCCTACAAAGAAATTATTATCTCAAGGTCAATAGTTTAGTTCTCATCTACTAAGAAGGTTAGAATAATCAAAGGAGTACTCAAGGATACTCAAGCATCAAATATGTTCAAGTATCAAATACATTTAAGTATTTAGAGAGAAAACACAATATCAAAGCAATAATATTATCAAAGAACAATCATCTAATTAGGCTAGTACCCTCTAATGTTAGTACAATCTCTCTTCATTTTTATATTTTACATTGTTCATTACTTTATGCAAATTATTTTTAAACTTGTTATGATAAATTGCTTTCGTTTATTAGGACACTAGCATAGACTACTAGATTGTGTCTCTATTTTGCCCATACCATTACTCTACTTGATTTTATACTTAGATCATTCCCTTTGGGGTGCCCATATTCTTAACTTCAACCTAAAATTTCCCACTTTTCACATTAATATTTAGGGGTTTTGCTTGGTTTGGACTATTCCTAGTGTTGCATTTGCTTATGGGTCTAGTGTCATAAGTAAAATAAAGAGTTAAAAATGAAGTTCATATGCCTAGGAGGAGATATGAGCGTTTTCCAAGGAGGTTGGATTTCACATTGGAGTATATGCATGTGAGTAATAGAGTGCAATAACTATGCTTAGGGATGTAAAATCAAGTATGAGAGACTTCTATCATAGGATATATAAATACGATCAGGTTAAGGATAGGAAAAATACACAAATATGAAATGTAAATGAGGTACACAAATGTGTGAGTGGAAAAAGTTAAAAAAGTGGTGGATGAAGTATGGAAACAATGGTAGCTATAGGCAAATCGGCTTCAACTTTTGGTAGTTAGAAGAAAAAATAAAAATGAAAGTAAAAGTGAGATAGTGAGGTGTGTAACTTGCAAAAGATACTGAAATTGGAGGAGGCCTATTGAAACTTGGTGCACATGGAATAAAGAAAATCACTACATTTTATGAGTTATCAAGGTTGAGGTGGGGTATGAGTGGCATGATTATGCACATCATGGTTTTTGATGTCCCTAAAGAAGTGTATTAGAGACTTCACATAAAAATGGACTCTTTTAATGTGTTTATAAAATATAGGGATACATTCATAATGGATGTAGGAATCTCTCTCATGTCATGTAAATATTTTTATATTTTTTTTTTTTTTGCCTCTATTCTAATACTTGGTTTAGAAAATGTGGGGTTCATTTGTCTCAATAAACTTTACAATGATTTTACACTATAGTTTATCGGTCTTTTTGTGTTCATTTGAATATTATAATTTTATAAATGGTCATAGTCTAGAGGCAATATTTGTTAGACTATATTCTAAAAGGTTATTTTTAAATGTAATTTATATCCAATGATTGTTTTGGTTTTATGTCATGCCATCATAATGGTAATGGCATATTTATGTCATATCTAAACTTATTTACCAATTATTAAATATTATTATTATAGTATATAATTAAATATTAAATAAAACAAATTAATTTTTACTTTAATATATATTTTAGTTTTGTATTGACACTTTTATTTTTATAATTATTATCTTTTATTGTCTTATAACATTATAATAAACTAACATGACCTTATTTTATATATTAATTATAATATGTATCTTATAAAAAAAGGCAATCAATTTTATTATTGAAAATTATTAAGTTTATTTCAAAAAAATAAACAATGAAGCTTATGGACAGCAAGAAACTTTAGGTACTTTTCCATTTTAAAAAATGCATTGTACCTTTATATATATAATTTTAATAATTTTTTTCCTCGGAAAAAAGTTGTAATTTTATATTAAGTAAATATGAAATTACATTATTCATATGCCTCTTAGGCATTTCTTTAAAATTCAATAATAACCTAAAAATCAGGTCATTTATACATCATAATTAGCTGACTCTATCATGCTAAGTTCTAACTTTAGGCACCTTCCCAATTTTTCAAACAATATCCTTTAAATCACTAACTTCTGAGATTTTGAAAAAGTTGCTTTGTCTGAGCTTGTATATTTTATTAAATAGGAGACATATCTCATTCAAAAGTATGAGTAGTAATTTAATTGTCATTATACTTACCATTTATAATTCTTAGTGTTCAGTTTGCTTTTATAAGTTTTTTACTATGATTTAATTTGCAACATCTAATAAGATCAATTAGTATTGCTTAATATGATTTTATAGGGGATTATGATAAGTACTCTTACTAAGATATTATCATATATCTATATCCTGCCCTATGATTTTAGAGGGGATTATGATAATTACTCTTAAAATTGCTTATTTTCATATTTAATTTTATAAATTTGTTGTTTGATGATGTCATGCTTATAATTTTGAATTATTTTAATGTTTTTCATATATTGATTGGTTACTAAATTATTTACAATATTATGGATTGTTTTATTTGAGAGTTTATTTATTTTTAAATCTCAAATTTATAAATTTAATTAGTAATTAACTTAGTTATTTAATTATTTTAAAAATCAACTTAATATTAAAATTATAATAACTAATTTCACCTTTATCACCACTTTTATTACATTTGTAATTATAAAATCATCATTGCACATTAAAATTTGACATCTAATTAACTTTATTTCAATGTGATACAATTTAAATGAGGTTATTTTTATATTAAATTATATTTGGCGCATATAATTTAATCATAATATGATTTAGTCTAATACATAAAGAAATAAATGGTAAATGAGATATAATCCTATGAACACAACCTAAGTTCAAGATATTACATTGTGATAGGCACTCTTATGAGTGTGATTTTTTGAAGTAGCATGATAACATGGTTATGATTTAATATAAGTGGGGCACATTTAAGACCATATAACAAACCAAAAAATTAAAACAATTAATTTTTTTAAAAACCAAGACAAATTCAAAAAGATTGAGTAGTCTAAACAAGCAACAAATGATACCCTAAGCATCCCAAATAGGTGTTTAATTTAATTTTAAAAATATATTTTTATTGAAATCATTCGAGTTTCACTTCTTCACCTTTTTAACTTGTAAAAAGACAATGATATTACAAGTTCAATAGGATAATGATTGAAATCTAAATGATTTATTAAAAATAATATTTTTTCATTAAAATAAACATCTGCCTAAGACAATACCTAGAAGGTGTCACTTGCTACAGGTTGGAGATTATTTTCTACCCTTCTGTAAAAGATAAGTTTGAGATTTTTGAAACAATTTAGATCCTTTTATAAAACCTTACACATTATGTTCAGCTCTCATGCAATATGACATGCTTGATACTATGAATGATTTGACCATACTAAAATCTTGAATATGTAATTAAACATACCCCATAATGTATGAGTGGGTTTATCCCATAGTATTTAGATAATGTGGATCAAGGGAGGAGTTCTCTAAATATATATTTTAATGAAATTCAATAAATACATCCAATCCACACTTTAACAATTTCCCAAATCTAGATATCACTAATATGTTTAAAAAGAACACAATGAAGGAAATTTATTGAGTTGAAACTCAAATTTGATAACACAATCACTTAATAAAATATACTTATCATCATATAGGTTTACATTTTGATCCATACTTTGTCAAAATAAAGTTACATAATCAACTCCTTGAATATGAATCTATATGTAAATGTTCTTTAAAGATGCAATCATTTAGAAAATATTCATGAATACTCATAAATTTTTCCATCAATTATGCCAAATTTGAAAATATGAATGACAATATTGAAATGTTCTAGAGTACATTAGCACATATGTTCTAGTGAGTTATTCATATTGAAAAATTAATTTGTAAGCATCTCTTGCATTATTATGAAATAAATTCAAGAATTATAACAATAGTAGTAGCAATCCAATAATGCACAAATTAAATTACTTCGTGATAATAACATTTTAGATCCAATTGCTAGAAAAAATATGTAATAATCAAATCCTAGATTTAAATTAGTGTAAATACTTAGCCACTTAGAGAGGGTGAAGTATCATATCTACTTGGAGAGGGCAAAGTATCATATGCACAACATACATGACTAATATTCAAATATAAAATATGATCTCAACTACCACCTAACTCTTCCTATTTATAGATTAAATCAATCATTAACCCTAACCCTAATGCTCAAGGGTTGACTATCTAAATAAAAATAAATATAGTTAATATGGATATACTAGAGCTATTATATGGATTCCCCCTAAAAAATATGTCCTCAAAGATGGAAAAGAATGGAAAATTCTCTTAGGCTCCCACATAGAATCTTCTTCTAAAAGGTCTTGCCACTTGATGAACAACTCTTGAATTTTTTAAGACTAAATATGATGAACTATGAACTGCAATGTTGCTTGAAGATGCAGAATTATTTGAACTTCTTCATTGAGTATTGTAAGATCTATCTAGGACTATACCTTTTGGCCAATAAATTGTCTAAGAAAATATACATGAAAGACATGATGGATACAAGAATATGGTGGAGTTTCTAACTGATATGCCACTTCACTGATGCAACAAACCACCTTATTGGACCCATAAAATCGAGGAGACAACTTTTGACTCAACTTGATCTTCAAGGACAATTACTTGTAGGGTTGCAGGTATAAAAATACCATATCTTGTATGGAAAAATTTCATTTAAAATGGTGTGAATCCTACTATTGCTTCATATGGTTTTAGGTCTAGATCAAATTATCTTTAAGAATTTGAAGCATAAGCCATCATTGCTATAGAAAATCATATACTTGGACAAACTTGGAGGATTTTGGAACATAGGCTATCACTAACGAAGATTTTTGACCATACAATGCTTCAAATAGGGACATCTGAGGAATGAATGGTAAGAATTATTGTACCACATTTTAGCTAATGAGAGGTAATGAACCTAGTAATATTGCTTATCTTGATTAAAACAATGAAGTTAAGTAAACAAACATTTATTAACAATATTTGTCTGATCATATGACTAAGGGTGCTTGGTACCACTAAGGCAAAAAAATTCTTTCCAAAAGTTTCTATGAATATAGGGTCATGGCTGCTCACAATGATTTTGGGTATACCATGTAATTTAAAAACATAATCAAGAAATACCTTGGCCACCTTACTTTCTGAAAAAGGATGTTGTAATACACATAAATGAGTATGCTTGGAAAGGTGATCTACTACCATAAAGATCACCATTTTACCCTTATATTTGGGAAGGCCCTCAATGAAATGCATGGATATGTGCTCTCATTGATGGTAAAGGATAGGCAAGGGTTGCAATAATCTAGAAGATTTAAGTATTTTTCCTTTGCTATGCTGACATACCTCACACTTAGCCATAAACTTCTTAACATTTGCTATTAATCCTTTTTCAAAAAAATATTGCTTCACCCAGTGGTATATTTTCAAGAATATTGAATGTCCAAACAAATGATATGCATGCAATTCTTAGAGAATATTTGCCTTAGCAGCCAAATATTGAGGAATATAAATGTGATACTTTTTGTAAAGCACTCCATTATTATTATATGAGAAACAAGAATGTAATGATGAGATGACCTCCATTTTTTGAATGATCTACATAATATTTGGGTCCAAAAACCAATATTTCCAAAGTTGAGAAATTCATTATGGAAGAGGACTAGAGATGCATTAATAGCAACATCATCCTCATATTTATGATACAAAGCACCAATTATCATATTCTCCTTTCATTTCTTGTATTCAATAAAAAATTCATACCCCAACAGCTTGGTCATTTATTTATTCTATTCAAGGTATGAGATATGCTACTCTAATAAATGTTTAAGGCTACTATGGTTAGTCTTGATGATGAAGTGACAACCCAAAAAATAAGGCCTCCATTTCTCTACAACATGCAAAATAGTTAAAATTTCCTTCTCATAAGTGGACAATTCCAAATTCTTACCCATAAGTTGCTTACTTTTAGAGGCTAACAGGTGTCCATATTAGATTGAGATAGCTCCAATGTTTGTGTCAAAATCATCACACTCAATGAAAAAAGGTTTTCTAAAGTCAAGAGTGACCAAATTAGGAGTGTTATACATAGCTTCTTTGAGGGATTTGAAGGATTGGAAATTATCTTCAAACCAAACAAAGACATCCTTTTTAGTGAAAGTAGTTAGAAGAGCAACAATTTTGCCATATCTATATAATTTTTTTGTAGTACCTATGAGTCCTAAAATTCCATGGAGTTGTGGAAGGGGTTTGGAAAAAGTTCAATCTTGCATGGATTTGATCTTTTTAGGATTGAACTTGACTCCTTGAATTACTATATGTCCCAAGTATTTTACCTCTTGGATCCAAGGAATATTTAAATCTTTTGACAAAAAAAAATTCCCTTTGTAATAGGTGAACTTTGTCAATATGTACTAGATGATCCTCCCAAGACTTGCTATAAATTAAGATATAATCAAATAAAAATAGGATAAAATTATGAAGAAAAGAATGGAAGAAAAATTTCATGATACTTTGGAATGTGAAAGGAGAATTAGTGAGACCAAAAAGAATGACTAGGAACTCATAATGACCACTATATGTACAAAAAATAGTATTAGGAATATACTCTTCCATAACCATGATTTGATAAAACCTAGAATGCAAATCTAGTTTTTTAAAGTGTCTAGCACCTTGAAATTCATTAAACAAATAATCTACAATATGGATAGAAAACTTTTCTTTGATATGTATCTTGTTAAGAGGACAAAAATTAGAACACATGCACCATGAATCGTCCTTGCATCATACCATCACCAAAATATTGGAGTATGGACTAATGCTTGGATGGTTGACTCCTTGCTTCAATATTTCTTAAACCAGCTTCTCAATTTATGACCTTTGTAACTAGGGATAGTGGTAAGGGTGCACATTAATAGGTTGAATTCCTAGAATAAGGTAGATGGTATGATCAATTTTACAATTAGAAGGAAGACCCATGGGTTCACTAAATACCTCCTCATAGTGATCCACAATATTTTATAAATCTAAAGAAATATCTATAAGAAGTGACTCTAAATATTGAACCTTCACGTAATTGACTTAAGTAAAGAATCCTCAACCATATTTATTTAATATATTTATGCAATTGACTTGAGGAAAGAATCTTCAACCATATTTATTTAATATATTTTCCATACTATGTGAATTAACCACCTTGGAGGGAAGGGGTTGGATTCCTTGGCTACAAATGAATATGCCATTCCTACTTGACATATAATTTGTGTAGATTAATAATAACAACACCAAGCTAAGATAAATATTGTACTCCTAAGATGACATCTAAACTACCTAGGTTTAGGGCAAAGGGATTGACTGACCAAGTATAATCCCCCATTTTGATGTTAACTTTAGCCATTCAACCCACACACTAAGTGGTACCCTCTTTTGAAATTAAGACTTGATATCTATTCTAATTTGAAGTATTGGTCCAAGGACATCGTTGTCTTACTATCTATAAATTTATGTGTGCTACCTGAATCAATCAGAACATTGATGCATTATTGTTTAATAAATACTTGTACCTTGATAATGTGTTGATCTTGGATCCCCATAAGAGCATGAGTAGAGAGATATATGGTATTATCCTCATGCTACATCTCATCTACTTTTAATGATTGGTCTTGTTCCAGTGAAACTTCATCTTTAGATAATGTTGTATCTTCATCTTCCACTTGCAATTTATCATGTTTTTCATAAACCTAATCTCTAATATGATGTGAATGATATTTTAAATAAAATAATGATTAGGAACACTCATTATTATGGTAAGGATGACTATAGTTGAAGTCACATATATGTTAGGGACTAAAATCTTGGAGCTTCTATTTTGTTGTCATACTATATATTGAGAATTGTTGAGATTATAGGGATCAAGCATGTTGAATTCCAACCAGAATTTATCCTTAAGACCATGGAAAAAGGTTGAGAACTACCATTGGATTCAATTGGTGGGTATATATGAGAAGACTTATGAAATTAGAGTATTAATACACTATTCCTATTTGATTTATTTGCATGAGATGGACCATATATTATGTGGAAGATCCTTTGTCAAATATTTGGAGAAATCATTCTTTGAATTGAGGCCATAAAGAGGACCCCCATGTTGGTGAATTTTCCACAAAAGCCATTTATGAGCTTAGGTTTCTAACTTGGAAACTACTAATGTGACATGACCTACTCTATCAATATAGTGCAAGTAGATAAGGCTATTCATCTTGGCCAACCACCCTCATGGATTGACATCTTCAAAGGTGGGGATGTTAATGCTAGGAATAGGAACTTCACGAGTCTAGTCAAGGAAATTATAATCCCCTCCTACCATGTAATCTAGATCAAAAGCAAAACCTAGGTCATTAGCACCCATAACTAAATGAGAACCTTGGATGGTATAAGGATTTTATTGACTTCCATAGGAATTTGGAGTAGTATGACTAGGTGGTGGTTATGGAAGAACACTAGTATTTGGTTCCTTATGAATGATTGAATTTTGTTGCCCCATAATTTTTTATAACCCTTAGACAAGAGGAGGTAAAGTAGTGATTATTTGTAAGAATCTTTAGATGTTATCCAAGGACTATGCAATGAAAGTAATCATCCAATATTTATTATCTAAGGACTTGAAAATGGAAGTAATCATTTGTTCTTAATTCAAAAGATATGCATATAGGTTAGGGTTAATAGTACTACTAAAAGTATTACCAATTTAATAGGCATCTAGAGGAGTGATTAGAGGAGGGTTATTAGGAAAAGGAGAGGAAGAACCCGAGGTGTTGGAATTAGGTGAAGCCATGACATTTAGGGAATAAATAATATGTTGGTGAAGACTATTAAAATTTGGGGGAGTGTTATGATGTTTACCAAGATTTTTGGGTTGGTATTTATTTCTATTCATACACACATCCTCTAAATGAATAGTGTATTACAATAGACCATTGATTCAAGCCCAACCAATAGTGATAGCAGGTTTATTCATATACTAGGGGTACTTGCAAAACCATAAAATACTTGGAATGCTACTTAAAAAGTGACAAAAAATACCTCTTTTTTTATCAACTTGAAGAGATGATCACAAAGAGATAGGTCTCCTACAAGATCCCAAGACACTCACCTTTTAAAAAAATGTTGTTTGAGATACCCCTTATTTTGACCATCTCGAAGAGATGATCATAATGGTATAGGTATATCATAAGGTTCCAACAACACCCCATGCTCGTTCTTTAATGTTTTGGGGAAAAAAAGTAACAACAATGAACTCACAATATTCTAGAAGATAATTGCACTAGAAAATGGACCAAAAAAATTTAAAAAAGTTATCAGGAAACATGCAATGGTAATGTTTGAAAGATTTTTTGGAATGGTTAATGTGCCCTTCTACTACATATTTGCATCCCACAAGGAGCTAAGATCAAATATTTGATATCACTTGTTATAAAACAACTTCAAGAACTATAGCAATAATAGTAGCAATCTAATAATGCACAAATAACATTACCCAATGATAATAATAATTCAATTCCAATTGCTAGAAAATTAAATATGCAATAATTAAATTCTAGATTCAAATAAATGCAAATCCTTATCCACTTAGAGAGGGCAAAGTCTCATAGCCACTTGGAGAGGGCAAAGTCTCATATGCATAGCAGATGCAACTAAGATTCGAATATGAAAGATGATCTCAACTACCACTTAACTCTTCCTATTTATAGACTAAATCAATCATTAACCCTAACCCTAATGCTCAGGGATGATTATCTAAACCTAGGGCTTGATCTAATAAAAATAAAAATAGCAAATGTGGCTATATTCGATCCATTACATGCATTAATAGTTAGATAAAAGGATAAAGAAAAGGAGTAAAAAAATAAAAATGGAAAATGAAATGAATTCAATTCTAAGTTCCATATCTCTGGAATAGTTAAATACAAAATTTGCTACATTATATATCCTAATTTGAAGAATTTTATAAATAAATATGAAGCACTTGTATTACAATAACAAGCTCTCTTATTTTAGACACTTCTTTCATACTATCACAAGAGTAATGTATAAACATGAGAAACATTGGTTACATATAATTAGAAACTCTTGAATTTACAAGACATATCTATTAGGGAGGAAAATGAGGACTTAACATTGCTAAATTCTAAAAGTCCTAAATTGGAACATAATAAACATCTAAGTCCCTATATATTCCTTCAACACCATACACTTAAAAAACAAGTGAAAGATAGAAAATAGTAAGATGCATTATATAAATTTATAGAATTTTATTAAAAATATTATCCCTATTAAAACTTAGTGACTTATTATTAAAAATTTACTAGTAAGAACCAATTTTGTATAGTTATTCTACATATAGAGTTACTAGGCTTTCCAAATTTTTTGAAGATAATAAAAGTGGAAAATGTTCTTCCAACTTCATTTTGACTAGAAATATCTATAATCATGAAACACTTGATATAATTCTGTAAAAGTACTATCGTAATATAATGAAGATACTATGACTAGTTTAAAAATATACATAACATTTTTATTTATATAAAATATTTCCTTTCATGCTTGATGGAAAAAGTAAATTGTGCATTCAAAATATTTAAAGTTTTAAAGAGAAATTTTAAAAGTATGAGTGTAAATTAATCGATCCCATTACAAACTCCTCCAAGAGGATGAAAGTAGGGCCACAGCCATTTGGATTGAGGTAGTCCTAGAACCAACATAATATTAAGTAGTCCTCTACGACAACATTGTTCTCTAGATCAAATGAGAGGCTAGACTTATACTCTACCCCATTCTCCTTAAATGCAAGGATAGGGAGGCACTTCCACTTAGGTGTAGTGATTGGCCTCCAAGGATTGGCCCCCCCTTCTTTAGGATGGGACCCAATGACTGGTCCTATGACTAAAAATGCTCTAGTTTAGCACTCTTTTGATGAACATTCTATATGGAAGCCCATACTTGAAGAACTAGGCACTCAAGTTGGGTGGCATAACCCATATGACAAGGATCCTATCCCTTTTGTTGGTGATATATCTCTCTAGGGTTTAGAGAATTTCACTTTTTTGTAGCTTATTTTGTTTAATTCCTAGGATTTTGTGTTTAAACCCTAGGGCCCTATTTAGGTCTCTAGGGGCTCTTAGATTTAATTTTTAGGGTGAGCTTCCATATGATCCACTTTTTTTGTGATTAGTGTATTTATTATTCTTTTAGTAATAAAGTCACTTTTCAACAAAAAAATCCCATTACAACCTACTAATGTTTTTCTTACATGCATGGAGTACTTCACTCTAGGAATTGTCTTCATTCATGTTGTATTCTACTCAACAATGCACCAATTTCTATTTTGGTTGCTCTAACACCTAGGTTTTATCTCTTTGTTGGAAGTTGGGCTTGATGTTTTTGTATCCCCTTGATTTGAACATCACATTAAATAATTTTTAGAATTATATCATTTTAGGTGATTATTGAGATTACTTCTCACCATAGTGTGTAATTTGATTGCATGTCTCCTATGCCAATACTTTTTTTGTAATAAATCCTAATAATAAATTTACTCCTATAATACCTCACTAGGATGTGTTTATTTATGTAGTGATTCATGTTATAACACTTCAAATCCCTATGCTTCTTAGGGTTATACTTTATAATATACTTATTGTTATAGTTTCTCCTCTTATGATGCATTAAGTATAAGTGTCTTCTATGTTTGTGTCATTTATTCCATTGCATTTGGTGCTTTATATATAAGTGTGTCTTCCTTCACTATAATATTTCTAAATCCAAATTCTCCATCACGTTATGATCAATGTCCACAGTTTGTTAGATTTTGAGTCTTCTTCCAATAAGTTTTTTGAATGGGTTATATGGGATTCAAATAGGCCCTACCTATATTACATCATGACCATATAATGGTTTACAATAACTTGGGAATTATGCATGGATAATTTGGCAATATTCAAATCCAGGTTTTCTCTTTAGATATTGAGAAATATAACTAGTTGAGCTAATGCCATATGATAATCTTATTTCAATAAGTTAGTTAATTATTTTTTATCTTTTTATAAAAATCATAACTTATATTTTATTATTACAAAGGATGCAATTTAAATATTATTATAAACGGGCTCTGGTCCCTCCCCTGCTCCCCCTCCCATGGCTCCTGGTTCCTGCCCAGTCCCTGGCTCAACCCAGGTCATCCCTCCCGGGGAGTGGTTGTTTGCAGATGATCTCCTGGGGGGAGATCCTTCTCCACTATCTGTGCCCCTCCCGGCCGGCTAGGGTTTCCTTGGTTGTTTTTTCGGACTGGTGCTTCCCAGGGATCCCTGTTTGGTTGGGGTTCCCTTCCCTTTTTCCCTCAGGCTTCCCCCTGGGGTTTTTTGCAGGTTATTCACGTGGATCTGGTCCCCTGTGTTTCTCGATGCGGTGGAGGTGACGGTTTAGGGTTTGGACAGCTTCCCCTTTTTTCTTGTGAATCCTCGGTGGGCTCTGTGC
The DNA here is from genome assembly GCA_028583015.1 of Wollemia nobilis. Lineage (NCBI taxonomy): Eukaryota > Viridiplantae > Streptophyta > Pinopsida > Araucariales > Araucariaceae > Wollemia > Wollemia nobilis. Next base: position 3,126,172 of record JAQPPZ010000689.1, on the reverse strand, counting down.
TTGGACGGGATTCTTGGTCCCCGTCGTCGGGATCCTCTTCTGTTTTCTCAGGGCGGGTTCCTTGTGGTGCAACTCTCTGGTCACTTCCTGATGGGCTGGATCCTCTCTGTGCTGGCTATCGGCTTCTTGCAGGATGGCTCTCGCTGAACTGAATGTTTTCCCGATGGGCGGGATGGTTTCTCCATAGGGCGGGATCCGCCAAATCCGCCGATTTTCCCGCGAGGCGGGATCCTTTCTTTTCTACTGGTTTCCCGGATGGCGGGATTTTCCTGTTGCTTCCCGCTAGGTGGGACTGTTTGTGGTGGTTTTGACTACTTCTCGCGAGGCGGGATTTTATTGTAACGGTTTTTCTATGCTTCCTACTGGGCGAGATCTTCTCGATGGTGGTTTTTGGCTACTCCCTACTGGGCGGGATCTCCAAAACTACTTTCTTTCTTATTTGTTTGTTTCCAGCTAAGAGGGATTGTTTCATGCTTACTGTTACCACTGGGCGGGATTTCTATTTTGGTGTTCAGTTTCAAGGGATTGATGCCCTAGACCCATTGCTTATGTAATCAGGTTTTGGGATCCTTGTTAAAACCCGCTATAAATACAAACTCTTATAACTATCAAAATATATATATATATATATATATATATATATTATTATAAACTTATCACACTTAATTATGGTATGCCTACACATTTATTGAAATATATAATCTAAACTTATTAGGTCAAGGCCAACAATGATGAAGTATCTATAGGTACTCTTGATGTAACCTACATGCAACTTTCTATGTTAGCCTATGAGCATGTTTATCTAAGCTTATATGCATCTTTATGTAATACTATTTGATGTATTCACTCTTAGTGATATTTGTTAAACCACCTCTATGGTTAACCTTAATTAAAGGGTTTAATACATTTATTATATTGTAATTTAACCTTCAAGTCACATTATGTTAGCTTGAGGTTAAAATTTAATTAGGGATTTGGTATCACTATAAATACCCCTCAATGATTGATCCATTGAATCAATTTTTGATATGTGAGATCATGGGGGTGCCTATGATAACCCACCCCTTATTCCTTCTATTTATTTATGTCATTTATCTCTTTCTCTATTTTCATCTATATGCTCTTCTATTTTTCTCTTCTTTCTTTTTCTACATATGATTATGGTGAATATATATTTTAGAATGTTTTAGAAAAGTATTATAAAATTCAACATGGTATCATAGACAATACAAAGACACTTTTCTCAACCACATAAAAAGGTTGTATAGGACAAACCATGGTAGAGGTTGCTAAACCATCAATTCCATTGGATTCCTTATAAATTTTAGGGGGGTTCCAATTTAGCACTTTTAGTGATTTCATCATTTTAATTTTCATTTTTGTACCCAAATATTTTTTTCCTTTCCTTCCAAAATTTGAATATTTAAAACTAGAATTCTATGAAATATTCATTTTTAGTGGGAATGATGAATACACAAGCATACGATTAAGTTGGTATCTTTAGAAATTATAAAATAATGAAGGTAGTATTGTGTTTGTTAAGGCACTATAACATAGTAGTAAGACAATGGAATTCCATCATTAAGATCATAAGCTCAAATGATGACTATAATTCTTTTTTGGGGTAGTGCATTAGTGTTTTTGTGGCACATAAATGAGCAAATTTTATTTAGAAGGCACAAGAAAAATCTGTCTAGATGGGATGGCCTAACAGTAAGACCAATGTGTGTTCAATATGATATCATGTGGTTGAATCATGACAGATTAAATTTTTTATCCTTGCATTAGGATTTCTATTCCAATATATAATTTCACAACAATGCTTTGGTAACATGAGTGACTAGGAATCTAGAGGTCCTCTATTTAAAGCATCTCAAAATCTTTTTGTTTCTCTATATATGCACAATATTTTGGTGCCTTCATGCATTGACTAAACTAAAGATGAGTAAGCAGGTCTTATATCCTAGTGTTATGGAGTAGCATAATGGTTTGTATCCTTGTTTGTTGGTTGGTGGTTTCAGGATTGAATTTTAGCGTACTCATTTATATATATTTTTTGCTTGTGGGAGAAACTATGGTACAATTAATATTTCAAATTGATAAAATATACTTTTTGTCATTAAAATATTGTGGGCATGTTTGGCTAGGTCAATGAATCTAACATGCTTTCCACCTCGTAGACCCAAGTTTGAACCCTATAGATGACATGAGGTTAGGATGGGAACTCATATTAAACTTTTATATTTGTAGATAAAATATGCCAATCCACTTCCATCAAATATCAACATCCTATTTGTCAGTCCAATCTAGATGGCAAACCCATAAGTGCAATGATGTTAGTGCAAAGGTGGCATCTTCAAGATGTGACAAGTGGCATCTAAGGTTTATAATTTTATTTTTATTTTTTAGCATTTATATGCCCATAATTTTAGAGGCCATAATTTTTGTATATGAAATTTTTTGGGCTTATTTTTTATATTTTTATATTTTTTTGAGATATACATATTGGTGACATTTATCCAAGGGATTATTACAATTTTGTGGTACTTTTATATGTATTATAGAACTGGTTAGTATTCTCCTCCTTAACTCTAGTATGATAACTTTAATAGTCCATTGACATGGTGGTTGAAACATTTGCTCACGTCTAACACATGTATGGTTCAAAATTCTTCTTTAGTAGGAAGGTTATGCATCAGATCTCATTTGCTTTCATTTATTTTAACACAACACTCATGGTTTAATGTCTTCAAGGATTACCAAACATCTAGTTCAAACTAATCTCATGGGTATAGCGGTTGGTCAGATGTACTATATTTGAGAGATTTAAATTCCTTGTGTTTATCTTTCAATACACTTTCCCTTTCTTCAAAGAGGGTTTTCACTCTAACTCTAATAACTCATTGACATGGCGGTAGGTAATATTTTTGATTGTAAGATGAGTAGGCTCTAGATGGTTAACATAACGTATGCCTTATTCTAATGGGACCTTTTTAGTCATTAGGGTATTATCCAAAAATCTTCCTATTGCTTCATGATTCAACTAATTTCTCTTAATATTGAAGGATAAATTATTGCATTTTGAATATCTTCTCATGGGAACCTCAATATGTTAATCCATGAGATGAAATCATGACTTATGTTCACAAAGAGGTTGATCCAGTTCATGTACCTTTGACAAGAGAATATTGTATTATCCATTGGCCCATTTGAGCATTCATTATGTGGGATATCTACCATATCTAACATATTACCTCCTTTAACCCTTAGTTTAGATGATGGGAGTGTTGAAATATTTATAATTTTACCTTATTATACCAAGGATAATAGTGATAAAGTACCTAAAAGTGCTCTTGATGTAGGTTATGGGTAAGTGTTATGTAAGCCTATAACATTATTCTATGTAAGCCTATGAGCATATTTATGTAAGCCTACAAAAAAATTTCTTATAGGTATATTTATATAAGCTTATAGGTAATTTTGATGTATTCATCCTTAGTGATATTGGTTAAACCACCTCTATGGTTAACCTTGATTAAAGTGTTTAATAAATTTATTATATTGTAATTTAACTTTCAAGTTAGGTTATGTTGGCTTGAGTTTAACATTTAATTGGGGATTTAGTATAGCTATAAATACCTCCCAATGACTAATACATTGAATCAGGTTGTGATATGTGAGATTATGGGGTGCCTAAAGGAACCCACCCATTCATCCTTTTATTTATTTGCATTTTTTATATTTTTCTCTATTTTCATCTATATGCTCTTCTACTTTTCTCTTCTTCCTCTTTTTACATATGATTATTATGAATGTATGTTCTAAAAAGTTGCTAGAAAGTATTATGAAATCCAACAAAATTAGCATGAGTCAAGTGTGAGAAAGTTCTATAGTAATCAAAATACCATTTTACACTTGAGAATACCTAGCAATAATACTTATAATTTCAAGAAAAATATATTCTAATCTATAAATAGTAGATAAATCATCATTGCTAGTTGAATCATTGGGTAAATATTTCTAAATTTAAGAAATATCATGTGCTTGATCGAATACATCCATATTCTTATTCATCTAATTCAATCTATCATCATGTTGTCTATGGGATATGAATCCCCTTCCAAAAAAATATTTTAATATTCATATTCACCTCAAAAACTAAGAATTCATATAAATCAAGGTTCTTTTTCAAAGCATTATTCTACCTAGTAATGATCCTCCAACATCTTGACTAGATCAAACAAGTTCTAAAACCCTACATGATAAAGATCATTAGTAAAGGCCAAGAAAACTGTAAATCAATTTCACTTTGGATAGTGGTTTTTTGTAAGGGTTTTGATTAGAATTTTACAGGTGGTGAAGGAACCACAATGACGGATGAACCATGATGGTGGAGGAACCATAGTAGGTGGTTTAACCATGGTGGCTATTGGCAAGGGTTTTGATTAAAATTTTATAGGTGGTGACAAAACCATAATGACAAAATAGCAAGTAGTAGAAACATGATAGCTCGATTAAAATTTCACAGGCAATGGAGGAAACACATGTGATGATGGAACCACAACAGTTGTTGGCAAGTATTTTGATTAAAATTTTATAGGTGGTGGCAAAACCATAGTGGAAAAATAGGTAGCGGTAGAACCATGGTGGCTGTTGACAAGGATTTTGATTAAAATTTTATAAGCGATGAAGAAACCACAATGGTGGATGAACCATGATGATGAAGGAACCAAAATAGGTGGTGTAACCATGATGGTTTTTGGAAAGTATTTTTATTAAAATTTTATAGGTAGTGGTGGAAACTTAGTGGAAAAGGAACAACGATGGCGGAGGAACCAAATTCGATGACAAAACCACAAAGGTAGAGGAACAATGGTGCTAGAGGAACCACAAGTAGTGATAAAACCACAATGGTTGTTGGAAAGGGTTTTGATTAAGTTAATAGGTTATGGTAAAACCATGATAACAAAGGAACCATAGGTAACAATAAAACCATAATGGCTATTGGAAATATCCTTGTGGTGGACACTATAGTGAAGGATACACAAACAGTGGCTATTAGTAATATCCTTGTGGTGGGTACTGTAATGGAGGAACCACAATCAGTAGTCGTTGGATCAGATGGAGACCTCTGAGACCAATAACCTTTAAGGCAAGCAGGATTAGATGGAGATATCTGGGGCCAGTAACCCTCAAGGTGAGTAGGATCAAATGGAGACCTCTAGGGTTAGTAAACCTTAATGTGACCCTTTGATCACATCTAGTCACAGTGTTAGCAATGATGTAATGGATTCTTCCAAGTCTTCTTTGGATTTAATGAATTTACTCTAGGGAGGTGTGTTGAAGGGTTCAAATGGTGAGTAAGGTGATTCAACTTTGGATGTCCTTGTTTTAAGAGAGATAGTAAGTAAGATCTAGGTAGATCAAATAAAATATAATAAAATTCTCAACTTTGCTAGAAAGGAGAAGATTTTCATTCCTTCGGTAAGTGATGAGAATGGTTTGAACCTAAAAATTCTAGAAAAAAAATTAAATAGAGCCTAAAATAGATTAAGTAATAGTATGATTGATAAGTTTATTGATTATAGACCATCTATAGATCAGATTAAGAAATGAGCTAACCTCAGGTGGAAAGTTAAAAGGAATGTGGACTTCTCGACTCTTCCAAAAAGTTTCTTTTTATCCTCCTTTTCTACTATGGAAGAAAGGGATTCAATTTTTTGGGTGGCCCATGGTTTATGGGATGATCTAGACTTTTCTTGAGGAAATGGGCTCTTGGGTTCAATCCAGCATTCACAAATATTGAGGTTTCTTCCATTTGGGTTAAAATTCTAGCATTACCCCTTGAGTTATTGAAAAATGAAATTTTAGAAGCTATTAGAAACTGCATTGGTAGCTTTCTATTTCTAGATTTTGCTACTAAGGAGAGAAGGAAGATGATATTTTCTAGAATTTGTGTGTTAGTTGGAGTAGACAAATATTTTCTAAGCTCCATAAAATTGATCTCAAGTAAATATACTTGGACACAGGAGATTTCTTACAAAAATAATCCTTTTGGATGTTGGAGATGTGGCAAAATAGGTCACTTGGCCAAAAACTGTCACCTTAACAAATATTATAGAATTAGTCTAGAGGAGAAAGGAAGGAAGGGTAAGACCATTTGGAAAGTGAAAGAGACTAACAAAAATTTGGAGGACTTTGAACAAACCCCCAAGTTAAGCCACATTTATCCCTCGAGTGTGCAAGAAAATATATATGTATTTTCTATTTCAGTATTTCATGAGGAGGGAGAATCAAACCAAAGAGTCATGGTGTAGTTGGGTATAATACCCTTGGAATGTAATGAAGTTGTAGATGACCTGGAGATTGTTCCTTCTACATTGCCATTGCTACTATAGAAAGATAATGTGAATATGGTGAAGGTGGGGTAGGAATGGCCGATTTGCCATCAAGTAAAAAAAAATGTGAATATGGTGAAGACAAAGTAGGAAGGACCAAACTCTTCCTCTGTTCCCATGTGGATATGGAGATTGTCCCTTCTACTTTTCCATTGATCCTGGAGAAATAAAATATGATTATGGTGAAGACTAGGTAGGAAGGTCCAAATTATTCCCATGAGAAAGACCAATTAGATATTGATACTCATGAGACTGTAGAGGAACAAATTGTTGAGAAAGGTATATCCTATGTTACTTTAAATGTAAGAATTACCAATATTTCTCATAAATCCCTTGACCTAGGTCAAGAAGTATCTAGCAAAGTTGGTAGGAAGTCTCTCAAGGAGAAAAGGTACAAGGAAGCAAAAGAAGAGAAATCTATGGGGTCTCAACCTACTATGAAGAAAATTCTTACAAATATGAAAAAGCTTGCACTATGAAACCAATGAAAATCCTAAGCTAGAATGTTAGGGGAATGAATTCCCCTAGTAAACATAGGTTTGTTAAGGACCTTGTCTACTCTTACCAACCAAATTTCTTGCTTCTCCAAGAAACTAAATTGAATCTTACAAATTGGCTAAAATTTTAAAAAGGTATTTGGAAAAATGCTAATAGCTTTCAAGAGGAAGCTAAAGGGGACTCTGGAGGGATTATATCTCTGTGGAATTCCAATATTTATGAGGGAGACCTACTATCTAAAAATTAATATTAGGTTATAGTGCTTCTCACAACTAAATCTTCTAAAGTTGCCTTTGTGATTACCAATATCTATGCCCCCAACTCATGTAAATCCCGTAGAGAGCTATGAATTTATTTAGGGGAAATGGGTAAGCAGTAATGGGTTTTAAATGGATTATGGTGGGAAAATTTTAATACCCCCTTATCTCTAGGTAAGAAGTATGGGGGTGTGGTTGAGTTCGTAGAAATCATATCGGATCTAGGGAAGCTTTTAGTTGATGGTGGTCTGCTTGATTTGGATTTAGATGGTAACTTGATTTAGGTCTAGTTGGATATGGATATTCTTTTAGAGTATTGATTCCAAAACAAATTCATGTTTAACATGAAATATCTTTCTAAATTTGGATCTGATCACAATCCTCTACTCTTTTAGTGTAGTGTGGAAGATCAGAAGTATAATGACCCTTTCAAATTTAAATTTATGTGGATGAACCACCCAGATTTTTATAAAGAAATGGAAAAAAGGTGGAGTATTTCTTCCTAGGGTACTAAGATGTAAATTGTCACAAACAAGCTTAAAAATATGAAGAAAGAATTCAAGAAGTGGAATAATGAGGTCTTTGAAAATATATTTTAAAATAAGAAAGCTATTCAATTAGAGTTGGGTATGTTAGAAGAAGAGATTAACAGGTTGCATATGAACCAAACCCAATTCCAAAGATAAAAGGAGCTTAATGTTGAACTGCACACCATAATCGCCAAGGAAGAAACCTATTGGAGTCAAAAGTCCAGGATCTAGTGGTTGCAAAAAGGTGATAGGAATTCTAAGTTTTTCTATGTCTCCACTATCAAAAATAAAAGTTCTACCTGCATTGATGAAATTCTTAAGTATGATGACCATATTATTAGAGAAGCAAATAAATTGAGCATGAGGCTATGGAATTCTATCAAAATATTCTAGCTAAAGATATGGAAGAGGATGAAACAACAATTAAGGAGATGACTAATCACATTCCTAGGTTGATATCCAAGGAGATCAATGCTCAACTTCTAAAGGATATTGAGGAAGAAGAGGTAAGGATAGTCACTTTTTCCCTTGGTAGAGATAAAGCTCCAGGTTTGGATGGGTTCCAAGCAGGTTTTTTCCAAACCTTTTGGGATATTGTTAAATTTGATGTTATTGAAGCAGTGAAGGAATCTTTAAAGTCGGGTCAGATCCTAAAGGAGTTTAACAATACCTTCCTTGTCCTACTTCCTAAGAAGAAAGGGTTAAAAACATTGGAATATTTTAGACCTATAAGTCTTTGCAATACTATTTACAAGATTATCTTTAAATTTATAGCCCTTGGATTGAAGATCTTCCTCCCCTCCATTATCTCCTATGAGCAAGGAGGATTTGTTAAGGGTAAATATATTTTGGATGGGATTATATCCCTTCATCAATCCATGCATTCTATCAAGACTGGTGAAAGAAAAGGAATGTTCCTAAATTTAAACATGAGCAAGTATTATGATAGAGTTTCATGAAGTTTTTGGATAACGTTTTGGCTGCCTTTGGTTTTTGTAGACAATGAAGAATATGGGTTGGAAGCTACTATAATACTGCAAGGTACTCTATTCTAATCCATAATAAACCAATAGTTTTTTTAGTAGTAGATGTCTTAGACAATATGACCCCCTCTCTCCTTATATTTTCATTATTATGGCTAAAACTCTCAAAAGATACCTCAATGCTACCAAGGCTTCTAGCCAGATAGGGGGCATTAAAGCAACTCATAATATTGAGGGTATTAATCATTTTTAGTTTTTGAATGCTACCATTTTACTTGGTAATACTACTATGGTAAAGTTAATTAAATTTAAAATAATATTAGATCTCTATGAGTGTGTCTCTCACCAAAATATCAAATTGTACAAGATTGATATCTTCTTCACTAACACTATATTGCTCTCCAAATAAGGGTGGCTAGAGTGATAGGGTGTCCTATATCAACCCTACCTTCTTCTTACCTTGAAATTCCTATGTTCATGGGAACTTGCAAGGCACCTCTTTGGAATGGTTTGGTTGATAGGTTTCAATCCAAACTTATAGGATGGAAAGGTAATCTCTTGTCTTAAGCAAGTAAAGTGTTGTTGGTTAAGAGTGTTCTATAGGATATCCCCATTTATATTCTCTCACTTTTTAAGATCCTTGCTAAAGTTTCCAAAATCATAGAAGAAATTCAATAATAGTTCTTATGGTTAGGATCTGAAGAGAGGAAGAGGATTCCTCTTGTAGCTTGGAAAAAAATATGCCATCAAAAGAAGCATGGTGGTCTTGGTCTAAGGAGACTCAACCTAGTTAATAGTGCTATGAAAGCTGAGGTGGGATGGAGAGTTCTAAGAGATGGTCAGACTCTTTAGGCAAGGATTCTTAAATAAAAATATCTTGATATCCATGAGGGTAACAAATTTTTCATAATTCAAGACCCCTATCGCAGTTCTTCTTTATGGAACCACTTGATGGAGGCTAGGGAGGCCTTGTGGAAGGGTGTGAAATGATGTGTTGGAGATGGGACCTCTATAATTTTCTAGGAATATGGTTGGTTATATGATAACCCTATATCCAATAATGATAGTTTCTCTAATTTTAAAGAGGATCTAGAAGATAGATATGGTAAAAATATTTGTGACTACATGAATTTATTAGATAACCAATTGAGCTAGAAATATCTAGAGGTAGACCCTAAGAATTTAGAGGCTTTAAACCTCCTTAAAGCTAAACTAAAGGCTTATTACTTAGGTGTTGTCATGCAAAGAGACTTTGTAGTTTGGAGTAGAATTGAGAATGGTGAATTCAATGTGAAGACAACCTATGATGTTTTGGAACTTGTTTTAGATAATGGTTTTCCCTAGAATAGAATTTGGGGTAAGAGAGCTATTCCTCAACTAGATTATTTTTTTTGGTAAGTAGTGCATAATAAGATCCTAATGGTGGATAATCTTAATAAGAGATATTTTCAATTACCTAATAGATGCAATTTATGTGAAAAGGCAAAAGAATTAGTGGAACACATATTCTTGGAATATCCCTACTACATATTTAAAAAAAATTCAAGTGTGACACAAGGGTCTGTAATCCATAGGAGTATATGTGTAACTTTGTGAAGAGGAAAGCAAAGTAAAATGATAAATTAATCATGCCCCTAAGAATTTAGAATATTTACCTAAGGGAATTCACTAGGATCTAAAGTAGCTTTCATTCGTGGTAAACTATGCTCATGCAGGGTTCTATTTTACTAGAGGCACTTGTAGCCAGGTATCTCCCCATCCTCTCTTATCTATCAATTTTCATATTTTCCTCCTTCTATCTCTATTTTTGTATCTTTATATCCTTCTCCCCAATCATATCCTTGTCCTCCATGATTCCTTTTGTTGTCATATTATGCATTTATTATTACTCCCACTCTTTGTTATGCATCACCTATTTTTGCTTCCTACTAGTCTCATACTGTTGAAACATTTTCTCCTCATTTTGTGAAAAATCTCATATTTTGTAGGTAAATGGGATGAATCTGCAAGGGTTATCTCCATTGCATATTTTTGAAAATCCATGTTATAGCTATATAATCTATTCACCTAGCACATATATATACCTTTCCTTCATCATTTATCTATTCTAAAATTCTTTTATTTCCCATAGGTTTAAGCCATCTTGTCTTCCATACCTCCATTTTTTATCTAATTATCTTCTAGCTCCCTTTCCTATCAATGTTTTATCACCTTATATATAGGGCTTACTAGGTTCTCTATTTTTGTAAGCAAAAATCACTTGAAGTCACCAATAATGTAGGTCAATATGATCACCCACATTCACAAATCCTTACAAATTTGATTGGATTGTTATTTTTCTTAAGTTCTATCATAGTTTTTATAAAGCATCAGCAAAATAAATAGACTAAAAGAATATTTTTGGCATTATTTTAAGACCATATTAACCTCCTTATGAATATTTAGCTACAAAGCAAAGGTGGAAGACTAGACAGAAGACTGCAAGATAGTGTACTACCCAATGACACCTAACTAAACACAAAAGTTGGATAAGAACACTATACAGTAGTGTTGAATTGAAATTTTGTCTAAGGCATGAGGATTTAGCATATAGAGGCAAGAGTCAAACATTTCCAAAATAGGCACGATAAAATTCTGGTATTCGACATTCATCAAGGGTTGGATATAAATTTTTGTCTAAGGAAAAAGCATCTGGTACCATAAAGTAATGGGTCAAACTCTTGAAGTAGTTGACGTCATCCTAGGTGATAAATATACTTATTATTCAATATATTATTAAATCTAAAATCTTGCTAAGTGTGGAACCTCATCCATTAGATGGGCATAATTTTTGAGGTGCTAACATCATTAATGCAAACAAAAGTTTGATATCTAGTATTCAAAGTAGCCCATTGTTGAACATAAATTTTGGCTAAGTATCAAAAGCAAGATAGAATATGGACAAACTTTAAATGAAGTTGACATAATCAATAGAGCCAAAAAAAAATGGCAATGAAATACAATGTTGGACTTAAAATTATGCTAAGGTATAAAGTTTGACACAAAGAAATTAACTAAACCAATAAGATCCCAGTAATACTTCCAAGCTCTGGAATCCAATAGAAAGCTCTCAAACCTATCCCAATCAATAGGATTTAAACATGTCAACCCACTGCCTAGAATCATGGCTATCAAAACTTTCAACTGTAATAGGCTTCTCCATCACACACATATCCCTACACAACTAGCTTAGTCATCAAGAGGAATGGAAGAAAGTAAATATGATAGAATATGCTTAGGATTTGATCATGCAGTATGGGTGACAACTTCTTAGAATATATATGCGATGAACACATATGCAAACCATGCTTGAAGTGGTTAGGCCCAGTTGAACTGAAAATGACACCCACTCCCTACACTTGCCCTAATAGGCCTACATGGAGCTTCCACGTAATTATTATGAGCTAACGGGTTGCAATGTAAATCTATAAATACATGAATGTAGCTCATTTTAAATGAAAACTCTTTAGCTTTTACAATTGCATAAGTTGTATGATTGAAGGCTATACACCTCTTAATAAATATTGAAGTGTTTTTTGGCCTTTATTTGAAGATGTTACAGAACATGTATGTATGATAATTTCATTGATGAAGCATTTCTATTAAATATTGAATGGATAGTGTATTTTGTTAAAGTTAATTTGCTATTTGGATAATTCCTTGGATTGGTGTTTGTTCAATTTTTGGAATGCTTAGTTGTGAATGTGCTAAGTTAATACTCTATAATGTTGAAAGATAGTTGGTTTGTTAAGCAATTTAATATAGTTGATAGAACAAGACTCTCATGCACTTATGTCTCTTGTCGTGGCTAAATTTTGGCCAAATTTCACTTCTAAATTCTAACATTTTCCCATTTCTCTCTTTAATCTTCAATCCCATTTGTTAGATTAGCTAGTATCATAGGAACTAGCCTACTTTGGAGGCTATTATAGAAGTTATTATGGTTCTTCCAATCTTGGTTGAGGTCTTGAGGGCGCATCTCATCCACTTAGGTAGATTTCAAACCAAGAAGGTTTTGGAAGTTAAAGCGCTAAACCTAATTTTCATGATTCTTAGCCCAAATCAATTTTGGTTGATTTTTTGTTACCTCTATTTCTATTTTTTACATTAAAAAGTGGAATCGATAGACCATGAATAATGGTCATTGTGAGGTGGTCATAAGATTAGGTTATGGCCGATCTATTGATATGTGACACTAAGTGATCCTATTTTTGTTCTAATATAATAGGAGAATAATTGGTTAAAACCTAAAAAGAGAGTGGTATTAAGAGGCAATGTTGAATGTAAGGGTTCATTAAACCAAAGAAGAAGATTCTTTAAGTTAAAACCCCTATAACCCATAGGAAATAGGCATCAACACTCAGTGGTTGAATAAAATAGTAAATTGGCCATAGCTAAAGACAAATATTGAAGAAAGCTCTAGTGGAGAATAACCATCATTAACTTTTGAGTCTTTAGAGCTTGAAAATCATGAGGAACAATTGAGTAGTTTTTCCTTGCCAAGTCCATACATAAGACACCATATTCCCATGTTTTCAAGAAAATCTATAATATTTGTTGGGAAAACATTATGGAAAAAGGAAAAATTAATCACAACATTGGTATAGGGGGACAAGAGAGCAATATAATTAGAATCTTAACATTTTTCATAAGTTTGAACCCTAAAAAAATAGCAATAAGCATTGTTGTTTGGATCCTCCAATACCCCATGATAAATTCAGCCTCAAAAAATTAAACAATGTCTATTTTTTGCACAATTTATGACTAATTTAAATGATAATAGATAGGCACCATTTATCTATGTCTCCAACATAAAGTAGATACACACATTGTGGAAGAAACCTCCTCTTCCCATACATGTGTTCATTGAAAATAAAATTAAATTAAATTAAATTTGCAGGTCAAAACATTCAGGATGAGTCTATCTTTTGATGACTTTGAGTCTTGCTCTCAACGGTGGACATGTATAAGATATTTTGATATATTAAGGTATGAATTTTTATTTTTATTATTGATTAGTTTAAATATAATGCAAAACCATAAATATATGCCATATTCATTTTTTAGTGTATACAAATGCAGACTCAAAAGTACAAGAAAGCTAGCATGCATTTTGTGATCTTTAAACGATATTTTGGCATAGAAAAACACTTCAAAAAGGCACAAGAAAATACTATATCAAGAATGCTCTAGAAATGCTCCAAAAATGCATAGGAAATCCTATGTCAAGAATGCTTCAAAAATGCTCTAAAAATGCATAGGAAAAGCCTACGTCGAGAATGGTCCAAAATGCATAGAAAATGTTTGCATTAGAAATACTCCAAATTTTTACAAGAAAAATTTGTGTCGAGAATGCTCTAGAAATGCATCAAAAAAATCTAGCACCAAAAAATATTGGCATCTATGTTGAAATACCAAATAATAAAAAAGAGAAAAAAACTCAATTGTGAAAGTCCCTTACAAACATAGTTGAGGCAAAAGATGGCTAAAAACTATAAATGATGACTTCTTTTGTTAAAAAAAATAATAATTTGTAGTATAAGGCCATGTTTCCTCCAAGTTGAATGGTGTATCAACTATCAACATGCCATGTTATCAAGGACACATCATCACATACATGGCCACCACATAATCGTGCATGAGGCTATGCATCAGTTTTAGTAGGGGAGGTGTGATGAGATCAACACCTCATTTTGAGTAGTAATGAAGAAAGCTTGTTAGCATATTTTGAATCAAATTCAAGGCTAGAATATATGTTGGCATTATTCTATAGTAGACTATAATGCATAGGAAACTATGTGATAAAATACTAACAACCATAATCTACATTGGAATCTACCTTAGAAAACACTAACAACCAGAATTTGCACAACAATTTACACAAGAAACTACGTTGAAAAAACTGCATAGGAAATTGTGTACAAAAAGACTACATAGGAATCTACACAAGAAAATATTTTAAAAAATATTATGCAGGAATCTATGCATGAAATTGTGTTGAAAACTATGTTAAAAAAGACTACACATGAATTTGCATAGGAAATTGTGTTAAAAAATACTATGCAGAAATTTGTGCTAAAAAATGCACTAAAAAGACTATGCAAGAAATTGTGTTGAAAAATATTATGTAGGAAACTATGTTGAAAAATATTGTGTATGAATTTGTGATAGAGAAGACCAAACAGTCAAAATTTAAGCTATAAATGTTGCACCAAAATGCCAAATCCCTTCATCTCAAAAAAAAATTCAATGGTGAAAAATTCTTTGAGGTGCTACTGGACCAAGGCTTGCATGAAAACCAATTTGGCATGCTTGTCTAGAAAACAAATGGCTATGAAAATCCCTTATGGATGCATTCAGGGTAGAAGATAGTTGAAAACTAGAAATGAAAGCCTATTCTATTAAAAAAATGTAGGTCTGCACAACAAGGACAAGATAACAATTGCATGACAATAATGTTTAAAGCTATCTTATAAGATATTGAACCATATACAACAACAAGGTATGCATTTTTCTATTAACTATTGCCTAGACTTAAGAAATAAGAAAAGCCTTCTAAGACATCAATCATAGTGAATCCCAATTATTCTAAATACTTTAGGCTCATGTATCTAGGACTAATGAAAGTATTGTTGTAATCCTAACTTGGAAGAATGACAAAGATGAGAAACTTCCCATCTCATTCATGATTCAAGTCCTGCATAACTACGAAGAAAAGTATACCTTTATTGAAAATAGGTATTTTTTATCATGAAGTCTCTCATAAAGTTTATTTATTACCTATCACAGATCAAGAACACCATTTTTGTATCCCACCCTGATGTTTAATCTACTATACTTCATGGTGAATTAGGGTCAACATGAGCTAGATGAATACATAAATTTTAATAATTCAATATAAAGATCAAACCTACCAAGCTCAACAAAGGTAGAGCCCTATGTGAAAATTTGGTGATGTTTGTTCCTAAAGACCAAGTTATCCTAGTGAGGAGATAGAGTTACACGACCAAATAGGATGGATGGGAGATATTTGTAGGTACATGGCCACTTGATAGGTCCTAAGAGGATTGACATCCAAAGAAAAAGTTTTATTTAGAAAAAAGGCAATATTCTATTAATGGCTTTGTTGTTTCCTATTCAATAAAGGGTATTATGGTGTCTTGCTACGATGTGTCAAATAAGAAAATTTAGAAGCCCTATTTAAAAACACCATAATGAAGGAGGATATTACTCTATACCTATTATGGTCCATAAAATATTAAGGGCATGATACTATTGGCCTACCATTTTTATCAATTATTTCCAATGGATTAAAAATAGTACATCATATTCTATGATCATGGGGGAAATGAGAAAAGTATTCATAGCTATTGATCCATGCCAATAATGGGGTCTAGAATTCATTAAGGGATGGATGGGTTCTCATTATGATAGACTACTTTAGTAAGTGGTTTGAAGCAATAATTATTAAGTCAACAAATCATGAGGTAGTTGTCTAGTTGTTGGAGGATATTATCACTATTTTGGGATTCCATCCACTATATTCATCAAGAATGTCATCCATTTATAAGAGGTAAAAGTGATGATATTTGTCCTAGATGATGGGTTTTTACTCAAGACATCCTCCAATTATTACCCCCAAGGAAATTGAATATCATAATCGTAAACAAAAATATAACAAGTATCCTCAAGAAAACCATCATCAAATCATAGAGGGATTGATATACTAAGCTATAAAATGCACTTTGGGTCAATCAAGTGACACCAAAGGCCTCTATAGGGACATATCCCTACAATATAATCTATAGCAAGGAGGTTGTGTTTCTAGTAAATTTGGAACACCCTTCTCTTCAGAAGTCGTAATAGTTAGAGCTCAAAGATACCAATGTTGAGCCAATGCAACAAGGTTGAATGCATTATTTCCCCTAGAAGAAAAAAATAAAAAACATGCAAGAGGACCATATAACATAAGGAGGCAATTAAAATGTGGTTTGACATATAAGCCAGTGAGATGGATTATAAAGAGGGTGATCCATTGTTCAAATGGAATGAAGACAAGGTGGTCATCATAAGTTCAACTCCCTTTAGAGTAGACCCTATCAAAATATTCAAATCATGGATCCAAACACTTATAAACTCACCACCATGGATGGAAGAACACTACCAATTTTTGTGAATGAGTAGCACCTTTAACCCATCTAGCAAAAACTCTAGCCAAAAGCAAATATAATATGTACAAATATTTCCTTTTATTTTTAGCTATTATTTATTGTCTATTATTCCCCTTTTATGATCATTTTTCTCTTTAAAACATGTCTCCAACATTCATCTTCTTCTCTCTTCTTCTTGATAAAGTTCATCCTCCATAATGAGATGAAAAATTCATCATTATTTTCTTGATTTCTTATTATCGTCACAAGAAAACAAATAAAGGGCTTGAGGCAAGTGAACCACACATGGAAGTAAGTGGATCATTTTTTCCATATCCTCCCCATGACAACTAGTTAAGTAGGTAGACCGACCCACCTAAATAATCCTACACTAAGCATGAGTAGATGTGGTAATTCTAGGGTCTAGGCCCCTCCAATCCCCCCATTTTGCATCCTTTTCATCTCACTCCAACCTATGAGTACTTTATAAACCACACTTGAGCTTTCATACCAAGCATACCACTCAAGCAACATGTCACCTGGTATGCTAATCAACTGGTCTAAAACCCTTACCTTGTAGTGTTTCAACCAAGGTAGAACCTAGATAAGATCCCTTGGCAGGCTGATTGGGTCAAAGTATTTTTGTTGGCCTAGTCTGAGATTCATGCATGACACCCCATAATCTAGTTTGAAGAGGAGGTAGAGCGGGGTTTCATGTGGTGTTCTACTAAAGTTAAAACAATAGTGTTACTTTGGTGGACATACTAGCTAGACCACCTTTGATGATTGACTCGCTCACTAAACAAACTACTAGTTGTAAGTGATGTGTCAAATATTAAGTCAAACCTACTAGTGAATCACTAGCATGGATAAGTGATTCACTCCTACACATCAAGTGAATCACTCATCACTACAACTAGTCCAAGAAACCCTCGAATGAATAAATCACTCCCTACTAGACCAATCACCCTTAAAGCCTCCAAAACAAGCAAATTGATCCAAGGAACTAGTGAATCATTTATCCAAACTAGCAAAATGCTCACTAAACCAAAATTATTTTTAAGACCTCAAAAGGATCAAATCAGCTTGTTTAGTGAGTGAATTAATCCAAATTTTCAAATTGCATCAACAAATTTCTTGAATTCCTAAAAATTTCCTTTCCCAACTTTAGATCTCATGGACACCTCATCTACTTCTAGAAGTCCATCATTACTATAAGTTAATATCACTTCATCACCTTCCACTACCACTACCCCACCCACATCTACTCTACCTTCACAAGTACCAGTACTACCTCAAGAAGATGAATCATCAAGAGGAAGAGATAAGAAGAAAAGGGGCAAAAGAAAGATGCATCCCTCACCTCCACTTTGAAGACCAAAGAAACTTTTTATGATCCATATAGGATGGTGGAGGAAGGAAGGTATAAGAATTCCATCGGCTAGTTTAGTAAGGAAGCCTAAAATGGATAAAACCTATGTACACAAACTAACTCCTACAGTAATAATAGAATATGGACCTCAGGTTTGGCAAGAAACATGGTCCCACAAGTGTGGAGTTGCCTAGAACTAATAGATGTTTGCACTGAAATATATGATCCTTTGCATAGGAGCATTTGACCCTCATAATGGAATGAGGAGTCCTACATCCATGAGGAGTACATTAGGAGAATTTTAAAAGTTATAGATGATCCTTCCATGTGGGTGTTGTTGTGGCCTCACCACAACTATCCCCAATAATTGGGGACCCACCTTTGAATTTTAATTTTGAGGGTTTTGATTGTCTTCGCGAGTGGCACTTTTGATAGATCTCTCCTCCTTAGTGTTAATGTGGAATCCAAGCTTGTTAGGAGTAGTGACCCCTTTGTCTTTCATGTTAAGTTCCAGTGGTTTTTTAGTCCTTTGTTGGTTTTAGCCTATTGCTTTCCTTTTGTTGCATAATTTGGATTTATAATGTCTTGATTCATTCTAGCATTTGAAAATTCAATTAATTAAAACATTCTAAAATCCATTGAATCAAAGGACATTCCATAAAAAATATCTAAAATAAAAAAGAATATAATAATAAAAATATTATTATTATTATATATTTTATATATTATAATAATAATAATAATATGAAAATTAAAAATAAAAATAAAATCAAATCAAATAATAAAATCAAATTTTAAAATAATTTTAAAATAAAAATAAAAAATAAATAAATGTTATAACTCATTTTATTCTAATGTTTTGTTTGTTCTTAGTTTTCTATTTTAAAAGCTATTAGTAATCCCATTTTATTTTTTAAAATGATTTATTTTAGTGATGTTCTAAGGGCATGCATTTTAAGCTTATGAGGAGTCTTATGCTGATATGTATTATCATAAACCTACATGAAATGATTGGACCAATTTGGGATGACCCTGGGTGGTGTGGACGACCAGCGGCTATTAGGCAGCCAAGAAATTTGTAATATGACGCATCATATTTGGACATATTGCATAAACACTATATTGACGACGAGAAGGGCGCCAAGTGAGAGAAAAGTTAATTGTTCAAGATCAACGAAATGGAGAATCAGGCCATGCATAGTGCATTGATACATAGCTGCCTGAGCAAAGTGGATATCGACATTG
This sequence comes from Wollemia nobilis, assembly GCA_028583015.1. Lineage (NCBI taxonomy): Eukaryota > Viridiplantae > Streptophyta > Pinopsida > Araucariales > Araucariaceae > Wollemia > Wollemia nobilis. The sequence continues at coordinate 3,106,700 of JAQPPZ010000689.1, read as the reverse complement.
AAGGCATAGGAGGTAACTTCGACACTTAGAGCACCTACGTGGAGTGGTGACGACGCACTGACATGGTCGATGAATAATATGGCAGGAAACTGGTGGCACCCAATGAGAAAGGGGGAATAGCAAATCAAATGTGGAGGCTACATCATTACGATACTATACAGCTAGTCCAAAAATGTTGATAGGACACCATGAGCGATGTTGCTAAAATGAAGATGTTGATGTGGAGTCGATTTGAAAGGCAGATGCTTATGTGGCAAACAAAAATAGACGTGGCATACAACATGAATGTGATGACCTTTCGGGCCATTTCATGCTAAGGAATCGAGCGGTCAAGATTAACCCAGAGGACGTTGAATTTAGAACACATGACACAGATCATGGTGAGAGTGTAGACTACAAGGGTGACTATTACGATAGCCAGCATCAGGTTGCGCTAACTCATGCAATACTTTGGCCATCCTAAGGTTTTAAATAGGATAGGTGTAAGCTTTATTGGCTCATGTATAAGGCACACGTGGATGTTAGCGCATGAAGGGACATAGTGCAAAACCAAGGGAAAGTTTATTATTGAAATGGGCATTACAAAGGGAAAACTTATGCCACCTCTAACAGAAATACGTTTCAATTGAAAGTAAGATGATGTCTAATGCATGAAAACATTATAGAAATGAAACGAAAATAGAAGGGTAAGATGAAGAATCTAAGAGGAAAGAGTTAAATAGAAGATGAAGACAGATTTTGACGGGTTGGAAAATTTGAGGGACAAGGAGAATATTAACAAAGGGAAAAGGAAGATTGTGATTTAGAGGAGGAAACTAACATCCATAGGACCTAGTTTGCTTATGTTTGTTGCATTCATGCATTCATGTTGGAATAAAGGAAGATTTTTTGACTGAAATATAAGATTTTGTTATTATCTTCTAATATGCATTTGGAATCTGTCTGATGTCTTATGCACTAGGTGGTTACATCAAATATCAGATTATTTTATGCATAATTTATACCTCTGACTTTGGCCATGAATAAATTTTATATTGTGCTTCTGCAGGTTAAATTTATTCATGTTTTATTCTAACAGGGTTCATGTCATACAATTAATTTGAATAAACATTGGGTGCTCAGTGTTTGGTTTCCTGCATTATACTTTTATGATCCGGTTCATTCTACAGATATGGTTAAACTTTTGGTCCTCTTCCAAAAAAAATAAATTTTTGTTTTGTTTCGAAATTTATTTCAAACATATGGTCCATTTTTCCAGATTTTAGTTATTCAATTTCTGGTCATTCCAGAGGGTTTAAATAATATCTGGTCCTTTTCCAGATTTGTTAAATTTCTGGTCTTTCCAGATTTTTGTTTTTATGGTTCCTTTAACTCTATCTTTTTTCATTTTTTTTAGTAATATAGTTTTGTTTTCAAAGCATTTCCTTTTATCATCTAAGCATAAGATAAATGAATCAGTGAGGCGAGGAGGGAGTCATTTATTTGTGTAGAAAATTTTAAAGCTAAGATAAAATGAAGTGGATTTTTCCACAGCATTAGTTAGTCCTACACTTAAATCTGAAGTAAAAGGAACAGACTAACTCCAAATGCTAACACTGACCTCATTCTTAAATTCAAGATAAAAGGAAGTGGAGTTTCCCACAGCACTAGTTAGCAGAATACAAGTTTCACGATTAAAATAAAAAGCATAAGGTGTTATAGTTGATTTTATATCTATAGCTTTTGGTTTCTACATACAAGGGAACTCAATCCCTTTCATTTATATCAAGTGTAAGAATCAATCTAACCAGCAAGCCCCTTGTTAATGGTCATTTGCATGGATCCTAGCTTGTAGACCAGATTTTAGAAGAACCTTGAAGAAGTTTATCATTTCTTTACAAGAGAGGATTTTTTGTTAAGAAGAATCCTAGCGGTGAGTGTGGTTTTGCAACAGGGAAAAATTACTACTCAATAGGTGTCTTACAACTCAAAAATTCAAAAGAAATTCTACTATAGATGCTCCAACATTTATTAGAGGGAATTCTTGGTTCCTTACATGAAGAAACCCAAACTTGGCTACCAACTTTAGCATCCCATTGGATTTAGAGATTTTTAAGGAATATATTCAAATGATACTATAATGTATAGCCATCATTCTTAGGGAGAGAAGAGATACAAAATTCTATGAAGAGAATATAGCCCTCCTACATAGTACAAACTTACCTAGGGACTCCCAAATGATTAATTATATCAAATACATTATAAGATCATATGGACAATCAATTAAAGGCATTTAAGGAAGATAGGAAGTTTACCTACATTTTCCACCTGGTTTGGCTCATCCTTTATCAAAAGAAACAATGGTTTCTAACCTGATAATGGATTATGTGGGAGTATATGAAGAACCCCTTTCCATGGTAGAATGCATAAAAGTACCCTATTGAGAAGTGGAAAAAATATTTGACCGCTTCTATGATGAGGTATATGAAGTTATCATAAAGAATTTTAAAGGAAAGGTGTCTTAGTTGTTAGATGAGATAAAGCAATTATAAATCTCATGAGTGGTAAAATGGATATTTCTACTTCGTGAGGATCTAATTATTTATCCCTCTATGGATTTTTGGTCATGCCCCTTGAGTTGCCTATATTTGCACCTAACTACATGTTTAACCTTAAGTATGTAAGGAATATTTATTATATGGACTTGAAGTATTTTTAGGGTAAAATAAAATAACCTTCTATGGACCCATGAGAGTTCCCACATAGATAGATCTTAGCAAATTTTATTGGATGATCATTTTTTGTAAAATTTTGTTGATCGAGATGCAAGGAAGCCCTATCGAACTTGGTAATTTTTGCATATGGCTGGCCAAAATATTGAAGGTAGCTTGCTTGGTTCTAAATTTGACTAAGGTATAGAAACCTATCCAATTCAAAGTCTAAAAAAAAAGTGGCTAGGAAATTTCAAAGGTGATACCAACAATAGCGTAATAAAGACCCAACCAGAATAGGACATAGTGGCCAAAGAATATTGAAAAGAATGTTAGCATAATTCCATAGAGGTCCTAACCATCTAAACTAAAAAAAGCATGAGTGGTCAAGATTTGTAAATGACAACTAACAAAATTACATAACAATCTTGGTTAGGTCCCTATGACCCTAGTGACAAGAAAAAACTTGCAATATATTGTAACAAAAAAGGAGGGCTCCTAGATAGGTCTCTTTTAGCAGAGATTATGCACATCAAAGGTATGGACCACCTAGACACATCTCAACCATCCAAGACAAAGAAGTTAGATAAGAAAGTGATAGCCAGTATTCTATAACCTATGATAGTATCAATCACCACTAATAAAGTTGCTTGTAAATTTAATAATTGATGCAACAATAAGGTATAATGGAATAATTGAAGCATGATCAAGAGAAGAAAACCTACTAAGGATATGTGGCTATTGAATATGGTGAATAGTGCTAATAAAAATAGTTGGTTGAGACAGAGCAATAAAGTGATATGCACTCCTTCCAAGCATGTTGATCAAGCACAAACCTTGGATTGGTCCAAGTTGTGATATTTTTGTTAGGCCTATGGTAGTCCTATAATAAATAGACTATTACATCATTTGGATAACGTAAATGTACCTTTCTTGATACATACTTAGGACATTATATTACTTTAGGGGGAAGTTATCTTGTTACTACATGCAATGTAATAAATGGACAAGTGTCAAAGTGCAAGTTATACATGTACAAGTTGTCCCTTGCACATCTAGGTAGAGTGTTGGACAAGGAACTTATTTCCTATATAAAGGTCCATAGGTGAAGTCATAAGTCATAGTCATAGTCATTAGTCATTGTGTGGTATAGACCAGAGAAACATGATATAGCAGTGTGATGTAGTGATGGGTTATAATATGCTCAATGCCCATTCTTGAGCTGTAACTATATTCATGGAGTGTTCATTTCCTCCATAACTACTTTTGTAAACATCTCCATCATTTCTATTTATAGTATATTTTTAGTCATCTCACAGATTTACTTTATTTCATATTATTTTGCATCTTGTGTTTGTTATCTCCCATTACATGCTGCATCAAAAGCTAACAATGGTATCAGAGCCATGGTAGGTCAATAGAAAAACCACCATTATCATTGACTCTAGTTTTTTTGAGAATCTAGCACATCATTGGAATAGTCACTATCAAAAATACTCAGTAGAGTCTTGGTGGTAGAATTAAGAAGATATAGAAGTAAGGATCGAATGAAATCTTATATTCTAGAATAATGATATTGCATATGGCTAGAGTCTTTCCACAGAGTTTCAAGGGAAAACTTGTGAATACTAGGACTCAACACTTGATCCACTAGGTTAATGAATCAACCAATGAATCCCATCTAAGAGATCTGGAGAAACTAACTGAAAGGTTCTTTTATTGTAATAAATTAATACTCATATGATTGGGACACCTCCTACAATAGAAAGCTAGGAGATTTCAACTTTGTTACCCAAAGGTCGAAGTTCCTTCATAGTGTAGAGATTAGTTGTTGCAAGAGAATATCACTACAGAAGATACCTCTAGAGTAGAATTGCAGTGAATTTTAGAGATAAGATATCTCCATTGATAGATTGGAAACTTCACAATAAGGAAATGCCATAGAATTCTTGATCCAAAAGAAAAGGCTAAATAATCCTTGATCCATAAGAAAATTCCATAAAAGCCTTGATCCAGAGGGAAAGGCCATAGAAGCCTTGAAGAAAAGGCCACAAAAACCTTAATCCTGAAGAAAACTCCAAGAGGGGGTATCTAATTCAAAAGTAGATCTCAGTAATAATACTTTGTTGCAGGAATAGGTAGATTGAGTGATTTGGGAAAGCTTTCTAAAAAAATTTAGGAAGAGTATATTCTTCACAATCAATCCAACACCTGAAGCAAAAGATATCAGGAGAAGATATCATTGATGAAGGACTAGGAGAGTCCTTCTTGAGTACAGAGGTAGCAGAATCAGATATCTAGGAGAAGATCTCACCACCAACACTTCTAGGAGTAGAATGTTGAATATAAGGTCTCAAAGAAGACCAGAAGAAGTTGCAAGGTCTTGGAGAGGCCTCTACAAGCATCCAATAAAATTCTTGGAGAGCCTTACTGAAGAAATCATCAAAGGAGTTCCAAGGAGAACTCATTGGAGAAATTCACTATTGGAGATAGTGAAATATTTGGGATAATTATTGTCATCCAACAACAAGCCCAAGAAGAATAATTTGGCAAGGAGTTCCAAATATCAGAAGACATCAAGACATTTAGAATCTTGAGAAGAAGATCCTATTTGAAGTCAAAATTCGATAAGAAGCTTGAAGGAAGATTCAGACAGAAGAAGCCTACCAAATCCAGGATATTTGGATATTGCCTCTCATAGCAATAAGGTACCACTTTAGAATTGAATATCTCTTCTAATATATAGTAAAAAGGAGGAGACTACAAGAGGAGAAAAAACCACCAGAAACCTAGGCTTATGAAAGAGAGTTGGAGACCATATTTTGGTGAAGACAAAGTTGTTCAAGGTAGCCTACATAGAGCTATAGGATATTACTCAATACAACAACTTGATGATCTTAAACACCAATATCTAAATCCTATACAAAAGTGGTGAAAAGGGCTTTCAAAAAAAAAGGTAAGCAACTATTGGTGCAAGTAAATTCATTAAGTGGATTACTTTTCAGATTTTTTTAAGCACCCTGATTGGAGTAAAGTTGCAAAAAGGAGAGTTGAATTAAGAGTCTTCAAATGTACAAAAATAAAGGATTTTTTAAGGTTCATTTGCACTTTAGGGGTTTATTATATTTCATAATCTTAAACTATCTATCAACTACCTATCATCTACTTTGGAAATATAATGAAGACTAACTCCTATTACCTTGCATATAAAGAAATTTTAGAATAATGATTGAAGATTCAATTCATATTATTCTTTATTAGTTGCATTAAATTATTTAAGTGCATTACTTTTAAGAGTTGATTGGAGTGATAAGGTGAAATTGTTAGTGCGGTATTATTATATTCATTTTGCACTATTATATTTCTCTCAAATATTATTGTTTGTGTTTCATTAGAAGGGCACAAAAATAAGATTTTGTCAAAGTGTCTATAGACACTGTTAATGCACTATGATATGCAACTTTGAAGTGGCCTAAGGAAGCCACAAAATTATATCAATCCTCCAAGCATTGGAGAAGAATATAACCACCATAAGAGCATCAAAAGAAGCCTCAAATGAGACCTGGTGAGCCTCAAGTTCAAAGCACAAGAAAAAAAGTGTAAAAAAATAATTTTCTATCATATGGTTACAAGCTTGGATTCATTTATAATCCAAGCTAATAGGGGAAGGTTTCTAATCCAGAGATAATCTCAAAATCCCTATATTGCACTCAATATTCTACCTAAAAAACTAAAATTTATGAACAACAAAGAGGAGTGCAAAATAAAGTGCAACAAGGTCATCTTGTATTAAAACTATTGTACATGATAGTGCACTTGATCTAATCTCGTTATACAGGAAAAATATGCAGAATCAAAGGTGCTTAAAAGGTACTACTCTTGCTAGAAAAACTAGTCGAAAGCAGTCGTACATAAGCAGTAATCCAATCCTAGATTGAGATCCATACGAAGGGCTCATACTCCTCACATTCAAGAGTGTTGAACCTACAAGATTAATGTACAAAAGCATGGAAGCACAATGTTATTAAAGAGCAAGAGAGTCTACGTAAAGAGGGTAAAAATCAAGTACAAAGAAAAAGGAAGTTGAAGCACCTTGGAGTAATACTTACTCCACATATATTGGTTGAAAGCGATGCTCAAGACCTCCATAATCCTACTCCATATCTCGATGGAATATTGTGTAGATGAACGAAGTCAAAGGAGGAGGATTGCAAGACTAAAAATGTCTCAAATGATCCGTTCAAAATGGCAATAGGGTCTATGTCCATGAAGAGAAGAAAGTGACACTTGTTACTCAAGGGAAACCCTAATGCTTGATTCAAGAGAGTGCTCATCTTAAAATATGAGTTACATATACATCCTAGTGTATTTGGTGCATTGAGTACACTTTTCAAGAAGGAAGATCAAGCATTTCACTAAATAACGTAGCGTTCTTACATTACAAGGAGACAAAGCGTTCATTGGCACCAAACTCTCCTCAAGCGCTAAAAGGTAATAGTTGTGCCACTTGGCACATAAGATATGGATCATCCCCATTTAATGACATCAACAACAAAATTCAAGGAGCATTCTTCAATATCAAAATTACTCTCATGTTGTTCAAGCATAAAAGAGCCAAGTTGTAGCAGTCAAGAAGGTTTTCGAGCCTTTAATGTTGAGGCAATCAAAGTCAACAAAAGAAGACTTGAAGATGCTAGATTTAGAGTGCATTTACACAGAGGGACTTCCATTGGAGGATATGTCCAAAACATCCATGACATCTACGTAGAGCAGTAGTCCAAACTTTTTTTTGAAATCAACATCGAATAGTGCTTGAAGAAAGGTTTAATAATTTCCATTAATATGTGATTTATTTCCTTGGAGGTTATAAGGGTTAAATCAAAGGAATATATTTAAATTGGAAGCCATATATGTCAAGGAAAATATTTTATCAAATAAAATCAAATATTTGCATATAAAACCTAGGAGTAATAAGGTTTTCTACTTGGATAAATATTGAATATTTGCAAATATGAATTGTGATCTAATTTATCCAAATATTAGGGAGTCATAAGGGCTACTACATCAAATCATTTAGTTGGAAAATTAGATACACATAACCTAATTCCCAAAGGGTTATTTATAAAGAGAGTTTTCTCATAGGTTAGACATTCATAATATTATTGTCTCATTCCTTTTAAAAGGAGACAAAAGATCCAACATTATAACATCTTTAAAATTCATGAACAGTGCTTAGTTCAATAGGAGTAATAAGGGCTAATAGGAATTGATTTTGGTATTCTGCAAAACCTTACAAAATCAATAAATATTGAACTATAATTCTACAAAATCACTATATCTTATCCATAGCATACTAGGGAGTCATAAGGCATTCTACAAAATTTGAGGATTAACATTAGAGTTTTCAAATGGCTTCAAATATATTCTTCCCAGCATAATCTCAATTACTCAAGGGTCCTAATTATTTTTATTGGAAGAATAAAGCTAAAGCTATCTTGGTATATGAAAAACTATGGGATATTATCAAAGGGAAAACACAAATACCTACCACAGATGATATTGAAATCTAAAAGTTCATAGAAATAATTCAAAGGCACTTATGATAATAACCTTTGCAATCACTGATGAAATTCAACCCTATATCAGTTCAAAAAAAACATCTTCAGATGCATGGACAAGCCTAGAAAAAATATTTGAAGAAAATAATAAGGCTACCATTCTCCATATTCAGACTCAACTTCATTAATTAAAAATGAATAATGGAGAAATCATAGAACTATTCCTAAGGAAGGTAGCAGATATCAAAGGGAAATTATTTATCTTAGGAGAAATAGTCAAGGATGAACTTCTTACTCAAATAACTATGAAAGCACTTCCAGACAACTATAAATATTTGGTAACATATTTACAAGTTCTAAGTAAAGATACTTCTTTTGATGAACTAATCAATATTCTATAGGAATATGAAGTGGAAAATATAGGTAAATATGAAATGTCTAACAATACATTGTCATCTAAGGAAAATCCATAGGGAAACATTACTACTTCATCAAAAGGACATCTAGCTCATAGATAGAAGAAACTGAAGAACTGGAAGAATCGATAGATGATGTTGAAATCAAAGCTCTCTCAACAAGAATGATAGATTATGAATACACTAGTCACTTGCTTGATCAGGTTACAGAAAATAGAGAAGAAGATTCAGATCATCAACTGAAACAAGATCTACATTGAATACTAATGTCTTCAATATCCAAACAATGTAATACAAGGGGGTGTTATAAATAGACTATTACATCATTTGGATAATGTAAATGTACCTTTCTTGGTACATAATTAGGATATTAGATTACTTTAAGGGAAATTTATATTGTTGCTACATGCAATGTAATAAATGCACAAGTGTCAAAGTGCAAGTTGTACATGTGCAAGTTGTCCCTTGCACATCTAGGTAGAGTGTTGGTCAAGGAACTTATTTTCTATATAAAGTGCCATAGGTGAAGTCATAAGTCATATTCATAATAATTAGTCATTGTGTGGTATAGACCAGAGTGGCATGATGTAGTAGTGTGATGTAGTGATGGGGTGTAATATGCTCAATGTCCATTCTTGAGTTGTAGCTATATTCATGGAGTATTCATTTCCTCTACAAATATTTTTGTAAACATCTCCATCATTTCTATTTATAGTATAGTTTTAGTCATCTCGTAGATTTACTTTATTTCATATTATTATGCATCTTGTATTTGCTATCTCCCATTACATGTTGCATCAAAATCTAACAAGTCCATCCTTGTAACAATTATCTAGGCTAGTAGAGTAATCTATAAATAGCATAATTTACCTTAGTATGAGGGTTGACAATTTGAGTGTTTATTGTATAATAAGTAATTTTGCTTTGCAAATTTAATGAATCATGTTATTTTTTTATCTTTGTTAGTAATGCATTCTTGAATTTTTTCATGTATGTATACTCTATAGTCTCTAGATATTTTTGTAAAAGTTTTATGGGTGGTCTATTTTGTTAAGCCTGAGTTGTTGTTTGTATTATCACTCCAAGCTATTATAATATTAGGGATGCATAGCATTAATCATTGAAATTCTATTTATTTTGTAAAATTTTGCTAGTGGTCTATTCTACTAGGCCATAGTTGTTTTTTGGACTATCATTTAGGGCTTTTGGAGTAGTAGAGATCACAATCTAAGCTTAATTTACATTCAGTAATAATTTTCTTGGTGACTAATCTATTAGGCCCTATATGTAGTTTAGTTGAAGTGTGCTTTGCATAGGATGTGGTAATTATATTAATCGAATGTCATCTTCATCTAAATTAAAATTTATCTCCCTTCTCTCTTTCTAACCCTCCATCTCTAGCTTTAGTTTTTTATTTTTCCTTTGCAACAAGGAATCAGTCTTATCTGGGGGTTGGTAGGAATAAATCCCTAACCATCCAATATTTTTCATAATCTAAGGTGCATATCTCACCACTAGGCGGATTGTATACCAATATCTTCTACCCACTCAAGTATCCCATCATGAAGATCACTCCAAAGTTGCATGGGTTCCACCAAGTTATGGAGGAGAAACTGAGAGACGTGGGAGTTGAGCAACTTAAAGACAAATAGTCTTGTGATCCATTGAGATATTTTAAGAGCATGCTCAAATCCAATAATTTGGATAACTTCTTTACTCATAAAAAATATACAACATTAAAAAATAATCCAACCCAAGTGAAGAGTTAGCCCTTACCATCCTAGAAAGCACACATGGATACAAGGATGAAATCAAGGTATGGATGGTAAACCACCAAAATCACACTCATTTTACACAAAGGTTAAGGATTATTTTAATATATATAAAAAAATAAATCATCAAAAGGAGGTATTAATAAAATTAGAGTACTCATACAGAAATATCCTAGCTTGGCATACGATGCACTATGAGATAGGGACTTCAATAAGGCCAATAAGAGATGGCATGTTCTATATCCAATTCGCTTCCTAATGGGATAACAACACCCTAGGAGTACTAAAAGGATAAGAATGATGGTAGAAAAATCATAAGTCCCATCAAGTCCACAAAGTTAAACATGTTCTCCTATGTTAAAAATTATCATTTTGCAACACCAACAACATTGGCAATAGTTAGCTCAATAGCATAACAAATAACAATTGAAGAAAAATGAGTATTCAAGAAGAATGGGTCAGTGTTTGACAAGGTATCAATAGCATAGGATAAACAACAACAAACACCTCAACTTGAGGATGGGGAAATACCTAAAGGAGAAACCCCATATTTAGTTGAAAATGATCTCACAATTGTTTTTGCTCTCACCCCCATTCCACCTTCTATTGTTTTTGCTTCTTTACTACGATTTCTTCTTCTATTTTTGCTTCTTAATCTTCCCCTCCTTCTACTGCATTACCCTTGTCTTCAACCTATGTAACCCATAGTTCTCCTAGAGACACTCTACCTCCAATTATTAATATCATACCTAGTACCACTCCTATCATTTTATTTTCATCACCATTCATTCAATTGTTCACCTCATAACCATGGCTACCATATGCACTACCTACTTAATCTTCATATATTTCTTCACCAATGATATCCCCATTTCTAAAAATATTATTATAGCTAGCACAAAGATCAACCTCTTCCATGCTAGTCATATTCGCCACCATATCCACCTAATTCAGCCCACTAACCATCTCAACATGACCACACCATCTACCATCCCAATCTAGGTAACACCTCTTGCAAGCTATGACATCAACCACCCCAATCGAGGTGACTTAGTATGTAAAGGCACCTATTAAATATAATTTATCCATAGGTCCAAGCCCTGTCTTTATGTGAAATGTAGTCTATGAATCTAAAGAGATAAATGTCCAAAAGGTGTTTGATATCCTCACCACTAAAGATAATAATCTAAGAAAAGAATATAAGTAGCTTAGGGATAAGATCTCCAAGGCTCAATTATTTATGTGATCATAGTTGTAATGCAAGGGGTACTAGATCTATATCACAAAAACTAAATAGAATGACCCATACAAGGTTTTAAATTACCCTATTGACCTTATTACTATCATTTGTAAGTTTAATTTGAGTCAAACAAATTTATATTAGATAATTCAACTTGAGAATTAACTCTCAATTATTATGGCCATGAAAAGGATGAAGCACTTATAAATAAGAAAAAATATTTTGAAGCAAATATGGCACATCTTATATCCTAAAAGGAGTATCTCTAGCAATAGAATGAGACACTAAATAAGGATACCTAAAAAAGAGATCAGCTAAAAATCCCAACTTGCTAAGGCTAAAAAGAATACATAGTAATTGGAGGATCTCTCACAAAAAATTTTACAATGTCAAAATGAAATTAAACAACTTAAAGAAGCCCTGCAAGAGAGAGATCATAATATTGAGAAACTCTAAGAAGGATTAGCAGCCTTGAAAAAACAAATATACTTGTAGATCTTAAGAAGGATTTCAAAATTCAATGGGTCAAGTCCATTTAGGATAAAATTAGGGCAAAACTAAAAAATACTCAAAGATAGTTTTATTTTGTATTCTACATAGAGAACAACCTAAACCAAGTAACAAAAACCATTAGGAAATTTGAAGAATAGTTGGCTACAAAATAAAGATCCCATGAAGTATTAAAGATTTTATCCACCATGTCGGTATCACAGGCACAACAAAAAGGGATCGATATGAAGGATCTGGTCAAGAAACTTCAAAATATCATAGTCACAAAAAGAAACTTGTAGGTTTGCAAAGATACTTTAGCCTCTCTAAAAACCCTAGTACAATAAATGATAAAGGAATTTTAGCGGTTAGTTGTTACTAAATTTCTAGACATATTTGACCCACAAATAAAAATCCTTGATAATGATATTGTTGATGTGATGTTTGAATAGGAGAAGGATTAGGTCAAAGAGGAGATGCAGTAAAAACTTATAAGAAGTTTGATCCTATTTATGCCAAGCTACAAGAACTCAAGGGGAAGTAGGATGGTTATCTAAGAACCCTTATGAAGATCTTACAGGAGAAGTCAAAGAACTTACCTCCATTTAACTATTGAAAGATGTAGAATGGCAAAAACTACTAGGACTACTACTATAGAAAGAGTACGAGAACCACAATTTTGAAAAATTGTAGCAGGGATTCCAATTTTATGAACTTCATTTTCCAAGGATAAATGTAATATTTGGTATCTCTCATAGATTGAGCTTGGAACCCCATGAAGTTGCTAGAACTATAGGGCCTAGTCACTACCTTGGAATTCATAATTTTGGAAGAGTATAAAATAATGCAATCAAACTTCTAGTTCCTTTCCAAAACCCTTTAGAATTTTGACTTAGTGTAGCTTAGGTATCTATTTGCTTAACAAATATTGATTTATTTAGGAGTGATGTACTCACAAAGTAGTCTTATTGGTTCATGGGAGGGAAGGGCTCATGATCAGCTAGTGATTTGCTATTAAAGTTGAGTGATTCATATTCTTCTTACAACAAAACACTTACCAACCTACATAAGGGTAAAAATAAATATGTAGATCCTAAGGAGAATTTTTTGACAGTGATATTTTGGCATGTAGTGGTGTATTAACTCAATTTGGAAGTTTTCTAAGCCTATTAGAGGTATGTAAATATGGAGTTGCATCATTTTGTAGATATTCCCCCAATTTTTTACTTTTACTAAGAGTAATATGTTTTACCTTAGGTAACTCAAGGGTAAACTCTTTCTATAAATAGGATCCATTGGATCCATTGTAAACATATTTTATCCATTAGAATTCAAAGTTATACTTTGTGAAACCCACATTATGCTTTGTATCATAAAATTGGTGAGAAATTGGTAAGTCTTTTGCATTCCAATAATGGTACCACCCTCCTAGATAGAAAAATATGTGGTGATTGAGGCATAACCCTTTTTCTCATCTTATTATTCACTTAAAAATTTCATACTTATTGAATGGGAAACATTGTTTGTATTTATATTCTTATGTGTTGATTAGTTGTACACTTCCTTACTAAAAGTATGGTTGTATTTTATTTTCAATCCCTCGCACCCTTAAAATTTTAAATTTCATGTATTTTCATTTCTATGATTTATTTTCATGCAATTAATATAGGATAGAGTAGTAATTAGCAAGAACAATGGGGAGTCAACCAAAATTTGAAGGTGGGGGAGCCATTGACCCTTCCTTCCAATGAATTATTGAAAGGATAGAAATAAGGTGCATCATTAATTAGGATCATTCCCTAATTCAATAGAAACCAAAGATAAATATCGCAAGTGTTAATAAGAATTGTAGCTAAGACCACAAATAAAATAAAAAGTAATGATGAAAATGGTATCATGGAATATTAGGGGTATGAATAAACACCTAAAGTTATTAAGGAATTAATAGGTATAGTACTATGTCTATCTTAATATAGTAAACAAAATTAATTAGTTATGAATATAAATATGATCTAAAATATATTTGGAAGATGGGGGGTTGTCTAACAGTTTTTTTTGTAAGAGATTTTGGAGGTATTGTAACAATTGGAGTAAACACAAATGGGATGGGCAATTTATAGAAGCAAAAGGTAATTGATTTGTTAATATATTTTTTAGGAAAGAGAAAAATCTTAAAGTTAGGGTTATAGATTCATATGATTCAACTATGGTTACTCCTCATGAAAAAAATTGGAAGGATCTCAACTTATATATATCAAATACAATGATAATTCATAATTATGATCTAAGAATTCTTGGGAGGATTTTAACACAATTCTAACTTCTTAAGAAATGAAGGTTGCTACCCTTGGATGGTCTCAATAAATGAATAATTTTGCTTCATTTTTCAATTCAAATGGACTTTGGGATGTTATTTCTTTAATTTTTCAATGTAGTAGGATAATAAACATATTGGGTAAACCTATATAATAGAAATATTGGATTGATTACTGTTATCTAACACAAGGTTACAAGCAAAGTATAATATATTTTTATAATTATTACTATGAGTAATATTAGACCATAAACTTATTCTCTTAAGATGTGATTTACTCAATAATGGTTAGCAAAGCCAGTTTGATTTCAATTTATGTGGTTTCAAGACTATGATTTTTTCCACATGGTTATGTTATGGTGGGATGAAGCAATGTTTGAATAATTATGTATATATATATTTGTTCAAAATATGAATTACCTAGAGGGGTAAATGAATATTTGGAATGCCAATTCTTTTGGTAACATATTTTAAGTAAATAAGGAAATTGAATCCAAGCTCAAAATTTTATGAGAGATAGTAGAAATCAATTGAATAGACCAAGACACTTATGTGCAAGAAAAAAAATTACTTTTTTATTATCATAATATATTTAAAATGATTCAAATTGGTTCTAAATATATAGGAATAGATGGACTGAGGAAGGAGATAGAAATACTAAATTATTTCACAATAAACCAAAACAAATTTGTATTTTCATCACACCAAAAATATTTCAACTCCAAATGAAAAAAATTGAGAAAGAGGAAGGTTTGAGGAAAGAAGTAGTTAGTTATTTCATAGATATCAATATAAGGAGGCTTAAAGTAAGATTTTGCAAATTAATCATCACATTGGGACAAGATAATCTTGATGAGAAATATCTGTATGGAGGAGATATATGAGGTAATTTTCTCTTTACACCCTAATAAGGCACCTAGCACCAATGTATTTTTAGTAATTTTCTTTCAAAATTTAAGAATTTGTAGAAGAGCAATATTTTGCCTATGGCAAAAGAGGCTAGGAAAAGGAAAGGTACAATAAATGAAAACAATACCACATTTATTACATTGGTTCCCTAGAAAGGAGAGAAAATATATTTTAATATTTTTCATCCAATAAGCCTTTGAAATATGATTTATAATATCATTTCAAAAATTATGGTGATGAATTCATATTGAATAATATTTTATAATATGTTTTTTATTAGGTGAAAGAAGGGGTTTTGGAAGGGTCCCAGAACCTTTTAAAATGAAAGAGAAACTGCAATCTTAGGGGAGAACCCAAGGACTACATAGAGCTACATCAACAAGAACTGATGCCAAGCCACCATTCAAAATTATGTCTTCCATAAAGGGAAAGGAACCAGCAAGAGAAAGAAGGAAAACAACCATAGAAGGCCAAGAATAAGAAGAAAACTAGGCCCTAAAAAGAGCTAAACCTAAAAAACCTAGCACAACAACAAAGAAACCACCAAAGAGATAAAATAGAGCAAAAGGACCCACCAACAGCACCTTCTTGGCTTTCTTTCTAATCCTCATAACTTTTGATTGTCATCTTAGGCCTTCCACCACTACCAAATCTTATTTCCATCCCACGATCTCAAACGTAGGATCTACATGAGCAGAGAATGATCATTACTAAAAGAGACATCATAACACTCAAACATCCTCTAATTTTTTTATTGCCCACCTGGACCATCCACCACTGCCAAATCCAAAGTGAGAGGACCTAGGGATCAAAATTAAAGGTTCCACTTTTAGATAAATTGAGTTTAAAAAAAAATAAGTTTCCCTAGAAACTTCTCAAGGGGCTAGCAAACAACTTTGATTTCTTGGAGGAGAATAAAATTAGGTAAAAGGTATTTTCTAATGGAAGCTATCACTCTTTGATTAGAAGTTCCAATCATGTCTCTAATGCTCCAGGATACAAACTTCGTCTATGGATTTTTGGAAGGATAACAAAAGGAGTCTAGTTTCAACTACTTAACCCTGGAGTCTTTTCCAACTTCCATCTTCAACAGAGACTAGGAGCCATTAGCAATATTTGAATCTATCACCCTTTTTCTTAGGACTTTATTTGGAGGCTTCCCAAATTTATGCTCAAATCCCACATCTATAGACCCCTTTTGTGGCTTCTTATTTTAGGTCCTAGATATCCCTTCTCCAAAATGGATTTTGGGGAACCAACTTGGAGTCTGGGGGAAGGTGGATCAACCACTCCATGGTTTTCATCTCTAAAGATATTTTCCTCTCGAATACAAAATATGAACCTAGGCATCCAAAATAATTTTGGAGAATATCATTTGAAATTAAAACCCCATTCAACATAAGTGAAGGGCTAACCTGAGTACAATGGATCTAGAAAACCTCCATAGATGTAGTTACAAGCTCCTCTAGGTTGTCATCACCTTGAGGGTTGTAAACTTCAACCATATCACAAATCCTAGAATCCAAATGAGGGTTTCTTACATCCATCTCCATAACCACCTGAGCACTATGACCAAATCCTTTCATCAAATCTTATTTTTGATTGGAGTCCATGATTTTGCCCATATTTAAAACTTCTATTTCAAAATTTCCCCCAAAAGATTTCTCCACCCATATTTTTTCCTTATATTTTTCCTTTTTGGATGGGCAATGTTATATTCTATGGCCAACTCTTTTATATTCGAAGCACACCATGGATCTATTCTCATACTCAATGGGTTGATTCCATAATGACAAGCTCAAATGAGCTTACTAAATGATGGTAGGTTAGAT
Organism: Wollemia nobilis; assembly: GCA_028583015.1. Lineage (NCBI taxonomy): Eukaryota > Viridiplantae > Streptophyta > Pinopsida > Araucariales > Araucariaceae > Wollemia > Wollemia nobilis. The sequence continues at coordinate 3,089,480 of JAQPPZ010000689.1, read as the reverse complement.
TCCAAATCCTCCATAACACACATTCTTGTGAAGATCAATATCGATTTTACCCTAGTCATCAAATCTATTAGGACTAGATCCTCCACTGCCTTTGCAATTCCCCTTAAGATATCATCATGCCATAGGTATAAAGGCAAGCCCATAAACCTAATCCATAGGGGAGTCATATTATTTTTTTGGTAGTTTGGGTTGAAATCAGGTCTCCGTTTTTTAAGAAACGGACCTCTTTCCATAAAACCAAGGGATCCCTCCCAAAATATGATTTCAATCAACCTCGCAATTCAACTTTATCAAGAAGAATTATTTAGGAAGGGTTGCAATTTTAAAAACTCCCTAGGGTTTTCATTTAGTAAGGGCCCACTTCCTGATGGAATCTAGATCTAAACAACCCCCTTGGAACTTACCCACTAGATTCTAGAATGTTTTATCTTAAAGGAACATGGTGGTTTTAATTATAGTAAATAAATTCTTGATAATATAATCATTCATAAGAGGTCATACGTTCTCTTCACTTCATAAAAATCCATCCATTAATACTTATAAAATTAGATAAAAACAAAGAATATGATAGGGTTGGAAAAAAATTTCTATATGACATTATTAGAAAAGTTGATTTTAATCAAGGTTGGTGTAAATGGATTAGATGTTATTATAGCACTCAAAAATATACTATTTTTTATCAATGGATTTCTTACTAGATACTTTGAATCATACCATGGATTTTGTCAACGTGATTGTTTATTTATTATTCTCACAAAGTTATTAGGGATAGATTTCTTAAAGGAATAAATGAAAGAAAAAAAGGTATTAGTTGCAACAAATGGTCTCTTTAAACCTCATGTCTAGTTTATTGATTATACTTATCTTTTGGATCATCCCTTAGTCAAGGAGGTCATGGATTTTAAATCAATATTATCACACTATAAGAAGGTTGTTGGACAATTGGTTAATGCTATAAAATGTATATTATTTTTCATTAACACAACCCTAGATTCACAATAAATTATTGTAGAGATTTTCGGGTTTGAAGCTAGAAATTTTCCATCAACATATTTGAGATTCTTTTATTTGACAAAGAAAAGAATAAGGAGCTTTGGGACTTATTTATGTATAGAATAAAATCTTCTTTGGTAGGTAGCAAAGGTAAGTTCTTAACCATGGCTAGAAATCCAAAACTCTTAAAGACTATATTGTAATCCATCCATATATATGTTATCACTTTCAAGATAGACAACATATATAATATCTAAATTTGATAAAAATCAAAGAGATTATGTTTAGAAGGATGTGAGAAAAAATTTAGGTTTCCTAATTACAAGTAGAGTAGTTTTGCAAAGGAAATACTATTGGAGGGGCAAACTTGTAAAATTGCAAAATTATGGGTTTGGCATTAGGGAAAAACCTAGTTAAAGATTATTCAAATATCAAGGAAATATATCAAGTGGCATTAGCTCAACCAGTTAGATTTCTCAACATTTAAGGAGAAGACCAAGGTTCAAATATTGCCAAGCGATACATGGATAATATCCAAGATTTGTTATAATACCACTATTTGGTGATGATGTAATATGGGTGGGACACTTTCAACCATATAACCAATTAAAAAAAAGATCAAGGAAAGAGTTGGTAAAAAAATATTACTTCAAAAAATTATATAGACTATATATAATGAAATTGTTTAGGAAATAAACCTTACATAGAGGCTCAACAACATGGAACTTCATATCATATAGTTGCAATTGATTTTAAAAAATATTATATGGTAATTCAATGAGGGGAAATCTATAAATTTTTTGTTTGATCCTTAGTTAAAGCCTTATCCTTCTATTTCTAGTCCAAAATGACAATCATTGGATTGAGTGTGTCTAGATTGTAAAGGTCTAAAAGTCAAAAATTATATTAACGTGAGCAACAATTCCAAATCATGGTTTTTTATCGATAACCTATTTTTTTAACTAAATTATATGGGATTGAAATGAGCCGTGCTTATATTCCATCATGACCACATAGTGATATTACAAAAACTTGATAATTATGCATGTATTGTATCCTTGAAAGTTGAGAAATTTAACCTATTGAGCTCATGCCCTTTGATTATTAGTAACCTAGTTAAAGAAGAGGAACTTAAACAAATAACATGCAAGTTTCAAAATTTCGTTTGTATTTTTTTATATAAAATAATTATTTGGTTTAGAATCTATCAAAATATGATGGATACTCAATCAAAACTGAGATATGAAGGATTTAGAGCAATCCAAATTTCCTACTTCCAATTATTTTCCTTGAAAAAATATTTGGTTATTCGAAGCCCTCTTTAAGACCTCAACATTTCTTTGGTTAGTAGTACAAAGCAAAGTTCTTACATGATAGATTTTGCAAAGAATATTATGTTATAAACCTAAAATAGGTGTGTAGGATATAGTTTCACATATCATATTGTGTATATCATCCTAGGATATAGTTTTATATATCATATTTTGCATATTATCCTCCATTATGTTCAATTAAATTTTAGGACATTTTTTTAGTTAGGTTTTCCTATTATCCCGTTACTCCAACAACTTCTACAAGATTATTTTAAACAAGATATATTTTATACTATGTCTCCAACATGTGGTATCAGAGGATCAATTTAGATGTTCCTGAGTTGAGTTTCTAGAAGAACTAATGGAGACCCAAAAACAAGAACTATTTTATTTGTGGCGGTCATTTTTGGAAGATATCACAAAGACCTAGAAACAAGAAACATTTTATGTCAATGAAATTGAAGGTATTGTTGATAATAATTACATGTGGAAGTCCATGTCATCCGATCAAGAAAGGTAATTTGACAAATAAGTTGAAGTATTTGATATTTGCTTGGAGAAAAAAGACAACCCAAAAATAATACAAGTAGTCTAAAAGCATTTTTTATATTTGCTTGGAAAGAAAAAACAAACCCAAAGTTAATATGGGTGGTTTTATAGTGTAACCAAATCTATTTATAATTTGATAGTTAAAAAGACAAACCAAAACATGTGTGTAGTCTAACCAAATTTATTTTGCATGTGAGAGTGATTGTGCATAGAAGACAAAACAAACCAAAACATATGTGTAGTTTAACCAAAGTTATTTTATGTTTGAGAGTGATTACGCATAGAAGAAAAACAAAAACATGTATAGCAGATTATATGTTTTTAAAGCACAAAGTGCAAAATAATGTATGTTCCTAAGCATGAACGTGTATGTTTTGTTTTTGAAGAGCCTGCGTGAGAATTACTAAACTACAAGATTCAATGCTGGTCATATCCATAGTTCCCAGAAATAGTAGCTGGTGAGATACTACATTTCTAGTAAAGAAGTTGAAAGAGAAACAATTATCTCCTAAAGTATTATGTTCATGACTTTTGAATTTAATACTGGGTGTATACCAACAAAAATATCAACTTTGCAAGACAGAAGATATCGTAGAATGAACATATCAATTTTGGCACAATGGAATGGCAAAAGAATTTCATTATGTGACTGAGACAAGGTTTTTGCAATAATCATTTGAAAACTATTGTTCAAAAGGTCAAAAAAATTATATTTGATTATCTCATATTCATCTCATGCTTCAAGTTAAGCAAAATTTATGCACATGTCTTATTTCTTAAAAACTATATATTTTAGGCTAAGTTGTGACATAATTTTTTTGGAATAAGTATTTATATTGTTGTTGTATTCTAAAGATTAGAATATTTTATGATAAATGCATTATGGCAATTTTATTACAAGTGGTAATTTGACAACTACAAGGGAAGAGGGAGTAAACATGTACTTTTTGCAAGGAAATCAATTATAGTTCAAAAGTGCCTATGTATAGTCAAAAAAGAGCTAAGTACATTTTTTGGTTCAAATTCCTTGATCAAAAGCACCGGTGTGTAGCCGAAAGAGTTAATTTTCTATGCTAACTAGAGAAACAAAGATAAACATGTTCAAAAATATCTAAGTGCACACTAAAGGAGAACATACGTCATTTTGCATATTTGAACGCAAACATTTTGCTTGAATAATGTCACATAAAAGTTTTTTTAAATTTTAGAAATTGATACAAGACATAATACTAAATTTTAATATTTTCCTATGCATCAAATATTTCTCTCGCACTACATTCATGATATTTTTTCATATTGAACTACTAGTACATGAGTGTCTAGAAAAATTCTTCTTATAGCAATGGAAATAAACTTTTACAAGCTTAGCAAATAAATGAATAATGTTCATTCATGATATCACATATGGATGAAGGAATATTGTATGAAGAAACAATACCTTAATCTCCAATATTGTATGAAGGCACAACAGAAAAGTGGAATGTTTTTTAAGCCCTTGCAATTCTCATTCAATAAGCCAAGAAGATATGCTTGTTGTGGTGCAGTGGTAAATGCCCTAGGTGCTGGTAGAGGTCGACCCAGGTTCCATTCCCCTTGTCTCCATCCTGCAGATATATGGTATAGTTAGGAATGTCCTATGTGCTGGTAGAGGTCGACAAGGCTCCATTCCTCCTATGCCCAACCTATTGAAAGTGGCACCTCGAAAGGGGTGTTTTCCACTATAAATTAGTTTACCCAGGTGTTGTAGGTGAGTTGGAGAGGAGAGGGCAATCCTCCAAGGGAGGTCCCAGGTTCGAATCTCCACCCTACCAAAAAGTTGAATTGGGTACCCAAAATCCAATTGATAATGTTGGTGCGGGCAGGGTTGGGTGCGACCCCGGGTGACTTTGACGGTGTAGAACCCCCTGTTCATGGTCTCTTAGACCAAGGAGGCCCTGCAAGGGGTTTTTTGCTTTAAAAAAAAAAAAATCCAAGAAGAGCACTTTTTAGATGGCTAGCACATAAATAAATAAAAAACTGAATTTACAGTGGCAAGAAATTCCCAAGTTTGATTTCCATCAATGATAACTTTTTGAACAAAAGAATATTAGTTTATAATATATTGTTTTTTCAAAAAGGCAAAGATAAAAAATATTTTCAAACAATGGTGAAAATCATAACAAAGATGAGAATGAATGAAAAGAAAAATAAATTATTTATTAAAAAATGAGATATAAGGTATCCTGTCTTTTCCTTACAAACTATATGCAATAAAGAGAAATAAGGTGTATAATTTTATTTTTTTATTTAATGTTTTCCACACCTTAAATACATATCATCATCTCAAAGTTACAAATATATAGCAAGAAGGAAAACCTCAAAGATCCGTAGAGTATATGTTTCTAGATATAAAATTTTCATGGCAAAAAAAGCAAGGAAGATAATGGTAAATCATAATTGCTCATCAAAAAGAAATGAAAAACAAGTTGAAGCTCTAGTGATTGATACACAAGAAAGTGATTGTGAAGAAGAATATCCTTTGTTAAAATCATGGATACACATTATTTTCCAATAAACTAATGGTCCAAAACACTTGGAGTCAATCTTCAAAGAGGTTAATGATGACACTTTCACTACACTTAAGACTTATATAAGCCTTCATCTTGATAAAGTAGTTGACTATGGTGAGAAATTTGTTACAATACCCACTAAAATAGTCAAAATCATATATGTGTCACTCCTCACCTTTGATATATTTAAAAGGAAGAACATAAAATAAGAAGAAATAATTGTAAGAGTAAAGAACAAACCCTTGATGGAACATGTTATGTGTGATATAGAGGATCTTATCCAAAAGAAAGGCATTGGTTGTAATACAATAAATACTCAAACAAAGGACTTTATTTGTGATACCAGCGATCTATGTCAAATTATGGATGTGTGTTGCTCTACTGATGATTTTAAAACTTAAATAACAAATGATTCCAATGACGGTATTCAAAAGGAAAATGCATATTATGACACAAAGGAGACATATAGCATGTGATACTAGTGATTTGGTAGTTTTTTGATAAGATAAAAAATATGTAGAAAGTGGTTGTATATACAAAGATAAAGCTAAGATTGTTCATAACAATAACAAATCTACTTATAAAAATATATATCATTGTGAGTTTAATAATGAAGACTTTAGAAAGCATACAATAGGAATTGGCTTCAACATAATATTAAAAATGGGATACGTTGGAACCAGTTTAGGAAGAAATGAACAAGGAAATCCAAAACCCATACTACCCAATTTGTGGCTAAAATATGAAGGTTTTGGTTATTCAAGACAAATAACAAATAAACACCTGCCAACAGTTACCATAAAAAAAATGTCTTCTCAAATAAGAAATTGCAAATATTGTTGAAATTATGGGTATACATCCAAAAATATTGGCACATTCCTCAAAGCACATACCAACTTCAAATAAAATACACAAATATCCAGTTGAATTGTGGATGTATGGATATCATGGAATGGAATCATATTAAAGACAAGATTTGTGGACATTACAAAGGAAAACCTCGTATGTTGCTAATCCTGAGGTGATCCATAGATATGACCCAGTTATTATAACTTTATGTCAATTTAGCAAAGCCAATGCCAAAACAAGAGCCATAGCCTAAGCTAGAAACAATTTGAAAACTCTTACCTCCATATTTAGGGGGGTATTTATTCCATTATTTGCCCTCTCAAATAATGTAATAAGGAGGGAATGCTAGGATATACTTTCATATATCATATTTTGCATTTTTTTTTTGATTGGTAGAAAGGGTGTTGAAAGGTCCCTGAACCTTGTACAAGAGAAATTACATGAATTCCATATCGACCGAGGTGGTCCAAGAAGAAAGGAATAAAGAGCGGGCAAACCTCCACACTAGGGAAGGTGTCACGAAATCGCGACCAAATTGGTGATGTCGCGAAATCGCGACAAGTTGCGTCGTTGTTGCCAAGAGAAGAAAGGAAGTCACAAAATCATGACAAGAAGCACCATCGAAGCCGAAGAAGGGAAGAAGTCGCGATATCGTGACAAGTTGCAAAGTGTCACGATATCGCGACAAGTTGCTAGGTTGGAGCCGAACGAGAAGAAGAGTCACGAAATCGCGACAAGAAGGAAGACCGCGCCCGGGCAGAGAAGGAGTCGCGAAATCGTGACAAGAAGTAAGAACGCTGCCGAAGAAAAAGGGTGTCACAAAATCGTGACAAGAATGAAGACCGCAGCCGAATAGAAAATGTGTCGCGAAATCGCGACGAAAGTGGAAGCCTGCTGCCAAGGAGAAAATGTGTCGCGAAATCGCGACAAGATGGAAGACCGCTGCCGAAGAGAAAAAGTGTCGCGATATCGTGACAAGATGGAGGACCGCTGCCAAGAAGAAAAAGTGTCACGAAATCGCGACAATCTGGAGGACCGCAGCCGAAGAGAAAAAGTGTCACGATATCGCGACAATCTGGAAATCCGCAGTCGAGGATAAAAAGTGTCGCGATATCGCGACAAAAAGGAAGACCGTCGTTGGAGAGAAAAAATGTCGCGATATCGCGACAAAAAGGAAGACCGCCGTTGGAGAGAAAAAATGTCCCGATATCACGACAAAATGTCGGGATATCATATTTTGCATATTATCCTAGGATAAAATTTTAAATATTATATTTTGCATATTATCCTCCATTATGTTTAATTAACTTTTGGGAATTTTTTCTAGTTAGGTTTTCCTTTATCCCATTACTTTAACTATTTTCATGGAATTTTTTTCAACAATGTACTTGCAATCAATGTTGATCTATGATATATGAAGAATGTTTTTTATTTTTTACTATGTTCCCAACAAAGTATACTTTATGTGAAGAGGATCTAGAAATATTAGATAATTTACTTCTTCATTGTCCCTTTGCTTACTCCATGTGAGGCCACTTTATCAAATATATGAGAATATATTAGATATCTCCATCATCATTGAAAGAGTTAATTAAATATTAAATTAATTATTTCAAAGCTAGATCATTATGCATTCTATGGAGGATTGGTCTTTCTATCGTCTATTGGAATTTTTGGCTTGAAAGGAATAAAATAATTTTTACAAATAAATTTCAAAATAATTCCCAAGTTTGGAATTGTATTATTGTCTCTTTTGTAGAATGTTTATAAATGCAATGCTCATCATGGAAAATCTCAAGTACAAAAAATTAGGTGTTAATCTCTTGGTTATAGGATTTGAATATATATGGATGCATAATCTATGACAAGTGAGTTAACACAAAGGATTTGCTTTGAACTATGGTAAAATAAAAATGTCCAAAAATTGGGTTTATTAAAAATAATTTTGGTCGTGCCTTCAAAGGAAATATAAGAAAAGCTAGTGGAGGTTGTGTTTTTCAAAATAATGAAGGAAAATTTATCCTCGCTTATTCAAAATAATATGGAACTTCAACTAAAAGTTGCATGGAGGCTATGACACTTCTTACAAGGATCAAAATTGTAATAGAAATAATATGGGAATATATTTCAATTTAGGGGGATTCATAAATTATCATAGATGTTATTATAGGAATCTAATAAAAAATGCCATTACTACAATGTTCTTCAAATATTAGTAGAGGTAGTCTCTTGGAACTATCAGCATATATAAGAAATAATTTAACCAATCATTGTGTTGACCTTCATCTTAGCCAAATTTAAATTTTAAAATACAATTGATCAAGTGAGATTTTTTGTTTCAGCAAAAATTATGTCAAGGTGCTAATTGCAAAAATATAGTAGTTTGAGGAAGATAAAGAATATAGTTTTTAAAAAATAAAATGAAGAATATCTTTGATAAAAATTAAGCTACGTATGGTTCAGTTAACCTAACAACAAATATAATGTAATGTATTCTTATTTTGATGGGAGTGGCCCCCAATAAAAGCCATAACATTTTTTTTACAAGAAAAAAATCATAATTTCAAAAATGAAATAAAATTACACTTCTTAGGTGCCTTGGAACAAACAAAAACCCAGATAAAAGCATATTATTGGGAGTCAAAATATAATTACATTCAAGAAAATCAAAGAGGAAAAAACTCATCTTCAAAATAGCATGGGTATAATAAGGATAAATATCCTTATATATCAATACTTAATCATCCAAATAACCTCCATGTCCAAAACTTGGATAGAAATCAATGAAAAACTAGTAGAAAGAAAAGAAACAGTTAAAATCTATCATAAAACTCTAATCAAATGAAACAGGCCCATAGTAAAAACCTAGAGCTAGCATAGAAACTAGGGGTATGATATGTGGGTGAAAGAAGAAACTCCATCCTTGTTATCTTCCATTTGCAAAAAAAAAATTGGATCCTGTTGACCTTCGTTTGATAACCTATCTGAAAATCCATACATAACTTATTTAAAAATAAAACAAATTATAAATTAAAAATATTACATATTGTAGAATAACGTGATTAAACCATTAACCAAATGGCATGAGCTCAACTAGTTAAATTCCTCAACTTTTAAGGAGAGGACTTGGGTTCAAATATTTTCAAACAATACATTCATAATCGTTAGGTTGTTATAACACCACTATCTAGTCATGATGTAATACAAGTGGGACCCATTTCAATCCCATATAACTAATTTTTAAAAATAACTAACCATTAGGAAACATTTTTTGTAACTAAATTAAAAAAAATTATATTACACATTGCATAACAATAAAACTAAATCATTATTTATATGAGTTGGGAGCAAGGCTCATTTTTTTCTTGTTTTAGATCTTTGGGAAAGAGTAGGGAGAGTTTCAATAGGAAGCAAGTGCATCTAAGGAGCCCTCATCTTTTTTTGCTCTACATCTTTGAGAAAATTTAAAAAATAAAGGATTTATATTAAGAAAAACTAGGTAACATGGAACGAAAGTCATGTTTGAAATCCCTAATAGGAAATAGCGATGTCCCTAGCTAGAATTATTGATGCCCAGGCTAGAGATAAGAGGAAATATGACAAGTCCTATCCAAGGAGTTGATATTACACTAAAAGTGATCATCAAGCATAATATGATCAAGCATGAGATAATGGCTATCAAAAGCATAGAGTTAATATATAAGTTCCATGGATATTGGTTAGGGTTTTTGAAGATTCAAAATTGAATCAAGTGAAAATGGGGATTGAATTCAAGCTATTCCATGACTTCCTTTCCTAAAGGTTTTTTCCTCATCATTTTTTCAAGTTTAGAAATCAAGGATTAAATATGGGTGATCACTTGTGGTTTAGGGAGAGATATGCTCTATATTTAAGTCCATGGAGTGAGAATTTTAAATTAATACATAAATGAGAAGAAAGATTGTAGAGGTGTTAATTTTTGTGGAAGAAAGATTTTTATGAAAGAGGCTAGGGTTTTTTCTATTGAAAGAGGGATATTCGAGGGGTACAACATGGAGATTGATGTGGACAATGTCTCTCAAATATCTTCATCAAATGATAGAAATTTATCATTAGGTTTTGTAGATGATCATTTACCCAGGACGAAGACTACAATATTTTCATTTCATGCCAAAGAGACTAAGATAGTAGTTGACTCAGGATTCTTGGTTTCGTAAGTTGCATCGCATGCTAGTTATAGTAATATTCACACAGTTTTACCAAGTAAAAAAGAGAATGAGCTTGGACCACCAACTTCTAGTTTTGTCTTTCATCCCCATAGAGAGGGTAAGTCATAAGATGAGGAGCTCTTTGTTTCACCTTTTACCAAGTTGCTAGAAGACCCCTTATTTAAGTTTTGAAATAAATTGATTCAACAATCAGAATGGGAGGATGATCATCTAGAGGAGGGTGTCTCTAGCCCTGCTCATGAATTTTCCTCTAGATCTAAGCCAAAATTCTATGGTGACATGAAAAATAATATAATTCCAATAGAGGAAATGACAGAAGTGAGATTTTTAAAGGCAATGACCCACACTCCCATTCAGGCTCCTCCATTAGGTTGGGTGTCATATTACAGGGGGGGCTAGTTCAAGCTCCCCTTACATCCATGTGTTGCTCAACAACCTAACTTTCAATGGTACCAATTCTCGAGCATGCCCAATAGCTCAAGTGTAGGACCTTCATTCCAACATACGATAAAATAATGTTGACATTGCATCCTCATCCCATGGACCTAGAGGATCCGAACAAGGAGGTGGTGACCAACATGTACCAAAGGAGGGAACCCTCAAAACTAGACATGTAGGAGGAAATAAAAGCTTTGAATAGGTAAATCAGCAAGCTAAAGAGTTAGGTACCTTTGAATTTGAGTTGCAAGATGATTTTACTGAAGAAATAAAAGAATTAGAAGAGTGAACAATTGTTTTCTTTTCCAGAAGAATCCCCCCTGATGAAGAGCTCAATCGATGGTTTGTCAAATTCTAAGAATACAAGGGTTGGATGATTGCCTCCCATCATCACCTTGGAAAATCCTTCATTTTTATCACTTTCACATCCAGAGACCCTTGCTTAAAAGCCCTAAAATTTGGCACCTAGATGATTTCTAGTCAACTGGTCTTTCTACAACATTGAGTATTCCAATTTGACCCTAAGAATGTGTCAAACATGAAATAACCCCTTTGGATTGAATTTATTTTTTTAAACTTGGTGTGCACAAAGTACTTACCTCAAATAGTTGTTAGTTCTGTAAGACCATTATTCCTCCTATCCAAGCCCTCGCACTTCATGCACTCCCACCCATGCATATTGGTTGAGACTGATGTCTCCAAGGACCTCTCGAGTAAGATATTATTGAAAGCCCTTGGTATCCAATTTTAATAGTGAATTAATTATATCAACTTATCAAACTCATGTTTCTACTATAGACAACAAGACCATGTGATTAAAAAACTATGAGATCTCCCAAAAAACAAAACTAGCCTACTAGTACTCCTTCTACTGCCACTACTCAGCACGCAAGAAAAATAGTAGAACATATTCAACCTTCACAATATTCTAGTTATCATGATGTGACCTCTTTCCCTGCTCGTTCAATTCGTTGGGCTTCTAACTTGGTAGTTATCCATAGATCCCTTCAATCCCCTCCGTCTTTTGAGTCTCCTGTGGAGCAAACTCCTTATGAAATAATTAAGGAGGGTTGGGTAACCCAAGATAACAAGAAACACAGGTGCATCTCATCATGGGATGCTTCCCCCCTCCTTCCATAGGTATCCCCACATACCAAAACCTAGGAGGAAAGGAGTAGATCCATAAGCCTACCAACTCTCACTCCAACAATAACTCCTTAGCCACACATTAGTCCAAGGGAACATGTACTCTACATGATTATATGCAAGCTATACCCACCCAGAATGTCTATGATGCTTTAGCTGATATTATGTTAAATTGATGTCTACAAGAATTATGTCTTAGAATGTGTGTGGCATCACGTTATGAGAGTGATATTTTGTTATTCATACAGTTATCAAGAGAGTTTGCCCACAAATTTTACTATTTTAAGAAGTCAAAATTTTAGGTTTTCGACTCAAAATTACTCTTAAGACCTTATGGGGAGTTGGGAGGGCCTTGTGTACCGATCATGATAAAGGGGGGGATATCCTATGCCTCTCTCAAGAGTTGTGGGACTCTATTTTATTATCAGGAGAAGAGTGAATGTATAGAGTAGTGTGGTGCACAGTAATATTTGGTGGTAGAAGATTGGGTATTACAATTGTTTATGCACCCAATGATGCAACCGTAAGGGTAGCCCTATGGGATTGGATGTGCTTCAATTTGCTTAAAGCAGATTAGATAATAGGAAGGGACTTCAATATGGTAGAATAAGAGGGAGATATATTGGGGGGTGGCACTCCACTCAAATAGTTGAAAGAGGCTAGATCATGGTCTAGGTTTAGAAGGACCTAGAATATTTATGATCCCAATTGGAACAGGAGTGCTAAAAATCATGGTGCTTAGTTTACTTGGAGAAATGCACAATGTGGGGATGCTCTTAGAATGGCAAGATTGGATCACTTCTATGTAGCAAAAAATATTGATATCCTCCAAAATAATTTATCTCATCCAATCTATTCAGTGGTAACTTTATATCATCTCCCCATTACCTTGAGTATTGGGTGTACCCCCATAATGAAACCCAAAAATAGATTACCTTTCAAGTTAAAAACTTCCCTCCTCAAGCATAAATATTGTGTTAATAGAATCAAGAAAGTGTGGAATCTTTCCAAGGCCCTCAGGAGGGAGAGGGTGGATTATATGGTGGTAGGAAGCCATCAAAATAAAAGTGGATTACCTATAAGGTTTTGGTAAAATCTTAGCCTCTCTTTGTAGTAAAAAAGAGAAATAATTGGAGCAAGAAGTTGATCAACTTAGCCATCACCTCAGCCAAAATATTAGCAGCATCCATTCTCAAAAGTAGTTGGGTGAAAAATAAGAAAAGTTAAGGCAACTCCAAGCTTATAAATATCATGGGGCACAGATAATGGCACATCTTCAGTGGATTTGTGAGGGCGATAAAAATTATAAAATCTTTATTAATTTTGATAAGAAAAATAATAGATCAGAGGGGATAGAGGTTATTAAAAATCCTAGATTTGGCCTACAAATTTTGATGGAGGACCTCCCATCCTTCATACAGGATAATTTTTTAGCCCTTTTCAAAAGTGAAGGGACCAACATAGAAGTTAAGTTTTTTAGAGAATGTTCCAAACTGTGCATATCTCCCAAAGTATTTGAAGAAGATAGAGCATTTTTGGACAAACCTCTTTCATAGGATGAACTTCATTCTACCCTCCTCTCTTTGGAAAATGAAAAAGCCCCAAGCATTGATGGGCTTTTGAGTAAATTTTTAAGACCATGTGGGAGACTATAGGAGCTAATTTTCTCCAAATGTGTGAGGAGGCTATTATTGTTAAAGGCCTTGGAGAGACCACTAATCAAGGATTGATCAGGATCATTTCCAAAAGACTTAAGCTAGATATGATTTTTGATCGATGTCCCATTACTCTACACAATTTCTCTTATAAAATTTTTGCTAAGGCTTTGGCTAGAAGACTCCTCCCAATGGCTACAAAAACTATTCACCTAGAGCAAACAGGATTCCTAAAAGATCATTACATTTTGGATAATCTCCTTACAACTTGGGAAGGGATGGAGTGGGATCGAGCATAGGGACTCAAGGAAGTTTACCTTAAGCTTGTTTTTGATAAATCTTATGATCGATTAGAGTGGCCCTTCATCTTAAGCATACTCCAATGGCTTATTTTTGGCAATAGATTCATTGATATGGTAGCTTCCTTCTTTCCAAGTGCTTCTACAAGAGTGGTTATTAATATGGAATTATCTAATAACATTCATGTGGAAAGATCTATTAGGCAAGATTACCTATTAGCTCCATATCTATTTGTAATTATAGTTGATGTTCTTGGTTATCTATTGGAATATGTAATTAAAGAGGGGAGGATAAGAGATATCCCCCTTTCGGATGGCTCCTAGATTATAAACTCTCACGTCATAGATGATTCTATGCTTTTTCCTTTTTTAGATCAGCAAAATATTGTGAACATCCTTGAGACAGTTAACACCTTCTATAGGGCCTTTGGTGAAAGAATCCAAGGAATTGATTACAAGCTAGATTGGATACCCACAACATGGAAGTGGGTGCAAAGAGGAGAAATATCTAAGTATTTGGGCTTTTCTTTTGGTGTTGACCTTTCACCAAAATCTATTTGGGATTGGTGTATGAAAAAATTTACCAAAATATTGGACTACTGAAAATCTCTAGAAATATCTCAAGAAGCTAAAATCTAGATTAATGGAATAATTTTAGCCCCTTTCCATGTTTACTTCTCTTGTCTTTTGACTCCTAGCAGGGTTGGGTATGACAAGATGAACAATATGCTTCAGGAGTTCTTTTGGCTAAAAAACCTAGCCAAACGAGGCCTCTCAATGGTCTCTTGGAGCAATTGTTGTAGACCAATTTCATACGGTGGGCTAGGAATCCATGACCTTCAAGCATAGGGCTATGCACTTACGGATAAATGGATGCAAAGGGTGATCATAGGGAATGATCAATGGAAGGTATTGGTGAGGAAGTATTTGAAAAACCCTCGAGTGGATGGTAAAATTTAGGCAAATATGTCATACACTGATGTTATTTTACAAGCCCCTTATTTCTCTATAGAAGGTTGTAATAATATCAAAGGGATTTGGAAAGCATGGCAGCAAGTGCACCAATTTCTTTCATGATAGCCACCTCTAGAGCAAGGCCTTGTATATTTCCTCCAACACAAATTATGGTGGTCACCCCTCCTTATCCTTGATGCACAACCTCTTGGTATGAATCCCTAGTTTCTTGCCAGGCATCTTTTTAAAATGGGGAATGATTCTGGTGGGTGAAATTTGGGAGTTCTCTAAGTCCTCATGGAAAAATTAGAAGAAAATCTAGTCAAAATTTTACCTCTACCCTACTGATAAAGCAGTGATTATGTAGATCCTTTCTATTGCCTCCCAGGCACCCTAAACTCTATCTTCTCCACTAGAAGCTAGTCCTTGTTGGACTCATTGTAAATGGTTTGGCAATCATGACTTTGAGTAGCCAGCCCTTAAGTTTTGGTACCAAGCCCTGCATCCTATGAATTGAAAGCAATTTACATATATGCTCAATAAAAAATGAAACATAGAGCTAAGTTGGGCAACTTGGGTGAGAACCTTCAAGTTGATCAACTTTATTCAAATTCAATGAAAGTTCTATATTCTTCTTTGGAATGTAATCCTTCAAAACCTACCTACTTAGAGTAGACTAACATGAATGGGAAAATGGTAAGGTGATTGCCCTTTTTGTGGTTTGGAAGAGACAATACAACATCTATTTTGGAATTGTGTGTTAGAGTATATTACATCATTTGGGTCATGTAAATGTACCACCTTTGATACATAGTTAGATTAGGAGATTACTTTAGGGGGAAGTTAGCTAGTTACTTCAAGCAATGTAATAAATGTACAAGTGTCAATGTGCAAGGTGTCCCCTTGTACAACTAGGTAGAGTATTGGCCAAGGAACCTATCTTCCTATATAAAAATAGCCTCATAGTAAGTGATTGAATATCATTGTAGGTAGTAGTAGTGTAGAAGGTAAACTCCATTGTTTATGGAGTACAATGTAGTCCTTTAGCATATATTCATGGAGTTTTCATTTCCTTCATAGCTACATTGTATTATTTTCATAATTTCTATTTATAGTATACTTCAATCATATTGTAGAATTACTTTCCTTCATATTTTTTGCATCTAGAGATTGCCATCTCCCATAGCATACTTCATCAAAAGCTAACAATGGTATCAGAGCCACGGTGGATCTAGATAGGAATAGGAAGATTCACAAGTACTGAAGTAAATCTTAGTTCCAAAAATATTGAGATCACATCTGGCTAGAATCTTTCCATAGAGATGCAAAAAAACTCATGAATATTAGGACTCAGCATTCATTCCACTAAATTGATGAATCAACTAGTGAAAACTATTTACAAATCTAGATTTTTTCATGTTAACTCTTATCTAAAGTTTTTTGTTGTAGAAAATTAACTCTCAAAAGTTGGGACACTTCCTACAATAGATAGAGAAGTATTTTACCTTCATTGCCTAAAATTCTATGTGCTTTCCTTATGTAGATATTAGTTCTTTGTTACAAACAAAAGGATATTGCAAAAAAACTCTAGGAGATGAGTCTTTGTGAATTTTGGAGATTTGAGATCTCCATTACGAGATTGAAAACTTCACATTGCATAATAAAATTCCATAGAAGCCTTGATCCAAAATAAAAGGCCACATAAGCCTTGATCCAAAATAAAAATCCATAGAAGCCTGGATCCAGAAGAAAATGCCATAAAATCCTTGATCTAGAAGAAAATTCCAAAGAAGCCATAATCTTGAAGAAGACTCCAAATAAGAGTACTTGATCCATAAGAAGACTCCAGAAAAGATTTCATGAGAAATAGAAGATAGGAGATCGGTGATCTCCATTGAATATTGTGAATTACTATTATCTAGAGTCTTTCCACAAGACTGTGAAGACCAGGACTCAACACATAACTCATACCACTAGTTTCAATAATAACTAGTGAAGTTGAAAAGATCTAAAAAAACCCATTCGAAATAGTACATAGAATATTTTTTCCATAAGAAGTTGAAGATATCCATAGAAGATATCATTGGAAAACTTTTAATCTTGGAAGAGATAAAGAGGGACTAGCAAAGTCCTATTCCTTATCAAAGAAGCAACAAAATTTAGAGATCCGAGAAAAATATCTCAACCCTTCCACAAGAAGAAGATTGAAGAAAAGGTCTCATTCAAAATACCAGAGAAGCTACAATATTAAAGACCTTGGAGAGGTCTCCGAGAAAAATAAGGAAAATGCATGGAGAACCTTGTTGCAGAACTTATAGAAGCATCATCAAAGGAGTTCCTAGAAGAACTCATTGGATAAATCCACTACCAAGGAGAAGCTCTTGATAGTGAAGAACTTGGGAAAATTATTTCCATCCAAAAACAAGCCCAAGAGAGAAGGAAGAATCCAGTGAATACCTCAAGACTTTCAAAATATTGAGAAGTTCCTATTTGAAGTCAAAATTCAACAAGAAGATTGAAGGAGGATTCAGATAGAAGAAGTCTACCAAATCCAAGATATTTGGAGATTACATCTCATAGCAAGAAGGCACATTACAGAGATAAGATTTTTTTGAATCTACAGTAGAAAATAGAACACTTGAAGGATAAAACCATCAAATCCTCGGCTCAAGATAGAAGTTTTAAGACCATGTTTGGTGAAGCAAGAAGTTGTTTTGTACAACCAACATGAAGCTATGGAATTCATCACAAGGTAGCAACTTGGTGAATCTAAACACCAAGATCTACATCATCTATAGAAGCCATTAAAGCTAAGAAACTTTAGGTGAAATTAGTTGAACTTTAAATTAGGGTTCATTATCAAGTCTCATTAAGCACCATATTTGGATTAGAGTTGCAAAAAGAAGGGCTCATATTACAGTCTTCAAGAAGGTGTCAAAGATAGTTCTTTTAAGAAATTTATTTGCACAATAAAAATAGGAGTTGGATGTATTTCAAAAGAAATAAATATATCATCTACCTATTATCTATCTAGAAAGCAAGAAGACTACATCCTACAAACTAATTGTAGTGAAGAATTGCAAATTATTTAAGGGTTCTTTATAATTACTCTTAAAAGTTGTAGAGATTATTAAGTGCATTTGAAACTACTTTGAGAGTTTATTTACAAGAGAAATAAGGTGAGAATTAAAGTGCATTAAATTAGAAGTATTATTGATTCATTGCACTATACTAGTTGTTCATTAAACTAGTTACTCTCAAAGGACTATTTTGTGTTTTTTGATTGTTAAGATCAAGGGCACAAAAACCAACATACTATCAAAGTGTCTAGAGACACTATTTGGTGCAAAAAATCTACAGTATATCATGGCAAAAAGAAGCTACTAATACAAATCAAAGAGTGGAAAATAAATCTACCATTAAAATCCTTGAAGGAAGCTACAAATCGAGATTTGGTGAGTCTCAGATTCAAGTTGCAGTTAGGATATTATTAAAAGTGTAAGTGCATAAATTTCTACTTCCAAAAAGGCATATTAGCTTGAATCTATTCTTATTATAATTTCCAAGTAAAAATATTATATATTAGTGTTGTCTAATAAGAAAGGCAACAATACATTGCTCTAAAAATAATAAGAGCAAGTAGAGGCCATATTCAATAAAGCATCAAGTTCTCAAGCTATATAGCAAGGAGCCTTCATAACAGAGAAGGAAATAGCATCTAAAAGAGACAAAGAATACACTAAACTTTGGTGCAAAATAAGACCTTTTACTCATAATACATTGGATCACCATATACCTCTAAAAGAGGTCAGAGTATTGAGTGTCTCTAGACATCAAAATAGTAGGTGTTCTACGTTGCTTGCACATCAATAGAGGTAGAAGAGAAGCCGATTGAGGTTTTGCAAGCATGGTCATCATCTCAGCAGGTATAAGGGTAGAGTTTGAGCAAAAGAAAAGAGTCACCAAAGAGCTCATGTTGCTCAAGATTCAAGGCATCTAGAGAAAGCATTCACCTATAGCATTAAGGCCAATATAAGAAGGTCATTATCGATCAGTATCTATGATAAAAGGAGATAGCATTAAGGATGTTTATCACCTGCATTTCTACAACATAGCTATCAATGTGGATAGGACAACACTATTAATCAAGGAATAAGGAGCAATTACAACATATTGAAGGTATAGAAGAACAAAGCTAAAAGGTGTTATACCCAAGATGTAGTTTGGATAAGATGTCTACCAAAAGAAGCACTCAAAACAGCCCTTTGTTTTCCATAAGATCACCATTAGAGTGCCATAATATCATTCCTCATCACCATAGCTAGAGCCACCCATATAGCAAATACGTTGGCTTGGAAAGAAATCATTATCAAGAGCACTTACTAGCAAGTAATGTATGAGCTATAAAATATTGGAGGGAAAGTGCGCATGCAGAAAATCTAAGTGACACTTGGTTGAAACACACCAAGTGCCACTTCATTCCTCAATGCTCAAAGAATAATTGAATGCCTTCCTTAAATTAGTTATGAAATCATTAGGAGGTTACATATCTTTGCTATCATTACATAATGGAATGAGCATTGGAAGAATCTCAACATCCATCCTTATTGTAACTCCTAACTGCCACTTGTTCAAAATTCAAAGAGGAATTTGTGCTATTTGCAGCACTCAACTTGGAGGAGGAAATGATGCAATGAAAGCACAATCAAAGCATTGAAAGGTGTGGAAGCACATTCATAGCCAAGAACTAAATCAATTTTGTGCATAATTCAAATAAGTGTAAGTCTGCATTAAAGAGTTGTCATAAACCAACAACTCCAATGCTTTTCTATTGGAGAATATTTGCATTGTCCAAGTGTCATTCAAGGAGGAAACCAACTCCAGTGCCGTCTAGAGAAAATATTAAATTCTCATCCACACCATCCGCCAGTGGATACATTGAGCCACAAGGATTACTAAGGTAAATTTCATATTAATGACATTAGAGTTATAAGGAAATAATTCATTTACTATTACAAAGCATTCATCAAGCATCAGTAATATATTAAGCAAGCTCATTTCAATAATATTTACATATTTACAAATAATAAAGTAGAAGATATAAGGGTTTTTACTTGGGAAATTTATAGGATGTGTATCATCCTTTTCAGAGGAAGTATTGTACACAGGGCCTCTACTTAACAAAAAAATTTGGAGATATTTTCAGAGGCATTAGTGGGATTTCCATGATTTGTGAGTATGGGTGGTTTTAGCCCAAGGTATTGTACCCCCAGGATTCTAATACCACATTGTGATTTATGGTTGTAAGATTTTCCTTTATATTGATTGTAATGTTGCATTTTGGGAGAAGGGTGAACAATAATAGAAAAGGAAGAGTGGCTCTTGTTTGCTGGAAATAACCCATATTGTGTGAACTAGGATAAATCTCTTGTGTTCTATGTGCATGTATATTTGTGAGTTGTTATTTTCTTTAGAATTATTTAAATCTACATTATTATTCTAGAATAATTTTGGGTATACCTCTATAATATGGTATCAAATCCAGGTTGTTATCCATAGAGGGATGCCTTTATTGCTAGGGTTTAAGTTCATTTGAAGAGGATATAGGGTTTCTAGGAGTTATAGAAAACCTATTTCGGAGTGGGAGTTTTACGCAGAAGGAGCTTGAAGTAAAATGATGTTAAATCAATTAATTGAGAAATTTGATGGAAAAAATTTTGAGCTATGGAAGTTAGAGATGGAGGATCTGCTCGTGGACAGAGATCAATGGTATATTATCTCTGAAGAAAAAATTGCTAGTATATCCAATGAAGATTGGGAAAAGTTGAATTGGAAAGCAAGGAGTCTAATTCAACTGTGCCTTGTAGATTTAGTCTTAATCAATGTTTTTGAAGAAGCTACTGCAAATACTCTTTGGTGGAAGTTGGGGGCTCTATATCAATTTAAGTCCCTTGTGAACAAATTATTCCTCCGGAAGAAATTGTATAATCTTAGGATGAATGAAGGGGATTTAGTAGCAGATCATCTTAATGCATTTAATATGATGGTAAGTCAACTTACATCTATTGAAATTAAGTTGAGTGAGGAGGATAAATGTATTACTTTGCTATGCTCTCTACCAGATTCGTGGGATAACCTGGTTGTAGCAATTAGTAGTACAACTTCATGCACTATGAAGTTTGAAGATGTGGTGGCATCTCTATTATCAGAGGATATGAGGAGAAAAGCATTGGAGGGCACATCAAAGGATGCCCTAATAATGAGATGGCGTACCAAGAAAAAAATAAAATGAGATCTAGTGATAGATCTAAGTCTTGAGGAAGGTTTGAGAGAAAATGTTAGAAATGTGGTAAGCTTGGACACATGAAGAAGGATTGTAGATCAAAGAATGTTGATTCTATAAAGAGATCTAATGAATCCACTTCCACAAAGATAATTAAATCCACTAATGAATGAGGGTATGTATATTTGGAATTTTTCTCCACACGTTCAGATAGTAATGATTGGTTAATCAATACTAGTGCCTCTTTTCATATGACACCTCATATGAAAAGAAGGGGTGGTTCAATGAATATGAAAGATATTATGGAGGGGAGGTACTTTTGGGAGATGATTCACCACTTAGAATCATTGGTCGTGCAAGAAAGAAAATATTGTTGCAGTATGGTAGGGTTAAAACCCTCCCAGGTGAACCCAGGTGTTGTAGGTGAGTTGGAACTCAGGTTTTGTAGGTGAGTTGGATAGGAGAGGGCAATCCTCCAAGGGAGGTCCCAGGTTCGAATCTCCACCCTACCAAAAAGCTGAATTGGGTACCCAAAATCCAATTGATAATGTTGGTGTGGGTAGGGTCGGGTGCGACCCCCGGGTGACTTTGACGATGTAGAACCCCATGTTCATGGTCTCTTAGACCAATGTAGCCCCACAAGGGGTTTTTTGCTTAAAAAAAAACCCTCCCAAGTGTGATGCATATTTCTGGCCTTGCTAGAATAAAATCTATGTAAGCAAAATGGTTGATGCAGTAGTGAAAATTAGTTTTAATAAGGATTCATGCAAAATGGTTCGTGGATCTATGGTGTTAGCAAGAGGAGTTTGGATTGGAACTTTGTATAAGCTATTGGGAAGCACTATGACAAATGAGTGCAATAGCTCAACTATTCCTGAGGTTGAATTAGATAAAATTTCAATGCTCTAGCATAAAAGAATGTGACATATTGGAGAAAAGGGATTGTGTACCCTGTACACAAAAGGTATGGTTCAAGGTATCCCTAATTGCTCAATGTTTTTTTTATTTTTGTGAATATTGTATTTATGGCAGGCAAAACTGTGTGAGTTTTCCATCTGGTGCTGCAAGATCAAAAGGGGTATTATATCTAATTCATAGTGATATCTTTGGTCATGTTCCTATTCCATATCTTGGACAATCACAATACTATGTTTCTTTCATTGATGATTTTTCAAGATATGCATGGATTTATTTTCTTAAAAGTAAAGCTGAAGTGTTTGATAAGTTTAGAGAAATTTAAAGCACTTGTTGAAAATCAAACTGAGAAAATATTAAGGTGTTGAGGTCTGATAATGGAGGAGATTATTGTTCAAATAAATTTGAGGATTTTTGTAAGCAATGTGGTATTGCAAGACACAAGACTACTCCATATGCACCTCAAAAAAATGGTGTTGCTGAGAGATTGAATAGATCACTGATGAAAAAGTCTAAAAGTATGCTCAGTGGTGCTGGTTTGGCATAGGAATTCTAGGCAGAGGAGTGAATACAGTATGTTACTTGCGAAATTGATCTCTTACATCAGCACTACCGGATCAAACCCCATTTGAAGCATGGTTTGGTAAAAAACCCTCTCTTTCACATCTTAGAGTTTGTGGTTGTGATGCATACATGCATGTTCTAAAGGAGAAAAGAAGTAATCTTGATAATAAGGTTGTTAAATGTATCTTTATTCATTATAAATATGGTGTTAAAGGATATAAACTTTGGAATACAGAAACTAAAAGTATAGTTTACAGTAGAGATGTGGTGTTTAGAGAAATGAAAAGTGATCATAGGAAGGAAGTAACAAAAGAAGAACCTGAAAAGGTGCAATTTGATCTCATAGAAGAAGAATCCTACTCAATGTAAGAGGATGAACTAGAGGTTCATACACCTATTGTAAGGAGATCAACATGAGATAGAAGGCAACCTAAAAGATATAGTCCATCTGCTTTTCCTTCTTCCTTTGTTTTATCTGTTAT
Organism: Wollemia nobilis; assembly: GCA_028583015.1. Taxonomy (NCBI): domain Eukaryota; kingdom Viridiplantae; phylum Streptophyta; class Pinopsida; order Araucariales; family Araucariaceae; genus Wollemia; species Wollemia nobilis. Next base: position 3,066,283 of record JAQPPZ010000689.1, on the reverse strand, counting down.
TGATGAAGATCCTAGAACAGTTAGAGGATATGTTAATTCTGAAGAGGTAAACCTTTGGGAAGAATCCATGAATGAGGAAATGATGGCCCTAAAAAATAACAAGACATGGTATCTAGTAAAATTACCTAGTGGAAGAAAAGTAATAGGTTGCAAATGGATCTTCAAGAAGAAGCAAAATGTTGAAGGTAAAGTGGAGAAATATAAAGCTCTCCTGGTTGCTAAAGGTTATTCTCATGTAGAGGGAATTGATTATGGTGAATTATTTTCTCCTATTGCAAAGCTAACCTCAATAAGATTTATTTTATTTGTGGCTACTACATTTGATCTTGACATAGAGAAAATGGATGTAAAATTTGCATTCCTTCATGGATATTTGGAGGAAGAAATCTATATGAGACAGCCTGAAGGATTCATTGTTGAGAAAGGAGGATTTTATATGTAAGTTAAAGAAATCTCTGTAAGGACTAAAATATTCACTAAGAATGTGGTATCAAAAATTTGATACTTATGTTTTAGGAATTGATTTTGTTCGTAGCAATGTTGATCATTGTGTATACTCAAAGCAAATTGGTAATGAACTTGTCATTATAATTTTGTATGTTGATGATATGTTACTAATTGGAAACAGTAAGGAAATAATCATGGAAGTGAAGTCTCAGTTAGCATCACATTTTGACATGAATTATCTTGGCCTTGTAAATTTTATTCTAGGTATGCAAATAAATAGAGATCGTTCAAATAGAAAGTTGTGGCTGAATCAGAAAAAGTATGTTGAGACAATATTGAAGAGATTCAATATGCAGGATTGCAAACCAGTGAAGGTACCTATTCCTTTGGGTGTAAATTTATCTACTAAATAATATCCAAAAATAGAATAGGTAGAAGAAATGTCCCATGTTCCTTATTCAAATGATGTAGGGAGTTTAATGTATGCTATAGTGTGCACTAGACCATATGTTGCCCATGTAGTGGGAGTTTTGAGTAGATATATGTCTAAACCTAGTAAAGAACATTGGACTACTATAAAAAAAGTTTTTAGATATTTGCATGGTACATCTGATTTTTCAATCTGTTATGAAGGTATAGGTAAAGAAAACAAATCCTTGGATATAGAAGGTTTTGTTGATGCAGACTGGGATGGAGATCTTGACAATAGAATATCTACAAGTGCATATGTATTCAACTTTTTTGGAGGGGCTATTAGTTGGATAAGCAAAAGGTAAAATTTTGTTTCTCTTTCAACCATTGAAGTTGAGTACATGGTAGCCACTAATGCAAGTAAGGAAGCAGTATGGCTACAAAAACTGTGTTGATATTGGGTTCTTTCAAGGAGTTGTGAAGATAAATTGTGATAGCCAAAGTTCTATATTTCTAGCAAAGAAACCTGCTTACCATTCAAGAACGAAGCACATTGATACAAAGTACCACTTTAGTAGGGACATGATTGAACAGAAGAAAGTATTGCTGGAAAAAGTAGATACCAAGGAAAATGTTGTAGATGCTTTAACCAAGGCAGTTAGCACAAAAAAATTCATGTTTTCTACAATTGAAATGGGTCTAGCAAGACCAAGTGTTGAAACTAACATTGATTATAGCCTTTCTAAAAAGTATTCAACAAGTGGAAGAATGTTGGATGTGTCTCATCCTTTGCAGAGGAAGTATTGTACATAGGGCCCTTGCTTCGGTGGTCTCGCAAAATTTTTGGAGGCATTGGTGGGATTCCCGTGATTTGTGAGTATGGGTGGTTTTAGCCCATGGTATTGTGCCCACAAGATTCTAATACCATATTGTGGTTTAGGGTTGTAAGAGTTTCCTTTATATTGATTGTAATATCCCATTTTGGGAGGAGGGTGAACAATAATAGAAAAGGAGTGGCTCTTGTTTTTTGGAAGTAACCCATATTGGGTGAACCAGGATAAATCTCTTGTGTTCTATATGCATGTATATTTATGAGTTGTTATTTTCTTCTGAATTATTTAATTTTGGATTATTATTTTGGAATAAGTATGGGTATATTTTTGAAGATATTCTCGAAGATATTTTCGAATGCATTGGTGGGATTCCTGTGATTTGTGAGTATGGGTAGTTTTATCCCATGGTATTATGCCCATAGGATTCTAATACCACATTGTGGTTTAGGGTTGTAATATTTTCCTTTATATTGATTGTAATGTCCCATTTCGGAAGGAGGATGAACAATAATAGAAAAGGAGGTGTGGCTCTTGTTTGCTAGAAGTAACCCATATTGGGTGAACCAGGATAAATCTCTTGTGTTCTATGTGCATGTATATTTGTGAGTTGTTATTTTCTTTTGAACTACTTAATTTTGCATTATTATTCTGGAAGAATTATGGGTATAACTCTTTAATAAAATTAAAACCCTATTATTGCATATATTATTGTTTTATAATATTCCAAATTAGGGAGATATGAGAAATACCACATCAATATAAATTATTGGAATATAGAAACATTAAACTATTAAATATCAAGAAATATATAAAGAGGTTCATTAAATATTATCAGGGTTGGAGTCAATAGACATACACATTAAAGAGGTAAAATAAATCCAAATTTGAGAATTTCTTCAAATTTGAAAGTGCTTAGTTCAATAGGAGAAATAAGGTGTAATAAAAGTTGATTTTTTGTATTTACAAAACTTTACAAAATCAACCTAATATTGAACTACTATTCCAAAAAATACTTTATCAATCATATTGCATGCTCTAACCACTAGGGAGACATAAGGAAGCCTACATAGCCTAATTCTAAGTAATGTTTTATCAAATCAAGTTCATATACTCTAAACGAAGGAGTTATAAGGTAGACTACTTGGAATATTATATCTCATAAGATACAGGCACTGACAAAAGCACTTTATACTCTAATATAAGGAGCTATAAATATGACTACTAGCACATTAAGCAATACACTTAGAAGTGGAATGATAAAAATACCAATATGGATTAAAATCATGATTGATAATACAATGGATAACAATAAGAAAAAAGGAAAGGAAGAATCAATAATATGTGAAATAAGTTCTAAAACAAATAGCTACAAAAAAATAGATTCTTCTAATGAAACTGATGATAACTATGAAAACATAAAATATCACATTCAAAAGGGAGAAGAAAAGATAAATCAAGAAGACATGATACAAAGAAAAAAATATGGAATAGCTTCAATTGTGCACATATGGTTTAAGGATCTAATCAAGAATATAGATAAACATGATATTCCTAAGATAGACTACAAAGCAGTCAGAATATCTTTACTGTGCACCTATTGCAATCAATACAGTCATGAGAAGATCAATTGTTGGAATTTCCATCCATGCAAATATGTTTAAGGGAAAAATCACTTATCTTTCTTCTGCTACTATAAATATAAGTACTATAAATTCCATGAAGATATACTGACACACATATTAGATTGTTACTTTCAAAATCTTATTCCATAAGCATCTACTAACAATGAGCTCAATCTTGATACTCATGAAGGTCAAAAAAATAGGTCATACAGAGATTCAAAGGAGATAAAATGGCTCAATTTTGATCCACTTGAGATATGCAAAATTATGAGATCACTATTTCATCAAAGACATTAACATCAAAGAATAGAGAACTGGAAAATACAAGAAGCTATAACATGAATACTGAAGTAGTTGAAGAAGAACCTGATCAAGACCATTCTCAAGAATAAGATCCATATTGAAGACTAAAATCTTCAAATACCCAAATAATGTAATACAAGGGGGTGTTAGAGTATATTACATCATTTGGGTCATATAAATGTACCACCTTTGGTACATAGTTAGAGTAGGAGATTACTTTAGGGGGAAGTTAGCTAGTTACTTCAAGCAATATAATAAATACACAAGTGTCAATGTGCAAGTTGTAAATGTGCAAGGTGTCCCCTTGTACAGCTAGGTAGAGTGTTGGCCAAGGAACCTATCTTCCTATATAAAAAGGGCCTCATAGTAAGTGATTGTATATCACCGTAGGTAGTAGTAGTGTAGAAGGTAAACTCCATTTTTGATGGAGTACCATGTAGTTCTATAGCATATATTCATAGAATGTTCATTTCCTCCATATCTACATTGTATTATTTCCATCATTTCTATTTATAGTATACTTCAATCATATTGCAGAATTACTTTCCTTCATATTTTTTGCATCTAGAAATTGCCATCTCCCATAGCATACTTCATCAAAAGCTAACATTGTGCTCATGCCCACTATATTTTGTGTGAAACACAATAGTTGCTTTATCCCTTACCACTATATATGACAAAGGATCAAACCTTATTGGGGATCAATATGATGCCTAATCAAAAATTTCTTCTCTCTATTACCAGGGTAGCTGTCATATTACATATTTGGAAGACTTGGTGCAAATCCATTTTTAACATTGATCAAGAAGATATCTCTAATATCTCAGTAGCTAACATCTTTATTATTGTAAAATGCTAGTTTTAAGCTGAGTTAGTAGGTTGCACCCATAAGGAGAAAGCACTACAAGAAGAAATCATAGCTCTAAAAAGGCATATTTGTGAGACCTCAACTCATAGCTTAGATGGAATATACAGATTAAATAATATGGTAGGTGAATTAACCAAGCAACGTAGCTTGATGATGCATAATCAGACACACTTGATGAAGCATTTGGGTCACATGGAATTAGAAGATAACAACACTCATTCTAATCCTCACATTAGGCTCCCATTGTAGCATGAGGTGGATCAGGGTCACTTAGACTTTTCTATTTAGCAGATGTTTTCATGGTTTCTTCCTTGAAGTGTTTTTTTGGCAGAGTGCAGTAGTCTCTTCTCAGTAGATAGCATGGAGACCGCTCATTAGAGGGTGCAATCCAGTAGTCGCTAGTCATTCACTTTTATATCAACATATCTTTTTATATTCCTAGTGGTTGCATGATTTTTTATCCCCATGACAACCACTAGGGATATCTCAATTTTTGATATGGGTCACCAGGAGATCACTTGTGTGGTTGTTCACTTCCAATGCTTGTAGTCGGGTGTCCTAAGTATCACAATATTTCTCAATTCTCCTCTATGTTGTTCCTTCATGGCCTCATGTTGTAATACAGTAGTAAGGGCCTAAGTGTGGTCTCTGTTGTGCCTATTTCTTGTTGAGGGTTCCCAACATGGCCCTATGAATGCACCTGTGTTTGCTTTGTCCTCATTAGAGGAAATTTTATATAGCTCCAATTGTTGTTGGGTGTTCAGGCTTGTATGTAGGCACCCAAACCATGGTTAGCCTTTATATTGTATTTATTCCCTTAATATTTTGGATAATATGACTTTGGTAGCAATTTCAATTAAGAAAAATCAATACATAAACTATTAAAAAGCTATCAAAGTGGATTAGGTGTTTTGGACTTCCATATCAACTTATAAATAAGGATGTGTTGAAGAATAGTGGCTACCTTAAGGGAGTTCATCTAGGAGAGATCAACTACTAAGGAATGACATCATGCTATATATAAATGGATATGTATTATTATCGATGATTCAAAATATTTACCACAATCCATTAAGATTATATCTAAATCAAGAGAAAGGGATCAACAATTATACTATGAAAGAATTGCATTTTGATGTGGAAAATGTTATGAGATTGGACATATGGCAAGAGATTGCCAAGTGAAAATAATAGAGAAAAAGATTAAAAAAATGGTTATGATATGAACTTCAATATGACACAAGGAGATCATACAATATTAGAAACTGGATTACATCAAGGATATTCCACTTTCAAAAAAGAGGTTAAAAAATTTTATCTATAGTTGTGAAAGGACATCATAGTTCACATGGATCTATTGTTAGAAGAAATAAATAAGGATACAAGGGACGAGTAAGTATAGTATGCAAGTTCAAATTCAAGAGGAACTAATTGTGCAAAGAAAAATGTAGAGGAAAATTTGAAAATAGAGAAGGTGAAAGAGTTCAAGTTTATTCTAGGTAAATCACCTTCATTTTCCTCTAGTATAAAATCCTCTTCTTGTAAAAAATATAAAAGTAATGTAAATAATTCCATATCATCAACTAAGGTTCAAATCTAGGTCTAAGGGCCAGGCTAGTTGATCAAAGCACTCCCATGGGAGTGTGGAAGCCTTTGTTTGAATCCTTGGGCCTCGTAGTACTGGAGTGCATATCGTGCCAATGTCATCAACTACATTAACAAATTTACCCAATGCAACTAGAGGTTATAGTGGCAGTAAGGAGCAGGATTCAAGCCCACAATGAGGTGATGGTAAAATATTATGAGTTACCAATTCCTCTAGTATACTAAAAAAAAAACAAAGGTTTCAATCCCATGGGTGAACCTTAACATTTTTACCCAAGGGGTTATTGGGCAATTGGTGATGAACAAAGAGAATCATACAATGGAACAAGGTTCCAATCCTATTAATGAACCTTAAATTTTAATAAAATGGCAATAACTATACCAATATGGTCATCAAATTTCAAGGAGGAGGTCTAGGTTAAAATCTTGCTATGTCATACACACATAATCACCAAATTACCATAATACAATTATATGGTTATGATATAATATGGGTGGGGCTTGTTTCAATCCCACATAACCAATTAAGAAAAAATTGAATGTAGTGTAGAGGTTATCCCTTGCACTTTAGGGTGTCAAAAGCAACATAATAAATAAATGAGAATTAAGGATATTATAGTAATTTAAGGTTTTTAGAGCAGCATAAGGAAGTAATAAATATAGAGGAATGTCCTTCAACTTTAAGTTTTATAGGGCAATATAAAGAAGACAGTATTTTTGAGCTTACTCCTTACACCCCATATCCTTTAGAGCAAGACAAAGCTAGAGATGATGAGTCTCACTATGAACAGTATAAAAAAATTGAAGATATTGATGAAGATGAAAGTGTTGGAGGAAATGAAAAAGAAGCAGACCTTAGAAACAAAACAAAGAGAAAATGAAACTTAAAGGGATCTTGATATGGGAAAACATAAGCAAATGTCACAAATTTTAATAAGTGGAGCTAAGCCCACAAATAAAAACAAAAATTGATGATAAAATTATATCTTGGAATATAAGGGGAATGAATAAGACCCCCAAAAAAGAGGTATTAGAGAATTGAAAAGTTTTTATAGGTAATATATTTATAGAAAATAAAACCAAGTAGTAGACATTTTATGCATTTGTAATGTTGAGCTTTGTCTCTATAAGATTTAAACTTTAGAAGGCAACTAGTCGAGTGAGATTTTATATATTGATGCAAATGATATCAAGGTGTTGATTGTAAAAACTTAGTAATTTGAGAAAGAAGGAAAATATTTTTGATGGATAGGTAAATGAAAAATATCTATGATTAAATGCAAGTTGTATATGAGTTAATTAACTTGACCACAATGTAATGAAAGCAATCTAATTTTTTGTTATTTTGATGAGAGTAACCCAAAAGCCACACATAACTTATTTGAAAAAAAAATTAAACATGGGTAAAAAAATTAAACTTGGGCAAAAAATTTGTAAATAAATAACGATAATTACACATTACACAACGACAAACTAAATCTTTATGTAGATTTTTTAAAAAAAATTACATTTTATGTATACACAAAACTAAATCTCTTAAAGAAACATTTCTTGTACATAAAATAGTTCTATTACATATTGCACAACAACAAAAATAAACCAATAATCCAATGGCATTAGCTCAACCAGTTGAATTCCTTGACTTTCAAGGATGAGACTCACTTAAATTACTTGACTTTCAAGGATGAGACTCACTTAAATTACTTGACTTTCAAGGAGGAGACTCAGGTTCAAATCTTACCAAATAATGTATGCATAATAGCCAAATTATTGTAATACCACTATATGGTTATATGGTCATGATACAATATGAGTGGGACCCATTTCAATCCCATATAACCAATTAAAAAAAAGGAAAAAAAACCATTAAGCTACTTTTATTTTTAAAATGTACTTGAATTTTGATTAGTTAATATTTTATCCTTTTTTAAAATAGTTTGTATGTGGCTTATATCGAGGGACACTCCCAACAAAATAAGAAGTTATTACATTTGTTGTTAGGTCAATCAAAATATATCGTGTATGTCCTTTTTACCAAAGATATTTTTATTTCCTTTTCTATCAAGTATATTCTTCATCTTCCTCAAACTCCTATGTTTCTATAAATAGTTGCTTAACTTCATTTTCATTAAGAGATAAAATATCATTGAGTGAGTTGCCTTCTAAAAATTTATATTTTACCAAGATGAAGATCAACACTATGTTTGGCTAAATTATCTACTATCAAATTTCTTTCTCTATAGATATGCTCACATTTTTAAGAGATTACCTTCAATACTACTTTATGAACAACAACACTAATGTCATTTTTTATCTAGTTCCCACATCCATTTTAGTTGATAACATAAATGATTATTGGTGAATCCTTATTAATTAAAATAAATCCCCATCCTTTTTCAACTGCAATTTTGATCTCTACAAGAAGTTCCCTAATATTTTTATTGTTGTTAGTTAAAGTTCCATATGATTCTAAGTGAGGATAATTTTTCCTTCATTATTTTGAAAAACACCACCTCCACCAATGTTTCCTAGATTTTCTTTGGAAGCACCATCAAAACTAATTTTAATAAACTCATATTTGGGATATTTTCAATTTACCATAGATCAAAGCTAATCCTTTGCGCTAACTCAATTGTTGTAGATGTCCCTTCTATGTATATTAAAATCCTATAACCAAGAGGCTAACACCTCTTTTTCTATTATTAATACTTCCCATGATGAGCACCATATCTCTAAATATTATGCAAAGAGGCAATAACATGGTTCTAAACTTGTGCATGATTTTGAGATTCTTTTTTAAATTCTATAATTCCTTTTAATCAAAAAATAGAAAGACTAATCCTCCACATAATACATAATATCTTAGTTGTGAACTAATTAATCCAACATTTATTCAACTCTTTCAAATTCAATGGAGTTGTCCTATATATTCTCAAAATTTTGAAAAAGTAGGCCCAAATGGTGTAAGCAAAGAGACGACGAAGAAGTAAATGATTTGATGTTTCTAGATCCTCTTCTCGTAATGCACACATAATTTAGGTTCATGATATCATATTCTTTGTACACTCAATATTATGAAAATCTTGCTTTGTACCACTAACCAAAGGAATGTTGAGGTACAAAGGATTAGGGTATTTCGTAAAAAAAATCTCATCTTTTAGAAGTCATATCTTTGCAAAGGGTTATCTGGTTCAGCTAATTATTGGACCAATTTGTGTGAAATTTGAACAGTTTTAAAATGGGTGGTATTATGAAGAAATATGAGCAATATTGAGGGAGATACAACCTTTTGAAGTCAACCATCAAGGGCAGTGATAATTTTTCAAGTTGCAAAAAATATACTTTCAAATATTTGTCAGCTAGAATTCTATTGATGAGAAAAGCAATGAAAGGCTATGAATTTAGTGATGAAATACATTCTATCTAGATAGAATTTTTTAGCTAATTTGTTTTACCTTCTTTATCTTAAAAAGTTTACATGCAATTATTTTTATCAAATATTATATTTGCTATGGGATATTGTGATAAATTTCAATAGATTTTGAGTTTTAGTTTCCTTTCCATGGACCAATTTATAAGTGATTCTATCCTTTATTCCCAAAGGTTTATTCCTATCTATTTTTGTTCGAGGGAAGAAAGAGAAAAATCTTAAAATGAGGTCCTTGGTTTATGGGAAGAGTAGGACCCTTCCTTACCTATTGGTATGAAGGCTTTCCACCTTAAAATGTAAATCGATCCCTAGTACTATTCTAGGTTAGAATGTTTGGGTTACCCATTGAATTTTGGAAAATAGATACCTTCAAGGCAATAGGAAACACTCTAGGAGAATTCCTTGAGATTTTAGATACTACGAAAGATGGATTCTTGGCTATTTATGCTCGGATATTGGTCATGATTGATATAAGTAATGCTTTACTAAAATTAGTTATTCTTAAGTATGGGGATAATATGTGGATCCAAATCATAGATTATGAAAACATATCTTTTAGATATAGAAGATGTCATGAGGTGGGGCATAATGAGAGATCATGACCTAATAAGAGCCCAGTAGAATCATTTGTAGAAAACTGCAAGAGAAACTTACAAATGGATATTGATGAAGGTGGTTTTAAATTTCTAAAAAATAGATTTAGAAAAATAAAAGGACTTATTAGCAGAATATTGTACCTTCTCTCACCCATTATCTGGTCAATAAAGCATATGTACAGTTATTGGTGTTTTTGATACTTGGCATGAGAACATTCCTGTATGACATAGGTATATGGGCTAGTGTGGACATCAACATAGCTGAGATAGAGTTTCAGCTAAAATATAATCTTCATCTATAGAGTGGTGCAATCTCTAAATTATGGGTAGATGTATGGCAGAATGTTGATTTTTTATGGAAGGAGATATGTGTAAAGCAGATGAGGATGTATGGCCAACTTACCAAATATGGTGGAACTTAGGTGCATCTCATGTCTGTATAAATGTATAATTATACAGTATAACTGTGTATACTTCCCTTAATTATTAGGCATGTTTGTGGTTGATATATGCATTCACATCAAGTGAATAATGATGAAATGTTCTCAGAGTTGTAGCAATTTAAATTGAGCACAATGTTTAATTTGGTGGAATACATCTAGGTTGAGGAATTTGATGCTTAAAATTCTCCATCCTCAACTTATGATATTGGGTACAGTCAAATTATGTAAGTGCAGTGAAATCTAGTTGGCTAAAGAGGTCAAGACTGGAGTACCTGAGGTTGTCCATGCTTGGAGATATGTTTAAGGCACAATTTGATTTTATTAACTTAGAGAATATTGGTGCTTTTCATTTTGCTATAATATTTCTAGATACTGAAGAGTAGGACTTTTTGATACGTCAGTGGTTGACAAAACATGCTGAGCACAGAAAACATTGAGCTATAGGGCATATGCCTGCTGATCTGCATATTACTAGTGAGATTAAGAGATAGCTAATATGAATGAGGTTTATCATTGTACGGTAGTTTAAATTGTTGGACACCAAGGGGTTAGTGATGTGAGACAAATACCATGAGGTTTGTTATGATACATAGGTGGGCTTATACTAATGAAAGGATATACCTTTCTTGTTTTTATCATTTAACTGTGTTGAGTAGCAAGCAAACGCTATCATAGCATTTTCATAAGTGTTGTACCATCATCATGACTATCAAATGATTTATTTCAAAATTTGGTATATAACACCAATATGTTTGACTTATTGTATTTATGGTTGGAGTTTTTGGAGCTATATAGTAAATGAAATGTTTCAAAAGACCATGTTGACTTGACAAAAAAACACGAAAATTATAGAGCAGAAATAGTTGAATAAACAGTCATGGTGGTACTTCAGTGCATATTTGTATATTCCTAAATGGCTTTGGTGTGTAGATATAATATATTTTTGAATAATTTCTATAATACCCACAATTGAGAATTAATCAAATAGAATGTGACATCAATTTTAGTGTTTGGAAAGTTGTTTTGTGTCAAGGTCTGAGAAGTAGGGACGGACAAGTGATAAGCATATTTCTAAAATTGGCATATATTTTCAATTTCCACAATACTTGCCAAAATCAAGTGCTCTTTTGTTAAGTAAAGGTTTATAGGGAGAGCATGTTTACCTCAATGTTTACTCTTTTTCTAGATTGCAAAGATGAATGGTATATAACATATTCTCTTTTTTGCTTCATGTCTTTGTGCATTTTAGTGGAAGAAAGATGATTCCCTAGTTTTAAGAGGTAAATTCTTGCATGAGTGTAACTAGACATTGTAGAATAAACTGTTTTACCAAATGGCTCTGCTTGCAGCAGTTTCAGAAACAGTAACAGGGAGAAATTACTTCAAGGTTCTTTGCAGAACCTTAACATCGATTTCTTATTAATAGGGTAAGGCATATATAGCCATTCCTAATTGTGGAGTAAGAGTCTACCACTATTACATGCCTAGCTTCTAGCAACTTCTTGGCAACAAAAAAAGAAAGAAGAAAAAAGTTTTAGATTACATATGTGCTACTTTTTCGATGCAATTGTAGCTTCAAGCAGTTATTTCTTTAGATGGTACCAGAGCCATGGGCATGGACTCATCATTCATGTAGGAAGGATTATTTTGTTTTCCAAAAATATAGAGTGATACCTTATTAAATGATTTGTAAGCAACTCCTTTGAGGATTACATCTGGTTGGTTATAGTTTTTCTTGAATGGCTTATATGGGATTGAAAAGGGACCCACTTATATAAATCATGACCACACGGTGGTACTACAACAAGCTTGGTAATTATGCATGTATCTCTTGGCAAGCCTCCTTGAAAGTCAAGGGAATCTAACCAGTTGAGCTAATGCCATCTGATCTGGTTGATGATAGTTACCACAAGGAGTAATCTACTTTTAGTTTTAGATGATTCAATTGCTATTATTGCCTATAAAGAAATGTTAAAAGTTGTATTATGGACATACAGTCGTGACATCAAGTACTTGTTTTTAAACTATCATTTTTTTTATTTAATTATATATGAATTACAAAATTCAACACGATCCTTTCTTGTTTTCATTACAAAACATTTTTTGGAGAATATTTTCTTTAGGATAAAATTTGATGGACCTCCCAATCCAAATATTTCTCCTGATGGAGACAGTCAAAATTTAAGGTTGGATGTCATCAATTTATTTTTCATGTTCTCCACACATTTTGATTTCCACTTAAACAGTGGAGACAAGTAAGGAAGGATATTGGAAGAAATACCAACTCTTTTGAGGATATAGCCTATGAAGAAAAAGTAGATCAAAACTAAGAGGACATAGTACAACAGGTTCAACATATTAACAAGGAATTGTCTATTCAGTATGATCATGATTTAGGAAAGAATATTCTCAATGAACCTAAAGAGTGTGTATCATCAAATTTTGAAGACTCTCTTGAAGTACCATGCACCATTCAAGAGAAAAAAATGGTAAATAAGATGTAATTTTATAAGTTAATACCTCTACCATTAATAAGGAAATACCAAAAAATGAGCAAGACAAGTCAAAAGTTTCTCTAGTAGAGCTAGTAGAGGATAAATATGAAGAAAAATAAAATTGTTAAAGAATAATGAGGAAAATAATAGTAAGACCTAATCCTGATATAGGCAAGGCAAAAAGAGGAAAACCCTCAAATTATCAAGCAATATCTAAGGAAGCAAGAGCAAACATAGATAAAGAAACACAAACTAAGTTGGTTGAGATTCTCTTTACCAAAAAACAAAATAATATTGGTAATATGCAGGCGAGACCAATAGCCCCTAATGAGACATGATTATCATCTCATAGAATATAAGGGGTGCTAATTCCCCCTCAAATCAAAAGTGTATCAGGGACCTCTATTTAAGTAATAAGTCTAATATTCTTTGTATCCAGGAAACAAAAATGACAATAGAAGGGGAGGGTTGAGAGGGGAGGGCTCTGGTCCCTCCCCTGCTCCCCCTCCCATGGCTCTTGGTTTCTGCCCAGTCCCTGGCTCAACCCAGGTCATCCCTCCCGGGGAGTGGTTGTTTGCAGATGATCTCCGGGGGGAGATCCTTCTCCACTATCTGCGCCCCTCCCGGCCGGCTAGGGTTTCCTTGGTTGTTTTTTCGGACTGGTGCTTCCCAGGGATCCCCGTTTGGTTGGGGATCCCTTCCCTTTTTCCCCTCAGGCTTCCCCCTGGGGTTTTTTGCAGGTGATTCGCGTGGATCTGGTCCCCTGTGTTTCTCAGTGCGGTGGAGGTGACGGTTTAGGGTTTGGACAGCTTCCCCCTTTTTCTTGTGAATCCTCGACAGGCTCTATGCTTGGACGGGATTCTTGGTCCCTGTTCGTCGGGATCCTCTTCTCGTTTTCCCGGGCGGGTTCCTTGTGGTGCAACTCTCTGGTCACTTCCTGATGGACTGGATCCTCTCTGTGCTGGCTGTCGGCTTCCTACATGATGGCTCTCGTTGAACTGAATGTTTTCCTTATGGGCGGGATGGTTTCTCCATAGGGCGAGATCCGCCAAATCCGTCGGTTTTCCCACGATGCGGGATCCTTTCTTTTTTGCTGGTTTCCCGGATGGCGGGATTTCCCTGTTGCTTCCTGCTAGGCGGGACTGTTTGTGGTGGTTTTGACTGCTTCCCGCGAGGCAAGATTTTATTGTAATGGTTTTTCTTTGCTTCCTGCTGGGCGGGATCTTCTCGATGGTGGTTTTTGGCTACTCCCCGCTGAGCGGGATCTCCAAAACTACTTTTTTTCTTATTTGTTTGTTTCCCGCCGAGAGGGATTGTTTCATGCTTACTGTTACCGCTGGGCGGGATTTTTGTTTTGGTGTTCAGTTTCAAGGGATTGATGCCCTAGGCCCATTGCTTATGTAATCAGGTTTTGGGATCCTTGTTAAAACCCACTATAAATACAAACACATAATTATCAAAAAAAAAATGACAATAGAAGAAGTTTTAAAAACTATGAAAGCAATATGGTCAAGATGTGAATGGGATGCTATGGATTTTGAAGGAGCGGCAAGGAGAATTCTAACTTGTTGGAATCCTTCTAGAACCTCCTATGTAGTCATTCATAAAACTAGGCATTAGATAGCATCTTAAGTCACTTGTCACTTTACAGATATTCATTTCATACTTATAAATGCCTATGGGTCTACAATTCAGTCAAATAGATTAGAAGTTTGGAGTGGAATTGAAGCCTTTATGAGAAGTAAATATCAAGAAACCTGATTTATGATCATAGGATATTTTAATGCCATAACCAAGCTAGATGAAAAATTTGGGGGAATTAGGAAATTAACCCAAAGTATGAGATTTCTCAACTTTTATTCAAAACAATAATCTATGGGAGGTTGAGTTTGAAGAAGACAACTATACATGGACCAACAACAGGAGAGGCCAAAATCTAATAGCAAAAAAATTAGACATATGCATACTCTCAAATCATTGGCTAGATGAAGGAACTTATGCTAAAATTAATACCTTAACAAGGATTGGTTCATATCATTGACCAATAAAAGTTAAAATGGTGAGTTTGAAGAAGACAAGTATACATGGACCAACAACAGGAGAGGCCAAAATCTAATAGCAAAAAATTTAGACATATGCATACTCTCAAATCATTGGCTAGATGAAGGAACTTATGCTAAAATTAATACCTTAACAAGGATTGGTTCAGATCATTGGCCAATAAAAATTAAAATGGTGGTAAGTGAATTCAAGAAAATATCATATTTTAAATATGAGCAGATGTGGAAATACCATCCTCAATTTGTTGATATGATAGCATAAACATGGAATTCTTCAGGAAATGGTGGGTTGTATGCTCTTACAAAACAAATTAAATCTATGACATCTAGATTAAAATAATGGAACAAGAACACTTTTGGAAATATTTTTGAGAAGAAAGAACTAAAAGATAAACTTTCAAAATTCCAAAAAGATGATCATAATAATCCAAGCTCGGAGGAAATGGAGTTGCTTAGTGAATTTCATAATTTTTTGAGTAAGAGAAATTCTAGAGATTAAAATCAAGATAGACTTAGTTAAAAGAAGGAGATAAAAATACAAAGTTTTTTATAGGATGGCTATTGTACAAAGATCAACATCCAGAAATAGTAGAATTAAATCAATATAAAGGGTTTGGATTGAAGATCAAAGTGAAATTAGAAAAAGAGGTAAAGTCTTTTTATCATAATATTCTATGATCATAGGAGACTAAAGTTCTTAATGATAAACTTCTTCAAGATGTATCTTCAGTTATAATGAATGAATACAACAGGAAACTGATGGAGCCTATTACTCTAGAAGAAGTTCATTTAGATATTTTCTATTTTAATAAGGATAAATACTTAGGTCCAAATGGGCTCTGTACAAATTTTTACCATCATAATTGGGATATAGTGAAGGATTATTTATTGGTAGTAGTGGAACATTCTAGGGTAAAACAATACATACCTTATAAAATAAATGCAACATATCTTACCCTAATTCCAAAAAAGAAAGATGTTGAATTTTTTTATTCTTCTAGACCCATAAGCTTGTGTAATATGGCATATAATATTATCTCCAAAGTGATGGCAAATCTATTAAGTCCATTTTTAGACAAAAATATTTCAAAATAATAAGGAGGATTTGTGAAAGGGAGACAAATTTTGGATGGGATCATAGTAGCTCATGAAGTTATACATTTAGTAGCTTCAAGAAAAGAGAAAGCAATGATCTTAAAACTTGACGTGAGTAAATTCTATGATAGGTGTTGAGCAAAGTGCAGCAAAAAGTATTGTCATTGTTGTCAACATAGTCAGACAGATTTAGTGATGCAATAGACAAGATTTTATTGAACAGCAAGGTGCAGCCAAAGTACAATGGATAGGAGTTCAGTGTTGAGCAAGGTGTTGCAGGAGGATTGTCATTGTTGTCAATACAGTCAGTTAGATCTAATGATGCAATGGACAGGTAGTTCAGAAGTCACTCAGATGCAGAGGATAAAGTTTAAAAGTTAGTCAAATCATGAGTCCTTAAATGATAGATGCACAAAAACAAAAAAACATAATTCAGAATGAGAAGAAAAAGTCTTCAAAACCTGAGATGTCAAGAAGCGGAAAGTTTTTTTGTGAAAACCAAGGCAGTCAAATAAAATTTTTTATTTAAAATCATGGATAACAGATTTGAAATGGGTTTTTATTAAAACCCAAGTTGGCTCTTCGTTTCGTTGAAAAAGATGCCCCGGTGATGAAGATATTTAAATAGGCAAATCAAAATAAAAAGTTTTATTTAAAATCATGGATAACAGATTTGAAATGGGTTTTTCTTAAAACCCAAGTTGGCTCTTCGTTTCGTTGAAAAAGATGCCCCGATGATGAAGATATTTAATTTTAAATATTTAGTTTAAATTTTATTTTATTTAAAATTTAAATTAAAATATTAAATTAAATTAATAGGGCCGACGTGTTACTATTTCGCGGCAATAAGCTATAGGAAGGTGACGAAGGTGGAGAAGAGTTTGAGGCCGACAAAGTTAAATCTGGGTCGACGGATTTTAGGGTTTGGCAGTCGACAATTTTTAGGGTTTTGTAGCCGACATTCTTAGGGTTACAGTCGACGGATTTTAGGGTTTGGCAGTCGACAAATTCTAGGGTTTCTCAGTCGACTTTCTTCTAGGGTTTTTTTCTAAAATTTCTTCTATAAAAGCAAGGGTTCTTCGAGTTTGAATAATGGGGTGTTAAGATAAAGTGCAAATGTGAGCATAGTGTTTGTGAAAGTGAAGTTCGTGTTAAGCAGAGAGCAAGTCGTTTTGATTCAGAATGAGAGCGAAGTGATAGTTCTTCGGAGTTGCAGTAAGGTGTGCGTTGCGATGAGATAATGTGCAAAGAGCAAGTAGAGTGACTTGTGCGAAGATAAGAGCGTGATGTGTAGAAGTTGTGTTCTAAGTCTGAAGTGACAGTGTGTAGTTTACAGAAGTGATTGATCATCTGAATGCAACAGAGAGTGCAAAGAAGTACAGAGAAGAGGTGGAATAGTGCGACTCATTTTGCGCAGAAGCAGCAGAATGTAGAAAAATAGCAGACCATGAAAATTGAGGTGAAAGTTTTATTCTGTAACTTTTATTATTGTCTTCCAAGTTGTTGCTTGGATTAAGGGGTTGGTGCCTCTTTCTAGTAGGTGCTGGTAAAATAGGATTTGGTGCTCCATTCTGTTGAAGCAGATAAAGTTAATGGGTTGGTGCTCCTTCCAGTTGGTGCTAGTAAAGGATTATGTAAAGTTGTAGCTTTGCATTAACTGGATTTGGATGGTAGTCCAAGCAGTCTTTTTTAGGAGTAGCCACATTGGTGAACCTCGTTAAAATGCTATGTTATGTGTGATGCTTTCTTGATGCATTTAGTATCTCTTTTATCTGCTTTAAACTGCTGCTGGTTTTAAAATCATATGTTTTAGAAATTTTAAAGAACACACTGATTCACCCCCCCTCTCAGTGTCATTGTCATTACAACAATTGATATCAGAGCCAAGTTCCCAATTTTGGCTAAATCAGTTAGGGTTGATCTTAGATTAGTACACACTGGCTAAGAAGAATAGATCCTCATCCAAAAAGGTATCCCGATCGGCTTCGGTTCTCGTAGAAGAGAAATTTGAACCGAAAAAGGTAGAAGAAGTGAATCCTGAAGTCCGTGATGAAAATCTTGAGGTTGAAGTAGATTTTGAAGGAGAGTTGATATCCGCACTTGAAGAGTGGAGTATAGAAAAGAAAAAGAACAAAATACTTGTCCAAGAAGTTAGAAGAATATGAGGATGAGATTGAAGATCTCTTCCTACAAGTTCAAAAGGCCAAGAAATTAGAAGAAGCCTTGAAGACACACCTGGATAATAAGAATGATGTATACAACACAAGTGAAGAGGAATATAAAAAGGTTATTGTTGATCTAAAGCTGCAAGTAGAACAGAACAAAAGGATTGAAAATATTCTTAGGTCTCAGATCAATGAGAAAGAGACTGTATGCTACCAACAAGAAGAAGAGATTGTTTCATTGAAGAAACAACTAAAAGAGGCCAATATAAATCTCAAATTTGAGAAGAGCACAGAGTTGCTAGATACAATGATAAATCAACAAAGAAGCCCCACAGCTAAGTTTGGTCTTGGATATGAAGTTGAACAACCTTCATCCTCCAAATATGCAGAGAAGAAGAAGTCCTCGATTGAAGGATTGAAACAAGAAAAGTCTGAAGCTAAATCCTCAAAAGGAATAAAATATCAAAGAAGACCTATAGCAAAGCAACCACAGCAAAAGAGATTCTCTCACTCTCACTCTTTTAATAATAATGCTTTTTATGGCTATTGTTATAAATGCAACCACTTTGGTCACAAGGCAATTTATTGTGGACTGAACAATAGATCAAAGAGTTATGCTGATAAAAATACTTTTGTTTTTTTTAGTGAACACCCTGTGCAATGTTTTAAATGTAATGGCCATGGGCACATAGCAAGGTTTTGTTCAAGCACTTATGTATCCAATCTAAGGCAATACCATAGATTTCATCATACACATAGAATGCAATACAGACAAGGAATAAAACATGTGCAATGTTTTAAATGCAACGGTCAAGGGCACATAGCAAGGTTCTGTCCAAGCACTTCTATATCTAATCTAATAAAAAAACCCTAGATTTCATCAGACACAAAGAGGACAACACCGACAAGGAACATATCATGTGCATAAAAGAAAATAATCATCCATCAAGAATGCACAAAGACAACCCCACAAGAGAAATGTACAAGTTCACGAACAGGAGAAAAATAGGGATGTTGTTGAAAAACCCAAGCCTAAGTTCAGGAAAGTCTGGAGAAAGACAGAAGAAATGAAATTGTGTCTCCTTGGACTAAAGGAGGCTACTCTGCCATTGCTCTAAGCAACTCCAGGTGGCACATCCTCAGGAGGAGCAATATTAAAGTTTTATTTTAATGCTCCTATCTGAGGATGAAAGGTAAGCAGTTGGGTTAATGTTGTATAGTTGTTAAAGTGTGTTTTTTAGTTTATATAGTGGTTTGTGGAAATGCCATGAAGTGTGGTGTTTAATTTGAGAGCTGTCACCATTGGTAGTTTTGAGATATGTCATCGTTGTACTCGTTGATGATTCTTAATACCACTGTTCAAAATTACGAATCATAATAGTCCGGATAATTTGCTCAATGAAAGAATGCTTGCCCTAGCTGTGTATTTGTGTTTCGAGCAGCATGTATTTGTTTTTACTATTTGATGTGAAGATTGCCAGATCTTTCATGACACCTTGGTGAATATATTTAATTCACAGACAATTTTTTTTTAACTATTGATTTAATGCCAGACCAAGGATAAGAAGCTTGAGGCTAAGTAAGGTGCGCTACGGTTGGCCATAAAGTGTTTGACAAAATGTCTTCTTTCGACATGCATAGTTGAAAGTAAGAGTTAGCAGTAAAATTGCAGTGCTTGGACAAAAATTGGTACAGATGTGAGTCACTTGTCAATTCTGTTGACAAAAGTGAAATCAGCATGTTGAATGGGAAGATTGAAGAAAAAAAAAATTTAATGAGCAGCCAGATGATTTCCAACCTGGTGATGAATAGTTGAGTTGCTTTCATAGTGGTTGTTTTGATCAAGTTAATGCTTTTCTTGATACATGATTTGGGCTTACTCCATTGAGTTTGATTTGAGCAAGTTATTCTTTGCCTTGGTGATTTATGTTGGTGGTTGTCTTGTTCAAATACCTTTGGAAGTAAAAGGATGTCTACTAGTTTCCTTTTCATGTAGTGATTGGTTGAATGCTTCAAGGTTAATCTTGAGTTGAATGATGTTGGTTAAACCTTGTCTATAAGCATTGTTGCTAAAGCCCTAATTGGTTGAGAAAATATGTTGGTTGTGCTGTGGTACAGTGTTTGGTACTTGCATAGAGTTGAAAGTGGATTGAGATAGCCTGCTAGATTCTCACTACAGAGAGAGACAAACAGCTGTCATTGGGTTCAAGCTTGTTGAGAATATATCCAAGATGCATGGTGAAGTTGTATGCAGATGTTGCTGGCATTGCAGAACAAAAAGTTGGCTATATAAGATTATTGTATGCCTTCACTAACAGTGGACTGAGTTTGCAAAGCAATAGAGGGTAATTGCACAGAAGACAGTGGTTCAGTCATGTTCTTACACATGTTATATTGGTGAAGTTGACGGTGATGGTGTCATTCATCGGTTATTGTTGCTATTCACATTGTTGATTTTATTGATGCCTATTATGCTTATCATGATGTTGTCAATCAGTGAAATGAAGTGGTCTTGGACTCAGGGGGAGCATTTGTGTATTTGTTTTTCTTCTTGTTCATGCTTGGAATATTTGCTAATTGTAATAATTTGTGTCTAAGAATATTGTGCATAGACTCAGGGGGAGTCTGCAGCAGCCCTTTGGTATTATTGTCAAAGGGGGAGAAGATTTACAGGAAAATTGCACGTGTTGCCAACAATTCCAAAGGGGGAGATTGTTGAGCAAAGTGCAACAAACAATATTGTCATTGTTTTCAACACAGTCAGACAGATTTAGTGATGCAATAGACAAGAGTTTATTGAACAACGAAGGTGCAGCCAAAGTACAATGGATAGGAGTTCAGTGTTGAGCAAGGTGTTGCAGGAGGATTGTCATTGTTGTCAATACAGTCATTTAGATCTAATGATGCAATGGACAGGTAGTTCAAAAGTCACTCAGATGCAGAGGATAAAGTTTAAAAGTTAGTCAAATTATGAGTCCTTAAATGATAGATGCACAAAAACAAAAAAACATAATTCAGAATGAGAAGAAGAAGTCTTCAAAACCTGAGATGTCAAGAAGCGGAAAGGTTTTTTGTGAAAACCAAGGCAGTCAAAATAAAATTTTTTATTTAAAATCATGGATAACAGATTTGAAATGGGTTTTTCTTAAAACCCAAGTTGGCTCTTCGTTTCGTTGAAAAAGATGCCCCGGTGATGAAGATATTTAAATAGGCAGTCAAAATAAAAAGTTTTATTTAAAATCATGGATAACAGATTTGAAATGGGTTTTTCTTAAAACCCAAGTTGGCTCTTCGTTTCGTTGAAAAAGATGCCCCGGTGATGAAGATATTTAATTTTAAATATTTAGTTTAAATTTTATTTTATTTAAAATTTAAATTAAAATATTAAATTAAATTAATAGGGCCGACGTGTTACTATTTCGCGGCAATAAGCTACAGGAAGGTGACGAAGGTGGAGAAGATTTTGAGGCCGACAAAGTTAAATCTAGGCCGACGGATTTTAGGGTTTGGCAGCCGACAATTTCTAGGGTTTTGCAATCGACATTCTTAGGGTTACAGCCGACGGATTTTAGGGTTTGGCAGCTGACAAATTCTAGGGTTTCTCAGTCGACTTTCTTCTAGGGTTTGTTTCTAAAATTTCTTCTATAAAAGCAAGGGTTCTTCGAGTTTGAATAATGGGTTGTTAAGATAAAGTGCAAGTGCGAGCATAGTGTTTGTGAAAGTGAAGTTCATGTTAAGCAGAGAGTAAGTCGTTTCGATTCAGAATGAGAGCGAAGTGATAGTTCTTCGGAGTTGCAGTAAGGTGTGCGTTGCGATGAGATAATGTGCGAAGAGCAAGTAGAGTGACTTGTGCGAAGATAAGAGCGTGATGTGTAGAAGTTGTGTTCTAAGTTTGAAGTGACAGTGTGTAGTTTACAGAAGTGATTGATCATCTGAATGCAGCAGAGAGTGCAAAGAAGTACAGAGAAGAGGTGGAATAGTGCGACTCATTTTGCGCAGAAGCAACAGAATGTAGAAAAACAACAGACCATGAAAAATGAGGTGAAAGTTTTATTTTATAATTTTTATTATTGTCTTCCAAGTTGTTGCTTGGATTAAGGGGTTGGTGCCTCTTTCCAGTAGGTGCTGGTAAAATAGGAGTTGGTGCTCCATTCCGTTGAAGCGAGATAAAGTTAAGGGGTTGGTGCTCCTTCCAGCTTGGTGCTAGTAAAGGATTATGTAAAGTTGTAGCTTTGCATTGATCGGATTTGGATGGTAGTCCAAGCAGTATTTTTGAGGAGTAGCCACATTGGTGAACCTCGTTAAAATGGTGTGTTATGTGTGATGCTTTCTTGATGCATTTAGTATCTCTTTTATCTGCTTTAAACTGCTGTTGGTTTTAAAATCATATGTTTTAGAAATTTTAAAGAACACACTGATTCACCCCCCCTCTCAGTGTCATTGTGATTACAACAATAGGGTTAAATGGGATTTTATTTTTGAGATTTTAGAAAAGTTTAGATTTGGGAAGAAATGGGTTAGATGGATTATCTTGTGTCTCTACAATTTCTTATTCAATGTTAGTCAATGGGTTAGTAATAGGATCTTTTAAAACCAAGAGAGACCTTAGAAAAGGAGATCTTTATCTCCTTATTCAGTCATTATTATGGAAGAGGTTTTGAGTAGGAACTTAAATAAAGATTACAAATATGGGCTAATAAGTGGATTTAAGGTTAGTAATAACATTGACAACATTACCCATCAACAGTTTGTAGATGATACAACCCTTTTTGGAAGGGCAAGGATAATTGAGGTCAGAGCTTTGAATAAATTTTTAAAGGAATACAAAAGAGCATTAGGGCAAAAATTTAATAGGATAAAATCCAAAATTTACTTCCTTAACACTCTAGCTAATATTAAAGCAAGAATTTGTAGGTTACTTCAAACAGAGGAGGCAAATTTACCAAAAATTTATCTAGGGATACCTTTATTTGAGGGTAGAATGAGGATATAACTATACCTTTATCTAGGGAATTATAGAATTATCTAGGGATGCCTCTATTCCTGCTACCATATGTTTATTCTTTTTGTTGCTCGTCTATTGTCTATTTTGTTAATGTGTGTCTATTATTTTTGCTACTCGTATGTTGTTTGTTGTCTATTCTACTACCACAAGTCTATTCTTTATGTGCTCATCTATTCCTTCTACCACACATCTATTATTTTTGTTGCTCATCTATCATTTATTTTGCTACCGCATGTCTATTCTTTATGTTGCTCATTTGTTGTTCATTCTTGCTATCATATGTTCATTCTTTATGTTGCTCATCTATTGTCTATTCTACTAGCATTCATCTATTTTTTCTATTATCTGTATGTTGTTTATTCCTCCTATCGCACATTTATTCTTTTTGCTGCTCGTTTATTATCTATTCCTACTACCGTGTGTCTATTATTTTTGTTGCTTGTCTATTCCTACTATTGCGTGTCTATTATTTTTGTTGCTCATTTATTGTCTATTCTACTACCATGTATTTATTATTTATGCTACTCATATGTTTTCTATTCCTACTACTGTGCATCTATTCTTTTTGTTGCTTATTTTTTATATGTCATCCAGTGTGTCTAGAGTAGTTGGAAGTAAATATAACGGAAATTTTCCACATCTAGGCTAAAGATGACGAAAATTGTACACATCGACAATTTGGCTTGTCTATCATTTATTTCTACTACTCCTCGTTTATTCCTACTATTGTGCATCTAATGCTAGCACAAGTCATTTATCACTGCTATAGGTCATCGCAAGGAGAATCAATGTTTAATATGTAGGAGTATCGCTATTGAATTAGGTATATATAATCATGGTATAATAGATGATTTTTTCAATGTAAATAAAATTCTTTATAATTTCAAGGTGAAAAGGTCCACTATTTAGGTGATAAAGTTGGAAATTTAAACTTAAAACAGTCAAATTATTATAAAATCGGGGTGAGCAAACCCAAAAAAAAATTGCACCCAAAATTTTCAAGTGAATGGGCCCCAGTCAAGGGTCCCATTTTTTCCAATTCCAAATTTTGGAAATTCAAATATTCGTTAGTTAATGATAATTTTTTGCTATGCATAACCCTGGATTAGAGACTATGCTTTGGATGATTTTACTAGTTATTGAAGGAAAACATGTGAGAATATCTTCATAGACCAATAATCTATCAATTATTTTAGCAATTAAATGATTTATTGCCCTTCGATTAGTCCAAGTATAGAGGTCTTTAGAAGGCTTGATGTCTTGAAAACCAATAAGAAAAATAATATTTTCCACATACTCTCTACAAGGATCTTTAATACTAGAACCATCTCTTTTTTTGGAGGGGAAGAAAATCAAGTTAAAATATCCGACTATGATAAAATTGCTTGGCTTCCTTTCTTTAATGTAGGGAAGAATTGAAAGCTAACAATTCTTCTTGGCAACTAGGGAATTAGGGGAATACACATTAAAATAGGTGAAAGAGAAACCTCTAGCATAAAATATAAGAGAAATCCAGTGTTATCTTTACTTACCACCTATTTTGGATTAAAAAAAATTATCCCATGCTATAATAAGGCCACCAGAGGCTCCTTGGGAACAAATAATATCAATTTCAGAGTTGTTCCAAATAGATATCCATGCTTTAGAGGCCTATTTTTTATTTAACTTTATTTTTTTAATTCCTATTAAACAAGGGCAAAAATCCTTTATCAAACCCTTGAGGTAGGTTTTCTTAAGGGCCCCACCCAAGCCTCTACAATTCCATGAGAGCATTATCATTTTTTGGTGGGTTTATTCCCTTTGGAGAGACCCTCCAATGTAGCCTGAGTATTAGCTGCAACAATTTTCTTTGCTTTTGCAGTACTTATTTTTTAGTTAGATATATTGACTGGCTTAGAAGAGGATTATGTTATAATAGGCTCAAGGTAAAAACTAGGGAGTATGATGTCATACCTTAGCTCAATATGACTTTATTTGATTATTTCCTCATAAGGTTCTTCACTTGTCCTTTCTTGTAGAGTTTGATCTACTAATTTTGCATCAAGAGAGGCTTACTCATGGTTTCCTTCTTGTTCAAAGTCATCTTGGAGATATTTTTCTTATATTGAGTTTAGAGCATCATACTTGTTGGAATTCTCAAATGGTTTAGAGTTAGCAGGTCTAGGCTTCCACATTTTAGACCTTCTATTCCTCTTATTGATTTTTTCTTGTTGAAAACCTTCATTGTTAGCTTAATCCTTCTTATTATGTGACTTTTGTCTAACTAGAAAATCTCTGATAAAGTGGTCATACTCATGGTAGGATAGGCATTTTAAAGATAAAAGCTCATAATCTAAAACCTGTGTGTGGATCCAATCCAAAAGCTTAATCCCAATAGCTTCAATTAAATCATTGTTTAGATTAACTTGAACACAAATATGAGCATAGGAAGCATTTAGATTTTTGGAAGGAATCCAATCAATAAACTTGTCAATCTTATTTCGAATGAACTCTAGAGAGGGTTTATTCCAAATATAGAGAGGGATAAAGAATAATATTACATAAATAGGGGCTTCCTCAGGAAAATTTACTTGAGGATCAAAGTGGATTGTCCAAAATTTCAAAAATAAGGCACTTGAGCCCATAAACCATGGCCCTTCTTGAAATATAGCATCACGTTATTCTTTGGATTCCAAGATGACCATAAAGTATCCTTGAGTTCATAACTAGAGATCTTAGACCCCCAGGCTAAAGATATTTACTTTTTCAAAGTAGTTATACTTGGTCAAATTCCAATGAACCTTTCAACCAAGGCATGTTCAGACAAGGTAGCAACAGAATGAAGAAATATTTTTGGGGGTACTTCAACCATTGGTGTAGAGTCCACCCTAGGAACAAAGGTATTAGGAGTCGAAGAAGAAACGGGATGAAATAAACTAGATCTAGTAGAATTAGAGTTCATTTATGGAGGTAACTTACTCTTGAGAAGGTCGACATCCACCTGATACAACATTAAAGACAAAGAGGATCCAAAAAATAAAGGTGAAGAAGGGAGGAAATGAGAAGCAAAAACCTTCCTTGCCATGGAAAATGCCACCAAATGTACAAAAATAATAACATATAGAAGTGGTCTAGGGTTTGAATCGATACACCAAAAACTCTATTAAAATTATTGAGTTGTCATTGATGTCAAAGGTCAATTTGTTAGAAAGCAAACAATGAATGAAATACTCAAGCTAAATATGTATCCTAGTGATGTATTACCAAAGATTAAAATATTTAAATTAAAGCTTTAAATATTTTCAAGTGAAGATATGTGCTAAGGTTGAAAATATTTATCCTTACATAAGGTTAATATATTTTGTGAGGAGGTTCGACCTTCTGGAAGTGAAAATAATTAAATATTTTGTGAGAAGGGTCGACCTTATGGAAGTGAAAAGAATTGCATATATATACAATGTTGAAATTCATTTCAAAGGAGATTATATCGGCATCCACGATACATTTGAGCAATGGTGCAACGAAACTCGTGAGCAATGGTGAAGTGCAATTTGTGAAGCAACAGTGCAGTAAAGATAGTGAGCAACAGCATAGCACAGATAGTGATCAATGGTGTACTGAATTTCACGAGCAACGATGCAAAGATGTACTGAAAAGATCTTGGACAGCTATGAAGAAAGATAGTTTTGATTGAGAAGCGAAGAAAGAGGTGAGAGAAGTTGTACTTGGAACCAGTGATCAAAAGTAAAAACGAGAATCAATAAAAAATTTGTGAGTCATAAAATATGTAGAAGGTAGACTAGCCATTGGACAAGGCAGACTAGTTATTGGGATCCAACAACGTCTAAGGAAATATAGCACAGTCCAGTTTTTATGGTGCATTCTATCGTAGAGGAGGCTTTGACCAAGCTTAGCCACATAGCGGACTTCACGTGGGGTGAACATACTCAGTCTATCAAATAGAAGAGAAGGAAGAGTGCATTCCTCCCACTCCCATATGTGAAGAGAAATATTTTTCAAGAGTTTTGATTCAGTTCCTGTAAATGCAATCAAAGACATTTGGAGACTTACGTTTGCACATGGTGTGGATTCAATCCAAAATAATTAGTATCTAAACCAGGTATCAATTAAGCTTTGATTTTTTAATACGAACCAAATATCAGTCTTGACACATGATCTAAAAGCAAAGTGATAAAAATAAAGTTGGATAGAGGAGCTATGAATGATCCAAATGCAAAATATTGAAAACGTTGAAGCATAGCAATGAATGATACAATGAAGTGGCATTGGTTTGTGCGATGTGAACAAAATTGTGACTTTGGAGTGCATGCAAAAACCAAAATAAAAGAGCTATCTATTTTGCAATATTACGGTAAGCAATCAAAACCATATTCAAGCACTTTCGTATTCGAGTGATACTGCAAAGATGAGCATGTGATAGAGTGGATATTGAAATTTCTTTGATATAGACAAATGCAGTGAGTTCATCAAGTGATGCAATAGAAGTCTGGTCATCTCAAAAGAATTGATAGCTCAATTTCCTATCAAAGATAAGCAGGAAGAGTACCGAAAGTCAAAGTCATTTTAGCCAAAGCAAGGAGCAATCGAATTCGTAGCTGAAGTGGTTTGTTTCCCGTTGGTAAGGGCGGAAGTTGAGAGACCAAGGTTCGAGTCTTGTGCAAAGTGAAAATATTTTGGAAAAAAAAAAGAAAAGATAAGTGTGCCTTCATTTATATTTGAAAATGATTTTTTATTATAAAGTATTGTTAAGAATTTTTTTATGAAATTTTCTTGATAAAAAGCAAAATATAGGGAAGCGAGAAATTATTGAAGAACTAAGGGAAATATAAGAAGTAATTCTTATAAAGTTTTATTTTGTAATTTTTGGAGAAATAAGGATATAAAGTGTTTGATTTGATATTTAAATCAAGAAGGGAAAAAGAGAATTATTGACCAGATTTGGAAGGCACATACAAAAATAAAATCAGTTTGTCAAGGCAGATTTGTAAAGCACATGCAAAAGGAAAATCATCATTCTTGAGGTAGATTTGGAGGGCACAAATTTGAAACAAGTCAAGGCTTCAAAGAATAGAGTAAGCGAATTAAGTATACATATTCTCCCAAGCATTTAATTAACAAGGAAGGACAATTCAGCCATTTCAAGAAGATGAAAATGTGCACATGATAGTACAAGAAAAGCAAGGCATAGCATCTCAAAGTCAACACACAAGTAAGTTATCTAAGCTAGACTTGAGCTACCTTTAAAATGTAATAAATGTGAGATATGTGGAAGCGACAGACTTAATGAATGTGAAGAACATATTGACCATTTGAAGCTTACTACATTAGTGCATATCATTTTCTATATGTTCATGAAGATAAAATAATTTTGGGTAGAATATGTCTGAATTGCTTTTAGTTGAAGAAAGAAAACTCAAGAAAAGGTAAAGAACTTGATGCCATTATCAAGCAATTTTTGGAGCATATTTGAGTAGGTTTTGTGAGTAGGTTTTGGAGCAGATTTGAGCAATGTTTGTGAGCAGGTTTTGGAGTAGATTTGAGCAGTATTTGTGAACAGTTTTTAGAGCAAATTTAAGAAATGTTTGTGAGTAGGTTTTGGAGCAGACTTGAGCAGAATGGAATTGGTGTCTCCTGTGGATTGGTGTCCATGAATTGAGCAAGGGTATTGGTGTCTCCAATGGATTAATGTCCATAAAATTGAGCAAGGAGATTGGTGTCTCTTGTGGATTGGTGTCCACTAACTTGAGCAAGGGTATTGATGTCTCTTGTGGATTTATGTCCATGAACTTGAGCAATAGGATTGATGTCTCCTATGGATTGATGTCTACTAACTTGAGCAAGGGTATTGGTGTCTCCTACGGATTGGTGTCCACAAACTTGAGCAAGGGGATTGGTGTCTCCTTTGGATTGATGTCCATGAACTTGAGCAAGGGGATTGGTGTCTCCTATGGATTGGTGTCCATAAACTTGAACAAGGGGATTGGTGTCTCCTATGGATTGGTGTCCATGAACTTGTATAGGGGATTGGTGTCTCTTATGGATTGATGTCCATGAACTTGTATAGGGGATTGGTGTCTCCTGTGGGTTGGTGCCCACAAAATTTATTGAAGAAATATATAAGAAATATTTTGTCATGGTTTTCTCTCGAGAGGGTGTTTCCACGTAAAATATTTGTCTCTTATGTGTATGGTGATTTGTGCATTGTTTCATTATTGCATTGATATTATTTGAGGTTATTGCTTTGGAAATAAAAGAGAAATTTTTTATCTTATAATGTTCACCCCCCTCTCAGTATAAGCTTGTGTTCTTCAAACTCAAAAATAACTCATCCAAACCCTACCCTCTAGGCATAAAACTCACAAATATCTTCCATTGTGAAAAAACACTTGAATTCTTTAAAAACCAAAACAAAGGCCTTGTCTAAGTATCTTCAAGTAAAACCTCCAAAAATGCAAGAAAGCCCACACCACAATTTTTTATATTAACTTAATCATAAAATATTTTCATATTGTTTCCCTCAAATACAAAGAAGAATGGTGGAACCCTTACTTGTTGTCCCAGTACCTTGTTGAGGAAAAATTATGATCGATAGTCAACCTCCTCTATAGATCATTTGAAACCTCTTTTCTTATCTAAGTTGATGTGAGCTAGTCTTTGATTACATTACAATCATGCTTGCTCTTAATTGATGCTTGCTTTTATATAAACCATTATAAGGATTAAAAAAATTGTTGGAAAACAAGGGGTTGTACTTGGGTCCCCAACCCTTGACAAGTCACAAGTCTCTCCTTTAGAGCTTCAGAGTTTACAAATAGATTCAAATCTTATATAAATTGGGTTGCTATAGCTATATACCTATATCATTTTTCATAACATGTCTGAATTCTTGATTTTCATTTTTTGGATCTTCTTCAACTTTTTGTGTGAATACAAATATTCTATAATTCAACATCCTTCTTCACATTTTCCTACAACCTTCACAATAATAAAACTCCACCTCTACTATCTATGCATTGCATCTTACAAAGTAATATTTCCAAAACACTAGACTATCATAGTCTGCTTTACCAGATATGGATTCTTAGTTTCCTTCTTGAAGCACAAGTGCAACCACAAAAATTGTAATAAATAGTTCATAAGAGAACACATTAATGTTATAAAATGAAAAA
The DNA here is from genome assembly GCA_028583015.1 of Wollemia nobilis. Classification (NCBI taxonomy): domain Eukaryota; kingdom Viridiplantae; phylum Streptophyta; class Pinopsida; order Araucariales; family Araucariaceae; genus Wollemia; species Wollemia nobilis. The sequence continues at coordinate 3,035,736 of JAQPPZ010000689.1, read as the reverse complement.
AATATCAATAATAGAAAGCATTAAAGTAAATTTTAATCATTATTTGATTCAAATAGTCAAAATTTTCTTATCAGCTTTAGCTAAACTTACTACTTCCTCTAACCATGGAAAAGAGAATTTAACTTCATGATTCTCAGTTGAAACCCCTCTATTGGCTAGCCTATCTGAAAAAAATTTCCTTCCCTTAATGTATGTGTAAATATGATTTTTTCAAACTCCATAGTAAGGTCTTGAATTTCCACAATTATCTCTTGTATGCTCCATGGAGCCTTTGCTTTCCTCAAAATTATGTTTATTACTATAAGTGAATCACCTTCCATCCATAGTTTGTTCCATTTCATTTATTTGTATATTTTTAACCCTTCCAAAGTTGCCCAAGATTTAACTTCATTATTTATCTTAAATCCACTATTGAAATCATAATGAGACAATCTCTCTAATATTTCTAATTATTCCTCCTCTTGGTCCTAGATTTTCTTTAAATGCTCCATTAAAATTGAATTTGACCAAATCCAGATTTGGTGGTTTCCACTTTCTATTTGTTTCCTTATTTTTGTTTCTTTTGTATGCAACATCATAATTCCAATTGATGATTTAACTCCATCTATCAAGGCTCTTTGCTTCTAGATTAGGGATTGGGTGAGTTGATAGGGTTGGTTTAGACTCCTCTATAGCTAAACAAATATTCCTTTTTATTACCTCTAAACTACTTTCCTTTCCTTTAAATATTCTTCTATTCCTTTCTAGCCATAAAATTCAAAGTATTGTATATTTTGATATATCCTAATTTGTCTGTAAAGCCTCACTTTTAAAAGTTTCCTTCCATTGCTTTAATCATTCTTAAATTCTACCTTTCATCACCATACATTTACCAAACATATTAAGAATCCATTGCCATATATTCCATACTATTGAGCAGTATCCTAAGAGATGGTCTATACTCACCTCCTTTTTATAAATAACACATTGTGAGGGGCCATGAAAATCCCTTTTCATAAGGTTATCCCAGGATAAAATTCTTCTATGGCCTACTATCCAAACAAACAGTTTAACTTTAGGAATGCTCAGGATATCCCAAATATTTTTCTATATTCTTGATATATTACTATTTTGTTAGTGCTTTACTTTATATCTACTTCTTGTTGTGTTATATTCTCTTGAGGTATTCAACTCATAAATTAGATTATCCTTGGCTTCCCTTGGAATAGTTATTGTTATTATATTTCTACTCAACTGCCTCCTAGTTTCAATGTCTTATATACTTGTAAAAAATATTCTTTCCATTTGTATCTTCCTTCCTGATCCATATACATACTATTTGAAACCCTATAATCATATTTATCTTGAAGTAATCTTGTCCATGGTTTCAAATTTAGATCTATATTGAGTTGTTTTTTTATCACACCAAGTTGTTAGAGGATATTACATCATTTGGGTCATATAAATGTACCACCATTGTGATAGGGATTAATATTATATTCTCTAATATTATCCCTTTTCACATGGATCATTATGTATTACATTTAATATTCACACGGATCGTGCATATTAAATATCGATTTGTAAAGGCAGACATACCCATAAATATATTTTTGATTAATGTAATTCTTATTTTTTCATCGTGTCATTCTCGTTTTCATCTCTTGAGTGTTCTTCCCAATGATAGGGATTAATATTATATTCTCTAATATTATCCATTTTCACATGGATCATGATGTATTGCATTTAATACTCACATGGATCGTGCATATTAAATGTCAACTTGTAAAGGCAAACATACCTATAAATATGTTTTTTATTAATGCAATTCTCAATTTTCATTTGTGTCATTTCATGTTGTCTCTTAAGAGTATTTCCTACATCAGTGGTATCAGAGCAAGGTGCAAGGATTTGGAGAGTATCCTCTTCTTGAGACCAGATTGGTTCAGAAAGGAATGAGAAAACCAACCCATGGATCTTCAGTGATGAATATTTTTTTCCTTCTGTGAACACCTTCATGCACTTCTGATCTTGAAAAATCTTGGCTTGGGTCCCTTTGACTCTGAATTTTAGCTAGCTAGGATCCCTCTGATTTTGACGTTTAGCTTTTTATCTAAGCCTTGCCCTTGGATTTGTTATTTCTTTGATATTTGTAGTTGCAATCATGCAATCGTGCATTGATTAGGTGGATTCCTTGCTATCACCATACACGAGGTGATATTTATTTTCTTCTACGGTAGCATGATCCTGTTATTCAACAACATACCGAATTCGACCATCATTTTGGTGGCTTTCCAATACTCGTCGATGTTTATTTAATGGCTTCTCACTGTCACCATTTCTTGGTGTGCTATCCATTTCTTCTGGCAACCTCAAGCACTTAATGGTGCCACTTTCCTTACGGTAACACTCTATCATACGACACCATCGCTCAGGGAAATTTCAATGATTTTTGATGACCTTCGAGGAACGTTGTGCATGCTCATGTGATTTTTGACAATATTTTCAATCATTCTTTGTTTAGCTAGCGCACAGATGCATTCTCTATTGTGTTACCCTCATGTCCCAAATGATTTTTTTTCTTCTTGGTGCCAATCTATAATTCTCGACATCCAAAACACTCATCTTCGGAGCGATTTCACATTTATCGACGATCACGAAGAACTCCCATGTAATGGCGATGAATTTTTAGTGAGTTTATCAATTTTCAATAGTAATAATATATGCACCCTAAGGTTATTTTAAATTTTTAGCGAATTTTATTTACCAACACCGTGTTAACATTTCGATCGAGCGAATTTCAATTGAGTTTTTTTTTTTAAATGGTGTGTGTCATCCCAAATTGCACATAGCATCATCATCAACCACCCTTATCTATGAGATATTTTACATTAGTCGATATCTAGCTTATGTTGGCTACCCTCCCTCTACTGTCATTTTTTTAGACTTCCCACCGCCTTGCGCACCTGCCACAAATTTTGTACCCTGCACCTACCTTGTATTTTGTTGCTGGTCACCTTCGTTCCCCATGCCTTGCCTAGCATTATGTATTACTCAGTCATCATTGGTCACCTTTGTTCAACGCATCTGCTTTGCTTTTCATGTTGCTCAATGGTCGTCGCTCGCCTTGGTTTCGTTGTCGCTGTTAATTGTTGGATATTATTGACCGTTGGATAGTGTCCACTGTGACCATTGGTGGACTATTGTTTGTTGTACATTATGACCATTATAGAAGTTTGGTTATTGGGTGCCATGACCGTTGGATCACTATTGACTGTTGTAAATTGTGATCGTTGGATCATTGTTGACTATTGTAAATTGTGACCATTGGATCATTGTTGACTGTTGTAAATTATGACCGTTGGTTGCCTATTGTGCCTTGTGTTGGTTCCACATTCTACTTGTTGATCATTAGACATTGAGTTTCACAAATTTTAAAATCAAAATCCTTGGTCCAATCAAAGAGGGAGGGCCCATTAAAAGTTGACCATAAATTTTTGTTGCATATTCTCATTTTGTCACCCGAACTGGTGCCTAGTAAACCCTCGGTCACTCCTAGTAAACCTATGGCTACCAATATGGCCATTGTTGAAAAATTGGCTAAAATCACTGCCACCCAAACTAAAAATAGCAAAAATGGTTGTCGTGTTGAAAAACCTTCAATGTTCCTCTCATATTTCTCATCCAAGGTGTGAAGTAAAAATATATGAAGGCTCCCGAGATCCTAATGTACTCAATAGTTGGATCCTTGATATAGAGACCTGGTTTGAATATACTCACACTCCTGATGATGAAAATATTTCATTCACAAAGCTCAAAATTTCCAACATCGCCAAAGTTCTCATTGCCAATCGCCACAATCCAATTTGTACATGGGAGGAGATGGTACAAGTTTTGAAGGCCTCATTTTTATCCATCAAATTATGAGGATGACTTATTGAATCAATGGCTACACCTCCGTCAAGGCAAGAGGGAATCTATACAATATTTCATTCATTATTTCAACCGCCTTCGAGTCTTACTTGGCATTTCAGATTCTAATGCTATCTTGATTACCAAGTTTAAAAGTGGTCTTCTCGCACACTTGTATAGGGAGATCAAATATACTACTTGCACAACATTGGACGATGCATTCAAACATGTGTAGCTAGCTGAGGAGAAGTTCATGGCACAATAGTGGGATCCTCGCTACTCTTTCGATGGTTCAACAGAAGATGTGCACAAGCATCAATAAGGATGAAAGATACCTTTCCATGTTTCTTCTTATATTACTCCCACCTCTTAATCCCCCCCTACTTCTAAAAATTCATTTTATTCTTCCTCTTCTTATTCATTCTCTCCTGCTCAAATTGCTAAATTTTGTAACTATTGTAAGAGGTAAGGCCATGATAAGAATCAGTTTCCATAATTACAAAAGAAGAAAAATATTTTTGTACAGTCTGATGAGGGCACTTGTGATAACCCCATCGAGACTATTGGAGAAGAAGTAATTTATGAGGAGTTAATAGGGTAACTCAATAATGTAACACTTATGAATCAGCATTCCAGAGTAGGTGACTGTGACCAATTATTTGTCACTTGTGCTCACTTGCTCCATAACTTTGTAGTAGATTGTATAATTGACAATGGTTCGCAAAATAATTTGATTGCACAGTCCATTGTCTATAGCAAGCTCTCTACATCCAAACATCCTCACCCCTACTCTCTTGGATGGAAGGATAGCACCAACACATCAAAAATCACACACACGTGCACCGTTGCATTTACATTTGGCCCCAAGTTTAGGGATAAGGTCACGTGTGATGTCACACCCATGGATTATTGTGGATTACTTTTGGGTAAACCTTACTAATATGATAGGCATACCATATGTGATACCTATAACAAAACATATACTTTGCAACATGAGAAAAAATCCTTTCTTGTTTGTAGTGTTCCAAAAACTACACATCGGGCTTGCAATAATTTGCATCAGGTACGATCCATTGCTTTAATTTTTAGCACACCACAACAAAAGGATGCCCAACCAAGAGCACTTTTATCTAATTCACATCACATTCATCTGGATCTTATTCCTGTTGTACCAAAAAAAATTTGTATTACCCCAACAATTGTTCCTATTGTACCAGTAGTTCATGTTGCCCCAACAATTGTTCCTATTGCCACAGTAATTATTCCTATTGCACCAACAATTTCTATTACACCAGCAATTGTTCCTATTATACCAGCAATTTTTGTTGCACCAATAATTATTCTTGTTGTACCAGTCATTCCTGTTACACCATCAATTGTTCCTGTTGTACCAATAGTTCTTGTTACACCAAAAATTGTTCCTATTATACCAACAGTTTTTGTTGCACCAATAATTGTTCTTGTTGTACCAGTCATTCATGTTACACCATCAATTGTTCCTATTGTACCAGTAGTCCTTGTTACACCAACAATTGTTCCTATTTCACCAGAAGTTCTTCCTATTGCCCCAGCAATTATTCCTATTGGTCCTGCTCTTGCTTCAGTTGCAGCTCCACCTACAGTTCCTCATTTGGTTCACACCACTCTGCATCCTGCCTCCACATTATAGGACTTTCAGCGTTTAGTGGTATGTCAGAAACTACCCTTCATACACACTCGACCTTTTTATATTGGAAGTCCACGTTGCATCTACATGGATCCTTATTATGGAGCATCCCCACAGCCTTCGGGTTTCTTCCTAATTTTCTTTCCTTTATGAGTGCATTGGAGTCCAATGCTTCTACGATGGGGATGAATGATAGGGATTAATATTATATTCTATAATATTATCCCTTTTCACATGGATCATGATGTATTGCATTTAATACTCACATGGATCATGCGTATTAAATGCTGACTTGTAAAGGGATACATGCCTATAAATATGTTTTTGATTGATGCAAATCTCAGTTTTCATTTGTGTTGTTTCGTGTTGTCTCTTAAGAGTATTTTCCACATCACCCTGGTACATAACTAGAGTAGTAAATTACTTTAGGGGGTAGTTAGCTAGTTGCTTCAAGTGATATAATAATGCACAAATGTCTATATGCAAGTTGCAAATGTACAAGGTGTGCCCTTGTACAACTAGGTAGAGTATTGGTTAAGTAATCCATCTTTCTATATAAAGGGTCTCATAGTGAGTGATTATATATCACTATAGATGGTAGTAGGTATAATATGTAGATCACCATATATATTGGTGATGGATACAATGTAGTTCTTTAGCATCAGTTCTAGAGTGTTCATTTCCTCCATGTTGGATTGTATCATTTTTATCACTTTCCATTAATAGTATATTTCAGCATCTGACATTTCTACATATTTTATATCCTGTTATTGTATTCTTTCTTGGCATACACCATCAAAATATATCAGTGGTATCAGAGTTACAGTAGATCGATAGGATTAGGGAGAGCTACAAGAGAGATAGAGAAAAATTAAATCTCAGTTCCAAAAATTTTGAGATTGCATTTGGCTAGTCTTTCCATAGAGTTGCAAAAAAACTCGTGAAGACTAGGACTCAGCATTCATTCTACTATATTGATAAATCAACTAGTGAAGATAAGTTATTGACAAGATTTAGAATCATCTTACTTATATCTTGTTGCAGAAAAAGGAAACTGAAGGAAGCCTTGTTGCAAACCTGCACATTGCAAGAAGAAAAGGCCATAGAAGCCTTATTGTAGAAGAAAAGGCCACAAAAGCCTTATTGCAGAAGAAAATATTACAAAAGCCTTATTGCAAGAAGAAAAGACCACATAAGTCTTATTGCAAGAAGAAAAGACCACAAAAGTCTTATTGTAGAAGAAAAGGTCGCAAAAGCCTTATTGCAAGAAGAAAAAACCATAGAAGCCTTGAACCTAGATAAGACTCTAAAGAAGATTCATTGAACCAGAATAAGACTCCAAAGAAGAGTTCGTGAATGATAGGATATTGGTGATCTCCTTTTTTGATTGAATACTTCCTCTAGAAGAAGATAAAGAGACCCATCAAAGGTCTCATTGATGTAGGAACTCAACATGAAGCTGGTATCTTACATACAATAGAATCTCATGTGGTTAAGTGGTTGTAACAAGTTGCCAAACATGGCCAACCACTTAACTAACAGATAACCATCTGCTAAACAAGGATGACAACTAACTACTAGAAGATAAGACATATCCTAACAGTTAACTAAACATCCAACAACATAACAACCTATTTCTAACATGGGCATACTATACCTCATGTGAATACAAAGTGCAAGAAATAGGAAATTAATAAAATAATAATAAATTAGGCTTAAATGGATAAGCATAAGTATACTCAACACTCCTCCCAACCTTAGAAGCATTGGATCCCAATGCTCTCAACAAATGTGGAAAGTCATGGACCATCACATGGTGAGAAATCTAGTGAGCCATGTATGGAAAGTGACTGCGATGGATGACAAAGTAAGAAGTGGAAGAACCCCATCCATTGTGATGAATCTTCATCTCAAAAACTCTATTTGAAATGAGCGAAAGCTAACGATCAGGTGCCACTGCGCTTTAGGGCTAAAAACAAGATCAGGTACCAAAATAAGATCCTAAAATGGTATCTCTAGAAAATGGTGCTTATCCAAAGGAAGCCAATCTTTGTCTCCAACCTATGATGAGTGAGGACTATGATGCTTACACACCTTACCCTGCTGCTCTGATGGAGTCTCCTACAAGTCATGTGTTATCTTGCACTAAAGGCTCTATTGGTGCTCAATGAAGGAAGTGTCCTTAGCTTGCTCCTCCATGTGTGCAATGGTGGAAGGAGGCAAAGCCAAAGGTAACTTCTGTGGAGCAAGTGGTTGTGTGTCCAAAGGTGTACCCAAAATGATGCCAATAGAATGAATAGAATCTTTCTCATGAGTGAGAGTGATGGGTTCCTTAACCACTTGCTCTTGTGATTGTTCATTTGGTGGGAGTGAAACTTCTTCTTTATCATGTACCTTTTATGGTGCTTGTTCTTCAACATGTGTGGAACTTATGCAAGTAGGAGCCAGAATGAGTGCTTGACTTAGTGGCTTCCGAACTTGCCTACAACTTAACATCAAATTTGATATGGGTGTAGTGCTTTGTATCAAGTAGGTTTTATCATGCAATTCCAATGTGTATGTGTTCTTTTTAGCATGATAAACAATATTCCTATCAAATTGATAGGTTTTACCTAGAAATAGTCCACAACAATCCATATATGTGACATCACATCTTACTTTATCCACAAACTTATCACCAAAAGCAAAATTCAAGGTGCAAGTGTGTGTGTGATGTTAGATGTGGAGTCTACATCTTTCCACCCAAGTGTATAGTCCACAACGGAATTCATAATGAGGTTCTTTTGCGATCCATTATCTATGAAAAATCAACATAGAAATCATGCATAAGGTGAGCTCTAGTGATAAACAAATGGTCACGATCCCCTTGAGCAAATACATTTGACATGAGGGTAACTTTGTTCAATTTACCCTTTAAATTGCGATACTCTTCTTCTGTCCCTGTAGCCACAATGGGACCATCATGTGGTTCCTCACTTGTAGGTTGTACAATTAGGGATTTCTTCTTCTTAAATTTTTCAAAAGTAAAGCATTTGGATTTTACATGACCATGCTTTTTACAAAATTCACAATACATTGAAGAAGAAGGAGAATCTTTAGAATGAGAAGTGTTATTCACCTTTTGTTGATGCTAATTCCCACCTCTAGAAGAGCTCTCCTGTGATGAACAAGATTTGTGATATGCATAAACTTTCTCCTCTGCAAGAATGACATGGTTGAATACCACATCCAAGGTGAGGAAAACATTGAACTTGATTTCATTGAAAATTTGATCTTGCAATCCACGAGTGAACTTATTAATCAAATCCTCTTCTGAATATTCCACACCAAAAAGCACCCTTAGTCTATTGAATTGAAAAATGTAGTCTGAAACAGACATACTATAGGCTTACCTCAATCTATACCACTTGGTTGTGAGGTCACTTTGGTAGTTTGGTGAAAAGAATGTATTTTTCAGAATTTGGATAAATTCTTTTCAAGTCATGGTGGCATTATGGCTTTGTATTTCTACAATTAAAATGTTTGCTAAGCCTGTGAGTTTGAATGTAGCAAATGCAACTTATTCATCTTCAGGAATTTTAGCATAAGCAAACCAAGTTTGCATATCTAAAATCCATGTAGAAAAGACACCAGGATCCCTAGTTTTGTCATACAATTTGACCTCACATTTAGCTTTTTTGGTATGATTGTGATGAAATTTTCCATCACTAGGAGTCAATTGCACAATAATATCTTTTACCTTATCTGCCAAAATGTCTACTACAACAGTAAGGTTTTCCATGTTTGATTTGAGGTCATTAGCCATGTTTTTCCGTGTATATGCTAGACTAGGAGGATTACAAAATGGTTTTGCAAGAACTTAATCTAGGCTATTAGGAACAATTTTCAGTTTCCTAATGCAAAAAAATTACCTAGATTTACAACAATTTGCCTTCCAAAATTTTTACAAAAATGGGCTATAATAGTGCTTTTACAAAATCAATTTTGCAAAATAAAAATTGCACTAAAAATTGAAAATTTAGCCCTCAATTTTACAAAAATTGGCTTAAGGAGGCAAAAATATTCATCAATTTTGAACATAGTGCTTATGAAAGTTTTTTGAGCTCTGGCGATTTGGCGGGAAACTTTCTGAACTGTCGTCGACCGAGGCTCTAGGGTTTCTGGTTGGAAGATTTTACCAGGGACTCAGGTGGTTTGCTGGTGTTTTTTGCTGACGGCTCTTCTGTTGCCCCGGGAGGGCCCAATGGGGTCTCCTCCAGGATTTCTCGATGGGAAGAAGTCCTCTTATGCCGATATATTAAGAGAAAACCCTGCGTCTTCCTCCGATGAAGCTCAGCGGAGTGCTTACCATTCGCTATCCAGGAATGCGGGTAAGGGTTCTCCTGTGCATAGAGTCAATGGAGTCTCCCGCAATCCGCTTCCAGACCGAAGATTGTCATAGAACCAGAGCTGGTCGAGGACACGATCAACTATCGTGCTACTCATGATCCGATTTGCAAATTCATGGGCATCCGACTCACCCCCGCACTTTCTGCACTCCTGGGTGAGACAAAACTGGAGCCTATCGGTGAGTATTCCTTATGGCCCATAAGCAATGGGTATTTTATTATTAGTTTTTCCTCCTTAGCGGATAGAAACAGAGCATTTGAATCAGAAAAGAGGAGCCATGGCCCGACAGGGTTATTTGTCCAACCGTGGAGAGCGGGCTTCGACCCTCGCATTGAGCCCACGGCTATCCCGGTTTGGATCCGGCTGTATGCTCTCCCGATGGAGTTTTGGGGTGAGTAGATTCTTGAACTGATAGGTAACTCTCTAGGTAGATATTTGGGAGTTTCCAAAGATACCATAGAAGGAAACACCTGCTGTTTATGCGAGAATTTGTGTAGAACTGGATATTAGCCGACCGCTACCGATCGAGATGGAACTGGAGTTAGCAGGACACTCCTGGCTACAACAGTTAGACTATGAAGCCCTACCTTTTCGATGTAGAGTTTGCCATAAGCATGGCCATTTGGCAAGGTTCTGCCCAAATATCTTGAGCACCAAAGCGGATGCTCCACAGGGAATGCCAAATCACCCCCGAGAGGGTAAGTCCACTCTGATCAAGGAACCACCCATCATTCCCCTTGGTTCTGATGCCCAGAAAGATGGCTTTGAACAGCAGAAGAGAAGAAGAAACAAAAAGAGAAATGGCAAGGAGCAAGCTCATCCCAAGCCAACCAACCGGTATGAAATCTTCAAATCTCTTATGGATCAAGGAGACCAAATTATGGAAGAAGCAGATGGGAACCTTGAGGATAATATCATCCTTTCTCATGCTCCTCCCTCACCAACCCCTGTCCTAGAACAGGTGATTGACTCCTCTGAGATTTTGTAGCTAGAAAACCTAGGGGCATTGGTAATCCACTCCCCAGCACAGCCAGCTATTAAAGATTTCACCATGGGAAATGCAGAAAAGTTCAGAGAAAGACCAGCTCTAGGGATTACCCAGGTGGAGAAGAGGTCGAAAAATAGTAATTCCCAAGGGGTGGGCAGAAAATCCAATAAGGATCTAATTGCAGTGCAAGGAGATAAGCTAATCAATGGAGGATTGGCGAGAACAATTGATTCGTATTGCTCCCAAGGTTTCCAATGATTATTCAATCTTGGAATGTGAGGGGTTTAAACAGTAGAACCCATCAATCTGCTATTCAAAGACTTTTAGAGAGAAGTAAAACAGACTTTCTGCTCATTCAGGAGACAAAAATGTCTTTAGACCTTATGAGTAAAACTGTCAGTCGAATCTGGAGGGGTGTCGGCCATATGGCTGTGGCTGCCCTAGGTGCCTCGGGAGGGATTGCTACTCTTTGGAACCCTTTGGCGTGGATAGCAATAGAACATATAGCCTGGAGGGGTGTCCTCACATCTCTTTTTAGGAATATTGTTACAGCTGAACAAGTCTTAATTACAAATTTCTATGGGGCTCAGAACATCGATGGTCAGCGGTTTCAATGGAAAGCTATTCAAAACATGAGGTCCTCCCGAGAAGATTTTGATTGGATTATTGTTGGGGACTTCAATGCCAAATTATCTGCCAGGGATCAGGAAGGTGGCATCCCAGCTTTTGGATACAAGGGACCGGCTTTTAATTGCCCAAGTCCAGGCCTTTAACCTTGTTGATATCAAAGGCCCTGGTACAAACTTTACCTGGACTAATAAGAGAAGAGAGCCTTACAACAGGAGGGTTAAGCTTGACCGGTTTCTGGTCTCGGAGGAAGCTTATGTTAGATGGAATATCAAATTCTAGATTTTGGATGGCCCAGTCTCAGATCACTCTCCCATTTTGCTGGAGGGAGGGACTATGTCAGGGCAGTATTACAAACCATTTAAATTTGAAAATTTTTGGTTGCAAAAATAGGACCTCCGAAGGAAAATTCCACAGTGGTGGGAAGAAGGTCGTCTCCCTTTTGGGACAGCTATGTTCAAATTTCATAAACAGCTTCTTTTTGTTAAGAGTAAACCAAAACAGTGGAGGCAAACTAACAAATCTGATTTCCAGCTCCAACGGGCTCCCTTGTTGGCCAGATGGAATGAGGTGCAAAAACAATTTAGGGAAGGAACCATTTCTGAGCATCTTAAATCCGAGGATGATGCTTTACGCCAAGCGGTTGAGGACATTGATAATCAAGAAGAGATCTACTGGAAACAGAGAGCAAGAAACACATGGTTATTAGAAGGAGACAGAAATACAAAAATTTTCCATCGCTCTGCCTATGCTATAAGACAATTGAATAACATGGAACTCCTTCAAGACGAGAATGGAAACTCTTTTGACACTCTCCCTGATATGCACTCCCACTCAATGGAGTATTTCTCAAACCTCTTTAAGGAAAGTATGGAGCATGATGTGGAAGCCCAAAATGAAGTCATTGATGGCATTCCCTCTATTATCTCTCATGAAGAGAATCAGGCCCTTCTTAAGCCCATTGATCGTGATGAACTCAAGAAGGTGGTCTTTGGGATGTGCACTGGAAAATCGCCTGGTCCTGATGGCTTCCCTATTGAGTTTTTTTAGGCCTTCTGGGATATCCTGGAGGAGGATGTGTTGGCTGTCATTGAGGAGTCCCGAACTAACAAAAGAATGCTCAAGGCTCTAAATCACACCTTTATTACCTTAATTCCAAAATGAGAGGGGGGGGCTCACATTTCTGATTTCAGACCTATTGCCTTATGCAATGTGATTTACAAAATAATCACTAAAATTATGGCTGAAAGACTAAAACCTCTTCTTCAGAATATAATCTCCCAAGAGCAAGGGGTTTTTGTTGAAGGGAGACAGATCTTGGATGGAGTGATCTTGGCTCATGAGGCTATCCATACTATGCACAATTCAGGTAACAAAGGAATGTTCATCAAACTAGATATGTCTAAGGCTTATGACAGAGTAGAGTGGGGCTTCTTGGTCAAGATGTTGGCAGCCTTTGGTTTTTCTCAGGACTGGATTTCCTGGGTCATGAGCTGTATCTCTACGCCTTCATACTCTGTTTTAATTAAGGGGATTCCCTCGCCACCTTTTGGAGCCTCTCGGGGTCTTCGCCAAGGAGACTCTTGCTCTCCTTATCTCTTTCTCATATTGGTCGAAGGATTAGGCAGACTCCTCCTGAGAAGAAGACTTCAAGGACAGATAACAGGAATTAAAATCGGGGCTGAATTTTTGACTCATTTACAGTTTGTGGATGATACTTGGATTGGTGGGAGTGGCCAGCCTCAGGGAAGCAAGAGGAATCAGAGATTCTCTTAACGTCTACCTCCGGGCCTCTAATCAAGTCATCAATGAAACAAAATCCAAAGTGGTCTTCTTTAATCTTGATCAAAGGTCACAAGACAGAGTTATTGAGATCTTGGGATTCACTAGGACCTCTCTTCCTGTTGTTTACCTGGGGTTCCTCTGCATTTCAAAAAATTGAAAGCTGATTTCTGGAAGGACCTTTTGGATGGCATCAAAGAGAGAATGAATCATTGGTCTCATAGATGGTTAAGCTATGGGGGCCAACTAACTTTCCTTCAATCTGTTATTTAGGCCATGCCAATTTATAAATTCTCTATTCTGGCTGCCCCTCCATCAATTTGGAAAGAGCTGGACAAAGTGGCTAGAAGTTTTCTTTGGGAAGGTGCCAAAGGAGAGAGGAAATGGGCCTTGGTTGGATGGGATAAGGTCACCCGACCCAAGGAAAAAGGTGGGTCGGGATTAAGAAGTTCCAAGTTTAACAATCAGGCTCTGGCTGGTAAACTGTATTGGAGGTGGATTTCCCAGCCAACGTCCCTCTTCAGCAGAATCCTCTCTAGTAAATACTTGGGTCTTGTTCACCCCAATGACTTCGGTCGCTTTCCTTTGGAGGGTAATGGATCATTAGTGTGGCAGGCGCTCCAGCTTGGATCTCACATTATCAAAGATCAATTGTTCTGGAAAGTTGGGAGAGGGGAGAAGGCCCGGTTCTGGATCGATTCTTGGGATCAAAATCCTCCCATTCTTGCTGTGTTTCCTGAATTGCATCCGTTAAAATTAGCTCTAGAAGATAAGGGATGGATCCATATTGAGAGCTACTTCAATATCAGCCAATTGGGGGAGTATAAGGTTCAAAAGTTCAAGCGAGTGGGTGAATGGCCTATTCCAATCCCTCTGGAGCAGGCTCCAACTCTGGAAAAACTCTTGTCAGAACGGTTTCTTACTGGGAGATATGAGGAGGATGATCTTGCCTGGGGCTTTGGGAACCTTGGGGTTTATACTGTGAAGGAGGGCTATGATTCAATCCTTCCAGAGCCCCCCCCCCACACTCTTTCCCAGTTCAAGAATGGAGGAAGATTTGGCATCCCAAGGGCTGGCCGAAAGTGAACTTCTTTGCCTGGCAGCTGATGCACAATGGAATCCTGACCTTTGACAATCTCAGAATCAGAGGCATCATTGGTCCTTCCCAGTGTGTTTTATGCTATAGGAATGAGGAAACTACGGATCATCTTCTGTTTGATTGTCCTTTCACACAACAGATTTGGCATCGTTGGTTCTCCCATTTTAAGCTTCAGGCTATTGGAGACTTGTCTCGGACCAATTTATGGGAAAGCTGGAAGAGAGGTAGATTTACATCTAAAGCTCTTCAAACTGGTTGGGAGCTTGGTTTCCTTTTTATTTGGTGGCAGGTGTGGTTGGAAAGAAATGCTCGTATTTTCCGTGAAACCTTCTCTTCGGTGGATGGGATATGGCAGGTCATCTGGAGCAAAGTTGTGGAAACCGTTGCCATCTATGCTGAGGAGGAAAATTAGCCTACTTCTAAGCCTCTGGAAGAGAGAGCTGCTGATCTTGAGAGACAAGTAAGAAGTTGTTGGAAACCTCCCCCAGAAGGCTGGATCAAAATCAACACTGATGGAGCTGCAAAAGGCAATCCGGGCAATGCTGGAAGTGGAGTAATCTGCCGTGATCATGCTGGGGCTGTGCTCTATTGGGAATTGCAAGGTCTGGGATATGCCATAAACAATGAAGCCAAGGCCTTTGCTATTAAATATGCTTCCATCTGGGCCATTAAGCAGGGTCATAGAAAGATAATCATTGAGTCTGATTCCCAAATCCTGGTTGGCGCTCTTGATTGCATGAGGAACTTTGCCTTAAAATCTTGGAGGTCATGGATTTTGGTCTCCCAAATTAAAGAGCTTTGGAAGGAATTAGACGATGTGATACCTGTATATGCTAGTAGATCTCTTAATAGGTTGATTTCCTTGCTAAGATGGGTGCTGAGAGAGAGGTTGGGATGCATCTGCATAGTAATATGCCTGTGGAGGATGCAGAGATTAGACAAGGCCTTGAACAAATTTTGAAATAATGTGCAGTGTTTTTTATGCTAAGGAAATTTTTTGTCGCGATATCGCGACATGTAGTGCTGTCGCGGCCTCTTGCTGGAAGCTGTCGCGATATCGCGACAGGTTAAGCCTTCGAGGCCTCTGGTTGGTTTCTGTCGCGATATCACGACATGTCGCGCTATCGCGACATGTCGCGCTATCGCGGTCCTTGTTGAGATCCTGTCGCGATTTCGCACCCCTTTTGAAGTTGAAAAGCAAAGTCAAAATTTTGTTGCGTTATCGTGACAAGTTGGAGAGTGGGAAGCTGCAAGGTAATCTTGTCTCAATATCGCGACACGTTTGGCACTTAAGCGGCTGGGAGGAAAATTGTCGCGATATCGCGACCTATAGCGCCGTCGCGGCCTCGAGCTGGAAGTTGTCACGATTTCGTGACAGGTTGAGCCTTTGCGGCCTTTGGTGGGTTTCTGGCGCGATATCGCGACATGTCGCGCTATCGCAGCTCTTGTTG
The DNA here is from genome assembly GCA_028583015.1 of Wollemia nobilis. Classification (NCBI taxonomy): domain Eukaryota; kingdom Viridiplantae; phylum Streptophyta; class Pinopsida; order Araucariales; family Araucariaceae; genus Wollemia; species Wollemia nobilis. The sequence goes on along the minus strand of JAQPPZ010000689.1, from coordinate 3,019,843 downwards.
AGATTATGTCGCAATTTCGTGCCTCTTTTGAAGATGAAGAGCAAAGTTGATAATTCGTCGTGATATCGCGACAGTTTGGTAAACTGGAAGCTACAAGGTATTTTTGTCGCGATATCGCGACACGTTTGGCACTTAAGCGGTTGGGAGGATAATTGTCGTGATATCGCGACCCTTTTGTGGCATGAGTGCCGTTTAGAAGTTTCGTCGCGATTTCGCGACTCCTTTTGCGGGCGGTTGCCGAGGGCCCTTCCTGTCACGATTTCGTGACATGTCACGATTTCATGACATGTCGCAATATCACGACATGTCGCGTTATCGCGACTGTTGGCACCGACGCGGTCGAGACAGGGGTGACTGTCGCGATTTCGCGACATGTCGCGACCTTTTCGTGCCCTGTTGTTTTCTTTGCCCTGTGGTTGCTAGTGCTACCTTTGTGCTTTGCCCTTGTTGTGTTGCTCTTTGCTCTAGGTCGGGATGTGTTCTCTCCCGTTTGTAATTGGTCTTTGTATTAATACAAGTTTTCATTTTTTTCAAAAAAAAACAATATTCATCAATTTTGCAAATTTGTTGAAAAAAATATTGTAAAAATTGAAAAAAATATTGAAAAATCACCTTGTTGCTGTGTTTTGGTGGCAAAAGTTGCAATTTTGATTTTTTTGGTTTTGATGGCAAAATGTCGTGGTGGCACCAAAATTTTTGGAAATTTGAATGGCTAAAATACTGGTCAACTACGGTCAACCGTTCAATTGAACAGTCTATAGCAACAATGGTCAGGAAGTTCAAAATTGACCACACCCACCAAGTATCAAAGGTCCACCAACAAGCCAAGAGAATAGTCAATGACCAACCAATTTTACTACCACCTGGTGCCAAGCGCCCGCACCCCCAACTGGTGTGCGCACTAAAGTGCACTCGAGGGTGACCACTGAGAGGTTGTCACCTCTCTATGTGTGTAGGGGTGCTAATAAAGTTTGTATTGCCCCCCACACAAGAAATGTGGGACCAAAGTCTCGTCAGGTTTTTAAAAACCTTATGTTTCGTCCATCAGTTGAAACCAAACACCATCGAAGTTATCAATTCTTTCACCAGTAAATTGCATATCTCGTCGAAACTACATGCTAGGCATCGAAAAAAAATTAATTTTACCTTGACCTTAGGTGCCTTTAATTTTATTTCGTCGATGCTTGGAGAACCGTCGAAAAACATAGGATTAACACCAAAACTTTGTTTGAGCTCGTCAAAGTTGCAAAATGGCCTGAGCTTACCAAAATCTCGTGTCCCATCGTTGAAAGAGAATTTATACATGCACAAATCCACCTAAATATCAAATTTTCTTGTGTCGAGGAATGTGACACCTGCTGGAATCTCGTCAGATACTACGATTAACGTCGAAAGGAATTTTTGAATCATCAAAATTAAACTATTGACATCATCGGTATGTTGTGCAAACTACATCAGGAGAGCCTGTAAATAGGCACCAAAATCTCATCATCGATATCAATGATTTTCCTTGAAATTTATCACAAATTGTTTTCCTACATTAGAGAAACAAAATCTCAGATACAGGGGATCTATGATCGTCAAAGGAGTTAAAACATCACCAGGAATGGTATAAAAATCATATGTAATGCCACTCTTATCTTTAATTGAATCGTAGTCCACAAGATGCAAGATTTGTTGATGCATGGAGGATTTTCATTTGCCTTGATCTATTGATCCAAAAAATGGAGAAAAATACTATATGGTTGGTCTTGCACGAAAAGAATATATCTGCTTCTCCAAGCACCAAATAGTCTATCTCAGTTTCAAAATACTCATCGAAGATGAACTTGAAGAACTGCTTGAACCTCCTATAGCTACGTCTAGAGGATCACTCAGTTCAAGGTACGATGGTGCTCGGGTGGAAGGTCCCCAGGCTATTGAACTCGTTGAAGCTTGGTGTTGAGATCATTGGCCTACGATTTAGCCATCACGTAACGTTACCCTGATTAAATCGAGGAATTCCAACCAATCATTGTGGTCTACCGATGGTCAGCCAGTGATCAGCATCGATTAGTAAGTCGACCATCGGTTGGTCACTGGTCGTAAATGCTCAGTAAATTTGGAAAGAATTATAAAAATAAGCAAAACCTATTTTTAAATAAAATATCAATACAATATTTTATTTTTAAGATTTATGCATGACGAATATCCCAATATTTCATGCAAAATTAATTTTTTATGAACTTGCTTAAACTCTTCGAAAACTCTCAACAAGAAAACTTTTGACAAAAGAGTGCACAATCTTCCTTTTGAGTAAAATTTTGACCTCAAATTTATGGAACTCACCCTCAAATATCTTGCTTCGGATCTTCAAAATAGACATTAATTTTCTTCAACCATGAAAAATTTTCTCTTGCCTTCGCCTTGGCAATTCTGGTTACCCTCTGGTTTCTACCAAGGGTATTCGGTGCAAGGGTAAATTTTGTTCTTTGCTACCTCAACTTTACCTGATGTTGTGGGTGGCTTTAAGCTAATTTCCACTAGCACCTACCTAGGATCTAATGCACTAGAAAAAATATAACCAGGCACCTAGCAAATAAGTGAAAACTTGTCCTCCTTCCTGCATAAAATGAATTCTCGGCTCTGATTACTACTGATGTAGGAACTCAACATAAAGTTGGTATCTTATTAGCAATAGAAGAATATATAAGCATACAATAGAATCTCACGTGGTTAAGTGGTTGTAACAAGTTGCCAAACATGGCCAACCACTTAACTAAAAAATAACCATCTGCTAAATAAGGATGACAACTAACTGCTAGAATACAAGACATATCCTAACAATTAACTAAACATCCAACAACATAACAACCTATTTCCAACATGGGCATACTATGCCTCACATGAATACAAAGTGCAAGAAATATAAAATTAATTAAATAATAATAGTAATAACTTAGGGTTAAATGGATAAGCCTAAGTAGCCTCAACACTCATTAAAGAACTTTCATCTTTGAAAGAGATAGATGAGGACTATCAAAAGTCCTATTCAAGATATCCGTGAAGAATATCTCATTATAAACACTTTCATAGTTGAAGGTTGAAGGAAATATCTCATCAAGAAGACCAGAGAAGTTGTAATACTAAAGACCTTAAATAGATCTTAAGGATAAACAAGGATAAGGCTTGGAGAGCCTAGTTGTAAAATTGAAGAAGCCATCAAAGAAGTTCCTAGGAGAACTCATTGGAGAAATTCACTATAAAATATAGTGAAAGATTTAGGACAATTGTCGCCAATCGACAACAAGCCCAAAAGGAGAAGAATTTGGTAAGGAGTGCCAAATATCGAAGAAGAATATTGAAGACCTCAAGACCTTAAAATTCTTGAGAAGAAAGTCTTGTTTGAAGAAGAACTCAGATAGAAGAAACCTACCAAATCTAAGAAGATTTGGAGATTGTCCTTCATAGCTAAAGAAGGCACATTTTAGAGATAGAGATTTGTTGGATTCATAACAAAATACTATGAGGGTTCTAGAAGGACAACATTTTAGTGAATATATGGACTACTAAAGTATAGCAATCAATATAGCATTACTAGCTACAAAACTTTAGATTTCTAGGCCAGATCCTGAAGGAGAAATTGAAATCATCTACTACAATTTTAGAGCAGTAGATTAGAAGCATTCAGAGCTGCGAGCAACCACCATTTAGGACAAGAAATTTGGTGAATCAACTCATCAATATATTCATCATAAATGGTAAGCAACTTGGGTGCAATCAGTTGAACTTTAAATTAGGTTTCATTATCAAGTTTCATTAAGCACCTTATTTGGATTAAAGTTGCAAAAAGAAGGGCTCATATTACAGTCTTTAAAAAGGTGCAAAATATAGTTCTTTTAAGATATTTATTTGCACATTAAAATAGGATTTAGATGTATTTTGAAAGAAAAAATATATCATCTACCTATTATCTATCTAGAAAGCAAGAATATTACGTCCTACAACACTAATTATAGTGCAAAATTACAGATTATTTTTAAAGGTTCTTTATAATTACTCTTAAAGTTACATAGATTATGAAGTGCATTTGAAACTACTTTTAGAGCTTATTTATGGGAGAAATAAGGTGATATTATTTTTACCTTTAAAGGGCATTAATTTGAAGGTATTATTGATTCATTGCACTATACTAGCTATCCATTGACTAGTTACTCTCAAAGGGTTATTTTGTGTATTGATTGTTAAGATCAAGGACACAAAAATTTGCAAATATCAAAGTGTCTAAAGACACTATTCAAAACTCAATACCAACAAGGTATTGTGGCCTAGAGAATCCACCAAACATGATCATATTCCTCCAAGGAGTGGAGAAGAAGAAAGCCACCATTAAGATCCTTGAAAAGAAGCCAAAAATCGAGACTTGGTGAGTCTCAGATTCAAGGTGCACTAAGAGCTCATTATAGGTAAAATTTAGTGCAAAAATTCCTCCTCCAAAAGTATATTATGTGCATGATTATTAGCTTGGGTTCATTACTAAATTAACCAAGCAAAGGAGAGAGTTTTCTAATAAATAAGATAACATCGAATCATCCTTTGCCTACAAGATATTGTACAAAGAAGCAATCATTAAAAATAGCATAAAGAAATCTTGTAAGGAGATTAGAAAATAGGTGCAAAATCAGTTATTCAATTCTAAATTTTGTAAAGGTATTTACATTAGTTTCTTGCACCATTGGAATGACAATCTTGAGTGTCATAGAAACACTCCAACAACCTACAAAAATTGTAGCATTATCCAAGAAAGGAAGAGAGCCAACAAAGGGCTTGTATCAGGTGAACAAAGCCTCCATATTTGACCTATCATCAAGCATTCACCTACAATATCAAATCCAACATAAGAAGGGAATAATATCAAGCAATTGTTGTCTATTGCATTCCAACGCATGACTCACTACAACAGGGAAGAAATATATAAAGAAGACATAAAAAGAGAAGGGTAGATTACCAAGAGAAACTACCAAGAGAGTGCCACATAAGCTGCCATTAAATCTCCATACACACATTTAGGAGAGAGCCAATCAGCCACCAAAGCATCATACATCAAATTGGATCCAACTAGAGAATAAGCATTGAGGAAATATAGCAAAGCAAGGGTTGGCAAGGAAAGATATACGTTGAAGCAAGCTCTACATGCATACAAAGGACCTAACACTTGGAAAATTTGAAAGGAGCACTCATAACATCTGAAACATTCATTATTGAATGTTAGAAAAGCGTCCATAATATAACGCTCGTATTAGAAGTGTTAGAGGCATTATTAAAAAAGAGTCATCATTATTCCAAACCAAGAGCATTGAATATTCACTTCTAGAAGATCCTAACGTCTATCCACTAAGTGTTGAAGAGCATCTAAGTTTCTTGAGTGTTGAACGTAACTCCTAGGACACTTGTCCAACGCCAAGTGACATCCATCCTATTTAAGGTTCCAAAAATCAAGGAGAGCAATGCATTCATAACAAGCAAAAGAGTGCAACGTGTAAGAGAATATAAGAGCATTAAAAGCTCATGGTCAAGGATAAAGTCAAAGCAATGTCAAGCATTGAAAGGTGTGGAAGAAATTTTGTAGGAAGGAGCTAAATCAAGCCTATGAACCATTCAAGAGGAGTGTAAGCCTACATTAAAGGTCTATCATAAACCAATAATTACAATGCCATACATTGGACAACACAATGCCCATACATTGGAGAATACGGTGCTCATTCACTGGAGAATACAGTGCCATGCATTGGAGAATACAACGCCCATACATTGGAGAATACAACACCCATTTGCAGCATTATAAATGTAAGGATTTACCTTAATTAAATTTGCTTTCATTAAGGAGTTATAAGGGGTATAATATAAGGTTGAAACCATAGCAAAATCAACCATATTTGAAAGAAAAATTAAAAGATATCTATACAAGGTTAATATTTTAAATTTATAACATAGGAGATATAAGGGTTTCTACTTGGAAAAGTAAAACTCTTTTATTGCAAATATTATTGTTTTCTAATATTCCAAAAGTAGGGAGATATAAGGCATACTACTTCAAACTATATACATATAATTGGAATTTAGAAAATTAATCTATTGGAAATAGAAGCAAATCAATTACCTACATATAGAGTTTGAACTAATTGGTAAAAAATATCTCATACGCATTCTAAGGAGACAAAAAGAAATCCAACCTTTAAAGCATACTTCATTGGGAAAGATAAGGTAAAATTAAAAGGTTGATTATTCTCAAAACATTACAAAATCAACTTAGATGGTGAACTAAGCATATTCTAATTATTAGGGAGATATGAGGAAGCCTACAAAACCTAATTCTAAAAGGTTTTTATCAAATTAGTTCACATCTCTTAACTAGGGAGATATAAGGGATTCTACAAAAGCTAAAACTTGAATAGTTTTATCAAACCAATTCATATACTCTTAACTAGGGAGTTATAAGGTGGACTACTTAGAATATCCTATCTCATAATACTAAAAGAGATACAAAATATAGGCACTATCAAAGCACTTCATAATCTAATCTAGGGAGCTATAAGGATGTCTACCTCCAAGAATACAACAAACAATAACATGAATAACTCCTTTAGAAAGGAAAAAGCAAGTGCCATAAAAATTGGAATCATGAATCTACTTATAAAGGGTGAAGCATATTTAGATCTTACTTCAAAAATGATTAACTAAAGCTTTAGACAATGACTTTGATACCATGGAACATTATCTACAAGCTTGACTCAATGAAGCAATTGGAAATGGAAAGGATGACATTCTACTTTCTTTAGATTTTGTAAGCATATTGTATATGGCATTACTTACACACAAATGTTACAAGAATGAGAATGCAGAACAAAAAGGATTGATAGAAGCTCTTAAAAAGAAAATTGAATTGAGTGAATCATACTTAGAAAATATATTTCAATCCTCATGCAATATTGGTACTTCAAGTTCTACTTCTTATCATGATACTTTGAGTGTTTGTTCAAAAGCCTTTGTACACAGCAAGGACAAAGAAGGAAAATTATATTTACAGGAATCAGATGGTAGTACAACCACTTATGAAAGTACAAAAATAGGATCTAAAGCAAAGGCTAAAGAAGAAGAGGAAGAATCAGACCAAGGAGGCATACAGTGCAAGCCAAAGACTATTCAAGAGAAGAAGATCCATATTGAAGACTAAAGTCTTCAATACCCAAATAATGTAATATAGGGGGTGTTAGAGTATATTACATCATTTAGGTCATGTAAATGTACCACCCTTGGTACATAACTAGAGTAGTAGATTACTTTAAGGGGTAGTTAGCTAGTTACTTCAAGTAATATAATAAATGCACAAGTGTCTATGTGCAAGTTGTAAATGTGCAAGGTGTCCCCTTGTACAACTAGGTAGAGTGTTGGCCAAGCAATCCATATTTCTATATAAAGGACCTCATAGTGAGTGATTATATATCATTGTAGGTAGTAGTAGGTATACTGTGTAGATAACCATATAGATTGGTGATGGATACAATGTAGTTCTTTTGCATTAGTTCTAGAGTGTTCATTTCCTCCATGCTAGATTGTATCATTTTCGTCACTTTCCATTAATAGCGTATTTACATTTTTATATATTTTATATCTTGTGATTGCATTCTCCCTTGTCATACATCATCAAAAGCTAACATAAGTATCCATCCAAATATAAAAAATTTCTCTAGTTCCCACCATCCATATTAGACTTTTAATCACTATATCAATAGATTTTTTTGAACCATTCCATAGAGCAAAACCATTTGGAAGTGAGAATGTTGTAAATATTAAGCTTGGGTTATTTAGTTAAACATACTTAGAAGAATTATTTTCCATTGTCTTTTACTCTCTTTGTACAATCTCTAAATTATTTTCCCCCAAGATCTAAGTTTGCATTCATAAGAACTCTTAAACCGAGACCTCCCCTAGTTTTATCATCACACACCTTGCTTCATTTCTACAAAGGAAAATTCCTTTTATCATGTGAACTTGACCACAAAAGTATTGCATAATATAGATTAAATATTTTCTATCGATTTTGGCATAGTATACAAGGACACATAATAAGTTGGAATGATATGTAAGATTGATTTAATTAGTTGCACTCTTCTTGCTAATGATAACTATATACCTTTCTATGTTATCAATTTATTTTAAACTTTACTTATAACTGGATTCCATAATTCTACCCTCATTCTTCCCTCAAATAAAGGCATCCCTAGATACGTTGCTTGTAAATTTACCTCCAATTTTTGAAGTAATTTGCATATCCCTGCTTTGAATCTAGATGAGGTGTTTAGGAAGTAAATTTTAGATTTTTTCCTATTAAATTTTTGTCCTAATGCTCTTTCATATTCCTTTAATAAGTTATTCAAAGCTTTGGTCTCATTTATCCTTTCCCTTCCATAGATGGTTGTATGATCTACAGCCTATTAGTAGGTGATGTTGTTGATGTTATTACTAGCCTTAATTCCACTTATTAGCCCATCTTTGTTAGCATTCTTCAAGTTCCTAACCAAAACCTCTACCATAATAATGAAAAAATATGGTGATAGAGGATCTCCCTGTCTAAGACCTCTCTTGGATTTAAATGATTTTGTTACTAACCCATTGACCAACTTTGAATATGAAACTATAGAGACACAAGATTTAATCCATCTAACTCATTTCTTACCAAATTCAAACTTTTCTAATACTGCAAAAAGAAAAATTCATTTAACTCTATCATAGGCTCTACTTGTAACAATCCCAAATCTACCAACCCATTTTTTTGAAGAGCACTTACGAAACATAGGCTCACAAGGGGGACACCCTTATTAATTTTTTTCAACATACAAGGCTTCACAACATTCGAGTTTCCAAGTTGCTATAGACAACACTTAGTGGACATGAGAGGTCAACTCTCATAACTTCTAGGGTTCACCTTACTAAACCTACATGTTTAGAAGGATGTCATAAGTGGTCCCCTCATATTCCCTATACTCTTATTGGTATAGGACCATGTGACCATGATGTAGGGATTACCCTTTAAGGCCATAACACTTAAAGGGGGATGTCAATTCCCTAACCTAACTCTAACTCCTCCTAGACAGGTTATTCGACGTAAAGCCTTGGTGCTTAGTTACCACGCCTCACGAGATAACTAAGGTTATTGTCACTTCAATGATAACTAACATGACTTCTTGATCCTATGTGATCAAGGAGTCATTTTTGTTGTCTTGCAAGTAGGTTTTCCCACATACTTGATCCTACTCAATTAAGGTGAAACTACTCACAAGTACCTTGGCTATTGTGTACACACAACTACTTACAGGTTCATGAGGTCCTAGCTATTCTATTCTTACAACTCCTAAGACTCTCGGCTACCTGGTTGTTCCATTCATGCAACTCCTTCTAGAATTGGGTTTCTATGGTTTACATGAGGAATATCTACCCATCCCAAGGATAAATAACAACATAAACACGCCATAAAGCTAAACCAAAGCATTAAGCATAAAAGCACATTGCATTATTCATCTCAAATGAAAGGCATAACATTAATTCCTCTTAACCATAAATCAAACTATGCTTTTATCAAACTTGTATCACAAAAGCTTTCCATCAACATTTATGCATTAGCAAGATAACTCATATCTCTAACATAAGTATATATTGCAAATAGTTAAAGGAAACTCATTAACAACCATCTCTAGAGATTACTCAAGAGTTCAACTCCAAGTTAACATTAGCAATATAACAACATTTAAAAGCTTAACTTAATCAATAAAAAACCCCAAAGCTCAATACTTAAAGAAACACCATTCAACAAGATTAAAGTAGCTCTTCATTACATATAGAAGCATCAAATTATCCTTGGAAACAAGAGTCAAGATTACAATTCTTTCAAGCAAAACAAGCCTTTGCTTATTTACAACAATATCATTTTGAAGAGCTTACAATCGCCTTTCAAGATCTTCTTCCAACTAAGTCTGCAAGCTTCTTTATGGAAAACCACCCACCAAAGATGAAGTTTACTTAGGGATCAGAACAAGTCTAAATGCAATGCAACTTAGCTCATGCATTATGTTTTTAAGCAAACAACCATATACATAAGCAACTAGAAGAGTAGAATCCTCCCTCTCTATAAAAGAAACAAGCATTCTTTAAACCAATAAAATTACATCAAGCCATAGAAATTCAAGAGAAGCCCACACTTCTCTTTATAATAATCCCTTAATCCACATAGATCTCAGGAATCATTATAAATACTTTATTTTTCGATCCAAAACACAACATTCAAAATAATCCAAGAGAAGCCCATACTTCTCTTTATAATGATCCCTTAATCCACATAGATCTTAGGAATCATTATAAATAATTTCTCTTCGGAGCTAAAACACATCATTCCAAACAATCCAAGATAAGTCCATACTTATCTTTATAATGATCCCTTAATCCATATGAATCTCAGGAATCACTATAAATACTTTCTCTTCGAAGCCAAAACACAACATTCAAAACAATCCAAAAGAAACCCATAGTTCTCTTTATAATGACCCCTTAATCCACATGAATCTTAAGAATCATTATAAATACATTCTCTTCCAACAACAATAATAGAAGTTTTCTACTACAATTATTATAAAGCACAGATACCTTGTTAAAAGCTTACAAAACAAGTATACCTTTAATATTGACTCACATCAAAAAGCTTTAAATAAAACATGAACTTCAAAGCATCTTTAAAATTAACCAAAGTACATTATCAAATATTCACAAAGTACTTTATTATTCTTTAGGCCATAAAAGTCTTGAAAATATATGTACATAAATTCCTTTATAACCATCTATATTTTGAAACTTAAAGAGCTATCTCATTTATTTTCTTTTTCTTTACTTTCCAAGCCAAGCATAATTAGGTTAAACAAAGATAAGGTTCTCATTACAAGCAAGTCTATATTTTCAGTCTTTATTAACACATAAATGAGCCTCAAAAGCTTGCAAGGTGAGGCTTTAATCCAAGCAAGCACCAACCACCTTCATAAGCTCTTACTGAAAGAAGACTGGCCATATTTACTAATGCTACCCCATAAGCATAAACTTATGTCATAAAGTTTTTCAACAAGACATAGAACTATGCAAATAATATAACAAGTGCAATAATATACAATAAATCAACCACAAGTAAAAATAAAGCATTATGGCCACACACAAGTTAAAATAAAGCACTCAACCACCCAAGACCAATGCACGCAAAGGGAACGAGGACAACACATAGGAAGAAAGAAAAATAACCCATTCAGAAGCTTAGCTCAAAGGCGATGTAAATATGTGAAGGTCAACCCAATAGCAACAAAATTTAGAGTTTCTATGGGACTTCGTATGCCATGCTACACAAAGGCATAAATGGATCAATGCGAGCAAGACTCCCTCTATTGATCTAAGGTGCTTCAAACAAATGAATCATCCACCAAGCACAATAGTGGTAACAACAATAACAAAGCAATCTCCCATAAATTAACAATCTAAAAAACCAAGGTAAGCATAAGGGAAAACAACCAGCTAAAGAGTAGGAAAATAGGGCATCATGGGAAGCAAACTGACCCTCCAAGGCCACACACAAGCAAGAGGGTTGATGCAGCACGAAGTCAACATTGAATAACAACTAGCGAACATCACTCAAAATAATAAACAGAGAACTAAATAAATAAGCAATAAAAAGGAATATTAAAACACATCACAAAAATTCCATAATAGAGCAAACATAGACAAAGAAAGCACATGTACCACAGGTTGCATTACCTCCAAAGGTCTTCTTTGAACGTTGTTATTTGTTCCCTCCTGTCTCCACCTCTACTGCTCCTTCAAGTGCTCATTACCTTCTTTATGCCCCACCCTCTAGATTTTAAATAGGAGTAATAACTTACGTGGGTGAACATCTCCTCAAGTGCCCAAAGGGCATTACACTCCACGCACTCAAGCAATTTTTATTGAGAAAATTGATGAGCCCCTAAGTCTTCCCAAGGTAGCTAGACGATATAATGCACCAACAAACTATACTCCAAGAAAACTTAATGCTTGGTGCTTGACATTAAAGAATATAACATAAATATATACATACATATTATATATATATATATATATATATATATATATATATATATATATATATATATACATACATAACTAAAAGAAACCATAACAAGCTTGATTTATTAAATTTAAACTAAGTTGTCATACAAGCAAAACAAGAGTAATAAATTGCTAATCCAAACATAACAACTTTCTTGCTCACAAGAAACTCAGTCAAACAAGGCATCACATCCATGATTTACACCATTATTTTATCCCCAAGTAGGTGGCCCTTTTTATGATAGTCTAAGTTATCGCCAACTTTGTTGAGGAGGCTCATTGCAAGCAATATCCTAGCCCAATGGTGCAAATGTGGGAAATAACAATAATATGGCATGCATCTATATGAAGGTAAATTTTCCATGTTTTTCCTAAGGTGTCGATGAATGAAACATCATCATTTACCTAGGTATCCCTCATGGTAGGCGGTTTACCCATAGCCCCATCAAAGACAAGGTACTTGATATTGCATTCATAGATACATCAATAGTACCATGTTACATGCTTAAAGATAGCAACCATTCTATTATTAAATCAGACTGACAAAAACTGGTATTACAAAAACACATCAATACATAGTTCATTGTTCACAAAAATTCTGTTGAGGGGTGTTACATTACTCATATCAAGTTTGAAGATCATTGATCTCTCTTTTCTTGAAGCTATTGAATGCATAAATTCATGAGCTACTATGATCCTATCTAGAATTTGACTCCCTTTCACAAATCCTACTTACTCCTTTAAAAAAATTTTGTCTAACAAAGATCTTAATCATTTCACCATCACATTGGACATAATCTTATATGCCATATTACATAAGCTTATGGGACTAAATGAATCAAACAATCATCCATCCTTCTTTTTTGGAATCACGATGAGATATGTTGCATTTAATTTATAAGGTATGTATTGTTTTACCCTAGACTATTCCACTGCCACCAATAAATAATCCTTTACTATATTCCAATTATGTTGATAAAATGATACGAATATCCCATATTAACTAAGGGATTTATCCTTATAAAAAGAGAAAAGAGCTAAATGAACTTCCTCTAGAGTAATAGGCTCCATTTGTTTCTTGTTGTCTTCATTTTTTATAACTAAAGGTACTTCTTGTAGTAGTTTATCATTAAGAACTTCAAACTCCTCTAATCCTAGAATATTCTAGTAAAAAACCTTGCCTCCTTTCTTATTTCACTCTAATATTCAGTCCAAACCCTTATGCTGATTTAGTTCTAATAATTTTGGATGTTGATCTCTGTACTATTGCCATTCTTTGAAAAAACTTTGTATTTTTATCTCCTTTTAACCATGTGTGTCTCAATTTTAATATCCAAAATTTATCTTCCTTAAAATATTATGATATTCACTAAGCAACTTTCTTTCCTCTGAGCTTGGATTATTATGATCATCTTTTTTGAATTTTGAAAGTTTATCTTTTAGTTTTTCTTCTTTTTCAAAAATATTTGGAAAAGTGTTATTGTTCCATTGTTTTAATCTAGATGCCATTGATTTAATTTGTTTAGGAAGTGTATACAACCCATTGTTTCCTGAAGAATTCCATGTTTGTGTTGTCATATCAACAAATTAAGGATGGTCTTCCTACATCTACTCAAATTTAAAATATGATCATTTTTTGAATTCACTTGCCACCAATTTAACTCTTATTAGCCAGTGATCTGAGACAATCCTTGTCAAGGTATTAATTTTAGCACAAGTCACTTCATCCAGCCAATGATCTGAGAGTATACATCTATCTAATTCTTCTGCTATTATGTATTATCCTCTCCTATAATTGGTCCATGTATAGTTATCTTCTTTAAACTCAACCTCCCATAGATTGTTATTTTGAATAAAAGTTGAGAAATCTCTCATACTTTGGGTTAATTTCCTATTTTCCCAAAAAAATTATCCAACTTGGTTTTGGGTTTAAAATCCCCTATGATCATGAATCAGATTTCTTGGTATTTATTTCTTATAAAGGCTTCAATCCCACTCCATATTTCTAATATGTCTGACTAATACATAGATCCATAGACATTGATAAGGATTAAATAAATATCTACAAAGTAACATGTGACTAAAGAAGCTATCATATTCTTAGTTTTATGAATGGTTACATAGGAGGTTCTAATAGGATTTCAACATGTTAGAATTCCCCCTGTCACTTATTCAAAATCCACAACATCCCATTCACATCTCATCTATATTACTTTAATTATTTTGGAAACTTTTTTCTTTGTCATTTTAGTTTCCTAGATATGAAAAATAGCAGGCTTATTACTTAAACAAAGGTTCTTGATGCACCTCTACTTTGAGGGGGCATTAGCACCCCTTATATTCTATGAGATTGTAATAATGTCTCATTAGGGTCTACTGGCCCTACCTGTGAAATACCAATATCATTTTGTTGTTTGGTAAAGAGAAGTTCAACCAACTTAGTTTATGTTCCTTTCTCTATGTTTGCTCTTGCTTCCTTGGATCTCGCTTGATAATTTGAGGGTTTTTCTATTTTATCCTTACTTGTATTAGAAGTAGGTCTTATTATTCTATTCCTCAATATTTTTTCACTGCTTTCTTTTTCATTAGACTTATCCTCTCCTGACTTTATTATGAAAGTTGTTGACTTATCTTGCTCATTTTTTGGTATTTCCTTATTAATGGTAGAGGTATTAACATCTAAGATGCATTTTATTTACCATTTTTCTTCTCTTGAATGGTGCATGGAACTTCAAGAAAGTCTTCAAAATCTAATGAGATACATTCCTTAAGTTCATCGATAATGTTCATCCTTAAATCAAGATCATACTAAGTAGATGATTCCTTGTTAATATTTCGAACCTATTGTAATATGTCCTCTAAGCTCTGATTTGAATTTTCTTCATATGCTAAAGCCTCAAAAGAATTGGTATTTCTTCCAATACCATTCCTTAATGGTCTCCACTATTTATCTACTCTCATTTGTCTAGACTTTTTATCTACTCTCATTTGTCTAGACTTTTTTTTTGAAGTTGAAAACCATCCTCATTTATATCAATTTATAAATTTCTCTTGTGGTTTACTACATATGTTTTTGTTGGACTCTTTTTAGGGCATGATCTTTCAATATGCCCCACCTCATGACATCTTCTACATCCAAAAGAATTTTTATCATAATATATGATTTGGATCCACAACTTACCCCCATACTTAATAATAATTGATTCTGGTAAAGGTTTATTTCTATTAATCATGACCAATATTCGAGCATAAATAGCCAAGAATCCATCTTTTGTTGTTTCTAAAATATCAATAAATTATCCTATAGTGTTTCCTATTGCCTTAACGGTATCCATTTCCTAAAATTCAATAGGAAATCCATACATCCTAACCCAGATTGGTACTAGAGATAGATTTACATTCTCAGGTGCAAATCCTTCATACCAATAGGCAAGGAAGAGTCATGCTCTTCCCATAAACCAAGGACCCCATTTTAGAATTCCATATCTTTCCTCCCTGGAAAAAAAATTGGCTAGGAAGAAACCTTTGGGAAGAAAGGATAGAATCACTCTTGGAGACTTTTAACTCCTATCAATCCATTTTCTCAAGGCTAAAGCCCTTGGCCAAGACCCATTAAATTTATCAAAAACTACCTTATCTTTTAGATACAAGGATCGGTCCTTTATGAATTTCTCACTAACCTCTACTACTAAAAATGATTCTAAGAATTTAGTTGTAAATCAGTCCATGGGAAGGAAACTAAAACTCAAAATTTACTAAAATTTACAATAATACCCTCTAGCAATTTTTCAAGAGTTTACACAGGTTTTTATGAGGGATCCTGATCCCCTCATACTTAGTGGGGTTTGAACCTTGGACCTCTCAAAGGGAGGATAAAATCATTACCATTGTAGTAAGCTTGCAACTCTATACCCTTTAACAATTATAACATATGAAAAAACTATAAAAAATTACATGGAAAATATCTAAGAGAAATAAGGGGAAAAAGAAACTTAGTTAAAAAATTCTATGCCCAGACAAAATGCCTTGCCTCAATGAAGACCTAGCTCTCCATTGCTCCTCCCATCATCTGAATATTAGCTGACAAATATCTACAATTTTATTTTTGCAACTTGAAAAATTCACTGCCCTTGTTCTAGATGACTAATTTCATAGGGTTGTATCTCCCTCAATATTGCTTAGAATCCTTCATCTAACCACTTATTTTAAAGCTCTTCAATTTCCACACAAATTGGCCCAAGAATCAGCTAAACCAGATAACCCTTAATGAAGATATGGCTCCTAAAAGATGAGATATTTAAAAAAATTGCCCTAACATTGCCCTAGTTTTGAATGACTATCTTCACATGGTCATATCTCCCTCAATACTACTTGGATTATTTCAAATGACCACTCATTTCAAAGATTTTCAAAATCCACACAAAATAACACATGAATCATGATATGACTTAGACAACTATATACAAATATATGGCTCCTGAAATATTATTCATTTTTTGGAAAAAATTGCCCTACGTTGTTGATTCGTAATTTTGCTCTCATATATAGGGTTAAATTAAACAAAATGATATTATTTATTTTTCCCTAACTTATTTTCCTACATAGTTGTTTTAAAAAAATTCTTAATAAATGCCTTTACATCTTTGTTATTATTTAGGCATTCATTATGTTAATATTCCATTTGTTCATCCACATGTTTTTTTTCATCCATGTATTCTCTCTTTTGTCCAAATATTCTTCCATTATAAACTTGAGACATTTATATGCATTTGTTCTATTCCGTTCAAAAATCTTAGAAGATAAACTATAGCAATTGTCTTTGAAGGGAATGTACATGTTTATACTAGAAGAATCTTGTTGCGGGCCAAACAAGGTTAACTTTTTCCTACTTTTGTCACATGCCCATGCATTTAATTATCAACCCAGGGAGCTTCGTAAACTTGCGAAGAGTCTGAATAAGATTGCTTACAATACCACTTGAGATGAATCCGCTAATCCTACTATTGGGGGGTGTTTTCAAAATGGTTGTCAATCATTCGTGCACTCCTCAATAATTTACGTAAGAAGAAAATAATTAAATCTACGAAAATGAAACATTCACACATTCCTGAAAATGAATCTACTGCAAATACTGGGAATAGTAATGAGGTAAACGATCTTTCAAAAGCAATAGACTAATCTAGAAAATAGAAGTAAAGTGGGGAAGAAATACTGGCTTGGAGTGGGCCCAGGCTCCAGCAACTTCCTCCCAGCTGAACACGCGCTAGAACTCTTAGAACTGTAATATATTTATCAAAGTGTTACAATATTTATCTATCTCTGTATCTCTATATGAATCTATATCAATCTATATATCTCGAGAACGGTCTGCGCGCATTTATATAACACACCCGTAGAACTTCTATTACAAAGAGGTTACAACAGTCGATTCATCCCAGACTAAATTAAGACAGTCTGGTGAATGCAATCGACGTCTGCTTAAAACTGGCATTTGGTTCTAACGGCGGCGTGTTCGCTGATTGGTTCGTGCTTCGCCTGGCATTGGTAAGACGTTTTCATACATTGGTGCGATCTCCGATTTAGCTCTACATGACGTAGAGTTGGAACTGCACCAGTCGTTGTTGTCCACGTCGTATAAATCTGGTCAATGGGCGAAGAACAGAGGTGCCTTCCTTATGAGGAAGGCGCCTAAGTATATCGGGCACCTTCCCTATGCGAAAGGTATCTTATTGCCATGGCACCTTCCTAGAAGAGGAAGGCGCTTACCTTCTATTGGTGCCTTCCTGTAGGAGGAAGGCGCTTGCCTTCTAGTGGCGCCTTCCTTATGGGAGGAAGGCGCTCGCCTTCTGTGAGGAAGGCGCATCTTCTAGTGGCACCTTCCTTATGGGAGGAAGGTGCTTTGCCTATCATGGTGCCTTCCCGTCGGTGCCTTCCTTATGAGAGGAAGGCGCTTCCTTCCTTTTGGCGCCTTCCTAGAGGAGGAAGGTGCTTCTCTTTCCTTGGTGCCTTCCTGGAAGAGGAAGGCGCCTACGTTCTCTTGGCGCCTTCCTGGAAGAGGAAGGCACCTATGTTCTCTGCATTGACCCCCAAAGAAACAAAGTGCCAGGTCCATCAAAAGACCTCGACTGATCCAAATCTAACTAAACCAACTGCAATTCCACAAAACACACTGAAAACACACAAATTAGATAACACGCATAATTTCATCAAATATCTATATAATCATTTATAAAAGTATGCAATCCTTATTATATAGCCACATAATGATCAAGAAAATGTGTACAAAATATGAGCATTTCTGGTGCTCATCATCCCCCCATGCCTAACATATGCCATGCCCTCATGGCATCAAAACTATAGGTAGCCCGGTTGATCCTTCATCATTGCCATTTCTTGGAGGGTTCGGCTGCCCCTACGGCCCGAGTCTGTCTCTTCTACGTACTGGCATCTGAAGGTGTGGCTCACCTTTTCCTACGTGGAACTGAGGGTGTGGCTGTCGATTGTCCCTTTCTCATTCTGGCCACTACTGGCGGTGATCTAGCCAACATCGTCTCTATTGACTGGAATGCAGCTTTGGCAGCTTGCCAGAGGTCAGCGTCTGGAGGTCTGACCACTACCAGAGGGATATCTAAATTATCCCCCCTAGAAGGTACTACTTGGGCCTTGTATAATCTAGCCACTTCAGGAGTAAGCCCTACGTTCTCCTTTGCAATGGCAGTGACCTCCAATTGGGGGCCATATACCCCCCATCATTCCAAATACCTCCTCATCATGGAGGGTCATCCTCGGGATGAACCGTAAATATCCTAGAACTGGCTGTCCTCTATCGGATTAACACAGATGCTAGAGTCTCCTCTCATCCTCGAGGCTGCCTTCCTGGCCTCTTTGGCTGCTTTCATCTCCTTGAGCAGTCGTTCGAACTATTTTTGCCTTTCGATGAATGGCTGCATATCCCACTCGTCCTCTTCTGGCTTGATGAAGGTCACCTTCACCTTCTTTCGAGCCATCCTGGGCCTTTTTCCTCTGGCCTCTATAGAAAATGTGGTGGCTCAAATAGGGGTCTTCTCCTTGGGGGACGTCTCCTCACTCCGAGGGGTCTGCTCTGGAGCGTTCTCATCATTCTGTGCTGCTATCTCTGGGGGTGATCCTTCGTTCTCCTGTCTGTCCGGTGTCGACCCCTCAGGCTCTTCTCCTTCTTTAGGTCTAGGGAGTTCCTCCTTATCCTCTGGTCCTGTCTGCTATTGGAGGCCCTCGCCCTACTTTGTATCACTTAGGATGATGATAGGGGGTATTGTGGGACTTCTCTCCCCCTCACTCCCAAAAATAGAGGAATTCTCCCCTGCCTCCGGGCTGCTCTGTCGGGCGTCCGATCGAATTTCCCTCGAAGAGAATACTCGTTCGATAGATGTGGGAGAATTCATCGGGACTTCTTTCACCCAATCAGTTTGAGTGTACGCATCCCTTCTTTCTGTTCCCCTATCCTGAAGTAGCTGGTTTTCCTCCCACAACTACTGGACCAGCTGCTCGAGTTGGGCGATCCATCTATCTCATTCCTTCAACTCCCCTACATGCTTGTTCTGGCAGTCCTCCAAAATTTTTTGGGTCATCCAGCAATTGGTTTGCCATTCGAGCACCTCCTCCAAGGCCGCATCGACCTGGTCATTATTTTTGAAAGTCCCTGCATCTTGTGGGCTCTGGTTCATCAATTCTCGAAGGGTTTGGGCTACAACATCTATTTTTGGGTCACTCTATTCTTCCTCTGTCGAGAGGAGTCACCGTAGACGTTTCCTCCTGGGGATTGGTTCTGTCGGGTGAGACTCATCCTCACCACTAGCAAGCGGTGCTCCTTCTTCCTCTATGTTTTTGGGCACTGGTAACTGCCCTCTTTCCTCTATGAAATAGGGCAATGCCAATTGCCCGATGCTCGCTATGTCCTCTACAGGGCATCCCTCATCTTGCCCTGCTTCGACAACAACATCGTGTCACCTTTCCTGGCCATCATCTCCCTCTGCGTCGGGGTTCTGCCTCTACGCTTCTGCATGGCGGGCAAGTGCCGATATTAGCCCATGGTGGGCTAAGGTGGATGGTGCCCCCTTCTGGTACCGAGCCGCTTCATCCTTCAGAGCATTCGCCAAGTAGAAGGGCACGTTTAACTTCCTTCCATGCACCAGGTGATTGAGAAACTGCACATGATTAGCATGCAAATGGGTATATTTCTCGGTGCATGTGAAGAATCGAGCAACCTGCTCGAACATCTTCCATAGATTCATGGGGAGACTATTTTTGGGTAACCCCTCCTTGTCTATCTGCACGTTCTCTCCTGGCAGTAGCACCTCGACGTATGGCTTTAATAGTCCACCCTTATATACACATTCCCCTGTGAGGGGCAATCCAGTTGCCTGTGAGATGAACTCAGGGGTGACTAGAATTTCTACCCCATGTACTTGGGCCACATCGCCCCTCAAGGAGGCAGTGAACTCCTTGGCTGCCTCCATGTCCTAGCCCTAACTGACTAGGGTACAGTATTCGAGCCATCCCTCGACCTCGAACTATGTTTTCACCACTCCTCTGATTCCGTCCGTATCACCTGGTTCATTCTTCTTCACTGCATGATTCTTAGACCTTCCTCCCATGGTGCCTGCTATTTTTTTCTGTCCTTCCTTCCTCAGGAAGGTACCTTCTTATAGGGAAGGTGCCTAACCCTAGTAGTTATGGAAGGCACCATATCATTGGCATGCGGTTTCGGCTATGGGGGGATATGATCTTTATGATGGTGGTATCTTTTTTGGTACTACATATTTTATAAATAATTATATAAAAATTTGAATTAACATGCATGTACCTGATTCGATGTTTCAGGCATCATGAAGGCCATCGATTCATCGATTTATGACACGAGGGAGTGGTATGGTCATCTGGTGCCGCTCATTCGTGTGATGCTTCATTCCGCTCGATGCGTCCGGGAGGCGTGAGTGCTAGCTGTACATGGAAGGCATTCTTTGGTACCTTCCCCATGTGGAAGGCGCTGATGTGGCACCTTCTCGATGTTGTCGATGCTTTCTGAAAGGATGCACCTTCCGGTGATGGAAGGTGCCTCTGATTGGATGTGTCGTCCAGTGGTGGAAGGCACCTTCTTGATGATGGCGCCTTCCTGCTATGGAAGGTGCTCCTGATTGGGTGCACCTTTTCGATGTGGAAGGCACCTTGGCCTGCATGCGCCTTCCTAATGATGGAAGGCACTTCTATCTGCATGCACCTTCCCGATGTGGAAGGTGCTTCGTTCTGCATGCGCCTTCCCGATGTGGAAGGTGCATCTAGATGGATGTGCCTTCCGATGTGGAAGGTGCCTTGGCTTTTTTTTTTATAGATATGGTGCCTTCCAGCCATGGAAGGTGCCTATATATATATATTTTTTAACTCTTACAACTGGGTTGGGCACCTTCTTTATAAGGAAGGTGCCTTCTTTTGGGGGGCCTTCTTTATAAGGAAGGCACCTTCTTCTGGCTGGGCGCCTTCTTGGGCACCTTCTTTATAAGGAAGGTGCCTTATTCTAGTTGGGCACCTTCTGGATGTGGAAGGTGCCTTCTTCTGGTTGGGTGCCTTCTAGATGTGGAAGGTGCCTTCTTCTGGTTGGGCACCTTCTTTATAAGGAAGGCGCCTTATTCTGGTTGGGCGCCTTCTGGATGTGGAAGGTGCCTTCTTCTGGCTGGGTGCCTTCTTTATAAGGAAGGTGCCTTATTCTGGTTGGGTGCCTTCTGGATGTGGAAGGTGCCTTCTTCTGGTTGGGCACCTTCTTTATAAGGAAGGCGCCTTGTTCTCGGCAATCATGTTGCGATTGACTAGGAAAGGGTGATCAAGCCTTCCCAGTCTTGCTTCATGCTGCCTCAGCTTCTACCTACGAGCCGATGTCGAAATGCTGAGCCGAATCAGGCCTGGTTTCCCAGATACCTATCCCTCGTGTTGTCAGGTCCTCCACCTACAAAAAGCAACCAAAAAAAAGGAAAATAAAGGCAGTTAGATGCATTCCGTGCCTGTTAGGCCCTAGGTTAGGATGCCTGCAGCTTGCATGCGGGCGTCGTCCCTACAAAAACACATGATATATACAAAAAACTACATTAACTAATTTTTGGGTGAGCACTTCCATGCCCACCATTTCACCTGAGAGAGTTCGGTCCAGATCTAGCAAGATGGGGTCTCCCCCATGCCTATTCTGGATTCTACCTGTAACGTTTTGGACGTATTATAGGGGCGTAGTCGGTGGCCATTGACTGTGAACATGGTGTTGCTGCCATCAATTGTCTTAACGTGCACCGCCCCATTCTTGATGAGCTCTACCACCTCATACGGCCCCATCCATCTCTGCATTAATTTGCCCTTCCTCTCCTGGAATCGAGAATCGTACAATAGTACCCATTCCCCTTCTTGGAACTGCTTCAACTTAATGTGGCTATCATGCCACCACTTTCTTTGCTTCTGTATAATTTTTGTCCTCTGCAAAGCATCTAATCAGATTTCGTCCAGCTGATCTAGCTGTCGAATCCTTTGTTTTTGAGCTTCATCCAAGCTCAAATTCAATTCTGAAGCCGTTCTCAGGGTCTTGATTTCAAATTCGATGGGCATCATCGCATTTTTCCCATAGACCAGTTGGAAAGGTGTAAATCCTATGGTGGATTTCCACGTGGTGTTATATGCCCAGACTACCTCCGGCAACCGTGTAGCCCAATATTTCCTATGTTGCTGCATGGTCTTCGTCAGGATGTTCTCTATTTCTCTATTTGTCACTTCCACTTGCCCATTTGCCTATGGATGGTAGGGCATAGTTTTATTGTGCCAAACTCTGTATTGCTCCATCAGTTCCTCGATCAACTTGGAGGTAAATTGAGGCCCTTGGTCTATTGTTATCTCCCGAGGGACCCCAAATCATGTAAAAATATGGGCAAATAAGAAATCGGTGACCGTTCTTTCCTTTGAATCCCTCAATGCCTGTACTTCAACCCATTTGGTAATGTAATCCGTATAGACCAAAATAAACCTCCTCCCCATCGAAGGTGGATTAAACGGTCCCACGAAGTCCATGCCCCACTTATCAAAAGGTTCCAGGTGTACCTGGGGCTGGAGGGGCATTTCATCTCGATGGGTTGGTCTACCCATCCTTTGGCATTCATCACACTTGCTGGCATACGCAGCCACATCCTTAAATAGAGTGGGCCAAAAGTACCCAGCCTATAGGATTTTGTAGGTAGTTCATTTCCCTACAAAGTGTCCTCCGCATGGCTCATCGTGACATGCTTTGAGTACTTCTGAGAACTCCTGTTCTGCTATGCATCTTCTTATAATTTGGTCATGTCCTATTTTAAATAGGAGACCATCCATCCATAGGAACGATGCACTTTTCTCTATGACCGCCTACTTTTCTCGGTAAGAGAGAGCAGGTGAGGTCCTTCCGATGGCCAAGTAATTGGCTATATCTGCATACCACGGGATTTGCTCACTAATAGTGAACAAATGTTCATCCAAAAACTGGTCTTCCACTGCTTGATGGTCTGCTGGTATCAATCTGGATAGAAAATCTGCCACGACGTTATCCTTGCCTGGTTTGTCGACTATGGTGATGTCGAATTCCTATAGTAGCAACAACCATCTGATAATTCTTCCACCAATGGCCGGCTTGCTCATTAGGTATCTGATAGCCGCGTGGTCCGTATGGACAAAAACCTTATATCCGATGATATAGTGGCAGAATTTGTTTATAGCATGGACAACTGCTAGGAATTCCTTCTCTGTCACTATGTAGTTGAGCTCTGCTCCTGCCAAGTTTTTACTGACATAATAAATGGCATAAAATTCTTCGCCATATTTTTGTCCGAGGACTGCTCCAATCGCACCGTTGGATGCGTCACAGTAGATATGGAATGGTATGGCCCAATTTGGTCCTCTTAAAACTGGTGCAGATATCAGTTTCTCCTTAAGCAATTGGAACGCTTCTTCGTAGTCTTCCATCCAATTGAACTCCACATCCTTAGATAATAGAGTGTGCAGTGGTTTGGCAATTTCGCTAAATTCGGCGATAAATCGTCGATAGTATCCGGCTGATCCAAGAAAACTTCTTACCTCCTTCTGCGTTCTAGGGCTGGGTAGGTCTCTGATGACCTCAATCTTCCTTTTATCAACTTTTATTCCTTCTGCAGAGAGGTGGTGCCCCAGCACGATGCCTTCTTGCATCATCATAAAGCATTTTTCATTACTTAGGGACAAATTATTTTCCTTGCTTCTATCGAGCACTCTTTCCAAATTCGTCATTGCCTCCTCGAAGGTTTCTCCATAGACGGTGAAGTCATCCATGTATACCTCGACCCCATCTCCCATCATGTCCGAGAATATGCTAAGCACCGCCCTTTGAAAGGTGGCAGGTGCGTTGCACAATCCGAAAGGCAATACCCTATAGGCAAACGTTCCCCATGGGCAGGTGAACGTTGTCTTATCCTGATCTTCTTCTCCTATCTGGATCTGGTTGTATCCACTGAATCCATCCAGAAAGGAGAAGTACTTCCTCCCCGAGAGTGTGTCCAAGACCTGATCAATGAACGGGAGCGGGAAGTGGTCTTTCTTGGTTGCTTTGTTCAATGCTCTATAGTCCACATAGATTCACCACTTCCCATTCTTTTTAGGGACCACCACTAACGGTGATACCCACTCGCTATCAAAAATTGGATATATGAATCCGACAGCCAAGAGTTTGTGCAGTTCTTCCTTGACAATGTCTTTCATTGTCGGGTTCATTCTTCGTTGTGGCTGTCGGCTTGGAGTTGCCTGATCATCTAGATAAATCCGATGGGTACAGATCTCTGGGCTGATGCCCTGCATATCCGAGTAATCCCATGCAAATGCTTGTTGGTGCCTTACCAGGAGCTCTTCTAATTTTTTCAGTTGTGTGGGCGTCAACCTACTGCTGACATTTAATGTTCTTCTTGGCCCAACGTGTATCTGCCGAACGTGGTGATCTTGGGCGCCAGTCAACGGCGATCCAGGTGCGGAGATGGAGGGTTCTCCATGGAGAAACTCCACAATAGCACCATCTTCATCCTCTTCTGTCAACTCCTCCAATGTCATCACCGGCTGGATTATGGATAGCTCCGTATTTCCATGCTCGGTGATCATGGGTTCTCCTACTGAGTCGACAGACTGTGCTGGAGGTGAAATGGTCAGCCTTTTAACATTTTGCCCATCGAAGATGGTCATCAACCCATCCCGATAGCTGATGTAAGCATCAGCTGTTGCCAGCCATGGCCTCCCCAAGATGAGCGGGTAACCACCTAGCCTAGTTTTGGATTGCAAAACTAAAAAGTCGGTTGGGTATTCCCATGCACTGACCATTACTATCACGTCTTCCAACATCCCTTTCGATGATACGGTCGATCGATCGGCTAGCTGCAACACTATCATGGTGGGTTTCAGGTTCATGAGTTGTAGCCTCTGCATGGTCTCCTGAGGCATTACGTTGATGGCTGCTCCGAGATCGACCAACGTATTGGACAGGGAATGTCCCTCAATTTTTATAGTCAGCATCGGGCTGCCTGGGTCTGCATACTTCGGATGGCATGTTCTGCCCATCATCAAATCTGCCAGTTTACCCATGACGTTGATAGTCTGGGTTGCTTTTCATCCCGGCTTCCTCAGACACATCTCTCTGATTGCCTTGGTATATATGGGAACATCTCGGATTGCTTGAAATAATGGAATTGTCACTGTGAGGTTCTTCAAGCTTGACAGGATGTCGAATTTCGGCTGTGTTACTTTTCTCTGTTCTTGCAACCGGCTAGGAAATGGAGCCTTCGCTCTCTCAAGTGTTTCTTCCTCTTCTACCAAAGGTGTTTCTTCTACCTCTTCCTCCTCTTCTACCAGTGGAGGTGTTCCTACTCCTAGCTGCCTACCTGACCTAAGCTGAATATTGTACATAGGATACATCTCACCCTCCACGTTGTATGCTGGCTGGTTCACTCTGTTGTTCGGATTTGCCATCGGTTGTGCGGGTAGCTACGCAGGTCTCACTGCTGGCAACGCCGGTAAATTCTGTTGGGGGTGAGCAGGTGCTACGTTCTGTGGAGCCTGATTCCACGTAGTATGGCCTCTCCACTGCTGCCCAGGATATGGATATGGCATCCATGGCTGCTGGTTCGGGAATGCTATTGGGGGTGCGTTAGACCAGGGTGATGGCCCCCACCACCCCATGTTAGGTGGTTGAGGTGGTCCTTGGTGCATGTATGGCCCTCCCCCATATGGCGGCATTCCGGTTGGCATATTCCCCATAGGGGGCTATGGCCAACTCTTCCTATTGCCTATGAAATAGGCATCCATGCTTTCAGCCTCCTCCTGATTACTGGGCAGTCGTGGGCACAATCGAGTTTTATGATTCAGCCTACAAACTACGCATACTCTGACTTTGTTCTCCAGGCATGCATTCTTTGCATGCCTCCCTCTACATTTTGGATAGAAATAAGCTAATGCTGCGTCATTCTCTTGCTTCTTTTTCTCTAACAACAATGTATCCATCTGCAATGCTAGAGATGAGAGCATTTCGCTCTTTAAATCCTCCAACATGTTACCTATTTCTGTCTTTGTGACTGAAGCAGTCGCTTTCATGGTTCTGGAGGTGGCCTTGCCTCGCCTTCTTGAGTAGTTCCGGCATAGTTGTCGGATGTCTTCCATAGCATGCTGGTAGACATCACCTCCGAAGATCATGTTAAGAGCCTCCAGTGATTCATTGGTAAGTCCTCTCAAGAAGATGCTTTTGAGGGACTTATCAGATAGTCTTGCATGAGGAGATCATTGAAGATTAAAGTTGAATCTCTCCCAGTACTCTTTGAGAGACTCATCTTCTTTCTGTGTCATGCTCAAGACCTCCTCCCTGGAGTCTCTTGCTCTCCCAAAATCTTGGTATTGCTCTAAAAAGAGCCTCTTCATCTGGTCCCAAGTGGCAATGTGTTTGTCTCCCAGACCGATGAACCATCGTAGAGCTGCATCGTCTAATGTAGAAGGAAAGAGTTTCAGCTTCTGCGTATCGGATTTGTAGTCCACAGACCTGCATAAGACATCAAACTTAAATAAAAATAGGTCAGGGTCCTCAGTCGGGTATCCTCTGAAGGACGAAAGGTGAGCAGGGGATATGTTTTTCATTTTAGCATCTCCTACTCCTTCCTCTATCGAGAAACTAAAGCCAGATGAGACCTCATCGTTATCAGCCATTTTTTTAGGAAATGTGGTTTCTAATGCAATGCTTATGGCCTTACGATCGTTTAAGACTTTCTGAGTCAAAGCTCTAAGGTTGTCTGGTGAGATCGTCCGATCTTCTACAGCCTTCCACAACAGGGCTTCCTCTAAGGGAGTCCTATTAAATAGGGGATTTATGATGATTCGTTCTTCCCCACGTTGGTGGGATGAGGAGGCACTTTGCACAAAGTGTGGTTCCTCACTCCAATGGATTGCTGGTGGGTCGGGTGAGTCTAATTCAAATTTAGAATGCTCGGCTGACTCTGGTTCTGATGGATTGGTTCTTATAAACCGACCGTCCGGTCCTCTTCTTCTCGAAGAACTCATACAAGGTCAGATGGAAGGTTTTAGGGTATTGTAAATAATCTAGTTGAGATGCTTCCTCGAAAATGGTGCCAAAATGTTGCGGGCCAAACAAGGTTAACTTTTTCCTACTTTTGTCACATGCCCGTGCATTTAATTATCAACCCAGGGAGCTTCGTAAACTTGCAAAGAGTCTGAATAAGATTGCTTACAATACCACTTGAGATGAATCCGCTAATCCTACTATTGGGGGGTGTTTTCAAAATGGTTGTCAATCATTCGTGCACTCCTCAATAATTTACGTAAGAAGAAAATAATTAAATCTACGAAAATGAAACATTCACACATTCCTAAAAATGAATCTACTGCAAATACTGGGAATAGTAATGAGGTAAACGATCTTTCAAAAGCAATAGACTAATCTAGAAAATAGAAGTAAAGTGGGGAAGAAATACTGGCTTGGAGTGGGCCCAGGCTCCAGCAGCTTCCTCCCAGCTGAACACGCGCTAGAACTCTTAGAACTGTAATATATTTATCAAAGTGTTACAATATTTATCTATCTCTGTATCTCTATATGAATCTATATCAATCTATATATCTCAGAACGGTCTGCGCGCATTTATATAACACACCCGTAGAACTTCTATTACAAAGAGGTTACAACAGTCGATTCATCCCAGACTAAATTAAGACAGTCTGGTGAATGCAATCGACGTCTGCTTAAAACTGGCATTTGGTTCTAACGACGGCGTGTTCGCTGATTGGTTCGTGCTTCACCTGGCATTGGTAAGACATTTTCATACGTTGGTGTGATCTCCGATTTAGCTCTACATGACGTAGAGTTGGAACTGCACCAGCCGCTGCTGTCCACGTCGTATAAATCTGGTCAATGGGCGAAGAACAGAGGTGCCTTCCTTATGAGGAAGGCGCCTAAGTATATCGGGCGCCTTCCCTATGCGGAAGGTATCTTATTGCCATGGCACCTTCCTGGAAGAGGAAGGCGCTTACCTTCTATTGGTGCCTTCCTGTAGGAGGAAGGCGCTTGCCTTCTAGTGGCGCCTTCCTTATGGGGGGAAGGCGCTCGCCTTCTGTGAGGAAGGCACGTCTTCTAGTGGCACCTTCCTTATGGGAGGAAGGCGCTTTGCCTATCGCGGTGCCTTCCCGTCGGTGCCTTCCTTATGAGAGGAAGGCGCTTCCTTCCTTTTGGCGCCTTCCTGGAGGAGGAAGGCGCTTCTCTTTCCTTGGCGCCTTCCTGGAAGAGGAAGGCGCCTACGTTCTCTTGGCGCCTTCCTGGAAGAGGAAGGCGCCTACGTTCTCTTGGCGCCTTCCTGGAAGAGGAAGGCGCCTATGTTCTCTGCATTGACCCCCAAAGAAACAAAGTGCCAGGTCCATCAAAAGACCTCGACTGATCCAAATCTAACTAAACCAACTGCAATTCCACAAAACACACTGAAAACACACAAATTAGATAACACGCATAATTTCATCAAATATCTATATAATCATTTATAAAAGTATGCAATCCTTATTATACAACCGCATAATGATCAAGAAAATGTGTACAAAATATGAGCATTTCTAGTGCTCATCAAATCTCATATGGAATTTAAGCTTTGATTTTGAATTTTTTTGTAAATGGACATTTTTGAATCCTCTCTATTTATCTCCATTTCAATTCCTATGTGTTTCTAGCCCATACTTCGCATCTATATAACACCATTGGTACCACTAATAGCCTAAATAAAACTTGTATAGTTTTCCAACCCCATAATTCTTCCTCTCTACTTCTATTTTGCAATACAAAAAATGCTCTCCAACCTCCCTACATTCTTTTCATTCTATATGTTTCCCAATTGATCTTATTATTGTTTATCCCAATATATTTGTACTTTGTTACTTTTTTTATAAGACCCCCTTTAGAATGAAAAATTAACTTATTATTTTTCTATTTTTTGGAGAAGTTCAAAACTAATATTTACTTGCATTCTTACCTTCTTACAAAAGTGCTCTCTTAGCTCTAGTGCTTACCTTGCAATTAAAGTGAAATTATCTACAAAGAAAATAAGCCTCACTATTTATTCTACCAAATGAACACCATTCTCTCTTCTCAAATTTAACCATTATTCTAATTTTTCAATGTATAAACCAAATAAGGCAAGCGATAATGAGAATCCTTGTTTAATTTGTACGTCACTCCTAAAGAATTTTAAAGGTATGTTTAATTTTTTATTTTAGTTTGGACTTCCTCATAAAGTCTATGAATTTTTATTCTATATTGTTATGGTGCATATATATTCTTTATTCTACTCCATAGTTTACTTCTAGGTATTATGTCAAAAGCCTTCTTGAACTCCATAAAACAACAATAGGCTTCTTCTTTTTAGTTTTAAATGATGTCTTAAAGTGATCCCATGGTCTATCATAGGGTGTTGTTGTTTGAAACTAGTTGTTTTTTTACCCCTTTTCCTTGTTTTCTGACCCACTTATTGATTCTACTCAATCATGATTCTAAGTAGCTTTGAAAATAACATATTGACCAAAAAAAATTAATAATTGAAAATATTGTTTACATCTCCGCTCTTAAAAAGAGGTATTGCTAGACTTGTCTTAAATGATATGTCTTAAAGTGATCCCATGGTCTATCATTGGGTGTTTTGGTTTGAAACCCAGTTGTCTTTTTATATTTTTTCCTTGTTTTTTGAACCACTTATTGATTCTACTCTTAAACATGATTCTAAGTAGTTTTGCAAATAACATATTGACCAAAATGGTTCAATATTTGAAAATATTGTTTACATCTCCACTCTTAAAGAGATGTATTGCTAGACTTGTCCAATGCCTTGGCCAACTGTTTTGGATGATATTGTTGAATATCCTCTTAATGTGTGGGGCTAAGTTCTCTTCTCCCCATTTAAAGTATTTTTCTTTGTCCCTCCATGTCACAAGCCTTACTTGTTTTCAACTTGTTAGTAGCTTCCTTAACCTCCTTTAAGGTGAATAAATTTGCTATTGTTCATTATTGAAGGAGTATCTTATTCTTTTTCATATGCATACAAGTGCTTTGCATATTCTAGCCATTAGATTACAAGTGGGGCTAAGTCCCCTACTCTCCATTTAAATTATTTTTCTTTGTCCCTCCATGTCACAAGTCTTACTTTTTTTCAACTTGTTAGTAGGTTCCTTAACCTCCTTTAAGGTGAATAAATTTGCTATTGTTCATTATGGGAGGGGCCTCTTCTTCGTGTTCATGTTCATACAAGTGCTTTGCATATTCTAGCCATTAGAGGCCAACCGTATTGGATGATATTTTTGAATATCCTCTTAATGTGTGGGGGTAAGTCCTCTACTCCCCATTTAAAGTATTTAGTCCATCCATGTCACAAGCCTTGCTTGTTTTCAACTTGTTAGTAGCTTCCTTAACCTCCTTTAAGGTGAATAAATTTGTTATTATTCATTATGGGAGGGGCATAATCTTCTTGTTCATGTCCATACAAGTGCTTTGCATATTCTAGCCATTAGATTACTACAATGTTACTTTATAGATTTTGGAGGTAGCAATTTGTGACGGATGGAGCAGCAAGGAGGAAGAGCGGGAGGTCTAGGGGCGACAAACCCTAGGTGTGGGGCTTCGAAGGGCAGATCAGCAGACATGGTAGGTGGGGGATCTGGTGAGATAGCAGGCCCCTAGGCAGAGGATGTGGACAATGAAGTTCTTTTGTAACCATTCCAAGGGCGTTGGGTGGATGCGGTTGAAGATATCTCTGAGGGGGACCAGGACTCTGTGCGTCAGGATCAAAGGAAGACCCAGGAAGGAGACAAAGAGAAATCTGGAAATTGGAGACCTTCATATCTTAATGCTCTTCATAGGAAGCAAAAATTATCTGACTCTTGTTGTAATCTAAAATCTGT
Organism: Wollemia nobilis; assembly: GCA_028583015.1. Classification (NCBI taxonomy): domain Eukaryota; kingdom Viridiplantae; phylum Streptophyta; class Pinopsida; order Araucariales; family Araucariaceae; genus Wollemia; species Wollemia nobilis. The sequence goes on along the minus strand of JAQPPZ010000689.1, from coordinate 2,988,211 downwards.
CAATGGTAGGTTGCACGTCCCGGATACCTTAGCTCAGCATGTGGCTATGGAGGGCAGAACATCTCTGGTGGCAAAATTTATGGGGGTGAGGCCGGACTTGGAATTCATAAGGAGATGGGTCGTCCAAAAATGGTAGCCAAGGGCAGGTATGATGATTAAGGCTTTACCCAAGAGTTTTCTTTTGGTGACATTTCAATGTGAACAGGACATGGAAAGGACTCTTCAAGGAGGTCCTTGGTTTTTTGGGAAAATGGGTTTGTATCTGAAGCGTTGGTCCCCCGATTTCAACCCCCAGACTCAGGTGCTGGATTTGGCTCCTATTTGGGTTAAGATGTCGGGATTACCTCTACTTTTTTGGAATGAACAAATCTTGGCTGGGATAGCTACAGAGATTGGGGAACTAATAGCTATTGATCTTGCAACCTTGAGCAAAACAAGACTCCTTTCTGCTCGCATGTGTGTGTTGGCGGACCTGAGTAAAGAGCTCCCTAAATCCATTATATTGTCGTCTATGTTTGGCCTTCACACTCAGGTCTTTGAATATGAAAATATGTCTTTTAAGTGTAGTGTTTGCGGGAAGGTAGGGCACCAGGGTATCCACTGCATTTCCAAGAACCAGCCCCCACTCCAAAATACTGCTCCTCAAACCCAAAATAATATCCCTCCCTCGCAGATCTCCATTCCTACCCAACATGGGCCTCAAGTACATGGAGCTCGAAATCTGAATATCAGAGACCCTGTTCACCCTATTGTAAGCAAGAGGCAACGTTATAACCCTCCAAAAAATACCTATGTCCCAAAACCCTCTCTCAGGGGAGCTGGTCCCTTTGATGGGAACCCTCAAGCTCAACCTGCTCCTAAGATGATACAGCAAGCCTCAGAGCCAAATCACAAAGGAAAGAACCCCATAGATCAATGCCCTGGGGCAAGTAAGTTTGATTGGGTAATACGAGAGACCTATGGAGGCTTGGTGGAAGTGGTCCCATGTACTCTAGAGGAATTTATGGGAAGAAATTCCAAGGAGATCAACATCCCAATGGAGAACAGTTTTGATGCATTAAATAATCTGAAGGGATATCAGATGGATATCCAAGAAGTGGAATCCGAGGTAGAGGAGACTCAAGAGAAGGATTTAGAGGAGCAAAATCAGAGGAAGGAGCAGGAAACTAATAATACAGGCAAGGATACTCAGGAGGAAGAGGTGAACCACCAAGATCAGTGTAACCCCAAAGCAAGGAAAAAAGAATCTACTAATCAAGAAGCTAAGAGCACAGAATCATCTCCACTGTCAGAAAGACCAGTTAACCTGGAAAGCCATATTGTTACCCCAAAGACCAAGACTGACCTATCCAAGATGGTTACTAGAAGCCAAGTGAATCCCAAGGAACCCCAGCCTAGAGCGGATGTATGGGGATATGGTTTGGTAGGAAGAGGGAAACCTAGCAATGTTGCCTTAAGGCAGAAAGAAGCAGAGCGAGGAGTGGATGATGGCACTCAAGCAGTATTGCTCTTTGGGGGGAAGGCTCGAGGATCCAAAGCCCATAAATGAAGATTCTTTCATGGAATATACGCGGGAGTAATCCTACAAAAATAAGAGCTTTGTATGCTCTTAGACAAGAACACAAATCGGATATGATTTTACTGTAAGAAACTAAAATGGAGGAGAGTAGAGTTATTCCTTTTAAGAATAGGACTTGGCGAGAAGCTGAAGTAGTAGGCCAAGAGGCCACTGGAATAGCAGGAGGGTTGCTGGTTATGTGGAACAAGAATATGATTGATAGTAGAGTGATTCTGATGTCTAGTTGGTTTATTTGTCTCTTATGTGTGGATAAAACCATGCAGGAAGAGTGGATCTTAACGAATGTATATGCTCCAGTTAGACAGGGACTAAGAAGGGTTCTTTGGAGTTAGCTAGCTAAATTGAGGGAGACGGTCCCCAACTACCCTTGGATTGTGGCGGGGGATTTCAATTGCTATCTTAATCCTACAGATAAATTGGGGGGCTCTCAAAGAATAACTACTGATATCTATGAGTTAAGATATTTTGTTGAGCAACATGAGCTGATGGATGTGGACCTGCGTAGATTCTCCTATACATGGTCTAACAAAATACTGAAGGAAAACCAAATTCAGATCAAATTAGATAGGTTTCTTCTTTCTCAAGAATGCGGAGAGGTTTGGGGACTCTTCATTAACGACACTCCCAAGAATCAGGTCTGATCACAACCTAATTCTGTGGGAAACAAGGGAGGACTCTAAGAAAAGATACATCAGACCCTTTCGATTTGAACTTATGTGGTTCCAACATCAGGATCTCAAGGATCTGGTTGCCCAATGGTGGGACAAAAAGTATAATGGTTCGAAACCGGCCCAAGTGGCATGTAAACTAAGGAATGTGAAGGCTAACATTAGAGAGTGGAACAAAACTTCCTTTAGCAATATTTTTGTTAAAAATGCAGAACTAAAAGACCAGATCAATGAACTACAAGAGAAGCTGAAGTCAGAGCAGCTTACAGAGGATTTGAGAAACCAGGAGAGGGAGTTGTTAGCCGAATACCACACTGTGCTAGGATTTGAAGAAACCTTCTGGAGGCAGAAATCCAGACTGCGTTGGTTAAAGGAGGGTAACATAAATACAAAGTTCTTCCATGTCTCTACTCTTTGCCACAGGAGTACTAACAAAATTAAGGAGATCAAGATGGCCGATGGGTCTAACACCAAAGATATGGAATACATAAGGAGGGAAGCGGTTGAGTACTTTAAATCGTTGCTAGAAGATGTAAATCCAATTAGTGAAGAAGAGGACTCTCTGTTGGCGGCCATTCCACCCCTCGTAACTGAGAATATTAATGGATTCTTACTTAGTCCTTTCACAAAGGAGGAAATCAAGAAGGTGGTTTTTGACATGGATGGTAACAGCTCCCTAGGACCGGATGGCTTCCCCATAGCTTTCTTTCAGAAGTTTTGGGATATCCTAGGCAATGATGTAGTGGAAGCTCTAATTGAGGCTCAAAAGGACATGGAAATCCCAGAAGGAGTTAATGCTACATTTTTAGTCCTCATCCCTAAACTAGTGGGAGCAATGGAATTTTCCAGTTTTCGCCCTATTAGTTTATGTAACACTCTGATGAAGATTCTCACAAAAACAATCGCCAATAGGTTGAAGGTTATCCTTCCTTTCATCATTGATATGAACCAAGGAGGCTTTGTGAAAGGGCGAGAAATACTGGATGGTAGCATCACAATTCATGAGGTTGTTCATTCAATGGTGGCTAGTAAGGAAGCAGGTATGTTACTAAAGCTTGATATGAATAAAGCCTACAACCGGGTCTCATGGCGGTTCCTCACCAAGATTTTGGGTAAGTTTGGTTTCTGTCCCCAATGGATTAAGTTGATTTTTAGTTGTATCTCTACTACAATATTTTCTATCATGGTGAATGGGTCACCCTCCGGTTACTTTAAGAGTGAAAGGGGGTTGCGACAAGGAGATCCTTTGTCTCCTTGTTTATTATTTTAGCAGAAGCATTGGGTAGGAACATTTCAGCAGCGATGGCAGATGGTCGATTGGAAGGTTTCAAACCTACCTCAACAACAGAGCCAGTGTCTCACCAATAGTTTGTGGATGATACGATCATTGTGTCCAAAGCCTTAGTGCCTCAGGCTAGGAAGCTGAAGAGAATTCTAACCAAGTATGATACAGAAGCAGGATAGTACATAAACTATAAGAAGAGTAGCATCTAATTCTTTAACACGCTTGGTGGGAGGGAGGAAAGAATTGCTAACCTCTTCGGTTGTGGAAAGGAGCTTCTACCAACAACTTATCTTGGCATGCCTATGTTTGAAGGAAGAATGAAGGCTACATTGTGGAACTCAGTCATTGACAGGATCTCCAAAAAGTTAGCAGGATGGAAGGGCAACCTTCTCGACTCCGGCAGAAAAGCCTTATTAGTTCAAACTATTTTACAGAGCATTCCTATTTACTGCATGTCTCTATTTAGAATGCCTGCAATGGTTCGAGCTACATTGGAGCAAATTCAACGCAACTTCTTGTGGTCAGGTTCAGAGGAGAGAAAGAAAATTTCGTTGGTAGCATGGAATCAGGTGTGTGCAAGCAAAGATTATGGGGGCCTGGGGCTAAAGAGAATGAAAGAAATGAATCAAGCTCTGATTGGCAAACAGGTATGGAGATTTATCAATAATGATCAATTGGGATGGGTAAAACTTCTTAAGGCAAAATATATCATAAATAATCAGGACTTCCTAAAAGCTGATAATCTCCCTAGAGGATCCTATTTCCGGAATTGTTTGCTCGAATGTCGGGAGGTAGTCAGGAAAGGCATCAGATGGAGAATTGGTAATGGAAGACAAGTGGACTTTTGGCAAGACCCGTGGTTGGAAGAGGCCCCTCTGAAAGATAACTTAGACCTTCAGGTCCTCCAACATAAACTTTCGAAGGAAATGGGAGGAAAAGTAGGAGATTTTATTATCGTAGCACGAGAAACTTCCTCTTGGAAGAAAATCACGATTCATAATCTATCAGAGCAAGAGAAGGTGGCCCTAACCAAACTCAATGATGCTTTAAGGGTGTTCCCGATCATTCCCGGGGAAGGAAGAGACAAGGCGATTTGGGGCAAAACTACAAGTGAGATCTATTTAGTAAAAACTGCCTATAAGTTAATCCACTCAGGATTCAATGGTTGGACTCCGACTTCTATTATTTGGTTAAATAATTTAACCCCAAAAATTGCTTTCTTCTTTTGGTTGGCAGTTCAAAATAAAATTCTGACAACAGATAATCTTCAAAGGAGAGGTTTCCAATTCATTAATCGATGTATCTTATGTGAGAAAGCGATAGAATCTGTAAGTCATATATTTCTTACTTGTGAATTTTCTTGTACAGTCTTCCAAATGATCCTGTCCAAATTTCATATAGATTGGGTCTTCCTAAATAGTATGTCTGACTTCTGCATACAGTGGGCTTCCCCCTTCCGGGCGAAACTTTTGACTTGGCTCTGGAAGCTCAGCTTACCCCATTTTTTATGGGGGATATGGAATGAGAGAAATAAGAGAGTATTTAAAGGATGTAAGAAAGATCCTAGGTTATGTGGTAATAAAATAATCAAAGCTTTGAAAGAAAACTGGAAAACTTTCTACTTCAAAAATGAGACCATGTCTCTAAAGGAAAGGAGGATTTTGCAGAACTAGGGAGAGGAAATTCTAGACCTAGAGATTACAACCAACCCACAGGATGGTGTCAAGTGGATACCCCCCACTCAAAAGTGGGTTAAGTTTAATTTTGATGGGGCAGCCAAAGGAAATTCGGGGGCTGTAGGAGCAGGAGGAGTTCTGAGAACCGAGGAAGGAAAAGTGGTCCTTGCCTTTTCAGAGCCTTTGGGAACTCAAACAAATCATTTTACAAAAGCCCGAGCCTGCATGCAGGCAATGAGAATTGCCAGACTTGAGGGTTATAAGGAAGTTATCTTTGAAGGGGATTCGCTTAATATAATCAAGGCAATTAAGGAGGATAAAGACCCCAGCTTTACCATCTTGGAGCTTATCCTAGAAGCAAAGATTCATAAATCTCATTTGGTTAATGCTCGAATCCAACACACCTTCAGAGAAGGGAACCAGGCGGCGGATCTAATGGCAAATATTGCAGTTTCTGTTGGGGAGATGCAAATTTGGAAGGATAACTTCCCTCAAGAACTATTGGTGTTGGCTTCTAGAGAAGAGCTAAGATCAAACATGTTAGAGCATCAGGAGATTAGAGGGATTGATGATGAGTAATCCGACAGATGGAATTAGGCAGAAGTACAAAATGCATCCCATTTGCTGGGGCCTGGGAGGTGACAAGTGTTCAGTACAATAGCCTAGTGGTATTAGTAAGTGTTAGGTGTTGTTTGGTTTTTGTTTTATCCTGAATAGTCAAGCGACAAGTATAGGACTGTGGACTCTAAGTATGGCTTAATGTGGGTCTTAGAAAGATCCATTTTGTATTTTGATTATATGGGCTTGATGCTAGAACCAGCCCATTTTGACTATGTAAAAGGTTTGTGGACCTTATAACCACCTCTACCTTATACCAAAAAAAAATGTTACTTTATGTTTATTTTTTAGTTTTATGTTCAAGTTCCTTCTAGAGTAACTTTTAAATATTCATCCCTAATTAGTTTGCATTGAAATTTAACAAACACAAAACTTTATCAAATAATACTAGCTCAACTCATTAAATTTCTCAACTTCAAAGGAGGAGACCTAAGTTCAAATCTTACCAAATGATACATGTATAACAACCAAGCTATTGTAATACCACTATGAGGTCATGATGTAATACAAGTGGGGCCTATTTCAATCATGTTTTTTTTGTTATTTTTTATTTCAATCCTATATTACCAATTAAGAAAAAAAAACAAACACCAAATTTTTATTATATATACACACACTAGAGAAAAAGGGGTTGTACTTGGTTCCCCCACCCTTAACAAATCACAACTCTATCCATTAGAGCTTAAGAGTTTACAAACACATTCAATACTTAGCTCAATCAAGTTGCTATAGCTATATACCTACATCTTTTTTCATAAAAAGCTTGAATTCTTGATTTTCATTTTATGGATCTTCTTCAATTTTCTTTGTAAATACAAATATTCCAAAATTCAACATCCTTATTAACATTTTATTCAATAGTCTTTACAATATCAAAACTCTACCTCTATCATCATGCACTACATCTTAGTAGAGAAATATTTCTAAAACTTCACGTTGTCATAGTCTACATTACCAGATCTAGACTATTAATTTCCTTCCTACAACATAAGTGCAACTACAAGAACCGTAATAAATAGTTTATATGAAAACACATTAATGTTATAAAATACAACAAATATTACCAATGGAAACCGTTTATTTTAATCTTAATCATTATTTGATTTAGGCAAACAACATTTTCTTGTCAATATTAGCTAAACCTACTACTTCCTCTAACCATGGAAAAGAGAATTTAACTTCACAATCCTCTATAAAACCCCTTTATTGGCTATCCTATATGCACATTTGTTCCCTTCTCTTAATGCATGTGTAAACTTGATTTATTCAAGCTCTATAGTAAGGTCTTGTATTTCACAATGATCTCTTGTATGTTCCATGGAGCCTTTACTTTCCTCAAAATTGTATTTATTACTATTAGTGAATCACCTTCCATCCATACTATGTTCCATTTCATTTGTTTGCATATGTTTAACCCTTCTAAAGTTGCACAAACTTCAACTTCAAAATTTGTATTAAATCGACTATTGAAAGTGTAAGTTTGAATCTTACCAAGTGATACATGCATAACCACCAAACTATTGTAATACCACTATGAGGTCATGATTTAATACAATTGGGGCCTATTTTAATCTTGTATTTTTTTTTTCAATCCTATATTACCAATTAAGAAAAAAATTAACACAAAACTTATTATTATTATTATTATTATTATATTGGAGAAAAAGGGGTTGTACTTGGGTCCCCCACCCTTGACAACTCACAACTCTCTCCATTAGAGTTTAAGAGTTTACAAACAGATTCAATACTTATCTCAATCAAGTTGCTATAGCTAGATATCTACATCTTTTTTCATAAAAAGCCTGAATTTTTTATTTTCATTTTCTAGATCTTCTTTAATTTTCTTTGTAAATAAAAATATTCCAAAATTCGGCATCCTTCTTGATATTTTCTTGCAATAGCCTTCACAATATAAAAACTCTACCTCTACTATCACACACAATATCTTAGTAAAGTAATATTTCTAAAACTTCACACTATCATAGTCTATATTACCAAATCCAAACTATTAGTTTCCTTCCTACAACATAAGTGCAACCACAAGAACTATAATAAATAGTTTATATGAAAACATATTAATGTTATAAAATACAACAAATATTACTAATGGAAAACATTAAATTAAATATTAATCATTATTTGATTCAAGCAAACAATATTTTATTATCAACTTTAGCTAAACCTACTACTTCCTCTAACCATGGAAAAGAGAATTTAACTTCATGATCTTCTATTAAAACCCATCTATTGGCTAGCCTATTTGCACATTTGTTCTCTTTCCTTAATGTATGTGTAAACTTGATTTCTTCAAACTCTATAGTAAGGTCTTGTATTTCCACAATGATCTCTTGTATGTTCCATGGAGCCTTTGCTTTCCTCAAAATTGTATTTATTACTGTTAGTGAATCACCTTTCATCCATACCATGTTCCATTTCATTTATTTGCATATTTTTAACCCTTTCAAAGTTGCCCAAGATTTAACTTCATTATTTGTATTAAATCCACTATTGAAAGTGTAAGTTTGAATATTACCAAGTGATACATGCATAACAACTAAGCTATTGTAATACCACTATAAGGTCATGATGTAATACAAGTAAGGCCTATTTCGATCCTGTATTTTTTTTATTTCAATTCTATATTACCAATTAGGAAAAAACAAACACAACCCTTTTATTTTATATATATAAAGAGAGAGATACACACACACACACACACTATATATATATATATATATATATATATATATATATATATATATATATATATATATATATATATATATATATATATATATATATATATATATATATATATGAGCCAAGTACAACCCCTTTTTCTAGTATATATACTAGAGAAAAAGGGGTTGTACTTGGATCCCCCACCCTTGACAAATCACAACTCTCTTCATTAGAGCTTAATATTTTACAAACATATTCAATACTTAAAGTTGTTATAGCTAGATACCTACGTCTTTTTTCATAAAAAGCCTAGATTCTTGATTTTCATTTTCTAGATATTCTTTAATTTTCTTTGTAAATACAAATATTCTAAAATTCAACATCCTTATTGACATTTTCTTGCAATAGCCTTCACAATATCAAAACTTTACCTCTATTGTCTATGCACTACATCTTAGTAGAGTAATATTTCCAAAACTTCATGTTGTCATAGTCTACATTACCAGATTCAAACTATTAGTTTCCTTCCTACAACATAAGTGCAACCATAAGAACTTAATAAATAGTTTATATGAAAACACATTAATGTTATAAGTACAACAAATATTACCAAAGGAAAACATTAAAGTAAATCTTAATCATTATTTGATTATGACAGACAACATTTTCTTGTCAACTTCAACTAAACTTACTACTTCCTCTAACCATGGAAAAGAGAATTTAACTTCATGATCCTCTATTAAAACTCCTCTATCGGCTATCCTATCTTCACATTTGTTCCCTTCCCTTAACGTATGTGGAAACTTAATTTCTTCAAACTCTATAGTATTTCCACAATGATCTCTTGTATGTTTCATGGAGCCTTTGCTTTCCTCAAAATTGTATTTATTACTATTAGTGAATCACCTTCCATCCATACTTTATTCCATTTTATTTGTTTGCATATTTTTAACCCTTCCAAAGTTGCCCAAGCTTCAACTTCATTATTTATATTAAATCCACTATTGAAAGTGTAATGTGACAAAATCTCACCCCTATTATTTCTAATTATTCCTTCTCTTGTTGTTAATCCTGGATTTCTTTTAGATGGTCCATCAAAATTCAATTTGACCAACTCCACTTCTAGTGGTTTCCACTTTATATTCCTTGTCTTTATTTTTTTTCTCCTATACCCAACATCATAATTCTATTTTATGACTTAAATTCATTTATCAAGGCTCTCTACTTCAATATTAGAGATTAGGTGAGTTGACAGGGTTGGTTTAGACTCCTCTATGGCTAAACAAATATTCCTTTTTATTACTTAAATCTTCTTTTTTATTATTTTTAAGCCGCTTTCATTTCCTTTGAAAATTCATCTATTATTTTCTAGCCATACAGTCCAAAGTACACACACACACACATATATATTTGCGTGAAGAGAATGACTAGTGTCCTATAACTCTTTAACTAAAGGACTCGTGCAAGGGTAAAGACTAGGGCCTTTCCTTTCAATAGAGAAAAAGGAGAACCAACTCCATTGTTAGGAATTGAAGGTAGTTGGAGTGGAAGAGAACTGCACCAATGCTTCTCACAAATGGACATGTGGTGAAGTAGGGATGGTTGCATATTAGGCTTGGTCTTAACTCTTAGTTGAGGGTCATGAGTTATTTAACTCTAGAAAGGATTACTAGAGTCCAGGTATATCTTTCATTAGAATGAGAACTCAATCAACCCTTATGAAGTTATCTATATATATATAAGAAATATAAAGGGGGTTGAATTAGAGTAAACTATGTTTAAGGAATTTTGGGCCACGATATTTGGTATATATATATATGTATGTACATATATATGTGTGTGTGCATTTTCATTTCTGAGTTTGAAAAAAATTACAATGCTATGGGTATGAAGTACCCTCAAAAATTTCAGTTACATCCCATCTAGGAGCTGGTCTAAACTGAACTGAGAGGAGTACTGGCCTCCCTGCTGTAATATCCTACAGTCAGCTTACAATCCAGAAACATAATCCTAATAATAGGACTGATAGGTGGAAAGCAGGAGTAACTTCCTGATCAATCACAGTTCTCGAATGACTCTTGCCTGAGTTCCAAAACTGAGTAGGACTCAGGTTTCAATTCTGAAATACTGACGCTATTCTGAAGCCTGTCTTTCTATAGAATAAAGGTGAGGGTCCCTTTCAAACCCTTTTTTGCTATTAATAGATCTCTGATATGATCCTTAATAAAAGGAGGACTGTGAGGAAACCCCAAGTCCTCTAACCACTTCTTCCCTCTGCCAAGTGCCTGTTGGAAGGTTCAAACCATCTTTTGAAAGACCATCTGCTTCTACATTTAGTTCCCTATAGATGTGCTTGTATGAAATTTTTGTTATAGAAGATTCTAATAATTTCACTTGCTCATAGAAAGGACTGAGGAGCAAGTTTTTCATCTCAACATGATCTGCAACCCAACTTATCACTAATTTTGAATCTCCATAAATCTGTAAAGTTGTAATTCCTTGCTCCACTGCTATTCTCATCAAGAGGATCAATGCTTTCCATTCTGCCATATTATTTGTGCCTTCCCCTAAACCTGCCTTGAAAGTGATCTTATGATTTTTATTTAAGTAAAGTGCTCCCCTTGCCCCACACCTGCCTGGGCTGCCTTGGCAAGCTCCATCAAAGAAGGCCCATGGCTTCATAGGATCCACTATTAGTGTTCCTATATGCCTGCTCAGTTTTGGTTTTGGGGAGATTTTTAGACTTTCAAAAATGGATTTAATCTGCATTTGCACCTGAATCACTGGAATTTCCTTACCTTCAAACAACCTGGCATTTCTAGCCAGCCATAAGCCCCATGCCACTATCAAAGGGACACATCTATACTCCTTTAATCCTCTTTCTTTGAACCACTGTTGCATGTTATCCGAAAGGTTCCTAGCAGGCCACTGTCCTTTCCCTTGAGTCAAAGGCAGAATAGAATTCCACACTTCTCTTGCGAAAGGGCAATGAACCAGAAGATGGTCCATTGTTTCTTCTTCCTTTCTGCACATGACACACTGACTTGGTCCTTGCTAGGACCTCCTTTGAAGAACATCCCATGTTAGTGCTTTTTTGGCTAGAGCTAACCAAGCAAAGATTCTAGTTTTTAGGGGAGCTTTTACCTTCCATATTCTACTCCACCACCAAAGCTTTTCCTCATTGTTGTTGTCAAAGCTTGCCTTATACCCTTCTCTGGCCGTGTACTGCCCACTTGTTGGATTCTTGGACCATATCAGAAAGTCTCTTTGTTGATTTAGTCTTATATTTGCTCTTTCTAGTTCCTTTGTGTAATCATGCCAAATATGTGCTTCATTTCCTCCTAATGTTAGCTCTTCTGTTGTGAGCCATCCTTGTTTCCATAAATTAGTGCTCTTTGTTGATACCACCTATCCCAATACCATCTTTCCTTGGCTATGGAGATGATCTATTATGTTTTGTGGAAGTTGATAGTCTCCTTTGTTGCCTAGCCAAGGATCTTTGCCTATCCTTACTTCCTTTCCATTCCCTATTTTCCATGCCAAGAAATTCCCAACTAATGGGAAAGCTCTCACTAGTGCTTTCCAAATAATTGTGGCTTTTGAAACTGATTTATTCTGTAGTCTAATCCAATCTACAAAGGACAAGGTGCCTAAATATTTCTCTTGAATTACTTCCTGCCATAATCCTTTGTTGGTTATCAATCTCCATAAACTTTTTGTTGCTAAAGCTTTTCCAAAATTATGTATATTCTTGAGGCCCCATCCTCTATCTAATTTTGGTTTAGCTATTCTGTTCCATTTAACTAGTGCCATTGCATCCTTCTGTTTGTTCCCTGACCAAAGGAATTGGAAACACTTCTTCCTTATTTTCTCTACTATTGTGATGGGAATGTAAGCTAGGGAGTGCTAGTAGACTGGGGTGGCTTCCAAGACTGATTTCACCAACGTAAGGTGACCCCCCAATGATAGCCACCTAGTGCACCAAGTGGTGATCCTCTTCTCTATTTTGGTGTATAACCAGATCCAGTCCTGGTACCCATAGTCATTAGGTTTCAGATGAAAGCCTAAATATTTTATCCCTTTATCAAAGTCTACTTGCTTGAAACCAAAAATTCTCATTACTGCTTCTATTTGCCCTGGTTGAAACCTATTGAAGGCTATATCTGTTTTTTGAAGATTTATTTCCATTCCTGTAGCCATACAATATAGGTCCAACACTTCTTTATACTTTGAGGCTTCCTTCAATGTCTCGTTTCCAAAAAGTAAAACATCATCTGCAAAGAGCAAATGGGTAACCTTCAAAGAGTTACCAATTTTGATACCCTTGATCATTTCCTGTCTTTTCTGTTCCTTGATCAGTCTACTCAAACCTTCTTCTACCAAAATAAAAAGGAGAGGAGAAAGAGGACACCCTTGTCTCAAACCTCTGGAAGCCTTGAAAAAACTAGAAGCTGAGCCATTGATAAGTACAACAAAAGAGGTTGAATTGATACATCCCATCACCCAATTCACAAAGGGAATGCTACATCCAATTTGAATTAGGCTTAGCCTGATGTATAACCAATTTACTTTATCGAAAGCTTTTGCTAGATCCAATTTTATTACCATTGCTTGTTGCTTCCTTGTCTTTATTGAATGTAGTCCTTCTTGGGCTACCCCTATTGCTTCATGAATCTACCTTTTACTTAAAAACCCGAACTGTTCTTCTGAAAAATTGTCTGAGAAGATCCCTTTAATTCTCCTAGCTATAATCTTTGAGATGATTTTGTAGAGGGTATTACATAAAGAGATAGGTCTGTAATCCTCGAAAGATTTTGGATTGTCCTTTTTTGGTATCAAAGCCAAGAAAGTGGAGTTTATGGATCCTAGCAATTGTCCCTTAATCCTTGATTCTTCTACCACTTTTAAAAGATCCTCCTCCAACAATTCATAAAAATCCAAATAAAAATCAATTGTCCATCCATCTAGACCCAGACTTTTCCCTTTTTGGAATGATTTGACTATTGAATGTAACTCCTCCTTGGTGATTTCTGAGAACAAAGCTTCTTTTTGTTCCTCATTGACCATCTTGGGCAGATTAAGAACTAGTTTGATTGTCTTTGCTATATTTGCTCTGTTTGGATCTTTATACAAGTCTTTGAAGTAGTTTACTGCTAATGGTGCCAACTCTTGGAATCTTCTCAAAGTGTTTCCATTCTCCCCTTTCATTTCCCAAATTGTGTTTGTATATTTCCTTTGTTTTGCATAATTTTGAAAAAAATTGTATTTTCATCCCCCTGTTCTAGCCATAAAGCCCTGCTTTTCATTCTCCATTTTGCCTCCTCCCATTCTAACAATTCTCTCTTCTTTTTTTCCAATTCTTTGACTTGCATGATTTCATTTTTTGAAAAAACTTTGTTACCTCTGGTACTGTAAAGCTGATTTAGAGAAGATTCAATTTTAGTAAGTCTTGCCTCTACTTCCCAGTATTTTGCTTTGGCCCAACCTAATGTGACAGATTTTATTCTCCTAAGATTACTAGTGAACTGAAACATGGCTGTCTCTTCTGAGGTTGGGTCATAATGCCTCCATTCTGTTCTTACTAAGTTTTGAAATTCTTCATCCCTCAGCCAAATGGGATTGAATTTGAAAGGGCCTGGTGGTTTATCCTCATCCTTTTCTAGTTGTAAAAGGATTGGAGAATGATCTGACCCTCCCCCTTGATCTATCCATGTTCTCATCTTATTAAAGAAAGCTATGAGCTTCTCTGAAACTAGAAATCTGTCCAATATTTTGGATATCCCATGTCTTCTAGTTTGATTGTTCCTCCATGTAGGAGCAAGCTTTGTTGGTTCTATATCACATACTCCAACACTTTAAATTTTGTGAAGGAAAAAATCAGCTAGTGGGTCCATTCTGGCCTCTTCTCCCCATATTTCACTTCTTTTTGTAACAAAGTTTAAATCCCCTCCCACCACTAAATTCTCCTTTTTTAGAAGATCTTGGCCAAAAAATTCCTCCCAGAAAACCTTCCTATCTCCATATGGACCATACATATTTACTATAGTTATAGTTTTCCCTAACTCCTTGGAGTGGAATTTTGATACTACTCTTGCTTCTATGAAGGAGTTTTCAATCAATTGGCAAGAATCTTTCCATCTCAAGATAATTCCCCCTGATTTGCCATTTGAGTCTATCCCAATAAACTTCCAGCTTGGTAGGAGTGAATTAAGTATAGTTGTTGCCTTTCCTACCTCTAACATGGTTTCCTGAATCAAGATAATATCAGGCTTTTGAAGTTTAATAAGTCTTTTTAGGGCTATCTTTTTGTGAGGAGCCCCTAATCCTCTAATATTCAGAGAGATTATAATCATGGATTACCTAACTAAGGGGGCTGTCTTGCTCTAAGTACCCCATAAATAGATCTTTGTTTACCAGATATAATTTCTTTCTCAACTCTTTTTGAGCTATTTTTAGATAGGAAATCCTACCTATTGAGGAACCTTGAGTTTGACTGGCTTCAAAGCTCAACCCCCTTTGAATTTGCCCAAAGCTCTTATCTGCTTTACCTTTTTTCTGAGATCTTAAAGCATATCTTCCCATAGGAGGCAAAACTTTACATTGAGATGAGGGACTAGAGGGAGAGGAAATCCTACGGATGGGGGATTTCCTAAGTTTACTTCCTTTTCCTCTCTTTGAGGGGGGAAGGTTCTCCATGAGGTTTATTTCTTCTTCCTTTTTATTTTCTAAATTGATCTCAGAGAGAGTCTGCCCTCTTCCATCCCAAACTAAATCCTTGCTTGATCCCTCTGCCTGTCTATCCTCCATTATCTTCCTCCTTTCCCTTGCTGAGGGAGAAACACTCTCTTCTATCCTTTTTCTCTTAGGACTATTCTCAATCTGGTCCTCCAAAATCGATATCAAGCCAGATTTGTATAGGGAAACAAATTTATTATTTGTATCATTCAAATCATCATGCAGAGATATTATTGGATTACCTGAATCTAGTCCTCCAGGCTCTTTGTCAAAGATCTACAAAGCCTCCCTCTTCTCTTCTGCAACTCCCATGAATATTTGTCTAGTTGCCTAGTCATTTTCCTTTCGCTGATTGAGTGATGCCTGTGATTGTTCTTCTAGAGCTCCTAAGGTTGTTGCTTGTCCCTTATCTGCTTGAACTTCTATTACTATTATCTTCTCTCTGTTACTTGTACCAATGGGAGTTTCAGCTTCTATCTGCTCCTTTCTATGGCTACTGCTTCTTCCTGGTCTACATTCTGCTTTGAGATGACCATACTGGTGGCAGAAACTACATTGAAAGGGGACTCCAATGTAGTCTAACTTCTGTGTGTGAGACCAACTTCCTGTTACAAATTCCATGTTCTCAGGTAATCCTAGACTTAGGTCCATCTCCACTAAGATTCGAGCTACCGATTTCTGAATGCCATTTAAATTTTTTGAGTCCACTTCGAGAAAAACTCCCAAAGAGTTCCCTATCTCCCTCAACATCTTCTCATTCCAATATTCCAGTGGTAGTGCAGGTAACTTGACCCAAATAGGCTGGGTGGTTATCCTCTCGGAGCGAGGATCAAACCCAGGTGTCCAATTTTTTAGAGTAAGGATACTATGACCCCATCTCCATCTTCCCTTTTTTATAGTTTTGGCATCTTCTACTTTCTAGAATACAAAATCTATCCAACCTTTTGTCATTACATGGTATGTTGGGAGATATCCCAACAACTCCAACCATGTTGACTTTATCCAATCACGAAGAGTTTTTGTTTTCATCGAGCATCCCATGAACCTTCCCACCAGAGCTTTATCTTTCAATGGTAAAACTTGTTCGAGCATCAGATCTTCCCCCACCACCATTTTAACTATCTCCTTTTGTTTTTTGATGCAACATTTTCTCTTACCTCTTCCCTTATTTAGATGAGAGGGGTTTCGATTTAAAAACTCCTGGCCTTGGGTCAGTGCTGAGTTTGGGATATTTGCTTTTATCTCTGCTTCTATTTTGCTTCCCTCCACTTCTTTGAGGGTCTGGTTTGTGGAATCCTTAGTCCTTTTGTTCCAAAGTTCCATAAGCTCCTCTTGGGAACAAAAGATTGATTTCTTTGAATGTTCATTTGGTCCCTCTATATAATCCACCGCTTCTACTTCTTCATTCCATATTGTTCCATACAACTTGCCTTGATCCAATAATCCCTCTGCTCTGCCCTTGTTTAGGTGTTCTACTCTAGACTTTTTTGAAAAATCTGACTGCTCTGTAAGTTTTTTACCATTGGCCCCCATCTCGTCTCCTTCATTTTTCTTTCGATCGCCATCTTCACTGCATGCCCTTTCTTCATCTCGTGGCTCCTTGCAGCCATTGTTCGTTGTATTGTTAGCTTTCAGCCACTGTTCTGTTTTCTTCTTCCCAATTGTTGTTCTGTCCTCTGACTCCCTTATTTGTTTAGTCTCTCCATCGTCGTTCCCTTCTAAAACCCTCTCCGCCTCTGGTTTTTGCCCATCTCTCTTATGCCTGTTGGTCATTTCTAGAAGCCTCACCCCCTCCATCCTCTTGGTGTCTCATATATATAGGCAACAAATGTACCATATATTTTCACTCCTTACACAAAACTACTCTGAAAATAAAAACATGAAGAATATGTTAGAGTAGGTTTTTAAACTCTAGCTCATGCTCACCTAGGTACTTTATTTTTATATTAGTTTAGTTTATTTTCCCCACCCACTTTATATGTGGATATTTATTTTTATCTTATTTAGATATTATGGGGGTATTTGGCATTCCTAGGGAGTTACATTCATTGATTACATTTGGATGGTTGAGATCTATTGTACCTCCCTGTATATAAGATGGATATTGATCCTTATCTCTTTGTTGATCCTAAGATTGTGGTGGATCTTACTTGCCTATTTAAGCAAGACTTCTCCATTGTATTCACAATCAATTCTGACATATGATATGATATTGCAAGTTTTGTGTTAGCTTTCATTATCTTGTTTATGTTTTTTAGTCTCTCTATTTTGGTTAATGTGGTGTTGCTTCAACCCCTTGATCCTTGTGGTTTGGTTCAATATTTTACATTTTTATCATTCCTTTCATGGTATCAGAGATTTGAGGACTATTGGAGACATCCATTGTTGAGGTTTGTGCAGTTGGATCATGTTGAAAGTTTTGCAGCTGGAGATTAGAGGTTTTTAAGCCCTAAAAGGTAAAAATTGAATTTTTTTTCTCTTCTATTGTTTTACAAAGAGCTTCTATATATTTTTTAGCCCTTCATTGCATCTTGGTTAACCCCTCTAACCATGAGGATTGGTCATAGAGGTTCTATTTTTTGGAAGTTTTTTTGAGTTTTTTCGTGGGTTGTTTTAACAATTGTAGGATTGTCAATGACCTTGTTCACCTGACCATCGTCGATTCAAAATTTTCCATGATCACTTCTGACTACTAGTGACCATTTTCGTATACATATTTTTTTCCCTATATGCAAGTTTTTCTTGCACACAGTTTGCAATATCTGAAGTTGCTTATTGCAAATCTAGTATTTCAAGATTTGCAACCTATCTTCTTCACTCTCAAGTTCTTTCCAAATTTTAAACTCATATTTGCATTTAAGTTACTAACAAGGTTTGCTAAAAATACATTTTTTAAATATATTTTGTTGGTTGTTATATGAATTTAAAAACAACTTTCTAAAAAAATTGTTTTGTAAAGTTGTTGCTCAATTTTTTTTCTTTTTAGATCTGCAAAATTTCAATGATTGTAAAAATAAGATCTGATCATATACCCTTTGTAATGTCTAAATTATAGAGAAATTTAATTTTTAGGGGGCTCTAATTTTTGGAAGCATTGAATAAGAATATTTTTGGTGGTGTATCTTGGTATTGGTTTGAACACCATCTTTGTGGATCTTGTATTTTATTTCTTGTGATTGAAAATGGGTTTAGAGGATTTTGAGCCACTTAACTCACATAATTATCACATATGGAAGCCATGCATGATGACACTTATTCAATCTAAAGGGTTATCAAGATTAATGCAAGAAGAGCTACCTGAAGTTACAAAAGAGTATCATAAGTTTGTTCATAATTGTAAAATGAAATAATGTAAGGGATTAATTGGGATGCATGTGAGTGACAATCTATTGTTTCATCTTAATGATTGTCACTCATTTTCAAAATTGGGCGAATCTTGAGAAGCTATTTGGGCAAGTGGGCACTTTGAGAGTTTTACATCTTGATGTTGGACTTAGTGCTCTCAATCTAGATAATTTTCCATCTATGGGTGATTTTCTCACTAATTTTCAATCCTTGCTCACACTTTTAAAGGGTAGTGGAAAAACTAGATTGGATGGAGAATGTATTTTCATGATCTTGTCAAAACTTAGGGGTCCATTCCATATGTTTGCCTTCGTATTTTTTTCAATATGGATTCCATGGATTTTGATCACAAAATGCCTACTTTTAAGAAGTTTTGTGCCAATATTTTAAGGGAAGAATCCAAAGTTCTTAACTTTGAACATTACACCTCTCACATAAGGTATTTGTTGAATCCTCCACTTACACTTCCAAAGGCAAGGGAAAATCCAAGTCTAAGTTCCAACCTAATCCTTCCCCTTCTCCTTCATTTCATCAAAATCCCAAAGAGTACATAAAAAAGAGTCATCCTCCAAATAGTCCAATCATAAACCTAAGTAATCCAAAAGCAAAAATAGATCAAATGTTACTTGTTCATATTGTGGAGTCAATGGTCATTCCAACGACAAGTGTTGGAAAAAGTTACAAGACTTAGAGGAAGCCTTTAGGAATAAAAAATTATCCTTCACTCCTTCAAAAGATAAGGCTAAGGCTTTGAATGCTTTTGGGAAATCATCTAAGGCTATTTATGAGGATTGGATTTTGGATTATGGAGCAACTCATCACACGACTTTATCTAAGGAGTCATTTTCCACCTTGTGTTCTACTTCTACATGTTGCATTGAGGTTGGATATTATTCTTCCATTTCAATTAAGGGAAAATATGACATACAGGTTGATGGTGGATGCATTAAGAATATTTTTATGTTTCAAACATTTCCACCAATTTGCTCTCTATGTACCAAATTTGTCATTCTAGAGGGGCAAAACTATGTTGTTTACACCTCAAGGAGCTGAGATTAGAGATTTGAGTGACCCACAATCTATTGTTCCACAAGGAGTTGTTGACCATATATCATGTCTTTATCACTTTGAGGGTTTTTATTCTTCACTTTGAGGTACTTGTTTGGTGGTCCATGCAGATTCGAAAAGCAAGATTTGACCATCTCAATAGATATTTGAAGTATTTAAGCACTCATGATATGGTCATTGGATTACCTAAGGTCTCTTGTATTGATGGAGTTTGTCTAGGTTGTGTACTTGGTAAACAACATGCATCAATATCCTTTTTCCAAAGGTAAGTCCAAGAGAGCTTCTTCTCATCTTGAGTTGGTGCGCAATGACTTGATTGTTTTTCCCACTCCTTCCTTTTTGGGAGCTAAGCATGCACTCACCTTTATTAATGATTTATCAAGGATAACTTGGGTATATTTTCTCAAGTTCAAGAGTGAAGTTTTTGCCACATTCAAAGTCTTTAAGGCTTTTGTTGAGAATCAATCTTCAAGTTGCATCAAGAAGCTTCACACAGATAATGGGGAGGAGTATTTCAACATGTATTTTTTAGATTTTTTAGTGCTTCATGGGATTCTACATCAACACTCTCCCCCACATACACCACAAAACAATGGTGTATCTGAGAGGAAAAATATAACACTTGAGGAAATGGTAAATTGTATGATGCACTCATGAGATTTACCTCCCAAGTTTTGGGTCGAGGTAGTTAATTATGTGAATTACATTCAAAATCGCACACCTCATCGAGCTTTTGAGTATATGACTCCATAGGAGGCTTGGATAGGAACCAAGTTTGATGTTTCTCATTTTTGAGTTTTTGGAAATCAAGCATGGGCTCACGTTTTGAAGAAGAAAAATATAACTTTGGATAAAAAGAGTAAGCCACTCATTTTTTTTGCTATGATATGAGGGCTTATACATTACTAGATCTAGATACACATGAAGTTATTTTTTGAACTCATGTCTAGTTTGATGAGTATTATTCTCCAACTGATCCCACTCTTTCTACTCCTCCATCCTCATCTACTTTTCACTTTGAAGATGGTTGTTTTTATGATGATCATAGTGAGGATGAGGACATTGTTAAGATAGTTGTAGAGGTTCTTGCACATGTTGTCCCCATGCCTAGATGGGCTCTGATTATGGTTGAGGAGGCAACACCTTTCATTAAAGGTCTCCCACCTTCAAGACATACTTCTACTTTCGGCACGGGTCTTCTTTGTTAGGCAATTTCTGTTGATCCACAAAGGTTTGATGATGCCCATGGCATTTAGGAGTGGGATGATACCATGGATGATGATTATTATTCCTTAATGAAGAAAAATACTTAGTATTTGGTTCCTCTTCCAAAAGAAAGAAAAATGGTGAGATGCAAATGGGTGTATTACACCAAATATGTAGTAGATGGGTCCATTCATAGGTACAAGGCTCGACTTGTGGTAAAGGGTTTTTTACAAGTTGAGGGGGTTGATTACTCTGAGATGTTTGTCCTTATTGCCAAGTTGGATTTTGGTTATCTTGTACTATCTATTGTTACATCATAGGGTTTGTTAGTATACCAGATGGATGTGAAGACTGCCTTCTTTCATGGAGATTTGTAATAAGAAATTTATATGGGGCAACCTCTAGGATTTGTCCAAGATTCTTCATTGGTGTGTAGATTACAAAAATCACTTTATGGCCTCAAACAAGCCCCTAGGGCTTGGTATGAGAAGATGGATTATTTTCTTCTATATTTCAGTTTTTTAAGATGCCATTCTAATCCCACGCTTTACATTTTGAGGGATAGAGAGGACACCATCATCATTATCTTATATGTTGATGATTTATTGATCACAAGCAGTTATAATTCATGCATCTAGGTTGTGCAATGCTCTATTTATAAGCATTTTGAGATGATAGATCTTGGACTTCTACACTTTTTCCTTGGGTTTTAGGTTTCACAGTTAGATTCAAGGATCTCTATTTATTAGCAGAAGTACACATTGGATTTGCTTCAACAATTTGGAATGGCTGAATACAAGCCATCTCATACTCCTTTCTAGATAGGTGTTGTTTTGAATACCACATGTTATACTCCTAGAGTCAATACCACAATTTACAAATAGTTGGTTGGGAGTTTGATTTACTTAATTCACACCCATAGTGACATATCATTTGTAGTTGGTTTGGTCTCCTGATTTTTACATGATCCACATGACATTCATTGGAAAGCTGCCAAGGAAATTTTGCAGTATCTTTAAGAGACTTCACATTTTGAGCTTCACTTTTCTAGGGGTCTTTTATAGTTGGCTAGGTATACAGATTCCAATTGGGTAGATTGTGTTGATAGTCAATGGTCTACTTCTGGTTATGTCTTTTACCTTGGTTCTTCACCTATTTTTTGGACGATCAAAAAGCAAACAACTATTACACTTTCATCGACAGAGGTAGAATATTAGGCAACAATATTGGCTAGTCAGGAGATTATTTGGATTCAACAGTTTTTGATAGAGCTTAGATTCTCACAAGATCAGTGCAACACTTCACTTTGGTGTGACAACCAAAGTACCATACATATTTCTCGCAATCCTATTGAGCATCAAAGGACCAAGCACATTGATATTATTATGCACTTCATTCAGTAGCTTATCGAGGATGGAATTATTAGCTTGGACTACATTCCCACTTAGTAGCTGATTACCAACATCTTCACTAAACCCTTCCCATCTCCTCAACTTATTTGTTGTGAGAGATGATTGGGGTGAAGGAAGTTGTCCTTGGGGGGTGTGGTTGAGACCACATTCTTTTATTCTTCTTCTCTCTTTCTAGTTGGATGGTTTTTCCTATGCGATTTTCCCTCCTTCTGGTTTGAGAGCTTCTGGATACACATTGTACATGAGTACCTGATCAAGCCTTGTTGTCGGGACTCATAATATGGATATGCCACTTCTTTTTAACCCCTAGCTTCGCTTGAGGGGGGTTTTTTAGAGTAGGTATTTAGACTCTAGCTCATGCTAACCTAGGTAATTTATTTTTATATTAGTTTAGTTTACTTTTTTTACCCACTTTATGTGTGGATATTTGTTTTTATCTTATTTAGATATTATAGGGATATTTGGCATTCTTAGGGAGTTGCACTCATTGATTACATTTAGAGGATTGATATATTTTTGCCATGGATGGTATTGATCCTTATATCTTTGTTGATTATATGACTATTGTGGATCTTCTTTTCCTATTTAAGAAAGGTTTCTCCATTGTATTCACAAACAATTCTGATATATGATATGATATTGTAGTTTTTGTGTTAGCTTTCATTATCTTGCTTTTGTTTTTCAGTCTCTCTGTTTTGGTTAATGTGGTGTTGCTTCAACCCCTTGATCCTTGTGGCTTGGTTCGATGTTTTGCATTTTCATCGTTCCCTTCAAAATAAGTTTTTTTTAATTACCATTGAATTGTCTTGGTAACGAAACCACATTAGAGCATGGTAGATTTCTTTACACCCAACTTTCTTCACACACAGGTATGCCGATAAGAACTTCCCTTAACGGGAGTTTCTACCTTTAGCCGTAGAGAAATTTCTTCACACATGTAATATCTACTTTTAGCCATAGAGAAATGCTACTCCAAACCCTAGTTCCCTTCCAACTTACCCTACACCCAAATTTTTTCATGCATAGGTAATGTCTACCTTCAACCATAAAGAAATATTGCCCCAAACTCTAGCTCCCTTCTAACACGTCTTGCATCCAACTTTCTTCACACATAGCTAATGTTTACCTTTAGTTTCAAAGAAATGCTGCCATAAACCACAACTTCCTTCTAGCTTGGCCTACACCCCCAATTTGGCTCCTCGGTTTCTTTTCATTAAAAGAGATCTCTCTCTCTCTATACTATATGTGTTATATTACATTATATTATATGAGATTGAAAATAACCCTACCCTTACTAGATCATGATTCCATTGTCATGACATTTTGAGAATCACAGATAGTCCCACTTGTATTGCATAATTATCAATCTATCATAATATTTCAAGGAATAATATCCATACACATATTATCATGACATTTTAACTAATCATATAGTAATATTACAATATAAAAATATATAATAATAGAATAACATTTAAACCCAAGTGTTTTTTCCAAGTAAAACTTTTTTTTGATATTGATAAAAAGGGGTTGAAAGACCCTGACCCTTTACAAAGAGCTTGAAAGATGTAAAAAAACAAAGAAGATCATACAAATGCAAAATAGCCCTATCTCGATGGAGAAGCTAAAATAATATCCATCCTACTATCCTCCTATTTAACAAGGCTTATGCAGTGCTCAATGCTTCACATAACTGATAAAGAACCCGTTGACAACAATGTAATTTAGTGTGCTCAAATCCTTCATCGCATGATCCCAATAAGTATTTTCTTTGTTCGGCCCTCTTTATGTGCTAACTTCATTATCAATTCTTATAATCTATTTTTATTATGTCATTATTATTCTTAAACTATCATAATTGAACCACATCTCAGGAGGCGACGAACAATTGTCAAGCATAGGGTTCAAATCATAGGGACTACTTTCATAGGGTTTTTGTAGAGCGCAAGGATATTGAAGCAGAGCCGATAGAACAGAGAAGATTTGAACTGTACATTGAACCAGACAAGAAATATCAGCACAAAAATATTAAAGGGTTTGTGGCAAAGGGTTTTTGCAAAGCAAGGAGGGTTTGTGATGGAGTATTGTATTAAACATCTATTTCATCGGTTTTAAGGCAAGATACTGAAGCAGGACTAAAGCAGAGGGCAAGGATACTGAAGCAGAGCCGATAGAACGGAGAAGATTCGAATTGTACACTGAACTAGACAAGAAATATTGGCACAAAAAAATTAAAGGGTTTGCGGCAAAGGGTTTTTGCAGAGCAAGGAGGGTTTGCGGTGGAGTATTGTATTAAACATATATTTCATCGGGTAAGCACATTTTTCGTCCTCTTTCGATTTATAAAACAATTTAAGTAGGTAGGAGAAATACATTCGTTATAGGGGTTTGCGGCAGAAGGTTTTATTATCAGCAAGGGTTTGCAGAGTAAGGAGGGTTTTATTACACATTTATTTGATCGAATCAATAGTACAGAGGGTTCGACTATAAAGGGTTTGAAAATGGAAGAAGGGAAGCAACAATTGCAAGAACTAATATATGTCAATGAGAAATAGGTGTGGAGGATATTAAGGCGTCGACAAGCTCGAGAAAGGGCAACAAAAATGAAGAGGGCATATCGAAAAATAAAAATAAAAAATATTCTAC
Source organism: Wollemia nobilis (assembly GCA_028583015.1). NCBI lineage: Eukaryota > Viridiplantae > Streptophyta > Pinopsida > Araucariales > Araucariaceae > Wollemia > Wollemia nobilis. The sequence goes on along the minus strand of JAQPPZ010000689.1, from coordinate 2,963,291 downwards.
CACATAAATAGGTGGAGAATAAGGAACAATCAAAGGCAAATCACCAAAATGAGTTTTCAGATGAGAAAGAAACTTACAGTCCCACAACTACACCACTCATGTGGGCACCAAGACTTTATGTGCAAGAGCTAATAAAGATGAAAGAGAAACTTGAAGGTATGGAAAGGAGAAATAAATTAAGAGAAACTAAATCAGATGAGGTTATAAACACCATTCGGAGGTTGGAAAAGGAAAACAACCAACTCAAGGAGCAAGTGTTAAAGCTACAAAACCTTGCAAACATGGGTCAACATGAATGGCATGTCCTCAAACAAGCCATCCACTCCCCAATCAATGATGCAATAGAGGTGGAAAAAATAAATGCAAATCAAATAAAAGAGGTCCAGAAAACACTCCAAAACATAGAAACAAGAGAAAATGAGCTACAAAATGAATTAACAAAGGCAAAGATATGGTCTCAAGTAGTAAAAAAACCAATCAATCAACAAAAAGAGTTGATAGAGAAGCAAGTAAAAATTCAAATAACAGAAGAGAAAGAAAGACATGAGAAGTTATCAAATATAATCATCAAAGGGTTGAAAGATTATGGGGACGGGGAAGACACAAATCGTTTAACCGGGGACTTCTTGTCAAATCGATTACAATGGAAGGGTCGAGATAAAAAAAGCAAGCAAAATTGGCAGGCCGAGAGAAGGAGGCAGAGATAGACATATTCGGGTCACATTGATGAGCTACGAGGATAAAATAAGGTTGCTTAAAAATAGAGGCATGCTGAGAGGGTCACAATTTTATTTAGATGATGACCTAACATTTTTACAGCAGGAAGAAAAAAATAAGGAATGGGAAAAGGTGAGGGCAGCAAGGAATGAAGGGAAATAGGCATATTTAAGAAATGGAAAGGCATACATCACATCTAAACAAATCCAAAACAAATAGGGAGTATGGCCCGCCCGAGAACATCTTACAATGGTAAGTTGGAACTGTAGAGGTTTCCCTTGGAGAAGAGGACCTGGGTTAGGGCCCATTGCTAGAGACAAAGATATAATCATATTGACAGAAACACATGAACATGATGGATGTAGGACTCCAGAATTTGTGGGATACAAAAAAATAGTAATATGGAATAAAGCAACGAGAAAATGGCAAAGGGCATAGGGGTATTATGGTTTTAATAAAAGAGGAATGGGATAGGGTCATTAAAATTGAAAAACAAGATGAAAACAAATAGTACATCTGGATAAAGATCCTAGAAAATAAGTCAGTTATTAGCATAGTAGCATGTTATTTTACTCCCAAGATTTCTAAATTCTATAAGAAACATGACCTTAACAGAGAAGACCCATACTCCTCCCTAAAAAGAGATACTTCAATATACCATAAGTTGGGGAAGATTATATTAATTGGAGATTTCAATGCAAGGACAATAAATAAGCAAGCTAACATTCTAGAAGGTAACGAAGATATTGAGATTAATCCTCTTTGGATGTCAGAAGAGGAAAATCAACAATGGACCAGGACTTCAAAAGATGAGCATGGGGCTATCACACAATATGGAGAAGAGTTGTTAGGTCTTTGCAGCATATACAATTTGATTATTTGCAATGGGATGAACAAAATGGAAAAATCCAGGAAAGTATACATGCAAAACATATAAGGGACAAAGTGTAATAGACTATGTAATATGCTCATAGAATTACATACCAAAAATAGAGGATCTAGAAGTGGAAGATTCTCTAGTGGAACTTAAGTCAGATCACAAACCAATTGTTATGAAACTTCGAATGCATGGAGACAAACCAAGGGAAAAACACTTGCAAGGCAATCAAAATAAATATCATCACAAGGAAAACATTCTTTTAACATATGAAAATTAGCAGAATTTTAGAGCAGTATTAAATAACAAGTTACAGGAAAGGGAAGAACTACATCACAATAGTAGAGATTACAATAAGAGTGAATGGTTAATGCACGTTATTCAAGAAGATCTAAACAAATGCAAGAGAGCTAAACCTAAAAATAAAGAAAGGAATAGCTTCCCAACCAACCCATGGGTCGATGAAGATTGTAAAACAATGCAAAGATTACTAAAGGAACCAACGAGTAAAACAAGAGCAAACAAAAAAGCATATGAGAAACTGGTAAGGGCAAAAAAAGAAGAATACACTGAAACAAGGAGGAAATAATTGATTTACTTAGGGAAACATGAACCAAATAAATTTTGGAAGGAACTAAGCGTGAAAAGGATGCAAACTAAAAATAACATAACAATTAATCAGTGGTTGGAGTATTCAAAACAACTATATCAACGTAGTAACCAGCAGGAGACACCCCCTACTATCATTGTCAAGAAAGAACTTTTCACAATTGAAGACATTATTCAAGGGATAAAAAAGTTAGCAACTAGTAAAGCCCGTGACATAGACAATATTCAAGCAGAGCATATAAAATGGGGGGTATATATCTTGGCACCGCAAATCAAAGAAATTTTCAATGAGGTCATACAAAATGGGTTCCCTATTGAGTGGACAACTAGCTTGACCATTCCTTTGTTTAAAAGTGGAGATGTAAATAATCCCTCAAACTATCGAACTATCATGATCAACCCTCTCTTTGCAAAGTTGTTTGGGAGTATGATAGAGCGTAGGATCAACATATGGGCAGAAGAAAAGGGAAAGAGAGCAAATGGGCAAGCAGGTTTTAGGCCCAAGCACTCAACTATTGATCATTGTATCACGCTCAGACACATAGTGGAAAAAATATGGGACAAAAAAGAGGAGGCTTTTTGTTGTTTTGTAGACTTCAAAAAGGCATTTGACACAGTGCCAAGAAAAAAATTATGGAGCAGAATGGAAGAGCTAGAGGTTCCAATTCACTACAAGGCAACAATTCACAGACTATATGAGCATGTAAAGGCTAGAATAAGAACACAAGAAGGGTTATCTGAATGTTTTGGTAGTGACATAGGTGTCAAACAAGGTTGCCCTCTATCTTCGACCTTATTTGGGTTGTACATTGACAAGTTAGAAGAATGGATAAACAAATTTGGGGGAGAGGGTGTGCATTTACCCAAATATGTGGTAAAACTCCTCATGTATGCAGATGATGTAATTCTTGTGGCCAAAACAACCAAAGATATAGAAGATCACCTTCAAGCTCTAGAACTCCTTTGTAAAGAAGTTGGGATGCGAGGTGAACACGAGCAAAATAAAAATTATGATTTTTTCAGACAAAAAGAAGAAGCAACAACTCAAATTTCAGTTTACAGGAGAACCGCTTGATGTAGTAGTAGAATACAAATACTTGGGCATAAACTTTCATGACAAACTTAATTGGAATACATGTAGGATGAAAAGAACTCAAAGTGGTTGGAGAGCACTATATGCACTTCAAAACAGGTGTAAGAATACCGAGTTGTGGGACTAGAAGACCACCAAGGTCTTATTTGGCCTACTTGTTATACCGGTTCTGTTGTATGATTGCGAGGTGTGGGTTTGTGGCACAAAAAATGCAAAATGGAGGCAAATAGAAAGGATTCAAAAATATCTAATCACAAACTTTCTCAAAATTAAGGCCACAACCCCTTATAAAATTGTTCTAGCTGAAATGAAATGTTCCCTTTAGATATTTTAATGAATTACATAATATTATAATATAAATAAATTCTATTAATAATTATATATAATCCAATAAGATTTAAACCCACTTTTTTTTAGGAGTCCAAATTTTTAATCATACATTCTCATACATAATGACTTTGATACTTTGATTGAGATTTAAGATATGAAACTCTTTGTCCTCTATATCTTAAAATATATTGAAAACATATAATAATTAAAATTTATTATATATTTTATTCAAGTGATTTTATGCAGAAACTGAAACCATGAAAAACACTAAAGTATTAAGAGGACTTGAACCCTTGACTCAAATGAAGAGCATTATTAAGTGTTGAAGAGACTAACCCTTTACCTCTTCATAGTAAACACTCACCTTCTTCAACTTGCAACTCCTCTTTAATACATATAATAAATTTAAATTAAGTAAAATTTTCAAGTTTTTAATATATAATAAGTTTAAATGAAGTAAAATTTTCAAGTTTTACACGGGACATTATTGAGTGTTAAGGAACTTAAACATTTCAATTCTTCTAAAAGTTCCGCTCTTCAACTTATCACTCCATCAAGACCTCTATTTATTTATATTTATTTTAAAATTTAAATAAAGTTAATATTTATATTTATAATAAATTATATGAGATTTAAATAGAAAATATATTTATAGAAAAGATCATACTTTCTCTTCCTTAAAAATCTAAAAATTAATAAATTAAATTAATATTATTTAATAATAATATATTTTTTAATCTAAATATATTATAGATATTTTATCATCTTATTATTAAATAATCTTATTATTAAATAATCTTATTATTAAAGATTATGAATTGGTTACAGATTTCATAGATGGGTCAAGTACACTTATATTAAATTAAATTATTAGTCTTTGCGAGCAAAATTAAAAGGAATGCACAAACTTTCTTCTAACACCACGTTTACATGCAAACACCAACTAACTGCTAAATTCATTACCCGCCACAGACTCGCATGTATTCATGTAGATGATATTTTCGAAACTGTGACAGTTTTTGCCAAAGCTGTAAAACCCGCAAAACCTAGGGTCGTTGGGAGCAAAGGTGGCCGAATCCTGCCCGAACGCATCCATGCTTTAACCTAAGTAAAGAGCCGCTGCCAAGCGCTGAAAATGTATGTAATAGTATATGCTCTCTGTAAAATGGATAAAAGTGGGAAATTGTAAGGTGAAATATTGAACATTCTATTGGATTTTGCCTGTTTAGAAGCTTTCCCAGCGTCTTCGTCATTCAAGCGGGGCATCGGCATTTCTCATCGATTGAAGTAACAGTGCAGTAACGGGAAGGAAGACTATGAAAACAGCACTAGAAGTGCGGAATTAGGGCTTTAGCACAGAGAATTAACAGGTGAAGGGCATATTTATAGTGCAAGAGATGGCCCTGCCTTTGGGAAAGCTGGTGATTGTCGTCGGAGCAGGTCGGTTGGTTTCACTTTCCTTCCTTTTACTGTTGTTTTGCTCAACCCCGGGAATTTGGGGGCCCTGTTAGGGTTTCATGTATATTTACTTATAATTATTGTTTTTCCAAAGAAGAACGTTGGAATCATCGCAGGCATGATAGTCTTATGCTAGAGCTTGGCATATGATCAATGTTGTTCCATCTGTTTCGTTTTCTTCAAACTGGGAATCTTTGTCAAATATGACATTTCGCTGATTGAGTTTCCTTACTAAGTCAAATTAGAGTCTGAATACACAGCTCAAAGACTTCTTTTCTTTTTTTCTTTTTGGCATGTCTGCGTAGAATTTAATATTCAATTTTCTTACTCAGAACAAAATAATATATATATTTTTATATATTTATTATTCAGTAAAAGGATGTATATATTTGGTTGGCATCATTATGAGGTGAATCTTCTTGAATTTTCAGGTTAATCAAACACAATACTTAACTCCAGAGTGAATTTATCAGCGCTTGACTATCTACTTATATTCATTAAGCTATAGAGACACTACGTGAATCATTTACATAGCTGTTGCCTCTATAGAATAAGTACCCATTTCTGTTAAAGTATTTCAAATGGAACTAAAGTTTATTTAAAATATGCATGTAATCAAATATTTCTGAATCGACTCTTTTTGTCTTCATTTTAAATTATTGATGTGTTACTAGCCTATATTTTAGGGCCATACCAACACCACCCTAAAAACTGAACAGCCTGCCAATCACATTTTCCATTCTCCTAAAATTCTCTTCATTCTACATTATTTCCAATTGAGCTTGTCATTGAAGTCTATCTCAAGATATTTGTATGTTGTACAACTTAAGTAGGCCTAAGGTTACACCATGCTCTAGAAAGCAGAGTTTGGTTGGAGAAACACATTTGGTAAAAACATATCCTCTCATGTGGCCTATGGCTTTGTGGACATTAAAATCTACTTTACATTTACTTTAATTTATTTCTTCTAAGAGACAACCATCAAATTGAAAACTTATTTTTTCTTTTTCTTTTGGGTGGAAAAAACTAAGATGTGGGTTTTGGGGGTATTTACTTTTATGTATATTTTCTTGCAAAATTGTTTCTAAGGCCTTCAAATTTGTTTTGAAACCATATGCTGCCCTTGCAATCAAAATGAGATCCATCTGCATGTAAAAGAAGCTTTGTTATATGTATGCTCAATTGAACACCATCACCACCTTTCAAATTTAATTATTCTTACAAGATAGAAGGCAACCTTGTTAAACTGCTATGTTACTTCAAAGTATTTTAGCTTGGACCTCATAAAGCCTATAATTATTTTTTATAAGCTAAATGATTCTTCTATTGGGGGACACTCCCATGACAACCATCAAATTGAAAACATATTTTTTCTTTTTCTTTTGGGTGAAAAAAACTAAGATCTGGGTTTTGGTGGTATTTACGGTGGTATTTACTTTTATGTATATTTTCTTGCAAAATTGTTTCTAAGGCCTTTAAATTTGTTTTGAAACCATATGTTGCCCTTGCAATCAAAATGAGATCCATCTGCATGTAAAATAAGCTTTGTTATATGAATGCACAATTGAACACCATCACCACCTTTCAAATTTAACCATTCTTACGAGATAGAAGGCAACCCGGTTAAACTGCTATGTTACTTCAAAGTATTTTAGCTTGGACCTCATAAAGCCTATGAATTCTTTTTTATAAGCTAAATGATTCTTCTATTGGGGGCCACTCCCATCAAAATACCAAAATATTTTTTTCAATTGGTTATATGGGATTGAAACGGGCCCCACCCATATTACAACAGCTTGGATATTATCCATGTATCATTTGGCAAGGTTCAAATCTGGGTCTCCACCTTGAATATTGAGGAATCTAACCATTTGAGCTAATGCCATTTGATCAAAATACCAAAATATTACATCTGCTGTCAGGTCAATTAAACCATATCCAGGTTGCCCTTTTATAAAATATATTCTTCATTTCATTTTCTATCAAATATATTCCTCATCTTCCTCAAACTACGACGTTTCTTGTAATCAGCTCTTTGACATCATTTTCTTTAAGAAATAAAATCTCACTCAGCCGGTTGGCTTCTAAAATTTGAATTTCACCAAGATGAAGATCAGCATCATGGAGGGCTAAATTATTGCTACCTAATTACATATTTTTTCTGTAGATATCCTCACATATCCAAGAGATTGCCTCCAATAGTAGTTGATGAATATCAGCACTAATGTTATTTTTTATCCAATCTCCACATCCATTTTTGTTGATAGCATTAATGATAATTTGCGAACCCCCTCAATTGAAATATATTTCCATCCTTCTTCAATTTCAGTTTTAATCCCTATAAGAAGTGCCCTAGCCTTGACATAGTTGTTAGTTGAAGTTCCATATGATTCTGAGTGGTGAGAATTTTGTCTTCATTATTTCAAAAAACATCACCTCTACTAACTTTTCTTATTTCCTTTGGAAGCACCATCAAAATTAATTTTGGTAAACCTAATTTCTGGATATTTTCATTTTACCATAGATCGAAGCAAATCCTTTGTGTTGATGTCATTGTTGTAGACAATCCTTCCATGTATATTCAAATCTTGTAACCAAGTGGCTAGCATTTTTCTGCACTTGAGACTTCCCATGATGAGCACCATATCTCTAAACATTTTGCAATAGAGACAACATTACGATTCCAAACTTGGGTATGATTTTGAGATTTATTTTAAAAAATTCTATTATTCCTTTCAAGCCATAAATTCCAACAAATAATGGCATGACCAATCCTTCATAAAATACTTAATGCTTTAGCTTTGAAATCAGTAATCCAACATTTCATCCATCCATTTAATGTTAATGTAGCTACCCATTATACTCTCATATTTTTGAAAAAGTGGCCCCACGTGGTGTAAACAAAGGGACAATGAAGAAGGAAATGGTCAAATGTTTCTAGATCCTTCTCACACAAGGCACGTCTGAAAGGTCCATGATATCTTATACTCTCATGTAAGAATCATACGTTGGACTGCAAAACAACAGAGTGTTGAGGCCTCAAGGAGAGCCTCTAGTGACCACACATTCTTTGGGAGCAGGAAATTTCGATTGCTCTAACTCCTCATATTGCAACTTGATCGAGTATCCACTACCTTTGGATAGATTCCAAACCAGCTCATCCTTTTGTGTAAAATTAGGCTAAGAAAACTGTTGAAGTATCTTTTGAAGCTCATATGCTAGTTGTTTGAGATCCTCTCCTTCAATCAAGTTACTTATAGAAATCCATGTCTGGAGTTGTTGCTCACATTAATATAATCTGACCTTTGGACATTTACCAATGGTAGCCATTTTGAATCAGAGATAAGAAGATAAAAGGCTTCAACCAAGCTTCAAACGAAAAATTTGCATAACCATCCTTGATTCACTCTCTAATATGTTTCTTGATTAATTGCAAACTGTCTCATATGAAGTTCCATGTTGGCAATCTTTTAGGTAGGGTTCATTTCCTGAATAATTTCATTGCATCAAGAGAACCTATATATTTTTGAAGTAACAATTTCTCCTAACCCTTTCCTTGATCTTTGAATAATCTCCAACCAAGTTTTGCCGCTTCCAAAGAAAATCTGTTTGAATTTTGTCAAATTCGGATTCTATACCTTCTAGCAATTTTGAAAGTGACATCATAATAGGTATGGATTGCAATGTAGTCTTTGTGAGTTGTAGCCTTTCAACCATAATTTAGCCCTTACCTTTCCAAACATGAGTCCCAAAGCTCCTTTTTCTTTCCTTTATGTGAGAAAGGAATACCCAAATAAGTTGATGGAAAGTTTTCAATTTTAAACCCTAAAATGTCCACAATAAGCCTTTGTAAATATAGGGCAGTGCTAACGAAAAAAATCCTAGATTTTGTAGTATTAACCAAGTGTCTAGTAGCCTTCACATAGTATGATAATAATGATTTAATCTACATAGCCTCATTGAATGAGGGATGACTCAAAAGAAAAGTATCATCAACAAATTGGACACGAGATACAAAGGATCATGTATTGCAACCTGAAAATCTTGGATTTTTTCTTCCATTTTTGCCTTTGAGAAACCTCTTTCTAATGCCTCCACAAGAATAATAAATAGGTAAGGAGATAGTGGATCACCTTGGCAGAGTCCACAGGATGACGTAAAATATCTAGCAAGGGATCCATTGATCAAAATAAAAAAAATTGGAGTGCTATAACAACATCTAATCCATTCATACCAACCTATCAAACCAATTTTTTGAGAATATCATGTAGAAAACTCCAACAAACCCTATTGTATGCTTTGTTCATATCTAATTTCATAAGCATACTTGGTTTTTCCATAGAAGAGTATGTATGGCCTCCTGTGTAATGATTACACCATCAAGAATTTGTTTACCACACACAAAACCACCTTGATCCGCTGAGATAAAACAATCTAGAATGCTTTTCAACCTGTTTGCCATAATGTTTGAAATGATCTTATAAACCATATTACAAAGGCTTAGTGGATGAAAATGATCAAAATATTTTGTCTCGCCTCTCTTAGGAACCAATGTAATAAAGGTGGCATTGACTCACTTATTGTATCCTTTCTATTCTGTGCCTCCTCAACTACAGCCAACATATCACTCTTCAATAAATCTTAATTTTTTTGAAATAAAATTGTACGAAATCCATCGGGGCCAGGTGCCTTGTGAGGATAGAAGCATAAAATTGCCTCATGTAGCTCCTCCATAGATATCTTCTTCATCAAGATTTTATTTTATCCTTGTGTGATAATTGATGGAATATTTTGCAAAAACTGCATTATGGCTCCTTATCCTGACCAGCATTTGACAATATCTTTGAAATAACAAATTGCTTCCTTCTTGGTATCTTCTTCTTCTTCAATATTTCTTTCCATCTGGAGTTAAATTATTTTTGATGTGACTAAAAGAAAGTTTTTAATGTTTCACGATTGTTTTTTGTATTTCTACATCCTTGCCTGAGCCATTTTTCCCTCGATTTCTGGAACCAATATGACTTGTCCTTTTTCAATACATTATGATAATTAGAAAGTAAATGTTTCTCTTGTAAATTTTTGAGCTTCGTTCAATTTCCTCCTTTTCTTTAAATATGTTATCAAAATATTTGGCATTACAAATCTTCATTTGCCTTTTTAGATATTTAATCTTTTGAAAAACCTATACATACATGATCCTTTAGAATTTGCTTCATCCCAACATAACCATTTGGAAGAACTCAGGGTCTTGGAGCTACATAGACTGGAAGTGAAATGGCTTTGGATGACCATTATTGAGTAAATCACAAGTCAAGAGAATGGATTTATGATCTGATCCTGTGTACAATAAAATATCTGAAGAGATTGTATACTCTATTTGCAACCATGTGTTGGATAACAAAAATCTATCCAATCCTTCTGCTATATGAGTTTGCCCAATGCATCTATTATCCATGTATATTGAAAAGTTGAAGAATATCATCTCGAAGTTGAAAGGAAATTGGATAAATGCATAACAACTTCCTACGTAATCTTTAGAGGAAATTAGTGCAAAACAGGCTTAGACTTTTCAATTTCAGCAAAGAAATTAAACATGTAAACTTCCTGCAACAGCGCTTAGAACATCACATATAACTCACATAGGATGCAGCATATATCTTGGGAAACCCTTTTGGGAAAAAACCCAGCAATCAAGGAGCACTCAATGTATTATTCTGTAATCAACTATCTGCATTTACAATACAATGACTGAGTACTCCTTCGGTCCTAATAATCAACAATTTTGGAAATACACACGCAGTAACACAGCTGGAAATACACAAACTGTAACTTAGCGGGGAATACACAGGCTGCTAATCCTCTTGCAAATATCAAGAACGTAGTGTGTTAGATCTTCACCCCAAACGCCTTATTTAAAAACCCTTCCAGTGCTTAGAATGCAAGTTGGATTAATAACACTTATCACCAAAAAATGTCAGTCTAAATTTAGGTTTCTCAGTCGCCTAATTTGCATGTTCAGATTAACAGCACTTATCCACTGATTTGGAAGTCCAAATTTAAACTTTTCCAGCACCTTAACTGCATGAACAACACTTATCACCAAATTTGGGCAGTCCCAGTTAGTCTTATCCAGCTGCCTAGAATGCATGGTGAATTAACAGTAGGTATCTATTAATATAGGTGCCTCAACTTGGGCTTATCCCTATTCCTTAACGTGTTTTATTTTTTCCTCTCTAGTTCACTATATTTTCTCCCTCTATACATGCTGTTAGTACTTAATACATATGACAAAAAATTTGCCACATCAAATGGGATGCATGTGTACCCATAATCAATACAAAGCAATTAATTAAACTTCAGTGTTAGGATTTGCAAGGTTTATCACACCTAATCCCAACAGAAAGCCATTTGAATTGACATATGAAGCAGGATCTTGCATTGATTTCGACCATCCAGGAGTACCACCCTTCTTGTTTGAAGAAGATAGAACTGTGTTGAAGTCACCCCCATGAATCCATAGATCACAATTATAAATTATCATTGTATTCATAGTAGCAAAATTAGGTGAGTTTTTGAAAAACTCGTTGAGTTCGGGTCTGCTTGGGCCTAGACTCACAAGTTTTTCAAACTCAATCGATTTTTCTGAAAACTCGTTGAGTACTCGGGACTTGCGAGTTTTTGAAAAGCTCGTTAAGTCTTGAGCAAAAACTTGGTTGGCATTGCATGGGTACAAGAAAACAACCTAGATTTTTTTTTTTGAAGTCCCTTATTTTTGCTATTTCCAGTTAGAGAGAGAGCAGAGACAAGCTGAGATCAGACCAACAACAACAATAAATTGCATCCTACATCCAAATTTTTTAAGTTTTAAAGAATCTAACAACCACCCAACAGTTACGTATGAGGTAAAAAAACTCGGTTTCAGCTGTCAATGCGTAAACTTGACAAGGCTGAATTGGTACTCCCCTTCAAAAACTCCTTTCTGCACCAAAATGCAGACAAGGAGAAAAATTCATTTCAGACTGTGAAGGTATTAATGGCTTTGCCCATTGACCCCACAAGGGGCGCTGCCCCTTGACCTTGCAAGGGGGCTCTTGCTCCCTTGACCCTCGACATAGGTGGCGATGGGCGTTGCCTGTCATGTTGGTTGTGTTGGTCATTAAGGTCATGTTGGTCATGAAGGTCATGTTGATCAAGTTGATGATATGGTTGATTGTAGAAAGTGGAGTGAGCAATTGGATAACAATATGTTGTGGGTAGTAGTTTTAAATGATGCCAGTTTCAGAAGATGTTTGGAATAGGAGAGAGTAGAGGAGCAGCAATAGCAAGAGCCTCTCTCTTCTATATATGATTTTGAAAGTATAGCAGCGTTAGCAACAAAGGCACAAGCACAAAGAGAGAGGACTAGAGCTTTTGCTAGGGCAAAGGGCAAAGGCATTGCAAGACATTAGATAGTGGGCCTATTGAGGCATTTTGACACATTTTGTAATTTGTACCTTTTTATATCATAAGCAATACAAGATTATTTGAATTTTGAAGGCATTAAAATCTCTTTAGTTGAAGTGTGTTTTGTTACCTTCATATGTAGTTTAAGCTTGTATCACTTGCCACTTTCATGTGTAGTTTTTTTTTTCAATTGGTTATATGGGATTGAAATGGGCCCCACCCGTATTACATCACCACCACATAGTGGTATTACAACAAAGCTTGGATATTATCCATGTATCGCTTGGCAAGATTTGAACCTTGGTCTCCTCCTTAAATGTTGAGGAATCTAATCGGTTGAGCTAATGCCACTTGATAGAATTTTTTAACGAGTTTACACAGGTTTTTATGAGGGGTCTTGGTCCCCTCATATTGAGTGGGGTTTGAACCTTGGACCTCTCAAAGAGAAGCCAAAGCCCTTACCACTCCAGTAAGTTTGCAACTTACTTTCATGTGTAGTTTAAGCTTGTATCACTTACAGTATTAATTTTTGATTTGTATAATGTTAATTAATTGTGATATGCATGAAAAAAACTTTTTTTTTCAATGAAAAATTGCACTTTCTTCATTTCGAGTTTCAAGTCTCGAGTGGGCCTTGCTGAGTCCGAGTTTCTCTACTTTGATTGTATTTGACAAAAATATGCTAAGGTTCTTTCAACATCTTTCACGAGGAGTAGCTATAGTTGGAGCATATATATTTATAGCCCCAACCTTGATGTTTTCCTCTTTCTTGCAAAATAGACCAGTGACCTAATTACTTTTTTTCATTAAGTCTATGAATTAGTGCTATATATTTTTTGGTTTTATCCAGTTCCTCCCTTCTATTCTAGAGTATTATAGGTGTTCGAATTTGCAATATTTTCGAGAAACCTTCCAAAACATACATTCATCACAATCAAAAGCGGAAAAGAAGAAAAGACAATTAAAAGATAGCAATAGTGATGACGTAAAGAAACAAAGGGAGATGACAAGAAGAAGTATAAGATGGATGCCCATGGGCACCTTAATATATCACATTTTATTCACACTTACATTACAAATGGATCCTCATTGAGGGGTATTTATAGTGATACCAAATCCCCAACGAGAGGTTAACCTCAGACCAACATAAAATTAACCTTGAGGTTAACCTTACAATAAAATAATAATAAATTACTCTTTTAAGAAAGATTATCCATAAAGGTGGATTAACCAATACCACTAAGGGTGAAATATGAAAGGGGCCTATAGGATTACATGAACATGCCCACAGGCTTACATAATCACATGCCCATAGGCTATATAAATGTTGCTCATAAACTCTTCTTCACACTTTTGGCCTTGTCCTAAACAAGATTAGATTGCATCAAATTCCCATAGGCTATATAAATGTTGCTCAAACTTTTCTTCACACTTTTGGCCTTGGCCTAAACAAGATCAGATTACACAAATTTCAACACCCCCCATAATTTGAGTTGAGAGGGCTAAGGAGAGAAGGCATTAGAGGTAACACCTCCTCCCCCATAATGGATGCTCTAGTGGGCTTTCCATGTTCCTCCTTTGTCCTCATTTTTATCATTAGAAAGCTTGTGTCCAGCCCTCAAGAATTCTATTTTGATCTTCTTCAGCCTTCAATGCAATTCTTGATGTAGTGCCCTTCCCTTTTACAATACTCGCAAGTGTTTGACTTATTTGAAACCCTAGACTTACCCCTAGGCATTTGAGCCCCTTATATCCCATTAACTTGAAGTCTTTTGGATGAGCTTGTGTATGAGAAAGAGCTCCATAATTCTTCATTGCCACTTCATAATGGATTAGAAGCTTGAAAAGTCCTTCAAGAGAGATGGGTTGTGGCTCTTTGATATTCATAGCATTCACATAAAGAATCAAGCCAATTGTATGAAAAGGAGGAGAAAAATTTCGCCCATTAAGGCGAGTAACATACCCTAAGGAATCCATTTTGGAAAAAAACCCTAAACCAATCTATAACAGGTTTGCAAACTGATGTCACTATTGCATAGAGATCGAAAAATCGAAAAAGCGTGCAATTTGGAAAAAATGGGCTCTAAACGCTTCCGTATGCAAATGTTGTGGCCTTTGGAAGATTTGGTTATATTAGCACTCAAATCTATAAAAAAATCAAATGCCAAACCTTAGTAAAATTTTCACCGAATCAACAATTGATGCTTGTCGCCATTGGATTGGGTGTTGCGTTGACGAATCCAAGTTTGCCACTTTGCTTGATATGAATGACGATCAATCATGCTCATATATATTAAAAAAATTGATTTGATGTGGGTTGGAGCCAACAGGGGTCGAACCTAAGACCCCCTGCGAACAAGCAAGGGCACTAACGAGTGCGCCACATGCACATGTTGAAACCAAAGTAGAGCAGATACCATAATGTCATGTAGAGGACGGTTGTTTGGAGCATTATAAAAGGTGCCAAAGTCGGGCTTTGAACTTGGTACCTCCATCCCACAAGCGAATTGCCCAACCACTATGTCATGCAGTCAGTTGAGGCTTTTCAAGACCGCTTTCCCCTTGGTGTGTATGCCATCCAATTGAAGAGGACGATAAAAACAAAAAAGGATGCCCATGAGATTCGACTTAGTGACTTCCCTACTGCAAACAAGATGTCCAACAACTGCACCAAATGGGCGGATGCGATGAAAGGGAAAAAGAGGAAGTCCCTTAAAGCTGTCTCTGAGGAGATTTCACAAGAGGAAAAGCCACTACTAGAATTTGATTTTGAGACTTCATTCATGCAAAGAAGGGATCAAACCATTGCACCACTACCTTTTGTTAAGAGCAGTTTTGCACGCTTCATCCTATGGCACTTATGCTTCACTTGTTTCATTCCTGACAACTAGATTCCACGTTGGCCCCCAGAACAAGCATTGCCTCTACCAACCCGCCAATCCCTTTTGGCGAGTGGAGGAGAGGGATGTCCAGAAGACAATCATATGTGACAGTAGATAACGATAACATTTTTTGCTGGGATTCGAACAACCCACTTCCTAGCACCAAGACACAACTTGACCACCACGCTGTTTGTGCTGACATGCCACTTCTATGCTGCATTATGCAGAAGTGCGACGATAGGTTGCACAAAAGAGAAGTGCGCGAATGGCTTCAAATTTAAGAATTTTAAAATTCAAATTCAAAAGAAACAACAGTAACTTGAAATTGCCGAGCAATGAATTTCTCTTTTGCTTGATGAGTGAAACTAATTCAGATCTCACTTTGATACCATGTTCGAATTTGCAATATTTTCTAGAAACCTTCCAAAACATGCATTCACCACAATCATATGCTGAAAAGAAGAAAAGACAATTAAAAGATAACAATAGTAAATGATGTAAAAAAACAAATGAAGACAACAAGAAGAAGTATAAGGCTGGTGCTTGTGGGCACCTCAGTATATCACATTTTATTCACACTTATATTACAAATGGATCCTCATTAACGGGTATTATAGTGGTACCAAATCCCCAATGAGAGGTTAACCTTAGGCCTACATAAACTTAACCTTACAATAAAATAATAATTAGTTACCCTTTTGAGCAACGTTATCCATAAAGGTGGATTAACCAGTACCACTGAGGCCTATATAGGCTTACGGGGCTCGTAAGTATACATGAATATGTCCGGGGGCTTACATAAGCTTACGGGGCCCATAAGCATACATGAATATGCCCGGGGGCTTACATAAGCTTACGGGGCCCATAAGCATACATGAATATGCCCGGGGGCTTACATAAGCTTACGGGGCCGGTAAGCATACATGAATATGCCCGGAGGCTTACATAAGCTTACGGGGCCGGTAAGCATACATGAACATGACCGAAGGCTTACATAAGCTTACGGGGCCCGTAAGCTTATATGAACATGACCGGAGGCTTACATAAGCTTATGGGGCCCGTAAGCTTATATGAACATGACCGGAGGCTTACATAAGCTTATGGGGCCCGTAAGCTTATATGAACATGACCGGAGGCTTACATAAGCTTATGGGGCCCGTAAGCTTATATGAACATGACCGAAGGCTTACTAAATGATGAATGCCATAGTCTTACATAATCACATGCCCGTAGGCCTATATAAATGGTGCTCATAGGCACTTCTTCACACTTTTGGCCTTGGCCTAAACAAGATCATATTACACAAATTTCATCAATATGAACTATATCAAAGGCCTTCTTGAAGTCAACAAAACTACAATAAAATTCCCCTTTTTCATTCAACATTTTTAAATTATGTCAGAATGTGATGCAATGATTTATTGTTAAGTGATTTGGTGTAAAACTTGCTTGTTCTTTTTTCTTCTTTCCTTGTTCCTCTACCCACTTGTTGATATGCTTCCAGATAGCTTTGCAAATAAAGGATTGACAATAATGTTTTGGTAATTCGTAAGATTGTTCACATTACCACTTTTGAAAAGAGGTATAGCTAAACTTGTTCAATTCGTTGGAAAGCTATGCTGAGTAACATTGTTGAATATCTTGTTAATATGTAATACTAAGTCTTCTATTCCCCATTTTTAATATTTTGCCTGTAATCCATCCATGTTGCTAATAAATTACCGGGTTTCCAGACTATCCTAATTCTTTTTATATTATTCTAGACTTTTGTCAAAGTTTTGGTGATTAAATATTGGTAGTACTGTGGTGGATGATGTGGCCTGACACAGATTTTTGTGGCCTGATGAAGAGGTACAGAGAAAGGAATATATGCGACACACAGTGTATATTTTGTTCATACAATGAATGATATATAGAAGAATGATAGACGTCCTATATATAGATGTCAAGGGTTGCATATATCAACAGATGCCCATTCACATGGTTGATTATAGCTCTGAGTACATAACATGTTGACTGTTCCAGAATGATCTATTAATGTTGTCACAGTTGGAATTTGGAAACATCAATCGATATACATATATCAAATTGCATTTAAAGATTGATGTAGAAGCATGGGAATTACTGACAATTAGTAGAAAGGTACAATATGCAGAGTGGGAGATGACAATAACATCATACGCATGCAGGCAAATGGTAATCTGTGTGGATCTGAATTAGTAACATTGGTTTAGATTACCCTTGCAATTAGGTTGATCAAGGGCAAAAGTGACAGGTAAATGATGGCTTTTGACTTAAGTATTAAACACTTCTAAATAGTCTGAAAATAATTAATCAGTGAAAATTCGATGAGCTATTGGTATGAAGCGATAAGTTCTTGAGGAGCAACAAACAAGCTGTTAATAAATTTGAAGCATATTTGTGAATTATAAAGAGACCCAGGGGGTGAACAAATTCCAGTTAAGGAAGGGTATGAGGATTTTCTGTGCATAGACAAGGCTGGTGGTGAAGATTCCAAACCGAGTCATTGCCAGCATCAAGATGTAGAGAGATGAAAGTAGCCTTTATCCTTAGTCATTGAATATGGATGAATCCTAAAAAAGAATTTTCCACTTGCTTAGGTGCTTGAAGCAGAATGGATAGGTAAGGGCAAAGTGTGTTGGCCTTCAGGACTGAATTTCACACTGATGTGGATGCAACTGGTTTAAGGTCTTGTTCTATGGTGGGCTGTGGAAGTTTTGAGGGTTGGCTTTTGTGACTATGTATTTGGAAACTGTAAAAGATTTTCCAAATTTGACCTGGCTTATTTAGAAACAAATCCTTGGAATTGTGAGAAATAATATATTAGTGACAATTGCTTTATAACTCCCATGATATGTGATGCATGAATAATATTTAATTTTCCGTCAATTTGACCTGGCTTACAATTTTTGTAAAATTTAGAGAATTTATTTATGATATTCCCCTACATAAGAGTGAGCTTGTTATCCGTTGTTTATGGATGACATGTAGTCCATGAATGGTAATTTTAAATTTTTATTTGCAAGTTATATGGCAGATTTTATATATTGGCAACATAGCAATTTTAAACAACTAATAACAATAGGTTATGATGATAGGTGTACTTTTTATGTAATATTCACGGAAACATAATTGATTGCAGCTTGTATCAAAACTGATGTTTGGCTAGATATAGTTTTATTTTATAAGCTGTTTGAAGCACAAAACCTGATCCTAAAATAAAAATGTGTTCTTTCTATCTATTGAATATTTGGAAGGTTATTCATGTTTGTTTTGAAGTGCATGATACTAACTAAATTACCACAAATGTGGTCATTGTTTTACTGGTGGAATGATTTATTTGCAATGTGCTTAGGTTATTTATTTATTTTTTTGAAATGTGGGTTAGTACTTATGTGTGCATGTTTTTGTAATATAGGTATAGCTGGGTCGGTTCTTATAAATGAAGGGCGTGTTTCCAAAGTTTCAGACTTTGTTTCAGGTGCTTTCAAGGTGTGTATGTGGTTTTGATGTTCACATGAGGTATTGTTCGTTTGTTCAGGACATAAATTCAGCTCACCTCTTCGTAGTTTGATCTGTTTTTATTTCTTCAGTTAGATGGTTTTGTTGCAAGGTGTTTCATACTGTCTTATATATGTTCTTTGTTTTATTTAATTAATTAATTAATTAATTAATTTTTTTTGTTTTTGTTTTTCTGGTTATGCTCAGATATTCTGAACACATCTTATAGGACTTGGGATACTTTGTGTGCGTGAGGTTAGGGTTGTAGGCTTAGACAGACTGGCTTTTCTTTTTCTTTTTTTAAACAACACGCAAAAGATTTCTTTGTTTTAGAGAAATCAAATCTGTTATGCGTGTTAGTTATTATGGCACAACTCTGGCCCCATAGTAACACATGCAAAAACAAACAGAGCATTATGGGGCTGAGTACTGGAGCCAGCATAAGGAAACAAAGCAGAGACAACTAGTATTATGCACGAATTGCTATGAAATTACTATCTTGAGGGTATCTATATTGTCTTACTTGCACCATAAAGTTTTGGGATGTGGATCATTCTCTTGCCCATATATAATTTTGACATCTATTCATTCCTCAATGTGGGAGGCTTCAGATTTCACCGTGGGCATGTACATATTTGATTTGTTGTTACTACAACCCATCATGCATTTGTCTTGACTTACACTTTCAATGAAAAGGCCACTCATCAACTGGTGTCCTTTTGAGCATACATGTTATGGTCCTCGAAAGTATGAAGAGTAAAAATAGAATGGAGGCATAGAAAGCACACCACCAACATTTGGGCAATGACCGTGACAATAGGGAACAGATCCAGTGCATCGAGGTGGTTTCAACTTGTTTTCAACTAATATTAATACATACCTTTAATATTGAATGTAAACTGGTCAAACATTAAGATTGACTTTTTTAATTCAAAGTTATAAACTATGGCTTTAATTATGGATGAAACTAATGACATACATACATATTGACATTACTAATTCTGAGTGACATCTATGATTGATCTGTCATCTCCCTTCCTTTGTCATAGATGTATTTAATGTGACTAAGTGCATGTCTAAATTTAGTGCTTACTGTGCCATAGGACAATTCTTCAAATTAACAATTTTTTCCAAGGCGGTGTCTGATAAAATGTTATTTTGTGTTGACGTTGTTAGTTCTTAACTGAAGGGTTGGGTTCTTGGCAATCTTCATAACAGTTTGGGCATCAATGCAACGACTTGTTGGTTTCTTTTGTGCAAAAGTGCTGCAGGTGATAATCAAATCATACACATGTAGAACTGGTATCCTTGATATTCACATATAAATTTACATGGGATTCCCTGGGCAGAAAAAGTCATATTTTTTTTGTACCATCTTGTGATTGCTTGTTTATGTTTGTACAGTGCCTCAGTCAAGTGAGAAACTTTATTTTCTTTATTGCATAGTGCTGTGACTTATGATTTGAGATATGTGGTATTTCAATAAACCATATTATCTTTGGTATTACAACAAATTGTATTATCACGACATCCATGGGATTTGAACCCTTGTGGGCTTTTCGTGAGCTAAACATTCTCAACAGTTGAACTTCATGATTCATGATAGTTAGGAAGATTCACTTTCATGTTTTGTTTCCAAAAAAGGTTTTGACTGGGTCCTCAAACCAGTTAAATTGGGTACCACTTAGTCATGTTGAGCAATACAACCCTGTTGGTGCTGTTGAGATTTGAACCTTGGTATGCGCTACATCATCCATATGTCTCAACCATTGAACCAAGGCCTTATTGGCTGCTTTCATGTTTTGTTGTGGAGAGGTCTTTAATGCTATTCTTAGAAGAAACCTTTAGAAATGTATGTAAGATAGTGTAGAATTACACTATATGAAGAGATAAATGACAAAATCAACACATTACCCAGTTTATGCAAGTATACAAAAAGAGACATGAAACATGGGTAAGGTGCCCTTGGACACCAAATATCTTACTAACAAATGAAAGAATGATCTCCAACGGATACAAAGAAATGGTTGGAAGTAGTGTATAAATACATATTTGGTACAAGGGCACATATCCCAATAAATGTCAAGATGACATGTAATTGGCTAATACAATAACATATGGATCATCTAAACAAGGTTTCATATGGGTCCATGGGCCAATACTATATACAAGGTTAGGCCATGGCCAAGAAGTGAAGATCACACAATATAACATCCCCCCTTAATTTGACCTGTGGGCCATGGAGAGAAGACATTACTGCATATCTCCTCTAAATATAAGTTTTTCTACTCCAATGTGCTGTCTAGTGAATGGAATCTCAGGCATAACCTTTGTGAACATGTCTGTGAGCTGGTCTGCTTAAGCCATATATACGGGAAGAAGCTGGCCCTAAAAGTGAAGCTCCCTAACTTAATGCATCCAGATATCGATGTGCTTGGTCTGTTGGTGCAAAACTGGATTATTGCAGATAAACTTAATAGTGCTTTGGCTATCACAAAAAATAGTGGTGGGTCCTTTAGGAGGAAGGTCCAACTACTCAAGAAACATCCTCATTCACATAAATTGCTTCCTAACATGAGTAGAACTGCAATACTTTGCCTCTGTAGAAGACAAAGCAATAGTTTTTTGCTGCTTGAAACACCAACAAAGATGTTTAAAACCAAGATAAAACACATGGACAAAATACTGCTTATCAAAATCACCAGCCCATTTTGCATCTGAGAACCCATGCAAATGAATTGGAGCCCCTATTGAATAGTAAATGCCATAGAGAATAATACCCTGATATAGTGAGAATCCACTTGACAACCTTCTAGTGACTCATGAGGCGCATGCATGCACCGAGAACAAAGATTGATAGCAAAGGAGAATTATGATCGAGTATACGTGACATAGAGAAGACAACCCATGGTAAAGAGAAGCATCTGTCAAGGGAGAAGGACAATTACCGTCAAACGTCATCCCAAAAGCAAAAGATCCAAAAATGCTATAGTAACTCCAAGGCATGCCAAAGCTGGGAAAGAAATATTTTTATGAAGAATGAGTAATTTTAATCCCTAGAAGGAAGTAGCATAGACCCACATTAGTCATCTAAATGATTGGTGAAATTGTAGCTTCAGATCCTAAATCATGGAAGACAAACTCTTTGTCATGATCATGTTATCAACATATAGCACAATGATCAAAGTCTCACCATCCTAATGTTTGATATATATGTTATGATCCACCTCATTCCAAGAGAAGCCACACTTGAGAATTGTGTGGATCTTCTCATGCCATGCACGATGTGATTGGTTAATCCCATAGAAGGACTTTCAAATTTGACAAACCAAGGTTGCAGGATCATCTTGAACAGAACCTAGTGGTTGCTGCATCAAGATCTCCTCCTAAAGGTATCCATGAAGAAAGACACTTTTGACATGCATCTGATGTACCTTGCAATGTTGTGAAACAACTATAGAGAATCATTTGAATAGATTCCATGCAAGCAACAAGGCAAAATTCTCATTATAGTCAATCCCCTATTGAGAAAACCTTTTATATCAATTTGAACCTTTATGCCTATCATTTTGTTCATTTGCACCTGTCTTGGTCATGTAGACCCATTTTTTCAACCAAAGAATTCCTTGGCCATGGTCAAAGGGTATCAATTCCATGTGCGATTCTTCATAAAAGAATTATACAATGTCTGCATAGTGGCTTTTGATTATGGGCAATCCTTATCCTGCTTGTATGTAGTTGGATCTTTATCAACATTGGCCATAGGGCGATTTGTAGGACGCTGATCAAGATTCAGGAAGTTGTTATGGAAAGCCAATGGGGGAATAAGAGGATCGTATAGGATATTAGAATCTGGAGAGATATCTACAATAAAATTACTTGGATTCGAAGAAGGAATACTCTCTACAAAATATCTAGAGGAATAAGGTCTAAGAGCATCATTTGAAGAACTCAAAAAATTGGAAGAATTGGAAGCTAGAAGAGGGATAGTGGCAATAGGAGTAGGTTGAGAAGAAGATCATTTGGAACATAATGGGAGGAGGGGGGGTTCTCAAGGACAGGGGGAAGTGATCTTGTAGGTGTAGCGGGAGAAGGCTTATCAAATTGAAGTTTTCTTGACAATCACCTCACGATTATTGGGATCAAATAGCCGATAAGCCTTTGACCGAATGTCATACATAATAAAAGTGTACTTTTGACTCTTAGGTTGAAGCTGATTCCAAAACTTAAAAGGAATAAGAACCCCATTTTACGGAACCGAATACTTGGAAATGGAAAATAAAAGGCTTCTCTTCTGTAAATCTCCCAAATTCTGCCCTTGATGACGTGAACCGGTGCCTTGTTGATGATGTACACAACACAATGAATCGCCTCAGCCCAAAGTCTAAGACCTACTTGTCTAGCACGAGCATACATCGAACCATCTCCATGATGGTTCTGTTTATCCACATAGACACCCCATTCTTCTTTGGAGTGTATTGAACGATGCGTTGGCAGGAAATACCATGGGTAGTCAAGAAATCCTCTTATTTGTTGCTAACATACTTCCCACCTCGATCAGTCTAAAGACATTTGGTCTTCCTTTCTTGTTGAATCTCCACAAGAGCTTTGAAATCATTGAACTTAACACAAGTTTTGCCCTTGGATTTGTTGGTAAAAACCCAAACAATTCCTAGTGAAATCATCAATAAAGGTAAGGTAAGTTTCTATTACTTGTGAAAGACGAAATAGCCATAGAATCGTAGATGTAAACTATGGATCAACTCCAAGGGCTGAGAAGCACAATGAGTTTTGTCCTTAGGAAATAACTCCCTGTAATCCCTCACAAACATTTGAAGGAGGCTCAATCAAGGGAAGACCCTGGATCATCCGAAGACAGCTCATGTG
Source organism: Wollemia nobilis (assembly GCA_028583015.1). Classification (NCBI taxonomy): domain Eukaryota; kingdom Viridiplantae; phylum Streptophyta; class Pinopsida; order Araucariales; family Araucariaceae; genus Wollemia; species Wollemia nobilis. The sequence continues at coordinate 2,939,473 of JAQPPZ010000689.1, read as the reverse complement.
CCTTAGGGATCCAAAGCTGGTATGACTGAATAGCTAATGCCAAAGTGCACTAATGGAACCCATCTTTGCAACCATAGCAACAAAACCCTCCTTATCAAAGAAAGAGGGGGGCAAGGCCAAGCTTGTACATTTCCTTCTCACGAGAACAACTTGAAGCAAGAAGCTTTAATTTGTCATCCATGTCCTTAAAAACCCAATGATCTGGCCAGGACTCAACTTTTTTATTCGTGTGAGTGATATGATGAATGTAAAGGTGGCTAAGCTGTACTCTTAAAACACAAAACACAACTCACAATCTTTTGCTTCTATATAAAATTGTCGTCTAAGTAGCCCAGGAACTATGCTTTCATCCATTCAAATGGACAACATATGACTTGGATGTATTGTAGATAAAATGGTCACCGCATAGATAACTGCCGCCATTGGGCCTAAACAACTATGCGATTTGAAGAAAGGATCTGAACACGCTTTCCAATGATGAAGTTATGTCCTTCGGAATGTTGACCCCAACAGTAGATGTAAGACATAAAATTTCAAAGATGAACCTTTGCATTTCCCTCCAAAATAATGGACCATGACATGGCATGCTAGGGGAAGGGCTCAAGTGAGCCCATAAAACATTGACAAGTGACGAAGCAAGTGGCACAGAGAGAATGTTCCGAGTGGACCACTCAAATGCTGCCACTTAGCAAGACAAGGGGGTGCAAGAGGGTTTTTTCTTGTGATGCATTCTTTAACAGAGACTGTTAATATGCATGTGGGAAATCCCTTATACAAATTGTTTTCCATTTTAATTCCCTCTAGTTAGTGTGTGAATGTAACAATGTCACTTCAAAAAGCAATATTTAGTTTTAAAAATATTGATGGGCATTCCATGCATTAAAAGCATCGCTAACGTTGAAGCAAGCATCATGGGGCCAAATCCTTAGGTTATGTTAGACTTTGTTGAGCAACCTTGCCTTATCTAGTACCAATACTGCTACACAGTGCTTGCACATCCTTTGTGGATCTCCTTGCATTGTTGTTTTATTCTACACTTTTTGTTACAAGCTATTTACTTCCCATATGGTATCCAATCTGGTTTCTGTACATGTCAGTACCTCATCTTATTGCTTTGTGTTTTCAAGTGTAAAAATTTGATATGGATAAAAAATCATAAGGGATGCTTTATGATGCACTTTTGTACCAACAATTTTGCCAATGTTGAAATAAGCATCAAGGTGCAAAGTCCCTAGGTTGTCATGTTAGGCCTTTCTGAGTGGATGGTCCTTCTCAGTAGTAACATCACTTAGCTTGTTTGTGTGGATGTTATGGGCTCCATTACTTTTATCTTTGTCATTTACGCATAATTTTGTGCTATATTGAGTTACCACATGGCATATCCCTCTTGCGTATCCCCTTCCACATTAGTGCAGGGTATCCTCTACTTTAGTAAGGCCCTGCTTGTCAGGTGAATACATTCATAGCTAGGATTGTTGTTGATCATTTTTAGCCTTTCCTTCTTTGCAATTTGAAGTAACAGACAAGTGGTGCTTTTAGTCTAAAAATTGACAACATTCACTGTTTACAGATACAAATCTAGAAGGTGAACTATTGTTTAATTCTTCTAACCTTATTCTTTCTCCAGGATGAGAGACTCTTTATACATTGAATGAAAGACGCTTAACCAAATTTCAAGGGCAAGATTGTTTATCTTTGTTTCCATATGTTTGATCAGGCTTAATAGCATATCATTATCATAACAAGTGTTTACATTTTTTCAAAATGCATTTTAAGCCATAGAGGACATCTATAGGTCACATTCTCACCCTGAAAACTATAATTGATGTCTTACTTAGAGCATAAGAGACAAAGATTTCGCAACTGGCTTTCATTATCGTGGTTTAACTTATGTAGCACTTGTGTCTGCTTTGTTTTGGCTAACATTTTGTTTGAGTTGGTGATTTTTCCTTGAGTTTTATCTTTTTGCAACATTACTTTAACAACTATTCTTTGTCTTTTGTTGTGGTGTGTTTTGAATGCTTTTCATTGGTCTAAACTCTGTTATCATTGGGCATTCTCTGGTAACCTTTATGATGTTCAAGTTCTGTTGACCTGCTTTGGTCACCTGTGGATATTAATAAAATTTCTTTCTTTCTATTTTCAAAATCTACATCATAGGAACAAAAACACTATATGACATCTGCAATGTTTTAAACCAATTACTTTTTGTTGAATATTTGCCTCTCAACTGCTTCAAAATTGAGTGTTCTAGTTATTTCTTCTTAGTATCTTTCATTTGGATAACTGGCGTAAAGTGACAAGTACCATTTGAAACTAATTCACTTTAGAATCAAGATAGCATAAATTGGAGAAAGCAACAAGGGAAAAATATGTAAACTGACATTACAATGTATTTTAGTTTTTTTTTTTTTGAATTGTTTGTGTGGGATTTAGACGGGTCCTGTCTATATTACATCATTTTGACAAGCCAATAACAACAAATCGTATTTTCATGGGCCACATTATTTACAGAGTGTCCATCACCATAAGATTTGAAGTTGGGTTGCATTCATACAATTGCATCTCGTATATTGTTGCTTCACAATGCTATGGACAAAAATGTTAAGGTTCACTCATAGGATTGGAACCTTGCCTTACAATGTGAAACTCCTCACTTTCAACCACTCATATTAAACCCACTGGGCTAAATGTTAAGGTTCATCCATGGAATTGGAACCTTTGTTTATGGTGTGAAACTCCTCTCCTCCCCCCATTGGGCAATGTTAGGGTTCACCCATGGGATTGGAATCTTGGCTTATGTTTTTGAAACATGTTGCTCCCACCGCCTGCTTCAAATCGATGGATATAATATTAATGTTCACCTATGGAATTGAAACTTTGGCTTATGCTGTGAGACTCATCTTATCCCACCACTTGCTCCAAATCCAGTGCTCAAAGATATTAAGATTCATCCATGGGATTGGAATCTTGGCTTACGATGTAGAACTTCTTGTTACCCACTGCTTGTCCCGAGTGTATTGGGCTTATATTTCAGTGTGATAATGACTCTAAAACTAAGAGGGGAAACTCATTGAAGTGTTTGAATTGGAGGAGCAGCTTTTGAACTTCTCTTCTTCTACTTATATAATGAGGGATGGAGTAATTATTGGAGTGCCTCTTTCTTTATAAACTTATTTATCTGTGTGGGGGGTATTATGCTTGTCATTTCTTATTAGTATCTTTCATTTTATTTGCCAGTCCAAAGTGACAAGTCCAAGTTTAAACTAATACACACTAGACTCAAGATGGCAGAATATTGAACCCAGAAATGTAAAGTAGCATTCAAAACGAATTTCTCTTTTGTGTTGTTTTTTTTCTTCAATGGATTGAAACGGGCTCCACCCGTACTACAACATCACCACATGGTGGTATTACAACAAAGCTTGGATATTATCCATGTATCGTTTTTGGCAAGATTCGAACCTGGGTCTCCTCCTTGAAATGTTGAAGAATTTAACCAGTTGAGTTAATGCCACTTGATAAACAAATTTTGATCTTATTATTTTTTCAATGAGTTTACACAGGTTTTTATGAGGGGCCCTGGTCCCCTCATGTTGAGTGGGGTTTGAACCTTGGACCTCCCAAAGAGAGGCCAAAGCTCTTACCACTGCAGTAAGGTTGCAGCTTTCATTTTTGTGTTGTTAATTTATCTTTCACAATTTATTTATTTTCTTCAGTCGTTTTCTGTTGAAAGGGAAAATTGATTGACATGACATTAGTGACACAAGTAAAAATGCATTAAAGAACTGTTTGAATATCGGGTAATTATTGCAGTGCTTTTTTATTCCTCCTATTTATCTACACTAGTTAATAGCATGATTTCAAAAGCGGCAAATGGAATGAAAACATGGGGAAATTAGTAACTGTTGGTTTACAAAAACATAAGAGCAATGGTATTGCATGCGTCATTGTAATTTTTAAGATCAAGAGAATTTTAGGAATAAATAGGTTCTAGAACTTTTACCAATAAAATTTTCAGTTTTGATACTGTTATGTTGCAGTAAACTTTGGATGCATGAGCCTCCATGGGCACCGCTAATATTATCTAGTTTAAGCATCAAATGCAAATGAGATAAGATAATTCTATTAATGTCCACAGATGGCCAAAGTAGGCCAATGGGACTCATTGAAAAGAGCTGTTACAAATTACAATGCATTGTAGTAACCACAAAGTACTACGAAAATAAGCTAAACTAGAGTAAAGAATCTAGTGTAAACTACTCTAAAGTGGAACAACTGTATGGCATAAAATTACAGCCTCGAGGGTTACCCAAAATGGATAAACCCTAACATGCTAAAAGTAATGATTAAGAGAGATCTAGAAGTCGAGGTACAACAGAGATAGAAAGGAGCTCCAATGGATCCAAGCGCCAACATTAATCTATAGTGGGATGTAAAGTAGAAGCACAATCGTTGTCATCACCAACTATCCCAAAAGGGCCAACACAGGATCTAATGATGCTCCCAGGAGAATGGCCAGGACTAAGAGGGCCTGGTTGGATAATCTTGGGAGGACATGGAGTTCGACCCCTCAAGACTCTTCTAGCATCCATGGTTGTGGAACCAATAGAAGAGGACAAGAAACTAGTAAGTTGCGTCTGTCTACAACTCCTTGGTATGTGAGGGGTGGCTAAAACTTAATGCCGAAGAATTGCAGTCTTGTCTTGTCGCAAGCAAGAAGAAAGAATTGAAGCCCTAGTAGCCACTCTTGTATGCAGACAAGGGTGCATAGATCTGTCATTAATATTTTGGATAGTTGTAGCTTCCAATGAGCGCTTATTACTCTTGATTGCAGAGATAGGGTGAAAGAATGAGGTGATTAGTCGAGTAGTAGTCTGTCTCCCCTGTAATAATTGACGTCGAAGAGTGATAGCTTCCTTGAGGTAAAGAGCCAAGCATCTTTGGTCAGGATAGCTGAAAAAAGTGGCAAGTGATCCACTTGAGTCTCTATACAAGCAATAGTACCTCCCTCGAATCTCATAATAAACAGGACACTTGAAGATGAAATGTTCTTCAGTCTCCACCTCTCGAATAGAGCAAAGATGACATACCCTATCCTCTCGAGGAATATGGTGGTCCATCTCCACCCGCAATTGATGTGAGCATACTCTGAGTTGACCAAGAGGAATCCTAAGGCTGTGTGTCCAATGTCGCTTGACATAATTAGGATGAGTAATAATGCCATTCTTAATCCTCATGAAATGCTTAGTGTAGAAGGCCAACTTAGGACTAAGAGGTTGAGATGGAGCGACCCAAGTGATCTGAATATATTGTCGATAAACATCATCTTTGACTGCTTGATTAATTACCCTCTTATTAGGAAGAAGGCAGGGAGGAGCATTTAAAGAGTATTTGAAAGGAGGTAATTGATCTATGGAGATGCCAATTGATTGAAGAAGAGAAATAACTTCTGAGTACCATCCATGATGAGGACCAAAAGAGCCCCTAGAGGTAATGCATTCTGAGGAGCAAAGCGCCAAATATGGGTATCTCTCTTGGCTTAAGGTGTAGTCACCCATGGATCTAAGGCGATGAAGCTGAAAAATAATTCTGAAGATGCTCTCAAGACGAAGAGGATGAACGCCAAACTCAGCTTGAACAATACATTGGGGAATTGTTCTTTTACATTGGATAAATTGTTGAAGCAAAATAGTTTGGACCCTCTCAATGCGAGCCCAATCAACACACCCTAGACTTGGACCCCAAATCTCAGATCCATAAAGGATTGTGGGTTTGATGATGCAATCAAAGAGGTGCATCTTTGTAGGTATGTCTTGAAAGTGTTGTTGGAAGCATTGGCGTTCCAAGATTGAGAGAGATGTGTATCCCTTGCAAAGACGTGATTGTGAAGCTGGTCGAAGATTAAGGGAAGGACCTGTAAACTGAACCCCCAAGTAGGTGTAAGCAATGGTGATCTCAATGGACTCGCCCTTATAGAAGAACTGAAACTTAGATAGGGTACTCTTTGATGTGTTAAAGATCATCACCTTAGTCTTGCTAAGATTGATTGCTAGTTGTTTTAAGTCACAAAAGTGAGCAAGAGCATCCAATTGTCTTTGTAGGCCCTCAGGAGTATGAGCAAGAAGAACATCATCTGCAAAAAGCAATATAGCTATCAAGACATGATGTAGAAGGCAACCATTATCAACATGTGTGTTTTGATGAATAAATTCTTCAAGCTCATCAATGTAGATCCCAAAGAGTGAAGGAGAAAGAGGACAACCTTGTTTGACGCCAATGGTGCTCTGGACATCCTTTGAGAAACCAAAAGTTGTCCGAAAATGGCCAACAACTACCTCATATAGTCTCTTGATGGTAGTGATAAAGAGCTCCGAGATGCCGATGTCATGTAGTCTTTGAAATAAAAGATGCTTGGGAATGGTGTCAAAGGCCTTTCTAAAGTCCACAAAACAACAGAACACTTTAGAGGACTGTTGGCGAGCCTCCTCAATAATAGCTTTGAGAGTGAAAACATGATCAATAGTCTGATGATCCCTTCTAAAACCAGCCTGCCCTCTCGCTCTAAGCTTGCCTTGATCCAACAATTTTGAGAGTTTCATATTCAAAATTGTTGCATAAAGCTTAGCAAATGTGTGCCCAATCATGATAGTTCTGTAGTTATTCGGATCTGAATAGTCCCCAGATTTGTGGATGGGGTGGATAATATGTTGTGACTAGGAGGCAGGGAACCCAGAACAAACAACCTCATTGAATAATTCTGCAATGGGATAGCCAAGAGCTTCAACACCATACTTCAAGAACTCAGCCTGAAATCCCTCAAAATCAACAGCCTTGCTAGTGCTTAATTTATGTATAGCTCTTTTGATGTCCCTTGAAGAGAAGAGGTGACATGATGTTGGGGGGAAGAGATATGAATGGTGGGCTGCCTTGGGATATCATATAAAGAATTAGCATGGGAGACCTAGGACTTGTCATTGATGCATATGGGATGGGGCTTCCTAGGAAGAAGAGTGCGCCAAAAGGCTTTGGGAGAGTGATGAAGAGCATCTAGAAGCTCACAATGCGTAGCGACAAGAAACTTTCGCTTCTTACGTCGAATGAGGCATTTATATTCCCTTTGAGTGGAAGATATAGTTGTAGGCTCATGGATAAGAGCAAAATGGAGCTTTCGATGCATGGACTTACATTCCTCATCATACCAACGATTCATGGGGCAAGCACCAATGTGACGAATAGGCTTTGGTTGAGGAAAAGTGTGGGGAAAGGAGTCAAGGGCTGCATCCCATAACGTATGAGACAAAAATTCATATTTGGTTGTTGTTGTGGTGGAATTAAGAGAGTAGTATTGGGACATCAATTGGGAGAGACGAGCAACATAATCATCGGCCAAACATGGATCAAAATGAATCATGGGATGGTTGGTAGGATTGGGCGATGGAGGAGGAAAAGATGGAGAGGTAAAAGAGGAGGAACTCAGGGAGAAAGTCAACATTGCATGATCAGCCAAGGGAAGCTGACTAGATACCTGAAAGTCGTGAATATCAGAAAGCAAAGTCTTGTTGGTGATGACATAGTCAACCACACTTGCACCTCCTGCATGTGGAAAACAAGTGAACTTGGAGGAGTTAGGAAATTGAGGAATCCCATTGAGAACCAAGAGGCCATGTGACTCGCACAATTGAATCAAGTGTTTTCCATAAGTTGTAATAGGATGCTTCTCATTTGTAGAGGTCCTAGTGAATGCAAGATCCTTGGGGTTGAGTTCGAAGAGACAGAACTTGTCCTCTGTAAGATCATGAAAAGGTGCTTGGTGGGTCCTAGTGCGGGCATTGAAGTCACCTAAAAGAATGACATCACCCATTGATGAATATGTAGAAATCTTTGGGTAGAGATCCAAGTATGGGTCACCATCAGAGTGGATGGCAAAAGTTGATGATGTTGGAGGAAAATAACATATTGCTATGAAGATGTCTCTAAGAGGGGGTGGGCCCCTCTTGATCTGAAACCACATATATCTGGAGTGCTCATCTGATGCGACCAATGACACATGTTGATGAAGGCAGTCCCAAATGAGGCATGCCACACCGCCTGAACCATGAATGCCACTTGATCGACATGTCTCATGCTTGAAAGCAAAAACACAAAAGTAACCATTGATTGGTGGAAGAGATCATTTCGGGCTCTCATGGGTCTCTATGATAAAAACAAGATCTTGTGAAGAAATAACATCTTGGAATGTACCTAGGGAAGACCATATCACCCCATTACAGTTCCAACAAGCAACAAAGAGGCTATTGTTACCTATTGGGACCCGAGAACACCTTCATTTTATAGGCCAAGGACGTGACCACCATGAAGGAGGGGAGTCATGAATCACAACTTTTTGGTCACGAATAATTGCCCACTTGTCCTTTCGAGCAACTATCACTTGCGCATGTGCTTTTTGTAGTTCCTCCATCTGAAGATGTGTGAGGTCCTCATCCAAGTAAATTTTTGTGGACAAAGTAAAAAGTTTCTTCTTGGCTCTTAAAGCCCTCGAACGTTCCTCAAATGAGCGGAATCGGATCAAAAGAGTGCCATCAAGGGCTACCCAAGCCTGATCAAGGATAATATCCTTGATATCCAATGTGTTATGCAAAAAATCATGGCCTGCCTTTAAGGGATCAGTAGGCTTTGGAAGACCTCGAACTCGAAGGTTGAGTTCTTTGGCTTGATGTGCCCTTTCCTCATCAAATTTGGCTTGCATTGCTAACTCCACAATGGGAGAAGTCTTTTTCCCCTTAACCACTTGAACCCATGAATTATGTTCTTCAACTTGTTTTTGAAGAGACTATTGATGAGCATTTGTCTCGTTTTTGAGATTCTCATGTTGGACAAGGATCTTTGTTTGCTTATGTTGTATATCATGAACGACCTCTTGAAGATGGTGAAGATCATCAGTTGGAGATGCATGAGTTCATTCAGATTTTTCTATTTTGACAATCTTTTCACCTTGTTCTTGGACTTGACGTTGTAGGGCCTCAATGGTAGCGTCCTTCACGCAAAGTTGGTTTTGGAGTTGTGATATTTGTCGTTGAAGCTCAATGCCAAAATGCTCGACTTCTGCAATCCATTTGGTGAGGCGATTGTACTTGAGTTTGGGAGTTAACACTGTTTGGAGAGCATGCGAAGGTGGAGTTTCCATGTTAGATCAGAAACCCCAACTCTAGTTAAACCCTGGCTCCAATTTTTGTTGGAGAAGCAAACCTAGAAAACCCTAGCTTTGGTTTCAAACCCTAGCTCTTTTCATTGGAGAAGCAAACCTAGAAAACCCTAGCTCCAGTTTCCACTAGAGAAGCAAACCTAGAAAACCTTTATTTTTTCACTGGAGAAGCAAACTCAAGAAACCTTGGATTCGGTTTTTGCTAGAGAAGCAAACTGAAAAACTTTTGGCTCCGCTTCTTATTGGAGAAGCAAACCCAGAAAACCCTAGCTCTAGTTCTCGTTGGAGAAGCAAACCCAAAAAACCTTGGCTCTAGTTCTCGTTGGAGAAGCAAACCTAGAAAACCCTGGCTTTGGTTCCTATGGAGAAGCAAACCTAGAAACTCTGGGTCTAGTTCCTGTGGAGAAGCAAACCTAGAAAACCTTGGCTCTGGTTCCCGCTAGAGAAGCAAACCCAAAAAACCCTGGCTCTGGTTCCCATTGGAGAAACCCAAAATACCCTACCTAGTTCCCACTGGAGAAGCAAACCCAAAAACCTTGCTCTGGTTCCCGTTGGAGAAGCAAACCCAGAAAACCCTGGCTCCGGTTCCCGTTGGAGAAGCAAACCCAGAAAACCCTACCCAGTTCTTGCTAGAGAAGCAAACCCAGAAAACCCTTGGCTCTAGTTCTCGTTGGAGAAGCAAACCCAGAAAACCCTACCTTGTTCCCATTGGAGAAGCAAACCCAGAAAACCCTGGCTCGGTTCCCGTTGGAGAAGCAAACCCAAAAAACCCTACCTGGTTCTCGTTGGAGAAGCAAACCCAAAAACCCTGGCTCTAGTTCCTATTGGAGAAGCAAACCCAAAAAACCTTGACCTTCTTGGATGTCCTAATGAGAGAGAGAGAGAGAGAGAGAGAGAGAGAGAGAGAGCACTAGGTAAAGTTGAGAAAAGGAATGAAATCTTGCTAAGAGCCTTCTTAAATGTTTGTAACCTTATGTGATTGGTTGCTAAGGCTATATTGCTAGGTAGTAAAAGTCATCAACAAATACATGTAGAGAAAGTATAATCTTGCATGAAATGTAACCCCTCTCTCTCTCTCTCTCAATCAATCAAACTGTTCAACAGAATCATCTCCTAGATTTCCTTGTTAGAATTTGTGATGGACAACTTTTGACTATATTTGATGATTTATTGTTATGCTATTGCACACATATTCAGTCTGCATCTTTTAATGCTTTGAGAATGCGACCTTTTTGATAGTTGCATTTTAGCTTCAAGAAATTTTGCTAGAGTTGGAGAATTGTTTCTTGTGCTGTTGATTTGATGTTAACCAAGCATGTCAGTAGTATGCTTTTGTCATCCTTGTGGAATATCCCAATTTTCTTGGTTCTTTGAATTTGGCCTGAAAATTCCCTTCAAAGTTCAATACTTCTGGATTGAGGGTTTCCAAGGACTTATTGTGCTCTGCATGATCCCAGAGTGCATCATGTAACATTTGTTGATCCAATTGTATTAAATGTAATAGTTGTGACATTAATTCTCAATATATGATACATACGTTGCAGGCTCCTTAGCTAGAACAAGCAAGTTTATATTTTAGTAAATTTTCATACCATCAAGCATAAAAGAGCTAAGAAAAGAATCCGCGACATTTAATGTTTTTATTTTGGATGTAAAGTTGCTTGAAGAGAGGTGGTTTAAACTTTTCCTTGCTTTGAATCCTTCTTTAGCTATGACCTAGAGAATTTACTTGCTAGGAGAGGTAAATGTTTCCCTCTTGTTCTTTTTGGGATACAACTTGGAAGAAATAGTCAATAATTCTCTATATCAATACCATTCTTGCATTGCATGTAACATGATGCATGCATTTGTATTGTCTGTGTATCTTTATTTTTAATTTTGTATGCTAATTCATGACTTGTAATTGTAGGTTGTTCTAAAGCATCTAAAGGACGATGATTCATCTTCAAAGGAGAAACCAATTGACAATACCTTGATGGCACAGGTAGGCAGGCTTTGTTCAATGAAACGTCTGCTGAATATTGTTGTTGGGGATGCATGAGAATTTCCTCTATCATCTGATTGTCACTGTTCGAGTTATTTTCTGTGCAATGGTTAAACATGGGCGTGAAAAATGGTTTGTGGGCTACTAGGTCAGAGTTAGTATGTATGTTGTTGGACTAAGTGTGTTTGTGTTCATCCTGTGCTTGTTTGCATTTGTGGTTCATGATCATAATTCGAAACTATATTATTTACATGATATCAAATGTAAGCACACGATCTTATAGGTTACATCTATTAACATTTCTGTTTGAAAATGTTGATTAACTGAAGTTTATTGATCAACAAGCATCTTTCAAAATGAAGATCAATTCAAAATCAGACCTTTACCAATCAGGTCTGATTTTGATAGTGACAATTATATCAAATGGCATGATCTCAAGTGGTTAAAAGTGTGGGCTCCTCGTGTGGAGGCCTACGTTCAAATCTTGCAAAGATATATATGCATAATTGCCAGTTATAATACCAATATGTGGTTGTTGGAATATCACAATAATGCAGTTGTAATGTAATAATGCGGGGTCCGTTCAATCTCATATTAGCAATTTAAAAAAAAAATATTCACAATTGTGCACTTCAAGTGGTATTTCTAGGAGATAAAAACTGATTATTAAGGCATTTGTTATTGTAAATGTGGCATTATCAGTGTTGGTTTGAGGGCTTGCAAAAAGCTGTAATGGCGAAAAACAGTTGGAGAAAGTTGAGGGAAAGGATGGGCAGATTAGCGTCCAATATGTGGAGCAAAAAGGAGAGTTGAAGCATAGAGAGATATTTTCTAGCTCTTCTTATGAACGGTTGTCCTTTCTTACCCAAGCGTGAAGGATTGAAGAAGGATTTGGTCGATAAAAATGTGTATATTTTAGCCAAGGCAAGGAAGAAAGAAGCTAAGGAGATTTGTCTGATATAGAACTTTCAGAAGCATATATGGAGCCATTTCAGACTACTTAAGGAACATAATAAAAAAATAAATTTTGGGATTGCTCACTATATTTTCAAAGCAGAGCAATCAGAGAGAAATCAAAGGAGATTATAATAGTGCATTCATGCACCTGTTATTTTTAATGTCTTGTATTTATGTTTGCTTGCCGACTGTATTCGTAGACTACATATGATTTAGTGGTATCAGAGCACTGTTGGCGTTAAGACCTACTTTTTGTTTAAGATGGTCTGAGGCATACGGTAAGGATCTAAGACACCAGTTCAAAGGAGTATTTCTGGTGTTCTGAAAACAAGGGTGCAGAGACAAATTCAATATTAAGTTGAGGGCACAAATTATTTTATTCATGAAACAATTAAGAAGGCAAGCTCACTAGAGTATGTTTAATTTCCTCTCTTCAAAATTTACAAATTGTTTTTGAGACCTTAAAGATTGGAAGGAAAAATGGATGTTAAAGAAATGATTTACAATTCTAAACTTTACATTATATTTACAAAGGTCATGTGAAGGCACACTGAAGTCCCCAAAGCAGACTTCAAGTGAAATGGCCTTGAATGGCCTGTCAAAGCCAAAAATAAAGTGCACATCGCCAGGGATTGAAGTTTTTAACATAAGCTAGACAATATAAAGAAATTGTCTTTTTACAACAAGAAGTGATGATAATTGGGATATTGACAAAAAAAATGAGCAGATGCACTTGAAATTTAATGTCTTTGTCAGATAGTCAGAAGTTTTATAGATAGAAACAATTGATTTCTTTAGTCAAACACATAGAAGCGAGTCTTGACAAATCCATCAAAGGACATGGCCATTTCTTCAGATGATTGGCAAAATACGTAATTTGAGAACAACAGTTGCAGGGTTGAAGAAAGAGGACAAGGTAGGCAGGGTCAAACAATGATGATTTCAAGTGTTTATAAATCCTGAACTAGGTGTTTTTTACATTCTAGATAACTTTGTAAATTCATATACTCCAGAAATAAATATTTGTATGTCCATATACTCAAAAAGGAAACATAATACAGTCACATGTTCAGGCAGCTAGCTGGCATCTGTGCAGTTGTGGCCCATCATGATAGCACAGAGTACACAGTTTTAGGTGCCAATTGTAAAGATGCAAGGTGGTATCTGAGTGTATTGCAGGGTTACTCGTTTAAAGTGTATGCTCTAAATCCTATGTGTTGCACATGCTTTATTCAGAAAATTTGGTCACTGTTGCAAATTAACATCTGTTTATTGTATAGTTTATTAGACATTCAATAATTCATTTTGCTGGAAATGGGAATACTACAGATGCATTCAAATGTGGTATACAGATATATTGTCCAGTGTATGGCCTGGCCAAATAGAGGATCATTGTGTAGTGTAGCATAACTCTTTTTTGTGGTAAAGAATGTAATTCATTGAGTATCTGCAGCAAAGTGGCTGGGAAACATACCCTGGCTTCAAAACAAATTGTAACACTCAGCATGTGATGATGCTCAAGGTGTTGAGAATATTGTGGCATTTGTGAAAATTGGGGATGGATGTTAGACACCACGAGTCTTGCTTGTTTTGATAGGAGAGCAGACAATCATAACCCTCACACCTTCCAAGGACAGCAGAAACTGAAGGTCGTGCATGTTTCTGTCCATGGTCTATATGAACATGTTAAATTTAAGTAATGGGCAGTCCTAGATACACATGCATGGCAAATTTGCAGAAGTCTAGATCAAATAATCAAAGAAATGCAAATATGTGCAAGAGGTCAATTGTTCCAAGTCAAAGAAAATTGCAGACTGCTGTTTAGTTGCATTTGTTCTTTGTTTTACTCTATGTTGTGCAGCTGCATGCACCGGGCCATATTTGGCTCACACCAGAGATGCACTCATACTGGGTACTTGGCTACAACAATGAACTGCAACTCCAAGTCAAAGGCTCTTGCAGACCGCTTTTTAGGTACATTTGTTCTTTGTTTTTCTCTATGTTGTTCAGGTGGACGCACTGGGCCATATTTGGCTCGCATCACAGATGCACTTGTACTGGGGACTTGGGTACCGCTATGAATTTCAGCCCTTCACCTGAGACACACCTGTTGGTGGCTGGCGTATCCACAATGTGACAAGGACAATGTGACAAGGACATTGACCCTTAGACACGCATCTGAGTCAAACCTTGCAGTGAAAAAAAGAGGGAAATGGGAAAAAAGGAGAGAGGAAAACATAGCCTTCACTCTTGCTCAATGTCTGCAACTTTCATATCTGAATTTAGTTAATTGTTTTATTAAGTTTTGTACCGATCTTCCATATTAATTTCATGATTTTATTACATCATACACAAATTCATTTTTAATATTATGATTTGATTATACTGTACCTAGATTTTCAAGGTCTGCTTTCTGCTTATCCCTGTACACTCGCATCTGCATAACCTAGTTTTGGAGATTTGCATGGATGCCTTGTACCTATACCTTACATACTTGTCCCTGGCAACCAAACAATCTTGGACTTTTTTGTGGACAGTTTATTGAATATCATAGTGTCGTAATGAATGTCCATGACAATGGGCATTAACAGCAATGGGTGATTATGTTGAGCTGTTCTAGTCAGCAGGAATATGTGTTTTTCTTGTGTAGATTATGATATATCTTTATGGCAAGCCTTAGGCAGGCAGCAACCGAGTGGTATCCAGAGATTTAGTTTTCTTCCTTTTTGTTTCCTCTGATATCTTTGTATAATTGATGTCTTTAACAAAGGAGTGGACATATATTTATATTTCACATAAAGGTTCAAATTTAGACCAATTGAAGTTATATTCATGGTCATTGTGGTGGATAGAAATCTGCAATTGCATGGCTATAAGTCAAAATCAAGACAAGAACAACAACAAAAATTTCTGTAACATTATAAGCTGGAGTAACATACAATTGTAACTAAAGGTTGGTCATTTTTTCTGTCTTTTAAAGGAGAAATAAGTAGTGTAATTGGTGAGAAACAGTAGGAACAACACTATTCTAGGAAGAATAAGTTCTTGTTTTGTTTTTTTTTTCCTTAGTTATTTAAGGCAGATTTTGTTGATATTTGGAACTTTCTTCTATGGATAATTTCTTTTTCAAAAACGTAAGGTGTTTCCTATTGATTGAAGATTGAATTTTGTGTCCAAGTGGGACCTGCTTAATTTTTTGGCTTTTGTGGAGAATTAGAAATATATATGCAATGCAAATAAATATTCAGCAGTTCAATATAACTTGCAACAAAAAGCAATGTATGTCATTATCTCTGCTGAGAAAAGAGGACATTGACAGTCAAGCATCGTACAATGTAACAACAATACTCTGCACATCATATGCTTTGACATGTGATGATAATAGACTCTCTACATTTTACAATAGAAACATACCTGATGGGGCTGGTATGGATTATACAAAAAAGGGCTATCGGAAAGCAGTTGGCAACAATCCAATGACCCAACTACTAGATAGGTTGTCATGCGCACATGTGACAACTGGCAACACATTCACAAATGTGACAGTCTCCTATGTACTATATCCAAGATGAAATGCTTTGATGATTCATTTCTATTGTGGTGCTTGAGTTGGTTGTTTGTCTTTCCCCTTCTTTGAATCGATCAGTATCCATGCTAATTGCTTTGTTGGAACATCCCTATCATGCAGTCTGTGGTTTACAAACAGGTGAATGTTGCTTGGGAAAATAGGTGAGGGCAGCTTTCAATAGTTGAATATCTTGGCCAGCCTACTTGTACTTTTATTGAATGTGCTTGCCATAGCGACTCTGATTGACTTATTGCATTTCAAGAATTTCCAAGTTTTGTTGCTTCTCCAACTGTTGAGATGTGGTTGTCAACTGTTGCCTTACTCCCCTTGGCTGCTTATCACTCTCTCTCAGTTGCTGATCAGGTTATTGCAACTAAGACTCTAGGGATGAGATATGCTACACCTACTTCTCATGTTAGGGATGAAATGAATCCAACTCGCTAGCTCATGTAGTTGCTTGCAAATATCAAGCACAATTGAAGGCTAGCTGAAAACTTTGGCTTTTATATGCTAGGTAATTGAGCTGTTGCAAGGGCAACACAAAGGGCCTCATGAACGGTATAGCCCTTTATTGATGGAGGTGTCTGAATTGTTGATGACTGGCTTGGTGTAAGATATGTCGCGTGAGGTTTTTGATAAAAGATCATAGTATTGAGTGGTAAAGGATGACATGTCAAGAATACATTATATCTGAATCTTCCATGCTTGCATATCACCCCAACACTAAGTGATCTCATTGGCCATATTCATCTGAATAGTTCTACAATTTTTTAACTCACTGGACAATTGCAATGTCCACATTCATCATTCATTTGTGGAACTTGTCAGAAAGTTTTCTCCTGCACTAGCAGGCATCTCCATTGGGTGCTCGAAGAATCCAACTATGCATTGTTGTTGAACATCGTGCAAAACCTCCATGTTAACCAATGCAAGTAACACTACTAGCCTCTTGTACTTACGGTGCTTTGACTGCTTCGACATACAATCATCCTTTGACAAGTTGTTCCTTCAGTGATGGAACACCCTCCTAAGTAACAACTACCTTATCTTGTTACACATCCCCTTGCATGGGTTGTTGTTGCTTTACCTCTTGGTGAGGCTCCATCTTAGTCTTTGCTTCTCCTACTTGCATGTCTAGTTTAGGCAAAGGATCTACCTATTGCACATCCTCAAAAGTAGTGGTAGACAAGAATGGGATGGAACCTTATCCATACTTCTCGATTGCATGTGATCGAGGTAAATCCAACTCCTCAAGACCTCCAAACTTGTCAACCTCCATGACCTGAGCATTGTCGAATTTAGTAGGTTTTCCCTTCTAATGATTGCTAATTGTCAGTATTGAATAAGACGTATTGTTGGTCATAGGGAAGTGAAAGTGGAATGATTACTACTGAGTGCTTGCACTATTGCAAAGGCTGCTTGGCTTCTCATCATCATACTTCTCTTCCTCCTTTGCTTATTATTTCTTTGAAGAATCTTGTTGTGGCTTCTTTGCTTTATGGCACGAGGCACCCACAACTACTATACTACCTTTGCATGCTACTATTGATGGGGTGAGGAGGATGTGATATCAACTCAACAAAACATTGTTTGTGTTCCATCTGTTACATTGAGTTGTTGTCCCCCTTTGACTACATTTACATTTTGAATTCACGTTGCATCCGGTGATAGTGCATTGACATGAAAAAGCCATAGTGAAGTTTTTTGTCCCTCTTTGTAGGAATACATATGCATGCTTCGACAAAAATGAGGCCTAGTTGAAGCTTACCTCATCCATGATACCTTGAATATATGAAAAGCCATTTCGAGATCTTTGAAACTCTTGACATGCCTGACGAGCATGACATCACCCTGCACATGGCACGCTCATATTCGTTTTTTTGTATAAGAGATGCATATTTAAGCCTAGACTCTCATGTGACAACTACACCTCTTGTGTTACAGAGCTAACATCACAATAGTGTTTTACTAAAATTCTGTAGCCTTTATTTATTTTTGCCTAGCTTCTTCCCTCTTGATTGGTTTGTGTTAGGGTAGGTAACTTGAAAATACACACAGTCTTGTGGCGTGTCATACCCAAAATTTGTGGCCCCACCTGATATTTTCTCTAGATTTGTGGGTTATATGTGAAGAACATATCCTTCAAGTACTCTCAAAATGTGCCTTAGTCAAAGTACGAAACTTGCAAGGTATAATGAATTGAAGTCCTTCTAGACGATTGCTTCAACTTGTGGCCGTCATCATGCGATTCCTACTAGCCTTTGCATTTATATTTATTGTTGTGTTCCACAAGACCTCCTCAAGACTAACGTCTTAGTCTATTGCCACCTTTGCCTATTACTTTTCCCTTCCCTTTGGTGGATTGTGACACTTCCTCTCCTTGACGACTTTTCCTCACTTCCTCTCCTTGACGACTTTTCTTCATTGATATAATCTTGAGCAGAACATTATAGAGCTTCTCATGCAATATAAAAATGTACTGGAAAACTGTTGCATCTATTTAGACGAATGGCAAAAGCAGCCTAGCCCAATCAAAGACAAATGAACAGGTTTTAGAAGCGAAGGAGGATATTCATTCTCTACAGTGAAACTTCATTAAAGTATTATGAAGAAAAGCACACATGATGCTACAGGTGCAGAACTTAGAAAATATTGTTAGAGTAGAGCAAATTTCAATTATGACTTGACTTTGCCAAAACAGAAATATCTGCAAAGAATGGTACATGATGACAAAGGGCCTGGCATATTCTTAATGAACAGGTCTTTATTGTATCATACATGTCGAGTTTGCAACCCACCCGCATTATTTAGAGAGCATCTTCATCTTGCATCTCCACTGGCTAAGGCACATAGGGGATTGTGTAAGAGGTTTGGAGTGATATTTGTACCTAGCTCTTTGTTCTAGAGAGAGGGTTCCATCAAGAAACTAGCTTACTTCTTCAATCTAGTGGGATTCTCATAGATCACCTCCCCATCTTTGGATACTCAACTGAAATGACCATCATCTTCCCATGGCGGACAGGATTTCAGATGAAGGTATGCTCCGACCTGTTATGGGTTGAAGCTGACCACCATCTTCCTAAGGGGACAGGATTTGTTGTCTTTGATCCATGTAGGAGCTAGAGACAAAGGAACACTTTATGTTTTGTATCTCATGTACTAACTGAAGGGAGGTACTATTATTTTTCGAGGGAGGTACTATTCCATTTCCTTCATCATGGAGCAATTGATAGGGGATCACCTTCACACACACGGTAGGGCAGGCCTATCCAAATAGGCATGCATTTCGAGAATTATCTTTGCATCTGGAGGACTGTCATTTTTGTATTGTAGGAGAGCATGTAGGAGATGTCCTAGGATCTACTCTGATCCTTTTAGCCCAAAACAGTCTCCTTTTGACATCATTGGGACTTGCAGTGGCTCATTTGTGGTGATTGCTGACGAGTCATTGCATATGAAATTAGATTATTGATTACTACAGTTCCAGTACTCTCCCTTATCTCGATATTGGATATCCCATGGCCATTTGAGCCTCCATTTCTTAATATTTGTATCATATTTGAGATGTGACTGTATTATATGATATGGAAAGTTTCACCTTGTTGGACTTTGTATTTTTGACTTTGGAGCATTGTTCAATCCTATTGACCCAGTTTGTTTACTTGTGGACATTAATATAATTCCTTTCTTTCTTTCTTCCCTTTGTAGGAGGAGTTTTAAAAGCTCTCCAAAGACAAGCAGGACCTGAAAGCTTCAGATAGTCATCCTGAAATGGTTTCAAGTGTGTAGTGTCGAGTATTGAAGAAATAGCTAGATCATGCTCTTGAAAAGTGGACTCAGAGAAAAACTTGACACCTTTATTTAATTACAAAATCGGTTAAGCTTTTCTCACCTAATCCATATTTGAATTGGTGGAGAAATTCTTGGCCGTCTCTCCGAATGAAACCACAACTAAAGTCCAAGAAAGATGCTAGCAAAGCAGTTTTCAACATTGTACAAGATGCCAATCACGGAATTTGGCAGTGTATAGATATGTTTTGCTACAG
Organism: Wollemia nobilis; assembly: GCA_028583015.1. NCBI lineage: Eukaryota > Viridiplantae > Streptophyta > Pinopsida > Araucariales > Araucariaceae > Wollemia > Wollemia nobilis. Next base: position 2,919,713 of record JAQPPZ010000689.1, on the reverse strand, counting down.
TTCTTAGTACCAATAAGAAAACATGGTTGAAATTGAGACCTTGCGTAGATGCTTTAAACAATTTTGATGACAAGAGTTACTTTACAAGGCAAAGGGCGCAATGAACTTGTTAATAATAAATGCTTTGGCAGGACCTCAGTTAAAGTCATGATGCTAGTATTGAGGTCCATGGGCTCTTCAACCTGGATGGGATGCTGTTTTATATGAATCTTAGTAACATAGGAGCAGTAGATTTCATTATGGTAGAGACCGTGAATGGTGAAAATTTTATTAACACTTTTCGTGAGCTTAGTAGTCACTTCTGCATTGGTTTTGTGGGTGTCACCACCTTACATATGTGGCCAGAACCCCTCTACATATTCCAGGTACAGTTGTTGGTGTGATGGGTGATGCAAAAAGCTTTTTGACCATATCAGCAAGCCCTTTAATCACATGTTGGTTTCAAGCTCAGCGCTGTGGAAAATGTCCAACAAAAAATGAGATTCTAATTGGAACATGGAGCACTTCAAACAATTTTTTAGTTGTTTTTGAAAATGCTTGCAACATCATCATCCTATTTATTGACATTATGTATCTAAGTCTAATAGAATGCAGTAATCATACAATGCTATGTGAATTACTGCTTATCATTGGGAACATTTTGAACATCATCTATTGTGTGGATTACTATTCTATGTTAGCGAGGGGTATGGTCTTAAATATTTCAGCATAGTCATGTATATTAATTGCAATCAATTATTTGAAAAGTTACTATATTTGAGAAATTACTATGTTTAACAGGTTGACAGTTTAAGGCAGGAGCTCCAGCGTTTGGCATCATCAAGATCCATCACTGTTGTCACAGGGAATTCTCAGTCAGGTAAAAGAATTTAATTTGTTTCTTGCTCGCATGTGTTTTTTTTTACCCTAGTTTGTCCATTTTAATGATATTTTTCCTACAAAGCTTTAGGGTAAATCAAATAGGATTGTAAAAATAATATATTTAGGACATTTTCTGATTAAGAGTTCTAAAGCATGAGTTTACGTGGACCATTCTGAGAAACCTATCTCATCTATGATGTAACTGTCAATATTAAGAATACATATTCTTGAAAAGCTAAATAGACATAATAGTAATGTGAGACCTAAGTTCTTTGCGTTTACCTTTTCATTTTAATATATCTATTTTTCTATAAAGTAATTTTTTACTTGGTTAGCATCATTGAAAGTGTTTCAATATATGTATTCATAAGTCAACATAATGCACCTAGTTTAGTGAGGTGGAATGTGCCATCTTCTTGATTAGATTGCTGGAACAAAATGGAGCATTATTACTAATTATGCTCCTTATTATGTCCGGGAAACTGTCATGTATATCACTGTTTTCTAAATTTTAGGAAATTCAAATATGTGTAACATTCCGTTTTGCCTAACAAATAACACTTTAAAATAAAATGGTAGCTAAGTCACCATGATACGGATACAGTTATGGATTCCCCAGGCTATTGCACTGTGGATAATGTTTGCATATGTGTGTATAGTTGATCAACATAAGTTTTTTTTTCTTGGAATACACTTTTATGGTATTTTCTTTTTGCTTGGTAAAATTTGCACTAAGGTTATGGGCTGCTTTACTGCAAGTGAGTTTGAAGTTTGGTCACTCTCTTATAAATATATTCATTTTCATTACTCTACCAACCTTAGTGGTGCCATCTGGGTTACAGGTTGCCTTATTGCAATGCCTGGATTTGAACCAGGTTCATGATCTTATGGACAGACCCCAATACCATTACACCACAATGTTTTGAGAGGCAAACCTAAGGATAGAGCTTAAGGCATGTGGGTTGGACTATAGGTGCAAGTTTGACCCTCAGCTCCAGGTGCCCCTATGGTGACACATAGGGGCGTGCTTTGGTTGCTAGTACAGGGTGGGCCATGGCCATACGTTTGACCCATAATTTTAACTTTCAAGTGCTCCTATGGCCATGACATTTTTCCCAAAATCCTGTGGAAAATGGAACCTTGGCCTGTCATGTTAAATTCATTATTCTCCACTGCTTGCAGCTAACTGCTTTGGCTACATGAATATACTTTTAATTCAAATATTTTATTAATTTGTTTATTTTGTTGACATGCCTATAAAAAACATACTGATCCAACAGCAGTGCCATTTTGAATGTGCTCCATGTTTTAATTTTTTTTTTTTTTCGTTTTCTTTTATTTACTTTTAAAGGTGATATATCTTCTTAGCATTTTCTTTCCGTTATTCTTCATCTCACTTTGCTAGATTGTCACCATTACAGCGTAAAGCCTAAATTATAGTGGTGTCAAATGAATTGTAGTGTTGATATTCTTACCGCTTTGAATGGAAAAAGCCTATTGGATGTCAAGCTTTATTCCTGTTCAAAAATGAAAAAACCTGGATATAGCCGTGCCTATCCAGATACGGCCCAAAAATGACATCGCTGTATCCCATCTGTATAAAGATATACAATTTGTTTTTTTTTTTTTGGGTGTATTCGATAAGTATTCATGAATTATCTGTACCTGGATATGTATTGAATATGCAAATATGAGAGGGGTACCGGGTGCACCTGATACAACTAAAAGAAAAAGAAAAATTGAGAAAGCAACCTCCCTAGTTTACTTCTTGTGTTGTTGAAAGTTATTAATTTTTTTTGTGTGTTTCATCTGCAAGCTTTCATGCTCTTGTAATTGTACATGGTTCCAACTTATTTGCTTATGTTTACTATTATTGGTCTTGTTTTTATAGGTCAAGTTTTTTCGAATTATGTGGAACTACCATGCAATTTACCATATTCAATGCCAGGTTTACCTGGCTTCTGTTTTCATCTATGAGCTTTGAAATCTTCTAATAGTTAAAGTTGTTCTTTATGTGTTTGCTGCAATTTTTACATTTCATGCAATTCCAATTTTGCTACAAGTCACAAGATTTTAAAATTCTCTATATTATTGACTACAACAAGAATATTTAGAGTACTTGTATATGAACTGTGAACAGATTGTAATTGATAAGAGATATGTTACATGAAAGTATATTGTAGTGTTTATGCCTCATTTCATGTTCTGCAGTCTTTTGTGGTTATGGTATGTGTCTTTTTGTATTGGGCAAGGGTTTTTACTACAAACTATACAAAATTATGAGGCAGTCAAACTTTGAGGTCAGAATGAATTGAAAACAATCAGTCAATCTAAGACTGACTTTATGGGATCGATAGAAAATATGATCATCTGCATGTGTTGGATACATGAAGGTGCAGAGCTCTTATTGGTGTTCACCTTAATTTGGTAGACATCCATCAACAATTGCAAGTGTTGGTTACACAGAATGTGCAGACTTTTATAGTAGTTAATATGGGGGCTTCCATCAACAACTGCAAATGTTGCTAAGTTGGAAGGTTCAAATCTCGAATTGGTGTGTAGCCTTAATAGTGGATCCTTTCAATCAGAAGTTCTTTCAGTTGTTTTCTTGATACTTAATTTTAGTAATGGGATGCAAGCTAAAGTTGTTATAAATTTAGCCCACTTACAGTGGCACCCTATATGATCTGGTTTTTGTTGAATACAATAACTTTCTGTGGAACATCACTAATTACAGGGAGTGTGGATTTTTACTAATAATTCCTTCCTTACATTTATTTTCATTGGGTATATGGGATTAAAATGGCCCCCACCCATTAATCAGCATGTCTGCATTACTACAGTAATTCAACAAAAGACCTAGTGATATTACAACTGGCAGTTATGCATATATTGCCTGGCAAGATTTAAATCTGAGTCTCCATGTGGAAGCCTGCATTTTTAACTATGTTTGATGAAATTTTGGAATGGGGATGGTAGGACAGCTTTTTGGAATGATGGGATGCGTATTTTGGGATGGTGTTTCGAAAACAACCTCCAAATTCCAAGTTGTAAGCTAAAGTTGTTGTAAGTTTAGCCCACTAACGACACTTATATGATCTGGTTTCTGTTGAATACATCAACTTTGTGTGGAACATTCTAATTAGAGGGAGTGAGGACTTTTTCTAATAATTCTTTCTGTACATTTATTTTAATTGGTTATATGGGATTGAAATGGGTCCCACCTATTAATGAGCATGACTGCATTACCACAGCAATTCAACAAAAGACAGTGATTTTACAACCTGCAATTATGCATATATTGCCTGGCAAGATTTAAACCTCACTCTCCATGTTGGGAGCCTGCATTTTTAACTATGTTTGATGAAGTTTCAGGATAGGGATTGTAGGCCAGATTTTTGGGATGATGGGACGCATCATTGGGATGGCAGGACGTGTTTCCAAGACAACCCCCAAATCCCAAGAGGTTCCCCCATGGAACATAGAGTTTTAACCACATGAGCTCATGCCATTTGATTAGAAGATTGAACCATGGGATTGGGACCTTGATCTACAATGTGAAACTCATTGCTCCCAATCGATTGCCCCAAACCCATTGGGCTTCTCTTGTTCATTCTTGTTTGTGTTGTTCTTAACTATTGGTGGGTCAGAAAATACAAACAAAACCTGTCATATGTGCATGGCAGGCTCCAACATTGACATATTTTTGTGGTTATGGATATATTTGTTTTTTCTTGTGCAAAGGCTACAGTCTTAGGAATTAGGGGGGTTTTATGGATGCCAGATATATGAAGAACAATGCATTTTCTATTTTAGGGGCAAAATTAAATGCTCATTAACTTGGTTTTCCTTTCATCGAGTTAGAAAATTTATTATTTTCTTTCTATATACTTCTGCAGGTACTGGTACATATGTAGTGCCTGTTATTGTAATTGGAGTTGCAGGTTATGGATACATTTGGTGGAAGGTTGGTGTAAATATTGTTTATGCATTTCTTTCATTATGTTTTGGTGCCATAGTAGGAGTCACACCGGTTTGATTCTAAATTATTAAGCACTTTGTGGTTATTTCTGATGTCTTTACTCTTATATTATGGATTGAAGTTTGATATCTTGTTATGTTAGATTCAAGCTTTACTATAATAACATTGCAAATTACTTCGAAAATACCAATATCTGATGTAACAGCAGAATTTTTAGAGGCTTTGTAGGAGGCAAAACTGATGTGGCACCAGCACGAGTGCCATTGTAGTGAGTCATCCCTTGAGCATTTGTGTTTTATATACACTTTCAACTTTGCCATTTCCACATACATGTCACGGATTAGTTTCATGTGTGCTCAACCCACATGTGTTTTAATAATATACATAGTATGATGTCCCTTTAAAATTCATGAATGTAGTTATACCTATTAGGGTTTATGGCAGTGGGTTGGTTGCAACCGTTCTCTAGCACGTTCTTGTATATATATTTACCCCTAGTCTAGTCTTTGAAGATCATTTTTGTGGGTATGTTTTTAGAACATGGTGTTATTCTCGTACATCTTTGTTATGCTTGTGCTGTTTGAAAATAGTAATGTATGTATGTTGCTGACACATGAGAATAGTTCGTTGAGTCATTGTTTCCTAGAATAATGAAATATCTTTGCTGCTATGAGCTATTCTAAAATCTAAATGCTGTACATTTACATTATTGCATGTTGCATTCTTGTTAATTCTCCTCTTTTGTGTTGGAATATATAATCTGTTTTCTACTTTTGGTGTAGTTGTTGCAATGAGTTTGGATTGAAATGAACGTGGTGATAGTTGGGGATGATTGACGAACCACAAGGTGTTTGCGGATGAACACAACAATGACAGTGGGGAGAGCCAATTTGTAGGTTTGAGGAGTCGGTAAGCGACCGCCCCCTCTCTTTTTAAATGGGCCTTGCCTTGCCTTGCCCTCACTCGCCTTGCCTTTAAGATAGCCTGCCAGCCAGCCTGCCTGCCGAGGGGGAGGGGAGAGCTTACCTTACCTTATAAAAATGGGGGTGGGGGTGGGGGCTCTCTCCCTCCCGTTTTACTTTATTCTATAGACTTAAGAGTACATAAATGACCTGCCCTTTTGAAATGAGAGAGGGTCGAGGGAATCTTAAAATAGAGAGGACGCGATCAAGCTCTTTAGCGCAACATACAACCAGTAAACATGGTGATGACAATGTGTGTGTGCAAGCATGGCGATGTTCAATCGAAACATAAGATCCCTTCAGAGTAGAAGGCAAAGCTTCTTTAGAACCCTAGCGACGAGGGAAGAGAAGGTGTGCAAACACCTTTGCCTGTCCTTTTTGGGATGAATATATGTGGATATAAGTGACAACATTATCCTAATTGTCTTGTTGATAGAGGGAGCCTTGTAAGCTAAAATCCAATGTGTGTGGCCTTCATAGGAGGAGGGAAGTTAGACAAATGAATCGTGTTTCAACAAGGAACGAAGCGTAATATAGGATAACCAACAGTGGTTAGAGATATTGTTGTGATCGAATGATGAGAAGAACGTTGATGTTCACTATGACGAAAGGCATGACAAAGTTTTTCATGATGAGAGGCATGATGAAGTTGTTCATGACAAAAGGCATGACAATTTTTTGTGGCAAGAGGCATGATATAGACATCCACGAAGAAGGGTGTGATGAAGACGTGGTGCCACCAGAGGAGGAGATGAGGACACGTGACAAAAGTGTTGGTGATGAAGCAACGTGTGATAAAGTTGCAAGAGAAAAAAGGTGGTTGGCAAGTGACTATGGAAAAAAGTTGAACCTAAACACACTTGTGGGAGGGTGTATTTGGCTTTGCATAGGACAAGAGTCCCACATAGGAGCAACTACAAAGGAGTTTGTTTGTGAGTGGGTGGAATTACAACAATTGGGTACAACCAATGAATTTCTATACATGATGATGGTCACAAAGCTTGAGCACAAACATTGTTAGATATCTAAGCACCAAGTTTGGATGAGCAATCAATGGAGGAGAGTTGTTAGGAACAACAAATGCACAAGTTAGGAACAACCGAATAATATGTGCAAATGTTTGATAATTGAATTATACTTACGCAAATCAAAACTGAGCAAGGATAAATGTAGGTTCAACTCAACAAAAAATGGTTGCGACAAGAGGAAATCATGTGTTTGAAGTTTTTGGGAGATGAAAAGGAGGATCCTTTGCATCACATTGGAATTTGCACGACCTTTTGGATATCCACTGGTCAACTTGATGCGACGTAGTGATTGCAAAAGCTTCCAATGACACTTAGATGGATTGGTACCTGCAGTTCCAAACACCATAAACCACTTAGAGTTAAAGGAAATTGTCTAAAAGGAGTTTCACTTCCTTCATGACAACAATGAGGTCATTCTAGAATTATACAATATAAAGTAAAACAAAAGATAAGGACCTTGAGTCCTACAAAAGTCATTTGAAGGAGGTGCTCGATAAAATGTAGATTGAGCTTGTAAACGAGTTGAAGAAGTGACGGTTTGTGAATGGAATTCTTTTGAGGTTTCAAAAGAAAATGGAGGTAGTTCCACCCACCTCATATTAGGAAGTTGTTGACATGACACACAACCTAGAAAGTAAAATGAAGACCTTGGCTAGCGGTAATTGGAGTTGGCCGAAGAGCGACTTTGTCATTGACATAGAGGAAGAGAAATCAGGAGCATTAAGTGAGGTGCTTAGAAAAAAATGTTGCATATGATCTACAAAAGAAAGGAGGATAAGAAAGAGGATAGATGAGGCATATGGTGCATAGAGTGTCAAATATAAGGACATGTTGACATCGGTTTCCCAAAATGAGCCTACGACAATATCTTTGAAGTGCACAATCATCATTGTTTGAGTGATTTTTCAATTCAAAAAGCAAGAAACATCAAATATTGGCACTTAAAAGAAGGTTTATAAAAATCCTAACACCTTAAAGAGTGATGCAACAAGAAATAGATATTGGAATAGCCCTCAAGGAAAGAAGAATGACAAATAAGGTGCAAAGAATACAAATAATCACATATAATACGATATGATTGGAAGGTCTACTGTATGATGTTCCAAGTGTTAGGAGTGGGGACACTTTGCACAAATTGCATACAATTACACCAATGATGCTAGATAAAGTGTGGAAATGATGTGCAGATTGTGTGGGCTTGACAATCATGTAGAAATATTATTAATATTCGTGGTGGGCCAAAATAAGACTCAAGGGACTATAAGAAGGATAATAATGACTTCTAGCTAGTAGGCTAAAAATCCCAACAAAGAAAAGAACTAAGATAAATACAAGATGAAACCCGACAAACGGGCCAAAGAGAAAGGGAAAAGAAAAGAAAAGAGAGAAATGAAATGAAATGAAATATTATTAATGTCCGCGGTGGGCCAAAATAAGACCCAAGGGACTATAAGAAGGATGATAATGACTGCCAACTAGCAGGCTAACAAGCCCAAAAAAGAAAAGAACTAAGATAAATACAAGATGAAACCCGACAAACGGGCCAAAGAGAAAGGGAAAAGAAAATAAAAAGGGAGAGCGGGGGAGGGTTGCAATCCAATAGAGAGGAGTGCACGCCAAGAAGACCGAAGAGAGAGGAGGGGGAAGGGAGCAACACAGGGGGGGCAAGATTTGAGAACCCTTCAGAAACTAATCTCTCCTAACAGTCGAGGCTGATGTACCGGAGCTGAAGAAGTCCATGATGTCTCTGCCCATTGCTAGTTTGGATTCTTGACAAACTGTTGGTGCGCTGTCTAGTGACCCTGCTTCTGTCCGAATTGGACGATGTGGGGCGTATCCGATTGAAGTCACCTGGTCCGTTGGAGTTGGTGAAGTATGTTGTGATGAGTCGATGTTGAGGAGGGATCCATTTGGAGAAATTTTATGTCGTCGAAGTTGAGTTATCTCCCTAAGAGTGCGAGACAACGCTGGTCCGGGTATCTGAAGAAGGTAGAAACAGATCGAGAGTTGTCCTTGAAAAGGCAATGGAACCTACCTCGGATCTCATAATAAATGGGACAACAAAAAATAAAGTGATGAAGGGTTTCAACTTCACCCAAGGAGCAAAACAAGCAAATCCACTCCTCCGTCGGAACATGATCTGACTCAATCCGAAGTTAATGAGAACACACCCTGAGTTGCCCAATAGTGATCCGAAGAATATGCATTGTGTGCTGCTAAAGGTATTGTGGAGGAACTATTCTGCCCTCCAAAATCTGTAAGAAGTGCTCATGGTAGAAGGACAACTTTGGGGAAAGAGGGGCAACATGAGAGATCCATGTGCATCTGGTGTACTAGAGACTAACATCCTTACGAATCTCGTGGAGCATCTTATCCTTACTAAGCCGAGAGACGGGCAGAAACCCCAAAGAATAAGGGGGGAGCCTGTCTATTCGTATCTGATTGCTGGCCAGGAGAGTGGAAACCTGAAAATATCAGCTCCTCCGGCCTCCCCGAGAACTCGGAGAGAGTTCCATCGAGGAGCGAAGGGCGAGGTAAGGGTACCGCTTGCAACCCTCAGGGGTATCTCCAAAAGTATGGATCCTGTGAAGATAACCGATAATCAGGAAGATAATCTCAAGCTGGAGAGGAGAAGCCCCAAACTCTGCCTGAATAATAAAACGGGGAACTGTGCTCTTGCAACAAATGAATTGTCGAAGAAAGAGTGTCTGGACTCGTTCAACCCGTGACTCCTTAGTCGGGCCAAGACTAGGACCCCAAACCACTGACCCATAAGTAATAGCTGGCTTGACATTGTCCCAGTAAGGGAGAGGGCAATCAAAATTTCTATTTAATTGAACATTGAAACATCAAACTTGGAGACAACATGTTTTGGTTGTCACTTAGTTGCAAGCAAAAAAGCTTGACTATTCCAATTCATTTGTGTAGCGGTAGTGATGGTAAGAGGCTTGAAAAAACTTTTAGGAAGACATGTTAAATGAACGTGATGAGTGCAACGACTTGGAAATGATGATAACCACACCCATGCGTAATGAGCCATCGACGTCAAAGTCTAATGACAACTTTTGTAGTCTAGTGTACTGGTAAAAGTGGTGAACTTGTTTAAGTTAGTTCTTGATCTACATGCCACTATGAGAGAAATTGTGCTAGGTACCTAATTTAAACTAAAGGGGAAAGCTCTTGTGCTTGATACCTATGGGAGGCGAGGGAAGTGACCTTGCACTCCTCAGAACATAGGTGAATGATGGACACACAACAATGGAGGAATAAGATAAGTTGACATTTCTCTCAAATTTTGTGCAATATAGCATATACAACATAGGTTGATGAGGTTAGTGCACCCATTCAGTACAAACAAGGTTACCAAGGAGCCTAACACCAACAAATATGAAGGACCATGAATGACACAAGCAAACTTCGGTGAGATTGATGATTCATCAGCTGTAGTGATGATTATGATTCGATTTTGAAGGTAGTTGCATTTAGAATCTTCATGAAGTATAAAAATCTCTTTGTATGGACATACAAGGACATTAAGGGGATTCCACTGAGTTGTGTGTCCATAAGATACCATTGGTTCTAGGAGCACAGTTGGTGTGATAGAGGTCGTATTTCATGAACCTTAAGTATATGGTGTTGGTAAATGTAGAGATTGGGAAGATGTTGGATGCAAACATCATTTCTAAAGAGATCATAGAAGATTAGATGTCATTGATCATAATCAGCCTAAAGAAGGAGAGTCAACACATCAAAATTTGTATAATCTTTAGAGTTTTGTATGCAGTCACCATGAAGGATCACTTCCCAATCCGATTTTTTGATTCAATTTCACGTGAGATGGTCTAACATGAGATATATTTGTTCCTTGATGAATTAGTCATGTACAAGCAAATCAATATTACAAAAGTGGACAAGCTAAAGGCTACCTTCGTCATGGAGTATGAAACTACATGTACAATTGAATGCCATTCAAACTATTCAACGTGCTCAGGATGGTCCAACAAATCATCTTGTATATTTTGAATAGATATCAACTTGTAACATGCTCAGGATGTTCCAACAAATCATCTTGTATATTTTTGAATAGATATCTTGTGATGTGCTTGGGATGTTCCAACAAATCATCTTGTATATTTTTGAATAGATATCATCTTGGAAGTTCAAATTGTTCTTAGATGATTGGTTGTTGTACAGGAGTGGTTAAAGGCATTGGAAGAATGTATGTCGTGCATGAACACTCGCCTTTCGCTCAACACTGAGAAGTGCAGATTAGTGGTGCCGTATAGGAAGTTGTTAGGCCATGTTGTTTGTCAAACTAGGCTGAAAACAAATGCTGACAAGATCCATGTGGTTGTGAGAATGGAGGAACCATAAGACATCAATTCATTGATGTTTTTTTAAGGTCACTTCAGGTAGTACTAATGATTCATTAAGAACTTAACACGATTATTCCTTGCCCTTGATGCCCTCATAATGAAATGTGTTCCATTCAAGTGCATAGAGGAATATGAACAAGCCTTAAAGCAATTAAAAGCTTGACTATTTAGTGCACCCACTCTAGTGTTTTTGGATTGGGACAAATTATTTCATATCTATGCCAATTTGTAAAACTTTGCAATTGGGTGTGGATACATGTAAGAAGGGAGTCATGGGTTGGATCAACTTATTTATTTTTCAAATCAGCTGCTATCATGTGTAGAGAAGTACACGATGACAGAATCAAGGTGTTGATATATTCAGTGCAAAAGGTTTCTCTACTATCTTCTTGCAAATCTTTAGCAAGTGGCTTGTCATTTGCAAGATTTTGTGTTTTTGGGGGAGGTCCAACATGGAAAGAAGCACATGATCACCAACTAGTTGTCTTGGATTCATTCGGTAAATCTTGTAGGCAATGAGTTGTTGGACAAGTTTCCAGATGCCCACCCATTTCATAACATTTCATTGCCATTTTGGTACGAGCACAAAGGTATATATCTATTGAAAAGTAGTTTAACAAGAGAGCTAGCCAGATCCGAGAGCGAAAGATAGTGTTGAAGTCAGAAACTTTTCAATTGATCAAGGAATTACCATACAAGATAGGACCAAACCTAATATTGTGTAGATGCATGATGGAGGAAGAAGTGAGAAATGTCTTAAAGGATGCACATAAAGGATTGGCATGAGGACAAATGGAACCAAACGTGATAGCAAGAAGGATCCTTCCTGTTGGATTTTGGTGGCCAACCTTGTTTATCGATGTGGGGGAGTTCGTAATCTCTATGACATGTATAAGAGAATAGGGTAGTCGCTAAGACAAGATTTTATGCCACTACATCTGCCTTAACCACAAGAGTTGTTTGAGCAATTTGGACTTATTGGACACCTAAAGCCTAGCTAGCAATGGAGAAGCACTTACATCTTCATCCCTACAACGTGCATGACAAAGTGTGTCAAGGCAAGAATGGTGCTTGGCAATTCAATGAGCATGACCAAGTTTATTGACAAACAAATTATCTCAAGATTCAAGATACCGCTACAACTCATGAGTGATCGTGTGTACACTTTGTTAATGAGATGATTCAAAGTCTAACATTAGACTTCCACATTTAGCCTATGTTATCTAGCTTGTATTGAATGGGTAGGCAAAGGCAGTGAAATAAAGTGCTTGTCTTTGTGACACAAGTCTTGCAAAATTGGTGCTAATTAGAAAGAGAAACTGCCTTAAATCTTGTGGGTGTACAAGACAACATATAAGCTAACAACTTGTGACAATGGGGTATTTGACCTATTTGAAATCATTGAGGTATTGAACAATGGGCCCATTTGCTTTCATTGATGGGATAGGACGGGACGGGACAAGATGGGATCCTGTGTGATTTGGGGAACAATTTGAATTTGAAACCATACAAGGTATAGACATGGGTCAAACAATTTCATTAATATAGAGGCAGGAAATTGGGACAACCTTTTTGATGCATCTACTTAATCCCCAAACTCCTTTGAATGAGTCGTAATCTATGGGGTGGGAGAATGCAACCATCCCAATGTTACAAAATTGATTGCAAGCGATGCTATGGGTAGCACGATGGAGTTGATGACATGAGATTTGGATATGATAGGGAAACTTAAGGATCCTCAAAATCCATAGAAGATAGAATTCAATAATTACAAGATGATCAAAATGGTTAGAGTGATCAAATGAGTTGCCTTTGTATAGGTTAAATGTGGTGAGGTATATATATTGAATGCTTGGCCTCAACCACATATTACAAAATAATAATATATACTGATTAAATATAAGCTGGCAATGAGGTTCATATTAGACGTGAAAAAGGGTACAACAGGTAGGTTTACATGTTCCAACATCCTCCCTTAGACACAACTTGGAGGGACACCAACAATTCTTTGTAATGACAACTTTTGACTTGAGCACACCTCTTTGACTTTGTTTCCATTTCGATAAAATGTCCAACAAATCGGAGGATCTTTGGATTGAACGTGATGCTCGACAATGCTCTTTGCAACCTGAGCAATCCGTAGCTGGAATATATAAGCTTATTGTCATCATATGTATCAAGACTCAAGAGTATTCATTGGAGGATTTGTCCCACAAGCTTGTTTGGAGGCAGTCTTCAACATAAATGCACAATGTAAAGATGGTCTGTCGACTATTGTATGACCATTAGGTGGATATCTCTCACATAATACTTGATCCAGATAATTGGTCTTGAACCATGGATGAATTCAATCAACCACACTTCTTGTGATGCGTAAGCTCTATAAGGACAGGTGAGTGGGATTAAAAGTCTCCAAAGTTGCAAGGTGCAATGCAAATGTTTAAGGCTGCAAACAACTTTACCTCATCTAAGTCATCATGATGAGAATAATCCATTTGCCATACCCACATTGTGCATATGTCTGACCTAAATCAAATAAGCTATCATGTACAACAACATTCACGAATCAACTAATCTTGATGGTGATCACCTATAAAATGGCCCAAACACACAAATGTTGGCTCATGAAAAAATATGCGTGTGGAAATCATTGAGCTCTTTACACAAGACTATATAATCTTCATATGTAAGTGCTTAAAGATTTCCATGATTCAAGATTGCTCCAACCACAATGAATCTTGATTATTTGCCAATGTTGCCATTCGTAACTTGTCAAGGATCCATACTTCCTTGAAAATCCATACCTCTTCCAAGATCTATACCAACTCAAAGAACAAAACTTTTTTGGAAGGGCCATATATCAACAAATCATATTGTTATGAAGAACCAAACCTCCTGGAGGATGAAGTTGAAGGATCAAAGATCAAATGTTAGTTTTTTGATTTCCTCTTTCTTAAAGAAGTGAAAGCAACTACAAAAATTGATTGGAGGGAGTGTTGATGAACTCTCCTTCTACATGAATGAAGTGCCAACTCTTGGCTAAAGAATGGTTGCTAGGGCCTTGATGCTTTCTTCTTCTTGATATGGTGGGATATGAGTGTAGTTCCCAAATGTCGATTTTTGGCTATCACTCATGTACCTAGGATTTGTTGATAGACGAAGTTTACTAGTTTCCTATCTTCTATTTGTTCCACAACCATGGATGCTAGAAGAGTCTTGACGTGTCATACCCCATGTCCTCCCAGTGTTATCCAACCAGTCCCTATTGGCTCTTGTTTTATCCCTTTTCGAATGGTCGATGACAATGTCAACTCTGCTTTTGCTTAACATCTCACAACAGACTAGTTTTGGCGCTTCCATCCACCGGAGCTCTTTTCCATCTCTCTTTTACCTTGACTATTTGCTCTTTCTTCTTATTACTTTTAACATGTTAGGGTTTAACCATTTTTGGTCCAATCCTTGAGGTTATAATTTAATACCATACAATTGTTTCGCTTTAGTGTAGTTTACCATAGTTTCTTTGGTCTACTTTACTTTTCTAATACTTTTTGCTTACTACAATGCATTGTAATGGATTCTTTTTATGAGTTCCTGTGGCCTACTTTGGTCATCCATGGGTATTAATAGAATCTTTGACATTATTGTCCTTAAGATGAGAATGCCTTGTGTGCTCCTTTTGCTTTGTCTTTGGCTACCTTTCACTTTATGGATGGCTTCTGTTTTTGCTTGGGAAGAAGTTATGGATGCAAATTTTGACATTTTGCTTTCCAATGCCTTATACTTTGACAGTGAGTGAGATAACTCTTGTCTTTACTCTTTTGAGTTTGTTTTCTCACCTTTTTGGGTTGCAATATATTTCTTCTTGCTCCCTTCACCTTGTTGTTGTAGGCTCAAGTGTGGTGACAACAACTTTCCTTCTTTTTAAAGCACTTGTGGTCTGTTGCTTCTTCCAATACATAATCACATAATGGTCACTCTTCAAACAAAAAGAACATGGATATAGATCTTAATAATGGTGTTCTAGATGCCCTCTTCTTTTACAAATGGTAACAAATAATGGAGGAATTCTTCTTATACCTTCTGTCTGCTCGCATCTTGTTGTTTGCTTGTGCTCAATTGGCAGAATGGTGATGCTTGCTTGATGCTAGGAGACTCTTTGTAGTAACTTCTTGACCTTTTTCGACTATTTGAAGTGAAGGTTTATCACCTTCTTTATTGCAATATTGCTTTTTGTTTGGTGTATTCTTGCATTCCTCTTGAACCTTGACAGATTGCAATTTTAGAGACAAAAATTCATTCTTTGGCCTTGCCTTGACATAATAACGTTTTGCTCTCTTTCTTTTTTTAAAGTATGCTTGTTTGGGGTGCACTTGAATTTCCCCGACTTTCATAGTGGTACCTATAAATCCTAGACTTTCACTATGAGGCCTAACTATTGCCTTGATGACATTATTTATTCCTTGGTCATTCTTACCAAGACCATGTCCTTCAGAATTTTGCTCCTGTAACCCCTGTTTTCAATATGTAATTTTTGTTTCCTCCACCTGCAAGCATGTTCAAACATCCAGCTCTTGTTAAAGAGGCTTCTAAAGCAACAAAATTGTGATAAATTAGTAAAGGAAATGATTTAAAAATAATCGTAGAAATAAAGTCTTGTCCAAGATAAATTAAAAAGACAGGTGAAAGGTGCCTTTTGAAAACCTGGAATCAAATATTTAAGGACAAATGTGTTTCACAAATAAAAAATGTTGACCATATTTTGTAAACTGTTATCTGATGCAATCTGAAACAGTGTCTTTCAAGTAAATTTGAGGTCAAAGGATTTTAAGCAGGGAAGGGCATACATACAACTGACATATAATGACTTTTATTTGTTTGATCTATGGGGGTTGTGGGATTTCATATGCGACCTCAATGTGTGTAAAAATATTCTTATGTCTAGTGACAATTGGCAGTTTTCATATGAACATATTAGTTAATATAAATTGATAAAAATTTAAAATTACTTAAGCTGATTGCTCGCCTGCATGGAATGGGTTTAATTCAACTGCCGTTAAAGTTAGTGTTCAAGGACTGTAGCGGTGAGGTGATATGATGGCCTACATATACTGGAGCTTGCTTAGCTTCACAATAGGTATAACAATTCTAGATTGGAGTCAATTGTTTGGATGAAATTTCTGGTTGTGTTTATTTATCTAGGGGAAAACTCTACTGTGTAACCAAGTCACTGAAAATGTTATCCATTCATTTCTGCAACGTAAAATCCGGCATACCGAAAAATCTGGACTGTACAAATCTGGTGCACCCAGAAATACCAGAACAGACCAAATTTTGTTCAGATCCAGTTGGATCTAGTAACCCATGATATCATGGGATATTAATTGTTTTGGGACTGCAGAAAATTGCATATCGGTGCTTTCAAGTTGTTTCCAGACATGATGTTTATTGACCTTCTCTTAATTTTTTTTTTGAAGAACAGAGTCCAATTCATTGCTCTTTCCTAGAAAGAGATTAAAAAGGAGGCAAGTACAAGTCTTAGATTTCATACATATTTAAAAAAAAAAATGTAATGGGCTGCTGTCCCCCTTATTACCTTTTGAAGAGGTTACCTCTTTCCCTCTTATATATATTTATCTTTTGGCAATCTTTTATTTTTGAATATTTTTAAATCGGTGTGTGCTAGCATATTGTGCCAACTTTCACTGTTATACTGCCGAATAACTTTCTTTTAATTTATTCCAAAGCTGTCAGTTTGGAAATTTGTATATTTCTAAATCAGTGTGTGTTAGCATAATGTGGCAACTTTCACTGTTATACTGCTAAATAACTTTCTTTTAATTGATTCCAATGCTGTCAGTCTGGAAATAAAGGGTGTTTGGTAGGTATCGCTTATTTGCCTTTTTGTTGGTCTAAACATGCCAATAATCCTTATATAAGGACTTAATTTTCTTTGAAGTCTTTTTGAGTAGTAGAATGACTATTTAGTATTTACTGGTATTCTTCATTTATTTTATAGCTACCCTTTCTGACATGGTAACACAAAATGGTATTGTATTGATATTGGCCATTGATTTTATGTTATGATACTCTGGTGTTATCTGTCAGGGTTGGAAGCTCTCTGATATGATGTTTGCTACAAGACGCAGTTTCTTAGATGCATGTTCTAGTGTCGGCAACCAGCTTGACCAAGTTTCAGCAGCTATTTCAGTAAGACTTCATGTCCTTTTACCCTTGTTTACTTCTGAATTGATAACTATGCTGTGCATATTTCTTGTGACAGGAAATTCTTCTTCTCTCAAGTAAATGCTAGGAAACATACCAGTTATAAGTTGAATTAGGAGGGTATTGTTGAGTTTGGTCACGACATTAATATTCTATTTGGCTTTGCATGGTGGCAAATGCTGCATTTATATCATATTTTTGTGCATATGCAACTATATGCCACAATATTGAGTAGTAATGAACATATAATTCTATGAGAGGGGTCTTCTGATATCAAGATTTTGATTCCTGTCATAAGTTGAAATCAACTAGATTAGTGTTTGTGGTTTTTCCCTGGCATACTGAAATCCCATCCATGGTGAAACTGTTTCATTGTTTCCACTTGGTACATTTTTGCAGGCGGCAAAACGACATTTATCTTCAAGAATTGATCATGTCGATAACAGTTTGGATGAATGTGCAGAGTTAAATGGTATAACAAAAGACGAGGTACAAACATCTACATCAAAATTGTTTTCATGTAAACTTCTGCTATTAATCTCTTTGTTGTAATCCAGTTGCCAAAACTTTTCATGCTTCTACCCTGTACAGGTTTTCAAGCTTCGTGGAGACATGAAAAATGTTGGCTTTGATGTTGAGTCTGTTCAACGGGCTGTCCAGGGATTGGTAATTAAAGTCAAATCCCATTGGCATTCTGGATGCGTAGTGTTTGATCTGCTTGGTTTTATTCATTTTGTTGGTTCTTTTAAAATCATTGTTTTTTGTTTTTTAATAGGAATTCAAAATTGGTCGCATAGAAGGAAAACAGGTAAAGCCCGTTGCTTTTTCCGAGAGTCAGGGAAGTGGCATAGTTTTGCAATTTGCTGTTCAGTACTATACATATTCAAAAGTGGTTCCAGGTAAACTGTTGAATAAAGAGATTACTTGAAAATGCCGTGGCAGGATATGACAAATGAGGGTGTATTACAATTATGTCAGTTTGTGCGTACATTGGAGGAAAGGAGGCAAGTAGAGCGTATTCAAGTAAGCATTTCCTATATATAACCAACCAGAGGATCATTAAAGCTTGTAGTCCTTTTGACGGTTTATTTTTATAGCCTAGCATGATGATAATTTATGATTACTTATTTTGCTGTGTTTGGAACATTCATTATCCAGTTTTTATAAACACTAAACCTTCAGCTAGCCTGTTTTGCAACCCAAATTCTATATTTTGTATTAATATAGCTTTTGCTGTTCTTAAGACAATGTTTTCCTTGTGTGCAGTAGAATATAATTGCTTTATTTGGATTTTATGGAAGGAATGATTTTTGTTATGATTCCCAATACGTGGTGTGCTAATCCTTTGCTGTAGAAAGCCTTTCCATTGTTTTATTACCTACAGAAATCTCAGATGTGTTGAAAGACTAAAAATATTCGATACTGAATGCTGCAGAAAATCCCCTCCTGTACCGTTGTCTGTACAGTTACCTTATTGCCCTGTGATTTGTTCTTTAGCAACCAGCTATATGACAACAACATCCATACAACAGGCTTTTCTAGCCAATTACACAAGATAGTACCAGGATTCCTATCAGAAGAGGACATACATGATAACTTTCTGCACAACTCATCTTCAACCACTTCTTTGATGATGAATCACCTAAGGGATTTAGTGGATTTTAATAACAATCACTTCCTTGGGAGGATTCTTTTACTACAGCTAGACTGTTAGCATTGCCTGTTTGCTTTATAAGAAGATTTTCTGTAACTGGTTGACAGCCACTGCCTCATTGTAACCAAAAGGATTTATATTAGAAATTTGTTAAAGATTCTTCCAAGGATCTTGCTCTATATAAATTTCTTCTCTTTAGCACAGATAATATCAATAGGCTTAGGGGAATCAAATGGAGGATCTGAAGCAGGCTCTTCCTTTATTTAATTTCATGTTTTGGCAATAAAATATTATTCTTTACTTTCATTACTAGGTAGGCAGTAGAGTCGAATTTAGAAGGAATCATCACCTTGTCCTTCTTGAGTCAGGGTCTGCTTATGAAGGACAATGGTTTGGTTGTGTTCCCTTCTAGCAGATGATTTAGTTATAGTTGATTAAATAATTTAATTTCTGTTCTTAGCATTCATTTGGGCAGACTTCTTTTATCAATCTAATTTAATTTAATTTAATTTTTTACTTTTTAAATTTTTGTGTTTTCTTAGGTCGCAGTTGGTTTGCTTACATGTTAGTAGTCTCTCGTAGCTCAGTAGTCTCTTATAGCTTAATAGTCTCTCGTAGCTCAACCCTTCAAAGTGCTACGGAAACAGAGACCAGACATGGAGTGGGGTTTACCCTGTGCTGGAAACAGAACTTCCCCGCCTCAATTCGTTACCTGTGTTGAGGGATTGGAATTTGGTCCTCAACAAATTGATCGCTTGGGGATGGAGTACTAGTTCCGTTTTAAGAATTAGATGTGTAGGTTCATAACTAGATCATCCTTAGCATGTCTCAGCAGTATAGTCTTGCTGTTGCACAAGCAGTGCTGGCACCTTAAATCTTAATGCTCTTGGATTGACATTATATTCAAGTGACCCATCTCTTTTGGCATCATTACCAGGGAGGTGCTAATGCAGTAGTGGATTCCTTATGCTTAGTAAGAATAACATTGCAGAAGTAATATAGGAAGGTCGAGATGCAAACTGCCATTGCCTTTGTGTAATTCCTCTTTTGCTTTTTAAATGCATGATAGAATGCATACATCATAACTGAAACAATAGAAGAAGGTTTCTTCCAACTCTTTTTGAAATATGAGGCAGGCCCAAAATGGGAGAGATAATCCACACTCAATGGAGCAAGTTGAAGCTAATTTTGAACATACCTTCTGTTGGAGAACTATCAGTAGAGGCAACAAGTGCTTCTGAAGCGAGTGGTTGAAAGTGTACATTGCAGATTGTGGTATTTTGCAATCCAAAGAAGATCCTACTAAACAAGCTGCAAAACCAGGAAAGGGCAAGAGCAGATATTTCTCCAGAAAAGTTCTTAGAGCTGCTTGGCACCTTTATGTATAAAGAGGTGCAGCACGGTTACTATTCAACGACATAGTCTACAACAGTTTTTGATGTGGCTTGTCAAACCGACAATAGTAGCAGCCCCATCCTGTACAAACAAGACGAGCATTGAACAATGAGGGAGATTTTCAGTTCTACACCTTTTATTCAACAGAATAGGTAATTCTAGTTATTTCATCATTTTCCCTATAAGTTTATGAAAATTATGGCTTGCTCAATCTCACATAATAGTTTGACCTTCATTGCATCTGTATATATATATATATATAGAGATAGATGTTCTGTAACACCTCGTCTTGCGCCTTTTTCTACTCATTTCTCACTCTATTCCATAGACCTATTTAACTAATTTGCAACACTCTACAAATTATGCCTTATCACTCATCATTCCCCATGGTGGCTCTTTGCTGCATTGCACATGGCAATGATGAGACAACCATCACACTTGAGCTGGGTGAAAGGGCCGTCTTATAGATTGCATACCTTGCAATCACCCACACATAGGAGGACATGTGACATACAAAACCATTAAGATGAAGATCTCATGAATGATGACAGGACATATGATAGAAAAAAACCATTCACGCAATTAACTATGATCATGATGACAATGATGACTCATCATGTGGGCACGCAAATTTTCGATGGTAAGGAGGACGTCAAATTGATGTCTTCACCATTCATCCTCAATGATGACACGACACTTGTTGGCATTTGGATTATAGGCTTCGAAAAACACATGCCTTGCTGAAAATGCTTGCGGCAATTTTGCATGAGGTGCTGCAATATGCCTCATTGCAGATGAATCAAAGCATAATTCCATATGGAATTCACAAAGGCATAATGGTAGTAGAACTCAATTGGCAAGAACCCCATGACAACTGTAAGCTGACATGAAAGGTGGAGGTTATGCAAAATTTTCAAATTGTAGGGTAGTTAGAGATTTTCGAGTACTTCTAAATCTTCGATGACGAGATTCCTATAGTTTGCCTAAATCCTTTAAGGCCGATATTGCCACTTATCATGACGTTAGAGTGGAGGTTATTAAAAGAGCATATCTAGGGTTACACATCTCCCCATGGATGACACATAGTGTTAGAAAAAAGAAAATCAATGAACAACACCAAGAATGACGTAGTGCAAGCTTCTTTACCAACAACTTGGCACGAAGTGACCCTTTTCATCCAAAAGTATATTACTTGCAAAGAATTTTTCGGTCTTGTTTTTGTTTACCATTTTGAACTTCTTGCACATCTTAATCATGGTATAATGTTATAACATGCCATATATTGTTTTGAATTCCTTGCAAAAGATGATGGTGGAAGTGCAACAAGGGAGACCTAAGATCTTAGCCCACCATGGCTTGATTAAATTGTTGGTAGTTGGTACTGTATAGATGGCAAGACCAGGGATGTAGTGGGATGTGCTTTTCACAACTTAAAAACTAATGAAAATCATAGTTGAGGAAGTCGACCTAGCAAGCGGCAGGCTAAGCAGCTTTCGCGAAAATGGAGTTAAGGAAGAACCTCTACTCTGGAAGTTCAAGAAGAAAAGAGCGAGGAATGAAAACGTACTAGGAATTCAGAACCATAGTCTATGATCAAGGATGGGAATAGGTTAGAAGCCAAGTTGTCAGTAATGCAATAGAAGATAGCCTCATAGAAGGAAGAGTTGGAAAATCATTGTAGAAAGTTACAAGAGTTTGAGGCACTGTTGGATGCTAAAACACTTTCCTAAGGATCTAAACAACATGGTGCAGCAAAGAAAGTGGGATGTTCCTAGGAAACAACGAGAATGTACTCAGACACAATCTATGACTTTGGCTGCTGCTAAAATCACTAACTGAAAAGTAATGCCTCAATATTTTGAGAAAAGCTCTATTTCTAAAGAGGCGCATGAAAAGTTATTAACTTTCTGAGAGACTGGTGGTGCTTGAATTACAATTCTATGCAGAATTGAATGAGTAATGAAAGAAGAAAAAGTGAGACTGGAGAAACAAATAGAAGGAAAATTTCAAGGAGCAAAAGAGGAGTTGAAAGAACATGCTCAATATATTGAAGCATTGAAGGGCAATATTGTGGAGGTTCGTGAATTGGCCTCTTGTATGTTGACCTGCAGACCACTGACCAAGGTTTATGCTCAGGGAACAATGGTGCAAATTCCAGATAGGAAGGATTGCATCAGACCTTCCCTTTGATGTAAGTAGGCCTTGAACTTCCTATACTACCTTTTTCCTTACTCCACTGCTCAAAATCAACTGTGTGAGTTTTACTTGCATAATTATGTTGTTACCAAGCGTTCGATGAATAAATGGGTCCCACCTATATTACATCATGACCACATAGTGGTATTACAACAGCTTGGCAACAATTCATGTGTATCTTGGCAAGATTCAAACCTTAGTCTCCTCTTTGAAAGTCAAGGAATTTACCTGGTTAAACTAATGCCATTTGATAAAATGGTGAGGTTCACCCATGAGATTTGAACCTTGGTTTGAGATAGTGCAACTCTTCACTCCCAACCAATTTCTCTGAACCCCATGGGCGTGTTACCATGGTATTTCAATAAACTAGACAGTGGTATTTTACAAGAACACTCTAGCAATTATGCGTATATCGCTTGAGAAGATTTGAACCCAAGTCTCCTCCTTGAAAGTCCACATTTTAACCACTTGAACTCATGCTAGTTGATATTCTTGTTTTGCTATATCGTTGTATATGCTTTCCTATTTTCATAACCTCTAGCGGGCCTGTTTTGTAGCCCAAATCCTAAGTTTTTATTGATATAGCCTATGCTATTTTTAATACAATATTTTTGGTGTGTGGTGTAATTCAGAGGATTTGTGTATTTGATGGAATGAATGAACCTTTGTTACGATTTGGAATACCCAATGTTCTAATCCTTTGTTGCAAAAAATTTGTTTTTGCTGTCTTTTTGTTGCTATAGGAATCATAGATGTATTGCATGAATGGTATAAAGATTCAGTACTCAATGCTACAAAAATTCTTTTCTATGGCATTTTTTGGGCTGTTATCGTGCTGTGTGAATTGCTTCTGCAACAACCAAGTAAATGACAACAATCTCCATTCAACAGGCTTCTCGAGCCAAACACCCAAGGCAGCATTAGGATTGATAAATTAGCAATAATAATCAGATAAGATTATTCTATTAATGTCTGTAGATGGTCAAAGTAGGCCAATGGGATTCATTGAAAAGGGCTGTTACAAATTACAATGCATTGTAGTAACCACAAAGCACTACAAAATTAAGCTAAAATAGAGTAACGAAACTAGGGTTAACTACTCTAAAGTGGAACAACTGTATGTCATAAAATTACAGCCTTGAGGGTTACCCAAAATGGATTAACCCTAGCATGCTAAAACTAATGATTAAGAGAGATCTAGAAATTGAGGTACAATAGAGAAAGAAAGCAGATCCAATGGATCCAAGTGCTAACATTAATCTATAGTGGGATGTAAAGTAGAAGCATAGTTTTCGTTGTCACCAACTATCACAAAAGGGCCAACATAGGGTCTAATGATGCTTCTAGGAGAATGGCCAGGACTAAGAGGGCCTGGTTGGATAATCTTGGGAGGACATGGAGTTCGACCCCTCAAGACTCTTCTAGCATCCGTGGTTGTGGAACCAATAGAAGAGGACAAGAAACTAGTAAGCTGCGCTTGTCTACAAGTCCTTAGTATGTGAGGGGTGGCCAAAACCCTAAGCCGATGAACTGCAGTCTTGTCTTGTCGCAAGCAAGAAGAAAAAATTGAAGCCTTAGTAGCCACTGTTGTATGCAGACAAGGGGGCACAGATCTGTCATTAATATTTTGGATAGTTGTAGCTTCCAATGAGTGCTTATTACTCTCAACTGTAGAGATAGGGTGAAAGAATGAGGTGATTAGTCGAGTAGTAGTTTGTTTCCCCTGTAATAATTGATGCCGAAGAGTGATAGCTTCCCCGAAGTAAAAGAGCCAAGCGTCTTTGGTTAGGATAGCTAAAAAAAGTGGCAAGCGATCCACTTGGGTCTCTATACAATCAATAGTACCTTTCTTGTGACTTGAAGATGAAATGTCCTTCAACCTCCACCTCCCGAATAGAGCAAAGATGACACACCCTATTCTCTCGAGAAATATGGTTGGCAGTTTCCACCTACAACCTGATGTGAGCATACTCTAAGTTGACTAAGAGGAGTCCTAAGGTTGTGTGTCCAATGTCGCTTGACATAATTAGGACGAGTAATAATGCCATTCTTAATCTTGATGAAATGCTTAGTGTAGAAGGCCAACTTAGGACTAGGATTTTGAGATGGAGCGATCCAAGTGACCTAAATATATTGTCGATAAACATCATCACAAACTGCTTGATTAATTACCCTCTTATTTGAAAGAAGGCAAGGAGGAGCATTTAAGGAGTATTTGAAAGGATGTAATTGATCTATGAAAATGTGAATCGATTCAAGAAGAGAAATAAATTTTGAATATCATCCATGATGAGGACCACAATAGCCCCTAGAGGTCATGCATTATGAGGAGCAAAGCACCAAATATAGACATATCTCTTGGCCTAAGGTGCAGTCACCCATGGATCTAAGGTGATGAAGCTTAAAATAATTCTGAAGATGCTCTCAAGATTGATAGGATGAATGCCAAGCTGAGCCTGAACAATACATTGGGGAATTGTTCTTTACATCAGATAAATTGCTGAAGCAAGTTTGGACCTTTTCAATGCGAGTCCAATCAACACACTTAGACCTGGACTCCAAATCGTAGATCCGTAAAGGACTATGGGTTTGATGATGCAATCAAAGAGGTGCATATTTCTAGGTATGTCTTGAAAGTGTTGTTGGAAGCATTGGCGTTCAATGAATGAGAGAGATGCTTATCCCTTGCAAAGACGTGACTGTGAAGCTGGCCAAAGATTAAGGGAAGGACCTAGAAACTGAACCCCCAAGTAGGTGTAAACAATGGTGATCTCAATGGACTTGCCCTTATAGAAGAACGAAAACTTAGATAGGGTACTCTTTGATGTGTTAAAGATCATCAACTTTTGCTAAGATTGAAAAATTCGCCGTTTTCTCGTATTTTCTTGTGAAACTTGTGAGAAATTGCTGGATTCGAGTTTTTAGTTATTTTTTAATATTTTATTTATTTGCTTGGTGCCAAAAAAATTGCCAACTTGTGGCAATATTTCTCACGATTTCTTGTTGTTTCTCCTCTCCGACTATGGACAATTTTTTATAGAGTTTCATTATTAATAATTTTGAAAATAATGTGTTTTTTATATTTAGAGGAGTTTCAAAATTTCAACTACATCCACATAAATCTCTAAGAAAGTGACCATGGTATTTATGGTAAGCTTAAATTCTTAAATGCAATAGAAATATAGAGATCTCTTAATAGTTTCATGTACCCTTGGGGAAAGAGACTAATTGATGAAAATAGGCAAAATATTTGTAATTGCATTTGATTAAAAATCTAGTATGTTGCCAACGGGTCCTTGGTTCAACGGTTGGGACAAATAGTTGATGTAGCCCACACCAAGGTTCAAATCTTGGCGGCATTGAATATTTCAATTTGACTAAATCGATGTAAAAGGGAAAAGGGTTACCCTTTCAAAACCCTACTTTCAAAAAAAAAAATCTAGTATGTTGAATGTTGATCGTCATTCTTTTATTATTATACCAAATAGATTCTACTTGTCACCTCTTCCTAATATAATACTATTAGAATTTAAATTTGGGAAAATTGAAATAAAATGAACAATAACTAAGAAAGGGAACAACGAAGCAAAGAGTGGTAGTGAGTTTCATTGAAAGCTTGTTTATTGTTTGAGGCACTTGAGAAGGAAGCATAACTTAACATTTGAGAGGATTGGAGGAGATATACCATGATGATCCTGCACTTGAGGAGCCTCCAATTCGACCACCCATTTAGAGCCAAGGCCAACCATCTAGTTCAAGGGGGAGGAGGGTAAAACAAAAAACAGTTTAAAGACGACTTTATATTTTTTAAATTTTCCATTTGTATGATACTATGATGTATTTGGTTGGATTTGATGATTATGAATTTTAATTTTGGTATTTTTTTTAAGACTATCTAATATAAAACTAGCTTTTTGGCTCTCGAATTGTTGTTTAAAATGTTTTTTATTTTTAATGAAAACTTTTCTTCGTTTTTTTTTGGCCGAGTTTTCCCTAGTTGTCGATAAAATCTCCAAAATTGGGGCGTCGAGTTTATCACGAGTTGCAAGTTTTCCAACTATACACTGGACATCCTTTGAGAAACCAAAAGCTGTCCAAAAACAGCCAACAGCTACCTCATACGGTCTCTTGATGGTAGTGATAAAGATAAAGAGCTTCTAAGATGTCAATGTCATGTAGTCTTTGAAATAAAAGATGCCTAGGAACGGTGTCAAAGGCCTTTCTAAAGTCCACAAAACAACAAAACACTTCAGAGGACTGTTGGCGAGCCTCCTCAATAATAGCCTTGAGAGTGAAAACGTAATCTATAGTCTGATCATCCCTTCGAAAAACAGCCTTCCCTCTCGCTCCAAGCTTGCCTTGATCCAACAATTCTAAGAGTTTCATATTGCATAAAGCTTAGCAAATGTGTGCCAAATCATGATAGTTCTTTAGTTATTCGGATCTAAATAGTCCACACGTTTGTGGATAACATAGTTGAGAAAATCAGAATCCGATTGGATTTGTCATGGAAAAAGAATCAGGAAAAATTGGGAACCGGCCAAAAAAATCGTGAAAATTTGGCAAAAAAATTGGTAAAAAAACCCGAAGAAAATGCAAATTTTCATTGAAAAAAGCTTTTTTCATGCATATCACATTTTTTTGGAAAAAATCGGCAAAAATCACTGATTTTTTCAAAAATCGAGATTTTGATGTGATTTGGATCAGCAACCCTGCTGAATCGGAAAAAATCAGATCAGATTGGGATTAAATCGGGATTTTTGTAACTATGGTGGATAATATGCTGTGACAAGGAGGCAGGGAACCCAGAACAAACAACCTTATTGAATAATTCTGCAATGATAGCCAAGAGCTTCAACACCATACTTCAAGAATCAGCCTGAAATCCCTCAAAATCAACAGCCTTGCTAGTGCTTAATTTATGTATAGCTCTTTTGATGTCCCCTGAAAAGAAGAGGTGACATGAAGAGATATGATTGGTGGGCTGCCTTGGGATAGCATATAAAGAAATAGCATGGGAGACCCAGGACTTGTAATTGATGCATGTGGGATGGGGCTTCCTAGGAAGAAGAGTGCGCCAAAAGTCTTTGGGAGAGTGATGAAGAGCATCTAAAATCAGAGAAGAACAAACATGATAGCTTTCTACACAACTCATCCTCTTTTTTGATGATGAATCTCCTAAGAAATGAATCCAATTTATGTTGATAACAATCTCTTTTTTAGTAGAATTCTTTTATTACAGCTAGGGTGTCTGCTTTATAAGGAGATTTCTTGTATTTGGTTTACAACCACTGCCTTATTGTAGTCAAAGGAATCTATATTAGAAATTTGTTAAAGACGCTTCCAAGAATCTTCCTTCAATATAAATTCCTCTTTTTAGCACAGATAATGTCATTAGTCTGAGGCAAATCAAATGGAGGATCTGTACCAGGATCAACATTTATGAAACTTCATGTTTTAGCAATAAACCATCATTCTTTACTTCCTTTATTTGGTAGGTAGGTGAATTAAGTCTAGAGGGAATCAACATTTTGTCCTTCTTGAGATAGGGCCTGTTCACGAATGACAATGGGTATTCCCTCGCAGTAGATGATTACGTCAATTTCATTAAATTATTTATTTTCTGTATTTCTCAATGTTTGTCTGGGTAGATTTCCTTTACTTCTTTGTTTGTTGTATTTCCTTGTTTTCTTGTATTTCTTTAGTGCAATTCATTTGTGTATATGTTAGTCTCTCATAGCTCAACCTTTAAAAGTGCTACCAAAACAGAGACCAGAAATGGCTGGGTTCTTTCCTTGTGCAAAACTTTCCAACCTCAAATCATTACCAGTGTTAAGGAATTGGAATCTAGTTTTGTGCACATCGATCGCCCAAGGATGGAGTAGTAGTTCTGTTTTAAGAATTAGATGTCTAGGTGCATAACTAGATCATCCGTAGCAGGTCTCAACAATAACTCTTGCTGTTACACAAGCAGTGCTAGCACCTTGAAGCTTAACGCTCCGGGATAAACATTATTAAACTGACCGTCAATAGTGGATGGCCATTTTTTTTTATTTATTGTTTGATTTGATATATTTGGTTGCAAAAGGAGAAGTATGGGATGCTTCCTCTAACTATTCTTCTTTGACGTAGTAGAGAAAATCGGAATCGGGTAGTAAATCGGCTGGGGAAAAAATCGGCAAAAAATAAAAAAAACTGAAGAAAACGATTTTTTTATTTTATTTTAATTTTTTTCATGCATATTACAATGAATTAACATTATGCAAATCAAATATTGCAATAAAAGCAACAATTCAAGTCAAGACATCATACAAGGCTCAAGCTTTAAGTACACATGAAAGTGACAAAAGTTCACAAAACACATCTTGTATTGCTTATAATATGAAAAGGTACAAATTACAAAATGTGTCAAGACTCAAAATGCCTCAATAGGCCCACTATCTATTGTCTTCCTTTGCCTCTTGTCCTAACATAAGCCCTAGTCTCTTTTTCTTTATGTGTGCTTGTAGATGCTTGTGCCGCTTCTCGTGCTAAGGCCTCTTCTTGGTCCCTTGCTGCCATCTCCTCCGCTAGGGTCTCATAGTTTTGCAATTCTTCCATGCTGAATAGAGGCTCTTGCTGTACCTAGAAGTTCAAGTTCAACTAGATGAGGAAAGGGACAAAAAAAAATACTATAAGATATGCTTTTAAACGAAGAGGAGAGGAGAAAAAGGTCCCACCGAGATTTGAACTACTACCTGCTGCTCTTGTGCTTCTGCATCTATGATCCATTCAGATGATGGATCAATGTCACTTAGGTCAATGGGCTGAATATTTGTTTTTTCAAAAGATTTTTGGTGGAGACGAAGGTTGTAGTGCACAAACACAAGATCATTTAACCTTTCTTGTGTAAGTCTGTTGCGCTTCTTGGAGTGTATGTGCTCAAACATACTCCAATTGCGCTCACAACCTGAAGAGCTACATGGTTGAGATAAGATTCTAACCGCCATGTGCTGCAAATTGGGCGTAAAATCACCAAAGTCTTCCCACCATAAATCTAGAAACAAAACAAAAAAAAAAAATTAATATTTCACATGTAACAGCTAAAAAGTTTAAATTTTAAAACAAAATCAGAAGACAATAAATAATAATTCGATGAGGTTTATGGTTTACCTGGCCTCATAAACTCAATAGCATCTTTGCATTGCTTAGATGGGAATTGGCGACCACGACATGCCTTATAATCTTGTATCTCGACACGCGTTTTATTGCACAATTGTGGATTCCCAAAGAACATGCGGTCAATGCAATCTTGAAGGCCAATCTTGACCTCATAATCAGCACGGAATGTGGGCTCATAAAAGAATTTGGGGTTCAAATAGTAACCCGCTGCATGAAGAGGGCTATGGAGTTGTGATGTCCATCTGTTGTCAATGATGGTCCAAATGGCATCATATTTGGTGCGGTTATGTTCATAAAATGCAGCAATGGCCTCTTTCGCCCTATCCATAGCCTCATATACAAAACCCATTGGAAATTGTTCTCCATCAACAAGACGAAGAATCTTCACCAATGGCTCTGAGACCTGAAAAAAAAAAAAATAATTTAAAGAAAAATATTTTACAACATAAATAAAATAAAACAAATAAATAAGCGTAGTCTTGTACCTTGATGGCCTCATCCATGGCCATCCAGAAGTCCTCCTCAAACAAACAAGTATAAACATTTTGCCCCTCAGATGATGTGCGGTATCTTGCAGCTGCTTCAGAATTCCACTCATCACTCACAAACATTTGTTTTAGTGACCCTCTTGCATCATAAATGCTCTGCAATGTCACAAAGTTTGTGGCGAAGCGTGTAATGCCAGGCCGCACTAGCTCCCTCCCATTGGTAAATCGCCTCATGAGGCTAAGGACCCATGAATGGTTGTAAATGAATTTTGTGATTGCCTTAGCCTTCCCTACAATCTCTGTCACCCAAGGTAATTTCCCAATGTCCTCGAGGAGCAAATCAAGACAATGGGCTGCACATGGGGTCCAAAAAATGGTGGGGAATCTTTCCTCCAAAATCCTCCCGGCTGCCTTATATGTTGCTGCGTTGTCCGTGATGATTTGGACAACATTCTCCTCCCCAACCTCCAAGACAACCTCCTCCAACAACCCTGCAAGCATTTCGGCACTCTTAACTTGTGCCGATGCATCTACTGACTTAAGGAATGCAGTTCCTTCTGCAGATGCAACCAAAAAATTAATTAGGGTTCTTCCCCTCCCATCTGTCCAACCATCAGACATGATAGTGCAACCCTTGGTTCTCCACACCTGACGTTGGTTGTCAAGCACAACCTGAAGTATAAAAAAAACATTTAGTCATGCACATTGCACATTGCATATTGATTTTATCATATTAATATATATTAAAAAAAAATTTAGTCATGCCATATATATAAAAATTTAGTCAAGCACAATGACACAACCTGAATGTCATCCACAGATTCTTGAAGGAGAGGGCCCCTAAGGTCATCAAAAGTTGGCGCCTTAAATCTTGTGCCGCAACATGCGACGGAATCTATCATGCGCCGCCAGTATGGAGACCTTGCCACATTGAAGGGAATGTCAGAATAGTACCAAAAAGTGGCAATGGCTTTCCTCGCAGCACTGTGCTTCTCTTGGTTCCACGCGGCCATACCCTCAAGCGTGGATTGTGTCCCTGCCCCTGGCATAGAACGATCTACAAAAAAGGACTCTCCCGTCCCACTAGCTCCTTGTGCACTTGAAGGACTCGAACTACTTTGTTGAAAGAGCCGCTTAAAGCTGCCACGCCCACTAGTACGAGCACCTCGGGAGGGGGGGATGAAATGGCATCGCTAAAACTTCTTTTGTTACTAGCGTTTGCATCTGCCGCAGTGATCATGGCATTTACTTTGTTCTTAACATCTTCTGGCACCTTAGTACATACTGCTATATTATTTCCTGCTAAGCATGCCAAATGATATTTGAGGCGATAAACGCCTCCATTATAACTATTGCCACAAAAACTGCATTTAAAATGTTGCTTTGATGGCCCTATTGGCGTTGCATACGCCCATGCTGGATCCAATGGTTTCATTTTTTATATGCCTGCACATGGAAACAAGTTAGTAACAAGAAAGTTACAATCACATGAAAAAAAGGAAAAAAAAACTAAACCCTAAACCAAAAGGCTAGGGTTTAGGCCAAGTCATCTCTATGGATAAACTGAGTAATAGCAGCAGCAATAACAGCAATAGAAGCAGCAATGGCAATAGCAGCAGCAATGTTAACAGCAATAACAGCAATAGAAGCAGCAATGTTAACAGCAATAACAACAATAACAGCAATAGAAGCAGCAATGGCAATAGCAGCAGCAATGGTAGATAGCAGCAGCAATGTTAACAGCAATAACAGCAATAGCAGTAGTAATGGTAGATAGCAGAAATTGGCTGTATGATTTGTGTGAATGACTAGCGTGTTATGGTTATGGTTAAAGCTTTTTTTGTGGGTTTCTTCTGAAAATTCTATTGGGAATCTCATCATTGATGGCTTAGCTCTCTTAGCATTAAACATTATTTCTATTGCTCACTAGTTGGAGACAACCTGTATATATGGTTCTCTATAATGCACGATGGAGTGAGAAAACTAGAAATGTTTTCTAGGCCATCTGCTGTGCATTCACAAAAAAATAATTGGGGCAGATTATAAAACCAATTGAAGGGCCAGGATAGGGTCTCAGTATTTTATAATATATTATATTTTATTTTCCTGATTTCTACTTCAGAGTTTACATATAGGGAACAAAGGACAAGTCTTAGGAGGAAAGAACAACACATTACAGATATGATAATTACAAACACAGTTACACACAAAATGGACACACTGGAATTGGAAAATTCTTTTTGTTAGTCACTTAAATATTATTTATACAGATCATCATCTTGGCATTGCACAAGGGTTTTAGATGCACAGAGAATAAGAAACGCTTTTGAATGTCATCAGGCACTGTATAGAGGCAATGGGTAGGGAAGGTGGAGAGTGTTGGGATGGATCTTTAGTGGCAGATTTCACAACTCCAAAACCAGCTTCATGAGAAGGACATCACCTGTGTCGGGGGTCAAGGGGCGGGAGCCCCCTTGCAGGGTCGAGGGGCAGCGCCCCTCGCGTGCTCCCCGGGGTTCGGGGTGGAGCCTTGAAACCTCAACGGCAAAGGAGGAGGAAAAAAAAAACCCTAAACGACAAAGGAGGAGAAAAAAAACCTAAGCCCTAGCCTAATTTCAAAGGAGGAGAAAAAAAAAAAACCCTAAACGGCAAAGGAGGAGAAAAAATTCTGACCTTGAATGAATCTTCTGGCTGGATGTTGTTGGTTGCCGGATTCCTTCACACCGCAATCGATCGCGCTCCTAAGATGCCTCGGCGAAGTTGGTCGGGGTGGTAGCACAAGGTGGGAGGGTTTTTTTCCTGTTTGCAAGTGCTTAGAAGAAAGAGTGAAAAAAACAAGTTACTTTTTCCTTTTATCGGCCGCAGCCTCTACCCGCGCGGCTACGGCCGATTTTTTGACGATTTTTTGAAAAAATCGCCGATTCCGATTTTTTGAAAAAATCGTCAAAAAATCGCCGGACTCGCGATAAGTTGCCGAGTCACTCGTTTCGCGAATGACTCGCGATTAACTCGCGATTTTTGCGATTTTTTGCCGATTTTCGTAACTATGTTCTTTGATTTCTCCTTTTTGCTTCTATCTTGTAAATTTCTGGTTTTTATTTCTGAAATATGCCTTTGGTATGCCTAAATCTTCTATTGTATGGATTTGTTGTTAGCTGTGCACAATTTCCTGTTTCCCCTTAATTGATATTGTGTGATTTTTTTGTAGAGGATTAAAAATGTATTATGATCCTCTAGCTCATATTGCTTTGTGTTCTTGATTGCTAAGCATAGTTTGTTTTAATATTGAGACAAAGGTGTTGCATGTGGAAATCACAATAAGGAATTACAGCGGATGTTATATTTTTCTTCCCATCCATAAAGGTCAAAGGAACTTTGTGATAGGAAGAAAGGAAATTGTGTGCATAAACAATGCAGCATAGTTCTGTCACGGGTAATATCAAAATGGAGCAAAGCCAAAATGAACCATAGTGTTGGTCTTTTAATAATTTGGCGAGGAGTTTATACATAACTAATATAATTATTCTGTAGTCAACTTCTTAATTTTGTTGGAATATCCAGTCTTCCATGAAACGTCAAATGTAACCCAGTTCCTTGAAAAGGAAGCATGTTTATCCAAAGGACCCCATTCAGTGAAAAAGAATATATCATGATTAATAGCATAAAGACTGAGTGTGGATGTTAAATACGTGGAACCCTTGCACAATAACAACAAAATAGAGCAAGCTCAAATGGACCTCAGTGTCCACATTTTAATAATGGGGAGTGAGGTTGGTTGTTGTGACTAGAGAGATGTCTCACTTCTATGCGGTCAGAGATTTTAAACAATTTAGGCATAAGTTTTAAATTTTTTTGGGTAACTAATTTATTCTGTAATTCTGCCATGAGGTGGCAAATAGGAGTCAGTTCCTTAAGAACAAAATCGTGTTTTAACCAAAGGATCTGGATTGGTAACTATTGAAACGTCTCCTCTTGCCTGCTCTCTTAGAAATGGCTGAAGTTCATCCATAAGGAAAAGAGGGCAGTAGGGGCTTGCCCCATTTTCCTTAGCAAACAAGAAACTTTGAATCCAAAACTTCGAGTGTGAAAGTGAAAGTTGGCTCAAAACATGACATGCACCGACTACTTCTGCCAGCACTAGTCAAGTAGATGTGTATTTCAACAAATATATGCCCAAATGTTTAACGCAAATAAAGGTACAACCATCCTTTCTGTAAAGAAAAACATGCACAAATAGCAGAGCTGCAACCAAAATGAAGATTATCTAACCATGATCAATCAGGTTAACACATTGACAATAGCACCAGCACAACAACATCAGATCACAGAGCATCCTGTGGTAGGGAAGAGAGAGGCTGCTTCTTTAAACTCTGACTGGTGTCACTATCTCAGCCCCTAGTCCTCGTGTTTCTTATGTAACTTGCTTTCTTTTCTGTTCTATCTTGCCTTCTAGAATGCAGGATTTTTGCTGTGTTTGGTGTTTCATAGTGTGCAGTAATCTGCTTCTAGAATATATATTATGCAAACCTTCTTACGAATTAATTGAAAATTAGTGTGCAAGGCTTATTGATATAATATTATGATACCATATGTTTGTGATTTTAGAATTTAATGCCTGCTTGATTGATATGGCTAATGAGGTGGTTCTTGAAATACCCTATGTTACTTGGAGTACCCTTTTGGTGGATGCTAGGAAACATGGGGACACATAAAGAGGACAGCTATAGGATACCTCTAAACTTTGGCAAAAAGGGGACAGCTATATAAAAATATTAATACTTCAAAAATTAAAAAATGCAAGTGAAAAAAAAAAACATTCTAAAAAGTTAGAAGTTAATTATTGGTTTTCCATTATTAATCAGCAATCATAGACGAAATCAAAATACAATGATGTATTATTTGGAGAGTATAGTGTCTATTTCAATGTGATTGGACCACTGGACTGCTAAGGATGTTCTTCAAACAATAGTGTTCAACTTTTCATTTTTGATGACTCATTTTTTAATCATGTGGCAATGTTATTCATTCACTGTGTGTGCATAAATGGATTGCACTCCTCCCTTAGAGATGCTAGATTTGTATGTTTCAAATTTAAACAAAAGTTATGCAGGCACCCATATATTTGCATTCTCACTAAAAAGTTTTTAAGTTTTGGAATATAGGGTTAGGTTTATAGATTTCAACTGTTCATCTAATCTGACAACTCTCCATACTTCAGTTGTGCAATCACCAATCCATTGTATTCTTGTCTCTCTATATGGAGTTTCTAGATTTAAGTTAGTAAACACTCTATATTTTGTAAGGTATGCTTAGACAATCCCCATCTCTTAAGAGGAAGAATAGGTGTATCTTAGGTGTCCCTGCATAAACGAGGGTAACGAGGGATGCAGTGGGGATGGGACATCCCGACCACACACCAGTCCTTTATGGGACGCATCTGTAAACATAGAAAATATCTGAAGATTCTTGTTTACCCTGTTGTACTCTTATATGTAGTTGTCTAAAGGGGATGTCTGGGGACGTCTCATTGCGTGCCCGCAGGTATACAACCCTGGGGACATGCCCCCGCATAACATAGTACAGTTGTACTCTTTTATATGTAGTTGTTAAATACTTTATTCATGAAGATAATAACATTTTTGTTTCTGGAGAAATCCAAATGAGAGGATCCGTCTAGTTTTAATTGTATTCTTTACTGGATTTCTTCCAAGTCCAAATGCTTGTGGCACAAATTTTTTATCTATTAATTCCAATTTGTTTGGTTATTATAAAACTAAATTATTATTTTGTGTCAGGTGTCCTCCACTTCTAAACCATCTATAGAATACCCCAATTCAACTTCCATTTCTCATTCTCATCACCAGGTAATGAAGACAATGTGGTTTCATTTCAATTTTTTTCTACATCATGATTTTCCTTGGTACGGACATCATCTCATACTTCATTTATCTTCTTCTGACCATCAGCTAGCCCTAGAACTTCCAGTATCAGCATCAAGCTCTGGGTCATCTGATAAGGTAACATCCAATGTACACCATTTATTTGTGCTGTGTTTCATCTTGTACAAGTTTGTTTAATTCTTCTATGTTTGTTTTCTCAGGGACCTTCCTCCAGTCCTAGGACACCAGAACAGAGAACACCAGCATCACGTTCTGATTCTGGTCTTAAGGTCTGTAGAGGCATCCAGTAGTATGTCAATTAAGGATTTACCAATTCTTTATGCATTACACCATATAGTTAATTATTCTTAATATATGAATTTGTTAATTCAGGAGGTGCAGGGAATATTTGAGGGTAGTCAACCTTCGAGTCCGTGCATTTCTGAGACAAAAGAATGTGAGGAGCCCAGAAGCAACATTTCAAGTGCATTTGGTTGGAAATTCCCTGGTGCAGCATTCTTGCAAAGGTCCCGAAGTGCAACATGTTCCTTCAACAAGTACGTATGTTGTCTTATTGCAGGGAGATGTCTTTTCTATTTTAAAAGGGGCTCGGGCACTTTCTGCCCTTATTTTCAAGGCTTTGTCGTGGATTGTTAACTGCTTACGCATATGTTCTTAAATTTGTTTCTTTGATGCATGTGCAGGGGAATGCAAGCAAAGCCTTGACAGTGTGTTCTTCATTGCTTATGTCAATATCCAATTTTGTAGAATGATATCCGAGTCTTTTCATACATCAAGCATGTAAGAGTGGTTGAATGCTGCATCATTTCCCTCACAACCTAAAGGAAATATTGCTGTCAATGCTTACTCCTGGAGATGATAGAAACTGCTTTCAGTTAGAAATCAATGATTGTCTGTTGATATTGATTGGTTCAACTGCTGGAATTTCAATCCAAAATTTTTAATTCTTGAAAAAGTAGAATGTAAGAATCGCAGAGATTAGCAAGCTGAATTAATTTCTTACATTTTTATAATGGGGCTTAGGTGATATTTTATTGTAATAAGAGAGTCTAGAATTTGGTCGTATCATATTCAGCTTTGTCTATGGATTTGTAATTAACTATGTTCCATGGAATTTCTAAGATGAGGACGGCACGAGATGATGGGACGCTTCTCCGAGATGGTAGGGGTTTGGCCCTAAAATCCAGGACGGTGGCCGAGAGACAGTTTATATAAATATACAAAAAGTATATAGTTAAGCCCTATTGGAATTTTTAGAAAGAAATTACAAATATGTAACTTTGTAAAAGCATAGAAATTTAAGAATAGGAATAAAATAAAAGCATAGAAAACAATTAATATCAAATATGTTTCATTAATGTAGCAATAAAATTTGAAAACTAATAGGCAATTAGGGTTCTCAATTCAACTATAATTTAAGTTCCAACAACATAAGAATGAAAGTTCCAAGGAGTTTTTAAAACGAGGATGGCACTTGAGATGGCAGGGGTTTGGCCATAAAATCCAGGATGACGGTAGGAAGTCTGAGGTATGGTTTATATAAATATGTAACATAATAGAAAAACATAGAAATTTAAGAATTAGGAATACCATAAAAGCATTGAAAACAAGTAAATATCTAATATCTATAATTCGTGTAAAAACAACAATTTGAAAACTAGTAGGCAATTAAGGTTCTCAATTCAAATATAGTTCAAGTTCCAACAACATAAAAATAAAAGTGCAACTAATATCTGTGTTTTTGTAAAGGCATGTATCTGCCTTTTTGTAAAGGCATGTGAAAAGTGAGCTTGTTTGGTAGTACTTGAATGGAAGATTTAATCAACTTATTGTTACGATGAAAGACTTGAACTATCTTCCTTGATTATAAAAATGTGAATGGCTGTGTGCACTTTATTATTAGGATATCAAAACTGTGTTGGAGGGTACATGGATTCAATGTGGAAAAATGTATAATTATGTATAAAAGATTTTTCTACCAACTATGGGGCTCCTATACCTAAGACAATACAGGTGAAGTATATTAAGTAATATATGGGGTTGAACTCAAAGGACACATAGGAAATTAGTCATTCTAGTTGAATTTAGTTAT
Source organism: Wollemia nobilis (assembly GCA_028583015.1). Lineage (NCBI taxonomy): Eukaryota > Viridiplantae > Streptophyta > Pinopsida > Araucariales > Araucariaceae > Wollemia > Wollemia nobilis. Next base: position 2,881,396 of record JAQPPZ010000689.1, on the reverse strand, counting down.
AGATTTGGCAATCTTAAAATATGCATTGGTTCCTTTTTGCACATTTATACGTGTTTTATATCCTGAACGACTTTTATAAGCATTATACTTGTTTGGTTGACGTATTACCTGCATTTGGCGTTTTATATTACTTGTGATATAACTCTTTGGTTTCTCATTGAGTTTCCAAATTTCTCATGAGAAATTGAATTTCCAAGAAATTATCGAGAATTTGGAAAAACATGATCACGTAAGGGAAAATGCAAAACAATTTTTATGTCATATATTGTCGGTTTTGATGATCAAGAATTGTAGTTGAACTATTTTTTATAAAAAGTTAATAGAATATGAGTTTTTTGGTTCTCCAATTTTAATTATAGATGTATTCTTTTAAAATTAAATTATCTTCTTCGATTTGTTTTTTTGTTGAGTTTTATTGAGTTGACAAGAAACTCTCTAAAATTGGAGTGTTGAGAATTTGGAGTGTTGAGATTCAAGTTTCTCAACTATGGTATTGACATTATTATAATAAATTTCTTCTTGGATTTGATTAAAGGAAGTTGGATGTCCTCGTATCTTTTTTTAAATTAATAAATAGCATGGACACCATTTTGGATGCCTAATCATCCTAAGGACGACTATGGGATGTCTTTGGTGTTTTGCTTGCACCAAGGCATCCCAAAGATGCCCAAACATCCTTGGGATGATGCATGGGTGTCCCAAACAAACTTTCCAAGTACAACCTTGTTTCGGGGATGGTTTGGGATGTCTCGTCACGTATTGGGGATACCTTTATGTTAAGGTTTTATAAGTTGTAGATAGAAAATAATAGATTTTAATATGTATTCCTTGGTTGTAGAGAGTTGTCCATAGGAGAAAAGAAGTGCTCGAGCATCCAAGCTATTGGGGAATTTTAAATCCATTTTGATAAAGAAAATGAGAAAGCATAGTTGTTAAGATCAACTTGGATTGTTGCAAACATTGGACATATTACATCCAACATTCAAAGCAAAGTGAGATCTAAATTTCATTATAGTGTTTCTAATAATGTTTATGTTAATGGATACATGATGAATTGCCTTACTATTACCAAAGCTTCTAAAGTCTTGAATGTTTAGAATATTTTAATGCTAGAAATGAGGATAACTTTTGAAGGCCATATCAAGCTAAACCATATAAAATCCTATTTTTTGTGCTATGCACTTTTATTTGTTTTAATGTTACTAGGATGTTGGTGAGTAGTTTCTTTTACTTGCATGGGCTATTTTAGCCTCATGGGCGTTAATAGGCTTTTATTATATTCTTTTGATAGCTTCTATGTATCTCTTTTAGGGAATTTACTATTTGAATTTGATGGGTTATTATTAATTTGTCAATTAATTTACCTATTAAGACACTTTAGTCTTATGGTCAATTAAGAGGCATGTACATTAACATTATTATTGTTTTGAATAAGCCAATGCAAGATAACAAGAGGTCTTGATTTACCTAAAACACAATATAAGTGTTAAATTTGATGAATAGATTGCTAAACAAACATCTTATTTTTATTAAGGTAGCATATTAGGTAATTTGTCAAGGGAGGTCCTCTTTCTAGGAAATAATATTAAGGATTGAGGGATATTTAATAAATGGGTACGTTGTATTATTTTTAGTAAGATAATAATTCTAGCTAATTGGTCAAGTGAGGTCCTCTTTCTAAATGGAAATAATTGAGGGATTTTTTTTTTTTAATAAAAGGGCAAGTTGTTTATGGTCTAATTGACCTATTTTATTATTATTTATTTTTAATAAGTTATATGGAGCTTCTATTGAGGGCCACTTCTATCAAAATACCAAAATATTGTATTTTTTGCAGCATGCCTTTGTATCATAATTTTTCATTTCTTTTTTCTTTTAAATGTATTCTTTAACTTCCTCGAAGTGTGATGTTTCCACAATTTGCTCCTTCACATCATTTTGATTAAGAGATAAAATCTCTCTTGGCCAATTGCCTTCAAAAATTTGAATTTCATCAAGATGAAGATCAACCTCAATTTACTAATTTATATGCTACCCAATTTTCTTCTCTACAAATATGCTCACACTTCCAAGAGATTGCCTCTAGTACTAGATGATGAACATCAACAATAATATTATTTTTTATCCAATCTTCACATCATTTTTGTTAATAGCATTGATGATAATTTGTGAGTCCCTCTCAAATGAAATATATTTCCTTCCTTTTTCTATTGCAATTTTAATCCCTACAAGAAGTGCCCTAGCATCTGCATAGTTGTTAGTTAAAGTTCCATATGATTTTGAGTAAGTGAGGAGAATTTTGCCTTCACCATTTCTAAAAACACAACCTCCATGAGATTTTCTTGGATTTCCTTTAGAAGCAACATCAAAATTAATTTTGATAAACCCAATTTTTGGACATTTCTATTTTACCATAGATCGAAGTAGATCCTTTGTTTTAATTTTGTTGTTATAGATGACTCTTCCATGTATGTTTAAATCTTGTAGCCAAGTTATTAGCATCTTTTTTTTAGCAATTGAGACTTCCTATGATGAGCACCATATTTGTAGACATTTTACAAGAAGCAATAACGTACGGTTTCAAACTTGGGCATGATTTTGAGATTTATTTTTAATTTTTTTTGTTATTTCTTTCAAGCCATAAATTCCAACAAATAATGGAAGGCCAGTCCTCCAAAGAATACATAATGCTTTAGCTTTGAAATAATTAATCCAACATTTTATCAACACTTTCAATGTTGATGAAGCTACCTAATATAATTTCATATATTTTTAAAAATTAACCCCAAATGGTGTGAGCAAACAAACAATGAAGAAGTAAATGATTTGATGTTTCTAAATCCTCCTCACACAAGGCACATCTAAAGGGATAATAATATCCTCTCTTTATAGACTCTCTTGTAAGAATCTTGCTTTGAATTGCTAACCAAAGAAATGTCGAGGCCTTAGGGAGAGCCTTTAATGACTAAATGTTCTTCTAAGTAAAATCTTTGTGAGAATGATATTTTGATTGTTTTATATACTCATATCCCAACTTGACCAAGTATCCATCATCCTTTGATAAATTCCAAACCAACTCATCCTTTCGTGTAAAAATCGACAAATAAAACTCTTGAAACATCTTTTGAAGTTCATCTGCAATTTGTTTGAGTTCCTCTTCTTCAACCTGGTTACTAAAAGAAATCCATGATATGGAGTTTTTGCTCATAATAATATAGTTTTTGACCTTTGGACCTTTACATGCTAGGCATACTTGAGCCAATGGTTACCATTTTGAGTCAAAGATAAGAGGATAAGGCTTCAACCAAGCATCAAACCAAAAATTTGCATAACTCCTCTCATTGACTAGTCATCTAATATGTTTCTTTATCAATTGCAAACTCTCTGATATGAAGTTCCATGTTGACGATCCTTTGGATATAGTTCTTTTCCTAAATAATTTTATTGCATCAAGAGAACCTATATATTTTTGAAGTAATATTTATGCCCAATTCTTTCCTTGATCTCTGAATAATCTCTACCCAAGCTTTGCTTCTAATGCCAAATTCAAAAGTTTGCGATTCCACAAGCCTGCTCTTCCAATATTCTTTCCTTTGTAAACCCTATCCCACTTACAAAGAAGGAACCTAAATTTTTCCTCACAACCTTTCCATAGAAAGTCTTTCAATTTTATCAATTTCTGATGCAATACCTGTTGGTAGTCTTGAAAGTGACATCATAAAAATTAGAATGGAATGCAATGTAGTCTTTATGAGTTGTAGCCTTATTGCCATGGTTAAGAATTAACCTTTCCAACCTACCAAGCAAGATTTCATTCTATCCTAAAAAGAGATCCAAAGCTTCGTTTTATTCCTTTATCAGACAAAGGAATACCCAAGTAGGTTGAAGAATGTTTTTCAATTTAAACCCTAAAATATTCACAATAATTTTTTTATATATCTAGGGCAATATTAATGAAAAAATCCTGGATTTTGTAGTATTTACCAACTGCCAATAGCCTTCTCATAGCATGATAATATTGATTTTAACTTCATGGCCTCATTGACTGAGGGATGGCCCAAAAGAAAAGTTTCATCAGCAAATTGGAGATGAAATTTAGAGGGACCATTTTTTGTGACTTAAATACCCTTAATTTTTCCTTCCATTTTTGCCTTGAAAAGACTCTCCCTAATACTTTTGCCAGAATAATGAATGGATAAGGAGAAAGTGGATTACCTTGATGAAGTCCACAAGATGACTTGAAGTAACCAATGGGAGAACTATTGATTAAAATAGAAAATTTTGCAGTGCTATAACAACATTTAATCTACTCACACCAACTATAATCAAATCCAAACTTTATGAGAATAACATGTAGAAAATTCTAGGAAACCCTATCATAAGCTTTGTTCATATCTAATTTCAAAAGCATACATGGTTTTTCATAGAATGAAGAGAATGTATGGCCTCTTGTGCAATAATTATACCATCAAGAATTTGTTTACCATGAACAAATCCACCTTGTTCCTTTGAGATAAGACACCCTAGAATGCCCCTCAACCTATTTGCCATAATTTTTGAAATGATCTTATAAATCATATTACAAAGGCTTATTGGACGAAAATTATCAAAATATTTTGTGTTGCCTTTCTTGGGAACCAAGGTAATAAAAGTAGCATTGATCTCACTTATTATAGCCTTCCTTTTTCGGGCCTCTTCAATCACAACTAACATATCACTCTTCAATAAATCCCAAATTTTTTGAAAGAAAATTGTAGGAAATCCATCGGGGCCAGGTGCCTTGTTAGGATGGAAAGAGAAAACTACTTCATGGAGCTCCTCCATAGATATCTTCTTCATCAAGCTTTCATTTTGTCCTTGAATGATAATTGGTGAAATATTTTGCAGAAGTTTTTCTTGTGCCTCCTTATCTTGCCTAGAATTTGGCAAAATATTTTTGAAATAATAAATTGCTTCCTTCCTTATATCTTCTTTGTCCTCAATATTTCTTCCATCTAGAGTTATAATATTTTTGATATGATGAACAAAAAAACTTGTTTTTGTTGTAGCATGATTTTTTTTGTATTTCTATCTCCTTGAGCCATTTCTCTCTAGATTTTTGGAACCAATATGACTCTTTTTTCAATGCATTATGATAATTAGAAAGTAATTGTTTTTCTTTCATATAAGAATATTGATCCATTCCATTAATTTCTACTATCTCTTGTAAATTTTTGAGCTTGGATTCAATTTATTTCTTTTCTTTAAAAATGTTACCAAAATATTTGTCATTCCATATCTTTATTTGCTTCTTTAAATATTTTAACTTTTGAACAAACTTGTACATACATGATACTTCAAAGTTTGATTCATCCTACCATAACATAATCATATGGAAAAAATCAGGGTCTTAGAGCCACATAGACTAGAAGCGAAATGGCTTTGAATGACCATTATTAGGTAACTCACAAGTCAAAAGAATGGGTTTGTGATCTGATCCTGCTCGCAATAAAATATATGAAGAGATTGTATACTTTGTTTGCAACTATTTATTGGATAACAAGAATCTATCCAATCTTTCTACTGTATGATTTTCCCAATGCATCTATTATCCCATGTGTATTGAAAGCTTGGGGGACTAACATCTCAAAGGTCATTTGAATTGACAAATGAAGCAAAATATTGCATTGATTTAGATCGTCCTGGAGTGCCACCCTTCTTTTCCAAAGGAGATAGAACAATATTAAAATCACCCCCAAGAATTTATAGATCACAATGAGTCATCATTGTATTTGATAAAATTATTCTAAGGTCCTTTCCAACATCTTTCACAATGAGTAACTATAGTTGGAGCATATACATTTATAACCCAAACTTTGATGTTTTCCTGTTTCCTACAAAATAATCCAGCAACCCAATACCTTTTTGCTTCTAATAGTTATCCATCCCACTTGCATTTATCCCGTGTTATTGCAATACCGTCTCAAGCTCTTGTAGAAGAAATTGCTAAACAATCACCCGTCTTCCAAATCTTCTTAAAAACATCCTTACATTTCTCACTGCTTAATTTTGTTTCTTGTATTAAAATAAACTAAAGACAATAACAACCTATTAATTCCTTAATAACTCTTTTTTAAGGGGTTTTATTCATATCCCTAATATTCCATGATATCATTTTTATCAACACTTTTTATTTCTATTAGTGCTTCCCAAATCAATATTCTTTTGAGTTTCTTTTTCTCTTTGTTCCTACTTTGATGACCTTCCTCTCCTTCCATTCTCGCCAACACTCTCATCTTCATAAATCTCTTCTATTTTTTCATATTGTTCATAATGAGACTTATCTTCTAAGGATTTATGTTGCCCTAAATAGTTGAAAGTGAAAGGAATAACCTCATTAGCATTTTCTTCTTTATGTTTCCCTGAAAACTCTAAACTACATAGATGATCCTCCATAGTCAATGTTTTATTATGTTGGTTTGGAAACCCTAAATTTTCGTGGATATTCTCCATAAGATTTTCTTTACTATATTGCTCTTGAAATCCTAAAGTGCAAGGAATACACTCTATACTATCATTTTTATTGTAAGGAGAAGATTTTATGCTACTTGAGGATAATAAAGGTTATTTATTTGGATTAAGCTTGACCTCCTTCACCTTATTTGCTTTAAAATTTGCCTTCCCATTTTTCTTTGCTTTAAAATTTGCCTTCCCCTCTTCCTTCGCACCTTTAGCTCCTATATTTGAACTTACACATTGTATTTCCTCATCCCCCATATCATTTTTTTCTTATAATGGATGATTCAAGTGAATTGTAATAGCCTTTGCCATTTGATGATGTAGAGGGATTTTTCTAACCACTTTATTAGGAGTGGAAAATCCTTGATTTGACCTAGCTTCTCCTGTGATATGATCTTGTTTCAAATTGAAGCTACCCTCATGCCCAAAAATTCCTATCTTCCTCCATCATTTTCACTTTCCAGTATCTTGCCATGTGCTTGATTTTATGACATTTGCAATATTAGAATGTAATATTTTCATAATCCACTTGTTGATCTCATTCTCTTGATTCAAATTTAATCCTAATTGACTACGGTAAAGGTTTAGAAATATCCATGGCAACACATATTCGAGTGTATACAACATACTTTCTCTCCTTAGTAGTTGGTCCCTCATGGATGAATTCACCTAAAGTATTACCAATATTATTCAAAACCTCCTTATTGATGAGTTGATAAGGAAGTCTAAAAAGCCTAATCCATACCAGAAGCATAGTTTTTGTGTCCACAAAAAAAATCTTACTCTAAGGTCTTAAATATAATGCATCTTTGCCACTAAATTATGGGCCTCCATCCATTATTTTATCCCTTATTTATAAATTGGATAAAATAATGAGGAAAAATCCTTTTGGAGGAAGTCATGGAGTAATTTGAATTCAAACCCCTCTTCCACTTGATCCAATTTTGAATCTAAAAAAACCTAGCCAGTATCCATGAAACTTACATATTAACCCTTTGGTTTTAAGAACCATTATATCATGCTCAATCATCTCATCCTTGATAATCACTTTTGGTGTAGAATCTGCTACTTAGACTAGATTTTCCATAGATTCGCTCTTCCTTGTATTGCTGGCTAGGACATCGATACTTCCAACTTGGCCATCCATACTTTTAGTACGAACTTTCACAAATGACTTTCTTTCCATGTTACTTGGATTTTCTTCAAATGAATCCTTTAAATTCTCCTAATATCTGGAAGAAGTAGCACTTGTTCCTTGGTCACACTTTGCTTTCTAGTTTCTACTTCCCTGCTCATACTTCCTCCTCACTTTTTGATCGTACTTGCACTCGCTTTTGGATGCACTCACTCTCGGCTCGTGCTCGCACTTGCTTTTGACTGCACTCACTCTCAAATCACGCTCGTACTCGCTTTCGATTGCACTCACTCCCGAATCATGCTTGCACTCGCTTTCGACTATACTTACTTCCGATTACACTCACTCCCAAATTGTGCTCCTACTCGCTTCTAGCTATAATCACTTCTAGCTGCACTCATATCAACTCACGCTTGCACTCACTTCTTTTCTAATTAACCTATTAACATATAATATTTTTATATTTTGATGGGAGTGGCATCAAATAGAAGCCACATTTAGCTTATTAAAACAAGAACAATGTTATTTTGTTTATATAATGTATTTGAATCAATACATACATTTACAACAAGGTTGATCTCAAAGAATATATATAATGAAAATAGTAAAAAATCAAGTCTTTTGACATAATTAGATGTGAAATCACAAAGAAACATTTATAACTTGTGTTCTAACAAAGAATGTAGATTTAGTTGTAAAGATTTGTAACAATCTCCATTTTTTTCTCAAATTGGTAATTAGGGATTAAAATGGGCCCCACATGTATTACATCATGACCACATAGTGGTATTACAACAACTTTTCAATTATGCATGTATAGCTTAGAAAGATTCAAACTTGGGTCTCCTCATGTGAATTTAATTGGTTAAGCTAACCATTTGATAAAATTATCCATTTAATTCGTCATGCAGTTAATTTTTGTAATAAAGTATAGTATCTTGTATTTAGTCAACTTTCTTGTTTATATGAATATAACTGACTTTTAGTTGCTTGAAATGTTGAAACATTGCAAGATTGGATAATATCATGGCATGTCATCTTGAATGTTTGGATAATATTAAGTTGATTGATCTTTGTACTTGTATAGTTATAATTCTTTATAGAGCTATATATACTCATGAGTCTTGATCCTTATAGAAGCCAATTAAAAATGTAAGTTATGAATAGGAAATTAAGGCATTTAAATACTATGAGATATTAGCTAGCAATTCTTTATGACTATCCAACCTTATGTAGGTTATCCTATATCTAATTGTAATTCATACATCCATAAAAAATGATAAACATATTTAAGTCATTATGCAATTTACTAGGTAAAGGGAGTGTGCATTATGCAAGTTGGGACTTTCATAACGACTTTATTTTAACATGTAAAAGTTAGTTTTTCATGTGATAAAAATAGCTTTTCTATTTAAGATATAAATAATATGATATCCAAGTCCAAGAGTCTTAAAGGCAAACAAATTGAGTATACATGTGTATTATTAGCATATAAATAATCTTATCCCAAACCCATTATGTGAAAGGTGATTATAAGTATATGAAAAAATCTTGTATTCAAAATAGATAATATGAAACGGAAATGGATGAATATCTTTGTATCTCTATATCTTGTTGCTCGTTATTGAAGTATCTTAAATCACAATAATATCTCAAAATTTATAAAAATGAAAACATGCCACCTAGGTTTATTGACTTATCTCTAGAAACTATATGAATGTTTGAAACAGAAAAGTATATATGACTTTCAAATAATTTGACCTAGTAAGTGCTAGAATAAATCATCACACAAAGCTCTATGAAGTTAAGAGATATTTATGGTGTATTTGAAATGTACTAGAGACCTTAATAAAAGTTGCGAGGTAATATTTTGGATTTAGTTATCTCTCTTAAAAAGTTAAGAATTTCTTCTTGAGTGAGGAGGTTAGTGAGGTATTATTTCTTGAATGAATTAAGGGTTTATTAGAATATTGGGATGAGCTTGTTGAAGTGAACTCTAGAACTTTAGAAATGTAAAAATAAGATGGCTTGAAGAAAAAAATCTCATTTTTTAACTATTAGCCTTCTTGAAGAAGGTAAATCATCCTTTTTTGAGGTCCATCTTTGCCACATTGTCACATCATCACATCATATTATCCAAAAATTGACTTCTAACACCCAAAGATATTTTAAAACTTGTTTTGTACATTGCTATAACTAGGATTATAATAAAATTGAAGTTTAAGAATTTCACATTATGTTGGTTAATAACCTAAGGTTGGATTAAGAGTAAAGGTGAATTATGTAATCCAAATAGAATGTCAAAGACCCATCAATTAATTGGTTGGAAGAATAAAGCTTGGAACTCTTGCAATTTGAGGTTGAAAGCCCAATATTCTAAACTACATGTTTAAAACTTGATTTAATTTTCTTCATGTTGTTTTTCCTTGATAAATAGTTAACCATCAAAGACTTGAGAATACTTAGAACTTTGAGAGAATATACTAGCATTCCTACTCTAGTCAACAATTAAAAACAAGTTATTATTACTTGTTTTTTAGTTGTTTTTTTTGGCTCAACCTTTTTAAAGTTTTTTTCTCAACCTTTCAAAACAAAGGATTGAATTTGTGTTTTATTATGTCTATAATCTATTTTTTTATATCCATACATCCTGCCCTTTTTCTTCTTTGAGTTGCCTTTGATGCTTTCTTCCATTCAATATATATTTTTCTAATCCCATCAACTACAACTTGTATATCTTTTAAATTGGTTGAAAGCCTTTTGATAGATAGATCATTCTTATTATAAATGCCTTAAACAAACATACACACACATTGAATATAACGACCAAACTTGATAAGAAAATTTAAGAAATAAATTACTTATTATTGCTCTAGATTTGGAGCTTAACATAATCTAAGCTTAATCTTTTGAAGCTTATTTTGAATTATCACTCAAAATCAATAGATAGAGTTTCCTTTTCCTCTCTCATGTTTAAAATCCTACATATATTGTGTTTAATCATTTACTTGAAAATACCTCTATTACTCTTGTGTTGTACATGTTTGAAATGCAACATGAGGAATTGAAAATGGGTAGTAATCATTGATTAAAGAACATGAAGGATATAATTATAATGTGCACAACTTATTGGTCCTCTTTTATTAAGATTTATAAATACTATTAGAATATGAAAAATCCTAAGAATAGATATTAGATAGGAGGTTATAAATTATAAACTATACTAGCATGTATACTAGAATTTTTTTTTTTTAATTAAGAATGATAATAAGGTAGTGTGAAGCATATAATTATAATGTGCACAACTTATTGGTCCACTTTTATTAATATTTATAAATACTATTAGAATGTAAAAATACCTGAGAATAGATATTAGATAGGAGGTTATAAATTGTAAACTATACTAGCATGTATACTAGAAGTCCTTTTTTTTGGTTAAAAAAATTAAGAATGATAATAAGGTCATGTAAAGTATATAATTATAATGTGCACAACTTATTGGTCCACTTTTATAAATATTTATAAATACTATTAGAATGTAAAATAAACCTAATAATAGATATTAGATGTGGTTATAAATTGTAAACTAAACTAGCATGTATACTAGAAACCCTTTTATTGTTAATTTTTTTTTAAGAATGATAATAAGGTCATGTGAATTTGGAAAAGAGCAATGTTCTAAGAAAATACTCACATCCATATATTGGAGTTTCTTCTTTCAAATCTATAAGTTTGTAACACATGATGGTTTTGTTAGTAGTTTGGATGAAATGGGTTTGAGGAAAATGATATGCAATAGTTTGTGGATCACTAGTGGTATTGTGGGAAAGGAAAACCTTATAGGTCTAAATGGATGTATGTATTTAGAAACCTAAGATTGCCTATCAACAACATTAACATGTATTACTTGTATATGTTAGTATACAAGGGCACACCATTTGATTGGGTAGCAATAATTTTTTAAAATCTATTACATATTACCAAAGTCTTAAAGAGGTCATATTTGTAGTCCTTGTATAATTTTAGATGATTAAATATTTGTTTAATTGCATTTGTCAAGCTATAAATATTTTTGAAATTTTTACCTTGCGAGCTTTTTAAACATATCCTTATTCATGGACATTGGGAAAGCTTATTGACGGGGACCGGTATACATCACACAGGCAAAATTCCAACTTTTTTTTTTTTTCATAAAAAAAAAAGGCTTCGGGAAAATATTTACATTCCACAATAGCAAGATGCCCGCAGGCTTACAAAGACCAGAGATGCTCTGGTCATTCTCCCTCAAAGTTGGAATTTTGCCTGTGTGATGTATACCGGTCCCCGTCACTTATCGATTACAAGCTACATGCCTACATAACATAAGCTTTATATTCATGATGAAAGAGATACCATCTAAAATTTTAGAATTGCAAAAGATATTATAGGGATTGACAAAGGGCTCTTGGTTTATGTAAGAAGATAGTATTATTTGAGAATAGTAGGCAATGAGAGACCACTACAAATGTTTTTTAAAGTTTACCTAAACATTGCTTGAAACATTTTAGATTCTATTGAGTTTCTTTTAAAGAACAATAAAATTTAATTTATTCATTTTAAAAGGAAATATCTACTTCATAATCTTACACATTGTAAAGAATTAGCATCAAAGACATAGAACCTTCAAATGATAATTGTTTCTTGTATGTCATTTTGATCATAATAATCAAATGAAAGAACATAAGTTGCAAGGAGTTTCATAGGATTCTACTTAGAGGATGAGTTGGAATAAGTTATATGAATTGAGTGGATTGGAAAAATAACCTATTGAATGAAGATAATCATAGATAAATAAAAGAAATTGAAACTTTGGTGACAATAGTAGTAGGAGAAGATATAGATGTTTGATCGATTATTGATAAAGATAGCAATATTGAAGTGACAATAAGGGCATACTCATTAGAAGTCATCAAGTCTAAAAATCAAGATAGAATTTTATTTGAGCATGGGGAAGAAATATATGAAATAATCTATGTATGCAAAATATTAAGTTTAATGGAGAAATTGAAGTAAGAAACAATTTTCCAATGGAAGAAGTTAGTTATATCTTTTTCCTTATTCACTTTACATTGTATACCAAGTCTCCTTTTGAACTCTTTGCAATAAAAATGGTTATTAGTTCCTAAAGTTTAACTTTCAATGATCTAACATCTAATCCCATTGGTAGCTTCTTTAAGAGGATAAATATAAATAAAAAGAGGTATTTATTTCAATAGAGCAACAAGTTTCATATGATTCTTGGTTATCCAACATTATTATTTCCTTAAGATACTTTGAAGACCTTACAAGTCACAAACAACAAGTTTCATATGATTCTTGGTTATCCAACATTATTATTTCCTTAAGATACTTTGAAGACCTTACAAGTCACAAATAATGCATAACAATTTCCATAATTTCCTTCTATAAAAGAAGAGTAGAACCCTCCAAAGGAACTATCATGCTCCAAAAATAAAAAAATAGTAAGGAGATGACATAAATTGAATTTAAAGTAAAAGAACAAAAACTTGTTAAGAGCAATGAAACATTTCCCCTTTCATAGGTAAATGATAATATGCACATGATTTAGATGTCACATGTTAACGTAGAGAAAATGGATTAAGAGTTAAAGAAAATAGACAAGGGGATACAATTATAATTACATAAAATAAGAAACTAAAAAAGGAAAATTTTGAATGGAAACTTTATAGTTAAAGAACAAAAAATTGTTAAGAATAGTGCAATATTTTCCCTTTCATTAGTAAATGTGAATGTGCTCATGATCTAGATATCACATGTTAACATAGAGAAAATGGAATAAGATTTAAATAAAATGACAAGGAGATATGATGGTAAATACATAAAGCAAGCAGGTTAAAAAGGAAAAATTAGAAAGGAAACTTTATAGCAAGCTATTAATGAGTTATTGAATAAGAAATTAATTTGGTAAGGATGTTTATAATATCACAAAATTTATGCTTTGATTTGTTGACATCAAACTTCTACTATTAAAATTTTGATGGATTTGACTAAAGAAATTGAATAGTTAATAAGGGCACACAACTTAATCCCTATTATTCTTTAAATGTTCGTTCTCTCTACAAAATGAAAATAAGTCAAATAATCTTAGAGTTGTATATAAATACTTATAATCAAGGTAAGACTAACCAAGTAAAATTGCGACCAACATTTCATATTTTAATAAATTGACTATTTTATCTAGAAAATAAATTCCTGAACAAAAAGCAAAATCTAGACAAAACAACTAATTGGCTAGAATATGCTCAAACTCTTTAGATGATAAAGTCTAATGCATAATAGATGAATACGATAATAGTATTATTAAGATATTGGAAAAAATTATCATCAAAGCTAGTAAGTATTGAAAAAAAACATGACAACTGTTGTCTTAGATCTCTTTGGATTATAAAGATTCAAATCTCAAAATTCATATGGATTTTAGTAAAAAATCTATATCTAAAGAAGTAGATATTATGCTAGAAGAGATATATATTTGGGGTAGATCTTTGTTTACAGATATATGTTTGGGGTAGATATTTGTTTACAGGATATATGTTTAGGACATATTTATGTTTGGGACAAACCTATGGAGAAGAAGATGGAAGTTGCATTACGAGAGGATAAATGTGTTAAATATCCTAAGTTGTAATTTACAAGCATATATTAGTAAGTACTTTATCAATGTTTTATTTTGATATTATCATTTTAAATTCTTTCTAAAATAAAAATTAACTATTGTAATAAAATAACATCATATCCTTAGAGTTAACATATTTTTTCTTTTTAGTTTAATTTAAATAATAAGTAAATACAATTTTTGTTTTGAGATATTCTTATAGTTAACATATTTTTTTTCTTTCATAGTAAACACAATTTTTGTTTTAAGATTTGTTATTTTTTATGGTAACCAATATATCAAGTTTAAAGTGTAGATTACCCTCTAGATATACTGACATAAAGTATCCATAATTTAAAAAATTTTATTCTTTACCCAATGTCGTGCAGGATACTTATATAGGAATGACTCCAAATGATCGCAAAGGCAATTTTATGACTATTTGAAATGATGTATTGATCCTTAAAAAGGATCAATCCTAGTTGAAGGTCAAGTGGGATTGAACATCACAACTTAATAGTGGGCATTAGAAACTATTATTTTTAGGTTTTGAACCTAAGGATAATTCTAGGATATTATCCATCCATTATTTGGAGGGATGATTCCCTTTATTATTTTTTTAACAAAATTTGAAGGAACAATTTGAAATATTTACATATAAAAATAAAAAAAGGACATGATTTAAAAATTGGATATTAAAATTTGTACAATTTTTGTTAATTATTAGAATAACTAAAAATAAATTTATATTATCTACAATTTCACTTTAATTTTAAAATAACATTGTATATTCTTGAATGCTTTGTTGGAATTTGTGGTGGTTAAGTTTATCTTGAGGCCATGACTAAATTTTTTGCTTGTATTAATCATATTTTCCCTTTGGGACCATAAAACCTTGAAAAATGTGACTTTATATTTTTTTGTAATAATTTATTCCTGAAGGACGGTCTCACAACCTTAACCTAAAGGTAGTTTGTATTTGGGTATAAATACTTCTTAATACCTACTATTTGGGTTATTGTTTGAGTGTAATTTTATTTCCATGACCATATAACCTTGAAAAGGTGATTTTATAATCTTTTTGTAATATTTTATTCCTAAAGGTTGGTCTCACAAACTTGATCTAAAGGTAGTTTGTATTTGGGTATAGAAACTTCTTCATACCTACCATTTGACTTATTGTTTAGTGTAGTTTTATTTTCATTTGGTGATATTATTTGGTGATCATAGACATCCCTAATATATTTTGCATTCTTCATTCTTCATTCTCTTTATTACTTTTTAAGCAACACTAGGTAATGCTTGATTTTATTTTTTTGGAAACTGTTGTGAAATCTAACATGGCATCCAAGTAAGTGTGAATCGCTCTTACTCAATTTATTCTATCAATAGTCTTTTCATCTTCTTTAAAGGGTAATCGTGATTTAAGTAAGCTAAGAAGAAATTAATTTTGAAGGCTAACAATGATATCGAAAGAAGGGTTTTCTGATAAAACCCTAGATGGATTTGGATTATGATGATCTCACTAGGATTAGTAGATATGCTCAAGGAGAAACATTCACCAACAAGTTTCTTTTTTTCTCTCATTGGAACTTAATCTTATTTTTTTATAATTTCTAACTAGATGGATGCCCTAGTTTTAGGATTGAGTTTCTTGAGGTTTTTTAAAAACCTCATTTAGACTTTACAATTTAAAAAAAAATCTTCATTTTCTTTTCTTATGGCCTCTTTTTATAATATTAGTATAGATGAGAGGGTATATTTCTTATTCATTATGAAAGAAGAAAATAAGAGGTTGAACTTTTTTAGACAAACCCCTAGTGCCAAAGAAGCCATGGGTAGGCTTTTGTGCTTAACAAAGACCTCCATGTCACTTGACAAAGTTTTAACATTGGTATGATAAATTTTTTGTTGCATAGACATGGGAGGATGTCCTAATTGGTTGTTAGATCTTAATGCTTTGAATGGTTATATTATGAAAATAAAGGATATTTATGTATGCGTGATGCCTATTTTAAGCATAACAATCCCTCAAACAAACTTACAACTATCTTATCCTATATTAAATACATTTACCTTGTGAGGGATGGCTATACTACTTGAATACTCACATGGTTTATAATGTAATAACTCTTAACATACCCCCCTTATTACATCATAGTCAAAAGCTCTATTTTCGCTTGACCAAAGAATAATGTCTAAAGTGATGTATGAATTTGAGAGAGAAATTTCTTGCCTTAATGTAGAATTACTACTTATGATACTTAGGAGTGTCAATTTTTACCAATCATGCAATCTAAAATACATTTATTACAAAACACTTCATTCATTACTTATAAACTTGTATTGTTTCTTCAATATATTCAAGTGAAGCATGTGTTACCATACATCCAACATCGCTTATTGAATTGATTGGCTACTAATTTTTGGCTTGTACATGATGGAATGAAAGTGTAGCGCCCTAAAATTGGCACAGTTAAACCTTAGTAAAAAGATAAAAATTTGAATTTTAACCCAAACCGCCCTTTACCGGCTTTCCTTGTTTTTTGCGTAATTTTTAGGATTTGTTTTGACCGTTGGACGATATCGTCGACGATCATACAAAATCATCCCAGATCTGACGAATTCGTCTGGAACATAACGTCCAAACGATTTCATCCCAAAACTGAATTTTCATAATTAGCTTTTGTTTCAATAGCTTCTCTAACTTGGGCAGAAAGCATGTCTGCGCAGTTAGAGTCTTTCCCGTTGGAGATCTCCCAAATTGGGATGATCTCCAACCTCCTAACCTCTCCCTAATCCTATATAAATTGGGATTTTCTCAGTTTATCCCCTTGAACCCCCTGGCTGACTGATTTATTTGCAAATTTAACTTTTCATGCATTAGAATACCTTTGCACCTTCGTTTGCATTGCGTATTTCAAGTTTTCTTGCAGGGATTTTATTGTTTTTCAGTCGAAGCAAGCTCGAATTATCGTAGGCAATTTCGGACGATCCTGTCATAGATCGGCGATGATCTCATACGATTAGAGGTGATCTCGACTGTAGTCTAGATTAGGGGCAATCAGAACCTGGAGTTTGTATTTCTTTATCTTCTCTCTTCATTTCTTTTTGCATTAACTTGGTTTATTCTATTCCTGCATCCTAGAGTTCACCTCATTTAGCATAGATGCATGATAAAGTTAAAATAAATTATTAAACTAATGCATTTATTTTAATTGCTATCTAGATCTATCATATAGGTAAATTTACCGTCATTTCTATCATTTCCCTTTACTTTTGCAATTGCATCTTTGGTTTTTGATATCTATTTTTGTGATTGCAGGTTTTTGACAGATCGATGATGATCTCGTCTGATCTCAGATGATCGACTGAGATCTGAGATGATTCTGTACAATTCCAGATAATTACGTATGATTTGAGATGATTTGGACTTCTACAAACCTCTGAATATTCATCAGAAATACAAAATCAGGTATATTCTATCCTATTTAGCATACTCTATGTGTTTAGCATTTATTCATGTTTTCTATATTCATATAAATCAGCATCGACATATAGAATAGCTTAGATTCATCTTGGCCAAACCTAGGAATTGAATGATTAAAGTATAAAATGAACACATCAAACCTACTCTCAACCTAGGTGTGGAAACTGCCACTCAAAATTTTCTTGGTGAACCCACCATCCGTCAAAAATTCACCCTTATACCCCCCCGAGAGGCGCGACCTTCAAAGGGCCTCTCAATCCGAGGTATTGTCCCATCCTTCTCGCATCCCCCTTCCGGGTGCGAATCCTATAGCTTGAAGGTAAGGATGCAAAAAATTTGGAGCAATACATTTTGGTGAACCCGACATGAAAACTAAAACCTTTTGAAAACAATCCTAATAAAATAAAAACAAAAACACATAAATGCATTTAGAGTCAAAAGGCAAACAATTTAAGTTGCATATCATATTTAGATGGTAGATTATAATAAAAGATGAGCTGTCACCATTAATGTTGAGAATCAATTAGCAGCTATAGAGATTACTTCTTTGCTTAGAGTATCTCAAACATATAGAGTCCCACCTTTATGAGACAAACTTAATAGGAGATTGAATCTTATTTCATCTAGGTCAACCGAACTTAGGCAAATCAAGAGGTTTGTCCTAGATAGAATCTTGGATCCTGATCAAGTGACCTTATATCATGACCTTCAGAGAGCTTGCCATAGGTGGTTAGAAGATAACAGAGCCCTTGTGTCTTCCGAATTGTACACCTTTGAGGAATACCTTGACAATGCAGTTGTAGTACATAAATTTCTATCTCGTATAGAGGATCAAGAGGTCGTTCTTACGGATAGAAAGAGATGGAATAGAGTTCCTAGAGTTGTGTTATATCAAGAGTATTGCCATGAGCTCTATTTTTACAAGTCAGAGTCAGAAGTAGATAACATCACCATAGCACACTTTGTCAAATTCTTGAAAAACCATTTCCAATTTGAAGAGAAGCATTTCATGACTCCTGATGAACTTGATCCCATCAATGACATCTATAAAATATTTATAGAAAACTAAGCCATTATTTTATTATTACATTATTTTATTATTATTACTATTTCTTGCATTTAGTATGTTGTTTGTGCTCTTTATAATATTATCATAAAAAAAAAAAAAAACAAAATAAAATATAACAAAAATCAAAACATTTTCTTTTAAGTATTATAGTAGGTATATAATTAAAATATATACCTCCCAAATTTGCTGCAAATATATATATATATATATATATATATATATATTCAATATATATTTACTAAAATTGAAATTTAAGCATAATGACTAGACTCAGGAATGGAAAATAGATTGAAGTAGAAGAAGATTGGTTAGGAAAACCAATAAATAAACCAGATGTCCTTCCTGAAGACCCAATTCAGGAAGAAGGAACCCTAGACCAAGAAGAAGAAGAATTTGCTGAAGGAAATGAACAAAGAGAAACTATCAAAGAGGAAGGATCCTCATCTCCTAAAATGTCTTCGAAAGGAGCTGTTACTTTTGAGAATATGGAACATTTCTGGAAGTTCCTCAATACTAATATTGGCGCCCTTAATAGGGTAGTCCATATGGACAAGGATCAAATTAGTGACACTCAAGCAACCCTAGAAGAAATATATCACACACGCACTAATCCCTTGTCCTTCGTTGATCAAGAAAGTGATCAAGTTGGACCATCCAATTTGGATATGGCCGCTATAATCCAGAACATGCAATAACAACAGGTTACCCAACCATCTAGAGTGCCTGTTACCAAGCCTAGGGTTATTCCCACACAAAATAAACCATCATTCACCGCTTTATTTCGCCAAGTTATTGATCAACATACCTCAAATCAACAAAAACCTAAAACAAAACCAAACACCAATTTCCAACAATCTAGGATATAACATAATGCTACAACAAATCTTCTTCATAATACTCTTCCTACCAACCATTTGCATAACAACAATATAGCATCTAATCCTTATGTCATGCCATCCTACGCTCACAAATACCATACTCATGTACCACCGAACCAATATGGTGGAAAAACTGGTAATCTGGAAGCCATGGTGAAACAGTTAGTCTTTCGCATGGACCAGATAGATCCCTACCGTCCCTCGTAAAATTATCAAGAGATGTGTAGTCAACCTCTAGATCCTATAGTTGTAGCACAACCATATCCTAAACACTTTCCTATGCATGTCCTACCTATATACAAAGGAATTGAAGATCCCATAGAGCATCTTTGTATGTTTAGGATAGCGTGTCATGATATATCACATGATGATTTGTTATTACTAAAAATATTCCCAAAAAGTTTAGGAGGAATGGCATTAGAGTGGTATTATCAATTACCCACTCATTCTTTGAGGAATTTTGAAGAGACAGCTGAGTATTTTGTGCATCAATTTAGTGCCTACATTGAAAGGCATGTAACCATTAAAGATTTGTACAACCTAAAACAAGACAAAGATGAATATTTTGCTGATTTCCTAGCTTGATGGAGACAGTTGATAGGAAAATTACACTTTGTGTTACCTTATCAGGAAATGCTGGATATTTTTATCAATAATTTACAATAACAACTATCCTATGAGTTATCAACTGCTACCTTGACCACCTTCGATCAAGCTATAGATTTAGCTCGAAGAGTGGAAGATGCTCTCATTAGGAGAGGCCAACTTAAAAAGAAAGATGATGAGAAAACATCCAGAAATCAATATAAAAATAAACAAGTTGTGGGTGATGGAGTCACTGATAGTAGAAATATCGCTACTGTTAATGTTGCAAAAACAATAGAGAAATTTATACTAAAACCTCCTGATAAACCACCCCAAGAATTTACTAGGTTAAATCAACCATTATCGCACAATTATTAGAACGAGGTTTGATCCAATTACCAAATATCCAAGAACCTGATCCAACTATACCCGGATACAGACCTGATTTACACTGTGATTTCCATAGAGGACCTAGACACGCTATCAACTCTTGTAAAATATTAAAACATAAAATACAATATTTAATTGATAACAATGAGATGGAGGTATAGGCCTTTCAACCTAAATAAAATCCTCCTAATAATGCTCAAAAGAACATCCCCCAAATTCAGAATCAGAATGCCAATCAATCATTGGACATATTTCAACATCCTTTACCCAAGCATGGTAAAGAGGTGGCTAATCAAATTGAGCATCATAATGTTCCCCCTCCTACCCGATATGTAGGGACTATTAGTGGAAATTTACCTGCTCATGATCCGCAAATATTTGACACAACTTTATCTATGGTTACGACCAAACATTTATATAATATTCAGAAACCTGATCTTAGTGATACAGAATACGAGACTGAAATTAGCATGGAAATCACCTCAAATCAATCGAATAGTTCTAAATATGAATCAGATGTTATTTAACCCATCACAAATTCTATGGTTTCGAAAGAACCATTTCCTAGAAGAGTCATTACTAGACCATCTTCTCACCAATTACTTTCTAATGAACAAGCCATAAACTCTATACCAAGACCCATTCATCATCTACAAAATAATATTGTAGGTACCATCGGAGCTGTTACTCGACAACAGGCTCAAAATTCTCAACAAGATCAAACTCAGAACGATGGCTCAGCTCCATTTGTTTTGAAAATCCCTAATAAATGGAATCATGCGCCTAATGTTCAACCTAAACCTCCTTATAATATTAATGAACAATTATCAAATACTACAGCTAGAATTTCCCTCTTGGACATTTTAAGATCTTCTCCTACACATAGGGATGAATTAATGCTCACATTAAGCCAAACGATGGTACCACAAAATATTCAACTTGAAGCCATGTCCAATACTATTATAACTCGAGAAGTTGATTGTATTGACTTTCGAGATAGAGATATACCACAACATAGTTTACATAAGGATAACCCCTTATATATTACTGCCCTAATTAGAGATGTAGCAGTTAAACGAGTCTTGATTGATAATGGTTCATATTTAAACATTTGCACTTTTGACTTCTACCAAAGATTTAGGTTTAGAAGTGACGAAATGAAAAGAACTGACATGATTATAAAAGCCTTCAATGACAAAACACAAGAATTGTGTGGAGTTATTACTATTCCATTGCAAGATGGTCCTAGAACCTTAGACACGATCGTGTTTATTGTGCATTGCCTTGCATCGTACAATATACTCTTGGGTCGCCCTTGGATCAACACGATGCGATATGTTCCCTCAACTTTACATCAGTGTGTTAAATTTGAATTTAAGGATCAATTGGTTACCATTCATGGTGATCCCAGACCCTTTGATATGTGTGCTTTGGCAGAACCTGTTGGAGTTCAATTTTGCCCTGCTCTGTCATCCACACATCCTGATTCTAATCATCTGCCTAAACGTGTGAAACACACACTCATAACATCTACTTTTTCTCCACCAACTACACCTCTACATATAGTTCAACCATCTTCCGAACAAACCACATTAAGACCTCAAAAAGATCCTAAAACCACAACCAATGCTTCTTGTTTTACTCCTATAACTTCCATACCTATAGATCCGTCCATAGACATCTCTACAACATCTACACCTACCAGAGGCATATTTTTCGCATCTGAAAACATAGGAAATGTTCCTTCTACTTCTTACGCTCTTACTGATGAGATCTTACCCGATTTATCTAAAATTCTTATATCAGAGAAAACAAACGCTGCTATGAAAGATTCCCTTATTTTAAATAAATTGCCACCCTCTCCTCATACCTTGGGCCTCCCACAACCTATGGGAAGTATTTACCAATTCAGGAGTCGTGCTTTTATTTATAAGGGATATGACTGGGGAAGAATACCTAGAAACATCAAGGCACATTATGATGGATATGCTCGATGTTATTTTACTAATGAGTATATTAAAGCTAAGTCTATAATGTTTAAATTGGGATATAAAGGGAAAGGTTTGGGACCTTTCCAGAATGGTATGAAAGAAACTTTTGAGGTAGAACCATGGCTTGCCCGATGTGGTGTGGGCCTATTTCCTAGTAAAGGTCAGCCCTTCCCATTTTAGGATGATGACCATCTCATATGTTACCAAGATTATTTGGATAAACGTGATGCTTTACGTTTAAGGAATAACCCATTTACATGTAATATGCTATCCGTAGCTTACCCTGAGATGATTGTTGAATCCGACGATGAGTTGGAGGGAGATATCTTCCATGATGTCTCCGTTGAGGAATTGTTACATAATAGATTTTATTTCGATGGCTCTATACCTAGTATAGCCCAGCTTGAGGCCACGACTCCTCAAGATGAATTATCCAAGCTAACATCGGAAGAATTACAAGAATTGGGCGTTTCACCCACCCCACCTAATTTTGAGAGAGATCTACACATGGAAGTAGAAAACGTCATAAAAATTAACATTGGAACCGATGATAACCCTCACATAATCAACATTGGATCAGAATTGAGTCAAGAAAAATAAGATAAATACATTGTATTTCTTAAAGAATATGAAGATATTTTTTCTTGGACATATGATAATATGCCAGGTTTAGACCCTTCTGTAGTCATGCATCACCTAGTAGTCCATCCGGATGCTAAACCTGTTAAACAGAAACTTAGAAAAATGCATCCTAAAGTGGCCTTACTAGTCAAAGGAGAATTAGAAAAAATCTTGAAGGTTATTTTTATACAAGCCATTGATTATGCTGAATGGATCTCGAATGTAGTTCCAATAACTAAGAAAGAAGCTACCAAAGTTAGGGTTTGCACAGACTTTAGAGATATTAATATTGCATGCCCTAAAGACGATTTTCCTCTTCCCAACATGGATCAGATCATTGATTTTACTACTGGGAGTGGAATGATATCCCTAATGGATGTATTCTCTAGTTATAATCAGATCAGGATAGCTCCTGAAGATCAGGCTAAAACGACCTTTATTACCCCTTGGGGAACCTTTTGTTGGAAAGTGTTGCCATTCAATTTGAAGAATGCAGGTGCAACATATCAATGATCCATGACTTATATCTTTCACGATATGATGCATGATATTCTACATTATTATGTAAACGATATTATAGCTCGTTCCATCAAGGAATATGATCTTTAGATGACTTGAGAAAAGTATTTGATCGGTTAAGGGAATATCTTATCCGATTGAATCCAGCAAAATGTATACTCGGAGTTAAGTTCGATAAATTATTGGGGGTTATAGTTTCTTTACGTGGCATTGAAATTGACCCTCTCAATATCATGGCTATCACTGATATGACCGCACCCACAAATATATCTGAATTACAAAGTTTACAAGGTAAGCTTCAAGCTATTCGTCGTTTCATCGATAAGTTGGCGGACAAAACAGGACCCTTGCTTAAGCTTCTTAAGAAATATGTCTCTTTTCATTGGGACGACGAATGTCATGAAGCATTTAAACTCCTCAAACAATATCTCATTAAACCATCGGTGCTTTCACCACCTAGATCTAATCGTCCATTTATCTTGTACATTTCTGCTTCAGATTTTACCTTAGGCGCTATGTTAGCTCAACTTGACGATGATAAGAAAGAATGTGCTAATTATTACATTAGCAGAACCTTAATTAGTTATGAAACTCGCTATACAATATTAGAGAAGTTATGTCTCACTGTTGTATTTTCTACATAGAAATTATGCCATTATATGCTTAGTCAAAAAATGTATGTTATTGCTAAATTTGACCCTTTGCAATATCTCATTAGTCGACCTTATTTATCTGGTCGCACAGCAAAGTGGGTTCTTGTGCTAAGCAATTTTGAAATCATGTTTATATGAAAAAATTCTGTTAAAGGTCAAATCATAGCAGATCAATTAGTTGCTGCACCTTTAGAGTCTACCCATCCCTTCATCATTGAGTTTCTTGATGAATGCCTTAAACTAGAGGTAGACCATCCAGAGCAATGGTCCCTATACTTTGACGGAGCCCGATGCATGAGTGGGGCTAGTGCAAGTATTATTTTAATATCTCCGTAGAAACATCTTATACCTCTTTCCTTTAAATTAACATTTGCTTGCACTAATAAAACTACTAAATATGAGGCTTTAATCCTTGGATTACGAGCTGCCTTGGCACTGAAAATTAAAAATCTATTGGTTTTCGGTGATTCTCAACTTATCATAAAGCAAATCAATGATTTTTATCATACCAGAGATGATAAATTATGTCCATATAAAGCATGTCTTACAATTATTATCTTTATTTGATCAAGTTACCTTGGAAGCTATTCCTCGAACTAGCAACCGTGCGACTGATGCTATGGCTGCAGCTGCATCTCTTTTGCCCTTGGAGTTAGATGACGAATATGCTACCATAATTATTTGTTGACTCCAGGAACCCGCTTCAAATATATCATGCTTAGAACCTTTGGATGTGTTTTTAATCAACGAAACTACTCCTGAACCATGGTACACTGATATATTTAATTTTCTTCAAAATGGGACCTTTTCTGAAGGTTGTAATAGCACCCAGCGCCGGTTATTACGTAGACGAGCAAGTCACTTTGTAATTATTGGTAATACCTTGTATAGGAGATCTTTTGAAGGCATCCTATTGAGATGTTTGAATCTAGAAGAATCTAAATCGGCTTTGAGTGAAGCCCACAATGGATCTTGTGGGGGAAATTTTAGTGGTAGCGCCATTGCTAAGAAGCTCCTTAGGATAGGATATTTTTGGCCTACCATGGAGAATGATGCACATGATTATGTGTGCCATTGCGACAAGTGCCAAAAACACGCTGACCTTGTCCATGCGCCTGCACAAGAACTACAGGCTATTTCATCTCCTTGGCCCTTTTCAAAATGGGGCTTAGACATCATTGGAAAAATCAACCTTGTGTCATCTGATGGACACAAATTTATCATAACCGCCACTGAGTATTTCATGAAATGGGTTGAAGCTATGCCCTTAGCTTCTTGCACTGGAACCCAAGTTTCCAATTTTATTTTTAATCAAATTATTTGTAGGTTAGGAATTCTTGCAAATCTCATCTCAAATAATGGAACTTGTTTCAAAAATAAAGATGTCAAAAAATTATGTCAAAAATATAAAATTCAACATCGTTGGTCCACTCCCTATTATCCTTAGGGTAATGGCCAAGCCGAAGCATCTAATAAAACATTAATCAAAATCCTCAAAATATTGGTCAATAAATTTGGTCAAGATTGGCACATCCAATTATATCCTACTTTGTGGGCTTATCGAACTAGCGTTCACACCCCCACAGGTACTTCACCTTTTGTTTTGGTTTATGGCGTTGAAGCTGTTTTTCCCTTTGAATTATAAGTTCCTTCTTTGGATCTGCTACTTCAAGATACTGAAGTAGGAGATGAATATCATGCTGGTAGATTTAGTCAGCTGGAACTCCTAAATGATAAGTGCATCAATGCTTTGGAGCATCTTCATGCCTACCAAAACAAGCTCAAGCGAGCATACCTCAAGAAAGTTCATCATCGATCCTTTGAGATCGACGACCTTGTCTTAAAAGAAAATAAAAAAATACTAATGCAACTAAATACCTTAAGGTAAATTTGAGCCCAATTGGCTTGGACCGTATATCATCACTGCTAAATTTGGATCGAGAGCATACCAATTAGCTACCTTAGATGGTAAAGATCTTAAATAACCTATGAAACTTATGCATCTTAAGCGTTATTGTGCATAACATTTGGTCATTTCATCATTTGTATATATTGTTATTTTGCATATTGTTTCATTTTCGTCATCCATATAAAAATTTTCAAAAACAAGTGTATTTATTCTTTCAATTCATCAATCAAAATCAAAATATAAAAACTTTAAAACCATCAAAATCTTCAAAACATTTTTTATTTTCATACCTGTCAATTCTTGAAGTATTGCAGTTATACTTTCAATTATTTTGGATAAATTAGCATTTATTTGGAATCCCGCACTTTCACACTCAAGTAGGAGATGAATATCATGCTGGTAGATTTAGTCAGCTGGAACTCCTAAATGATAAGTGCATCAATGCTTTGGAGCATCTTCATGCCTACCAAAACAAGCTCAAGCGAGCATACCTCAAGAAAGTTCATCATCGATCCTTTGAGATCGACGACCTTGTCTTAAAAGAAAATAAAAAAAATACTAATGCAACTAAAGACCTTAAAGGTAAATTTGAGCCCAATTGGCTTGGACCGTATATCATCACTGCTAAATTTGGATCGAGAGCATACCAATTAGCTACCTTAGATGGTAAAGATCTTAAATAACCTATGAAACTTATGCATCTTAAGCGTTATTGTGCATAACATTTGGTCATTTCATCATTTGTATATATTGTTATTTTGCATATTGTTTCATTTTCGTCATCCATATAAAAATTTTCAAAAACAGTAACAGTATTTATTCTTTCAATTCATCAATCAAAATCAAAATATAAAAACTTTAAAACCATCAAAATCTTCAAAACATTTTTTATTTTCATACCTGTCAATTCTTGAAGTATTGCAGTTATACTTTCAATTATTTTGGATAAATTAGCATTTATTTGGAATCCCGCACTTTCACACTCACATGCATAAATATCTTGATTTTATTTGGTATGATTATTAATCTCTCTTATATCAAAGTCCACAGTTGAATTAAATAAAGTTTTGAGCATAGAAGAACTGATCTTGTTATTTCCTTGAACCAAGTACATCTCTTCACATTAAAATGATTTCATTGCAAATTCGATATGGTGCTACATAGTAGAAATGGTTTATTGAGCAAAAAGTTTCCCCTGCTATCCTATCATGCACATGGTCTAGAATCTTTGAGAATTGACAAAAGGATAAGCTCACCCCTACCCAGAATAAAAATCCCTTGCTCTACAACCAATCCGAGCAAGTATCCCTAGTATAGGAAGAAAAATAAAAAGTCAAAGAAAATGAGAAAAAGAAAAATACTATTTTTTACCATCGCAGCAATATTTCAGCATTGTCTCAGTCCCAAGCAAAAATACAAAAAACAAAAAAGAAAAAGAGAAAATGAGCAAACGAGAAAAGAAAAGCAAAAAGCAATAAAATCCTTTTCCCTACCCCTTGAAAAGAAAAGAATGGTGAATGAGCTTGAATCCCTAGAATTCTCAATTATTCAAAAACTGTGAGGTAAGCCCCATAACAGGTGGTTTGTGCCCAACCCGCTTGGCCTTGGGTAATCCCTAACGTGGTGATATGTCTGTCACATTAGCAACCTTCTTTTTTATAGACCTATGTCGGCTTATGGATTAGCTAGCTCTTGATGACCCGAATTACATAGTAGTCTGGTATGGTTACATGCATATAAATCATGGTCAAAGAACCCTTATTTGGTTAAGTCAAATTACTTGTATCAAATTATCTTGCTCAAAATTGGTGAATGAACAATACAATTGCACACACATTTGTATTTGAGAGATTTTGTATCATTATGATAAATCAAGATCGGTAATGAACTCACATTTGCACATGAGGGTTCCTTATAAATCTACATTTTTGTCTTTAAGATAATTTAAAATATCTCTGCAATTCTTTTTGAATCATTTCATATTCTTATTTAAGAACATTTGCTTAGCATAAAAACAATTAAATATGTCTTTCCAACAAACAATTTTTTTTTTTTTCACATCTTCAAAAACCTCGCAAATAAAGTCATGTTTATATATTATTATTTTCTGTTTATCTCAAAACCAAAAAATCAATCATCAATAAAACTAAAATATCAAATTCTTTTTTTGGATTTCGCGATGATGGTATAAGTCTATACCTATAATTCTATGCCTAGCGCAAACCATTGTTCTCATTTTATTTCCCATCCATTTTAATTCATAAAAACATATGGCTTACATCATTATGTTACCCAATTGTGCTTTTAAAAGAACGCAAAATTTTTCTATTTCCTGTCATTATGTCAAACATTCAATTTTGCAATGATGGTATAGTTCCTAG
The DNA here is from genome assembly GCA_028583015.1 of Wollemia nobilis. Classification (NCBI taxonomy): domain Eukaryota; kingdom Viridiplantae; phylum Streptophyta; class Pinopsida; order Araucariales; family Araucariaceae; genus Wollemia; species Wollemia nobilis. The sequence continues at coordinate 2,852,622 of JAQPPZ010000689.1, read as the reverse complement.
GGACTTATTCAAAAATTTTATCACACTTAGGAATTTATGCCTAGCAAAAATCATATTTCTTTAATATTTCATGCATAATATTTTTATGAAAATCTGAAAACAAATTATCACCATCATCATTTTTCATCATCACAACACAAAAGTCTTAAGATAGTCTCTTAAGCACTCTTTTACTTTTAGCAATATTTCTATACTGGGATTAGCTTGACAACCTAGTGAGCGACGACTCCATGAAATGGTCTATAACAACGACAATGTCCTTTGAAATTATTGTTAGAAGTCATTTTTATTTTCATCAAATCACACCACAAAACAACCAAGTTATTCATATCAGATTATTTCATTTACAATTTTATGGCATGAAATAACATTATAATTTATTTTCAATGACATAATTACATGAATAATCAATCACAAAATTCAAAATTAAAGCATCATACAACATATACACAAGTCATATCATCAAAAAGACAATTTATATATCAATCAATTATGTACATTATCTGGATTGGTATGCCACAATCAATACCCTGGCATACTCAATCCCATCAAAAAGTAATAATAATACAATTTGCAATCTACAGCAGCTAGCCTCGATAAGCCCTCGAGCTCTCAGCCTCATCTCCTCCCCCGCCCTGAGGTGGAGGAGGTGGTCCCATAGAGGTCCGAATTGTGTCTCAGGTCCTCATCGTCGATCATGAGGATGTCCTCGATGATCCCATCATTATCAGCTCTATAATGGGGGTTGGCAATGGTATCCTCTGCCCCTATAGTACCACGTGATAGTATAACCCCTAGTAGAACATGGTCTGAGCAATAGCTTGTACCAGATCCTGAGTGCTTGCCCTTCCGCTCTGAGCCTTGAGACGTGTAGCCTCATCCTATAGTGTCTGCACCTGAGCCCGAAGGCGAGCATTCTCAACTAGGAGAATCGACACCCTTGCCCTTATCAGGCGATGGTGGCCTCTCCCCCTACTGAGAAGGGAATCTCTATTCCCTCCTCCCTATCTGCTGTGACCTATATGGAACCTGTGCCATACTCTGGTGTCTCTCCTATGGAGACCGTCACTGCTCTCTCCCGCTACGACCTTGCGTTGCCTCAATAGCAGCCTGACACTGCCTCCCCATCTGTCGCATCGTGGCATGCATTGGACCCTGCACCCTCATCATCTGAGGAGGGCAGATGCCTACGTACCAGGCATCGTATCCATTCACAACCCCAACATCATCACCATCCACTGGCTGGATGGGGACATCATCTATGTCCTGACTCCAGAACTGCTACATGTCTGGAGCCCCACTCAGTGTGGTACTATCCCGGATAGTTTGGGAGTACTTATAATCCCTGAGAGAAGGGATCCCCTGTTGTAGACCGAACTACCACAAAACTCGATCGTAGCGGTGGAGCTCTACCTCTCCCCACTCCATCCTTAGCCAGTAGACTCACTTGATGCGAGCCAGCTCTTGCCCATCCTCTGCCCACCCTAGATGCTCTCTCCATGGCCTCTAGGTGATCTGGTCTAGGATGAGATCGTCCAACAACCTCCATGACATCGATAGATCTATCCACTATTGTGACCCCCTCTATAACCACCAGTAGAAAACTCGAGGCCTATCTCGGTCAACCCTTGTCAGTGGGAGCCCTACCGGCATCTGCATCGCAATGTGCTTCCAACACCAAACCTGCAGCAGCGATGTCACAACCAAATATCGACCTCCATTGTATACAACCCTATGTAGGATCCTATACAAGCAACATAGCACAAAGCTGCCCCATGAGTATCTGTAGCCATGGTCTCTCATATTGCAGACCACATCTGAGAGTAGCCAGGGTAACCTACATCCACTCTGGTGGCATAATAGCAGGCCACCCACTATCTCGGCCAACACCCAAGTCAACCTAGATGCCCCAGGCATCTGCCTCAGTGCCTCAATGTTCACACTACCCTTCTTCAGGGTGAAGCTTGGGTCCCCGCTCAACCTCATCATCGCCTGGCCCTGATTGGCCATAGGAGTCATCAACCGTCCCTGTATGGAGATCCTCAATATCCTCCATACGTCCTCTAGTGTGGGAGCCATCTCCCCTGTCGGTAATCGAAAGCAGGATGACCCCGGATACCACCTCTCTGCTAGGGCTGTCAATAGCCCCATGTCCATCGGTACTTGTGGCATCTCTACCACATGCTGCAAATCGACCTGTGCTATTCAATCATGCTCTGCCTGATAGAGCGCGGCTATGTCATCTCTCAGCCCATCGTATTTCCACTCCCGACTCTTTAGTAATCCCTTCTGCAAAACAAAATAATAAAACAATAAAATTCATTAATAAACCAATCATTAAAATCACTTAAATGCAATTCAAACAAGCTTAATTTCATAAAAATGATGATATCGTCCACCATTGGATGATATCATCCTAAATTGGGCAAAATCGTCCTTTATAGGACGAAATCGTCTTTGATTTTGCAACTTGGGGATCGCCCCTTGTTGGACGGGATCGCCCCTAGTTTGTCGATTTTTCCCTAGACGAAATCGACGATCTAGGGATGATTTCATCCCGACGTCGTCGACAACCTAAAAATGGCCGCGATGCCCCAAAAAAATCAAAATTTAAATCACAAAATTGTACAAAACAAATTAAAACCTAATTCACTAGGATTAGATCCTTACCCGTAGCCTGTGTTAGACCTCTGTCAATCAGTGTGCTGTCTCAACCATTTTTGTCTGTAGAGCTCTAAACTAGTAAAAATGAACAGTAAAAATGAATTAGGGTTTTACCCTATTTTCTTAATTTTATTTAAAATCAACAACTTTTTTAAAATTTTGCTTTTTCACGCTTTTACCTCAAACGTTCGATTTGGGTAAAAACTCGGAGGGGGCACCATAGTAAGTAGTCATATGATTCGACTTGGAATCATTGTCTAAAAATTTGAGTAAATTTTTGTTTTTTCGTAAAATGAGAAAAACTCGTCTTTAACGCATTTTCTTCAAAAAATTCGCTAAAGAGGGGGGAAAATGTAGCACCCTAAAATTGGCATAGTTAAACCTTAGTAAAAAGATAAAAAATTTAATTTTAACCCAAACCGCCCGTTACCCGCTTTCCTTGTTTTTCGTACCATTTTTAGGATTTGTTTTGACCGTTGGACGATATCGTCGACGATCAGACAAAATCATCCCAGATCTGACGAATTCGTCTGGAACAGAACGTCCAGACAATTTCATCCCAAAATCAAATTTTCATAATTAGCTTCTATTTCAACAGCTTCTCTAACTTGGGCAGAAAACGTGTCTGCGTAGTTAGGGTCTTTCCCGTTGGAGATCTCCCAAATTAGGATGATCTCCAACCTCCTAACATCTCCCTAATCCTATATAAACTGGGATTTTCTCAGTTTATCCCCCTAAACCCCCTGGATGACTGATTTCTTTGCAACTTTAACTTTTCATGCATTAGAATACCTTCGCACCTTCATTTGCATTGCGTATTTCAAGTTTTCTTGCAAGGATTTTACTGTTTTTCAGTCGGAGCAAGCTTGGATCGTCGCAGGCGATTCTAGATGATTTCGAACGATCCTATCGTAGATCGGCGATGATCTCATATGATCAGAGTCAATCTCGACTGTAGTCCAGATTGGAGGCAATCAGAACCTGGAGTTTGTATTTCTTTATCTTCTCTCTTCATTTCTTTCTGCATTAACTTGGTTTATTCTATTCCTGCATCCTAGAGTTCACCTCATTTAGCATAGATGCATGATAAAGTTAAAACAAATTATTAAACTAATGCATTTATTTTAATTGCTATCTGGATCTATCATCTAGGTAAATTTACTATCATTTCTATCATTTCCATTTACTTTTATAGTTTCATCTTTGGTTTTTGGTATCTGTTTTTGTGACTGCAGGTTTCTGACAAATTCGTCTAATAAATTCGTTAGATCGATGATGATCTCGTCTGATCTCAGATGAACGACTGAGATATGAGATGATTCTGTGTAATTCCAAATGATTACATACAATTTGAGACGATTTGGACTTCTACAAACCTCATAATATTCATTAGACATCCAGAATCAGGTATATTCTGTCCTATTTAGCATACTCTCTATGTTTGGCATTTATTCATGTTTTCTATATTCATATAAATCAGCATCGGCATATAGAATAGCTTAGATTCATCTTAGCCAAACCTAGGAATTGAATGATTAAAGTATAAAATTAACACATCAAACCTACTCTCAACCTAGGTGTGGAAACTGCCACTCAAAAGTTTCCTAGTGAACCCACCATCCATCAAAAATTTACCCTTATACCCCCCCTGAGAGGCACGACGTTCAAATGGCCTCTCAGTCCGAGGTATTGTCCCATCCTTCTCGCATCCCCCTTCCGGGTGCAGATCCTATAGCCTGAAGGTAAGGATGCAAAAAATTTGGAGCGATACAGAAAGCTACGTGTGACTTCTTTTGTTGATTTTCCTTTATCTACTTTTCATTGTGATCAAGTCTTAGACTTTTTCCAAGTTCTCCTTTTATCTTAAATTATATGACATGATAAATGTGATGTATATTTTGAATGCAACGTCTAGCAATTTTTTGTACTTGTTGTAGTCCATTGAATGATCCTATAGTTGCTACAATTTTTTCTTGAATTAAAATATAGCAACCTATCACTTGCTTTATGGTATTTAGAGTTAAGCCATTAGGGCCTTGTAGCTATTGTTGTTGCCTAACAAATTTGCCTTTATCATGAATTATGATATTGATCTTGATGATATCACAATGCATCTTATCATTCAATATCTTGATTGCTTGCAGTGCTAATACACTTCTTGACAATAGTCTTATGAAATTCTAGAATTTGATAAGATGTATGGATCTCTAGTTTAAGTTGCAAAGATAGATAATATTCTTTCAAAAATATTTACTTTGTAATTTGTCCCATGTATTTTTAAATTGTTCTTCACAATAGGTCATTCATCCTATAGATACATTTCTCTATACCTAGAAAAGTGAGTAGAAATTGAATTGACTTCATTCTATAATGTATTGAATTTCTTGATCTTAGTGGTATCCCATTGCTTATGCTTATAATGGTTCCCTTTGTATCTAGGTAATGTTGCCTCCTATTGGTTCCTTGGCTTGAAGTGATCAATTGGTAGAACTCTTTTTATATGATGAGTTGATATTTTCAAGTTTCTCATCCTATCATTTGTTTGGGATTATACCAAATATTACTATGTTATCTCAAGTGTGTTTGTATGGTAGACACATGTTCTTCTTTTTCTTTAATTTATTTCTCCTCAACTATATTACTTTGATGTGCCTTTCTCCAATTCTAATTTTGCTATTATGAAGGTGACCTGTCATGTTGTTGGTTCATATCTTGTGAAGGTGATCCATTTTTGAATGGAATGTGCCAAAAATACTTTATTGTGTCAATTTATTTTATAATGTTCACTCATATTTTGCATGTGGAGAATACCTCTTTGAGAATAATTTCTTTGATTTTGATATCTTGGAAAATTATTTCTTTGTTGGAAGCATTATGGACGTCTCATGTCTCTTTTAAATGGTTGCTTCCCTCTTTGACTTGTAAGTAGTAACTATTCTTCTTTTGTTGTATGTGAGACCTCTACTTTCTAGAGTAGGTTCACCAACTTCCCAAAACTTGTTATTTGCTCAATAATATTTAGTGTTGTCACCAAAACATTATACTTTGATGGGAATGATCTCAAAATCATAAGAACTAACATTTCATCATATACCCGAGTTTCCAATGCTTGTAATGATGTTCACAATTATGCTATTCTCCTCATGAATAATTCTAGTTTTCTCCACTATTCATATTCAGACAATGAATCTAGATTTGGAGGAATAGAATCTAATTTTGATTCTTGGCTTTAAATACTATTTTCAACTTCTCCCATGCATCCTTGGCTATGGTCGTATCTCTAATGTATGCTTGGACCTCATCTGCTACTTCAAATATGATTATGAGTCTTATATTTGTGTCTTCCTTGTCAAACTTTGTTTGATCTTCTCCTTCTATAGTAGGACGAAAAGTGCTTCCATTTTCTACTTACCATACTTTTTTAGACTCAAGCTATATCATGAGTTTGGTCTTCCAGGAAACATAATTATTTTCCTTCAATGATTTGGTGCTCCACTAGCCATAATAAACCTTTACAAAATATGAATATATTCAACTTTGATGAGTATATATATGCCTATACTCATGTTTCAAATGATGCTTCAAAAATACAAGAGAGAACTATGTCTGCAAGTAAAGGGGATGCTTCTTCCTCAACGAAATATTCCTTGATTACCTTTCAAATAATATTTTTCTTTTTTCAAATCTTTTAAAGAATAATATTTTGTAATATGTTCATTTTAATAAAAAAGGCTTTCAAAAGTATTTGTACCTTTTGTCTCTTTTTTGCCTTCTTTTCACTATAGATGTGAGATCAAATATGTTTCCTCAATATTGATGATAATTGAATCAACCTAAACCTTTATTAATTATGTTCACTTTTATATGCATTCTTTCCTTTGGGTCAACTAATTCTTGGTACCTTTTTGAAACCTTTGGTTTGCACCTTAATATTTATCATGGAAAAATAATTTTTGAGTAATACATTCTTGGAGAAGATGATATAATTTGAATAATACCACCTTTTCTTTTTCTTAATGTTTTTGATAGGTTCCTTCTTGCCTTGTGATCATTTGGGTGCTTTTGACGAACATTTATATCCTATGAGTGCTTGGTTTTCTTTTTTTTCGTATTTTTCTTCATATTCAAGTGCCCATTTCTTTCTTCTGGGTGCTCTCTCTCATATAATGGGAGATTTAATTGATAGAATTCATGGAGTACTTGCACTTAATTTTTTGTTCATGAGTGACTACTACTTTGTTTAATCACCTCCTGAATGTCCAATAGTTTTATCTCATGTTATTTTTTTATTTGTGGAAAACACCCCAAATGGGATGCCACTTTCGGGTAAGTCCCAAGGAGGCAGGGGTATCTATTCCACCAAAAACACCTAGGGCTCACACCTGGCCTACTCCCTTTGGCACACTCAAATAGCATGCCTAAAACAACAAAAACATAAACAAACAAACATTAAAACACAAATACAAAAAAAACACAAACAAAAACATAAACAAACATAAACAAACATTAAAAAATACAACAACAACAACAAACAAAATAATAAAATAAAATAAATAAAATATAGTGAAAAACAAAAAAAACACAACATAAAACATAAAAACAACAAAAAAACACAAAACACACACAAAAAAACCATAAAAACAACAAAACAACACACAAACACAACAACAAAAAAACACACAAAAAAAAACAAAAACACAAAACACAAAAAATTCAAAAACATAAAAAACACCAAAAACCACAAAAATAAAATAGAACGAGAACAATACAAAACAACACACACTGAAAAACTAAAAAGAAATAAAAAAACAGAAAAAAAACTTTGGCCTTTCTAGGTCAAAAGGCTATACAAGCAAGAATCAATAGAGGAAACATAAGAATGATTAGTCTGAGCAAGGGAACTAAAATATCCTTACTGAACCAAAGAGAAGAGAAAACAAAGAAAAAAAGAACTAGGTACCTTTAGTACTGGAGCCATCCAGAGACAGGATAAAAATAAGAGCTTCCCTAATTTGTGAATCCCACCATCTGCGAGGGTGGCTATAGTAAGTAAGATCACCTTTGTCCAAAGGTCAATTAGCTAAAGCATCAACACTCATGTTCTATTATTTAACCACATGATTGTATTCAACTTTCAAAAAGTCCATCTAGATTAATTGAATCTTCTCAACAATTCTTTTTATTCTCCAATCAACCTTATGATTCTTAGGAGTCTTCAATATATTAATCATGACTTGAGAGTCGGATTCAACCAACACATTTTTCCATCCAAACTTAGCAGCCTCTCGAATGCCTCTAAGGACCATACCCCTCAGCAAATTTATTGGAAAGGATACCCAAATTCTCATCAAAAGTGAAAACCAGGGAACCATATGAAAGTCTACCAATTCCTCCCGCACTAGCTTTTCCAAGGTTCCCCCTAGAGGCTCCATCGATATTGACTTTTCCAAAATCCTTAGGAGGAGGCTACCAGTTTCTCATTCTATCCATTTTTTGATATACTCACATTCTCTTTAAGTTGTTTGCCCTTAAAAGAGTTAATCTTCAATCTTTGCATCCCTTGATCCCATCTTTGGTTGGAGTTCTAGGGGTGTTTAAGGAGTTGTTGGATTGATTCAACTAAGTTGGCAATGGTCTTATTCCATATATAGTGAATGTCATTCCTTTATTTATTGAAAATCCATTTGTTTCTTTCCTTCCAAATGTTCCAAAGTAGAATGGTAGAACTCATCCAAACTAGCTACCTAATAAAATGATCAACACCCTCCTGATTAGGTCAATCCCTCCAAAGTTGTTCAAAAGTAAAAAAAATTAGACCACTGTAAGCCAAGTAATATGGTCATTCTCCTCCAAATATTAGAGGCTAAGGTACACTCAATAAAAGGATGGTTGAGAGTTTCTACATTCTCTTCACACATCTCACATCTAAATGGGCCATGAAAACCACATTTCATAAGTTTCTCACTAGTAAGCAACCTGCAATGCAATAAAATAAAAGTAAAGAACATCATCTTGAGCTAGATATTCTGGGTCCACAACTAAGTAAATATGTTATATGATTGATTGGGATTATTATGGCATAAGGCCAAATAACCTTGAGCAATTGAATACTTGCCCTTAGTACTATTGTTCCATCCAAAACAGTCTTGATCATGAGACCAAGAGAGAGATCTCATATGAAGGATGCTTTGGATGTATTTTATTTACCTTTTTGGCATTTGAATAGGCCAGTACTCAACAAGGATCCAATGTCTACCAACCTCTAAATTACCAGTATGGTAGTGACAATAATTAGCAATCTTTATCCAGTTAGCTCGATGAAGCTCCTCCATCTAAGACCTCCAATAAGGAAATTGAGTTACCAAATGTTGGTTACCATCCCAAGAATTTGTCTAGAAATTTTTCTATTGACCATTATGAATGATCCGATATAACTTTTTCTTAATATAATCCTCACCGATCTTAAGAATGGCTAAAATGGAAGAACCTTTGGTAGGCAACTGATAGCGAACAAGTTCTTCAAGACTTTTGTTCTTAGCATATTGTTATGGTTAAAACCAACTTGATCCTTCCATTAAAACCAAGGGAATATATAAGCGCAAAAACATAACAAATACCCCTATTAAGGAGCAATGAATTCCCAAATTGGGAAGACCGACTCTCATCCAAAAGAGGTTGACTACATCAATCTAGCTAGCCTAATCTAGAAGGCGGCTAGCAACTATTATGTGAGAAAATTCTCACTTACATTAAAATTAAAAATAATACCAAGCCCTAAGACTTAGCCTAACTAAGGTTTTATTCAATCTAGGAACCTAAACCTTAGTCTCTTATTTGATACCCTCATCATACCTCCCCATAAAGGAAGCATTGGACTCCAATGCTTGTACAATAGTAGTGGGCTTAGTATGAATAACTCAAGCTAGAGGGAGCGGAAGCGGAAAATTAGGTGTTGGATGAGCAGGGGCACTGATGATGTCAATAATACCAAGGGGTGGCTTTGCTGGTGGACATCGCCTGGTCATTACTCAAGTGAAAGCCTGTGGATGAGGTGGAGGATGAATTTCCTATGGTGACAGCTGCAAGGTCAGCTTCAAATTAGGAACCTGGTGCACAATAGAAGCATGAGGAGGAGCAACTATGGCAACAGGAGGAGGAGCTATAAGAGGAGGAGTGGCCTCCTTATGTGCAACTATAGCTAGTGTCTCATTTGGCTTGCGAAAGACCAATGTCGTATGGTGTGGACCTATATAATTATATGTGGGCTTCATGGAAGAGACAAGAAATTTCTTGCTCGTGTGATGCAATGTATAGGTATTGTTATAAGCATCATATTGATCCCGTTTGTCAAATTTAGAGGGTTTTACAATAATGAGATCACAAAAATCAATTGGACTCACATCACAAGTGATTTTATCCACATAGTGAGGCCCAAATACAAATGACATAGTACAAGTTTTTGTAATAAAGAAGGAGGAGCTCGCATCCTTCCATGCAAGTGGGTATGGGTGAGGATGGGATTGTATAAGAAGCTATAACTTATCGATGATGGCTCTCAAAATCAAATTCATTTGGGAGCCATTGTCAATAATACAATCCATAAAATAATTACATTTTAAGTGGGCACACATGACAAACAAGTGGTCACAACCACTTTCAAACATGTTGTGTGTCAACAAAGTATGATTGTTGAGCCCTTGAAGCTCAGGATAAGGTCATCATTCTCTTGTAGCATCAATAGGACCATCTTGTGGTTCCTCTGATTGAGCTTCTACAAATAGATTCTTCTTCTTCCTAAAATACTCAGATTCTACATGACCTCTTTTCTTACAATAATCACAAAATTTCTTATGATCGAAAGAGGGAGGAGTAGAAGAAGAAGAAGAAGTTTTAGAAGAAGGGAAATAATAAGAAGAGGAAGAAGAATAATAAGTCTTCTTTAGTTGTTGTTGAAATTTATTTTGTTTGGACACTTTGGTGGAGTCGAAAGAATGAGATCCACCTGATTAAGTAGCAGGCTTCTCCTCCGTAAGTTGTGCTTGATTGTACATGGAATTCAAATTTATGATAGGAGTATGTTTCAACTCCCTAAAAAGTGGATTCTGCAATCCACTCTTGAATTTAGTAATCATATTGGCAGTAGAGTCCTAAATACCATTCAAAATTCTCAATATATTAAATAGGTCGATGTAGTTTTGGATATTTATGTTGTAGCCCTGCCTCAATCGAAGCCATCTAAATTCAAGATCTTCTACGTAGTTTGAAGGATAAAAAGTTTTCATCAATACCTTCACTAAGTCATACGAATTTTCAATGGGATTTTGATTACTTAGTCGATCTGTGATCAAGACTTTGGCTATGCTAGAAATTTTTAAGAAAGCAAATGAAACTTTTCATCCTTTGGTATTTTATTATAGGTAAACCATGTGTCCATGTCGAGGATTCAAATGTTTAGGATCTCAGGATCACAAAAGCCATCATAAATTTTGATGTCACATTTTGCTTTTACGTGAAGGTCAGGGGCTTGACTAGGACCACTAGAGGAAGCAATATTATTGACCTTATCGACCAAAGTACTAATGACTACGGTGATTACAACCATGTGCTCTACCAAATCGTGAGCCATTTGTTGTCGTGTATAAGCCAACAATATTACAAAGAGAGTTTAAAAAATATGCTAAAATGGGTTTACGAAAGAGAGCTATTTGCCCCAATAATTTCAAAAACAATATTGCAAATTTTCAATGGTGGGCAAAAATAAAATCCCCTTTTTTAACAAAAATTCAAAAATTTCCTCGCTTTGCACAAGTTCAAAAATTAAAATTTTGCCCTTTTTTTTAATAAAAAAAAAAATAGTCCCAAAATTGTGTGTTCATGCGTTGGTAGCGTTGGTCAACGGTAATCATGACCAGAATTAGGTGAAGGGCTACCATCGATCATTTGGAGTGGTCAACCTTCGTGCAAGCAGCACAACTAGCTAGTGCGCGCTCATAGAAAGTGTGCGTTGACTAATGTGCATGGGCACCTTTGCCCTTAATGAAGGTGGTAGAAGCCTTCAACCCATTAAATATGGGATTAAAAACTTTTCACATAAAAATACATCACAGCAGAGACATTTCACAAAAGCATCATGTGGCAATGGGAAGTGGCCCTAATGCATCAAGAAAGGTACGTGTCATCGCGTGATTGGAAAAGATCCACCACTCATGGATCAAGATCCAAAATTAATGCATTAAAGTGTGTGTCAGATCGTCTTCTCTATAGATAGGTATCAAAATACGTGCAAGGAATTAATTATCAATGGTGCGGTGCAGAGACAATCAGTGATCCATAGCATCCTCGATTTACGATAGAGGTGGGTATAACCAATGTTTTTTGAGTTGAGCCACTATCATATGGGGTCTGCTTAGTTGCTTGCAACTCAACGACGGACCTGAGAAGACCTTAACTCATTGAGTCATCGATGAGCAAGGGTGCTATCAACCTATGAAGGCTAGGAATCCTAAGTCACCGATGATTAAAATTGTTAGTATAGGCCTAACAAGGTCCTATCATAGGTCTTACGTGTGCTTATGCAGGTCTACACAGGTACCAATGCCAACAATAACAAAATTCAAACCTAACGCGAGTCGATCACCACTTTGAAACCACATAGTACCCTCCGTAAAAAATAAAAATTGTTTTTTTCTGTTTTATTTGCAACAAATTTGTGTGCCAAATTTGCTTCATCAAAATAAAACAAAATTATGTCACAGCAGATTGCATGCAACAACAAATATCGTAGCAAAAAATCTCACAAAATTACAGTAGCTTTTCAACAAAAATTGTGAACCCTACAAAATAACAAAAAGTTTCTTAATTGGATCCTCTTGTTGGCAGGAACTAACCCTAAACAATCAAGTAATATAAGTCAACAATAACCTAGAACTTATGCCACTTTGTGGCTTTTATACCACTATTGTGGTTAAAACCAACTTGATCATTCCATTAAAAACCAAGGGCATATATAAGCCCAAAAACATAACAAATACCCCTATGAAGGAGCAATGAATTCCCAAATTGGGAAGATCGACTCTCATCCAAAAGAGGTTGACTACATCAATCCAACTAGCCTAATCTAGAAGGTGGATAGCAACTATTATGTGAGAAAAGTCTCACTTACATTAAAATTAAAAATAATACCAAGCCCTAAGACTTAGCCTAACTAAGGTTTTATTTAATATAGGAATGCCCTAAGACTTAGCCTAACTAAGGTTTTATTCAATATAGGAACCTAAATCTTAGTCGCTCATTTGATGCCCTCATCACATATTTAGCATGAAAATTCTTGGCCCAGAGAGCATTAGGGTTATGCAAAATCCTCCAATATAGTTTAGCATCTAAAGCCTTATTGTTATTAAAAGTAGACCAAAAACCTAACCCCCCTTCATTCTTGTGGAGGCATAATGTCCCATTTCACCAAGGCCCATTTTATTTTCTCCTTATTACCACTCCAGAGGAACCAATTATTGATTTGATCTAATTCTCGAAAAACATATTTTGGGATATTCAACACAACAAAAACATAAATAGGTATAACTTGAAGGACTGATTTTACCAAGGTAATTCTACCTTTAAATTGGTCAACTTACCAATTTTCTTCTTAACTCTATCCAACAATCAATTTTGATATTTTTTTTCTATCATTGAATATTGAGAAGAATGCCTAAATAAGTTATCAGGAGGGAAGCTTTCTTATATCTTAATTTATCCAAGACCATGGATTCCTATCTGGGAGAGTAGTGAAAGAAAATGACTTTAGATTTGTCTTCATTGATCAATTGCTCGATAGTATTAGAAAAATAGCTAATGATTTGCTTAATTTTAGAAGCTTCCTTAACTATAGCTTTACCTAACAAAGTAGAGATCAAAAAATTAAAGATGAGAAATAGGCCTAGCTTCACGAGCAATGGTTACTCCCTCAAGGGTTAAGTTTTCTCTATTTTTGGTTATAGTCTTGGTCAAACATTCAACAAGAATGATGAATAAATAAGGGGAGAGGGGGTCACCTTTCCTAATACCTCTGGAAGCAAGGAATAGCTGAGAAGGCCTATCATTGATAATAATAGAGTAAGATACCAAAGAGATACATCCCATAATCTAGTCCATCCAATCCTAAGAGAAGCCAAATTTCCTTAAAACTTTGACAAGGAATTGCCAATCCTCTCTATCATAAGATTTAGATAAGTATAAATGAATGAACATAGATGGAGATTTTTGCATTTCCATGGAATGGATGGCTTCCTGAGCAAGAACTATCTCATCCACTATTTGATGTCCTTACACATAACCCGCTTTTTCGAGGGAATAATCTTATGCAAAAGAGGCTTTAGTATTTCCACCTTAATCTTTGTAATGATTTTGAGAAGAACATTACATAAAGCTATAGGTCTAAAAGGTAAGATATGATTTGCCTCTTGAGATTTTGGGACGAGCAATATAAGTTTTATTGATAAGCTTCAAAATATATTTAGTTCCTAGCTTCTTCCACCACCTCTAATAAAAGCATGAAGGATATCTCAAAATTTTTGATATAACTCAATGGAAAAACCATAAGGACCTAGGGTTTTTCATTTTTGCATTTTAAAAACCACCTGTCGAAGCTCATTGATAGTAATCAGAGCAATCAAAATAGAGTTCTCCTCAGAAGTGATAAGATTAGGGATTTCTTGAAGAATATTTTGTTGAAGCCGAGTCAAGAGGTGCAATAGAAAAAAGATTGGAAAAGTAATTGACAACAATAGATTTCATGCCATCCCAAGTGTAGACAATGTCTCCATAATCAAATTTTTAGGGAAGAAATAAATTTGTGAGATCTTCGAGCTAGAAGAGATTTGTGGAAGAAATTTGTGTTTCGATCTCCTTTAAGCCATTGGATCCTAGATTTTTGCTTCCATAAGAGTTCTCTTTTCTCCCATTCCTCTATCTGAGCAATGAGTCTAATTTCATCTATACTTCTACTCTCTATGAAGTGATCTAAACGGATTTTCTTATTCAAATTTTCAAGTTGAGCAATAACTTTATGCTTTTTTTCCAAACATCTCCAAACTCCTTCCAGTTCCAAATCTTGATTTTGTATTTAATGTATTGCAACTTTTTGTAAAACAAAACATATTAGTCCCATGCCTTGGTTTACCTTCCACCATTGTTGCACTCGATGTTTGAAGGAACTATCTCCAAGCCACATTAACTAAAATTTAAAAGGCGAGAAACTTACATTGGTTTTCCAAATTTTCACCATGACTGGCCAGTGTTTTGAACCAACATTGTTAAGAGTCTTCCTTAGGAATGTGACGATGGGTTAAGAAATTATCAAAGAACAAGAACCTATCCAATATCTCCATGATACAAGCTAAGCCTTGCCTTCTGTTAGACCAATTCATAAGGCGATTATCTGGTTGGATGTCCACAAGATGAAGGTTTGCAATATATTCACTCATGACGTCAGTGCTTTTGTCCAAATTTCTATTTTCCCCTATATTATTATCCAAAGAGAGGATGGTATTGAAATATTCTCCAATCAAGATTCAAGCTTTTGTAAAATGAGAGATAATATAAGTTATATCCTTCCATTGTCTTCTCTTTTCCTCCAAAGTAGTTGGAGCATAAACAATAATGCAAATCATAATTTGGTTAAAATGTCTACTTTGAATAGCTATAGCTAAAATACCCCAACTGCCAACCATATGGTGAATAAATACCTCTTTTGGGTCCCAAAGGTAAGCAATGCCATCACAAGTTCCCTGGGAACTGAGGGAAGCAACTTTTTCAGCTGGCCAAATTTTACTTGCCATTGAATCCATTTCCTCTATTGACATCTTCGTTTACTAAAGGAAAACAAGTTGTGTATGGTTAATGTAAATAATTCTTCTAATTTTATTTTGTTTTGAAAGACTCCCTTTGAGTCCTCTAATATTCCAAATGATGATCTTCATTAATACTAGGGCTAAAAAATTTGGTAAGGGTATTAATCTTACCTTCCTCTACAAGCTTTTCACCTTCTTTTACCATATGATGTTGATTGGTCTTACGACCTGCCTTTTGGTTGGAATAAATATTTAGTTTTCTTTCCCTGTTTCTTGACTTACCCCAATCAAATCTGGGATGGCTTCTAACCTCGAAGAATGTGTGTACAAAGCCAAAGTGTTACTGTAAGGTTCAACAGAGTCTATCTTGGGACCTATATTATTTGAAGTCTCAACATTTAAAATATTGTTTTTCTTGTGTATATTTCCTCCTTTTTTTCCTATTGAAAACCTTTAATTTGTTGGTTTATCTTTTATTCCTTCCCTACATCTTTAAATTGCATTTCTAAGATTTTTTTTTCTATTGTTTCCTCTTCCTCACCTAGGACATCATTTATGGAAAAAATTTCAAACATATGAGCTGATAACTTTGATTGATCCTTCATAACTGGTTTTTCCGAGTGTTCTTCTTCTTAGGTATTTGGAAACCTGCTAAGTTTGTATCCTCTTTCTTTTTATCTAGAATTTTATTTGGAAAACACTAGCTAAATGATCATATTCATGGTAAATTCTACAACAAAAAGGAATTTTCTCATAGTCCACCACTTGCTCCCAAGTGTCCTCCCTGAATTGTAATGAGATATTTTTAGGTAGGGGTTTGTCAAAATCCATTAAAACTTAAATATGAGCATAAATAATATGTTCAAATTTTTTAGTACAATCAACAGTTATCATAAAAGTTCCAAAAGAGTTTCCAATTGAAGAAAAAAAACCAAATTCCAGAATTCAATTGGGAGGCCAAAGAATCTAACCCACATAGGACCTGTAGAAGACATCTCTTCTTTGGATTTAAATTTAGCATGCCAAGGTTTCATGAAAAGCCCTGCCCTTCCAAAGAACCAGGGACCCCCTTGAAATGTTTTCTCTCTATATTCATTATTAGAAAATAAAACAAAAAAATAACCATTTGGATAAATAGAAATTTGTAACTCACCTTTTGTTTTCTAGTTTTTTGCAACCCAAACTTTGAAAGCAAATAGGCTCGGATGAAAACCCAAGAAACAACAAATTAGTCCTCTTTTTTCTAGATCTTCTATGCTAGTATAAATTATGCCCATATCTAGCTTAACAATTGGAGTTCCATTAGTTGTCCTGAGACATCCTGAGTCAGTTTTCCTAGGATTAATATTAGGCATTCTCAAAGGTTTACGGGAAATCCTAGGATTAATGTTAGCATTAGGATGAGGCTTTCCACCATGAAGGGCATCCCTAAAATTCATTTTTGGGGTCGAGTCCTTGAAATCCATGCCCTTGAAAGGGGTTTCCACAGTGGATTTATTTTGGGGGTACTCCTTAGTGTTGGATTCACTTGAGATCTAAATCATTTTTTTATCACCTGCTTGAAACTTGTTTCGAGATATCTTTAATCCATTCCTTTGGCACCGAGAAAATGTATGATTTTTACTTTTATTTTGTGTAGCAAATTGGAAGTTATTGTCAATCAAGTTTACAGCATGAAGATCTATTGAAGGACATATTTCTAACCCATCTTGGATCCCTTGCAACATCTCCTGCTAAAATTTTGAGCAAAAACCCCCTTGCTTTCTTGTATTACATCAAAGTCCTTAGGTCAAACTTGGGGCTACAAACTCAACAGTTAGGAGTATATACCTTTCCTCAAATATACAATGTTGTTGTTCAGGTATAAAATGTCCTTACCAATGTAGGAAGGTTACCTCCAAACACTGTCATACCATATTGCTCTGAGATCCCTTAGTTTTAGGCTAAGGTGGCCATATCTTCATATATGGATCCAACTTCCTTGTCATAACCACTTTCTCAGTGGCCCCAATTCCTCCTCCCAAAAAAACATCTATTTAAAATCCTTTTTCATCACTCCCATATCAAATTCCCTAAGAATCCACCCTGTTGCTTGATATTCAAAATATCTTAAAAACAATCAATAGCAAGGTGAATGAAATAGAAAAGAGAGATGGAGAGATCTCAGCAAAGAATATTCCCATACATTAACAGAGATCAGAAGCCTAGCACCAATAATAATGTAGGGCCCAAGGTTAGTACAAATCAAGAATATACCCCTAAGATCAGTTTGATAAATGTTTGGTATCTTGTTTGGAATGATCCTTATGATTCAGATACTTACATCATGTACCAACACCATGTGCAATAGGCTATGGAGAAGGTAGAAAGGAATCAGAAAAGAATAATTTGATATGGTAGTCAGAGCATATTATGGTTGAACAAGATATTTGTGAAGAAGAAATAATTTTTTCATGATTAGATCTGAAAAGAAGATATTGCATGCTAATCCATAGAATATGGGTCAATTTCAAGTCCTCTCTTAGAAGAAAATAGAAATGCCTTTGCAGAATACTGATAAATTCCCTGTTCTGTAGGCAACTGAAAAGATGGAGGAAATCCCTAAAAGCTAAGAAAAAGGAGTAAGTGCTCCAAAGTAGTATGATAAGGAAAATAAAGAACAAGGAAGTTCCAAAGATGAATCACAAGAAAAGCTAATATTTCCTTCCATCACTAAGAGACAGAGGATTGAAGCTACACAAAAATTGGAAAGGAAGTATGGTGAACCAGAGAAGAGGTATGAGAAGATCCACTTGGAAGAGTTATATTTTAATATTATGGATGAAATGAAGAGGATCCTCTCTAGAGAAAGTCTTTATGGTACTCTCTTCATCCCTGGTCAGATTGATTTACTTAAGGCTTCTTTGAGTAAGAATTCTCAAGAAAATAAACTACCATAATTTTTAGCATGCCTTCTAGAAAAAATGAAATAACTCATGCAGCATTAAAGAACAAACCTTCTCCCTTTTATATCTCTTTGATAATGGAAGGTTAAATAGTCCACAACTATATGATTGATTTAGGGGCTTCAACCACAGTCATTTCCAAAGTAGTCTATGATGAAATGGGTATGGAGTATACCCATTCCTGTATCGAAGTTTTACAATTAGATGGTACACCATTTAAGACCATTGGAGTGGTTAAAGATGTGCTAATGAGGCTACATAGGGACCTAGAGGTAATTGTTGTACAAGATATTGTAGTGGTATACCTAGAACCCTACTTTAGTATGTGTCTTTCTAGAGATTTTACTGCTAAGCTAGGAGGTTATATGTATTTGGATTACTTTGGAATGATGATTCCATACAAAAGCAGGAGAATAAGGATAGCACCTAAAAAACATGTGTCCTATCACATTAAAAAAATAGAGGAATACATATGGAATCTCTCAGCTCTAGATGAGATTGAATTGGTAGATTTTGGAAGAGTTAGAAGTGGAATATGAGTTGTCATTCATAGAGGATTACATCCCTTTTGGGATAGGTATGGGTATTTATAACATTTATTCTAAAATTTAGAAAAAGACCTTGATCATATCTAATCAGTCACTGAGAGAGTCAAGGTGCAAAAATGGGGCTGGTACTGGTGTAAGTTTAAAATCCCCTTAAAAAGTTATGAAAAGTTTTGCTTATAGATTAACATGATCTTATACTAATAATGCTATAGAATATGAAGCTCTATGCTTAGGATTGATGCAAACATAAAGTATGGGAATTAAAATATTATATATACATATATGGTGACTCAGATCTAGTAGTTAATCAATTCATAGAGAAATGCAATAGCAAGCACCATTACTTAAAATCATACAAGAATAGAGTATGGGATTTGATGGAATATTTTGATGCTTTAAACATCCACTTTGTTCCTAGAAAATAAAATATATTGGTTGATGATTTAGCTGTTAAGGGTTCTAATATCAACCCTTCTTTAGATCTTGGATCATCAAAGGAAAAAAGAGTCAAGTTAGTCTTAAAGCTTGTAGTACTAGACATATAGATTATTTGGTAGAGTGGTGATCAATTATTGACTTTCTTGTAAGAGAAGCTTGCTTATCTAGTGCGCAGGAAGAACTCCCTCAAGAAATAGATCAACAATATGTTATTCAATTGAAGAAAAATCATATCCCTAAGGGTTTAAGTACACTAGAAAGCCTCTTTGGTAATGAATATGGGAGGAAAACAAGAGCCATGGAAATAAACAAGGATATCTACAAAGATATTGAAGTAGAAAAGGATAAGAAACTCAATATTAGCATTCATTGTTCCCCAAAATAAGTGGAGGAAATTAAGGCCATATACATCAAATATCGAGATATTATAGCCTGGTCATATGAAGATATTAAGTTATATGATAAAAAAATCATTTGGCTCACTATTGAGCTAGAAGTTGATGCAAAGCCCTTTAGGAAGAAACAAAGACTTGTGAACCCTAATATTGAATCCATAATGAGACAAGAATTGCTCAAACTATTAAAAGTAAAAAGTATCTATCCTATCAAACATTCTACATGGGTTTCTAACTTGGTCCCTATCAGGAAGATGGAGAAATCCATTTATTTGTGGACTTTAGGAACCTAAACAAAGCATTACTAAAATATCACTATCCTCTTCCTCGGATTGATCAGATTCTATAGATTATTGCAGGGACTGAAAGGTTTTCCCTGTTAGACAATTTCTCAAGGTACAACCAAATTTGGGTGAAATATGAGGATCAATTCAAGACAACTTTCACTACACCAAAAATGGGCTTTAACGATGGCTAAAGTAAGGTGATTTTTTACGATGGTAAAAAACCGCCTTAATAGATCCTAAGAGGGTGGTTATAAACCACCCTCTTAGGATAACCACCATCTTAGGGTCACCCTAAGACGATGATTATAAACCACCCTCTTATCCATAAGACGATGGTTTATAACCATCGTACCCTAAGATGATGGTTATAAACCATCATCTTATGGATAAGAGGGTGGTTTATAACCATCGTCTTAGGGTGACCCTAAGATGGCGGTTTTAAACCACCCTCTTAGGTGACCCTAAGAGGGCGGTTTTAAACCACCCTCTTATCCCTAAGACGATGGTTTAAAAAAATTAAGGAAAAAATATGACGGTTATAAACCACCATCGTAAAAAAAATTAAAAATTAAAAAAATAGTGGTAATAATGACATTTGTAATAAGATCATTGTATTGGTCATGCACTATTTTATTACAAATGTCATTATTACCACTATTTTATTACAAATGTCATTATTATAAATATAAAGTAATACAACAACCACAATTAGTTTATACAACAACCACCTTACGAAAATCTTGAAGTGATTCATCCATGATAGAAGGGATTATTGAGGGAGAAAGGGCGAGGAAATAAGTGGAAGGAATAGGCACGTTGTGTCGACCCCAAAGATCAACACCGAATATATGGGAAGTGAGAGAAGAGGATGGGTACTCGACATGGAGAGAGGAAGCACATTTCCTATCTATAGAAGATAGTCGGCTCCCATGCTCGCTTTTAAGTAGCTGCTCTGGCTAAAGCCTATTCATTTCACCTTCAAATTCAAAGTCGGGTAGAGATCTCTCTCCCTCATCAGCTTGGCCAGATCTAGATACCAAGGCCACCCACCCCTGCCTTAAGATATAAAGCACCAAATTCTCATGATCAAATTATGAACCTCTCCTCTCCCCACCCTCATTATTGCCATAGTAATAAGGAAAACATCACAAAATTTACACATACATTTGAGGCACTCTGTGAAGGGAATGGCAGTCAAAGCGCCCATGCAGTGAGGGTTGCAACTTTTAGGATTCATTCTGGACCTTCTCACTTGGGTAAGTAATTGTTTGACCTACTTTTCTATCACACACCAAACCCAAAGTGCTGATATTTTCTTGTTTTGTTTGGTCTAGGGTTTGTTTAGGGTTACAATGGTTGGAAAATTGAAATGTGTGAGGATGACAGTGATGGTTGTAGCATGAAAACTAGTAGAGAACAAATGTTTCATTTGGTCTAGGGTTTGTTTAGGGTTACAATGGTTGGAAAATTGAAATGTGTGAGGATGGTAGTGATGGTTGTAGCATGAAAACCAATAGAGAACAAAGTGATATTCTCAAGTTTCCTAGAAATAAGTTGGAAATTGAGGTATTATTGTTCTTTCATTTAGAATTTGATAGTAGGTTTTGTTGTTTTCAAAGCGCACTTCTATCATATTGAAGGGTCTTGTTGATTGAAATGCCTATTTTAATTTAGTTTTCTGCACATATACTATGTATAAAGCTCAATTTATCATACTTGACAAAGATATGAGCATTAGCTTTTCATTTTAAATTTTTGGTAGAGTGGACAAGTCAATGTCTTTTCTTTTTATTGTGATTGGAAATTCATGGTTGTAATTGTAGATTAAAGCAGCATTGCAAGCATATAAAGACGTAAAATTTTGGTCTAGGGTTTGTTTAGGGTTACTATGGTTGGAAAATTGAAATGTGTGAGGATGGCAGTGATGGTTGTAGCATGAAAACTAGTAGAGAACAAATGTTTCATTTGGTCTAGGGTTTGTTTAGGGTTACAATGGTTGGAAAATTGAAATGTGTGAGGATGGCAGTGATGGCTGTAGCATGAAAACTAGTAGAGAACAAAGTGACATTCTCAAATTTCCTAGAAATAAGTTAGAAATTGAGGTATTATTGTTCTTTCATTCAGAATTTGATAGTAGGTTTTGTTGTTTTCAAAGTGCACTTCTGTCATATCGAAGGGTCTTGTTGATTGAAATACCTATTTTAATTTAGTTTTCTACACATATACTATGTATAAAGCTCAATTTATCATACCTGACAAAGATATGAGCATTAGCTTTTCGTTTTAAATTTTTGGCAGAGTGGACAAGTCAATGTCTTTTCTTTTTATTGTGATTGGAAATTCATGGCTGTAATTGTAGATTAAAGCAACATTGCAAGCATATAAAGACGTAAAAGTTTTTGAATTTTCCTCCATGGAAAATGTATTTGGCGGTTTCTCAGCTAAGGTAGGTCAATATTTAAGGTCTTTCCTAATACTCAGGATTTTATAGTGCCATTTACTTTGTATATAGATGCCCCTCAAATGTTATTCTTATATTTGTATTGATGTCTTCCATGGGCTAAAGAAATGAAGTTTAGGAATAGGGTCAAGATATTTATGGGATTTTGTTGCTATCTTGAAGGGTTCCAGGATGGTCGCATAGGCACAATGAATTATATAACCATCTACATTTTAATGCTTAGAGCTTGTAACGATATGCAACATTATAATAGAGAAGATAATGGACCCTTAATAGGCAAAGCTACTGGTCCTCCAAAACATTGATCTCTCATATGCTTCCTCTTCAATTTGATGTTTACCATAAATTATTATGCAACGTATATGCTATTTTCTTTAGATTAGAACTTCATTCAGGCTTTGTGCGAGTATACCCGACAACAAGATCTATGTTTTATTGCATGTTAAGTTCTGTTGCACTTTATGTCTCAAGATATATTATTCCTATGATAACAAGCATAGGGAAAATAGGTGCAGTGCTAACATTTTTATGTTTACATCATAATTTTTGTTGCAATAACATATTTGCTTTTGTTTTAAGTATTTGGAAGTATGCTTCTCCAAAGGAAATTGAGTCCCAGGTTTTGATCTTTCTACCATTTAGTAAATTTTTGTATCAAAGTTGTTCTTTAGCTTATTAAAGACAATAAGGCAGGATAGTTAATACAAGCATTAACTACATATAGAAGTAAAAGTGACTAATTATGTCAAGCTATTTGTACATAAAATCTTAATGACTTCCTATTTGAATAAGCTAACTATCAAGGAGATGCTATCAACTTTCGCATTTAAATAAGTGTTGTCAAGTGATTTTTGAGACTTAATGGTTGGGCAAGGAGACACCTACTTGGATTCACATTTGTGCTTGTGTCATGCACATGCTATTTTAGGTTTTGCGTGGGCACCATAATGAATAAATGCAGTGGGGAACCACTATTATTTGGAATAGGGGGTATTGCTATTGATTGATGGCCATGTGAAGAAAGTATTTCATGTTCTTCCAAGGTTCTTGGCTAGGGTCCAAATTAGTTTCCAACTGAACATACCTTGACCAATGGGCTTCAAAAACTTTGGTGTGCTAAAAAAAATAATTTTTATTTTTTTGATATGAATTATGCACTGACACATTACACTTGAGAACTAGAGAAAATAACTATTTGGGATTGTTGTTAGAAAGGCACAAAGTTGAAAAGAGAGTAGATACTTAAATGGCAAAGAAGTTTAGCAATGCATTTCCCAGACTTGACATGGATTTAGGAAGCACAAGAAGATGGGACACAATGACCCAGAAGTCCTTAAAACCTAGAAAATCAGGGTTGGTGTTATCAGAGGGATAGCAAATGTATATCAAATAAATGGAGAATCCAAAAGAAAGTAAAGCCAAAAAAGGGTCCCTAACTAATTTTCCAAAAGTAAAAGTATGTTGCTAAGATGAAGGTGTGTTGACAGTCAAGGACATTCTCATTATATTATTAGGCTAAGTGTTTGACAACAGATCTGATATCATTGTGTGATGGTGCTAGATGACTCATTGGGAGAAGTTTTGTTGCCAAAGTTGGTGCTTCCAAAGCCAACTCTAGGGCTTTTGTGGCAATGTCACTAGGACATAAAAGGATCTAAGGGTTGTGACAAAGAGCTTCTAAAAGAAGTACAACATTATGAAATATAGATTTCTAAACCTTGCAAGAATGAATGAGAGCTATGAAATGTTAGTTGTGGATGCAAAGGGTCTGTGATATGTTTTCAGTGCAAAGTCATCATTTTTAAACAATGTTTTTGGTTCTTGAAGCATGGAGTATTCCTAGTAACTTTTGTTTAAGTGGTGGGTACCTCTGCTCTGCTGCATTTCATCTTGCACCTTTCATATATTATTACCTTGTCATCCCATATTAGTACATTATCAATAGCTACATCATTGGCATTGGTATAGATAGAAAAGGGTTTTGAGTGATTTAGAAGAATTAAGACTGGTGTGTGTCCTAATTTCTTCTTAAGTAGGCCAAATATCCTCGTGAGTTCATGAAAACCTTTTGGATTTGGTTTAACAACTCGGTAAGAGTTTTAAACATCTTAATCTAATGTGAATGAAGCATATATCTTTGTAAAGTTGGCCAAGAAGAGAAACATTCCCACCTTAATGATGCTAATTTGTTCCACCCTTTTTCTCATAAATTTTTATTTGGACACAATGTGTTCAAGCTCTAAAATATTTTCTTGGAAGCAATTGCATCTTCATGACTCAGCAGTAAGCTTCACCATTGTGATGAAAATAAGGTTGTGTGGCTAATCTGGAAACCAAGACCCCTACAACAAAATCCCATTGAAGCCCAATAATTAGAGATTCATACCCTTCCCTATTATTCATGTATCAAAATCACAATCATATGGATTTGACATGGTTTATTTATTTTGGGGAAATTAATATTATCCCAACATTGAATCCCTCCTTGGACTTTGTCCCATAAAAGTACATTGTCCATAAATATTTTGATCTAAAAGACTAGATGGAAGATGATTTTCTTCTCCTATCATGAAGAAATAAGTATCCATACCTACGTCTAAGTAAATTATCAAGTTATTTTGTTGGTTAAATCTAGTTACCATTTATTTGTAATAGGGTTCCCTATCAATTCTGATTTGGTTTGCTACTTCTCTCTAGTGCAACCAAATATGTGAAAAGTTTGTAGCTATATATTTGTTCAAATTGTGTGCCATTCCCTACTTAACAACAAACCATAGGCATCGGGTATGTCAACTACCACTATGTCAATAAAATGGAATATTTGGGATTTTGAAGTTACTTGTATTAGGACATAGGGTAATTCTTTGGTCACTTTGACCTGATATCTATCTAATTGAATGATTGTTCATATTTTTTGAGGTTTCAGACCCAATGACCTGCATACCGACATAAGCATTACATTTTTAAAAGCTCTAAAATCGACTTTTATGTTCTCATACTTGTTTATTGTCAAATTTCAGCATCTCCTTGAAAGGGCCAGGGATCTAACTAGATAATCAAGGAAGTTTCTTACCTTCCTCAGGCCCAACAAACCCCCTTGCTCTCACTCATCTTCTATTTCTCTTGCAGGGTTACTCTGGTGTTGGTAGCTTGGGCTCTATTCAGACCTTCTCAAAAGTTGTTATGAAGTTAGGTGTCCTTTTTTTTGGTCCTTCATTTTTTGCTATTGTAAGAGAGTTTTGCCTGCTCTGTTGTTCCTATTTTTACTTCTCTATTATTGTTAGCTGGTTGGGAATTATTCACTGAATGCTATCATTGAATTTCTTTCCTCGCTTTACCTATTAGTTTTACCTAAAAGAAATACTAAATTTAATTAGAGTTATTGTGAAGAATAGGTTTGTTTATTCATTTAGACAATGAACCAGAAAAGCATTTAATCGCATATAGGCTAATCTGTTTAGTTGCTCATGTCTCTTGTACCCTTTGCCCTTTTAAAAGAGAAAAGCACTATTTTATTTCATTCGACATCATTTAAATCCAGATCTCATCTTAGCATAGGAAAACTTATTTTTTTTGTAGTCTTGTCTTTGTACATATTTTTTCTTTCTGCATTTTATTCAAGATTAGGCCTACAAAGTCTAGATCAGGAAATTTAGTGGAAACCAGGTGCTTCCTGTTCTAAACTTCCATTTTCGTTCCTGTAGTTTATTCTGATTACTTGCCCTTAGTTTTGATCACTATTTTTCGTTATCATAGAGTGACTGAGTTTGTTGTTTTGTCATAGTTTTAATTTTTGTTATTCTATTTTTATTATTATTATCAATTTTATAAAAAGGGAAATATTAAATTTAATCATAAAAGGGGTAAATCTATCAATTTCTTCTAGGCAAGAAAGTAAAAGTGTATGTAATTATAGTAGAATAGCTTGTATGTCTACACCGCTTTCTTGGTCTCTTGATGCTTAAAAAGAAATGTTCTATTGTGTATCATTTTAAACCGGTATACCATTTAGTATAGGAAAATATCTCTTTCTTGCATATTTGAGTTCTGGTATATCTCATTTTCTTGCATTTTTATCAAGATTAGGGTTATTAGAACACCTAATATTAGGCTTATTAGAGCACTTGGGAGAGGACATTGGAAAATTGAAATGTGTGAGGATGATAGTGATGGTTGTAGCATGAAAACCAGTAGAGAACAAATGTTTCGTTTGGTCTAGGGTTTGTTTAGGGTTACAATGGTTGGAAAATTGAAATGTGTGAGGATGGTAGTGATGGTTGTAGCATGAAAACTAGTAGAGAACAAAGTGACATTCTCAAATTTCCTAGAAATAAGTTGGAAATTGAGGTATTATTGTTCTTTCATTCAGAATTTGATAGTAGGTTTTGTTATTTTCAAAGCACACTTTTGTCATATCGAAGGGTCTTGTTGATTGAAATACCTATTTTAATTTAGTTTTCTACACATATACTATGTATAAAGCTCAATTTATCATACCTGACAAAGATATGAGCATTAGCTTTTCATTTTAAATTTTTGGTAGAGTGGACAAGTCAATGTCTTTTCTTTTTATTGTGATTGGAAATTCATGGTTGTAATTGTAGATTAAAGCAGCATTGCAAGCATATAAAGATGTAAAAGTTTTTGAATTTTCCTCCATGGAAAATGCATTTGGCGGTTTCTCAGCTAAGGTAGGTCAATCTTTAAGGTCTTTCCTGATACTCAGGATTTTATAGTGCCATTTACTTTGTATATAGATGCCCCTCAAATGTTATTCTTATATTTGTATTGATGTCTTCCACGGGCTAAAGAAATGAAGTTTAGGAATAGGGTCAAGAGATTTATGGGATTTTGTTACTGTCTTGAAGGGTTCTAGGATGGTCGCATATGGTATGACATGTATTGGGATGAGAAACCTGACTGGAAACCAAGACCCCTGCAATAGAAAGGAAAATCACCATTGTGATGAAAATAAGGTTGTGTGGCTAATCTGGAAACCAAGACCCCTGCAATTTAATTTTTGCTTTCTTCTATGCCTTCATTTGTGTTGAGGGATCAAAAGGTTTTGGATCAAGGTAGGGAGCTTCTTCTTTATCTAATTGGCTAGTACCAACTTCAACAACCACTTGGTGTTGCCCTTGGTTTTGTTGTAGATATTTGCTTAAGATTATCTCTACTTTACCATTACTTTCTACAACTTGGCTCATTATTTACATGGTTCCAACCTCTATGTGCATTCCACACTACACCAAAAATGGGCTTTAATGATGGCTAAAGTAAGGTGGTTTTTTATGGAGTGTTGCTATGCCCCTGGGGAGTGTGGCCCCAGTTGTGCCACCCATTGTACTTCATATTACTTCAACAAAAAAAAAATTTTATTTCATGGCTTCTCAAATTTTTGTTGATAAATTTATAGGTGACCTTGATATAATATTTCCCACAAGTTGGCAATATGTACAACAAAAAAAGATGAATAAAGACACCACAGGTAGCTGAGGTTGTCACAACAAATCAGGAGCTAGTGATAGAGGCCTCACATGCTAGTAAGTACTATCAATTTGATAGTGTTGTTCAATAGTGGTTGACCTAGGCATATTAGAATTGATCATGGTTTTATCATCGACTATGGTGTATTGTAGCAACTAGTGGAAGATACCAGCTACATCGTTCCATTAACGAGGAAGATAAGGAGGTGACCCATAACATAAATGAATCCGATGGTGAGAATACTCAAAATGAGGTTGAAAATGCTTTGACTAACGAAGAAGGTATGTAGACCACACAAGAAATTTGCTCATGATGTTGGTTACTCGTTGTTGTCATACTATATGGCATAATGATGTTTGGATGGTATCGACATTATAGGTGTTGATGCTCGATCATCACACACTTCAAATACTGAATATCATAGAAAGAGAGGTCCAACAAGATGTGCAGCAGATTCAAGCAGCACAGATAAGGTGGAGATCATTTGCAATCTAAATGGACAACCCATAGGAAACAATTATGTTAAGTTTACATCTTACTTGGGGGTGATTGCGAGGGAGATTATTCCTATCACCCATATAGACTAGAGAGTAGTTCTAGTGGAACTTAAAAACTAGTTATGGACACTCATTACGATAAATTTCTAGCCAATGGAGTTCATAGTATCCATTTTTGAACACTTATATAAATATTGCATCTAATAAGATACTACTTTGATGCAACAAAAATATATCATTTTAGACACAATGAAGAAATGGGTCTTCATGACCATGGGACAACAATGGCATGATCATAAGCATCGACTTATGAAAAACACTATGATAAGTATGATAATGATGTATATAGAATTGCTAATCCCCCACCTCATGTATCACAAAAATATTGGGAAGCCTTTGTGAATGGCAAGAGCAACATTGAATTTAAGGCAAGTACCAGCCAATCTGCTATGGTAGTTCATATCATTGTTATGTTCATGTGAATTTTTCCGACCTTGCTCTCCCTAATGAATTTATATATTGGTTTTTTCATTGCATTGTAGGCGGTGAGGCAAAGGAATAAATAAAATAGATCTCACCAATCCATCATGCACACTTGCAATCGAATAGGATATGCTCGATTGGAGCATGAAATGGTATTCTATCATACTCATCCATTATGTGATAAACATAGCTATATTGGTTTTGTCGTATGACTTATCCCCATATCTCTCCAACTATATATCTTGCAGAGGAAGAGCCAACCAAATGCAAAAACTCCACTACCAAGGGCAACTATGTGGATAGAAGCTCATAAAAAGAAGGATGGGGCTCTTGTTTCACTAGAAGTTGCGGAGACAATCGTAAGTGATATTCCTTTCAAAATAGCAATGCGTTGAACTTCAAACCATTGTTATATCGATTATTTTTTAACATGTTACCAATAAACTATGCATGTGATTTTTCTAGAAAAAAATGGATGATGCAATGTCATCTACAAGCTTCATAAATCAATATATTAAGGATGATGCCCTCACCAAGGTTTTAGGACCTAAAATACTGGGTCGGGTTCGGGGTGTCGGCAAAGGAGTATCACCAACTGCTTTATTTGTTGGTGAGGGTTACATACAGAAGTTGCACCAGATGCAAGAGCATACGGTAGATAAAGAGCAAAAGTGGGAAGAGAAGCTTGTAGAGAGAGAAAAATGGATGGAAGAGAAGTTCATAGAGAAAGATAAAAATCTTGAAGAGATTATGGCATGACTTTCACAGATAGAGGTGTGTCAATTTTTTCATGATTTCATATTTGAAATGTTTACATGTCACACCCCTAAAGTTGTAATGATCCCTTGCATATAATTCCATAGGCAGCATCACTACGTGCTACCCCTACAATTGGACACAATAGTGGTGGTGGTGATCAAGGCATAGGTAGAGGCTCAATACCTTCTAGGCTAGAGTCATCAATGGTATGACTATTATTTCAAATATAAAATAATTGACTTAGTTTGTATTGTACACTATGTAGTGAATTTATCTAGGCTATTGATTTTCCATGTAGGGACTAAAAATGATACCGATCACTCAAACTGAGAGAAGGGATTGCTACTTGACTCAGATCCATAAGGATAACGTAGTGGTCGAAGGCACGGTGATCAGTATTGACCCTGAAGACCTTATACATGGTCAATATTTGGGTGAAGGTTATTGCAAATTCAATGTGCACGTCACCCTTAAAGAGGAAATAATCTTGTATAGAAGGAATGATGAGATGGACACAATGAAGGATGTTGTGGGCTCCTTCATTGCCTGGCCTATATCAAATATTGTTTACAAATAAATTATGCCATGTTGTAGCAATATTGTATGATGCTTTGAATTAACATCTGACATCAATGATTACAAAAGAGATTGCCTTTTCTCCATTTACATATTTATCCCCAAAATCTCATTTACTTGGCTTGAAAACCTATACTCAACTGAATCAGAACTAACATTTGACATGTTTAGTCTTTCAAAAATTGATAGGGCCTTGACTAGTTTAAATGTTTCCTTTCTGTTTAATAGCAAAAAGTAGTCATAATTACAATCTTCATATTATTGTGTTTCAAGGATTTTATTCTTTACAATTAGTCACCTTGTGTATAGTAGACGTAGTCCTTACTCTATTACATATTGTAGTGTATAATGAATTCTACTTAATGTAAAAGACCTATTGGTCCCTCAAAATGCAATTCTTAAGGATTCTAAAATAAACCTTTCATTTAAGAGCATCACCAGATTCAACCTAATTAACCCATTGTCTATTGGCCCTTTTGGGTAGTTGGTGATGAGGATGATTGTGCTTCTACTTCACATCCCACAACTCCATTGGAGCTTCTTTCTATCTCTCTTTTACTTTGAATTTTGGCTTTCTCTTTATCTTTACTTTTGACATGTTAGGGTTTATCTATTTTGGGTAACCCTGGAGGCTGTAATTTTATGTTATACGGTTGTTTCACTTCAGTGTAGTTTACATTAGATTCTTTACTCTAGTTTAGCTGATTTTTAATAGTACATTTTGGTTACTACAATGCATTGGAACAACTCTTTTCAATGAGTCATATTGGCCTACTTTGGCCATCTGTAGACATTAATAGAATTATCTTATCTTATCTTATCTAGAGAACCATGGCCAGGTCTTGCAGAGGATAAAGTTATCTATTTAAGAATGGAACTCATCTACTTCATATAAAAATTTGATAATTAATTGTAATATGTTACCCTTCCTATTACTATGAAAATGTTCATTTTATTTTCTGCAATTGTATGTTTTGTACATGCTTCATTAGCATCAATAATTGCAAACGTACAATCTAGCAATATGGAGTGCAATACAAAAATATTATGTCATGCAATGCCATTTATACAAATTTAGAATGCATAGAAATTTTGCTAAGCTAACTCTAGCTTTAGTAATATGGAATGATAATTCCCTTTTTGACTTTCTTCCTGCTGAGTTGAAATCATTTTCAATTTCTTCATGAATTGGGAAAATTTAAAATTGATGCTGAAAAGAGAATTGAAATGGCTACATTGCCTACGTATGAAGTTTCCCTTTTTGTCCAACCAGTTAGATGGTCATTTTTATTTTTAGTAGTCTTGATGAGGATGGATGGCTAATTGGATATGTCGAAAGCAGAAGCAAGATGTTGAGATGGAACATTCAAATTTGGGAAATGAACTTGCAGAAGCTTGATCATAAGGGGAAATGATATTATCATAAGAAAATTAGGATCTTTAGCATCATAACATTTGAAATAATAGTTTTGTGGGTGTGCAGGTGTGGGGTAGTCCATTGCCAAATCCTGCTGGATTTTGACCAAATCTGGATTAGACCGGATAACACTACAGAGAATTGAAATCTAGAATTTGGTTAGCAGAGCCATATAAAAGAGAATTGAAAGGGATCCATGCAGTACTGTGGTAACTACATTTGCAGGGAATAGGCCAATTGTTGTATTCTTTTGTGTTATTAGATTTCTAATGAAAGAATGGTTGATTATGTTTCTAAAGTCCTGTACACTTGTTGAGAAAATTATTTTTAAGGAAATGATATATTGCTATCATAATGTAAAAATAAACATAATTAAAAAGAAAAAAATTTATGTTCAAAATCTGGTCTTGACCAACACCTAAAGCTTGAACAATAGCAATATGATTCAAATAGATCATGGAAGTCAATCAATGGGATCAATATTACCTGTATTATTTTCTGACATTTGTGGTTGAAGAGCATACAAACCTTGGCCTAAAGATATATTGTTGGATAGAGCATATCTTAATATATATTATTGATCTTTTTTGGACAACAGGGATCATTACATAGCAGTCTAAATTTTCATTTCTTAATGAGCTTTAGAGGAGTTTAGAGTGGCCTATCATATCATCTTAAGCTAATATGAAAAGGTGTATACATGGCTTTATAATGTTGCAAGTCCATTCTTTGGTCTCATTTCATTGTTTGTTGATCACTTACTGTTCAACATTATAGAGATTATTGTTCAACATTATAGAGATTACCTTGAAGATAATGTTTACAACTTTTTGTTGTGATTCAGAGGATTTTGCAGACGCAACTATAGCATTAACAATTGCTTCATTACCACTATTGGGTGGTAATCATGAAAAAAATGTATTTGGTGAGGAGTTACTTTGGTTGGTTATTTCATCTTTCTTTCTCCAATAGAACTATTTAAAACTCTCCAATTTTCAAGTACATATGTCAGACTGTTGTTTGCTGAGAAGGTATACTTGGTATTAGATGCAGTTAGTAGTTCTTTCCATCTGACTACTCATTTAGATAGTGATGATGAAGATGGGCAAGAGACTTGTCCAGCTCCCATTATGTGATACAAATGATTCAGTTTGATTGTAGCAATATTTATGTTTCAAATATTTTTGTTACTCTTTGCATTTCATGTTTGTTGAATAGATATCTTCTGGTCAAACAGGGACTCAAAAGACCAAAATTTGTTCATTATATATGTGTATGTATGAATGTATATGAGAGAGTGTGAGAGATCAGGAACTCCTATGAGCTGATAGATAGGTTAGCTATTTGAAAGAATAGATTTATTGTTATAATCCAATCTTTGCAAGTATTCCTGAAAAACATGTAGTTCTAAAGATTAATAAAGCATAGTGGCAATATGTTGATCATGTGCAGATCTCCAAAAGAATAACAAGGAGATCATGAAGGCCTTGATTAGTCAAATTGCTTTGTGGATATCATCTAAGCGTAAAGAATAACTTAACATGAAACCTGGTTGAAGCTTTACGTGCCTGAACAACCAATTTTACAAACTGAACAACAGATATAGATTTTGTGATGTAATATGAGCCCAGGTCTGCATTCTCGTAAATAAGCCTTCCAATGCATAAGATTGCAGAAGGAATTTATATGGACTCCTCTTTTCATTTTATGTTCAAACATTTCATAGCATTAATCAAGCATTGAAAAAAAAACTTTGATTATAGATTTCATGGTTTTTAAGCAAAAATAGATTTCTTATTGCAACATGAGACCTGGTTGTGTTTCTTGGAACTTAGCCTTCTGATGGATAAGAATGCAGAAGGAATTTATATGGACTCTTCTGATCTTTTCATTTTTCTGTTCAAATATTTCATATCATTCATGAAGCATTATTTTTTCTTTCTTAAATGCTTTCATTAGTGTTTATACATATTTGGTATTTCTTCTCTTTTCATATTGTTCAATTGTTTCATATAATTCTCAAGCATTTTGGTAAATGCTTTGACTAGTTTTACAAATGCTTGATTATTTCTGATTTTGTTGTTGAGAGATCTCATAGTATTTAATAAGCATATTTTGTAAACACTTTGATCAATTTTTAAATGCTTTCATCATCCCTTTTGAACTAACCAACAACCTTCCTATTCATTAATTCATATATCTATGAAAACCTATTACTTCATTCATTTCACATACCATATTTTTGAAAAAAATGCCCAACCTGCGCTTCAAGAATCATGACCATCTTCCAAAGCGTTTTTTATAAACTTCAGGGTTGAAGGCAAATACATTTGATTTTTGATCTACAAAATAATGTTTATTTTATTATTTTGAAATGAATTGATGGTACTTGTAAATGACATTGATATATATATCGCTCTTCAGTATTTACATATTCAACTCAAATATTTTTAAACCATTCAAGAATAATTACAAAATTGCATTAAGTAGCCACTTGGCCCACTTCATTGCCCGTTCAAGATAAAGCCTCAGTTGCATTGTTATCTTTCCCTTTTCATGTAAAATTTCAAAATCATTCTATGGACAAAGTGGTCCTCACATGTAGTTTAAACTCAGCCTAAACCTATCAAGTGAATGGTTGATAATCCAAATTTTAGGTGAGATTTTTTTTATGTGAGGCCCTAAGATGGCGGTTTAAAACTGCCCTCTTAGGTCTAAGATGATAGTTATAAACCACCCTCTTAGGGGAGGCCTTAAGATGATGGTTTAAAACCATCGTCTTAGACCCTAAGAGGGTGGTTTTAACCACCCTCTTAGACCTAAGATGATGGTTATAAACCGCCCTCTTAGAGCCTCCCCTAAGAGGGTGGTTTATAACCATTGTCTTAGATCCTAAGATGATGGTTCTTAACCACCCTCTTAGGGGAGGCCCTAAGATGATGGTTAATAACCATCATCTTAGACCCTAAGAGGGTGGTTTTAACCACCCTCTTAGACCTAAGATGGTGGTTTTAAACCACCCTCTTAGGGAGGCCCTAAGACGATGGTTTATAACCATCATCGTAGGTCTAAGAGGGTGGTTTTGAACCATCATGTTAGGGGAGACCCTAAGATGATGGTTTATAACTATCATCTTAGGTCTAAGAGGGCTTCTTTTTGAGGTGGTTTTTAGTTTTCATCGTATATCGTAGACTTATTACGATGCCCTCATAGATGGTGGCTAGATAATTATTGTTAAATTCCTTTAAGGGTGGTTAATAATTATCGTCAAAGCCCTTTTTGGTGTAGTGTTTGCTTATTAAAGAAGACCTTTTGGTTTATCAAATGCAGGGGCCACTTTTCAAAGAACCATGGATTATGATTTTGGGGAATTGATCAATAAGATCATTCTCATATACTTGGATGATATGACTATGTTTTCTCATAAAAACAAGCTCACTTGGAAAACTTGGAGCAAGTGTTTCAGAAATATAGAGATTTCGGTATCTTCTTAAATCCAAAGAAGTCATTTTTTGTAGTCCATGAGGGCAATTTATTAGGCCATGTAGTCTCTAAGGAAGGGATGTCAATTAATCCTAACAGAGTAAAATCAATACTGGCTCTCCCTATTCCCATGAATAAGAATGCTTTGCAATTATTCTTTGGGTAAATCAATTTTGTGAGGAAGTTCATTTTAGACTTTGCTCAAATTGTTAAACCTATCTTAGAATTGCTAAAAATAATATGGATTTCAAGTGGACTAAAAAAAGGAAATAAGATTTTGAGGCAATCAAGCAAGCCATTGCTATTGCCCTAGTACTTGTAAATATTGATTTTAGTAAGG
This sequence comes from Wollemia nobilis, assembly GCA_028583015.1. Lineage (NCBI taxonomy): Eukaryota > Viridiplantae > Streptophyta > Pinopsida > Araucariales > Araucariaceae > Wollemia > Wollemia nobilis. The sequence continues at coordinate 2,816,997 of JAQPPZ010000689.1, read as the reverse complement.
ATTTCGTTTTGTATACCTATGGAGCTGAGGAAAGCTATGCAGTAGTACCAACGCAAAAAAATGATGATGGAGAAGAACATCCCATATTTTTTTGGATCCAAACTCTTCATGAGTACCAGACTAAATATAAATTTATTGAGAGACAAGTATTTACAGTTATGAAATCATTGAAAAAGTTCAAACAATACTTGACTCAAAGTAAAACTTTTGTTTATGTGGTACATCCTGGTGTTAGTAGTTTCATCTTGCAAGGAGAGCTGGGTGACAAGAGAGTTGGGTGGATTACCAAAATTCAATAGTATGATGTATAAATCCATCCTACAAAGTTAGTTAGAGGTAAAGCATTATGTTAGGTAATGACAGCAAAGGTAGTATTAGACTAGATATCAATTTGTCAGTCGGCAGCATCCGAGTAGAGCGGGGCAGTTCTTCAAGAGATTTAGATTGGGTTGATCAGTTGATAAGTTACTTCTAAACATGGGTATGCCCTCAAGACCTTAACCCTTCACAAAGAAGAAGGTATAGGCTTCAAGCCCTGAAATATATTTTATTACCATAAGGGTTATATAGAAATAATCTTGATGGAGTTCTTCAAAGGTGCTTAAGCGATGATCAGAAATAAAAGGTCATTGAAGAATTTCATGAAGGATTGTTAAGAGGAAATTCTTTAGGAAGACTGATTGCAATGAAAATTATAATGGGAGGCTACTACTGGTCTACTATATTTACTAACACTTTCAAAGTAACAATAGCATGTGACAAGTGTCAGAGATATGTAGGGAGAACCAAAAATGCTTTATTTCCCCTAAATTCGGTCCAAATAGAAAAGCCTTTCTAGTAATGGGAATTATATTTTATTGGAGTCATAAATTCTAACTTCTCAGTAGGTCATAAATATATTTTGACTGCTAAAAATTACTTTACCATATGGGTTGAGGCAATTCCAACCAAAATATCAAACCAATATGTAGTAATTGAATTCATGGAAAGTTTAATCATAAGGTTTGATATCCCTGAAGCCCTAGTAAGTGATAATGGTCCAAATTTTATAGGTGTAAAGTATATTGAGTTTACAAGCAAATATGGCATAAGTTTAAAGAACTCTTCTAACTATTACCCTCAAGGGAATGGGCTAGTAGAGTCCACTAACAAAAATCTACCCAGGATACTAAAAAAGCACTAGAAGATAGCAAAATAAGCTGGCATCTTCTCTTAGAGCAGGCTTTGTGGGTAAACAAGATTACTATCAAAAATTCTATAAAGACATCCCTTTATGCACTAGTATATGGTAAAGAATCCATTCTACCCACACATCTTGATATACCATCTCTAAAATAGGCTAAATAGGATCATGAAGCAGATCAAATTTTGGTAGAGGCTAGATTGATGCATCTCTTATAGTTGTAAGAACATCAAACTAGAGAATATGAGAACTTTTAAAAACACTCTATAGATACAAAGGGATGGTTCGATAAAATATCAAATTTCAAGAAATTCAAATAAGGTGACTCAGTTTTTAAATGGAATGTAGAGAAGTCTAAACCAAAAAATCACCATAAATTTGATTTATTCTGGGAGGCTCCATTCAATATAGTTGAAGTAAAAAAGAATATTTTTTTCAGCTTCAAGATCAGAATAGAAATATGCAGTTGATCCTGGTCAACGGATATCACCTCAAGATGTATTTCAAGTAAATAATTTCTTCCTATGTAATATATGTATATATTTGTATTATAGTTTCATTTCTAATTTTTTTTTGTTCAACAATAAAGAAGAAGAAGAAGGAAAATGAGGTATTAAAATCCATGACATGTTGCAATCCACAATGTGATGAAATCCATGAGGTGTTAAGGGAAGCTAAAATTAAATGTCGTAATCCACAACCAAAATTGGAATAGATATGCCTAAAAAATAGTTCTAATGGGCTACAAGCTACAGAATGTTGAGGGATCCATCCAATTAGCATCGAGAGCTTCACTAGAAATTCATGGTACCTTACCACCAATTTGCACGTTAAAATGCATATGAATTTATTGATTTTTTAACTATCACATTAATGGTGAAAGATGCATGAGATGCTACTTAAAATCAAAATTTGGAGGAAATCCATATCACACACCTTGCCACAAAAAATTACCAAAGCTCTAGATGTGAAGAGAGGTGAATTTGAGGTACATTCGAAGAGCTACCCCAATACAATTCTTGCAGATATGGCTCCAAAAGTTACAAAATAGGCCAGTCATCCAGCAAAGGGTGAAAACCTAAACTACATAGACAAAGCTTTGGCAGTTATAGACATCAAAATGACATGGAAAACAAGAAACATACTCAGGTAGGAGATTGAGAGCAGATATGAGCTAGGACAACCATTTTTATTAAGGTACATGTGTCCTTCACTCTCTTCTATCCTTTTATGTCTGTGATTCCATTCACCCATATCCAAAGCTGGTTTTAGCAATAGTGAAGTTTTATGACCCTATAGGGCCAAAGTAACAAAAAAAGCTCAGGGTAAAACTCTTTTTCATATAACTGGGCAACTTTATCATGACCTATTTGCCATGGGAGAAATACCACCTATAAATCCTAAGCCTCTTGATCCAAAGAAGCAAGCCAAGTATTACAAGTTGAAAAATTGTAGTCATAATGGCGTTCATTTTAGGAACTGGGTATATAAACAATTTAAAACCATAAGGTCTAGAGATGTCTTGCCCAGGACCCCAACTGCCATAGAAAATTTTGCAAACCCATAACTATTTTTTATTTTAGCAATACTGGTAGGCCTATATTTTGATGTATATGTGAGATACTGGCAGATAAACACAATATATTGTATTTATAATGAGAAAATGTATAGAAATCCCATAGGGGATGGTAATAACAGACTAGTGTATTTTAATTGGATGGTTTTCCTAGCCAAAATAATACATGAGCAGTTGGTGGTTATGAAGAAATATCCTAAAACCCCTTATTTTAGATGCTACTCTCATCTAGCTTGGATGTTCCTCAGTGCTACCAGAAAAGAAAAACCCTATATAGTAGTCTTAGATAAAGATAATGATTGAAATCTCATACCAGTCTATCGTTGGACTAGGGTTTTGAGCAGAACAAAGTCCTATTACAACTTTAATATAGAATTCTTAGGACCAACTTTAGAAATAATGCATGGACAATTCCTAGAATTCCTCTCATAAGCAAAGAACATCTGCAAATAAAGGAAGCTGAAGAGTAAGACTGGTATATTCTGACTGAGGTAACAATCCTTAGGTTGTATGGATTCATAGAGAAATCATTCTTGCTACCATATTATGTTATCAATTGAATATTTGCATTAGAATACTATAGACAAGTAGACATCATCATCATAAATTCGGTATTGGGATAAAGAGGAAAGGAACAGTTGCCTATCCCCTCAATGTGGATGATATCACTATAACAAGAAAGGTTCAGTATGAACAGATCACCTAGGCCCTAGAAAAGTTAGGACTGTGCCAACTCCTACAAAGGTGGAGGTATGACCCGGTTGATATATTTGCAAAAAATATTAAGGCCTTGAATGGTGAAAATATCTCTAAATTTGAAAAGACTACTCGATCAACGATTAACAAACATAGAAATAAAATGGAAAATTCCCTGCTTGAATGGGCTTTTGGTAATATGGAACCCCTACCACCATGGAGAGATTTATATCAACACGTGCAAGACTATGACCTTGAGCATAAGAAAAGACATGAGCTCAAGGAACCAAAGATTCAAGAAATGCAAGAAACCTATGGTTGGTCGAAAGGTAAAATTTTGGAATGGTGGAAAATGAGAGTTGAAAGGAATACCATAGCCCCTAAGTATGGTAAGCCAATTGATCATGAGTTTGAGGAAAGATATGATAAACACTATGAAAATTGGACAACCAAGGGAATTAAAAGCTTAACATTAAGATTTAGAAAGGTAGAGACAAGCAAAGCTGGAAAGAGTAAGACTAAAGGGAAAAAGTCTAAAATCGAGAAGTAAGAGAAAAAAAAACTCCCCCTAATGCTCCCCCACCCTCAAATCTCTAGCATATTGATATTGCAACAACTACACCACTAGCTACTAAGGAGGCCCAGTCTATCTTTGAGCCTTTACCAAAGCAAGTACAACAATACCCAATAGGGACATCTCTAATGTAAAAATAGGATATGTTGGTGGTGGCCTTGGTGCAAATGAATATGGGATTGTATAAATTATCCAGATGGATAAAATGCCTAAACGCATAGCTCTAGGAGCACAATCCCCACCAAAGATAAAAATAGGTAAATAATATGAAGCTATAGATACAAATCCTATCAAGTTTACTACTGGATCCTCTTCTAAACCTATATATCCCTCGTAAAAGAGGTTGCAGTGCCATCCCCTCAACATAAAGAAGGTTCCCATAAAGGTAAAGCCTCCACTTCTGTTACGTTCAAGAGAAAAGCAAAAGACTCAATGAAGAAGATTGAGAAGGAAGCTAAAAAAGAGGTTAGTAAGAAATAAAATTTGGATCAGATACAAGTTGTTGCACAACCACTAGTCTCAGTAACAGAGCAACCTATTTAGCAGAAGCAACAATAAATTGTTAATAATATTTTTTAGTTGTCTACTTTGGTAGACATATGTATGGTTTATATCTCTTCTTCTCCTCTTCCTTCTTCTTTCCCAAAGAAATATCCCTCCCATTCTCGAGTGCAAGAGTAAATAGTACCATCATCACCTAATAACCCTCCGTAATCTCATCCCATTCCATCTCCACCTCATTCACCACAAATTCCCATGTCATCATCACCCCAAAATCACACTCATTCACCTTCCAACTACATCATCACCCATACGCATGGAGGGTCTATCACTTCCATCTTCTCCATCCACATTTGTAGCTACAATATCTGTCATGGCTACAACCCTTTTTATAAGCACATATTCTACCATTATCACCACAACATCTCTCCTAGTTGTGTAAATACCATTTTTCCATTCACTCACTATGGCTTCTATGCCCACTAATCATCCAATAGTATCCTCTCTACAAAATATTAGGAGTGGTTCATTAAAGATTCAAAACTATTGGGGTAATAAATTAGCCCAACCTTCAAAGAGGGCTACCCGAGTGAGAAATTCCATGATGGTTGATCTAATGGCTAGATAAAGGACAAAGATCAAACTTACTCCTATGGTCAATAAGCCAAAAGAAGACATGGTAGTTGAAGAGTACCAACTGGAAGAACAGAATAAAGACATCTCCTAATTGGTCTTAGAGGATGAATTTGTCATAGCTAGAGTTGGGCTAGAGACTATGTATGTGCAAAGTAACATCTATAGGGAGAAATATGAAAATTTGGAGGAGAAGGTTGCAAAACTAGAAGCCAAAATCAGTGACCAGAGGAAAGTGGAAAAGGCTATAAGGAATGAAACCAAAAAGTGGTAGGACAAGTTTCAATAAATGGTCCAATATAAGGAGCAAAATAAATAGTTAAAGGAGAAGAATGAAAAGTATGTCAAACAAATACAGTATCTGCAACAACGGCTCCAAATTGAGAAAACTAGAGTTTTAGGTTTTTTGAAAGACAAGATAAAACAAATCAGGAAAGAGATATGGTTAAATTTATGGAGAAGTGCTCTGGAATTCAGCCTATAATCGACTTCATGGATGAGGCTAGCCACTTATTGCAAGATACTAAAGAAGACTTGGAAAAGGCTACTAAAGAGATACAACCAATGGTGCCTCAAGCTGAGAGGATCTTCAAATTATATGAGGCAAGATGCAGTGAACTTGCTAATACCATCCCCAATAGAGATTGGAACACTGCAAGACTAATAGCCAGAATTATTCTCAAAAAGAATGGACTGATTCAAAAAGGATGATTGTTAACAAACAAGATTGAATGCAAACTGCAAAATATTATTGACATAAACCAAGAAATGATGCAGTATGATTTCCAAGGATTTTGGGATGAGGAGAACTCTCTCTTGAGTAATGAGGAGCTTTAGGCTAACTTGAGTTCTATTATACAATATGAGCCTAATATTTATGCATGGCAGGATCTTATTGAGCAAGATAAGGTGATATAGTTGATAAAATACTTAACCAGACTCAAGGATTTAATGGAAGATCTGGTAGATTGGGGACTATTTGTCTTATGAGAATACCACCAAGTTGCATTTTATTCATCAACAAGTTATGGAGATATCTAATCCTACCCAATATGCTTGTAATAAGGCTTTGAATATATTGGACCATATGGTTTAGCTATTTGAAGAAGATGCGGATCAGAAAGGGAATGATGAGGAAAAGGAATTTGAGGAAGAAGCTAAAGATAAGGAGAATGAAAATGATAATAAAAATGAAGAAGAAAGAAACAATGAGGACGTGCATAAAAAATAGGGTGACCAGGAGGAAGAAAATGTTGAAGACACTACAAATGTGCAAGATTAAAAAATTAGAGAGCAATATTAGCAAGAAAATATGTAGGAATAACAAAATTTTACTGCAAAATGATTTTGAGTGCAATAGCTGGCAAGATAGCAGTAGAGGTATCTTTGTGAATGGTTTTTTATTCTTACAATGTTAGAGGACAATAAAATAAGCATGAACCTACAAAAGACATGGGAAGATCCTGACATTGAGTTGCAAGAAAGAGGACCATCTTCTGATCAAGTCTATTAAAGGTCATGAGGAAGTGATTTTCTGAATCATAGCCATGCAATAAAACTTGTAGAAAAAGTAGTCCCCTGCAAAGATGATATACATTTATCTCTTGCATGATTTCCATGTGAACTATTACTCTTTGAGCATCTTCACAAATGTTTGAGAGAGTAATGGTCACAAGGAAGTTATTCTGTGAAGCATAAATTGCAGATGGTTAGAGTTGATTATATCCTTCATTTCCCTTCATCCACTCATCCCCTTCATTGCATAGTTTTCTCCCTTGATTTCATTCATTCGTATTTTCCTTGAAAATTCCCATTCCAATCATTCATTCCACTTCACTACCAGTTGTAGACACCAAAACCTAGTCACTTATCATCCATCCAAGTCTTCCCACCATTTTCCCCTTTTATTTATGTATATCTAGGAATATTTGTTAAATATATGTTTAATATTGATATTTTAATATTATATTTTATATATATTTAATATAAATATTATATATGTGAATAAATCCCAGACATCCAATTTGACTTAATCCTAGCCATCCATCTACATAAATCCATACCACATACCCGAAATTAATATCCACCCTTTGATGTGTTTTAATTTGAGCCACACAATTCGTGTTGCTCAAACCCTAACATACCCTAGTGTGGATTATTAATAGGAACCATTTTGATAGCTCAACCTCTAAGGAATTCATGTCTTAAGTAATTTTTTGCTAAGTCATTTTGCCCCTGAGTTTCCTGGAGTATACAAGGACTCTCACCTTCCATCCTCACTCGTCATAACCCCCACACCCATCGTTGTCCCTCTCACCTAGCCAGATCTGCTTCTATAAATCTTCACCTCAACTCCCAAATATCTTCAAGCACTCTCTGTCACTACTGAGTCCCTTCGGCCACTTCTCCTCCACTACCAAGCACCTCTGGATGCTCTCTGTCATTCTCGAGCATCCACGAGAATTTTTTGCTACCACTGAGCATCCATGGGTGTCTTACATTGGAGCTTTATAGCCTTGCTAGCCCTCGGACGATGCTAGGGCATCATTATACCGATTTCCTATGATAAATATCACAAATCAAAAAATAGCAAGCGTCTCAAGGTAAATATTTTTATTATTATTTCATTCCATGCATTTTTCAGTTTCTTTTCATACTATTTACATCATATAGCTAGGGTTTTTACATTGATTATAGATGACCTCACATTATGGAGCCCTCACAGTTGCTACTAACTTATTTGCTATTTTCTTGTGTGTAGATCTAGAAGTGTTACATTAGCATTGTGCAGCTTCTTAAGCCGGAGTGGCCCAGTATTGGATAACAGGAAGTCCACTCATGTATGTTGGGATCAGAAGCAAGATTGAAGACACCACCAACATTATTTGATAGGGTTTCAAAGGAACCTATTTATTGTAAATATTTGTATTAAATAAATCAATTCTTCATTGTAACATTGGAGATTTGAGGCTCCCCTATTAATAATAAAAATAATTTCTTCTTGTGCAATATTGGATTTTGATTTCAATTTGTCTTTATATCTATTTGTGGTGTTTCGCTTTTGCATCTACAAATGGCGATCATGGTAGGACCCCGTAAGGGTTTATCATGTTGATTTACTTTGTTGACTAATTTGTTGTTTTATGTCTCATCTTGCAGGTTTTTTTGAAATGTAGAATTCACAATTTTCACTGGATTAGGGTTTCTAGAGATTCATAGAAGGTTGCAGAAGGAGCACGAATACCCAGTGGTACTCGAGGGACATCCAGAAATATCTAGGTGCATTTCAGAAGCACCGAGGGGTGTTTTACAGAGAGCTGAGACAAAAATGTAGGCTTCTGGGTAAGTTTACTATCAAACCCTCACTTTCTATTTTTATGTATCCTCGCACTTTTACATTTTTTTAATTTATGGACTAAAATTAACATCATTAATAAATCTGGTAAAAACAAATCATTTTGGTTGCATTTTAGGCATTAGATTAATAACTGCATTCATTCACACATTTTTGCTTAAAGATTTCTTAATTTTCTAGTGTGCTGCATTATTGTTTGCATTTGAACTGTTAAGCACATACATTAGTTTGCATCCTAGGGTTAGAGATTTCTATTTTTGTAAGTCTAAATAGGAATAGTTTCAAGATACCAAAAGTATCCCCGTACTTGAGTGATTCCATATGAAAGATTAGATGAACCCCCCAATTGTTTAGAGCAAGTTTCAAGCGGTGTACTTTACATCCTTTCGAGAAATTAATATTTTGGATATTGGATGCAGATTTAGATTGTTGAAAGTAGTTATTTTTCTAACATTGTATGTACACAGTAGAGAATTCAAAACTTTAAAAAGAATCACACACTTCATGCTTCACATTTAACAGTAATGGTTGGATTCCATCACCATCCATTGCTTAAGATTTGGTTATGGTGGCTTTCATATCCATCCACCAATATTTTCCCCTAGATGCATTAGATTACCCCCGAGAAAACTTGCTAGATTTCATCACCATCAAGAATCTCGTTACCCCATCCAAGCCATAGGATTCACCCATCTAGTTTAGATTAGTACATTGAAACACACAAAATCAGAATCTAAGATTTTTTTTTAAGCTTAAAACCCCTTGTGGGGACACCTTGGTCTAAGAGACTACGAACAGGGGGTTCTACACCATCAAAGTCACCCGAGAGTCACACTCGGCCCTGCCCACACCAACATTATCAATTGGATTTTGGGTACCCAATTCAACTTTTTGGTAGGGTGGAGATTCGAACCTGGGACCTCCCTTGGAGGATTTCCCTCTCCTCTCCAACTCACCTACAACACCTGGGTATCTAAGAAAATTAATTCACATTAAAATGAGATATTTAATGAATGAGGTAAGATACATATGTTGAACAAACTTAGCATTAATTTTTCTCTATTTTATTTCTGTAAAATTTCAATTATGCATTTCATTTTACTGCACATTTTGTATTTGATTTATTTTCTTATGGTGTTAACAAGATATCAACAGAAATCATTAAATCAAAACAATTCCATGGAACCTTCATCCACCTTCCCTGCCACTTTTGTGGCAGATTACCCAAATGTGACACAAAAAGATTTATCTACAGGTCCATCACATTCCTTGTCATCCACATTCTTTCATATGGTTGTTCCACAAATAGATTCAACCTCACCAACCATTGATAACCACACTACCCACATAGACATGGCCAAAGTATAGGTCCTCTACAAATCAATCAATTATGTCATAGAGCCCATTCATAATTCCCCTAGTCAATATCCTTCTTTATAGTAGGAACTTGTTCCTTCTTAGCCATCCAACTTCACCCATGTGTACACTAACCCTCTTTTTGAGGAATTGGTTGCATCTTCATCCCATGTCTCCATTTCCCAACCATCATGTGCTCCTAGCACATCATATATATCCACATATACCAACCCCTTGCATAAAGCACAATTTAATGTTGCTTCACAAGTGCCCATTTCCTCCAATCAAGTTACAATTCCCATTACCACTTATTCCAATGATGATATGGAAATTAATGAAGCATGGGAACATTTGAACAAATTGTTTAAGAAGTAGCAGACAACTCAAAAACAAGTTCAATAGAACCCTAAGCCTCAACCAATCTCCACTCAACCCATCTTCATTAGCCAAATTCCATCATGGGTACCACAATATTCTATGGTTTCTAGTCTCATACCTCCATCAACCCATTCTATTCCCATAAACCAACCTGGTCAAATTCCTCATACATCATATCATTTTCTTCATTCACAATCATTTCTTCACCAACCTCATCATCATCAAATTCACTACATGCCCCCCAATTCATCACATCTCCAACAAAACACTCAATCTTATTCATTCATCAATCCATCCATCACATATCAATACACTCAAAAAGCAAACCAGAGCTTACAATCAAATTGTCAACACACTAAAATTTTACAAAAAATTTTAACTTGAATCACTAACATTGAGTTGCAGTTGAGTCATCATCAGTGTCATCATTATTCATGTCAACAACCACAATATTTAGTTCCACAATCCACATCTCAGGTTATGATACTTGTACCATAATTTTTAAATTCAAAACAATTGGACAAATGCACCAAGCATCCCACAAAGCCCCGTCGAGATTATACAGTGCTTTTAGAATCTTATTCAACCATTTTTCAAAGGCTTTATGAAGCACAAGAGATTGTACTTCCAAAAATCAAATCAAGTGATATTAACAAGCCACATGGAAAGAATTATAATAAGAACTTGTATTGTTGCTACCATCAACAAGAGGGCCATGACATCAATAAATGTCATGTATTTAAAGACATTTTCTAAGATCTTATTGATCTGAAAGTCTTTTCCACAAACAGACAATCCAACCCATCTGATCAGGACATTGGTACCAATTCAATCATCAAGCATACTGGGTATTATCAGGATATCATATCCTCCCAGTCACTCACATCATCAATCATCAAGCAAATTGAGGATGCTTAAGGTATTGCACCTTCCTCACAAAAAAAAATCTCCAAAGGTACTTAATCCCTTTGGTCACATCTCAATTTTCAAAAATCTCCAAAGGTACTTAATCCCTTTGGTCATATCACCAAATTTCAAAAATCTCCAAAGGTACTTTATCCCTTTGGTCACATCACCAAATTTCAAAAAGCTCCACATGTACTTAATCCCTTTGGTCACATGTCAATTTCAAAAGTCTCCAAAGGTACTTAATATCTTTGGTCATATAATTTCCAGGCTAGGGGGAGTAAAAGAGCTCGAGCTACTAAACATCATACACTTGAAAGTGTTCCATTCTTACTTTGATTTACATATATGTATATATATACATGGCTAATACATAAAAATAGCATTGCATCACACATTGCATTGCACATATTTCACATATTCCATTGCACACATTTCATTTTAAAACTCATTCCATTTCATACATTGCATTCACAACCACATTTCACATTTCATATTAGGGATCATTTATTCAATTTAGATAACAATTGGTCCAATAGAGTCATGTTGCCTTAATCAAGGGCACCTTCAAATTTATTTCATTGCACCATTCCACCAATTCAAATTTTCATTTGCCTCCATATATCTATAATTCCTAGGTTTTTTCTGTCACTTAGCCACTCCTAGTATTTTAAGCTACCTCCAAAATACAAGTCAATTTCATTTTAGGACCATCACACATATACACTAAGAAAATCTTGAGTTTTGGAAATTGACTCCAAAACATTCTTGAACTAAACACAATTTCCCATCTTAAAAACACCTTCTGTCAAAGATGGATAACACCATACTTGGTATAAACCTCAAAGTGAAAAGGGTCATCCTTGCTAGTCCTATCATGCAACATAGTCCACAAAAATAGTGGTTTTCACCACTATCATAGTTGCTTCCAAATTTAAAATACATAGTAGTAAGGATAGGGTACAATTCTCATCACACTTAGGTTGAGCATCTAATTCCACAAAGCTCTAAATATTTTACATCACACACAACTGATCAATGGGTTGTAAGGATCATACTATATTTTTAGTCAGATGGTTAAGTAGTCATCCCCAAGACTTAAGAGATCAAATATTTGTACTATAGATTTTGCCTCCATCGGAGCTATAGATGCTTGACAGGCAGTGGAGTACGCTCATGCGTAGTGACACATCTCCTTTAAAGAGACCTTTGATCGCACATAAGGATAATCTAGCTTCTTGGTTTCATCCATTATAGGTCTTATCCAATTTACTCAAGATGGGTTAATGAACTCACTTGCACACACATTGGGTCTTGATTACCTCGAGTCATTACCATGCTCATGATTCGGTAAATGAATTCACTGCACACACATTTGGTCCGAGAAGAATTAAGTAGTTTTTAGTGAGTTTGTTTGATGCTACTAGTATGTCCGAGTCTCTATAAAATAGTTAGTTTTCCATATCAACATCCATATATTCTTCCATGTCAACATCCATGTTACTTCATGAGCCATTCACTATACATGCCACCAAGTTTGGTGCCCCTGATTAAACAACAATGCTAAAACATGGCCAAGCAAGATCTAAACTATGAATGATCATTAGAATCCTTGCATCCCATTTCCACTTGCATTAATCATTCCACTTGCATTAATAATTCCATTTGCATTAATCATTCTACCTTGCATTAATCATCCATAACACATTTTCATATGCATTAATCACCCATATTAACATGCATTCCATATACACTTGCATTCCACAAAAACACTCACACATAAAATCATAACACAAAAAGGTAAAAGCCATGTATATATATATATATATATGTATAAATATTGCATGTACAATGAGTGCCAAAATGCTATATACAATGGAGCACCAAGGCTCATATACAAAAAGTGCATCTAAGCACTAGCTACACCCTCCAAGAGGACCCTTGTGACCTAGAAGGATCCCTAGACCTAGAGCTATGCCTATACTCGCTATGCCTAGCAGCCTTAGATATATATGAGGTTGGATGATTAGGAAGTATAATATGATTCTCCATCAACCTATCCTCTAATGCCTCGATATACCTATGCTACGATCGAAGGTGTGCTATATCAACATTATGTTGATGCTCCCTCTCTAGCAACTCTATCTGGAGCCTCATGATCCTCTCATCCTAATCCATCACCATTGCATCTCATTCCACTACCTGCTACTCCAACCTTACCCAATCCTCATCGCTCTGACCTGAAGGTCCATTCAGAGTCTCCTCCACATCATCTCCATCTCCATCTTATCCTCCACTCCCTGGATCCTGCCTCGTTGCACCCTTAGTATTCCTCCTTCAACTATCTAATCAAAGGTACCTCTATCACTTAGGACCCTCATGAGTCTCCTCTGCCTCATCCCCATCTCTACCAACTACTACTAGATTTGGTGCCCATGGTGGTTGTGTAGAAAACCATGCATCATACTTCAAAGTAGTCCCCACATCATCTACATCAGGGAGATCTATCTTCTCATCATACTCATAAGCCTTCCTCCATGGCTCTGCACATGGTAGTACTATCTCATATAGAGCATCAGCTCATACAGAATCCCTTGCCTTAATCCAAACTATAAGAGTACCTATAAAAACTAAAAATACTCAGTCTCACTCTGATATCTCCTAACCACCTACCTTGATTTCTGCACCTATCATAGATTCTCTCCATAGTTGATCCACCTACTACCTCTCCATGGCCTCCATATCACTTGGGTGGATGTTAGTCCAACCCAAAAATGTTGGTACCATTGGCTCATCCACACAGGCCAACTCGACTATACCTCCTTGGCCACCATCCATCTCCTTGTGTAGGGTTGTTCCCTACCAAAACCTGCCATTGGTAAACCCTCTGATCGAGCCATGCTGAAGTTCTCCCATTCCCAACACTATAGAAACAAGTTGCATCCTAATCCTTTCCTTCCCTACCTCCTCACCTCATAGAGCTCTCAATATTCCTATGCCAATAAGGTAGGAGCCCATGTATACACCTGTTGCATAATGAGCATATCGTTCACTAACCCTATCAAGTTCTAATGGAACCTGCATCCAGTACTGTTTGGTGCCACGATGTTGGCCAAAATGAACATCACCAAATCATAGAGAGCATCCAACTCCTTGTTCACATACATGAACAAGTAGGGATTACCCCCACTCTCCACCCTCACATCCTGCCAACTATCACCAAATATCTTCTTCATATTTGTACCTTGATCGTATCCAACCTCGATGTGCACCCCCTCCACTGGAACCTTGAGGATGCGGTATACATCCTCAAGTGTAAGGTTCACCTCTCCCATGAGGAGCTAAAAAATTTCCCTATCTGGATCCCACCTCTCCATCAATGCAGAGAGGTATCCCTCATCCACCCTAATAACATCAATTCGAGCTACCTCCGCTAGCTCCACAACCTCCAGTAACTCGCACTCCTCCTCCACCAGAACCTTTATCATCCCAGGGATGTAAGGCGAGAACCGATTCTGAGTCTCCAAAATCCAAAGCTGCAAAACAACACAAAATATTTGTCATTAACAAATCATAAAAAAAACACAAACATAAAATTTTTGCACAAAAATAAGGACATTACCTTAGTAACTCGCACTCCAACTCTGGCCCCTGCATCTGCTCCTTCCATTACCATAGCTTCGGTTCTCAAATTCCCTAACTTCACTCCACTCCACTCCATCCAACTCTAAACACAACTTCTCAAACTCACAAGTGCACAAATGAGATCAAATTTCACCCAAGCAAGTTATTTATAGTTAATTCATGCATCTTGAGATACCCATGGGCATTTCTTGGTGCATTTAAGCACACCAGGACATTTGCAGAGCATCCAAACATCGACAAACATATGTGCATCCCAAAAGCACCAATCGAATTTTGGCATCAATTTTGATAAAAGGACAATTTTTAACAAAATAGTGGCTTTTACCCACCAAATCACTTCATATTGCATTCATGCATCTGTTTCATCATATTGATAGGTTTTATGAAGGTTCCAACTGATTTGGATGCACGATTTTTGTTTGCGACCACAAATTGCAGATCCGCTTAACAAGTTACAAAAGCACTCCAAAATGGTCCAAATATTCACAAAATGACCACAATAATCATTCTCATTTTTAATACATCATCAATATCATTCCATATCATCATTTGCATATTTACCAAGTTTAAACAACATTCAAGTGAACCTTGTATCTAGTGGGTTATTCTATATACTTGGTGATTGCAGCGATTTGCATCCATGCAATTTGGTAAGATGAATAACCTACCATAAGGACACTTGGTCATTTTCATCATTCCATATCTCCTTGTTTGAAATCACACTCACATTTGGTACTCCATATTTTCGTGTGAAACCTTACCAAGAACAATTTGCACAAAAGCTGTCATTGATGGCCTAGTTTGTGGGGTTTAAAACATGGACAAAATCACATTTCATCATTACACATGTCCTTGATATTCATCACAAAGATAGGCACTAGCTAGGGTGATTGGTTCCAATTATGGGAATTATTCAACAGTCACTAGCAGGCCCTCCAAAGTTGACTCTTTTTATTTTTCCTTGCATCTTCATCTTTGCATATCAATGACACTGGAAGGCACATTCTTCAACAACATTGAATCACCCCAAATTTTGGGTAACTAGATACATCTTACATGATCATGACATCTATACTTGGTGAAAATCCCTTCATCTGTTTGGGCAAAAATAGACATGTTTTTCATCACATTTTTCACAAAACCCTTCATCTGTTGGGGCAAAAATAGACGCATCATTTCATTTTTCACCAATATTCTTCTCACCATCGGGGCAAAAAAAATATCACATTTACATCATTCATATCATCCACCATTCATTTGCACATATTTTTCAATTGGATCATGAGATTCATCCGCAAACTCACTCGCCAATTGAGGGGGTAAGCTACGCAAATCCAATTTCTTTAATTCTTTTTTCTTTAAGCTCATGTTTCACATCTCAAGAGAAAATTGCTTCTACGCCTAGCCAAAATAGGTGTCTTGTATTTTGGCATTGCATTTTGTTTCATGGAACGCAATACAAAAAGGGGCATTTGTAGACACCAAAACCTAGCCACTTTTCGTCCATCCAAGTCTTCCTACCATTTTCCCATTTTTATTTATGTATATCTAGAAATATTTGTTAAATATATGTTTAATATTAATATTTAATATTATATTATATATACATATATTTAATAAATATAAATATTATATATGTGAATAAATCCTAGCCATCCAATTTGACTTAATCCTAGCCATCCATCTACATCAATCAATGCCACATACCCGAAATTAATATCCACCCTCCGATGTGTTTTAATTTGAGCCACATAATTCGTGTCGCTCAAAACCTAACATACCCTAGTGTGGATTATTAATAGGAGTCATTTTGATGGCTCAACCACTAAGGAATTCGTGTCCTAAGTCATTTTTGTTACCCTTGAGTTCCCTAGAGTTTACAAGTACTCTTGCCTTCCGTCCTCACTCGCCATAACCTCTGCAATCATCGTCGCCCCTCTCGCCTAGTCAGATCTGCTTCTATAGATCTTCATCTTAGCTCTCAAACAATTTTGGGTATTCTCTGTCACTGTCGAGCACCTTCGAGCTCTTCTCCTCCATCGCTAAGTGCCTTTGGGCACCCTTTGCAATTCTCGAGTACCCACGGGTATTGTTTGTTGTCATCGAGCACTCGCGGGCATCTTACACCAGATCTTTGCAACCTTGCTAGCCCTTGAGCGATGCTAGGGCATCATCGCACCTATTTCTATATCATTTATGTCATATCAATAAATAACAAGTTAAACAAGGTAAATATTTTTGTTATTTTATTCATTTCAATATATTCATATTTGTATGCAATTTCATTCATTAATAACTAGGGTTTTATTGATATCTGAGGGTCTCACGCAGTGGAGCCCTCACAGTTATTACTAACCCCTTTGTTATTATCTTTTGTGTGTAGGTTTGGAGATACACAAGCATTGTGCAGTTGCTTAAGCTGGAGTGGTCTAGTATTGGATAACACAAAGCCCACTCACATCTGTTGGGATCAAAAGCAATATTGAAGACACCACCAATGTTGTTTGCTAGGGTTTTGGATAACCCTAGCTATTGTAAACATTTGTATCAAAGAAATAAATTCTTTCATTGTAACATTGGAGATTTGAGGCTCCCCCCATTAATAATAAAAATTATTTCTTCTTGTGCAATATTGGGTTTTGATTTCAATTTGTCTTTATATCTATTTGTGGTGTTTTGCTTTTGCATCTACAAATGGCGATCATGGTGGGACTTCATTTTTCATTAACAAATCATCAAAAAAACACAACAACATAATTTTTTTGCAAAAAAAGGACATTACCTCAGTTGCTCGCACTCTAGATCTGACCCCCACATCCGCTTCTTCCATCGCCATAACTTCTATGCTCAAATTTCCTAACCTCACTCCACTCCACACTGCCCTACTCTCCTATATGTAGCTTCTCAAACTCACAAGCACACAAATGAGCTCAAATTTTTCCCAGGAAAGCTCTTTATAGCTGCTTTAGGCACCTTGAGATGCCCATGGGCGTTTCTTGGTGCATTGAAGCACACCAAAGCATTTGCGAAGTGCCCAAATACCGATGGGTATCTACGCATGCCAAAATTACAAACCGACGTTTGGCATCAATGTTGACAAAAGAATAATTTTTTTACAAAATAGTGGATTTTCCCCACCAAATCACTTCATATTGCATTCATGCATCTGTTTCATCATATTGACAGGTTTTGCGAAGATTCCAACTGATTTGGATGCATGATTTTTGTTTGTGACCACAAATTTTAGATTCGCTTAACAAGTTACAAAAGCACTCCAAAATGATCCAGATCTTCACAAAATGACCATAGTAATAATTCTCATCATTAATACATCATTTTCACATCATTAATTTCATTCCACATCATCATTTACATATTTGCCAAGTTTATACAACATTCAAGTGAATCTTGTATCTAGTGGATTATTCTATATACTTGGCGATTGCAGCGATTTGCATCATGCAATTCGGTAATATGAAGAACCTACCATAAGGACACTTGGTCATTTTCATCATTCCATATCTCCTTGTTCTAAATCATAATCATATTTGGTACTTCACATTTTTGCATGAAACCTTACCAAGAACAATTTGCACAAAAGTTGTCATTGATGGCCTAGTTTGTGGGGCTTAAAACATGGACAAAATCACATTTCATCATTACACATTTTCTTGACAGTCATCACAGAGATAGGCACTAGCTAAGGTGATTGATTCCAATTGTGGGAATTATTCAATAGTCACTAGCAGGCCCTCCAAAGTTGACTCTTTTTATTTTTCTTTGTATATCAATGACATTGGAAGGCACATTCTTCAACAACATCGAATAACCTAAAATTTAGATCAACCACATTTGGTTTTGACTCTCCCACAATGGGATACATATTATATGATCATGACATCTATACTTGGCAAAAATCCCTTCATCTATTGGGGCAAAAATAGACACATTTTTCATCACATTTTTCACAAAACCCTTCATCTGTTGGGGCAAAAATAGATGCATCATTTTACATTTTTCACCAATCCCCTTCTCACCATTGGGGAAAAAATGGTATCACATTTACATCATTCATATCATCCACCATTCATTTGCACATATTTTTCAATTGGCTCGTGATATTCATTTGCAAACTCACTCACCAATTGAGGGGGTAAGCTACGCAAATCCAAATTCTTTAATTATTTTATCTTCAAGCTCATGTTTCACATCTCAAGAGAAAGTTGCTTCTGCACCTAGCCAAAATAGGTGTCTTGTGTTTTTGCACTACATTGTGTTTCACGCAATACAATACAAAAAGGGGCATTTGTAGACACCAAAACCTAGCCACTTTTCATCCATCCAAGTCTTCCCACCATTTTTTCCTTCTATTTATGTATATCTAGGAATATTTGTTAAATATATGTTTAATATTTGATATTTTAATATTATATTTTATATATATTTAATATAAATATTATATGTGAATAAATCCTAGCCATCCAATTTGACTTAATCTTAGCCATTCATCTACATCAATCCATGCCACATACCCAAAATTAATATCCATCCTCTGATGTGTTTTAATCTAAGCCACACAATTTGTGTCATTCAAACTCTAACATACCCTAGTGTGGATTATTAATAGGAGCCATTTTGATGGCTCAACCCCTAAGGAATTTGTGTCCTAAGTCATTTTTTTCTAAGCTATTTTGCCCCTGAGTTCCCTAGAGTATACAACTACTCTCACATTCTTTTCTCACTCTCCATAACCCCCACACCCATCACCGTACCTCTTGCCTAGCCATATCTACTTTTGTAGATCTTCACCTCAGCTCTTGAACATATTTAGACACTCTTTGTCACTATCGAGCACTTTTGGGTGCTTCTCCTCTATCACCAAGCACCTCTAGGTACCCTCCACCATTCCCAAGCACCCACAAGCATTTTTTACTGCCATCAAGCACCCGCGGGTGTCTTACACTGGAGCTCTGCAGCCCTGCTAGCCCTCGAGCAATGCTAGGGCATCATCGCACCAATTTCCTATAATAAATATCACAAATCAAAAAACAACAAGCATATTAAGGTAAATATTTTTATTGTTATTTTATTCCATGCATTTTTAGTTTTTGTTCATGCTATTTACATCATATAGTTAGGGTTTTTGTATTGATTGTAGAGGGCCTCACATTGTGGAGCCCTCACAGTTGCTACTAACTTATTTGTTATTTTCTTGTGTGCAGATTTGAAAGTGTCACATTAGCATTGTACAGATGCTTAAGCTGGAGTGGCCCAGTATTGGATAACACGAAGCCCACTCACATCTATTGGGATTAGAAGTGAGATTGAAGATACCACCAGCATTGTTTGCTAGGGTTTCGAAGAACCCTAGCTATTGTAAACATTTGTATCAAAGAAATCAATTCTTTCATTGTAACATTGGAGATTTGAGGCTCCCCCATTAATAATAAAAATAATTTCTTCTTGTGCAATATTAGGTTTTGATTTCAATTTATCTTTATATCTATTTGTGGTATTTCGCTTTTGCATCTAACACCAGTAATCCATATTATTTTGACTCCTGATGCTCAATTGATAAGACTTTGAGTTCTCAAGATTTACGAGCAAATATCCCTAGGAAGCATCAGAATGTAGGTCCAAAAGGCCATATACTTAGAAAAGTTTTAAAAAAATTGACTAAGTGTTGAAGATATACCTTGGACCATGATGTAGTGTTAATTTTTGCTCAATCTAGTGCAGTGTTAAATTCCACAAAGCTCAACATAATGTTATTTTCTATGATATCGCAACACAGTGTTAATTTCCATGATCAAAGCAGTCAAATGGGCATTACGAGAAATTTCGGTTATGGAATTCAAAGGAACAATTCAGGACAATGTTATATTCCACGAAGGCACGATAAGTGTTATTTTTTGTGGTCCACTTAATCAAAGTTGGCTTGCAAGTGATTCAAGTCACGAAATTCAAAGGAATTGATGAAATGCAATGTTACATTCTGCACGCCCAAATGTTTTGATATTTTTCATGCGATGATATGCTTTGTTAAATTTTGTGGTTAGTTTAGCCGAAGTTGGCATTGCAAAAATACAAAGAGCAATGGTTAGCAAAGTTTCATTTCCACGCAATATGAAGGTTTATTTTTTTGAAAGGCAAGTGCTTTGTTATTTTTTGTGCAAGGCAAACACTTTGTTATTTTTTGTGTTGTAAATGGTCAAAGTTGTCTTGCACGAGATTCAAAGCATGAAATTCCAAAGCGATGGTAAGGGAGGCATATTTTTCGTGCAGAAATACAATGTTATTATCTACGTGATCGAAACAATGTTATTTTTTGTGGGACAAGGTATAAGCTTGATATCACAAATTTTAAAAAGGAAAACCAGGACAACGTTCTATTTTTTGCACGACACAATACATATGTTTTATTCCAATGTCAAAGTGGTCAAAATCAACGTTGCAAAGTTTCAAAGAGCAAATTTCAACACTATAAAGTGCTTTAAACACCATGGAATATGATAAAGTATTTTAAGCCGCAATCACTCTAAGCATCAAATTTATCTTCTAAATATCTAATTTGGACCACTCGAAAGCAAATCTAGGCTCGACGATTGGTGCAGCTCAAGTGATATATAAAATAAACATGCAAAGTTGTGTAATACTACGAATTTCTATCTGAACCATTACCAAGCTAAAGTGAAAGAGTGAGAAGTCAAAGTAGTACAAAATCAAGATCCAAGAACCATTTTAGTTGCAGATCCAAGACAGGGTAACCAATACAAAAATGATGAACAATTTTGATTGTGCTTTGACCTGGTATTCAACCAAAAACCTTGAGAGGCCAAGCAAGTTGTAGATACCAAGTTGTAGAGGAACCATGGATCTCAACTCCCATTATTTATTTGAACAAATAATAGGCTACCACCTCAGCATCCTACTAATTTGGAACTCCAACTTCCTTGTAATGTTCCTAATACTCTTTATTTGTATAAACTATAAATAGAGGTTGAACCCTCATTGAGAAGGGTCGGCTCTAAAGTGTTTGCTTTCCCTACTGTTGTATATTTTTCTTACAAATCAATAGAAGGAGTATTACTTGGATGTTTGCCTCAGACCTATGTCTTCTTTACTTGTGAATATTTGATCTATGAAGTTATTTTTGCTATTGTTGCTATGGTTAGTTTATTTTGTTGTTATTGGATTGCTAACTTAGAGCACCTTGGAATGCTTCATGTTTAAATGTATGCTTGAAAATGATTTCTTTTTCTGTTAGTCTAAGTATTGATCTAATTTTGCTATTTGGATTATTAGTACTCTAGATGTTTGAAATAGTCCTTGAAGTATACTTTGTGTTGTAATTATGAAGATCACTGGTTTTGAATGTTGTTAGTTTCAAGTGTGGAATACTGGAAATTGATTTGTGGAGGGTTTTCCTGTAGATGCCTATGCTATTAGATTTATTCGGCTATTATTCATTCATTACTTTATAGCCCTTATCCCATTCTATCCCTATATTTACACATTTAACTGAGCTTAAATGAGTCAACATTAAATTATTTGATAAGGTATACCAGCCTACTCTAGAGGTTGGGTTAAAGTAATCTTTAACTCATTCAATATCAGGGTTTGAGCTATGATTAGTGGGTGCTTGCCTCTCAAATTATTGCAGATCATAGCCACAGTTTCAAGATTACTATAATGTCATTTTAGACCCCAACAATAAAGAGTTCTTATTATTTTTATAAATATATAAAACAAATAAATTATAGCAATAACAAGTATCGAAAGACTAGTTCTACCCAACAACACCTATTGTAGTAAGCTAACTGTATTGAAAACAACAAATCTTAAAATTTCTCAAAGGTAACCATAAAATAAACAACCTAGTACTAAAGCAAGTTCATCCATGTCCACCAAAACAAGTGATCTTTATATTCATAGCTCCCCATTCAAATTATATTAAAACAAGTTATCTCTTTACATAAACAGTTCCCATTGAAGCTTCAATGTTAAGCATGGTAAGGCTTTTAAACAACTTTAGTAGTCATAAGGAGAAGTCACATATAGTCTTTAAGGGATTTATAGAATAAATGATTAATTGGCATGTGTAAATCATGTTTTAAGATAGTGAAGATAATATATTTTCCATGGTTAGTCATTTACATAATACTTTCTAATAAAGTATAGTTTTCTACTAATAATTTCATTAATAAATTGATAATGATATAATTTGCAAGAACACATGAAACATTATCCATGACTCCACAAACTATATATTATATTTATGGTTAGCTATAGTCCTCTATACAAGTGAATATAATCACTAATCGGGAGGTTTCTATCAAAATAAATTTGCACTAGGAATTACAAAAATATTATAACTTCAACTCATAATCCTTGACAATTCCTTATTGATTATAGTTTGTAAAATAATTTACACTATAATTTTGTATACCCTACTAAATCTTAGTTCAAAAATAAGTGGATAAATATGAACAATATTAAACGTAACATTGTTATACATTCTAAACACTTTTTTAACTCAAGACTCAAGGATCAATTCTCTCAACATTTTTAAAGTAGTGAGTTAAGTTTTAAATTTCTAGTTTAGATATCCATAATTTTGTTCTCATGTATAAGGTGGAGGCTACATAAAAATAATATTTAACATATATACAAACCTTATTTCATACAATGTTCTTCATCAAGTGTTCATGCTTACCCATATATAACCTTTTAACAATATTAAGGGCTATTTTAAAACAACCTTCATGTTGGTGTTCCAAGATAAGGTAATCAATCCCACAACTCTCTATCCTATATGTATTGGAGGATTCTAGATCAATATCTATATGTCTTCCATGGTCACTAATAAGGAAACAACTTAATATATTTCTACATGTCAACATCCCATTACAAGATAAGTCAATAAGAAACTCTTCTTTCTTAGCCTTAAAACATTCCACTTTAACTTAGAGCATAGGATCATCAAGCAAAATCCATGCCTTTAATTGAACAAGATAGTAACCATATTCAATATAAGAGTGACCCATCAAAGAATAACTATAACAAATCAAAATAGAGCTTTTGACAAGGTAGATAAGAGATTTTAAGAAGTAATTTTAGATGTTTTTAACAAGGCCAATAGGAGCTTTTCAAAAATAATTTAGAGCTTTTTAACCAAGTAGACCCAAAATTTAACTAGGATGATATATAACCTCCTATAATGGCTTCAAAATCATGCCTTCTAATCAAAATGTGACCCCTATAAATAAGAATAGTCATAATGGAAAAAAGAGTTCAAAACAAAATTGAGATAGTCAAAAGCATTTATTAAAAGTAAGCTAATAGTTATTCAGAACAAATTTTAGACTTTCGTTAACCAATCATCTTCCTGTGGCAAGTAATTATGAGGGATTAGCAGTTTGAGCAATGAATTTAATTTAAAAAGTCTCCTTTTGTTAAAATTTTAATTTTAAAAGCATACAAGCATTTGAGCATCTACAACTAACTTAGTGCTAAAGAAGATTTAATAGGGCATTTAGCATTATCCATAATCTTAAGAAATAAGCTAAACCCATTATTTTATTTCCACATATGGACCTTTTCAAATAGGAATGTATGTGTTAAATTTCTTTATGCCTTTATTAACTATTATACCATCAAACAAATTATACACACAAGGTGCATCATCCATTTTCAAATGGGAAGAGCTTGGTTACTTGGTATTTCTCTAAAATCCAACTGAACAAATTATATATTAGATTAAATTTCCTTGTTGGTTGTCTCTACAACCTTTATAGAATTTGTTTGTTAAACTAGTTACCTTTTCATGGACGATAAAATACTCTTACATTTTTCACCAATACCCACTGGTATATTGATTTTATTGTCCCCCATGGCAACAATGAAGAACAAAGTTTTTATTGATATACAATTCAAAGAGAATGGCTTTATGCAATGGCTTGTTTCAATAAGTTTTACTACCTTCCACCCTACAATTAGGGACTTGTTTTAAATATTAACTAGTTTCAAAGGATTATCGATTGAACTTTCACCTATTTGCTCTCAATGAGGTACAAATGTGATTCCTTTATTTGTTTTTTACCAAGATAATTTTATAAGTGCTTGGAGTTATAATCCACACTCACGCACACTTTAGAGTAGAAAAACTTAATGAAAGTAAAACATGAAGTAAGACTTTGTGTTATAAAATTCCATCAAGATAAATTATTACTCCTTCCCTTCTTAAAGGTGGTATCCACTCAAATAAACTCACTGATCTAACATGGATTAAAAAAATTTCTACTTTCTTAATGGTGGTAAGAATAAATTAAATCCAAGAAGATTGTTGATGCACAAATTTTATAGGAATGTTATAATGACATCATCATATCCTAGTTTGAAACTTCTCCATGACTTCGACCCTGGGTAGATATAATAAAAAAATATTAAATAACTCTTATTAAAATCTAATAAAAGAAAGTAATCAACATCAAATAATTATACTATCAATAATCCATGAAATTATCTATCAACAACCATTAGGTTGGGGACAAGCAATGGGGAGCTAGGAATTTGACACCATGGTTCAAGGTTCAAATTCCATGTAAGTGAAGGACAAAAATTTGCACCATACAATGAACAAAATATTAAAGCTATAAAAAATAAATTTTATATATGAACGTTTTAATACAAATTTAGGTTACAAGAGGATCCTCTTGAGAGGATTTTACAAAGTGATACAAAGGTAAGAAAGGGGTGTGATTCCCCTTTTCTTAAGAAAGAGTGTCTCTTGGTGCAATCTAGATATTTTCATACCAGCACATCATTTGTGAAGCAGGTTTTCTTGCGACCACAATGTAGGATCAGATCTGCAGTCTTTCATTGTTCTCGAGTCCTATCACCTACACATAAATGGAACAACATCGAATCAACAACATATGCAAATTCCACCAAGGTTGGAACTGTATTCGATATGGAAATATGAAACAATACAAAAAACAACTAAATGCATGGAATATCAAAGATCTAAGCTAAAATGCAAATAAAAATTGATCACCCAAATGGTCAACGGTGATCATTTCATATCAAGATAGTTTTGGTTTGCGGATCATCTTGGGATGAGACGGTCATTGTCGAAGGTCTACGCCTTAGCATGACCAGGTCCAAGCAGAGTTTAGGGGAAGCGCAAAGGTTTTGGAAGATGGGTTGCATGCAGGAGGGCGACAAAATGGGTTTTGAAGAGTAGCGAGACAATGATGAGAGTTTAAGAGAGATAAATGGGTGAGATTTTGAATCCTTGGTGACAATCCGATAGCATTTTGTTTGTAGCAAGAGGGCATGGCAGATTTTTAGCAACACTTCATGGCATAAATTTTTGTTTGTTCTCTCTTTTTTTGTGGGGGATGGGAATGCCAATTTATAGGCTTCTTTGCAGGAGGAAGGTGAGGGAAAGGAGGCAATCATGGGCAACTTGATTTGCTACTGGTAGGTGACTATAGGTGATTGATGGTGGTAGGTATTGATGACTGGTGCAAAGGCGGATGCAAAGTTTTTGGCCTATGCACGATCGTTGACAGGCAGTTTATATGCCTTCAATTTTGATTATTATTATTATTATTATTAATTTTGCAGGACCATCTCTGGTCGAGACGGTTGTGCCAAAGTGAAGAGTTTTGTAGAAGATTATATGTTACTGTAGAAATCCATGGATTTTGCCCTAAAGCTGATAAAATGGATTTTACGGGTTGGAAAGAAGGCATTTTGGGAGTCTCCTCGAGATAACGTATTTTAGGTGTCTATAGTAAGGACCTTAAAATTTACTATTAAATGGCATGAGCTTAAGTCATAAAAAATATGGGCTTTCAAGGCAAAGACCTAGCTCATTTTATTTTTGTTTTTTTATTTATTTTGGTAGTGTGATAAACCCCTACGATCGACGCATAGGGTTGAGTAGTCCCCTCCTAGCCATGACCCCTCATAAATCCAAGAGCTATGCTTTTCAATAGGGGACTAACACACAACCCTACACACACGTCGTGGTTTAAAACTTGGACCTCCCGAAGAAGATCCAAATATTGAACTGTTGTGTTGTCCCCTTGGGACAAGACCTAGATCAAATTTTGTTATGTGATATATGCATAACTATCAAATACCATATGTGATTTGTTAAAATAATATGGTAATATAGTCATGATTTAATTTGGTTAAGGCTGGTTTTAGTTCCATGTAACCAATTAAAAAATGTATTAATCAAACATACATCCAAAAAATAGAAACATCATAATACTAAGTCCAAATTACATGGGGGACAACTTATTATAAACAACAAAATTTAAGTTAAAGTTCTAGGATACCATAAAAATATAGGGCAACAATCAATAAAATTTATGAAGAGGTTTGAGTCAAAATTAGAACACAAGAAGTTCTCTCAAAATGATTTGGAAGTGACATAGGAATTTAAAAAGGATGTATGTCATCCTTAACTATATTTGCACTCTATATTAATAATTTAAAATAATGGTTAAATGTGAGTGCAACAGAAGGTGTTGAGTTAAATAGTTAAGTGATGAAGCTTATTTTTACACATAGATTATCTCATTTTGATTATAAGGATAACACAAAGCTTAAGAGAGGGGCCTTAGAACATTCTTGCAAGGAAGTTGGTATGCAACTAAATTCTAGCAAAACTATGTGGTTTTCACTAACCAAAAGAAAAGAAAATTGTTCAACATCTAATTTGAAGGGAGTATCTAATATAGAGTTGTCGTTACACCAAAACCTTGAAGCATCAGTGTCTGATACAATCTTTGTATTTGAACACCTCATAGGGTGGTTAGTCCCAGGACCCAAGGTGACAATTAGTCCACTAAGTCAAATCCTCGAGGTGTGATGGTTAGTCTAACACCCCCTATCCAATGTGACTCGAGAGATTTGATCTTAGGTGAGGCTCTGATACCATTGTAGATTTTTTGTTACACCAAAACCTTAAGGTATTAGTCTCTGATACAATCTTCGTATTTGAACACCTCACAGGGTGGTTAGTCCCAAGGTCTAGGGTGGTGGTTAGTCCACTAAGTCAAATCCCCAAGGTGCGATGATTAATCCAACATCCAAGAAGTGTAAGATAATACAAGGATCTTGGTGTAAATTTTAATTACAGACTTAGTTAGACAAAATTTAGATTTAAAATAATAATGAGAGGCTACATGTCACTCTTTACATTATAGAATATATGTAGGAAGGTTGAATTGTGGGATTAGAAGACCATCCAAGCCTTATTTGAGATGTTTACAATACTAGTGGTGCTCTATGGGTGTAATGTATGGGCCGACAATACATCAATATTGATATAGAAGCAAACAAAGGGGATCTAAAGGCATTTGATTACAAGTAAATTTAAAATAAATGACTTAATTCCATAATAAATACTTATAGGATAAACATGTACTTTCCAATAGAGGCATTTGCTATGATTTGACTTCTCTGAAATTTTAAAAAAATTAAACAAATGGATGCAAATAGATGGCCTAAGTTCATAGTAAGAGATGAGTTGAATAGAAAACGAATACTTGAAAAAATGAATAGATAAATGAGTGGCATGTTAATGTAATAGGATGCCCCAAAACAATAAATATATTAAATTCTAAGGAAAAATTCAAGGCAATAATATGGGCAAAACACCTAGGAAATAAAAAGGTAAGTTAATATCATCGTTATGTTAAAAACTTTACTCGAAGTAACTGGAGGTTATAGTGGTAGCAAGGTGTAGGATTTGAACTCACGAAGAGGCGATTAAAAAATGTAACGAGATACCAAATTCTCTAGTATACAAAAAAAACAAATAAGCTAGCTTACTAAGTTCAACCCCCATGGTGGATGTGTATAAGAAGTATTACTAAAAAAAAAAGTTCAACCCCACACACACATATATATATATATCAAATCAAGAGCAAAGATGCTTATAGTCCAACTAAGAACTAGCTCATATTGATTTAGATGTGAGACAGATGAATGGAAGATACCTAAAGAGAAATGGAAAGAGTGAATATGCACGTATCACACTTCACAGAAAGTGAAAACAAATAAAATTTGTCTTGGAATACAGAAATTATGATATTTGTGATAGTCACACTAATATATTATCAATATACCCCCAAGGGCTAGGTGAATTGGCAAAGGCTTGACTGGCCAAGTACTTACCAAGAAGAGACTTAGGTTCAAACCTTGGGGGCACGTTGCTAGCTTAGCAAAGGTAGTAGTATGTTCTAAATCTTCTGAGTGCACACCAAATCGATGACAATGGTACGAACCCTAAGTGATCGGTTGTCTCCATATCATACCGGGTCAACAACAATGAGACGAATAGGTTTTTTGGGAGCAGCCCCTGTGGTTTGAACCCTGCGCTTGCCAGCTACTAAAAATAGTGGTTGTAACCAACTCCCCTATGTAATCAAATATATATATATATATAAACAATATATTATATGTCTAAGTTATTTGAATAAATGCAAATAAAGAAGTTAAGAGAATTTATTAGTAAGCAAAACATTAATTCTTTAGAAAGAGAGAATGATGCCTCAACTTTTATTTTTTAAGATAATATTATTTCCTTTTAAAGGAACATATTGTGTTTGATAAAAAAATATTTGTTGTCTTATAAGTTGTTATAGCCTCGCAAACAATAAAGATTTTATATTATATTATATTCTTTATTATAGTGTCGTGCATAGTGCAACTCCAAGTAGAATTCATTTAACTTTTTATAAATTTCATAGCATTAAAAAAATGTTCATCATTATTCATTTGTTCATATTAATCGATTTGAATGTCACCATTCAGCACGTGTACAGGGAAGTTAATAAGACAGCTGACCTGCTGGCTAACAAAGGTGTCATGGAGCAATCCTTCTGTTTGTGGCAAACCAAATTTCCACCGGGGCTCATGGATGATAGCAGTGAAGGTAAAATTTATTTCTTTAATATGGTTAATAATCTTGGTTAGTTATTTAGGCTCACCAGCCATCCAAATATGCTCCACGTTTGTCCCTTGCCTCTTGGAAGGTGTGGCTTCTTAGGTCTTTTTGCCAGTTTTTAGAATTGGAAAACTCTCGTATTGGTGGAAATGATGAAGAGGCAAATGTTAACCCTGATAACCTGGATCTTGCTTTAAGGTATCTGTCTTTCAATTTTTGCATAGTTTGTGGTTGTCTGTCTTTAGGAGGGTGCATTGGGAGTGCTTTTCCATTGTTTGTTTGTTTTTTGTTCGATTGTGTTGGTTTCCATCCTGTTGGTTTTTGTTCCTTTTGGTGATCCCTTTTGGATTCTTGGTTTAGCTATGTAAAAGGTTTTGGGTCCTTTCAAAATCCTTCCATCAATCAAAAAAATATCATTTGACAATATGCATCTTATGATTTCTCTAATTTTTGCTCTTGATTTTTTTATGTGTAAATTTGAGACCTACTTTTCTAAATAACAACCATGTATATTTACCAATTTTGCGTAGAAAATATAAAGGTCTAGTGCCAAATTGACAATTTATCCATGGCAAATTAGATCACCACTATTGGCATCATCAAAGTTTTGCATCAAGTAATTATCCCAAAATGGTGTACGCAACACTAAGAAGTGATTATGCTACTATGAAGCATTTAGATTAAAAAACTGAAAGAAAATTCCCTCCTTATAACAAAACAAAAAACCAAAAACCATTGTAGAGCCTTTAATGAATGCACAAATTGTCAAATATTCAACTTAATTTATGTCCATATTATGCCTATTAAAAAAAAATCACCCATATTATGTGTATGTTTCTAACAATGTTTTATGAATTTAGTATGTTATAACAAAATATTATAATAAAAATATTTGTGCATCTTACAAGACGTATTTTAATATATTTCATTTTTAAAAAAATTGTGGATCAAAATGAAGCGTTTATGTTTTATCTCTTGGGGGACAACGCAATGGTTCAAGCTTTAGCTCTTCTTTGGAAGTTCCAAGGTTCAAACTACAATATGAGCGAGTGTGTGAGGGGGTGGGTGTGTGTATGGTTGTGTGTTTAGTCCTTATTGATAAGCTCAAATATCACCCTTGTAAAAGGTCATGGTTGGGATGGGGATGGATTTCTCACACTAACCTAATAAAAACAAAATGAAGCTTTTACTTTCTAACATATTTATAGAGAATTGAATAGGGAAGCAAATGAACTTTTAAAGGAAAGGTTTCAAATTGAACCAGATACGTGTTTAGTACATGAATTCAATGAGAGCAATGCATTATAGGAGGTCTATAGGGGGATTAATTCACTCCAATTATAGCAACTTAAAAAACAAAAAAACTCTACCTAGGTGTTGTAGGTGAGTTGAAGAGGAGAGGGCAATCCTCCAAGGGAGGTCCCAGGTTCAAATCTCCACCCTACCAAAAAGCTGAATTGGGTACCCAAAATCCAATTGATAATGTTGGTGCGGGCAGGTCGGGTGCGACCCCGGGTGACTTTGACGGTGTAGAACCCCCTGTTCGTGGTCTCTTAGACCAAGGCGGCCTCGCAAGGAGTTTTTTGCTTAAAAACAAAAAAAACAAAAAAACTCATAAATTAGTGATTTAAAGGATATTGGTTGACAATTTGGAAAGGTGTCTAACAATAAAAATTTGCCTTACAAGGATAGTTAGCTTTGATATATAAACCCTCTAATTTTTAGGTAATATTCGAAGCTTTAAAAAAATTCCAAAAAACCACTTGAAAATGTAATTTCATATTTGTTTAATATAAAATTACACTTTTTTCAAGGAAAGATATACATTAAAAGTAGTATTTAATAAAATATAAACAAAATGCAATGCATGTGGTAAATTTTTGTTTATATTTTTTTTTTTTGGGAAAACATCCCAAAAGGGATGCCGCTTTTGGGTAAGACCCAAGGAGGTAGGGGCATCCATTTTGCCAAAAATGCCCAGGACTCGGACTTGGCCTACCACCTTTGACATACTCAAGGAGCAAACAAACACACAAAACCAATTTAAAAATAAGTAAATAAATAAGTAAATAACAACAAAAATAATAAAATAAAATAAAAAACATGCTCCTTGAGTATGTCAAAATCAAAATCACAACAAAACACACACACAATAAGATAAAAGAAACCACAACACGAACCACATAGAAAAACATAAGAACCACATAATAAAACACAAACAAGACAAAAACAACAGAACACTACAAAGACATAACCCAAAAAAAACATGAAAAATAAACATAACAAAAACCTAAAATATAAAAAAAATAAAATTAAAAAACAACCAACAACAGATTATAAACAAAAACAAAAAACATAGAAAACACTCACACACAAAAATACGAATTAACACAAACAAAGAGAAACACAAGAACAAGAACGACAAAAACACAAGAACAATAACAAAAAACATTAAAAAAAAAACACAAGAACAACAAAAAAGAACACAAAAACAAAACAAAACAAAAGAACACACACACCTTAAAAAACTAAACAAAAAAGAACATAACAATGACCAATCTAGACCAGAAGACTAATAAGGCAAGAAACAACAAAGGAAACAAAAAAAGAAAAGAGTAAGCTAGGGAACTAAAAAAACCTGAACGAACAAAAGAGAAGCAAAAAAAAACAAGAAGAAACTAGGTACCTTCAGAACTGGAGTCATCCAAAGAAATTATAAAAGAAGAGCTTCCCTAATTTGTGAAGCCCACCATCTAGGAGGGTGGCCATAACAAGTAAGATCGCCTTTGTCCAAAGTCCAATTAGCTAAAGCATCAGCACTCTTATTTTGATCTCTAACCACATGATTGTAATAAACTTTTTGTTAGGTTGTGGAGTCCGATCTCGGTTAAATATGGAAAAAATAGTTTTTCTCTCTGTTTGGTAACTAGTTGCTTTCATGCATGAAAACTTTCTAAACTGGAAAAATCAATCCAGAAAAAGCCATAATTGATGGGTCTATCCTTGGTGTCTAATTCCAAGATAGAATCTATAAAATTAATGGTTGCATAGAAATCAGTGTGATTTTTCAGGGTGTGATTTTTTGGGTTAATTATAGCATGCTTGTTTTTTAGAATGCATGTAACTGGGTTTCCCTATTTATGTAATACCTTCGGTAGAGAGGATTGTGTCTTGTTTATGGGAAGGGCATAGGATTGTGTATCTCATTTAGAGAGATCAGGAAGCTTGGTGTAGAGCTTGATGTAATGGTGTTTGCATGTTGAATTACTGTTAGAGTAATTGTGTGGAGATGCTGGTGTTTTGAAGAGGAATTTGCAACTGGTTGTGTTGCAGGATTATTTCCTTCAGAGATTGTATTGGTTTTAATACAAAGGACTGGTGTTGGGTGAACCATGTTATATATTGTGTTTTATGTTGTCTTGCATGTTTATGTTCTTCTTATCTGATGGTTAATAGTTTTTGCTATTAATGATTAAGTTTCTTGCATCAAAAATCCCTTTTGTTTATATAGTGAATCCTGATACTTTCAAAAATCCCATCTGGATTAATTGAATCTTCTCAATAATTATTTTTATTCTCCAATCAACCTTATGATTCTTGGAAGGAGTCTTCAAAATATTAATCATAAGTTGAGAGTCAGACTCAACTAACACCTTTTCCCATCCAACCTTAGTAGCCTCTTGAAGGCCTCCGAGGATACCATACCCCTCAACAAGGTTATTGGAAAGAATACCCAAATTCTCAACAAAAGTAAAAACCAGGGAGCCATCCGAAAGTCTACCAATTCCTCCCACACTGGCTTTTCCAGGGTTCCCTCTAGAGGCTCCATCAGTATTGACTTTTCCAAAATCCTTAGGAGGAGGTTGCCAATTTCTTGTCCTATCCATCTTACTAATACTCACATTCCCTTTAAGATGGTTGCCCTTAGAAGATTTAATCTTCAATCTTTGCATCACTTGATCCCATCTTTGGTGGGAGTTTTGGGGGTGATTAAGGAGTTGATGGACTGATTCAACTAAGTTGGCTATGGTCTTTTGCCAAATATAGTGAATATCCTTCCTATCTTGATTAAAAATTTGGTTGTTCCTTTCAATCCAAATATTCCAAAGAAGAATGGTAGAACCCATCCAAACTAACTACCTAATAAAATGATCAACACCCTCTTGATTAGGCCAATCCCTCCAAAGTTGTTCAAAAGTAAAAAAATTGGACCACTGTAAGCCAAGTAAAGTGGCCATTCTCCTCCATAGCTCAGAGGCTAAAGTACACTCAATAAAAATATGGTTGAGAGTTTCTACATTCTCTTCACACATCTCACATCTAAAAGGGCCATGAAAACCATGCTTCATAAGTTGCTCACCAGTAAGCACCCTACGATGCAATAAAATCCAATTAAAGAACCTCACCTTAGGCCAAAGCTTTTGAGCCCACAATTGAGAAAATATGTCAGAAGAATGGTTGGGATTATTATGGCATAAGGTCAAATAACCTTGAGCAACTGAATACTCACCCTTAGTAGTGTTGTTCCATCCAAAACAATCTTTTTCATGGGACCAAGAGAGAGATCTCATATGAAGGATGCCTTGGATATCTTGTCTTTGCCTTTCCGGGATTTGAATAGGCCACTCCTCAATAGGTATCCAATATCTACCAACCTTTGAACTACCAGTATGGTACCGACTAGTAATTAGCCACCTTTATCCAATTAGCTCGGTGAAGCTCCTCCATCCAAGGCCTCCAATCAGGAAACTGAGTTATCAAAGGCTTGTGACCATCCCAAGAATCTGTCCAAAAATTTACCTGGTGACCATTATGAATGATCCAAAATAAATTTTTCTTTATCAAATCCTCACCAGTCTTAAGAACTGCTAAAATGGGAGAACCTTTGGTAGGAAGTTGATAGCGAACAAGGTCTTCAGGACTTTTGTTCTCAGCATATTTAGCACGGATATTATTGGCCCAAAGAGCATTGGGGTTATGCAACATCCTCCAATATAATTTAGCAGCTAAAGCTTTGTTGTTATTAATAGAAGACCGGAATCCTAACCCCCCTTCACTCTTAGGAAGACATAAAGTGTCCCATTTCACCAAGGCCCATTTTCTTTTCTCCTTAGTACCACTCCAAAGGAAACGATGACTGATTTGATCCAGTTCTCGAAGAACAACCTTTGGAATATTCAACACGGAAGATACATAAATAGGAATAGCTTGAAGGACTGATTTTACCAAGGTGATTCTACCCCTAGAAGAAAGCCACCTGTTGGTCCACTTTCCAATTTTCTTCTTGACTTTGTCCAACAACCAATTCCAATCTTTATTTTTTTGCCTTTGAATATTTATGGGAATACCTAAATAAGTGATTGGAAGGGAGGTCTTCTTATATCTTAATTTATCCAAGACCATGGATTCTTGTCTAGTAGAGCAGTGAAAGAAAATAACTTTAGATTTGTCTTCATTGATCAACTGCCCGATAGCCTTAGAAAAATAGCTAATGATTTGCTTAATATTAGAAGCTTCCTTAACTGTAGCTTTACCTAAAAGAGTAGAGTCATCCACAAATTGAAGATGAGAGATAGGTCTAGCTCCATGAGCAATGGTAACTCCCTCAAGGGTTTTGTTTTCCCTCTTTTTGGTTATAGTCCTACCCAAGCATTCAACAAGAATGATGAATAAATAAGGGGATAGCGGGTCACCTTGCCTAATACCTCTGGAAGCTGGGAACGACTGAGAAGGCCTGCCATTGATAAGAACTAAGTAGGAAACTAAAGAGATACATCCCATAATCCAATCCATCCAATCCTTAGAGAAACCAAATTGCCTCAAAACTTTGATAAGGAAGTGCCAATCCACTCTGTCATAAGCTTTGGATAAGTCTAACCGAATGAACATGGAAGGAGATTTTTGCATATCCATGGAATGGATGGCTTCTGAGCAAGAACTATCTCATCTACTATTTGATGCCCTTCCACATAACCCCCTTGCTCTGGGGAAATAATCTTATGCAAAAGAGGCTTCAACCTTTCCGCCATGATTTTAGTAATGATTTTGAGAAGAACATTACATAAAGCAATAGGTCTAAAAGTTGAGATATGATCAACCTCTTGAGCTTTTGGAACAAGAGTAATATAAGTTTTATTGATAACCTTCAAAATTTCTTTGGCTTTCCTGGCTTCTTCCACCACCTCTAATAAATCAACATGAAGGATATCCCAGAACTCTTGGTAGAACTCAATGGGAAAACCATCAGGACCTGGGGTTTTCCCTTTTTGCATTTTAAAAACTACCTGTTGAAGCTCATTGATAGTAACAGGAGCAGTCAAAATAGAGTTCTCCTCAGAAGTGATAAGAGAAGGGATTGCTTGAAGAACATTTTGTTGAGAAGCTGAGTCAAGAGGAGTAGCAACAAAAATATTGGAAAAGTAATCAACAACAATAGAGTTCATGCCATCCCAAGTATAAACAACATCTCCAAAATCTGATTTCAGGGAAGAAATAAAGTTGTGAGATCTTCGAGCTAGAAGAGATTTGTGGAAGAAATTTGTGTTTCGATCTCCTTCTTTGAGCCATTGAATTCTAGATTTTTGCTTCCATAAGATTTCTTCTCTTTTTTCCCATTCCTCTAACTGAGTTGTGAGTTTAATTTCATCTGCACTTCTCTTCTCTCGTGAGGCCATCTAAATGGATTTTCTTATTCAAATTTTCAATATGAGCAATAACTTCATGTTTTTTTTATGAACATCCCCAAACTCTTTCCAGTTCCAAGTCTTGATTTTGGATTTAATGTATTGCAGTCTTTTGGCAAAACAGAACATCTTAGTCCCATGCCTAGGTTTACCTTCCTTCCACCATTGTTGCACACGAGGTCTAAAGGAAATGTCTCTAAGCCACATTAATTGAAAATGAAAAGGAGAGAAACTCACATTGGTTTTCCACATTTCCACCATGGTGGCCAATGATCCGAACCGACATTATTAAGAGTCTTCACTTTAGGAATGTGACCATGGATTAAGAAATTTTCAGAGAGCAAAAACCTATCCAATCTCTCCATTATACAAGCTAAGCCTTGCCTTCTGTTAGACCAAGTCATAAGGCCATTATCTGGTTGGATGTCCACAAGATGGAGGTTTGCAATATATTCGCTCATGAGGTCGGTGCTTTTGTCCAAATTTCTATTTCCCCCATTTTCTCATCCAGAGAGAGGATGGTATTGAAATCTCCTCCGATCAAGATCCAAGCTTCAGGAAAATGAGAGATAATATGAGTTATATCCTTCCATTGTCTTCTTTTTTCCTCCAAAGCAGTCGAAGCATAAACAATAATGCAGAGCATAATTTGGTTGGAATGTCTACTTTGAATAGCTATAGCCAACAGACCCCAACTGCCAACCATATGGTGAATAACTACCTCTTTTGGGTCCCAAAGACAAGCAATGCCACCGAAGTCCCCTGGGAACCGAGGGAAACCACTTTTCCAGATGGCCAAATTTTATTGGCAATTGAGTCCATATCCTCCATTGACATCTTTGTTTCTTGAAGGA
The DNA here is from genome assembly GCA_028583015.1 of Wollemia nobilis. Lineage (NCBI taxonomy): Eukaryota > Viridiplantae > Streptophyta > Pinopsida > Araucariales > Araucariaceae > Wollemia > Wollemia nobilis. Next base: position 2,779,686 of record JAQPPZ010000689.1, on the reverse strand, counting down.
AAACAAGATGTGGATGATTTATCTGAATCATTCTTCTAATTTCATTTTTGTTTTGAAAGACTCCCTTTGAGTCCTCTAATATTCCAAGTGATGATCTTCATTAATACCAGGGCTAAAAAAGTTGGGAAGGGCATTAATCTTACCTTCCTCTACAAGCTTTTCACCTTCTTTTACCATATGATATTGATTGGTCTTGCGACCTGCTTTTTGATTAGAATCCATCTTCGATTTTTTTCTCTGTTTCTTGACTTATTCCAATTGAATCCGAGATGGCTTCTAACCTTGAAGAATGCTCGTACACAGCCAAAATTTTACTAGAGGGTTCAACGGAGTCTATATTGGGACCTGTATTATTTGAAGTTTTGACATTTAAAAGATTGTTTTTCTTGTGTAAATTTTCTCCCTTTTTTTCTATTGAAAACCTTTGATTTGTTGGTTTGTCTGAGTTCTTCCCTTCATATTTAAATTGTGTTTCTAAGATTTATGTTTCCATTATTTCCTCTTCCTCACTTGGGACATCATTTGTGGAAAGGATTTCAAACATATTAGCGAGATGACTTTGATTGATCCTTCATAACTGGTTTTTTCGAGTGTTCTTCTTCTTAGGCATTTGGAAACCTCGTTGAGTTTATATCTTCTTTCTTTTGATCAAGAATTTTATTTGGGCAAGCACTGGCCAAATGACCATATTCATGGCAAATTCTACAACGAAAAGGAATGTTCTCATAGTCCACTACTTGCTCCCAAGTGTCTTCCCCAAATTGTAATGTGATATTTTTAGGTAGGGGTTTGTCAAAATCCATTAAAACACAAATCCGAGCATAAATAATATGTTCAAAATTTTGAGTACAATCATCAATCATCATAAAAGTTCCTAAAGAGTTTCCAATTGAAGAAAAAATAGTAGGATTCCAAAATTCAATAGGGAGGCCAAAGAGTCTAACCCACATGGGAGCTATAGAAGGCATCTCTTCTTCGGCTTTAAATTTAGTATGTCAGGGCTTCATGAAAAGCCCCTACCCTTCCAAAAAACCAAGGACCCCCTTGAAAAGTTTTCTCTCTATCTTCATTATTAGCAAATAAAACAAGAAAATAACCATTTGGATAAATAGAGATTTGTAACTCACCTTTAGTTTTCCAGCTTTTTGTAGCCAGACTTTGAAAGCAGATAGGCTCGAACGAAAACCCATGAACCGACAAATTAGTCCTCTTTTTTCCAAATCTTCAATGCCAGTCTGAATGTTACCCATATCAAGCTTAACAATAGGAGTTCCATCAGCTGCTTTAAGACATCCCGACTCCATTTTCCTGGGATCAATATTAGGCATTCTTAGAGGTTTATGGGAAGCCCTAAGATTGATATTAGCATTGGGCTGAGGCTTGTCCACCACGGAGGGCATCCCTAAAATTCATTTTTGGGGCTGAGTCTTCAAAATTCTTACCCTTGACAAGGGTTTTCACGAGTAGAATTATTTTGTGGGTGCACCTTAGCACCAGATTCACTTGAGATATGAGCCATTTTTTGATCAACTTCTTGAAACTTGTTTCGTGATCTCTTTAATCCTTGCCCTAGACGTCGTGGAAAGGTATGGTTTTCACTTTTCTTTTGTGCAACAAATTGGAAGTCGTTGTCACTCAAGTTCATAGTATGATCTGTTGAAAGAAAAATTTCTAACCCATCTTGGATCCCCTACAACATTTCCTGCTAAAATATTGAGCATAAACCACAAAAATATTGGCCTCTAGGGCCCGAAGGCCCTAAAAACCAACCTCTGGAGCTGCTTGCACTCAACCCAGATGAAACCCTCGCATAGCCGCTTGCCAAAAATCTCGTTCACACATAGGGATGCGCTAGGATCTATGTTGCTCCAAATGATATGAAAATTTGTGGAGACATTCTAGGGTTTTTTAGGCATCTACCCTCAAAATTTCAGCTCAATCCGAGTCCGGATGAGTGAGATATGGCCGAAACAAGTTCGATAGTTTGGGCAGTCCTACGAAAAACGTCCCTCCTCTAAAGTGAATTTTTTTTGTTCCATGATGACTTATTCATTATTAACAAATTGGTAAGGTTAATTTTTTTTTTTTCAATACTTTTTAATAAATAATTAAGGATGATTTATCCTTTTTTCAATATTTTATGTTATCTTTTATAGGACATTAAATATGAATAAAAATTAAACTCTAAGAGAAAAGTGTGGTTGGAAAAATTCGCTTTAGAGGAGGGACGTTTTTCGTAGGACTGCCCAAACTGTCGAACTTGTTTCGGCCATATCTCACTCATCCGGACTCGGATTGAGCTGAAATTTTGAGGGTAGATGCCTGAAAAACCCTAGAACGTCTCCACCAATTTTCATATCATTTGGAGCAACACAGATCCTAGCGCATCCCTATGTGTGAATGAGATTTTTGGCAAGCGGCTATGCGAGGGTTTCATCTGGGTTGAGTGCAAGCAGCTCCAGAGGTTGGTTTTTAGGGCCTTCGGGCCCTAGCGGCCAATATTTTTGTGGTTTATGCTCAATATTTTAGCAGGAAATGTTGCAGGGGATCCAATATGGGTTAGAAATTTATCTTTCAATAGATCATACTATGAACTTGAGTGACAACGACTTCCAATTTGCTGCACAAAAGAAAAGTGAAAACCATACCTTTCCACGGCGTCTAGGGCAAGGATTAAAGAGATCACGAAATCAAGTTTCAAGGTGTGATCAAAAAATGGCTCATATCTCAAGTGAATCTGGTGCTAAGGTGCACCCACAAAATAATTCTACTATGAAAACCCCTGTCAAGGGTAAGAATTTTGAAAACTCAGCCCCAAAAATGAATTTTAGGGATGCCCTCCATGGTGGACGACCTCAGCCCAATGCTAATATCAATCTTAGGGCTTCCCATAAACCTCTAAGAATGCCTAAGATTGATCCTAGGAAAATGGAGTCAGGATGTCTTAAAGCAGCTGATGGAACTCCTATTGTTAAGCTTGATATGGGTAACATTCAGACTGGCATTGAAGATTTGGAAAAAAAGGACTAATTTGTCAGTTCATGGGTTTTCATCCGAGCCTATCTGCTTTCAAAGTCTGGGCTGCAAAAAGTTGGAAAACTAAAGGTGAGTTACAAATCTCTATTTATCCAAATGGTTATTTTCTTGTTTTATTTGCTAATAATGAAGATAGAGAGAAAACTTTTCAAGGGGGTCCTTGGTTTTTTGGAAGGGCAGGGCTTTTCATGAAGCCCTGGCATACTAAATTTAAAGTCGAAGAAGAGATGCCTTCTATAGCTCCCGTGTGGGTTAGACTCTTTGGCCTCCCTATTGAATTTTGGAATCCTACTATTTTTTCTTCAATTGGAAACTCTTTAGGAACTTTTATGATGACTCGTTGATTGTACTCAAAATTTTGAACATATTATTTATGCTCGAATTTGTGTTTTAATGGATTTTGACAAACCCCTACCTAAAAATATCACATTACAATTTGGGGAAGACACTTGGGAGCAAGTAGTGGACTATGAGAACATTCCTTTTCATTGTAGAATTTGCCATGAATATGGTCATTTGGCCAGTGCTTGCCCAAATAAAATTCTTGATCAAAAGAAAGAAGATATAAACTCAAGCAGGTTTCCAAATGCCTAAGAAGAAGAACACTCAGAAAAAACCAGTTATGAAGGATCAATCAAAGTCATCTCGCTAATATGTTTGAAATCCTTTCCACAAATGATGTCCCAAGTGAGGAAGAGGAAATAATGGAAACATAAATCTTAGAAACACAATTTAAATATGAAGGGAAGAACTCGGAGACAAACCAACAAATCAAAGGTTTTCAACGAGAAAAAAGGGAGAAAATTTACACAAGAAAAACAATCTTTTAAATGTCAAAACTTCAAATAATACAGGTCCCAATATAGACTCCGTTGAACCCTCTAGTAAAATTTTGGTTGTGTACGAGCATTCTTCAAGGTTAGAAGCCATCTCGGATTCAATTGGAATAAGTCAAGAAATAGGAGAAAAAATTGAAGATGGATTCTAATCAAAAAGCAGGTCGCAAGACCAATCAATATCATATGGTAAAAGAAGGTGAAAAGCTTGTAGAGGAAGGTAAGATTAATGCCCTTCCCAACTTTTTTAGCCCTGGTATTAATGAAGATCATCACTTGGAATATTAGAGGACTCAAAGGGAGTCTTTCAAAACAAAATGAAATTAGAAGAATGATTCAGATAAATCATCCACATCTTGTTTTCCTTCAAGAAACAAAGATGTCAATGGAGGATATGGACTCAATTGCCGGTAAAATTTGGCCATCTGGAAAAGTGGTTTCCCTCGGTTCCCGGGGACTTCGGTGGCATTGCTTGTCTTTGGGACCCAAAAGAGGTAGTTATTCACCATATGGTTGGCAGTTGGGGTCTGTTGGCTATAGCTATTCAAAGTAGACATTCCAACCAAATTATGCTCTGCATTACTCGTTTATGCTCCGACTGCTTTGGAGGAAAAAAGAAGACAGTGGAAGGATATAACTCATATTATCTCTCATTTTCCTGAAGCTTGGATCTTGATCGGAGGAGATTTCAATACCATCCTCTCTCTGGATGAGAAAAGGGGGGAAATAGAAATTTGGACAAAAGCACCGACCTCATGAGCGAATATATTGCAAACCTCCATCTTGTGGACATCCAACTAGATAATGGCCTTATGACTTGGTCTAACAAAAGGCAAGGCTTAGCTTGTATAATGGAGAGATTGGATAGGTTTTTGCTCTCTGAAAATTTCTTAATCCATGGTCACATTCCTAAAGTGAAGACTCTTAATAATGTTGGTTCGGATCATTGGCCAGTCATGGTGGAAATGTGGAAAACCAATGTGAGTTTCTCTCCTTTTCGTTTTCAATTAATGTGGCTTAGAGACATTTCCTTTAGACCTCGTGTGCAACAATGGTGGAAGGAAGGTAAACCTAGGCATGGGACTAAGATGTTCTGTTTTGCCAAAAGACTGCAATACATTAAATCCAAAATCAAGACTTGGAACTGGAAAGAGTTTGGGGATGTTCATAAAAAAAACATGAAGTTATTGCTCATATTGAAAATTTGAATAAGAAAATCCATTTAGATGGCCTCACAGAGAAGAGAAGTGCAGATGAAATTAAACTCACAACTCAGTTAGAGGAATGGGAAAAAAGAGAAGAAATCTTATGGAAGCAAAAATCTAGAATTCAATGGCTCAAAGAAGGAGATCGAAACACAAATTTCTTCCACAAATCTCTTCTAGCTCGAAGATCTCACAACTTTATTTCTTCCCTAAAATCAGATTCTGGAGATGTTGTTTATACTTGGGATGGCATGAACTCTATTGTTGTTGATTACTTTTCCAATATTTTTGCTGCTACTCCTCTTGACTCAGCTTCTCAACAAAATGTTCTTCAAGCAATCCCTTCTCTTATCACTTCTGAGGAGAACTCTATTTTGACTGCTCCTATTACTATCAATGAGCTTCAACAGGTAGTTTTTAAAATGCAAAAAGGAAAACCCCAAGTCCTGATGGTTTTCCCATTGAGTTCTACCAAGAGTTCTGGGATATCCTTCATGTTGATTTATTAGAGGTGGTGGAAGAAGCCAGGAAAGCCAAAGAAATTTTGAAGGTTATCAATAAAACTTATATTACTCTTGTTCCAAAAGCTCAAGAGGTTGATCATATCTCAGCTTTTAGACCTATTGCTTTATGTAATGTTCTTCTCAAAATCATTACTAAAATCATGGCGGAAAGGTTGAAGCCTCTTTTGCATAAGATTATTTCCCCGAGCAAGGGGGTTATGTGGAAGGGCGTCAAATAGTAGATGAGATAGTTCTTGCTCAGGAAGCCATCCATTCCATGGATATGCAAAAATCTCCTTCCATGTTCATTCGGTTAGACTTATCCAAAGCTTATGACAGAGTGGATTGGCACTTCCTTATCAAAGTTTTGAGGCAATTTGGTTTCTCTAAGGATTGGATGGATTGGATTATGGGATGTATCTCTTCGGTTTCCTACTTAGTTCTTATCAATGGCAGGCCTTCTCAGTCGTTCCCTACTTCCAGAGGTATTAGGCAAGGTGACCCGCTATCCCCTTATTTATTCATCATTCTTGTTGAATGCTTGGGTAGGACTATAACCAAAAAGAGGGAAAACAAAACCCTTGAGGGAGTTACCATTGCTCATGGAGCTAGACCTATCTCTCATCTTCAATTTGTGGATGACTCTACTCTTTTAGGTAAAGCTACGGTTAAGGAAGCTTCTAATATTAAGCAAATCATTAGCTATTTTTCTAAGGCTATCTGGCGATTGATCAATGAAGACAAATCTAAAGTTATTTTCTTTCACTGCTCTCGCTAGACAGGAATCCATGGTCTTGGATAAATTAAGATATAAGAAGACCTCCCTTCCAATCACTTATTTAGGTATTCCCATAAATATTCAAAGGCAAAAAAATAAATATTGGAATTGGTTGTTGGACAAAGTCAAGAAGAAAATTGGAAAGTGGACCAACAGGTGGCTTTCTTCTGGGGGTAGAATCACCTTGGTAAAATCAGTCCTTCAAGCTATTCCTATTTATGTATCTTCCATGTTGAATATTCCAAAGGTTGTTCTTCGAGAATTGGATCAAATCAGTCATCGTTTCCTTTGGAGTGGTACTAAGGAGAAAAGAAAATGGGCCTTGGTGAAATGGGACACTTTATGTCTTCCTAAGAATTAAAGGGGGTTAGGATTCCGGTCTTCTATTAATAACAACAAAGCTTTAGCTGCTAAATTATATTGGAGGATGTTGCATAACCCCAATGCTCTTTGGGCCAATAATCTCCGTGCTAAATATGTTGAGAACAAAAGTCCTGAAGACCTTGTTCGCTATCAACTTCCTACCAAAGGTTCTCCCATTTTAGCGGTTCTTAAGACTGGTGAGGATTTGATAAAGAAAAATTTATTTTGGATCATTCATAATGGTCAACAGGCAAATTTTTGGACAGATTCTTGGGATGGTCACAAGCCTTTGATAACTCGGTTTCCCGATTGGAGGCCTTGGATGGAGGAGCTTCACCGAACTAACTGGATAAAGGTGGCTAATTATTGTCGGTACCATACTGGTAATTCAAAGGTTGGTAGATATTGGATCCCTATTGAGGATCGGCCTATTCAAATCCCAGAAAGGCAAAGACAAGATATCCAAGGCATCCTTCATATGAGATCTCTCTCTTGGTCCCATGAAAAAGATTGTTTTGGATGGAACAACACTACTAAGGGTGAGTATTCAGTTGCTCAAGGTTATTTGACCTTATGCCATAATAATCCCAACCATTCTTCTGACATATTTTCTCAATTGTGGGCTCAAAAGCTCTGGCCTAAGGTGAGGTTCTTTAATTGGCTTTTATTGCATCGTAGGGTGCTTACTGGTGAGCAACTTATGAAGCGTGGTTTTCATGGCCCTTTTAGATGTGAGATGTGTGAAGAGAATGTAGAAACTCTCAACCATATTTTTATTGAGTGTACTTTAGCCTCCGAGCTATGGAGGAGAATGGCCACTTTACTTGGCTTACAGTGGTCCAATTTTTTTACTTTTGAACAGACTTTGGAGGGATTGGCCTAATCAAGAGGGTGTTGATCATTTTATTAGGCGATTAGTTTGGATGGGTTCTACCATTCTTCTTTGGAATATTTGGATTGAAAGGAACAACCAAATTTTTAATCAAGATAGGAAGGATATTCACTATATTTGGCAAAATACCATAGCCAACTTAGTTGAATCAGTCCATCAACTCCTTAATCACCCCCAAAACTCCCACCAAAGATGGGATCAAGTGATGCAAAGATTGAAGATTAAATCTTCTAAGGGCAACCAACTTAAAGGGAATGTGAGTATTAGTAAGATGGATAGGACAAGAAATTGGCAACCTCCTCCTAAGGATTTTGGAAAAGTCAATATTGATGGAGCCTCTAGAGGGAACCCTGGAAAAGCCAGTGTGGGAGGAATTGGTAGACTTTCAGATGGCTCCCTGGTTTTTACTTTTGCTGAGAATTTGGGTATTCTTTCCAATAACCTTGCTGAGGGGTATGGTATCCTCGGAGGCCTTCAGGAGGCTACTAAGGTTGGATGGGAAAAGGTGTTAGTTGAGTCCGACTCTCAACTTATGATTAATCTTTTGAAGACTCCTTCCAAGAATCATAAGGTTGATTGGAGAATAAAAAGAATTATTGAGAAGATTCAATTAATCCAGATGGGATTTTTGAAAGTTGATTACAATCATGTGGTCAGAGATCAAAACAAGAGTGTTGATGCTTTAGCTAATTGGGCTTTGGACAAAGGTGATCTTACTTGTTATGGCCACCCTCCTAGATGGTGGGCTTCGCAAATTAGGGAAGCTCTTCTTTCTATCATTTCTTTGGATGGCTCCAGTTCGAAGGTACCTAGTTTCTTCTTGCTTTTTTTTTGCTTCTCTTTGGTTCATTCAGGTTTTTTAGTTCCCTAGCTCACTCTTTTCTTTCTTTTGTTTCCTTTGTTGTTTCTTGCCTTAATAGTCTTCTGGTCTAGATAGGTCATTGTTATGTTCATTTTTTTTTTCTTTTTTGTTTTTGTTTTTTTTTTAGTTTTTTAAGGTGTGTGTGTTCTTTTGTTTTGTTTTGTTTTTGTGTTCTTTGTGTTGTTTTTTGTTGTTCTTGTGTTTTTGTTGTTTTGTGTTTTTTTATGTTTTTTGTTATTGTTCTTGTGTTTTTGTCGTTCTTGTTCTTGTGTTTCTCTTTGTTTGTGTTAATTCATGTTTTTTTGTGTGAGTGTTTTCTATGTTTTTTGTTTTTGTTTATTGTCTGTTGTTGGTTGTTTTTATTTTTATTTTTATTTTATTTTTTTAATATTTTAGGTTTTGGTTGTGTTTATTTTTCATGTTTTTTTTGGGTTATGTCTTTGTAGTGTTCTGTTGTTTTTGTCTTGTTTGTGTTTTGTTATGTGGTTCTTGTGTTTTTCTATGTGGTTCGTGTTGTGGTTTCTTTTATCTTATTGTGTGTGTGTTTGGTTGTGCTTTTGTTTTTGACACACTCAAGGAGCATGTTTTTTATTTTATTTTTATTATTTTTGTTGTTTTTTATTTATTTACTTATTTTTAAATTGGTTTTGTGTGTTTGTTTGCTCCTTGAGTATGTCAAAGGTGGTAGGCCAGGTCCGAGTCCTGGGCGTTTTTGGCGGAATGGATACCCCTGCCTCCTTGGGTCTTACCCGAAAGTGGCATCCCTTTTGGGATGTTTTCCACAAATAAAAAATAAATAAATAAGTCATCATAAATATTTATCCAAAAGTTATTTTCACTATTCTAAAATTTTTCTGCTAAAGCAAATTTATTTTTTGGTTAGTGTGAGAAACCCCTACGACCAACACATAGGGTTGGGTAGGCTTCCCCAACTATGACCCCTCTTAAAGCCAAGAACTATGCTTATCAATAAGGAATTTAACACACAACCACTACACACCCACCCCTCACACACTCGCCCATGCTACGATTTGAACCTTAGACCTTCCGAAGAAAAACCAAAATCATTGCCCTATAAAACAATTTTTTAACCTCTTATTCAACATAAATTTCAAAAATTATATAATATTAAAATATTAAAAAACATATAAACCAATACTAATCACATTTTTCGTTTTAATTATAAAATTATTTTAAAAACAAAAATTTATAGAGGTTACTTGAAGAAAAATGCCTATCTAACAACCATATATAAAAACTCATTGTACCACATTGAGGATTTAGCCCATGTCTACTTGGATTGCCACTGTTGACATCTTACACTAAGTAATTATTTAAAAGAGTAAAAATGGTGAATGCATCACTGGGAAATGCATGTAACCTTTGTGAAAGCTTTAGATAGAAAAAAATTAAAAAATTGTTTTTTAATGATAATAAAAATAATTTTTATGTTTTCGAGGATAGAGTAACACTTAAATTTTTTTTGGAACGGGTGTGGTTATGTGTTAAATTTCTCGGGTGTGGGTTGTGTGTTAAATTTCCTATTGATAAGTTTATCTCTTTCCTTTATGAAAGGTCACGAGAAGATAAAAATATCTAATCCCAAACTTTAATTACAAATATATTTTACACTAACTAAATTCAAAAAATAAATTTAATTCTTCTGAACTTTTAATAAATATGTAATTATTAAAATTATTTATAAATATTTAACTTAATTTAATATATCTAATAATATTTTAGAGGTAAAAAAATTATAACTTACAGACCTTGCAGACATATTTCCTATGGAACAAGTGACTTGAGTTATTACGCCGATAGGCGTCCTACAATGGCAGTCGGAAGGTCAGTCACGCCGTAAACAATATTAATATTTTATTAAAAAAATCGAATAGATAGGTGCCTCGAGATTGATAACTCTCAACATTTATAGATATATATATTTTATATATCTAAGCTAGTGGTAGCATTCTTGGAGCCATAACTTTACAAAGTTAATCCGTGCGCACAAAAAGTACGAAAGGTTGATATTTAGTTCATTAGAAAAAAATAAAGTTAATTGATTCAATTTTTATGAAAAGGTTGATATTTAGTTCATTAGAAAAAAAATAAAGTTAATTGATTCAATTTTTATGAAAAGTTAAAGGATCCGTTTTTGACCAAGTTATGGATAAGTAATTGGCCACTACCAACTTATCTATTTCTTTGTAAACAATTAATTATTGTGGACAAAATTTTGTGTTTTCTATAAGATATATATTTAATTAAATTCATAAAATTTTGTACTTTTTATAAGATTTATATTGACTAAGTTTTAAGAGAACACTTGTTTTTTTAGATACATATGAGAGTTGGTTACAAGCACTTTTTAGTAACTAACAAGTGCAAGGTTCAAACCACAGGGTCTGCTTCCAACAAGCCTATTTTAGTTGATTTGACGTAAGGGGAGGCTGTCAATCACTCGGGCTTCATACCATCATCCTTGGTTTGGTGCGCACTAAAAGGATTTAAAGCGGACTTTTACCTTTACAAATTAGCCTCTCAAGGTTTGAATCCAGGTCTTTTCTTAGAAAGTGTCTCACCAAACAAGCACTTTCCAATCCATTCTTTTCTTAGTAAGTGTCTCACCAAACAAGCACTTTCCAATCCACCTAGCCCTTGAGGATTTAAGAGAACACTTGCTAGTACATGGTATATAGTGGAAGTCACGTGAGTTCATATTTAATGTGAAGTTTACATCAATAAAAGTAGTCATATAGAAACATTTTAATGATATATCGTTGGATTGTTATTCAAACTATCCAAGTTCAAATCACGGCAGTGTGATCTTAATTGTACAATCCGTTGTAGTTTACCTTATTAAAATATATATAAATAAATAATATTGGAAAAAAATAAATTAACATTTATAATATACTAATAACTAATAAATTAATATTCATATATTAAATATAATATATAAATAACCTATTTTAATGAAAATGGTCTATAATTTATAGGTTTAGGGACATTAAAAACTATTTTATTTTATTAACTTTAAAAAATATTTTATTGACTTTTTCATCTTCTACAATACATGAATACAAAAATATTTTGAAAAAAAAATTGAACACACTTCACTAATTTTAAATATTATTATAAAATTATTTTAAAATAAATAATATTTAATCTTTTATAAAGTAAATTAAATTTACAAAAATATGAAATATAATATTGGTAAAAAGCAAGAATAAGCATTTTGTAAAGAATTTGATTAACTAAAGAATTTGATTAACTCTAAAATTTTAACTAATTATTTTTTCTTTGAAATGAGTTTCATTTATTTTATTTTTTTGAATTTGGATAGTGTGATAAATTGATCAACTCTAAAATTTGAACTAATTATTTTTTCTTTGAAATGAGTTTCATTTATTTTATTTTTTTTGAATTTGGGTAGTGTGATAAATTCCTGCAACCAACGCATAGGGTTGAGTAGTCTCTGAGCTCCATTTATTTTATTTTTTTGGATTCGAGTAGCGTGATAAATTCCTACAATCGATGCATAGGGTTGAGTAGTCTCCCCCTGCCATGATCCCTCGTAAGAGTGAGAGCTATGAATATCAATAGGGGATTAACACACAATCCCACACACTCAGCGGTTTGAACCATAGACCTCTCGAAGAAGAGTCAAACTCCGAATCGCTCAACTGTCCTTGTCGGACTAAGCCTTATCTATATTACAACAATAACATGAAAATCATACATGTAAGAAATTTAATTAATTGAGATTATGAAATTTGATTATTAATGTTGATGATAATTTTTATTTTTATTATTATTATTCTTTTTTTAAATAATTTTTATAATGATTTTTTTAAAGGGAAGATCACAGGGAAGGATTGTAGCCGCCGTCACTGTAGAAGCCTGCAAACTGTAGCAGCCGCCACTGTAGCAACCTGTGCACTGTAGTGGCCGCAAATATTTTGGCCTTAATAAAAAAAAAAAAAAAATGGCAGATTTTGGAGGCAGCAAGTTGTGACGGATGGAGCAGCAAGGAGGAGGAGCGGGAGGTCTAGGGGCAACAAACCCTAGGTGTGGGGCTTCGGAGGGCAGATCAGCAGACGCGGCAGGTGGGGGCTCTGGTGTGATAGCAGGCCCCCAGGCGGAGGATGTGGACAAGGAAGTTCTATTGGAACCGGTCCAAGGGCGTTGGGCATATGTGGTTGAAGATATCTCTGAGGGGAACCAGGACTCTGTGAGTCAGGATCAAAGGAAGACCCAGGAAGGAGACAAAGAGAAACCTGGCAACTGGAGACCTTCATATCTTAATGCTCTTTGCGGTAAGCAAAAATTATCCGACTCTTGTTTTAATCTAAAATCTATCAATGGTAGGTTGCACGTCCCGGATACCTTAGCTCAACATGTGGCTATGGAGGGCAGAACATCTCTGGTGGCTAAATTTATGGGGGTGAGGCCGGACTTGGAAGTCATAAGGAGATGGGCCGTCCAAAAATGGCGACCAAGGGCCGGTATGATGATTAAGGCTTTACCCAAGAGTTTTCTTTTGGTGACATTTCAATGTGAACAGGACATGGAAAGGACTCTCCAAGGAGGTCCTTGGTTTTTTGGGAAAAGGGACTTGTATCTGAAGCGTTGGTCCCCCGATTTCAACCCCAGACTCAGGTGCTGGATTTGGCTCCTATTTGGGTTAAGAGGTCGGGATTACCTCTGCTTTTTTGGAATGAACAAATCTTGGCTGAGATAGCTACAGAGATTAGAGAACTAATAGCTATTGATCCTACAACCTTGAGCAAATCAAGACTCCTTTCTGCTCGCATGTGTGTGTTGGCGGACCTGAGTAAAGAGCTCCCTAAATCCATTATATTGTCGTCTATGTTTGGCCTTCATACTCAGGTCTTTGAATATGAAAATATGTCTTTTAAGTGTAGTGTTTGCAGGAAGGTAGGGCACCAAGGTATCCACTACATTTCCAAGAACCAGCCCCCACTCCAAAATACTGCTCCTCAAACCCAGAATAATATCCCTCCCCCGCAGATCTCCATTCCTACCCAACATGGGCCTCAAGGACATGGAGCTTGAAATTCGAATATCAGAGACCCTGTTCGCCCTATTGTAAGCAAGAGGCAACGTTATAACCCTCATCCCAAAAATACCTATGCCCCGAAACCCTCTCACAGGGGAGCTAGTCCCTTTGATGGGAACCCTCAAGCTCATCCTGCTCCTAAGATGATACAGCAAGCCTCAGAGCCAAATCACAAAGGAAAGAACCCCATAGATCTTTGCCCTAGGGCAAGTAAGTTTGATTGGGTAATACGGGAGGCCTATGGAGGCTCGGTGGAAGTGGTCCCATGTACTGTAGAGGAATTTATGGGAAGAAATTCCAAGGAGATCAACATCCCAGTGGAGAACAGTTTTTATGCATTAAATCATCTGAAGGGAGATCAGATGGATAGCCAAGAAGTGGAATCTGAGGTAGAGGAGACTCAAGAGAAGGATTTAGAGGAGAAAAATCAAAGGAAGGAGCAGGAAACTAATAATACAGGCAAGGATACTCAGGAGGAAGAGGTGAACCACCAAGATCAGTGTAACCCCAAAGCAGGGAAAAAAGAATCTACTAATCAAGAAGCTAAGAGCACGGAATCATCTCCACTGTCAAAAAGACCAGTTAACCTGGAAATCCAGATTGTTACCCCAAAGACCAAGACTGACCTATCCAAGATGGTTACTAGAAGCCAAGTGAATCCCAAGGAACCCCAGCCTAGAGCGGATGTATGGGGATATGGTTCGGTAGGAAGAGGGAAACCTAGCAATGCTACCTTAAGGCAGAAAGAAGCAGAGCGAGGAGTGGTTGATGGCACTCAAGTAGTATTGCTCTTTGGGGCGAAGGCTCGAGGATCCAAAGCCCATAAATGAAGATTCTTTCATGGAATATTTGTGGGAGTAATCCTGCAAAAATAAGAGCTTTGTATGCTCTTAGACAAGAACACAAACCGGATATGATTTTATTGCAAGAAACTAAAATGGAGGAGAGTAGAGTTATTCCTTTTAAGAATAGGACTTGGCGAGAAGATGAAGTAGTAGGCCAAGAGGCCACTGGAACAGTAGGAGGGTTGTTGGTTATGTGGAACAAGAATGTGATTGATAGTGGAGTGATTTTGATGTCTAGTTGGTTTATTTGTCTCTTATGTGTGGATAAAACCACGCAGGAAGAGTGGATCTTAACGAATGTATATGCTCCAGTTAGACAGGGACTAAGAAGGGTTCTTTGGAGTCAGCTAGCTGAATTGAGGGAGACGATCCCCAACTACCCTTGGATTGTGGTGGGGGATTTCAATTGCTACCTTAATCCTGCAGATAAATTGGGGGGCTCTCAAAGAATAATTGTTGATATCTACGAGTTTAGAGATTTTGTTGAGCAACATGAGCTGATGGATGTGGACCTGCGTAGATTCTCCTATACATGGTCTAACAAAATATTGAAGGAAAACCAAATTCATATCAGATTAGATAGGTTTCTTCTTTCTCAAGAATGCTTGGAGAGGTTTGGGGACTCTTCATTAATGGCACTCCCAAGAATCGGGTCTGATCACAACCCAATTCTATGGGAAACAAGGGAGGACTCTAAGAAAAGATACATCAGACCCTTTCGATTCGAACTTATGTGGTTCCAACATCAGGATCTCAAGGATCTGGTTGCCCAATGGTGGGACAAAAAGTATAATGGTTCGAAACTGGCCCAAGTGGCATGTAAACTAAGGAATGTGAAGGCTAACATTAGAGAGTGGAACAAAACTTCCTTTGGCAATTCTAAAAGACAAGATCAATGAACTACAAGAGAAGCTGATGTCAACGCAGCTTACAGAGGATCTGAGAAACCAGGAGAGGGAGCTGTTAGCCGAATACCACACGATGCTAGGATTTGAAGAAACCTTTTGGAGGCAGAAATCCAGACTGCGTTGGTTAAAGGAGGGTGACAAAAATACAAATTTCTTCCATGTCTCTACTCTTCGCCATAGGAGTACTAACAAAATTAAGGAGATCAAGATGGCCGATGGGTCTAACACCAAAGATATGAAGACATAAGGAGGGAAGTGGTTGAGTACTTTAAATCGTTGCTAGAAGATGTAAATCCGACTATTGAAGAAGACTCTTTGTTGGCAGCCATTCCACCCCTCGTAACTGAGAATCTTAATGGATTCTTACTTAGTCCTTTCACAAAGGAGGAAATCAAGAAGGTCGTTTTTGACATGGATGGTAACAGCTCCCCAGGACCGGATGGCTTCCCTGCAGCTTTCTTCCAGAAGTTTTGGGATATCCTAGGCAATGATGTAGTGGAAGCTATAATTGAGGCTCAAAAGGACATGGAAATCCCAGAAGGAGTTAATGCTACTTTTTTAGTCCTCATCCCTAAACTAGTGGGAGCAATGGAATTTTCCAATTTTTGCCCTATCAGTTTATGTAACACTCTGATGAAGATTCTCACAAAAACAATCGCCAATAGGCTGAAGGTTATCCTTCCTTTCATCATTGATATGAACCAAGGAGGCTTTGTGAAAGGGCGACAAATACTGGATGGTATCATCACAATTCATGAGGTTATTCATTCAATGGTGGCTAGTAAGGAAGTAGGTATGTTACTAAAGCTTGATATGAATAAAGCCTACGACCGGGTCTCATGGCGGTTCCTCACCAAGATTTTGGGTAAGTTTGGTTTTTGTCCCTAGTGGATTAAGTTGATTTTTAGTTGTATCTCTACTACAAGATTTTTTGTCATGGTGAATGGGTCACCCTCCGGTTACTTTAAGAGTGAAAGGGGGTTGTGACAAGGAGATCCTTTGTCTCCATACTTGTTTATTATTTTAGCGGAAGCATTGGGTAGGAATATTTCAGCAGTGGTGGCAGATGGTCATTTGGAAGGTTTCAAACCAGCCTCAACAACAGAGCCAGTGTCTCACCAATAGTTTGTGGATGATACAATCATTGTGTCCAAAGCCTTGGTGCCTCAGGCTAGGAAGCTAAAGAGAATTCTAACCAAGTATGAGATAGAAGCAGGACAGTACATAAACTATAAGAAGAGTAGCATTTATTTCTTTAACACGCCTGGTGGGATGGAGGAAAGAATAGCTAACCTCTTCGGTTGTGGAAAGGAGCTTCTACCAGCAACTTATCTAGGCATGCCTATGTTCGAAGGAAGAATGAAGGCTACATTGTGGAACTCAGTCATTGACAGGATCTCCAAAAAGTTAGCAGGGTGGAAGGGCAGCCTTCTCAGCTCCGTAGGAAAAGCCTTATTAGTTCAAACTACTTTACAGAGCATTCCAATTTACTGCATGTCTCTATTTAGAATGCCTGCAAAGGTCCGAGCTACATTGGAGCAAATTCAATGCAACTTCTTGTGGTCAGGTTCAGAGGAGAGAAAGATAATTTCGTTGGTAGCATGGAATCAGGTGTGTGCAAGCAAAGGATCAGGGGGGCCTGGGGCTAAAGAGAATGAAAGAAATGAATCAAGCTCTAATTGGCAAACAGGTATGGAGAGCTATCAATAATGATCAATTGGGATGGGTAAAACTTCTTAAGGCAAAATATATCAAAAATAATCAGGACTTCCTGAAAGCTAATAATCTCCCTAGAGGATCCTATTTCTGGAATTGTTTGCTCGAATGTCACGAGGTAGTCAGGAAAGACATCAGATGGAGAATTGGTAATGGAATACAAGTGGACTTTTGGCAAGAACCGTGGTTGGAAGAGGCCCCTCTGAAAGATAACTTAGACCTTCAGGTCCTCCAACATAAACTTTCGGAGGAAATGGGAGGAAAAGTAGGGGATTTTATTGTTGTAGCACAGAAAACTTCGTCTTGGAAGAAAATCATAGTTCATAATCTGTAAGAGCAAGAGAAGATGGCCCTAACCAAACTCAATTATGCTTTAAGGGTGTTCTCGATCATTCCTGGGGAAGGAAGAGACAAGGCGATTTGGGGAAAAACTACAAGTAGGATCTATTCAGTAAAAACTGCCTATAAGTTAATCCACTCAGGATTCAATCGCTGGACTCCGACTTGTATTATTTGGTTAAATAATTTAACCCCAAAAATAGCTTTCTTCTTTTGGGCGGCAGTTCAAAATAAGATCCTAACAACAGATAATCTGCAAAGGAGAGGTTTCCAATTCATCAATCGATGTATCTTGTGTGAGAAAGCGATAGAATCTGTAAGTCATATATTTCTAACTTGTGAATTTTCTTGTATAGTCTTTGATGAGGAAATTTAGACCTAGGGGCTAATTTCTTTTTAGACCTAGGATATTTTAATTAGGCTTAGTCATAAGAATAATCAACGTGAGTTGTTGATAAGCTCCGTTGAATAGTCTAAGTCTAGGTGTTTTACTTTTCGTTCTTGTAGGGCTTATGTTTTAGCCTTTCCTTGATTTTTGTACGTAAATCCTTGGAGCAGTTGATGATTTCCAGGATTACGGTTTACATTTTGGACTTATTTAAGTCCTATGTTTTCAAATAATAGTTAGCTTCATTTTTTTTCCATAACAGTCTTCCAAATGATCCTGTCCAAATTTCATATAGATTGGGTCTGTCCAAATAGCATGTCTGACTTCTGCATTCAGTGGGCTTCCCCCTTCCGGGCAAAACTTTTGACTTGGCTCTGGAAGCTTAGCTTACCCCATTTTTTATGGGGGATATGGAATGAGAGAAATAAGAGAGTTTTTAAAGGACGTAAGAAAGATCCCAGGTTATGTGGTAATAAAATAATCAGAGCTTTGAAAGAAAACTGGAAAACTTTCTTCTTCAAAAATGAGACCATGTCTCTAAGGGAAAGGAGGATTTTACGAAACTGGGGAGAGGAAATTCCAGACCTAGAAATTACAACCAACCCACGGGATGGTGTCAAGTGGATACCCCCCACACAAAAGTGGGTTAAGTTTAATTTTGACGGGGCAGCTAAAGGAAATGCGGGGGCTACGGGAGCGAGGAGGAGTTCGAGAAATGAGGAAGGAAAAGTGGTCCTTGCCTTTGCAGAGCCTTTGGGAACTCAAACAAATCATTTTGCGAAGCCCGAACTCGCATGCGAGCAATGAGAATTGCCAGACTTGAGGGTTATAAGGAAGTTATCTTTGAAGGGGATTCGCTTAATATAATCAAGGCAATTAAGGAGGATAAAGACCCTAGCTGGACCATCTTGGAGCTTATCCTAGAAGCAAAGATTCATAAATCTCATTTTGTTAATGCCCGAATCCAACACGCCTTCAGAGAAGGGAACCAGGCGGCGAATCTAATGGCAAATATTGCAGTTTTTGTTGGGGAGATGCAAATTTGGAAGGATAACTTCCCTCAAGAACTATTGGTGTTGGATTCTAGAGAAGAGCTAAGATCAAACCTGTTAGAGCATCAGGAGATCAGAGGGGTTGATGATGAGTAATCCGACAGATGGAATTAGGCAGAAAAGGCATCCCATTTGCTTGGGGCCTGGGAGGTGACAAGTGTACAGTACAGCAACCTAGTGGTATTAGTAAGTGCTAGGTGTTGTTTGGTTTTTTTTTAATCCTGAATAGTCAAGTGACAAGTATAGGACTGTGGACTCTAAGTATGGCTTAATGTGGGTCTTAGAAAGATCCATTTTGTATTTTGATTATACGGGCTTGATGCTAGAACCAGCCCATTTTGACTTTGTAAAAGGTTTGTGGACCTTATAACCACCTCTACCTTATACCAAAAAAAAATAATGATTTTTTTGAAAAAGACTTTCTATTAATTAAAAGTGAGCAAGAAGTTTACATCGATGTGTCTTCCAAGTAAATAGGGTTTTTATATAGAGTTTGACATTGGGATAACTATAAAGCTCTAATTACACTAAATTATTGCATAGAAAAAATAATTTAATAAAAAATTTAAGACATGAAATACATAAATAAATGTTACTAGCATCAAGAAGTAAAATATGATAGAGGTCTACTCTGATTTGTTGCATCCACCATTTAGGGGGTTTCTATAACAAATTAGATTACCTTGGTCCAAGACCCTATTTGCCTAGCATCCATAACCTTGTTTTGCTTGAAGGGGACATGAAAATTTTTAGTTATCCTAAATCTAGTCTGAAGATTGTGGATCTTTTCTAGCACTCTCTATAAACATCAGTATTGAGTAGGGGTCTTAGTGGGATCTTTCAAATGATTAATGAGCATTTGGGAGTCTAACTCTACCTATATTGAACTCGAGCCAACCTTTGCAACCTCTTGAAGACCTTGAAGGACAACATAAGTTTTTGCTAGACTATTAAAGAGAACACCCAAATTTTCTACAAATATGAAAACATGATTGTCGTTTGAAAGTCTTCTTATACCCCATACTTGTTCTTCCTATATTACTTCTCAAAGCTCCATTCATGTTAATCTTCCCAATACCATTAAGAGGGGTTTGTCAATGACTATCCCGACAAATAGGAAACCTATGTTTTTGAGGATTTCTTTGTCTCTATTCATCCAAAAAAGCTTCATTCTACCGAGAATACTCTTCCACTATTGGGATGGAGAGGAGGGGGGCTATATTACATACTGGATTGATTCCCTAATATTAGCAAAGGTCCTCTGCCATATATAGTGAATATCTTGTTGAATGTCTGTGAATATCTTGTTGTTTTTTCCTCTCCAAAGATTCTAGAGCAATAAAGAGATGTTGCCCCAAACCATCTCCTTCATAGAACTATCTATGCCATCCATCCTAGGCTAGGTACACCAAGCTTACTCCAAACAACCTAACCCATACTAGATCTAGCATAGACTATATTCTCAAAACTATATGTGCTCTTAGCCCTCATCATATAAGTTCCCAAAGTATTTCCAATAGCTTCAAAGAAATTGGGATTCCAGTACTCTATAGGTAATTCAAATTGCCTAACCCATATTGGCACCATATATGGTTTTCTCCTTTGCTTTGAATTTTGTGTGTTAGGATTTCATGAAAAGACCTACACTTCCAAAAAGCCATGACCCTCCTTGGAACTCTCGCTCTTGATCCTCCTTACTAGCAAAGAGAGTAGAAAATAACCATTAGGATAAAGTGCTATTTGGAACTCTCCCTTTATATGCCAATGTTTTGTTGTCTTGTTCTTGAGTGTTGCAATTGGGATTTAAACCCCATGAATCCACATATTAGTTATCTCCTTTCCATACAGTCAATACCTTCCTGAAGATCCTGCTTTTCAAACCTAAATCCATTAATAACCTTCATACAACCTTTCTTTTGTCTTTTAGAGATATCTGTACAAAATTAACACTAGTATTACCATCATTTCCTTCCAATTCCGTCCTAACTATATCCAGAAAGGATAATTTTATTGGAGGAGAGATCTTCCCTATTGTCTTCACCTCTATAAATAAGTACCTTTGAATTCATAGGTTAAAACTCACCAATACATTGCTCTTTGACTTAAAAAGTGTAATAATTCTCTTATAATAATTGTACTTCAATACAACTAACTTAAATATCCTTATATCCCTCATATTTTAAAATTTTTATTTTTTTCCAAATACTTTTATATAAAATAATACATACCCAAGAAATATGTGTAAAAACGTTTTTTAAACGACAACCTCAGTAGTCCCATTGTACCATTCCTTTCAATGCAACATTAAGACACAAACGTCTTGGAATACAGCATAATGGTTCGGGGTTTGACTCTTCTTTAAGAGATCCAACATCTTTTATTGATAAATTTAATCCTCAACTTTTAAATTAAAAAAAAATACTCAAACTTTAAACAAAAATCATAAAATAAAAAAAAGTTCACACCAACCAAACAAAAAAACCCAGTTTCTACATTCAAAAGCACATCCACCCCATAATAGTAAACTGCACACAAGTGGTCACATTGAATCGCATTAACGCTGATGACGTGTGTCATTGACTTCAAGTTACAAGAGACAATTCCATACTTAAAGAAATTATAACATTTTATTAATTATTATATCCATCTTGATTTCGGTGTCCCTATCTCTATAGCTTAGGGTGGGTCATGGGTCAAGGGTCAAGGTAGTGACACGCAATTTCTTCGCATATATTCTCTAGGTTAGCTTAGGGTGGGTCATGGGTCAGGGTAGTGACACGCAATTTCTTCGCATATATTCTCTAAGTAACGAACTAAATAAAATCATATCATAGCTGACTTAGCTGATGCCGTGTGACGCCCCAACCAAATGATATATGAAAAAAAAAAAAAATTAACGATTAATTAGACTTGATTATTATATTTTTTATACAGAGAATTGGGTAACATTATTGTCTAATAAGGACAGGACGTTAAATTAAAATCATCGTTATAATCCCTGCGATTGAATAAGACAAAATTTATTATTAAATAAGACAAAATTAAGGGAAGACAACTTTTAAAAAAATAACACCAAAACAATCAATTAGTAACACCGCTACCATTAAGGGTGTCCTTCATACCCTCAACACATGGCAAGATTTATTTTATACCTTTAAACGTGCTTCAATTTCCATGCATGTGCATTGCACCTTTTCTACCCCTAATTTAGTTTTTTAAGTTTAAAACTGAAAAAATTAGAGGCAAAAAAATTAGCATAATAGATGTGAAACAGGGAGATAGACAACGCCCAAAGAACTACCCTTAATTTAGTTTTTTAAGTTTAAAACTGAAAAAATTAGAGGCAAAAAAATTAGCATAATAGATGTGAAACAGGGAGATAGACAACGCCCAAAGAACAATGGGAAGAAAGGATATGCACTCTATGCAGCACAGGGGCAGTAGAGATAGAGGAACACTTCATCTATAAATGCCCGAGTTTTTCAAATATCCGTGACAAATACAAAGAAACACTTGGGAACGAGTTTATGGCAAATTTATTTGAAGACAATAAAATAAAAAAAGTTGGAGAATTGCTAACACAAATCAGCAGGAGAAGGAACAACCTTCTCAAAGATATTAAAGATCATATGATATGATTTGAGTAATTGTACTTCCATATTTGAGGTCCCATAGACCATATTTGGGTCTCACAGACGTAATTAAAATCTTTCATTTCATTATATACAAAACAACATATAATGTTGAACTAGAAACTCTTAAAAATTTTATAAAGTGAAAAAAAAAAAATTAATAATTTATTTATATTTATTATAGTTTTTTATATGATTTTTTTTTAAATGTAATTATTTAAGTTATCTTTTCTTAACAATGCAGTAAGAAAGTTGTCAAATTTTTTTTTAGTAACTTTGTCAAGTGGTTTAAAGGTTTTTGTCTTGCTTTACCATACATATAAATTTACTCATGACTTTTGTAGTTTATAAGGGTTACTGAAAATTGTCCTTCTTCTTTTCTTTCTCAATAATTATGTAAATTTCTCTCATTTGTGTTGCATCTAGACAAAACAATCTAAACAAGAAAAGGAAATGGTTTTTTTTCTAAAAATCCATAAAAGATAGATGAGTTTTTTTTTAAAACCTCAAGAATCTCAATTTGATGGATAGAGAATCCATCCTCTCAACCAAAAAATTAAAGAAATCAGATTAAGTATAAAGAGATGAAAGAGGAACCTATCACTGAAAGTTTCTTCTAAAACTAATATATTAGAAACCAACAAAATTTTCACAATCCAATTTCCAATTTATCCTAAGGTTTTTGTAGGAAACCCTTAAAATGTCTTTGGATGACACATAAAGCTTATTCTAAATACTTTCAACCAATATTTCCCTATTATAAAAGATAAACTTGTTGAAGACAAGAAATCGAGTACCGAAGATTGACATCCATTCTTATACCATGTTAGATTTCATAATACTTTCCAAATATGAAACAAAATCAACACATCAATCAGATAAATAGAAATAGCTCATAGAAAAAACACACAATTTAAAGGTGTCTATAGACACCAAAATATTTCACTAAAGGAAATAGAATTACACTCCAACTAACAAAAAACTAGTTAGAAAAAGGGGTATAATACCCAATTATAAGAGACCTTTTGCTCAAGGTTAAAGGATGGGCCTTTAGGTTAAACAATAAAATATATCTACCTTAACAATGTGTACAAGATCCCTAATACAAAAGTCAGCCATGGTCTTAAGTGAAGCTTAACACCACATATTCTAATAAGAGGAAGTTCAATAAAATTTTATTCTTCAATCAATTCCTTTTTGTTACTTATTTGTGTATGGTTTTAAAATTTGTCTCGGTATCTGACTACCTTGACTACGAACTATTCCTTAGTTAATTTCTAGCCTTCAACCAACACTTCATCCTAATGGTATCTTAAGCATGAGAAAAAGTTTTGTTTATCATTCAATAAAAAGCAACAAGGTTCATAATCTTTGATACCAAATGTGACATTCAAATTCTTATTTGAGAAATGAAGTATAGAGTTAAACCATTTAAACACATTTATTAACAAATATCAACAATATAAATCAAAGTGTGCACTAAATAAATTTTATATACTATATACATAAAGTAACTATTATCACCTTAAAATAGATAACATCTAGATTCGTACTCGTCATTGCATCAAATATAATTTTAAATTATTTACATCCTACAAATTTGACAGTTTCTATGAAAGAAACAATCAGTTACTGCCATTTGAGCTACTTTTTGTTGTTTTGTGAATGATTAGGGTATATTTTAAATGTCTCATATTTTACGATACTATCTTTGTGAAGGGTTATTTGATTAAACTGATTCTTGGACCAACTTGTGCAGAATTTGAATAGCTTTAAAATTAGTGGTCATAGGAAGGAATCCTAGCAATATTGAGGGAGATACGACCCTGTGAAGTCAACCATCCAAAACAACGGTAGTGGCTATTTTTCAAGTCGCAAAAAAATAAATTACAAATATTTGTCAACTAGGGTTCGAATGATGAGAAGATAAATGAAGGGCTAGGACTTCAGTGAGGCAAGACATTCTATCTGGATATAGAATTTTTCAGTTAAGTTTTTTTTCCTTATTTATCTTAGAAGTTTTGCATGCATATTATTATAAATTTTTAATCAAATATTACATTCTAATAAATTTTAATATATTTTGAGTTTTAGTTTCTTTTCCATGGAATATGATTTATAGTTAAATGCTTAGAATCATTTCTAGTGGTATAGGTTAGTGAGTGCACCTCATAGATATCCTCGTTGCTCCAAGATAGGGCAGTTTCTAGTAAATTTAATGGGTATTGGCCAAGGGTTTCAGCCTTGAAAAAATGGATTGATATGAGTTGGAAATATCCATAAGTGATTCAATCATTTCATCCCAAAGGTTTCTTCCTAGCTATTTTTTGTTCTAGGGAAGAAAGAGAAAAATCCTAAATAGGGGTCCTTGGTTTAGGGAAGAGCATGACTCTTCCTTACCCGCTAGTATGAAGGTTTTTCACTTGAAAATGTAAATCTATCTCTAGTACCAATCTGAGTTAGGATGTTTGGGTTACCCATTGAATTTTAGAAAATAGATACCTTCAAGGTAATATACAACACTATAGGAGAATTCCTTGAGATTTCAGATACTACAGAAGATGGATTCTTGGCTATTTATGCTCGGTTATTGGTCATGACTGATATAAGTAAAGCTTTACCAGAATCAATCATTCTTAAGTATGGGGATAAGATGTGGAACCAAACCATAGATTATGAAAACATATCTTTTAGATGTATAATATGTCATGAGGTGGGGCATATTGAGAGGTCATGCTCTAAGAAGAGCCTTGCAGAATCATATGTAGAAAATCGCAAGAGAAACATACAAATGGTTATGGATGAAGATGGTTTTCAACATCTAAAAAATAGGTCTAGAAAATTGAGAGAAAATAAATAGTGGATGCCAATAAGGAAGGATATTGGAATAAATACCAACTCTTTTGAGGCTTTAGTTTATGAAGAAAAATTAGATCAAAACTTAGAGGACACACTACAATAGGTTCAACATATTAATAAGAAAACGTTTATTTAGTATGATCTAGATTTAAGAAAGAACTTTTTAAATGAACCTAAGGAATGTGTCTCATCATATTTTAAAGACTCTCTTGAAGTACCATGCACCATTTAGGAGAAAAAAATTGGTAAATAAAATGTAATTTTAGAAGTTAATACCTCTACCATTAATAAGAAAATACCAAAAAATGAGCAGGATAAGTCAAAATATTTTGTAGTAGAGCCAAGAGAGGATAAATATGATGAAAAACAAAATTCTAAAAGAATATTGAGGAATAGAATAATAATACCTACTCTTGATATAGGCAAGGCAAAAAGAGGAAAATCCTAAAATTATCAAGCAAGATCCAAGGAAGCAAAGAGAAAACATAGAGAAAGGAACACAAACTAATTTGGTTGAACTAATCTTTACCAAACAACAAAATGATATTGGTAATACGTAGGTAGGGCCAATAGCTCCTAATGTGATATGATTATTATCTCATGGAATATAAGGGGTGTTAATGTTCCCTTAAAGTAGAGGTGTATCAAGGAACTATGTTTAAGTACTAAGCCTGGTATTCTTTGTATCTAGGAAACTAAAATGAAAGAAGTTTCAAAAACTATGAAAGCAGTAAGGGCAAGATGTGAATGGGATTCTATGGATTTTGAAGGAACGACAGGGGGAATTCTAACTTGTTGGAATCCTTCTAGAACCTCCTATGTAACCATTCATAAAACTAGGCATTGGGTAACCTCTTTAGTCACTTCCTACTTTGCAGATATTTATTTCATCATTATCAATATCTATGGACCTACAACTCAATCAGGTAGACTAGAATTTTGAAGTGTGATTGAAGCCTTTATGAGAAGTAAAGACCAAGAAACCCGATTCATGATCATAGGATATTTTAATGTCAGAACCAAGATGGATGAAAATTTTGGTGGAATTGGGAAATTAACCTAAAGTATGAGAGATTTCTCAGCTTTTATTCAAACTCAATAATCTATTTTGAGTTTGAATAATACAACTATACATGGACCAACAATAGGAGAGGACATAACCTAATAGCAAAAAAAATTGACAAATGCATGCTCTCAGATCATTGGTTAGATGAAGGAACTTGTGCTAAAATTAATACCTTAACAAGGATTGGTTTAAATCACTACCCAAGAAGAGTTAAAATGGTGGTAAGTGAATTAAAAAAAAATCATATTTTAAATATGAGTGGATGTGGAAAGACCATCCTCAATTTGTTGATATGATAGCACAAACGTGAAATTATTCAAGAAATGGTGGGTTGTATGCTCTTTCAAAACAACTAAATTAATAGAATGGAACAAGAACACTTTTGGAAATATTTTTAAGAATAAAGAAGAACTAAAATATAGATATTCTAAATTCCAAAAAGGTGTTCATAATAATCCAAACTCAAGGGAAAGGGAATTGCTTAGTTAAAATCATAATATTTTTAGTAAGGAAGAGAATTTGGAGATTAGAGTCAAGACAAACTTGGTTAAAAGAAGATAAAAATACAAAGTTTTTCATAGAAGGGCTATAGTATAGAGATTAACATGTAGAATTAGTAGAATTAAATCAATAGAAGGGGTTTGGATTAAATATCGGAGTGAAATTAGAAAAGAGGTAAAGTATTTTTATCAAAATATTCTAGGATCAAAGGAGACTTAAGTTCATAATGATAAACTTCTTCAAGATGTACCTTCAATTATAAAAAATGAATACAATAGGAATCTAATGGAGCATATTACTTTAGAATAAGTTCATTTACCTCTTTTCTCTTTCAATAAGGATAAATCCCAAAGTCCAAATGGGCTCTCTATCACTTTTTACCAACATAATTGGGATATAGTGAAGGATTATTTATTGGTGGCAGTGGAACAAGCTAGGGTAAAACAATACATACCTTATAAAATAAATGCAACATATCTTACCCTAATTCCAAAAAATAAGGATGTTGAATTGTTTGATTCTTTTAGACCCATAAGCTTATGTAATATGACATATAAGATTATCTCCAAAGTGATGGTGAATCGATTAAGACCATTGTTAGACAAAATTATTTTAGAAGAGCAAGGAGAATTTATGAAAGGGAGACAAGTTTTGGATGGGATCATAGTAGCTCACAAAGTTATATATTTAGCAACTTCAATAAAAGAGAAAGCAATGATCTTAAAACTTGATATGAGTAAAGCCTATGATAGGGTTAAATGGGATTTTATTTTTGCAGTTTTAGAAAAGTTTGGATTTGAAAAGAAATGAGTTAGATGGATTAAAACTTGTGTCTCTATAGTTTATTATTTAGTGTTGGTCAATGGGTTAGATAATTTCTTTTAAAGCCAAGAGAGGCCTTAGATAAGAAGATCCTCTATCTCCTTATTTGTTCATTATTATGGTAGAGGTTTTGAGTATGAACTTAAAGAATGCTTACAAAGTTGGGATTCTAAGTGGATTTAAGGTTAGTAATAACATTGACAACATCAGCCATCAACGGTTTGTAGATGATACAACCATTTTTTGAGGGGGGAGGGGCAAGGATAAATGAGGCCAGAGCTTTGAATAAATTTTTAAAGAAATACGAAAGAGCATCAGGGAAAACGTTAATAGGAAAAAATCCAAAATTTACTTCCTTAACACTCTAGGTAATATCAAAGCAAGAATTTGTAAGTTACTTCAAATGGAGGAGGAAAAATTACCAGAAACATATCTAGGTATGACTCTATTTGAGGGGAGAATGAGGATAGAATTATGGAATCTAGTTATTAGTAAAGTTTAAAATAAACTTCCATCTTGGAAAGGTAGATGGTTATCGTTAGTAGGAAGAGTGAAGTTAATTAAGTCAATATTACAGGTCATTCCAACATATTATATGCCATTGTATACTATGCCAAAATCAATTGAAATTTTTTTAATCTATATTATGTGATCCTTTTATGGTCAAGTTTACATGATAAAAGGAAATTTCCTTTGGTGAAATGGAACAAGGTGTGTGATGATAAAACTAGGGGAGGTCTTGGTTTAAGAGTTCTTACAAATGCAAACTTATATCTTATGGGGAAAGTAATTTGAAGATTGTACAAAGATATTCAAATACAATGGGTAAGAATTATTCTAAGTATATTTATCCCAATAACCCAAGTTTAATATTTATTGCATTCTCTCTACCAAATGGTTTTACTCTTTGGAATGGTTTAAAAAAATCTATTGATCTAATCATTAAAGGTTTAAGATGGGTGGTGGGAACTGGAGAAAATTTTTATATTTAGAAGGATACTTGGTGTGATAAAAAATCACTTAATTTCGATCCAATTTTGAAGCCTTGGATGAGATTGCTTCAAAATAAACATGGTGATAGGGTTTCAAACATTTAATACAAGGACCACGAAGGAAGATACAAATGGAAAGAAGATTTTTTTACATGTAATACATTGATGCTAGGAGACAATTGAGTAGAAATATAATAATTGTGACTATTTCGAGGGGAGCCAAGGATAAATCAATTTGGGAGTTGACTGTTGAATAGCTTAGGAGATTACAAAACAAGAAGTGGAATATAATGTAAAGCACCAATAAAATAGTAATATCACTAGAATATGGAGAGATCTTTGGGATAGTCCAAGAATTCCTAAAGTTAAAATGTTTTTTTGGTTAGTAGGTCATAGAAGAATGTTATCCTAGGGTAACCTTATGAAAAGGGGTTTTCGTGCCCCCTCTCAATGTGTTCTTTGTAAAAAGGAGGAGAGTATAGACAATCTCTTGGAACATTGCTTAATAGTCTGGAAACTATGTCAATGGATTCTTAATATGTTTGGTAAATTCATGGTGATGAATAGCAAAATTGAAGATTAGTTGAAGCAATGGTAAAGCACTTATAAAAGTGAGGCTTTATAGATGATATGGAATATATCAAAAGATACAATACTTTAGATTGTATGGCTAAAAAGGAATAGAAGAATAGTAGTTTAGAGGTAATGAAAAGGAAGATATATTTAGGCATAGAGGAGTCTAAACCAATCCTATCAACTGACCCAATCCCTAATCTAGAAGCAGATATCCTTGATAGTTGGAGTCAAGTCATTAAATGAAATTATGATGTTGGGTACAAGAGAAGCTAAAAGAAGGCAAAGAATATAAAGTGGAAACCACTAGATGTGGAGTTGGTTAAATTGAATTTTGATGGAGCATCTAAATGAAATCCAGAACCAGCAGCAAGAGGAGGAATAATTAGAAATAATAGAGGAGAGATTTTATATCATTACACTTTCAATAGTGGATTTAATACAAATAATAAAGTTGAAACTTGGGTGGCTTTAGAGGGTTAAAAAATATGCAAACAAATGAAATGGAACAAAGTATGGATGGAAGGTGATTCTCTCATGGTAATAAATGCAATTTTGAGGAAAGCAAAGGCTCCATGGAACATACAAGAGATAATTGTGGAAATTCAAGATATTGCTAAAGAGTTTGAAGAAATCAGGTTTACACATACATTAATGGAAGGAAACAAATGTGTAGATAGGCTAGACAATAGAGGGGTTTTGATTGAAGATCGTGAAGTTAAATTTTCCTTTCCATGGTTAGAGGAAGTAGTAAGTTTAGTTAAAACTGATAAGAAAATGTTGATTGCCTGAATCAAATAATATTATGATTCACTTTAATGTTTTCTATTGGTAATATCTACTTTATTTTATAGAATTAGTATCTTTTTATTTACTATTTATTATATTTTTTGTGGTTGCACTTGTGTTTTAGGAAGGAAACTAGCAATCCAAATTTGGTAAAGCGGACTATGATAGTGCAATGTTTTGGAAATATTACTCTACTAAGATGCAATGCATAGATAGTAGAGGTGAAGTTTTGGTATTGTGAAGGTTGCTATAGAAAAATTTCAAGAAGGATGCTGAATTCTAGAATATTTGTATTCATATAAAAAATTGAAAAGATCCAAAAAATGAAAACCAAGAATTTAGACATTTTATGTAAAATGATGTAGGTTTCTAGCTATAGCATCTCAATTGAGATGAGAAGTGTATCTATTTTAAAATCTCAAGATCTAAATAAGAGAGTTGTAATTTGTCAAGGGTGAGGGACCTATGTACAACCTGTTATTATCCAATAAAGAACATAATTAATTACTGCCATAAATCCATTACAATCACTTTTCATGGACAAAGATACCATAATAGGATATAATATCTTTTAAAATTCATGTTTTATTTTTTTGAATAGGTTGAAAAGCTGGGGGCACATCAAAGGCCACCCTTCCCATGAATTGAACTTGGGTCTCCGCTAGGAGAGCCAAATGCATTTTTCCATTGTGGAGTCCCTGTTGGGACTATACAAAACATTAACTTTTTTTATTAGGGTAAAAATGGTTGTAGGGTACTTAAAATTGTATATCAAGTTATGTAAGATAGTATAACATGTTGCAACAGCCTTACAAAATACTATCATCCAATTACTACTATGGCTAAACCTTAGAATACTTCATATCGATAAAATAACTTCCAAAACATGACAGATTAGCAAACCACTTTCGCAATAGAAACTTAAAAAAAACTATAGCTACCAGCCAATCATAACAAAAACAATAGTCCAAAACCATTTGGGCTATTATGGAGTTTGTATTCCATGGGCCTTTTGATTTTTTCTTTTGTAGCAGAGGTCCCTCCTCCTTTAGAGTGGCAAGAACTGAGAATGCATTTTTGCACTTTAAGCTCCCAAGGTAATATCTAGTTGTAACACATTCTATATGATATTCATTTTTAGAAAACTGATTGTCATTTATTGTTTCATAATTAGCTTCCAGAATACTATTTGAGGTGCTAATATTTTCCATGGAACTAACATGATGGTCTTTAGTAACCATTTGGGTTTTATCAATGATTCGATTCAAATTCTCCTTTTGGGATTGAGTCTTATGTTTCTTGCTTGATTCTTGCTAGACAATTGGTGCAGTTGGAGGATGAGATTCTTCCTTGTGAACTGAAATGTTTGAATATTTAGGATAATTCACGTGTAGAGCCTTCTCCTTCACCAAGAAGGAATCAAAGCATGATCGGATGACCAAGCATCTCTTATT
Source organism: Wollemia nobilis (assembly GCA_028583015.1). Lineage (NCBI taxonomy): Eukaryota > Viridiplantae > Streptophyta > Pinopsida > Araucariales > Araucariaceae > Wollemia > Wollemia nobilis. The sequence continues at coordinate 2,748,192 of JAQPPZ010000689.1, read as the reverse complement.
TAGGTGGTCATATAGTTGATAGCCATAACATATCAGGGATAAGTTTTTATATTCAATATTTTAGATCCATTTCCCTTTTCTTGAGAAAATAGTAATGGATTAAGGCCAAGGAACTGAAACATCAATCCAAACAACCAATATTTCTTTACTTATTTTAATTTTACTAGATAAAATTTCCTTTGTTTGGGCATCCATATATTGGAATGCACCAATGGTGTTACCAATTTTGGTGAATATCTTCTCTCCCCAAAACTCCATAGGGAGAGCATATAGATTCACCCAAATTAGGAAGCCATCAACTTCTTCTGTAAGGGGGTTGAAACTAGGAGTCCAAGGTTGTATATAGACACCCCTTTGTCCAAAAAACCAATTGTATCTATAATAGATTACCCTATCTCTATCCACTAAATCAGAAAAGAAAACAAAAAAGAAGTTTTTGGATAGCAAAGTTACTTGGAATTTACTGGACCACCAAATTTTAATGTATATTTTGATCTTCTACAGGCCTACTCTTTTGCCCTTGAGTTTGTAGATAACTATTCAAGCTTCATGATCAATCATATCTAACACAAATTCATCCTTAAAAATCCTGACAAAGGGTATAGGTTCATCAAAAAGCTCCACCTGTGAACCTAAAGATCCTTGAGAGACATTTCTTCTAATCAAAGAGGTTTTCTCACAAACTGAACAATGACTAATATCCTCCTTAGTACAGTGAGCGGGTTCTGAACAACCTTCTTTCTACAATGCTTGATGACACCTAGGGTTTCCAACCCTTTCGCTCTATTCATTCCTCACGTCCTCTTGAGTATAGCAAGTGGGTTGCAAACAACACTCTTCCTGCAATGCTTGACTACACCTAGGATTTGCACCCCTTTTACTCTATTACATCCTCATGTCCTCTTAAGTACAACAAGCAAGCCGCAACGCTTGACTACACCTAAGGTTTGCACCCCTTTCGCTCCATTTTAAAATACATGTTTTCATAGTACATGAATATCTCATTATTTTATATGAATGATATAATGATACAATATTTACTTTCAAGGCATTTGTACAAGTACAAACTCATTAAGAAATGTAATAAATCTTCTAATTAGCATCCATTGCAAATAAACATAACCTATAAAATCAATAAAGATACAAGCAAATGAGAAATATACCATCATATAGGCCTAGAAATTATTCTTTACATAGTAGGCTCTTTAACTACCCCTTAATTTACTTTAATTCCATTTAAGCCAATGTACTTTTCCTCAAGATTATAGGTTCATAAGTTTAAGTTAAGGTTCAAGGTCAAAAATTTGCATTCATTTTTTTTAGATATTGCATTGAGGCTTCTCTAGATTCATCCTCAAATTTTTTATCCTTGAATAATTGTCTAATAGAATCAATCAATATCAAGTGGTGAAACCCTCAATCTAGATTAACCTAAGTGACACCATCAAATCATTCATCTTTCTCAATGTGGAAGTGCATGTTGCTACACTCGATGATGGGGTGCCCTTGTAAGGTTCTTACAATCATGAACATATATTGAATGAGATAACCCACTTAAAGGGCCTTAGAAAAAATGAGATGAACCAACATCCTTAAAGTATAAATAGATAAAATATCAAATTCAAAATGAGGATTTTTTCAATATCTTATTGATCAAGCTAACCATCTTGAATGACACTCATTATTATTTTCATTGCATGGAAAATTTAAGGTCATTTAAATCAAAATTTACAAAAAGAAAAGGCAATTTCCACTAACATAAAGAGATTATTTTTTTAAATAGATAAAACAAATAAATTATAGTAGTAACAAGCATAAAAATACTAGTTCTACCCAATAATACCTATTGTATTTAAGCCAACTACATTGAAAATAACAAATCTTAAAATTTCTCAAGGGTAACTATAGAATAAACAACCTAGTACTAAAGCAATTTCATCCATGTCGATCGAAACAAGTGACCTTTACATTCATAGCTCCCCATTCAAATTATATTAAAACAAGTTATCCCTTTACATAAGCAGTTCCCTATGAAGATTCAATGTTAAGCATGGTAAGGCTTTTAAACAACTTTAGTAGTCATGAGGATAAGTCACATGTAGAATTTAAGGGTTTTATAGAATAAATGATTAATTAGCATGTGTAAATCATGTTTTAAGATAGTGAAGACGATATCTTTGCCATGGTTAATCATTTACATAATAGTTCCTAATTGGTTATAGTTTTCTACTAATAATTTCATTAATAAATCGATTATGACATAATTTGCAAGAACACATGAAACATTATTCATGACTCCACAAACTATATATTATATTGATGGTTAGATATAGTCCTCTATACAAGTGAATATAATCACTAATCAGGAGGTTTCTATCAAAATAAATTTGCACTAGAAATTACAAAAATATTGTAACTTTAACTCATAATCCTTGACAATTCCTTATTGATTATAGTTTGTAAAATAATTTACACTATAATTTTGTATACCTTACTAAATATTAGTTCAAAAATAAGTGAATAAAGATGAATAATCTTAAAATTAGCAAGGTTATACAGTCTAAGCACTTTTTTAACTCAAGACTCAAGGATCAATTATCTCAACATTTTTAAAGCAATGAATTAAGTTTCAAATTTCTATTTTAGATGTCCATAATTGTATTCTTATGTATAAGGTAGAGGCTACTTAAAAATAACATTTAACACATATACAAACCTTATTTCATACAATGTTCTTCATCAAGTGTTCATGCTTACCCTTATGTAGCCTTTTAACAATTGTAAGGGCTATTTTTAAACAACCATCATGTTGGTGTTCCAAGGTAAGATAACCAATCCCACAACTATCTATCATATATGTATTAAAGGATTCTAGATCAATATCTATGTCTTCCATGGTCACTAATAAGGAAACAACTTAAGCTCTTTCTACATGTCAACATCTCATTACAAGATAAGTCAATAAGAAACTCTTCTTTATCAGCCTTAAAACATTCTACTTTAACTTTCTACTTTAACTTAGAGCAGAGGGTCATCAAGCAAAATCCATACCTTTAATTGAACAATATAGTAACCATATTCAACAGAATAGTGAACCATCAAAGAGGAACTTTAACAAATCAAAATAGAGCTTTTGACAAGGTAGATAAGAGAGTTAAAAAAATACTTTTAGATGTTTTTAACAAGGCAAATAGGAGATTTTAAAAAATATATAACTAGGCTAATATATAACCTCCTATAATAGCTTCAGAATCATGCCTTTTAAAAAAAATGTGACCTCTATAAAATAAGAATATTCATAATGGAAAGAAGAGTTCAAAATAAAGTTGAGATAGTCAAAACCATTTATTTAAAAGTAAGCTAATAGTTATTCAAAACAAAGTTTGGACTTTCGTTAATCAATCATCTTTCTGTGTAAGTAATTATGAGGGCTTAACAATTTGAACAATATATTTAATTTAAAAAGTCTCCTTTTGTTATTTTTTTCAATTTTAAAAGCATACAAGTATTCGAGCATCTACAACTAACTTAGTGCTAACAAAGATTCAATAGGGCATTTGACATAATCCATAATCTTAAGAAACAATCTAAACCCATTATGTTATTTCCACAAATTGACCTTTTCAAATAGGAATATATGTGTTAATATTATTTATGCCTTGATTATCTATTCTACCATTAAACAAACTATACACACAAGGTGCATTATCCATTTTCAAATGGGAAGAGCTTGGTTACTTGGTATTTCTCTAAAATCCAACTGAAAAAATTATATATTAGATTCAATTTCCTTATTGGTTATCTCTACAACCTTTATATAATTTTATTGCTAAACTAGTTACCTTTTCATGGAGGAGAAAAGACTCTTACATTTTTCAACAATATCCATTGGTATCTCGATTTTACTGTCCCCCATGACAATGATGAAGAACAAAGTTTTTATTGATATACAATTCAAAGAGAATGACTTCATGCAATGGCTTGTTCCAATAAGCGTTACTACCTTCCACCCTACAATTAGGGACTTGTTTAAATATTAACTAATTTCAAAGGATTATTAATTGGGCTTTCACCTATTTGCTAATCTAAATGAGATACAAATGTGATTTCTTTATTTATTTTTTACCTAGATAATTTAATTAGCGCTTGGAGTCATAATCCACACTCAGGCACACTTTAGTGTGGAAAAACTTAATCAAAGTAAGACTCAGTGTTATAAAATTCCATCAAGATAAACTCTTACTCCTTCCCTTCTTAAAGGTGGCATCAACTCAAATAAACTCATTGATCTAACATGCATTAAATTGTTTTCCACTTTCTTTATGGTGGCAAGAATAAATTAAATCCAAGAAGATTGTCGATGCACAACTTTTATAGGAATGTTACAATGACATCATCCTCTCCTAATTATTATATAGGGTTAGGAAGATTTCCTAAGAAAAGTATAATTTTTTTGCTTAACAAATCCAAATCCCCTTTGATGATGGGGGGCATCACAATAATATGCATAATATAATCATAATTATGAAATACTTTAAAATTAAACTTATATTTGTCAAAGTTTGAAACTTCTCCATGACTTCGACCTTGGGTAGATATAATAAAAATATTAAATAAATTTTATTAAAAGCTAGTAAAAGCAAGTAATGAACATCAAATAATTCTATCATCTATAATCCATAAAATTATCTATTAGAAACCATTAAGTTTGGGACAAGCAATGGGGAGCTAGGAATTTGACAACATAGTTCAAGGTTCCAATCCCATGTAAGTGAAGGACGAAAATTTGCACCATACAATGAACAAAATATTAAAGCTATTAAAAATAGATTTTATATACGAATGTTTTATTATAGATTCGTATTACAAGAGGATCCTCTCAAGAGGATTTTAGAAAGCTATACAAAAATAAGAAATGGGTGTAATTCCCCTTTTGTTAAGAAAGAGTGTCTCTTGGTGCAATCTGGATATTTTTGTGCCAACACATCGTTTGAGGAGCAAGTTTTCTTGTGATCACTGCATAGGATCAGATCTAGAGTCTTTTTTGTTCTCGAGTCCTATCACCTGCACACAAAGGAAACAACAATGAATCAACAACATATACGGAGCCCACCGAAGTTACACCCGTATACAATCTGGAAATGTGAACCAATAAAAAAAATAACTAAATGCATGGAATATCAAAGATCTAAGCTAAAATATAAATAAAAATTGGTCATTTCAGTTCGAGATAATTTTGGTCTACGAACCATCTCGAGTCGAGATAGTTGCTATCACAGGTTTGCGCCTTAGCGTGACTAGGTCCAGACAAAGTTTGGGGCAAAGCACAAAGTTTTTGGAAGACGGGTTGTGTGCATGAGGGTGACAAAATGGGCATCAAGACCAACAAGACAACAATGAGAGTTTAAGCAAGAGAAATGGGTGTAGTTCGAATCCTTGGTGGTAATATGACAGTATTTTGTTTGTAGCAAGGGGATCTCACAAATTCTTAACACTTTGTGGTATAATTTTGGTTTATTCTCCCTTTTTTTATATGGAAGGGGAATGCCAATTTATAGGCTTCTTGGCAGGAGGAAGGTGAGGGAAAAGAGGTAATCACGATCAGCTTGATTTGCTAGTGGTAGGTGACTGTAAGTGATTGCTTGATTTACGATCGCTGCGTAGGATCAGATCTAGAGTCTTTTGTTGTTCTCGATTCCTATAACCTGCACACAAAATGAACAACAATGAATCAACAACATATATGAAACCCATCGAAGTTAGACCCATATCCTATCTGGAAACGTGAAATAATACAAAAAACAACTAAATGCATGGAATATCAAAGATATAAGCTAAAATAAAAATAAAAACTGGTCACTCGATTGGTCAACAATGATCATTTTAGTTTGAGATAATTTTGGTCTATGCACCATCTCGGGACGAGACAATTGCTATCATAGGTCTACGCCTTAACGTGACCAGGTCCAGGCAAAGTTTGGGGTAAAGCACAAAGTTTTTGGAAGACAAGTTGTGTGCATGAGGGTGACAAAATAGGCGTCGAAGATCAGTAAGACAACGATGAGAGTTTAAGCAAGAGAAACGGGTGTAGTTCGAATCTTTAGCGGTAATACGACAACATTTTGTTTGTAGCAAGAGGACCTCGTAAATTCTTAACAACTCTTTGTGGCATAATTTTGATTTGCTCTCTCTTTTTTTATATAGGGGAGGGGAATGCCAATTTATAGGCTTCTTGGAAGGAGGAAGGTGAGGGAAAGGAATCAATCAGGGGCAGCTTGATTTGCTACTAGCAGGTGACTGTAGGTGATTGTTGGTTGCAGGTGATTGATGACTAGTGTGAAGGCAGACGTAAAGTTTTTGGACTATGCATGGTCGTTGACAAGCAGTTTATTTGTCTTCAATTTTGATTATTATTATTATTATTATTTTGTGGGATCATCTCGGATCGAGATGGTGGGAAATGTGTGATCATCTCGAGTTGAGACAATTATGCCAAAGTGAAATTTTTTGTAGAAGATTACCTATTACTGGAGAAATCCATGGGCTTAGCCTTGAAGCTGATAAAATGGATTGTGTGGGTTGGAAAGGAGGATTTTTGGGAGTCTCCTCGAGATAATGTATTTTAGGTATCTATAGTAAAGATCTTAAAATTTACAATTAAATGGTACGAGCTTAAGTCATAAAAAATATGGGCTTTCAAGGCAAAGACCTAGCTCAATTTTTTTTGTTTATTTATTTATTTGGGTAGTATGATAAACTCCTATGACCGAAGCATAGGGTTGAGCAGTCCCCTCCCAGCCATGACCCCTCATAAGGTTGAGAGCTACGCTTATCAATAAGGGACTAACACAAAACCCCCCACACACGTCGTGGTTTGAACCTTGGACCTCTCGAAGAAGAGCCAAACCTCAAACCGTTGCATTGTTCCCTTAGGACAAGACCTAGCTCAATTTTTGTTATGTGATATATGCATTACTATCAAATACCATATGTGGTTTTTTAAAATAATATGGTAATATAGTCATGATATAATTTTATTGAGGCCTATTTTAGTTCCATATAACCAATTAAATAATGTATTAATCAAACATATATCCAACAAATAGAAACATCGTAACCTAAGTCCAAATAACATGGGGGACAACTTATTATAAACAACAAAATTTAAGCTCAATTTCTAGGGTACCATAAAAATATAGGACAACAATCAATAGAATTTATGAAGATGTCTGAGTCAAAATTAGAACACAAGAAGGTCTCTCAAAATGATTTGGAAGTGACATAGGAATTTAAAAAGGATGTATGTCATCCTTAACTATATTTGCACTCTATATTAATAATTTAGAAGAATGGTTAATTGTGAGTGCAACCAAAGGTGTTGAGTTAGATAGTTAAGTGATGAAGCTTATTTTTATATATTGATGATATCATTTTGATTATAAGGATAACACAAATCTTAAGAGAAGGGCCTTAGAACACTCTTAAAAGGAAGTTGTTATGCAACTAAATTCTAGCAAAACCAAGATAGTGGTTTTCACTAATCAAAAGAAAAAAAAATTGTTCAACGTTTAAATTGAAGGGCGTCTCCAATGTAGAGTTGTCGTTACACAAAAATCTCGAGGCGTTAGTGTTCGATACAATCTTTTTATTTGAACACCTCACATTTTGGTTAGTCCTAGGGTCCAGGGTGGAGGTTAGTCCACTAAGTCAAATTCTCAAGGTGCAATGGTTAGTCTAACACCCCCTCTCCAACGTGATTCAAGATATTTGATCATGAGTGAGGCTATGATACCACTATAGAGTTGTCATTACACCAAAACCTCAAGGCATTAGTGTCCGATACAATATTTGTATTTGAAAAACTCAGAGTGGTTAGTCCCAAGGCTCACGGTAGTAGTTAGTCCACTAAGTCAAATCCTTGCGGTGCGACGGGTAGTCCAACATCCAAGTGTAAGATAATACAAGGATCTTGGTGTAAATTTTAATTACAAACTTAGTTGGACAAAATGTAGATTGAAAATAATAATGAGGTTACATGTCACTCTTTACATTGTAGAATAGATGTAAGAAGGTTGAGTTGTGGGATTAGAAGACCATCCAAGCTTATTTGAGTTGTTACAATGGCAGTGGTGCTCTATGGGTGTAATGTATGGGCCAACAATACACCAATCTTGATATGGAAGCAAACAAAGGGGATCTAAAGAATTTTGATTACAAGTAAATTCAAAATAAAGGATTTAATTCCATAATAAATACTTATAGGATATACATGTACTTTCCAATAGAGGCATTTGATATGTTTTGCCTTCTTTGATATTTTAAAAAAATAAACAAATGGATATAAATAGATGGTCTAAGTTCATAGTAAGAGATTAGTTGAATAGAAAAAGAACACTTGAAGAAAAAAAATGAATAGATAAATGAGTGGCATGTTGATGTAATAGGATGCCCAAAAACAATAAATATATAAAAGTCTAAAGAAAAATTCAGACAGTAATATGGGCAAAAAACCTAGGAAATAAAAATTCAAGCTAACATCGTTGGTTACGTTAAAAATTTTACCTGACGTAATTGGAGGTTACAGTGGCAGCAAGATGTAGGATTTGAATCTACGAAGAGATGATAAAAAATGTAACGAGTTACCGATTCCTCTAAACAAGCTAGATTACTAAGTTCAACCCCACGTGTAAGCAACAATATCAATATATATATATATATATATATATATATATATATATATATATATGTGTGTGTGTGTGTGTGTGTGTGTGTGTGTGTGTGTGTGTGTGCGCGTGCGCACGCGCGCTATCAAATGAAGAGCAAAGATGCTTATAGTCTAACTAAAAACCAGCTCACATTGATTTAGATGTGAGACAAAAAAATGGAAGATACGTAAAAAAGAAATGGGAAGAGTGAATATGCACGTATCACACTTCAAGGGAAGTGAAAACAAATAAAATTTATCTTGGAATACAAAGATTATAATAATATTTGTGGGTCATACTAATATATTAGGGGTGTATTCTATGTCTAAGTTATATGAATAAATGCAAATAAATAAGTTAAGAGAATTTATTAGTAAGCAAAACATTAGTTCTTTAGAAAGAGAGAATGATGACTCAACACTTTTATTTTTAAGATAATGTTATTTCCTTTTAAAGGAACAAGTAAGATAACATATTGAGTTTGATAAAAAATATTTGTTGTCTTATAGGTTGTTTTGACTTTGCAAACAATAAAGGGTTTTATATTATATATTATGTTCTCTATTATAGTGTCATGCATAGTGCAATTGCAAGTAGAATTCATTTAACTCTTTTTAAATTTCGTAGCATTAACAAATAATTTTTTATATTGATAGTAGAAGGGATTTTAAAGGGTCCCCGAACCTATTACAAGTAGGATTTTGAAAGGTACCCCCAACCTTAGATCTAGGAATAAGACATCAAGAAATACTGGGCTAAATTCCACGAATCAAACAAAATGTTCATCATTATTTATTTGTTCATATTAATCGATTGTGACCTATCATTTTTATAACATTAAATGATGATAACAATAAGAACAATTAAAATCTTACAATTCTTGTGGTTGCACTTATGCTTCAGGAATGAAATTTGCAGTCTAGATCTGGTAAAGCAGACTATGATAGAGTGAAGTTTTAGAAATATTACTCTACTAAGTTGTAATGCATAGACAATAGAGGTGGAGTTTTGGTATTGTAAAAATATTGCAAAAAAATATCAAGAAGAAGGATGTTGAATGTTGGAATATTTGTATCAAGTGGCATTAGCTCAACCGATTAAATTCTTCAACATTTTAAGGAGGAGACCGAAGTTCTAATCTTACCAAACGATATATGAATAATATCCAAGCTTTATTGTAATACCACTATGTGGTGATGATGTAATACGAGTGTGACCCGTTTCAATTCCATATAAACCATTAAAAAAATTGGAATATTTGTATTTACAAAAAAAAATTAAATATTCAACAAATAAAAATAAATAATTCAAACTTTTTATTAAAAAAGAGGTACATATCTAGCCATAACAATTTAATTGAGATAAAAAATTGAATCTCTTTGTAAACTTTCAAATTCTAAAAGAAAGAGGGGAATTTATCAAGGATGGGAGCACACAAATACAACCCCTTTTTCTCTAGAAAAAAAACAATGGAAATCCACATAAATTAATAATCATAATGGTAAAACAAATTAAATTAACATTATGCATTTTATGATTTATTTAATTTTTATTTTTTTAAATTAACATTATGTATTTTATGATTTATCTAATTTTTATTTTTTTATGTGCAAAAATGGAACCTACTTTTTTTTAGGAGAACGTTTACAAATTACATCAACAACCACCCTCAAGGGGTTTGAACACATATCTAATTTTTATTTTTTTAAATTAACATTATGCATTTTATGATTTATCTAATTTTTATTTTTTTATGTGCAAAAATGGAACCTACTTTTTTTAGGAGAACGTTTACAAATTACATCAACAACCACCCTCAAGGGGTTTGAACACAAAACTACTTAAGAAACAACCATCATCTTTAACCACTAAGGCAACTCCCTATCGACGGTACTACTTTTTTAAATAACAACTTAATGGTAAACAAATTAAATTAACATTATGCATCTTATGATTTATCTAATTTTTACTCCTTGTTTTTTATGTGCAAAAATGGGACCTCCTTTTCTAAATAACAACAATGTCTATTTGCGAATCGTGCTTAGAAAATCTAAAGGTCATTTACCCATGGCAAATTGGATCACCACTATTGGTATCATCCAAGTTTTGCATCAAGTAATTATCACAAAATGGTGACGCATCACTAGGAAGTGGCTACGCTACTACAAAGCCTTTAGATTAAAAAACTGAAAGAAAGATCACTCCTTATAATAAAACAAAAAAACCATTGTAGAATCTTTAATGAATGCACAAATTTTCAACAAATACTCAATTTAATTTTCATCCATATTATGGATATTAAAAATAAATCATCCATATTATGTGTATATTTTTAACAATGTTTTATGAATTTAATATGTTATAACAAAAGATTATAATAAAAATATTTGTGCCTCTTATAAGATTATTTTCTCTAGATAAAAGAAGCTATGGACTCAAATAAAGTTTTTACTGTTTCACATGTTTATAGAGAAGTGAGTAAGGAAGCACATAAACTTTAAAAGGAAAGACTTTAAATTGAATGAGGTGCATGTTTAGTACATGAATTTAATGAGAACAATGCATTATAGTTGGTCTGTATCTATATCTAAGGAAATTAATCCACTAAAATTAAAGCAACTTAAAAAAAGCTCAGAAGTTAATGATTTAAAGGATATTGATTGACAATTTAGAAAGGTGTCCAACAATAGGGATAGCTAGCTTTGATATATAAGAGCCTAATTTTTAGGTCATTGTTGAAGCTCTAAAGAAATGCCAAAACAACATATGAAGAATAATATTTCATATTTGCTTAATATAAAATTACAATTTTTTCCAGGAAAGATATAAGTTAAAAGTATTATTTAATAAAATATAAACAAAATGCAATGAATGAGATAAATTTTTAGTCATATTTAATGCCATATAAAAGATAATATAAATACAAAGTATTGAAAAAAGATAAATTAACCTTAACAATTTATTAATAATGAATAAATCATCATAGGTCCGAGGACTTGGATCAACAATTAAAAAGTTTATATAGGAGAGCGGAGACCATGGTTCCAATTCTTCGAGCCACATAGTACCAGCGGGTGGGTGTGTCGTGTTTACGTAAAAGGTTTACCTGATGCAAATGAAGGTTATGACGACAAGGAGTGAGATTCGAACCCATATGGACATAGAAATTGTAACGAGTTACGGATTCCTCTAATATAATTAAAAATAATAATAATAAATCATCGTAACTAAAATGAATGTTCATCCATGCCAAAAATAAGATTTTTGGCATGGATGAATTTGACAACAATTTCAATAAAAAAAATGAATGTTCATCAAGAGTTTTTTTATTTGGTTATTGTGAGAAACCTCTATGATCGACGCCCTAGGATTGAGCAGTCTCCTCTCAACCATGACCCTTTGTAAATCCGAGAGCTATACTTATCAATAGAGAATTTAACACAAAGCCACCACACACCCACCCCCTCACACACTCGCCCATGTCGCGGTTTGAACCTTGGACCTCCCAAAGAAGAGCCAAAGCCCGAGCAGTTGCGTTGCACCATTAGGTGTTTAAAATTTTAGGTTAGTGTCAAAAACCCCTATGACCAACGCACAGGGCTGAACAGTATCCTCCCAACCATGACCCTTAAAACTAAGAGCTATGCTTATCAACAGAGAATTTAACACACATAGCCTTTGTATCCCCTTTGCATCTCAGAGGTTCAAACTGTGGACCTCCTGTTCAACGGGGCCAGGCTCGCCTTCTCTACTTGCCCTACGGACAATCCAAGAGTTATTTTTACTATTCTAAACTCTTTTTTAGTAAAACAAAAAAAATTAACCTCTTATTCAACATAAATTTTAAAAATTATATAATATTAAAATATTAAAAAAAAGTATAAACCAACATTAATTACATTTTTATAGTTGCAAAGGTGCTAAGAGCTTTTGATTTCTTTTTGAAAAATTTAAAGTTCAAACCCCACTCAATCCGAAGAAACCAAAACCCCTCGTAAAAATATATATAAACTAATTAAAAAATATTAAACACATTTTTATTTTAATTATAATATTATTTTTAAAATAAAAAAAAGTTGCTTAAGAAAAAAAGCCTATACCAACCATCTATTAAAAAAATCCCGTTGTACCATATTGATGATTTAGCGCATGTCTAGTTGGATTGCCACTTTTGACATCATCAAAGTTTTACACTAAGTAATCATTTTAAAAAGTAAAAATGGTGAATGCATCGTTGAGAAGTGCATGTACCTTGTGATCATTTAAAAAAGTAAAAATGGTGAATGCATCATTGAGAAGTGCATGTACCTCTGTGAAAGCTCTAGATGAAACAATTTTTTATTTTTAATGCTAATAAACATTGAGTTTCTAATCAATGTTTAAATTATTACAATTATTTATAAATATTTAATTTAATTTTAATATATCTAACAATATTTCATAGGAAAAAAATTATAACATACTTAACACGGAGTGGACTTTGGAGACATAGCCTCTAAAGGTTGGGTGGATTGGCAAGTATTAGTGTGGTTCGACACTTACCAAGAAGAGACCTAGGTTTAAACCTTAGGGTGTCATTTAACAAAGGAAGTAGTCTGATATAAATCTTCTAAGTACGCGCCAAATCAACGATGACGATATGAACCTTGAGCAACCGGTAGTCTTCATTTTACATCGGATGAACAACAACGAGAAAAGTAGTCCCTATGATTTAAACATTGCACTTAGCGATTACTAAAAATAATGGTTGTAACCAACTCCACTATGTAACCAAAAAAAAAAAAAAAAATTGTAAAGCTAATCCCTCCCCACACAAAAAGTATAGAAGGTTCAATGTCAAGCTATGTTTTTTTTGGTTGTATAGAATTTTTTTATAATTTTTAGTTGGTTGGGTAAAGGTGAAGTCAACTAACCCGCCTATTTAGGAGAGTTAATGAAGTTGACCCGTTTATTTAGGAAAGTCAATGGTCTCGTTCTTCTAGGGGCATTATACTTGAACAACCCATTCACAAGCACTTGGCCACTACCAACATACCTATGCCCTTTTATGAACATAATTAATCAACAAATTATTGTGGACAAAATTTAAGATATGTATTAACTTAGTCCACAAAATTTTGTGCTTTCTATTAGATTTGTATTAACTAAGTTTGATTTGTATTAACTAGGTTTTAAGAGAACACTCTAGGACATGGTATAGTAAAAGTTATGTGAGAAATATTGATTCATTAAAAATATTTAATGTGAAGGTAGTTTCATAGGACCTCCAAGGGCTAGGTGGATTGGTAATTTTTTGTCTAGTCAGGCACTTACTCGGAAGAGACCTAGGTTTAAATTTTAGGGACATGCCTATTTGTAAAGGTAGTAGTTTGTTCTGAATTTTCCAAGTGTGTGTTTTGAATCCTCTAAGTGTGTGTTAGAATGATGACGATTGCACAAATTCCGAGCAATTGATGGTCCTCTTCACGTAGGGTTATAAAATAACAAGGTAGTATAGACTTGTTGGGAGCAACCCCTGTGGTTTGAACCCTGCACTTGGATTACTAAAAATAGTATGGATGTAACCAACTCCCCTATGTATCCCCAAAAGAAAAATAGTTCCATAGGGAACACCTTAGTGGTATATTGTTGGACTTATCCATATTATCCAAGTTTTAATCATGGGGAGGAACTTTAGAGTATATCGTTGAACATATTTAGACTATCCAAATTCAAATCATGGGGAGGGAGGTCAGGATTGTGATCCTAGTTGTACCATCTATTATACTTTACCTTAACAAACATCAAAAAATATATATTTAAAAAAAATAAAAAATATTAAAAAAGACAAATTAACATTTATAATATGTGAATATATATAAAATTAATATTCATCTATTAAATGTAATATATATAAATAACTAGTTAATGAGGATTGTCCATAATTTATGGGTTTGTAAACTTTAAAAATTGTTTTATTTTATTGGCTTTAAAATATATTTTATTGATTTTTTTTATCTTCCACAATACATGAATGCAAAATTTTTTGAAAACATAAAAAAAAAGAGATTGAACATAATTGTACTAATTTTTTTATTTTATTTTAAAATAAATAATATTTAATTTTTTATAAGGTTAATTAAAGTGAAAAATATAATGTTTGTAAAAGTAAAAACAAGCACTTGTAAAATATTATAATTAAATTTTAAATTTGAATTAATCTTTTTTTCTTTAAAATGAATTCTATTTATATTACAACAATAATATATAGTTTACGTGTAAGAAATTAAATTAATTGAGCTTTTGCTATTTGATTATTTATGTTGATGATAAAAAAAATTATTATTAAATTTTTTTGAATAATTCTTACAATGATTTTTTTTTTAAAAACACTTTATATTAATTAAAACTGAGTAAGAAGGTTACATCACTAACTCTTCTAAGCAAGCAAATAGGGTTTTTATCTAGAGTTTGATAGAGGACTAGCTATAGAGCTTTAATTGCACTAAATTATTGCATAGAAAAAAGAATTTAATAAAATAAATTAAGTCATGAGACATATAAATCAATGTTACCAACATCAAGATATAAGATACGATAAAGGTTTACCCTAATTTGTTGCATCCACTATCTAGGGGGTCTCTATAACAAATTACATTTCTTTGGTCTAAGGTCCTATTTGTCATAACATCTGCTACCTTGTTTTGCTTGCAAGGGATATGAAAAATATTAGTTGTCCTAAATCTAGTTTGAAATATGTGGATCTTTTCTAGCACTCTCTATAAATACCGGTCCTAATTAGCGGCCTTAGTGGGATCTTTCAACTAATTAATGAGCATTTGAGAGTCTGACTCTACCTATATTGAACTCTAGCCACCCTTTGCAAACTCTTGAAGACCTTGAAGGATGACATAA
Source organism: Wollemia nobilis (assembly GCA_028583015.1). Taxonomy (NCBI): domain Eukaryota; kingdom Viridiplantae; phylum Streptophyta; class Pinopsida; order Araucariales; family Araucariaceae; genus Wollemia; species Wollemia nobilis. The sequence continues at coordinate 2,732,593 of JAQPPZ010000689.1, read as the reverse complement.
GCTTTTGCTAGATTATTAGAGAGAACACCCAAATTTTCTACAAAGATGAAAACATGGTTGTCGTAGTCCCTGCAGGCTAGATGGATTGGTAAGTGCTTATCTAGCCAAATACTTACTAAGAAAAGACCTTGGTTAGAACATTGAGGACAGCTTGTTTGCAAAGGTAGTAGTCTGATATGAATCCTCTAAGTGCACACTAGACCAACGATGATGGTTCGAGCGATCGATGGTCCCTTTCACGCCAGGTCAACAATAACGAGGTAGAATAGGTTTGGTGGGAGCAAACCCTGTGGTTTGAACCTTGCACTTGTTAATTACTAAAAATAGTGTGGTTGTGACCAACTCTCCTATGTAATAAAAAAAGAAAACATGATTGTCATTTGAAAGCTTTATTATACCCCTGTACTTGTTCTTCTTGGATTACTTCTCGAAACTCCATCCATGTTGATCTTCCCAACATCATTAGGAGGGACTTGCCAACGACCATCTTGATGAATAGGAAACCTGTGTTTTTGAGGATTTCTTTGTCTCTATTCATCCAAAGAAAGCTTCGTCTTACCAAGAATACTATTCCACTATTGGGATGGAGAGGAGGGGACCTACATTACATATTGGATTGATTCCCTAATATTAGCTAAAGTCTTTTGCCAAATATAGTGAATATCATGTTAAACATCTTTGAAGATCCTATTGTTTCTCCCTCTCCAAAGATACTAGAGCAATAAATAAATGTTTCTCTAGACCATCTCCTTCATAGAACTATCCATGCCATCCATCCTAGGCTAGGTACACCAAGCTTTCTCAAAGGAAATGAACATGTGAGGTCTAAAATCCAAGAGGGAGACCAACATTTTCCATAATTAGGTAGTTGAGGGACAAGAAAGAAAAAGGTGATCCAAAGTCTCTTCATATCCGCAACACATCACACATCTATAGGGGCCAAAAAACTTTGTTTCATCAACTGATCTCCTATAAGGACCTACTTATGGAAAAGAGCAAAATAAAAAACCTCACTTTGGGCCATAGTGGTAGCCGCTAAAATTGGTTAATACATCACTAAGGGGGTTGGAAACATACTAACATGATGAGGAATATCCTAAGGCTAATATATAAACACCCTTGGAGTGAGGGCCCTATCTAAAAGAGTCATCTGCTTAAGACCAAGAAAGAGATTGAGCTCTAATAATTGTCTGAATAGCTTCCTTCTAAACCTCCAATGGCATTATAGGCCATTGAATAGTTGGGATCCATACTCTTCGTGCCAAGCACCATCCACAATATTCTTGTAATGGTGGAAATCTTTGACCCATGCTTTCTTATGAAGTTGTTCCATTAGAGGTCTCCATTTAGGAATTTATTGAATCAGTGAAGGATATCCATCCCAGACCTCACTCCAAAAATTTGCTTAGCAATCATTGTTGTTAATATAGAACAACTGCATCTTCATCAATGTTTCCCCATCCTCAACACTACTATGATCAAAGATCCTCTACTATATGGATGATGTCTGGTAAATTCTTTCAATAATATATATTTTTATATTTAGCTCTCGAATTCCAAGCCTAAAGTGCATGAGGGGTGTTGATTAACTACTAGTATAGTTAGTTGTCAATACCTTATTGTTGATGGTTGATCTAAGGCCCAACCCTCATTTTTTTGGAAGGCATAATTTCTCCCACTTTACAAGTGCCCATTTGCATTACTTTTGGTCCTTTCCATAATAATTTGTTATTGATTTTATCTAACTCTCCCAGGACAACTTTAGAGATATCCAAGACATAATAGACATAGATAGGAATATATTGAAGAACATATTTTACCAAAGTGAGTCTACCTCTAGAAGAGAGCCACCAAGTGGTCCAATTATCCAATTGACTCTTTATCCTCTCTATCAGCTACATCCATTCTTCCCTTTTTTTGTTGGGTTGTTTTTAGTAGAACTCCTAGGTAAAAAATAAGAAAACACAAGATGTTTAGAATCATATTTTCCACTAAAGCAAAGCAATGAAAGAAGATGATATTTGATTTTTTCTTATTAATCAATTGTCATATGGGTATCAAAAAGAGATTCAAGATCCTCTTGAACCTAGATAACCTATGCCTCTTCCAAAGATGCATGATCTAATAAGGTTGAATCATCCACAAAATTTATGTGGGATAGCAAAGGGGCTCCAAAGACTATTGTAATTCCCTAAAGAGATTGGTTGGTTCTATATTTTGAGATGAGACATCCCAAATAATCTGCTAGTCTTATGAATAGGTAAGGAGAAAGAGGATCCCTCGGACGAAGACCTTTAGAAGTTGTAAACAAAGGATATGGACAATCATTGATAAACACTACATAGGAGATAGAGGAAATACTGCCTCTAATCCAACCTATCCAATCTTGAAACAAAACCGTCTCTAAACCTAAATAAGAAAATACCAATCTACCCTATCATAAGCCTTAGAAATATCCAAATAAACAAGCATGAAAGGGGATTGTTGGGCCTGCATGGAATATAAGGCTTCTTAGGCTAGCACTGTCTCATCTACAATTTGTCTCCTCCCATGAAACCTCCTTGCTATGGAAAAATTACCTCGGGGAGAAGAGATTGTAGTCTATCAACTACAACTTTTGTAATGATTTTGAGGATATTACTTAATGTTATTGTTCTAACACCATAAATTTGTTCAACCTCCTGATATTTAGGAATGAGTGCAATATAAATTTTATTGAATTCTTTAAGTATTGACTTAGCCCTCCTTGCTTCCTCTACCACATCAATTAGATCATCTTTAAACAAATCTCAAAAATCTTGAAAGAATTCAATGGGAACGTAAATTTGGCCTAATGTTTACCTTTTTTCATCTTGAACATAATGACACGTAATTTCTCCATGGAAGCCACACTTGTCAAAGTAGTATTGTATTTCTTTGTGATGGGCGGTATTTCCTAAAAAACTTCTTGTTGGTCCCTTGGATCCAAAGGAGTCGCTAAGAAGAGTTTTATAAAATAGTCTAAAGCAACATTCTTCATATCATCCCACAAATAAATTGAGTCAATATTGTCTATCTTGAAGGATGATATAAAATTATAAGCTCTTCTTGAAAGAAGAATTAATGGAAGAAAGCAAAAATTATTGTCTTCTTTTGGCCACAATCTTAGATTTTTGTTTCCACAGAAGGTCCTCCCTTTTTTCCCATTCCTCCAGATCAGAAAAAAAATTGTATTTCTTACTTACAAATATCCTTTGAGAGGTCCATTGAGTGGATTTACTCATTCACCTATTCAGGTTGAAGATCCATATCTATATTTTTCTTCTAACATCACCAAACTCCTACCAATTCCATTCCTTAATTTTGGTTTTAAGGAATTGTAATCTCTTCACAAAATAATACATTTTGGTACCAAATCTTGGCTTGCCTTCCCTCCACCACTATTGGACCAAGGGTCTAAAAGTGTTGTCCCAAAGCCACATGAGCTAGAATTTGAAAGGAGTGTAGTTGCGAGCGGGCTTCCAAAGATCTAACAAAATAGGCCAATGATCTAAACCAACATTATTAAGGATGAGAGATTGTGGAATTGTTCCAATCAAAATGAACTCGTCCAAAATCACAAAACTGTCCAAATGTTCTAAAATACATGATAACCCTTGCCTCTTGTTAGACCATGTCATAATACCATTCTTGGGTTTGACATCAATTAATTTAAGATGCCTCAAATGTTTATGCATTAGATATGATGCAATGTCCAACGCTTTAAGCCCTCTCATTTTCTTCTCCAAAGAGAGAATAGTATTAAAATGACCTCGTAAAATGAGTTGTGTTGTAGAAAACTAGAGTCAAAGGTATTTATTTATTTATTTATTTTGATTTAGAAAGTGGAATCGATAGCCGCCACGATGATCCGAGCACGTTGTTTGCCTTTATGGCTACCACGATTTTTTGATTTTTTGATTTATTTATTTTTATTTACATAGAGGGATCAATAACTGTCATGATGATCTAGGCATGTTGTTTGTCTTTATGGCTACCATGATATTTTGTGTTGTCTGTCTCGAAAGTCGCCACACAATACTCCACGTAGTCCACCACTAAAAGCACTAGGAAAGGGACAAGCGTTCAATCTGATAAGGCCTAAGATTTGAACCATGGACGGTCATCCCCCTTACGGGGTTTATCGCACCAATTGGTCTACACCACAAACCTACTAGAGACGAAGGTATTAGATATAGTTCTACCACATCCATTTCTCCTCTATAGAGATGGTTTCATAGATCTTGATACTTAAAAGTTTTTAATCCAACTACCTCCATTGACCAATATAACGAGGGGTACCCTTGCTACCCATGGTCGTATGCATCACAAACTCCTTTGGGTCCCAAAGACAAGAAAGAGCCCTCAACACACCTTGGGAGCTAGGAGATTCCATCCTACCTATAGGCCAAATTTTCCTTACCACTATCTCCATCTCTACCATCGATAGCTTAGTCTCCTTAAGGAAGACTAGATGTGGTTTATTTGCTTGTATCATCCTTTTAATTTCATTATGTTTGGGGAGGCTACCTTTAATACCCCTTACATTTTATGGAATGAGTCTCATAAGGAGTGAGGAATAATTTTTTTTTAAGGGGATTAACCTTACCTTCAATAATAAGATTTTATTGTTTCATGATTGTGTAGTGTTGATTGGTTCTATGCTTGATCTTCTAAGTGGTGTCTAGTTTTATTTTCTTAAAATTTTCCTCTTTTATACCTAATGATTATTGCATGGAATCCAGGCCTAGAGTGTGTGTGTAGACTACTAGGACATTATTGAGAGGAAGTGAGGGTTCCTCACCTGTTGATGGCTCTTGAGAAAGTAGATTTTCTTCATTTGAGAGATTATTCTCTTTTGTTATGTTTGGGGAGGCTACCTTTAATACCCCTTACATTCTATGGAATGAGTCTCATAAGGAGTGAGGAATAAAAAATTTGTAAGGGGATTAACCTTACCTTCAATAATAATATTTTATTGTTCCATGACTGTGAAGTGTTGATTGGTTCTACGCTTGATCTTCTAAGTGGTGTCTAGTTTTATTTTCTTAAGTTTTTCCTATTTTATGCCTAATGATTGTTGCATGGACTCCAGGCCTAGAGTGTGTGTAGACTACTAGGACATTATTGAGAGGAAGCGAGGGTTCCTCACCTGTTGATGGCTCTTGAGAAAGCATATTTTCTTCATTTGAGAGATTCTTCTCTTTTGCATTTTCATGCCTTCTATTTTTCCTTTGGGAGCGTTTAGGGTTTTGTTTGATGTTTGTTTGCATAATGGTTCTTGATGTTGTCTAGGGTGACTTTCACTATCTCGTCTAGTTTAGGTCCTCCAGTTCCAATGGGAGTTTGATCTACCATAAATTTTATCTCCATTTGGTTGTCTTATTCAACATCTATGTCTTCAGTGGGAAGGTGAATAAAGATGTTGTTTGTTGTCGCACAATTTTCTATGACTATTTTTTCTTCTTTTAGATTGATTTTCTTTTAGATTTTTTGAAGCCATATGTATTAATATGTTTATTTTCCTACTCCAAGACTTTGTGAGGGTATTCTCTTGCTAGATATCCATACTCATGGTAAATCCGACATCTGAAAGGAACATTCTCATAGTCTACTTTCTGTTCCCAAACTTCATTGTCCGCTTGTAATGTGATCTTCTTCAGGAGGGGTTTATCAAAATCAATCAAGACACATATTCTAGCATAGACCATCAAAACTATATGTGCTCTCAACCATTGTTATAAAAGATCTCAAAGTATTTCTAATAACTTCAAAGGAATTAAGATTCTAGTACTCTATAGGTAATTCAAACAACCTAACCCATACTAGATCTAGCATAAACCATCTTCTCAAAACTTTATGTGCTCTTAGCCATCATCATAAAAGTTTCCAAAGTACTTCCAATAACTTCAAAGAAATTGGGATTCCAATACTCTATAGGTAAATCAAATAGCCTAACCCATACTGGACCCATTGATGACATTTTCTCCTTCTCTTTGAATTTTGTGTGCCAAGGTTTCATGAAAAGACCTACTCTTCCAAAAAGCCACGACTCTCCTCGAAACACTCGCTCTCGATCCTCCTTGCTAGCAAAAAGAGCCAAGAAATAACCATTAGAGTAAAGTGCTATATGAAACTCTCCCTTCGTATGCCAATGTTTTGTTGCCTAGTTCTCGAGTGTTGCCAATTGGAACCTGAACCTCATGAATCTGCATATCAATCATCTCCTTTCCATACTGTCGATACCTTTTTGAAGATCCTCTTTTATAGACCTAGATCCATTAGTAGCCTTCATAAAAACTTTTTTTTTGTCTTTTAAAGGTCTCTATACAAATTTAATGCTAGTACTACCAACATTTCCTCCCAATTTCGTCTTGATTATATCCTAAAAGGACAATTTTGTAGAGAGGAGAGATCTTCCCAGCATCTTCACCTCCAAAACCTAATACCTTAAATTCATAGGTTAAAAGTCACTAGTACATCACTCTTTAACTCAAGAAATATAATAATTTTACTTTAATACAACTAACTTAAATACCCTTATATACCTCATATTTTAAAATAAAAAATATATATTTTAAATATTTATATATAAAAAAATACACACCCAAACTACAAGAAATATGTGTAAAACATTTTTTCAAACGACATCATCAAGAGTCCTATCGTACCCGCAACACAAAGACACAAAGTTGAAGTTTCAAAAGCACAACCGCCCCCATAGTAAACTGCACACGAGTGGGCACATTGAATAGCATTAACGCTGATGACGTGTTATTGACTTCAAGTTACAAGTTTGACTTGAAGTCACTAGAGACAAAGTCCGTTTTAATAATCATTATATTATAAATTAAATTATTTTTAATTAATTCTATAAAATTAAAATAAAATTTTATTGATTATATTCGCATTATAAAATTACAACATAATTAGCCGAACTAAATAGCAACCGACATCATTGGTTAGATGGTCTATTATAATTTTATCCGTCTTGATTTCTTTGGTTACATGGTCTATTATAATTTTATCCATCTTGATTTCGTTGTCCCTATCCCTATAGCTTAGGGTGGGTCATGGGTCAGGGCAGTCACACCCAATTTCTTCTCATATATTCTCTAGAGAACGTGCATGATTTATTCTTGCCCACCGGAACTAGTAACACTTTTTGCTTACCCACTGGAACTAGTAGTGGGAACTAGTAACACTTTTTTCCGATAAGAAAGTCAACAAGATTCACCTGGTCTAGATATTTTGATGATATTATTTTATTATTTTTTGGTTATATAGGAGAGTTGGTCACAACTACACTATGTTTTAGTAATTGATAAGTGCATGGTTCAAACCATAGGAGCTGCTTTCACCAAACCTATTCCACTCCGTTATTGTTCAAATCACAGGGGCTGCTTCCACCAAACCTATTCCGCTTTGTTATTGTTCAAACCACAAACGCTTCTTCTACCAAACCTATTTCGCTTTGTTATTGTTCAAACCACAAACGCTGCTTCCACCAAACCTATTCCGTTTCATTATTGTTAACTCGACATGAAGGGGACCACCAGTCGTTCTGTCATCGTTAGTCTCGTATCGTTATCGTCAGTCTGGCGCACACTTAAAGAATTCATATCAGACTACTACCTTTGCAAACATTCTACTCTCGAGGTTTGAACCTGGATGTCTTCTTGGTAAATGCCTGGCCAGACAAGCACTTATCAATCCACCTAACCCTCGGTTACTATAAACTCTAAATTGTTTGGTAAGACAAATTCAACAAGACTTAACCCTTTAGAGATTTGAACCGAAGCAACTAACCAACAAACAAGCTACCACAACCAACCAACCTAATCTTCTTTTGGGTATATCTTGGTTTAAATCTGGTTTTCTAAAATAAAACCTAAAGCCAAAGCCTTAACCACTGGGCTGTCCCAACTAAAACAAATTTTTTTTTTTGGCTACATAGAAAAATTTGCAACAGTCTTTGTCTTTTGTCTAGAAAGCTACTACTATAACCCTCACTTCACCTCAAAAAGATTTTTACTCTAAATAAGAAGACCCTCAAGAGGTTTGGGATTGGAACACTTTACTACTTTCGTCCAACAAAAACAAAATGTTAAAGAAACTTGAGTTTGAAAAAATCAACTAAAACCCATAAATCTACTACAAAATATAGAACAATTTTTTACAAAAGATCACCATCAACATTTTTTTAAATATTTTATTGAAAGAGTGGGTAGGAAGGGAAAGCTCTTGCTAGCATCCACCGATTCCTATTAATCACATGCTGTCATGGGATACAACTAAATGAGAAATGTGCAAAGAGTGGGGAACTAGATTTTTCTCACATTAAAATATAGAAGCCAGTAACCTTCACTCAACTATTTAGTAAGTCAGCGGCGAGGATTCATCCACCGTTAGATCCTGTAATATAATCCCCTCAACCTCCAGCGTGATGAACCCCACGCGGTGTCGGCGCGCAGCTGGAGACAGAAACGGGGGTGAACTCATCGTTGGTACACGTGTCATGATAGCATTGAGCAGACACCCCCTACAAAAACCCATTTTAGTAAAGGCATTCGAGCATATGTATTTCGTATTGTAGCGGTGGCACTGAACCGAGCCGGTGAGGTCTGTGTGAGAGAGAGAGGAATCCCTCTATTTTCTAGTCCAGTTCAGTCCAGACGAGCGAAAATGGCAGCAAGGGTGAGGTTGGATCTGGATGGGAAACCCATAGAGCCCATTACGATTTGCATGATAGGTGGAGGGGGTTTCATCGGATCTCACCTCTGCGAGAAGTTGATGCACGAGACCCCACACAAGGTTTTCGCCATTGATGTATACAGGGACAAGATAGAGCATCTTTTGGAGCCGGGGCAGCCATGGTCGGATCGCATTGAGTTTTACAGAATAAATATCAAGCACGACCCGCGCCTCGAGGGCCTTATCAAGATGGCAGATCTGGTACGTTTCTCTGGATATCAATCTTTGATTCTGAATCCTCTTTTCCCTTCCCTTGTGTGATGTGACCACTCTTTTTAGAAGATCAGTGACCGGGGGTGTAGTCGAGGGTTATTTTGCTTGTTCTTAGCTGTTTTAGCGTAAAAATGCGGGGTTACAAGCAGAAGCGAATCTTGGCGCTAGTTGAATGAGGGTTATTTGAAGTTTGGTTGTTAAAGGGGGGTTTAGCACGTCGTGTCATGTACAGTGTGGTGGAAATGGCGTCTGACATTGGGGAATCTGTTTGTTGCTAGGGTTTTTAGGCTAATTTTTGTAAGTGATCTAGGCATCTTTGGTGGGAACGCTAATGCAGGTAGCTTTCTTCTAAAATTTGGCAATTTAAAAAATATGCGAGTCCATCTACCGTGTTCGCCTTTGTTTTTGCGCTCTCGTGTTAACAATTAGTACTTAAATGGAATTTAACCATGCTTTTGTTCAATGTTAAGGATCTTTACTCTTAATCTCTGTTGTTTTGATTATATCTGTTGATTTAAAGTGTCTTCTCGAGTGTTAACAATTAGTACATAAATGGAATTTAACCATGCTTTTGTTCAATGTTGAGGATCTTTACTCTTAATGTCTGTTGTTTTGATTATAACTGTTGATTTGAAGTGTCTTCTTGAGTTTTAACAATTAGTACTTAAATGGAATTTAACCATGGTTTTGTTCAATGCTCAGGATCTTTACCCTTAATGTCTGTTGTTTTGATTATATCTGTTGATTTAAAGTGTCTTCTCGAGCCTCAGCGCCGATGGCTATGCGATGATGCATAAACGGAGGGTAGATTTTAACTTTTGTTGCATTTAGAGATCAAAACAGGTTTGATTACTTGGACGTTCGTACAACTTGCCTTGATTCAATATCAGATTCAGATAAGTGGCATGGGCCGATCATTTTGCATTATCCTGGTTCAGGTCTTTTGATTCATTGTAACCCTAATCTGTGCCGATCCCCGTTTTGAGCAATCGATGTGCTTCATAATGCTTTGGATTTATCTCTATTTGCTTAATGGGTGAAAATGCCTTCTGAGCAAGAATTGAAGTAACCAAATTCAATCTCTTTGTTCAATGCCTCTTGTAACTCTCTGTTGAAAAGTTTTCATTGCTCACATTTTCTAAGTTTTATTATGCTCAGCATTGTGTAACACAGTCTTGTGCCATCTGAATTTTTTTTACTGTTATGCTTCTCCGATGTCTACATTCCCTCTACTTTCTCCTTGTAGGAGTGTGTAAAGCAAATGCCTCTATATGCTTTTCTTATTTATGTATTATCTGATTGAATTACATCTAATTACGTTACTGGTTTAATGTTATGCTGAAACTGATTTATGTAAAGTTTCTGTTTGTAAAGACAAGATCGGTTAAGAATTATGGCAATATTTACGTGATATAAAATGCCAACCGAGATCTGGGCATACATTTTCTTTGTCTTGGTGCAGACAGTCAATCTAGCTGCTGATCTAAAATGCCACCGAGATTTGGTCACTAATGTTATTTGTTTTTTTGCAGACAATCAATCTAGCTGCTATTTGCACGCCTGCGGATTACAATACTAGGCCTCTTGATACAATTTACAGCAACTTCATTGATGCTCTCCCTGTGGTAAGTAGTTCTTTATGTTATGACAAATTAGTTCACTTATAGATTTCTACCGCAGAACTGGAGTTATTTTCTCTACAAATTGCAGTGTGAGTGATGGGTCTGACTTGTAGTACCTACTTGTGCATTTCTTATATCTTAACAAAAGGTACATAATGTGATTATAATTAGAGGAATCAAGTGATAAGGACTGGTTGATCACTGGTCTGAAAACTGGACCTTGAGAATTATATGTTAGATTATCTGGAGACTCAAATATTTGGTTATATTTTTAGGTTATCTGAAAACTTGACCTTGTTGGTTGTGTTTAGGTCAAGTACTGCTCAGAGAATAACAAACGGCTGATTCACTTTTCTACATGTGAAATTTATGGGAAGACGATTGGAAGCTTTCTTCCAAAAGACCATCCTCTGAGGGAGGTATATTGAAGAAGAGTTACTCTTAAACAGTTCCTCTAACTGATTTTTTCAGCAACATATGCAAAGAGTTTTTATTTAATTTTTTTTATCCAGTGGATTTCTGAATGACATGAGATCTTGTGTGTAATAGGACCCAGCCTTTTATGTCCTTAAAGAGGACATATCTCCTTGTATTTTCGGCCCAATTGAGAAACAACGATGGTCTTATGCATGTGCAAAGCAGTTGATTGAGAGGCTGATTTATGGTATAAATAATATCTATGGTTGATTGTTTTTTGTTGTAATCGTTGGCATTGTTGCTAGAATATATCAATGGATTTTTTACTTTTTCTCAAATTTCATTTGCATTTTTACAGCTGAAGGGGCTGAGAATGGTCTTGAATTTACAATCGTGAGGCCATTCAACTGGATTGGACCAAGGATGGATTTTATTCCTGGAATCGATGGACCAAGTGAGGGTGTGCCGAGGGTACTTGCATGTTTTAGCAATGTAAGTTCATTGACAATATGGCTCATGCTGTAATATATCTACGATAAGATTTTAGTGTTTATCTTGTGGTTAAATAATATGGAGGCTGTACAGGAAACTATATTGCTTCCAATTGAGTTTCTTCTATATTCTGCTGAATGATTATTTACCCATGATCCCTTAGGGTTTATTACGGGGTGAGCCACTGAAACTTGTTGATGGAGGACAATCACAACGTACATTTGTCTATATAAAGGATGCCATTGATGCTGTTCTGCGGATGATTGTAAGACACTTTGTTCTTGTAAATGTAGATGACATTTGTTTGTGTTCCAAGTTTTTAATTGTATATCATCATCTGACTCAATCATATTACAGGAAAACCCTTCAAGGGCAAATGGCCACATTTTCAATGTAGGCAATCCCAACAATGAAGTGACTGTGAGACAGTTGGCTGAGCTGATGATTGAGGTGAGTGTAACATGAAGTCAATTAGTTTGCCCAAGTATCTTGCATGCATAGAATTCATTAAATATTTCTAAAGATAGGACTCCTAACTGAAACTACTTACAAAGGATTTAGCAGATAATCCATTCTGCTATAGAATCCTTACCAATTATCTGTTTATAGCTTCAAATAGGACTTATGAGTGATGAATTCTCCTTATTTTCAATATGTGCTTTCCAAATTGAAATTGAAAAAACCATTTTAATGTTTTATTGGCCTAATATATGGCACACTTGCCTCTTGGTACCAAGCATTATCTTTTTATGCACTTTCTATGCCTATAGAATATCTATTTTGCAAAAATTCAAGTAGATCTTATCAATTGTTTAGTGTGTGAACTGCTATGTGAATATCCAAAAGGTATGAATGTATTTGTTGGGTAGCATAGCAATCTGTCTCTGCAAAATTTGTCTGGTTCCTATTTAGAATGTCTATTTAGAATGTTTACCTTCGCTCATTAGCCTTGATAACATATTGGTAATTTTTTTTGGCTGGTGTGTCAAGATATACTCCAAAGTAAGTGGCCAACCACCTCTGGAGGAGGCAACAATTGATGTGAGTTCCAAAGAATTTTACGGGGAAGGCTATGATGATAGTGACAAGCGAATCCCAGACATGACTATCATCAAACAACAACTTGGTATGTTGGTTTAATACAATATACCATAATTTTACTCTGATTTATTTACTGTCACTTTTAGGGAGTTTATTTAATATAAAAAATGTCCATGCAGAATGGGAGCCCAAAACATCTTTATGGGATTTGCTTGACTTTACATTGACATACCAGCATAAGACTTATGCCCTTGCCGTGAAGCAGTCAATGTCTCAATCAACTGCATCAAGCTAAATGTTACCAGAACTCTACAGTTTTATTGCCACGAGAACTATTACGATGGATTTATCAGCTTATTATTGAAATTCTTTTTGTATGCCTAGTGTGTGTTCCAATTGGCCCTGACCAATTTTATTAAGATTCTTTATGACATTTCATGCTAATGTACTTGAGGAATGCAAGTCCTACAAAGGCGGAATCTGCGATCATAATTATTTAAAATGATTGTGTGAGTTTTCAGCTTACCAGTTGTTTGTTGTTTGGTCTAAGCGGTGGCCATTATTGGAGCAAGATATTTTTTGGTCAAAGTATATGCAATTTATGAAAACTGTGTTTATAATATCATCAATCATTTTATGCTCAGTTTTATTTGGCATATTCAATTTATGAAAACCGTGTTCATAATACCATCAATCATTTTATGCTCAGTTCTATTCAGAAAATGCTGATTATCTATTGAAAACTTAGGAGACACGGGAGCAAACATTGATTCCATTGTATTTTAAATAGATATATTACAATTTTTTATACTAATTAAAAGCAAAAGCAAGCAAAACTTAAACACAGCTAATGTAATATCTATAGGCAAGATGGGAATGATTATGCAGAGGGATAAGGGGTTATATTGAATTTTTCTGAGAAGCTGGAAAGTTCTATATAGGCAACTGTAAGATCTAGAGGCAAGATGGTAATGCCTATGCAGAGGGATGCGGGGTTTGGATTTTTCTGAGAAAGGCTAGAAAATTCTATAGGCAAGATGGGAATGATTATGCAGAGGGATAGGGGGTTATAATGAGTTTTTCTGAGAAGCTGGAAAGTTCTATATAGGCAACTGTAAGATCTAGAGGCAAGATGGTAATGCCTATGCAGAGGGATGGGGGGTTTGGATTTTTCTGAGAAAGGCTAGAAAATTCTATAGGCAAGATGGAAATATTTGTACAGAGGGATATAGAGGGTATGAACAACTCTATAATGGAGGTTTGTTTCTTTACTTTTGGTCAGGCACTATGTGCTGCACAACTCAGTTAATTTTTCTTTTGTGTTTTTTTTGTTCATAGATTAGAAATAAATAGGTTTTTTGGTGCTGTTTTTTTTATCTATTGTTATATGGTTAATGCCATGTTCCATCTATTGTAATGCCAAGTTTCACCGCCAGTATTTGGTCAGCATCACTATAATTTCTTGCTTTTACATTTTTAAGGTTGGGTTTCATCCATTTTTAGGGTGTAAACCGATGGGCGCTTGGGTTATTTTAATCAAGAAAAAGAACCATATAAAACTTTCCAAAGAGAGAAGAGGATAAAAGGGCCTTCTATATCCAGTAGCTCAACCACCATGGTTTGCTCCAAGGCTATGCTAAATTCCTTTTATTTTCGTTACAGTTATAAAATGATAAGCTTTAGATTTTAATATAGATAGGAAAGTGTTGAATTATTAAACATCATCCTTTTCCACCACCATGGTTTGCTCCAAGGCTATGCTAAATTCCTTTTATTTTCGTTACAGCTATAAAATGATAAGCTTTAGATTTTAATATAGATAGGAAAGTGTTGAATTATTAAACATCATCCCTTTCCACTGATGGTGAAATGCCTATTGCTGTGAAATAGGGTCTTTTGCACTATTGAAATGACGAAATAGTTAATGCCAGTTAGTAGATGCTTTACAAGAGTTATTTAGTTTTGGTTATTTTATTTTGGGTCGACATAAGGAAAATAAGCAGGTGTGGGAACACATAACTTGCTTGGCTTATCCTATCATGATTTAACTTTTCAAGGACAGATCCAAATAGTTTATTTGGATCAATTAGAAGGAATATAAGCAGATATACAAATTATGATTTAACTTTTCAAGGACACATCCAAATAGATATTTTGGATCAATTAGAAGGAATATAAGCAGCCTTACTTATCGTGATTGTCGTTTTCAAGGACAGATCCAAATAGTTATTTTGGATCAATTGGAAGGATTATAAGCAGCTATACATATCTTGCCTGGCTTAGAGCCAAAGAAAAATGATTTTATGTATTTAAGTGGATAATATGATGAAGTTGACTTGTGGCTTTGAACCATTGAACCTGTGCATGGACAGAGCCAGATGGACTTAACAAAAGACAAAATTTTGTAAATTGAAGATTAAGACTTCAGACTATGTCTGAAGAGCATTTTGCCAGTGGAATAATATAAAACATACATGTTTTTACCGGGAAGAGTGATTTAAAAATAAATAAATAAATTTAGGGCATGATGTTAGTGAATAGCAATAATTGCACTATTAAAATGCAACAGATTTGTTATTGAAAATAAATATGAAGATATAATCATTAATTCCTGTTGCAATCTCTTTATATTCTTTTGAAAACTTTGGTTTAATTTATTATTATTTTTAAATAATTTTTTTGTTGTTTCAAATTAAGTTATGTTTTATGTTGACTAATGCGTTTCAAGGGCCATCCATGTTGCAGATGCGTCTTGACATATTGAAAACATATTTTGTCAACCAAAAAACTGTCTCCAACTATATTAACAGATTTTAAGGAGGCCTATGGATATGCCGAGTATCAATTATTATTATTCTATTGATAGTTTATAGACAAATGCTATTATCTATCTTTTCAAGCTTGTTCCAAATGTACAACAAATAGTTTTAAACTTTTATTATATTGATAGTTTATAGACCAATGCTATTATCTAGCTTTTCAAGCTTGTTCCAAATGTACAACAAATAGTTTTAAGGTTTTAGTTGGAAAGGAAAAGATTTCAAGTGATTAAGAATATAGATTTTTAAATGTTGAATATTATGATAAAATATTATGTCAAGATATAATACTTGGTTAAAATATATGTAAAATTGTTCACATGTAATATTATTGACATATGTATAACATTTTTTATTAGGCTATGTTAGGGCCAGTCCTATTAAAATAACTTTTTTTTTTTTTTTTGTTAATTATAGTGTTTGTATTTATAGCGGGTTTTAACAAGGATCCCAAAACCTGATTACATAAGAAATGGGCCTAGGGCATCAATCCCTTGAAACTGAACACCAAAACAGAAATCCCGCCTAGCGGTAACAGTAAGCATGAAACAATCCCTCTCAGCGGGAAACAAACAAATAAGAAAGAAAGTAGTTTTGGAGATCCCGCCCAGCGGGGAGTAGCCAAAAACCACCATCGAGAAGATCCCGCCCAACAGGAAGCAAAGAAAAACCGTTACAATAAAATCCCGCCTCGCGGGAAGCAGTCAAAACCACCACAAACAGTCCCGCCTAGCGGGAAGCAATAGGGAAATCCCGCCATCCGGAAACCAGCGAGAAAGAAAGGATCCCGCCTCGCGGGAAAACCGGCGGATTTGGCGGATCCCGCCCTGTGGAGAAACCATCCCGCCCACCGGGAAAACATTTCGTTCAGCGAGAGCCATCCTGCAGGAAGTCGACAGCCAGCACAGAGAGGATCCAGCCCATCAGGAAGTGACCAGAGAGTTGCACCACAAGGAACCCGCCCCGGGAAAACAGAAGAGGATCCCAGCAGCAGGGACCAAGAATCCCGTCCAAGCACAGAGCCCGTCGAGGATTCACAAGAAAAGGGGGAAGCTGTCCAAACCCTAAACCGTCACCTCCACCGCACTGAGAAACGCAGGGGACCGAATCCATGCGAATAACCTGCAAAAAACCCTGTGGGGAAGCCTGAGGAAAAAGGGAAGGGATCCCCAACCAAACAGAGATCCCTGGGAAGCACCAATCCGAAAAAACAACCAAGGAAACCCTAGCCGGCCGGGAGGGGCGCAGATAGTGGAGAAGGATCTCCCCCCAGGAGATCATCTGCAAACAACCACTCCCCGGGAGGGATGACCTGGATTGAGCCAGGGACTGGGCAGGAACCAGGAGCCATGGGAGGGGGAGCAGGGGAGGGACCAGAGCCCTCCCCTCTCTACTTTCTTCCCTCTCCCACCCTCCCCTATTAAAATAACTTAATATTATGTTAATTTTAGGTTATTTAAATCATATCTAGCTTGTCTTATTATTAAAGATTTTAGCATTTGTCTTTCTATTATTTAAATTACTATGTTAAAGCAATCAACTCTTTGATATAGTTTTTATTAAAAGATAAAATCCCACTCATTTAGTCACCTTCTAGGATTTGATTTTTTCCAAGATGTCTCATCTAAGATTTAATTTTATATAAGATCCCACTCATCCAATCACCTTCTAAGATTTGATTTTTTCCAAGATGAAGACTAAAATATTTGCTACTTGGATTGTCATATCTATAAATATATTGGCTATAACAACCTATTAATTTCTTAATACCTCTTTTTTAAGATGTATTATTCATATCCTTAATCTTCCAAAATATATATATATATATATATATATATATATATATATATATATATAATTTCTTATATATAAAGAGAAGCTTATGATACAAAATTCTTTCCAAATTCTTATGGATAAAAATATATGATCTAGCCATTGTTTATCTAAGCCAAGCTCTCTCTTGATCTAGACTATCCTATGTCAATTATGTTAGAAATATAAAATATCGAGAGCAATAAAAAAATCATGGAACTATTAACACGAAATAAATCATACAAGAGACACACGAAGAAAATAACCAGGGTTTATTATTCCGTCCAACAAATCTCGAAGGGATGTAACCTGCAACAAATCCACTATACTTCCTCTTTGATTTCACAATTACAGTCTCTCTTCCTTCTGACATGTTCAATGCCATACAACATCCTCTTACAAAATGAGGGTTACAAATTTAGAGCAAATCATTAAGGCCCCCAAAAAAAAAATACTATTTTCAACAAATTATATTTTTTGTCAAAATTTACCATTTTTAGTAATTACTATTTTTGGAAAATTATTTTTCATCAAAATTTTTTCGTTTTTAGTAATTACTATTTTCGACAAATTATTTTTTCGTCAAATTTTTTTCGTTTTTAGTAATTACTATTTTCGAAAAATTATTTTTCATCAATTTTTTTTCAAAAATAGTAATTCACAAAAAAAACTCGGATTGACATGCAATTTGACACACAACTACATAACGTCCATATCCTTTCGTAGAGTGGGTCCAAACGTAGCTAAAACAAGGCCTCCAAATTAGAATTAGGCTCCATAACCAACAATCTCCCACTTGGAGACTGATCACAATAACTCCATCGCTACTGTACTTGCTGGACTATGCTTCAACTTTTGACCTGGAATTTTTTTCACCTTTTACTGTCATGTTTGAAGACCAACTGAAACTGAGTAAGAAATCAGTTTCTCCTTGGTTACTACCTTTGTGAACATATCTGTAGGATTCTGGCTAGTGTGTATTTTCTCCAGTTTTAACTGTCCATCTTCCAACACTGAGTGTATGAATTGGTACTTGGTTTTTATATGTTTAGTCTTGGAATGGAAGGCTGAATTCCTTACAAGATGAATGACACTTTGACTGTCCATATATAATATGCTATTCTCCTGCTTTTTTCCCAACTCCTCCATAAACCTTTGTAACCAAATCATCTCCTTACTAGCCTCTATAACAACAACATACTCTGCTTCCGTTGTTGAAAGTGCAACAACTTTCTGTAATTTTGAAATCCAACTTATTGTAGTTCCACCTATAGTAAAAACATACCCTATGGTACTCCTCCTGCTGTCTATATCACCTACCATGTTTGAATCAACATATCCCTGTAAAACAGTGTTAGAACCTCCAAAGCATAATACCTGAGTGACAAACCTCTCAA
The DNA here is from genome assembly GCA_028583015.1 of Wollemia nobilis. Classification (NCBI taxonomy): domain Eukaryota; kingdom Viridiplantae; phylum Streptophyta; class Pinopsida; order Araucariales; family Araucariaceae; genus Wollemia; species Wollemia nobilis. The sequence goes on along the minus strand of JAQPPZ010000689.1, from coordinate 2,714,008 downwards.
ATACCTGAGAATCCACTTCACTGCCTTCCCATGATGTTTTCCTAGATTGTTCATAAACTTGCTCACAACTCCCACTGCATGTGCAATATCTGGCCTTGTGCACACCATCACATACATCAAACTACCAACTGTTGATGAATAAGGAACCTTGGACATATAGTCAATCTCCTCCTATGTCTTGGGACACATCTCTTTGGTTAGTTTGAAATGATTGACCAAAGGTGTACTAACAGGTTTTGCATCCTACATACGAAATCTCTCCAACACCTTCTCAATGTACTCCCCCTGAGATAGTTAATTTACAAATTTTCCTCTCTTGTTATTCTCATACCAAGGATTTTCTTTGCAGCATCCAAATCCTTCATTGCAAATGAATATGCCAATATTCTTTTGAGCACATCTATATCCTGCATATTAGACCCTGCAACAAGCATGTCATCTACATATAATAACAAGATAATATAATTACCATTATCCAATCTCATAAATTCAAAATAACATCTACTATACCCTTGATCTAACATAAACCTGTCAACTCTCATATACCACTGCCTTGGAGCTTGTTTCAGGCCATACAAGCTCTTTTTCAACCTGCACACTAATTCCTCCTTCCCTTTGACCTCATACCCATGTGGCTACTACATATAAATCTCTTCCTCCAAATCCCCATGGAGAAAAGCTATTTTTACATCTAACTGTTCAAGATGCAAATCCTCTACAACCACTAGATTTAAAACAGTTCTTATTGAAGTCATTTTAACAACAGGTGAAAAACTTTCATCATAATCAATACCTTTCTTTTGTGCAAACCCCTTTACAACAAGTTTGACCTTATACCTCCTTTTGCCTCCATCTTCTTTCACCTTGTAAACCCATTTATTCTACAATGCTCTTTTTCCTGCGAGCAACCAAACCAAATCCCAAGTCTGGTTATGTACCAAGGAGTCCATCTCCTCTTTCATGCCTTGCTCCCACTTCTTCTTGGTTTCTATTTGCATCGCTTCTTCATATGTTTCCAGTTCACCTGAGTTAGATAAAATACATAATATAATGGAGAATAACGTTCAGGGGGTCTATTTATCTTGGTAGATCTTCTAACAACATTTTCAGGAGTTTGAGGTGCTTGTTGTTGTTGTTCTTCTTCTAGCACCTTTGGAGTTTCAATTTCATTAAACACTGTGTATTTTGTGTTTGCTTTTTCTTGTTTCTTTCCTTGCAATTGATCCTTATACATGACCTCATTGAATATCACATCTCTACTCTTAATGATTTTGTGATTTGCATAATCCCAAAAGCGATAACCAAAATCATTAACTCCATATCCAATGAAAGTGCACTTCTTGGATTTTGTCTCAAGTTTTGTTCTATTTTTCTTATCAATATGCACGAAAGCTTCACAACCGAAAGTCTTTAGAAATGAAAAATTAACATTTTTACCTGTCCATGCCTCTTCTAGAATACCACCATCCAATGAACTTAAAGGCCTTCTATTTATTAAATAAACAACAGTATCCATAGCATCTACCCAAAACTGTAAGGGTACTCCTGCATGTAATCTCAAACACCTAACGCGTTCCATGATTGTCCTGTTCATCCTTTCTGACACACCATTTTCCTATGGTGTTCTTGGAATTGTCTTCACTCTACAAATCCTATGGTATGAACAGTAACTATCAAACTCCTTGCTGCAGTACTGACCTCCATTATCTGATCTAAGACACTTCAACTTATTTCTTGTCTCATTCTCAACCAAAGCTTTCCATTTCTTAAAAGTATCAAAGACATCCAATTTCTTTCGAATACAATAAACCCAAGTTTTTCTAGTTGCATCATCAATAAAAGTAACATAATAATTAGAGCCACCAAGAGATGATACCTGAGCTGATCCCCACACATCTATATGCATAAGCTCTAGATTTTCACTATTATTTTCCTTCCCAACTCTGAGGAATTTGACTCTTTTTTGTTTGCCATAAATACTGTGCTCAAAAAAATCCATATCAATCTGCTTTAATCCTGGCAACAGTTTCCTTGAGTGGAGAATCTGCATCTCCTTCTCACTCATGTGCCTAAGCCTATGATGCCACAAAGCTATATCCGCTCCTGTAGAGGCTAAAGCTATAGAAAGATCAATATCACCAGTACATACATACAACATACTTGACTTCTTTCCTTTTGCTAATATCAGTAATCCTTTAGCAACCTTCCATGAATCTCCTAAGAATGTAATTGTACATCCTTCACTGTCCAAATGCCTTGTGGAAATTAGATTCCTTATCAAATCAGGAATATGTCTTACCTCTTTTAGCAACCATAGGTTTCCATTCGGTAATTTTATCTATATCTTACCCTTTCCAACAATTTTACATGGCTAATCATCCCCCAAATAAACCTGTCCAAAATCACCTTAGAAAATATTTTTTATGGGTTGTGGCATGATATGAAGCCCCTGATTCTAGCACCCAATAATCATTAAAATTATATAGTAAAAGGATTAAAGCATCTTGTAATATATCACCTGCAATGTTTGCTTCCTGATTATCCTGTTTTTCATCTCCCTGTTTTTCTTTCTAAGATCAACAATCTCTTTTCAGGTGTCCATTATTTCCACAGTGCCAACATTCCAATTGCTTTCCTTTGGCTTTGGATCCGCCCTTCTTTGATTTTCCATCTTTCCCTAGGTTCTTTCCTCTCTCCTTCTGTCTCCCCTTGTTTTCCACACTCAAAGTATTACCTAATGTCTCACCTGTGCTTTTCCTTCGCATTTCCTCGCTCAGGAAAACACCAATAACATCATCAAACTTTAAAGTATTTGAACCAAATATTGAAATGCATGATCCACATTTTTTAGATCCCTATACCTATTGATTGGTTAGAACTAGGATATTAGTTGGTACTTCAAATATCAAGTAATCCCAAGCTTAGTTTCATCAAAGCTTACTTCCAAATATTCATCATCTTGAAGCACAATAATGGTCATGTCAATTTTAGTCATTTGATCTCCTATGATTTTATTGTCTATAAACTCAAACAATTTATTCTAGATCACCACACAATATTCATCTAGATTATGCAACAAGTAATTAAATGACAACTCAATTTTAATTCAAAACATCTTCCCATCCTTAGGTTCCTTCATATGGATATAATCATTTTTCAAATACCCATTCCTTGATAGTTTAGGGGTCCATTCTCTTGAGAGAAACATTCCAAAATATGGGGAGAAATAATCTATGATAACCTCAGGGACTACCACTAAATCATGATGTTTTGCCATAATTATGATTAAATATTTAACAAATCATATAACATTCACTAGCATGCCATCCATATAGATTGGATTCCTAATAGTCTTCATGTACGGTAAGCACATTTCCTCATAGATAACCTTGGGCATAACTATTATAGTAGTTCTTGAATATACTGTGCAACTTCTAAGTAGATAATTCTTGATTTTTATAATCATATAAATGGTGGTAGTTTTAGGGTCTTAAATTTTGGAGAATTTAATATATCTTCTACATTGACTTGAATGTCTAAAGGATCTTCTACTATTATCTTCTATTGCTCTACCAAATTGGGCTAAGATGACTTAGTCTATCTATTATTGGTGTAACTTCTTTACCCCTCCTTGAGAGCCTTATAGAATAGGTCTCTTTGTCTTTGTAGGTACAAATCCTCTAGCATCCTCACTTTTACTAGAGATTTCTTCATTTCCTCTATTATATTGAATCTGAATTCAAGGTATCTACTTTAACTACATGATGTGAATTTTTTATACTACCTAGTGGATATTGTACACCCTTCACTAGTGAGAGAAGGATATCTAAGGAATTGTTTAGCCTCATATTGTAATTTATCCCTTTTTTGTCTTGCTTGTCCTATCTTGACCTCCCCTTTCCTTTTTTGATTCTTTTCCATTATTTGTTTACTTTTTTTTCAACTTGTGTATCTGCCTAGGGACATAGATCTAATATTTTCTATCATTCTCATTTTATTTTTGTTATTGTGTTATGATCATTGGTCCATTGTCTTTCACAATTAGCAATGGTCTTCCCATTCTCAATACTTTAGTATCCTTATTTGCTTTGACCTATTTCTAAATTTGTGTTTGCTTCTTAGGCATCTTTCTCTTGCCCATGGTCCCAACTCCTTGTTGATTGACACATATAGTATTGTGCTTGAATGTGGAGTCTTCATATTTCTCAATTACCCTAGAGTTGATAAAAATAATGTTATTAGGGTTTGGTAAGGTTCAAACTACCTATTGCACTGCTGTTGAACCTTGATACATTGGATGGATCATAATGGATGATTGGTAGATGACTGGGTTGGCCATTAAGGGTTGATTAATTTCTTGTACCATTTGCACCATGATGGTGGCTTGTTGGTTTTGGCATTGTTGATCATATTTATTTTTTTATGAATACCTAGTAGCCACTACACAATTAGTGGAATTGTGCCCTTGATTACATGGGAAATACCACAATACATTGATTTTTGAATTCATGTTCACCATATTATTATACATCTAGTTTGTAATTTTTTTAATGTTTTAGCATGACATCTAATATTTTATAACATAAGGGATTTTCCTTGGTTGTCAATTCTATTATTCTCATATGCTATTTTCCTACCACTATCTCTTTTTCATATTATTTTAATTCACCATTATCTTTACTACCTCCACCATCTCTTTCATACTAAGTTGCCATTGGTCTAAGATTTTTGTAATAGATTTAGTACCATCGCTAGTTTATGGTGGAGTAGGTGTAAAGCTATTAGTTGAGGTTGAAAAGGGATAGTTGATGCCAAATTTTGACTTGGCTATTTTATGATGTATGGAGAAGGGGTTAAATTAGCATATTACTAAGCAGTTAGAATGAGAAATATGGTAGATGTGGATTCGATATTTTGAGGATTCTAGGTGATATGAGTGGTGTAAGCCATAGGCAGGGTAGGTGGTAGTTTTCATACTCTTATCAAGATATCTTCTATGTGGGATACCTCTTCAAAAGTTGTAGCTAAATTGATATGGTTAGAATTACAAATCATTAATGCTAAATTAGATTACAAGCCCTTGATATAATATGGCAATGCTTAATACTAATTAAATCTAATGTTGAGAGGAATTAAATACAAGTTCCTTATGAACCTAGTGTTATAATCATAAATTTTTTCTTGAGGATGCCTTTGCATAGCATTTAAGTGAAACAAAACTAAATACCCATTAACCATGTTGCCAAATCTACACAAAATATTTTGTGATTGAAACCTAATTAGTGACATAATTATCTAATAATCTCATATGCCATAAAAAAACTTTATCCCTTAATGGATATATAAGTAAGCATACTATGATATATTTTTCCTAAATGTGGTGAATTTATTTTGGTGTGGAGAGCTTGTTTAAGTGATTCATTGTCATTTTGGTCCCATTTTCATTGAAAGTAGGCAAGGCCTTCATGGTGGTAGTTAGAATGGGAGAATAGACCCTTAGGTTTAATGACCCTTGATAGGTTCAATTCATAAGTTGATTTTGGGGCCTAGGTGATTGTAGTACTTGATTATTTTGTTGATTATACTAAAATAAATAAGTATATACCATGTAGCCTTGAGGCAAGTGCAAATATACTAGATATGGAGGCATTTAAGGGAAACTTTATTTGGGAAAATACTGAGGATATTATTGTGCAACGTAATATGGAGGTGGTGAAAATGAGGATTAGAATTTTGAAAAGGTAGCAAATTAGGATAGGCTAATTGTTGATTAGGTGGGGTATACACATTTTGAATATTAGGAGGATATCACAAACATTATTGAGGGACTTGTTGATTATAATGAGGTGGGTACTAATGTAAATTTTGTGATAATTGTTTGGATGGTGGCAGTGTTTGGCTTGGGGGTTTCCCTAATCTCTTTACACACCTATTTGACCAAATGACACTTGCAAGTTCTTAGTGATACATTGGCTCTAGACAAGGATGTAGATTTATCTTAAAGTATTTACAATAGATGGCACATACTGTATTGGTGATGAGATTGCTATGTTAGACATGTTATTGATTTAAGAATTAGAGATTACAAATTGAATCACATTGATTTGATTGTTAGAGGATACTTGGAATTGGTTATTTGAATTATTATTTACATCAATCAAAGACATCTTGTCTAGTAAATTAATGTAAGTCATAATAGGGCCTGTAGTGTCCTAGAATTGGCTTGGAAATTAGAGATAATAATGACATTATTGTAAGATGATCTCTTGGGACACAAATTTATGACTTGTTTGATCAAACATTGGACCTTTTCCATTCGATTGAGTGGGATTTGACATAGGATATTCTTCTATCTCATTGTCTTGATGCACCCACATGACAAGTTACTCTATTTTCCCTTTAAAATCCTTCATTGATATGTTGTTAAATCAGTTGATTGAAATTTTTTACCTAATATTTATGTTTTTGAGCATGTATTTATAAGTTTGGTTTCCCTCATGGATGTATTTACACAGTTAGAATTATAGATATAATTTATAAAATTTTGAAAATATTCAATAGTTTTTTATAGTGGAGTGAATAATGCCCAATTGGAGCGAATTGCTCCAAGGGTTATGACTTAGAAAAATTGTCAAAAGAGAGGACAAGCAAATCACTCTCAACAAATTGCTTCATTTATAGACACATCTCTCTTAAGACGAGTTAGAAAAATCCTTGATCTTATTGACCAAATTGCTCTTTAGATTCAACTTGAAGAAATTTTACTCTTTTTGAGTGATTCACTAGTTGATGTGCAACAAATTGCTCCCTAAATTGGACTTTGACGATTTTTTTATTTTCTTGGTGATTGGACTCCAAAATATTGAATCACTTCCTAAGTGATTACTTGGCAAAACAAATGTCATGGTGAGAGTAATTGATTTTTGCCTATGGCAAATACAAATTTGACACCAAAATTGAGAAATTTAGCCAATTTGGAGCCACCTTGCTCATTTTCCTTACAAAAAATTTAAAATTTTGAGGTTTGTAATAAAGTCACCATTCACATACAAAAAAAGAAAGATATTGTAAAATTAGAGTTCAATTTAAGACTAGACTTAATCTCATCATGGAGATCAAGTCCTTGGTCCCATCAAGCATGCCAAAAACATGATGATTTATGAAATATTCTAACTTCTAATATGCCTCACAATCCCATTTTAACAAATTGGAAGATAGCGATAGTGCCCCTTTTGACCTCAATATTGAGGCTAGATCCTTACTATCCTGTTTAAAATCTAACCAATTTAACCTAATTTGCATAAAATTAAATGCAAAAAATTAAAGTGCAAAATGTAAAATGCATGAAAAGTAAATTTCAAATTTTAGAGTGTAATATATTGAAAGTAAAAACGACCATAACCATAGAAAGGAGAGTGTACGATTAATTAGCACATGAGAGAATTGAAGAACAACAACTGGATCCCCTACAAATGAAATAAAATTAATAATAAATGATAAGATAGCAAAAGGGAAACTAGAAGACATTCCATAATTTCGGAGGATAGTGCCACTAATGGAAAGCAAAATGTCTCATCAATTTCTCATTAAACTCAAAATAAAGGAGCAAGTAAAATGTGGGTCTCACAAAGTGTAACTCTATTTTCCTCGAGGTCAATTTTTTTCTACAATGAATACAATGGCTCTTATTTATAGGAAGAATTCACTCTTGAGTACACAATTTTGCTTCCTAGTAAATCAAATATTTGGGGGCATTTTTAACAAATTGATACACCTCAAAATTTTACATGCCTCTAAATACATCCGCAAACTATTGAGAAGGCTTCTAAAATCTTGGTGGCATGATTATATGCCAAAATATCACTTTCCAAAAATCTTCCTTAGGGTCCATGCTTCTCCTTTTGCATTTTCACTTGTCCATGAGCTATTTGCTCTAGGAGGGGAGCAAATCACTCATGTCTGGAAGCACTTCACTCTATTCTACGAGAGCTTCTTTCTTGTGAACCAATCACCCTATGTTTCTTAGTGCTTTACTTCTCAGGAGCCAATTATACCATTTTGAGCAAGTTGCTTCTTAGGTCCTCATATTGCAAAATTGAGTTTTGATTACCTCTATTGGTCAATAAAAAATGTTTTATACATCTTCAAAATGGGTGGAATCCCAAGGTAGTAAACTATTACTACAACATTTGATATGAAGAGGAAGAATTGACTAAAATATTTTTCTAAACTCTTTTCTATCTACCTCTAAAAGACTCAATAGTTACTCCTAATGTCACAAATCCAGTTGTCTCTCCCATGAATATGGACCAAAGGTTCCAATTGCATAATATAGTGTAATTTTACCCTTTTTTAAAATATAGCAATAGGCTTTGAGGATGTTACACACAATTTGATCCTAACAATATAAAAACTCCTTGAATTGATGTCACCAATGTGAAAAGCTCAAAATATTATTATGCGATTTGAAAAAAAGGCTCAAAACACTTATGTATGCAAAAGTTATGACCTTTAGAAGAATTGGCTTGATAGGCCTCAAAAATTAAAAATTTAACAAATCAAACCTTAGACTTGTTGTATCCATCCTACATCTACCACGTGGCATCCATTGATTTATTGATCATTGGTAGTGATAATCTGCCATGTGTTCTCCATTGAACATTGATAGCCAATGATATTGCAACATATGCCATAATATGTTTGGCTGATTTGACATACATACATATATATGTATATTATATATATATATATATATATATATATATATATATATATATATATATATATATATATATTTGTGTGTGTGTGTGTGGGTTGGTGGAAAAATTAGGTTTGGTGGTATGAAATAGGTCCACATCATTTGCCACATTAGTCAGACATCCATATCCTCTATCCAAATTGTTTGTAAATGCCAAAATAATTGCTAGGATTCAAACTAGAGTCTCTGATAGAAAATGTGCCTTGTGGTATTCAAATCATCAACACTATGCCTTGTAGATTATCTCACTAATGAAGAAGGGTTTAGACGTTATAACATGCAACAAAGACCTTCAAAAAACTTATTGCATGTGGAGATTTGAATTCCCATTTATGTGACTTTCAATACCTTTGGATCCTTAGTGTATCTATCCCAGCCTTAACTACCAAGGTGTTTTACTCTTCGATGCTTCTCTAGATGGCACCTTCTATCTAGACTATAATAAATAACATCCAAAAGGGTAGATCTTCCACCTTGAACCCAAGACATCCCTCCAAAATTTACTAAAAAATTGCTCAACTGTGTATATTTTTAGGCTATAGTTGAAATGAGATTGAGAGTAACTCAATTTTCCCTCATCTTCATTGCTCATAACCATGCAAAAATGTTGAACTTGGATTGGAATCCATATTTCATAGAATGAATATACCCAAATTTTACCTTGCTAATCATCTTGGAGTCTATCATGGTCGCTTAGAGGTATGCATCCTCTTCTTGGAGATGAATGTCTCATTAAATGCAAAGAAGTGCTAAAATATTAAAGCAAATGACATATATGAGAATATAGACAAATTCAATTTCAAATTCATAGATCCTTCTTCTTTCTCCTCCAAACAAGATGTCATGGCTATTTTGTGAAGAAGAAGAAAAGACCATATAATGTAAATCTAAATATGTAAACGTACCTTGATAACAATGAAGAAGAAAATAGAGAAGGCATAGATTCTATGGAATGGATGAAAGAGTGAATAAAAAATCATGTAAGATGATCTCTTCTCTATCTCTTATTAAAAAAATCCTTATGAGATTTTGAAGAGTAACACATCCTAAAAATTGGAAGAAGGATCAAAGTTTTCAAATGAACTTTCTGCATGACCAAGTAATGTCATTTCATACCCGATTTGATACCATTTTGGAATTCATAGCTATTTTAAAAAATATACAAAAGCAATCCATCCACTCAAATATTATACGAAAAGTGTAAAAGGATGAAAAAAAGACACAATATTGGAGGATGCTCTTAAGCACCATAAATAATCATAGTATTATCCATAGATAAGGATCACAACACTCTAATACAATGGATGGAGTTATGGGGGTATTTATACCAATACCAAAATGGCAATTACATAATCAAGTTAACCTAAGCTAATATAACAAGAAGACTTTAGGTTAATTACAACTTATAAGGTGGGTTTAATCATAATAAGGTTAACCACGACCCATAGGTCTTACATAATTAAAAAATATACAATAAGTTAAATACATTTGTACAATGAAATCCCATAGGCCTATAAAAGATTATATCATACAATGTTGGTCTTGACCATAAGTCATATTACAATTTCAACAAATACAAGGGATGATAAGTGGTTTAATTGATCTTACACAAATATCTTCCCCAATAAGGCAGAAAGTTAAAAACAAATGTATTATCACCTAGTTGGCATTGGATGGTGTGTTGGCCATAGCACAATGGATTGATATTTTGATGTGGGTTAGAGAATTGGTCCTTCATTTTATGAAGCCAAATATTATCTCTAAACTGTAATGTGGAATTCTATGTTAATCATTACCCTCTTTTGTACTTTTGTTGTTGGCATAAAAGTATTTATTGGACCTAAGTTTGTTTGTTCTACACCCATTGCAAAAGCTTCTCGGTCTTGTCTACTTCCTTAAGTCATTCTAGCATTATGACATCAAACAAAATGTAGAAGAAAATGCCCAATTATTGGCACCATGCCCTTTGGCATCAAGAACAATCAATATTATCTATATAGATGGTCAACTAATTTTATTGTTTAATTCTTTTTTGCATTGTGATATTTGATCACAAGATGGAATTGCTATAGGTAATTCATCCATTTTCTATGCCTAGCATTTTTTATCCTACTCTAAGAATACAATAATTATAAATGTCTATAATCAGAACATACAATGGTTTCTTATCCATATGTAAAGACTCTAATATAGCCACATTAACTATTTTTATTATTTTTAGCTTAGGCCCTATAATTGGGTTAATCAACCCTTGGGCATTAGGGGGTTAGGATTATTATTTTTCCATTTATAAATAAATGTGTTACGTCATAGTTGAGACATAATTCATACTTGTTAAGTCACCTCTATTGTGTGTATGTAACTTCACCCTCTCCAAGTAGTTATTAGACTTTGCCTTTGTTAAGTGGCTAGGATTTGTACTGGTTTGGAATTTGGATTTTTTTAGTTATGATATTGATTTCTTGCTAATGAATCTAATTTACTATTTTTATGAATGCTTCATTTTACACATCTCAAAGTTGCTACTACTATTGCTATATTCTATTCTTTTTTTATTACAAGTGGTATTAGAGCATCAATCTTGGTTTCCTATGGTAGTGCAAAAAAATGGCAGAAGGGCATGTGAACCATTCCACCACCTCATTCAACCCAATCTACTTATTTTCCCATATTTTTTTATCAAATTTATTGAAGCTCCACCTTCCTATTTTTCTTCTATAATGTTATAATTTAGTTGTCATTGATTTTCGTGAACTCATTTATAAAATGAGTATCAAGGGCATTAGGACCCTGATGGGAGAGCCATCTCACTACAAGATGCAAGAGAAGAATTACCAAAGTTCTATCCAAAACTAGGATCACCTTGCAGTGGGGTGGAAGCTTTGGGAAGCCTCAAGAGTAGGAATTAATGATTTCATCTTCCAAATATAGGTTGCCAATGAGCACAAAGACAAGGTTCAACAATGCACAACTTCAGAGGTTTTAATGTCTGGATCATTCGTAATTTGAAGGGGCAGAGTTGATCAAAATTTAAGAGGATGTCGAGGTGATATAGGGACCATATTTTTGTAGAAGTACCCAATCACCTTCAGAACGATCATCATTCCCCTAGAGATAGAGCATCAATAGATTTTCCAACCGCTCTAGTGTGATTTTATCGCCTGAAGCCATTAATGTTGTAATTTGAATTATATTGTAAATTCTTCTATAAATAGTGGAATAATTTCCATTCTAAAGGGTGGCTCTCTAGCCTTTACAATTCATATGTAATCTTTCATTTCCTATAAATAATAAGGAGCTACTAATTGGTCTCTCAATCTGTCTGTAATTCTCTTTTTGCCTGTGTGTGAATGTTTATTTTTGCAATGGCCATCTAAGTTGATCTACTTAATTCTGCTATCTGGATTTCATGGGTTTTATTGGGTGGTTCTGGAATTCGCGTTCATCATTGGAAATCGAGGTTTATTTATGCTAAAATAGATCGAGTAGGAGAGCTCTAATTTTACTATCTGTATTTCATGCACCTTTCTCACTGGTTTTGAAATTTGCCTTTACACATTGAGTTGAATGAGAAGTGACAGGCGGGACGGGTTGATCTATTAGTTTATTCCTTGTTGTTTGCATCAACGATAGAGGAGGAGTGTTTCTTGATGCGACTGCATTCCGTCCTTGTCAGTTCTGGCTATGACCTCATTTGCTTTCTTCCTCTTTCCCTTTTCCCCCTTTTTATTTGTAGCGTACTTAGCTGGAAACTTAGGAGTCGGCCTCCTCCAAAGATCAACTGCCTGTGCCCCTCCAAGGCTAGGTGGTTGTTCAATGCTAGTCGAGAACCATCGTGTGTGCCCCCCGCCCGCTCGCCCGATGCCATTTTTTGCACCAATAGTTTTTGGTGACTCTACAGGGGAACTCAATAAGTTTTCGTGTTTAAGAAAACTAGATTATGGTGATTCTCTGGTTTACCCAAATCTTGGAAAATCACCTGAAAACTCCAATTGTGCAACATCTCCACATCATAATATTAGTTACCCTTTTACACTAATTTTTTTTATTTCTTGAAGGAATCGGGTTTTGATAAGCAACCCTAACCTTGCAAGCGGTGATAGTATGTTCATCTAGCGACTCTGACTTTGATGCATAAAATGGTACCTCTAAAGGCTAGCACCTTAATGGCCTATCTAAGATATCCTTAGTGGAATTATCTTGATATGCTAAACCTCCAGTGCTGGTATGATATTCCTGAGGGTGCCCTAGAAACTTTGACCAAGTATAATGGCACCCTCAGGACTACTCAAGAACACCTTAAAGATATTGCTGCAATGGCTCCCCTCCATGGTATAACACATGAAGACATTATGATCAAGCTTCTGGTCTTGTATTTCAAAGTAAGGGAATTATGGTGATACCATACCTTGGAGCAAAAATCCATTTGCTCCTGGATGGATTTAGCAAAATCTCTTATTGACACATTTGATGGCTCCATCGATCCCTTCAAACTCTTGATGCACCTTGTATTCATCAAGAGGACCTCTTTTGAGTTTGTAATATGATTCAACATTTGATTCAAAAGGATCTAGGAGAGAATTCCTTCTGAGAACCGACCATATTTTTCCCAAGCCTACCTATACTGTGTCAGGGCTTTTAGTTCTTATATAGGACTCTTGCTCTACCAATAAGGGGAAATCCACTTTCCTCAAATCCTTCAAGAGGCGATGCAGGCAGAATAGCTCCTACTTCTGCATCCACCATTGATAACATCCTAAGATATGCAAGAGAAAAAGATACATTCTAGAAAAGCACAAGGGACAGGCCAATTCCATCATGGTCTAATCGATCAACATCCAGTTCCCGAGGAGGTCTTATCAACAACAGACCCAGTTAATGTAGTTGATGAAAAAAATTTGGCAAAGGAGACTGAATACATGATGTCACAATAGGTGAATTCCAAAGAATAGTAAAATTAGAACCTATTGCCACATAAACTAGTACCTAAGAAAATTTCTTACGTGGTATAACTTAACATTTTTTTCATAGGTACTATCATACATAATGATCTACCAAGTTAGAATCCAATTCTAGCTTGGAATTTTTTTTAGCAATACCAACCAGACTATGGAAGGCATCGCAAATTTGATATAATTTGGTCTAGATATTACATATTTACTAGATAATCTCTAGTTTGAATCAATGGTTGTGGCATACCATTCATGCCATAATTTGTGTACATAAGTCGATAATTAAATAAAAGCGTCGTCGCTGCGTGGCCAATGACATCATTCTAAAGGATGGCTATTCATAGTGGATTTTTAGAAAGATGATTGATTTTAAAGCTCATCTCTTTGTGTTATTCTACTATGACCCCGTACCCAATGGACCAAGGCTCAAAATTCATGCACAATCCCCATGAGGATATATGCTGCAATCTTGAAAAAAGTACCATTTCCTCCATCCAGTAGAAAATAAAATATAAATAGAACCTCAAAAGGGTAGAAAATAACAAGTTTGATGGATATGATGCTGCAAGTGAATGACGATAGATTGGAAATTTTTTTGCGTGATTGTGGTAAAAGAAAGTATCGAGACGAATGTTGTTGGCATTTTGTTTATTCTTGAACTAGTTTCGATCCTTGTTGGGGTATGTTGATGGGGGTGCAGTTTGTATGAACAATATACTAATGGCATTCCAATTCATCCCTCTACTCTATCTCGTTTCTCTTATTCCCCTCTTCCCTATTCCTTTTGTGTTCCTCTTGGCTTCCTTCTTTGTTCCCCTTCTACTGTGCCTTGCCCAGTAGGTGCCTAGGCACTTTGTAATCCCTATATTCTTCTTCCTGTATTTTAGCAGTCTCCTCGAGTTGCCTTTGTGAAATATTCCCCCCATATGTTTTGCTCTCTCCTCCCTTGTTCAAAAAGAGTTTTAAAATCGAAGCTTATTTCTGGATTCTCCTCTTCCACGGAGTGGAAGACCCCTGTAAGTCACCAAGATTGTGGGTGAAACTTTATCTCTTCTCACACACTTTGTAGGATGATTTCATTTTGGAGCTGACCAATTTTTGAGGCATTAATGGTCGAAGCATATTTCAATGAATTAACGAAGAAATGGGGAAGGGTCTGTTACTATAGTTTATAACATAGTTATAATATTATGTTATATTATATATTTTATTAGTGCATTCTCTAATCAAATTATATTAAATAGCGCATAGGAGATGGTTATTTGGTTAGGGTAGTTTCACGAACTTCCAGTTCAATGAACCTCATGTTTATATATTTCTTCAATATCAATAAACTCCTAATGCTCACCAAATTCTTCATGGTATTAAAGCGCTACACATTTTTTAAGGTTGTGCACTATTTCCAAAGTGGAGCAGTACGTTTTTTCAGGAGCGACTGGTTCTGGGTGTAGTTGGACTAACATGGCACAAATTCTAGAGTGGGACCCCTACTGGTGGACTGACAAGACACAAATCCCAGAGTGGGACCCCTGCTAGAGGACACATGGTAGATTACATGCAAATAAATGTAGACTCATGGAGGCATGATGTGGACCTAGTTGACATGGTGAGCATACAGACTGAAGTGGTGATGTGGCATTGGTTGACCTGGCAAACACTTGGATCAAGGCGATTGACATGGTGATCCAACTCAGCATGGTGACATGGAATCCAACTCAATAAGGTGACGTGTTGCGCTCCTATTCATTGTCATCTTCGATAAAAAGGGTGATCGATCTCTGATTACCTATAGGTAATAAAAGCTCTACGTGAGCACCTACATTTTTAAAGTGTTCGTTTGCACCCTCTTGGTGCATGTGGGACTAAAGTCCCAATATTTTTTTTTGATATTTCATCGATGAAGGCAATATGTATTGCTTGCTGCCATTCTCATCCCATCGATATCCCAACCGATTGGAAGGCAGATGCTAAGACAATGTGCGATAGGAGGTCAGGGGTTCAAACCTCGTGCGAGTGCACTAAGTTATTTTTGCCACCCACTACGATGACGAAGACCCCATTTATCATGAGTGAATACTCTATATACAAAGGGTTGTCCATTTTTTGTCCAGAGTAGCAACTGAGCTGGTTGGGCGGTCGTTCTAAGAAACTTTACGTGACAGGTCAGGGGTTCAAATACTGTCTATGCCAAAGCAAATATTTTTTTGCCATAGACAACAATTTTTTCTCCAAGAAGCCCATTTTTTGCTGAAAAACAAGACAAAGGAGCATTAAAAGGTATTTTTTAATACTTTGCAAATTCATTTTTTTGCAACCCAAGGAGCATCAATTTTTTGCAAAACAAAGACAAAATAGTGCATTTTTTTTTCTAGAGGAGGGATACAAAACAAACAAAATTGCACATTTTATTTTTTGCAAACAGAAGAGGGGATCTCCAAACATTCCACAAACCTTGTTTATTTTGCAAACAAAAGGGGGGACAAAACAATATTCTTTTTTGCAAAATTATAACACAAGGGGGGGAATTGTGAATATCAATTTTTGCAAACACAAAACAAAATTTCTTGCAAAAATTATTGTAAAAAGGTGCATTTTTTATTGCATTCGACACCTTAAAATTGGCATTGTAGAATAGGTGCATTTTCGGTGGAATCCGACACCTATATTTAAAATTTGTGGGCACTTTTGATTGTATGTTGCATTTAATTTCCTATTTTTTGCACTTACATCATAAGTTAAAATTCAAAAGCACATAAGACCCCAAATTTTAAACCTTTTTGTGCAATTTATTGCACAACAGTGTTCGGTATATATGGTACCTCTGGTCCACACTTACAGGTGAAGTTGTCGTGCTTGGACTACTGTATCTAACGCCTAATATAGCTGCAACAATGACATCTGAGCTATTGTTCTCTATAAATCATCGGGGAGAAATAAGGAAAGCCAATTTTATTTTGATATTCACTCCATCAAATACCCTAATTCATTCCTATTGCTTGGCTTAATTTCCTCCAACTAATCATCCTTTTTCAGAAGGGTTTTTAGGCAGGTGCCATCAATTTGAGTGAATTCTCTTTCATGTACTCTTTGTAGTATATAGAAAGGGGGACCATTTTGGTGAGATAAGGAACCTTCACAATGGCCTCTATACACAAATATCTTTCAGATTCATAATTGCTTAAAGGTTCCAATTTTGCTCCATGGAAAACCAAAATGAGAGCCATTCTATAGGTTGAATATTTGTGGGATGTAGTGACTGGCACTACAAAATGTCCCGATACACTAGGTACAAATCAGGATGAATATGATAAAAAGGATAAAAGGTCCCTCATGTTTATCGTGCTTGCTACTACTGATGAGATACAACCTCACATTTGTGATGCTAAAACTGGTAAAGATGCTTGGGATGCATTAGTTACCATATATGAAGGGAAGAATCAGTCCACCATTCTTAACCTTCAATCCCAACTTCATACTCTCAGTATGAAGTCTGGTGAATCAGTAGAATTATTCCTATGTAGAGTGGCAGAATTGAAGGCCAAGTTGAATGCTTTGGGAGAAGCAGTAGAGGATAAGCTTTTGAATTTAGTCATTTTGAGAGCTTTGCCATATTCCTACAAGGTGTTGATCACATCCCTTCAAGTGTCCATGAGACAAGTTACTTTTGTGGAGTTGGTAAATTTGCTTCAAACTGAGGAGGCAAATCAACTTCAAAGAGATGAAGTGACAGATAATGCACTTTACTCAAAACAGGGGTCAAGAAGACAGGGTAACTTTCAGAAGGGAGGATCTTCTTCCAAAGGTTCCAAAGGCAAGGAACCTCAACAAGGACAAAAGAAATATTGCAAGATTTGTGATATGGACAACCATGACACCAACAGGTGTTGGTTCAAAAATAAACAACCACATGACCAAGGTCAAAAGAAAAAGGGCAAGTACAAACCACAAAAGAAGAATAAGCAACCAAAGGGAAATGTTGCTTATGAGGAATCAGACTCAGATTCTAAGAGGGCACACAAGGTGCTCATGACTCACACAACTTCTCAGCAAAAGGATCCTATGTGGTATATTGATTTTGGTGCCAGTAAACACATGATTGGTGATAAATCATGGTTTGAGACATTTGAGGCTAAGGAAGGCAAACCAGTTACCATTGCTGATGATAAGACCTACCGAGTCCAGGGTGAAGGAAATATTTTTGTCACTCTTCCAGATGGAAAATGTCATATTGAGAAAGTCCTTTATGTTCCAGGATTGGCAAACAATTTGTTGTCAGTACCTCAAATCTTGGATAAAAACATGGTGGTTGATTTTAGAGTTGAGGATGGAAGAAAGCGTTGCTTCATCACCAGGAAGGGCAAACATGTAGCAACAACTTCCTACAAGCATGGCTTGTTTGCTTTAGATGCCATTTCTACACCTCATGTTGCCATGGCGGTAAACACAAAGGAGGCCACTTCTCTTTGGCACAAGAGATATGGGCATCTAAGTTCAGGATATTTACTTGAGTTGAGTAAATATGAGATGGTGAAAGGTCTTCCCAACCTTTCATCCACTTTGCTAGTTTGCTCGGATTTCTTAGCAGGGAAGCAACACCGAGTACCTTTTGAGTTGAGCTCATCACGAGCCAAAAGACCATTGGAGTTGGTACACACCGATCTGTGCGGTCCTATGCCAAACAGTTATGGGGGAAAGAGGTATTTTTAGTTGTTCGTTGATGACTACTCATGGAATATGTGGGTTTTCTTTCTACAACTGAAGTCAGAGGCCTTTCTGTATTTTTAGCAGTTCAAGAAAAGTGTTGAGAAGGAAGCAGGATGTTCTATTAAGACCCTCCACTCAGATCGAGGGGGGAATATACCTCAAAATAATTTTCCACATTTCTTAGTTCACATGGGATTAAGAGGCAGCTTACAATAGCCTATACTCCACAGAAAAATGGAGTTTCTGAGAGGAGGAATCGTTCCATCATGGAAATGGTTCGTTGTATGCTTACAGGGGCACATCTTGAGCAACAGTATTGGGCAGAAGCTGTCAATACAACAACGTACCTCCTGAATAGAGCACCCACAAAAGCTCTTAAGGGAATGACTCCACAAGAATCATGGAGTGGTAGAAAACCCTCCATTTCTCATCTAAGGATTTTTGGGTGTAAGGCATTCATGCACATTCCAAAAGAGAAGAGAAAGAAGTTAGATGAGAAATCCTTGTAGTGTATTTTTCTTGGTTATGATGAGCATTCCAAGGGATATCGTTTGATAGATCCTAAAACCAAGAAAACTCACACCAGTAGAGATGTGGTATTTGATGAAGCTTTCACACCAGATAACACATCTTCAACTGTATACCTGGATGAAGAGGAGCCTAAGAAAGAGACTCCTCCCCCATAGAAAAAGATTCCAAAATGGTATACAAGTACAATGAGAGATTCAAAATTGACTACACCTCCAGATCTATCTTTAGATCGACCTCACACATGAAGTATGACTCAACAAATGAGAGCATAAGCATCAACTTCAGTAGAAACATCAACTTCAGAGGTTGACGATCTTTGCCAACACTTTGAAGAACTTTTTGTAGATGCAGAGGAAGATAGAGAAGAAGATATGGATGTGGATGATGATAGGGTTTTTATGTCTTCATTGGATGAACATGAACCTACCACAGTCCAAGATGCACTTAGTGAGCCTCAGTGGAAGGTAGCTATGGATGCAGAACATATGTCTCTCATCAAAAATAAAACTTGGAAGCTAGTTGATCTACCTTCAGGAAAGAAGCCCATTGGATGCAAATGGGTATACAAAGTGAAGTATAAGGCATATGGAACGATAGATAAGCATAAGGCCCACCTTGTTGCAAAGGGCTATGCACAGAAAGAAGGCATTGACTATGAAGAGACTTTTGCACCCACTGCTAGAATGACTACCATTCGTGTACTTTGTGCTATGGCAGCTCAGTTCGGATGGAAGCTACATCAGATGGATGTCAAAAGTGCCTTCTTAAATGGTGATCTCAAGGAAGAAGTGTATATGACTCAGCCAGAAGGATTTGTGGTTGAAGGCCAAGAGCAAAAAGTTTACAAATTGGTTAAATCCTTGTATGGGTTAAAACAAGCTCCACGAGCTTGGTACATAAAAATGGACAATCACCTATTGCAACATGGATTCAAGAGAAGTCCTTCGGATGCTAATCTCTATATCAAGAAAAATGGTTCTGAAATAGTGATTTTAGTACTCTATGTTGATGATCTGATTATCACTGGCAGTTCAAAGAAATTGATAGATGCAGTGAAAGGTGACTTGAAAAAGTCATTTGAGATGACAGATCTAGGACTTCTTCATTATTGTCTTGGTTTAGAAGTGGCACAGAAGAAGAATCACATCAGAGTGACACAAAAGAAATATGCCAAGACATTAATTGAGAAATATCGCATGACTGATTGTAAGCCTAAAGCAACTCCAATGGAAACAGGGCTACAGTTATCGCGATATGATAAATCTCCACAGGTAGATGGTACTCTCTATCGCCAGTTGATTGGGAGTCTCATATATCTGACCAACACCAGGCCAGACATCAGTTTTACTGTGAGTTATCTTTCGAGGTTCATGCAGGAACCTAAGGTTAGTCATTGGAAAGCAATGAAACGAGTTCTTCATTATGTCCATGGTAGTACAGAATATGGCCTGGAATACAAGAAGAATGACAACTTCTTCTTGCAAGGTTACACGGACTCAGATTATGCCGGGTCATTTGATGATAGGAAATCCACTTCTGGATACATTTTTCATCTTGGCTCTGGTCCTATCTCTTGGCACAGTAAAAAGCAGCAGGTGGTTGCTTTATCATCTACAGAGGCAGAATATCGCGCAGCACGTGGAGCAGTCTGCGAGGTGATATGGTTACGTCGCATTCTTGCAAGTATGGGTCTTCCCAAGAAACTTCCAATTCACTTGTTTTGCGACAACCAAGGTGTTTTGAAGCTCGTCAAGAATCCAGTGTTTCATGAATGCACCAAACACATTGACACTCAATGTCATTTCATTCGAGATGAAGTTCCAAAACACAAGATACAGCTCCAGTACATTCCCACCGATGAACAAGTTGCGGATATTTTCACTAAGGCACTTGCACGTGTCAAATTTGAGTTGTTTCACAACACTCTTTGTATTTCAAAATAATGTAATAAGGGGGGATGTTAGCATAGTTTATAGCATAGTTATTACATTATGTTATATTATATATTTGATTAGTGCATTCTCTAATCAAATGATATTACATAGCGCATAGGAGGTGGTTATTTGGTTAGGGTAGTTGCACAAACTTCCAGTTCATTGAACCTCATGTTTATATATTTCTTCAATATCAATAAACTCCTAATGCTCACCGAATTCTTAAGGGTCTACTTGAAAGTAGAATCCTAAAATTTTGCCCTGCTTGAACAAAGAATTGGAAACTACAAACTCTTGGATGAAAAAATTGGGTCAGGACAAGGAGATCACAAGATCCAAGTTTCCATCTGCATAGCTAGATGGAAATTTTGGAAGACAATATTAAAAGTTCCAATTCCCAATCTTCCATCCACATCAGAATATGGTAAGCAGAAGAACTGGAAGGTTGATGCAAGATAAGTATACCCAAAGTTTCATCCAAATCCAAGATCATGCAATGGGGTGGAATCTTCGGGAAGCCTCAGGAGTGAGCATTAATGAATTCATCTCCCCAATGCAAGTTGTTGATAAGCACAAAGACAAGGTTCAACAGTGCACAACTTCAGAGGTAATTAATGCATGACTCATCCATAATTTGAAGGGGTAGAGTTGATCAAAATTTAAGATGTTTTTGGGGCGATCTAGGACCTAAAATTCTACAAAAGTACCCAATCTCCTTTCATATGATCATCATTACCCTAGAGACAGAGCGTCAATAGATTTTCCAACTACTCCAGTGTGATTTTCCCACCTGAAGCCATTAATGTTGTAATTTAAATTATATTGAAAATTCTTCTATAAATAGTGGAATAATTTCCATTCTAGAGGGTGGCTCTATGGCCTTTACAATTCATATGTAATCTTTTGTTGCCTGTAAATAATAAGGAGATTCTGTTTTATCTCTCAATATATCTGTCATTCTCTTTTTGCCTTTGTATGAATATTTATTTCTGCGATGGTCGTCTAAGTCAATCTGCTTAATTTTACTATTTGGATTTCATGGGTTTGACTGGGTGGTTTTAGAATTCGCATTCACCATCAAACATCAGGGCTTATTTCTACTAAAGCCAATCGAGTGGGAGCACTCTAATTTTGCTATTTGGATTTCATGCACCTTTCCTGCTGGTTCTAGAATTCACCCCTACGTATCGAGCTAAAGGAGAAGTGACAAGTAGGGCGGGCTGATCTATTAGGTGGTTCCTTATTGTTTGCATTGACGAAGGAGGAGGAGTGTGTCTTGATGCGATCACATTCCATCCTTGTCAGTTTTGACTATGGCCTCTTTTGATTTCTCCCTCATTCTCTTTTCTTGCATTTTTACTTTACAAAGTAGTTAGTTGGAACCTCAAGAGCTAGCCTCCTTCAAAGATCAATCACCTCTTCCCCTCTAGGGTTGAGCGACCGTTCAATGCTGGTCGGGAACCACTGTGCACAACCCCCACTCATCTGGTGTTGTTTTTCGCACCAACAACTAAGTTGTAGTTGAGGAATTATTCATACTTGTTATCTTAGTTTTTCTCTACTACATGTATGAGACTTCACCCTCTCCAAGTGGCTATGAGATTTTGCCCTCTCTAAGTGACTAAGATTTGTGCTGATTTAAAAAATGGAATTTTTTATTCGCAATATTGATTTCCAACTATTAAATCTAATTACTGTTCTAGTGAATGTTTCCTTTTGCATATTTCTATGTTTCTATTGTTATTGCTATATTGGTACACCATGATATGCTGGAGCTACTATCATATAGTGAATCAAAAATCAAGCAACACCAATACAAGAATAATATAAAATAACAATAAGCACCATAAGACACAATGATTGCACAAAATAAATAAAACTCTTTATTGTTGTGGGTGGATATCAAATATTACAACCAATATGCTCCAAATGTGGGGTTTTGCAATGCTTATTTTGATAAAAAATTATAGATACTAGGGTTCTTTAAAACCCTAGTTGAAAATAATGGTTGGTATCTTCACGCTTGTCTTCGATCCCAATGAGGTTGTGGGTGGGCTTGTGTATCCTAGATAGGGCCACCCTAACTTCAATAGCTACCAAATGTATGATTCATGTACCTACAATTATAAAAACAACAAAATATATCAATAATACCAATGAGGGCTCCATAGTGTGAGCTCATCAAAACATTACTAAAATCTAAATGTTGCAATGTAAAAACTAAAAACAAAGTGCAAGAATATGAAAAGAGTGCAAATAACTTTCTTACCTTATCACTGTAAACTTTTGCTTCTATTTTTGTATATGAGGGTTGTGAGAAGGTCCAAACGATGCCCGAGGGCTATGGAACTAAAAATATGGTGTGAGAAAACACCTGCAAGTGCTCGAGGATAACCAAAGGTGCTCGATTGGCTTGGGGTGGTGCTTGGCTAGCTCTAGGTGGTACTCAGTTGGCTCTGGGTGGTGCTCAACTGGGTCTGGATGGTGCTCGATTGGCTTTGGAGGGCATTCGAGGCTGAGGGAGGTGTCGCCAAACCAAATTTGATTTTGCACGGGTTATGTAGTGGTGGATGCGAACGATGCGAGGGTGACGATGGAGGATGAGGATGAAAATGACAAGGCTAGGGTTTTACCTTCTAAGAATTCTTTGCGAATGAACATAAACAAAACTCAAAGTAGACTTCAGAAATCTCTCTAGAATGCCTAAGGTTTCAAGACAGTTAGAGGTTTGAGTTGTCAAAATGACTCCTTTTTTATAATATTCCCTTGGACATGTTAGGGTTTCGATGACACAATTTGAGTGGTCGAGATTAAAACATGAGGAAGGGTGGAGATTAAATCTGGGCAAGTGGCATGGATTGAAATTGATGGATGGCTAAGATTAAAATGTGGCGGAGGGCTAGGATTGATTCATATATATATATCAAATATAGATAAATATATAATATAAATTATTTATATATATATATATAATGGACGGTGGTGATTGGAAGATATAGATGGATGACAAGTGGTTAGATTTTGGTGTCTACACATACAACTTGAAAAATGGTGTATAACTTCTCCTCATATGGAGGGTTATGCTAAGCTATGTTAGAGAGAGATCCATAATGATGTGCCATTGGATGTCCCTTCTTAATTATGATGGTTCCAAGTGCATAGTCAAAAGCATCATTATCCACCTCAAACGGTTGAGTAATCACTAGCATGATAAGCACTAGCTTTGAGCAAAGGTGTTATTTCATATGATTGAATGTTTGTTGTAAATTCTAATAAAATATAATCTTCCCATGCATGAATTGGTTCAAAAGCTATAAAATATGTGATAAAATCAAGATGAACTTACCATACAAATTGAAAAGATGATAAGATTCATGAGTTTCATTAGATTCTTGGATGATGGTTACTCTTGAGTGATGTGAATCTTCTTTAGATTTATACATATTTCTTTTTTATCAATGACATAACCTGGATATGAGTTATATGTGACACCAAACATACAATTGCACAGGTTAGCCTAAAACTTTTATTAATGGGGAATATCTATAACTTAAAACACATGTTGCAAATTCTCCTCCCATATTTTTCTAAATATGAGGATGTCATCCAAGTAGACAATAATAAAATAACCTAATAATGGTCAACACATAATACATTAAGTGCATGAATATTATTAGGGATTTGGCCAAGGAGAAAGACATAACCAACCACCTGCGTAATCCTTCTCCAGTCCTAGATATTGTCTTCCAAATATTTATGGGGTTAACTAGTATCTAGTGATAACCTAATTCAAGGTCAATCTTGATGAAGTATTAGGCTCCTTTGGATCTGGTCCAATATATCATTAATGCATGGTATGGGGTTCCTATTGATGAATCAATAAGATGTTGGACACATTTCTCACTAATCAATGGATGTATTTGTACAAGATTTTGGTCGTTAAATATTTTTTTATCAACCACCTACTTAGGTATAACTCTCAAGATATCTTTTAATTATTTATATAAAGCTATAATATTTCTAACATTCCCCCTATTACATCTTGTTCCAAATAGGAACAAGACACTAATAATGGAACTGAGACAAATACCATAGCTCAAATATTTTCTAATGCCTAATAAACTCAAACCTACACAATAGTTCATCCAATACTCAAAGGTTCATGGTTTAGGACATACACTATAATCCATGACTTATATCATTGTAAATAGGGATAAACTTGACTATTCACCTCACTAAACTAACAACTAAGGATATGGTCAAATATGAATATCTATCTTTATAGTTATAAATAGGGACACACATTTGTCCACAACACCTCTGTGACTAGAAACACACTCAACCATCTACTCACTTCTCTTGTGAACCAAGACACACACAACCATTCATAAAATTGTATGTCAATAGGGACAAACTCTACTATCTACAAAACAAGGACCTCCATTTCTCTCAAATGAAGCACTATCTCCAATAGAAAATACACTCTAATTTCAATTTCTAAAATGGATCATAACTGAGTCAAATATATGGCACTCCCTCAAACTAAATAATTTCTTGATCATGTGGTCTTCAAATCCGTTATGGTATTCTCTTCAATAGTATAGCTACATGAGTTTTTAAAAAAAAATTATGATGATTATATGTGTATGCCTATATTTGTAAAAATAGTATAATGTCATGGAGTAAAAATAATTAGCCTTCAAGTCCTTCATAAATCCCTTTAAAGTATTTGTTAATTCAATACTACTTCATGCCTCCATTGGCCTTTAAATGTCAAACATATCCCTTCCACATTCTATGTGGGATAAACATCGATTTTTTTCTTTCAAAATTATATTTTTCCTTCATTATGGTGTCTTGCTCATTCTTTTCCTTTTTATTTTCAAAATCCATTGATCATGCTTCCTCTTAAGTGCTCCTCAACATCAATCTTCAAGTATTGAGAGGATAGTCATATTATAAAAATTCACTCGCAATACATGTGGGATAATGTTTTTACTTTCCCTTAAGAATGTACTTTTTCCTCCAACCAAAAAAATTAAAAAATATTGTCCATGATAAGTTTCCATCATTCATTTTTGTTATCTAATTACTTACATCCCATGCCATATTAGGGAAAACTATTGAGTTTATTTAGTTCACTCTAGTATGCACCATGTTCCATCTACAACAAATCAAGTTGTAACATTTCCTTTAAGGAATAAATGTGATTCAAAGCTTTTCCAGTGAAAGAGATAATGCTAGGAAAGACAATATTTATGTGCTTCTTCTATATATGTATTCAAATACATATTTTTCAAATTTCTCTACTTGTGGTATAACTCCTCTATGTCCATCAAAGATTCTATGTTTTTGGTATACGCTTGAGATGTCACCTAAATTCTCTACAATATTTTGACTTACTTCACAAAACAACATCATTTGACAAATATGAACACATCCTTCCACACAAATTCTCAATGCATCTAGCAACAAAGTATCATGCTCTTACAATTTTTATGCAAGAGGACTTTGGTAACAGGTTAATGGTGGGGTTTCTTTCTCCATCTCATGAAGACAAACTCATTGAAAAATGGATCTAGGTAAAAATGGATCAGTGCATCACATCTACAACAACATTCTCAAACTTTTATAAATACTTTCTTCACATCAACACATACTTTCCATATTCTAGCTCAATGCATAGGTCCTAATTCTTCATGAAATGACTTTTCTCACTCCCAAATGGTCTTTTTCATGAGATTGGATACTTGGATGTATTATTTACTCCTTATGGTTGAACTTGTTCTTCATACTTTGATAAAAGACCATTGTGATTCACAACTAAAAGCAAGACCTTCAACACAAACCTCTTAAGTCTTCAACAATGATTGCACTAGATTCATCTTCAAACTCTTTTGCCTTCCATGTTCATGAACCAAAAAATGGGATGTTGATTTGAATTCATTTTTTCATGCTATATTTATCTTCAATAATGTGTCAAACATTATTATTTTGTGCAAACATCACAATTTATTTCGTTAGAAAAAATAAATAAAATATAAACACAAAATTCCAATCGTTAGATATCCTTTTCTCAATCTCCTCATAGTCACGAATAGCAAGGTCTCCTTCTCCTTGCATTGTATGAACATCTAATAATCTACTGTCTTACACATTTGAATATCATATGAAGATGAAGGTGGATCCAAAGTTATGATTTCGTCAATGCATTTGCACTACTATATAAACATCAAACGCTCATATTTTAGACATCATTTAAAACATTCTTCTCAAAAATTAGTCTCAAAAAACCTCTTTTACTATTTAACACCCATCTTCTATAACAAAAATAATAGAAAAGGTGCAAATTTTGATTATGGTAGTGCTCTCACATAGAGAAGGAATTATTTCATGGAATAAGCTTTGAATGAGATATTCTTCCCTATATTAGCATCCCCAAGATTGATGTATCACTTTCATACCACATGATGGATCAATGAGATGCTAGATGAGTTTTTCATTGATCAATGAATGTATTTGTACAAGATTTTGGTGATTAATAATATGATTATGTAATTATTATTGATTTTTTTATTTTACATGGTGAAATTAGTAGCCGCCACGAATCCGGGTAGGTTGTCCAGCTTTTATGGTCGCCACAATATTCTACGTTGTCCGCCCCGGGAGCCGCTACACAAATCTTTGCGCAGTCCACCCCTATAACCACCATGTCGTGATCATTTTAAACCTTTTACATCATTGAAAGGGACAAGCATTTAGTCCGACAAGGCCCGAGATTTGAACCTTGGACCTCCACCCCCTTACGAGGTTTGGGGGAACCAATTGATCTACACCTCAAACCTATGTAATTATTATTGTTAGGGTTTAGGTATTGGTATAAATACCCCCAACCACCCAATTCATTGTATTGATATATGATGATTTTTATTTACAAATATTATAGTGGCCTTTAGTGTTGAAGGACACACTTGTGTCTATTATTTTTCTTCTTTCACTGTTCCTTCTTACATAAGATTTGAGTGAATATATTACTTGTTTGTTTGTGGAAATTAATGTAAAATCTAAAACAACAGATCAATAAAAACTATATATAAATTATTTTCAATATTATCAAGATAATAAAAATATTATAACTGTAACTTTGTTTGATTTCAAGATTATAATCTTGCACATTATAAAACCATAGTTTTGTTCATTATAAATTAAAAAAAAAAAAAATTATTGAAGTGAAAACCTTAGGCCTTATGGTAATTGAGTAGTTGTCTTTTATTTGAACAAACTATTTTCTAGCATTTAATTTTAGCATTTAAATCCATCGATTAATACTTTTAGTTGTTCAAGTCTTGGTAGGCATAGAGGTGTTTGATGTAGGTGAATTCTCTGTGTCTTATTTTATATATATATTTTGAAGCATGCTATTTTTTTTTTATACATAGAGGAATCGGTAACTACCTTTTATTTTTGAATAACTGGTCACAAGGTCAAGTGCATTGCCTTCGATCGTAGCGTTAAATCATGCTGTTATCACTATAATTGCTACATCGCCTCAGTAAACACGACCTGAAGCGAGATGGTCACAAATTCAAGTCGCATTGCCTTTGATCATAACGTCAAATCATGATGTTATCACTATAACCGCTATCTCGCCTCAGTAAACACGACCCGAAGCGAGAAACCTCGGTGGCTCAGGGTTGATACCGTCATCATCAAGCTAACGCACACTCAACGAACTCTAGTCAGACTACTACCTTTGCCCTAGACTGGGCATGCCCACCAGGTTTGAACCTAAGTCTCCTCCTAATAAGTGCCCAACTTCTTACCAATCCACCTAACCCTCACTAACTAAAGCATGCTATTTTAAATCAAAACAAAACCCATGATTTTTTAAATATAAAATTCATATTTTTAGGTCAAAACATGCATTGTATGTGATTGATTTTATTACATACTATTAATTTTTCAAAAATTATAATCTAACATAACACCTACCAATTAAAAAGCACATTAACCAAAAAAAAAAAAATTAATATTTATATAAAAGAAAATTAAAAAATACTTCATTTAATTTTTTCAAAATAAGGTCGCAGTGTAAACCAATTGGTTCCTCCAAACCCTGTAACGGAGTTGGAGGTCCAAGGTTCAGATCTCGGTCTTCTCGTTCGGATTAAACACTTGTTCTTTTCGTGATGTTTTTGGCGTAAAAGGTTTAAAATGATCGTGGCATGTAATTATAGGAGCAAACCGATGTGTGTGACGATTAATACTATAACTAAAAAATTGGACAACCTACTCTGGTGGCTATCAATTCCACCATATATATATATATATATATATATATATATATATATATATATATAATTCACATTATATGCATGTATTGTATCTAAAGAAAAAAAAAATTCGCCTCCAACATTTTTATATTGAACTTCCTCTAACCTTTATTTAATAATAAATAATAAATAGTTTTAGATTCCATCATGTTTAAAATATAAATGTACTCATAATGCTGTTTAATTATTATATTGTGATACTTATTTTAAAATATTAATTATTTATAAACTTTAAAACTAAATTTAAACTTTAAACTTTAGTATAGTTTTTGGGTTCTGATTCAAGTTTAAATTTTAAAACTAATTTTTTTTATAAAACTTAGTTTAAATTTTATTTTATTTTTAACTTTAACATAGCTTAAAAACAATTTTAAAACTAAAATTCAAATCTAATCTAAAAATTATTTTTTATAACTTCTCATAAACATTGTTATTAATAAAATATCACAAAAATTATCTGTTTTTTACTCTAATATTTGAAATACCCTTCATAAAAGCCAAATAACAAATAATACATACGTAGAACATGAACAATAAAGCAATAAAGAGGCAGATAGATATAGCTTGAATAAACTTGAGAGATACTTTTCCATGATATTAGCATTCCAAATCCTGTATGAATCAGTAAACCATATAAACAAATAAGCAATAAAGAGGCAGAGATATAGCTTGAATCAACTTGAGATATACTTTTCCATCATAGTACTATTCCAAAATACTGTATGAATCAGTAAACCATATAGATAATTGGAGTTATCACTATTTAAATAGTGATGATATGTTTATCTAAATGTTCATATATATT
This sequence comes from Wollemia nobilis, assembly GCA_028583015.1. Taxonomy (NCBI): domain Eukaryota; kingdom Viridiplantae; phylum Streptophyta; class Pinopsida; order Araucariales; family Araucariaceae; genus Wollemia; species Wollemia nobilis. The sequence goes on along the minus strand of JAQPPZ010000689.1, from coordinate 2,683,991 downwards.
TTTTTTATGTTGAAAAACTTCAACAGATCAGAAACCAAAAGTGCATCAAAAACAACCCTCACATTTTTCAATGTAGAAATATGAGGTTTCAATTTTTCAATCCAAGAACCTTCCTCTCACAACAAGCTGCACTCCCTGGTTTTTCTCTGGAAGGAAAAGACCCCACTAGTTTCAACAGAGGTAGAAATAAAAATAATTAGCATGGAAGCTTAATAATGAGAGTGCTTTCACTTACTCTTCTAAGAGGCCATCTTGTTTAGGTAGACCGGGACATACTTCCCAGGCAAAAGGCACCGCACAAGGAGAGTAGTCTGGTGTCATATAATCTGCCTGTCGATGTTCCCGATTTGGAAGGCGCCATGATTCAAGACTCGGCTTCTTCCTCCACTTTAATTTGAGCTTCAATTTGCTTATTGCAGAGATATGGCATTTGCATTGGCAGCTCCCGGGGACAAGCCTTGCATGTTCACGTTGACTGCTGCGTCTCCTTCCCCCACAACTGCAATTGCAATTGCAGAGAGTTGGAAGACATGGTCCTGAAAGCTCTACATCCTCTTCCTTCTCCATTCTTACACAATATTTAAACCTAAATTTTTTCACAAAATTTAAACTTAAATTTTTTAGAACACCTCAGACAATAAAACCTAAAAATTGCAACTCAAACCCAGTTCCCACTCCTCGCTACACACAAACTGAACAATCTCCAGGCAAATGTATAGCACATATGGACATAAATTACCTCACTATATATATATATAATTTTATAATTGGAGTCTATTTAATGCATGTAAATTTTAAAATTTTAAATAAAATCTCGTAAGTTTAGAATTGTTTAGATAATCGAAATGTATTAATTAACATTTTAAAAACTACTTTATAATGTATGAGAAACAGTTACCTCGACGATAATTAGATAATTATAAACATAATTTTTAAATTAATAGTGGTAATTTTTAAATTAAAAGAATAATTATGTGGATATTTTGAGGCTCAAATTTGAGAGACAACCAGAAAGGCCGCACAAGGGCCGATCAAGGGTATTTCTTTTTCTATTTTCTGGGGGCTTTACATACTTTCGAGGACATAGAACTTATCAATGCTGCTTTCAATGGGTATCCCATGAAACTATAAAAATTATTTTTTCAATGTAGCTTTTAAAAATATATGTTTTAAAAATAACTAGACTAATGGTATTAACATAGTTAAAATTAAAAAAAATATATTTTATTTTATTTTAGTTGTACTTTTCAATGGGTTATTATAAAAATATTATAATAAAATTATAATAATTTAATATAAATCTATTTATATATAAATATAAATTTATGTATAAAATAATTAGTGTATATTAAATATCATATTATATATATATATACATTCACACACATCTGGTAGTGATTTTACAATATATTTTTTTATTTGGTCGTGGTTTTACAATATTATTCTTTAACACTATATATATCTAAAAACGCGCCTCATTTCTTGGGGGTGTGATCTTCAAGATAGGCGCTTCGAGATTGATAACTCTCGGCGTTTTTAGATATATATCCTTTATATTTAAGCTAGTTTATTAAACAGTTGCAACGGTTGGTTAGTCGACTATTTTAGTTTAAATATTTTAAATGTTTTTATTAATATCGGTTTTTTTAATAAAAAAAAAAATTGTTTACGACGTGACATGTATGACCTCTTTGCCTCCCACCCCTTGTCTGCCATTGTAGGAACGTCTCGACGTAATAGTACACATAACTAAACCAAAAAATATAATATATATATTATATCAGTTACATATTTAAATGATTTCATATTATAAAAAAATATAATAAAATTATAATAATTTAATATAAATCTATTTATATATAAATATAAATTTAGGTATAAAAGATTTAATGTATTTAATTTTATAATATAATATTAAATATCATATTATATATATACATTCACACACATCCCATGGTGGTTTTATAATATATATTTTTATTTGGTCCTGGTTTAATAATATTATTTTTTAACACTGTGTTTTTTTTAAACCTCTATGACCGACGCATAGAGCTGAGCAGTCTCCTCCCAACCATGACCCCTTGTAAAACCGAGAGCTATACTTATCAACAGAGAATTTAACACAAAATCACCACACACCCACCCCCTCACACACTCGCCACTACGCGGTTTGAACCTTGGATCTCCCCCTCACACACTCGCCTACGACGCGGTTTGAACCTTGGATCTCCTTGAATAAGTTTAACACTATGTTATTATAATACGCATAACTAAACCAAAACAAAGAATATAAAATATAATATATATATTAAATCGGTTAGCTATTGAAATGCTCCTATTTATATTACATCATCACTACATAGTGGTGTTACAACAACTTAGCTATTAGGCATGTCTTATTTAGCAAAATTTGAACTTTAGTCTTCTTCTTAAAAGTCGAGGAATTAAATCAGTTGAACTGCTTCACAATTATAATTAAAAAAAATTCTTTTTACTATAGAAGGAAAACCCTTTTTTGAATTTTAGAAAGGGCACATTACTCCTGCACGTTACTTCTTTCAACATTTCATTACATTTCAAATGTGGTGGGTGTTTCAAGCTATCAAACCATTATGCCCTGAATCAGAGCAAAGGCCATAACCTAGGAAACAAAATATATTAATCATACATTTAAAAAAAAAAATTACCTAAAGATAATAATTTATTATTATTTTAATCAACAAGAACATAATATATTAATTATTTTAGTCTATAATTTTGTAATGTTTTGTTTTCATAATGGGAGTGGCCCCAATAAAAGCCACAAATAGCTTATTAAAAATAAACAATTATTTTAGTCTATAATTTGAAAGCCTTTATTTTTATTTAGCTTTTACTCTTTTCATATGTTTAGTATTAAAGTTTTAGTATTATATACATCTATATTCATGATTTATCATTATCTTAATATTTTATTTAGGATTGAAACCCACCTTGTTTTATTGACTTTTGAAAGGCCTTTGACATCATCCTTAAAAAAAACCTATGCAAATATATGGAGGAAATTAATATTGTTAAATTTAAAACTAATCAAATCAAATGACATTAGCTTAACTAGTTAGATTCCTCATTCAAGAGGAGACCAAGATTCATATCTTATCAAGTGATACATGAATAATATCCAAGCTTTATTGTAATACCACTGTGTGGTGACGATGTAAGAAAAGTGGGGCATGTTTCAATCCCATATAACAAATTGGAAAAAAAACTAATCAAGGTTGTAAAAAATGCAATCCATTCCAACACTAAATTCAAACAAGGATGTCATTATCCCTTACTCCGTACACATAAACTTAAAGAATATTTGAGGATACAAGATGTAATTTACATTAGCCTTTTTTAGTGGACCATAATATGCTTTTCTATGATGATGATATTGTCTTACTCGCCAAATATTAGGTTAATCTAGAAAAAAATTAGAATTTTTTTAAATTGTTTGCATTAAATTTGGTTTGATGGTTAATGTTTACTCGTTGACAATTTTGTCACATTGCCTAGAGGGGTAGAAAAATCAAATTTTTGAAAAAGTGTTTCTTTTTGTAAAGTGTTTATTTTATTGTTTTTGAAAATATTTGTAAGTTGCAGCAATTTTGGCTTTCATCGCCATCCCCTTTGTATATAGAATGGAGATGCAAAAGCTTCGCTACTGAGCAAGCTAAGAAAAGAGCTTCACAGAAAAAGGAAGATAGCTTCACCGAAAGAAAGAAGTGGAGAACGAAAAGAGCTTCGCACCCGAAGCATTTCAAACAGATGCTTCGGGCGAGAATCTTGCGAAGCGGCATTCGAAGAATTTCAAACGTTGAGAAGCAGCTTCACCGAAGAAGGAAGACAAAGAAGTCTAGATCGCGGTCCGAATTTGCTAAGGCGTGAAAAGAGCTTCGCACCCGAAGCGTTTCAAGCAGTTGCTTCGGGCGAAAAACTCGCGAAGCGGAATTTGAAGGAGTGCAAACATTGAAAACTACTTCGCCAAGAAATCGTCGAAGCACCCACTTCGGGCCTCCCCACCGGCGAACCATTTTTACTTCGCCGAAAGTTATTGCGAAGCATTTGCTTCGGATAGCTTTCGTGCGAAGCGCTTTCACCCGAAGTGGTAGTGGCCCGTGAAGAGCAAAACATTTTGCAAGCCAAGGATGCACTTCGGTCAAAAAACCCCCGAACCACAGTTTTGAGGGAGGATCGCGGCGAAGCATTTTGAAGACTCACCAGCGAAGCATCCACTTCGGGTGGAGAACCTCAGCGAAGCAGTTTTGGCACGCCTTTCCATCGAAGCGGCAAAAGATCGAGAGCCATCTTAAGGAGGAATATTTACTTCGACGTTTTACATCCCCGAAGTTGTCTTGCGAAGTTCATTCATGCGAAGTGCAAAACCAAGAAGGAGGACCTGCTTCGGCTTGCATCCATTGCGAAGCGGAGTTGCGAACGAAAAATCAATGAAGCACTTCGAGGGCACGCACTCCAAGCCGGGTATTTTTTTGAGGCAATCAAGTGCCTCATAAATGTATTTTAACGTGCCCGGTGAACTCGTTGCTCATTTTTGGCAATTGGAAAGGAAGTCTCAGTCCCTGAAGGAGAACCCGACGGACATGGCGGCCACTCGAGCTCCGCACCCGGAGACCAAGGACGTTCAGACGGCTCATTAATGCATGTTTCCCTGGCTGACCCGGTCGTAGTTGCCAGATATAGAAAAGGATTTGAAAGCTCAGTCACGAGAGCTGCGAGGGCCGACTTCTTAGGTTTTCGAGGATGTACTCCTCCATTTTGTGCATTGATGGCTCAGAGGGTCGGGTCCTCTATAAAAACCCAGGCATTGTAATGTAAAAGGGGGGAACTTTCTGCTAGAAAGCTGTTGTAACTTGAATCCCTACGATTAATACTAAAGAGCTTTGGGCTTAATTTCTCTCTTGTATGCTGCCTTCTGTGATTATTTATGTTATCTTTTCTTCATTTGCATACTGTAATTCTGCATTCTGGATTTAGGTGTGCGATTGGGGATAGAACCCTAAAATTTTCTCGAAGGATACATAGGGGAGGAAAATGTTGTATTAGCTTTCTTTTATGCTGCCTGTGGATAGTGTTTCTATTATATTCACTTTTTCCTGGTCATCGTAATTCTGAACTCTGGATTTCGACGTAAGGGGAAGGGTAATCCTGGAACTCGTCCAGAGGATACATAGGAGGGTTAATATCGTGTTCATTTCATTTTATTCTTGGTATTCATTGCTGCTATTTTGAGCTATTAGCCAACGATCGTGCTTCTGGTTCTTTCCCACTTTAAATTATTGACATTTCTTCCCTTACCCTATTTATTTCTTTCTTGCACCCTTACTCTTTTATCTCTTTCCTGCACTCTTGTCTTAAAACACCGAAGTAGTTTAGTAAAGGAGCCAGCCTTTCTCTGGAGATTGGCATGAGGGGCATCTCTTCCCTTCGGCCTTTCAATGTTGGTCCAGGTCTAGGGCGCGTACACTACCCAAAATCCTTTCCTGGGCAGATTTGATGACCAACAGTTTTTGGCACGCCCGGTGGGACCCGGTCAGTCTCACCTTGTGAGTGGTAGTGAGAATCGATGCTCGTCTCATTGCCGAAAGACTCTTAGCATCTGGCGACTCTGTTTAACCAAGAATCTTTAAGTCGTAGAGACCGGTACCTAAGTCTGTGCCTTCATGCAAACAAGATGGAGAGTTAGGAATAGAGGAGAGGAAACTGAGTTCTTTGAGCTTGATATTGATGCCTTCGGGGAACGCTCTAGGTTGGTCACCCCTGAGTCATTATTACGTGGAACATCCTCGCAAGAGGCTGCTTTTGATGAACAAGGATTAACTTTGGATAGTACAATAGCTAGCTTTCCTCCTAATCCTCCCAACTCACCGAAGCATCCTAGTGCCTCCATTCACATTAGTCGTCCTGTTAGCAACCAAGGAGGAGCTTCGGGAATTCCTGTTTCTCAAAATCTAGGAGCAAATATGGCACAACAACAACAACAACAACAAATGCAACAGCAGCAGCAACCGCCACCTAGATTGTTCCCGACATGGAATTCTTTGGGACCGCTAAATTTAGCGGGACAAGGGCAAGTTTCGCTTGCTGCTATGAAGAAGATCCCTACGTTCGATGGAACTGGGAAGACTGCTCTGGAGCACATCCAGGACATAGTTTCTCTGGTGATGATTCATGACATCACAGAAGAGCGAGTTATGGTAAAGCTTCTGGTTCTATCTCTTAGAGGGAAGCTCCTCTATTGGTATAGATCTTTACCACCTGGTACTATAACGGGATGGGACCAGTTAGCCGGACAATTGATGAGAAGCTTCAATGAGTCCACCGATCCATCTTCTCTCCTGCATCAGTTCACAATGATCCAGAGACATCCACAAGAGGAGATCACCGATTTCAATGTTAGGTTCACTCGAACCTGGCAAAGGATACCAGTTGGACTTCGGCCAACTAGCGAAGCTACAACATACTATTTCCTTCGGGCTTTCAACCCTGATATCAGTGTCATGGTAAGGTATTCGAACATTAATACCTTCCCCGAGTTATACGAGTTAGCCCAGAGAGCGGAGATGGATCTAATAGCTATGGGCAAGCTTCCCCAAAGGATGTCGATGCCCATACTTCTTGATTTCCCTCAATCTCAGTATGCGAGCACAGCCACTTCGTAGATCTCTGCAACCCCTGCATACCCGATCTCATCTTGGAACCCGAATCCCATTGTATCTCAGATTGCTACTCCACAAATCCATTTTCCTACATTCTCGACTTCATAGCCCACTATCTCTTCGGCATTCCCTGTACTGCCAGTGCCACCTCAACACCCCGCCCTACCTCCAATACCAATGATGGCTCCATTGCCACCTATTCCTAAAGTCGATGATATGCAAGCCAAAATACTACAAGAGGTTCAGTCCCTGAACTCCACAGTACAAACCCTATCCAATGATATGACCATTATGAAGAAGAAGCAAGCACAACATGAGTTTCTACCGAGAAGGTCGTATCCTACACCCACGCTTACTAAAGATCAAGCAGTCCAGCAAGGGAGAGCATCGACAAGAAATGTCATGATTGATGAAGCTCCGAGCACTTCCGATTACATACATTGGTGCTCCACGTGTAATGATCCTCATGAAGAGAATACTTGTATGCTGCACCAACATTATGTACAAACACTGGCGAGCAGTAGTCATGGTGGTCAAGTCAACATCATCAGGCAATTGGATCAAAACCTGGTAATTGGTGAAGAAGAGCAAGTTGCAGTCCTTACCAGAGGAGGAAAAAGGTCGATAGAGGTAGATGCTACTCAAATGGCTCCCTTAAAGGTGCATGCTCACCATGAAAAGGGACAGCAACCTTCTCAGGCCTCGAGCGAAGCTCCTCAGCCTGCACCAGTCAAGGAGAAGGCCCAACAGGCCCCTACAAATCCACCTCAGGTGGAAACTAAAGAACAAGCTAGAGAGAAGCTCAAGCTTCCTTCGCTGACCAAGCGACAAAGGGTCGAAGCTACGGAGCAGTATCACACTAGGTATGAGGTGAGAAAGGAACCTGAGGTGCACAACTCCCTAGCTTACAATATTGTAGATGAGCTAAAGAAGATTCTGGCCAAGATCAGCTTGTATGACGCTCTGCAACTACCCGATCAAGTGGACTTGCTGCAAGAATCATTGAAGATGACCAAGGCGAGAAAGTCAGCACCGCTTGCCCTAGTGCAGACCCTATCCACATCCATTATGGGGAAGAATAGACCACCTCCATTCTACCTATCTCTACAGATGGAAGGGTATGTTGTACATAATTGTATGATTGACTCCGGGGCCACGACGACAGTCATGCCCAAAGCAGTGTGCGAAGAGATAGGGATGGAGTATACCTGAAGTAGCCATGGCGTGCTCCAGTTGGATGGTACTCCCATGAAGACTATAGGAGTGATTAAAGATATACCTATCCGACTACACAAGATGCCTCAAATCATGGTTATACAAGAGGTGGTGGTCATCGACTTGGAGCCATATTTCAGTATGTGCTTGTCAAGAGAGTTTACGATGAAGCTAGGAGGATATCTATCTATGGATTACTCGCACTTAGAGATTCCATTCAAAGGGAAGAAGGTAAAGATCTACAATGAGAAACCTTCTACCTTCCTAGTACAGAAGATGTCCGAAGAAGAGAGCAATGATCCCGTGCATGCGATAGTGGAAGGGATAGAGCAAGTGGACCTGGTCGAGGAATCCCTTGCACAGTTAAGTTGTGAAGATGAGTTTTCATTGGTAGACTTTAATGCCATGATAGAAACGAAGATGGGATGTTATGCCATCACCAAGCCTGAGAAACACATCAAGTTAGAGAATAAAACATGTGCCCAAGAAGGACTATGGAAGTTGTTCTTCGATGGTGCCCGATGCAAAAATGGTGCTAGGGCAGGGATTCTTTTAGTATCACCTTCTGGAGAGCAGAAGGAATATTGTTACCGATTGGTGTGGAGCTGCACCAACAATGCAACAGAATATGAAGCATTATGCCTAGGACTCAAGAAAGCAAAAAAGTTAGGCATAAAGCATCTCCAAGTCTTTGGAGATTCAGAATTGGTATGCAATCAAGTCACAAACAAGTGCATTTCAAAGAAGCACTATCTCAAGTCATACCGTAATAGGGTATGGGACTTGTTTGACCAGTTCGAATCTCTCAATCTGTAGTCTATTCCATGAGAAAAGAATCGACATGCCGATGTTCTAGCATCCATCGCAGCCAAGTACTCTCCAGCAGAAGACATGGTGCATAAGCCTAAAGTTGTGAGGATGATTTATAGGCCCTCTATCCCAGACAGAGATCTGCATTGGCAAGTTTTTGATAGTGATGAGCAGATTGTGAATTTTATGATTCAAGAAGCAGCCACAATTGAAAGAAGAAGCCCTGAGGATGAAGAATATGAAGGGCTAGTTCAATTGAAGAATAATCATGTACCCAAGGGATTAATTACTCTTGAGAGCCTCTTTGATCAGAATGATCGAGCAGTTTCTCATAGGATCAAAGTCAATGCAAAGCAGTACCAAGATCTGGAGCTTGAACCTAGAAAAGCAATAAAAGTTGGAACAGATTGCACTTCGAAAGAGCTAGAACAGATCCGATCTCTGTGCAGAAGGTATCCTGACATAGTGGCATGGTCTTACCAAGACCTGAAGGGATACGATCGGCAACTGATCCAGCATACAATTGAGTTGCAGGAGGGGATCAAACCCTTTCGGCAGAAGCAAAGGCCTGTCAATCCAAAGATCGAGGTCTTGATGAAGGCCGAGCTCCTGAAGATGCTCGAGGCAAAGATAATTTATCCCATAAAGCATTCCTCTTGGGTAGCGAATCTAGTCCCTATTAGAAAGAAGAATGGAGATATACGATTATGCATGGACTTTCGCAACCTGAACCAGGCTTCGCTCAAAGATCATTACCCTCTCCCATAGATAGATCAGATCTTGCACTCAGTGGCTAGGGCTCAGCGCTTCTCCCTACTCGATGGTTTCTTCGGATATAATCAGATCTGGGTTAGGGATGAAGACCAGCATAAAACCGCATTCACTACCAAGTGGGGAACATTTGCTTACCAACGAATGCCATTCGGCCTTTCGAATGCGGGGGCCACTTTTCAGAGGGCCATGGATTTAGCTTTTGGTGAACTCTTGAATAAGGTTATTGTTATCTATTTGGATGACATGACCATCTTCTCTCGAAGAAGGGAGGATCATCCTTTTCACCTACAATAGGTATTCAAAAAATATCGAGAGTTTGGCATTTCAATCAATCCAAAGAAGTCCATATTCGTAGTCAACGAAGGGAAGTTATTGGGACATGTGATATCAGAGAAGGGTCTCATCGTAGATCCTGATAGAGCTGAGGCTCTCTTGAAGCTCCCACTCCCAGTGAACAAGAAAGGACTTCAATCCTTTTTTGGCCAGATCAACTTCGTGAGGAAGTTTGTTCCAGATTTCGCCCAGGTCATCAAGCCAATGTCTAAAATTTTAAAGAAGGGCACTGAATTCATCTGGACGGAAGAGAGAAAAGAAGCATTTGAAGAGATCAAGGCCCGAATCGCTCAGGCACCAGTCCTGACCAACCCTGACTACAATCGGGATTTCATCCTATATGCCATAGGAGAACCTGAGAGCTATGTTGTAGTCCTAACATAAAAGGGGGAAGATGGCGAAGAGTGCCCCATCATGTTTCTAAGCCAGGTGATACACCCCCATGAAGAAAAATACAATTTCATAGAAAGGCAGGTGCATGCAGTAATGAAATCTCTTAGGAAATTCAAGCAATTCATTTCCCAAAGTCGGGTTACGGTCTTTGTCATTCACCCGGATGTACACAATTTCATTATCCAAGGAGAGTTGGGAAGCAAAAGAGTCGGTTGGGTCAGCAAGATATAGGAGTTCGACATCGAAATCAGACCCACAAAATTGGTTCGTGGTCGCGCGTTATGTCAAGAGCTAGCAAAGAGCGTAGCGGCCAAAGTGACAACTTGTCAGTGGGATGACTCAGTAGTAGAAGGATGCTTCGCAAACCAAGAAGAGGATGAGAAGGACTGGGTCGATGAGATAGTTGAATATTTCAACACCGATAGATGTCCTTCACATCTAAATGCTTCACAATGAAGGCACTTTAGGATGCGGTCCCTCCGATACACATTGCGCCTCGAAGGCCTATTTTTTAGAAACATTGATGGCGTTCTTCTCAGGTGCATAAAAGAAGATGATAAGAAGAGAGTCCTAGGAGAATTCCATTCAAGATTATCTAGGGGTCACTTCGTAGGAAGAACAATGACATTGAAGATAATTAAGGTTGGTTATTATTGGCCTACACTCTTCGTCGATGCCTTTGCGATCTATCGCAAATGCGAGCAATGTCAAAAGTTCATCGGCCAAAGCAGAAGTGCTCCTATGCCTCTCCGACCGATACAAGTAGAAATGCCCTTTCAACAATGGGGGTTGGATTTCATAGGGGTTATATCGTCGAACTCTTCCGTTGGGCATAAGTTCATCCTGACCGCAACCGACTACTTCACCAGATGGGCCGAAGCAGTACCCACGAAGCATGTTGATCAGGAGACTGTAATCGCCTTCCTAGAGGGATTGATCACCCGGTTCGGCATCCTAGAAGCAATCATTATGGACAATGGTCCTGGCTTCTCAGGCACCAAAATCAATGAGTTCCTCTACAAATATGGGATATATCATAAAGTCTCCTCCAATTACTATCCATAGGGTAACGGATTGGCAGAATCAACTAACAAGACTTTGTTAAGGGTGCTAAGAAAGCTCATGGAGAAAAACAAAAGAACTTGGCACCTCCTTCTAGATCGGGCCTTGTGGGCCGATCAGATTTCTATCAAGAAGTCAATCAAGACATCACCTTACGCCCTGGTGTATGGCAAGGAGGCCATCTTACCTACCCATGTAGAGATCCCTGCATTGCAGTTATTAGATGAGGAAGATGAAGTTAATCCAATGGAAAATAGGTTGGCTCAGCTACTGTAGCTAGAGGAAGATCGTGAGAAGGCCTACCAGAGCTTCGCTAAGCATGCTCAGATCACCCGAGACTGGTTCAAGAAAAAGTCCTTCGACCGCACTTTCAGAGTGGGAGATCTAGTATGGAAGTGGGATTCTTGGAAGGCCAAGCCTGGGAATCATGACAAATTGGACGCTTTCTGGGACGGACCGTTCAAAATTGTGAAGGTAAACTCAGCCAACTCTTTCATCCTCAAGGATGTCGATGGTCAGATCTTGCCGATCTCTGTCAATGGTCTTCATTTGAAGACTTTTCATCGTTGAGACAAAACAATATATATATATGTGTTCAAGTTTTACTTTTGTATGTAAAATTTTATCTTTGTATATACTCTGTTCCATGATTGCCAGAAGGTTCAACAGACTACCATAGCAACGAGCCCCAGCTTCACTGGACCTAGCGAGGATCTCCTTCGAGGATTTTGTGTGCGAAGTAACTGATGCGATATGCTTCGCAGTGAAGCACTTTGGCTTGGAAGGAGTCCTCAAAAGAAACAAGGCTTGAGAAATGCTTCGCAAAAGAAGTTTGAGCGAAGCAGTTTTCAAAGAAAATCTAGCGAACCATTTTCCAAAAGGAACAAACTTCGGAGGCAACCTTCCATGAAACAAAGTGGTGACGCGGTGAAGTAAAATTACTTCGGGCCCGAAGCATAAAATATCGGCTCGCATCGGAGGTTCACCGTGAAGCATCTTCAGCACCGGTTTCCACTTTGCCAACCCTATGGCATGCGAGACGAGAAGCATTTAAAATGTGTCTTGGGAGACGCACCAATGGCAACCTAGGGGAATGTTCGGGGTGAATGATTTTAATGCCAAGGTGGCGGAGCACATCCCGAGAAGATTCTGTTGTGAGAAAAGCTCGCGCCCAGGTACGAGGTGGCAGGAAGTTAAACTCCCAATGCAGAGCAAATCATCGAACCACATGGGCCCGCGTACCACGCCATCGTAAAGCCAATCAAATGGCGAAATGACCTCCTCCATCCGAGTTGAAGATTTAATTTTGGTAGGTGCCATAAATTGAGGTAGTTGCCTTTTAAGGCTATAAAACGTGAGGCTTAGCGGTAAAAGGGTTGTTCGCCAACTGGTTCATGCAAGGATTAAGAGCCCCCGTTGATAGCTTGCATTTCTTCCGCCCTTCGCATCGAAGTCCTTCACGTCGAAGCTCTCTGCATCAAGGACTCTGTCATCGCCCATATCCAGAATGGGGAAGAAAAATTCTAAAGAGAAGGGGAAGGAGCCTGAGGTAGCAGCCCCAAAGAAAATGAAGAAGGGCAAAGAAGAGCAAAAACATAGACCTAAGAAGGTCAACCTCAATCCCCACCCAAAAAATAGTCGGTGGAGGAAGGAGAGGATTCAGAGGAGGAGCAACTTGAAGAGCCACCAATTGATGGGTGGGAGAAAATTTGGGATACTGAGCTTTCAAAGAGCGTGGCCGAGCTCCGATATACTATTGAGTTTATGACAAGCAGACTCTCCCCGGAGAACAAGAGAGCAGCTACGTATTATTCATAGATTTACTGGTATCTGACCCCGCCCGTGCACCATTGTCCCGAATTAATCTGTGCCATCATGCATAGAACTACCAGCCCTCCTCTAGGCAAGTGTTGGATGCCGCTGGCCATAAATTGTTTTCAATTTTGAAAGAAGATGTGCAAGCAGCCTTCACGCCACAACAGGGGCCGCCCAAGGGCTATTCCGTTCGCAATGTCATCCTGAGCGAACAAATGGAGAGGTTCACCTCCTCCACCTATATTTTGAAATTTCTAAGAGAGAACCTCAAGGATGGGCTCCCTTCAGGCAAGCTTCCTCAGATGCCTCGCCCATTGACAGATTTCAAGAGCATGGACATCTTCTCCATCATTGCATGGGTAGCGGGTCTGTCAACCGATGCTTCGGTGCACCCCTGGCAGGTGTCTTTGGCCGAATGTATTTCAAGAGGGGAATTTTATGCCCCTGATGCTTCAAGGCCAAACACCAACCCAGTCTTCTTCGACTGGGTAGAATGGGTGGCCCGAACCTTGCACACGCGGCTAACCAGCATGAAGAATTCTGGGACGGGCCAGTACTTCGCACCCTGCTCTTTCCTAGTCTGGTTATTTTTCTATCATGTACATAAGAAATTCCCCCACATTGCCATTTCTTCAAGCGGCAAGGATGGAGCTCCTCTATGTGTACCAGTGGACTCCCCTCCTGGAGAGGACGGAGTCATATTATTCTTTTAATCAACAATTCTTGGGACCTGCCATTCATTTGTTGAAGGGTTCTTGCCCTCGGGTGCCCCTCAGTTTAAGAGACAGAGTGGTGAAGGAGAAGAAGGGAGACATCTTTCAATTGATGCAAGGGCTTGTGGTTCACCTGTTCGGCTTCACGGGGAAGCCCTTCCTGCTACCTGTCTACCCCTCTGAGTACCAGTTCGCATTAGAGGTCGCTCGGTAGAGCGACGCAACAAATGCCGTCTACGGCCATGGTCGAAAATGGGCGCACACTTGCGACTTCCCCTTCAAAATGGGGGTAATTGAAGTGTTTGCCCTGAAGCAACACGTATTCCTGGAGGAGAAGCTTGCCAGCTTTGGTCTGCTCCAGATTCCTCAAAGGTGGCTCTACGATCCCTTGGGAGTGATGAGGGACCACCTCAGATTCAAGAATTTTCATGTCTGCCCCCACCCAAAAATCGTGGAGCAAAGAAATAACCCCAATGGGAGGGATTTGGAGTGGCATTTGGAAAGGATGAAGACCTTGCCTCCCTGGCATGAGTTTTACCCTATGGAAGTTGAGTTTGATCCTGTTCAGCATCCTTTCCCAAGCCCAGACTCCACTTTTTGGAGGAATATGAAAGACGATCTGAGGGAGGAATTGAAGGATTGGGGCGTAGAACAATTAAAGGAATGGTGGAAAATGAGAGTTCATCGACAAAATATGAAATCATATGGACTCTTGGAGATGGATAAGGACTTCACGGTTGTTTACGAAGCCAATGCTGGGACTTGGAAGCCCACCTCCTTCGCCGACTTCATTCCCCCAAGTGCCCCAGGTTCGGGCGAAAGCCCAAGGAGAGATGATGATGCTTCGAAAGAAGAAGAAGAGGAGGAGGCAAAAGCTGCACCAGAAGAACTGCCTCAGGAACCTATGGAAAGCCATGACACCAGTGCTATGGGATCGGCACAACCATCAGAGAAGAAGAAAAGAAAGAGGCAGGAGCAAGCTCAAGTGCCTCCAACCCACCCGAAGCGACCACGCACAAAGCTTCCAGGTGCTTCTGTCGGACAACCTACGATCGGCCCAGTCGAAGCAAATATCGAAGGGACGACGTCACCAAGAGCCGAAGCAACCCCAGACGTGGATGTCATCGATGTGGAGGAACTCCTCCAACAAGAAGGGGTCCCCGAAGAAGAAGTCATGGAGGTCGAAAGTACCGAAGTTCAAAAGGAACAGGAGCCGATCACACAGGAAGTCACTACTGTTGCTCTACCTGGAGGGCACACAGGTACGCACTCTCCACCCTTTGCCCTGGTTTCTCAAGGCATGTCCACCATGGTCCCGACCGTGAGTCCCCAGCAGTCTCTCTCTCCCCCATAAAGTCAATCACCCTCTCACGTGTTGCCCTTCACTACTTCGAGTTTGTCTCACAATCCCGTTAGCCCCACTCACATGTCCACTCCATTCGAGTCGTCAGGCCGGGACAAGTCCATCGATACTACTTCGCTCACCCATGCCACCATTCCCTTGGTCCTCAGTCAGGGCGAAGGTAGTACTCCAACGTCGAACCCCGTTCCCCACTCCCTTGTTACACACGACATTGTTTCCTCTCATCGAAACTCCTACCACACCCATCGTCGAACCTACTGGTGAGGCATCCCCTGTCCATTCCTTGTATTTGTTCACCCCTTTGGCTGGAGATCCAGCCTCATTTGAAACTGAGTTATCCATGATTAAGGAATGCCCTCTAGCTGAGAAGCTACTCCAAGCCCAGAAAAACATAGATAATATGCTGAAGGAGGCGAGGAAAAGGAGAGGGCGCTCTCTGGCCGAAGTAGAAAAATGCACCATTTTTGACTTGAAAGGCGAAAAGTTGCATAAGGTGAAAAAGGTCCCCAAGGTCCAGAAACCTCTGGACGAGATGACTCCAGCAGATTACGACTATCAGGAGAAGACTAAGGACCTAGAGCACTTAAATGTAGATAATGAATCTGCATCCATGCATGTAAGAATTGAAACTTTTCGTGCACATGCAAACATCGCCAATCAACGCAGATTTGAAGCAGAGAGCGCCAACATCAAGTTGGAAGAGGAGCTAGCCAGGACTCGCTCCAAGCTAGAGGACGTAGAGAAGCAGTGTGAGCAGATGAAAAAGGAAGTAGTCGCCTTGAAATAACAAGTAAGACAACTGCAGAGTGCAACTAAAACCTAGAGCCAGATACAGGTCGAAGCTGATCTGAAGGCCAAAGAATTTGAAAGCAAGATCTTGCAGATGCAACAATAGTTGTACGAAAAAGAAAGCCTGGAGCTGTTTGATAGGGGCAGAATAAAAGAAATCCGCTCACACCTACTAAAAAATTTCAGATCTCGGGCCTCCAGTGCCCTGTCAATTTTGACCTACATTACCGAAGCCTAGTATGCTGCTGCTCAGGAAGGGCCAATAGTAGATGAGATCATCCAAAAAATTAGAAGGTGACTCAAACTAGCTTTTGAGGTCCAAAGTATCAAATATCAGGACCTGTAGGTCGCTGCGATGAGTCGGACGGCTAGGGATTGGTCTACAGCCCAAGCCACGGTCCGTGCCTTCTTCTCCAAGGTGAGGAAAGCATAGAAGGCGAAGGACCTCCTGGATGTATTTGAACATGAGCAACGCACATCACTAGGCTACTTTCAAGACCTCTCTTCTTTAGGTTTCCCAAGTTTCATGGATGATGATGGGAACCTTTTGACCAAGGAAGAGCTCAAGCCGGCTTGGCTACATTTTGAAGGCGATGTCTCAGAGATAGATGGCTGGGAAGAGCCAATTACGGAAGGGCAAGTCACAGATTTCATTCTGAGACATTGCAAGATCGTGGCTTGCCTGAATGATCTAAGCACAAGAGCCAAACATGCCGACATAGGGCAAATTGATCGGTTCCATGTTCTGGTAAAAGCACTACAAGACCGAGAGCCTTTTCAAAAGGGTACCTGGGCTCATGTTCGTCGAACCATGGAACGCATCCGTGATCGCCTTCCCCAATCGTCGCAACAGGAAGCCTCATCGAAAGAGGAAGAAGAGGAGGAAGAAGAAGAAGAAGAAGCCGTGGAAGCACCCCCAAAAGGAGAAAAAGGAGAAGGGTCTGGAGGTAACTCTGGCCCAACGGATCAAGGCTGAGGGTTCTTGCACCGAGGCGAGCTCGTTGCCCCGCGAGCCGCCAAGAATGTTGACAATTTTGTCACATTGCCTAGAGGGGTAGAAAAATCAAATTTTTGAAAAAGTGTTTCTTTTTGTAAAGTATTTATTTTATTGTTTTTGAAAATATTTGTAAGTTGCAGCAATTTTGGCTTTCATCGCCATCCCCTTTGTATATAGAATGGAGATGCAAGAGCTTCGCTACCAAGCAAGCTAAGGAAAAGAGCTTCGCAAGAAAAGGAAGATAGCTTCACCGAAAGAAAGAAGTGGAGAACGAAAAGAGCTTCGCACCCGAAGCATTTCAAGCAGATGCTTCGGGCAAGAATCTTGCGAAGCGGCATTCAAAGAATTTCAAACGTTGAGAAGCAGCTTCGTTGAAGAAGGAAGACAAAGAAGTGGAGGCATGAAAAGAGCTTCGCACCCAAAGCATTTCAAGCAGTTCCTTCGGGCGAAAAACTCGCGAAGCAGAATTTGAAGGAGTGCAAACATTGAAAACTACTTCGCCAAGAAATCGCCGAAGCACCCACTTCGGGCCTCCCCACCGGCGAACCATTTTTACTTCACCGAAAGTTGTTGCGAAGCATTTGCTTCGGATAGCTTTCGTGCGAAGCGCTTTCACCCGAAGTGGTAGTGGCCCGTGAAGAGCAGAACATTTTGCAAGCCAAGGATGCACTTCGGTCAAAAAACCCCCGAACCGCAGTTTTGAGGGAGGATCGCGGTGAAGCATTTTGAAGACTCACCAGCGAAGCATCCACTTCGGGCGGAGAACCTCAACGAAGCAGTTTTGGCACGCCTTTCCATCGAAGCGGCAAAATATCGAGAGCCATCTTAAGGAGGAATATTTACTTCGACGTTTTACATCCCCGAAGCTGTCTTGCGAAGTTCATTCATGCGAAGTGCAAAACCAAGAAGGAGGACCTGCTTCGGCTTGCATCCATTGCGAAGCGGAGTTGCGAACGAAAAATTAGCGAAGCACTTCGAGGGCACGCACTCCAAGCCGGGTATTTTTTTGAGGCAATCAAGTGCCTCATAAATGTATTTTTACGTGCCCGATGAACTCGCTGCTCATTTTTGGCAATTGGAAAGGAAGTCTCAGTCCCTGAAGGAGAACCCGACGGACATGGCGGCCACTCGAGCTCCGCACCCGAAGACCAAGGACGTTCAGACGGCTCATTAATGCATGTTTCCCCGGCTGACCCGATCGTAGTTGCCAGATATAGAAAAGGATTTGAAAGCTCAGTCACGAGAGCTACGAGGGCCGACTTCTTAGGTTTTCGAGGATGTACTCCTCCATTTTGTGCATTGATGGCTCAGAGGGTCGGGTCCTCTATAAAAACCCAGGCATTGTAATGTAAAAGGGGGGGAACTTTCTGCTAGAAAGCTGTTGTAACTTGAATCCCTGCGATTAATACTAAAGAGCTTTGGGCTCAATTTCTCTCTTGTATGCTGCCTTCTGTGATTATTTCTGTTATCTTTTCTTCATTTGCATACTGTAATTCTGCATTCTGGATTTAGGTGTGCGATTGGGGATAGAACCCTAAAATTTTCTCGAAGGATACATAGGGGAGGAAAACGTTGTATTAGCTTTCTTTTATGCTGCCTGTGGATAGTGTTTCTGTTATATTCACTTTTTCCTGGTCGCCGTAATTCTGAACTCTGGATTTCGACGTAAGGGGAAGGGTAATCCTGGAACTCGTCCAGAGGATACATAGGAGGGTTAATATCGTGTTCATTTCATTTTATTCTTGGTATTCATTGCTGTTGTTTTGAGCTATTAGCCAACGATCGTGCTTCTGGTTCTTTCCCACTTTAAATTATTGACATTTCTTCCCTTACTCTATTTATTTCTTTCCTGCACCCTTACTCTTTTATCTCTTTCCTGCACTCTTGTCTCAAAACACCGAAGTAGTTTAGTAAAGGAGCCGGCCTTTCTCCGGAGATTGGCACGAGGGGCATCTCTTCCCTTCGGCCTTTCAATGTTGGTCCAGGTCTTCCCAAAATCCTTTCCTGGGCAGATTTGATAACCAACATTTACAAGACTAAAATTATGACTACAAAATCTCATAAGCAACCTTTCCCACAATCTTCTTTCATAATCATTTCATTAAGTCCAATCCTATAAGTATATTGACAATAAATTTAATATGAATTGAAACATTAATATTGTAAAATGATTTATGTAGGTTGGAATACCGTCCTTGCCTTAGAGAATAAGGAAAAAATATCATAATTTATGTTTTAGAAAAGAAAATTTTCTAATTCTATAGCATCATTACACATGGAAAAAGCGTATATAGGTGATGAAATCAAGTGGAAAGAAAAAATACTCATTGCTCAGATAAGGACTAGCTCTCATAGGCTTAGATGTGAAATAGGGATATGGACAATGCCCAAAGAACAATGGGAAGAAATGATATGTACTCTATGCAGCATGAGGACAGTAGAGACAGAGGAACATTTCATCTATAAATGCCCGAGTTTTTCAAATATTTGTGACAAATACAAAGAAACACTTGGGAACGAGTTTATGGCAGATTTATTTGAAGACAGTAAAATAAAAAAAGCTGGGGAATTGCTAACACAAATCAGCAGGAGAAGGAACAACCTTCTCAAAGATATTAAAGATCATATGATATGATTTGAGTAATTGTACTTCTATATTTGAGGTCCCATAGACCATATTTGGGTCTCACGGACATAATTAAAATCTTTCATTTCATTTCACATGTCATTCGTTATATATATATTATATATATATATATATTTATTTATTTATTTATATTTATATTTATATTTATATATATTTAATTGGTTATATGGATTTGAAATAGTCTTCACCTATATAAAATCATGACCACATGGTGGTATTACAACAAATTAGCAATTATGTATGTATTTCTTAGTAAGATTTAAACGTAGGTCTTCTCCTTGAAAGTTGAGGAATTGAAGTGATTGAGCTCATGCAATATGATTAAAATGTTAAGGTTTACTTATGAAATTTGAACCTTAGTTTAGAGTATAAATCTTTTTATTTTCCACCAATGCTCTAAACCCCATGGGAAAGATGGTAAGGCTTCACCCATGGTATTTGAACCTTGGTCTATTTTGTGAAATTCTTAACTCCTAACTAACCCCCCTAACCCATGGGTATATCATCTTATATAGTTGCAATATATAGGACAAAGTCATATTGGGACTCTTAAAGCAAAATTGAGAAAGTACAAAAATAAGTTATTGAAATCACTTTAAGCTTAAGAATGAAACATCTTATATTTCCCTTACTAAGGAAGTATTATTAATGCCTATTCAAGGTGAATCTTTAAAGCACTATTTAATATATAGAATAATAAACTATTCAATCTTATTAAGTTAAATTTCATGCCATAGTTAAAAATCTTGTTTAACTCTTTCACAATTCAAAAATAGTGACAAAAATATTCCAACAACCACCTATATTAATGAACATTAATAAATAATAACCACTTCAAAAATAAGATAAAATAGAGTAACATATTTATATCAAAATAATTAGTAAATTTTAGAATCACTATATCATAAAAGAAAATAAAAACTCTACCACTACAAAAACACTATCAATCTTTAACTTAACCACCTTACCTATCTTTAAAATGTGGCAAGTTCTAAAAGTTAAATTGTAAAACTAAAAACCAATTTACATGATCTACATAGCAAAAAAGGTAGATGGACATACCCCAGGATCACTTAGGAATATTGAATACATGATATATGTATTTGAAATAAATAGAATATGGACATTTATTTTATCTTATCCATTGTATAATTGATAATATAGTGTGTATCAAGTGGCATTAGCTCAACCGGTTAGATTCCTCGACATTTAAGGAGGCAACCAAGTTTCAAATCTTGCCAAGCGATATATGGATAATATCCAAGCTATATTATAATACCACTATGTGGTGATGATGTAATACATGTGGACCCCGTTTCAATCCCATATAACCAATTGAAAAAAAAATCGATAGTATAGTGTGACTTTTTATATATTTGTATATATAACCTTCTACATGAAACTTTGTATCAACCTAGCTAAACTAGACTTGGAAAATTTATAATGAAACTCAAGATTAGTAGAAATTATCTTATAACCATAAAAACATAATCATACATGTAGGACCTATAAACCTATTTTATCTAGAGGATGTTAAAAGTAATTATTAGAAGGTAAAAATATATATTTACATTCCCATAAAATGGAATTAGCACAATTGATTAGATTCCTCAACTTTCAACAAGGATAACCAACTTCAAACTTTATCAGGTGATACATGCATAATAACAAGCTATTGTAATACCAGTGTGGTGATGATGTAATGTGAGTAAGGCCTATTTTAATCCATTAACCAATTGAAAAAATATATTTATATTACCAAGTGTGATTCGTGAGTGAACCTCGTCATTTCTTATTTTAGATCTTTGTGAAAGAGCAAGGATAGAATTTGAATAGGAACTAAGTTTAAGTAAGGAGCGAGCCTTAACCTTTCTTGAACCTACAAAATAGATTTTTTAGATTCAAACAACTCATTTTGAACATTATTTGGTCTAATATCACACCAAAGTTGTGGTTCCCTAAGTCTGGACACTACCATCCTTATATTTTCCTTCTGCTAGTTTCTTGGTATTTTCCAAGTCTCTTTTAAATTCCTTTTGTTCACCTTGAAGCCTAGCTATCTTTTTATATGGGTTCCATTGATTGAATAATTCTTGCTCTATTTCTTCCCAAGTTAGTTCATAATTATGGGCCATAAGAAATTATGAAACCAATAGAGAGCTTCTCCTCCAAAATAAGAAGCCTAATTCTCCAACAATAATTAGTAGAATACAAGGATTTAAATTGCTTCCACCATTTTTTAACATCAATATCATATTCTCTAAAAACTTTTTGTAGCTACATAAGTTCACACCCCCAAAAAATATAATGCAAACTAGGGTTTTACAAAATTATATATCTCCCCATAGATTTTGAAGATAAGATTCCAAAAAAAATTAAACACAAATAATAATAGATGATTTGTTTACCCTAATTAACAGATATCTCAAATTTTATTTCCTAGAAAGAAAATTATCACTACCCTTGTTCCAAATGGATGACTTTATAGGCTCGTATCTCCCTCAATATTGTTCAAATTCCTTCATTTGACCACTCATTTTAAAGCTCTTCAAGTTTCAAACAAATAGAACAAGAATCATAAGAATCCGATAACTTTACGTAAATATATGACTCCTAAAATATGAGACATTTTCTAGAAATAATTACCCTAACATTATTCTTGTTCTATATGGTTAAATTCACAAGTTCATATCTCCCTTAATACTACTCGGTTTTCTTGATATAACCACTCATTTTAAAGCTCTTTAAATTATTAATAAATTATAATAAGATTTATCTAAATAAGACAAGTTACACAAATATGTGGGTCTTAAAAAATAAGACATTTTCTAAAAAAAAACATTAATTCTGCAATCCACAAAAAACAATCCCTACTTTGCCAAAATCATTTCTTTGGTGCCACTAGTTAAGGACCTTTATTCTCATTACCAAAAATCATTTGCCATTATACAAAAATATCAAATCATTCATCCATAATTAATTATCCAAAGTAACAATCCACACAATGATATGGAGATAGATAATACTCTTCAAGTAGGGCAACATCAATGTTATTCCTTAAGGAAGGAATCACTCCACAATTTCTTCCAAGATATGCTCCATGAGCCAAGACTATTACAAGAGAATACTCGATATGAATTTTTTTTGTACAATCACAATATCCTTTCTTTATATACCCCTCTTCCTAAACCCTTATTCCACTCTATTATAATATAATAATCTTGGGTTATGTGTGGCCCATGCCACTATGCATAATAACCATACATAATATATCATATCCCTATACTCCTATCTCTAGGTAACTAATATAATAAAATATTACAAAAAAATTACTACATTATATAATAAAATCCCCTCAGACCTATCCAATGCATCGCACAATGTCATCTCTTGACCATGAATCAAATTATATGGTGATTGATCAGCTCATCCTTGATAGTCACTTATGGTGAAACATCTACTACTTGGATAGGGATTACTATAGATTTGTTGTTCTTTTTATCTTCAACTATGGAATCCATATTTCTAGTTAGGTATTCCATAAATGATTTTTTTCCCTTCTACCTAGCTTTTTCTCATAAGAATTTGAAAGGAATGTTGTAAAAATACAAAAAATCGAACCAAGCCACAAGGATCAAGGGGTTGAAGCAACACCACATTAACAAAACATAAACAAGATAATGAAAGATAATACAAAAATTGTAATAGCATATCATATATTAGAATTGATTATGAATACAATGGAGAAGCCTTGCTTAAATAGGCAAGAAAGATCCACCACAGCCATAGGATCAACAAAGAGATAAGGATAAATATCCACCGTACAAATAGGAAGGTACGATACGATTAGTGGAGAAAATATCTCAACCCTCCAAATGTAATCAATGATTGTAACTCCCTAAGAATACCAAATATCCCCATAATATCAAAATAAGATAAAAATAAATATCTACACATAAAGTGGGTGGGAAAAAATAAACTAAACTAATATAAAAATAAAGTACCTAGGTGAGCATGATCTAGAGTCTAAACACCTACTCTAACACCCCCCTCAAGCGAAGCTAGGGGCAAAAAATAAGTGGCATATCCATAGTGTGAGTCTCGAAAACAAGGCTTGATCAGGTACTCATGTACAATATGTATCCAAAAGCTCTTAAACCAAAAGAAGATAAAACCACGTGAAAAAAACCATCCAACTAGAAAGAGAGAAGAAGAAAGGAATGCGGCCTCATCCACACCCCCCAAGGACAACTTCCTTCACCCCAAGCATATCTTGCAACAAATGAAAATGAGGATATGGGAAGGGTTTAGTGAAGATGTTGGTAATTGTTGTTGAGTGGGAATGTAGTCCAAGATGATCACTCCATCTTGGATAAGTTGTTGAATGAAGTGCATATGAATCTCAATGTGCTTGGTCCTCTAATGCTCAATAAGATTGCAAGAAATATGTATAGTACTTTGGTTGTCACACCAAAGTGAAGTGTTGTACTAATATTGTGAGAAGCCAAACTCTATCAAAAACTATCGAATCCAAAGAATCTCCTGACTAGCCAATAATATTGCCTAGTATTCTACCTCTATCGATGAAAGTGCAATAGTTATCTACTTTTTGCATGCCCAATCAATATGTGAAGAACCAAGGTAGAAGACAACCAAAAGTAGATCGTCAAGTATCAACATAGCCTAATAAATCAGAATCTGTTTGTTCAACCAACTGTAAAGGCCCTCTAGAAAAGTGAAGCCCAAAATGTGAAGTCCCTCAAAGATACCACATGACTATCATGTGGATCATGTGAAAATTAGAATACAAAACCAAATGCAAATGATATATCAAGATGGGTGTGAGTTAAGTAAATCAAACTCCCAACCAACTATCTGTAAATGGTGGCATCAACTCTAAGAGTAGAACATGTGGTACTCAAAACAACACCTGACTAAAAAATGGTAGGATATGGCTTAAAATAAGCCATTCTAAATCGTTTAAGTAAATCCAATGTGTACGTCTGTTGACAAATAGAGATCCCTAAATCTGACTGTGAAATCTAAAACCCAAGAAAAAAGTGTAGAAATCCAAGATCTATCATCTCAAAATGCTAAAAAAAAGAGCACTACATAGCCTGGATATGTGAAGTAGAACTATTTGTGATTAATAAATCATCAACATATAATACAATGATTATGATGTCCTCTCTATCCCTCAAAGTGTAAACTGTAGGATCATAATGGTATCTCAAAAATTTGAAAGATAGAATAAAATAATCCATCTTCTCATACCAAGCCCGGGGGCTTTTTTGAGGCCATAAAGTGATTTTCATAATCTACACACCAATGAAGAATCCTAGAAAAATCTTGGAGGTTGCTCCATATAAATATCTTCTTGCAAATCTCCATGCAAGAAGGCACTCTTCACATCCATATAGTAAACTTACCAACCCTATGATGCAGCAATGGAGAGTACAATATGAATACAATCCAACTTGGCAATAGGGGTAAACATCTCAAAGTAATCAACCCCCTCAACCTGCAAAAAATCCTTCACCACAAGTTGAGCCTTGTACCTATGAATGGACCCATCTATTGCATATTTGGTGTGATACACCCATTTGCATCTCACCATTTTTCTTCCTTTTGGAAGAGGAACCAAATTCTAAGTATGATTCTTCATTAAGGAAGAATACTCATCATCCATGGCATCATGCCACTCTTGAATTCCATGGGCCTCATCAAACCTCTATGGATCAACAAAAACTGCATGACAAAGAAGACCCATGTCAGAAGAAGTATGCCTTGAAGACAAGAGACCTTCAATGAAAGGTGCTTCCTACTCAACTATAGTACAATTTGATTTAGGCATGGGGGAAGAATGTGCAAGACCCTCTGCAACTATCTCAATAATGTCCTCATCCTCACTATGATCATCATCAAAACAACCATCTTCAAAGTAAAAGGTAGATAAGGATGGAGAAGAAGAAGTAGAAAGAGTGGGTTCAGTTGGAGAATATGCTCATAAAACTGGACATGAGTTCAAAAAATAACTTTATTTATATCTAGATCCAGTAATCTATAAGCCCTCGTATCCTCATAATAGCCAATAAAAATGAGTAGCTTGCTCTTTATATCCAAAACTATCCTTTTTTATTTAGAACATGAGCCCATGCTTGACTCCCAAAAAGTCAAAAATGAGAAACATCAGGCTTGGTCCCTTTCCTAGCCTCCTCTAGAGTCATCTGCTCAAGAGCTCAATGAGGTGCATGATTTTGAATGTAATTCTCACAATTGACTACCCCAACCCAAAATATAGGAGGTAGATCTCGTGAGTGCATCATACAATTTACCATTTTCTTGAGTGTTATTTTTTTCTCATATCTACACCATTCTACTATGTGTATGTGGGACAGAGTGTTGATGTAGAATCCCATGAAGTATTAGAAAATCTAAAAACTACCTGGTGAGATGCTCCCCCCCATTATCTGTGCGAAGCTTGTTGATGCAACTCGAAGATTGATTCTCAAAAAAATTCTTAAAAAATTTGAATGTGGCAAAAAATAAATCTTGAACTTGAGAAAATATACCCATGTTCTCCTTGAGAAATCATCAATAAAGGTGAGTGCATACTTAGCTCCCAAAAAGGAAGGAGTTGTAAAAGCCATCAAGTCACTATGCACCAACTCAATATGGGAAGAAGCTCTCTTGGACTTACCTTTGGAAAAAAGATCTTGATGTTATTTTCCAAGTACACAACCTGGAAAAAATCCATCAATACAGGATACCTTAGGTAATCTAATGACCATATCATAAGTGCTTAAATCCTTCAAAAATCTGCAATTGAGATGGCCAAATCTCTCATGCAAAATATTTCTTTCTAAATCTGCATGAGCTAAACAAGTACCTTCAAGTGAAGAATCAAAACCCTCAAAGTGATAAAGACGTGATCTATGGTCAACAACTCCTTGTGCAACAATAATAGACTGTGGGTCACTCAAATCTCTAATCTCAGCTCCTTGAGGTGTAAACAACATAGTTTTACCCCTCCTAGAATGATAAATTTGGTACACTAAGAGCAAATTGGTGGAAATATTTGGAACATAAAGAACATTCTTAATGCATCCACCATCAACATGTATGTCACCTTTTCCCTTAACTAAAATGGAATAATAATCTCCAACCTCAATGCAAGATGTAGAAGTAGAACACAAGGTGAATTACTCCCTGGATGAAGTCATGTGATGAGTTGCTCTAGAATCCAAAATTCAATCCTCAGAAATAGCATTAAATGATTTCCCAAAAGTATTTAAAGACTTACCCTTATCTTTTTAAGGAGTGAAGGATAATTTCTTATTCCTAAAGGCTTCCTCTAAGTCTTGTAACTTTTTCCAACACTTATCACCGGAATGACCATTGACTCCACAATATGAACAAGTAATATTTGACCTATTTTTGCTTTTGGACTACTTAGGTTTATGATTGGAATCTTTGGAGGATGACTCTTTGGATTTTTAATGAAATGAAGAAGAAGAAGGATTAGGTTGGAACTTAGACTTGGATTTTCCCTTGCCTTTGGAAGTGGAAGTGGAGGATGCAACAAATACCTTATGTGAGGAGGTGTAATGCTCAAAGTTAAGAACTTTGGATTCTTCCCTCAAAATATTGGCACAAAACTTCTCAAAAGTAGGCATTTTGTGATCAAAACCCATGGAATCCATATTGGAAAAAAATGTGGAGGCAAACATATGGAATAGACCCCTACATTTTGACAAGATCTTGAAAATACATTCTTCATCTGTTTTAATTTTTCCACCACCCTTTAAAAGTGTAAGCAAGGATTGAAACTTAGTGAGAAAATCACCCATAGATGGAAAATCATCTGGATTGAGAGCACTAAGTTTAGCATCAAGATGTAAAACTTTCAAAGTGTCCACTTGCCCAAATATCTTCTCAAGCTTCTCTTAGATTTTAAAAGGAGTGTTATAATAATTAATATGAAACAACATATTATCACATGCATGCATCCCAATTAATCCCTTACATTCATCCATTTTGCAATCATGAATAAACTTATGATACTCTTTTGTAACTTCAAGTAGCTCTTCTTGCATTAATATTGATAACCCTTTAGATTGAATAAGTGTCATCATGTGTGGCTTCCATATGTGATAATTATGTGAGTTAAGTGGCTCAAAATCCTCTAAACCTATTTTTCAATCACAAAAAGAAAAATGTAAGATCTACAAAGATGGTGTTCAAACGACACCAAGACATCCCACCCAAAATATTTTTATTCAATTCTTCTATAAATAAGAGTCCCTCCAAAAATCAAATGCCTTTATAATTTAGGCATTACAAAGAGTATATGATCAAATCTGATTTTTACAATCATTAAAATTTTGCAGATCTAAAAAGAAAAAATGAGTAACAACTTCATAAAACAAATCTTTTACAAAGTTGTTTTCAAATACACAGAACTGCCAACAAAATATGTTTTTTAAACATATTTTTAGCAAACCTTGTTAGTAACTTAAATGTAGATCTAATTAAAAATTTTGAAAAGAACTCAAGAGTGAAGATGATAGATTGCAGATCTCAAAAAAATCATATTTACAACAAGCAGCTTCAGATATTGCAAAAACTAGATATTTTATGGATTGTGTGCAAGAAAAACCTACATACAAAAAAAACATTTGTATACGAAAATGTCCGCTAGTGGTCGAAAGTGATCCACAAAGTTTTGGATCGATGGCAATCAGGTGAACAAGGTTGTCGATGATTTTGAAACTATTAAAACATCCCACAAAAAAATTCCAAAAAAAACCTTCAAAAAATAGAACATTTCTAATTAATCCCCATGGTCAGAGGGATCAACCAAGATGCAATAAAGAGCTAAAAATATATAGAAGCTCTTTGCAAAATAATAGAAGATAAAAAAAAAATCACCTTCTAGGGCTTAGAAACCTCTAATCTCCAACTACAAAACCTTCAACATTATCTGGTTGCACGAACCTCAATAATGGATGTTTCCAAGTGTCCTCAAAGTTTTGATACCATGAAAGGAACGATGGAAAAATGGAAAACACCAAACCAAGCCACAAGGATCAAGGGGTTGAAGCAACACCACATTAACTAAAATAGAAAGAAGATAATAGAAGCTAACACAAAAACTATAATATCATATCATATGTCATAATTGATTATGAATACAATAGAGAAGCCTTGCTTAAATAGACAATGAAGATCCACCATAGCCAAATATCCCCATAATATCTAAATAAAATAAAAATAAATATCCACACATAAAGTGGGTGGGGAAAACTAAACTAAACTAATATAAAAATAAAGTACCTAGGTTAGCATGAGTTAGAGTCTAAACACCTACTCTAACGAAATCCTTCATCTTTTGAATTTCTCCAAAAAATTGAAATAAGAAAAGGTGCACCCACTCCCTACTTGCTTCCTAATTGTAACATGTTACAACCTAATATATATATATATAAATAAATATTATTACAAATTACAAAAATCACAATTAATGTTAAATATGCCTTCATAAGGAACAATATTTGTTTGTATAATACAAATGTTCCTTATAGAAAAATGGTGCCTTTACATCAAATTATAAATCAAAATTTAATCTCATTTTTAATTTATCAAACCATCTATTAATAAAAAATAAGATGGACTTACAATTCACATTTTTTAATAAAATGCTTGATTTTTAATATAAATATTCCATGGTTTATTTAAATTCTAATCATATATTCTTAACTAATTAATCTATTATATTTGCATGGTTTTCTATGTTGTTTGAAAAATGTTAAAGTATAATTTTTAAAGTTTTGAAGGAACACTTTTGAGTTTTATTTAATATATTCATTGAGCTTATAGTGGCGAAAGTTATAATCTTATTTTATTGGTGAAGGTCGACATTGTATGATGTAATCATGTGTAAGCCTATACATAATCATTATGCAATGCAATTATTTATTACTTGTGTATGGATTACAAGCCCATGGTTAACCTTTTTATGGTTAAACCCTAATTTATAATTAACCTAAAGCATTTATATTATGTTAGATTAAGTTAATATCATTATGTAATTTTTATTGTTGGAGTTTAGGTATTGATATAAATACCCCCAACCACCAACCCTTGCATGTGATGATTTTTGTCTACAAATATTTTAGTGACCTTTGGTGCTCAAGGGCACCCATTTAATTGTGTTTATCATTTTTTTCTTTTACTATTTCTTATTATATAAATTTGAGTAGATGCATTGGTTTTGTTTATTTTTGAAAATTATTGTAAAACCTAACATGCTATATTGCATATATATATATATATATATATATATATATATATATGTTGGAGAAAAAGAGTTGTACTCGGGTCCCTCATATTTGACAAATCACAACTCTCTCCTTTAGAGCTTGAGAGTTTATAAAAAAATTCAATTCTCATCTCAATTGAGTTGCTATAGCTAGATACCTACATATTTTTCATAAAAAGTCTAAATTCTTGATTTTCATTTTTTGGATCTTCAATTTTCTTTGTAAATAGAAATATTACAAAATTCAGCATCATTCACAGTACCAAAACTCCATCTCTATTGTCTATGCATTGCATCTTAGTAGAGTAATATTTCCTAAATTTTGTGCTATCATAGTTTGCTTTACCAGATCTAGACTGCTAGTTTCCTTCCTGAAGCCTAAGTGCAACCACAAGAATTATAATAAAAAGTTTATATGAAAACACGTTAATGTTATGGAATATGGGCTTAGGAGTTTTGACATTGAAGATATTCGAAAGAAACCCTATAAGAGCCTGAGAAAAAAAAAACCTGGAGGATATGGCAAAAGTTTTTGGAGGTCTGAAAATTTGGAGGAATGTTGTGATGGTGTCGGAATCATCACAGAGCGTGCATGCTAGTGACATTTTTCATCTAAAAATTATTGGAAGGAATAGGATTTCCCATTGTATGCTAAGAATTACTTGTTAAAGAACAATGGATGTTTGGAACAATGTGAAGCTAGGCCGGTTCTAGTGGTTCAACCAGACTCGGTGGTGGAAGATGTGGAGTATTTAACCAAGCATGCACTTATTGGAAAATTTATGGGCATCCAAATTTCTCTTCCCTTTGTGGAGGCTTGGGTTAGGAAGACTTGGAACCCTGAAGGTGATGTGGAGGTGATGTTGAGTGTGAATATCTATTTTATGGTGGTTTTATCTTATCTTGTGGATCGTAACAAAGCATTTGAAGGGGGTGCCTATTTTTATAACCAAGTGGGACTCTTTCTTAAACCTTGGTATGTGGGTTTCAACCCGTTAGAGGAGTGGTCGTCGCAGGTTCAATTGTGGGTTCGACTCCCGTGGCTTTCACTGTAATTCTAGAGAAATGATATCTTGCATATGATTGCCCTTCTTCTTGGAAATCCAGTTGGAGTGTCACAATAGATGATGGATAAAAATGTAATCTTTGTTGCCCATATCTATGTTGAAATTTATTTAAACAATCCTATTCCAAATTCTCTTGAAATACAGTTTGGATCGACTACATGGGTTCAACAACTTAACTATGAAGCTCTTCCATTTTGTTATCAAATCTATCATGAATACGACCACCTACAAATAAAATACCCTAAGTTTATCCCACCCATGGCTTCAAATCCTGGGACCTCTTAATCTGCACAAAATTTGGACAAAGAAAAATCCCCAATAAAGGAAGGGGATCGGGATAAGGAAGGTTTTTTTCTTGTAAAACCCTAAAATAGAGGAAGAAAGGCAAAAAGAGACCTTAAGGACAACCAGCCAGATGTTTTGCTCAATTGTTTTGAGATACTAGATGATCTTGATTAGTGTATGGAGATACCTAAAACATCGGTACCTGATGCAAATATAACAGGGTCAAATCAGATGTCTCTTCTTGAGGTGGAACCTAAAGAATCAGATCTAGGGGGGTTAAATTAATAATAGAGGGCTTTGGTTCTGAATACAGGTGATATGGATGGCTCTAGCCCTAGAGGGGAAACTATTTTGGAAAGTGGCATAGATTTAGCTATGCCCTCTCCTACTCAGATACAGATGCAGTCATCCTTGTATTACAAAACTCCTACGATGTTGGGATTGTAGCAGAAACAATTAAAAAAGGTGGTTCAGATAATAATATGAAGGTGGGTCAAAAGAAAGACCAGGATAAAATTAAGTTAATGGGGGAGACTTTGATGGAGTTAGGCTTGGTGAGAACATTGGTTTCCCCCTTTTCTAACCCCCAAAAATGATTATCCTTTCATGGAATGTAAGGGGTTGAACAACATCCCCAAACAAAAATTTGTTCATGATTTGGTTCATGTTCATTCTCCAAATGTGGTGTTTATTCAGGAGATTAAATTGGCTACTAATAGTATATTCAATATTACTCCCAAGTTTCGTCGGACTGAATGCTTGTCCCTTTCCTGGTGCTTTCAGTGGTGTAAAAGGTTTAAAATGATTGTGGCATGGTGGTTATAGGGGCGGATTGCATGAAGATATGTGTGGCGGCTTCTGGGGTGGACAACACAGAATAATGTGGCGGTCATAAAAGTTGGACAGCCTGCCCAAATTCATGGCGGCTACCGATTCCACCATGTAAATACAAAAAAAAAATATTACTCCCAAGTTGTGGAGAAGGGGGCAATGCTAGTGTATTGGTGCATATGGATATGTTGGTGACATTGCTTGTTTATGGGATCTTGTTAAGATCTCTCCTCTTACTTGGATTTACAGTAGATGGTCTATTTTGATGATTGGGAATGATAATAAATCTGGTGAAACCATCCTACTTACAAATGTGTATGCTCTTATTGATTACAATGGTAAAGTGAATTTGTGAGAAGTCTGGCTCCCCTGTACCCATGGATTTTGGCTGGATATTTTAACTCTATCACTTGTCTAGATGAGAAACGCGATGGGGTTGATCATCTCGAGCCTTTTTCTTTTATCTTTAGTGCTCATATCTGGGCCCTGAACTTGGTTGAAATTAATATGGATAATGGGATCTTTACCTGGCACAATAGAATGTGTGGAGAATATTCCATCTCAGAGATATTGGATAGGTTTTTGATCTCCAATTTTTGGATTGGTAATAACAAAAGTGCTAGTTATGTGATTGAGGAGGGTATGGGATATGATCATTGGCCTATCAAACTCTCTGCTCTTGAGTTTGGGCTAAAGAAGAATCCTTCCTTTAAGTGTCAACTTATGTGAATTTGGTATCCTAAGATTCATGATTTCATGCAAGACTTGTTGAGGATACTTAGGCACATACTAAGAAATGCAAAGGCAATCTGAACAGTCTCCTAAACTAAGGAATGCAATATGTTGTGAGGTATACTATACCTTCACGTGTACAATCATGCATGTAAAAAATAGGAAAATGCAATATGAAAATAAAACTTAGGCTAAACTGTATGTACCTAAGTATCCTCAACAAGGCTGGTGGACCAATGGCAAAGCTTCTCATGGCATCGCTATGTATTCCTTTACGAAGCGATTTTTATTCGTTAAGCATAAATTGAAGAGGTGGAATAGTCCAAATTTTGGGAACCTTTCCTTGGCTATGTTGGTGGCTCTTAGGAAGGTGGAAGAAGCTTCAAGGAGGATCAGACATCATGGACTCACGGAGGAGCTTCTCATTGAGGAATCTAAGTCTGTAAAAGACCTTATTGAATGGGAGTTGAGGGAAGAATTTTTTTGGAAATAGAAAGCTCGAGTGGATTGGCTTCGATAAGGGGATAGGAATATGACCTTATTTTTTAACTCGGTTATGGCTCATCGTAATGGTAACCTGATTTCCTCTCTTGTGAATTTCTTAGGGTGTCCTTCTCTCTTCTTTCAAGGATATTTCAGAAGAGACTAGGAGGTATTTTTCCTCTCTCTTTAAGGAGGACTCTCTCTTAGATGAAGAGGTTGAAAAGCTTATTCTAAAATGTCTTCCCTCGATTGTTTCTAGAGAAATGAATGAGCATTTGATGGGTCCAATTTCCATTGAGGAGCTGGAAAATATTATCTTCAATATGAAAAAGAGAAAGCCCCGAGTCCAGATGAATTCTCGATTGAGTTTTATCAAGATTTTTTGGAGTTCATAAAATTTGATCTTCTGGAGGTGGTCCATGAGTCCCAAAAGAGCAAACAAATGCTAAGGGCCCTAAATGTTACCTTTGTGGTTCTTATTCCCAAAAAAGAGGGAGCGAAGTCCCTGGATATGTTCAGGTCTATTTATCTCTACAATGTTATGTATAATATCATTACAAAAATTATTATTGGGAGGCTGAATATATGGTTGAGAAAAATCATCTAAGAAGCAAGGTGGGTTTGTTGCTAGCTGAAAAATCCTGGATGGGGTTGTTATTGCTACGAAATTTATTCACTCAATGGAAACTTCTAAGAAAAATATAAGTTCATTAAGTTGGACATGGCCAAAGCCTATGATCACGTCAAATGGTCCTTTCTTCATAAAGTTCTTGCTACTTTTGGCTTTGAGGAGTATTGGATTATATGGGTGATGAGTTGTGTTTCTTCTTTCTTGTTCTCTATTCTTGTTAATAATGAGTCATCGAAGCTGTTTGAGACCTCGAGGGAATTGAGGTAAGAAGATCATCTATCTCCTTATTTATTTATCATTATGGCGGAAGGGTTGGGAAGATTTCTCAAGTCTCAAGTTAGGCATGGTTTCATTTAGGTTTGGAAGTGGGATAGTAGTTTTTCGCCTCTTTCCCACCTTCAATTTGTTGAAGACACTGCTTTTTTGGGAGTTGTCACTGTCATGGAAGCTAGTAACATTAGACGATCTCTTGAAATATATCTTGGTGCTTCTGGATAGTTGATTAATGAGGACAAGTCTTATATTTTCTTCTTCAATACCCTTCCTCTTATTAAGCCAGGATTGCTCGAGTTCTAAGATTTCAGGTCGGGACTCCCCCATTCATTTATCTTGGTATTCTGATTTCATCTCATCCTCTACCTAGATCTTCTTAGCAGTCTATTTTGGATAAGTTTAGAAGGAAGGTGAATCACTAGATCATCATATGGATCTCCTTTGTGGGTAGAGTGTTGCTTTTAAAATTTTTTGTTCAAGCTTTACCCATCTATAGATGTTTTGTGCAAACAACTCCCTCTCATTTCATCAAGGACATGGATGCTTTGTCAAGACAGTTTTTGTGGTCTAGAAAACTTTCTCAATCTAAATAGAGTTTGGTTAGGTGGGATTCTATTTGTAGGTCGATTCAAGAGGGAGACCTTGGGTTGCGATAGGTGGCCCTTTCTGGGCAAGCTCTAGCTACAAAACTTTATTGGAGATGGTGTACTTCTCAAGATCAAATTTGGGCTAAAATATTATCTTGTAAGTACTTGAGAGGTATTTTTGAGGTTGAGATCCATAGAGTCAGCTTGGTTGGGAAAGGTTCGATTATCTAAGACACTCTGAAAAGAGGGCTAATTTAATTAAGCAAGGTTTGTTCTGGATTTGTAATCGAGGATCAAATACTCTTTTTTGGGAGGAT
The DNA here is from genome assembly GCA_028583015.1 of Wollemia nobilis. Classification (NCBI taxonomy): domain Eukaryota; kingdom Viridiplantae; phylum Streptophyta; class Pinopsida; order Araucariales; family Araucariaceae; genus Wollemia; species Wollemia nobilis. Next base: position 2,648,855 of record JAQPPZ010000689.1, on the reverse strand, counting down.
TCTTGGGATGGCCACCCTCCTATATTGACTCAATATCCAAGGCTACATTCCCGAAGTATTTTTTTTTAGAAGCGGGCTGGTCTCATGTGGATGACTTTAAAAAATCCAATCTTTTGGTAATCTGGATATGTACAAGTGGAAAGATCTGTAGGAATGGTCCTAGGGGGATTTATCAAGGACAAAGATGTGCTTTCTCGTATTCTTGCAGGGAGGCCATGTTCTTCATTGAGGGGTAAAAACAGTTTGGCTTGGAACCCTGATCCCAAGGAACCTACTCTGTAGCCTATGGATGCCAGGTTCTTGATATGCAAAAGTTTAGAAGCCTCCCTATCACATGGTGGAAAAAGGTGTGGAACAGATTTGCTTGACCTAAATGTAGTTTTTTTCTCTAGCTGGTAGCTCAAACTAAATGCCTCACTTGGGAGAACTTGAGGAAGAGGGGATTTCAAAGTCCCTATATTTGTGTCCTTTATGGTAATAATGAGGATGTCTCTTCTCATTTATTTTTCCAATGCTCCCTTACTAGAGACATTTGGAACCATTGGTGGAGTGCCTGGAACCATCCTTGTTTTCATGTGCTCTCTTTGGTGGAGTTTTGGAGTAGTTCGGGTAGGCCTCTGGCCAATACCATCTTCCTCTAAGTATCTTGGAATTTGGGCCCTTATTGCATCATCTGGTAGATTTGGCTTGAACGAAACCATCACATCTTTTAGGGTAGTCATTTGACTATTAATAAGTCTAGAAAAGGATCCTAGGTATGGTTCAGGAAACTATCCATATAAAATACGATGTGAACCCTCTTTTGGACTCTAGGAAGGAGAAGGAACGATAGGCCCTTGGTCTCTTTGGGGTTGGTGTGGACTCTTCTCACCCTAGCAAGGCTTCTCAGCTTAGTAAGAAAGTTAGGAGATATGGTAGGTGGAGGTTGCCCCTTGGAGGAGTTTTAAAAATTAATACTGATGGGTCGTCTAGGGGTAATCCTGGACATGTTGGAATTGGCGGTGTTGGGAGAGACTCTACTAGTGTGGTTAGATTTTTCTTTTCCATTTATAAAGGTGTTCACTCCAACAATTTTATGGAAGCTCTAGTGATTCTCAAGGCCTTGTAGAGGGGGTTTTCTCTTGGCTGGTGTAGGAGCATCTGCGAGTCCGACTATCAAATTTTGGTTATTCTTTTAAACAATAAAATATTGGAGGATGTTAATTGGTATTTGACCTCTATGGTCATTCAAATTCTCAAAATTGGTGAAGAGTTCAAATTTATCTCCTTTGTGCATATTCCAAGGGAATGGAATGGGGTTGCTGATTATTTGGTCAAAAGGGCTTATGAGCTTGTGGGTCCTTGGATTATAGATAACTAAGAGAGTCTCCCATATGGGGAATATCAGCACCTCTGGGAGTTGATCCACAAGGATGTTTAGACTTAATGTGGTTTTTTCTTGTTGTCTTCTTTGGGTTTTAACCCTGTTTGGTGGTTTTAGCTTATTTTGTTGCTTACTTGAGCCCTGGTTGGGGGCTTCGTTGTACTTTATAATCTTGTCTTATTATAAATAAATTTTTACCCCTTTATTTAAAAAATATATATTAATGTTATAAATACAAAAAATATTACCAATGGAAAACATTAAAGTAAATCATAATCATTATTTGATTCAAGTAGTCAACATTTTCTTATGATCTTCATCTAAAATGATTACTTCCTCTAACCATGGAAAATATAATTTAACTTCATGATCCTCTATTAAAACCCCTCTACTACCTAGTATATCTACACATTTGTTCCCTTCACTTAACGTATGTGTAAACTTGATTTTTTTAACTCTGTAGCAAAGTCTTGTATTTCCACAATGATGTCTTGTATGTTCCAGCAAGTCTTTGCTTTCCTCAAAATTATATTTATTACTACTAGTGAATCGCCTTCCATCCATACTCTATTCCATTTCATTTGTTTGTGAATTTTTAACCCTTCCAAATCTACCCAAGCTTTAGCTTCATTATTTGTCTTAAGACCACTATTGAAAGTGTAATGAAACAAAATCTCACTCTTATTACTTCTAATTATTCCTCTTCCTCCTGTTAGTTCTAGATTTCTTTTATATGCTCCATCAAAATTTAATTTAACTATATCCACTTTTGGTGGTTTTCACTTTATATTCTTTGTCTTTCTTTTGTTTCTCATGTACCCAACATCATAATTCCATTTTATGAATTAAATCCATCTATCAAGGTTCTTTGCTTCAAGATTGGGGATTGGGTGAGTTTATAGGGTTGGACTCCTTTATGGTTAAAAAAATATTTCTTTTCATTACCTCCAAATTGCTTTCCTCTTGTTTAAATATTCTTTGGTTTCTTTCCATCCATATAGTCCAAAGTATTGTATCTTTTGATATATCCTATATTGTATGTAATGTATCACTTTTATAAGTGTTATGTCATTGCTTTAACCATTCTTCAATTTTACCATTCATCACCGTGCATTTACTAAACATATTAAAAATCCATTGTCATAGTTCCTAGAATATTGAGAAGTGTCCCAATAGATGGTCTATACTTTCTTCCTCCTTTTTACATAGAACACATTATGAGGGGCCATGAAAATCCCTTTTCATTAGGTTATCCCAGGATAAAAAAATTCTATGAGCTAATAACCATACATACATTTTGAATTTTGGAATTCTCAAGCTATCCCAAATATCTCTCATATTCTTTCGGTATTCCTATTTTTTTGGTGCTTTCCATTTTATCCGCTTTTAGTTGTGTATTCTTCTGAGCTATTCAACTCCAAAATTAGCTTATCCACATTGGAACAATCATTGTTGTTATCTTTCTATTCAATTACCTCCTAGAAATGATGTTGTGTGTACTTCTAAGAAAATCTTCTTTTCATTTGTATCTTCTTTCTTGACCCTTGTATATAATGTTTGAAACACTATCACCATATTCATCTTGAAGTAATATTATCCATGGTTTTAAAATTAGATCTAGATTGAATGGTTTTTTATCACACCAAGTATCCATCCAAATAGAAATAAAATTTTATAGTTCCCACGACCCATCTCAAACCTTTAAACACTAGATCAATTGATTTTTTTAAATCATTCCAAAGTGCAAAACCATATGGATGTGGGGATGCAATAAATATTAAGGTTGGTTCATTGGGCTCAATGTACTTAGAAGAATTATTGCCCATTGTCTTTGGCTATCTTTGTATAATATCCAAATTGTTTTTCCCCTTACAGCTAAGTTTGTATTTATAAGAAATCTTAAATCGAGATTTATCATAGTTTTTCAATGAGTTTACATATGTTTTTATGAGGAATCCCGGTCCCCTTATACTGAGTGGGGTTTGAACCTTGGACTTTTTAAAGAGAGGCCAAAGCCCTTACCACTGCAGTAAGCTTGCAAGTAAGACCTATCATATTTTTATCTTAACACACCTTTCTCCATTTCCCCAAAGGAATGTTCCCTTTATCATGTAATCCTAACCATAAAAATGATCATATAATATAGATTACATTTTTTCTTCCAATTTTGGAATAATATACAAAGGTATATAATATGTTAGAATGGTTTGTAAGATTGATCTAATTAGTTTCACTCTTCCTACTAATGATAACCATCTATCTTCCCATGTTGTTAGTTTATTCTAAACTGTACTTATAACTGGATTCCACAATTCAATTCTCATTCTCCCCTCAAATGAGGGCATTCCTAGATATGTTGGCGAATTTGCTTCCTCCTTTTGAAGTAACCTGCATATCCCTGCTTTGATTCTAGCTAAATGTTTTAGGAAATAAATCTTGGATTTTGTCCTATTAAATTTTTGCCCTAACACTTTTTCATATTCCTTTAATAAGTTATTCCAAGTTTTGACCTTGTTTATTCTTGCCCTCCCAAAAAGGGTTGTATTATCTACAAGTTGTTTATGGGTGATGTCGATGTTATTATTAGCCTTAATTCCACTTATTAGCCCATATTTGTATGTCTTCTTTAAGTTCCTTCCCAATACCTCTACCATAATAATGAACAAATATGGTGATAGAGGATATCCTTGTCTAAGACCCCTCTTGGCTTTAAAATATTCTATTACTAGCCCATTGACCAAAATTGAATATGATACTATAGAGACACAAGCTTTAATCCATCTAACCCATTTCTTCTCAAATCCAAATTTTTCTAATGCTACAAAAATAAAATTATATTTAACCTTATCATAGGATTTATTCATATCAATTTTTAAAATCACTGATATCTCTTTTCTAGAAGCTATTGAATGCATTACTTCATGAACTACTATGATCTCGTCTAGAATTTGTCTCCCTTTCATAAACCCTCTTTGCCCTTTTGAAATAATTTTATCTAAAATGGTCTTTACTTATTTGTCATCACTTTAGAGATTATCTGTGTGCATGGGGGTGTTGGTCTTGTATGCATTCCCTCGAGGGTCGTCCACACAGATGGGAGAGCGTTGTTGCTAACCCATCATTATGGATTGTGATTTTATGCAGTGTTTTATCTTTGGTGGGGAGAGATTTGAGTTCATCAAGAGCTTATAGATTTTCCAACTCTAGTTTGGTGTGTATAATTTATCAAACACCTAGGTTTTGTCTACCCTATAAACTAATACATAAGATGTTGATGCCATATACTATGAGAACAAAGATATAAAATATGAATGTTATCCTATATGCAATTCAACTTTTGATGATTATTACCTATGCTATAAAACTTATTATTTTCTCTTTTGAGAGGTAAGGATGCAAGGGAGATATAAACATTAACTTATCCTAGTGCAAAATGTATGAAATTTGAGTTAAATGCCTAAGGAAACAAAAACAAAATTCTACGACATGGATCTTTTTGATATTTTTCATTTTTAATAGTGTTTTTGCAAGATAAATAGATAAACAACTAACAATCAACCCATGCTAATAATTGAAAATCAAAGGATTTTGGGTATCTACCTATTTCAGTGTTTGGTGTGAATACATCATTTGAACATGAATATATCTCCTAAACGAATATGCCACCTAAAAATCTTGTTCCTGAAAAAATCATTAAAACCTACAAATAGATAAAAAAAAAATAGATGGATTATGATTTGGGGGCTTACCAAACAACAAGAAAGTTTTAACTTCTTGATTGGCACAAGAAAGCTCCTTGCTAATAAATAAATGAAAATGATTGTCCTTTCGAAATCGATGTTGAAACATATGTGGTGAATATGCTACCTAGAGACCTTGTAGATGATAAAATTGTTAAGATAACAAAATCAAATTGACAATGGATAGAGTAGAGGATAGATATTAAAGATATTGTTAAAATGATACACAAAAATAAGATTAACTAGGTCGAATGCTAGGTTGACAGAGGGATCTAAGATTTCTTGGATGTATTATGAATACATCATCTGTAATTATCATAGGTGGCATATTCACTTCAAGAGTTGAAAAGAACAAAAGGATGTTAAGTTTGTGAAATGAAGGATTCAAATATTTGTAGCAAATATGTCATTGTACTTAGATATAAGTGGCAGATTCACTTAAATTGATAGAAAAAAAAAAGGTAAGTTGTGCAAGGTTGTGAATAATCCTTTTACTAGTATTTTGGGTTCCTATAAGTGATCCCCTATCTAATAATCTTTGTGAGGTGCCTATAAAACTAAGAGGAAGATCTTTTGATAATATGATAGTTAGATCTAAATATGAGAAATATAGGGATGCATGTAAAAGGGTTATATCATGAAAATATTAATGAAAGTTAAAATTATATCACAATATATTCAAAAAAAGTATCATCAGATTCCACATGTGAGATGCCCCCTTTCCTTCCTCTGAAGTCTAAATCACTTAATGACTTTGCAAAAGAATTTTGGCAGCACTTCATTACATGAGCTTGATATTTGATTTTGACAAAGTTTCAATACATAAACGTGTCATATGGAATGCCACCCCAAGAGGCCAATTTATAGAAATTGGTCCTCTTATGGATTTTCCAAATGGGAGTGGTGAGGTAGCTAGACTTGCTGCTAATTTATTGCTAATTGGGCTAACTAGATTGCTTGATATCAACTATTCCCTTGATTGGGATCGGTTTGGGAAGGTGGAGGAATTTGGAGGAAAGTTAGACACCTTCCTTCCTACCTATTGATTACCTACGATGCTAGAGGGGAAGGTAGGAGGGATTTATGCCCTTATTGCCTACCGCAAGCGTATTCAGTAACTCGACGATTCACAAATTTAACCGTTAGGGGTCAAATTTGGTAGGGATTTTGAACTGGTTGTAAATATGCCAACTAGAAAGCATATTCACTTTTTGGTGAATTTTTTTTTGAGGTAACGAATTCTATCTTGTTGGGTTTTTACTACAAATTCTAAATTTGAGTCAATTGTTATGGTTAAATTCGTCTTTTTATGGATTTGCATCAAGGATTAGTGTAAACAAGGTAGTCCATTTTTTTTAATTGGGTAAAGGAAGGGGTTTTGAAAGGGTCCCCAAACATTTTATGAGGAGGAAGCTACAAATTCCAAAGACAAGACCAAACAACAGCAGACAAAAGGTTGTCCCACCTAGCGGGACTTACAATGGCCAAAACCACACCCGCCAAAACAAAATAACTACCAAAAGTGTAGGAATGAAACATGGATAACCAAGAGAACCAAGAGAAAGTAGAGATCCTCAATCCTTAGGATTCTCCTCCACATCATTTTCTAGGTCTTTCCACCAAAGTTAGCTTAGCCTCCGCCAATCTACCACCTTTTTTAACCAAGTGGTCAAAAATCATTTTAATAATACCCTAGTGAAGCGGGTCTGTAGAATCCCCTTTCTTAACATGTAACATTATCTTCTCCAAAAATTTGAAAAAGAAGGATGGGATAAACAACCTTCTCTTATGGTAAAGGTGGTGTAGAAAGGTAAATTGATAGGTTCTAATAATATCTTGGTGGATATCCAAGGTGAAATACTCCATGATGACAAGCGCTACCCTGTTCCAAGGAGCCTTAAGGGAGCTCCATAGGTACGTATTTTAGATTTTATCTAGCTCTTCATATTTTTCTAGAAACGCCTTGAGCTCCTTGTCTAGGGAGTGCTTCTCCCTATTCAGGTAGGCTCCCTCCATAGAAATTCTTATAGCTTCAAAAATAAGAGGAATGTTGATTTCAAACTCTAGATCGCCAACTTTCACAATGTCATCCTTCCCGAAGTGAGCCACTTGACAGGAGAGCTCCCTATCGAACAATTAAATCTCATGAGGCACTCAAGAATTTCACCCTTATTCATAATCCTTTTGATCTCCTCATCTAGGTTGAGGGTAGAGGGTTTCTCTTTCACCACCTCCATACTCCGAGACTTAACTCTATGCACACTCCAAGAAAAAATTTCATAGAACAAATTTAAAATATTGTATCCCACATTGTAACAACCACAAATCTAAGCAGAATAATGAAATAAAACATAACAACATAAAATAGACTCCTCTTAAAATAAATTGAGCTTCAAAGGTGAATCACATTTTTAGGATGGAAGGGATATTTAAACAAGGTCTTCAATCATCTCGAGAAAGACCTAGATCTTGCCTGCAGGGAACTTTGCCAATAATTTAGCCAAGTGGAGTACCTCAAGATAGAGGAGAGAGTACTGGTAGTGTTAAAGTCATTATAAAATTACCACCCAAATGAAAAGTCATTGGAAATTATAAAGTCAACATGAGACTCCACATGGGTGAAAGACTCATGCAAACTTAGAGTTTGCCACCTTGCATCATGAAAATTACATCAAAGGAAATGAGAAAGATCAAAAAGAGAAGAAGCAATAATGTCAAACATAGAAAAAAGAAAGGAATGCATATAGGAGTTTTATAACTCAATCACATGGCTTGAAATGGAAATAAGCATGTTGTCCTGCCATCTCGGCCTAAGATTACTCTTTTCCACATTGGTGTTCCAATTTTAGTTATCCACATTTACTCTATTTTTGATGCATTTGAAACTTAATAAATACATCAAAAACAATTGTAGATGCCTCTAATTTTTTGAAATATAAGATCATTAGGCTTCTATCAAATGATTTTGGGTAGAACGTATCAAAATATTGCTTATAGAAAAATGAAAAAAATCAAGACTTTACTAGGTAATTCTTTCATCAAGATCGACGAAAAAAGATTTGAATTGTTTCTTACCCTTAGCCTGGGTACCCCTTCAAGTCTCTAAGGGAAAAATAGGGTCCCAAAGGAACTCAAATGGGTTGGATAATAAGTTAGTGGTAAAAATTATTTTATCCAAATAGGATAAAATATGGCAAAGGGGCATGGGTAGAAGTCATTTTCACCATGTGCAAGGAGAGAAAAGGGGCTCCAGAGAAAACCTAGGGTTTCATGAAATAGCACATCAGGGACATCCAACTCATAGACTGAATCTAGTACATAGTGGAGTGGGCCTAGGTGGGGCCCAAGGATAGGTATGGGCTTTTTCCATCCATCATTTATTTTTATTTTGTTTTTCAATATAATGACACAATGGTTCATGTATTTGATCCACATGGCATGAATACACAATCTCAAATTTACCATGAAAGTGGCATATTCATTATTTTTGGTAGGTCGACGAATTCACTTTTGGTTGAAGAATTTGCCACTCAATGAATTCACTCTAAGATGAAAAAATTGCTAAGGGATAAGGAGAGAAGAATTATATGATTTCTATAGATAAATTTAGCTATGTTTTTGATTTTATGTATGTAGGTGTTGGATGTTCTAGAGTGTCAAGATCGATACTTATGCAATTTACAGTCGATAATAGTGTTGGTGACATCGATAGACCAAGATGTACTAGATGCGATAGGGCTAGGGTATCTAGTTACGATGCCCACCATCGAGTTAGACCATGCACTCTTGACTTCTCTAGTAGAGAGGTGGCACTTAGAGTATGTCACCTTCCTTTTGCCTATTGGTGAGATGATGATGACATTGGAGGATGTCTATAGGATCCTTTAGGTACCTATTCGAGGTGCCCAAATAATAAGAAGTCATAATTAGGCTTATGTCATCCTGGAGTTGACTCATGGTGACAGTTTTAGCTATGATGATATGACATTGACATCAATGTCATGTATCAAGTAGGACTATTGGATTGACTTACATCACTACTATGTGTTATGGTTTCAGGATTTTTGGGTGGAGATACCACCAATAAGAGGTTTTTACATTGGGGATGATTTGAGGTCATCATCCATATACGATATGAGAAAGTATAGTTTGCATGGAGCTCATAAATTATGCATCTATTGTATCAAACTCTCCACCTTATTGCTTACAACAAGGGGAAGAGTCTAGTTTGCTATAATATCTTGTAGATTTGGGTATGGTAGCATTTAGCCATCAAATGATCAGTTGGGCTACCTATACACCTAGTTGACCCATAGGTTTTGGTTGGTTTTAGATGGGATCATACCCACAAAATTGGTAGAAGAGATTTTAGAGGAGTGATGATGGCATCCTAGCAGGTCATTTATGACCTACAATCAGACCAGGTGGTATGGTGCACATTGGGAAAGCACCCAATATGGATTAAGGATGGTGTCTAGTTGGCTAGGGTATAGAGGATTAGGTGGCTATGAGGACCTTGTGGAGGGTTTGAGCTATATTGCCTAGATAAGGCTTTGAAGCAGTTTGGTCTTGTATAGGGGATCCTAATTATGGGAGAGTTTTAGTTTTAGTGTGTTACTTGGGAGATACGAGGATTTAGTGGCCTCCTAGATCTTGAGAGTTTTTAGTAAGAAGGATGTATACAATCTTCTTATCATAGATCTTAGGATATATGATATGAGGGTTGCTTTGGATATCTCTAATGGTACTAATAGATTTTTCTTGTGCGGGTCATACCAATGATGAGACAACCATGAATGGGGTCAATACTGAGTAGGATGGCTAGTCATTATGTCTAGATGGCATAGGAGAGATTATGACAAATACTGAGAGATAAATCTACACCATCATGAGATTTGATTATTCCCCCTCTAGCTATAGTTCATGATACTAAGGTAGGTATCAATAGGATAGTAGAGGAGGCATCCCAATAGGAGAGGGATGTTATGAGGAGTATAGAGCTCCTCCAAGGATAAGTAGACTAAGCAGTAGTAACTCTAAATGCAACTCTCATAAAGAGGCATCTAGCTATAGTTGAGATAGATTAGGCCTATTCAAAGAGGAATCAAATGTGGATCAATAAGAAGGATGACATAGCCAAGGCAATTGTAGTGATGATAGGGAGTAGTGATATAGTCGTCAGAGGTTTGCTTGATCAGATAGCTCAACTTTAGGCTCAGTATACTATGAAGATGGAAAGGAGAACCCATTATATATTACTTTATCATGTGGTTGTTCCTCTAGACCGAAGATAGCCTTCTCCCTCGAGGACCTAATCTCATTCCCACTCTAGAATGAGATCAATGGCATAACCCTCATAGTAGTTCATTTATTTTTCTCCTCTACCAATTAAGGGTAGATAAAATACCTAGGGTTTGTTTTACGCTAAGCTTAAAATTTTAGTTGTGATGAGCAGTGTGAGTGCACCAAAATTTTTATGAGGTACCTCAAAAAGATGATATGATCTGAGTGTACCAATTTGTTAGATTGTGGTACACTAGGTCAACATATGATTAGAATATGTATAGATGTATATCGATTATTTATTGACTTATGGTTTTGTTTTACTCTGTATTAATGTGATATAAAAATTTGTGTTAATTGTATTGATGATATTTTATGATAGAAATGGTATATATTTGTGAGTAGAAACTCGATTTTAGAGTTGATCTAAAACTTTATAACAAATTAATTTTGATTTGAAAAACTACGTGTATTGAAAGTTTGATGGAAATTTTGACATAATTCCACAACAAACATTTGTCAAATAATGGTATAAAATATTGGTATGACAAGGTGAATGTAGGTTGATAAAGAGGTATAGAATTAATTAAGAGAATAATGGATATGTGAAGCATGATTTGAATAATTTTGATTAGTTGCATTAATGTTAAGGTCAAAATTTAAAATAATATTTTCAAAATAAAAATATGACTTGATTTTTTAGTTTTAAAGTGTGTGTTGTACTAAACGATGTTGATAGATACTCTTAGCATGATATGCCATGAATTAGAAAGGGGAGAAGCATTTTTTCACAAATTTATTTTTTTTGTGAAAAATAAAGGTTAGTACCAACATCCAGTCATGAGTTAAAAATAAAATATTTACAATATTTTTTTAAAGAGAAAAACCCCTTGGGGGCGCCTTGGTCTGAGAGACCATGAACAGGGGGTTCTACACCATCAAAGTCACCCGGGAGTCACGCCTAGCCCTACTCGCACCAACATTATCAATTGGATTTTGGATACCCAATTCAACTTTTTGGTAGGGTGGAGATTCGAATCTGGGACATCTCTTGGAGGATTGCCCTCTTCTCTCCAAATCACCTACAACACTTGGGTCTAAACTATTTACATTATTCTTATCAGTCTAAAATACACAAAAACATATAAACGACACAACAAAAAACACAAAAATATAAAAACAACAAAAATGTAAAAAACAAAAAACAACAACAAAACACATACAAAAAAAAAACAAAAACATAAAACACAACAAATATTAAAAACATCAAAAACATCAAAAACAACACAAAAAACATAGAAATAAAATAGAACAAAAATAATACAAAACAACACACACATCGAAAAATAAAAAAGGAGGAAAAAATAGAAAACAAGTTTGGCCTTTCTAGGCCAAAAGGCTATTCATGCAAGAATCAACAAAGGAAACATAAGAATGATTAGTCTGAGCAAGAGAACTAAAATACCCTAACCAAACCAAAGTGAAGAAAAAAACAAAGAAAACAGGAACTAGGTACCTCTAGTATTAGAGCCATCCAGAGAAATGATAGAAAGAAGAGCTTCCCTTATTTATGAATTCCACCATCTTGGAGGGTGGTTGTAGTAAGTAATATCACATTTGTCCAATGTCCAATTAGCTAAAGCATCAACACTCATGTTCTATTCTCTGACCACATGATTGTATTCAAATTTTGAAAATCCCATCTGGATTAATTGAATCTTCTCAACAATTATTTTTATTCTCCAATCAACCTTATGATTCTTATGAGTCTTCAACAAATTAATCACGACTTGAGAGTCAAATTCAACTAACACCTTTTTCCATATGATATTAGTAGCCTCTCAAAGGCCTCTAAGGATACCATACCCCTAGGGAAAACTAGGGAACCATCTAAAAGTCTACCAATTCCTCCCACACTAGCTTTTCCAAGGTTCCACCTAGAGGCTCCATCAATATTGACTTTTGTAAAATCCTTAGGAGGAGGCTACCAATTTCTTGTTCTATTCATATTCTAATTACTGACATTCCTTTTAAGTTGGTTTCTCTTAAAAGAGTTAATCTTCAATATTTGCATCACTTGATCCCATCTTTGGTGGGAGTTACGGGGGTGTTTAAGGAGTTCTTGTACTGATTCAACTAAGTTGGCAATGGTATTTTGCTAGATATAGTGAATCTCCTTTATTTCTTGATTGAAAATCTAGTTATTTTTCTTTCCAGATATTCCAAGGTAGGATGGTAGAACCCATCCAAACTAGCTGCCTAATAAAGTGATCAACACCCTCCTAATTAGGCCAGCCCCTCCAAAGTTGTTCAAAAGTAAAAAAATTGGACAATTGTAAGGCAAGTAAGATGGCCATTATCATCCATAGATCAGAGGCTAAGGTACACTCGATAAAAAAGATGACTAAGAGTTTCCACATTCTCTCCACACATTTCACATCTAAACGGGCCATTAAAACCATGTTTCATAAGTTGCTCATCAGTAAGCACCCTACGATGCAATAAAAGCCATGTAAAGAACCTCACCTTAGGCCAGAGCTTTTGAGCCCACAACTAAGTAAATATATCATATAATTGGTTGGGATTATTATGGTATAAGGTCAAATAGCAATTGAATACTCACACTTAGTAGTGTTGTTCCATCCAAAATAGTATTTATCATGGGACCAAGAGAGAGATATCATATGAAGTATGCTTTAGACATCTTTTCTTTGTATTTCTGGCATTTGAATAGGTCACTCCTCAATAGGGATCCAATATCTACCAACCTTTGAATTACTAGTATGGTACCAACAGTAATTAGAAACATTTATATAGTTAGCTCTATGGAGCTCCTCCATCCAAGACCTCCAATCAAGAAATTGAGTTATCAAGGGCTAGTGACCATCCCAAGAATCTATCCAAAAATTTGCTTGTTGACTGTTTATGAATGATCCAAAATAACTTTTGCTTAATAAAATCCTCACCAGTCTTAAGAACCGCTAGAATGGGAGAACCTTTGGTAGGCAATTTATAGTGAACAAGGTATTTAGGACTTTTGTTCTCAACATATTTAGCATGAAGATTCTTGGCCCAAAGAGCATTGGGGTTATGCAAAATTCTCCAATACAGTTTAGCAGCTAAAGCCTTATTGTTATTAATAGTAGACTGAAAACCTAACCCCCTTCATTCTTAGGAAGGCATAAAGTATCCCATTTCACCAAGGCCCAATTTCTTTTCTCCTTAGTACCACTCTAGAGGACCCAATGATTGATTTGATCTAATTCTCAAAGAATAGCCATTGGAATATTCAACACAGTAGAAACATAAATAGGTATAGCTTGAAGGAATAATCTTACCAAGGTAGTTCTACCCCTAAATGAAAGCCACCTATTGGTCCACTTTCCAATTTTCTTCTTAACTTTATCCAACAACCAATTCCGGTATTTTTTTCTGTCTTCTTAACTCTATACAACAACCTTCTATAAATTAATAGGATATAAATTTCTTATGTTTCATTGTTTTAGGCCTTTATTAGGGCTCATGAGGAAATGAATATTTCTCTACTCATCACCTGGTGGGTTCTAATAAGAGGCTTGAAATCAGGATTTTTAGAATTGATTAACAATTTATAAGAATGTGAGTAGTCATCCATTCCTGCAACATAGAGATTGACATCTTTTGGCAAGCATGGGGTAGTTTTTATATTAAACTATTTTTTGTTATTTTATTATTTGATGCATATATAAGCCAATGCATAGAGCAAACAACTAATTCAAGTATGCAAACATGAAAATAAATTTGTGTTTCATTCATTTATCGCTAGCACTTAGGATCTAAAGTCTATAATTGTATGTATAACTCAGATTTTTATTTCATCTTGACAATTGTCTATCCAGTATCTAGCCATGGATCCTCTTTTTGTGAATATAACAAGGGTGAGCTAATATGGGTAAATGTGTTATTATAACAAAAAGAGTACTCAAAGAATATCTAATACAATAAGGATGATTTTAACCCATAATTTTGTTCACCCACATCAACCTAACAAACAACACCCTATATGTGCTAAATATTTATTAAATTTGTTGCAGGGGACAAAGCTAATGAAGTAACTTAATGTGTAATGCTCAAACATGCTAAAGTACAAACAAGTAGATCACACCAAATGAAGATCAATAAAAGATGAAAAACATATACATTAACCTAGGAGTAGGAATTTGATAACATCAGAGACCTAATGCGAATGCAATGCAAGTGTATATTATCCTAACTAGTGGTCATCATTGCCTCATCACAAAATCTCCTTATTTTTATATGCACACACAGTCAATGCATAAATGTAGGGATACAATCATGACAGTAACAATTATATGATAGATAATATGTGAGCAATGTCTCAATGCTTCTAAGTGAAGGAGGAGAAACAAAAATTATTCCCAATAAAATATTTTCAAAGTTGTGAAAATTATTTAAGCAAGAAATAATTCTTGTTCTCCACCTCCTCAAAAGCTATGAGCTTAGGTCTTTTTTAGGAAAGGAATATGATGAAGAGGTTACTCCATGTTGATGTTATCTTATCAAACATAGAATAGCCTTCACCATCCCCTCCTCGAAAAAACTATGTTGTGTAGTATAACTAAAATCTGCTAGCATATGATCCCTAGTATAATGTAAAAAAGTTAATCATTGCATCTTGGCGGAGTACGACAAACAACAAGCCAAGACATGTAGTCTATGCATATGTGGAATCATATAATTGTGCAAAATTAGTTAATAAATGCATTATATATATAAAATTGTTGATGATTATAAATATTCAGAACAAATTTGCTTGATGTTTATGACTTGAACATTGATGATACATAGGGTTGCTAGAAATTACGCTTCATCATGTTACCCTATTTTAGTAAGAGGAGGTTATATGATAATTATGATAAAGGATTATACCATGATAGGATTTGTGATCTAATTATCCAATATCATTAGGTGTTTTAAACACTTTTTCAAGTATTCAGTAATCTTATTTCATTCATTTGTTTTAGGTATAACAAATGAATTTGATAATTGATAAATTTGAATTCATGATAGACTCTTATACTAAGGAAAAAGGTTTGACAAAATAATAATTTACTTGTTGGATCTATAAGAATGCTAACGCTTGCCAAGAGTTAAATTATTCTATCCCACCTTTTATCTGGGTATAAGAATGAATCACAAATTGATCAATTTTTTTTTAACGGATTAACATATTGATGACGTTGTATTTTTTATTTTTAGATTTATGATAGACCCTCATATCAAAAAAGAATATTTAACATAATCATTCCTCACTTTTTGGGCATATAGGAATGCTAACTCTTACCAAGTGTCAAATGATTCTACCCATCCAACCTTCTATTTGGATATAAGAGTAAATTATATCTTGGTGAATGTGGTGTTTGATAAACGCCATTTAATAAAAAGTTTAAAATATTGATGAAATTAAAATTTTGATAGATATTTACACAAAGGAAAAATATTTGATAGGATTATTCTATGTTGTTGGATGCTTTCTAATATTTTCAAGCACTTGCTAGTCAATGAATAATTCTAGCACCTACTTTTTCTAGGTGTAAAGACAAATTAGAAGATGTTAGGATAAAAGATATTGTGTGAGAGAGGGAAAGACGTTTTGCTTAGATAAAAAAATATTATCTCATACTGCACTTTTATATGCCACCCCTAAGAATATTTATAGAGAAGGTGTTCCTTGTATATGTGCGAGAATATTTGATATTGGTGGTGGTGACTACAGTCCAACCTAAGGAGATTCTTGTGCAAAGGCATCTTCACATAATCAAAATTCTAGATGATGAGGGGGTTCTGCTAATATTTCCTTAAGTACAAGGGACTACTATAGCATCCATTATGGGGGAAGATGTTATTGTCACTATTGTCTTCCCTCCTTGGCCCCTTAGCTTAGATTATGAGGGGGTGTTGAAAGTATATTCTAACTTATGACCAAGGACGACATTATATCATATAATCTTGTATAAGCCTACATGCAATAATTTTACAAATGTATTTGATTTATTAGATATGATTTAATTCTATAAGCCACATGGGTTGTAATTAACCTTGTTATGTTGGTTTAGGTTAACTTATTTATGTAATTGGTGTTTTAGTATTGATATAAATATCCCTACGACTCCATCTATTGTATCGGTATTTTGATCCTTATCTACAAATATTATTATGATTACCTATGGTGCTTAAGGGAACTCACCAAATTTGTGTATCTTTATTTCCTTTTGTTCATTTATACTTTTTGTATAATATTTGAGTGGATGGATTGCTTTTATTTGTTACTAAAATTAGGTGTGAATTCCAATAATATCATCACCAACTATAGGGGAAGTAGAAAGGAAAAATCTTTATTTATTCTTGAAAATACTTCTTGGTTAGTTGTGTTATTATGATCACACAACACGCCCTAGTCTACATGGGCTAGGGACCCACCTTTGAAAATTTTGGTAAGTTTTCTTTTATTTTTCTTGGGTTTTGTTTGTAATTTTTAGCCATCTAAAACTCAAGTTTTCAATTGAAAGTTTTTAGTATAGGTGCCCAAATTTTTGCTTACCTTGAGTTTGTTATGATGTTTATTACCATGGATGTGTTTGGTAAACTTCTTCTAGCAAATAACCTCTTCCATTAAATCGGGTTCAAAATAAGCTTTCCAACGGATACCTACATGTATATGTTCCATAGCCTTAGCACCCTAAAATTGCTTAAAAATAGACATCACAAACTTGATATTCCTCATAACAACATAGACGGCCTCACTTTCGAGTCCCTATATCTCTTATAATATTCAAAGAAATCTCATGAATCCACTTTCACTAGGTGATACTAGAATAACTTTCTAAAAGTATAATTTTACATATATTTCGAAGAGATTTGAGACTTGAAAACACTTATTTTATAGGCTATCCAAGTTACCATGATAAATCCCAAAGAGATAAAAGAAAATGACTGTAAATTTGAAAAAAAAATATATGAAGAAATTGTCTTGACCAAAAGCCTAGTCAATCAAGAGGAAATTTAAGAGCAAAATGTTATCGACAACTATGAATTCTATGTCCAATCCAAAGTCGTCAATGTAAGTGGAAATCTATGCCTAGCCGAAACTCGATCGCTCATCAAAGAGAACACACACAAAAAAAGTTGGGCACGATAGAATTTAACTAAGATTAGAAAGGAACTCGACACTCAAAATTTCACCAAGGCACGAAGCCAAAAAATGGAAGAAATAGCTAGATGATGGATGCTAGACAAAATTAAAAATAAGTAAATAAATAAATATAGAAATAAATTACCCTGGCTCAGTAAAAAGCATAAAATTGGAAATTTTACTCAGTAAATTGAAATTAAACCTGATAATGAGAAAAATTACCCTAATTGATACATTTCAAATGGATAATGTTATAACAAAGTATCATCTCCCAAAAGCAAAAGTGGAATACCAAAAAAAGAAAAGAAACTTGAAAAAAATTTAAAGCAAAAAAAACGTTTTAAAAAATTAATCATAATATATATATAAAGCAAAAGCAAAAGCCCAAAAAAAGAAAAGAAACTTAAAAATAAAATAAAAAAAATAATAGATAAATAAAAAGTGCATGGAAGAGAAAGAAATATATAAATAAAAAATATTTTAAATTAAAGAAAAAATAATAATATAAAAATAAATAAATAAATAATAATTAAAGTTAGTAATATTAATAATAGTAATATTTTCTAACTCCAGTCTTTGTTTTGCAGGGTTGTTGGAAATAAAAAAACGAACATGAAGATGGATGAACATGCAATGAAATACCAGATCCAAGGATCTCAACGCAAAGGACATGCAGAGTAAAATAAAGAGGTTGAGTTGTACCAACTTAAGTGAAGATCGTTCCTAATTAATTTTGGACAAATATTTTTATGTAATACGTTATTTTTATTTAGGGTAACACAAAAAGCTATATAAGGGGTATTGCTCCTCATTTGTAAGGGTCGAGAATCCATCCAGTGGCATAGCTTTTAGTTTTCTTCTCCTTTTGCTTTTATGCTGGTAGTTGGATGGATTATCTGAACCAAGTTGTTGTTGTTTTGAGCTTTGTTATGTAATCCAATTAAGTGGGCAAAATCTAGAACAAATGTGCTTGAAGACTATTTTTGATACAAGGCTTCTGAAATTTCTATGTTCAATATACACATGTTGATGATGGTTGCGTTTAGTCTATTTCATAATATTTTCTCCTTTGAAGAATGCAATATCTCAAATTTTAGGCTATGTAAATACTGGTCATGCCAAGGTTGGTTATAAATTAGAATTGTTTTACTGAACTGGAGCTGGAGTTTAGGGCAGTATTAGCTTGTTTTATTTTATTTTCTCTCACCCTTAAAAATATTTGATCTTTCGTTAGAAATTTTTTAGATTAGGAGTAGATTAAATAAAGCTTTGAAGTTGATCTTTTTTGTGTTAATTTCAAATAGATATATTTTTTAAGTTTGCAAGATAATAAATCTGAATGCGATGAATGATAATTTCTAGTTTACGGTCATTTACATTCTACTAAGTTTGCATGCATAGTAATATGAGTATAGTGGAATTATTTTTTGATAATTAAGTATTTTAATTTTAAATCATTGTGCCCATAAAACTTATCTTTAGAGTCATAATTAGAAGTCCCCAAGGGCTAAGTGGATTGGTAAGATGTTGGGCACTTACCAAGAGGAGACCTAGGTTCAAACCTCGGGGGCATGCTCAATTTGGGTAAAGGTAGTAGTTTGACCTGAGTTCGTTAAGTGTGCGTCAGCTTGATGACGACGGTACCAACCCCTGGTACCAATCCCAAGCCATTGAGGGTCTTCCTCACTCTGGGTCATGTTTACCAAGGTGAGATAGGGGTTATAATGCTAGCACCATGATTTAACGCTACGATTGGAGGCAATACGACTTGACCCTGTGACCAGTTGTTAAACATGAAAGGTAGTTATCGATTCCTCTATATATCATAAAAATAAAAAACAAAAAAAAAATAGCAAAGACTCCTTAACGAAACAAGAAAACAACCACCTCTAAGTCAATCTTACATTGGTCAAGACCTGGCATACCCGAACCTTAGGGAAAATAAATTCCCTTTCAAGAGGGGATAGATATTTGTTCCAAGTATGTTGGCTTGTTTTTAACAATGTTTCATTTGCACACTTAACATAACTGGTGCTAGGAGGGCTAAGTTGCTAATTTTCTAAGTCCTCTAGGCCCTTAGTGCTCAACAAAACTAGCGCTAGAAGAAGGACCACTCTAAGAATTAAGTTTTTTTGGCATAGTGTTTGTATTGCATATCTTGACTGTCAAGGTGGAACCTAAAATAATCATCACTAGATCCAAGTCATATGTGGGTGGCATTGAGTTTATTAGCATTTCTTCATACAAAATACCCAAAACTAATAGAGGTACACCAAATACCCCTCTGACTACCAATAGTTTTTCTTAAGCTATTATCATTTATGTTGGTCCTGTTACCACTCCTTGAAGTTCACCAATGGCAACTCTTACCCCATGGCTAGGGGGAAGCAACCCTTTGAACATATCAAAACATGCACATGATATGCCTAAGAATATTGAAAGATATCTTCTTGGGTATAGACATGATGGAACAAGATTAGTTGAAGAACACATACAAGTATATAAGGATGTCCTATTCATCTACAAATTGAACATGAGGATGTTGCATGTAGGATGTTTCCACACACATCGGATAAGTTTACCTATGATTGGTACATAAACTTACCTTCAAGCTCGATCACTTATTGGGTTTAGTTAAAGGTAAAGTTTATTAGCCATTTTAGATTACTCGTTCATCCAGTCATGATCTATCGTCAATTTGCTTCTATCTGTAGAGAACTTAGTGAACCCTTGAGACTATTCAACACTAGATTCTATAAATTATACACCAGATTGATGGCACATTACACCCTAACAACCAAAGCAGCCATCCAAATATATCTTAGAGCTTTGGACCCATTAACTTCTATGTTTGTGATGAGAGCCCCACAAATAACAACCTTACCCATGGCATATTGTGAGACTAACTATTGCACAATAATTTATACCTTAAGGCTTTGGTTTGGATCAATTTGTACACACCTAAAACATGTCATTTTGAGGAGACTACCTGAATGGACTCCTTTTAGACCACATAACCCACCTTGGGCAACCTCGGTGCTAAAATAATGGTTTTTCACCACTTAAACGGGCATAAATTTCCATAAAAGCATGGTCATCTCGATCCAATATGATCACCAAATCGTGGTCGTCTCGACCCAATACGATCACCAAAAAGCAAGTTTAAAAATAAAAAGGTACATAACTAGTAGTCAAAATTACTAGTTAACCCCACGCATGATCTCTTGAAAGGCATTAAATGCCCTACATGGGCCAAAATTAGAAAAAATGCATACAATTATCAATCATATTAAATTTCAGAGATAAGCATTCGCTTTTCTTAATGCGAACTACCTCTTTACTTTTTCATGCAGGGTGCTTTTGCCATTATTAGTTTCCATTCGAGAAGTCTATAAATTGGCACTCACCCCCTCCGTTGAAAAGGGATCCGCAATTAAATATTTTTAGCAACAAAGTGCTACCAAAATTGTACCTCAAGGTCAAGTTTTCACGCGATGAAGTGCTACCATTTTTTATCCTCCAAGCCTGTTGCTAAGACCATGATGTCGGATTGCTACAAGAGATTGAAAGTCACACTCCTATCTTACGTGTAATCAAACATCTCTGCTTCAGATCTGAATTGATCTATCAACAACAAGACGATCCCTAGACAAGGTTGTCTCAACCCGAGATGATCACAGTTAGAAACCTGTTTTCTTGATTTTTTTGATTAGCATAGCTTAGAACAATATTTTTATTATTTTTACATCAATTAGATTTTAGTTTATATATGCATTTGTCAATATTGCATTTCATTTATTGCATTCATCACATTTAATATGGGTCCGATTTTGGTGGGCCCTACATATGCTTTTGATACGTTTCTCATTTCTTTGTGTGCAGATAATAGGACCAACAAACGATAAAAGAACACCAAATTCACATCACTCTCTTCACAATGGTCACAAAAAACCTGCCCCCAGATGATTTATGATTGTAAGAGAACCTTCCAGAGTGTACCAAGATGATTAAGAGGGAAATAAAACCCTCATATTTTGTATTGATTGTATCACACTTATAAAATCCCTCAAGGGGACATGATTGTAATATATTTTGATAAAGACAAGTTATCATTAATAAAAAGGACCCGACTCATTATTTTTACTATTTGTTTCAATTATGTGCATGTGTTCATTATTGTTTTTACATCATTATTGCTTTATTGGTGCATGGTTTTTGAGCTCTCATATGGCGATCACGGTGGGATCTAGTCCCATTTTTAGCTTTTTGATTGATTACTGATAAATTCTACTTTTATAGGTACACAATCATAACCATCTCAGGTCGGGACAACCATTAAATTGCAGTTGTCTTAGGTTGATATGGCACCAAAGCAAGAGTAAAAACATAAACAAAATAATAAATCTTCTAAAAATGTAGGCTTTCAAGGTAAGTTCTGCTATCTTTGTCTTTTCTATTTTTGGAAAAGCAAGTAGAAAATGATAGATTTAAAGCATTTGCAAAAAAATTATTAGTTTAAAACAATCAAACAACAGTCGTATTGGGTCAATATGATCTTTTTTTGTGACCGTCTTAGGTCGAGACGGTCTCTATCTACGATCATCTCAAGTCGAGATGATCTTTGTTTGTAGCCATATCAGTACGAGATGGTATCTATCTACATTTGTTTGGTTTTCCTGCCTTGTTGTCTACTCAAATGCTGGATATGATATAGGGTTTTTGAATATTAAACGTATATTTTTGCATTTAGTGAAAGATCATTTGTATGCTCTATGTTTTCTTTTTACAAAAAGTTTAAAATGAACCCACACACACACGAGGTAATATAACATCAGTTAGTTGGATTTCATCACCAACGATTGACAACAATCACACAATGTGGGCATTCATCTCCCACCATGGATTAGCCCCTTTACAAACCATAACAACCCTCATGAGTGGCTTTTTGGACTTCATCATTGAAAATTCCTCTACTCTTGGGTGCATCTTGAGGTAGGTTAGGATTAGAGGCCCCTTAACCATAGGTCTCAATAATAAATGGAATGTGGTTATCGTTATTGTCCAAGCATGCCCGAGTGTGAGGGGAAAGTCGCATTTCGACCGATACCAGAACTTAGACATCACAACCTCTTTCGGGAGGTAAATTATTTCCTTAGGATACCCATCAACCATATCCAACATCCTAAGAAGACATTTTTATCATTTATGTTGCATTCCTCGATAGAGGGTGTGCGCAAACTACTTTTCATTACTTTTATTTCATTTTCTAGCTAGTTTTCATAGGAATAGGATCTTAAAACCAAAACACACAAAAACAAATAAAAAATAAAGAAAAAATAAAAATAAAAAATCATCAAAAAAAATAAAAATTTGAAAAACACAAAAAAAAAATTCCAAAAATTACAAGTCAAACAAGGTCAAAATCAAGGTTTTCATGGGTTTAAAAGCCCACTAACTTTTGCATTCATTCGAAAAAATCCAAATCAAGTTATCTTGGTCAAGTGACTCGTCACTTTCATCATTTTCCATCTCCTCTATCGACTCGTCGCTTGAGGGGGTAGTCATATAATTACAAAATTCAAAATCAAGTCAATAATCAAACACTCAATAATACAAATTGTGTTCGTTCAAGAATCATTGCCAAAGACAATCATACACCCTCCTTGCTTGGGGTAAACAACAAGCAAAAACAAATTTAAACAAAACAAATTGGGTAGCTAAACTACCTAATTGGTATCCCTAAAGTCTAAAGTGTAGACTAAAGCCTATCTTCCAATGACTGAAAGGTTACCAAAAATTTGGTATACTCATAGCCATTGTCTGTAGACTAGATCTTGTATCCTCATGTCTAAAAATATTACCAAAATCAAGTCCATAAATGAGTTGGAATCAATGATTCAAAATTGCATGTTCTTTTCATGATTGGGGTATCTTATGTTGATTTGTTTAATGGATATCATTAACCATCAAATCAACCATTTTAGGTTCTCTATTTTTGCTCTGCATTGTGTTATCACATAAAGCATCCCAAAAAGAGGTATTTGTAGACACCTAAAACACATCATTTTAATGAGACTACCTAAATGGACTCCTTTTAGACCACCTAACCCACCTTGGATAGCCTCAAGGCTAAAATAGTGGTTTTCACCACTTAAACGACTACAATTCCCTATAAAACCATGGTTGTCTCGACCCGAGACGACCGCAAAGCCATGGTTATCTCGACCTAACATGGTTGTCAAAAATTAAGTTTAAAAATAAAAAGGCACATAACTAGTATCCAAAATTACTAGTTAACCCCACGCATGATCTCGCAAAAGGTATTAAGCGCCCTACATGAGCCAAAATTAGAAAACATACAATTATCAATTGCATGAGATTTTAGAGATAAGCATTCATTTTTCTTAATGCAAACTACCTCTTTGCTTTTTCATGCAAGGTGCTTTTGCCATTATTAGCTTCCATTCGAGAAGTCTATAAATTAGCACTCATCCATCAATTTAAAAAGAGATTCGTAATTATTTTTTGAGCAACGGAGTGCTACCAAAATCATACCTCGAGCTCAAGTGTTTGCACAACAAATTGCTACTATTTTCGATCCTCCAAGCCTGCTACTAAGACCATGTTGTTGGATTCCTACAAGGGATTGAAAGTCATTCTCCTAGCTTGCGTGTAATAGAACATCTCTACTTTAGATCCAAATAAATCCATCAAGTCACTCTTCCAATGTAACAATCTATTAAAAACACACCCCAAGGTATCTTGAACACCGCTCGAACTTGGTATCGAAAAGACACAATCCCAAGACAATGACCGTCCCGACTCGAGACTGTCCGTAGATAAGGTCATCTCGACCCGAGACGATCTCAACCAGAGACTTGATTTCTTGATTTTTTTGATTAGCATAGCTTAGAACAATATTTTTATTATTTTTGTATCAGTTAGATATCAATTTATATATGCATTTTTCAATATTTCATTTTATTTATTGTATTTATCACATTTAATATGGACACGATTTCAATGGGCTCTTCATATGCTTTTGATACATTTATAGTTTATTTGTGTGTAAACTACAGGATCACAAGGGTAAAGGAGCATAAGATTCACATCATACTCATCACGATTGTCATGGAAAACCTACCTCTAGACAGTTTGTGTTAGCAAGAAGACCATTCAGTGCACCGATGATTCAGAGGGGAATAAAATCCTCCTATTTTGTATTAATTGTATCGCACTTATGAAATCCCTCAAGGGGGCGTGATTGTAATATGTTTTGATAAAGACAAGTTATCATTAATAAAAAGGACCCGACTCATTCTTATTGTTTTTATCATCGTGTTTCAATTATGTGCATGTGTTCATTATTGCTTTTACATCATTATTTATTTTATTGGTGCATGGTTTTTGAGCTCTCACAATTACCTTCACTTAGACAACTAGGAGTTTATAATTAGATACCACTAATAAACCAAGCCCTTACACAACACCTTCCCATGCTAAATCCATTACTAGGAGCCATGTATCCAAACCATAATCAACCTTTCAATGCGACACCCTTGAACCAAACAATGCCTAATGTGAGTAATCAACAAACCGTTTTGGCATATTTGGACAATCAAGTGACCATAAACAATGTTCTCAATCATACATCACTAGAAAATAATCAATCAACTTTACTCGTATTTTTGAATACATTTGCACCTACAAATAATGTAATAAGTCAACCAAGACCAATTAAACTTAATAACTCAAATCCTCAGTTAGAATACATACAAAATATTATTAAAAAACTTAGCAATGGTATGATTCAACTACAAAGGCAATTTCCTCAAAACCCACCTACAAATAATAATTAGAATAGAAATTTTAACTTCCAAAAGGCTAATTTCCAATGGAATACTTAATGGAGGAGTCCCAATCCTAGTGGCAATCAAAATCAACTAGGTAACAACCCAAGTACTCTAGTGAATTTGGCAGATCTTGCTTTGCCAAATTGGTGTAGGGTTGATTCCACTACTCAACATAGTGAACTATCTATCCAAAGTTTAAAACTACTTTGGACATTAATCAAAAAGAGATGGAAAATTTGGAATTAGTACCCACCAATGAAGATTGTAGAGGTCAAGCTAATCAAAATGCAAGGACATCTTTAGTTTTGGAGACATATGAACTCTTAAGAGTGGGAGAAGATAAGTCTAATTAATGCTTAGAAGAAGAGGTGCAAGCTTATCGATAATTTTAGAGAGGTAACAATTATATTCTTTGGAGTAAAGGAAAAGTGCCAATGACTTCTACACATCCTAACATAACCTCTATCCCACTTGATGAGTTGGCCAACAAAAACCCAATCCCACCTAAGGATCCCACAGTACTTGTACAACCAAAATCTAATATGCCATTATCACAAGCAGAGAAAATCCTAGAGTAAAACAAGTCTGGGTATAACATTATTGAAAATCTTAAGAAAACCAAGATAAATATTTCTCTATTTGAGGTAGTTCATTTAACTGACCAAAAGGATTTATTGTTTAAAACACTCTCTAGTCAAAATATAAAAGAATTGAAAAATACTAATGATGCTCATGTGGTAATATAAAAAAAAAGGTAGAATCCCCTCATTTTCTTTTGACTATTAGAATTGCTGGCAAAAATTTGCATAATTGTCTTGTGGATTCAGGTGCTTCTGGTAACATGATTTCGTATATAGTTAGCAAAAAATTAATACTAAATCATGTTTCCTCGAACAAGAAGGTTATTCAACTAGATATGACAGAGGTAAATGTGGTTGAGATGTTGAACCAGATTCATATATAATTGGTTGTTGAACCTAGTATATAACAATGCATTGATATCTAGGTTGTGGATATCCCAGATGCATTTGGGATGTTGCTCAGCCGTGATTGGTCAAGAACCTTAAATGGATATATGATAATTGATTTTTCATATATGTGGCTTTCTTGGTGTGGCATAGCCAATCAGATTCGGATAGAAAAAGATCAAAGGTTAAAGGAGCTTATTATAGAGTACAACAATGTCAATGAGATTTTGTACACTAAACCAAAATTAAAGTCTACATTGTAGCAGTGGAAACTATACCTAAAGAGAATAATCTAGTAGTAAAGACCCTACCAAGAAAAAAAAAAGTAATTGAAGATCAATTATCGACTCTCAATTTTGATGGATCAAAATATAAGTATGGCAATGGCACTGGAATTGAACTGGTCAATCCCAAGGGCAAATCATATCTTGCTACTTATCGGTTGTAATTCCCTTGTACCTATAATGTTGTTGAATATGAGGTATTGAATCATGGACTATAGTTTACCATCAAGAAGGGGGTTAAATATATATGTCCTAGGAGACTCTAAATTTCTGATCAAGCAAGTGATAAATCAATATGTCTGTCATGACAAACATCTCTCAAATTATCATAACTTAGAGTAGGATTTAATTAAAGAGTTTTATGCTTTCAATATTTAAACTATTTCACATAAAAAGAATCACATTGTAAATTTATTGGTAGTAGTAGCAAGCACCTTAGATCTAGTTACCCACTCTAAGATAAAGTATTTCTCAGTAGAACTAGTTGTCACTCCCTCCATACCAGACAATGTCCACAGGTGTTTGAGGATGACAAGCATATAATGGATTTTATCACAAACATTGGTATAGTTAAAGCTTAGATCATAGATGAGGAGGACAAAAACTATGTAAAGCTAGACGAAAAAGATAATTGAATTTGAAAACAAACACCATTCCCAAAGGTATGGTTTCTTTGGAAAACTTATTTGATATGGATTATCATACCCACAAACAACAAATTGCTTCATCTAAAGGAGATCTATATGAAACATACAATTTAGAAAATACTAATAATCTTCAAATGTCTTCTTGGGAAAAGCTTGCACTAATGAAGAAAAAGAGGGAATAATCCAAGCTTTGAAATATTACAGAGATGTCATAGAATGGAGCTATGAAGATTTAAAGACCTATAATGCATCCATCATTACCCACACCATTTTTTTGAAACCATGAACAAAATATTTTCAGCAAAAATAGATATTAGTGATTCCTTTGTTGGAGCCCCTTATTCTCAAAGAAATAAAAAAATTGTTGGCAACCCGCATCATTTTTCTGGTAAGATATTTTACGTGGGTTGTAAATTTGGTACCCATCTGCAAAAAGAATGGGGAAATATGCCTGTTAGATTTTAGAAATCTTAATAGAGCATTTGAGAAGGATAACCATCCCCTCCCTTCCTTGGATGAAATATTACAAATGGTAAATGACTATCAGATGATGTATTTTCTAGATGGTTACTTAGGATACAATCAGGTAATGGTAGACCCTAAGGATAGGATTAAAATTGCATTTACTACCAAGTGGAGAATATTTGCATATAGGAGGATGTTATTTGGCTTAATCAATGCAAGAGCAACTTTCCAAAGGGCTATGGATATTACTTTTAAGGATCTCATTGAAAAATACATTGTGATATATATGAATGACTTTCTAATATTTTCCAAAAAGCATGTAAACCATGTGGAAGACTTAAGAAAGGTACTACAAAGATGTAGAGAGCATGAAATTTCATTGAATCCCAAGAAGTGTATTTTTGGAGTTACAAAAGGAAAACTCCTAGGGCATATCATTTTTGAAGCTGGTATTTCTATTGACCCGGATAAAGTTGAAGCAGTTCAAAAAATTCCCCTTCTTAGAAGCAAAAAGGAGTTGAAGTCTTTATTTGGAAAAATTAATTTTGTGAGAAATTTTATTTCTGGTTTTGCATAAATAGTTTGGCCTCTAAATGCAAGGTTTCTAAGATTGTTTGGACTAGGGAAGCACAAGATTCTTTTTAGGAAACTAAAAGGGCAATCACAAATGCTCCTGTATTAATTAGTCTTAATTACACTTAGGCTTTTTATATTTATTCGTTTACATCTGAGCATTCAACTGTTGGTGTTCTAACTCAAAATGAGGGTTGTGATGACAGATCGGTAGTTTTTGTAAGCTCTCCATTAAAATATGCTCAACTTAGATATTCAACTATTGATAAATAAGCTTATGCTTTGATCAAAGCTATGAAGAAATTTTGGTAGTATGTCCTACATAGCAGAGTGTTTGCAATAGTGCCTAATCCAGTCGTAAAAACAATGTTAATGCAAAATGAGCTAGGAGAACATAGGGGTAAGTGTATGTCTATCTTGTAAGAATTTTATTTGGAAATTCAGCCTATGAGAATTTTCAAAGGACAAGGACTAAGTAAAATATTGATCGAAGTTGACCCTCAGATTTTGTGCTAACAATATTTTGTGAGAGAAATTACAGATGAGTGGTATTGGGACATTGCTTATTATTTGCTAAATGGAGTATGTCCTAGTCACTTGAATTCCACCCAAATAAGAGCATTATGTCTCAAAAGTGTGAGATTTATGATAAAATCAGGTATTCTATATTGAAAAATCATGAAGGAATCTACCAAAGATGTTTGAACAAACAAGAGGCTATTGAGGTCCTTAAAGCTTTTCATGGCAAATATGGAACAAGATACAACTCAAGAAATGCCACAACACACCAAATATTGAGAACTATTTACTACTGGCCTCATGTGTTTAAATATGCACATGCACATGTTCGATCATGTCATGTCTGCCAAATAGCAGTTCATCAAGAAAGGAATTCTCCCATGCCATTACAACCAATGATTGAATCTCGTCCATTGCACAATGGGGACTAGAATTTTTTTGTGTCATAAATCCTAATTCATTAGCCAACCACAAGTTATTATTGATTTCCATTGATTATTGCACTCGTTGGACAAAGGCTCAAGCATTCAAAAATTGCACAATAGATGTCGTGATCCAATTCCTTGAAGATAATAACTTGACCAACTTTGGGATACCATATGCTTTGGTATGTGATAATGACCGTGATTTCTCTTCTTTACAATTTGTTGAATGGGCTTATGATAATAAGGTAATTCTAAAATTTTCTTCTAATTATTATCCTCAAGGTAATGGAGTAGCATAATCAACTAACAAAAACTTGCTAGAAATAATTAAGAAAATTTTAGACAAAAATCCCAAGGATTGACATAATAAACTAAAGTATGCATTATGGTCAAACAAAACGAGGATTAAATCTTCGTTAGGCACATCTCCCTATCATTTGGTTTATGGTCGAGATCCTATCTTCCCCAGCAACCTCAAGATACTTACCCTACAATTAATTGAAGACTACTTAGAAACAAATGACAAGATATAATCCAGGCTATTAAATTTGATGAGTTTGGATGAAAAGAGGGAAGATGCACTGCAAAATTTTAGTAAGCATCAATAAATGATAAAATGATGGTTTGATAAGAGGGCCAAAATAAAAGCTTTTAGAATTGTTGATCTAGTGTTATTGTGGGATAAAGCCCATGAAAATAAAGGAGACCATGGAAAATTTAACACCCTTTGGCTAGGTCCCTTTCAGATTTTTGAGATTCTAGGAGAGAATACCTTCAGGTTAAAAATCTTAATTAGAGAGGATGTCCCATCACCAATGAATGGATAATTATCAAACACTACTTTAATGCCTAAGAGTATTTTAGTCCTACCTTGTAAATAACCTTGTACATAGTTGTTGCCTTAAATTTTTGGTGTGTTGATTTTGTTTCATTTCATTTATTTTTTTTTTTTTTTTTTTTTATTCTTTATCTTGTGCTTTTCTTTTGTTTGGCTCAAATCATCCAAGTGCAATTGGAAAGATTTTTTGCATAATTTGGGGATGAAAATTCCCACACTGAGCTCAATGAAGTTGAAATTGGTTTAATCAACTATTTGGTGTATATCCATTGTTTTGGGGTAAAGTAAATGAATTTGGAAGTAATGCGTAGCTTCACACTGAAAACAGTTTAAAGAAATTCCAAATTAGAAGGAATGAAACCATTGTGGTTTGGTTTTAGGTAAAGATTATTTGAATGTTCATCCTCATGTTTTCCATAGTGATCCCCAACCCAAAGCACATTCTATTATTTGTAAATTGATTAAAATAAATTTGTTCTAAAAAATAGAGAGATGCTTAAGTGCTTGGGTGATTCAGACAACCTCTATCAGGGCTATGGATGCCTAGCTAGCAATAGAGCAATGTCTAGTGTGAGATTAGAGATAACTTCGTTGGGGATATAGACGCCTGGCTGGAAGTAGAGTAAAATCTAATAATTGGTGATATATCTACTTGCGTTGCAAAACTCATCATTAGTAGACCAATGTTCACTTAGGGGTGAACTAGCATGATTTCCAAACTATGGTGGAAAATTTTAACTAATTTTGAAACAAAAATGAATTCACATAAACACACTTTAGCTAAAAAAAATGGAATATTGCTATCAACTAAATTGCTTATCCCTAACTTTGAGTAGATGTCAAATTTTTGGTTTTGTTGGTTGAAGTTTTATTATTTTAGAAAGGGTTCATTTTATTTCCAAAATGCTCAAGAGCATTTTCTAGCAGAGTCACCATTTGTTGTTGCGCTTGCACAACACGTCACAATCTGCATGGGTTGGGGACCCCTATTTAAAAATTTTGGTAAGTTTTATTTTGTTTTTATTGGGTTTTGTTTGCAATTTTTAGCCATCTAAAACTCAGGTTTTTAGTTGGAAGTTTTTAGTATAAGTACCCAAATATTTGCTTACCTTGAGTTTGTTATGATGTTTATTACCATGGATGTGTTTAGTAAACTTATTTTAGCAAATAACCTCTTCCATTAAATAAGGATCGAAATAAGCTTTCCAACGGGTATCTGCATGCCTATGTCCCATAGCCTTAGCACCCTAAAATTGCTTAAAATTAGACATCGTAAACTTGATTTTCCTCATAACAACATAGATGGCCTCACTTTCGAGTCCCTATCTCTTATAATATTCAAAGAAATATCATGAATCCACTTCCACTAGGTGACCCTAGAAAAGAGCTTTTCCAAAAGTATTACATATATTTCAGAGAGATATGAGGCTTGAAAACACTTATTTTATAGGCTATCCAAGTTGCCATGATAAATCCCAAAGGCATAAAAAAATGGCTATAAATCCGAAAAATAATTGAAGAAATTACCTCGACCAAAAGGTTGGTCAATCAACAGGAAATATAAGAGCAACATGTCATCCACAACTATGAATGCTATGTCCAACCCAAACCCATCAATGTAAGTGGAAATCTATTCTTAGCTGAAACTCGGTCGCTTACAAAAGAACACACAAAAAAGAGAAGTTGGGCACAATAGAATTTGGCTCAGATTAGAAAGGAACTTGATACTCAAAATTTCACCAAGACATGAAGCCGAAAATTGGAAGCAATAGGTAAATGACGAATGATGGACAAAATTAAAGAAAAATAAATAAATATAAAATTAAATTACCCTGGCTCAATAAAAAGCAGGAAAATGGAAATTTTACCCGATAAATCGAAATTAAGCTTGGTAATGTGAAATATTACCCTAACCGATATATTTCAAATGGATAATGCTATTACATGGTATCATCTTCGAACACCTATAGAGAAGCAAAAGCAAAAGCCCAGGAAAAGAAAATAAATTTGAAAAAATTAAAACAAAAACTAATTATAATATAAAAAAAAACATTTAAAAAATAAAAAAATAATAATAAAAAAGAAAAACAAGAAAATTCATGGAAAAGAAAGAAAGAAAGAATATATATATATATATATATATATATATTGAAGGAGTGTGGAAGGTTGGGCTAGTTGAAGGAGCTATAGCGGAAGGCTGGTTAGGCTAAACGAGCATGGAAGGCTAGCCTTTGTTGGGTGGAAGGATTGTTTGAGACTAGATCGACTGAAGGAATCGTAGCAGTAGGTTGGGTTGCTGGGCGAAAGGCTGGGATAGTTGAATCCCCTTTTTTTTCGTCTTTGGTGTGGGTTTAGAAACCCACAAGGATTGGGGTGGTTTTTTTTCTGCTCTTTGTGTTGTGGGAGTGAGCCTCTTTGCATCTTGACCAGATATTTCTCAGTTCCTCTCATAAGATTGATCTGTTGTGTTGGGCCTGGTGGTTTGTGCTTCCAATATCAGGGTTCTTGTTTTGGGTGGGTTTTGATTTTGATTTTAAATTTGAGCACCCCTTGAACTCGATGTTTTGGGCAAGAATCTAGTGGGCTATTTCCTGTGTTCCTATTTTGAGTGGGTTCTTTAATTTTTTATTCATGGCTGAGCACCATTGGTTCTAGATCTTTGCTTTTCGTCTTGGGTGGGAAGGTTTTATTTTGGAATACCTGTTGTAGGATGTGTTTTTCCTGTCGAAGGTCGACGTTTTTAGCTGCGAGATTCCTTATGGACTAGATAATCCTTTTTTACGTTTTGATTCATATTGGAGTAGTCCACCCCCTGGTTTTATTATAGGTTTTAAAAATTTTTGGTAGGGGGAGGGGGAAATTTAAATTTGAATTTGATCCAAATTTAGGCAGGAACCTGACAGTGCTTTGGTTTGTTCCTGCATGTTAGGGATTCATCCTCAAGTTGCGGGGTATGGTTGTGATCTTTATGCAATGCTAGGCAGAAGGTTGTGTGATGGGACTTTATAGCAGATTTTTTATTGGTTTGGGGTTTGACCTTGCGTGCTTACTATTGGAAGGCAAAGTCCAGCTTGGTTCTATAAACAAGATTTCAAGGTTGTGCGATATTTTTGAATTTTGAGTCAGTGAAAAAGTGAGAGCCTGTCATTGGGTGGGATATGATTATTTGAATGGATTATCCTATGTGGCAATTATAGGATTTCTTGTTGTTGGTTGTTGGGTACCTGTTGGTGGAGGTTAGAGTTGCCAAAATTAGGATTCTTGTTATGGGTGGGAAGGCCTAATTTTTATCTATGATTCAAATTCGAGCACTCTTGATGTTTGAACATAATTTTTCAAAATTGAGTACTCTTTTTATTTTTATTTTTATTGTTAAATTCAAATTGATGTCGGATAACATTGTTGGTTGTAATGTTGGATTCGTTGGTCAATTTCCCTAATTCTCGAGGTAATTAGTTCTTTGGCTTGGGTAAGAAGCTTCATTTCGATTTTGTTTTTAAATCCTCCAAGTTAAGGCAGGAATGTTGTTTGTTTTGGATCCATAGGATCCAGCTCAGCTTGGTTTCTAGGTTCTCAAATGTAGGATCAATTTATGTCGGATACAGGATCCAACTCTTAAAATTTGGTTGCTTTCGGTTTAGGTTGGGTAGGAGCCACCTGAGCTTGGTTTAATTTATCTGAAGTTTGGTCTCCTTTTCCCTTGGGTGGGTCAGACCTTCTTGTGTTTTGCCTTGGTTTCTCTTTGGATGTTTTTATTGCTAGATCTTAGGTTCGGGGACCCTTTCAAAACCCCTTCTTATACCTAATAAAATAATAATAATTAAAGTTAGAAATATTAATAATAGTAATATTTCTAACTATAGTCTTTTTTTTGCAAGTTTGTTGGAAATAAAATAAAAAACAAATGTGAAGATGGATGAACATGCAATGGAATACCAGATTCAAGGATCTCAATGCAAAGGACATGCAAAGCAAAATAAAGAGGCCAAGTTGTGCTAGCTTAATTGAAGATCATGCCTAATTAATTTTGGGCCAATATTTTTATGTAATAGGTTATTTTTATTTAGGGTAAAGCAAAAAGCTATATAAGGGGTATTGCTCCTCATTTGTAAAGGTTGGGAATCCATCTAGTGGCATAGCTTTTAGCTTTTTTGTTGGTAGTTGGACGAATTATCTGAACCAAACTACTATTGTTTTGAGCTATGTTATGTAATCTACTTAAGTGGGAAATTTTTTTGGAACAAATATGCTTGAAGACTATATTTTGATATAAGGCTTATGAAATTTCTATATTCAATTTGCACATGTTGACGGTGGTTGTGTTTAGTATATTTAAGAGTATTTTCTCCTTTGAAGATTGCACCAACTTGTGTTTAGTATATTTCATAGTCTTTTCTCCTTTGAAGATTGCACCAAATGGAATTTTAGGTTGTGTGAATATTAGTCGTGTCGAGGATGGTTATAAATCAGAATTATCGCTTTACCAGACTGGAGATGCAGTTCAGGGTAGTATTAGCTTGTTTTATTTTATTTATTTTTTATTTGGTTAGTGTGAGAAACCCCTACGACCAATACACAGGGCTGAGAAGTCTCCTCCCAACCATGACCCCTCGTAAAGCTGAGATCTATGTTTATCAATAGGGAATTTAACACACACCCACCCTCTCACACACTCGTCCATGTCGCGGTTTGAACCTTGGACCTCCCGAAGAAGAACCAAAGCCTGAATCGTTACGTTGTCCCCCCAGGACTATTTTATTTTATTTTCTCCCACCCTTAAAAACCTTTGATCTTTATTTTATCTATATATTAAGTTTGCATGCATAGTAATATCAGTATAGTGAAATTGTTTTTCAACAATTAAGTATTTTAATTTTAAAGCATTGTGCCCATAAAACTTATCTTTAGAGTCATAATTAGCAAAAGCCCCTTGAAGGAATAGTAAAACAACCACCTTGGGGGAAACAAATTCCCTTTCAAGAGGGGACAAATATTTGTTCCAAGTATGTTGACTTGCCTTTGACAATGTGTCATTTGCATGCTCAACAAGTTGGAAGTTGTACCATTTTACCTTCCAATTACCTTGTAATTGTTATACATAATGTGTAAAGCACAAAATAGAACGTTTTTTCTATTCTTTCTATTATCTTAATTCTATTCTTGTTCGTTTTCTCATTTACAAACATAGGCTATTCCTACCACCTAAGCATTTGTTCTACTAGTACTTTTAGTGCATTGAAACAAAGTGTCTTACATCCTATAGCACTGACACCTTGTATACTAAATATTTGTAATGTTGCAATATGTAATACATGGACCTTATATTTTATAGTATGTTTCTACATTTACATCATCATTTGTAAATGAATTTGCATTTCATATAAGAAATAACTTGTTGTTGTGCCTTATTTATTACAATACATCTTAAAAGCATAACCTTCAAGTGCTATAAGCTAGTTCTAGGATTTGTTCTTTGCACCACCACATTTTGGACCCCGTAGTGTAGATCAATGGTGTATGTACCCTAACCCTTGTACTCAGATTCAAATGTTGGACCTCCTATCTGGAGTACCTAAGCCTTCATTGTTAGGCCAATAAAGATCTATAAAATGTTGGTAATACACAAACATAATTAATTAAATTCCCAATAATTACATCATAGCCTTTACTTAAATGTGACTTAAATTAAATCAACTAAATTTCTTATAAATCAAAATAATAAGGGGTCAAAATATTTATCCTATCCTCTCATTCTTAAATTCAACTAATTAAAATAGTTATAAATTAAGGTGAATCCTAAAATAAAAAATTCAAAATATTTTTTACATTTTTATGTTATTTTCAAATTAGAAATATATTTTATTTTAGTATTAAGAATAAAATATGAATTATTAATAATAAAACATTGGGGAGGACACGAGAGGAAGATATGCAATCTCCATGGCAAATCAATTGATGAGATGAGCCAGAGCTTTGGAAATTATGATTTATATAAATTTACCTGCCATAATGTTTTCCAATGCACCATTCATTGTCATTCAACATTGCTAAATAATTCATGTTGTGTTGTTTATTATGACAAAATGTTGAGGACGACGACAAAAAAATCACAAATGATAGAGAGGATGGACTAATATTGAAATTCGAGAGGCGATGCGAGGATTTGGAGCTTGATTTAGGTCCAAAAATCTTTGTTGTAGATTGTAAAGCTTTGAAATCCAATTTTATAGAAAGCTCCATGTAATAAAGTCGATTCGAACGAGCTCGATTTTGAATAGGTTGGATGGGCTTTACTCCATATTTGAATTTATTTTTGGGATAAGTTTTACACATATCTTGAGTAAGCAAATCAGGGCTAGGTGGATTGGTAGTTGTAAGAATTGAAAGTGATTCTTCTATATCTTCAAATGATTACAATTTACAATATATATAATGATCGATCAACTTTGATCAATCAGAAAAGCTAAAAAAGCTAAAACAACTCAAGTTACTAAAAAACTAGCTTTTACATGACCAACTTGAATGTTGTTTTTTATTTAATTCTTAAATTAACTAAACTTCCTAATTGGAATGAATAATAAAGCACACAATTAAATACATTTTTCATGTGCTTTATTTATTTACAACTCATTAATTATGGATGACTTTTGACATCACCCCTAACAATCCCCCCTTTGATGTCAAAGGGAGAAATGTCCAACATTGCTTTGAGTCTCCATGAGTCACCTTCAACTGCTAAAAAACTGATTCTGAAAGCTTGATGTGGTGTTGCCCAAAGTACTAAAAGTCGTGATGTTGGAAATCTTGCTAATGAGCCAAGCTAAAAATCATTGATCCACTGAGAGAAAAGCCACTAAATGGAAAGACAACTCCAACTCTAGGTGTACCCATGTGATATCCATGATCACATAAAAAAAGGCCTTGGTCTTGTGAAGAGATAACAACTTCCAAAATGGAGTACCCGATAGATTCTAATGATCGGTAAACAATACCTCCTATTGTAGGAACAAACAAAATCAAGATGGAATCTCAAGATGGTCGTGGTCGTGAAAAAAACCTACTTCCAAAAATAGTCTTTGATGACAAAAGTGGATTGAAGGAGTGTCGAGTTCAATCGATAGTGCACTCCCTATACACCAAACTTTGAGGCCCAAAAAAGTATATGTAATAGCCTCAAAACTTAAAATGGACACCTCCATTGTGTTTGGATAAAAAAACCTTTCCAATGATTACAAACACGAATATATTTAGATCTGAATGGAGTATCGAAAACTTAAAAAAATAAATCTAGCTCTCCAACAACAAAATAAAAAAACTGTTAGGGTAAAATAGGTAGTATATTGCATTATACTACATGTATTATTACATCTACTTTCTACCATAGGAGATATTTACCATTGTATAAATCACCTCCTAGATTAACTTAGGTTAATAACTAAAATATCCCGAGATATTTTAGTCAGTTATTAGGCATATTCTATTTTCAATGTTGTTAGCACATCCTACGCTAACTTTGTTAGAGTTACTATTATGTAACCTATATATTGGGTTTGATAATTCATTTCAAGTCTAATGTCTGCATCAATAATATTTGATTTATTTCAGATTTGAGTAATCTCCTACTTACATTGGTATCATTCGCTAGGTGGGTAAGGCGAGCAACGCTCGTTCCATTTGACCTAGACTGCAACATTGGTCTAGAGTTTCTTGTTGGATGCTATTCGCTATACGTTGGTTGCTGACCTATCCTTCATGGAATGACCAACCCGCTCAACCGATCGACTGAAGCGATCGACACTTTGGCCATCACGATCAGCCAACAAGGGCCGACGTGGTCAATCGGCCAACGTCGATGGAATCGGCCGATAAGGTCGACGCGATCGACCGACCAGGGCCGACGCGGTCCCACGGCCCGCATCGACATGATCAGCCGACCAGGCCCATGATCGACAGTGATTAGCTATCGACCGACCCCGCGGTCGATGCCTTGAGGCGCAGTCACCTCGGCTCCCGCGCAAGTGAGGGCCCGCACAGCCACGTGGGCCCAGGAGCCACGTGGCGCACGCTCGGGAGAGCAGAGAGGGTAGGAGCGCCCTCCCCTCCCAACATGACACGTGGATGACCTCGAGATCCGAGAGGGTAGGAGGCCCTCCGATCTCTGAAATTGGACCTATCACCAGCTACCACTTGGCGAGATCTATGATCAGCATGCACCCTGAGGTGCCACCTGGACCACTCACGAGATGACACATGGCACACAGGAGGACTGACGTAGACTCGACACATGGCGGACAACCACTGGACGACACGACTCTGACTCGGACTCGACTGGATCGACTGGCCCACCCCTGGCGCCACGTGGCGGCGTCCAAAAGGGCGGGCGACTCTCGCCGATTTCCCGAAGGCAATCGACGTTGCTAAGGCATGCCACAACTTATAAACCGCATTGCATCCCATTCTGGGATGCATGTGGGATAAAATCCCACAATGCGATTAGCGCGCCGTGGCCACCATAAGTAGTCGCCGCGCCGAGGAGTTGCCAAACCGGTCGGTGGCTCGGTTGGCTCGAGCGGCCGACTAGCAGCACGTAGACCCCGGATCGATTCCCCCGCGCATCCAAACTAAAGGTTTTTTTTGGAATTCCAAATTTTTTGAGCATTTTAAATTTTTTCTAAAGTTTTTTTTTGCACTAAAATATTATTTTTTTGATTTTTTTATAATTTTCTTTTAAATTGGCATAAAATGTTCAATTTTTAGTCAAATTGGACGATTTGTTTTCCAATTTTTTCCTAAATTATAGAAATTTCATCTTAAACATATATTTTTATGCTTTATCAAACTTAGAAAACTGGAAATCCAAACAAAATTTAGCCTTCAAAGTTCCCAAAATCAAATTATGTTTTTCTCTCAATTGGAGACAAAAGGAACATAGGAACCTCTTTTTGGCAAATTTTAAAAACCTGCTTCAACAATTTTTTTTGCAATAAACTCCTCAGAAGTTCTATAGTTTTCTTCATTCATTTTTGGAGATATAAGACATAGAAACTCAAAATTTCTATTGCAAAACACAAAGCATGCCATGATTGAGGAAGCATAAAGGTCATCTCATTTTTC
Source organism: Wollemia nobilis (assembly GCA_028583015.1). Lineage (NCBI taxonomy): Eukaryota > Viridiplantae > Streptophyta > Pinopsida > Araucariales > Araucariaceae > Wollemia > Wollemia nobilis. Next base: position 2,609,591 of record JAQPPZ010000689.1, on the reverse strand, counting down.
TCAAAACCACAAATTTTGCTTTTGTTCTCTCCTTCAAGAAAGGAGACATAAAAACATAAAATAGCAAATTTTTTTGTTGTAAACTTGAGATCCATAAAAAAAAAAAAACCTATTTTTTTTGCTCCTCATGCTAAATTGTTGAAGACAAAAACCAAAGTCGTGTGTCGACTGGTCTGGAAGCCTTTCAAACGCGGGTCGTGTGTCGACTTGTCTTGAAAGGAGTGCTCAAAAATTTCTCAATTTTGTAAACATTAAGGGGGGATAGAAATCATTTTTTTTATTCTATTATTTGCAAAATTGTAAAGATAAAGGGGGGATTTTCCAAAAGCAAGAAAGGTGCAATCTCGATTGTACTCGACACCTTTCTCAAAAATTGACTATACTAGGTGCATTTTTGGTTGAATCCGATGCCTAGAGTGATAATAATGTGGGTTGCTCTCATGTTTTGATTATTGCACTAACACTCATGTTTTTTGTGTGCAATTAAACAATCAGATACAACATTGGCAGAAGCATTTCTCAAAACCCATATTTCACTCCAAAACATGCTACACTTTGCACAGGTTGAACAGAAGTCAATTTTTTTTACCCCTTCAAAAGGTCAAAATCCAAAAACACCTTGATTACCTCTCTTTGTTTGGCTTAATTTCCTCAAAATTTTCATCCTTCTTGAAGGGTGTTAAGGCAGGTGCCATTAAATATCCTAGAGAGCACAATCAAAAGTCTGTCAACCTACCCCTTTAATTTGCTCTATCTTGTTTGGCTTAATTTCCTCAAACTTCTCATCCCTTGCTAAGGGTGTTAAGGCAGGTGCCATTAAATATCTTATAGAAGCAAATTAAACATCTTCCATATACTCTTTTGAGGGTATAGTGCAAGATACAACCATCTTAGTCCTATCAATTTGAAACCTTCACCATGGCCATGATCCACAAGTATCTCACTGAGAGCCAACTGCTCAAAGGTTCAAATTATTCTGCATGGAAGACTAAGATGAAAGCTATCTTAACTGTAGAGGATCTATGGTCTATAGTGGATGGAAGTGAAACTAGACCTCAATCACCTGGAGCGAGATCAAACAACATTTGATAAAAAGGATAAAAAACTATCCTTAATGATCTTGCTAGCTATTATTGATGATATCCAACCTCATATCAGTGAAGCTAAGAATGGTAAGGAGGCATGGGATGCCTTAAAAACCATATTTGAGGGAAAGAATCAATCAACGATTCTTAACCTCCAAACACAACTTCATACTCTTCATATGAAATCAGGAGAAACAGTAGAGCTATTCCTCTGCAGAGTGGCAGAATTGAAAACAAAACTGCAATCCTTAGGAGAAAAAGTGGAAGACCAAGTCTTGACCTCTATCATTTTGAGGGCTCTTCCCGACTCCTACAAAATGTTGATCACTTCACTACAAGTCTCTGGAAGGACAGTGACTTTTGTCGAGTTGGTAAATATGCTTCAAACAGAAGAAGCTAATCAACTCCAAAGAGATGAGGCATCCAACAATGCTCTTTTCTCAAACAGACAAGGTGGTAAGAAAAAGTGGAATCAACAGAAAGGTTCTTCTTCTAATAAAGACAAGGGTAAAGGCAAAGAGATTAAGAAGAAGAAGCAGTATTGTAAGATTTGCGACAAGGACACTCATGAAACCAAAAGATGTTGGTTTAAGAACAAATCGCCCAATGAACAAGGAAACAAGAAGGGCAAAGGCAAACCAAAGAACAAGAATAAACAACAATAGGGACACATTGCAGCTGAAGATTCTAGTTCGGACTCTGAACGAGCACACAAGGTGCTCATGACACATACAGATTCCCCTCACAAGGACACTGTGTGGTACATAGATTCAGGTGCTAGTAAGCATATGACTGGCGATAAGTCCTGGTTTGAGACATTTGAGGCTCGAGAAGGTAGACCGGTCACCATTGCTGATGATCAAACCTATCGAGTTCAGGGAGAAGGAAGTGTTTCTGTCTCCCTTCCAGATGGAGAATGTAAAATTCAAAAAGTTCTTTATGTACCAGGATTGAAAAATAATCTCTTGTCAGTTCCACAAATCCTGGACAATCACATGAATGTCAATTTCAAGGTGGACAAAGAAAAGAAACGTTGCTTTATCACTCAAAAAGGAAAACAGATAGCAACAGGTTCATACAAACATGGTTTGTTTGTCTTAGATGCAATTACCTCAACACATACTGCAATGGCAGTAACCACAAAAGAGGCCACATCTCTATGGCATAAGATATTTGGGCATTTAAGTTCAGGATATTTACTAGAACTCAGTAAATATCAAATGGTGAAAGGACTGCCTACTCTTTCATCTACTTTGCCAGTGTGCTCAGATTGCTTGTCAGGAAAGCAACACAGAGTACCCTTTGAACCTAGCTCCTTTCGAGCTAAGGTACCTTTGGAGTTGGTTCACATAGATTTGTGTGGTCCCATGTCTACTAGTTGTGGAGGAAAAAGGTATTTTCAATTGTTTGTAGACGATCACTCACGAAAGATGTGGGTCTTCTTCTTGCAGTTGAAGTCTGAAGCATTTACCTATTTTCAATAGTTCAAAAATCTTGTTGAGAAAGAATCGGGATGCTTCATCAAGACCCTCCATTCAGATCGAGGGGGGGAATACACATCAAAGGAATTTTCCTCATTTTTATAGACACATGGGATAAAGAGACAGTTGACCACAACCTATTCTCCTCAGTCAAATGGAGTTGTTGAGAGAAGAAATCGGTCCATTATGGAAATGGTTCGATGTATGCTTAAGGGAGCCAATATTGAGCAAATTTACTGGGCTGAAGCTGTTCAAACTGTAGTATATCTTCTAAATAGAGCACCCACAAGGGCTCTTGAAGGTATGACTCCTCAGGAAGCATGGAGTGGAAGGAAACCCTCCATATCTCATCTACGGGTATTTGGGTGTAAGGCTTTTATGCATATACCCAAGGAGAAAAGAAAGAAATTAGATGAGAAGTCCCTACCATGTGTTTTTCTTGGATATGATGAATTCTCAAAAGGCTATCGATTGATAGACCCACTTACCAAGAAAATACATGTCAGCAGAGATGTAGTGTTTGATGAAGCTTTCACACCCAACACTACATCAGTATACCTAGATGATGAGGAGCAACAACCACTTCCTTCTCCACAATAGAAAAAGCCTCCCAAATGGTATACAAGCACAATGAAAGATTCCAAACTCACTTCCCCACCTGATCTTACTCTCAATCGTCCAAAGACACGAAGCATGACTCAACAAGAAAATACTGAAGCATCCACTTCAGTTGATGATCTTTGTGCAGATTTTCAAGAACTTTCTGTTGATAGAGAGTTAGCAAGGGAAGATGATATGGAAATAGATGAGGAGAGGGTTTACTTGTCATCATTTGATGAAAATGAACCTTCTATAGTTGATGAAGCACTTAGACTGCCTCAGTGGAAGGCAGCTATGGATGCAGAACATAACTCCCTCATGAAGAATAAAACATGGAAGCTGGTGGATTTGCCTAAAGGAAAGAGACCCATAGGCTGCAAATGGGTTTACAAAGTTAAATATAAGGCAGATGGCACCATAGATAAGCATAAGGCCCATCTTGTGGCGAAGGGCTATGCTCAAAAGGAAGGCCTTGACTATGAGGAAACCTTTGCTCCTACAACAAGGATGACCACCATTCGAGTTCTTTGTGCTATGGCAGCACAGTTCGGATGGAAATTACATCAGATGGATGTAAAAAGCGCCTTTCTAAATGGTGACTTAAAAGAAGAAGTGTACATGACTCAACCTCCTGGATTTGTTGAGGAAGGCCATGAGCAACAAGTTTGCAAGTTGGTCAAATCATTATACGGGCTAAAACAAGCCCCAAGAGCATGGTACATAAAAATGGATAGTCACCTACTACAACATGGATTTAAGAGAAGTCCATCTGACGCAAATCTCTATATCAAGAACACAGGTTCTGAAATAGTGATTCTTGTGTTATATGTAGATGATCTGATCATCACTGGCAATTCAGAGAAATTGGTTAACGCCATGAAAGATGACTTGAAAGAGTCATTTGATATGATAGATCTAGGACTTCTCCACTACTGTCTTGGCCTTGAGATAGAACAGAAGAAGAATCATCTTAGGGTGACTCAGAAAAAGTATGCCAAGACTTTAGTAGAAAAATATCGTATGACTGATTGTAAGCCCAAAGCAACACCGATGGAATCAGGGCTTCAATTATCATGATATGATGACTCACCATAGGTAGATGGCACACTATATAGATAGATGATTGGAAGCCTCATCTATCTGACTAATACTAGACCAGATATTACTTATGTTGTAAACTATCTTTCACGGTTCATGCAAAAACCAAAGGTCTCTCATTGGAAAGCAGCTAAGAGGGTTCTTCACTACATTCAGGGTAGTGCAGATTATGGTCTAGAGTATAAGAAGAATAATTCATTCTTCTTACAGAGTTACACTGACTCTGATTACGTTGGATCCATAGATGACAGAAAATCAACATCTGGGTATGTATTTCATCTTGGATCTGGTCCTGTCTCATGGCATAGTAAAAAGCAACAGGTGGTTGCTTTATCTTCAATTGAGGTAGAATATCGCGCTGCACGTGGAGCTGTGTGTGAAGCGATATGGCTAAGTCGCATCTTGGCTACCATGGGCCTACCAAAGAAACTTCCTATTCACATGTTTTGCGACAACTCAGGTGTTTTGAACTTGGTCAAGAATCCAGTACATCATGAACGAACAAAGCATATTGACACAGATTGTCATTTTATTCGTGATGAAGTTCCTAAGCACAAAATCAAGCTCCAACACATTCCCACCGATGAACAGGTTGTTGACATCTTTACAAAGGCACTTGGACGTGTCAAATTTCAACTATTTCGGAGTAAACTTTGTATATCAAAGTAAATGTAATAAAGGGGGGATGTTAGGGTAAAATAGGTAGTATATTGCATTATACTACATGTATTATTACATCTACTTTCTACCATAGGAGATATTTACCATTGTATAAATCACCTCCTAGATTAACTTAGGTTAATAACTAAAATATCCTGAGATATTTTAGTCAGTTATTAGGCATATTCTATTTTCAATGTTGTTAGCACATCCTACGCTAACTTTGTTAGAGTTACTATTATGTAACCTATATATTGGGTTTGATAATTCATTTCAAGTCTAATGTCTGCATCAATAATATTTGATTTATTTCAGATTTGAGTAATCTCCTACTTACAAAAGCTTATAGCCCATTACAAAAAAGAAAATTCTTAGGAATATTCTACTAAGAATATTCTGCAAAATATATATATTTTTAAATTTGGGTGAAACTCAATAGCCCCTAAATCAACGAGCAACTGCAAGTCAATTGTTCATCAAAGGTTCATACAAAAAATATGAAAGTCAACAGGTCAATCGTTGAATGACTGACCTCCATGTGGCCATTGCTACAACCCTCACAATTGGGCTTCAACGAAGGCATGCAGGCTCTATGCATGAGGGGAATTCCTAATAACCCACTAGTAGTCGAAACATAAGGGGGGCCTCCCTCGTCATAAAAGCTTATTCAAACCATCTCATAGAGAATGTGGGACAAATAGTAGGTTCGAACAAAAATTATTCAAAACGAACAAAATTGCTCACCGAAAAATTACAACTTTATGAAAAAACCTATCGAAAACCTTAAAAGCTGCCAAGAAATAAAAAAAAAATTGCCAAAATTATGTTGTCATAAAAAAATTGGGAAGGGATGTTGGAAACAAGAAAACTTTGTCGAAAACACGTTTTTGCCAGTTGAAATACATTTTTTTATCCACTATCAATCTACAAACTAGTTCCCGCACCAGTTGAGCCCTTTGTTTTAAGTTTTACACCTATCTTGAGTAAGCAAATCAGGGCTAGGTGGATTGGTAGTTGCAAGAATTGAAAGTGATTCTTCTATATCTTCAAATGATTACAATTTACAATATATATAATGATCGATCAACTTTGATCAATAGAAAAGCTAAAAAAGCTAAAACAACTCAAGTTACTAAAAAAAATAGCTTTTACATGACCAACTTGAATTTTGTTTTTTATTTAATTCTTAACTTAACTAAACTTCCTAATTGGAATGAATAATAAAGCACATAATTAAATACATTTTTCATGTGCTTTATTTATTTACAAGTCATTAATAATAGATAACTTTTGACATCACCCCTAACAATCCCTTGTAACAATCCCCCCTTTGATGTCAAAGGGAGAAATGTCCAACATTGCTTTGAGTCTCCATGAGTCACCTTCAACCGCTAAAAATTAGATTCTGAAAGCTTGATGTGGTGTTGCCCGAAGTATCAAAAGTTGTGATGTTGGAAATCTTGCTAATGAGCCAAGCTAAAAATCATTGATCCACTGAGAGACAAGCCACTAAAGGCAAAGACAACTCCAACTGTAGGAGTACCCATGTGATATCCATGATCACATAAAAAAAGGCCTTGGTCTTGTAAAGAGATAACGACAACTTCCAAAATGGAGTACCCGATAGATTCTAAAGATCGGTAAACAATACCTCCTATTGTAGGAACACACAAAATCAAGATGGAATCTCAAGAGGGTCGTGGTCGTGAAAAAAACCTACTTCCAAAAATAGTCTTTCATGACAAAAGTGGATTGAAGGAGTGTCGAGTTCAATCGATAGTGCACTCCCTATACACCAAACTTTGAGGCCCAAAAAAGTATATGTAATAGCCTCAAAACTTAAAATGGACACCTCCATTGTGTTTGGATAAAAAAACCTTTCCAACGATTACAAACACGAATATCTTTAGATCTGAATGGAGTATCGAAAACTTAAAAAAATAAATCTAGCTCTCCAACAACAAAATAAAAAAACCGTTAGGGTAAAATAGGTAGTATATTGCATTATACTACATGTATTATTACATCTACTTTCTACCATAGGAGATATTTACCATTGTATAAATCACCTCCTAGATTAACTTAGGTTAATAACTAAAATATCCTGAGATATTTTAGTCAGTTATTAGGCATATTCTATTTTCAATGTTGTTAGCACATCCTACGCTAACTTTGTTAGAGTTACTATTATGTAACCTATATATTGGGTTTGATAATTCATTTCAAGTCTAATGTCTGCATCAATAATATTTGATTTATTTTAGATTTGAGTAATCTCCTACTTACATTGGTATCATTCTCTAGGTGGGTAAGGCGAGCAACGCTCATTCCATTTGACCTGGACTACAGCATTGGTCTAGAGTTTCTTGTTGGATGCTATTCGCTATACGTTGGTTGCTGACCTATCCTTCACGGAATGACCAACCCGCTCAACCGATCGACTGAAGCGATCGACACTTTGGCCACCGTGATCAGCCAACAAGGGCCGATGCGGTCAATCGGCCAGCGTCGATGCGATCAACCGACAAGGCCGACGCGACCAGGCCGACGCGATCGATCGACCAGGGCCGACGCGGTCCCACGGCCCGCGCCGACGTGATCAGCCGACCAGGCCCATGATCGACAGTGATTAGCTATCGACCGACCCCGTGGTCGATGCCTTGAGGCGCAGTCACCTCGGCTCCCATGCAGGCAAGAGCCCACATAGCCACGTGGGCCCAGGAGCCATGTGGCACACGCTCGAGAGAGCAGAGAGGGCAGGAGCGCCCTCCCCCTCCCAGCACGACACGTGGATGACCTCGAGATCCGAGAGGGCAGGAGGCCCTCCGATCTCTGAAATTGGACCTATCACCAGCTGCCACCTAGCGAGATCTACGATCAGCATGCACCCCGAGGTGCCACCTGGACCACTCACGAGATGACACGTGGCACACAGGAGGACTGACGTAGACTCGACACATGGCGGACAACCACTGGATGACACGACTCTGACTCGGACTCTGACTAGACCGACTGGCCCACCCCTGGCGCCACGTGGCGGCGTCCAAAAGGGCGGGCGACTCTCGCCGATTTCTCGAAGGCAATCGACGTTGCTAAGGCATGTCGCGGCTTATAAACCGCATTGCATCCCATTCTGGGATGCATGTGGGATAAAATCCCACAATGCGATTAGCGCACCACGACCACCATAAGTAGCCACCGCATCGAGGAGTTGCCAAACCGGTCGGTGGCTCGGTTGGCTCGAGCGACCGACTAGCAACGCGCAGACCCCGGATCGATTCCCCCGTGCGTCCAAACTAAAGGTTTTTTTTGGAATTCCAAATTTTTCGAGCATTTTAAATTTTTTCTAAAGTTTTTTTTTGCACTAAAATATTATTTTTTTGATTTTTTTATAATTTTCTTTTAAATTGGCATAAAATGTTCAATTTTTAGTCAAATTGGATGATTTTTTTTCCAATTTTTTCCTAAATTATAGAAATTTCATCTTAAACATATATTTTTATGCTTTATCAAACTTAGAAAACTGGAAATCCAAACAAAATTTAGCCTTCAAAGTTCCCAAAATCAAATTATGTTTTTCTCTCAATTGGAGACAAAAGGAACATAGGAACCTCTTTTTGGCAAATTTTAAAAACCTGCTTCAACAATTTTTTTTTGCAATAAACTCCTCAGAAGTTCTATAGTTTTCTTCATTCATTTTTGGAGATATAAGACATAGAAACTCAAAATTTCTATTGCAAAACACAAAGCATGCCATGATTGAGGAAGCATAAAGGTCATCTCATTTTTCTCAAAACCACAAATTTTGCTTTTGTTCTCTCCTTCAAGAAAGGAGACATAAAAACATAAAATAGCAAATTTTTTTGTTGTAAACTTGAGATCCATAAAAAAAAAAAAACCTATTTTTTTTGCTCCTCATGCTAAATTGTTGAAGACAAAAACCAAAGTCGTGTGTCGACTGGTCTGGAAGCCTTTCAAACGCGGGTCGTGTGTCGACTTGTCTTGAAAGGAGTGCTCAAAAATTTCTCAATTTTGTAAACATTAAGGGGGATAGAAATCATTTTTTTTAATTCTATTATTTGCAAAATTGTAAAGATAAAGGGGGGATTTTCCAAAAGCAAGAAAGGTGCAATCTCGATTGTACTCGACACCTTTCTCAAAAATTGACTATACTAGGTGCATTTTTGGTTGAATCCGATGCCTAGAGTGATAATAATGTGGGTTGCTCTCATGTTTTGATTATTGCACTAACACTCATGTTTTTTGTGTGCAATTAAACAATCAGATACAACATTGGCAGAAGCATTTCTCAAAACCCATATTTCACTCCAAAACATGCTACACTTTGCACAGGTTGAACAGAAGTCAATTTTTTTTACCCCTTCAAAAGGTCAAAATCCAAAAACACCTTGATTACCTCTCTTTGTTTGGCTTAATTTCCTCAAAATTTTCATCCTTCTTGAAGGGTGTTAAGGCAAGTGCCATTAAATATCCTAGAGAGCACAATCAGAAGTCTGTCAACCTACCCCTTTAATTTGCTCTATCTTGTTTGGCTTAATTTCCTCAAACTTCTCATCCCTTGCTAAGGGTGTTAAGGTAGGTGCCATTAAATATCTTATAGAAGTAAATTAAACATCTTCCATATACTCTTTTGAGGGTATAGTGCAAGATACAACCATCTTAGTCCTATCAATTTGAAACCTTCACCATGGCCATGATCCACAAGTATCTCACTGAGAGCCAACTGCTCAAAGGTTCAAATTATTCTGCATGGAAGACTAAGATGAAAGCTATCTTAACTGTAGAGGATCTATGGTCTATAGTGGATGGAAGTGAAACTAGACCTCAATCACCTGGAGCAGATCAAACAACATTTGATAAAAAGGATAAAAAACTATCCTTAATGATCTTGCTAGCTATTACTGATGATATCCAACCTCATATCAGTGAAGCTAAGAATGGTAAGGAGGCATGGGATGCCTTAAAAACCATATTTGAGGGAAAGAATCAATCAACGATTCTTAACCTCCAAACACAACTTCATACTCTTCATATGAAATCGGGAGAAACAGTAGAGCTATTCCTCTGCAGAGTGGCAGAATTGAAAACAAAACTGCAATCCTTAGGAGAAAAAGTGGAAGACCAAGTCTTGACCTCTATCATTTTGAGGGCTCTTCCCGACTCCTACAAAATGTTGATCACTTCACTACAAGTCTCTGGAAGGACAGTGACTTTTGTCGAGTTGGTAAATATGCTTCAAACAGAAGAAGCTAATCAACTCCAAAGAGATGAGGCATCCAACAATGCTCTTTTCTCAAACAGACAAGGTGGTAAGAAAAAGTGGAATCAACAGAAAGGTTCTTCTTCTAATAAAGACAAGGGTAAAGGCAAAGAGATTAAGAAGAAGAAGCAGTATTGTAATATTTGTGACAAGGACACTCATGAAACCAAAAGATGTTGGTTTAAGAACAAATCGCCCAATGAACAAGGAAACAAGAAGGGCAAAGGCAAACCAAAGAACAAGAATAAACAACAACAGGGACACATTGCAGCTGAAGATTCTAGTTCGGACTCTGAACGAGCACACAAGGTGCTCATGACACATACAGATTCCCCTCACAAGGACACTGTGTGGTACATAGATTCAAGTGCTAGTAAGCATATGACTGGCGATAAGTCCTGGTTTGAGACATTTGAGGCTCGAGAAGGTAGACCGGTCACCATTGTTGATGATCAAACCTATCGAGTTCAGGGAGAAGGAAGTGTTTCTATCTCCCTTCCAGATGGAGAATGTAAAATTCAAAAAGTTCTTTATGTACCAAGATTGAAAAATAATCTCTTGTCAGTTCCACAAATCTTGGACAATCACATGAATGTCAATTTCAAGGTGGACAAAGAAAAGAAACGTTGCTTTATCACTCAGAAAGGAAAATAGATAGCAACAGGTTCATACAAACATGGTTTGTTTGTCTTAGATGCAATTACCTCAACACATACTACAATGGCAGTAACCACAAAAGAGGCCACATCTCTATGGCATAAGATATTTGGGCATTTAAGTTCAGGATATTTACTAGAACTCAGTAAATATCAAATGGTGAAAGGACTGCCTACTCTTTCATCTACTTTGCCAGTGTGCTCAGATTGCTTGTCAGGAAAGCAACACAGAGTACCCTTTGAACCTAGCTCCTTTCGAGCTAAGGTACCTTTGGAGTTGGTTCACACAGATTTGTGTGGTCCCATGTCTACTAGTTGTGGAGGAAAAAGGTATTTTCAATTGTTTGTAGATGATCACTCATGAAATATGTGGGTCTTCTTCTTGCAGTTGAAGTCTGAAGCATTTACCTATTTTCAACAGTTCAAAAAGCTTGTTGAGAAAGAATCAGGATGCTTCATCAAGACCCTCCATTCAGATCGAGGGGGAATACACATCAAAGGAATTTTCCTCATTTTTACAGACACATGGGATAAAGAGACAGTTGACCACAACCTATTCTCCTCAGTCAAATGGAGTTGTTGAGAGAAGAAATCGGTCCATTATGGAAATGGTTCGATGTATGCTTAAGGGAGCCAATATTGAGAAAATTTACTGGGTTGAAGCTGTTCAAACTATAGTATATCTTCTAAATAGAGCACCCACAAGGGCTCTTGAAGGTATGACTCCTCAGGAAGCATGGAGTGGAAGGAAACCCTCCATATCTCATCTACGGGTATTTGGGTGTAAGGCTTTTATGCATATACCCAAGGAGAAAAGAAAGAAATTAGATGAGAAGTCCCTACCATGTGTTTTTCTTGGATATGATGAATTCTCAAAAGGCTATCGATTGATAGACCCACTTACCAAGAAAATACATGTCAGCAGAGATGTAGTGTTTGATGAAGCTTTCACACCCAACACTACATCGGTATACCTAGATGATGAGGAGCAACAACCACTTCCTTCTCCACAATAGAAAAAGCCTCCCAAATGGTATACAAGCACAATGAAAGATTCCAAACTCACTTCCCCACCTGATCTTACTCTCAATCATCCAAAGACATGAAGCATGACTCAACAAGAAAATACTGAAGCATCCACTTCAGTTGATGATCTTTGTGCATATTTTCAAGAACTTTCTGTTGATAGAGAGTTAGCAAGGGAAGATGATATGGAAATAGATGAGGAGAGGGTTTACTTGTCATCATTTGATGAAAATGAACCTTCTAGAGTTGATGAAGCACTTAGACTGCCTCAGTGGAAGGCAGCTATGGATGCAGAACATAACTCCCTCATGAAGAATAAAACATGGAAGCTGGTGGATTTGCCTAAAGGAAAGAGACCCATAGGCTGCAAATGGGTTTACAAAGTTAAATATAAGGCAGATGGCACCATAGATAAGCATAAGGCCCATCTTGTGGCGAAGGGCTATGCTCAAAAGGAAGGCCTTGACTATGAGGAAACCTTTGCTCCTACAACAAGGATGACCACCATTCGAGTTCTTTGTGCTATGGCAGCACAGTTCGGATGGAAATTACATCAGATGGATGTAAAAAGTGCCTTTCTAAATGGTGACTTAAAAGAAGAAGTGTACATGACTCAACCTCCTGGATTTGTTGAGGAAGGCCATGAGCAACAAGTTTGCAAGTTGGTCAAATCATTATACGGGCTAAAACAAGCCCCAAGAGCATGGTACATAAAAATGGATAGTCACCTACTACAACATGGATTTAAGAGAAGTCCATCTGATGCAAATCTCTATATCAAGAACACAGGTTCTGAAATAGTGATTCTTGTGTTATATGTAGATGATCTGATCATCACTGGCAATTCAGAGAAATTGGTTAACGTCGTGAAAGATGACTTGAAAGAGTCATTTGATATGATAGATCTAGGACTTCTCCACTACTGTCTTGGCCTTGAGATAGAACAGAAGAAGAATCATCTTAGGGTGACTCAGAAAAAGTATGCCAAGACTTTAGTAGAAAAATATCGTATGACTGATTGTAAGCCCAAAGCAACACCGATGGAATCAGGGCTTCAATTATCATGATATGATGACTCACCATAGGTAGATGGCACACTATATAGACAGATGATTGGAAGCCTCATCTATCTGACTAATACTAGACCAGATATTACTTATGTTGTAAACTATCTTTCATGGTTCATGCAAAAACCAAAGGTCTCTCATTGGAAAGCAGCTAAGAGGGTTCTTCACTACATTCAGGGTAGTGCAGATTATGGTCTAGAGTATAAGAAGAATAATTCATTCTTCTTATAGAGTTACACTGACTCTGATTACGTTGGATCCATAGATGACAGAAAATCAACATCAGGGTATGTATTTCATCTTGGATCTGGTCCTGTCTCATGGCATAGTAAAAAGCAACAGGTGGTTGCTTTATCTTCAACTGAGGTAGAATATCGCGCTGCACGTGGAGCTGTGTGTGAAGCGATATGGCTAAGTCACATCTTGGCTACCATGGGCCTACCAAAGAAACTTCCTATTCACATGTTTTGTGACAACTCAGGTGTTTTGAACTTGGTCAAGAATCCAGTACATCATGAACGAACAAAGCATATTGACACAGATTGTCATTTTATTCGTGATGAAGTTCCTAAGCACAGAATCAAGCTCCAACACATTCCCACCGACGAACAGGTTGCTGACATCTTTACAAAGGCACTTGGACGTGTCAAATTTCAACTGTTTCGGAGTAAACTTTGTATATCAAAGTAAATGTAATAAAGGGGGGATGTTAGGGTAAAATAGGTAGTATATTGCATTATACTACATGTATTATTACATCTACTTTCTACCATAGGAGATATTTACCATTGTATAAATCACCTCCTAGATTAACTTAGGTTAATAACTAAAATATCCTGAGATATTTTAGTCGGTTATTAGGCATATTCTATTTTCAATGTTGTTAGCACATCCTACGCTAACTTTGTTAGAGTTACTATTATGTAACCTATATATTGGGTTTGATAATTCATTTCAAGTCTAATGTCTGCATCAATAATATTTGATTTATTTCAGATTTGAGTAATCTCCTACTTACAAAAGCTTATAGCCCATTACAACAAAGAAAATTCTTAGGAATATTCTGCTAAGAATATTCTACAAAATATATATATTTTTAAATTTGGGTGAAACTCAATAGCCCCTAAATCAACGAGCAACTGCAAGTCAATTGTTCATCAAAGGTTCATACGAAAAATATGAAATTCAACAGGTCAACCGTTGAATGACCGACCTCCATGTGGCCATTGCTACAACCCTCACAATTGGGCTTCAACGAGGGCGTGCAGGCTCTATGCATGAGGGGGATTCCTAATAACCCACTAGTAGTCGAAACATAAGGGGGTCTCCCTCGTCATAAAATCTTATTCAAACCATCTCATAGAGAATGTGGGACAAATAGTAGGTTCGAACAAAAATTATTCAAAACGAACAAAATTGCTCACCGAAAAATTACAACTTTATGAAAAAACCTATCAAAAACCTTAAAAGCTGCCAAGAAAAAAAAAAAAATTGCCAAAATTATGTTGTCATAAAAAAATCGGGAAGAGATGTTGGAAACAAGAAAATTTTGTCGAAAACACATTTTTGCCAGTTGAAATACATTTTTTTATACACTATCAATCTACAAACTAGTTCCCTCACCAGTTGAGCCCTTTGTTTTACGCTCATAGAGGCTAGAAGAGGTGCACCTATAAGGTGCTTGCAGGCCACCTGTTAGCATGCACGAAGGGCACAACACAAAAAAAAACTTAAAAAACCTGTGTAACTCCATCAAATTTGAATCCAAAACCGTCAGAATCCACGCTTCTTCGCTGCGATTTCTCTCGAATTAAAAAGTAGAAGGGGAGAGTGGGAGGAAATCCTCCCTCACAAGTAAATCACACAGGCGGATCTTACCGTTCTGATAACAAATGTAAGAATTAAAAGTGATTGTACCATAAGTAGAAGGGGAGAGGGGGAGGAAATCCTCCCTCACAAGCAAATCACACAGGCGGATCTTACCGTTCTAATAACAAATGTAAGAATTGAAAGTGATTGTACCATATCTTCAAATTATTACAATTTAATATATATATATATATATATATATATATATATATATATATATATATATATATATATATATAATGATCGATCAACTTTGATCAATTAGAAAAGCTAAAACAACTCAAGTTACTAAAAAAACTAGCTTTTACATGACCAACTTGAATGTTGTTTTTTATTTAATTCTTAAATTAACTAAAATTTCTAATTGGAATGAATAATAAAGCACACGATTAAATATATTTTTCATGTTATTTATTTATTTACAACTCATTAATTATGGATGACTTTTGACATCACCCCTAACAGTAGTTGCTTGTTTGACCAAGCACTTACCAATAAGATACCTAGGTTCAAATCTTTGGGGCAACCTATTTGCAAAGGTAGTAGTATGATCTGAATCCTTTGAGTGCATGCTAGATTGATGATGATGGTATAAAACCCAAGCAATCGGTGGTCCCCCTCACATCGGGTCAACAATAATGAGGTGAAATAGGTTTGGTGGAAGCAACCCCTGTGGTTTGAACTCTGCGCTTAACAGTTACTAAAAATAGTGTGGTTGTAACCAACTCTCCTATGTATAAAAAAGTTACAATTTAATTTGTTTCTCAAGAAAATCTACAGAATTATTTGTTGATAGCAAATAATAGAGGAAAATTGATTTTTTTTTAAAAACCCTAGTTTTCTTTTTTTCCGAAAACCCTAATTACTTTAGGATTTTTTTTTTTGATTGAGGTCATGAAGTTGCCAATTTTGACTAGAAATAATGACATTGATGTTCAAGAATGGTGGATGAAGTTTAGATCTCTATATTCTAGTGACCATTTTTGTCCATGCCAACTTTACAAAATTTTAAAAGAGAAGAATGGTGGATGAAGTTTAGATATATCTTATTCCGGTGACCATTTTTGGCCATGCCGACTTTACAAAATTTTAAAAGAGGAAGCAAATGTTTGGTGGAAAAGTTTTGCTAAGGAAAGGAATTATGATTACACTTGGGACGAAATGGAGCATGCATTCTTGAGTCAGTGGGACCCATATAAAAAGATAGCTAGTTTAAAGGTCACCATCAAAGGATATGAAGAAATAAAATGCTTCGGAGAAAACTAAAAGAAATGAATAAAGAGTATATAATAGAAGAAAAAAATGCACATGACAATGTGCAAGTTCATGGTTGCATTCATAAGAAAAAGCTTCGAAACCAAGGATCCAAGGAGAAGCAAGAAACAATTATGGTAAGGGAACAAGTTGAAGAACCAACAAAAGGCTCAAAAGTTGAATTTACAATAGTAATAGTAATAGATTCCATGGAAGAATCAACAACAAAGTCCAAGGAAGCTCTGTGAGAAGTGCACAAGGATGCACCAAACGAAGGGCACAAGTAAGAAGATTGTGAAGAAGAATTTTAAATAAAGAAACAAATTGTTGAAGAATCAAATGAAATAGAATGCCAAGTTAAGGTTGCAACACAACGACACCATAGTATGGTAGTGTTTGATAGAACAATCATAGTGATTTTGGATATTAAAGGGGTGCAACAACACAAGGGAAAAACATGAACAATTGATCGAAATATCATAGCAGAGCAACAAAAGCATGAATTCAACAAAGCAATTATGGATATTCAAGTGACACAATGGTAGCTTGGCATCATCGGAGACTACCACTAATCAAGATTTTACTTTGAAGGATGAATGAACAAGATTAAAAAATATCAAGAAGAAGGATGCTAATTATTTGTATTTATAAAAAACTTGAAGAAGACCCAAAAATGAATATCAAGAATTTAAACTTCTTATGAAAAATGTAGATATCTAGCTATAGCATCTGATTTGAGATAGGAATTGAATATGTTTGTAAACTCTTAAACTTTAAAGGAGAGAGTTGTGGTTTGTCAAGGGTATGGAATCAAGTACAACCCTCTTTTCTCAAACAATAATAATAATAAAACATTAAAAAATAGTAAACATGTCACAATCATTGCTCGTTGTCTTATATTTCAACAAACCGTATAATTATGTTTGACAGGATTTAAACCTAAATCTCCTTCTCAAAAAACCATATTTAGTGATTTAAATAATACCATTTAATAATAAATATTTTAACATTCAATAATTTTATTATATTTTATGTCAATGTTAATCTTTCATATTTCAATATCAAATGACATGAACTCAACCAATTAAATTTGTCAATTTCCAAGGAGGAGATGAAGGTTTGCATCTTACAAGCAATACATGTGTAACTGTCAAGTTGTTGTGTCCCCAAGGGCTAGGTGGATTGGTAAGTTCTAGCGCTTACTAAGAAGAAACCTAGGTTCAAACCTTGGGGGCATGCCTATTTGCAAAGGTAGTAGTCTAACCTAAATCAGTTGAGTGCACGTCAGCCCGATGACGATAATGCCAATCTCAAGCGACCGGTGGTACACTTCAGACCGGGTTAAACAACAACGAAATGGAATAGGGGTTATGCAACCCCAAGATTTGAACCTTGCTTGGTAGTAGAAAAGGACTGTGGATGTAACCGATTCCCCTATGTATAAAAAAAAATTGACAAGTTGTAATACCGGTATGTGGTCACGATGTAATATAGATGGGGTTTATTTCAATCCCATATAAAGCAAAAATAAAATAAAAATTCTTTCATAGTCCAATGGATTTGGAGCAAGTGGTGAGAGAAATAAGTTTTACATCATAAACCAATGTTTCAATTTTATAGGTGAATCCTAACATTTAAATAGATAGTGTGAGCTTAATTAGTTAAATACCTCAATTTTCAAAAAGACTTAGGTTTGAATCTTGGCAGACAATGCTTCAATCTCATAATCAATTAATTAAAATTGCTAGTTCCTTTTACCTAACAATGTAACATAATAGAACAAACAATAAGATATGTATAACTCAATTGGAGACTACCTTATATCAACTCAGGTACGAGACAAATAGACAAAATCATATACTAACTTTAACGAGGTATGATACAATTTGTGTAATACAATTTGTGTACGAGACAATTGGTGTATGAGACCTACAATTAAATTTGTGTAATACAATTTGTGTACGAGACAATTGGTGTATGAGACCTACAATTAAATTTGTGTAATACAATTTGTGTACGAGACAATTGGTGTATGAGACCTACAATTGGTGTATGAGACAAATATACACCAAATGCCGAATGACATTTGGTGTAATGGCAGTTGCCTAGTTATTATCATCCATGTGGTTGTGAGGTCGATTCCTCTTGTGTTTGCTCGAACAAGCGCTGATATTTGTAAATATTTGTAAATGATGTTCAATATAAAAAAAACTTTAACGAGGATTAGATATGAGATAAATATATAGAAGAGATTTATAATAAGATTCTTATAGCTTCACTTAGGACTAACTCACATCATCAACTCAAATGTGAGACAAATAAATGAAAGAGTCCTAAAAGTATTTATAACTCAATTTAAGACTAGTTCATAATGATTAATATAACCTAGGTGTTGTAGGTGAGTTGGAGAGGAGAAAGCAATCCTCCAAGGGAGGTCCAGGTTCGAATCTCCACCATACCAAAAAGTTGAATTGGGTACCTAAAATCCAATTGATAATGTTGGTGAGAGTAAGATCGGGTGCGACTCTCGGGTATGACTTTGACGGTGTAGAACCCCTTGGTCATGGTCTCTCAGATCAAGGCGATCTTGCAAGGGGTTTTTCGCTTTTAAAAAAAATGATTAATATATAAGATAGATAAAAAAAATTAAAATACTTATGATTCAATTAAATACTAATTTACATCAACTAAAATGTGAGAGAGGTAGATGAAAGAAACTTAAAAGAAAAATGAAAAGAGGCAACATATGCTTATTGCATTTTAAGAGCATTGAAAAAAAACATAAAAGGGAAGATAAAACTTTATTTTAAAATATAAAATTGATAATAATATTCAAAATAGTTTATGGGGGACAATGCAACGGTCTAGGCTTTGACTTTTCTTTAGGAGGTCCAAGGGGTGACATGGGTGAATTTGTGAGGGGGTGTGTATGGATGTGTTATAATTTCCCATTGATAAGCTCAACTCTCCCCCTTATGAGAGGTTATGGTGGGATGGAAATGCCCAACCCTAAGCCTCGGTAAGAGGGGTTTCTCATGTTAATCAAACAAAAAAGAAAAATTCAAAATAGTTTACATTGACTTTAAGTTTCAATTATAAAAGATAATTCAATTTTAACTTTTTACACAAATGTTTTCTATTAACAAAGAAAATATTATATTTTTATAGGAAAATTTATTGTTCATACATTATTTTTAGTTTAGTTGATATTAAAAACTTAAACTTATCATACCTTCCTTAAATTTTCAAAGAGAAGTGGAGATTTTTATATCTTAAACCAAGATTTAACCTCTATCAAAATTGAAGTGAAGATTTTTATATATTAAACAAAGATTTAACCTTTATGGAATGTTAATATCATAGGTGAATTTTTGTACAGTTTAAATTGTCTATTTTAAAACTTTAAAACTCCAAATAAAAGATTTAAAATTTAAATTCAACCAGATTAAAGTTATACACTATATTTTAATAATAAAAGTTTGATTGAATACACATCTAAAATAAAAAATATTTCTATAAAAGTAGACCATGTTCAAACCATAGGGTTGATAAATATATATGAAAAGTCTTGGGGCAGGCTAGGTTTAGTTCTTCCTTGAAAGGTTCAAAATTCAAACCACGACGTGTGTGTTAAATCCCTTATTAATAAGCTTAATTCTCCCTCTTATAAGAGGTCATGGTGGAATGGAATGCCCTCCCCTAAGAGTTGGTCGTAGGGTTTCTCACACTTCAAAAACACTTGGAAGACAATGCACCGGTTTGAGGTTTGACTCTTTTTCGAAAGATCCAAGGATCGGCTCTTTTTCGAGAGTCCAAAGTTCAAACCGAAGATGTGTGTGGGGCTATAGGTTAATCCTCTATTAATAAACAAAACTATAAGCCTTACAAACAATTATGATTAAATAAAATACGTTATGCTACCGTAAAGTTTGTCTGCACTTGTATATAAGTGAGCTTCTTATTTAGTTCATTGACCTTCAAAACTACTTTTTAGTCTCCGGTAGTGCTTTACCGTCTCGTCGAAAAATCCAGTTAAATTCACAACAAAATACAAATAAATTTATTTTTGAACCACTTTACCTTTTAATTTATTTTTAAATTTTTTTAGCTTTTACCTTTATTAAAGAAAGAGAAAACGAAAGAGACCAGCAAGACACCGGACAATTTTGTAAAAGGTTTAAATAAGCGATAAACAAACGTAATTACCTGCAGTGCAACCGAAAGACAACCAGACCCAACAAGGCAAGGCGAAGCACAACCTATAGTTCAGAGCACAGCTCCTGCGTTTCCTCCCGGGATTTGGCATTGGAAGAGGAGGAGAGATGGCTCCCGCAGCGGATACAGAGGACGAGTTGAAAGAGAACAATCCTCGCCCTCTCGACGAGGATGATATTGCTCTCCTTAAAACCTACGTAAGCCCTGTATCCATACTTCATTTTTTTTTTTCCTTTTTTGGGTTTCTATTTGCTTGTGTTATGGACCGACAGATTATTTGTGCACCCGCAGGGTTTGGGCCCTTATTCCACTTCTATAAAGAAAGCCGAGAAGGAAATCAAGGAAATGGCGAAGAAGGTCAATGATCTATGCGGTCAGTATTTATCGAGCGCCTCCACCGTCGTCCACATTCTCACTGTTTATTTTTCAACTATTGCCGAAAACGTTTTCGCCATTACTTTAGGACATATGTGGATTTCTGCCTTAATATCTAGTAATAGCGGATTACGATGCAAATTTTTGTTTTTAATTCCCCTACAACAGTCTTCCCCTTGAAATGTTCTTCCTTAAAGCACGTTTGGATTTGTGGCCTTCAGCTTGAAATGATAAAATTCTTGTTCCCTTAGATAAATGATTTATCAAACTGCCTCATTCAAATTTTATTGTTTAAAGGAAACCTTTACTCGAAGTTTTCCGCAGTATATATGCGAGGAGTCCTTTGCAACTTGTTTGATTCTGTTGATTGTTGTGGAGCTATGGTCCACGGTGTTCCTGGGACGAGTAGGGTTGGGGTTTGACCTCAAAATCTTGCTTATATAAATATATAAAAAAATAATTTTAAGCCTCAAATTGCAATTTTTTAAGCAGAAACTATAAATATGTGACATAAGATGACACAAAAGCACAGGAATTTAAGAATTTTCATTTTCAAATTTGAACTATAAATTAGGAATGACAATGCTTTGATATCATTGCTATGAATCATCCCACTTGGATAGCTGCAAACAATGACAAATACAGACATGATTGTTGAGTATGATCATATCTACCCAATTTTACTAATCCAGTGTCAAGCGTCAAGTAGGTCTATATGGACGAAGGCAGGCATCATTAAGACATACTCTTTATGGATGAAGACGATCATCAAAACTGTTGGCATCTCTCATTCCATTTAAGTTTCATATCTTCTTTAAAAATAAGTTGATGAATTTTTGGGATGTACATAAGAATGTCTGCTATATATTCTATAGGGTTTAGTGCATCTTATCAACGTTCATTTGTAATACATGATGGCTTTAAATCTAAGATGATTTCCAATTTTTCCATATTGACATCTAGACCCTTTGCCACTACATACCCTATCTAATAATACTTATCAGACATGTAAAGACACATTGTAAGTCCATGTCTTTGTGTAGATAACCTCCTTGTTATATATAACCATTCAAATTCTACAATCTCATTTTATACCATATTTGTTTAATGTACAATACATCTATATATCTATTTCATTGTTTGTGTTCTTTTCAAGCCACTGCAAGTGATATCAGAGTTTCAGTTAATAACCATATAAACTTGTCTTGTGGTTACAAGTTTCGCATTGACCATATCGAAACAAGGCTTTGTGTCCTATATTCCATCCAGTTGTAGAGGTTACAAAAGCTTGTAAGGCTGTTTTAATTATCCATCTAAATTCTTGCAGATGCCTGAAATGCTATAGTAGGACAGTAATTTTCTCCTATCATTTTCTTTTTCTCTCTCTCCCTATTTTTTATTTTTATTTATTTTTAAATCTGTTTGTCCCACCCTTTCAAAAGGGTGGATGTTGCCTGGGATGCCCAACCATTCCGGGGATGGTCATGGGACGTCCTAGGCATCTTGGTTGCGCCAAGGCATTCTGAAGATGCCATCTCAGGATGGCCTGAGATGCCCTTGGATGTTTCAAGGATGACCATCTCCAAATCTCCAAAAATGGGGATGCCCTGGGGACATTTCATTCTAGTCCTTGCATCTTTAAAACCTAGGGGATGGAAAAACAGGGACCCCACAAGGAGGGGGGGACACGTCCCTTTGTAACATAGTAGAGATTAAAGTATAGCAATGCTATTGCTGATTATGGATGGTGTATGTTGGAGTCTATTGCAACTTGTTTGTTTCCATTGATTGTTGTGGATATTCAATTATGGTAATGGTATTGCTGATTATGGACAATGTATGTCTCTTTGTGGCAGTGTACCTGATGGAAGGGTTGATGCTTTCATATATCAAGTTGTGATTTTTACACAAATTATCTATGTTCTTTTTAGTTCGGGGCCCATATCTCCAACTCCCAAGCATATGCACAAGGGTTCTAAGCCTACCATATGATATGCACTAGTTGTTGGCCACCTAGGGATTCTACATAATCGCACAATGCATCACTTTAATGTTGTAAAAATAAAGTCCAGTAGTCTCATATCTATGTATCCTGCAAGAGAATTTCCGTACTCAATTGGGGGTGCATGTCAATGTGAGGTCGTCACTACTAGACCAGAGTTTGACGGACCATATTTTTAGACCTGTCTTTCTTGGTGTTTGGTATACAGTCTTTTGAATTGATGACCATGATATTGCAATTTCATTAGTAAAAGATCCTAGGGATTGCACATATCACATTCGAACTCCTTGTTATTTTTTCTGCAATTTCCTATGTAAAATACTTTGCAAGACATATTAGGTTTCCAACTAGACCTCTCTTCAGTTATAAACATATGAGCAAAAGGATTACAGCAGGAGATCCAAAACATCATGCAAAAATCTTCAATGCATGTTTTTGATAAAAGCTTAGCTGCTAGAAACAAGAAATGTGATGACAATGCAATGGGATAAAAGACAGAGACAATAGATGTTAGACATAAGAAACAGATTTTTGTACATCAATATAGTCATATGTATTTGTGTATATATATATATATATATATATATATATAAATATATATATATTACAAGAGATAGTGACATTGAGAGGTAGTAGGTCTTGTAGAATTACGATTTTTAAAATTGTCTAAAAATTAATTAGGATAGGATTTATGAATAGACCTAGGAATCAAAGGGGTAGATTTGTTAGCCAAAACCCTTGATGGGCCACAGGTATTCGACAACCACACATAGAGGTTGCACCAAATAGTATATTACCTATAGCTACAGTCCCAAGTGATTCACTACATACAAGTGAAGGAGAAGCATGTACAAGTAGACCGCCATCATCAGCCTTAGGGTTTTTAAGGTTTTCTGAACTAGAAAACTCTTTAGAACAATCTAGTAGTCTCTCACCTACTCCAAACATATTTGCATCTCCTGAAAAGTTTAGGAAAATCTATAATGTCTATTGGGAAGACATTTACATGGGGGATAGGCGAGATGAGAACAACATAGGGGACCAACAAAGTGATACACATCGTCTTGGGGAAACTAGCAATGACACTAGAATATTTACATACCCTATTAGATTGGACCCTAGAACACAAGTCCCTTAATGTTTTTTAGGATCCCATTTTTATTACATTGTAATTTGATAATAATTTAATAGATTGATTATTCTGCATGTATCACTTGACAAGATTAGAACTTAGTTTCCTCTTTAAAATATATATAACCCAAATGCATGTATCTTTCAAATGCATAAATTAAAAGGTAACACCTTGGGACAAAACAATAACCCTTTAGACTAATTAACTTATAAAAATTACTTTATGACATTACTAGTCATGGATCATTAAACTCCCCATAGAATGTGACAATGTTATGAATAACGAAGCTTGTTAAATAATGAATGTATTGACAAGTCACAATTGTTCCACGTCATAAGAACAATAGTCAATTATAAAAATTCACCATGTTTGTGAGTGAAATGTTGTATTATACGTGTGCATAAATCTAGGTGGTCTATGCTAGTGTGTATTTCTACAAAGTTTGGGAATTATGAACTCTTCACAAAGCTAGGAATAGCTGCAAGACCTTGATGGAAAGAGTTGGGGCACATGACTACAAACACCAGAATACAAAATAATTAATGGCATTTGGCTGGTGGTGTTCAAGGCAAAAGGACCCACACATTGGTGTGATTTATACAATGGGTAAGGCAAAGGACCCTTGCATGTGGGGGACATAAACTTACCATTTGCAAATTGAAACCACAGGGTACATTTGTTTGATTGGCTTCACTTATTCTGTTTTTTGCACAAAATGGGGGTTGCAAATTGAAACCACAGGGTACATTTGTTTGATTGGCTTCACAAGGGATGGAGTTGGAAATAGTTTTGAAGCTGTGGTTGCACTGCCTAACTTTGAGGTGATGAATAATAACAAATATATGTTACCCCATTGCGAATTTCATGCTCAATTGGTGAGTGAGGCATGAGGAGGAGAAGGACATGCAACAACACCTACCTTAGCCCCAAAACCAACCAAATTGGTCGACAATGCATAAAACCAGCAAAAACGGATTGCAACTAGGGCCAAAGCATGGGAGGACGTTGTGAACAGAAACACAACTTTAAACCTTGTTGGCAATGGTTGTTTTTGGTGTGAATTTGTTTTAAGGCCATAAAAATGCTCTATGGAGCTTAGGAGTCACATTTCTTTCAACTATGGATAAAAGCCAACAACAATTCCCCAAAGAGAATGGTCTTTGTTTTACATAGATAGATAGATAGTAATTGTTGCTATGTATTTATTTACTAAGCTACATGTGGCCTCTATTGGGGGTTAGTCCCATCAAAATAACAAATATTACATATGCTATTATTGTTATGGATACTTGATTCAGTTATTCTGTTTCTTAATGGATAACTGATCTTGCATGCTATTATTTATATGTATATATATAAATGTTCCAACATTCCGCTGGTCCATCATGTGGTATCAGAGTGCCCATCATTTCCTGAAGAGGGAGAGTTCTACAGTTGCACGATAGAAGCCATTCTTTGTTGCCATGATCTATATTGCGGGGCATTCTTGGAAGATGAAGCCATAGTAAAAGAAGATTGCAGCTGATAGTAAACCTGGTTTCACATGTCATTTGTAGTGGAGATATTTTTTGGCATGATTGTGTTGAGATGTGATAAATGCTTGTAGAGATTTTTTGCAGTGTTTCTGTTTGAAGGCATGCCTCACGCACACACATATATATATATTATATCAACACAATAAAATGGTCCAACATTCTGCTGGTCCATCATGTGGTATCAAAGCGTTCATTGTTTCTTGAAGAGGGAGAGTTCTACATTTGCATGATAGAAGCCATTCTTTGTCGCCATGATCTATATTGCAGGGCATTCTTGGACGATGAAGCCATAGTGAAAGAAGATTGCAGCTAATAGTAAACCTGCTTTCACATATGTCATTTATAGTGGAAATGTTGTTGGCATGATTGTGTTGAGATGTGATAAATGCTTGTTGAGATTTTTTTGCAGCATTTCTGTTTGAAGACATGCCTCATTTGGGACCTGTGACTAGTGTTTGAAAAGTGGACATGTAGTGTCGGATGCAATTCAAAGCATTTTATTTGAAGACTTTTGGTGTTGCATGAAGGCATGTGATCATTAAAGGAAAAAGATTTCTTGTATGTGGTACGCTGTAAGTGCATCCATTCTAAGAAAGGGTTTTGTGGATGATAGCACACAAGGATGCCTTTTGCGAAGAGCGTGTTGCATTTTGCGTGGAGGAATTAAGGAGATTGTGCCTCTGTAACTTCTTCACCACCTAGGCTGCCTTTGGGAGTGAGGTACATGTGAGCAAAATGACTGTAATGGAGAATGCATTTGCGTTCATATTAATTTTGTTGAGGATGTGTTTTGCCAAAGAGAGGAGGAAACATATTCAAACGAAAACATAGAAATGGAGGAGGGTATGAAGGTGTTAGAAGAGAGGAGGATGTGATAGTTGTTGTTCAATATGACCATGCTGCCATTAGCGTAGGCAATATACTGTCTTTGGCCATGTTTGCTTGATTCTTCCATTGTTCGATGGATACATAAACGTTGTGAAGACAAATGAACACGAGGAGTTGCATTAGGCACAAAGGAAGATGATTAATGCTAATGAATTCATTGCTAGATAGGAGCATGTCAAATCAAAAGGAGGATGTCATATTGATATGAGAACCAGTTGAAATAAGTCATGTTATGTTGTAGATTGTGGGTTGAAGGAACCATTTATGGCACTGTTGAAGGAATTATAACCTAGGAAATGTTTGATTTTGCTGCGGATTTCAAGAAATGTGGAGGTATTTGTTCATTGCTAAATCAGAAATGGTGGGTGCATGACTGAGGCTTTGACATGGTTTGTAGTAAGTAAGAAGATGCGATTAAGCTATAAGAAATCGCCATTGAAGCAACATTCGAGAAAGAGGGTGATGGTGCTAAGTTCCAGGATTGAGGCCATCCAAGGTGTGAAGATTGAGATGTGAAGACTAAGATATTCTTGAATGTGTGAGACACATTGCACACCAAGAAAACTTGGATATATGTGTAGATAGGAAATTCTTCCTATTCTCACTTTGTAGTCTTCTGTTAGGGTTTGGGGATCCATGTTTTTTTTGAAGAAGGAAAGAGTTTTTTATTGGTGCAT
Organism: Wollemia nobilis; assembly: GCA_028583015.1. Taxonomy (NCBI): domain Eukaryota; kingdom Viridiplantae; phylum Streptophyta; class Pinopsida; order Araucariales; family Araucariaceae; genus Wollemia; species Wollemia nobilis. The sequence goes on along the minus strand of JAQPPZ010000689.1, from coordinate 2,582,690 downwards.
TTGGAGGGAGACAAGTTATCCCACATGCATCAAGTAAGGGTACCCTATAGTCATCACGTAAAGTGTTGAAGTTATCTTAGAACCTTTTTTTTGGTGGATTGAGAAACTTTGAAAATCTTTTTTCTTCAATTGGCTATATGGAATTGAAACGGGCTCCATCCATATTACATCGTCACTATATAGTGGTATTACAACAACTTGGATGTTATTCATTTGTCGCTTGGCAAGATTTGAACCTTAGTCTCCTCCCTGAATGTTGAGGAATCTAACTATTTGAGCTAATGCCTTTTGATGCTCAAAATTTCTTTTGTAATGCAAAGGCCTATGTATAGTCATTGGAAAGCTCTTTTCAAGCCCAACACAACAAACATTTCTCTTGTTGTTGTTCAATTGAGTATATTAGTCCATAAAGCCAAAAGAAGAGAAGCAATGATTTAAAGAACACGTGGTCACGTAATTGTTCAGATTGAAGGGGCGGTCATACATTTGACCCAAATGTGATTTGATTCATTGAAGTTGGAGGAAGATGAAGAACGCATTGTCTACTGTTGTTAGAGATAATGCTTCATTCCAAAGAGAAGTGGAGGCCCGCACCACAGTTTATTTGATTCCAAAAGAAGGTGGAGGCCCATGCCACACATGTAATGGTAAACAATTGAGTTTGTCACTATTTGCAGGAAGATGTAGATCAGTAAGGTTCATTGCTGTTTGATAATTAAATGACTAGTTGTGTGTGTCCCTAGTCATAAGGTTGTGAATAGGGAGGCTCAATCCAATTGTTCTTTTGTGGATAGTAGAGTGTGTCCCTATTTGCAAATGATGTTGTGAATGGTTGTGTGTGTCCCTGTTCACAAGAAGATTGTTGTATTTGTGATTGGTTGTGTTGCCCTAGTCACAGAGGTGTCGGGGACAGATGTGTGTGTCCTTGTTTGCAACTGTGAAGATAGATAGCATGTGTGTCCCTATCCACATTTGATGTAAAATCATGGTAAGTCGTGCTTGTCCCTATCCTTAATTAAGAGTTTGGTGAGGCCATTTCCACTAAGGTGAGCAGTTGAATATGTCCTTGTTCATGATGATGTAAGTCATGGACTATAGTATGTGACCTAATCCGTCATTCTTTGACTACTTGATGAACTATTGGGTGTCCTAGTTCATCTGGTTGTTGTTTGGAATATTGTGATAGCCCTAATCCATGTTGGAATATTTTCAACATTGTCTTCTTCGTCCTTTGTCATTAGTCCTAAGTATTAAGTCTTAAGGACCTAGTATTTATTAATTAGCATATGTTAGAATATTTAGTTTTTAGCTTGGATAGTCAATGTTTGACAAAATCCATGATTAGCATGTTGTTAGGATTATGCTATTCCTTGGAATGCTATTCACGTAGCATCTATAGCTTAGATTAGAGTGTTTGTTATTGTCATTAATTTGACATTATCCTCCCAACACAATTGTAGCATTTTTCAGTTTTCTCCAAGCTCTATAAGAGCATGTAAACTTGATTTAATCAATAGAAAAATTTCACCATTGTTTCTCATTTGGTATCAGAGCCGAGAGGTTCTCGGCCAGTGAGAGGAATTTCCTCCATTTGGCTTCACTGGTGATTTTTCGCCATTTGGTTTCACTCGCCATTTGACGGTTGAGTTGGACCTGATCTGTGCGGCCGAAGCTGGAGGTGACTGACTAGTCTCGTACTAGAAAGACACATCACGGCAAGATCTGGACGGTTGTGAGGGCAAAGACCTGAGAGCCCAGCTCGCTGGCAGATCCGGGACACATCTGCAGGACAAGTGGATGTGAGGGTACTAACTCCGGTGGCTCTTGACCAATCCCAACATATCCCGATCTCAAGGTCTGACGGGAGACACTGTGGCAAATTGTGGCAGATCGCCGACTTCTGGGACCACCTACAGTGTCACGGACCATAGAAGTCATGTGGATTTGACGGGTGCACAGTCACCTGACTGCTGACCCGCACAAGCTAGACCGGACGATGGATCTCGACACCGGCCTGCAAGATTGGATACAAGTGGACGTGGACGCCATTGACACCTAAGGAGGGCAGACTGGACTAGGACTTTGCGTGGACACCAAGTGACCTGACAGGACATGATCTAGACCCGGGTAACCTGATACAACGTGACAACGTGTGACGAGTTTGACGAGACTGTGTAGATTTGACTTAGGCTGACGTGGGAGATCACAACCTGGACTACGTAGACGTTGACGTGGAGTGAAGGCTGAAACAGACGCGGCATTTACTTAATGGAGGGACTGACTGCGTGACCGTTCAACCAGATTGGAACGTGATCGGATGGTCAAAGTGAAAGCAATGCATACGTGGCGATGTCGTGATCCGCGAGAAGGTTGACTGTTTGCTCGGGTAGAGTCTTCCCGTAGGGAGACAACCATTTAACAACGTGGTTTTAGTTTTAAACCCCTGTATAACCGCTTCATCCCAAATGTGGGACTAAGTCGTGGACCTTTTGCAAGCAAACTCATAGGCGAGGTTTGACAATTACAGTGTCTCAAGATTGAAGGTATCTCCAAATTGCAGATCAAATCGCAGATGCATTCAAGCGTTTATTGGGAGTTGCTATCCTGTTGCTGCCGAATTGACGACACCATGACGCAAAAGTAGTAGCTGTCTCTTTAGCAGAGCATTGACACGGTTGGTTACTGCCAGGAGCAGCTGCAGACCGAATTGCATGTGCAGGCAGATTCCAAGCCACTCGCAGGAGAAATGGATTTGCAGAATTGAAGGCCGTCACCAAGTTACTGCGGGTTTACATCAATTTGAAGACGCGATTTGTGCTAGTTGCAGATGTCCATCTTCGACACTCGTAGAGATCAGTTGAAGATTTGCAGAGTTTTTCTTGTGAAGATCTCGTCTCGCACAAATTGCAGGAGCATGCAGACGCAAGGATAGCCAGAGAAGGCTATTCGCGAACAAAGATCGTTGATGGTGTAGACGTGAATGTTGCAGTCCAAGAGTGGAATATCGCTGATGAAAAAAACAGCTTCACTAGCTGTGGATGTCGTGACTTGAGTACGTCGCAAAAAGTGAGCGGGAGCGCCGATCAGAGATCGCGCCACAACTCTGACTAGAGTGGTTGAGAACAACATAGCATAAAACATTCATTTGCAGGCGCCGACCCTTGGATGTCATTCGATCCCCAGTTCTCGGCAATTGAGCAAATGTTCAATTGGTTGTTTTGCCAAAAGACGACGCGTGGAAGAGACGAGTGCACAATATGCTCGATCTAAGCGCAACCACGATTGGGTGATTGAGACTCGTAGACGCGTAGGCCCCACTTTCCGTTAATTGCATGGGAGGTCAACAACCAATTGCAGAGGCCTGATTCTGACGTGTAGGTGCAGCCCGGAAGCCATTAATATCCATAGAGATGGCAACCATGTTTGAAGATATGGTGCTACCCAAATTTGATGGAGATGATTATGCTTATTGGAGCATAATAATGAAGACTGCATTGATTGGAAAAGGATTATGGGACATTGTTATTGAAGGCTATGAAGAACCCATCACTTGGAGCATGCTTGGTGAAGAGGAAAAGAAGATGAAGAAAGGGAAGCAATATGAAAATTGCTTAGCCCTTATGGATTTGAGAAGAGGAGTGGAAAAGAGTGTTTTCCCTCTCATAGCTAATTGTAGATCAGCTACAATAGCATGGCAAGTGTTGAAGGATACTTATGGGTTTGATGAGAACACCCATAAAAATATGTGTGACAATCATGGAGATTGTTTAAGCAAGGAGGAGCCTTGCATCCTTGAGGAGCCTTGTGTTGAAGATTGTGAAACTCATTTCATAAAAGAGGGTTTTGATGAAGATTGTTTCAAGAGGGAGCCTTGTTCCCTTGAAGATCCTTTTGGAGAGTCTTATGAAGACTCATGTGAAGATTGTTGTGAGAAACCATGGGAGACTCTCATTGTTGGAGGCATGTCTTGTGAAGGCATGGAAACTTGTAAGTATCAATTCTCTGTTTTAGAAGGAGAATATGATGAAAATTGTCAATTCTTTCTTTTAGAGGGAGAATATGATGATGAAAAGAAAAATTGTGTGAATGAAGCTTTTTGTAATGAAGAAAAAGCAGTTGAGAAAATGACATGTTTGGGAAACATGGACATTGAAAATGAAAGTCTCATTGAAGAGACAATGGAGGAAAGATCATTCTATGGGAATGATGCTTATTGTGAAAACCACTCCAAAGTGGATGATGGCTTGCTTGAAGAACCAACCCAAGAGTGTTGGCATCTTGAAGATATGGAAGGATGTTCCATTGATGACCATGACCATTTCTCAAGAATGGAGGAATGTTACATTGAAGAGGAAGGAAGAGAAACACTCACATTGGAGTGTTCCTTGCTTGAAGACCAATGTGAGGTGGATGAAATATGTCTCAAGGAGGAGGCACTACAAAAGCAAATGAAAAGGCAAGAGGAAGATAAAAAGGAAACACCCACATTGGGGTGCTGGAAATGGATGAATGAATATGATTCATATCATGTATCCAAGACTATTCTCATGGAGGAGAATTGTGAAGATTGCATTGAAGAGCCAAACCATTGTTGGCATGTTGAAAAACACTCACATGGAGTGGAGGCAAAAGAAGAAGCAAAAGAAGATGCAAAGATAGATACTTACTCATGTGGAGTGAATATTGTTTGTCCTACCAAGACACAAATTGTATGGGATGTTGATCCCCATGATATTGTTGATAAAGAGGAGATGCAAACTATAAGTTGCATGCTCAATAGAGATCACTCATCAAGAGTGACAAATAGAGATGCTTCTTGTCCATCAGCCCAAGAAGTTTGTGTGAAGAGAGATTTTGTGAATCTCAAAGAAGAAAATGATTTGTGTGAAGAAAATAGCACAAATGATTATCTCATTTGGGAGGTGGAAAGTGAGAGAGCAAATGAGATAGAAACAGAAAATGAAAATGAGATTGCTGATTTTCTTGTTGTAATGGCAAAGGAAACATCACTCATGAATGAAGATCACTCACTTGGAGTGTCTACATTGAAGAAAAAGAGTTGTCTTGAAAAGGCAACAATGTATGATTGTTTGAATGAATGGTGTTTCAACACACCAACATGGATTGAACAAAGGAGGAGAACTCTTAGTGAAGAGTTGATGGTTGATTTTGAAGCAACATACAGTGAAAGAGATATGCCACAAAATAGCTTTATGGGGAGCACCAAATCTAATCACATTGGAGGTAATATTTTTGTGATTAATGATTTGTTTTTTGTGAGCAGGTATCTAAAGAAAGGAGGAGAATGTCTTAAAAAGGCATTATTGAGAGATGATTGTCTTGTAGAGACATCATTGGATGAAGTTCTTTCATTTGCAAAGAACATGGATAGCATGATGATGAAAACCATGGATATGTGTTGGCTGTATTTTGTGTTTAAAATTCCTTGGAAGGAATCATGTAAAGCCATAGTAAAGAGTGAAACATTGTGTGAGGAGCAACAATTTGTTGTTGCATTTGTAACTAGCTATTGCATAGCTATATTTTGTTTGAAAATCTGTGTAGAGGTATGTGAGGTTGTTGTATGGCAAAATCACCTACATGAGATTATTCAATGTAAATACTCAGGAAGAGTATTAGGAGCTGAAGAATGGTTTGAAGACCATCACATGAGAGAGGTAAAAGATGTGCAAGATTGGTTAGTAAGAACCAATACTTTGGGCATTATGAGGATGCCATCATTTGAAGGAGCTTTTGATGAAGGGGGAGTAGCTCATCAAAAGGAGGCACTCGGTTATTTGCAAGAAGGAGCAACAACAAAGATGGAGGAGATCCCACACAAACGGTGGAAGGAGTGCCCAAGACAATATTTTGCATTTTGTGATTTTTTGTTAAAAGATTGGAGGAAACGCAAGAGATTGTGTTTCTTCCAACTTAGTGATGCTTTAAGAACTCATTGAATGAGTTCCTTTAGCATCAAGGGGGAGAATGTTGGAATATTTTCAACATTGTCTCCTTAGTCCTTAGTCATTAGTCCTAAGTATTAAGTCTTAAGGACCTAGTATTTATTAATTAGCATATGTTAGAATATTTAGTTTTTAGCTTGGATAGTCAATGTTTGACAAAATCCATGATTAGCATGTTGTTAGGATTATGCTATTCCTTGGAATGCTATTTACGTAGCATCTATAGCTTAGATTAGAGTGTTTGTTATTGTAGAGTAGATTGTCATTAATTTGACATTATCCTCCCAACACAATTGTAGCATTTTCAGTTTTCTCCAAGCTCTATAAGAGCATGTAAACTTGATTTAATCAATAGAACAATTTCACCATTGTTTTTCAATCCAATTATTAGTTTTCTTGCCTCTATTTGGAACATTGATGTAATAGAGGGAGGAATGTTACAAATACTTGGTTGAGTTATATCTTTTTTAGACGGATAACTGATTTTGCATTGTATATTATCAATGTTAATCAATGGAATAAAATTGTCCATCATCCCGTCGGTCCACTAATTATTACCTCAATTACCCCATATCTAAGCAATGTTTCCCTTAATCATTTCCAGCTTGCCTTTCTATTAGAGACATCTCCCCATTCCCACAAACTGCTATTTTCCCTTCTCAAATCCTTGATTTCATTTTTGTTAAGAGGTAGAATAGCCTTGTGCTAGTAACTTTTTAAGATTTGAATTTCTCCAAGACAAAGATCAACACTACGATTGGCTAAATAACGTGCAAATTGTGTCCTTCTGTATACTTTTGTATAGATATGATGACATTTCCAACATATCGCCTCCAACAATAAATTGATGGGCACGGAAAATACTGTTATTGTTGATGCATTCTCCACATCTGGTTTCTTCACAACATTAATAATAATATGTAAGTCCTCCTAAATTGAATTATATTTCCATCTTTTTCAGTTTCAGTCTTGATTCACATAAGTGCCCTAGCCTTTGCATAGTTGTTTGTAGTGTTACTAGATTTGACAAATTTTACTGTAAATATCCGAATTTTGGCAATTTTTAATCCTACAGGAACAAATTGGACGGACTTAATCAGACAGTCAATAGTCAATTGCAAATAATATTTATCTAAAAAAAGTAAAACTAAAACTTGTCCCAATATTATAATTCATTTCTGCATTTCCTTGACTCCCTTCTACTTCTACAAAAACTAAAGGTTCAAACAAAACAACCAAGGATAAAGATAAAACTATCTCAATAGGGCAAAATGATCTTAGGGCAACTCATTCATAAGGGCATTTGGAAGTCAATCTTATTTTTGTATGAAATGTGAAGTTTTCTATACATAGTTATATTTATTTTAGACATTTAAATTAATAAAGAACATTTGTCTATTTTTTGAACTTCATGATGAAGTTTATAACTGATTTTTCTCCATGGTGATTTTTTAATTTTTAGTCCTTGAAATTGAACCAGAACCCAAACCTAAACTTTGTAACTTAGATCATTTAGTGAAGTTCTATATGATTCTGAGTAAGTGAGAAGAATTATGCTTTTGTCACTTCGAAGTAACCATCTTCACTTTCCTAGGGTTCCCTTTAGAAGCGTCATCAAATTAAATTTGATGAATCCATCCTCTGAACATTTTCATTTTATCGTGTATTAATGCAAATTCTTTGGCTAACTCCATTGTGGTAAATAATCCCAACATTTATATTCAAATCTTATGACCAAGAGGCTAGCACATCTTTTTCCAAACCTGATGCATCCTAGGATGAGCACCATGCTGGCAGACACTTCACAAAAGAGGCAACAATACAAATCCAAACATGGATGTGATTTTGAGATTAACTTTTCAGAATTCTATTTTTCCTTTCAAAGCATAATTTCAAACAAATAATGGTAGGTTCCATCCTCTAGAATGCTTAATGCTTTATCTTTGAAACAGCTAATCCAACATTTCACCAACTCTTCTAATGTCTATGGAGCAACCAAACAGATTCCAATTTTTTGGTAATGCATGAAATTATGAGATGGGGATGACGAGAGAACAGTTTGGGATGGTGGGATGTTGGGATGTGTCTCCAAGATGGGCCCTCAAATCCTATAATGAGTTTCCATGGAACATATTTAAGAAAAAAGCAACTCTAAATTATAGAAGCAAAAGGACAATGAAGAAGTAGATGATCTGATGGTTGTAGCTCCTCACATAAAGCACACCTAAAAGCTCAATGATACTTTTCTTTGGCAAACAGTCATCTATAAGAATTTTGTTTTGGAATACTAACCAAAGGGATATTGAGGCCTTGGGGAAGGCCTCAAGTGACTAAATATTCTTCCAAGGGAAATCCTTGGGATTAGGGAATTCAGATTGCTCCAAGACTTATATCCTAATGTGATCGAGTACCCACTATCTTTTGATGGATCTTAAACCAACGCGTCTCTCTGTGGAAAAATAGGGAAATATAACTCTTGAGACATCTATTGGAGCTCCTCCTTTTCTAAAGTCCTCTCCCTCAACAATTTTGCTAATGGAAATCCAAGATTTGGAGTTATTGCTCACATCAATATAATTTGTGACTTTTGCACCTCTATAGTCGAAAGAGACCTGGGCTAATGATTATAATTTTTGATCAGAAATAAGAGAATAAGGCTTCAACCAAGTATCAGACAATAAATTATTAGAATTATTCTTGTTGACCACCAATCTAATAAGTTTCTCTATTAATTGCAAAAATATGGATTTCCATGTTGCTAATCACCTAGTCAGTGTTCATTTCGTGAACAAGATTACTTTGTCCACCAAGCCAGTATAGTTTTGAAGTAATAATTTTGGCCAACTGTTTCCTTGTTTTTTGAATACTTGCCAACCAAGTTTGCTCCTAATCCCAAACTCATTAATTTGCAATTTTGCAAGCTTGCCCTTCCCATATTCTTTTCTCTGCAAACCTTATCTCTTTTGCAAAGAGGAAACCTAATCTTCTCCTGTCATTTTCCAAATAAAATCTCCCTGAATTTTGTCAAATTCACAGGTTACACCTGCTAGTAATTTTGAAAGTGGCATCATATATATCGGGATAGATTGCATATAACATTTATGAGATGGAGTCTCAACTATGGTTAAGAAATTATCTTTCCAACCAGGCAAACAAGATTTTATTCTATGCAAAATTGAGTCCCAAGGTTCCTCCTTTCTTTTATCACAAGAGAATACCTAGATATGTTGATTGCAGTTTTTCGACTCTAAACCCTATAATTTCTGAAATAATTCATTGTAAATCGAGGGCAATTTTTATAAAAAAAGGTCTTGAATTTTGTTGTTATTTTACAATTGTCTAGCTGCCTTCTCATAGCATGAGGGGATTGATTTAAAGTATGGCCTTACTGATTGATGACCTAAAAGAAGAGTGTCATCAACAAATTGGAGGTGAAATTCGAAGCACCGTTTGTCGCAAGCTGAATACAATTGATTTTGCCTCTCACCCTTTTGCCTTTGAGAGAGGTCTGCTCATTGCTTTAGCAAGAATGATGAATAGCATTTCAAAGGCAACTTATATTGACAAAGGAAGCCAAGTCCTTAAGAATCCAAAGCTCACAATTGTGAATCATCGTTGAATTTGACATGAATACATTGAGATCCTTCCAAAATCTATTCTTAAGCTACATTCGTAGAATTTACATTTATGACAACATTTTTCATAGTTTCTCCTTTCTTGTAAAAAATACTACATATCTGATTGCTTCTTGATTCTAGTAATTTCCCATCCCATTTGTGATTGTTTGAGGCAGTTGCAATACCTCGGGAAACTCCCACAGTGGAAATTGTTAGACAATCCCCCATTAGTGCATCATTATTCAGGACTATAACAACCTAATAATTCCTTGATAACTTTCTTATTTTGGGGACTTATTCATACCCTGAATGCTCGAAGATACTGGTATCATCATTATCATCATCATCATTTTTATTCTTATATTTGGGCTTAGCCCCAGTTGTACATATTTGTGATCTTTGTTTTTGGCTTTCTATTGACCTCTCTAGGTTTCCTTTTCCATTCCCACCAATGTTTTTATCCTCTTTAATCTCTTCTATATTTTAGATTATTCGTAATTTAATAGTGTTATCAATTGGTATGCTGCCTTGGGGAACCTAAAGTTCAAGGGAATACGTGCAAACTGTTTTCTTTGCATGCTGCTCTCAAAACAGTTAATTGTAAGGGACAGCCTCCATTCTACTTTTTTTATTATACTGCCTTGGAAATCCTAAAGTGCAAGGGACAATGTCCATGCTACATTCATTTTTAGTGCGAGGAGATGGTTGTCCTCTATTTGAAGAAAATAGTGATAATTTACTCAGGCTAGACTTGATCAACTTCATCTGCATTGAAAATTGACTCTGCATCTTCGTTCCCAGCATTGATTCCTTTTGAAATTGGACTCGCACAATTGCTCATTTTGTGCATTCTTCTTGGTTTCTTTTAATGTTTGCTTCAAACAAATCATGATGGCCTTTCATATAACGAGGCAAAGGGGCTTTCTTTGTCACTGTTAAGTGAATTTTTTTTTATATGAGCCATGTTCTACTGCAATTTGACGCCTTTGCTTCAACTCTAGGTTTGTACCATGACCAGAACCTACCTCTTTCTAGACCATTTTCATTTGCAATATCTTGCCATGTGTTGGGTCTCATGGCATATGCGGCACTGGAATGCAATGTTTTCATGGTCCACTTGTTGAATCTATTGTCTTGATGCAGATTCAATCACGATAGATTTTTTCAAATTTGTCAAAATATCCATAACAACTCACATCCTTATTTACACAACTAGGTTTTCCTTCCTAGAAGTTGGTTCCTCTTAGATGAAGTCCCCTAGAGTATTGCCAATATTTTTAAAACCTCCTTGTTGATAAGCTGATATCGAAGTCCAAAAGCATAACCCACACTAGAACCCTCTCAGAATTTCTGTCTCTACAAAAAGGTTTTTACTCCATGGTCTACAATCCAACCCACCCCATAAACCGTGGACTAACACTCGTTACTTTTGTTGCTGACTTCTTAATTGGAGATGATGTCCAGGGAAAAAAAAAAAGAAAAAAAAAAAGAAAGAAAAATCCTTTCAGAAGGAAAGCTATTGAATAATGTGAATTTAGTCCCCACTTCCTCTCAATCCACTTTGAAATCTCCAAAACATCCTGATCAGAATCCATCAAACTTACATATCAACCTTCTACTCTTAAGAACCAAATATTATGCTTGATCATCTCATCTGTGATAATCACTTCTGGTGAGTCGTCTGTTTTGTGGATGAGGATTACTAAAGATTTTTCCTTATGTTCTTGCTTGAAAAGAACTATTTCCTGAACCAGGGTAGCCTAACTGCCAACTAAGGATTTTTAAATGATCTTTCTTCACTGCTACCCATCTTTTCCTGATGAGAATCCTTGGTTCTTTGAATTTCTCGTATGACCTAGAATAAGAAGTCTGAAGATGAGGCTTGCTCCTCGCTTAGACTTGCTCCTCATTTTATTATACAATAAAAAGTTTTGCTGTTTAACTATTTAGGAATTATTATTAACATTTATATAGTTTTTACAACTGAGTATGCTTGTTTTAATGACACTGTGATCAAGTTGTCATTTTGTTTTAAGTATTGTAATATGATCCCTTTTCAGGTGACTTATATACACATGCATTTTGGTCACATTCATGGTTCTGAATATTTAGAGTGCATTTTGTTAATAATTTGTGTAAAATAATTTTTCCTATGATCTTTGGATTGGTTTCTTACTCTTGGTAGCCAACTTTTCTTGTTAAATTGTATGTTTTCGTACCTCAGGCTTAGACAGATTGGCAAGACTCATAATTTATCTTAATTTTGATTAAGAAATCAGAACTCATAGAGGTATGCTATCAAAGTATTAATATGAGGTAAAAGTGAGAACTTTCCCTTGCTCACTCAAAGGGTTATCATATTCCCAAGAGGTATGCTGGTCTGGCTGTGACCCAAAAAATCACCTTTATATTTGTTGGTTCACCCTTTTTTAGTCTGTCATCATTATAACGAGGGCTCAGATCTGTCACTGATCCATTTTAATGTTTATTAATAGTCTCTATTAGCTCTTAAGTATTGTTAATATTAATAATTCTTTTTGTGATCCAATTTTTTATTTGATTTCATCTTGCAGATTTTAATGTTTTTCACTATTGTTGGTGACATGTATTCTGTTCTGCAAAGAGGTCTTTATCAGTAATTAGATTGTAAAAGTTAGTTGGGTGTCACAATACACAAGGTATGGGTGTGAAGTACCTGGAAAGGACCCTCAAATATTTGGTATATGGGAAATAGGTTGAGCTTGTACTATGCTCTATATCTGTGTGTGCGTATGCATGTGTGTAAATTTTTTTTTTTTGGTAAGTTGTAGTTGTATTTCAGAGGGTTTTAACTGGGTCCCACTCCCAGATATACAAAAACTTCATCAGATTGAAAGTACATTCATGTTGCATAATCCTCTGCCTAGGAGGGATCAGTCTACAACAGTCTAACCAATCCCGTGCAGGGGATATGTTTGCCAAAATTCCCTCGCAGGGGATGTAGAAGCCGGTAATCAGGTGGTGCTTGCCCTCGCAAGGGGTACTGAAGCAAACCAAAAATAATCCATAGATATTCACTAGAGCCCTCGCAGGGGCTGACACAGGGAAGACCCAACTGGGTGGTTAGCCCAACACTAGACCAGACATCGCCAAACATTGCATCAAAAACCCCAACAAACCTCAAAAACAATGCAAAAAACCCACAGACCTGCAGCAACTCAAGGGTCAATCTCTGTGATGTCCTCTTTAGGATGGTCGACACTCTGCTGGAGGGCATGCTTCAGAGCGGCATTGGCGCTTTCAAAGGCGATGATGAAACTCCGAAGAAACATCCGAGTGAGACGGTTGGAGATGCCAGAAGTGGGGGCTGAGTCCCCGCTAAGGTCTTCAATTTCCAGAGGAGAATTCTGACTGGATTCTGTTTTGGGCTTCTTTGCCCTGGAGGACCTGCGGACAGGGGTTGCCGCTTCTTCGATTTTAGCTTTACGTTTTCCCACCGAAGGCTTCTTGCTGGTGGGGGGGGTGGTTTTGGACGGGGGCGGGGCGGGTTTGGAAGGGGAAGGGGTTGGCTTGGAAGGGGAGGGAGTGGGGGCGGGGGGAGAGGGGATGGGTTTGGAAGGGGACGGAGATGGAATGGACGGGGAAGCAGCAACAACGCCTTTCTCGGAGGCCGGGGTGTTGGGAACTCCATCGCTGGCCATAAGCTTGCTCGAGATGGAATGAGCAGGGCTTTGGGGGGCTTGGGAAAAGGGGGGGAAGCTTGCAAAGGGGTAGCCGCAATGGGGGGATTAGCCAAAACATGATAGAAGATAACGGCGAAAAGCCCCTGGTGGGCAGGGGGGTACCTTTCTTACGAGCAGCGGCTACAAAGAGACACATAGACCGATAAAGAAACCCTGGAATGTTCATGGGTCTATAACCCCGGATATGGTTGACAAGGGCAAGGTGGAAGCTTGCCATAGGCTTGTTGGGATCATCGTAGGCTAAGTATTGAATGAGGGGAATGGCAACAATTGGGAATGGGGGGGAAGGGATTGACGGTCCAGCGCATGGCCATCCCACGAGAAGTTTTGGTAGTTGGGGAAGCCTTCCAACTCAGGTTCCCAGCAATGTTTGTCTTGTCGGACAAGACGCCCTCCAACCGACAACTCTGCAATCTCGCCAATCATCTCTGGAGTGACCTTGAAGCGTAGGTTCCTGACACAGACATGGCCGTTCGACCACGTGCGAACAAAGTCCTTCGTGATGTCATCCTCAGCTCCACGGAATTTCGATAACAGGGTGGTGAGTTGGACGCACGCTATGTTGTCCAGCTGGAGAGAGCTCGGTTCAAGGTAGGCCATGGTGGCAGAGGTGGGGACAGGAAGAGCGGTGGTGGATGAGGCCCACAGGACAGACTTGCAGAAGGGAGTGTCGTAGGCTAAGCTGAAAAGGGGAATTAAATAGGTCGGGGGAGGCGAACAGATCATGCCGGGCCTTGCGGATGGGTGACAGGTGGACGGGGGGATGCCACGCCGGGGATGGCGGGGATTAAGGGGCAGCCTAGGGACCATATCCGCATAGGTGGAGGTGAAAACTTGGGTGAGGTTTGCAGACGTGGGAAGAAACGTGGAGGGGAAAGGGGGTGCGGCTGGAAACGTGGCAGAGGTCGTTGGCAGAGAGCGTTGGGACACCGCGGATGGAAAACCGCACTTTGACTTTGTTCGATGAGAACCAGCGGGGTAGCTAATCATCAGCGGGTGTTGGAGCACACATCGTGAGGCTCTAGGATAATGGGACACCCGATGTAAATCCTGCACATTATAGAAACAATAAATCATTGGTTAGCGTGGATGGATTTGGAGTACCTGCCATGGCTGTCCGACGTCGCAATTTGAAGGACATCTGGCGGGAAGGAGTCTTGCCACACGGAGATGGGTGTTTGCCCTAAGCCCAAGTTGGCCAGCCTGTCCGCAAGCCGATTGGCTTCTCTGAAAGTATGATTGGCTTCCACCTGGCAATGCTGATTTAAAAGCTTCCTGCTTTCTTGGATAAGGGATATGATATTCCACGGAGGGACTTTGTTTGAAATGAGGTAGCCAATGATATTGAGAGAGTCCCCTTCGACATGGATCTTGGCACATGACCCCTTGATGAGGTGCAAACTTTGCCACAGGGCCCACGCCTCGGCCACATTGTTGGTCTAATGATAAAGATTCTCTGCAAAAGCCATAACTATCTTTCCTCTGTGATCCCCGATCACTCCCCCTGCCCCGGCCAGCTCGGGATTTCCTTTCGATGCGCCATCAAAGTTTACTTTTATCCATCCCTTAGGAGGGGGAAGCTAGCGAGCTTTGGTTTTGGGATGGATCGAGGGAGGGAGTAAGGTGGGGATGGGGATGTTGAGGGAATTGATGATGTCAACCTCATTCTTCCTCAAGGGGGAGCTGGACTAGGGGATGAGATGGGAGTTTTCAGAGGCGAATGAGATGGCTTTGGTGGCTAAGGAGGTGGAGTTGTAACGGGCGGAAGAAAATACCCCACGGTTGCGTTCGAGCCAAACTTGCCAAATGAAATGGTGGAGACAAATTTTCCACTGGAAAGCTACTTTGGGGTTTTTGAAGGGAGCAGGCCATTGAATGAACATGTCCAATAGGGAGTTGGGGCGGGCCCAGTGGATTTGAAAGGTGGTGAACAACTGGTCTAAGCCCTCCCTAGTGAACACACACTCTAAAAGGAGGTGGTCAACGGATTCCCAGTTGGACAGACAGAGGTGGCATCTGTTAGGGACAGGGATCCCTCTTTTCATAAGATTGTCTGTGGTGAGGACCTTGTTTTGAATGGCTGTCCATGCAAAGAAACCAATTTTTGGGACGAGGCGTTTAACCCAAACTAACTTGAACGAAATGGTGGGGACCCGGGATTTGACTAACATGGAGTGGGCAGACTTGACCGTGAAATCCCCACTATCAGTTCCCGCCCAGATGGGGTAGTCTTGGGAGACTATGGTAGGGATGATGGTGGTTCTCAGCATCTTAGACAAAGTCTTACCGGCCCGCAAGAGGTGCTCGTTGTCCTCGGGGATAATCTTCCATGTGCCCCTATCTATGTAATGCATCACTTTGCTTCCCCATCTCCTTTCGAGACTTGGTCTAAGTCTGGACACCTCAGGAAGATCCTTGAGGGTTTGTCTTTTAGCCACGTGTCTTCCCAAAAGTCTATGGAAGCACCTGAGCCTAGCTGCCACCGTGTCCCTCTCGGGATAAGAGGTTTCGTTTGGATAACACCCCTCCAGAAGGCTGATCCATTTGTAGGGATGCTATTGTCCATAAGGGTTAAGTTTTTGAGATATTTGCTTTGGACAATGGTGACCCATTCTGCTTTGTAGTTGATGAACAACTTCCATGCTTGTTTTGCTAGCAGGGCAATGTTTATGTTTGTTGATCTCCTCATGCCAAGTCCCCCTAAGTTTCTGGGTTGGCATACTTTGTCCCAACTGACAAGGTGGAATTTCTTCGAATTTTCTGGGCTGGCCCATAGAAACCTTTTTTGCATTTGTTCAATTTTGGAATGAACCGAGGTAGGCGCTTTGAAGACCGACATGAAGTAGACCGGGATGCTTTGGAGGACTGCCACGGTGAGGGTTGCTTTGGCTGCTTGGGACAAAAGGGAGCCTTTCTAGGCAGCAAGCTTACGGTTGATCCTTTCAATGACATTGTCCCACATCGATTCCTTCGGGTTCATGGTGAACAGAGGGAGACCCAGGTAGGAGGTGGGGAAGGTAGCGATACAACACTGGAAGATACGGGCAATTTTCCTCTGTTTGTTACCCGGAGTGTTTAGGAAGTAACACTTACTCTTGATATAGTTGATATCTTGCCCTGCATCAAGAAGCGTAGGTATCAAGGATTCCTTTGATGGATTTAGCTTGGACAACGGAGGCCGAAGTTGCAACAATAGTATCATCCACGAACTGTTGGTGAGACAAGGGGGGAGAGTTGGAATAAGCTTTGATACCTGACATGCCTCCCGAAGCCACGACTTGTTTGAAAGCTCTGCCCAGGGATTCAGCCAAAATGATGAAGGGGAAGGGGAAGGGGGACAGGGGATCTCCCTGTCTGATCCCTCTGAGGCTAGGGAAATAACCTGCAGCAGACCCGTTGACCAGAACTGAGAACCAAGGAGAGGTGATGCATCCCTTTATGAGGTGAACCCAATCTAAGTGGAAGCCAAAACGAGCTAGCACTTTGAGAAGAAAAGTCTTGTCCACCCTATCAAAAGCCTTGCTAATGTCCAGTTTCAGAAACATGGTCTCTTTCTTGTTGCACTTTGATATGATGCTGTCGGTGATTGATCTGCCTTCGACAGAGCTTACCTAGCACGAATCAATAATGAAGGGAAGAATATTTTTGAGCCTAAGAGCTAGGGATTTGGCTAGGATCTTGTACAAGTTGTTGCAGAGGTTGATAGGTCTGAAGTCATTCATGGATTTGCATTGGGGGTTTTTGGGAACCAAGGCGATGAATGTGGAATTTGTTCCTCGAGGGATGGTTTTGGTTTTTTGGAGCTGCTTGATGGCATCACTCACATCCTTCCCAACTATGTCCTATAAAGTTTGGAAAAACCTAGGGGGAAACCCATCCGGCCCAGGAGCCTTGTTAGCTTTCATGGAGAATAAAGCACATTTGATTTCTTTCTCAGAGAGGGGTTGAATCAGGGATAAGTTCATCTCGGGGGTGACCAAGGGGGGAATATTTTCAAGCAGGGCATCCTGGGCTGCAAGATTGGACGGATTTTCAAAGCCCATGATGTTGTTGAAGAAGGTGGCGGCTTCTTCTCGGATCCGGATGATGTCTTGAGTGACAGAGCCATCCCTTAAGGTAAGTTCTTTGATCTTGTTAGTGCTTCTATTACGCAGAGTGGAAGCGTGGAAGAACCTGGTATTGGCATCCCCCTCTTTGAGCCACAGGGCTCGGGATTTTTGGCGCCAGAAGGTCTCCTCCTTGGCTAGGATGTTATGATAATCGGCGAGCAACTGCTTTTCTTCTTCCCCGAGCTGGTGGGTCCATTGATCATGCTGAGTTTGCTGCTCTAGATCTTTGAGTTTGCTTAACATTTTTGCCTTGAGATCAAAAATGTCCCCGAAGACTTCCCTGTTCCAGGTTATCTTTTATGATCTTAAGTTTGTGAGATACTCTGGACATAGCTGAACCAGGGACAGGAGTCATCCACCAATCTTCAATCCGTTGTTTCAAATCCGGGTGTTGGATCCACATATTCTCAAACTTGAACGGGGTTGGGAAGGATGGAGCCTTATTTGATTCCAACAGGAGGGGGGAGTGATCAGAGCCAATCTCGGGAAGGGGGATCGGGTATGTGTCTCCAAACATGGGAATGGCTCTGTTGAGAGAGAAAAAACCGGTCCAACTTAACCTGAATATGCTCAGCGCCCGCTCTTTTGTTACTCCAAGTGAATTGGTGGCCACGGATTTGAATATCCATGAGTTCATTTTCAGCGACAAAGGCCCGAAAGTCCACAATGCTTTTAGATGGGGAGGAAGCTCCCCCTTTCTTGTCGAGAATGGAAGAGAGGAGAATTGAAGTCTCCTGCAATCATCCATGGGAGTTGGGAGAAGGCATCCTTCATGAGGGACAGGGACTTCCACATGTTGAATCTCTCCATAGGATTATTTGGGGCATAGATGTTGGACAACACCCAAGTGAATTTGTTTTCTTTGCAATAAAACATTATGTTTAAGGTTCTGCTGGAGCTGGAGATGACTTTGCCTTCGACCTTCTCAGGGTCCCATAGACACAACAGACCTCCTGCAGATCCCTCCGTCGGGGATGAAGCCCATTGTCCAGTCTTCCAAATTTTTTGGACTATGTTGTGAGTTTTGTCAGCGTTAGTTTTCATTTCTTGAAGGATGAGTATAGATGGTTTGTACTCTTTCTTGGCGGTTCGAGCTAACCTTTGTTTGCTCATGCTGTTAAGCCCTTTGATGTTCCAGGAGAGGATCTTCATTTAGAAACTTTGGCAGGTTTCTTGCCTCCCTTGGTGGAAATGGAGGGAGGTTTGGGATTTTCGTTTCATCCTTTGCCTGCGTGAACAAGGCTGAAATTAAGGTTAGCTGTACTCCATTGGCAACCTGGTCGTCCGTGTCCTTCTTGCTTTGCTCATAGGTGGTGGGTCGACCTCTTTTTGTTTCACCCCCTGTATCAATGGGGCCTTTCCTGCTTCCGGTGATGATAGAGCTAATATCTCTCCTGGACTGGGTGGGACTGAAAGCATCCTCTTTAGATTCGGGGTTGGGAAACCAGCTGCAGAATGGGGGGAGGGTTGATCTGCAGCAAGGGGTCCGGGAGGGGATCGGCCTGGGATGGGGGTGGTGGGGAGGAAAAGGGGATGGAAGGCCCAGACCTGGAGGGAGAGGGATGAGGGTGGGGAATGGTGGAGGGTTGGAGCTCAGGGAGGGAAACAAAGGGAAGAACTTCATCATCAGAGCCGCTTAAGGGCCCAAATATATCGGGAAAGGCGAACATGGAACATACCTGGCCTACAACTGAAGAGGGGTTGGTGGACGGAAGGTCCTGGATAGCGGCCTGATTTCCTTTGCCGTTGGTTGGTCTGCGATTACTAGGTCCTCTGGTTCGGTCGAAGCAATCTCCCGTATGGTGCTGTTGGGGAGGGGGGGACCCTTAGAGCTTGGTGCTTCCTGCTAGGGCTTGAGGGACGGGCACTGAGCTCAAAGGTGTCCTTGGGTCTTGCATTCGATGCAGAATGCTGGTTTATTTTCGTACTCGATAGCTTGGCACCAGTGAAAATCCCCATAGATGAGGTTTAGGCGGGTTGGAAGCTGTGAAGCAAGGTTGGCATTGACATAGATTCGAGCATAGGCCATGCGGGACTTGGCTTTAGTTGCAGGGTCAAGAGTGACCATGTCCCCAATGTATGTTCTAGTCCACCCTAGGATGTCCTCGTGGAAAAACTGGATGGGGAGATCAGGGAGGCGAACCCAGATTGGAGCAATATTGATATCCTGGAGTCCGGGGGATTGAAATCTTGCTTCCATTTTGTCACAAATAGACTTTTCCTCCCATAAAACCAGGGCCCCCCGGTGAGGATTCGGGCATAGTCGTTCTAATTGTTTAAGCATATCAAGAAGAAACCCCGCGAGAGGGCCACAATCTGAAGGTTCCCTGTTGTGCGTCATTTGAATTTGGCCCATATTCTTATGGATTCCATGTCAGCTCTCCCTCCCACGAACTTGCCGACCAGGGAGAGGGATTCAGAAGAGAGTTTGTCTACCATAAGAGAGACTGGGAGGACCATATTTTCCCCATTGGTGATCATGGGGGGATGGTTAGGGTTACCAAAGGGGCCGGGTTTAGCCGTCCCTAATACCTTCTCCAGGTAAGTTGTCCCGCCCGGGTCCGGGTCGGGGTTTGTGGGAGCATCCTTCGAGGGAGGGATCTCGCCTTGCTCCAGATCCCCAAAAGGGGCTTGGGGAATCCCGCTCGCAGTTGCAGAAGGAGCTGTGGACGCCATCATTTCTCCTTGGATCGTAACACTCCTCCCAAGACCCTATTCAGAACTTGTGTCTCGCATGTGTGTAAATTTGATCAACATATAGGATTTAGTTATTGCTATCCAAATACATCCAATTGTGATTTCTGTAATGCACCAATGGAAAAATAAATGAAAATATTGATATATTGGACTATGGGTTTGCTTGGTAAAGTTATTGAAGACGTTAAATATAGTTTTTCAAGCTTGTTTAACTAAGCAATTTCTAAAATGTCAAGAATCATTTACAACACTGTCAAGCTGAGACATTATTAAATACAAAATGTATCAATTGGATGCCATATCATGCTTTTAGATCTGCAAGATCACTATTGAGTTCTGAATGAACTTTTCATTTTGCAATTGTCAAGGTTGATTCATCCTGTTTTTAGTGCGAGAGCACCCTAAATACATGTCCTAAAAACAAGTTTGCATCTAAGAGGACTACTTCAGTAGTTCACCTGTTGCTCTTGAGTTTTAGGTGGAGTCAATTAGCTAAATTTAAGGTGATGCTCCTAAAAGACAAATTTTCTATGTTCCATGGGACTCCTCCTGGGATTTGGGGGCCATCTTGGAGACGCATCCCAACATCCCTAAAAGACGTCCGGCCATCCTCAGAAGCCATCCTGGCATCCCCATCCCGAAAATTCGTGGAACATAGGTTTTTCAACATTGAGAAGAGCCATGTGGACGATGGATTTTCTCAATGAGTTTACACAGGTTTTTATGAGGGGTCCGGGTCCCCTCATACTGAGTGGGGTTTGAACCTTGGACCTCTCAAAGAGAGGCCAAAGCCCTTACCACTGCATAAGCTTGCAGCTTCTTTTTTCAATGAGTTTACACAGGTTTTTATGAGGGGTCCTGGTCCCCTGAGTGGGGTTTGAACCTTGGACTTCTTAAAGAAAGGCCAAAGCCCTTACCACTACAGTAAGCTTGCAGTTGTGGAGAATGGATTTTTCAACTTCATGAGGTGAGGAGAATTTCCAGAAAATATGAAAGAAGCAAGTGCTAGATAAAACAGTAAAATTTCAATATCCAGAAGTTCTTCCAGAAACTGCTAGAAAGAGGAATTTAAATTCAGATGATGGATTTTTCAAATTGAACAGAGAAATTCTCCTGTATCTGCCTCTTTCTTATCATATTGCATTTTCTTTTTTTTTTGCTTTTGACAACATAAACAAAGGAGAAAAGCAAGTTCAAGACTTTAAGAATCAAAAGTCAGTATTCCATAGTTCAGCTGCAGACTGCTAGGTAAAGGAATTTGATGTCAAGAAGTGATTTCTCTAATATGTGATCATAGTCACAGAGGGAAATGAAAATAATGCTAATGGTTCTAAAAATAACCGAAGAAACTTCTTTAATATATAACCACATCACAAAGGATAAACAAAGGAGCACCAGTTGTTTTGAGATGTCTAGCTTCTCTATACAATATCTCTGTCAGTAGATCACCCTCCTCCAAGTGAGAATATATTTTGAGGGACTATGCCAAGAGATGAAATATTTAATGTGCATACAGGGTTGCTTTTACTATCGGCTTAAATCTAAGATAAATCAGAAGGGGGATAATGAGCAAATGGTAGATACAATTATCAAGAAACCAACATGGCAATTAGATAATTTTATATCCAGCCACCAACAATAGATGTGTATGTCAGGAAACTGTATACAATAACAGAGGTTTTATGAAAAGTAGCAGAGGAGGTTGACTCTCCAATGTAGTATTATTCATCAAGGACTTCTTTCCTATTTGTCTCTTAATTGAGCTTCTTGCATGCCTGTGCATAATATACATTAAAGTCCATTGTTTAATATGGAGTACAGCTTATTTCAATAACCATGGATATGCTTAAATTTATATGCAATTGCTATGCTTTAGCAATTATGTAATGTGTAATGACATTTCTAAAACATACCAATACATGATATGCAACATCTCTTGTTCTTTTAGATCTTATAGTTAAGGTGTTAGTGACATTTCATTCTCATAATGGTTAGCAGTAATTGTTGTAAGTGGAGGGAGTTCAAGACAAAGGAAATAAATTGAAGTTGGTGATCTTGGATGATGATTGTTAGCTAGAGTAGAAGTAATCCGTTGCAATTATTCCAATAGTTGAGATGATCTGTTTTGAAAATTTCGAGTCTTTCATGCTTATGGTTTGTTGTAATACAACTATGTGGTTCGTTGAATTATCATGGTGATGATGTATTACGAGAGTGGCCCATTTTCAATCCTGTAAAAAAGGGAGAAATTTATAAGTCAATTGACACCAAAGATATCTCATTGAACTTTTCCATACAAGATCAAGCCATCATGCAAACAAGGCGGGCTAAAGTAAATACTTTTCATCACATGTTCATGGTTGCATGTGATTCAAAACGGTATATGGAGAGGCTTGGAAGAGTCCATTGATAGATCATATAGCTGGGAAGGTGGGGGGTTTAAATCAATGAATCTAAACATGTATTCTTTAGATCCAGTGAGTGTAATGTATCAAGAGTTTCTATTTTTCCTGAAGTCACTCAAAAACTTGAGAGGCAAGGGAGGATAGATTAGCCATTTATCCAGATAAATGCAAATCCATTGAATGTGAAGAATGTACGAGAATGGATGTCTAGATCTTTATTAACTCGCTATCTGATTATTGTCATAGGTTGTGAATTTCTTGATTGCTTTGAGGAATTGCCCATTTAGAACTTCATCCACAATGTTAAGAGAAATGGGTTCATCTCTAGTGGCAGCATGGAGGTGTTAAATGTAGAAGTTAGCTTTTGTTTTCAACAAGAACTCTCACCTAAAAGAGTGTACTTGTACTTGAACACGGGGAAATATTGGTATATGTATAGAAAGCAGCCATGCTTAGTGGATAAATTCTGCTTTATACTTTGAACATGCATGACCTTTCTGAATATTATTTTTTCAATTACTTGCATGATAATTCCATTTTTCTTTTGCTCGCATTCACGCATGTGTATGATGATGAATGATGATCTACCAAGATTTTAGACTTTCTTTTTTGTGATTTAGATCTTTTCATGGACTTACACGGTATTTGGGAGTTAATGTTGTTTTTTTGGGACTCTTTCAACATTAGAGTGCGCTTCATTTTAAAATATTTAAGCTTTTGTTAGATGTATCACATATGGCACAAAATTTACCCCTTTTAGACTCTCAAACAAACTTTATAATCATCTTAGGTTACACTCCTTTAAATTTATGTTGACCACATAAGCAATGTACTAATCAAAGATGACATGTCAGATAGAAAAGCGGTGATAAAATTTTTGAATAGCTTTCTTGTGCCCAATTGAATGTTGACCTAGACAATGGAAAGTCTGCACCTGAGGACTGATTCTTTCATATCTTATAATGTTATATTTGTGTTTTGGTCAGCAGTTTAAATGGATTGTATTGTTTCTTTATTGTTTTCTTTCTCCCTTGGTTAAGTGGTGTGCCCTTCTATCATTTTGGATCGTGTGAATATTCTGAAGTTTTTTTCGTTAACAGGAATAAAGGAATCAGACACTGGCTTAGCTGCACCTAGTCAATGGGATCTGGTGTCAGACAAGCAGATGATGCAGGAGGAACAACCTTTGCAGGTTTTTATTTAGCCTATCCACTGCAGTAGTAGTGATCTTAGGCAGGTGATCATGGCTTTTTTTAGACCATCTGTGTAGAGTGGTCCTTGCTTCTGGAGGGGAGTTCCAAGTCAACATGGAAGCTATTGGCATGCTATTTATTTTGGCTGCGGTTTTTGTTATGTTCAACTATACATTTTTGGTTTCATCAACAAGGAGACCTTAAATGCTTGAAAAATGTTTATATAATGGATTGAGCTAGTTTATTCATGCGATGCCTATTTAAACAGTTCTTGTTTCTGGCATCCAGGTGGCAAGATGTACCAAGATCATTAACCCAAACACTGAGGATGCAAAATATGTTATAAATGTTAAACAAATTGCTAAGGTAATATTTGTTTATAAAAGTTTTGCCTTTCTACTTTATAGTGATTCTTCTGTTATAGGTGCACTATCTGGTTTGTTTCAATCTAAATAGACAAAACGTGAAAATGTTACTGATAGGTTTCTTCACTAAATTTATGGTCGGAATAAGATTTTGATTTTTATTATTCCCTTTGTGATTCCCAACAAAACTCACTAATGTCATACTAGAGATGAAATTATTTGTAAAGCCACATTGGCTTGTATCTAACACACATAAAATTGTCTTCTGCAAATGCAGTTTGTAGTGGGACTGGGTGATAAGGTCTCTCCAACCGATATTGAAGAAGGCATGCGAGTTGGGTCAGTATTTACTAACGAAAATCATCCTTTAATTTTCTATAACCATGCTTTTTTATTCACGATGTACAATGTGGACATATTCTGGAGTGAATGATCGATGTGTTTTACATGTAGTGTTGATCGTAACAAATATCAGATTCAGATCCCCTTGCCTCCCAAAATCGATCCCAGTGTTACAATGATGACAGTTGAAGAAAAGCCAGATGTTACTTATAATGATGTTGGGGGTTGCAAAGAGCAGATTGAGAAGATGCGAGAGGTTTGCCAAATATTCTTAATTTCTTAATAGTTTACCGAATTTTTGATTGGAGTGCTGTTTGCTTGGGTCTTTTGTAGAATGGTCAAAGTTTATTTTTCCTAGAACAATAAGATACAAGAATAGTTTCCTTGTCACATAGTGAATTTTTGTCAATAATGGTTGAAAAAGAAAATAATGTTTATAACAGTTTTTCTAGAATTTCATTGGAGTAAGTTTAAAAGTATATTATAGATCAAGCAAATCTTGCTCAAATGTAAGCTTAAATGATTTTCTCATTCCTGACAATGAGACACGAATATTCTCTTAAAATGTTGAGCTTAATCCGCGTGCGTGTGGTCTACCGGCAAGGACGCCACTTGCATTATCGGTGATGAGACCCGGGTTCAACCCCCACAGCGGATGTGTATAAGAAGTATTGATCCAAAAAATAAATGTTGAGCTTAAATCCCTTGTGCGTGTTGTATCCAAAACGACTCACAAACCAATTTTTTTGGGGTAAAATTGGTTATATGAGATCTAAACGGCCCGACCTGTGGTACATCATGACCATGATACAATGGTATTTCCATGAACCCCCTAGTGGTATTACAATAAACTTTATTATCACAGTATCAAATATCACCTGGCAAGATTTGAAACTGTCTCTTCACTGAGAGCCCACTTTTTTCACCACTTGAGCTTATGGCATTTGATAATATTTTGTAATAGTTAAATAGACAATGGTACAGAATTTTCTCTCCAAGAACCTCAAGCAATTGTTAATTCCTTCCACCTTTATTTGTAGAAATAACAGCCTGATAGATAAACGGACAAAGTACCATGTAACCTGATGTACTTAAAGTACATTTTACTTTGAGATTGAAACAACTCCACTTGTACTACATCATGGCTGTGTTACCATGGTATTTTCACAAACCACATAGTGGTGTTACAATAAACCGTGTTATCACAGTATCACATATCACCTGGCAAGATCTGAACTCAGGTCTCATTGTTGGGAGCCCACATTTTTAACCACTTGAGCTCATGCCATTTGATAAATTTTTGCAACAGTTAAATAGATATTTTGTAATATCCCATTCTTAAGATATCCATATTTTGTAAGAACCTCAAGCAATTGTTAATTCCTTCCACCTTTATTTGTAGAAATAACAGCCTGATAGATAAACGGACAAAGTACCATGTAACCTGATGTACTTAAAGTACATTTTACTTTGAGATTGAAACAACTCCACTTGTACTACATCATGGCTGTGTTACCATGGTATTTTCACAAACCACATAGTGGTGTTACAATAAACCGTGTTATCACAGTATCACATATCACCTGGCAAGATATGAACTCAGGTCTCATTGTTGGGAGCCCACATTTTTAACCACTTGAGCTCATGCCGTTTGATAAATTTTTGCAACAGTTAAATAGATATTTTGTAATATCTCATTCTTGAGATATCCATATGTGGGGTCTACTCTACCCAGCTGCGGCAGAAAAGAGTGTAATAGAAGGAAAACTATTAAGGCATATTTGCCAGTTGGCAGCAGCTCAGCTAAAGCAGAGGAATAAATCTTAAAATAACAAGTGGTTAATAAGGCAGATTTGCCAGCTGGTGCCAGTTAGTCATTGTAATGAACCTGTCTAATATGCAGAATAAAAACACACAAAAAGTAGACTGCAACAAACTGATTTTTTGTATTTTATATTTAGGAAAGAAAACACAGTAATAACTTAAAATAATAAAGATTACAAATTTCAAATTTGCAAAGAACACAGAACGTTCATACAATTCCAGCCAGATGAGGGTTTCCGTCCTCAATGGCCTGCACTCAACACTTGGGGTTTCCGTCCACAAATGCCTTGGAAAAGGGCTCAATGACTTGACATAATGAGAATGATTCCTCCCTTTCCTAGCAGCCCCTTTTTATAACCTTCCTCTCCTTAATTAGGGCCGACTAATTTCTACTGCATCACTAATTGTCACCAGCTGGCAAATCTACCTTATTAACAACTTCCTATTTTAAGATTTATTCCAACTAATTGCTACTGCATCACTAACTGGCACCAGCTGGCAAATCTGCCTTATTAACCACTTGCTATTTTAAGATTTATTCCTCTGCTTTAGCTGAGCTGCTGCCAACTGGCAAATCTGCCTTATTAGTTTACCTTCTATTACACTCTTTTCTGCCGCAGCTGGGTAGAGTGGACCCCACATATGGATATCTCAAGAAGGGGATATTACATATTGAGACAGAATTTTCTCTCCAAGAGCCTCAAGCAATTATCAACTCTTCCCACTTTTTTTTAGAATTAACAACCTAACAGATAAGTTTTGAAGACGGTTAAGAAGGGACAAAGTGCAATGTAACCTGATACTTAAAATACATATTATTTCACTATTATTGTTATAGCTTGGAAACTCCAATGTCAAAAATGCATACAACTTAAGGTGTGAAATTCAAGTGGTGACGTTAGAATTTCTTGAAATCTTTGGTCTTAAGTGTCCCTTGTTAAATAAATTTTACATCTATCCTGCTGATAGGATCGAAGTTCTAGAATAAAGCGAACATAGTGATAATTTTCTATTGTAATCCTTGCATACATTATTTATAAATCTTATAGTATTTAAAAAATATAAAAATGAAATTGAAGAACACTTTTTTGTATCAACTATTATTAAAGATGACTGGAGTTTTAAAGGATAGTGTATTTTTAGAAGAATATCTATGGCAAGAAATTATCCTGTTAACAGTCTTTCATTTGCCTCTGCTTGTCCACACATGTCAAAGCTATGTTCAATGGAAACTCCTGCCGTCCTGCTGTCCTGTCATCTCTACCCTAGAATTTTGTGGAACATAGTGCCAAAGACATCCAAAATTAATTGACAATAAAATAGAATAATGCAAATCTTATGACTTTTGCAACTGCTTGCTATGTGTTCAATGCATGCATTTGTTTGTTACATTTTAGCACTATATTTTTCTTTTTTGATGGGTGGAGTCATTCCTTTCATGTGACTCGGGTGTTTGATCTATGGCTGAAACAGTGATTTTGAATGTGAGAGTTCTGTTTGAGAAGTTTATAATGAGAGACTTCTTGGAAGATTTTAATTTGTATACCGAAGTTTGTGGCAGTTTGCATATCCAATGTATCACTGCCTTCTTTCTTCAGTAATTTTTTTTCTCACGAGTATTGTACTTTTGCATTAGCTGTTATAAGCTGAAGTTACTTCTATAAGACCAATATTGAAGTGGTATTTTCTGTTCATAGTTTCTGCTTTCATTAACATATTTGATTATGTTGTTTGTGTCTTGATATTTAAATGCTTTTCCTTTTGCTTTTTCAGGTTGTAGAGCTTCCAATGCTTCACCCTGAAAAGTTTGTTAACCTTGGAATAGATCCTCCAAAAGGCGTCCTTTGTTATGGTCCTCCTGGCACTGGAAAGACACTATTAGCTCGAGCAGTAGCAAATCGCACTGATGCATGTTTTATTCGAGTTATTGGAAGTGAACTTGTTCAGAAATATGTTGGTGAGGGTGCTAGAATGGTTCGGGAGCTTTTTCAGGTCTGTAAATCCTGATGGTTTTTGAGTTAATGGTTATTCTCGTGTCCCACTTTAATATGCTTAATATACTTTTTGTTAGTATGTAACTAAGAGGGTTACAAGGGTAACAATGTAATATTATAATACTTAGAGATAAGTGACTTGTTACGAGGATCAGAAAGGTCATAACTTAATGTTATAAGTATAATAATAAATCTTAATTATTATAGGGGTTACTATTTAATGTTGTTAATACTTAGCCATATTTTAACTTATGGAGTTATGTTATTCCTTTAGCGTGCATGTGAGAGAAGCATCCAACATGGACTGTCTTTGTATGCATGTGTGAAAAGTGTAGCATGTAGTGTTCTACAAATCTATGTAATGGCTCATTGCCCAAAAGAGAAAAATTGTGGCAATTGAATGGAATGGTAGACTAATTGTATCAATTTCTTGTGTCTTGTGTAATTGTATTCGGTGCTCAGCTCAAGCTGATCCAACCTTTGGAATGAGAGCTAAAGGGCAGGGTACTAGTCTAAAACTTTGCATAGTTTTGTGTTGTTTCCACTGGAAATTCTCTGTTGCTGCTGTCGATAGAGCTTGTTTTGCTGCCTGTATGATTCTGTACAACTGATGACTAAGATCATTGTAGAAAACCACTGCTGTTGGTGAATTTCTGCGCTGCTGTTTGAGAGCTAACCATTAAAACTGCTATTGTATGAGAGCTGACAGCCTAAAACTGTTGGATTTTGAGAGATGATAGCCTAAAACTGTTGGATTTCAAGAGATGACAGCCTAAAACTATTGCCGGTGCTCTGCCCAAGTGTGATTTTAGATGAGAGTGTCATCAAAGAAGACCAAGATAAGTTTACGAAGGTATGGGTGGAAGACATTGTTCATGAGGCTCTGGAAAGTTGGTTGGTGCAGTTAAGCCAAAAGGCATGACCAAAAATTCATAATGACCCTCCTGAGTCCTAAATGCTGTGTTTGTAATGTTTTCTTCTTTGATCCTTATCATATGGTACCTAGAGCCAAGATCCAACTTGGAGGAAAATTTGGCACCATGTTAGTCAGTCAATAACTCATCAATTATAGGAATAGGAAATTTATCCTTAATGGTGATTTTATTGAGTTCACGAAAGTCGACACATAGCCACCATGAACCATCTTTTTTCCTGACCAGTAGTACTGGCGAAGAATAAGGACTGATACTGGGTTGAATTACCCCTGTTTTTAATAACTCTTGGACCAACTTCTCAATTTCTGATTTTTGCACATATGGGTATCTGTAGGGTCGGATGTTAGGTGGCAAGCTCCTTGGTACTAGCTGTATTGCATGATCATGGGAACAACGTGGAGGTAATCCCTTGGGTTCCACAAAGACAGAATCATGTTTATTCAAAAGGAGTTGCAAATCCCCTGGCTGTTCGTCTACTTGAATATTCTGTGGTTGGATTGCAAACAACTGGGCTACTACCCCATGTGAGGATTTTTTAAATAGTTTCTCCATGGAGAGTGTATGGCCTCCCATTTTGAGTGAATTGCATCCTAAGTTCAGCAAAGTTCCATTCAACTATTCCCAAATTACAAAGCCATTGTGTCCCCAAAAAAACATCGCATACCCCTAGCGGAAGGGTGAGCATATCAGTATTAAGTTCATAATTCCCTATCTTTAGGTGTAGTCTCAATATGCTCAAATCCGGGATAAGGGTTTTTAGGTTTGACGGTTTGTGGTTAGGTTTTGACATACAACAAAAATAGAGTAACTCTAAGCCAAGGTGTGTGCATTGCCCATGGCTCTCTATTATATTGCAGCAACAATTGATAATGCTCAGACCAAGATTTCAGGCCACTACTCAAAGAGGATTCTAGACATACCCTTGAGTGCACTATCAACCACTCTAATAGTGCGAGAGTGTAATCTTTCCAAGTACTGTGTTTGGTGCACTATGGATAGATACACGGTCAAAAGATTTCTAGGGTTAAAAGTTTCTCCTAAACCTAGGGTGTCTCCCTATATACTTGAAGGTACATGACAACTCAAATCTGTATACGGGTGCTGTTTGAGGTCTGGGTATTGGAGTCTTATCACCCCTCACTTCACTAGACGCTTTATGGGCAATCTAGCTTAGACAATAACGATGACTCCTCCGTGTATTTTAAAACCCCCGACACAGGGTTTCTAACCCATTCAACTAAAATAGAAAAAAATGGCTTGATTTTTCTTTGCAGGTTAACAAACAGGAAAATAAAAACATTGAAAAATTATACCTAACAGGTTGGAATGACAGGATAGGAACTGTTTGCACTGCAGTAGGACGTGCCCCTGGAAAGCGCTTTGATAACACTTGTTAGGAACCTTGTAGTAAAATAAAAGCACATCCACACAATATTGCAATAATAATAGAAAATAAGCTTGAAATTAACAATATTGCAATACGAAATAGAAATGTGGCAGATTATTGCAGAAAACAAGAACACATTACAAAATCACAAGCCTCTTCGAGGGGGCAACCTCCTTAGAAGTAGAGCTTCGATACAAAAAAATATGAGATGTCTCTTCTCTTGCCCCCTTGGTTCTTTTAAAGACTTTGGCTACCCTAACCCTAACGCTCAAGGGTTCCCATCCATGTGCAAGTGGGGACCCAAGCTACTAACTACTAAATAATATCCGTTACATCTTTAAAGAACTTATTTTTTATAATACATAACGGTTACATCATATGGATGCATAAGCCTAGGCACCCAAAGTACCACATGACTAAACAATTGTTAATAATATTAGAATGGGGTCTTAACACATTTGGAGAAATCATCAATAAAGTAAAGATGTACTTGTTACTGAATAGAGGAAGACAATTCATTGTATATATTTCAGTATCAACAAGTCTCAATTGCTTTCTTACTATCCATGCACTCTTTTTTCAATCTTCTCATGATAATGCTTTTCAAGCACATAACGTCCAGGACTCCTTAGAACCACAAGTGGAAGTCCTACCATTTCTAGCCTTGTGATTAGGTTAATGCTTTTATAACTCAAATGTCCAAGTCTCTTATGCTATAGTTTGCTCGTATCATCAACTTTGACTTAAAATTGCAAAGGTTGCATTTGTCTCGTCAAACCCTGTAAATTTATACATCTTGTTTCTTGGACTATATAGATAAAAATCACAACTGCATACCTATTCTAAATACCTTTGATCATGGATTTAATGGGTCAAAATTCCATATTTTTGTTGGATTGAGTGATTTGAGATAAAGGTAGGAAATCACAAGACATGCACTCTTTTTTCAATCTTCTCATGTTAATGCTTTTCAAGCGCATAATTTCCAGGGACTCCTTAGAACCACAAGTGGAAGTCCTACCATTTCTAGCCTTGTTATTAGGTTAATGCTTTTATAACTCAAGTTAATGCTTTTATAACTCAAATGTCCAAGTCTCTTATGCTATAGTTTGCTCGTATCATCAGCTTTGAATTAAAATTGCAAAGGTCGCATTCGTCTCTTCAAACCCTGCAAATTTATACATCTTGTTTCTTGGACTGTATAGATCAAAAATCACAACTGCATACCTATTTATTCTAAATACCTTTAATCATGGATTTAATTGGTCAAAATTCCATGCTTTTTTTGGATTGAGTGATTTGAGATACAGGTAGGAAATCACGAGACAAGCGAGGAACATTATAGTTATACTTAAGGATTCCATTCTTGCATGTGGCATCACTAGAACCTATAATATTGAATGCATATTCATCTGCCACAAAAATCCTATCCCCTTTGGCTTTATGCAAAGAAGAAAATATTGGCCCCATCTTTGCCCATATGATGTGAGCATCCATAATCAGCAATCAATTCCTTTCCAATAGTGTGCGTGAAAAGTAGTAATAAAAAGGGCTTGGTTACAACCCAGGTGTTGTAGGTGAGTTGGAGAGGAGAGGGCAATCCTCCAAGGGAGGTCCCAGGTTCAAATCTCCACCCTACCAAAAAGTTGAATTGGGTATCCAAAATCCAATTGATAATGTTGGTGCGGGCAGGGTCGGGTGCGACTCCCGGGTGACTTTGACGGTGTAGAACCCCCTGTTCGTGGTCTCTCAGACCAAGGCGGCCCAGCAAGGGGTTTTCGCTTAAAAAAAAAAAAAAAGGGCTTGGTTATTTTTACTGTTATCATTGTTCCTGTTCTTTGGCATTGTGGACTATTCTCCTATATGGCAGTGTTCAACTCCTTCGGTAGTTTGTTGAAATGTGTTTGGTTTTTCCACAGTATGGGTATCCATTCTTTCTGGAGAATGACCTCTACATTCTAGATCAACCCTTATCATTAGATTTTTTTCTCTATGTGATTGATTGGTTTTAGAAGTTTGCTTTTCTGATTATGTAAATTTATTGGCTCTTTCGATGACCTGAATCCCATGCTCACGGTTTTTGCAAATTTGTCATCTTGATCTCTCCAATGCTTGTAATTGAAGGGTAAGGAACTTTTAGAACATCTCCCATGTTATTTACTTGCTTTTGATATATGTATGTTTTGATATTAGTTTGGAATATTTGAGAGGGTCATTTCAATCATCTTGTGACCATCTCAATTAGATGGAATATCCTCTTGACACATTCTCTCCACAGGATCTCATAGATGCAATCAAGAAAATCCTTTATCCTATCTTAATTGAGTGAATCTATGTCATTAATTTCTTTAAATAGACAACCTTTATTTTGATTTGCCTTGTCAAATAGACCTTGAAGCTTGTTCTAGGGCTCCTTTCAATGGAAACCTGATTTCCACTTTCCAAATTATCGTCCCTTCTACTCTGTCCACTTGAATATCATAGTTTTCTTTTGCTTCTTGTCTTGAGGGACTTACACTTTTGTTTACAATCCTCCGTAAGGAACTAGCCCATATGATGGTTGCTTGATGCCTACCCTACTAAACCCTGAGTTCAATATAATGTCTTGTGTCCTGTTTTAATAATAATGTGATGGACCATACATTTGAAGTGCTTGAACCATCAGAACACCCTGATCTCCTGCCATATATATCTAGTCCCAGTGAGTAAGAGGTGCTAGATATGGCTTTGCTCATATTAGATCTTCACAAATTTTCATCAGAAATGAAATAAAGGTTTGCTGTAGATGGTGATCACTTGCCTCATCTTGTTTGAACTTCAAACAAATATTAGGAGTTTAGAGATTCACACCCTTTGCTTTGATACTCTGTTGAATTTCAGCAATGTTCAGAATATGAACCGAAAGTGAATTCCAAGGCAAAGTAAGCAAGGGTCACAAACCAGATTTTCTTAGACACTTACCGAATTATCATCCCGTTTACTCTGTCTACTTGTATATCATAGTTTTCTTTTGCTTCTTGTTCGTAGGGACATAATACTTTTGTTTTTATAATTCTCCATAAGGAACTAGCCTATGATGGTTGGTTGATACTACCCTACTAAGCTTCAATATAGTGTCTTGTACCTAGTTTTTTATAATTATGTCATGGAGCACACAATAGAAGTCCTTGAACCATCGGAACTCCTTTATTCCATGCCATACATATCTAGTCCCACAAAGAGATGTTAGATCTAGCTTTCCTCATATTAGATCTTCACAAATTTTCATCACATACCAAATAAGGGTTTGCTGTAGATGGTGATAACTAGCCCATCTTGTTCGAACTTCAAATAAATATTAGGAGCTTAGAGTTTCACACCCTTTGCTTCGCTATGTTGAATTTCAGGAATGTTCAGAATATGAATTGAAAATGAATGCTAAGGCAAAGCAAACAAAGTGTCACAAACACAAGGCAATGCAGACAAACACCATAAAGATATGGATGATCCAAATCTTGAGCTAAATATTACAAGAACTTGATGTTGTGATGGGTGCATATTAATGTATTTATGATCCGAATCATATCATGCATCCCAAGACACAAGTCAATACTCTATGGGTCGGCCTTCTTGAGATTTATTAACACCATAGAAATGCAGTCCTGGAGACCCTTGTAGGACTGGTGGGTTCTATTGAGAGCATTTGAAGGGAGGATGTAAGTGGGTGTCTTCTTGAGATTTATTAGCAGTAGTACCATAGAGCATTTGAAGGGCGGATGTAACTGGGTGCCTTCTTGAGATTTATTAGCAGTAGTACCATAGAACTGCAGTCTTGGATCCCCCCATGACTGGTAGGTTCTATTGGTAAGCATCTCGAGGTAGGAGGTAGGTGGTAGGTGGTGTTGAGAACAATGTTGTGATTTATTGAGAGATGATTCTATGATCTTTACTTGATGATTTTTTCTTGTTATTGATCTTACTCAAATTCTGTGCCCATGGGCAGGCACATGGTATGATGCTATGTGATGGATGATGCCACCTTTGGTATGAGGTGGGGGCACTGGATACACCTGAAGCTTTTAATCCTTTTGGATGCAGGTGTTGGACTAAGCAGTCCATAAAGAGACATGGCAAGGCGGGCTCGTCCTAGTCCACCAAAATATGTGTGCTTGATTTGGTCAAGTTTCTACTGTTATTCAGTTCTCGAAGAGGGATTGTCCGTTATTGGTTTTTTAAAAATATGGAGTTTGATATCGTGTTGTTGCATGTTGGAGTAGTGCTAGGGAGTGTACTAGAGAACAAACAATGACCCTAAAATTAACACTAAGGATTTCAAAAACTGGTGTCCAACACTAATACATATCCTATTAAACCTGCAAGATTCGGCATGTGTTCCTTCTGCATATTTGTTTCTTGAAGTGTTGATGCTTATTAGTAGATCCCTGAAATTTTGTGCTTGGACATATTTTTGAGTGATTGTTCAGTTGGGCTGGAAAAGAGAGCAGTTTTGGATTTTGAATGTCTTCTACACTTCAAGATTTCTGAGGTTTTGGAGTTATATGGTTTTGTCAGATCACTTGAAGTTAGTAAGAACCATGCAGTACAAAAATGGCATGAAGCTTGTGAGAATTTCCTTTTTAGAAATGAAAGTCTGATAACTGTTTGTCTTCCACTGGTTATTCCTATAATAGGACAAGTTAACTAAAGTGATCCATGGCATCTTCGGATGTTGGGTTTTTGATGCAAATGTGTGTTGACAATTGGAGGGCAATTTGGTGGTGGTTGAGAGAGGCAGTTTGTTATTGATTTTGCTGCCATGTTGTGCTACTTGATGATCAGGATGAAATGTTACAGCTAATCTTCTAGTTCATATTTTAGTAGTCCTCTAGATTGCGTTGATTTTGAAAGTAGTGAAAATGTTTACATTTGAAATGTATGATAATTTGTTTTCCCAAGAGGTGTTATCACCATTACTTTGTTGATTTGATCAAGTTGCAGACCTCCTTGTCATGAACTTAGTGGTCTTGCACTATTGCCAGGAATGTCTGGAAGTCATATATTACTGGCTTGCGTAACTGATATAGTACAGCTTCCATTGCATGCCTGGAGGGCTAGAAGCATCTGATCCAATTAAAAGTGGCTTCT
Source organism: Wollemia nobilis (assembly GCA_028583015.1). Lineage (NCBI taxonomy): Eukaryota > Viridiplantae > Streptophyta > Pinopsida > Araucariales > Araucariaceae > Wollemia > Wollemia nobilis. Next base: position 2,547,010 of record JAQPPZ010000689.1, on the reverse strand, counting down.
GAATTTGTGCAGTGAGAACTGCGATATTTTGAAATTTGTATTTAATGAAATTAAATGCTTCCTTCCACTTCTTTCCTATTCAAGTATAACGTTATTGTGATGTAGTAATGAAGTCAGAGGTCAGGCTATTTCTTATATACTAGATTTTGAGTAGATTACCATATTCACGGATATGCTAAATTTGTGGAATTTGCCTTAATAATAGTATGACAATTAGTTCTGATATTGCATAGGTGATTTGACATGTGGTCTTCCATGTTCTTTTAGATGTCATGAGATTGCTGGTATTCACTCTCTAAAGAATGACAGTTGATGTTGTGAACTTGATGGTACTTAATGCAAATCAGTGGAAGCTTTTTCTTTTACCGTTATCTTGTGGTGGCACTTGATGTAAAGTGAATTCTCCAGATTTTGTTTTCCTTTGCAAATAGCAATTACACCCTCAAAATGACATCCATAGACTCATTAGTGGTAACTACACAGTGGTTGATATTATCATAATACCACATATTCCACTTTTTATGCTGATCAAGATAAACAACTCTTGGTGCGTTATTGTCTCTATAAACATCCACAGCAGTCATTTCATCTTGTTTTCTTTTGCATAGCGGCTTTTCTTCTAGGAACAACTCTTGGTGCCTTATTATATCTCATTAAGACTAGTAGATATGGATGGTGAATTATGCTTTTTAGGGCTTAGTTTTGTGCTAGGATTTTTGATTTATTGTTTTAACCCCCACTTTTTGATTTAAATTACTCGGTTCGCTTACTTAGTTGGGAGATGCTTTGGCCACTCCTTTTCTTCCCATCATGGTTGGCTGATTCTAATCAATCTCATGGAATGCTTCTAAGAAGGTAGGTTACTTGGTTGATATCTTAGTCAAATTCTTCTGAAATTAATTTGTTGTATATAATGAACAACAGATAAGCATGTATTTTACTATCTTATCTAAACTATTCATTCTTATAATGACTAATTTGTTTAGTAATTCTTCACTTTATGGAGACAACCATATTATTTTTATTGTTGTCACTACGACGTTTTAGCAATTGTGGCATATCTTGTAGTTTTGCAGATGTATGCATTGTTCTTTTGCTTTTTGACAGTGCACATTTATTCACTCTGCTTATTTTCTTTGTGCAGATGGCACGATCAAAGAAAGCTTGTATTGTTTTCTTTGATGAAGTTGATGCTATAGGCGGGGCTCGCTTTGACGATGGCTTAGGTGGTGATAATGAAGTACAACGAACCATGCTTGAAATAGTGAACCAGTTGGATGGTTTTGATGCTCGTGGAAATATTAAAGTTCTGATGGCGACTAATCGGTAAAGAATTTAGTTCTCTTTCAAGTACTTGGGAATGCTTTTCGTCCCACTTCTAAAACTATCAAGGGATGTGAAAATGTTCATTAGGTTTGTATATGTAAGAAGACATAACTATAGACAGGATGTTCTTGTTTGGATAGGGTTAATGCTCTCTGGCTGTTTCTCACATTTTGAAGCTCTTTTGAAGTTCTTTATTTACTTTTATGAAGCTTGGTAACTTTCATACACAGCAAATTTGTCCTGAAGTGCAGCCATGGTCTCAGATGAACATTGTTGTAGTGTCTATGTTTGTAGAAGAGCATAACCATGCAAATCCTCAGTTCTGCTTTCCTGTGATTACTTTCTTTTGACATTACATAAAGTACCAAAGACCATAAAAGAGAACTAATGCTGTTATGGAAGTTTGACACCTATCTAGGTATTAACATTCACCTGGGTGCTCCTTAGCTCAACAGTGTTAAAATTGGACCTTGTAGAAGGATATTGGATTGGAAAGAAAATATTGTAATCTAAGATTGCTCTTGTTACTAATGTTTAGTCTGATCGAATGATTTGGTAAGAAGTGTTCCTCTTCAAAGCTAGCTTCTATGGTCTACGTTGTTGGTTGTTAGAGGTGCAACCTGCTCCTTCTAGAGAGCAATTTAATTAGCGTTCCTAGACTTAGAGTATACTTGTTCATGCTGGCATAGTCGGCAATGTCCAACTATTGGATTTCAAGAGGCTTATCATTTGCCACTCTGTAGATGCCTGCTTAAGTCCACCACATTTCCTCTAGTAAGTACCATTGTTCAGGACACTTATCGAAATGGTCTAATGTAAACATCGATTTGTAATTGTTTTTTAACTTTATGAGTACAAACAAAGCACTGTAACATTGTCTGATGTGTTGGTCTCTTTGACACTGCACTTAAATGGAATTGTCAGTTGTTTTACGCTTTGACATTGCACTATAAAATTGTCAGTAGTTTTGCACTTAAATGGAATTGTCAGCTGTTTTACTCTCTTTGACATTGCACTTTATAAAATTGTCAGTAGTTTTTTTCTTTTTAGTAGAGATATTGTGATGTTTCAACCAATGTGATTGAGATTGACTTCTCCAGTATATTCTCCTCATAAGATTTCAGTGATGAGAGAAACTTCCTTTGTCTCACACAAATGGGGAAAAGATAAAGAGGCTACTTTGTGTTTATGTGAGAGCATAACAAAGAGACAAGAATCAAGATCACTAATCTTCAAACCATCAATTTAAATAAATTTGAAGGGGAGATGAGATTAGGCCTTTTTACCTTTTAATATCCTTAATAATAAAGGATTTCCTAAAATTTGTTGTTACAAGAGGTAGTGGAATTGCCAAATTTTGAATTCTCTAAGATCTTTAGGTCTAAAGTAAAGGTCAATACCAATATCTAATATTTACTGAAATCTCGTTAGGCAGAAGAGATTATAACTTTATCCTCTTAAAAGGAGAATGCCTTCAAGAACGTAAGTGTAGTGTTAATTCTCTGGCATGCAACAGAAACTTATCAGTATACAAATGATTGAAGATAGGAGCATTTCATGTTACAAAAATTGTAGGGCCAATGTTGCATATGTATATCAGCTGCTTTGATTTCATAAATATAATTGCAACTGAACAATTTCCTCAGTTTCTTTAAAAAAATGCATAGCATTACAAACAAGTGAGGTGAAACCAAATTCCCTGTGGACTATTTTGGAAACATGCTTATTTCTTGATTGCTATCACAGTCGTAAGAATATTCGCTGAGAGTGCAAAACCTTGTAGTCTGTGAGATAACTGTGCTAAAAGCTTACAATTTTTTAACCAAATAATTGTACGTTTTCTAAATGAGTAATGCTTAGCCATCAGTTGCGTCTCAATAAAAATGTTTTTAATGCTATAATTCTTACAATATCATGCTTAAAATTGGGTTCTAAACCTCTCCATATAAGTACATTCTACTTATATCTATGTTGATATGGACAACAATTAACTGTTCCTGAACTTGCCAGACACAGCTGTTTTCTGTTGTGTTGAAAATGCAGGCAATAATACATGTCAGCAAAGAAGGGAGCTGTAAAATATGGTCTCATCGATAAGTATTCCCTATGAAGGGAACCATAAAAAGATATCTGTTTGAATTGATGTTCACAACATCTCTTGCTGTTCTCTTTCAGCTTGTGAATGTCATTTTGATCTCTATAATGGGTAGGGCAGTGCATGACAGAAATTAAGGCAAAGGTTAATCCATATTCATTTAAGAGCTTAGTCAAATTTGAGCCAATTCTGCAAAACCAAAATGTCTAAAAATGAAAAAATGTTCTTTGATATTTATGTTTCATTTAGGACCTTGGGTATTAAAATATTTTGGCCATTATTATTGCATGTTGTAAGGTTGAGCACACAAAATATAGCTGTGTAGATACATATTCGTTTAACAAAGAAAAGACTGAAGAGGGTTGAGTAAACAAATAATTATATTTTAGGTATAACTGAGAAGAGATGAATTGGACAACAATAAAACAATTATAATGTATGAATGATTGAGAGAAATGAATTGAACAATGTTACATACTTCTCATCAGAACAAACAATTAAGAGGTGATTTGCCTGGCTGAGTGCTTCAAAAAGATTGGTGAAAAATGAGTGAGATTCCTTTTGTTTGTTGTGAAGTTGATTAGGTCTGTCATAGCCAAGCAGTCTCTGTTTACTCGTAAATATAGGAATGTATATAATTGCATCATCCAACATTTTAAGCTTATGTTCTTTCATTCTTAATTACTGGATTCATGTGTATGTTTATAGTTGTGGAGGCTCTTTGTTCAAGCATCCATACAGGTTGGGGAGTGCCAAAGTGGCAATAATAGCAAAGGCTTAAATGCCTATTGTTTAATGTTATCGTAATATGAATATTTTGAGGAAGACCGTTGTTTGTTTTGACTGTTTATATGATCTCTGACTATCAGTCCTTTAAAGGAGCATCTCATCCTAAAACTGTATTTTTGGAGAAGCTTTTAGAGTTGAATCATATTTCTCCAATGGTCCCTTTTTCTTTTGCCTTGCTGTTATTGTTTGTGATAATGTATCTAAACAAAAGTATATTTTGAAATTTTTGGTAATTTGTTGTCACGCAACTCTCAATTTTAATTTGTTTCTTTTGTGTCAATTTCTAGACCTGACACCCTTGATCCAGCATTATTGCGGCCTGGTCGATTGGATCGCAAGGTTGAATTTGGCTTACCTGATCTGGAAAGCAGAACCCAGATTTTTAAAATTCACACACGAACAATGAATTGTGAGCGAGATATTCGGTTTGAGCTGCTTGCTCGCTTATGTCCTAATTCTACAGGTATCTCGATGCCAAATAATGCCAACTTATTTAGGAGATTGGTAGATGTCCCCAACTGATCATTTTCGGCACTGTAAAGGGGATTGTTTCTTTGTTTTGAGTAGATAAATGTGGAAGAGAAAATAAATTAATTTCGTCTTGCTTTAGATGGGTGAACTCAGATTACTTGATGGCTTTTTTGCTTTTGCAGGTGCTGATATACGGAGTGTTTGTACTGAGGCTGGCATGTATGCTATTCGAGCACGTAGGAAAACTGTTACTGAGAAAGATTTTCTCGAGGCTGTGAACAAAGTCATTAAAGGCTACCAAAAGTTCAGCGCCACTCCAAAATATATGGTGTACAATTAATGAGTGCCTTGGTATTTGATATTTTAATTGGATATTATTGAGTGCAACCACTCAACATTTCGGTATTTATATTGTACAATTATCATGTTTACTATTGAAAAATTATTGAATTTGGGTCTTCATAACCACAATTCTGCATGGACATCATAGAAGGATTCTCATCTAGCCGATGAACTGCATATTTCTCTTTCTTCTTTTAAGGACTTCTTTCATCTTGATTTGAATCTTAAGGATGATGACACAGGCAACTTTTACAGAAACAATTTGTGTACATAAATTTGCATCTCCTTGATGTAATGTGGGATTTTGATTGTTTTATTTAGGCTAGGCATGACTATGATTGTGACCTTTGCCCCCCTCAGCTAAATATTTTGGTCACTTGTGGATGTTAATATTTATCGTTACAGCAGTGCTAGACATAAAATGATCTATATGGGAAAAGACCAAGCACATTGCAGAGTCTTAACACATTCTTAAAATAAAATTAGAGATTGGAGTCAAGTTGATATGAAATTAATGGCTTTGTGGGCAAGAAATTTTGATTCTTATGAGGAAAACCCCTTGTAAATGTTCGAACTCAGGTTTGCTTAGTAAACCACATACAAAACTTAGAAAAATCAACTTCTTTCCCAAAATAAAATAGAATTTGGATTATGATCAGATTTGTTTATCTCCATCGTTAGCTAAATAAAATGGATTGATTAACAAGGGCAAAACCTTTTTTGGGCTTGACAAGACCTATGTAATTTTTAACTAAGATTTGTGTTTAACTTTAAAGACCAGACAGTTGATAGTAATTACATTCTACTGTACAAATCAGATCAATCATTTACAGCTAGCAGCATGTATTGTGAAAAATCACCTTCCGCAAGAAAAGCAATATGAATTTCATGGAGATGAGGCCTTCTTAGTGCTGTTTCTCCCCGTTTTATGTTGATAATTGTGAAGAATATTAATGGATAAATATAATGTGAATTGATTGCGATCTTGTGATTTTAAAGGAAGGATAGGCCTTACTGTTGGGCAATCTTTGTGTTTTTGCCAAACAAGTTTACCATAATGTTTTTAAGGATGCACATAACTAACTTTTTATAAAAGTCAACCATCTTTGATGAGTGCAATCCAAAGCTGCATTAGAACACGTCTCTTTCTTGACCTGCAAATAATAAAGCAAACAACTTGAGAAAAGATGCATTAGAACACGTCTCTTTCTTGACTGAAAATAATAAAGCAAACAATTTGAGAAAAGATGTGACTATACCATTGCATCCATTACACAATTGCACAATTGGGGGTACATCTCTCTATATAATATTTGATAGGCTGGAAATCTACTTTATTGAATATGAGAGGGCATCCATAGTAGTGGTTCATTTTCCATGAGTTACAAATTGCATATTAAACGAAAATTAAGTACACATGATTTGTCTTTTTGTGGTTTGTTCTCTAGTGATATGTCCACATGGCTACATATGTATTTTGGCTATGAATATTTAAAAATAGAAAATTTAGTAATTATTTTATTTTGTATTTTTGAGGGTTGTGAATGTTTGTAGGACCCTATCCTAACGTAACTATGTACTTGTCTAGTATTGGTGTATGTTTGCACCATGGGCGCCTAATGACTTGGGCCTTTTTGTTGTAACCTTTTAATGTAAGTGGGGGTTAGTAGCTTGGGTCCCCTCTTTCATGTGGTTCGACCCTTGAGCATAGGATTAAGGGTAAATAGGAGTCTATATAAGGACATGTGTTTGGAATAGAAGACATCTCATATATTTCTCACTTTGTATCAAAGCTATGCTTTCAAGGAGGTTGCCCCATCAAAGAGGCTTGCAATGATCAATATAAGTTTGTTGTTATTTCTGTCCAGTTATTTTCATGAGCACTTGTGTTATTTTTGTTTTATGGTCATTTAGTTTGTGAGCATTTCCATTAATTCTTGCATTGCTACTTTGGTTATGCTTATTTTTATATGAAGGTTTATAAGTGGTGTCAGAGCTCTTTCTAGGGCAATGTTTTGTATTAGTAGTAGTTTTTTTCCTTCTGTTCATTTTTTCTATTTTGTAATTTCTCATTTTGTTTATTTTTCATTGAAGTATCTTTTCAAAAGAACATTTTTTTTCCCTTGTTTTTAGTGGAGTAGGTTAGAAACTTTGTCAAAGGTTTTAAAATATCACGGAGTTGTTATTGGTTAAGCTAGATTGCCCATAAAATGTCTAGCGAAGTGAGGGGTGTTCAGACCCCAATATGCAGGCCTTAGATCACACATGTATATGACTATGAGTTCCCATGTACCCTTAGGTATATAAGGAGACCCCATAGGAATAGGAGAAGATTACACCTATAGGAAGATATAGGTTGTTTAAGTTTTGTGGTGCATCGATAAACGATTAGCCTTGAGAAGTTACCTAGTACCCTCGAAAACAGATAGTGTGGCTATGGGTATGATAGAACCCTTCTTAGTTAGAGCTTTGAAATATTGGGATGATCACTAGTCACAAACAAGATCGTATATTATAGAGCCCATGAAATCAAACACACCTTGACTTAGGTTTTCCCTATTGAAACATTGCTTCGTTAAAAAACAAAACTAGATTTGAGCATATTGTAGAAGAGGCTACTTTAGTCACAATTTGACAGTGCAGAGAATATCAAGTCTAACATGCAGAGCATATCTAGTTTTGGTGTAGAGAATATACAGTCTAACAATTAGAGTAGTTAGTTGTCAGTACTTTGCCAATGAGCCAAAAAAAAAGTTAATAGCAATCAGTGGCCAATAATCTGCCAGCAAGCAAAAAAAAATATACCAAAAAAGCCAAAGATTACCATTTTGCAAGATAGCCCATTGTGATCCCCTCTTCTAGCTAATTGTTATGAGACTTAATTATGGTAACCCATTTATTTTTTTTGGTATAAGGTAGAGGTGGTTATAAGGTCCACAAACCTTTTACAAAGTCAAAATGGGTGGTTCTAGCATCAAGCCCGTATAATCAAAATACAAAATGGATCTTTCTAAGACTCACATTAAGCCATACTTAGAGTCCACAGTCCTATACTTGTCGCTTGACTATTCAGGATAAAACAAAAACCAAACAACACCTAGCACTTACTAACACTAGGTTCTCTGTCTTGTACACTTGTCACCTCCCGGGCCCCGAGCAAATGGGATGCCTTTTTTGCCTAATTCCAAGCTGTCGGATTACTCATCATCGACCCCTCCGATCTCCTCGATGCTCTAACGAGGTTTGATCTTAGCTCTTCTCTAGCAACCAACACCAATAGTTCTTGAGGGAAGTTATCCTTCCAAATTTGCATCTCCCCAACGAAGCTGCAATATTTGCCATTAGATCCACCGCTTTGGTTCCCTTCTCTGAAGGTGTGTTGGATTCGGGCATTAACCAAATGAGATTTATGAATCTTTGCTTCTAGGATAAGCTCCAATATGGTCCAGTTGGGGTCTTTATCCTCCTTAATTGCCTTGATTATATTAAGCGAATCCCCTTCAAAGATAACTTCCTTATAACCCTCAAGTCTAGCAATTCTCATTGCCTGCATGCAGGCTCGGGCTTCCGCAAAATGATTTGTTTGAGTTCCCAAAGGCTCTGCAAAGGCAAGGACCACTTTTCCTTCCTCATTTCTCAAAACTCCTCCCTGCTCCTGCGGCCCCGAATTTCCTTTAGCTGCCCGATCAAAATTAAACTTAACCCACTTTTGTGTGGGGGTATCCACTTGACACCATCCCGTGGGTTGGTTGTAATGTCTAGGTCTGGAAGTTCCTCTCCCCAGTTTCGCAAAATCCTCCTTTCCCTTAGAGACATGGTCTCATTTTTGAAGAAGAAAGTTTTCCGAGTTTTCTTTCAAAGCTCGATTATTTTATTACCACATAAACTGGGATCTTTCTTACGTCCTTTAAATACTCTCTTATTTCTCTCATTCCATATCCCCCATAAAAAATGGGGTAAGTCGAGCTTCCACGACCAAGTCAAAAGCTTTGCCGGAAGGGGGAAGCCCACTGTATGCGAAGTCGGACATGCTATTTGGACGGACCCAATCTATATGAAATTTGGACGGGATCATTTGGAAGAGCTGTACAAGAAAAATCACAAGTTAGAAATATATGACTAACGGATTCTATTGCTTTCTCACACAAGATACATCGATTGATGAATTGGAAACCTCTCCTTTGCAGATTATCATTTGTCGGGATTTTATTTTGAGCGCCAACCAAAAGAAGAAAGCTATTTTTGGGGTTAAATTATTTAACCAAATAACGAAGTCGGAGTCCGACCATTGAATCCTGAGTGGATTAACTTATAGGCGATTTTACCGAATAGATCCCACTTGTAGTTTTGCCCCAAATCGCCTTGTCTCTTCCTCCCCCGGGAATGATCGGGAACACCCTTAAAGCATCATTGAGTTTGGTTAGGGCCACCTTCTCTTGCTCTGACAGATTATGAACTGTGATTTTCTTCCAAGAAGAAGTTTCTGTGCTACTGACAATAAAATCCCCTACTTTTCCTCCCATTTCCTTCGAAAGTTTATGTTGGAGGACCTGAAGGTCTAAGTTATCTTTCAGAGGGGCCTCTTCCAACCACGGGTCTTGCCAAAAGTCCACTTGTCTTCCATTACCAATTCTCCATCTGATGCCTTTCCTGACTACCTCCCGAAATTCGAGCAAACAATTCCAAAAATAGGATCCTCTAGGAAGATTATCGACTTTCGGGAAGTCCTGATTATTTCTGATATATTTTTCTTTAAGAAGTTTTACCCATCCCAATTGATCATTATTGATAAATCTCCATACCTGTTTGCCAATCAGAGCTTGATTCATTTCTTTCATTCTCTTTAACCCCAGGCCCCCCTGATCCTTGCTTGCACACACCTGATTCCATGCTACGAACGAAATTTTCTTTCTCCTCTGAACTTGACCACAAGAAGTTGCGTTGAATTAGCTCCAATGTAGCTCGGACCTTTGCAGGCATTCTAAATAGAGACATGCAGTAAATTGGAATGCTCTGTAAAGTAGTTTGAACTAATAAGGCTTTTCTGCAGAGTCGAGAAGGTCTGCCCTTCCACCCCTGCTAACTTTTTGGAGATCCTGTCAATGATCGAGTTCCACAAAGTAGCCTTCATTCTTCCTTCGAACATAGGCATGCCTAGATAAGTTCTTTGGTAGAAGCTCCTTTCTACAACCGAAGAGGTTAGCTATTCTTTCCTCCCTCCCACCGGGCGTGTTAAAGAAATAGCTGCTACTCTTCTTATAGTTTATGTACTATCCTGCTTCTGTCTCATACTTGGTTAGAATTCTCTTCAACTTCCTAGCTTGAGGCACCGAGGCTTTGGACACAATGATTGTATCCACAAACTGTTGGTGAGACACTGGCTTTGCTGTTGAGGCTGGTTTAAAACCTTCCAATTGACCATCACGCCACCGTTGCTTGAAATGTTCCTACCCAATGCTTCCGCTAAAATAATAAACAAGTATGGAGACAAAGGATCTCCTTGTCGCAACCCCCTTTCACTCTTAAAGTAACTGGAGGGTGACCCATTCACCATGACAAAAATCTTGTAGTAGAGATACAACTAAAAATCAACTTAATCCACTGGGACGAGAAACCAAACTTACCCAAAATCTTGGTGAGGAACCGCCATGAGACCCGGTCATAGGCTTTATTCATATCAAGCTTTAGTAACATACCTGCTTCCTTACTAGTCACCATTGAATGAATAACCTCATGAATTGTGATGATACCATCCAATATTTGTCGCCCTTTCACAAAGCCACCTTGGTTCATATCAATGATGAAAGGAAGGATAACCTTGACCTATTGGCGATTGTTTTTGTGAGAATCTTCATCGAGTGTTACATAAAGCGATAGGGCGAAACCGGAAAATTCCATTGCTCCCACTAGTTTAGGGATGAGGACTAAAAAAGTAGCATTAACTCCTTCTGGGATTTCCATGTCCTTTTGAGCCTCAATTATAGCTTCCACTACATCATTGCCTAGGATATCCCAAAACTTCTGGAAGAAAGCTGCAGGGAAGCCATCCGGTCCTGGGGCTCTGTTACCATCCATGTCAAAAACGACCTTCTTGATTTCCTCCTTTGTGAAAGGACTAAGTAAGAATCCATTAAGATTATCAGTTTACGAGGGGTGGAATGGCTGCCAACAGAGAGTCCTCTTCTTCAATAGTTGGATTTACATCTTCTAGCAACGATTTAAAGTACTCAACCGCTTCCCTCCTTATGTCTTCCATATCTTTGGTGTTAGACCCATCGGCCATCTTGATCTCCTTAATTTTGTTAGTACTCCTGTGGCGAAGAGTAGAGACATGGAAGAACTTTGTATTTCTGTCACCCTCCTTTAACCAACGCAGTCTAGATTTCTGCCTCCAAAAGGTTTCTTCAAATCCTAGCATCGTGTGGTATTCGGCTAATGACTCCCTCTCCTGGTTTCTCAGATCCTCCGTAAGCTGCTTCTGACTTCGACTTCTCCTATAGTTCATTGATCTTGTCTTTTAGTTCTGCCTTTTTAACAAAAATATTGCCAAAGGAAGTTTTGTTCGACTCTCTAATGTTAGCCTTCACATTCCTTAGTTTACATGCCACTTGGGCCAGTTTCGAACCATTATACTTTTTGTCCCACCATTGGGCAACCGGATCCTTGAGATCCTGATGTTGGAACCACATAAGTTCGAATCGAAAGGGTCTGATGTATCTTTTCTTAGAGTCCTCCCCTGTTTCCAACAGAATTGGGTTGTGATCAGACCCGATTCTTGGGAGTGCCGTTAATGAAGAGTCCCCAAACCTCTCCAGGCATTCTTGAGAAAGAAGAAACCTATCTAATCTTATCTGAATTTGGTTTTCCTTCAATCTTTTGTTAGACCATGTATAGGAGAATCTACGCAGGTCCACATCCATCAGCTCATGTTTCTCAACAAAATCTCTAAACTCGTAGATATCAGCAGTTATTCTTTGAGAGCCCCCCAATTTATCTACAGGATTAAGATAGCAATTGAAATCCCCCGCCACAATCCAAGGGTAGTTGGGGACCGTCTCCCTCAATTCAGCTAGTCGACTCCAAAGAACCCTTCTCGGTCCACTCGTCTAACTGGAGCATATACATTCGTTAAGATCCACTCTTCCTGCGTGGTTTTATCCACACATAAGAGACAAATAAACCAACTAGACATCAGAATCACTCTACTATCAATCACATTTTTGTTCCACATAACCAGTAACCCTCCTGTTGTTCCAGTGGCCTCTTGGCCTACTACTTCAGCTTCTCGCCAAGTCCTATTCTTAAAAGGAATAACTCTACTCTCCTCCATTTTAGTTTCTTGCAGTAAAATCATATCCGGTTTGTGTTCTTTTCTAAGAGCATACAAAGCTCTTATTTTTGCAGGATTACTCCCACGAATATTCCATGAAAGAATCTTCATTTATGGGCTTTGGATCCTCGAGCCTTCGCCCCAAAGAGCAATATCGCTTGAGTGCCATCGACCACTCCTCGCTCTGCTTCTTTCTGCCTTAAGGCAGCATTGCTAGGTTTCCCTCTTCCTATTGATCCATATCCCCATACATCCGCTCTAGGTTGAAGTTCCTTGGGATTCACTTGGCTTCTAGTAACCATCTTGGGTAGGTCAGTCTTGGTATTTGGGGTAACAATCGGCTTTCCAGGTTAACTGGTCTTTTTGACAGTGGAGATGATTCCGTGCTCTTAGCTTCTTGATTAGTAGATTCTTTTTTCCCTACTTTGGGGTTACACTGATCTTGGTGGTTCACCTCTTCCTCCTGAGTATCCTTGCCTGTATTATTAGTTTCCTGCTCCTTCCTCCGATTTTTCTCCTCTAAATCCTTCTCTTGAGTCTCCTCTACCTCAGATTCCACTTCTTGGCTGTCCATCTGATCTCCCTTCAAATGATTTAATGCATCAAAACCGTTCTCCACTGGGATGTTGATCTCCTTGGAATTTCTTCCCATAAATTCCTCTGCAGTACATGGGACCACTTCCACCGAGCCTCCATAGGCCTCCCGTATCACCCAATCAAACTTACTTGCCCCAGGGCGTTGATCTATGGGGTTCTTTCCTTTGTGATTTGGCTCTGAGGCTTCGTTGTATCATCTTAGGAGCAGGTTGAGCTTGAGGGTTCCCATCAAAGGGACCAGCTCCCCTGTGAGAGGGTTTCGGGGCATAGGAATTTTTGGGAGGAGGGTTAAAACGTTGCCTCTTGCTTACAATAGGGCGAACAGGGTCTCTGATATTCGAATTTCGAGCTCCACGTCCTTGAGGCCCAGGTTGGGTAGGAATGGAGATCTGCGGGGGAGGGATATTATTCTGGGTTTGAGGATTAGTATTTTGGAGTGGGGGGATTTGGTTCTTGGAAATGCGGTGGATACCCCGGTGCCCTACCTTCCCACAAACACTACACTTAAAAGACATATTTTCATATTCAAAGACCTGAGTATGAAGGCCAAACATAGACGACAAAATAATGGATTTAGGGAGCTCTTTACTCAGGTCCGCCAACACACACATGCGAGCGGACGGAGTCTTGTTTTGCTCAAGGTTGCAGGATCAATAGCTATTAGTTCTCCAATCTCCGTAGCTATCCCGACCAAGATTTGTTCATTCCAGAAAAGCAGAGGTAATCCCGGCATCTTAACCCAAATAGGAGCCAAATCCAACACCTGAGTATGGGGGTTGAAATCGGGGGACCAACGCTTCAGAAACAAGCCCCTTTTCCCAAAAAACCAAGGACCTCCTTGGAGAGTCCTTTCCATGTCCTGTTCACATTGAAATGTCACCAAAAGAAAACTCTTGGGTAAAGCCTTAATCATCATACCGGCCCTTGGCCGCCATTTTTGGATGGCCCATCTCCTTATGACTTCCATGTCTGGCCTCACCCCCATAAATTTAACCACCAGAGATGTTCTGCCCTCCATAGCCACATGCCGAGCTAAGGAATCCGGGACGTGCAACCTACCATTGACAGATTTTAGATTAAAACAAGAGTCGGATAATTTTTGCTTACCGCGAAGAGCATTAAGATATGAAGGTCTCCAGTTGCCAGGTTTCTCTTTGTCTCCTTCTTGGGTCTTCCTTTGATCCTAACGCATAGAGTCCTGGTCCCCCTCAGAGAAATCTTCAACCGCATCCGCCCAACGCCCTTGGACCGGTTCCAATAGAACTTCCTTGTCCACATCCTCCGCCCGGGGGCCTGCTATCTCGCCAAAGCCCCCACCCGCCGCGTCTCGTTGATCCGCCCTCCGAAGTCCCACACCTAGGGTTTGATGCCCCTAGACCTCTCGCTCCTCCTCCTTGCTGCTCCATCCGTCACAACTTGTTGCCTCCCTAACCCATTTTTGGAACCCTATCAAAAATCATCATTTTGTGGTATAGTCCATTCTGATCCTCTCTTTGAGCTAATCATTTTGAGATATAACTCCAATAAACCTTTTTGGAGACCCTAAAGTGACAAATGGCTAGTGGTACTAGAGCTACTCAAGAGCTAGAGCGATTGGGCGAACAAGTGAAACAAATTGAAGCTTCTCAGTCAACAATCCTCCAGGCATTATCCAAATTAGACAAATTGGATAAAATTGACGACCTCGAAAGTCGTTTAATAGGCCTAAATGCAAAATACGATGCTTTGGCAAGACAATCATCAGGGAGTCAAGGTGCTAGTTCCAAGGGAGGAGCACGAAACACCCCACCTCTAAATACAAATCAGAGAATGCCCAAGCTAGACTTTCCAAAATTTGATGGTGATGATCCAACTAGTTGGTTGTATCGGGCCAAACAATATTTTTCTCTTCATGCCACTCCCCATAATCAGAAGCTTGCAATTGCATCCTTCAACCTAGAACATGAAGCAATCCAGTGGTACCAATGGTTAGAGAATATGAACCCAAGGCTCACATGGCCTGAATTTGAGCATGAATTACTCACCCATTTTGGACCCAATGAGTATGAAGATTTTACAGGAGCCCTCACCAAGTTAAGACAAATGACATTTGTCCATGATTACCAGACAGTTTGAAAAGCTGGCAAATCACACTAGGGGATTGAGTGCCAAGTTTTTCCAAAGTTGTTTCATTAGTGGATTAAAGGAAGATATCCATGTTGAGGTGAAAATGTTCAAGCCAGACAACATGATGGTAGCTATAGGATTGGCTAGGCTTGTTGAGGATAAATTCATAGCACAAAGGCATACTTTTAAACCACCATAGGCTCGAACCCCGTTTCCATCCTGGACATCATCAAACTCAAGAAACAAACCACCCTAGGTTAAACGTCTCACCCATGAAGAAATGGAGGCACGTCGAGCATAGGGTCTATGTTACAACTATGATGACAAATATTCTCTAGGCCACAAGTGTGTACAACAGAAACTATATTTACTAGATGTGGGAGAACCTTCCACCAGGGAACCACACGATGAAGGGGAGGACCAAATAGAGATAGATCAACCTAAAGATTCCAAACCGACAGAGGAACCACCACCCAAAATTTCAGTACATGCATTAGCCAAGATTTCTACTCCCTAGACCATGAAGGTGGTGGGGTATTTCAAAGGCCAATGACTTATCATCCTCATTGATTCTAGTAGTACCCACAATTTTATTGATCCTCAGGTAGCTAAACAAGCAACTTGTTACATCTATTCTTGCAATTCATTTGAAGTCATGGTTGCCAATGGGGGTACTCTACCATGCAAGGGAAAATGCAAAAATGTAAAGGTGGCGATGGGAGACTACAACCTCAAGGCAGACATGTTTGCCCTTCCTTTGGGGGTTGCGACATTGTGTTGGGAACTCAATGGCTTCACACCTTGGGCCCAATAGTATGGGACTTTTTTGAGCTATGGATGCAATTCATAGAACATGGGAAGCAATACACTCTCCGAGGCATGACCATAGGTCCTACCCAACTCATCAGCTCACATCGTATGGAAAAACTTTTGAAGAAATTATCTCAAGGGGTAGTGGCACAATTGTTTGCACTACAAGCCTCGAATACCGATGATACAATTCAATCAACTGAATTACAAGAAATTATGGATAAACATGCCCCTGTATTTGCAGAACCACAAGGGTTACCACCATAATGCTCCCATGATCATGCCATCGAGCTTGTTCTAGGAAGCTTACTATCAAACATTCATCCCTATCGATACTTGTATATGCAGAAGACTAAAATTGAGAAGATGGTACAGGAGTTATTAGCAGTAGGGGTCATTCGACCGAGTGTCAGCCCATATTCTTCCCTAGTACTTTTGGTTCATAAGAAAGATGGGTCTTGGTGGTTATGTGTGGATTTTCAAGAACTCAACAAAATTACCATCAAGGACAAATTTCCCATTCCCATCATTGATGAGTTATTGGATGAACTCCATGGTGCTCACTTCTTCTCAAAGTTGGATCTTCATTCAGGTTATCATCAGATCATATTACGGGAAGAAGATATTCCAAAGACAACATTCCACACTCATGAAGGCCATTATGAATTCCTCGTCATGCCATTCAGTCTTACCAACATGTCGTCCACCTTTCAGAGTCTCATGAATGCAATCTTTCGACCATTTCTACATAAATTTATTTTGGTCTTTTTCGATGACATTCTGGTTTACAGTCGTACATGGGAGGAACATTTGCAACATTTAGACCATACACTGCAACTCTTGGTCGATAATCAACTATGTGCCAAATGATCCAAATGTTCTTTTGGGATGCAGGAAGTGGAATACCTAGGCCATATAGTTTCAGGGGAAGGGGTCAAGGTGGACCCTAAAAATATTGCAGCCATACAAGAATGGCCCAAACCACAGACTCTCAAAAGTCTTTAGGGTTTCCTAGGTCTCACTGGCTATTACCAAAAATTTGTCCATGATTATGGGAAGATTGCATCCCCTTTGACTACTATGTTGTGGAAGAACTCGTTTCTATGGTCAAAACCTATCGAACATGCATTTCTACTACTCAAGCAAGCTATGCTCTCTACTCCTATCCTTGCTATGCCTGATTTCTCTAGGCCATTTGTGGTTGAAAGTGATGCCTTAGGAAGTGGAATTGGTGTAATGCTTATGTAGGAAGGGTGGCCATTGGCCTTCACTAGTAAGGCACTATCGAGCAAAAACTTGGAAAAGTCGACTTATGAGAAGGAGATGATGGCGATCCTACATGTTGTAAACCAATGGAGGCCTTATCTTATTGGGCGACATTTTTCCATCAAAACAGACCACCATAGCCTTAAGTACTTTCTCGAGCAGTGCATATCTATGCTCGAACAACAAAAATGGGTTACCAAACTATTGGGGTACGATTATGAGATCATTTATAAGAAGGGCAAGGAAAATATAGTCGTTGATGCACTATCCCACCAATACGAGGATCAAGGTATGCTATGTGCCATCTCTACTCCACTTCCTCAATGGACCCACCAACTTCAAGGAGAAGTGACCCAAGATCCCACCTTGCAATCAATAATTCAGCAACTTCAAACTGATTTCGACTCTCACCCAAGATATACATGGGATGGACAATATCTACGATACTAGGGTCACCTCGTTCTCCCTAAAAATTTGCCACTCCACGAGTCCATATTACAGGAAATGCATGCTTCTCCAACCATAGGACATTCAGGCTTCTTAAAAACGTATGAACGGGCTAAACGCATTTTTTCTGGGCAGGCATGAAAAAGGATATCAAGACCTTTGTTGCAGAATGTGACACTTGTCAGCATGTTAAGGGCAAAACTATTCACACACCAGGCACACTCCAACCTCTTCCAATTCCAGAGACCATTTGGATGGACATTTCTATGGATTTTATTGAAGGGCTCCCAAAGTCTGGAGGCAAAATAGTCATTCTCGTGGTGGTGGATCGTCTCTCTAAGTATGCTCATTTTTGTCCTCTAGCCCACCCTTACAAGGCCTCAACTATTGCCCAAATATTCCTTGATTCCATTTTTTACCTTCATGGCATGCCCTAGTCCATCGTATCCGATCGTGACCCCACATTCACTAGTCATTTTTAGCAAGAACTATTCAAGTTGCATAGGACACAACTCAAGATGAGCTCAGCATACCATCCATAAACCGATGGGCAAACTAAAATTGTCAACAAGTGCTTAGAGACTTATCTACGTTGCTTTGCATCTAAGCAACCGACTCATTGGGTCAAATGGCTTCCTTTGGCCAAGTGGTGGTATAATACTTCCTATCACTCCACCAAGATGACATCGTATGAAGCAGTTTATGGACAACCACCACCGTCACTCCTATCATACATTCTAGGTAGTTCCAAGGTTCAAGCAGTGGATTCCACTCTCATGGAGCATGCACAACTACTCCAAAATCTCAAAGATAATTTGGTCATGGCATAGAACCATATGTGACAACAAGCAGATCAACACCATTCCGAGCGTAGTTTTAACATCAAGGACATGGTTTTCCTACGCCTGCAGCCCTACAAGCAGTCATCGTTGAAACTCCGTGGTAGTCAAAAGATAGCACCAAAATTCTATGGACCATATAAAGTACTCCAATAGGTTGGCCCCATGGCCTACAAGTTAGAATTGTCGCCTTCTTCCACCATACATCCAGTTTTCCACGTCTCATCTTTAAAGAAGGTCCTTGGCAACCGTATACAGGTCCAGTCCACACTACCCCAGTTGGATGAGGAAGGCTCGATCATCTTAGAACCCAAGAATATTCTGGACCGACGTACATGCACACTTCGCAACCGCACTCTCACCGATGTCCTAGTACAGTGGCATGGACTACAGCCAAAAGATGCTACCTAGGAGCCGCTCCATCAACTACAATAGTAGTTTCCTCACTTCAAGCTTTGAGGACAAAGCTTCTTGAAGGGGGAGGGCATGTTAGGACCCTATCCTAACACAACTATGTACTTGTCTAGTGTTGGTGTATGTTTGCACCATGGGCACCTAGTGGCATGGGCCCATTATGATGTAACCTTTACTTTTATTGTAAGTAGGAGTTAGTAGCTCGGGTCCCCTCTTTCATGTGGTCCAACCCTTGAGCATTAGGGTTAGGGTAAATAAGAGTCTATATAAGGACATGGGTTTGGAGTAGAAGGCATCTCATATTT
Organism: Wollemia nobilis; assembly: GCA_028583015.1. Lineage (NCBI taxonomy): Eukaryota > Viridiplantae > Streptophyta > Pinopsida > Araucariales > Araucariaceae > Wollemia > Wollemia nobilis. Next base: position 2,527,873 of record JAQPPZ010000689.1, on the reverse strand, counting down.
TTCTCATTTTGTATCGAAGCTCTGCTTCCAAGGAGGTTGCCCCCTCAAAGAGGCCTATGATATCTATTCCACTTGATTAATATTTGTTTGTTGTGAGCACTTAATTTAATTTTATTTTCATGGTCATTTAGTTTGTGAGCATTTCCATTAATTCTTGCATTGCTACTTCGGTTATGCTTATTTTTATATGAAGGTTCCTAACAATGTTTTTTAACAAATTTATTGGAAACCATCCAATGTCATTGGTTCCTTATCAAAGCTTCTTGTTCTTCCTTTCCTAATTCTTTTTAAATGGGCCAAAATAGAGTCTTGTTGTACAAAGTTATGCCCTTGAAAATGGATGGGTCTCTTGCGTATAGATCATTTGTCCCCCCTTGAAAATGAATGATTTTCGTTGCATCAACTTTTGAAATTAGGTACAAAAATTGATAGATAAATTTTACATTATTAGAATATACTTGCTAATCTCATGGGAGATTTGGTTGGTCGTAACCACTAGCCTATTCCTTTTTTTTTTTTTGTTATAACAATGCAACCTAAATTTACATATGGTTGTAACCATCTGAATGTATAAATAATGTTGCATGATTAGTATAATTTGGTCTTGTTGATTGATCCAATATTGGTCATAGATTAGGTTGAAGCATACAGACCATATTGTCTAGGTGATGGTGATGTACATGAATGGGATTGAACAATGTCTATATGAAAGGTAGAGTTTTGTTTCCCATCTATTATTCAACCTATGCTCGTGAGGAAGGAGATAGGATGGTATTTTGAAGCATTCGTGCAACGTTTCAGTTAGCAGTTTTAAAAATTAGAGGCAATGCTAATATAGGTATTGCCAGGCCAAGGCCACTTGCTATGCTAAAACCAATCTTCATGATAAACCTAGACTTTCCAGCAGGGCATATTTTTGAATAGGAGATGCTGCTATAATGGTAGAAAGAACACTATCACAAAGATGTAGACATTGATGACCTTGGTCAAATTTGACTATGTAGTACTTTGGATTAAGGTATCTGATGGTATTAAATATTTGGTTGAGAAGAGCTAGAAAACCTAGGCCAAAGTCCCCCACCTAGGTGGACCTTGTAATGTCAATCACGTGCTCTTGCTACATCGACAATGAGAAAGTAACAAAGTTTTTTGGTGAGGATATTAGCTAGTGGTGAAAAAAGATTGACAAACATTAGAGGCCACCTTGATAGCACCTATGTCCTTTGAAACTTTGTTGAATTTTTCAAAATCTGAGGTCCCTAGAGAGAGTGAGGAACATTGCGGTCTTGACATAGAAAATGGTAACTTCACAAGTCTGTAGGTTTTGTCACTTCAAATCAAAGGGAAAGGTAGTGTAGGAAAGTTCTACGATTGTTGTCATTAACTAGAAATTTCTTTGGTGTAAGTTCCATGATTGGGTTTCTCACTTGCTAGGACTTTGAGCTCTACCAATTTTGATAGATGTTAGTTAACGATACCATAATTTCTCTTGGTTATATAGTTGGCATTCTTGATTATCCAATAGAGAATGTGAACGATTAGGAGGACAAAGTTTAATTTAAGCTTCTATTGCCTTTGTTTTTTTCTTCCATGTGTAGCGAGAATCATCTTGGAATGGAATATGGATCCAAGATGCTTCAGTGAAGAACGTCACATAGCTCCAATCTATGTAATTAATATAGAGAGAATTACGTCAATGGTACCGTAGACTATGGAGATGGAGTAGCAGGCAACGTGGATGCTAGAGCTCACAAAGGAGTGGGAGAACATGAAGGGGTCTCTCAAAGGGACCTCTATGTAAAAAAACAAATTGCCACATCTGCAATTATTATTTTTTAATATTTCTCTTGCATGTTCAAGCATATTAAAAAATAAATAAAAAACATTAACAAAATTCAATAAAGAGAGGTTCTGCTATTTTTATGACCCTTATGATCTCTTAGCGCATTCGTCTTGGCTAACAAGGTAGAAATAATTTGGATTAACAAACAAAAAAATTAAGTGAAAGAAGACTTGGCCTTCAAAACAAGGAGGTGCCTATTATACTTCTTCAAAAATAAGGAGAGCTAAACCAAATGGGGTGCATAGCTGAATTGGCATGAAGGCAACTTTGAAGATGTACAAGGATGGAGGTTTAAGGTTCGATTATTTACTTTTTACTTTTTCTGCTTTAAAATTGATTAATTTAAGTGGTTAAAAGTAAATCTTCCCTAAGCATTAAGTGGGAGAATTGACAATTTGAAACAAAATATGAAATTTTAAATGAAGAGTTCAAGGGATCAAAACCCACCAAGACCACAATTTTTTTACTACCCTAATAAGGACATTATTTTAATTTTTCAATTTCATATAGTTTGTGGGCAAGTAATTGAAAACATGACAATAGTGAATATTTCTATAACATTAGTATTTTTTCTTGTGCCTGACACCTTCAAATTTTAAGATATTAGATTTAAATTTTTTCTACTTTGTATACCACTCAAATATGTGCTTAGGCACACTAGAAGTGTCTAGTATCAATGACACCTTTGGCTTACATTTGCAAGTAAATTTGTTGCATTGAGCTACTATGTCTATAGCCTAACAAAGATATCGTAATAACGTTTGGGAATTGACCCTTTAAATCATTGAGGAGATATAAGGACATCAATTTCATGATACTTTCACTCCATCATCCTACCATATTCATCATTATTGTTAGACATAAACCTTGAAATTAAAAAATTCTAAGTATATAGGTAAGTTACTCCTACGCACAAGGATTTATCTCTAAGCAAGTGTCATTGATAGGGAAAAATCCTTTCTATATTTACTTGGTATCTTGTATCAACATCTTTCACATAGCTTAAAGTATCTCTCATGTATGACCATGTATATCAAGAGGACTAGTTTCTTCTTCCATGTATCTATGGGTTCATAGGAAAGGGGGTATATATAAATGTTCACTATTTTAGAATGATGATATATTGAAAGGGGGACCATTTGGGAGCTATAAGAAACCCTCACTATGGCAATGTCCAAAATTTTTCTTACAAATTCACAACTACTCAAAGGTTAAAATTTTGGAAATTGGAAGACTAAGATGAGAAGTATCTTGGTAGTTAAGATATTTTGGGGTATTGTCATCGGTAAAATCGCTCGATTTGAAGACGATGAAGATGCCCAACATAAATTTTATGAAGTACATGCTAGAGCACTTATGATTGTCACCCTTGCCATAAATTTTTTTATCTAGCCACACATTTATGTTCCACAAACATTCAAGGAGGTATGTGACACACTTTTTACCATCTATGAAGGGAAGAATGAATCAACAATTCTTCACCTTTAGTGTCAACTCCATACATTGAGAGTTCACAATGGAGAAAGCATTGAGGTATTTATTTATCAAGTTGTAGAGTTCAAATCCAAATTGAATGCCATGGGTGAAATAGTGGAAGATAAGATCGTAGTAGCCATCATACTTTAAGCCCTACCAAATTTATTTTGAGTTTTGATCACTTTATTGTAGGTTTCAAATAGGAATATGTCCTTTGATGAGTTGGTCAATATACTTCAACAAGAAGAAGCAACGAACAAGTTGAGGGATCAATTGACAAATATTTCACTAATTTATGAAAATTCTAAGAAAAAAAATCCACAAAATGGTCCTTCCCATTCTTCTCATAATCATAATAGAAACAACCTTAGCAACAAAATATGTAATGCGATATTTGTGATAAAGGACATGATAGGAAGAGTTGTTGACATAAATATGACTCAAGGAGATCAAGTTTTTTAACATTATTAGAAAAATAGTACAAACCACATCCTAAGCATAAGTGATAAAGAGAGCATGTTACAATTGAAGAATAAAATTTAAAATTTGAATAGATAGATAAGATGATAATGTCCAAGGTAATGCAATGGCCAAAGGATAATGTTTGGTATATTGTTTCAGGTGCTAGCAAGAACATGACTTGGAAGAAGGCATGGTTTGACTCCTTACAAGAAAAGATAGAAAATCAATCACTATTTCCAATGATAAAACCTACCATATCAAAGAAATGAGAGATGTTGCTCTCAATATTCTAGAGGTAAATGCACAATTGAAAAGGTAAAATAAGTACCTAGATTTGGAAACAACCCTTTGTCTATCTCACAAGTGCTAGATCATAACATGGTGGTTGAATTCCAAGTTGTTAAAAATAACAAGAAGTATTTTATTACAAACAACGCAAAATTATGGCAACATGTTCCTACAAAAATGGCTTGTTTACACTCAATGTCATATCCTCTCCTAATGCCACACTATATACAACAATGATAGATGCTATCTCCATTTGGCATAGGATATATGGTTATTTTAATTTATAGTACTTAATCCAAATGAGTAACCATCAAATGGTGTTAGGTTTGCCAAACCTTTCACCAACATTTCTAGTATGCTTGGGTTTTTTAGCAAGGAAGTAGCACCAAATACCTTTTGAGTTGAGCACTCACAAATCCAATAGATTGTAGGATGTGATACACATTGATATGTGTGGATCCATGCTAGTCATTTTTTATGGATAAAGTATGGACGAAATTTTGCATCCTTCATCTACCCTCCTCTTTGGCAAGTGATTCCCTTCATTTAGGGAGTACGCCAAGTTTTAAAGGTATTGGACATGCGAAAGATCTCAGAGTGGTAGCTGCAGTCCTGGGGTAGACAAAACTAATGGGTGGATGACAAAATCAAGCAAAGTGGGCAAAAAAAAGGGATGCACACCCGCCCCTATCGATTGGGAAAAACTTTCCAAAATACCTGCTCAACTAGTTGGGTGGACATTCCAAGGGGCTAGCATGGGCAGACAAATCATAAAAGCCCACCCTTAAGGAACAAAGAAAACTCCCGCCCAACCCAGGCAGGAATCTAGGAATGTAAGATGGACATAACATATAAGAAACACCTGCCTTCGCTCCCTAGTACCCCTACGGGCGGAAGGAAGAACCCGTCAGATATGCAAAATGCTCGCCATCGCCAAAAAGCCAAAGGAAGACCCACCCACTGCCATAGTGGGTCAATTACCTGACAACGTACATAGAAGTGATGGGTTTTTGGTGCGATGCTCCCAAGGTGCTCCAGTGTTTGTCATCCATCGTCTCAATCAGAATATTGAAGAACACAAGCTTATACTGAGAGGGGGGTGAACAATATAAGACCACTTTTTACTTTTCTTTTCAATCAATATTATGCAGTATAAAGATAGCAATATCAATAGCAATAATCAAAGCAATGCATAAATCACCACACATAATAGAGACACCAATTTTACGTGGTTCACCTAATGTGGGCTACTCCACGAAGAAAATATTTCACTAAAATTTTCTCAATCAATCTCTTGGGAATTCTTTCCCTATTACAATTTTTATGGATCTCTATCCAAAGGAGACACCAATCCCTAATCAAGTTCGTGGATCTCTATCCATAGGAGAAATCCTTTCTCCTTAGCTCTGACTGGTGATCTTCTAGAAGAATTGTTGTCCCCACTACTCTGGTTAATGGATCTCTATCCACTGAAGACTTCTATCCTCACTGCCCTGGCTAATGGATCTCTATCCACTGGAGACTATCGTCCTCTATACTTTGTCACCTCCAAAGCTCTATCTCAAATCTATACTAAACACAGTCCTTCGATCTAGCACAAATCTGCTCAATCTCTATCTTTGGTATGGCACAAACCTATCATAAAATCTACACCAAAATTTGTCCTCAATTCTATTCTATGATCTGCACTAAACACAGTCCTTCGATCTAGCACAAATATGTCCTCAATCTCTGTTCTTAAGCCTGAACTCAAAGCTTGATTCAATCTCAAATTAACTCTGCTGGATCTGCCCCAAACCTTAACTCAAGGTTTGAACAAATCAATCAATCGACTCTGCTCTCAAGTCTTCACAAAGACTTGTCTCAAATCTGCCTTGTAAGCTTCCACAAAAGCTCACACTAATCTGTCCACAAGTCCTCTCTAGAACTTGTCCAAATCCGCTCAATAAGTCCTTACTAGGACTTATCAAAATCTGCTCTCAATCTGTATTGTAAGCTTCTAAAAAAGCTCACACAAATCTATCCACAAGTATTCTCAAAGACTTGCCTCAATTCTTCTCAACAAGTCCACACTAAAACTTGTCCAATATCATAGAAACATAAAGAGAATTGTTAGAGACTCAATATTCTTTATACTCATCACAATGCTCAATCACTTTCAATCACTCTCTTAGAAACATATAAAGAATTGTTAGAGACTCAATATGCTTCACATTCACCTCAATACTAAATCACTTTCAATCACTCTCTTAGAAACATATAGAGAATTGTTAGAGACTCAATATGCTTCACACTCAAAAGACTCTCAAGCACTTTCTCAACTCAGTTTAGAATATAGAATAATTTATTTTATATAACTTGATCAATCACTACACACATTAACCTGACTAGGCTTAACAAACTCTATTCAATCAATTACTCAATGAAACAACCCTTGCTCACAAACCCTAGTCCAAGCATGTAAATATCAACTCAAAATGTTTCCAACAATGCTCAACAACAGTCCTCACATAACAATGAGACTCATGATCTTTGCAAACCCTAGTTCAAGTTCTTCACTCAATCAATGGCTTCAAAAATAATTCTTATCAAACAAGGTTTTATCAACAACTCTTTATTCCAGAAAACCTTGAAGCATTAATTCAAAATGCACTCAACAATGCTTATAAAACAATCTTCACATATAGCTCAACAACTCAACAAGGAAATCTAATTAAGTCCTTTTCACTCCAAAGTTGTTTTTCATAATACCAACCAATCAACTCAACCAAGGAAGAATATGCCCATGCCTTTTTCTTTGATGTAGGATGACCTTCAAAACCTAGATCAAATATCACAACTTTCTTTGCCAAGTACAAAGGGTTAGATGACAATAATTATCACCCTAAAACTTTTCACAAAACACAATGATAACTAAAATCCCAAATACACCTTATTGCTCCATCTCAATAATAAATTTCAAAATCATAATTTTCATCAAAAACTCTTAAAATATAACTCACTTTCTACTTATAACTCCTTTATCAAATTGCACTTATCAAACAATACTTTATAAAATAATGCAATTTATTCTTCTAAGATAAAAATTAATTACCTTAGTTTTACTTTATCAAGAACAACCCAAAAATCACTTTAGCTTATAAGTAAATAATCCACTTTTAATCATCACCTTATCCCTCCTAATATTATCACACAACCTTAGGACAAACAAAAATTAAACCAAAATTGTACCTTTGCCCTTAGTGGGTTTTGAACCCATGACGCTGCCTCCTAAGCGCTCTAGCCATGACCTTGGCTGTCGTGTGAGCTAGCATTCACGTATGAGCTAGAGTGCCCAAGCACTCTATTATCCTTTCCACTGTCGTCGAAAATGAAAAACCAAAAGGACTTCAACACTTTGCTGCTGCTGGGTTTCGAGCTCGTAACCTTCCTTCCACAAGAGCCAAGTCAAATGCCACTCGAGCTAGCCATCAAATGGTGCTAGAATCAATACATCACGTTTTATTAAACTCCACAAAATATCAATTTTTGCAGCGCATGAATTTCCTTAGCATGTTTTTCAAATCCCAAAAGCATATATCTTTTGCCTTAGCAAAGACAATATTTATATTGCCTTGTTTCTTTCAACACTTCGGCGGAGGTAACTTCAACTTGCACGTCGACGGAATAGCTTTAGTGTTTTGCTATTTCAAATAAATAAATATTTATTTACAAAATTTAAATTCAATTTGAATTTAAATATTTATAAATTAAATATTTAACCTTCCTTTAGACTTTATAATGTGGAATAAAAAGCCTCCTTGGGTTTTTATGAAAACCTTTTATTTTGCCAATCCATGGTTTTTAATAAAACCTTTTACTTATGCTTCTTATAATATCAAAAATAAATATTATGAAGCTCTTTTGCCATAAACCTTTGCATTGCTCATTTTTACCTCTTGGCATTAATGGTGGTTCACTTCTTGGTATTAATGACAACATCATGTCTTGACATAAATGACAACTTTATGGACTCAAAATGTCCAACAAAGATCGCCAGTCAAGGAGAAGGATGAGGCAACTGAGTATTAATGATCCGGGTAGAAATATCATAAGATCCAAAGACTCAGATTAATTTTGAAGCATCTACCACCATCTAGAAGATTGGTGCCATCCAGAGGAGTAGTGTACCAGAGTGGCGCTCACCAACTACAGGAGTCATCTTCTCGCCTACCACCATTAACGTCTAGAATTTTGAAATCCATGTAAATATAATTATAAATAGTGGAATGTTGGTCATTCTTAAGGGTGAATCTTTAGCCATTACAATTCTTATGTAAGGTTTCTCCTATGTAAATACAAATTCTACATTGTTTGGTGTCTGGTTTTGTCGTACAGTTCTATACTTAATACGTGAGTATTAATTTTTGTTCAATCGTGTAAGTAGTCTTATGTTATTCTGCTGTCTGGATTTCGTGGGGTTTGCTTGAGTGGCTAAGGAGTGTATATTTACAATATGGTCTTGGGGTTTATTTTTGCTAATACCAGTCAGACAAGAGCACTCTAATTATGCATTATGGATCTCATGCATCTGTCCATTGGTTCTGGAATTCTCCTCCCATCCACTGCTGATAGGAGCTGGAACTAAGGCACAGTTGGGTGATATGTTAGGTGTAGGATCTATGTTTATACGAAGTGTCATGCCTGCATAAGTCTTGATGCGACTCTACCCATCCTTGTGAGTTCTAGATATGAACTTATTTTATTTTCTTTCCTTCCATTTTCCCTTTCCCTTGTTTTACGATGTAGAGTAGTGGGAACCACCCACAAAGGAATCAACCTCCTCTGAAGATCATCCACCCCCTTTATCCCAATGCAACAATTATTCTATGCTACTTAGAATTGATCTGCCATCTTCACCTTGTGCATAGCGCCAGATTGATGACCAATAGTTTCTAGTGAATCTTACTAGATGGCATATCCAGATCATGAGACCAGTCATCCACCCACTTTAAATATCCAAACATCCTGGAGGACTTGAGATATGGTGAGCAACCATGATCTCATTTGCAAAGATAGTATGTTGACCTGATGACTTTGACTCTGACATCACAACTGGGACCTTTGAATACTGGTACCTTAATGGCTCAGTCATCATTCCTCCAATGGAATGATCCTAGTCCTCTTAATCTTTCCCAACGACATGATATTTCAAAAGTTACATTTGATGCCCTACCAAAATATAGTGGCATCAAGGGATCTGTGAAGGAACACCTTGAAAATGTGGCTTCACTGGCCACCCTTCACAATATCATGCACGAAGATGCAATGGTCAGGATACTAGTTGCTTCCATTCAAGGCAGAGCATGGCTCTGGTATAAAATCCTGTAGCCTAGAAGCATCTCCACATGGGTGGATCTGGCAGAGCCTCTCATGGATACATTTGGTGAAATGGAGGACCCCTTCCAATATCTAAACCAATTCACATTTATCAAGAGGAGCCCTCTTGAAAGTGTGGTGGACTTCAATGTTCATTTTGAGAAGAGCTGGAAGAGGATTCCATGACAAATCCTCTCAACCTCTGCCCAAGCGTATCTATTCTACATTCATGCTCTTGGTCCTAAGCTCAAATTCCTCCTGCACCAATAAGGGGAAACCAATTTCTCACAACTCTATAAGGAAGCTCCCAGAATCGAGAAAGTTCTGATGTGGAGGCTCAATCCAATCAGTTCCTTTCAGGAGCTGGTACCGGATCATGCATTGGGAACATATCAGGAGTAGATGTGCCACAGTGACTGCATCCACCAAGGCAATATGATAGATCAAACTTAGACCCAATAGGATCTGGGTGAGGATGTGGATGTCCATGAGTGGTAAGGGTACCTTAATATGGAGGAAGATTCAACCACAAGATTGGCACAACTAGCCAATCTTAGTGAGGGACAACATGAAAATATGGTCCTTGAAAGCTCACTGTACAAAATATAGAATATGGTGGCAAAAGCCATTTCCAACATAGGATTTAAAGGCCTGAGCACTCATATGCTCAGGAAAAGCACTCAGAATTATGATTTTATCATAATTCTGAGCTAGTGTGGATGGCACCGGATGAATCACAACCAGTACCTCAAATACAATGTGATTTGGTCTGACCACTACAAATTTAGAGGATAATTTATGGATGAAACCCTGGCTCAGGCGTGCTTGTCACGTCATAATTTTATGGCCAATAAATAAAGTCTTACATTATGTAGGAACAGTACATTGGGAATCACACATTTTATCATCGACCATTGGTGCCTATGAAAAGTTACCACTTGGTCAGGCATTGGGGGGAATCAACAAGGATTGTCCCAAAAATTGATTAGGAAATATAACATCCCATTCCATATTCATGTTGTCTTCCTAGTTCTATATTCTTTTGTTCGTTGTTGTCTTGACCCTGTAGCCCAATGGATACATTCAAAATTTTTTAAGACCTATCACTTAGAGCTGCAACAAGCCTTGAAAATCACAAACACAAGCACAAAACTAGGTGGGTAAGCTATAAATAGGCCCTGCGGTAAGACACAATTGAGACCATAAAGTTCAAACCATAAGTTGTGGTTGAAGCTAAATGGCCTCTTGGTCGATAACAATCAATAAAAGAGGATCGTTATTGGATTGTGTAAAAAAGAAGGCCTAAAACAGAAGAGGTAAAATACATTGGCAATCTATCTGCTCTTGGAATATCTCAGGTCTTCGATGGGTTGCATTTAGGAAAATTCAATTCGTAAGAACACCTTGTGAAAAAGGGTTCATGCCCCATTGGTTTCACTTGACAAGCTTCAAACTACTTTTCCCTTTGTTTCTCCCTTTTTTCGGTCCCTTACTCCCCTTCACCTTCTTCTCCCCTTTGTTTCTTGTAACTCCTCCGATTGGTAATAAAGGCTTCACTATTTTTGTTGTTTCCTATTCCCCTTTCCTCCTGTGTGTGTCTTACAAAAAAATTCTTAAATATTTGCTTGTTGTTTCCATTGTTAATATTCCTACTGTTCTTATTTGCAAAAGTCCTCTTTGTGTTGACCGCCTTGGTCTCATCCTTCAAGATTTTACCTTGTCCTCCTTATTTTGCTCTACTTTTCACCGTGTTAGATATCTCATTCTTCCAACTTTTTCTCATGCTTGCATCTTCTCCTTCATCACGTTCTCATTTATCCTGTGCCCTTTCTTCCCCTCCTTCATTTCCCTATTATGTTTGTTATATTTGCTAATCCTTCTGGGTTCCTTTTTCCACAATATGGAAAACCCCTGTAAGTCACCAAATTGTGGGTGAAATTTTGCACCCTTCACCCACTCTCCCCTTCGAGAAGTGATTCCCTTCATTGATGGAGGGGCAAAAGATCTTAGAGTGGCAAAAACGATTGTAGGGTGGACAAAACAGATGGTGAATGAAAAAATCAAGCAAGGTGGGCAACAAAAAGGGGCACACATCCACCCTTATCGATTGGGCAAAACTTTCCAAAATACATGCTCAATTGGTTGGGCGAACATTTCGAGGGGCTAGCATGGGAGGATAAATCATAAAATATCACCCTTGAGGAACAAAGAAAACTCATTCCTAGCCCAAGCAGGAAGCTAGGAATGTAATATGGTCAGAACATATGAGAAACACCCGCCTTTGCTCCCCAGTACCCCCATGGGTGGAAGGAAGAAATTGACGGATACGTAAAATACCTGCCATAACCCGAAATCCAAAGGAAGACCCACCCGATGTTGTAGTGGGACAAGTACCTGATAAAGTACGTAGAAGTGATGGGTTTTAGGCACGATGCTCCCAAGGTGCTCCAATGTCTGTAATTCGCCTCCTCAATTAGAAGATCACCAGTTGAGGAGAAGGATGAGGAAACTGAGTATTAATAATTTGAGCAAAAATATCAAAAGATCTAAAGACTCAGATTAGTTCTAAAGCATCTACCACCTTCTAGAATATCGGTGCCATCCAAAGGAGAAATGTACCAGAGCAATTCTCACCAGCTATAGGAGTCATCTTCCCACCTATCGCCATTAATATCTAGATTTTAAAATCCATGTAAAAATAATTATAAATAGTGGAATGCTGGTCATTCCTAAGCACGACTATTTAGCCATTACAATTATTATGTAAGGTTTCTCCTATGTAAATACAAATTGTATACTATTTGGTATCTGGTTTTGTCCTTTGGTTTTATACTTAATATGTGAATATTCAATTCTATTTAATCGTTTAAGTAGTCCCATGTTATTCTGCTATCTGGATTTTGTGGGGTTTGCTTGAGTGGCTCAGGAGTGTATGTTTGCGATATGGTCTTGGGGTTTATTTTTGCTAATGCTAATCAGAAAAGAGGTCTTTGATTCTGCATTCTGGATCTCATGCACCTATCTATTAGTTTTGAAATTCACCTCTCGCCCACCGTTGATAGGAGCTTGAACTAAGACACAGTTGGGTGATATGTTAGGTGTAGGGTCTGTGTTCATATGGAGTGTCATGCCTGTATAAGTATTGATGTAGCTCTACTCATCCTTGTGAGTTTTTGCTATGACCTCCATTTATTTTATTTCCTTAATTTTTCCTTTCCCTCATTTTGCAATGTAGAGTAGTTGGAATCACCCACGAAGGAACCGACCTCCTTCAGAGATCATTTGCCCCCTATCTCTCGATGCGGTGGCCATTATATGTTCCTTGGTATTGATCCGCCATCCTCGTCCTGTGCACGGTGCCAGATTGGCAATCAACATAATGATACTTTCAATTATCCATAGATGACTAAGAAATTATGGGTGTATTTATTGCAATTGAAGTTTGATGCACTTAAGTATTTCCAACACTTCAAGCAACATATAGAAAGAAAATTTGGGTATTCCATTTCAAGTTCTACTTATATTGAGGAGAAATATATGTCTAATGAATTTTTAAGGTTTCTTGCACAAAATAGGATCAAGCAATAGCTCACTACAACATATAATCCACAATAAAATGGGATTTCTAAAAGAAGAAACCATTCTATCATGGCAATGGTTTGTCGCATGCTTAGGATTCAATTTGGAGCAACAATATTGGACTAAATCTATCTCTATTGTAGCGTATATTCTAAATAGAGCATCAACAAAGGCACTACAAGGAGTTACACCTAAAGAATCTTGGTTTGGGAGGAATCCTTCAATTGCACATCTTAGAGTCTTTGGAAGCAAGACATAACATGTGCCAAAGCAACCAAGGACCAAGTTGGATGTAAAAAACCCATCATACATATTTCTTGGGTATGATGACGAGTCAAAATATTATCGACTAATAGATCCACTCATAAGAAATTGCATATAAGTCAAGATGTGGTGTTTGATGAAGAATTTAAAAATATGTCATATACTTAGGATTCTATAGAGTTTGAAGATGCCACATATCCATTTGTGAGTATAGAGTTAGATGAGGAAGTTCAAAAAGTTCCAAAAGCTGTTGATGAACCTATAGTAGTTGATGACCTACAAATCCACGTCAATGTAGAAAAAGTCCAAAAAAGCTTACAAGTACCATAAAAATTCTTAACTTGTTGCACTGCTTGACCTCACTTCCACATGACCATGTACTTATAGTAGTACACATCAAGAAGTAAATATGAGCTCGATGAATTATATAATGGAGAAATTAGAACCAACATAAGTTAAGGATGCACTTGGTTTGCCATAATGGAAGAAAGCTATGGATGATAAATCTATGACAAAGAATAAAACATGGGATCTTGTTGATCTACCAAAAGGAAATAAGCCTATTGGCTACAAGTAGGTCTTCAAAATCAAATATAAAGTAGGTGGATCTATTGATAAGTATAAGACATGTCTGGTTGCAAAGGTTTATGCATAAAAGGAAGGAATTGATTAGGAAGATATGTTTGCATGCATAACAAAGATTACAACCATCCATGTACTCTATGCACTAGCAGTGCAATTCTATTGGAAACTTCAACAAATGGATGCCAACAAAAGGTCTACAAATTGATCAAGTCATTGTATGGGTTGAAGTAGGCTCCTAGAGCTTGGTACATCAAAATTGATGATCACCTATCATGACATAGTTTCACCAGAAGTCCCTTTGATGCAAATCTCTATTTTATGAAAGTTAGATATGAGATAGTGATATTTGTATTGTATGTTGATGATCTGATCATAACTAGAAGTTTAGATGAATTGATGAATGTGTGAAGAAAGACTTGAAAAAGTCATTTGATAGGACAAATTTGTGACTTCTATTCTATTGTCTTGGCTTAAAATTATGTAAAATAAAAAATCACATTGTGGTCTCACATATGAAGTATGCTAAGGCATTACTCAAAAAATATAGAAGGACAAACTACAAACCAAAGGCAACACCAATGGAGCAATATTTTGAACTATCCCAATATGTTAAGTCACCTTAGGTATCTAATACTCTTTATTATCAACTAATCGAGAGTCTCATATACCTGACAAATACTAGGCATGATATCTACTTTTTTGTGAGTTATATTTCAAGTTTTATGTAAGAACCTAAGGCAAGTCATTGGAAGGAAGTAAAGAGGATACTACATTATGTTTGTGGTATAGTGGAATATGGCCTAGAGTATAAGAAGAGTGATAAATTATTCCTACAAGGATACACAAACTTAGATTATGTTGGATATATAGATGACAAGAGGTCAACATCTAGATATGTGTTTCATTTAGGATTTGGACCTGTCTGTGACATACCAAGAAACATGTAGTGGCATTGCCATCCAAAAAGTCAAAGTATTGTGCTACACGAGGAGCTATTTACATGAAGCAATATGGTTATATCACATACTATAAAATGTGGATGTACATAAAAAATTGACTAACACTATTGAGATGCCACAATTAAGGTGTTTTGAAATTGTTCAAGAATCCAGTATTTCATGAAAGAACAAAGGACATTGAAGTTCAATGCTATTTAATTTGAGAGCAAGTTTATAATCACCAGATTCAACTTCAATACATTTCCATAAAAGAAGAACTTATGGATATTTTCACAAAGGTACTTTCACATGCCAAATTTGAATTGTTCTACAACACTCTTTGTATACAACACTCTTTGTATACCAAGTAATGTAATAAGAGGGGAAAATAGGAAAATATTGCATTATCAGAATATACCTATTAATATCATGGGAACTTTCGTTGGATGTAAAGCCTATTCCTATTTTTTTGTTATAATAATGCAACCTAAATTTACAAATGGTTGTAACCATATAAATGCATAAATAATGTTACATGATCAATATAATTAGGTTTTATTGATCAACCCAACAAAATATTTTCTTTATCTAATTCTTTGTAAGCTATTCCCATCTATGACCAACCTATCCTACCTTGACCACCCTATACCTTTGAAGGAATTATCTTCTAGTAGTCTTTGTCCATGTGTCAATGATTTTATCTTCCTACATTGGTGTAAACTATTTGTATTGAGATCTTTAATGTCCACATATTTTATTACTACATAAGTGTCCAATAGAGGTGGATGATAAGGCCTCTAAAGTTCAATATTGAATAATGAGTGTAAACCAATGGAAGATGGAAGATTCAACTCAAAAGTATTCTTGATTAAGTTCTTGGTGATGGTGCATGGTCCATAGTGAAGATGTTTAATCTTCCTATAGAGTCATGTATGTCTATGCTTTTGAAGATAAAACCATATGTTATCTCCAACCTTGAATTGATGCGAGATCCAATGTTGGTCAAGACACTGATTATATTTTTGCTTTTTCTTCTCTAAGATTTCATGGACTTATTGGATATGTTGAACTTATTCCTTAAACTATATTACCTTTTATAATTCTTTTTATCCATGTGGTGAGTCTACATCAATTGTATAGGGATAGCTATAGTAGGTGCCAAGGTTGCAACATAAAACAAGCATGAAATGGGATGTGTTTGATAGATTTGTGCATATCTTGATTGTACCCATGCTAAATTTAGGGAAGAATCTCATCCCATGTGTGTGGATTCTTAGAATTATACATTCAAATATGTACAATATGCCCATTTATAACTTTGGTTTTATCGTTATATTGAGGATGTAAAGCTATGGATATGACCAACTTAGTGTTACAGTGTATATCATGCTTAATAGGGTAGCTAGAAAATACTTAGAAATCTAATATTATTACCAAAAAGTGGACTTTGGAAAAACAAAGTTGAGCCATACATGACTGAAAAGGATTTAGCAATATCCTCAGTTGAAACAATTTTCTTACAAGGAATCATGATATCTATTTAAAAAAAATGATCAACCACTATAAAAACAAAATCATTACCATGTTTATACATGGGTAAGCCTAAGAGAAAATATATTGAGATGGATTCCCAAGGCTTGCTTGGCGTTGGCAATGGTATGTATAATCCTTGCTTCTTCTCAATTAGATTGGTAACAATAGAAGGGGTGCATGGCTTTGAAAGTTCTTGAGGTGGAGAGATAAAAAAATAGCAATAAATCAATTCTAATATAAGACAAAATGAACATTAATGGATCATGGATATCATCCAAAATTGGTCCAAAAGTGTTAAGTGAATTAAAGTTCTTGAGGTGGAGAGGTAAAAAAAACAACAATAAAACAATTATTATCTAAGAAAAAATGAACATTAATGGAGCATGAATATCACCCAAAAATGGTCTAGGAGTGTTTAGTGATTAAGCTAAACCAATTCTGAATATCAAATGATGAAATATCCTTAACAAAAAAGCTCCAATTTTAGCAAACTATGTTGTTGGTCCAAACCAAAAAATTAGATCTAGAATTGAAAAAAGCACACAAAAAAAACTTAAAAAGGCTCCACAATAGTGCACCCAATGTGTGCTCTAAAAAATATTGATTCTTCTATATTCAAAATGAGTCCAATTACAATGTATATAATGATCAATCAACCTTGATCAATCAAAAAAGCTAAAACAACTCAAGTTTCTAAAAAAACTAGCTTTTGTCATGGCCACCTTGCATGGTGTTTTTTCCAGTTAACTGAAATTCTTAATTGGCATAAAATAAAGCACCCAATTTGAGATATTTTTGCATGTGCTTTATTTCAGTTACAACTCACTTAACTAGCCTTGATTTGAGGCACCCTCTTCATGAAGATAACTTGCCTAGAAATTAACTCCCTGTTGGCCCTATTTTCTAGGAATAAATCTAGAACTTGACTTTAACTCAATCTAACTATCCAATCTGATATAGATTGACTTATTAACTGATTCTAGACAAAAATAACATCTCCTAAAAAAACATAACACTAATTTAATAATTATGGGTGACTTTTGACATCACCCTCAACAATCCCCCCTTTGATGTCAAAGGAAGAAATGTCCAACATTTCTTTGAGTCTCCCATGAGTCACCTTTAGCAGCCCCTTTGTAAGTATATCAAAAAATTGATCCTCACTCTTAACATACTCAATGACAAAATATTTTTCATGTACCAAGTCTTTGATAAAATGGTGCTTCAACTCTATGTGTTTGGTCCTTGCATGGAAAACTGGATTTTTGGATAATTGTATTGCCCCAATGTTATCACAAAATATTTTGGTAGGCTCATGTTGAGTCTCACCAAAATCCTTCAACATTATCCTCATCCAAATCCCTTGTGTACAAGCTAAAGTAAGGGCTGCATATTTGGCTTTGATGGAAGACAAAGCCATTGTACTTTGCTTCTTGGATGACCAAGAAATCAACCCACTTCCCAAGGTGAAACAATGCCCTGTAGTGTATTTTCAATCATTAATAAAATATCTCCAATATGGATAAATATACCCAACCAACCTTGAAGTGATTGCTTATCTAAAGTGTATGCCATGATCAAAGGTTCCCTTCACATATCTAAAGATTCATTTCATCGCTTGCATATGCCTTTGATTTGGCAAGCTCATAAACCGAGAAACTAGTGAAATCACATAGGTAATGTCAAGTCTTGTGGATGTAAGGTACATCAATCCACCCACCATACTCCTAAAAGTATTCTCATCAACAAGAGGAATCCCATCCTCTTTCATAAGCTTCTCCCCACTAGCAATAGGAGTATCAACCACCTTGTAGTCTAGAAGTAAAAATTTCTTCAATATGTCTTGGGCGTACTTGGATTGGCATATGAAGATCTCATATTCCCTTTGTTGTACTTCCATGCCAAGAAAGTATTTCATTTTTCCAAGATCATACATCTCAAAATCACTTTTCATGCTCTCCTTGAAGTCTTGCATCATAGCTTTGGAACTTCCTATAAAAATGAGATCATCAACATAAAGAAAAACATAAAACATGTTAGTGTCAACAATTTTCATGTAAAGAGTTGGTTCATTTTTGCTCCTTTCAAAGCTATTTTAAGAAAACCATCCATCTATATTCAAGTACTAAGCTCTTGGAGCTTTTTTCAGCCCATAAAGTACTTTTTTCAACTTGTATACCCAATGCTATTTACCATTTATTTCATAACCTTGTGGTTGCTCCACATATACCTCTTCTTCAATATCACAATTCAAGAATGCACTCTTGGTATCCATTTGGTGAACTTCCCATCCTTTTTGAGCAACAAATAAAATCATAAATCTAATAGTATCTTGGCAAGCCATAGGAGCAAAGGTCTCCTCATAGTCTATGCCATATGTTTGTGCATACCCTTTTGCTACTAGTCTAGCTTTGTGTTTGTCTATTGTTCCATCACTATGGAACTTGGTCTTGTAGACCCATTTTGTACCTATGAAATCCATGTCATTAGTAGGTTGAATGAGATTCCATATCTCATTTCTCTCAATGGCCTCCATATCAACATTCATGGCCTCAACCCATTATTTCCTTTGACTAGCCTCTACATAGTTCCTAGGTTCACTAGAAATGAAAGATAAGGCATAGTAAATCATTTCATTTTTAATATCTTCAAGATTATTACCTGATTTATTTTGAAGTATTGTTGTTCTCCTATATTATTCTTGATCCAAATGTCTGACTGGATGGATGTGGAAGCAACAACCTCTTATTTTTGACTTGGATTGAAGTTGGTGGTAGACTATTCTCTTGGGAAGAGCTAGTATTTTTGCCATTAACACTAGGAACTTGTGGAGGATCTTGATTGACCTCTATTTATCCATAAAAATTCTTCCCCCATTCATTAATAACCTCTACATTCTTCTCATTATGATCAGTAAACACATCATTCTACAAAAATTTACAATCCCTAGACAACAATTTTCTTACTAGTAGGATTGAAAAACTTGTAAGCCTTAATACCATAACTATAGCTTGTAAAAATGTGAGGCTCACTCTTGGGGTCTAATTTTTTCCTTTTAGAATCATCAATATGAAAAAATTCTAAACAACCAAATATTCTAAGATGATCCACCATGGGATTCTTACCATACCATGCTTCATAGGGTGTTGTTTTTAACTACCATTATGGGACTTCTATTCAGGATGTAGATTGACGTTTGCACTGCTTTGGTCCAAAAATTCCTCTCCAACTTCTTGTTATACAACATGGTTCTTGATGAATCCATTATTTTCATGTTATTCCTCTCTACAAAATCATTTTATTGTGGTGTTTAAGGAGCAATAAGATTCTTTTTTATTCCATGCAAAGAACAAAAATCTAGAAATTCTTGTGAAAAGAATTCCCCACCTCTATCAATTCTTAACACCTTGATAGAACAACCTGATTCCTTTTTAGCCAATTCCTTGAAGGTCTTGAAGGCTGAGAATACCCCATATTTGGTCTTCAATAATAAAACCCACATTAGTTTGGTAGCATCATCAATAAAGGAAATAAAATACAAATTTTTGCCTATGCTAGGACAAGACATGGACCCACACAAATATGAATGTACCAATTATAATTTCTTGGTAGCTCTCCATTTACAAATTAGAAAGCTTTATCTATGGTGTTTTCCAAGTATACATACCTTGCATTATTCCTTCAATTTAGATTAAAACCTTGGAATATCATCAGCCATTTTGTTCTTAAAAATAACATGCAAAATTCTAAAATTTAAATGACCATATCTAGAGTGCCACAACATGCTTAAATCCTCAATGGTAGAAAAGTAAATTTTTTGATTTAACATATATATTTTTATTAGTAGAAAGGGTTTGGAAAGGGTCCTTGAACCTTTTACAAACCGAGACAGAAAGAAATCCCACAGGTCTCACCGCAAAAATATACCAAAAAAGAGAAGCACAAAAATTGAAACAAACCAAGGAAGCCAAAGGAGAAGAAAACTAAACAAATAAAAACCAAAATAGACAAAAATGAACTAGAGGGAGATGACTAATCCACCATTTTATTCATGTTGTCACTTTCAGGATTGGTTTGGATTGTCTTTGAAGAGTCATTGCTGCTGGAACTAATAGCTTTGGCCACATGAATCACATGTTGAAGAGCCATGCTGGTTTTGAAGAGTCATCATTTTAACTTATTTAACATATTTATTATCAATTAAAATATTATATATTTGACATAATATAATTTCCAATCAATATGTTACCTTGCTTCTTCTTATATATCAAACATTCTCCATTGTTAAAAAGTAGCTTGAATTCTTTCTCTACTAGTTGTCCAACACTCATGAGATTGTGCTTCATGCTTGGAGCCAAATAAATGTTGTTGATGTCACCCTTCCCATGCTTTGTGGTGATAGGCATACTCCCTTTCCATTATACATAAATCACCTTCCCATATTCTCCCCCTTAAAGTTGAGAGGCCTGACTATACAGTCTTAGCTTTATATATTGAGCTTTAGCCATGCCTTTGGTGAAGATATCTGCAATGTTATCCAAAGTGCTACAATATTTAAGCTCAACTATCTGTTGCTCCGCCATGTCTTGAATGAAGTGATACTTCATATCAAAATGCTTTGATCTGCTATGGTGGACTGGATTGTATGCCAACTGAATGGTACTTATGTTATCACAATACAATCGAGTTGGACCACTTTGACTTTTGTCAACATCTTCAAGGATTTTTCTCAACCATAAGGCTTGAGTACTAGCATGTGTGATGGCTATATACTCAGCCTCAGTAGATGAAAATGCTACAATAGTTTGTTTCTTAAAACTCCAAGTTATTAGTCCTGACCTTAGACTAAAATAGTTCCCTGATGTATATTTCCTATCATCTACATTGCTTCCCAAATCACTATCACTGAAGCCAACTAATTTTATAGAATTACACTTGTGGTAATGGATTCCAAAATCCAATGTACCTTTTACATATCTTAAGATTCTTTTAGTTGCTTGTAGATGCAGCTCGGATGGACTTGCCATAAACCTTGAAACTAGAGAAACAACATATTGAATATCGGGCCTTGTGTTGGTGAGAAACATCAGACTCCCAACCATGCTCTTGTAAGTGGTCATGTCAACCTTTGGTGCTTCGTCGTCCTTGCTCAATTAAATTCTATGTCCAGTTGTATTTGCAACTGATTTGCACTACTCCATGGCAAATTTCTTGATCATGTCTCGAGTATACTTATGTTGACATAAGAATATCCCCTTATTTGATTGATGCACTTCCATGCCTAGGAAGTATCGCATTAAACCAAGATCTTTCATCTCAAACTATTTTATCATGGAGTTTTTGAACTCCATATTCATTTTATTGTTACTACCCATAAACATTAGATCATCCACATACAAACAAACTATGAGAATGTCTACTCCATGCTTTAGTTAGTACAGATTTGGTTCACTTTTGCTTTTCGTGAATCCATACTTGCTAAAATAGCCGTCAATGCGTGAGTACCAAGCTCTTGGTGCTTGCTTGAGGCCATAGAGTGCTTTTTCAATTTATAAACAAGGTTCTCCTTTCCTTGTTCTTGAAAGCCTTGAGGTTGTTGAACATAAACCTCCTCAGTCAGGTATCCATTCAAAAAAGCACTTTTCACATCCATGTGTTGAATGTTCCATCCTTTATGGGCAGCTAAGAAAAGAACTGATCTGATTGTCTCTTGTCGTGCAATAGGGGCAAAGGTTTCCTCATAGTCAATGTAAAATTTTTGAGTAAAACCTTTTGTTACTAGTCTCGCATTGTGCCTATCAATGCTTCCATCAACATTGTATTTGGTCTTGTAGACCCATTTACATCCAACACATTTTTTTCCTTTTGGAAGCTTTACTAGTTCCCATGTATCATTATTTTTTATAGAGGTTATTTCCTCTTTCATGGCTTCCTACCATACATTTTGAGTACAAGCCTTCTCGTAGATAGATGGTTCTAGTTGTGCACTAGTTAATAAAGCATAATTAACTGCATCTCCCTTAGGATATTATGAGTCATAATCCCCATACATATGCAAATTTTTTAGTTTCTACAAAACTGAATTTTTTTCACTAGCTTGGCTTCTAGTGTATCTTTTCTGGTAATTTTGATCCAACATTTGAAAATATGGATGATGTTGTAAAGTTCTTTTACCTCTTTATGGAGAGTCAATGTCCATCAGTGAAAAACTTACAAATATCTGTGGAGAAGTACTTGGAGTGGCGTTAGATGTACTCGAAGTACTCTTGCTTGGGCTTGGAGAGGGTGTGCCTTTGTTTTTCTTGGGAGACACCTACTGTACCTATTGTACTTGTGAATAATTTACATCTTGGGATCCATCATCAAAAAAAATTCTTTGATGACCCCATTCTCCCCCTTCATAAAAAATTACATCCCTTGAGAGAATAATCTTATGATATTTGGGTATTGTAGAGTCTATATGCTTTCGTAGACTCACAATACCCTAAAAAAATGTAAGATTGACTTTAGGGATCAAGCTTATTCCTCTTCTCATCAGGAATGTGTGCATAAGCTAAAGAACCAAAAAATTTGAAATGCTTTACATTTGGTTTCTTTCCGTACCACCCCTCATAAGGAGTGACACCATATAAAATAGAATTTGGACTTCTATTTAGAATATATAGACTGGTTCTTATAGCATTAGCCCTGTACATATTAGTTAGATGCTTAGTCTGAAGCATCGTTCTTTCCATCTCAACTATGGTGTGGTTCTTTCTCTCGGCCACACCATTCTGTTGTGGGGTATAGTCAGTGGTGAATTGCCTTTTGATCCCACTTGGTTTACAATATTTGAAGAATGCATTGGAGGAGTACTCACCTCCTCGATCTATCCTAAGACATTTTACATAATTTCCACTTTGTTTCTCTACATTGTTTCTGAAATCTATGAAGTAATAAAAAGCTTCATCTTTCTATTTCAAGAAATAAATCCAGCACATGCGAGAGAAATCATCTATGAATGTGAGAAAATAAGAATTGTTTCTGATACTCTTTGTCTGCATTGGACCATAGATATCTGAATGCACTAACTGAAGTGGATAGTTGGCTCTCCATGCTTATCCTTTTGGAAACTTCAATCTTGAGTGCTTTCCCAAAGCACATCCATCGCATATCTCCTTCTGTTCATTGATTTTGGGAAGTCCTATCACCATAGCTTGAGAAGTTGACAATTTCAAGCTAGCGGAATTAAGGTGACCATATCACAAGTGCCAAAGCAAACTTGGATTAGTTATAGCTACATTTGCAAGTTGAGATCCCCATGGCTCGCCAAATTTGAGAGGGAATAACCATTTCTTGGTCATTGGGACCTGTGTGATGACACGATTACAATTGTTTTTATCAAGAATGATACATTTTCCTTCATCAAAAACAAGTTTGTAATTATTCTCCATATTTTACCCAATGCTTAGCAGATTGTGTTGGAGCTTTGGAGTGTAGTAGATGTCATTCACTTTCTTTAGTCCTTATTTTGTTGGAACCTCCATGGCTCCAATACCTTCGACTTGCAAAGCTTTATCATCCCCTAACTTGATTTGGGATTTATAAGTGGAATATAGAGTAGCAAATATATATTCTTTGCAACTCATATGGTTTGAGCAACCAGTATCCAGAATCCATGTGTCATTTAGATTCTATTATGATTGTCAATATGATAGAAAAATATTAGAAGAATCATCTTCTTCTCCATAATTTCCATATTGACTGCTGCTGCTTTGAGAATTTTTTGACCAGCAGTCACGAGAAAAGTGACATAGCTTGCCACAGTTAAAACAAGCTGTTTTGGACTTGTCACTTCCTCGTCCTTGATTTCCACTTCATGTTGTATTTCCTCCTCGACTTTGGTTTCCACCTCTGTTCTGATTGCCTCCTCTGTTGAAATTACCTCCTCTGTTCTAATTACCACCTCTGTAGTTGCCTCTGCCTCTACCTCTTCTCTGGCCTCTGCCTTGATCTCTTCCATGTCCTCTGCTAGCATTTTCATTAGATGTGAAGGCTTTATCATCGCCTCCATAGCTAATTGAATGAGATTCTTGTAACCTCTCTTCATGAGACATTAATGACCCTATTAATGCATCAAATTTTAAAGTGGAAAGATCTTTTGACTCTTCTTTGATAATGGCTATGTGATTCCATATTTGAATAAGTGTTCGTAACACTTTCTTTACAATTATTTCAGGCTTAATTTCTTCGCCAAGAGTAACCTTTTATCAACTACTGCCTTGACTCTGACACAGTAGTCACCAACTTTTTCATCTTCTTTCATTTTGAGATTTTCAAAATCTCGTTTCAGTGTTTGAAGCCTTACTTGCTTCACTTGATCACTTCCTTGGAATCCATCTTTCAAAGCTTTCCACGCATCTTGTGCAGTTATACAAGTAGCTATTCTAGGGAATATACTTTTCTCCAATGCTACTTGGAGATGATAAAGAGAAAAAGAGTTGCTCTTTTGTGCTTCTTTCTTTGTTTTCTTATCTGTGGCACTTAATGTTGTCCAGTCTGTGGGTTCGGTGTAACCCTCTTCAATTATGTCCCACAATCCTTTTCCTATGAGCAAAGTCTTCATTTTGATTGACCAATACTCGTAGTCATACCCGTTGAACTCTGGAATTGATAGATTGTTATGTGAGGCCATAATTAATAAAACATTCTTTTTATTTCTCGATTACAATAAAGCACTCTGCTTTTTCAAAGAAGGAAGAAGGAAGAAGGAAGAAAGAAGAAGAAATAAGAGATTACAAATTTAAGTCAAATCTAACTTGATTCACTCTATCACTGATGGCTTGTTCCTCTTGCTGTGGTATTGCTATTTCTTGAGTCACAAAATTGTCTGCTACTTCTTCTTCATCGTCACTGATCAATATTATATTTGGTGATTCTGGTTCTAGGATTTCCACTAAATTACTATAATGAGTATATTCAGATTCTTGAGGTGCAATTTCTATGGATTCATATTTGCTCAAATCTACTCCCAAATGAATTGTCTTCAGAGTCTGCCTTGTACCCTAAATCTGGATGTCTCTGATGTGAGATTACTGCATTTTGCAACTGACTAAACACAGTATGAAACCCATAAGTTCTCAGTTTTTCATCAAAGTTTTCAGCATTTTCTCTTACTAAAAGTGCACAAAGTGCATGATAACATCCTGTGGAGCGAATCATGAATTTTGCCCTTCAATATGTCTCTTTTACAAAATTCTAGTCCTCAAAGTTTTGCCTCTCTCAGAATTTTAGAAAGAAATATCTAAAGCCCTTTAGGTCTTTTACACAATCTTCTATCACCTTTTAAGCCTCTTAGTCACAATTTTGCAATTTTGATTCTGCTTACATAAATTGCCTCTTAGGCAATGTCCCTTTCTTTTTTATTTTTTAAATATATTATAAAAAAAATATCTATATTTGTATTTAATAAAAAAAATATAATTGCTTTAAAAAATAAAAAATTTAAAAAACAATTATTATTTAATTTTTTATTAAATATAAAGATATATATATTTTTAATATAATATAATAATAAAATTTATATAAAAAAAGAATAAATTAATAAAAAAATTTAGACTACGTAGGAGTTGAACCCGCGACTCCTATCTGCC
Source organism: Wollemia nobilis (assembly GCA_028583015.1). Classification (NCBI taxonomy): domain Eukaryota; kingdom Viridiplantae; phylum Streptophyta; class Pinopsida; order Araucariales; family Araucariaceae; genus Wollemia; species Wollemia nobilis. The sequence goes on along the minus strand of JAQPPZ010000689.1, from coordinate 2,501,915 downwards.
AAGCAAAGCCTCCTAGCCAACTCGGCTACAGTTGCAGATGGAACCTAAGCAGCATACACTGCTATTTCAAGATAATCGGGTAAATTTTATACAAAAATAAAAAAATTTAACTTGCAAAACCGTCGAGTTTCGAACCCATGACCTCCTGGAGGGCATGCGGCTTAAGGCTGGTTCCTCGAGCCAGTCGAGCTACGTGGCTCGACGGGGAGGCAAGGGAGGCTTGCCTTCTTTATCTCGTCGCGGTCGCGCACAAGGGAAAAAAAGTTTGGGGACTTTAGTCCCACATGCGCTGTGCAAAACAACGCAAGGCTTTTAAAAGCCTCAACATGCCCCTACTCAGTAGATTGCCTTCGGGCAATCAGTGACCGCCATTTTTTCCTCCTACTCGAGCCTATCACTGTGCGCCACATCACCGTTGCCCTTTGTTCGCCACGTCACCCACCACGTAGCCTATCTACCACGTCAAATGTTTGCTCTAGTCCACGTGTCTACCTTTGTCCACTTGCCATGTGTCACATTTTGGTTAGCTCCTCGATTTGCATGCTCTCTACGGGCCTTTCTTGACCTCGCTTCGATTCGTGTGCCTTCTGCAGGCCCTCTTTGACCTCATATCAGTTCGCATGTTGTGGGCCTCTTGACCTCAATCTACAGGATCCCAACCTCCTCAATATCCATGCCTCACCTGCGGGCTTCCTAGACCACCTCAAAATCTATGTTCGCCTGTCAATATCCTCGGGCTCTGCGCTTCGCCAGCCTCTCGACCTCAGCTCTAGCTCTGATACTAGATATAGCAATCACGAATGTTAGAAGCACTTAGATTGTTAACCACAATTTCATTTCTCTTAATTGAAATATTACAAAGCTTAAATAGGAGAATTACTAACAATAACCTAGAAAGCTTAGGAGGAATAATAGGGAAGAAGGAAAATAGGGAGGAAAGGAAAAATGAAGTTAGGAGTCAAAATCCCTGCCATCCATGTCGTCCAATCTTATTGACTCACTTGTCATCCAAGGAGGTAAAAGGGGAAGGTCCAAAGCTTATAGTGGTAAAACAAAATTTTTACCTTTTTTACCCTTTTAACTTCCAACACATATCCTAAGTGAAATTAGCTCTTGAATGAATCATCTAGCTTGTCAAAACGATCCTTAAAACATGACATGTTAGAACATCTTGAATCAAGAAACCACATATTTTTATCATCCAAACCTAAATTACATGAAAGAGAATAATTAATTTGATCATCATTATTCTCAGCTTGGTAGGCCTTTTTATCACCCCCATCTTGGTTTAAATTTGCTTGGTTTTTAGTTGTTAGTTTCCTACAGTATTTTATCATGTGACCCAGTTTCTTACAATAATGACAAGAGATGACCTTCTTACCCTTCCTCTTTGAATTTTATTGATTTTTCCCTTTATGATCTAAACTTTGAGAAAAAAATACATTTTGATTTGAGGGCTTTGCATTTGGTTTCGAAACCCATACTTTGGTCTCTAGTGCATGATTCAAGTCATTTGAGTAAATTTTCATTTTATCCTCATGGGACAATAAAGAACCCACTAACTCTTCAATCTTAATTTGGTCCATATATTTACACTCCTCAAGTGTAATGACAATATGACAATATTTCTTACCATTACTCTATCTTAATGACTTCACCATACACTCTCATTCTATGCACTATGCCATTTACTCTAATACAATAGTCTCCAATATCATGCATTTTTATAGTTTCAAAATTAATTCTTAATGTGGAGAGATTTGATGATATTTACCTTTTTTGAGCCTTGATATGATGTTTCCAAGGTCATCCATGCCTCATGGGCATTCTCACAACCAACTATCCTTGGATAGATGCTTGGATCTATTGCACTCTACAAGTAGAAGAAAGCTTGAGCATCATTCTTTTATTCTTCTTCCAATGTCTTCTTTTGGTCTTGAGGAAGAACACTCCAATCATTAGGAGTATATGGTTGAACTATACTTTTCCAAACTCCCTTCCATACAAATATCCTCCTCAATTGATCTCTCTAGTACTCAAAGTTATCTCCTTTGAATGTAGGTATATTTAAGGATGTACTATTTCTTGCCATGATAACAAATAAATAGCCACAAGTATTTTTGATCTAAACTCTTGTAAAGGATGTTGGGAATCAAAATTTTCACCCTCTCTTACCATATATTCACCTAAAAATACTAAAATCACACACAAAACTCTGCTCTAATACCAAATGAAAGTTCTTAAGATGGAGAGATAAAAAAATAGCAATAAAGCAATTCTAATCTAAGACAAAATGAACATTAATGGAGCATGAATATCACCCAAAAATGGTCTAGGAGTGTTTAGTTATTAAGATAAACCAATTTTGAATATAAAATGATGAAATATCCTTAATAAAAAAGCTTCAATTTTAGCAAACTATGTTGCTAGTCCAAACCAAAAAATTAGATCTAGAATTGAAAAAAGCACAAAAAAAATTAAAAAAGGCTCCACAATAGTGCACCCAATGTGTGCTCTAAAAAATTCTGATTCTTCTATATTCAAAATGAGTCCAATTACAATGTATATAATGATCAATCAAAAAAGCTAAAACAACTCAAGTTTCTAAAAAAACTAGCTTTTGTCATGGCCACCTTGCATGGTGTTTTTTCCAGTTAATTGAAATTCTTAATTGGCATAAAATAAAGCACCCAATTTGAGATATTTTTGCATGTGCTTTATTTCAGTTACAACTCACTTAACTGGCCTTGATTTGAGGCACCCTCTTCATGAAGATAACTTGCCTAGAAATTAACTCCTTGTTGGCCCTATTTTCTAGGAATAAATCTAGAACTTGACTTTAACTCAATCTAACTATCCAATATGATATAGATTGACTTATTAATTGATTATAGATAAAAATAACATCTCCTAAAAAACATAACACTAATTTAATAATTATGGGTGACTTTTGAGATCACTTTCAACACGCTTGACGTACCTCTCAACCTTATTCCTCATATTTAACCACTAGATATACTTTTGTAGAATTATCAAGGTTTTCTTCATCCTAAGTAACCTACTACTCTATTGAATGCACTTTCAAAATTATCTTTGAGCATTCACTAGATTTCATACACATGTCCCATGTGACGAGACCATATTATAAATAAAAGTTGAGAATATGCTCATCCATATGAAGAGCTCAATATGTATCAACAAAATTAGAATCAACTTCATACAAGGTGGACTAATTGGAAGTCTCATGCCATAGGAATCAAGAATGAAGGACCAAAAAGGTGGAAAGTTCCTAATCCAATCCAACTTCTACTATAGTATGTGTTGGACATTTTGAGGAATATTAGTTGTCATTGATGTCAAAAGGTTCTAAGAAGAATTGCATTTTGATTGGTTCCAAAAGAGCTTTATGTGAAGCATGATTTAAATGGTTTTTCTCAAAACCATTGATGGCAAAATAAAAGGTTTTTCTTAAAACCTATGGAGAGGCCTAAGGAATTAAATTAATTATAATAATTTAATTATATATATTAATTTGTAATTTAATTTAATAATCCTTTTGGTTATTAAATTAATTATAACTTAATTATATTAATTAGTATTATTATTAATTAATTTATAATTTAATTAAATTACCTTATGGTAAGGTTGGCAAAGTTTAAATTTAATTGCAATTGTCTTTTCCCCATCGACGTCATCAAATTTTGTGGAGCATCGACGTCTAAGTCAAATGATGGATTTCATGTATAAATGCCATGCCAAGGGGCATTCAAACCTTACCTTCATCGATTGATTTTTAGCGATCGAGCAAAGTTTATTTCGTGCAAATCATTGAGGAAGAAGACAAAAAATCATTTTGTCTTTTAGCGCCAGGAAGAAGACTAGTGGGGAGGGCTTAAGGCCTCACTCCCATTGGACAGTGTGGTCCATTGGCAGCGCGCATTTCGTGAGAGCATTTTGGAGTGGGAGTGACCACGATCGACTCGCGTGGAGGTTGTTGGCATGTTTGTCTTGAGCATCGAGGTGGAAATCTATTTGGCACATGCTTTTTAAGCGCCAGGCTTGGGAAGAAAGAGCACGTGGTGCTCTTAGCCTCCCAAGCGTGTGCCTAGCGCACGCGGTGGTCAAGCCCGTAGCTAGGGCGCACGAGGAGGCGGTGGTTGTGGGTTCGAATCCCACAAGTGGCAAAGGTACTTTTAATTAAATATTTTTTATTTGCCTAATGTTTTTCCTAAGGTGAAAAAGGGAGTTATAAGGGTAAATGAAAGGTTACTTGCTTGGTAATTAATTTATGTTATTGGAGTTATAAGGAAAGTGGATTTGATTTTTGCCAAAGTTCTTTTTGCCATTAAATTTAATTAAGGAGGTTTTTGAGTTAATTTTGGTGGATGTTAAATTTATTTTAATTGGGAGATTATAAGGTGTTATTGGACAAATATTTTATGTATGTTGATGGTTGTTTTTAAATATGGAGTGATAAGGTGTAATTGAGTTTTTGCATTACATTGTGAGAGAGATTTATCTTCTAACCTCTTTGAGTTTGGCATAGAAGTGTTTGTGGTTGTGGCAGATATTTGAGGTTCCTTCATCATCAAGAAAAGGTATGAGCACATTCTTCCATAGTTGAGTTGATTGATTGGTTTTCTGAAAATAAGTTTGGAGTGAAAAGGATTTGATTAGGGCTTCCTTATTGAGTGTGTTTGAGTTAATGCTTCAAGGTTTTCTGGAATAAGGAGTTGTTATTAAAACCTTGTTTTATAAGCATTGTTGTTGAAGTGAGTTGTTGAGCAAAGAACTTGAACTAGGGTTTGAAAAGAACATGAGTATCATTGTTATGTGAGATTTGTTGTTGAGCATTGTTGGAAATATTTTGAGTGAATGATCATATGCTTGGACTAGGGTTTGTGAGCAAGGATTATTTCATTGAGTGATTGGTTGAGTAGAGTTGGTTGAGCCTAGTCAAGTGGATGTGTGAAGTGATTGTTCAAGTTCCATAAAATAAACTATTCTATATTCTGAATTGAATTGAGAAAGTGATTGAGTTGAAGCATATTGAGTCTCTAACAATTTTTATGTTTCTGAAAGAGTGATTGAAAGTGATTGAGCATTGTGATGAGTATAGAGTATATTGAGTCTCTAACAATTCTCTTTATGTTTCTATGAGATTGGACAAGTTCTAGTGTGGACTTGTTGAGCAGATTTGAGGTAAGTCTTTGAGAAGACTTGTGGATAGATTTGAGTAAGCTTTTGTGGAAGCTTACAATACATATTGAGAGCAGATTTGGATAAGTTCTTGAGAGGACTTATTGAGCAGATTTGGTTAAGTTCTTGAGAGGACTTATTGAGCAAATTGGACAAGTTCTAGAGAGGACTTGAGGACATATTGGTGTGAGCTTTTGTGAAAGCTTACAAGGCAAATTTGAGATAAGTCTTTGAGAAGGCTTGAGAGTAGAGTTGATTTATTGATTTGTTCAAACCTTGAGTTAAGGTTTGGGGCAGATCTAACAGAGTTGATTTGAGATTGAGTCAAGCTTTGAGTTAAGGCTTGAGGATAGATATTGAGGATAGATTTGTGCTAGACCGAAGGACTATGTTTAGTATAATAGGAAGATTTGTGGATATTAGAGATAGATATTGAGGAGATAGATTTGTGCTAGACCAAAGGATTGTGTTTAGTATAGATTTGAGATAGATATTTGGAGGTGACAGAGTTGAAGATGAAGTAGATAGATATCCTAGCAAGGAAGAGGACATGTGTCTTGGCTAGGTGCCATTTGCTAAGGGTAGTGGAGGCAGAGGTCTTCTAGAGGATCACCAACTAGAGTAGAGACTAAGGATATTGGTGTCTCCTATGGATAGAGATCCATGAACTTGATTTAGGGGATTGGTATCTCCTTTGGACAGAGGTCCATAAACATTGTAATAGGGAAAGGATTCCCAAGAGATTGATTGAGAAAATTTTAGTGAAATATTTTCTCCATGGAGTAGCCCACATTGGGTGAACCACGTAAATTATGGTGTCTCTATTGTGTGTGGTGATTTGTACATTGCTTTGATTACTGCTATTGATATTGCTATCTTTACATTGCATAATATTGATTGGGAAAGAAAAGTAAAAAGTGGTCTTATATTGTTCACCCCCCTCTCAGTATAAGCTTGTGTTCTTCAATTGGTATCAGAGTGGGTTCCTTCGGAAGAGTTTAACAGATTGAAGGAAAAGCTTACAAGAACACAATGGATTCTAAGAATGGATCTTCAGATAATTCAGCACCAGTATTTGATGGAAGTGATTATGTATATTGGAGTTTGAGAATGAAGATCTACCTGAAGGCACTTGGCAATGAAGTTTGGGAAGTAGTTGAAAATGGATACAACCCCTCAGTTGATCCACCTATAGATAAGGAAGGTAAGCTTCTACAACATTACAATTCAAAATCAATGAATGCACTTTTGAGAGGTTTGCATAGAACAGAGTCCATAAAAGTTATGCATTGTCAAGATGCAAAAGGAATGTGGGATAAGTTGCAAAATATATATGAAGGAGATAAAGGTGTCAAGAAAGCAAAGATACGAAATCTCAAAGGATAATTTGAAGAGTTAAGAATGAAGGATGAGGAAAACATTAGTACTTATCTACTTTGAATTGATGAGGTTGTTAATGCTATGCAAGGACTTGGAATGAAGGTTGATGAATCAGATGTTTGTGATAAGGTCTTAAGATCTCTTCCAAAAATATTTAGTGAAAATATTTCTGCTATAGAAGATTCAAAGGATGGTGATTCTTTGACAAGAGATATGTTTCTTGGTATTCTTACAACTTTTGAGTTAAGAACAAAAGAACCTATTCCCTAGAAGGAAGCAACCTTCAAAGCAATCAAGAAGACAAAGGGTAAGAAGTCAGAATCAAGCAATGAGTCATCCAGTGATGAAGAAGCTAATTATGGTAGAAGGGATAAGGATTCTAGAAGATCTAGAGATCTAAAATATGTTAAATGTTTCAATTGTGGAAAGTATGGTCATTATGCAACAGATTGTCAAGAAGCTAAGAATAACAATGGTGAAGAGAAATAAGATCACAAAAATAGGGAATCAGAAAGATACAGGCACCAAAAGAAAAGCAAGGATGGACAAAGCAGACAAGGAAAGAAGTTCTTTCAAAGACAAAAGAGGAGCTACTATGCGGATAAGGCAAGTAAGTACTCAAGTGATAGTGATGCTAGTTTTTCAGATAATGATAGAGATGAAGTCCTATTTATGATTGAAGAAAAAGAACAAGTTAAGAAAAGGACTCCAAAAATTCTCAAGTGTTTTAGATGTGGTAACTTTGGACATCTTGAAGATAGTTGTACAAGAAATGGTTTCAGTTTTAGTGATGATGAATATGAAGATACACTTGAAGGACCAGAAGAGAATATTCTAATGGCACTAGAAGAAGGAGAAGGTGATCCTATAGAAGACAAGTCAAAAGAAAATGAAGATGTGGACAAAGGTAAACAAATAGAGGAATATTCAGATAAATATGGATATGATCTCAAGGGAGAACTTATCTATGCCCTTGACACAGTGAAGAAGGTAAGAAAGCAAAACTCTAAACTTGAAATTCAGTTTCAAGAATGTGATGAAGAGAGAAGGATGCTTATAGAGGATCTAGAAAAATCAAAGGCTAAGACAAAGAAGTTCAAGGATAAGTTAGAAGCAAAGATCTTAGAATGTGAAAAGTTAGCACAAGAAGTGGCACTACTAAGGGAAGATTTAGAAGACTCCAAAGTCAAGCTAAAAGGGTTCAAAAATAGCTCAAAGAACTTGGATAAGTTCATCAAGATACAAAAGCCTACATCAAGCAAAATAGGTCTTGGATTTGAACAAGGACAGAAGAAATGGGAAGGAAAGTCAACCTCAAGTTCTGGAGGAGAAGAAACTTCAGATGAAGACACTTCAGAAGAAGACAATGTAAAATAAAGTGAGACATCTGAGGATGAGTTGGACAACAGAAAGTTCAACAAGAACAGGAACAATGCACAAAGAAGATACAGATGGAACAACAATCAGAATAGGTCAAGAGAGACTAAGAGACCAATGAGGTCAAGACAAGGAAACTTCAATGGAAGATGTTTTTCATGTCACATGTTTGGGCACATGGCTTCACAGTGTAGGACACATGAAAGACATGAATATGGGAACATACAACGTTTCAATGGGTATTGCTACTCATGTAATCAGTTTGGTCACAAGGCAATGAATTGTAGGGTTCATGACAGAAGAGGATATGGCTTCACTAGGAGAAATCCTAAGACATTTGCACCTCCAAGGAATAATAACATTAAGTGTTATAAGTGCAATAATGATGGTCACACAACAAAGTGGTGTAGAGCAGACATTCCAGAATCAAGTATGAACAGGAATAGGAACAGAAACAAAAGAAAGAATAGGAACATGGATATGAACAGGAACAGGAACATGGATATGAACAAGAACAGGAATAGGAACAAGAAAATGGACATGGATAGGAACATGGACATGGAAAGAAATAGTCAGAGGAATCATAAGGATCAGATAAGAAGAAAAGAGGATAAAGGTAAAGAACAATGCTTTCTAGGAGTAGAAATACTCCCACCCCAGAATTAACCACCTCAAGAGGAGGTGGGGGAGGGGCTAAGCTAAGAGGCTCATTCTTAGCCCCGAGCCCCAAAGGTGACCCTTTGCCATTGATTTCAAAGGGGGAGAGATTTGGTATTTGAGCAAAGAGGAGAGATTTGAGCCAGGGGGAGCAATGTCCCAGGGGGAGCAAACCCATAAAAGGTTAAGTTTCTGGTAAAAAGAGTTTGGGTTGCCATCAATGACAAAGGGGGAGATTGTTGGACATTTTGAGGAATATTAGTTGTCATTGATGTCAAAAGGTTCTAAGAAGAATTGCATTTTGATTGGTTCCAAAAGAGCTTTATGTGAAGCATGATTTAAATGGTTTTTCTCAAAACCATTGATGGCAAAATAAAAGGTTTTTCTTAAAACCTATGGAGAGGCCTAAGGAATTAAATTAATTATAATTAATTATAATAATTTAATTATATATTAATTTGTAATTTAATTTAATAATCCTTTTGGTTATTAAATTAATTATAACTTAATTATATTAATTAGTATTATTATTAATTAATTTATAATTTAATTAAATTACCTTATGGTAAGGTTGGCAAAGTTTAAATTTAATTGCAATTGTCTTTTCCCTGTCGATGTCATCAAATTTTGTGGAGCACCGACGTCTAAGTCAAATGATGGATTTCATGTATAAATGCCATGCCAAGGGGCATTCAAACCTTACCTTCATCGATTGATTTTTAGCGACCGAGCAAAGTTTATTTCATGCAAATCATTGAGGAAGAAGACAAAAAATTATTTTATCTTTTAGCACCAGGAAGAAGACTAGTGGGGAGGGCTTAAGGCCTCACTCCCATTGGACAGTGTGGTCCATTGGCAGTGCATGTTTTGCGAGAGCATTTTGGAGTGGGAGTGACCATGATCGACTCGCGTGGAGGTTGTTGGCATGTTTGTCTTGAGCATCGAGGTGGAAATCTGTTTGGCACACACTTTTTAAGCACCAGGCTTGGGAAGAAAGAGCACGTGGTGCTCTTAGCCTCCCAAGCATGTGCCTAGTGCACATGGTGGTCAAGCCCGTAGCTAGGGCGCACGAGGAGGTGGTGGTTGTGGGTTCGAATCCCACAAGTGGCAAAGGTACTTTTAATTAAATATTTTTTATTTGCCTAATGTTTTTCCTAAGGTGAAAAAGGGAGTTATAAGGGTAAATGAAAGGTTACTTGCTTGGTAATTAATTTATGTTATTGGAGTTATAAGGAAAGTGGATTTGATTTTTGCCAAAGTTCTTTTTGCCATTAAATTTAATTAAGGAGGTTTTTGAGTTAATTTTGGTGGATGTTAAATTTATTTTAATTGGGAGATTATAAGGTGTTATTGGACAAATATTTTATGTATGTTGATGGTTGTTTTTAAATATGGAGTGATAAGGTGTAATTGAGTTTTTGCATTACATTGTGAGAGAGATTTATCTTCTAACCTCTTTGAGTTTGGCATAGAAGTGTTTGTGGTTGTGGCAGATATTTGAGGTTCCTTCATCATCAAGAAAAGGTATGAGCACATTCTTCCATAGTTGAGTTGATTGATTGGTTTTCTAAAAATAAGTTTGGAGTGAAAAGGAATTGATTAGGGCTTCCTTATTGAGTGTGTTTGAGTTAATGCTTCAAGGTTTTCTGGAATAAGGAGTTGTTATTGAAACCTTGTTTTATAAGCATTGTTGTTGAAGTGAGTTGTTGAGCAAAGAACTTGAACTAGGGTTTGAAAAGAACATGAGTATCATTGTTATGTGAGATTTGTTGTTGAGCATTGTTGGAAATATTTTGAGTGAAGTGATCATATGCTTGGACTAGGGTTTGTGAGCAAGGATTATTTCATTGAGAGATTGGTTGAGTAGAGTTGGTTGAGCCTAGTCAAGTGGATGTGTGAAATTCAAGAACACAAGCTTATACTAAGAGGGGGGGTGAACAGTATAAGATAACTTTTTAATTTTATTTCCCAATCAATATTATGCAATGTATAGATCAATATCAACAATAGTAATCAAAGCAATGCATAAAACACAATACACAATAGAGACACCACAATTTACGTGGTTCACCCAATGTGGGCTACTCCACGGAGAAAATATTTCACTAAAATTTTCTCAATCAATCTCTTGGGAATCCTTTCCCTATTACAATGTTTATGGACCTTTGTCCAAAGGAGATGCTGATCCCCTAAATCAAGTTCATGGATATCTATCCATAGGAGAACTCCTTCTCCTCTACTTTGGCTGGTGATCCTCTAGAAGACTACTGCCTCCACTGCATTGGATTGAGGATCTCTCTCCATTGAAGAGTCGTGTTCCCACTCAGAAGACCTATCCTCACTGCCCTGGCTGATGGATCTCTATCAACTGGAGACCACTATCCTCTCTGCTATGTCACCTCCAAATATTTATCTCAAATCTCCACTAAACACAATCCTTCGATCTAGCACAAATCTGCTCAATCTCTATCTCTGGTTTGGCACAAACCTATCCTAAAATATGCACCAAACTCTACTCCAAAAGTCCACTCAGAACTTGCTCAAATATGCTCAAAAAGTCCACTCAGAACTTGCTCAATCTACTCAACAAGTCCACTCAGAACTTGCCCAAATATGCTCAATAATTCCACTTAGAACTTGCTCAAATATGCTCAACAAGTCCACTCAAAACTTTCTCAATTTGCTCAACAAGTCCACTTAGAACTTGCTCAAATTTGCTCAACAAGTCCACTCAAAAATTGTTTAAATCTACTCAACAAGTCCACTCAGAACTTGCTCAATTTGCTCAACAAGTCCACTCAGAACTTGCTCAAATATGCTCAACAAGTCCACTCAGAACTTGCTCAAATATGCTCAACAAGTCCACTCAGAACTTGCTCAATCTGCTCAACAAGTCCACTCAGAACTTGCTCAAATCTGCTCAACAAGTCCACTCATAACTTGCTCAAATATGCTCAACAAGTCCACTCAAAACTTGCTCAATATGCTCACCAAGTCCACTCAGAAATTGCTCAATCTACTCAACAAGTCCACTCAGAACTTGTCCAACCTGCTCAATAAGTCCTCTCAATAACTTATCCAAATATTCTCTCAATTTGTATTGTAAGTTTCCACAAAAGCTTACTCAAATCTGTCCACAAGTCCTCTCAAATAATTGCCTCAAATATTTTCAACAAGTCCACACTAGAACTTGTCCAATATCATAGAAATATAAAGAGAATTGTTAGAGACCCAATATGTTCTATACTCAATGCCCAATCACTTTCTCAACTCAAATCAGAATATAGAATAGTTTGTTTTATGGAACTTGAACAATCACTTCACACACTCACTTGACTAGGCTCAACCAACTCTACTCAACCAATCACTCAAAGAAACAACCCTTGCTCACAAACCCTAGTCCAAGCATGTAAATATCAACTCAAAATGTTTTCAACAATTCTCAACAACAATCCTCACATAACAATGATACTCATGTTATTTCAAACCCTAGTTCAAGTTCTTTGCTCAACAACTCACTTTAAAAATAATGCTCATAAAACAATCTTCATATAGAAATTATACTCATGTTATTTTCAAACCCTAGTTTAAGTTATTCACACAACCAATGGCTTCAACAAAAATGCTTATACAACAAGGTTTTAACAACATTTCTTTATTCCAAAAAACCTTGTAGCAATCACTCAAACACACTTAAAAGGAAACCCTAATCAAGTCATTTTCACTCCAAACTTATTTTCTAGAAAACAACCAATCAACTTAAACTTAGAAAAAATATGCCCATACCTTTTTCTTGATAAAGACGACCTTCAATAATATGCCATAATAACACAATATTCCTTTGCCAATATCAAGAGGATTAGATGACAATACAATGCATATATTAATTCATGAGTATACCTTATTGCTCCAATCTCTAAATAATATCCAACACCAAACTATTTTGAATATTCACCTCTCAAGCATAAGTCACTTTTGTTTTTCAAAACCCAAAGCTATTTCTACTTATAACTCCCTAAACTTATTATTGCATTAAAGATAATTCTTTTAATAAGATAATGCAATTTATCTTTCCCTTTTCTAAGGTAAAAGTATTTTACCCACAAGTAAATCTTTTCACCTCAATACTTTATAATAACTACTCCCTTTTAATTTAGGCATTCATCAAATTAATTACAACCTTATTTCTCCTTTATTCAACCTTAGCCTAAATTAAAATTAAAGATCACAAAAATATTGCCAATTTTATTAACGCCTGAAGTGCTTCTTCTTCCAAGTACCTTCCTCTTGGCTGTCACCACTGTGGAGTTGCGTTCTTCCTTGGAGCCTCCACACATTACGCCTTCGCCTGCTTCAGACCATGCCTTGCTACGTTCATTGCCTCAAGCCACACCTTGGCTATGTTTGCTACCTTGAGCCACACCTTGGCTACGCTCACTACCTTGCACCACTCCTTGGCTACATCTGTTGTCTCTAGCCACACCTTGGCTACGTTTGATGCCTTGCGCCACTCCTTGGCTACGTCTGCTGTCTTTAGCCACACCTTGGCTACGTTCACTAGTGCATAAGCAAGACTTTCACTGCTCTTTCTTCCTTACAAACTTAAACACAATTGCATGTTTTTATCATCGAGTAAAAGGATAAAATGAAATGCCTCCAAGGCATTAGCTTTTATACTAAATCTCTTCCTCCATGCATGACGTCGACGCTCAATTTATTCTCAACGTTGATGCTCGATTTTCCTTTGAAACTTTATTAATTTATAAAATATTTAAATTCTTTTGAATTTAAATTTTATAAATTAATTCTTTAAACCCTATGGTTTTAAAGAAAAACCTTTTATTTTTGCCACCATTGGTTTTAAAGAAAAACCTTTTAATTTTTGCCACCATTGGTTTTAAAGAAAAACCTTTTATTTTTGCCACCATTGGTTAAAAAAAAAACCTTTTAACTTATGCTTCCACATAATATTTAAAAAATATTATGGAGCCCTTTGCCTTTAACTTTTGCATTGTTCCTTTTGATCTTGACTTTATTAGAAGCTTCTTCCAGAATATTAATGACAACTTTGATAACTTGTTTCTTGACAAATTCCTTGATATTTAATGATGACTTCATTTCTTGACATCAATGACAAATTTAACTTTAAGGACTCAAAATGTCCAACATAAGTGATTGTTCAAGTTCCATAAAACAAACTATTCAATATTTTAAATTGAAATGAGGAAGTGATTGAGTTGAAGCATATTGAGTCTCTAACAATTCTCTGTATGTTTCTGAAAGAGTGATTGTAAATGATTGAGCATTGTGATGAGTATAGAACATATTGAGTCTCTAACAATTCTCTTTATGTTTCTATGATATTGGACAAGTTCTAGTGTGTACTTATTGAGAATATTTGAGGTAAGTCTTTGAGAAGAATTGTAGGCAGATTTGAGTAATATTTTGTGGAAGCTTACAATATAGATTGAGAGCAGATTTAGATAAGTTCTTGAGAGGATTTATTGAGATTTGGTTAAGTTCTTGAGAAGACTTATTGAGCCGAATTGGACAAAGTTCTAGAGAGAACTTGAGGATAGATTGGTGTGAGCTTTTGTGAAAGCTTACAAGACAAATTTGAGATAAGTATTTGAGAAGGCTTGAGAGTAGAGTTGATTGATTTATTTTTTCAAACCTTGAGTTAAGGTTTGGGGTAGATCCAACAAATTTGATTTGAGATTGAGTCAAGCTTTGAGTTAAGGCTTGAGGACAGAGATTGAGGACTAATTTGTGCTAGACCGAAGGACTATGTTTAGTACAGATTCGAGGATAGAGTTTGGTGCAGATTTGAGGATAGGTTTGTGCCAGACCAGAGACAGAGATTGAGGATAGATTTGTGCTAGATCAAAGGACTGTGTTTAGTATAGATTCGAGGATAGATTTTGGTGCAGATTTGAGGATAGATTTGTGCCATACCAGAGATAGATATTGAGCAAATTTGTGCTAGATTGGAGGACTGTGTTTAGTACATATTTAAGACAAATATTTGAAGATGACAAAGTATAGAAGATGATAGTCTCCATTGGATAGAGATCCATCAGCTAGGGCATTGAGGACAGGTGTCTTCAGTGGATAGAGATCCATTATCCAAAGTAGTGGGGGCAATAATTATTCTAGAAGATCACCAGCTAGAGCTAAGGAGAAAGGAGTTCTCATGTGGATAGAGATCCACATACTTGATTTAGGGGATTGGTATCTCCTTTGTACAAAGGTCCATAAACATTGTAATAGGGAAATAATTCCCAAGAGATTGATTAAGAAAATTTTACTGAAATATTTTCTCCGTGGAGTAGCCTACATTGGGTGAACCACGTAAATTGTGGTGTCTTTATTGTGTGTGGTTATTTATACATTGCTTTGATTACTGCTATTTATATTGCTATCTTTACATTGCATAATATTGATTGGGAAAGAAAAGTAAAAAGTGGCCTTATACTGTTCACCCCCCCCTCAGTATAAGCTTGTGTTCTTTAGTATGATCTCCTTACTTCATCTTGAAGTTTGACTAAAACTTTTCATCTCTTGCTCTATTGTTTTCACTTTGCAATCTCTTACCATGTGTCCAGTCCGATAATATTTGTGGCATCAAAATGCAATGTTTTAATAATAATCTCCTATTGATGGCATTCTCTTTATTCTAATTTAATCTTAATGGATCATGAAAAATATTTTGAAATATTTTTGGCAACACATATCTAGGTATATAACATGCTTTTGTTCCTTAGTAGTTGGTCCCTCATGGATGAAATCCCCTAGAATATTACCAATATTCTTCAAGATATTATTGATAAGGTAATATGAAAGTCCAAAAAACCTAACCCACATTGGAACCCTTCTAATAGTTTTTGTGTTTATATAAAGTCTCATTCCATGGTCTTAAATATAGGCCATCTCTCCCCTTAAATTGTGGACCATGATTCATTATTTTATTCTTGATTTCTAATTGGAGAAGATAAGAAAATTTATTTTAGAAGAAAAGTCATGGAGTAGTTTAAATTCATTCCTCACTTCCATTTGATCCAATTTTGAATCTTTGAAAAACTAGACCAATATCCATAAAATTTACATGTTAACTCTTTGTTCTTAACAAGAAATATGTCATGCTCACTCATCTCATCACTGATATTCACTTATTTTGTAATATTTGTTGCCCAAATTCTTGTTCCTACTTAGGGCATCGTAACTTCCCATTAGGGATTTTATAAATGACTTTTCTTCTATGCTACCTAGTTTTGAAAGTGTAATCTAATTCATAGCCATTCCCATTAGGGATTTTATAAATGACTTTTCTTCTATGCTACCTAGTTTTGAAAGTGTAATCTAATTCATAGCCATGATCCATATTGTATAATGTAATATTGATATACCTCAGGGCATTCATTATATAATTTATTGTAATATTTTATTATGTAAGCCCTATCGGCCATGGTTAACCATGTTATGATTAACATTATATCGACCTAGGTTAAACTTTATTATGTAACCAAGGTTTTGGGATTAGTATAAATACCCCCACCACTCATTTGAATGTGATCTACAAATCGTATATTGATTACTTACAATACCTACATGCATCCCCAAATCTCTATGTTTAATTTTCTTGCTTTCATTCTTTTACACTTTTTGTATAATATTTGAGTGGATAGATTGCTTTTGTTCGTTTTTGGAAAATATTGTGACTTCCAACACCTAGCCTTTCCTCAAGAATATTTTTAAAAAATTTCCAAATATTTGAAACGAGAAAAAGTGAGGCTCGCAACATGCTATCATTGACTCCTTACTCTTTGCCAAATATCTAAAATAAGAAAAGATGAGGCTTGCTCCCTGCTTGAAGCGTATAATGTAATAAATATAAATAACTTTATATTTAAAAGGTAGTGCACGATATATTGTATTGTATAAAGTGTAAATAATTATTATTTATATGAGTCAATGTCAATCAAGAATACTTGGTAATTCAATTAAAGTTTTACAACTATTTATGATTTTTAGTTTAGTCAAATAAAAAATAAAATTTTAATTCACAAAATCATGCTTTAACTTAAGAGATGAAATTGAATAAACATTGGATTAGCAATAAAAGAAAAAAACTTAAAAATATAAGCATTTTAAAAACCAAAAGTTGAAATTTTTATCAATATGACAAAATAATAAATGTATAATTGTTTTATACATATTTGACCACGAGCTTAGTTTGTGATACTAATTTGTAGAATAAATATAATGTGTTGAGAAACCAATCATCATGATATTATCTATGATGTTATTCTATTTGAACTTACCATCTAAACCATAACTCTATATAGCTATAATGTTTATTATCATTTAGCATTTATAATATTCCTAACTTATATTTTTGCATGAGTATATCCATGTCCAAATAAATAGTATAAAGATGGTGAAGATAAATTTATAATAATATAACAAGGGAAGAAACACATTCACATAGTTTAAAGGTTACAATATTATTAAATGATATTAGCTCAACTCGTTTAATTATTTGAAAGGAGAAGATTCAGGTTCAAATATTACCAACTGCATGATAGCCAAGTTGTTATAATACCACTATGTAATAAGGGTGAGACCCATTTCAATTCTACAATTACCAATTTTAAAAAAGTGTTACAATAAAATCACAAAAAAACAACTTTATTTGATTTATGCTTTTTAAAAATTAAGGTATTGCATGTTTTATATCTTTACATATAGTATCATGCAAAGTCATTTATTTATTATATACGATGATCCCATAGATACTGATCCACATAACTGCCCAAAGACCCTAGTTCTCCATGCTATCAGAGTCCACCCGCGTCAGTTCCCTATATTCGTTGGAGTCTGACTGCAACAGGTTTGATGCCCTAGATGATTTTGCCTTGTGCCATGGCTACCACGTATTCAAATTTAATGGGATCAGTATCAGTACTTTGTGAGTGACGTGGAGTAAGTTTTTCCCAAAAATCAAATTAAGAAATTTAATTAAGCAAGCAATCGACCATTCCTTCTCTTCAGTCATAT
The DNA here is from genome assembly GCA_028583015.1 of Wollemia nobilis. NCBI lineage: Eukaryota > Viridiplantae > Streptophyta > Pinopsida > Araucariales > Araucariaceae > Wollemia > Wollemia nobilis. Next base: position 2,484,245 of record JAQPPZ010000689.1, on the reverse strand, counting down.
TTTACGCATTCATTCCTCATTGTCCCGCAGGTTCGTGGCGTTGGATGGCTCCTTGGAAACCCTGCACATGTCTTTGGTCCTTGAACATGCCAACACCCCCATTTAAGAATTAAACCTTACTCATATTCCAAAAGAATAGTTTCACACCAAAGAATACTCCTTGGAAACCCTGCACATGTCTTTGGTCCTTGAACATATCAACACTCCCATTTAAGAATTAAATCTTAATCATATTCCAAAATAAGAGTTTCACACCAAAGAATACTTCTTCTTTCTCTCCTTCTTATGGTAAGAAAAAAAATATGAAAAGTTTGTTTCTTTTAAGTCTAAAAGAAGAGCTTAATTGTAAAGTCTCAAGTGGAAGACAAAGTGCCAAGTCCTATTGAGGTTATGGGAGAAGATAAAAAATATGACGAACTCAAATATAGATTAAATAAAGTCATTTGTATGAACCAAAATTTATCTATGAGCATTCATGATTCTTTGTTTATCACTCAAACTTGTATTTTTCAACATATTGTATTATCGATAATGGCTCACAAAAAAAAAAAATTGTGAGATCCATAGTCAAAAAATTGCATTTGCTGATGGAGCCTCATCCTCATACTCATTCTTGAGGATGGAATGATTGTGGCATTAGCTCTAAAATCACTCACACTTGCACTATGAGTTTTTATTTTGATCCTAAATTTATGGATAGGATCACTTGTGATGTGACACCTATGCACTGTTGCGGTCTCTTGCTTGGTCAACCTTACGAGTATGAAAATAAAGTAGTTTATGATGCCTCTAATAAAACAAACAATGTAGTGAAATGATAGGCATTTCTCATAAAATACACCAAACATACACAAAATTTGGTATTAAGTTATGAAAAAGTAACAAAAGCAATCAAGCAAGCACGAGATATTGCACTCATATTCATTCGTCCATAGCACACTCATTCTTTCACACCACTTCATCATTGACATGCTTCATTGGGTAAACTATTGAAATAATATTCTCATATTTTTTAGGATCCCAAGTCACTTCCTCCAATTCACACTATTAATCCCAACATTGAAATCATTCTTGCTACATCATTTCCAAATGCTCACATGTATAGACAATCTACTTTGCAAAATAAAGAGATGAAAATGAAAATTGAATATTTATTGTCTATATGATTCATAAAACCAAATACATCTCCTTGTGCATCTCCAATTTGTTGGTGCTTAAAAAATATGGAACTTGGAGGTTGTGTATAGATTATATAGGGCTTTGAACAAAATTTCTATAAAGAATAGATATCCACTCCCTTGCATTAAGGATCTCTTGGATTAGCTCTATCCACTCCCTTGCATTGAAAATCTCTTGGATTAGCTCCAAGGAGACAAATTCTTTTCTAAGATTGATCTTAAGAGTGGTTATCACTAAGTGCGCATTCAGGTGAAAGATACATGGAAGACAACTTTTAAGACCAAAATGGGTCTTTTTGAATGGTTGTTCATGTCCTTTGGTCTTACCAATGCTCTTGCAACCTACATGAGATTGATGAATGAGGTTTTCGATGAAGTCCTTGATAAAATTTTAATCATCTATCTTGATGATATACTTGTATTCTCATCCACTTAGGAGGATCACCTTGAGCATATCAAGCAAGTTCTTCACACCCTTCAAAATAATAGGTTGTATGCCAATATTGATAAGTGTTTCTTTGACAAAAATTCTATTTCTTACCTTGGATTTATGATTAGTGCATGTGGAATTTAGGTAGATCCTACTAAAGTAGATGTTCTACTTCAGTGGCCTCTTCCTTTTACTCTCATTGAGTTGAGGAGTTTTCTAGGACTTGTGAATTTCTATTGCAAGTTTATCCCTCATTATTCCACTATTGTAGCTTCATTGCACCACCTAACCAAAGCCAAGATTTCCTTTCAATGGGGGAATAAATAGGAAGTTGCCTTTGATATATTAAAAATAAAATTTGTACAACAACTATGCTTTCTTTACCTGATCTCTCTCAATTATTCAAGATCAAGAAAGATGCTTCACAAGTTACCTTAGATGTTGTCCTCAAATAAAATGATCATCTAGTGGTTTACCATTCTGAAGTATTTTCTATTACTAAGAATAACTATTCAACATATGACAATATGTTATATGCATTAGTTCAATCCATCAAATACTGGAGACACTACCTCTTGAAAAAAAACAATTGTACACATTGATCATATGCCACTTAAATTTCTTCAATCTCAAAATAAAATTGAAGAAGCTTGACACATGAAGTGGGCATCTGTAACAACTTAATTCTAACCATCCTAGGACGAAGTTTTTTTTAACTCTAGGTAAAGATCATAGTGAGGGTTCTCAAAATATGTTTCTAGTAAGATTCAAGTGGACAAGATATTACCGCATTTCGAGACCATAATGCTATAGACGTTTCTTGAGGGAACGGGAGAGGTCAATCTCCCATAGATTCTGGGATTTACCTTGTATACCTATGTAGCATAAAGGATATTTCAAATGGTCACTCCACATTTCTTACATTCTCTATGAATGTAAAATATATTGACCATCACATTGTAATTGACCGTTATCAATATTTAGAGAAGAGGGATGCTAGTTCCCTTACCAATCATATGTCAGTCTATGATGGTACCCTTTTAGGTGTATTACCTTTAAGATTAGTTAATTACACCTCCAAAATAAAATTATTAAATCTTCAGTGCTTAACTACCCCATATCTGCAATGGGTTTAGTTAAGGCGACTATCACTCTGCATGATAGTTTCACATGGACACCTGAGCCTACCTTCCTAAGGTGCCATCACTTAATCCCTTGCACATGGGTTCCAAAACTTCATGGTTGGATATAAGATTCAAGTTACACCACTTAAAATATTATCCAAAGACTCCCCATATTTGGATCACTCTCGAGTTCCCCAATCAAAGTGTGCCCATTGCAACAAAAACCTAGGTGTTGTCTCCCCATAACTACCTCAGGTCATGGCTACCTATATTATAACCCAAATAGAAACCCTCAACCCATAAGGTACAAGCAAAAATTAATCTTAACTAACTCTCTCTCTCTCTCTCTCTCTCTCATGATAATGTAATATTGTCTTCTTGCTAAATAGAAAAAGATAACATTTCTAAGCAAGATCATTCATAATACATCTTAATAGAATAATACCTATTCCATAAGCATAAAAATTTAATATATATCAATTTTATTTAATCCACATTTCATTATGCCATGAATATCCATTCTTTCTATACGAAGAACTATAATCTCATACTTTCAAATATGTAATATAAATGACAATAACATTACTAAAGACTTCATCATTCAAATACTTTCATGATCATAATACAAGCATCTAATTCCTCTTTTAATAGGAACACATTAACTTTCTTTATGTCTAACACATGCTAGAAACAATATATAAAATTCCATCTCTTACTATAAAAGAGACTTAAATAACATGAGAAACCAAATAATACAATAACTTCTTTTCATGGAAGCAATCCTTTTAATAACTATAATAATCTCATCCCACAGCGAAACTATTTACATATTTTCATAGAAGTTACAATATTTAGGATTGACCTTAATAGAATAATTTATCCATCTTTGCATTTTCAACCCTCCTTAATCTTCTTGGCAAGATGATTTGTGAAAGGGATCATAACAATTCCTAGTCTTTATATGAATGCACTTTTATTATGCTCTTTTTAAAAATAAAACAATGCATTCAAATAAAAACAAAACAAGCATATGACCATTCTCAATTGCATCCATTGAACCATAAAAATATCTATTTTTCATTTCTATTGCCATATAAATTCTTTCTGAGAAGAAAACATAATAAAAAAAAATCCCATAATTTTCCCAACCAAAAAACTTCATACCCATTTGATTAAACCATGATTTAGTAACAATAATAATATAAAAAAACCATAATTTTTCCTTACTGGTAAACCATATAAACCAAAACCATTTCAATATTATACTAAATAAAACACTTTATTATTATCCCAAATAATATATAAAGCTTTCCATATTAAACCAGATTAATAATTACGTATATATTTCCTACCCTTACTTTTCTTTAAAATCAAATTCACTTGAATTTCCTTTTCTCCAAAGAACCCAAGATAATCTATAATATCCAGTCCTTTTGCTTAAATACTTAACCCTTTTTCAAATAAAACACCATTTAAAGTTTTAATTCAAAAACCTCTCGGTATAATATACAAAAACCTTTTAAAGTTTGAGAAGTCCTCTATAAAATAGATTAAAATATATTTAAATAAATGATACGTTTCTTTCCATTTAGAAGGCATCATTCTTAAACATATATTTCAAAACATAACATTTCATTCTTCTCTTAAGAGAAAGCATCACACAAAGAATGTTTTCACTCTACTCTAAAGGAGAAAACCAACAAGCATTGGCAGGTATATTTTTGAATAATGATTTACACAACAACAACAATCATTCAAAACTACCATCCTTTGGGCCAAACAACTATTAACCCCCTAAGAAGGAGAACCAAAACAGACAACATGCATCAAGAACAACCATCACCCTGGCTGATGTACACCTGCTACATTCTCTTTTTTTTAAAACAAAAACAAATAAATAAAAAGATACATAAGCCTAAGGTTCTAACAAAGATTTCCATAAGCTAAAAGAACTTAAACCTAGACAGAAATGATGCCTCAAAAAATCACCGAATTTCACTTGAGATAGCATTAAAGAAGAAAACATTAAAACATAGCCAACACCAAAAACAAAAGTAAACTGATTTACAATGAAAACTATCAGGTAAACATTTCACTAACCTACATGTTAAAGTTAAAAAGAGCAATGAACTACAACCCTACTAAAGCAACGGAGGCATAAGTCTAAATGACTCTTGGAATAAGAGACACAGGTAAAATTTTGCAAGCTTAAAACAAAAACTAGAAATATATTTAAAAATATAAGCGCTAGGGAAAACTTATTGGTCCACTCTTATGGCCTCATCATTACCACACACAGGGTAACCCAAATAAAATGATGAATTTTCTAATGGCCCATTATTTCTCATGAAAGGAGAAGTATATCAAATAAATACTTTTAATTCCAGTCAAAAGATAATGCATAAAAAAGTCTTTTTCCTCTGACCTTCTTTCTTAAAATTCTAATACTCACGCACTACTCCTAGCTCTGGGTTCATTCTTTCTCTCTACGGAAACCAGACGACTATTACCCAAGAATTCTTTCCGCGCTCAAATGTTTCCTCCACATGCAGTGTAAAAAATTCATTTTTCTTCCCCCTCCATCCTTGGTTCGAGCCATCTTCTTGTTTTGTAACTAACTAGAGGTGTTTTCTTTCCCCCGATTTGGATCCTTAACTACTCAAATTAACTCTTTTCTTTTTCCTTTCCCTAGAACGAGCTCATTTATTTATTTATTTTTTAAATTAAAAGAAGGCTTATAAAAAGAACACCACACTCATAGCAAGAAAACATTCATTACATAAAAATAACAATATAAACCTTAGCAAACCATTTTTCAAGGTTATTTTCTAGCATTTCATAATGCAATATCATGCCATATACATTTCATCTCTAATGTTAAACTTTAAACAATAGAGTAAACATGTCCAACAAATCAATTATTTCTTAATTAATTAATTTTGATGTCAAATGTTAATATGAATTATTAACATTGACACCCATTATTGGGAAATTAATAGATCCTCTATATCCATTAATTCCTTCTTCTTAATAAGTCCTTTGCTAGATTTCTTTCTCAATAAACACAAGCAAAACAAAGCAAGCACTCATCAATCATATGCTCAAAAGATATTAAGATAACTTCTAGGTTATCAACTTCCGCTTCATTGACTCTGTTGCTTATAACAACTTCCTTGTCGATGGTGTGTGTTCAATTGGCAAAAATGTGATGCAACTATATACGTGTAAATCCTATACTAGAGTAATTTCTACCCTAGAACTGTTGTCAATTAGATTGAACATCATTTCCCTTTTTGGTATCTTGTTATTTGTGGTCAACTCCCTCATCCACCTACGAGAGTACTTGGTCTTGTAAACACATAAAACATTAGTTATACCATATCCTCATAAATATAATTAAAACAACAATTACAATTAAACCTTCATAATGTAATTAACACTAAGCAATAAATCATCACATATTTATAAAATCCATCTCATAAATGAGTCCTGCTAAGGTGGGTTGTGACAACATTGTATCTGCAACAATTTTATTTGGTCATTATGTATAAAAAGAGGAAGAGAAATTCCATACCAAATTATTTTAGTCAACCTCTTATTTCTCATGCCTTGATAATTATGACAATTTCACATTTGGGATTTCAATATTGGCCATCTCAATATGCTCATGATACATATTTTGGGAATATATACCAACAATTGTGCCATCCTACCTCTTCCACTTTGTATCCTTTCCAAGATTTTCATATCAATGATGGGTTGCTCTACAAATTGGATAATGTTTGTGTAAGGCTTAGGCATTCCTTTGCCTATAATTTAGTTTATAATTTTCCCATAATAGTGCAACAAGATGATTGTGTATATGTTGTTGTTGATAGATTCAAAAAATGGCTTAGTTTTTTCCATATCACAGGACTTATTTTGTTCTAGACAACCCAACTTTTCTTTGACTATATATGGTGATCCTTCAATCTACCAACCAATATTGTTTCTGATCAAAATTCATGCTTTGTGGGTCACTTTTGGTGTTTATGAAAACTTTTAGGTGTATCCCTTAACTTTTCCACCACCTGTCATTCCCAATTTGATGTATAGACCAAATTGGTGAATTGTACACTTGTGCAATGTTTGTGAATCTATCACCATGCTTTACCAGCCAAGTGGGACTTGAGTATCACTCATATTGAGCATGCATATAATAGGATAATGTATTCTTCCATAGGGTATTCTCATTTTGAGGTTGGTTTGAGGATTTATCCATTAGCTCCTTATGAGTTTTCCTTGTCTTTGCCTTCTCTAGCCACCATTCATGTTTTGAAAGAGCAAGATAAAGCACACCCATTTATTCAACTTTTACAAAATCTACAATCCAAGGTGATTCAAATTTTGTAAAAGACACAATAACAGTAGAAGTAGGCCATGGATAGACATAAAATTCCTCATCATTTTTAAGTTGGTGATAAAGTTTGGTTGTACTTGGATAAGTAATGTTTTTCATAGAAAGCACATAGCAAAATCAAACCTCTTTGCTATGGGCCTTATACCATCCTTTAATAGGTGTCTAAGAATAATTTCTAGCTTGATCTTCCTACACACCTTGGGATTCACAATATTATCAATGTAGATATTCTAAAGTTGTACCATGATTCTACATTGGAGACTGAACCTACCATCAACCATCTTGTCGATGTGGTTCCTGATACTTAGTCATCATTGGATTTTGATCAAGTCTATGACACCAAGACTCATTAGACTTTTCATGGATCTTCCACTTCATATCTTGTGGCTCGACATGGTCAATACCCACATCAAGCTTATTGGATTTGTTCTTAGCAGATGATCCATAACTTTCCTTCTCTTCTAAAAGTAGTGGATTCCAATGCTTCTATTGTGGGGAGGCATGATGAGGAATAATCACATGACCCATATTTCTTCTAGCTAGGCTTAGGATTCATTTAATTAATTAACTTAGACTTAGATTAATATTTGTTTATAAATAATTGTAAACATGAGAATAGTATTCTCATGTGCCCTTCTATATGCACATGTGGCATTCTAGACACTTAAGCATGTCCTAAGTTTAGTAGGATCTTGTTGAGTTAAGTTAGAGTTATGTTTGGAAGTATCTTTGGCAGCCATATCCTCATTGCAATTTTGAATTCCATTGGAAATTTAACAAATATTTGTGGATTGTAATTTAGGAACATTTTTGTCTATATAATGGTTCATTGCAAATAAAAAATTAGCTAGATTTTTACTCCTTATCAGCTAACAAGATGCAAAATGGCTCAATGTACCTCTAATAGAGGGTTGTCTCTTTATCATTTAGAATATTTTTATGCTATATGATGACTACTACCTTTCAATATAATTGAAGAGTTGTTTGGCCTCTATCAAAATTTATTACAATATGTGTTAATGTGAGTTAAATATTACACATTCATGTTTATGTTAAATAGATGATGAATTCTATCAAAGTTTATATTGCTAAACTAAATAACTATCTATATTGTTGTTTGTTTAATATTTGGAATGCCAAGAAATATTTAAATTGATTCAAATTATATCCTATAATATTGTGTGATCATTGGTTTGTTAGGCCCTCAATTATATCAAGAGTGTAAAACTCTTATGTAGTTGAGCTCATTGTTTTTACCTGAATCTAGACCAGTGTTATTTCTAATTCTAACCTTGTACCCTTATTACTATTTATTTTTCTTGCTCTAGTATTTACCTCATTTCATTTAGTTATAAATATAGGAACTATTCTTCTCTGGAGGTTGACTTAGAAGCAATTCTAGGTCTTTCAATATTGGCCAAGATTCAAGGATGCATCTCATCCACATAGGTGGATTTTAGACCAAGAGTTTTTGGCATGCTTAGTGGTATAGGACATAATTTAATGCATCCCACCCACAGAATTCATATTGAAACATAAAAAGAAATTATATAATCCTCCATAGTGTGAGACCAAGAGTTTTTGGCATACCTGGTGGGACCATATTTCACAAAATTTGTCTCATTCACCTAGATGACTATTGGATTTTCAACCATATTATCATAGGTCCCAATATTTAGGATAAAATATAAAATTAAAATTTGAGCATTCAATTATCAATGACAAATATCAATGAATATAACATTCATGAAAATAATAAAAATAATAATATGAAATAAAAGGTCAATATCATTTATGAAATAACATAAAGGAAACTTACAATAATATTGCTTAAATTGTATACAAGCTTAATATGCAAATACACTTGTTTCTTCGATGATTATCTCATGGAGATTTATCTCCATAATATAGCATTAGAAAGGTTACTCTTGCACTCTTTGTCTATTGCTCTCCTCACATATTGGAGATATGCATCCTTTCCTATTCCACACATAATAATAACCTCTCTTGTCCCTTGACTTCACATTTTACCACTTGTATACATGACTCTTGACTCTCTGCATACTTTACTCTATGACACTTTGCACTCTCTTACACACTCCACACTTGAACACTTTCTCACACTATACACTTGCACACATTGTTACATGACACTTGTGTACATCCTACACATAGACACATATATAAGGAAAAATGTAAATCACACTCCTAAACTATTGATTCGCACTCTAATCTAATATTTATAGTTGTACCAAAGATACCATGGGGGTACATTAACATGTACAAAATAATGTAATATTCTCCAAAATCCCTTGTATTACATTATTTGGTTATTTAAGACTTTAGTCTTTAATCTCTGATTCTTGCTTTTATCTTTTGATCCTAGACCTGGCATTACTTATGATTTAGATGTTGATCTTTTGACTTTATCTATTGTATTATTATTGGTACTATGTTTTTTTGTAATCCAGATTATTTCAAGATTTGCTTTTGTAATAACTTGTTTAAGCACCTCATCCAATGCCATTAGTAAAATTTATTTCATAGTTGTTAGATTTTGATGTAATGAGCAATGGGATATAACAATCACAAGATGTAGAATAATATAAAAGAAAGTAAATATGTAAGATGATTGAAGTATGCTGAATAGAAATAACATAATAATACAACGTAGCTATGGAGGAAATGAACACTCCATTAATGAAGCTATTGAATTACATTGCACCCATCACCAATATATGGTGATATACATAGCACTACACTACTACCTACGACTATGTTGTAAGCATATCTATCTATCTATGTTCCCATTCTCATATCTATCTAACAATGAGGTATTTCTTATATAGGAAGATAGGTTCCTTGGCCAACACTCTACCTAGTTGTGCAAGGGACAACTTGCACATATACAACTTGCACATTGACACTTGTGCATTTATTAAATTGCATGAAGTAACTAGACAACTTTCCCCTAAAGTAATCTAATGCCCTAAGTATGTACCTTGGAAGATGCAATTACATTACCCAAATGATGGAATAGACTCTATTTCTAACACCCCCTGTATTACATTATTTGGGTATTGAATACTTTAGTCTTCAATATGGATATTCCTCCAATGGATAATGGAATTGATATTCTTCTTCGTTGTTCAATGTATTCAAGTTCTGCAGGTAATTTGTGTCTTCATTTGATGCAAAGTAAGCTGTAACTGAAGATTATTTTGCTTTTTATATGAGTTCACCTGGTTTAGTCTTCATGATGTCATGTTTCTTTCTAGTATTTATTTTATTCCTTTTCTCCTTCTCTTCTTATGATTTTGTATTGGTTCTAGTGAAATATCTACTTCTTGATAAGTTAGTCAATCATCACAATAGTATTGTTCTTTATTGTCAGCTTGTTTCTTATGTTGAGTAAGTACAAACACAATTAATGATAGATACATTATCATAAATTCCTTCAGTGAAAAAATAACCACTCTTTGTGAGTTCCACCATGCTATGAAGAGGATTTCATGAAGATAGTTAATCAATGTTGTAAAGTTACCTTCTTTGGATTCTTTAAGAAATAAGGAGAATTTATCTTTATCACTAAATAGTAGATACTCGTATCCTTCTAGAGTATCTATTAAGTTTTGAGAGTAGAATTCTACTTCATGGAATAGTTCTTCATTATTGAAAGCTTTTCTCAAAATTTCATCCATGATAGATCTTTAGTAGTCTACCTTATAGCTCCCAATATTAGAATATATGATCCCTTATTGAAGTATATAAGCTTGATTTGATAAAACCTTAGGTTTGTAGACTTCCTTATGTCTCCCTAGTAATGAGAGTATGAATACCTAATTTTTAGGTTTTTGTAGAAAGCTTATATCTTCCCAACTTGATAATCTTTGAAGGATATTATTATCATCAAGTTTTTTAGAATGCCTTATGACTCCCTAGAGATATAATATAGTGCTTTTGTAAATATATAGTTCAATTTTGGTTGATTTTGTAAAAAAAAATTGAAGATCAAAAATCAACTTCTTAACACCCTATTACTCCTATTGAACTAAGCACTTTTCAATTTTGATGAGGTTTTAATGTTGGATTTATTTTATCTCTTTAGAGAAGCTTTTGAGACAAGAATATTATACTTTTCCAACCCTAGTAAAAATATTTAGTAACCTCTTTTTGTATCCCTTGATTATTTCTAATTTACAATAACCTAGTTTAAAGTTGCAGCCCTTATGAATCCCAAATTTGAAAAATTAGAACACATTAATATTTGCAAAAATTAAATGGATTAATTCCAAGTAGTATTCCTTATTTCTCCTAGGTTATGCTTTTGCAAATATTAGACAATTTTAATATCTAATTTCCCTAAGTTTTGCTTTCAAATGAAGATTGATTTCTTTCAATTATTCAACCTTATAATATAACCTTATAAATCCCTCTTTATGGAAATAAAAATAGATGGAAATTGTACCTTTATGAAAACGACAATAAAATGTCCTTCTTGGGCACCATGAGTAATGGCAGATTGTTCCACTTGCTATTTGCTTCAATGCTCACTTCAATGCTTCCTTGACCCGTTTGACCAAGAGTAATGTGCTTCACCATTTGCTCTTGAATTGTTCTCCAATTTGCTATAGATCCACTACCATGTAGCTACCGAGATACTACCGTGATACGATTGAGATGCTATCAAGCCACTTCAGTTTTTCTTGCTACCATTGTTGCCTTTTACTATTCTTTCACCACCTTTATCACCCTTTTTTATGGAAGATAAGTCTTGAATTTTGTGATAAGTGTCACACCTATTATGTATGAGTGCTTTCTCCTTTTATAACGTACAAAATTCCTTGTACAACACTTCTTTGGCACTCTAGAAAGGCGCTTTAGAAAGATAGAATGGCGCTTTAGAAAGATTATGCCAAGTGGCATTCAAATGCTTTGCATGAAGACCTATGGTATAATGCTCCCAAGGAGAATATAACTCCTTTTGTATGCCTTCTCTTAGCTTACTTCATTTCTTGGATGACAAGAAACCTTATTTTTTGCAAGTGATTTTATGAGGTGTTATGGAGCTTCAAATGGTGATTCTAAAAGTGATATTGGTGCTTTCTTTGGTGGAGGATCTTCACCAAGTTTAATACCTAAATGTAGCACCTTTTCTCCTTATCTACTATACCTTCAACGTGTTGTTTTATGTGCTTCTTTGTAGTGTAGATAGTTGCTTGCTATGTTGTTCATCCCATGTTGGTAGAAGTAGATTTGATGCCTTCTCTTCGTAGATGATTTCTGTAGATTAAAAATACACGCCAAACAAAAGATAAAACCACAATGACAGAGTACAGAATAGTTGCACAAAAACAAACGATTTATATTAATCGATGGAGTTTAAAAACTCCTTTTTGAATACAACTGGGCCTGTAACCCTTTATTTGTGATACACAGTTACAAATTATGCTAGGGTTCTCCGAAACCCTAGGCGGCACGAATGGTGGCGCTTCCGAAGAACGTATCTTCAATCCCAACAGAGTGAGTGGGCTTTGTCGTATCCCTTGCTTGGACCACTCCAGCTTAATCAGTTGCCATCAATAAACTGGATCTGTCATCAAAAACCTGCACACATTAACACTATCAAGGAGTTAGAAATTAATGAGAGGGCTCCCTTTGCGTGAGCCCTCGAGAACAATCTAAAACCTTATAAAAATGGAATGCGGGAAATCAATAACGATTAATACATAAAATACGGCTACTTGCTTTAAACTAATTTATACCTGTTCTCCGTTAACGCAGCTAGACCGGGCGACACACGGAAGTAATGTTGTTGTCGAGAATAGGCTACGGAAGGCGCCCTGGTGCACTCGTCCAAACGCCCGCGTGCTTACGGATCCGGATTACGGACGCCGGTCCGAGTCCGTGGCTGAAGGTAAACGCCCGTGGGCACTTGTTAAACGCCCGTGGGCACTTGGTAAACGCCCGTGGGCACTTGGTGAAAGGGAAAACGCCCATGGGCACTTGCGACGGGAATAGGAGATTCTGCAGAGTGCTACAGAAGGAATGGCGGCGAAAGCGGCGACGGAAGCGGCGATGGATGCGGCGAAAGGGTAGCAGAAGAGAGGAGATAGCAGTAGAAGAATTAGAATCAGAGATAGAAGTAGCAAAAGACATAGGCGAAGAAGATAGGGTTTGAGCCATCAAAGTGACTCAATTTATAATCCACTCTTAGGGCACACTTTAGGGTTTTAACGACACTTTGAACGTGTGGCTAAGATTAAAGCGGATCCAAGGGTAGAGAATAAATCTTGGTTGTGGAATGGATTAAGATGGATGGACGGATGAGATTAAATGAAGGATGGACGGCTCAGATTAAATCACTTAAACTATTATTTAAATATATATATTAAAATATTAAAATATTAAAATATATATATAAATATTAATTTAAATAAATTTGGGGATGAAAAATGGCGGGAAAGGTGAAATTGGGCCAAATAATGGCGGGAAAGTGTGGAATTTGGGCCAAATAATGGCGGGAAGGTGGATGACCGACATGTGGCTGACGAGGAAGGTATAGATGACTTGCAAGTGGCTGGATTTTGGTGTCTACGAGATGCCCCTTTTTGAGCTGCTTTGTGTGAAGACACAATGCGGCACAAAAACTTAGGACACTGAAAAGTTGGATCGGACGCAACTCTCTCTCAAGACTAAAGCACAACTTTGAAGACCAAAGAATAAAAGAATATTTAAAATTTATCGAGCTTACCCCCTCAATTGGCGAGCGAGAATGGTTCTCACGAGCCAATTGGAAGAAATCGAAAGAAAATGAACCGTTTTTGCCCCAACGGTGAAAAAGGGGTTGGTGTATGAACCATCTGTTTATGTCCCAACAGAAAAGGGGTTGGTGTACAAACCAGAAAAGAATATGATTGAAGACGATATGAGTGATGTGAAAGATGAACCGTTTTCTGCCCCAACGGTTATAAAGGGATTTTTGCCAAATTTTAAATTCCATGATCATGTAAGATGAATTCTACTATTAGGGAAGTTAGAAATTGATAACGGATGCCCCAACTCCTGTGGGTGAATCCATACTGTTGATGAAATTGCCTTGTTGGCGCCATTGATATGCAGAGATGCAATATGAAAGAGTCCAGAACTTCAGAGATGCTCCTAGTGACTGTATGGATAATTCCTCGGGTCGGAACCAATCAACCTAGGTAGCCTTAATCTCTAGCAAGACTCAAAATAATGATGATATTGAAGATTTGTCCACGTTTAAGGCCCCATGAACTAGGCCATCAATGACAACTGTTGAGCAAATTGATCTTGGTATGAGGTCACTTGAAAAGTAGGATACCCAAAATTGATTTCCAATTTTCAAACGGTGAAATAATTGATGATGATAAATGGTAAGTGTCCTTATGGTGGTTTAATCCTCTTACCGAATTGCATGGATGCAAATCGTCTGCAATCGCCAAGGTGATAGAATATACCACTAGATACGAGGTTTACTTTAATTTAATTTGGCAAAAATATGCATGATGAAAGAAGAATGAATGAAATTGACGATAGATCAGAAGAATTGATGAATGTGGTTAATTTTGTGAAGGTTTTGAACATTTTTAACCCAATTTGTAAATCAATGATGAATGATGCGCTTTTTGAGCAAAATGACAAAATTTGTTTCCAAAGCTGTTGTAACCTTCACAAAATGTTTTATTATGATAAGAAGAATGGATGGATGCAATTTGATGAAATTTGGAGGAGGTAAGCTTCAATTTTGTAAGTTTTGTTCTTTTATTCCATCATCGACATCAAACGCCGGTATGCATTTGGAGGTGGCAGAAACGCCCGTCGGTGTTTGAATGCATCATGAAATGCCCCACTATGTCTGAATGCGCCATGAAATGCCCCACTACGTTTCAGGGCGCCAAAACCAGCTATTTAAACAGTTTCAGCGAGAATTTCGCTCATTTGTGCGTTCAAGCTTGAGAGAAGTGCGTCCGAGGGAGTGAAATGAAGTGAAGTGAAGTGAAAGGTTGTGTAGGAGAGTGAAGCACGCGGGAGCTATGGCGGAGATGGGAGCGGACGCGCCAGTGCAGTCAGCTGAGGTATTTGTTTATTTAAGCAAGTGCTTTTATTTGTTTTTTTTTTTTTTGTTTTTTTTTTTTTTTTGAAACAAACTTGTAACCAATTTTTGTTTTGTTGTTTTGCAGCTTAGGGTGTTAGAGGCACGACACCGATTCTCCCCTATCATTCCGGGGATGAGGAGGTCATTGTCCCGGGAAGGCGGGAGACATTGGAAGCGGTAGGGCTAGCGGAGGCAGCCCGGTTGGAGGTAGTTCGGGCGGATGAGGGGTACCTCTCGGCTTTGGCCGAGAGGTGGGATCCGGATCGGGGGACGTTCCGGCTCCCAAGCTGGAGAGATGACGGTGACGCTTGAGGATGTATACCGCATCCTCAAGGTGCCCGTGGAGGGGCACGGGTGGAGGTTGGACGAGATAGGGCCACGGAGATGGCCAAGTTGTTTGGGGATGAGCGGAGGGAGATCCGGACGGAGAGCGGGGGATTCCTTACTTGGCCATGTATACGGCCAAGGAGTTGGTAGCGGTGGAGGCTCCGATGATGTTCGTATTGGCCAACATTGTGGCCCCGAACAGCACCGGGTGCAGGTTTCCATGGAACATGATGGGTGTAGTGAGCGAGATGCTCACTAATAGGGTAGTGTATGCCCGGGCGCCCGTTTTATTGGTGCGGGTGTACGGGAGTTGTATGAGGTTCGAAGGCGGGGCCGGAAGGGCCTAGGCTGCAGTTTGGTTCTCCAGTGCTGGGGTTGGGAGCACTTCAGAGTGGCTTGACCGGAGGGGTTGCCATGTGCTTACTGGGACATGAGCCAGGCTTATGGTAGGAGATGGCTAGTGGCGGAGGAGAGACAGACGAGCCGCCCCGTGAGATCGGGGCAATGGTATAGGAGTTTATGGGCGGACTTGACAGATGCCCAAGTCATTTGGAGGCCCTGGCGGGAGGCGAGGTGGATCGGTGATGGAGAGCATCCGAGACGGGTGCGACGAGGCTAGATGGGTAGTGGGTCGGGGCCACGGCGAGGCGGAGTACATACGGATGTCTCGAGTGCTCCGCCGAGGTCGGATTGAGACGGGATGTCCCCGGTGAGCCGGTGCGCTATCGGAGGCACGAGATCGAGAGGGGATTTGCCGTGTGTCGAGCCATGGAGAGAGGCGACGAGAGGACGATGAGGACATGGAGATCCTCGACGTGGACGACGTCGGGGTAACAGTGAGTATGCGGCATGGATGGCCGCGAGCCGAGGTGGGAGCCACCATTGGTGGCTGTTGGAGGTGGAGAGGACGAGGGAACCGCGAGAGGTTCCCAAGCGCGAGGAGGGTCCCCGCCTTCGAGCTGACAGTCAAAGGCGAAAGGGGAAGATGGTGCGGCGAGGCACCGGGGAGCGGAGATGACGAGGAGGATGATGGCGAGGGCCTAGGAGAGGCCACTGGAGAGACTAGAGAGGTACCCCCTAGCGGGCACGAGGATGATGCGGCGCGGCTGCGGCGGCGAGATAGCGAGGCGTGATGCTATGCTAGCTATCTAGGATGAGAGGATAGCTCGGTTGGAGCAACGGGTTGCGAGAGCGGGATGCCCGATAGGCTGTTCGGGAGGGGAGGATGGCCCGGATGCGGGCGGACTTGGATGGAGCGACTAGGGTGCCCCGGGATGACGGGGTGACGAGACTCCGGGCGAGCTAGCAGAGCGAGAGCGACGACACGGGATAGACATAGCTAGACTTAGGTCTAGGACTCGTTATATTGAGGCTCTGGAGGACACATTGTTTAGGCATCACATTGTGTTGCTTGATCCTCCATCCTCTTCTGTCTCTAGGCGTAGTGAGTCTAGGCACACCACTAGGTCTAGGGCTCCTACTAGGTCACGGGGGTCCTCTTTTGATGGTTAGCTTAGTGCTTAGATGCACTCTTTATGAGCCTTGGTGCTCTATTGTATTTTGTAGCCTTTTGGCATTCTCTGTACGTTTTGATCTTTATACATATATATACATGGCTTTTATTTTTAGTGTTTTACTTTCTTTTGTGTGAATGCCTATGTTTTTGTGATGCATGTTTTTATATGTTTTAATGCATATGTGATGGAATGGAATGCAAAGTTATAGATGATTAATGCGAGACTAAGTAAATGAAATATGCACTAAGAAGCACTCATACTTTTAGATAGTTAGATTTAGCCAATTGTTATCATAATTGTTTAATCAGGGGCACCGAACTTGGTGGCTTGTGAATGAATGACGTATGGAATGACATGAATATGGAAGAAGATATGGAGGTTGATATGGAAGAGAATATGGAAGACTATTTTACAAAGACTCAAACATGCTAGTGGTATCAAACAAACTTACTAATACTTGCCTAATTCAACTAGGACCAAATGTGTGTGCATGTGAGTTCATTAACCAAATCCGAAGCATGGTAGTGACTCTAGGCAATCAAAAACTTGTGTGTGTGCAAGTGTGTTCATTAACCTCATCTTGCACAAATTAGGTAACCCTGTTATGGAGAAGACCCCAAAGCTAGTTTGTCCGTATGAGCATTCAGAGGTCTCTCTTTGAGGAGAGACATGTCGCCACGCAATGAGTATACTCCACTGCCAGTCAAGCGTCTATAGCCCCGGTGAAGGTTAACTCCATAGTCCATGTTGTTTTTGACCTTTGTAAGCCTTGGGGATGACTACCTATCCGTCTGATTGGACAAGTAGTACGATCCTTACAACTTATTTGGGATCAGTGGTGTGTGAAAAAATGTTCATTTCCTTAGAGCTTTGGGGAATCGGATTCTCAACCGAAGTATGATGAGAATTTTACCCTATCCTTACTACTCTGTTTATATTTATATTTTGTTATTTGCTTGTGATAGTGGTAAGAACCACTATTTTATGGACTATGTTTGCATGATAGGACAAACGAGGATTACCCTGTTCACTTCGAGGCACAACCCAAGGATGGTGTTATCTCTCTTTGACACAAGATGTTTTTAAGATGTGAAAATGTGATAGGTTCAAGACCGCTTTTGAAATCATTTCCCAATACTCAAGATTTTATTTAGTGTAATTTGTGATATGGCCCTAGAGAACTTTGACATGCATTTCGAAGTTTGCTTAAAACACTAGGAATGGATGAGTGATTGAAAACATTTTGGCAATGTAAATATGTGCAAATGGAAAATGGGTGTACGAATGACAATTCGGTTTGATGGATTTTATGAAGGTGCCCCTGATTAAGGCAACATGACTTTTGCTTGACCAAATTTTATATCCAAAAGATAGAATGGTCTCTAACATGATATGCAACTATGGCTGAAAATGAAATGTTATGGTTTTCAATGAGATGTATGCACATGAAATGCAATGTTTTTGAATGAGATGTATGCAACTAACAATGAAATGCAAATTCTTTTTATTTTATTTGTTTTTTTTTTTTTTTACAAGCCATGTATATATGTACATATAAAATTCAAACTATGCGTAGAATGCCCTCAAGTGTATAACATTAAGTGGTTCGGGTTCTTCCTCTCCCTCTAAAGCGGCAAGTCTATAAGTTCCATTACCCACTCTTTCGGTGACCATATATGGACCTAACCAATTAGCCGCGAATTTATCTCGAAGATGCGGCAATGCATTGGTGTTTTGTTGATTCTCTTTAAGGACAAGATCCCCTACTTGAAATTCTCTTAGATGAACTTTGGCATTGTAAGCACGTTTCAATCGGTCTTGATAAACTCGCAAATGCTCTAAAGCATTGATTCGTTTTTCATCTATGAGTGTGAGTTGATCAAGACGTGCTTGTCTAGCAGTATCATCATCGATAAATTCCTGCAAAGAAATTCGCAAGGAAGGGATCTCGAGCTCAAGAGGCATGATTGCTTCGGCTCCATAGACCAAAGAAAATGGCGTTGCCCCAATGGGAGTTATGATGCTTGTTATGTAAGCCCATAATGCCAAGGGGATTTGTGTATGCCAATCTTTATGATTTTCTTTAACAAGTTTCTTAAGAATAGCAATTATGGTCTTATTGGAAGCTTCAGCTTGTCCATTGGCTTGTGGGTAGTAAGGAGTTGAGAAACTATGTTGGATATTATACTTTTCGCAAAGAGCTCGAACATCCTTATTCTTAAAAGACTTGCCGTTATCAGAAATGATTTTAGAGGGAATACCAAAACGACAAATGATATGGTGAAGTATAAACTCCACAATTCTAGGACCTGTCGATCTTGGTTAGAGGAATAGCTTCAACCCACTTTGTGAAGTATTCGGTGGTTGTAATGATGAAAGTATGTTGTCCTGAAGAGGCGGGTGAAATCTTGCCAATTAAATCGAGACCCCATTGTGAGAAGGGCCAAAGGCTTTGGATGGTCTGTAAAGCTTGTGATGGTATATGGATTAAATTAGCGTGTTCTTGACACTTTTTACATTGTTTAACATATTTGCAACAATCTTGTTCCATAGTGGGCCAATAATACCCCATACGTAAAATACGCTTCGCAATGGCCATTCCACTAAAATGACCACCACAAGTACCATCATGGGCTTCAGCAATAGCTCTATGTGTTTCACCTGCTTCTAGACAACGGAGGAGTACTCCATCATATCCACGTTTATACAACACATCCCCCAAAAGAACAAAACGAGCTGCCTTTTGCTTAAAGCAACGACGGGTAGTTCGAGACAAATCGAGTGGAAGTGTTCCAAACTTGAGGAAGGCTACTATCTCACTAGACCAAGGCTCATATGGATCCGAATGGATAAAGCAAACATCTTTTTCATCTTTAGACTCAGCACGGACAATTGCGGACTTAGAGATTGTGGAAATGATTAGGGGCTGTACCTCTCCAAGGGAGTCCTTTGGAATCAATGATCCAAGAGAGGCCATGGCATCCGCAAATCTATTAGTCGAGCGAGGCAAACTAGTGATCTCATACCAATCAAACTTAGAGAGCAACTTCATTGCTACATCATGATAAAGCTTAATGGTAGGTTCTTTGGCTTGGTATTCTCCTGTAATTTGTTTAACCACGAGTTGAGAATCCCCAAATATCCGAATACGCTTAATACTCATAGCTATGGCTGATTGAAGACCTAAAATTAAGGCTTCATACTCTGTTGTATTATTGGTGCATTGGAAGTCTAGTTTGAATGATAAAGGGATGGGAATCCCTTGAGGTGTATGAAACACAACTCCAGCACCACGACCTTTCGTGCACTTAGAGCCATCAAAGAATAGCGTGATGTCAACATCTTCCTCCGGAATGATGTCCTCTTCTTGTTCAGTGATAGCAAATACCGAATCATCTGGGAGCTCAATAATCAAAGGATGATCACTAGGTAGCGGAGCTTCCGCAAGTTGATCGGCTATAACTTGACCTTTAACGGATTTTTGGCTAATGAATTCAAGATCGAATTCGGTAAGCAACATTATCCATTTAGCGGTACGAGTGTTATTATAAGTGCGAGACATCATATAACGCGAGAGGGTTTTCTCTAGCTATGACATATGTTGTATGGCTAAGCATATAATGACGAAGTTTCTTAGTGGCAAAAACCACTTGCTAAGCACAACTTTTCCACATAAGCATATCGGGTTTCATAGCTTACCAATGTTCGACTAATATAATAGATAGCTTGCTCACGATTTTGTTCATTCTTTTGTGCAAGCATTGTCCCTAAGGCAAAGTCCGTTCTTTGAGATATAAAGGTTGAAAGGGACCCCTGGACGAGGCGGAGCTAAGGCGGCGGAGATGCTAAGTCTTGCTTGATGTCATCAAAGGCTTTACGACATTCATCTGTCCATGAAAATTGTACCCCCTTTTGTAGTAGGTGGCAAAATGGCCTACATTTATGAGAAAGTTGTGCAATAAAGCGACGGATTGAATTAATCTTTCCTTGCAAACTACGCAACTCCTTCAAATTAGTTGGGGGACACATTTCCATAATGGCTTTGACCTTGTTTGGGTCCACCTCAATACCTCGTTTAGAGATAATAAAACCTAGGAGTTTGCACGAGGTAACACCAAAGACACATTTCTTAGGGTTCAACCTTACTTTATGCTCTAGAAGCCTATCAAAAACTTTTTCCAATACATCAAAATGCTCTTGTCGAGTTTTAGATTTTGCCAATAAATCATCCACATAATCTTCGATAATCTTATGCATATAATCGTGGAAAATATAAGTCATGGCTCGTTGATAGGTTGCACCTGCGTTCTTAAGGCCAAAGGGCATCACCCTATAACAAAAAGTTCCCCAAGGTGTGGTAAATGTTGTTTTGTGTTGATCTTCAGGGTTTATTCGAATATGGTTGTATCCTGAAAATCCATCCATGAACGAAAGCATTTCATGACCAGCACGAGTGTCGACAAGAGTATCAATGTTTGGAAGAGGAAAGTCATCCTTAGGACACGCTTTATTTAGATCTCGAAAATCGGTGCAAACACGTATCCCCCCGTTAGGCTTGCGAACGGGTACCATGTTAGAAAGCCACTCGGGATAATCAATCGGGACGACAAATTTAACATCCAAAAGTTTTTGAATCTCCGATTTAACTAGGAGGGCCACGGTAGGATGCATTTTCCTAAGTTTCTGTTTGACGGGTTTAGCATCTTTTTGTAAGGTGAGGTTATGGACAACCAAATTAGGGTCTAGGCCTGGCATGTCTTTGTAAGACCATGCAAATATCTCCTTCTTCCGCTTGAGTAGAGCAATCATTTGCTCTTGTTCCTCTGATGATAGACTTTTAGCCGGTTTCACAATTTGGGTGCCATCTTGGTCTGGACTAAGGTCTACATCGATAGTTTCTTCAATAGACATGTGGGAACCTTCCTCAAGCTGATGGGGAGTAGGGATCAGATTTATGTCATCTAAAATGTCATCAAGCTCCTGTGCCTTGCTCTCATCTATGTCTACCTGGAAGACCTCTGGCTTAGAAGATGAAGGTGAATGTGGAGGTGAAGGAGGAATGTAGTTGGCGGAAGCCCTTAACAATTCCTCGGAAAGGATGAACTCTAAAATAGATGGAGGGGATGAAATCCGATCCATGTCAATCAGGCTTGGGTTGATCGGGATTGGCTTATCCGGATCATATGGATTATGGAGCGAGGTGAATAAGTCTTCAAAATTCATTGTCAACTTATGAAAGAAAGAATGGCGGAATGGAAGGGAAAACCGGTGAAGACCTCGGAAGACTTGGAAGTGCAAAACAGGAAAAAATACACGCCAAACAGAAATAAAATCACAATGATGGAGTACGATATAGTTGCACAAAAACAAACGATTTCTATTAATCGGTGGAGTTTAAAAACTCCTTTTTGAATACAACTCGGCCTGTAACCCTTTATTTGTGATACACGATTACAAATTATGCTAGGGTTCTCCGAAACCCTAGCTGGCATGAATGGTGGCGCTTCGAAGAATGTATCTTCAATCCCAAACGAGTGAGTGGGCTTTGTTGTATCCCTTGCTTGGACCACTCCGGCTTAATCGGTTGCCATCAATAAACCTGGATCTGTTATCAAAAACCTGCACACATTAACACTATCAAGGAGTTAGAAATTAATGAGAGGGCTCCTTTGTGTGAGCCCTCGGGAACAATCTAAAACCTTATAAAAATGGAATGCGGAAATCAATAACGATTAATACATAAAATACGGCTACTTGCTTTAAACTAATTTATACCTGTTCTCCGTTAACGCGGCTAGACCAGGCGACACCAGAAGTAATGTTGTTGTCAGAATAGGCTACGGAAGGCGCCCTGGTGCACTCGCCGAACGCCCGCGTGCTTTTGGATCTGGATTACAAACGTCGGTCTGAGTCTGTGGCTGTAGGTAAATGCCCGCGGGCACTTGGTAAACGCCCGTGGGCACTTGGTAAACGCCCGTGGGCACTTGGTGAAGGGGTAAACGCCCGCGGGCACTTGCGACAGGAATGGGAGATTCTACAGAATGCTGCAAAAGGAATGGCGGCGAAAGCGGCGACGGAAGCGGCGATGGATGCGGCGAAAGGGTAGCGAAAGAGAGGAGATAACCGTAGAAGAATTAGAATCAGAGATAGAAGTAGCAAAAGACATAGGCCAAGAAGATAGGGTTTGAGCCATCAAAGTGACTCAATTTATAATCCACTCTTAGGGCACACTTTAGGGTTTTAACGACACTTTGAACGTGTGGCTAAGATTAAAGCGGATCCAAGGGTAGAGAATAAATCTTGGTTGTGGAATGGATTAAGATGGATGGACGGATGAGATTAAATGAAGGATGGACGGCTCGAGATTAAATCACTTAAACTATTATTTAAATATATATATTAAAATATTAAAATATAAATATATAAATATTAATTTAAATAAATTTGGGGATGAAAAATGGCGGGAAAGGTGAAATTGGGCCAAATAATGGCGGGAAAAGGTGAAATTGGGCCAAATAATGGCGGGAAGGTGGATGACCGACACGTGGCTGACAGGAAGGTATAGATGACTTGCAAGTGGCTGGATTTTGGTGTCTACAGATGCCCCTTTTTGAGCTGCTTTGTGTGAAGACACAATGCAGCACAAAAACTTAGGACACCTGAAAAGCTGGATCAGACGCAACTCTCTCTCAAGACTAAAGCACAACTTTGAAGACCAAAGAATAAAAGAATATTTAGAATTTATCAGCTTACCCCCTCAATTGGCGAGCGAGAATGGTTCTCACGAGCCAATTGGAAGAAATTCGAAAGAAAATGAACCGTTTTTGCCCCAACGGTGAAAAAGGGGTTGGTGTATGAACCATCTATTTATGTCCCAACAGAAAAGGGGTTGGTGTACAAACCAGAAAATAATATGATTGAAGACGATATGAGTGATGTGAAAGATGAACCGTTTTCTGCCCCAACGGTTATAAAGGGATTTTCGCCAAATTATAAATTCCATGATCATGTAAGATGAATTCCACTATTAGGAAAGTTAGAAATTGATAACGGATGCCCCAACTCCCGTGGGTGAATCCATACTGTTGATGAAATTGCCTTGTTGGTGCCATTGATATGCGAGAGATGCAATATGAAAGAGTCCAGAACTTCAGAGATGCTCCTAGTTACTGTATGGATAATTCCTCGGGTTGGAACCAATCAACCTAGGTAGCCTTGATCTCTAGCAAGACTCAAAATAATGATGATATTGAAGATTTGTCCATGTTTAAGGCCCCATGAACTAGGCCATCAATGACAACTGTTGAGCAAATTGATCTTGGTATGAGGTCACTTAAAAAGTAGGATACCCAGAATTGATTTTCAATTTTCAAACGGTGAAATAATTGATGATGATAAATGGTAAGTGTCCTTATGGTGGTTTAATCCTCTTACCGAATTGCATGGATGCAAATCGTTGCAATCGCCAAGGTGATAGAATATACCACTAGATACGAGGTTTACTTTAATTTAATTTGGCAAAAATATGCATGATGAAAGAAGAATGAATGAAATTAACGATAGATCAGAAGAATTGATGAATGTGGTTAATTTTGTGAAGGTTTTGAACATTTTTAACCCAATTTGTAAATCAATGATGAATGATGCGCTTTTTGAGAAAAATGACAAAATTTGTTTCCAAAACTGTTGTAACCTTCACAAAATGTTTTATTATGATAAGAAGAATGGATGGATGCAATTTGATGAAATTTGGAGGAGGTAAGCTTCAATTTTGTAAGTTTTGTTCTTTTATTCCATACTGACATCAAACGCCGGTATGCATTTGGAGGTGGCAGAAATGCCCGTTGGTGTTTGAATGCATCATGAAACACCCCACTACGTCTGAATGCACCATGAAACGCCCCACTACATTTCAGGGCACCAAAACCAGCTATTTAAACAGTTTCAGCGAGAATTTCGCTCATTTGTGCGTTCAAGCTTGAGAGAAGTGCGTCTGAGGGAGTGAAATGAAGTGAAGTGAAGTGAAAGGTTGTGTAGGAGAGTGAAGCACGCGGGAGCTATGGCGGAGATGGGAGCGGACGCGCCAGTGCAGTCAGCTGAGGTATTTGTTTATTTAAGCAAGTGCTTTTATTTGTTTTTTTTTTTTTTTTTTTTGCAATTTTTTTTTTTTTTTGAAACAAACTTGTAACCAATTTTTGTTTTGTTGTTTTGCAGCTTAGGGTGTTAGAGGCACGACACCGATTCTCCCCTATCATTCCGGGGATGAGGAGGTCATTGTCCCAGGAAGACTGGGAGACATTGGAAGTAGTAGGGCTAGCGGAGGCAGCCCGGTTGGAGGTAGTTCGGGCAGATGAGGGGTACCTCTCGGCTTTGGCCGAGAGGTGGGATCCAGATCGGGGGACGTTCCAGCTCCCAACTGGAGAGATGACGGTGACGCTTGAGGATGTATACCGCATCCTCAAGGTGCCCGTGGAGGGGCGCGGGTGGAGGTTGGACGAGATAGGGCCACGGAGATGGCCAAGTTGTTTGGGGATGAGCGGAGGGAGATCCGGACGGAGAGCGGGGGGATTCCTTACTTGGCCATGTATACGGCCAAGGAGTTGGTAGCGATGGAGGCTCTGATGATGTTCGTATTGGCCAAAATTGTGGCCCCGAACAGCACCGGGTGCAGGTTTCCATGGAACCTGATGGGTGTAGTGAGCGAGATGCTCACTAATAGGGTAGTGTATGCCTGGGTGCCCATTTTATTGGTGCAGGTGTACCGGGAGTTGTATGAGGTTCGAAGGCGAGGCCGAAAGGGCCTAGGCTACAGTTTGGTTCTCCAGTGTTGGGGCTAGGAGCACTTCAGAGTGGCTTGACCGGAGGGGTTGCATTGTGCTTACTGGGACATGAGCCAGGCTTATGGTAGGAGATGGCTAGTGGCGGAGGAGAGACAGTCGAGCCGCCCCGTGAGATCGGGGCAATGGTATAGGAGTTTATGGGCGGACTTGACAGATGCCCAAGTCATTTGGAGGCCCTAGCGGGAGGCGAGGTGGATCGGTGATGGAGAGCATCTGAGGCGGGTGCGACGAGGCTAGATGGGTAGTGGGTCGGGGCCACAGCGAGGCGGAGTACATATAGATGTCTCGAGTGCTCCGCCAGGTCGGATTGAGACAGGATGTCCCCGGTGAGCCAGTGCGCTATCGGAGGCACAGATCAGAGGGGGATTTGCCATGTGTCGAGCCATGGAGAGAGGCGATAGAGGACGATGAGGACATGGAGATCCCTGACATGGACGACATCGGGGTAACAGCTGAGTATGCAGCATGGATGGCCGTAGAGCCGAGGTGGGAGCCACCATTAGTGGCTATTGGAGCTGGAGAGGACGAGGGAACCACAGAGGTTCCCAAGCACAGGGAGGGTCCCCGCCTTCGAGCTGACAGTCGAAGGTGAAAGGGGAAGATGGTGCGGCAGGCACCGGGGAGCGGAGATGACGAGGAGGATGATGGCGAGGGCCTAGGAGAGGCCGTTGGAGAGACTAGAGAGGTACCCCCTAGCGGGCATGAGGATGATCTGGCGTAGCTGCAGTAGCAGATAGAAGAGCGTGATGCTATGCTAGCGGTCCGGGATGAGAGGATAGCTCGACTGGAGCAATAGGTTGCAGAGCGGGATGCCCCGATAGGCTGTTCGGGAGGGGAGGATGGCCCGGATGCGGGCGGACTTGGATGGAGCGACTAGGGTGCCCCGGGATGACGGGGTGATGAGACTCCGAGGCGAGCTAGCGGAGCGAGAGCGATGACACGGGATAGACATATCTAGACTTAGGTCTAGGACTCGTTACATTGAGGCTCCGGAGGACACATTGTTTAGGCATCACATTGTGTTGCCCGATCCTCCATCCTCTTCTCGTCTCTAGGCGTAGTGAGTCTAGGCACACCACTAGGTCTAGGGCTCCTACTAGGTCACAGGGGTCCTCTTTTGATGGTTAGCTTAGTGCTTAGATGCACTCTTTATGAGCCTTGGTGCTCTATTGTATTTTGTAGCCTTTTGGCATTCACTTGTACGTTTTGATCTTTATACATATATATACATGGCTTTTATTTTTAGTGTTTTACTTTCTTTTGTGTGAATGCCTATGTTTTTGTGATGCATGTTTTTATATGTTTTAATGCATATGTGATGGAATGGAATGCAAAGTTATAGATGATTAATGCGAGACTAAGTAAATAAAATATGCACTAAGAAGCACTCATACTTTTAGATAGTTAGATTTAGCCAACTGTTGTCATAATTGTTTAATCAGGGGCACCGAACTTGGTAGCTTGTGAATGAATGACGTATGGAATGACATGAATATGGAAGAAGATATGGAGGTTGATATGGAAGAGAATATGGAGGAAGACTGTTTTACAAAGACTCAAACATGCTAGTGGTATCAAACAAACTTACTAATACTGCCTAATTCAACTAGGACCAAATGTGTGTGCATGTGAGTTCATTAACCAAATCAGAAGCATGGTAGTGACTCTAGGCAATCAAAAACTTGTGTGTGTGCAAGTGTGTTCATTAACCTCATCTTGCACAAATTAGGTAACCTTGTTATGGAGAAGACCCCAAAGCTAGTTTGTCCGTATGAGCATTCGAGAGGTCTCTCTTTGAGGAGAGACATGTCGCCACGCAATGAGTATACTCCACTTGCCCAGTCAAGCGTCTATAGCCCCGGTGAAGGTTAACTCCATAGTCCATGTTGTTTTTGACCTTTGTAAGCCTTGGGGATGACTACCTATCCATCTGACTGGACAAGTAGTACGATCCTTACAACTTATTTGGGATCAGTGGTGTGTGAAAAAAATGTTCATTTCCTTAGAGCTTTGGGGAATCGGATTCTCAACCGAAGTATGATGAGAATTTTACCCTATCCTTACTACTCTGTTTATATTTATATTTTGTTATTTTCTTGTGATAGTGGTAAGAACCACTATTTTATGGACTATGTTTGCATGATAGGACAAACGAGGATTACCCTGTTCACTTCGAGGCACAACCCAAGGATGGTGTTATCTCTCTTTGACACAAGATGTTTTTAAGATGTGAAAATGTGATAGGTTCAAGACCGCTTTTGAAATCATTTCCCAATACTCAAGATTTTATTTAGTGTAATTTGTGATATGGCCCTAGAGAATTTTGACATGCATTTCGAAGTTTGCTTAAAACACTAGGAATGGCTGAGTGACTGAAAACATTTTGGCAATGTAAATATGTGCAAATGGAAAATGGGTGTACGAATGACAATTCGGTTTGATGGATTTTATGAAGGTGCCCCTGATTAAGGCAACATGACTTTTGCTTGACCAAATTTTATATCCAAAAGATAGAATGGTCTCTAACATGATATGCAACTATGGCTGAAAATGAAATGTTATGGTTTTCAATGAGATGTATGCACATGAAATGCAATGTTTTTGAATGAGATGTATGCAACTAACAATGAAATTCAAATTCTTTTTATTTTATTTGTTTTTTTTTTTTTTTTTACAAGCCATGTATATATGTACATATAAAATTCAAACTATGCGTAGAATGCCCTCAAGTGTATAACATTAAGTGGTTCGGGTTCTTCCTCTCCCTCTAAACTGGCAAGTCTATAAGTTCCATTACCCACTCTTTCGGTGACCATATATGGACCTAACCAATTAGCCGCGAATTTATCTCGAAGATGCGGCAATGCATTGGTGTTTTGTTGATTCTCTTTAAGGACAAGATCCCCTACTTGAAATTCTCTTAGATGAACTTTGGCATTGTAAGCACGTTTCAATCGGTCTTGATAAACTCGCAAATGCTCTAAAGCATTGATTCGTTTTTCATCTATGAGTGTGAGTTGATCAAGACGTGCTTGTCTAGCAGTATCATCATCGATAAATTCCTGCAAAGAAATTCGCAAGGAAGGGATCTCGAGCTCAAGAGGCATGATTGCTTCGGCTCCATAGACCAAAGAAAATGGCGTTGCCCCAATGGGAGTTCTGATGCTTGTTCTGTAAGCCCATAATGCCAAGGGGATTTGTGTATGCCA
Source organism: Wollemia nobilis (assembly GCA_028583015.1). NCBI lineage: Eukaryota > Viridiplantae > Streptophyta > Pinopsida > Araucariales > Araucariaceae > Wollemia > Wollemia nobilis. The sequence continues at coordinate 2,455,099 of JAQPPZ010000689.1, read as the reverse complement.
ATCTTTATGATTTTCTTTAACAAGTTTCTTAAGAATAGCAATTATGGTCTTATTTGAAGCTTCAGCTTGTCCATTGGCTTGTGGGTAGTAAGGGGTTGAGAAACTATGTTGGATATTATACTTTTCGCAAAGAGCTCGAACATCCTTATTCTTAAAAGACTTGCCGTTATCAAAAATGATTTTAGAGGGAATACCAAAACGACAAATGATATGGTGAAGTATAAACTCCACAATTCTAGGACCTGTCGTACTGGTTAGAGGAATAGCTTCAACCCACTTTGTGAAGTATTTAGTGGCTGTAATGATGAAAGTATGCTATCCTGAAGAGGCAGGTGAAATCTTGCCAATTAAATCGAGACCCCATTGTGAGAAGGGCCAAAGGCTTTGGATGGGCTGTAAAGCTTGTGATGGTATATGGATTAAATTAGCGTGTTCTTGACACTTTTTACATTGTTTAACATATTTGCAACAATCTTGTTCCATAGTGGGCCAATAATACCCCATACGTAAAATACGCTTCGCAATGGCCATTCCACTAAAATGACCACCACAAGTACCATCATGGGCTTCAACAATAGCTCTATGTGTTTCACCTGCTTCTAGACAACGGAGGAGTACTCCATCATATCCACGTTTATACAACACATCCCCCAAAAGAACAAAACGAGCTGCCTTTTGCTTAAAGCAGTGACGGGCAGTTCGAGACAAATCAGGTGGAAGTGTTCCAAACTTGAGGAAGGCTACTATCTCACTAGACCAAGGCTCATATGGATCCGAATGGATAAAGCAAACATCTTTTTCATCCTTAGACTCAGCACGGACAATTGCAGACTTAGAAATTGTGGAAATGATTAGGGGTTGTACCTCTCCAAGGGAGTCCTTTGGAATCAATGATCCAAGAGAGGCCATGGCATCCGCAAATCTATTAGTCAAACGAGGCAAACTAGTGATCTCATACCAATCAAACTTAGAGAGCAACTTCATTGCTACATCATGATAAAGCTTAATGGTAGGTTCTTTGGCTTGGTATTCTCCTGTAATTTGTTTAACCACGAGTTGAGAATCCCCAAATATCCGAATACGCTTAATACTCATAGCTATGGCTGATTGAAGACCTAAAATTAAGGCTTCATACTCTGTTGTATTATTGGTGCATTGGAAGTCTAGTTTGAATGATAAAGGGATGGGAATCCCTTGAGGTGTATGAAATACAACTCCAGCACCCTAACCTTTTGCGCACTTAGAGCCATCAAAGAATAGCGTGATGTCAACATCTTCCTCCGGAATGATGTCCTCTTCTTGTTCAGTGATAGAAAATACCGAATCATCTGGGAGCTCAATAATCAAAGGATGATCACTAGGTAGCGGAGCTTCCGCAAGTTGATCGGCTATAACTTGACCTTTAACAAATTTTTGGCTAATGAATTCAAGATCAAATTCGGTAAGCAACATTATCCATTTAGCGGTACGAGTGTTATTATAAGTGCGAGACATCATATAACGCAGAGGGTTTTCTCTAGCTATGACATATGTTGTATGGCTAAGCATATAATGACGAAGTTTCTTAGTGGCAAAAACCACTGCTAAACACAACTTTTCCACATAAGCATATCGGGTTTCATAGCTTACCAATGTTCGACTAATATAATAGACATCTTGCTCACGATTTTGTTCATTCTTTTGTGCAAGCATTGTCCCTAAGGCAAAGTCCGTTGCTGAGATATAAAGATTGAAAGGGACCCCTGGACAAGGCGGAGCTAAGACTGGCGGAGATGCTAAGTACTGCTTGATGTCATCAAAGGCTTTCTGACATTCATCTGTCCATGAAAATTGTACCCCCTTTTGTAGTAGGTGGCAAAATGGCCTACATTTATCAGAAAGTTGTGCAATAAAGCGATGGATTGAATTAATCTTTCCTTGCAAACTACGCAACTCCTTCAAATTAGTTGGGGGACACATTTCCATAATGGCTTTGACCTTGTTTGGGTCCACCTCAATACCTCGTTTAGAGATAATAAAACCTAGGAGTTTGCCTGAGGTAACACCAAAGACACATTTCTTAGGGTTCAACCTTACTTTATGCTCTAGAAGCCTATCAAAAACTTTTTCCAATACATCAAAATGCTCTTGTCGAGTTTTAGATTTTGCCAATAAATCATCCACATAATCTTCGATAATCTTATGCATATAATCGTGGAAAATATAAGTCATGGCTCGTTGATAGGTTGCACCTGCGTTCTTAAGGCCAAAGGGCATCACCCTGTAACAAAAAGTTCCCCAAGGTGTAGTAAATGTTGTTTTGTGTTGATCTTCAGGGTTTATTCGAATCTGGTTGTATCTTGAAAATCCATCCATGAACGAAAGCATTTCATGACCAGCATAGGTGTCGACAAGAGTATCAATGTTTGGAAGAGGAAAGTCATCCTTAGGACACGCTTTATTTAGATCTCGAAAATCGATGCAAACACGTATCCCCCCGTTAGGCTTGCGAACGGGTACCATGTTAGAAAGCCACTCAGGATAATCAATCGGGACAACAAATTTAACATCCAGAAGTTTCTGAATCTCCGATTTAACTAGGAGGGCCATAGTAGGATGCATTTTCCTAAGTTTCTGTTTGACAGGTTTAGCATCTTTTTGTAAGGTGAGGTTATGGACAACCAAATTAGGGTCTAGGCCTGGCATGTCTTTGTAAGACCATGCAAATATCTCCTTCTTCCGCTTGAGTAGAGCAATCATTTGCTCTTGTTCCTCTGATGATAGACTTTTAGCCAGTTTCACAATTTGGGTGCCATCTTGGTCTGTACTAAGGTCTACATCGATAGTTTCTTCAATAGACATGTGGGAACCTTCCTCAAGCTGATGGGGAGTAGGGATCAGATTTATGTCATCTAAAATGTCATCAAGCTCATGTGCCTTGCTCTCATCTATGTCTGCTTGGAAAACCTCTGGCTTAGAAGATGAAGGTGAATGTGGAGGTGAAGGAGGAATGTAGTTGGCGGAAGCCCTTAACAATTCCTTGAAAAGGATGAACTCTAAAATAGATGGAGGGGATGAAATCCGATCCATGCCAATCAGGCTTGGGTTGATCAGGATTGGCTTATCCGGATCATATGGATTATGGAGCGGTGTGAATAAGTCTTCAAAATTCATTGTCAACTTATGAAAGAAAGAATAGGCGGAATGGAAGGGAAAACCGGTGAAGACCTCGAAAGACTTGGAAGCCTACGCTTTTCTGTAAAACTGACTTCAAACGCCCACGGGAGTCCGCATGAAGCTGAAACGCACCTCTGTGTTTCGTATTGGACTTCCAAACGCCCCTCTTCGTCTGTTGCGTTTTTTGCAAGCTCAGAAACCCTAGTTCGCTGGAACAACAAATTTCACGATTTTCAGAACCTACAAAATGAAACAAAAAATAAGAACAGATTAGTAAAGCAAGTATTTAAAAATATGAAACCCTAGGGGGTCCCACCATGATCACCATTTGTAGATTAAAAATACACGCCAAACAGAAATAAAATCACAATGACAGAGTACAGAATAGTTGCACAAAAACAAACGATTTCTATTAATCGGTGGAGTTTAAAAACTCCTTTTTGAATACAACTGGGCCTGTAACCCTTTATTTGTGATACATAGTTACAAATTATGCTAGGGTTCTCCAAAACCCTAGCTGGCACGAATGGTGGCACTTCCGAAGAACGTATCTTCAATCCCAACAGAGTGAGTGGGCTTTGTCGTATCCCTTGCTTGGACCACTCCAGCTTAATCAGCTGCCATCAATAAACTGGATCTGTCATCAAAAACCTGCACACATTAACACTATCAAGGAGTTAGAAATTAATGAGAGGGCTCCACTACGTGAGCCCTCGAGAACAATCTAAAACCTTATAAAAATGGAATGCAGGAAATCAATAACAGATTAATACATAAAATACGGCTACTTGCTTTAAACTAATTTATACCTGTTCTCTGTTAACGCAGCTAGACCAGGCGACACCTGGAAGTAATGTTGTTGTCAGAATAGGCTACGGAAGGCACCCTGGTGCACTCGCCGAACGCCCGCGTGCTTCTGGATCTGGATTACAGACGCCGGTCTGAGTCTGTGGCTGAAGGTAAACGCCCGTGGGCACTTGTTAAACGCCCGTGGGCACTTGGTAAATGCCCGTGGGCACTTGGTGAAGGGGTAAACACCCGCGGGCACTTGCGACAGGAATGGGAGATTCTACAGAATGCTGCAGAAGGAATGGTGGTGAAAGCGGCGATGGATGCGGCGAAAGGGTAGCGAAAGAGAGGAGATAACCGTAGAAGAATTAGAATCAGAGATAGAAGTAGCAAAAGACATAGGCCAAGAAGATAGGGTTTGAGCCATCAAAGTGACTCAATTTATAATCTACTCTTAGGGCACACTTTAGGGTTTTAACGACACTTTGAACGTGTGGCTAAGATTAAAGCGGATCCAAGGGTAGAGAATAAATCTTGGTTGTGGAATGGATTAAGATGGATGGACGGATGAGATTAAATGAAGGATGGATGGCTCGAGATCAAATCACTTAAACTATTATTTAAATATATATATTTAAAATATTAAAATATATATATAAATATTAATTTAAATAAATTTGGGGATGAAAAATGGCGGGAAAGGTGAAATTGGGCCAAATAATGGCGGGAAAGTGTGGATTTGGGCCAAATAATGGCGGGAAGGTGGATGACCGACACGTGGCTGACAGGAAGGTATAGATGACTTGCAAGTGGCTGGATTTTGGTGTCTACAGATGCCCCTTTTTGAGTTGCTTTGTGTGAAGACACAATGCAGCACAAAAACTTAGGACACCTGAAAAGCTGGATCAGACGCAACTCTCTCTCAAGACTAAAGCACAACTTTGAAGACCAAAGAATAAAAGAATATTTAGAATTTATCAGCTTACCCCCTCAATTGGCGAGCGAGAATGGTTCTCACGAGCCAATTGGAAGAAATTCGAAAGAAAATGAATCGTTTTTGCCCCAACGGTGAAAAAGGGGTTGGTGTATGAACCATCTATTTATGTCCCAACAGAAAAGGGGTTGGTGTACAAACCAGAAAATAATATGATTGAAGACGATATGAGTGATGTGAAAGATGAACCGTTTTCTGCCCCAACGGTTATAAAGGGATTTTCGCCAAATTATAAATTCCATGATCATGTAAGATGAATTCCACTATAGGGAAGTTAGAAATTGATAACGGATGCCCCAACTCCTGTGGGTGAATCCATACTATTGATGAAATTGCCTTGTTGGCGCCATTGATATGCAGAGATGCAATATGAAAGAGTCCATAACTTCAGAGATGCTCCTAGTGACTGTATGGATAATTCCTCGGGTCGGAACCAATCAACCTAGGTAGCCTTAATCTCTAGCAAGACTCAAAATAATGATGATATTGAATATTTGTCCACGTTTAAGGCCCCATGAACTAGGCCATCAATGACAACTGTTGAGCAAATTGATCTTGGTATGAGGTCACTTAAAAAGTAGGATACCCAGAATTGATTTCCAATTTTCAAACGGTGAAATAATTGATGATGATAAATGGTAAGTGTCCTTATGGTGGTTTAATCCTCTTACCGAATTGCATGGATGCAAATCGTTGCAATCGCCAAGGTGATAGAATATACCACTAGATACGAGGTTTACTTTAATTTAATTTGGCAAAAATATGCATGATGAAAGAAGAATGAATGAAATTAACGATAGATCAGAAGAATTGATGAATGTGGTTAATTTTGTGAAGGTTTTGAACATTTTTAACCCAATTTGTAAATCAATGATGAATGATGCGCTTTTTGAGAAAAATGACAAAATTTGTTTCCAAAAGCTGTTGTAACCTTCACAAAATGTTTTATTATGATAAGAAGAATGGATGGATGCAATTTGATGAAATTTGGAGGAGGTAAGCTTCAATTTTGTAAGTTTTGTTCTTTTATTCCATACTGACATCAAACGTCGGTATGCATTTGGAGGTGGCAGAAACGCCCGTCGGTGTTTGAATGCATCATGAAATGCCCCACTGCATCTGAATGCGCCATGAAATGCCCCACTGCGTTTCAGGGCGCCAAAACCAGCTATTTAAACAGTTTCAGCGAGAATTTCGCTCATTTGTGCGTTCAAGCTTGAGAGAAGTGCGTCTGAGGGAGTGAAATGAAGTGAAGTGAAGTGAAAGGTTGTGTAGGAGAGTGAAGCACGCGGGAGCTATGGCGGAGATGGGAGCGGACGCGCCAGTGCAGTCAGCTGAGGTATTTGTTTATTTAAGCAAGTGCTTTTATTTGTTTTTTTTTTTTTTTTTGAAACAAATTTGTAACCAATTTTTGTTTTGTTGTTTTGCAACTTAGGGTGTTAGAGGCACGACACCGATTCTCCCCTATCATTCCGGGGATGAGGAGGTCATTGTCCCAGGAAGACTGGGAGACATTGGAAGTAGTAGGGCTAGCGGAGGCAGCCCGGTTGGAGGTAGTTCGGGCAGATGAGGGGTACCTCTCGGCTTTGGTCGAGAGGTGGGATCCAGATCGGGGGACGTTCCAGCTCCCAACTGGAGAGATGACGGTGATGCTTGAGGATGTATACCGCATCCTCAAGGTTCCCGTGGAGGGGGCATGGGTGGAGGTTGGATGAGATAGGGCCACGGAGATGGCCAAGTTGTTTGGGGATGACTGGAGGGAGATCCGGACGGAGAGCGGGGGGATTCCTTACTTGGCCATGTATACGGCCAAGGAGTTGGTAGCGGTGGAGGCTCTGATGATGTTCGTATTGGCCAACATTGTGGCCCCGAATAGCATCGGGTGCAGGTTTCCATGGAACCTGATGGGTGTAGTGAGCGAGATGCTCACTAATAGGGTAGTGTATGCCTGGGCACCCATTTTATTGGTGCAGGTGTACCGGGAGTTGTATGAGGTTCGAAGGCGGGGCCGGAAGGGCCTAGGCTACAGTTTGGGGCCCTAGGCTACAGTTTGGTTCTCCGGTGTTGGGGCTGGGAGAACTTCAGAGTGGCTCGACCGGAGGGGTTGCCATGTGCTTACTGGGACATGAGCTAGGCTTATGGTAGGAGATGGCTAGTGGCGGAGGAGAGACAACCGAGCCGCCCCGTGAGATCGGGGCAATGGTATAGGAGTTTATGGGTAGACTTGATAGATGCCCAAGTCATCTCGAGGCCCTGGCGGGAGGCGATGTGGATCGATGATGGAGAGCATCTAAGGCGGGTGCGACAGGCTATATGGGTAATGGGTCGGGGCCACAGTGAGGCGGAGTACATACAGATGTCTCGAGTGCTCCGCCTGGTCGGATTGAGACAGGATGTCCCTGATGAGCTAGTGCGCTATCGAAGGCACAGATCAGAGGGGGATTTGTCGTGTGCCGAGCCATGGAGAGAGGCGACAGAGGACGATGAGGACATGGAGATACCTGATGTGGACGATGTCGAGGTAACAACTGAGTATGCAGCATGGATGGCCATAGAGCCGAGGTGGGAGCCACCATTAGTGGCTGTTGGAGCTGGAGATGACGAGGGAACCGTAGAGGTTCCCAAGCGTAGGGAGGGTCCCCGCCTTCGAGCTGACAGTCGAAGGTGAAAGGGGAAGATGGTGCGGCAGGCATCGGGGAGCGGAGATGACGAGGAGGATGATGGCGAGGGCCTAGGAGAGGCCGCTGGAGAGACTAGAGAGGTACCCCCTAGCGGGCACGAGGATGATCTGGCACAGCTGCAGCAGCAGATAGCAGAGTGTGATGCTATGCTAGCGGTCCGAGATGAGAGGATAGCTCGGTTGGGGCAACAGGTTATAGAGCGGGATGCCTCGATAGGCTGTTCGGGAGGGGAGGATGGCCCGGATGCGGGCGGATTTGGATGGATCGACTAGGGTGCCCCAGGATGACAGGGTGACGAGACTCGAGGCGAGCTAGCGGAGTGAGAGCGACGACACGGGATAGACATATCTAGACTTAGGTCTAGGACTCGTTACATTGAGGCTCTGGAGGACACATTGTTTAGGCATCACATTGTGTTTCCTGATCCTCCATCCTCTTCTGTCTCTAGGCGTAGTGAGTCTAGGCACACCACTAGGTCTAGGGCTCCTACTAGGTCACAGGGGTCCTCTTTTGATGGTTAGCTTAGTGCTTAGATGCACTCTTTATGAGCCTTGGTGCTCTATTGTATTTTGTAGCCTTTTGGCATTCATTGTACGTTTTGATCTTTATACATATATATACATGGCTTTTATTTTTAGTGTTTTACTTTTTTTTTGTATGAATGCCTATGTTTTTGTGATGCATGTTTTTATATGTTTTAATGCATATGTGATGGAATGGAATGCAAAGTTATAGATGATTAATGCGAGACTAAGTAAATAAAATATGCACTAAGAAGCACTCATAATTTTAGATAGTTAGATTTAGCCAACTGTTGTCATAATTGTTTAATCAGGGGCACCGAACTTGGTAGCTTGTGAATGAATGACGTATGGAATGACATGAATATGGAAGAAGATATGGAGGTTGATATGGAAGAAAATATGGAGGAAGATTGTTTTACAAAGACTCAAACATGCTAGTGGTATCAAACAAACTTACTAATACTGCCTAATTCAACTAGGACCAAATGTGTGTGCATGTGAGTTCATTAACCAAATCAGAAGCATGGTAGTGACTCTAGGCAATCAAAAACCTGTGTGTGTGCAAGTGTGTTCATTAACCTCATCTTGCACAAATTAGGTAACCCTGTTATGGAGAAGATCCCAAAGCTAGTTTGTCCGTATGAGCATTCAGAGGTCTCTCTTTGAGGAGAGACATGTCGCCACGCAATGAGTATACTCCACTGCCAGTCAAGCGTCTATAGCCCCGGTGAAGGTTAACTCCATAGTCCATGTTGTTTTTGACCTTTGTAAGCCTTGGGGATGACTACCTATCCATCTTACTTGGACAAGTAGTACGATCCTTACAACTTATTTGGGATCAGTGGTGTGTGAAAAAAATGTTCATTTCCTTAGAGCTTTGGGGAATCGGATTCTCAACCGAAGTATGATGAGAATTTTACCCTATCCTTACTACTTTGTTTATATTTATATTTTGTTATTTGCTTGTGATAGTGGTAAGAACCACTATTTTATGGACTATGTTTGCATGATAGGACAAACGAGGATTACCCTGTTCACTTCGAGGCACAACCCAAGGATGGTGTTATCTCTCTTTGACACAAGATGTTTTTAAGATGTGAAAATGTGATAGGTTCAAGACCGCTTTTGAAATCATTTCCCAATACTCAAGATTTTATTTAGTGTAATTTGTGATATGGCCCTAGAGAATTTTGACATGCATTTCGAAGTTTGCTTAAAACACTAGGAATGGCTGAGTGACTGAAAACATTTTGGCAATGTAAATATGTGCAAATGGAAAATGGGTGTACAAATGACAATTCGGTTTGATGGATTTTATGAAGGTGCCCCTGATTAAGGCAACATGACTTTTGCTTGACCAAATTTTATATCCAAAAGATAGAATGGTCTCTAACATGATATGCAACTATGGCTGAAAATGAAATGTTATGGTTTTCAATGAGATGTATGCACATGAAATGCAATGTTTTTGAATGAGATGTATGCAACTAACAATGAAATTCAAATTCTTTTTATTTTATTTGTTTTTTTTTTTTTTTTTTACAAGCCATGTATATATGTACATATAAAATTCAAACTATGCGTAGAATGCCCTCAAGTGTATAACATTAAGTGGTTCGGGTTCTTCCTCTCCCTCTAAACTGGCAAGTCTATAAGTTCCATTACCCACTCTTTCAGTGACCATATATGGACCTAACCAATTAGCCGCGAATTTATCTCGAAGATGCGGCAATGCATTGGTGTTTTGTTGATTTTCTTTAAGGACAAGATCCCCTACTTGAAATTCTCTTAAATGAACTTTGGCATTGTAAGCACGTTTCAATCGGTCTTGATAAACTCGCAAATGCTCTAAAGCATTGATTCGTTTTTCATCTATGAGTGTGAGTTGATCAAGACGTGCTTGTCTAGAAGTATCATCATCGATAAATTCCTACAAAGAAATTCGCAAGGAAGGGATCTCGAGCTCAAGAGGCATGATTGCTTCGGCTCCATAGACCAAAGAAAATGGCGTTGCCCCAATGGGAGTTCTGATGCTTGTTACGTAAGCCCATAATGCCAAGGGGATTTGTGTATGCCAATATTTATGATTTTCTTTAACAAGTTTCTTAAGAATAGCAATTATGGTCTTATTTGAAGCTTCAACTTGTCCATTGGCTTGTGGGTAGTAAGGAGTTGAGAAACTATGTTGGATATTATACTTTTCGCAAAGAGCTCGAACATCCTTATTCTTAAAAGACTTGTCGTTATCAAAAATGATTTTAGAGGGAATACCAAAACGACAAATGATATGGTGAAGTATAAACTCCACAATTCTAGGACCTGTCGTACTGGTTAGAGGAATAGATTCAACCCACTTTGTGAAGTATTCAGTGGCTGTAATGATGAAAGTATGCTGTCCTAAAGAGGCAGGTGAAATCTTGCTAATTAAATCGAGACCCCATTGTGAGAAGGGCCAAAATATTTGGATGGGCTGTAAAGCTTGTGATGGTATATGGATTAAATTAGCGTGTTCTTGACACTTTTTACATTGTTTAACATATTTGCAACAATCTTGTTCCATAGTGGGCCAATAATACCCCATACGTAAAATACGCTTCGCAATGGCCATTCCACTAAAATGACCACCACAAGTACCATCATGGACTTCAACAATAGCTCTATGTGTTTCACCTGCTTCTAGACAACGGAGGAGTACTCCATCATATCCACGTTTATACAACACATCCCCCAAAAGAACAAAACGAGCTGCCTTTTGCTTAAAGCAGCGACGGGCAGTTCGAGACAAATCAGGTGGAAGTGTTCCAAACTTGAGGAAAGCTACTATCTCACTAGACCAAGGCTCATATGGATCCGAATGGATAAAGCAAACATCTTTTTCATCCTTAGACTCAGCATGGACAATTGCAGACTTAGAGATTGTGGAAATGATTAGGGGTTGTACCTCTCCAAGGGAGTCCTTTGGAATCAATGATCCAAGAGAGGCCATGGCATCCGCAAATCTATTAGTCGAACGAGGCAAACTAGTGATCTCATACCAATCAAACTTAGAGAGCAACTTCATTGCTACATCATGATAAAGCTTAATGGTAGGTTCTTTGGCTTGGTATTCTCCTGTAATTTGTTTAACCACGAGTTGAGAATCCCCAAATATCCGAATACGCTTAATACTCATAGCTATGGCTGATTGAAGACCTAAAATTAAGGCTTCATACTCTGCTGTATTATTGGTGCATTGGAAGTCTAGTTTGAATGATAAAGGGATGGGAATCCCTTGAGGTGTATGAAATACAACTCCAGCACCCTGACCTTTCATGCACTTAGAGCCATCAAAGAATAGCGTGATGTCAACATCTTCCTCCGGAATGATGTCCTCTTCTTGTTCAGTGATAGCAAATACCGAATCATCTGGGAGCTCAATAATCAAAGGATGATCACTAGGTAGCGGAGCTTCCGCAAGTTGATCGGCTATAACTTGACCTTTAACGGATTTTTGGCTAATGAATTCAAGATCAAATTCGGTAAGCAACATTATCCATTTAGCGGTACGAGTGTTATTATAAGTGCGAGACATCATATAACACAGAGGGTTTTCTCTAGCTATGACATATGTTGTATGGCTAAGCATATAATGATGAAGTTTCTTAGTGGCAAAAACCACTGCTAAACACAAATTTTCCACATAAGCATATCGGGTTTCATAGCTTACCAATGTTCGACTAATATAATAGATAGCTTGCTCACGATTTTGTTCATTATTTTGTGCAAGCATTGTCCCTAAGGCAAAGTCCGTTGCTGAGATATAAATATTGAAAGGGACCCCTGGACGAGGCGGAGCTAAGACTGACGGAGATGCTAAGTACTGCTTGATGTCATCAAAGGCTTTCTGACATTCATCTGTCCATGAAAATTGTACCCCCTTTTGTAGTAGATGGAAAAATGGCCTACATTTATCAGAAAGTTGCGCAATAAAGCGACGGATTGAATTAATCTTTCCTTGCAAACTACGCAACTCCTTCAAATTAGTTGGGGGACACATTTCCATAATGGCTTTGACCTTGTTTGGGTCCACCTCAATACCTCGTTTAGAGATAATAAAACCTAGGAGTTTGCCTGAGGTAACACCAAAGACACATTTCTTAGGGTTCAACCTTACTTTATGCTCTAGAAGCCTATCAAAAACTTTTTCCAATACATCAAAATGCTCTTGTCGAGTTTTAGATTTTGCCAATAAATCATCCACATAATCTTCGATAATCTTATGCATATAATCATGGAAAATATAAGTCATGGCTCGTTGATAGGTTGCACCTACGTTCTTAAGGCCAAAGGGCATCACCCTGTAACAAAAAGTTCCCCAAGGTGTAGTAAATGTTGTTTTGTGTTGATCTTCAGGGTTTATTCGAATCTGGTTGTATCCTGAAAATCCATCCATGAACGAAAGCATTTCATGACCAGCACAGGTGTCGACAAGAGTATCAATGTTTGGAAGAGGAAAGTCATCCTTAGGACACGCTTTATTTAGATCTCAAAAATCGGTGCAAACACGTATCCCCCCGTTAGGATTGCGAACGGGTGCCATGTTAGAAAGCCACTCAGGATAATCAATCGGGACAACAAATTTAACATCCAGATGTTTTTGAATCTTCGATTTAACTAGGAGGGCCACGATAGGATGCATTTTCCTAAGTTTCTGTTTGACAGGTTTAGCATCTTTTTGTAAGGTGAGGTTATGGACAACCAAATTAGGGTCTAGGCCTGGCATGTCTTTGTAAGACCATGCAAATATCTCCTTCTTCCACTTGAGTAGAGCAATCATTTGCTCTTGTTCCTCTGATGATAGAATTTTAGCCAGTTTCACAATTTGGGTGCCATCTTGGTCTGGACTAAGGTCTACATCAATAGTTTCTTCAATAGACATGTGGGAACCTTCCTCAAGCTGATGGGGAGTAGGGATCAGATTTATGTCATCTAAAATGTCATCAAGCTCCTGTGCCTTGCTCTCATCTATATCTGCCTGGAAAACCTCTGGCTTAGAAGATGAAGGTGAATGTGGAGGTGAAGGAGGAATGTAGTTGGCGGAAGCCCTTAACAATTCCTCGGAAAGGATGAACTCTGAAATAGATGGAGGGGATGAAATCTAATCCATGCCAATCAGGCTTGGGTTGATCAGGATTGGCTTATCCGGATCATATGGATTATGGAGCGGTGTGAATAAGTCTTCAAAATTCATTGTCAACTTATGAAAGAAAGAATAGGCAGAATGGAAGGGAAAACCGGTGAAGACCTCGGAAGACTTGGAAGCCTACGCTTTTCTGTAAAACTGACTTCAAACGCCCACGGGAGTCTGCACAAGCTGAAACGCACCTCTGCATTTCGTATTGGACTTCCAGATGCCCCTCTGCGTCTGCTGCATTTTCTGCAAGCTCAGAAACCCTAATTCGCTGGAACAGCAAATTTCGTGATTTTTGGAACCTGCAAAATGAAACAAAAAACAAGAACAGATTAGTAAAGCAAGTATTTAAAAATATGAAACCCTAGGGGGTCCCACCGTGATCACCATTTGTAGATTAAAAATACACGCCAAACAGAAATAAAATCACAATGACAGAGTACAGAATAGTTGCACAAAAACAAACGATTTCTATTAATCGATGGAGTTTAAAAACTCCTTTTTGAATACAACTGGGCCTGTAACCCTTTATTTGTGATACACAGTTACAAATTATGCTAGGGTTCTCCGAAACCCTAGCTGGCACGAATGGTGGCACTTCCGAAGAACGTATCTTCAATCCCAACAGAGTGAGTGGGCTTTGTCGTATCCCTTGCTTGGACCACTCTAGCTTAATCAGCTGCCATCAATAAACTGGATCTGTTATCAAAAACCTGCACACATTAACACTATCAAGGAGTTAGAAATTAATGAGAGGGCTCCACTGCGTGAGCCCTCAGGAACAATTTAAAACCTTATAAAAATGGAATGCAGGAAATCAATAACAAATTAATACATAAAATACGGCTACTTGCTTTAAACTAATTTATACCTGTTCTCTGTTAACGTAGCTAGACCAGGCGACACTTGGAAGTAATGTTGTTGTCAGAATGGGCTGCGGAAGGCGCCCTGGTGCACTCGCCGAACGCCCGCGTGCTTCTGGATCTGGATTACAGACGCCGGTCTGAGTCTGTGGTTGTAGGTAAACGCCCGCGGGCACTTGTTAAACGCCCATGGGCACTTGGTAAATGCCCGTGGGCACTTGGTGAAGGAGTAAATTCCCGTGGTCACTTACGATAGGAATGGGAGATTCTGCAGAATGCTGCGAGAAGGAATGGCGACGAAAGCGGTGACGAAAGCGGCGATGGATGCGGCGAAAGGGTAGCGAAAGAGAGGAGATAACCGTAGAAGAATTAGAATCAGAGATAGAAGTAGCAAAAGACATAGGCCAAGAAGATAGGGTTTGAGCCATCAAAGTGACTCAATTTATAATCTACTCTTAGGGCACACTTTAGGGTTTTAACGACACTTTGAACGTGTGGCTAAGATTAAAGCGGATCCAAGGGTAGAGAATAAATCTTGGTTGTGGAATGGATTAAGATGGATGGACGGATGAGATTAAATGAAGGATGGACGGCTCAGATCAAATCACCTAAATTATTATTTAAATATATATATTAAAATATTAAAATATATATATAAATATTAATTTAAATAAATTTGGGGATGAAAAATGGCGGGAAAGGTGAAATTGGGCCAAATAATGGCGGGAAAAGGTGGCTGACAGGAAGGTATAGATGACTTGCAAGTGGTTGGATTTTGGTGTCTACAATTTCCCTTTCTATTTACGTAAAATAAACTTGATAACAACCTTGTGTGGGCTTTGATATTGCAAGTTCATTCATCCATGATATACGGAGAATGATCCCTTTGAGTGGCTCCTTTTGTTGTGGAATAGAATTTCAAATTTTCATCCTTCCTTGGTTAGCTTAGCCTGCAAATGTTGTTTATTTTAAGGCACCTTCAAATATTCTCTCTCTATGCATATAACATATTGTATAAGTGCAATACCATGTAACCTTACATGTATATAAAACTTTCTTTATTGCATCTTTTTCTTGCACTCTTTTGCAGGTCTGAAATTATGTCTTTGTAGCAGATTTTTTGAATGCAAATATGAGCGGTTTAAGTATGTCTCTTTAGCTATAATCCTTATATTTTTTTCTTGGATACTTTGATGATAAATTCGAGTCTTTAATGATGTAGATAGAAGCTTTTTTTTAGTTGTAATTTTCTGCCCTTTGTAACAAGCAATTAACCCTGTAATGCTTTGGATTTGAGACTCACCAAGTATCAATATTTGAAGCTTCTATTTCTATTTTTGGTTAGTTGTATTCTTATCCAAGTTTTGGAGGATTCTAACCTGATTTGGTCTTCACTTGGCCACTATGTGTTGCATATTTTTGTGCACTAATAGTGTCTTTAGACACTTTGACAATTTCTGATTGTGTGCCCTTCTCAAGCACACAAAATCTAATATTTTGAGATCAATATAATAGTGCAAATGAATCTAATAATATTTCGCTTTTAATGCACTAAAAATTTCACATTATAACTCTAATCAACTTTCAATAACATGCACTTAATAAAATTTAATGCAACTAATCAAGAATAATCTAAAATGAACCTTCAATAATTATTCTAAAATTTCACTACAATCAATATTGTAGGACTTAGTCTTCTTTTTCTTTTCCAAAGTATATGATAGGTAGTTGAAAGAAGTAATTCAGAAACATAATAAAATCCTAATAAATGTGCAAATGAACCTTAAAAAGAATCTTTCTTTTTGCACCTTTGAATATTGTAATCCAATTTTATTTTTGCAACTTTAATCCAAATTTAGGTGCTCTAACAAATCTGATAAGTAATCCAATGAATTTACTTGCACCAAAAGTTGCTTACATTTTGAAAGTCTTTGTAGATATTTTTATACTTCTATAGAGAATGTAAATCTTGGTATCTAGGATCACCAAGTTGCTTCTTCGAGTATGATCTTGTAGATCTTTGTAGACTGTTCTGAACAACTTCTTCTTCACCAAATGATGGTCTCAAACTTTTTTTCACAAGCCTAGGATTTTGTGGCTTGTTCTCCTCTTGTGTTCTCCTCCTTCTGTTGTAGATTTGAAGAATTCTTTGTCTCTGAAGCGGTGCCTTCTTTCTATGAGAGGTAATCTTCAAATCTCTAAGATTTGGTGAGCTTATTCTATCTTCAAGTCTTCTTGTTGAATTCTAACTTCAAGTAAAATATTCTTCTAGGATTTGGCACTCCTTGCCAAATTCTTCTTCTTAGATTTGGAACTCCTTTCCAAATTCTTCTTCTAGTATTTAGCACTCCTTATAAAATTCTTCTTCTCTTGGGCTTGATGTCATATGGTGACAATTGTCCCAAGTCCTTCACTATCAAGAGCTTCTCCTTGGTAGTGGATTTCTTCAATGAGTCCTCATTTGATAATTTCTTTAGTCAGGCTCTCCTCACCTTTTTTTGGATGCTTGATGAGACCTTTCCAAGGTCTTTGATATTGCAACTTTTGATGGTCTTCCTTGAGAACTTATCTTCAACCTTCTACTACTGGAAGTGTTGGTGGTGAGATATTCTTTTGGATCTATAATTTTTCTACTTCTGGATTGACTCACCTAGTCTTTCTTCTTCTTCTTTCTTCCAATATTGGAAGTTCTTAAATGAGATATTCTCTTGATCTATTTAATTTTTCTTCAAGTGCTAAATTGATTCTGAAGAAGATACCCTTCCTAACTTTCTTGTAGGAAGTTTTCCAATTCACTGAATCTTATTTTCTTGCAATAAAGTATTAGTACTAAAATTTGTAGTCTACGTATGAATCAAATATTCTCTTTGAATTCTTCTTCAAGATCAAGGCTTATATGGCCTTTTTTAGTATCAATGTTTTTGTGGTATTTTTCAGTTACAAGGCTTCTGTGGCCTTTTTTTAGTATTAACGCTTTTGTGGCCTTTTTTAGTATCAAAGCTCTTGTAGCATTTTTCAGTACCAATGCTTCTATGGCCTTTTTCAGTATTAAGGCTTTTGTGGTCTTTCTAGCATCAAGGTTTCTATTGCCTTTCTAGTATCAAGGTTTTTTTGGCCTTTCTAGTATCAAGACTTTTGTGGCTTATCCTTCAAGGATCCTATGGTCTTTTCTTCAAGGATTCTATGGCTTGTTCTTCAACATGTGAAGTTCTTCGATTTAACAATGGATATCTTCAGTATCTTGACTTCACCACAACTCTTCACTAGAAGTATTCTTTCGTAGTATTCTTCTCTTGCACAAGGAACTAATCTCTACACTATGAAGGCACATCGACCTTCAGGAAATAAAGTTGGAGACTCCTAGATTTCTATTGTAGGAGGAGTCCCAATCCTATGAGAATTAATTTTCTACAACAAAAAAAACTTTAGGCAATAGTTAGCAAATTCTAGATACACTAGATGATTTGTCAATCCAGTGGATTAAAAACTAAGTTCTAGTCTTCACAAGTTTTTCTTGTAACTCTATGGAAAGACTCTAGTCAAATGCAATCTCAGTATTTTCTAGAATTGATATTTCTTTTAGTCCTCACTTGTGACTCTCCCTAATTCTACCACCTATATTCTTCTGATATCTTTTAACAGTGGCTGGTTCAGCGATGCGTCAGTTTGATAAAACACTTAGGCTCAATGATAATGGTGGTTTCCCTATCAACCTACATATACTGGATCTACCGTAGATTTGATACCACTGTTAGCTTTTGATGTAATGATCAATGGAAGATAACAATCACAAGATGCATAATACTATAAAAGAAAGTAAATCTTCAATATGACTAAAGTATACTGAATAGAAATAACATAAATAAATACAACGTAGATATGGAGGAAATGAACACTCCATTAATGAAGCTACTGAACTACATTGCATCCATCACCAATATATGGTGATATACACAATACTGCATTACTATTTATGACTATGTTGTAAGCAAATATATATATCTATGTCCCCCTTCTCCTATCTATCTGACAATAAGACCTTTCTTATATAGGAAGACAGGTTCCTTGGCTAACACTCTACCTAGCTGTACAAGAGACAAATTGCACATATATAGCTTGCACATTGGAGCTTGTGCATTTATTACATTGCATGAAGTAACTAGATAACTTTCCCCTAAAGTAATCTAATTTCTTAAGTATGTACCTTGGAAGATACATTTACATAACCCAAATTATGGAATAGACTCTATTTCTAACAATAGTATTCCATTCATGAACATCATTCCCTTTATACCAACATGGTTTGTGGGTCTGATTATGACTCACACGATTTATACAATGAATGTGACTCCAACAATATTTAGTCTTATGTCCAATATTATTACACTATTTACACTTTTGAGTATGATTTGTTTTTGGATAAACTTTTATAGGAACATAAAATTGATTTCTTGGTTTTACAATTCTCTTTGATATCATTTTTTTTTTTTTTTGAATTTACATGGTGGAAACGGTAGTTGCCACGAATCCGGGCAGGCTGTCCAGCTTTTTATGGCCGCCACAGTATTCTATGCTATCCACCCCAGAAGCCGCCACACAGATCTTCGCACAGTCTGCCCCTATAACCACCATGCCACAATCATTTTAAACCTTTTATGCCAATTGATTTCCCTTTGATATCATAGCAGATTCATAATTTTTTATTTTCTCATTACAAGCATCTTCAATACATTCATTCATGCATTGCTTAAGAATCATAAAAATAATATTTTCAGCTTCATTTTGAATAAATTGAATATGTTTTGTTAATTCTTGACTCTTAGAAGCTTTCCCTTTTCTTAAGCATTCATTCTTTGTCTTCTATCCATGATCAATTCCTTTGATATAAAAATTCTTATTTATCCAAAGTTTTAATTTCTTCAAATACTAAAAAATATTAATTCCTTTGGAGTAGAAGACATTATGTCTCCCAAATTTTTAAATAAATAATTTCAATTTGCAATGTTTTTCAATTTTAAAAATTTCACAAAATCAATTCCTTTGGAGTAGAAAACCATATAGCTCCAAAGTTTAATTTCAGTTATCAATTTTTAATATGCATTTTTTTTATTCAATTATTCAATTCAAATTTGTAATCAATAAAATTTAATTTCTTCAAAAATATTTTGAAGTAGTAAAAACTTCTCTTCAATTTTAAAATTTTCAATTTGCTATCAAATTGCAAAATTTGCAATCATCAAATTTCAAATCAAAATAATCAATCAATAAAATCAATTTTCAATTAAGCCTTATATCTCCATATTTTTCTTTTTAAAATTTCAAATCAAATTAATATTTAAATTTAGCACCTTATATCTCCTAAAATAAACTTTAGCACTTAATATTGATATTTACCCAAATATTTGATTTAGAAACCTTACCTTATGCTTGCACTACACTTGGTCTTCGTTAGATAATATCAGAAAGTATTGGAATCATCACGGCATGTAAGTTTTGTCAAGTTTGTTAGGGAAAATGAGAAGCACAAGTGTAAAAAGCTTGAGCATTTTCTAAACCTACCACCTTTTGTAAATGTAACTACTTCTCATTTGGCACTATCTCCTATATTATTCAATGACTAATATGTAGACTTTGGCACTTAGAATTCAATTTTCTCATATATTCTCTCTGGCCATTTTCTCTTCGACTCTTCCATAGGCACTAGCTTAATTCTTTGATTGATTTTAACTTTGTCTCTTCACAGATACTAGCTTAAGTTTTTGATTGATTTCCCTTTGGTTCAATCATATATGTTGTTTGGAAAATGTATCAAACCAATTTCACTTTGGCTCTCATAGGCACTTAACTAGATTATCTGGATGATATCTCTTTGGCTCTTCCATAGGTGCTAGCTCAATTCTCTAACAGATTTTAACTTTAGCTCTCTCTCACAGACTTGACTCCATGCTTCTAGATGACAATCTTACAAGACAATTAGATGTTGCATCTTCACACTTAGATTCCTTGCTAAATATATTTCTCAAGCACACACAACTTGTATATTATCTTAGCTTACTTTCAATAGCAAACCCTCCATAGTAGACTTTTTTTGTCTAACTTATATACTCTGGATGCTCAAAATCTTCCTTCAAATATGAATGTTATCTTATTATTTTCAATCAATATTCTCTTCAATGAACTCACATTCTCTGCCTACAAATATCAAATAATATCATGATAATTGAAAAACTTGAAATACTCTTATTTGACCTACATTTCCTTCATGTGGCTCTATCTTCAAATTCACACCAAAGTTCTCTTCTTCGATGGTAGCTTCTATGCTAGATTATCATGTGGATTTGATACCACTATTGGATTTTCAATCAAATTATCATAGGTCCCAATATTTAGGATCAAATATAAAATCAATATTTGAGCATTCAATTATCAATGGTCAATATCAATGAACATAACATTCATGAAAATAATAATAAAAATAATATGAAATAGATGGCCAATATCATTCATGAAATAACATGAAGAAAACATACAATAATATTTCTCAAATTGTATACAAGCTCAATATGAAAATAAACTTGTTTCTTCGATGATTATCTCATGAAGCTTTATCTCCATAATATAACCTTAAAAATGTGGCTCTTAGACTCTTTGTCTATTTCTCTCCTAACATATCCAAGAGATGCATACTTTCCTATTTCACATATAAGACAAATCTGTCTCTTGACTTCACATATTGCCACTTGTATACATGACTCTTGACTCTCTACATACTTGCACACTTTATGACACTTTAAACTCTCCTACATAGTCCACACACTACACACTTGCACACATTGTTACATGATACTTATGTACATCCTACACATAAACATATATGTAAGGGGAAATATAAATCACACTTCTAAACTATTGACTCACACTGTAATATAATATTTACAATTGTACTAAAAGATGCCATGGGGGTACATTAGCATGTACCAAATAATATAATATTCTCCAACAAGGACTCAAGATTATGGTGAATGGTTTTGACCTCATAAGCAGAGACTATATGTTCACCTGGTGACTCCATAGATTCAAGAACTAGGGATATTGGCAACTCTACTAGTAGAAGAGGTTAGAATTGTATAATAAGAATATTGAGAGCCAATATAGCCTACCACATACCAATTAGAATGATCAATCTACAAATATCATAGTTCATTTTCCCAAAGCCATGGTTGGAGAAATTTTCCTGGATTGAAATAATGTTGGACCTCTCAACCTTTGGGATCTTCGTGAGATCCCCCTGGCTGCATTAAAGGTTTTATATTGTTATTATGGTAATGGGAAAACAACTTATGAGCATTACCAAGAGGTTGTTGCTTTGGCAATCATTTTTAACATTCCCTTTGAATATATAAATGTGAGGCTTCTTGCTCGATATTTTCAAGGAAAATTACTACAATGGTATCACTCCTTAGAAGATAAAAGTATTAAATCTTGGGCCAACCTGGCTACACCCCTCATATTATAATTTGATGATCCAATAGATCCCTTCTTGCTACTCACTTTATTTTATTTTATTCAAAGGAATCCTTAGGAGAGTATGACTAATTTTAATATCTAGTTTAGGTTAACCTAGAAAATAATTCCTCAAGAAATAAGGCCATTCCAAGCCTAAGATTATATTTATTATCTTCATGATTTTACCCCATACCTAAACCTTATCATACAACTTAATGAAAAAAGGTTTCCACAAATCTTCCAAATGATTGTCACAACAAAAAATATGCTCATTATAGTAGGAAAGCTTCCTCCTAGAAGTACCATGTGGTATACATGGTAGGATCAAAAAAGGAACTTGTGGTTTCATTTGATGGATCACAAGCCCAAGAAGATGAGTCAAAGAAGGTAATCTATGTACAAAGCTAGAATTATTGGTAAAACAACTTGGTCTAGAAGCATTGTGCTTACATTGCCAAAGAAAATAGACCTATCAAAAATTGTGTTACCCAACAATGAACAATCATATGGAAATAAAGGGAAGAGGTAATTGAAAGTGACTATAAACTACTCAAGCAATCAACTCAAAAGGAATCCAATGATGGATTTTTAGCTAGGTTATCATAGGTCCCAATATTTAGGATCAAGTATAACATTCAACAAATAAGCAATCAATATAAATGGCCAATGTCAATGAACATAAATTCATGAAAATAACAACAATAATATGAAATAAATGGCCAATATCATTCATGAAATAACATGAAGAAAACTTAAAATATGATTACTCAAACTGTATACAAGATTCTATATTTTGATGCTTGAAATACATACAATATCCTAATCATTCGATACATTACATGGAGCCTTGTCTCCATTATAGAACCTTAGAAAAGTGACTCTTCAATACTTGATGATTGCACTCTCTATCTACTTGCACACTTTACTCAATGACACTTGCACACTTCCTACTCTACACACTTGCACATATTGTGAAGGGGAAATATAAATCACACTCCTAAACTATAGAGTCACATCCTAATCTATTACATATTTACAATTATACCATAAGGCACATTTATAATTCTACCAAATAATGTAACATTTTCTAACAGCCAAGCTACTAAAAACTATCAAAGATAACATTATGAATGTATGGATTTAAAACATATGATCTATTATACATAGAAATAAGTACAAATATATAGGCATGGAGCCTATATGAGATTATGACAAGTGTCATAACATGCAACATAGGCAAAGTGCACATTAATTCTAACATTCCCCCTTAAGGTGCACTTTCCTAAATACAAAAATAATGAACATCCCCCCTTAATGTGTACTTTTCTAATACACAATGGATAATCTATAGGATTGTGCTTTTTGGCTCTTGCTATTTAAATATTCTAATTTGAAGAATATGCTAGATTCATGATTCATATCTAGGTATGTTACCTCAAAATCAGCCACTTCATCAGGTTTGTTGCCTTTGTGTCGGTCTTGTCTTAGTATCTCAGGGTTAGTCTTTGGGTTTGTTGCCTTAGGGTTAGCCTCTTCCGTAGGTCTACTACCTTTGAGTTAGCCTCTAGGTTCATTACCTTTGTAGGTCACCACTTACTAGGTTCACTATGGGTATGATTCCCCCTCATGGTAAAACTCATTTAGAAGGTGTCAATATCTACCGAAAATGCACCTTTATACAATAAATTGAGTCATTTGAGACTGTTGGATACTACTAAAAATGTACTCCACATTACAACAAAAAATTATGAGCCATAGACTAGAATACAAAATTTGGAGGATGGAGAAAGAAGAAGAATCTTGTCTATGTATGTAGTCTTTAGAATTCAAAGTCTGAAGTGTGAAAAGAAACTCTATAGTCTTTGGATATAGTCTAGGGTGTCAAGATTTTGTAGTCCCTAGAGTGATAAGTGTCCTTATGGTAACCTTCTCATCCTACCAAAATTCATGGATAACCAATAGCTGCATCTGGCAGGTGTGATAGAGAAGATGACTAGGTACTAGGTTCACTTACATTTTCTAAGGAGTGTCAGGTTCAATTGAAAATGCACTCCATAATACAATAAATTTCAAGCTAAAAAGAGTATATTAAATAGTTTCAAAATTGAAAATGGACACCACCAATGTGTCCATCTCAAAAAATTATTTCCAACAACTATATATAAGGCTATAGTCGGATCTGAATGGGGCCTTGATTTGTGGGAAATACAATAGCATACCTCTCTAGAAAAAAAATAAAAGGGGCAAGTTGTCCTTAAAAAATTTTAACTTTTAAAAGAATGGTAGGAGCAAATTCAACATTACCCGATAGTAAATTGCGATCAAACTATGGTAATTATCCACCATGATTCTCCATGACATGACGAGAGAACGTGTGGAAAGGTGCATACTTGTGGCAAAAAATTAAGCAAAAAGGGCCAATATAAAGTATAACAAGTGGTCAAGGGGCAAAGCACCTAGCCCTAATAACTTGGCCATTAAACCAAGTGATACAAGTTCCATGATGCCAATCAACCAACCCATAACACATGGGTGATAAAAAAAATTAAAAAACTGCTAAAAATAAACATTTAGATGTTACTAGCTTGAAAGGGGTGCATGTTTGATGATGTGGTAGCAAATGAGGGAATCAAGACCTTGTGGAGGGAAATTGGAGGGCCCCATGTGTTGGGAGTTCATGTGGTGGCATCAAGGAAGAGGGTGAAAATATTGCTTTAGTACACAGACTAGTTCAACGAATCTTAGTACAACATGCAAGATTGGTGCCACTTGTCCTTGGCAGGTTCATTGGCCTCGATGGAGCTCAAATCGCTTGATTTGACACTATTTTTTTGGCACCATGGGATTTGACACTGTATTCCATGTAGAGGTACATCGAGTCCACCTTAAAGTACAACATGGAGCTCTAGTCTGGCATGCATCCAATGCCATAGAAGTAAGCGATGATAGTGGGCGACCATGGTTGCAACAAAGCAGGGGCAAAATAATAGGGCCATTATAGTTTTCATAGTTTTTATCTCCATTTAAATCTTGAGTCCTTGATATTAGAACTTGACAGATAAGATTTTTACTTCATAAGTCCTAAAAGGGAATAGTGCTCATGATTAGAACCAAATGACAAGATTGAAAAAATATGATCTATTATACATAGAAATGAGTACAAATATATAGGCATGGAGCCTATATGAGATTATAAAAAATGTCATAACATGCAACATAGGAAAATTGCACATTAATTTATGATATTATGACAAGTGTCATAACATGCAACATAGGCAAAGTGCACATTAATTCTAACAATGAAAGTAGTTACATATCTAGAAGAAATATTTTTGGCATCCAAATAAGTAAATTTGGTTGAAGCAAATTTGAAAGGCTTAATGGCTGGTAGAATTGCCCTTCTAGATTCTAAGCTAGCACACAAGTGACCATATCTTGATATGGGTAAGACTAAATCTCTATCCTTTTGTTTTTCAAGGTCCTTAGAAGATTGGGTATTACATAATTATATAGTAAATTTGGGAGCTAATATCATAATCATGACTTCGGTAATCAATGGTATCATGAGATTATGATAAAATAGATTTTAGGATATTGCACTATAATGGAATACAAGTCTGAATAGTGGGTGACATAGAAAATGTATCAATCTTGTTGTATAGGTTACAGGACCTTACAACTATTCAAGATGTGGTGATCATGGATTTGCCACCATTATTTGGGATGAGCCTATCCTTTTTTTTGGTACAATTAGGGGGACATCTGACATAATGTCATTCTCATATGAATGTCCCCTACATTAAAAAATGGTCTAGATTCATGCTGAAAAAATATGGCCTTATCATATTGAAAGATATGAAGAGCAAAAGGTAGAGATACAAGAAAAAATTATGAACCATACACAAGTGGAGGTAGTAGACTAGCCAAAATGGGAGCAAGAGATGATGTGGCATAAACTCCTATTGATTAGTCCTATATAAATAATTTTTTCAAATGTAGGAAGTCTAAAAAATTTAGAGGCCAACTATAATTAGTTTCAAAGTAGAATAATTCACATGTCTCAACATTAACACCCAAAATTTTGGGGCAATTTTTAGAAGAATCATGTGGCTAAAGGATGTTTTAGGTTACTTCCCAATGCAATGATTATCATGTACTTTGGAAATCTTGAAATAAAGGATGTTGGCCTAGCACATGGATCAATATCGATTAGAAATATGGTCACCAATTCACATGCCTAGGGTGAATTTTCTATGTTAATTCCTAATGCCACTTGTTAGATGAGCTTGGGAATTAATATTGGATCGAAGTCAATTCCATGGTAGAGTTTTGCTTGAGCAATGTACATATCCCAAGAGGTTAATTAGAGATAGAAGCACAAGTTAGACACCATATGGTTATGTCACTACAAATTTCAATGAAGAACTTAAAATTAAGCACTCCTAGCATGGGGAGGCATAGCATAATTTTGTGTAAATAAGTTGATAAGTAAATAAAAGTTGATTATAAAAAATGTAGCTAAAATAAGACACCTAGAAAAATAACATAGATAAATGGTAGAAGCAAGGCCTTGAAAGAATAATAAGGTATATCACATGCACAACATAAAGAAATTTAAGGTGGGATTGCATTGAAAAGATTCATTCTTGCAAGCTAGCAGCATCTGGATTGAGGAAAATTAGGATCGACCTAACAATTGATTGATGACTTCCAAACCGAATAATCTATATAAGAAGGTTACTTCCTTCAACTTTTCATCATTTTTTGTGATTCTATTAGGGTTTTTGCTCTTTTGGCATAATTCTAGTATCTCCTATTGAAGGCTAGCAAGAATAACTACACTCTTCTAATAATTAAATGGCATTATCTAAATGGAGAGGGAGGGACCTACTCCCTCTCCTTGCTCCCCCTCCCCTGGTTCTTGCCCAGTCCCTGATTCACCCCAGGTCATCCCACTCTGGGAATGGTTTGTAGCAGATGATCTCCTTGGATGGAAATCCTTATCCACTTTTTGCTCCTTTACTAGTAGTTTTGGGATTTCCTTGCTTGAGTCCTGGACTTGGTGCTTCCCAAGTATCTTCTAGGGTTTCTTGCATGTTCTTAGGATCCTTTCCCTGATCTCCCTTAGGCTTTCCCCTAGGGTTTTTTTGCAGGTTTCTACTTGGATCTGGTTCCTAGGGCTTTCTCGATCTATGGTGGTTGCAGGTTGGGTTTTCGATTGCTTCTTGGTGCATCCTATGAGGTTCTCACTTCATCGGGGTTGGTCTGGGGGGGCCAGTTTCCTCTTTGCCCGTGACTCCTCTCTAGGATGCCTTTGGTTGTTGGTGGTCCCGTCCCTTTGGGTGGGGCCATGTTCGGTTTCTTGTTCGAAGGCTTCTTCTTATTGGATATGCTGCTTGGTAGAAGCTTAGTGCATTTGCATGGCCTTGGGGGGGGCTCTTCTTATTCTTGAGTTGTTCCTTGCCCTATTTTCCTGAAGTTATTTGTGTGCAAGTATGGGGGTTCCTAGTCCTTTCTGCTGGGGTGCTTAGGGTTTTCTGTTGCATATCTCGATCTTGGGGAGGGGACCTATGATTAATGCATGCATACCCCTAGCTCCCTCAGTTTAGGCTTACAAGGATCCCATATTTGTGACTACTACCACTTTTCACCTGGGCTTCGCAGGTTTTTCATTTTGATTTCCTATTCGAGGGCTTCTACTTTTTGGTCCTACTTCTCGGTGGACTCTCAAAGCTTGTTCTTGGCCTTGGGGGGGGCCTCTTCCTGTTCCTGAGTTGTTCCCAGTCCCAGTTCCAGTTCCCTAGAACTGTTCATGAGCAAATATGGTGGGTTCATGGTCCTTTCTATTGGAATGCTTGGGGTTTCTTTTGCATTTTCTGGTCTTGGGGTGGAGTCCAGTGCGCTTGCAATTGTGGTCACTCCTTCCTCCTTCAGTTTTGGCTTCCAGGGATCCTTTCTTTGCGCCTGCTGTTGTTGTCCTTGGCTCCTTTCGGCTTCCTCGTACTCCTGTTGGCGGGATACCAGTGTTGTGGTTTTTCAAATTTGTTCTTCTGCTAGTTTTCCTGTTGGATGGGATTTTCCAAACCTGTTGGTTTTCCCACTGGGTGGGATTTTTCAAATCCGGTTTTCTACTAGTTTTCCCGTTGGGCGGGACTCTCCAAACCTATTGGTTTTCCCGTTGGGTGGGACTCTCCAAACCTATTGGTTTTCCCGCTGGGCGAGGTTTTTCAAATTCATTTTTTGCTGGTTTTCCCGTTGGGCGGGATTTTCAACTGTTGGTTTTCCCGTTGGGCGGGATTTTTCAAATCCGGTTTTCTGTTGGTTTTCCCATTGGGTGGGACTCTCCAAACCTGTTGGTTTTCCCATTGGGCGGGGTTTTTCAAATTCATTTTTTCTACTGGTTTTCTCGTTGGGCGGGATTTCCAAACCTACTGGTTTTTCTCGTTGGGTGGGATTTTCAATTTAGGGGTTTTCGGCTGCTTCCCGCTGGGTGGGATTTTCAAATTCATCATCCTGATGGTTTCCCTATTGGGTAAGGTTTTCAAAGTCGTCTTCCTACTAGTTTTTCATTGGATGAAATTTTCAAATTGGTGGTTTCCCATTGGGCGGGATGTTCAAACTCTACATTTCATCCTGCATGTTTTCCCGCTAGGCGAGATTTTTCAAAATTGGTGGTTTCCTGTTGGGCGGGATTTTTCAAATTTGTATGTTCCCGTTGGGCGGGTTTTTCCAAACTGTTTATTTCTTGTTGGGCGGGGATTTTTCAAATTGATTGTTCTTGACCTTTGGTTTGGTCGGTTGACCTGTTGTAAAAAGGTTTTGGGGTTATTTCAAAACCCGCTTTTAATATAATTTTAACCTATAAAAAAAAATATCATTATCTAAAGGAAATACCAAAATTATTATAAGAGCAAAGTCTACAAAAAAATTGACAAAGACAACCACGCCTTCTATATTGTCCCTCTTATTTTATTTTTCCTTATGATATCCATCATTACTCAAGGACAAAAGAAAAGGAAAAGGGGAGGGATAATCTAAGAAGTTGATAAGGTTGATAAGCTTGTGGTTTCTCTTAGGTGGAAGCTATAAAAGAAGTTATAAGTTTCAAAAGAACCCCTCAGTCAAATGCGTATGCTTCAAATTTTTTGTGTTATTGTTGTTTAAAGTTAAAGCAACAAACAACAATAAAGTAAAAAGGTGAAGCAAGTGCTGAAAATCAATGTTAGATGAAACTAAAAGGATCTCAAAAGTCTTCAAAATTTAGGTACCATCACTCCTCCCCTCATATCTTACACATCCATTTCCCTCTACCTTATGTATCTCATCTTATATATTCCAATTCATCCCCCTCCTTCCAATCATTATACATCCACTTTTTTACATTCCTCATTCTTCCCATCTCACAAATTTCCAAATCCTTCTCCACCTTCAACCTCTCCATTACTTATTTATGAATCTGTCACCCAATGGATATGCTATTTAGATTCTTCCTTTGTAAGCAATAGAAAATATTTGGGCTTATTATGAGGTTGTGTGAATATGATGTGTAAGCATAGGGAAGGGACATGAAAAGTTTATATTATGACATATAATTGCCTTGATGATGAAAGCAAATAGAAGGTATCCTTATGGAAAGGATAATACTAGTAAAATTTTATTGGGTGTATAAAAGAAAGCACCAGTATTGTTGAGTCTAATAAGAGATAGGTAGAACAAATTAATGAGGAGAAAGAAGAAAGTTGTGAAGAACACAAGCTTATACTGAGAAGGGGGTGAACAATATAAGACCAAATTTTACTTTTATTTCCCAAACAATATTATCCAATATTATCAATGGCAATATCAATAATAGTAATCAAAGCAATGCACAAATCATCACACACAATAGAGACACCAATTTAACGTGGTTCACCCAATGTGGACTACTCCATGAAGAAAATGTTTCTACTAAATTTTCTCAATAAATATCTTGGGAATAACTTCCCTATTACAATGTTTATGGACCTATGTCCAAAGGATACACCAATACCCTAATGCTCTTATTTGTGGATCTCTCTCCACAGGAGAACTCTTTCCTCTCTTCTTTGATTTGTGGAACTTGACCCAGGAGAAATATTTCTCCTCAACTAGTTCATAGATCTCTCTCCATAGAAGAACTCTATCTTCCTAGTTGGTTCATGGATCACACTCCATAGGATAACTCTTTCCCCTTGCTCTGGTTTGTGGGTATCTATCCATAGAAGAACTCTTTCTTCTCTACTTTGGATGATGATCTTATAGAAGACTTCTACCCCCATTACTATGGCTTGTGGATCTCTCTCCACAGAAGACATCTATCCTCACTGCCTTGGCTAATGGATCTCTATCCACTGGAGACTTCTATCCTCTACTCTATCACATCCAAATATTGCTCTCAACTCTATCTCATATCTACACCAAACTTTATTCCAAGTGTAGTACAAATTTGCTCTAATTTTGTCTCAGGTCTAGCACAAATCTGCTCTCAAATCTGCACCAAACTTTGTCTTTAATCCTTAACACAAAGCTTGATCTAATAACAAATCAACTCTATTTAGATTTACCCCAAGCCTTAACACAAATATTGAACAAATCAATCAATCAACTCTACTCTCAAGTATTCAAAAAGACTTACCTCAAATCTGCCCTCAAGTCCTCTCAAGAACTTGCTCAATTTGCTCTCAAGTCTTCACCAATACTTACCTCAAATCTGCCCTCAAGTCCTCTCAAGAACTTGCTCAATCTGCTCTCAAGTCTTCACAAATACTTGCTTCAAATATGCCTTCAAGTCCTCTCAAGAACTTGCTCAATCTGCTCTCAAGTCTTCACTAAGACTTACCTCAAATATGTCCTCAAGTCCTCTCAAGAACTTGCTCAATCTACTCTCAAGTCTTCACAAAGACTTACCTCAAATCTTCTCAAACACATGCTCAATATAGCTCACAAGATATGCTCAATCAATCTCAAATCTTGCACACAATGCTATCAATTGCTTTGTCTAATCTTCAAAGTAATTCCTTTAACTTGAATCAGTTTAGACATATTCTTATTTATAATTTGTTTAACCTCTAAAACATATAGAGAATGATGTACTCTATCAAATACTCAATATGTTCTACTCAATCATTAAGTCTGTCACTTTCACAAATATATAGGGAACCTTTGAAAGCATAGCCCACCATCTATTTCCATAATTGTCGATTGACTCATCATAATACTACTTGAGACTAGCTAAGTCAGCAAGTGTCGCCTTCATCTTGGTATTGAAGGTAAAACATTCTAGGAACACATCCACGAGCTGATCTAAGTTGTGAATGTTGTGCTTCGAGAATTGTGTGAACCAATCAGAGGCAGGGCCTGTCAGGGTGGTCACAAAATTCCTTAGAAGCAAGGCATCATTCTCCTGGATACCAAAACATTGGCTCATGAAATGGGTGACATGCTCCTACGTATCCTCTTCCCCATTAAATGTGGTCAACTGAGGCATCTTAAATTATTTGGGGTAGGGAGGCGTAGGGACTGACGGATGCATAGGGTGACTACGAAGCTGGTGTAATGTGGGCTTTTGGGGCCCAGAGGTTCTATTCTTGAATGACTCAAGATGCTCTAATAGTGCCTTGTAAGCATTAGAGGACTTGATCTCCTCCTCTTTGTCATGTTCCTGCGATGGATTTTGAGGAATGTGAGGCCTATTATAGGGTGGTTGTGGGACAACCCCCTGTCTTAATATGGTATTTCCACATGTGCTTCTTCCAGCTCGTATCCATCGCATGCCTCGTAAGGCATATCTGGATCTGGTCTATAAACCTGTGCAGTCAGCCGCAGAGGGCAGTCCACATCAATCCTAAGAGTCAAATCTTGATCATACCTAGGAGGTCTAGGAGGTAATCCTCTATAAGGTCTAGGTGACCTCTCTTGAACTAGAGGTTT
Source organism: Wollemia nobilis (assembly GCA_028583015.1). Lineage (NCBI taxonomy): Eukaryota > Viridiplantae > Streptophyta > Pinopsida > Araucariales > Araucariaceae > Wollemia > Wollemia nobilis. The sequence goes on along the minus strand of JAQPPZ010000689.1, from coordinate 2,423,468 downwards.
TTGCCTCTGATAGGTTTTTGCCCTATGAGTGCTCAGGGTTGGAACCTGCTCATGTAGGGTCTTTTGGAATAGCTCATTGGTTTGACGTTGAATACGTTCCTTTTCAGGCTGATGCAGGCGGTCTAGTTGCTCCTTGTCATGTCGAAGCTATTTAAATTGAGCTTGGATTTCTACGCATTTGGCAACCACCTATTTAATTTGTTCCACTATTCAGGGTCTAGGTGTCCTAGATGGTTCCCCTCGATCTCTCTCTTGGTCATGATGATCCAAGACCTATATAATGTGCCTCCCTCTATCGATGTTGATTGCATTCACCTATGGCTCTGGTCGAGGTAGGTGTTCCCTATACTTAGCAAAGGCATAGGTGCAATGCCCTCACGCAGTGAATTTCTCTTGAGGAATATCATGAACTTCATCATACCTTCCCTCCGAGGAAGGGTAGGGCTGAATTAGCTCACCCGACATAATGAGCCTCATACTCATCCTGATATGTAGGTTCCCTAGTCTTAATTAGGAGACACAGAGGAAATATGTGATCATCATGCCCTGCCCAATGTTCATTGTGGATATCTAGCCCTTGTGTGTGCACTTCTGCTCTGATAGGCACGCGAATGCATGGCACTACCCTATCTCCATGTACCTCTTCGGGCACTAGCCAGTCATCATCAAATTGAATGTTTGATGTGTCCATATAACGGGACCAGTCTCCCTGAGTTGGCTCTTGGTGCATGGGGGTATCCTGCCTAGGGGTCTCTTAGAGACCTTGCTTTGTCCTAGTTGTCCTAGCGGTCCATGGAATGGGATGAGTGTCAGCCCTCCAAGGTGGTATAACCAAATCTCGAAGGCTACAACAGAGGTGACTCATGCCTCCATGTACACTCTTCGTAGCTTTCACCCTTGATTGGGCTTGGTTGCGGGTGAAAACCATTGCAAGAAGGTTCTATCAAATGTTTAATGCTTATCTTCTTTACACATTTTATGAAACAATATACCATAACAGGAAACACACAATCAAACAGATGTTTATCTTTGTTAATGTATTAGATGTGTATCCTAAAACTGGTTTCAGTGTTGTTTCAAATTTGTTGTAAAGAGACCTTGTGTCGCATGTTTGATAATTTTTGGATGGTATTCTTGAGTTTAATGGCTTTCACCTGTATACTCGCAGCTCAAAAACTTGGCTATGAACTCCAGGTTGCATTATCCCACCTATAATATGTGGTAATGAAGCCCACACACGGCTAGGGAGCACAGGTCCTACCAGTTCCTCACCCAGTTCACCCACAGTCTACGATACACCTCCTCGAAGGGAGATGCATGCTATAACCCACGGGCTATGATGGATCTTGGAACTGGCCTTGGCAAGGTGGATCGGGTTTGTGGGATTTGAGCCAAGTGGATGGAGATGAAACCCATCATCACTTGCGCTCTACCAATGGTTGGGGATGAAGTCCAACTCGTTAGCATTTTAAGTGGATCGTGGTGTGTGTGATTCCTTTTAATCCAAAAGAAAGCAAGCAATAAAGCATTCAATGACTTTTCACTAAATGCAAGCTTTAAAGCAACGTTTTACTTTCAAAAGATTAAAAGATGAAATATGGAAGTCACTACAGTAAGCTAGGAAAACAACCCTAAATGAAAGCTCACCGATGGGTAAGCAATGTGCAAGCAAGCCAAGGAAGATGTAATCCTAGTTACGATTTCCTAATTTATGTACGTTTTTGTATTTTTGCATTTTTAGAAAAGGAAATGCAACAGTTTTAATTTTCCTACTTAAGCACACAAAGCAAAAATCGACAGAAAATAGGGTTCTGTAAATGAAAAACAGAAAGGAAATAGTTCAGACCCTACCTCTTCTCTAACATTATCTGTTGGTTCTGAAATATGGCTCAGAAAACCTGTTGTTTTCTATTCATTGTAGGGTGGGATGAATTACAAGTCTGCATTTGTCCCAAGGAGGGATGGATTTACATTCGTCCCAGGGTGGCATGAATAGCAGTCCTAAGTTCACCTGGGTCTGGAGCGACTAGAACCTGTAATCAAAAAATGTGAAAAAACAAGTTAGAAAATCACCTAAAGCAAAAAGGGACTAGGTCCCACCATGATCGCCACTGTAGCAATGGAAAAACGGTGCACCTTAACCGAAGCAACAGAATGTATGTGCTTTATAAGTCCTACGAAAGCATAAATCAAAGCATGCAAGCAAGAGGCAATGTATAACAAGTAATAAAGCAAATGGGGCGTTCTCCTCATTAGATAACTTCAAATAAAATTACAATGCCTCCCTTTGAGGACTTGAATTAGCTTGATATGATCTGTTACAATAAATGGGTACCAAGAGATATCAATATCTCAAAGAATGTGGTGCACATCCACTGTTCTTTCGCATGCCCACACTCGAAGTGGGTAGGAAAAATGCCATTGTCACTTATGTCGATGTGATCCTCATCCTCTGATGTTCCCTATCACATTTGGAACCTGAATCTGCACACAGGAAAGCAGAAGAGAGTCAAAAGCATATTCGTGTGATATTAAAACATGCAATCCTCACAGCCTGAAAAGGCGCATGTGAGGTATAGATATCAAGTAGCTTCCAAATGAGATTAAACTCAATATTTATGTAAAGGAGATGGTTTTGGGATGATATCACCTAGTTTTGTAAAATAATTATGCCTAATTGTTGTGTTAGGTCCCACCGTACGTAGTGAACCTACAAAAGGCAAACAAGCAATTCTCTTACCTAAGCATGTTAAAAACCTACAAAATTTGGTGAGTAAGCATAAAATAACGTTTAGGGAGAACCCATGTTATCATATTCTAGATATTCTACCCAGAACCTCATGCATGCAAAAGTGGGACCCACATGCATACAAAATCATAAAAATAGCTATATCTCAGTCAATACATGTCAGAAAGCAATGAAATTTGAACTGAAGCATCTCATAGACATGTATAAAATAATAAATTGAAAAAATTCATAAAATCATGCATGAATTTCTATTCATCTAGGGGTGGGACAAATTCAACTGTCATAGATTGGGGGGCGCCCGGGGGTGGGACGAATTTGACTGTCACAGATTAGGGGGCGCCCAGGGGTGGGACACCCACCAATATCTCCTAAATTTTGACACCAATCCTATGAATATCGATTAAAAACCATAGGGGAAGTGTTTAGGTAAATTTGGTGTGGATATTCAAACTATGGACTCGGTTTAGGGGTCAAATTGCACCTTCTTGTACTACCCAATAACCTATCTCGCTAAGGAGAAATTATGGATGAAAAAGGAGCAATAAAGGTGAGGTAATAACTCGGTAGCACTTCAACGCAAATCCTAGAAAAAATTATCTCTTGGATGAGAATGTCATCCATTTTATAGACCTAGGAGGTCCAATGTGCAAAGGGCATGCAAGGCCCAAGGGGCCACTTGTCCACTAGGGCGGCATGCATGGGAGGGGGAAGAGAATCTCCCCAAAATGGCCTCATTGATGAGGGCTATCATAGGCATGCCCTGGGTTATGACATGCATGCTTCGAATAGCAAGGCAAGTGGCATTTTTTGGTGTCCACTTGTCCAGATTTGACTTTTTGCTAGTCAAACCTGCTATTCACTCCACCCAAGGATGAATGCTGCTATTCGCTTTGGGGTGGGATGAATAGAACTGCTATTCATCTTAGGGTGGGATTAATAGGAACTGGGCCTCAAAAGAGTCACCAACTGACCTAGGAACCTTCCAAAACTGCTTTGGGAGTGGTTAGAACCACTGCTTGACCTCTGAGGGCTGCCCTAAGGGCTTTGTGCATCAATTTTATCAATTCCTTGGTAGTATAATAGGATTGGCACTATTTTGGTGTCTACACTATGAATTGTGAGAGATTTTTGTTACTTTCAAAAGGCCATGGATTAGGATCTTCTAATTGTTGGCTTTCTATGAATCCATGGATCCTTAGGGAATGGTTGCATTGAAATTGATAGGATTATTGAAGGTAACATTTTGAAATGGGTTTTAATATGCAATTAATGGAAGGGATATAGGAAATGATAATTTATGGGCTTTGAATTTTTGCTAGGTTTATATATATAACTTATGTGATTGAATCCATTTACGATGAGTGGCTTGGAAGGTCCTAACTATCATTTTTTATTTTTGGTGTATGAAAATTAGTAGTGTTGGAGACAATAGTGTTGATGGTGATAATGCCCCAACACTTTTTTCAAAATGATCATTGTTAGTTAATTTGGGTAGGAAATTATAAAAATTAAATTTTGTACAAAAGCACTATTAGGTAGAAAAAGTGTCACTAGTACTTTTGCTCATGTCCTAGTGCTTTTGGTTTTGGGGCAATAAATGCTTCTGATTTGATATTGAAGATAGTTTATTTGTTTTGGATGATTGATTGGCTCACTAATGAAAATTTTGGTAAGTTTGGAGGTTTGATGGTGCCCTCAAAATTGGGTATCTACATATTCTAATTAATACATCAAAATCTGATTTCATAAACATTATAACTCTTTCCATGGAATAAACTAAGCTATGGTTATGTGAGTTCAATAACATCACTACTAATTTTTGAAATAGTTTCTTTATTTCATATTAATTTTTTAATTAAAGAATAGAGATAATATTATCTCATAATAAACTATTGTGTACACTATTTTTGCATCCCTAAAACAAACTACCATTAAGGCAATATAAAAATACACTTAATTTGTTATATGGGATTGAAATATGACCTACCTATATTACATTATGAATACATTACCATGGTATTTAACCAAATGAAATTATCATGGGATTACAGAATACCATTTAATTATGAAAACCATAGGAATTTAAACACTAATGGTCTCCTTGTGAGCATAAAATTATCATATATTAGACCTCAAACACTATATATGCATTTTAATAATCTATATGTGGATTCTATTGGGGTCCACTCCCATCAAAATATCAAGATATTACATTTGATATTAGGTCAATTTTATCATATTCAGCTTGTATTTCTATAAAAGAATTCTTAATTTTCCTCACAATGCTATATTTCCTTTATTTGATCCTCATTATCATTTTCATTAAAAGATAAAATCTCCCTCAATCAATTACTTTCTAAAATTTAAATTTTGCTAATTGGCTTGATCATTTAATACTCTATTTCCTTCTTTATAGATATGTTGATATTTCCAAGATACTACCTCCAACAATATTTGATAGACATGAAAAATAATTCTAGTGTTGATATAATCCCCACATCCATATTTTTATAGCATTCATAATAATAATTTTGTAAATGCCCTTAATTGAAATATAACTCTATTATCTTTCAGTAGCAATCTTGATTCCTATAATAAGTAATCTAGCCTATGCATAGTTGATAGTTGAAATTATATTTTATTCAATGTAAATGAGAATATTTTTACCTTTGTCATTAGGTATGTTAGTTTTCCATGGATTTTCTTTGGAAGTGCCATCAAAATAAATTAAAAAAAAAATGTTATTTTTGGACATTTTCATTTTACAATAGGTCAATTTAGATTCTTTATTTTCACTCCATTGTCACAAATGACCCCTTGTATGTTTATTAAAATATTGTAACAAAGATGTAAACACATCAGGTACAATAGGCAATTATACAATTCCAAACTTGGGTATGATTCTTAAAAATCTTGTTACTTTTCTAAAACCTTATATTTTAACAAATAATGATAGGATCAATCCTTCATAGAATGCATAAGGTTTTAGTTTTTAAAAAACTAATCCAAAATTGTATCAAATATTGCAATGTTATAAGCAAAAGGACAAGGAAGAAATTATTGATCTAATATTTCTAGATCCTTATTATACATGACACACCTAAAAGGTCCATGAAATCATTTTTAATGTACACTCTCAACTCTAATATTTTTGCTTTAGAATGCTAACAAAAATAATACTGAGGGCTCAATAAGGGCCTCAAGTGACCAAACATTCTTCCAAGGGAATTTTATGATAATGGGAAATTCTTATTGCTCCAAATCCTTATATCCCATGTTGATTGAGTATCAACCATATTTTGGATAGATTTTTAACCAACTCATCCTTTTGCATAAAAATAGGCAAATAAAAATCTTGGAGCATAATTTGAATCTCATCCATTATTTATTTGAGATATTCCCCCTCATTCAAGTTGCTAATAGAAATTTGTAATCTATAATTATTGCTCATATCAATATAATGTTTGTCCTTTGAACATTTACAAGCTAAACATGCCCAAGTTAGCAGTTGCCATTTTGGGTAAAAATAAGATTACAAGTCTTCAACCAAGCATCAAACCAAAAATTTGTAGAATCCCCTCATTGATTAACCACCTAATACATTTATTGATCAACTACAAACTATGTAATATGAAGTTGAACGTTGTTGAGCCCCTTGGGTAGTGTTTGATTCTTGAGTAATTTTATCATATCAGCAAAATTTGTATATTTTTGGAGTAATGTTTCCCAAATCTCTACTGGATATTTGAGTAATCCCTACAAAATTTATATTCCTAATTTCAAACTCATAATTCCTTAATTTTGTAAGCTTGTCCCTCTAGTATTTTTTCCCTTTACAAACCCTATCCCAATTAGCAAGATGAAACCTAAAATTTACATCACAACATTTTTAAGAAAATATATATTTAAATTTTATCTCAAATGCTAATTGGAAATATTGAAAATGGAATCATATGTTATATCCTTTTATACATTGTAAAAAATTTACCTTTCTAACTTGTTAAAAAAAGTACTTTCTATCCAAAAGTGTGTCTTAAAACTTCTTTTTGAAATGTGTATAATCCGATCTTGTTAGGCCAAGGCCAAAGAGTGAATAAGTGATTATGAACAATATTTATATAGCCTATAGGCATGTGTATATTTAAGCCTTCATACATAATTTATGTAAGCCTAAAGGGCACCCTTCATATTTCACCCTTAATGATTTTGGTTAATCGACCTTTATGAATAACCTTGATTAAAAGGTATAATTTATTATTATTATTATTATTATAGTAATTTAACCTCAAATTCAAGTTATTATCATCTTGAGGCTAACTCTATTTGCGGTTTTGGTATCACTAGAAATATTCCAAATGATTGATCCATTGTATTTTTTTATTATATGGAAAAAGAAGGGGTTTTGAAAGGATCCCTAAACCATTTACATATTTACAACCAATAAATCAAGAGAATTCCTAGCGGAACCCAAACACAACACAAAAAAAACAAAGAAAATGAGCCTAGCCTGCAAGACAACAAGGACTAAAAAACATAGAGAGAGGTAGGACACATAGGAAACTAAACAACCTAGTTATTCAACTTTAACATTAGAATGCTCCACTCGCTCCTCTGAATTGGTTTGACAATTATTTAAATACTTCATCATCTAGGTGATTTCTTCAACATAAATTGTAAATATTTTAACAAACCTACTTAGATATCTGAGAAGATCGTTTGTTGTCTTCATAGCATTTTCTAGAGTTTTGAGAGGATCTAGGGTCCTCATTGGTTCTTTTCCTTTTCCAAAATATATTTCAGATTTTTTCCTTAGTTTCTTTAGGAGAGCTAGGGTAGACTCCCCATAACTCTCTAAATTAGGGATAACTTGCATAGGTTTTTTCTCTTTAACTGCTTTAAACCTTAGATGTTTTGAATGCCTTGTATATTTCTCCTTTTTTTTTGTGGGTCCTCTAGTTCTCAACCTTCACCATCAATTCTTTAGGAGGTTCTCATTTATCCTCCATAGTAGAATCATTGTCTTCTCTAGTCGAACATTCAAAAATATCAAGGATGAAGTTTCAGGCTCCTTGCTCTTAGACTTCTCAAAAGAATTATTCTTATTATCCACTTCTATCTAATTTCCAAGCAAATCCAAAATTTTCATTTCCACCTTATCACCATGCTTGGCCACATGCTCAAACATCAATTTTATTAGACCTTGATGAAGAGGGGTGGAATAATTACCTATTTGCACCTACAACACTGTTCTTTCAATGGAATTAAATATAAAATCCAACACATTCATATTTTTTTTGGCACAAGTGGTTTAAAAAAGCAAATGAAATCTTTGCACAATTAAAAATTGACCATCTAGAGTAAAGTATTCCATCACCACCAATGCCACCCTATTCCATGATGCCTTAAGAGATTCACAAAGATACCCATTTTGGCACTTCATCGGATGTTCTCCTTTGCCTCTAAAAAGCTTAAGTTCTTTGGCTAGGGAGTGTTTTTCCCTGTTAATACACTCCCCAATAATTGAAATACTTGAGATTTTAGAAATAAGGGGTATGGAAATGGTGAAATCCATCCCCTTCGCCCAGATTTTACCTTCATCCCAAGTGAAATCTATCTGCTTGGAAAGCTCAGGGTCAAAACCATTGAACTTTTTAAGAGATTCAACAACCCCCTTTCTCCATAATCCTCATCACTTCATCATCCAAAGATAGGTTGACTGGTTCCAATCCCTTCAAATCTTCTACCAAATTCTACAAATTTCTCCTACTAAACCAACAAGGGCTCCTATAATAATTTAAACTTTGAAGAGGACGATATTGGAGGTAGATTGAACATACATGAAATAAAACCACCTCCACCCACATTTCAAATAGTTTTCTTCACCCAAAAGCTTCCTAGAATAATGATGGGTACTCAACCTAATCTCACTCTTTGTCCTGAGAAGATCTCTACCACCTCAATGAGTTAGGATGAAATCTAACACACAGGAAACTCCACCAATGAGAAGCATATGAATATCTAACATGTGACAATAAATTAGGACTAAAATTAGGTAATTCATTATTACAACATAAACAAAAATTAAGAGGATCAAAAAGTGATGTTGAGGTATGCTTCACATGCTCTTGGAGGACACTAGGCATGTGGAGGACTTGCCACCTAATCTTAGGGCTAACAGAGATAGAGGATACTAGAGAAAAAAGTGTGACTAAAGAGGAAAACAAGAGAAACTACTCATGGCTTGGACAAGCATGACACAATAAATAATTGGACACAACATTCTAATATATTGATTCCACCTCATATGCCACGAGAAGGAATATAGGAACAACATAATTTTAATCAAAATGATGAAACTTAGATGACTTGTAGACCCCATCATATTGGGTTGAAATCTTCACCTATACACCTCTAAATTGGACCATGAACATGCAGACTTATTATTGGTTTGATAGTCAAGACCCACCAAATGGAACCAAAGGACCTACCAAAAGAGAAGATACACCACCCCAAAATAATTGCTACCAAAAAGATTTGAAATAAAAGTGAAAATGAACCTCACATGATTCCCAAATTTAAAGTCTTCTAAAGAATAAATCCCTATATTTCTCACACTATAATACAAAATGTTAGCTCTGATATGATAACAAATATTGCTCCATAAATATTCTTCTTCTATAGAAAGCAGAGGAAGGTCAATTGAATAGACAAATTTATACATCTTCATTAGTTGCACCATTATATCTCAATACAATAAGAGAAAGAGCTTGAGGAAAAATTTCCCTCCAAATAATCAGGCTTTCTTGATGAACCCCTATATTTTATAAAGAGTCAATAGCCATATTACCTTCTCTGAAGACATGCTTGTATTGTACACTTTCAAAGGTCCTGAGAATTTGTTTTTATTCAATCAATGAATTTTCAATATTCAAACTAGGAGTGTACTATCCAAGAATAATATTGATGATATTTAAGGATTTCCCTTCAATGATTGCCTTCTCAAAATCTATAGATTCAATAAGGGTTATTCCTTGGAAGAGGGCTCTAGCCTCTACAAAGTTGCTGGTTTGGATTCTAAGATTCTCAGCAAAAGCTAGGATGATTTCACCTCTATTATTTCGAATCACTCCTCTAGATCCTACTATCCCTTGATTTCATTTTGAAACCCATAAAATTTCAATTTTATCCATCCCATTTGAGGAAGGACCCATTTGGCTTGTAGTATGTTTGATCCTTTTGGGTTAGCCACCTGATAAATTTCCTTGTGTAGATCCAATCGATCAACTACACTTGCTTCCCCTAGATTTCTCTATTAGTTATGAAAGAAATATTTGTAACATTTTCAACAAGAGCTTCCACAATTCTGATTCCTATAGAGGTAGAATCCCTAGAACAATTCTTAAATTCCCTATTGTTTCTCTCCTTCCACACCTCCCAAAGGAAATGAGGAAGACAAAATTTCCAAGGGACACAACATATTTTACTGTAGAAGGGTGGGATCCATTTCTCATACTCAATAAAGGTCCTCGACGTCACCCAACAAACCCCAAGAGTTCTTAAAAAGGAGTTGAAGATTTCAAGGGAAAAGGGATATTCCAAAAAGAGGTGCTAAGTGTTTTTCTCATTCTTTCCACAAATATAACATCGGTTTGGGAAGGTCATCCCCCTTTTCCTAAGATTTTCCAAAGTAAGAATTTTATTTTGAAGGGCTAACCAGAGAGAAAAAATATTTTGGGGATAATCTCCTTGGACCAGACCTACTTACAAGGCAACCAACTATGAGCATCATCATTCGCAAGGTGGTAAGTATATTTCATAGAAAAGGTGTCCCTTTCCTCTTCTTTCTAGATCAAGGAATCCTCACATTCAAAGTTCTTTATCACCTAAGTTCTTAGTTTAAGAGACAATGATCTTAATATTTTCTCCTCTCCTTGAACAAGATTAGGGCACAATATAACCTTCCATTTTTTCTTGCCCTCAACTTCTTCAATATAATCTGCCACTTTACAACCAAATAATTGAGTAATTATGGGCTTTAGATTGGCAAAATAGGGGTTATCAATGAGGGGAAAGTCCTCCAACCAAGGGTCCTTCCAAAAATCTATTATTATGCCATTTACCAATCTCTATTTGATACCTTTTTAAATTAGCTTTCTCGCGTTGACAATACTATTCCAAAAGGTTGAACTAGAAGGAGGATTCTGATCTTCCAAGAAGTTCCTATTCATGTATTTAGCATTTATAATTTGGGTCCATCTAGTGTTTTCCTATTTAATAAGTCTCTAATTTTATTTAGTCAGCAATGCTTTGTTCATTTATTTTATTTTCCTTATCCCTAGACCTCCTACTTCTTTTTTGGAGCAGACTTGATCCTAGGAGACAAGATGAAGTTTCTTTTTTATTTAGATACAAACCAAAGAAAGGATTTTTGAAATTGTTCTATTTTTTGAGAATTTTTTGTCAAAATTTTGAAAATAGATAAGAAGAAAATTGGGATACTTTGAAGAGTGGATTTAACCAACTGATCTTTATTGGCCTAGCTGAGAAGAGCTCCTTTCCAACCTGCCAATTTCTTTTGAACTTTTTTGGAATAGGATTCTAGAGATCTTCCTTGATTATTCCCTTGAACAGGGGTAACCCTAAGTAGGTTGAGGAAAATTATGTTATGGCACATCCAAGGATCTAGGCAATAGATCTCTACCTATTAATAGGGGCATTAAGAAAGAAATGTTTGTTCTTCAAAAAATTAATTTTTAGCCCACAACAAGCTCGTAGGAAAACATAATTTCTTTGATTTCTCTTGCTTGTGAAATACAAGAACAAGTGGATAAAATAGTATCATAAACAAACTATTGATGGGTAATCAGATCCAAGGAGAAAATTGGCTTGATTCCTTCAATGATCTTTAGGGCAAAATCTATTTTTAATGATCTTCCTAGAACTTTAACTAAAATAATAAATATATAAGGGAAAAGAGTATCTCCCTACTACAAGCCTCTAAAGATCCTAAAATATCCTGAGATCGCTCCATTCACTATAACGAAGAACATAGGAGTAGATAAGAATTCCTTGGAGAGGTTGATCTAGCTTTGATGGAATCCAAAATTAAGCATAACTTTTTCAAGAAACTCCAAGGAGACTGTCATATGCTTTGCTCATGTCTAATTTAAAATACATTCCTGATTTTCCACTCTTATCCATCGAATGTATCAGTTCATGGATTTTTATAATTCCATCCAAAATTTATCTCCCAAGAAACAAACTTCCCTGGATGGTATTAATAATTATGGAAAAAACTCTTTTAATTCTATTAGTCATTACTTTAGTAAGAAAATTATAGATGGTATTACATAGAATGATAGGTCTGAAATCTGAGATCTTTGGCTCCTGCATTCTTGGGAATAAGGACCTGGAAGTGGAATTCACATCTTTCTATATGAAGTAAGATATTTGAACTTCACAAGTTTCTTCCACTACATCTTTCCCTATTATATGCCAATTTTTTTGGAAATTTAGGGAAGGAAATCCATTAGGACATGATGCTTTCTCTCCTTCCATAGAGAATATGGAATTCTTAATCTCATCCTCCTCAAAGGGGCTAATTATTTGAGAGTTCATCTCATTAGATATTAAAGGGAGAATATTAGAAAGAATCCTCCTTTTCACATGCTTCTCTCCTCGATTTTTGAAACCCATGAGGTTTTCAAAAAAGCTTACTATTTCAGCCTTGATTTCCAAGGAATCCACCAATTTGGAACCATTAGCTTTAAGAATATCTCTGATTTTATTGAAGTTCCTATGTTTCAAGGTAGTCACATGAAAAACATTTTTTACGATCTCCATCTTTCAGCCAAAGAGCTCTTGATATTTGTATCCAAAAGGTCTTCTCTTTAGCTAGAGTATTATGAAAATTATCTAGCAACATTTTCTCCTTCTCTTTGTGATCCTCATGTAGAAATATTACTCCATGGAGACCTTTATTTATTTTAATTGTTTGTTAGTTCCTCTTTTTTTAATGTGACCAAAAACCATCTTCTTCCACTCTTTCATATTGGCTTTAACGAATCTAAGTTTTTTAGGCCAAAAATATTTTGAGTCCACCACTCTACAATTTTAGGCTCAAGATCAAGGTGTTGAGTCCACATAGACTCAAATTTGAAAGGTCTTATCAACTTTTTGAAATTAGAAAAGACCTCTAGGAGCAGAGGATTATGGTCTTAACCAATCTTGGGGAGAGAGCTTAAAGTGGCATTTCCAAAAAATTCTAGACCATTCTTGGAAACTAAGAATCTATCTAATTTGATTTGGATAAGCTGATAACCTATCCTTCTACTGTTCCAAGTGAATTTTTTGCCTCTCGGGTCCAAGTCCATCAGTTCATAAAGGTTTACAAAATTAAAAAATCCTTTATTTCTTTATACAACATTGTATTTCCTCCTTTATGGTTTTTGGAGTTGTATTTCTTTTTTTTGCCTGAAGTGGTCAAAGGTTGGGGTTTGAGGGCTACTATACTCCCTAGATTTTCTAATGGGTCACTACCACCTTCCAATTTTAGGACCACTTGGGATCCATTATCAATGTCTATTTCAATTGCACATCTCCTTGCATGTTTGTTAGAATTTGTTCCCAATTTTAGCTCAACTCCTACATCCAAACCCCATTTCCTTTGGGTTATTTTCATAGGACCAGGGATCACGAGGCCACTCCTCAAGATGTTCTTTTCTTGAGATAGAGAACCTAGACTAATATTTGAATCTTAATCCTTTCTAGGATTCAAGGGAACATTTTCAAAAACTAAAGATTTTGAAGCTAATGAATCTACTTTAAAAGAACTTTTCCTCTTAATAATTGGTTCAAATATTGAGGGTAAAAATTCAAAAGGATTACCCTGAAGGGAGTTCAACAAAAGAGAGTTAGAGGGGGGCTCCTTAGAACATACCTGTATAACAGGATCCACAAGAGCTTCTATTACTTTTGTAAGAGGAACATATTTGCATTGAGGCATATTAGGAATAGATGGTCCTCCATGGGTTACTAAGGGGATAGAATCCCCCTTCGAGATGCTAAAGCTTGCTTGAGGTCCCACTTATTTATTTTGGGTCCATATTTTTTTGGGGTGATTATTTTTGCTTGGACATCGATCAACCACGTGTCCAATATTTTTACAACCAGAGCAAAAGGCTGGTCTATTTTTATATTCAATAGATTGGATATGAGAACCCACATCCAAAATAATATTGATTGATTCAAGGAGGCCTTAGTGTAGATCCACATTAAATCATATTCTTATGAAGATCATTTTAGATTTGGCCTATGTTGTAGCATCAATCATGACCAATTTCCCTAAGATTTATGTGATGGCTCTTAAAATGCCCTCATGCCAAAAATGGAAGGGTGGGATAGGTATTTTAATCCAAAGAGGAGCTATATTTATCTTCTAAGTATCGGGATTGAAGTCTGGTCCTCACCTATGAAGAAATAAACTTTTCTTCCCATAGAACCAGAGTCCACTTATAATAATGTGCTTCATATCTTCTTCCCCAAGGAGCTTAATGAGAAATAATCCTTTGGGTAACACCATAATTTCCATCTAGCCTCTTGGGGATCATTTTAAGTAGGCCCATCTCCTAATGGAATTAATATCTCGTCAGGATCCAAGAACTTCCCAACCAGGTTGTAAGCTCCCTCCATTTTTAACTTCAAAAGATTTTTTGGCACACTCAATGATCTCTCAATCGGTTGAAGGTAAAAAAGGCCAACCAAAGAGTCCACCTTTTATGATGTGTTCAAAATAACATTTTCAAATGACACTACCCCAAATTAAAAGGAAAAATGTGCCTCAGAGGACCCCGAGGAGGATCTGCATATCCAAGAGGAACTGAAGGATCACTACATACCTTAGATTTCTCTAGAATTTTAAGTGCACCATCACTCACCACCTTCTCAATCACCTCCTTCCTGCTCGCCACCTTCCTACTCTCATCCATTTCAAAATTCATCCTTGCTTCTTTGAGATGGATCTAAGTTAATAGAGTAATGATTGATCCAATGTATTAGTGCATAATATATATGAAATATTATAGGGTGTCTTGGGAACCATCCTTTGTTCCTTCTCTCAAATCATGTCATTTATCTCTCTTTACTTCATTTTGTTCCTTTTGTCTATCAATGCTATATTTAATTCACTCTTGCATATTTTATGGTTATGATCATGATGAATGCAAGTTTTATCTCAAAAGTATTATGAATTTTAATATGGTATCAAAGTAGGAACTGAAGCTATATCATCCGATTAATGATTTTTTTCTTTCGTAGTGATTGAATATGTAGATTTAGTTTAGTATTTTGGAAAATTTTGAATGCAATTTAAAATGTAAATTTTTCTTAGTGCCAATTCCCTCCATTATTTCACATGATAATTTTATGATACTCTTTTGCATGCATTGCACACATATCAAATTACCTTATATCTATCTAAATTATGGTAATATATGTGGGGAGTGTTGGGCGTAGGTAGTGCTCTAGTATCAACATTGACAACTTAAGGAAAGGTCATAGTTTAATTATCTAGGCCAAATTTTGTATTCCTTGTTTTCTATCTCTCCACCTATTTTAGAACCTTTCCATTTCCTATTTATAATAGAGAGTGGTGTAACAACATAGATGTTGGCTACTTGATCATATATCTCCATTTCAAGCCCTAATTTAGATATTTTTATTAGGGATTGATGTTTTTAAGGGCATTGGCTACATGAAATTTTGGGGTGGTGTATGCCTCCTCAACTCGCCAAGAAATCAATTGAGCCCTAGAATATTTTCTCTAACCAAGTGATTGTACCATAATGGTTGGACTTCTCTAGTTAATAGATGTCATCGTTCCAAATCCAAGGTGATTTTTTTGGAAGCACATTGCTTGTTAAGGGGATTTGATGAGTTTGTTGTATTCTCCTCCACCAACCACACATTATGGTGTATTGGTTGGACAGTTCTCTTATTTCTTAGAGGTTGGCAGTTTAATTCCTACAAGCAATCAATCTTCTTGAGGAGCTTTGACTTAGTGATGGCATTCATGGTTAAAGGTAAGTTATTTTATCTTTTTTCCAATAGTAGTGGTGGCATAATGATGGGATTTGTGCTTGAAATGGATTTCCTAGGGTATGTTACTTATCTCAATGGAAAAAATATAGCACTTGTTCATTTCAAATGGTAGGATTACTCAAACATAAGAACCTTTGGTTTATTTTCAATTATGAATCATAAGGTCTTAGTGATCATGAATTTGGTAAGAAGAAGGACTAAGTTCTTGGAATATTTTTCTTGTTAGCTAAACTAGATATAATTTTCCACATCAAGGATAAAATTGATCCTATTGAGGTATGAACCAATTTACAATATATCTTGTGGAAAAGTAAGTGCTAGTAAAGTTAACAAAATAGAGATAAAGTTTCCCAATCTCAAATTTTCAAATTTTAGTAGTGTTGAAAACTACATGTCTCACTTCAAAATACTCAAACGTTGACTTGGCTATTGCAAGAGGAAAGGAAAAGGATGATGAGTATGTTAAATCTATTATTTATAATATTTCTCCTCCTTTTCATATATTTTTCTTGGTTCTTTATGTGAATGTTGTGATGATCAAGGATGGATCCATGACCTACTTCTCTTGAAGAACTTTTCAAGATTCATATTCATTATGAAGTTGCAACATAAAATTATGTAGTTATTTCTCATACACATGCTCATCCAAAGGACTTAAAATTAATGGAACATAAGGCTTAGTTTCCCAAGGGAATGTCTAGGATTTCAAATAATTCAAACACTTGCAAGTATTGTAGAATGGAAGGATACTCCATTAAAAAATGCATTACAATAATGAAGAAGATTGAGATATAATTCTTGAGAGCAAGACATAAGGTTTCTAATAATGAAGATAAGGATTAATATGTACATCATAGGTCCATTAGAGCATCCATTATGGGTGAGGTATTACCTCTAATACCTCTTCTCCTTGGCTCCTCAGTTCAAATTATGGGAGGTGTTGAAATGTATGTAAGTTGATCTTGTTAGGCCAATGCCAAAAGTGTGAAGAAGTGTTTATGATCATTATTATTGTATCAAATGTGCATGTGTATATGTAATCATATGGTCATTATTTAGGTAAATCCTAAGGGTACAATTTATGTAAGCGTAAAGGGTACCCTTCATATTTCACCCTTAGTGATTTTGGCTAATCCACCTTTATGGATAACCTTTATTAAAGGGTACAATACACACATACACATATGTGTGTGTGTATGTATATTGTAATTTAACTTCAAATTCAAGTTACTATCCACTTGAGGTTAACTCTAATGGGGTTTTGATATCACTATAAATCATCCCCAATAACCGATTCATAATACTAGTGTATAATATATGTGAAATATTATGGGGTCCCTATGGGAACCCACCCTTTATTCCTTCTCTCAAATAATATCATTTATCACTCTCTTTCCTTCATTTTTTCTTTTATCTATAAATGCTATCTTTAGTTCACTCTTGCATCTTTTCTGGTTATGATCATGGTGAATACATGTTTTGGAATGATTATGGAAAATATTGTGAATTCTAGCAAGAAATGCCTAGATATGTTATTGGAAATTTTCTATATTTAAAGCTTAAATTATCCACAATAATCCATTATAAATTTAGGATATTGTTAATAAAAATATCTTGGCTTTGTAGTCTTAACCATATACAAACCTTCTCATAGTATGATAATATTAATTTAAACTCCTTTACTAACTGACTAAGGGATGACCCTAAAGAAATTATTGTGAATAAATTTGAGATGATATTATAAGTAATTGGTTGTATGGAATTGAAAAGATTTTTTCCCATATTAAATTATAACCACATAGTGTTATTACAACAAATTGGTAATTATTCATGTATTGCTCGTAAATATTTGAATTTGAGTCTTCTCCTTGAAAGTCAAGGAAATTAACTAGTTGAAATAATGTCATTTGATAAGAAGGAACCATTTTTGCAATTTGAATACCTTTGGATTTTTGTTCCATTTTTGCCTTTGAGGAAAACTCTCCCTAATTTATTTACAAGAATAAGGAGATTGTAGGTCACCCTTGTAGAGTCCACCAAAATATTTGAAGTAGCCAATAAGGATAATTTGATCCAAATAGAATTTTTTGGATTTCTATAACATCTAATCCATTTACACCAACCTTGATCAAAACCATTTTTTCTAAAAATATCATGTAGAAAACCCTATGATATACTTTATTCATATCTAGTCTTATAAGCATACATATTCTTTATGTTTATGGAATTAAGAGATGTATGGCCTCTTGTTCAACAAAAATATCATCATGAATATTTTACCATTAAGAAAAAACAAATTTCATCCAAGGTAACTCAAATTAGAATGTTTTTCAATCCATTTTCCATATTTTTAAAAAATATTATAAATCATATTATAGAGGCTTATTAGAAAAAAAATATCAAAATATTTTAATTCACCTTAATTGGGAACCAATGCAATAAATGTGGCATCGATGTCACTTATTATAGCCTTATTTTTTCTAATCCTCTTCAATCACATCCAACATATTTTCTTTCAACAAATCCAAAAAAATGTTAAATAAAATTGAAGGGATTCCATCAAAGCTAGGTGCCTTATCATGGCAGAAAGAGAAAATGCATTGTAGCTCATACATATATATGTTTCTTGTCATGGATATTTGTTTCTATATTCTTATGAAACTTGTTAGACTATTTTGTAAAATCTTACCTTGAGCCTCCAATATTTACAACATATACTCATGCTCTAAAATTATTACATTTTCAAATGTACACTTTATAAACAAAGTATTTCATATATCATTTAGAAAAATAACACCAATTGTCTCCTTGATTCCAAATGTTACACAATTGTGTTATCCATATATTTAAAATAGATGGTACAATATTGGATACAAAGTGTAACTCTAATAGGCTGTACCAACTATTAGTTCTTAATATAAAATTTACATCTTTAAATCTAATATATTGAAAGAAAACTTCTCAAATAATATTACAATATTTTTTTCCATAAGACCTTTCAATTTTATCAAAGAGGTTCAACATTAAAATGAAGGGGCAAAATGAATATAAGGGTAGGAAAAAGTTTGTTACAATGTGTGATCATTCACTTATGGATATAAAAAATATTTTACTTATATTGCATTATTGTATTGGACAACAATACCATCCTCACCTTGTGGGATGATCCTTACATTATATCAGTGATGATTATCAATATTTATATTGTATTATAAGTAGGTTTTATACTCCCATTTACACTTGATTTTGTACATCAATTGGATATATTAGTCATTATTAGGAAATTTTATGGTATCTAAGGTCACTATGTGATATCTTTATGTTCTATTTTTGCTACATGTGTTATTTTTCCATAATTATTGAGAATATTGGTAATTTGTTGTTTTCATTTTATTTTGTTTCTTCTTTCATAGTATTAGGGTACATGTAAATATCCATTATCTAATTTATGAGTTTTGTTGTGATAATATTATGCTATATTTCTAGATTATTTGATTTTAGAGGAGTGATTATGAGTTGATGCTTTTGGATCACCATATTTTAAGGATTTTCTAAAACCTAGTTTGACTCTTAGGGTATGTATAAAAATGCTTTTCTTTCATTTTTATGACTCTATTTTTTCCAAAGCAATAACTTTAAAAGGACAATGACTTAAATATTTGAAGTTTTCAATATGATATTAGACTTAGATGGATCAACCTTGACCATCAAGAGGTATTTGGTAAGGATGTAGTGCACTATAGATTAATTTAGGATCAAGTTAAAAAAGAAATGTTGATTCTAGGTTTCATCCCATCTTAAATGTTCCAAACATAAGAGTTACATTAAATATTTTATATTTTAAAAAATGGTTATACATAAACTATCAAAAGTTGCAAAAACATGTTAATATTTTTTAAATTTATGTTATGTTTAGCAGCTTAGCCATCTTTTGCATGTTTCCAAATGTACAATACCTCTTTTCCATTGTAACAAAAGTATAATATTTAAAGGATTAAATTTTGGTTTTTTTTTTTTTTTGATAAGTAACTAGAATTTTATATACAATTTGGATTTTTTAAGAGGATCCCAAAACCTTATAACAAAAAGGGTCGTAGCACCGAGATTTAAAGAAATTTCTTAGTACATGAAAATAAACATAGACTGTAAGAGAAAGGGCCAGAAACAACCCTTGATCCAGCAGAAAGACCAGATTCTAGTACCAACTAGTGAGGCCCACTTCATGAAAATATCATCCTCCCATTGCTGGCAGTCTGGGATCCTCCCAAGGGTGGATATAGCAGTCTAGAATCCTTCCAAGGATGGATACAACAGTCTGGGATCCACCCAAGGATGGATATAGCAGTCTGGGATCCTCCCAGGGATGGATACAACAGTCTAGGATCCACCCAAGGGTGGATACAGCAGTCTGGGATCCTCCCAGGGAAGGATACAGTAGTCTGGGATCCACCCATGGGTGGATACAGCAGTCTGGGATCCACCCATGGGTGGATACAGCAGTCTGGGATCCTCCTAGGGGTGGATACAGTGCACCTACCCAGACCTGTGTAGGGAGAGCGGGAAGGCCAAAAAAAAACCTACAACCAAAAATCCTGCCTGAAATTCAAAAGCAGGGAATTAAAAGAAAACTAGAGAGGATCCTCACCTAGGGATGGCTCGGGATGCAACCTAGGGTGTAGCAGGGCAGCAAGCAGCTGTGCGAGCAAAGTAGTAAGCAGCATCGGGATACAGGCCAGGGATCAGCAGTGGGATAGCCTGGGAAATGGCTTCAGGGTCCTCAAAGAAAAAAAGTGGGAAGCCTCCGCATTAGCCTAAAAAATGGAATAGCACTATTGGGGATATCTACAGGCCAATATATCCCTATGCACAACAAGGAGAAAAATGAGGAAGCCGGAAGGAACCAAGGAAAACAACAACAGGTGCAAATATAGGATCCTGAACGTTAAAAATGAAGGAGGAAGGAGGGACCACAGCTACAAATACACTGATCTCCCTCCAAGACCAAAGAATACAGAAGGAAGCTCCCACCACTCCAGTAGAAAGGACCAGGAACCACCATCCTTGCTCACGAACAGATCCAAGGAACTGGGACCAGAGGCCCCTGAATGAGAGCTAAAATGAACAACCTGAAGATCCCATGTGGGAAGCAGCAGTAGGCACAAAGATGGGATCCTCAAAAGCCTAACCTAGGGGAACCAAGGTCTACATGCACTGATCATGGATCCCCCCAAGATCCAAACATGCAAAAGAAACCCTAGGAACCCCAAAATAAGGGACCAAGATCCCCCATCCATGCTCATTGGCAGCTACAAGAAACTAGGACTGGGACTGGGAACAACCCAGGCAGAGGAAGAGGCCCACCCCAAAGGCCAACCAATGCCCTGGGTGTCCACCAAATCATAGATCCAGCAAGAAGAAGCCTCCGAACAGGAAATCGAAAAGGGCCCTACCCAACGGGACGAGACCAACAACAACCATAGGCATCCCAAAGAGGATTCACTAGCAAAAGAGGAAACTGGCCCCCCCAGACCAACCCCAAAGTAGAGAGGACCTCACAGGATGCACCAAGAAGCAGTCGAACTCCCAACCTGCCACCACCACCGACGAGAGGAAGCCCTAGGAACCGGATCCATAAAAAAACCCTACAAAAAACCCCAAGGGAAAGCCTGAGGGAGAACGGGGAAGGGATCCCAGAAACATGCAGGAAACCCTAGGAGACCCCTGGGATGCACCATACCACGGGCTCAGGTATGGAGACCCTGAAACTGTTGGGAAAGGAGCAGAAAGTGGAGAAGGATCTCCCCCGAGGGAGATCATCTGCTCATTTTCTTGACTGTTAAATTTTGGTTTTTGGGGGTAAGGTAATACTACATTTTAGATAGAATATTCCATCTAAAAAATTCCTTCTACTCTACTCCTTTATACTTAAAAGTGTAGAGGGGTGCATCTTATACATGCACCTTTGTTGGGACAATTAGGAATAAATCCTTCAAATAAGGAACCCCAATTTTCCTCTTTGAATGGCAGTGTGGATTTCCTAAATGACTTAATTAGTTCAGTCTCACTTAGGAGGTTAAGGACTCGCATTCTTGTCTCTTTTAATATTGCATGGGTTTTTGGTTGATTGACTCATTAAGATTTATCTTTAAGAACCCATACTCCTCTTATGTCAAATAGTTATGCAAGGCACATGACTACCCTAGTTAACATAAGTTATCCATAGTTAAGAGGTTAAGGGTTTGATTCTCACCCCATCAATTCTTTTGACGATGAATTTATAGTATCCTTATTTCTTCAATGCTTTGTAATTCATATTAGATGGTTTGTTCTAGCTAATGCGGAACCTAAGTTGATGAAATAAATAATTTTTTTACATCAATATATTCCTATGGCAATAAAAAGTTACCAATTATCATTCTCCAATTCGTATTTTGTTCCAAGTGATAGAGAGCAATTCTCGTAGGTGTATGGCCATCCATTGAATCAAAGGATGTCAAGTGTCAAGTTAGGATCAAGGAGGAAAATTTTAAATATAAATTTTTTAGTTTTGGTGATTTTGTATCTATCTTAAAGGGAAATATTTATTAGACCATAACTTTATCACATAAAATTGGTATTCATTGCTTTTTGATATCATTTATTTTTAAGCTCTACATAGGGTACTATTGTGATCCTTTTTTTTTGTATTGAATCTAAAATAGGGAAGGACCCTTATGGACTCAAATTGTGTTTTCTTAGTATTGAGTTGGACAAGTTATGCTCTTTTGACAAGTTAAATAATATTATTTCTTATCAAATGGCAAGATCTCAACTAGTTAAATTTCTCAACTTTCAAGGAGGAGACTAAGGTTCAAATCTAGCCAAACGATACATGCATAGTTTCCAAGTTGTTGTACTACCATCGTGTGGTCAATGATGTAATATATATGGGGCCTATTTCAATCCTATATAATCAATTTAAAAATAAAAGATAATTATTAATACTATAGATCTTAAGGTACATTAAAAAGAATAATATACCTTCTTTATGCATTATAAAGAAGCGAGAGACTATATGAATGAAGAATTAAAAGTCTTATGGTCTAATCTTTGTATGTGGAACCATATTTTGTCCTTCATATCCAAGTGCTAAGAACCAAAATAACTTTGGTACCTTGGTCAAATATTTATAAACGATAGTACTATAAAACTGAGCAAATTGGAGACTGAGTTTGTACTCTAAAGGTGGGAGACCTTGATCACTAAAGAAGTATATTAATTTATTTAAGAATTTAAAGGATGGTATTATTTATACAATAATAAAATGAAGGATAATTCAAAGTATATGATTATTATTCTATTAATATTTCTCCTCCATATAAGTATTTATAAAGTATAATGCTAAGGATTATATATGCATATTTATGAAGGATAGAAATATAATAACTCGTATTAAAAATATAAGTATAAATTTTCCATAACAAGTAGTATATTATAACTTAAATCATTAATAAGACACCACTTGTATGATTAAGGTATCATTCCTTGAGAAGTAAGTTAGTATTGTGTTATCCACCTATCTGTCTGTCTATGTAACTCATTTTAAAAATATAGGTATAAAATTTCCATAAAAAGTAGCACATTGTAACTTAAATCATTAATAAGACACCTCTTGTATGGTTAAAGTATCATTCCTTGGGAAGTAAGTTAGTCTTGTGTTATCTACCTATCTGTCTGTCTATGTATAGCTTAGACAATTAATAAGACACCCACTTGTATTGCTAAGGCTATCATTTAGCTCTTGCTACCTAAGTAACTCCAAAGGTCCAATAATAATAATGATAAATAAGAGGAGGGTGGACAGTCTACACTGTCATGTGATGGGGATTAGTTGTTGGGAGACGGTTGGATGGGTGGGTGGTCGTCTTGCTCGGTTGCTTGCAGAACCAGATTCTGATTCACCTTCGGTGGGCAGTCCCTTCCCCACAGTCAAGGAAATGAAAGCTTGTCTGCCATTGATTGGCATAAACATTTTTTTATTCGGAAACACAGAGGATGAAAAGAGGAAATATGAAGAACCTATACAGGAAGGAGAAGGTGCACCCTTCTCCTGCTGGGGGAGGCAGAGCATCCATCCACAAGAATGGCATTTGTGTTGTTCCTGCAGCAATCGCAACGTTGAGTGCAGCCTTATTGCCGGAGGAGCAGGAGGTGTTGGCCTATCTCATTCACATAGCTTCTTCTTCTTCTTCTTCCTATTCTCCCTTGCACCACAATGCCAGTCGAAAATCTTCATCCCCATTATCACAGGGTAGGACAGATCACACTCCCATGTTTGGTTGCTGCTGTTTTCAGTGTTATGTGACTTTCTGGAGCCGGTGGGACGCATCGCCCAACCGGGAGCTTATTCACAAGGCCATCGATTTGTTCGAAGAGCACATGGCGGCCGCCACTTCCAAAGGCAAGGTCAAAAATCGCAAGGCCTCTTCCAAGGCTGCTGGGCATGGTAATAATAACGATAAGGAAGAGAAGACCACTACTACTATTAATGATGTGGTGGGTAGAGAAGAAGAAGGCAAGGGAGGATTTGATAAGGAAGAGGATGGCCTGAGCAGGTGTTCGCTTAAGGCTTCGGAGGATTTCCAGGCACAGGTGAATGCAGATCATGGCGCTCCCACTCCCGTGGCAAGGAGGAGTTTGGTGAGGAGGGTGTTTCCTGACATCATGAGTTTCTTGGCGGAGCATCTCTGGACCGTCTGGAGTCCTCCTCTGTAAACCTATGGAGAGTTATTTAATTGTTAAGATTTTGAAACTTTGAATAAGAGATTCGAAGATTTTGAAGTTGAATAGAAGATTTAATGTAAGTAATATGTATTTTAGTTTGTAATAAAAAACAACTTATTGTGTCGAAGGGCAAGGCTTGACTAGCTAAGTATTTGTCAAGAAGAGATCTAGGTTCAAATATCTTGGGTAAGCTGCGAGCTTTAGCAAAGGTAATAGTCTGTGCTGAATCCTTTGAGTACGCCCCAGACTAATAAAACACGTAAAAAAATCCAAGTGATGGATGGTCTCCATCTCACATCCCGTCAAAGCCGTCCCTGTGAAAATAGTGATTGTAACCCACTTCCCTATATAACCAAAAATAAATAAATAAATAATTCCTGTGGTGGTCGTCTAATGCTGCTGTTTTTTTTTGACGTAAATTGTGTTTCTGGGATACAACAGCATGTGAAATTTTAGTTTTGGAATTTGTTTTGGATTTGGAATGTAAATGGAAAAAAGGGCTAAGTAGGCTGGTATTATGTGCATATTTTTTCTCTTAGTTTAAGCTTTACAAATACAATAAGCTGGAGAAAGGGGTATTGGTAGCTCTACTCATTCTGGTCTGTTAATTTCAGATCAGGTTGGACCAGTTTGGAGGAGACACAGGTCGACTTAGTAATATCTTAAGTCATATATTTATTTATTTGTTTCCGAGAGTATTTTGCCGAGGTAAAGGTGACGTTCAGGTGATACTTGTGTATGCAAAACTTCAGTTTGGACCACTTTGAACGAGAGAGATAGTCTATACATAGCTTTGAAGAATAGATATGTATGGTTTTATGAAGGTAATAGATCAACTGTTTTATGTATGGTTTTATGAAGGTAATAGATCAACTGTTTTATTTGTTTGTTAGCGTGAAATCAATTATTCCAATCCCAATTCCTAAATCTAAGAGAAAAAGTTGGGTATGTAATTAAACATTGACCATGGATATGTCAAGCTGGTAAGTTGTATGGTGTTCTGTATTTTTTTGATGTTGCTTTCCTGCATTAGCAGTTTCAATCAGTTTTATCGTCGCCGTTCATTTTTCTTGTGTTTTTTTTTTTAATTTATTTTTTAATAATTATATAGAGTTAAAAAGAGCATTATATAAAATTATTGGAGTTAGAATAGATTATAAAAATATGTTTTGTTTATTTTGTATAGATTCATAACACAATAAATTTATAAGATAAATAAGAATTAAATGGAATTTAAAATTTTATTATTGGGTAGTCATAAAAATCTTAAAAAATTAATAGAGAAAACTTAGGTAGAGTTTGAAGACCTTCGAAAAATTTCAATAACAAATTAAAATAAGATTTTGTGTATGGTAAAAAAAAACCAAATATTTTGATTTCAAACTGTTTTATTTGTTTTTAGTAAAGTAATATTTTTTTTTAAATGAATCATCCTATAAAGGTGGAAGCTTTTTTGTCTTATGATTAAGAACCAACTCTTATCAAATATGACTTGTTTGAGGTCTTAACAACTTAGATTTAGAATTTTATCAAATTCTTCTCCTTCTTATATTTGTAAAAAAATAACTAACAACTAACTTTGCAACTGGTGGAGAGTCTCATCCTTCTATATATGGGATATGGATGGACTAACACGTTAGTCCTTGGGTAGAACAACAACAATTAAGGGGTGTTTTGATACGTGCCTCTAAAAGCATGTGTCCTAAAAATTGATGGTGCCAAGACTACCACTTTAAGTGGGGAGCTTGATTGTCATATTAATTTTAGGGTTTTTAACGCATGGTTGTGATTCTAGCATGTTTTCAGACCTAGGGTTCAAATGGTGCATCATTTAGACTAATGATTATGATTTTATGACTCCAAAAAGGGAGAAAATTAGACATCGGCTCTAAAGATAAAGTTATTTCACTTCATTCACTTTAAATACCCTTTTCACATACTCATTTTCTCACTAAAATTCTACAAAAATTTTTATGATCTTACTAACACTACTCTTAGCTCTCTATCTCTATTGCTACTACAACATGCAATTTTCTCTCTATCTATCTCTATTGGTACTATGACATGTAATTTTCTCTCTATCTATCTCTCTCATCCTTACAGGTACAACCAAATCCATCGATCATTGGTTTACTACCTTCCATGGTGAAGGTCAATATGCTCTACCAAGATTTACAACAAAAGATCATTTATTGTTGTTCAAGGACTGGTTTCCAAGGCATGTAAAACCCTCTACAAGCATCCAAGGTGTGATATTTTCTTATTTACTATGATGATGTTGCAAGCAAGTTAAAATAGAAGTAAGAATTTTATGTTTGATATAAGATATCTTAGTCCTTAATTCCCTAGGTGTCAAGTAGATTTTGTTTCTACTGCATTAGGATTACCCTAACATTTGTATTTCATGGATAATCTCAATGTAGTTTACTCTTGAATACTCAACTTTCATTTATGCTTTGAGCAAGATAGTTTTAAGCTTTGATTGTTAATTTATTGTTATATTGTCTTAGTTTAAGCATTTTGGTTTGTCTTATATTAATTTGAGTAATTGTATGAGATATCCCTTTTTCCACAAACATTTTGGTGAACTCAACTTCAATCTACCTTCTAAGGTTTTTTTTCAAATTTTTATCCCCTAAGGTTTAGTAGGTTTACTATCGTAGGCATTGTGTTAGTCACTTTTTGTTATGAATCGAATGATATTGTTGTAGTTTTCTTCTTTCTCTTAGGGTTTCCTTGAAATCTATTTTTCTTTGTTGTGAGGGGTTTTTGTAGTTTGCTTTCTTAAGGGTAAACATTTTGGTAAAAACCTAGTTGCTCTTGAGCAAGTTTACTACTTATTGTTATTACTCCTTTTGCTTCTTTCAAGGGTTTTGGAATGACTACTAGGTCTGAGAAGAAGCAACTTCCTGAGTTCTTGGAAATGGAAGAGGATATCCCATAATATATTCCTTATAAGAAATAATATTGTTCAC
Source organism: Wollemia nobilis (assembly GCA_028583015.1). NCBI lineage: Eukaryota > Viridiplantae > Streptophyta > Pinopsida > Araucariales > Araucariaceae > Wollemia > Wollemia nobilis. Next base: position 2,395,883 of record JAQPPZ010000689.1, on the reverse strand, counting down.
CCTCTTGCACTTAACTATGATCATGAACTCCAAATTAGGGATTTGGTTTGATAGAGATTTTGATTCTAAAGAAGAAAAAGACCCCAAGATTGACTTCGATGAACCTTATAGGTCTACCATAGGGTCTCAAAAAGTATTAATAATGTTTGTGTTGGGAAATTATGATGAGTGATGTACCAAATCAAGATCACCCCTTAATGAGGTATTCTTGGTAGGACCGAATTTATCGCTAAATATGGCAATCATGGCAAAACAACTATGTGCACAAATGATGCATGCAAAAGGCCATTCCCCAAAGTCCAATACTCATTTTGAGCCTCATGATGAAAAATAGTTGAGTACATGACAACCCTTAGGGAATCTTTGGTTTACCAACTAGATAGTTATAAACATGGTATTAAAAATAAATAAATCCTCCTATGAGAGAAATGGAGGCTTCTAGGAGGGAAACAACCAAACAAGTATAGGATTTAATAACCAATATTACTCATCTTTTGATTTCTAACATAAATCCTATAGTGTAAGTTGTTATCCCTCCTTTAATATTGAATTTTAATTAACCTCCTCCTTCTCCTCCGCTAGCTAATTCTAAAGAGGATTTACTTGCATCTACTGATCCTACCTTGAGGAATTATAAAAGCCAATCTCTACCCCCTTATGTGGAATCTATTGACTTGTTTGGTTATTTGCCTAAATTCTTTTATGATGAGACAAATAAAGCTAAAATATTATTGATAAGTTTATGAAATATTATAGGGATTGGGTACATACTAAATTTTTTATTAAAATTAATGACTATGGCTTTGGTAGAAAATGTTCTTGACTAGTTTGTGCCCGTCCTTAAACATTCTATTGACTCTCTAGATACTTTTATCAAAAATTTGAAACAAGAATTTGATGATGACATGATTATAATGGATGCAATGGATATTTTCGTAAATTTAAAGCAAGGCCTTAATGAATCTATTATAAATTTCCACAAAATGTGGGGAAGACTTAAATGACATGCAAATATAAATTTAACTAAAGAGGTTAATACAATAATATTTGTAAACATGCTTAGGCCTTCTTTTCAACCTAATATCCAAAAAAATAACCCTTATGGTTGGCCTTCCCTTGACAAAGTTATACATTTTGTTAAAATTCTTGAATATTGGAAAAAGAAGGTAAAAAAATCCTTGAAACATAAAAACCCTAACAAAGACGTTGTAGGGGATGGAGTTTGCAATATAGATATCCAAGATACCTTCAATGAGTTAGAGATAATTGAATCTCCTATGCATATTTTGACTAAATCTAACGGTGGTCCAAAACCTGAGAATGTGATGCCCCAATGGACACATGAAAAAATTCTCAAGATATGTCCACCACATAAGCTTAAGAATCATCACATCAATGAAAATTTTGGAGCACCTATGTGGCATGATGCTAATAAATTTTGTTTTTGGCATGGAACTTATAGTCATGATAATTCTAGTTGCATAGACTAGCATAAATTCTACCTTAAGCAAGCTTTTGGTCCCAACTTTAATATTGATTAATTCAATAATGATAGGATCAGTTTGTTTCATGAAAAGAAATAGAGTCTATAGAAAATGTTTAATAACCCTCCCAATTAAAGATTAGGTATCTATAACACCCCATTCCCCAACCATGAACAACAGGTTTTCAATCAACAAGGAGAATCAAAATCAGGGTCAAGGGTTTAATTAGGGTGGCCATCAAAACTATGAAAATCAAGGATACATTTCTAATCAAGGAAACCAATGAGGGAGTTATAGCCAACAAATGCAAAATAGTAGCTACCTCCAAAATCAAAATATTGGATCTAGTATTTTTCAAAATGCCTCTTAAGTTAACCAAGTGTTTGCCCAACCTAGCACAAATTGAGAATAAACTTATAGTCATCCAAATGTAGCTCATTGTATCAACATTTTAGAGGTAAAAAAAGAAAATATTTCCCCCATAGAAAAATAAATTGCTACTGTTGCTAGGAGTGCATATCAATACAAAAAGAAGCAACCTTCTAAGGAAGAAAAATAAAATAAGTATAAAGGAAAAGAACTTATTCAGGCAATATTTAATTCCACCATAATTTTTAATCTTCCAAACCTTCCTTTCATCATCTAAGAACCTACTACAAATGTAAAAATCTCAAAAAATGCAAAAAATATTCTTAAGAAAGCCTCAACCTAGTCTACATAACTTGTCATTCCTAAAATATCCAAAGACCATGGTCACCACTTAAAGGGACGATCTTGGCACCTATAGCAAAAAAACAAAATGTTACCCAGCCCAAGGAATCACTACTTAAATTAGTCATGAGAAAAACAAAAGCATAGGATATTATTGAAGAGTTGTGTACAACCCCTTGCACCATAGTTGGAATTACTTAAGATATCTTCTTAGACTTGTTGAATGAGATGGAGATACTTGGACAAAAATTGCAAACATTACACCCACTATTCTAGGGTCTTATGAAGTGCAATATATTCAATCCCATAGAGAAAAACTTTGTATTGATGCACATACTAGCCCTAATTTGGTTATAAATTTTTCTTTGAAAAACATGATTGTTGCTAATTATTTAGCAAGGGCAAATGATTATCCATTGATGATAACAATTGTTTATAATTATATGGTGGTCCATAGGACTTTAGATGATGAAGAGAGTGGTATATTGTTATATAGTTATTATTGACACATTAACTAAAGATCCCTAAAAAAATATCCTTTCTACTAGAATTCAATGTTATGTTTATAATCATAAGCCACGATATTATATTTGGTTGCCAATTTTAGATGGGCCTCAATACATAAGAGTGAATTTTATGATGTTTGATTTTCAAACCAACTATAACATGTTATTAGGTAGACCTTGGACTAGTAAGATGAGAGCCATAGCTTCCTCTACTTATCAACTGGTTAAGTGTTCCTATATTGATAATTTTTTCACTATATAAGGATATTTAGATCCTTGGGGGCCTCATACTCCAAGCCATGGTAGTTTTTTTATTCCTTCTATGGATGAAATATAGAAAATTTAAGCTTATGAACATGAGCCTTAGTGGACTTCCAAAAGGATGTTATACAAGGGGTATCCTGAATTTTGTTTGAAATACCCAAGACAGATATGATTTCAAAGATAACAAGCCTAACATGGATGTTATTACCCCTTTTATCAAGAGGTAATAGATAAATTTCCACCATAATTGAAACCCAAACAAAGAGAAAATACCATTTTATTCTATTAATGGTTGACTAAATTACATAATGCCCATGAGGATGTTATCAAATTGAAACAAATAAGATTTTGTATAGATAATGATAACAAATGAGAGAAAATTGATAGTGATACAAATAGTGATTTTAATCAAACCTTTAACATTGAGAATGCTCCTTCTAGTACTATTTTTGAGGTAGATGTTGGGCACTATCAATTAGGTTCAATGGAAGTTCCCATTTTATGATGAGGATGATAATGAATTTGTTATATATTTTTAAAAAAATGATAATAGTAATTTATTTACCTATTACATGCTTATGAATTACAAATGTGATAAATACAAAGCTATACTAGATAGGCATAGAATAAATAATGTTTATGGTAGGTCTACATCAAAACCTTTGCAAAGGCTAGGTGAAATAGGAATTATTCCCTTACCTAGGCATTTAACAAAGGATAAAATCTATTAGTTTCAAAATTGTTATGAAGATAGACCAATTGGTTGCTTTGTTTCTAAAAACATCAATCCTTATACTATTCTTAACTATCCTAAACCAAAATCCACTATTATCTCACCTTGTATTGAAGTTTCTTCAATAGGACTAAGATCACCTCTTAAAGAGATAATTCTAGTTAGTTTTGGTCTTTCAACCATTTTGGGCCTATATCTACTATTTTATAAGCTTCTAGTAATTTTTTGACCTATAAGACACCTAATTTGCCTAGAATATTTGGTATTTTTGATGAAATTTCATGGTCATCAAGACCACCACTTAATGTGGTGATCTTGGATTCCTTTGATTTTTAGAAACCATGAATACCCATGCACTTCCTACTATCCCTATCGGTAAATTCTAGATTTGGAGATGTTTTCCTACTCATATAGGTTGTATAACAACTTACATGATAGTTTGATTGATCCTACACCCTCTTGTCCAACAAGGCATTTAATTGAATCTGAGTTATCTATCAAATTAAAAACTAGGATTTTCGTTAATGATGTAATGAAATTTTATAACCATTTTGAACCATACTCTGTTCCACACATCCCTATCTTTCTTAATACCCAATCATATTATCACATCCCCTCTAGGCTTATGGGCAATGGGTATATGGAAGGACCAATAGTTTAAATACCTGATAAGGTTCTATTTATCCTATCATTGTCCAATGATAAATATATCTTGGAATTTTTCTATTCTAGAGAGGAAAGGATCCCTTAATAATATCATAAGAGAGGGTTCCTTCAAGAACCCAATCCTAACTTAGGGAGGCATAAGTGGTTCGAATATGTTTTTCGGGTCAAGGTTAAGTTTTAATTGTAGAATCTCCCCATGTTCTAGATCAAAATGAAAAAGGTAATGTAATGAATATCAAGCCTAACATAGATGTTAACATAGCTACCCTTGAGCAACTATACATAGCCAAAATTGGGCCTATCCTATCTACTAAAAGTAAGCCACCCTTACTGTCTTGCTTGAGTACAAGGATGTCTTTGCTTGGAAATATTCTGACATGCATGCAATGGATTGAGGATTTAATTTTCCATAACATTTTTACTTATGAGGACATCACTCTCATTTGAAAAAAGCAAAGAAGGTTCTCTCCTCTCATTCAATACCTATGCAAAATTAAAATTCAAAATTTGTTAGATGCTTATTTTATAAGACTTGTTGACTATTCTAGTTAGATATATAATGTTATACCTATGAAAAAAATGTTATCCATATTTATTGTAATTTTAGAAACATCAATCTAGATTATCCTAAGGATAAATTTTATTTTCCCTCTATTTATGCTATTGTGGATTCTATTGTAGGGTATGAAATATTTTCCCTTATGGGTGTCTGTAAACACCCAATTTTGCATGACTACCTGGCTTGTTGTAGACACCTAATTTTGGCATATTTCATCAACCTCCAAGTCTACTAAAATTCATCAATTAACCCTCATTCACAATCCTTTTAATCAATCAAATTGAATCAACCTTCTTCATACCCAAATTTGGGATGTTTTTCACCCTAAAAGCAACATCATATTTGGGATATCATTTTCCATAGAAAATATTCATAAAATTTTACAAAAATACTTCCATTAGAATGGGATCAAAAATAGCTTTCCATATATATATATATATATATATATATATATATATATATATATATATATATATATATATATATATATATATATAATTTCTATGACAAATTAGTGCCTCAAACTATGAAAAAACTAAACTGGTAGTGTTTTAGATCCAAATGTGTCGCCCTGCATTTACACCTAGGTGTATTTGCTTGGGTGGTCCAAATGAAATATTTGACTATTTGACCCTCTCCCACCCAAATTTAACCTTCAATGGTAATTTATCAAATGCTTCGATTACATTTGCATTGGTGGTGCATTTGTGAGTGATGCAAATGCTCTAACATGAGTAGAACCTCAAAAATATGCCCACTTTGGTACATGGATTCTCTCCACCACTTTCAAGCATGATTGTGTATGTAATTTCACATCCCCTTAGTCTACACCCCAATACCTTCTACAACCTTCCAAAGGCACCTTTGAATTTTCCATTTCTCCGAAATCCTTCCAAAAATCTATAAATACATCATAGAAAGGTTATTTGATCAAGAAATTCCATGTAACCACACTCTGTAAATTTTCTCTATAATCTTAGTGATCATGACATTATATTTCCATTGTGCTTCCAAGTTCTTGGTTTTATTTTGATATCAATTCACTTCCTAGCTCTCATGTCTTCTTAGCATGCAAGCAATAAGTTCTCAACTCAACAATCCCAAGATTTTGAGGAGCTTCCAACAAGCAAAGAGAGAGAAGCAACTTAAATTTTGGGTTACATCATTCCCCTTTCCTCTCTTATTTACTTTGGATCAACCTTTATTTTATGCTTCAACTAATTATTTCTTTTACAGTATCTAATCTTCCTTTTTACTATAATTTTGTTGATATTTAACTCTACATGCTTTTGATCTTGTCCATTTTAGTACATATCTTCATTTTTCATCATTTTGTTAGTTTAGTTCCTTGTACCCTTATTACATTCTTTCATTATGGGTTTTTAACTATTTTAAAGTATAATCTTATTTTTTGCCTCCCTAGAACCATATCTTCTTGCAACCTTTTGGAAATACCAATTTCCTTGCCCTGTTGTACCTGGTTGTTCTATTTTAGCATTTGCACTTCCCTAGTTATAAGAGACAACACATTTTATTTGAGTGGCTTTTCATTCTCCTTTTTTCTAAAACAAGTTTCCATACCCTTTTTCTAGTAAACCAATAATATATCCCTCCCATTCAGTGATACCCTAATTGAATTTATTGTGTTTTAGCATTGTACCCCCTATTTTCCTATCTTCAATATTTGTATCACCCTAGTTGAAAGAGGCAGTGATTTTATGATTTACAACCTTCTTTGGCCATTTTAGCTAAATATAGTACTTCCACAATACCTACAATCAAGGGTCATCTCTACAAACATAGTTCACCTTATTTTTATCATTAGCATTTGTGTCGATCAATCTCATATAGGTGGTACAAACATCATCGAGGCATGATTCATACATTTTATTTTATTTTTCAAAGTTTAGTGGCCAAGGGGTTTGACCCATCAACTCAGAAAGTCTAAGCATCTATCTCGGTTGGGTAGAACCCCTTGCTATCATTCTTATTGTTATTTTATCTATTTTTTAGGTTTTACATTTGTGTTGATGCAATCAGATAGGGGTAGTAAATTTTTTGGGAGGCAAATTTAGGTAATCTCTTTTTGGCATCTTTTTTGTCTATTTTTCCTAGTTTTACAATCTATTTTTGGTCATTGCATTCTTTGATTTATTTCTATTTTAACTATAAATTTAACAAAAAGGAATGCAATAAACTTAGTTTATTTTATTCAATTTTTGTTTTCTACTTTAGGCAAGGAACCAAAATAACATATAGCTACATCTAGGCTAGTTTTGTATGTTTTCATAATCCCTTGGAAGGAAAAACTCTTTACATTCTCCTTGATCATCAAAATTGGAAGAGCATGTAGTTTAGGATTTTTTTTGTTACATAGTTATATTCTTGCACCATTTAATTTCCTATTTTAGATCCCTCCTTAAGAGGCTTAGGTTTTATACTTTAACCCTAGGTGTTTTGTGAATTTACACATATAGTTCTAGACTTATACATAAAACATATTGAGGTAGACCCACCATGCAATTTTAGATCCCCTTTAGAAAGGGATCTAGGGTGACTTGCTATCTACATTTTGGTGAACTTGATAGAAACACATCTAGCCTTAATAAAAGATAAAAATAATTTAAACCTAAATAATACCACATAAAGAAAATTGATTAGATTAAGTCACAATAACTAAGATTAAGAACTTGTTCCTTTTTACCGATGTTATATATCAACACTGAGTCATGTATCTAGGTGTGGTTGATCCTCATATCATTCCTTATTCATGTTCCTCATGAATTGCTCTCATGTACAATCATTTATATCATGGGAATTGAGCCTCCTCCCTGATAGGGATTAGTATTGCATTTAATACTCACACGGATCGTGTGTATTAAAAGTCGATTGTAAAGGCAAACATGCCTATAAATATATTTTTGGATTAATACAATATTAGTTTTCATCATGCTTATTTTTATGTCTTTGATCTCAAGTGTTCATTCCATATCAGTGGTATTAGAGTCGAGTGTTGGATTGGCAAGTATCCTCTTTCCCTAGGCCAGGCTGGTTCACAGGGGAAACGAGAAAACCACCAACAAATCTTGGCTTGGAAGGAGCACTCTTTTTCTTTGCAAGGGCCTTTGAGCACTCCTCATTTGAAAACTCTCGTTGGGATCTCTCTGGTCACCAATCTTTAGCTAAGACAGGGTTCCTCTGACCCCAACCCTCGGCTCTTGATCCAAGTTCTCACACTTGGATTTTTCATCCCTTGACAACTTGATCCAAGTATCCACCCTTGGATTTGACATTCCTTTGACACCATGCTACCAATTTTGATCCATTCATTGGATGAAATCTCTCGACGGTACAGATAAATCGATGATGAATTTCAGTTTATCTGAGAAGTCATTCTACTCGATGCTATGGCAACTACTAAAATCACCAACTCTGAATCAATACCTGGAAGTAAACCAGGGTTTTTGGGCAGAAGGCCCATCATCTTTCTTATGATTGAAACTAAAAAAAGAGAGAAACTCGAAGAAATTTTTGAAAAATATCAATAACTCGATGTTGAGTGTCAGTTGATCCGAGAAGCCATACTTGCAGCAGAACTTGTATTTGTTGAAGATGAAAATCTTCCTACTGCACTAGGAGATGAAATCCTTCTGGTTGAGGGAGAAGGATTTGCTAAAAATCAAGAAGAAACACCTGGATTCGAACCAAGATCTATGGACGAAAGGCCCACCGTCTTGCCATTAAATGATGTTGCTAATTGTAGTGATATTTCTTCTGATGTAGATCTGATCTCCTTGGAAGCTCTGGATGCATATCCAACCCTTCCAGACATCACAATTGAAGAACCAGTTACCATATCTACTATTGTCATTGTTCATGCTGCTCTATATGATCCACCCATCCCTCCTAGCGATGTTGTTCCAGATGTTGATTTGTTGTCACCGTTGTCTAATCTAGTTCCATCTAATCTCCTGATTTCAGACGACGAGCTACGAGAAGATTTTTTGCCAGCTTCTACCTTGAAAACATGGTGACAACCATTTGATCCTGGCTGGTGTTGCACATGCTTCTGGACACATTTCCATAAATTAAAGTAAATTAATTTTTTTAATTTAATTTAATTTAATTTTTCTATCATTAAACTACATTCATTAATGCATTTATTAAATTAAATTAAATTTTTAATTTAATTTAATTTTTCTATCATTAAACTGCATTCATTAATGCATTTGCCACTTGCCCGTGTTTTTAGCCGTTGTCATTCCCTTGGAGAAATTTTAAAATTAAATTAAATTTTATTTAATTTAATTTAAAATTAAAATATTTAATATCGCAGGTATTTTTAAATACCATAATTATGCGTTAAATTAAATATTCTCCATTGACCATTGTCCCGGTATACTTGACCATTGTCTCGGTCCATTAATAATTTAATGCCAACGACCCACAATTAACCACGAATTAATTAAATTAAATTAAATTATTTTTTTAATTTAATTTAATATTTTTCCACCTCACGTGTCATCCAGGCCCACTTGACCGTTGTCCCGGTCACCAATAATTTAATGCCATTGATTCAATTTGTTGCACATCAACCACCATTTTTCAAATGCATTCAATAAACCCTCATTTAAATTAAATTAAATTTTTATTTAATTTAATTTAATCATTTCATTCATTGCCTTTCATTAATGCATGCGGTCCAACATTCAAAACCAAAAATCAACTACATCCGCAATTTCCAACTTGGCTCATTTTGGCATGTGGTTCAAGGAATCTTTTATTGCATCTTCTCCGACACTTTAGTTGTTGTTGTCTTCTGCCAAATTCAAGGACTCGTTTAAGCTATTCGCTAGCATAACAATGTTTACAGTTGTTGGAGAGTATTTTTCGAGCATGTTCCAAATTCAGTGTCAGATTTTGGTTTTCTGAAGACATGTAAAACTTTGTTATTTTGGTCTTCATATTTTGTAACAAGAGTGCATTTTCGGTTGTACCCGACACTCTTCAACTAACCATCTTTCTCTTCCACACTTGTACGCATTGGGGACCAATGCTTCCTCAGTGGGGAGGAATGATAGGGATTAGTATTGCATTTAATACTCACGAATCGTGCGTATTAAAAGCCGATTGTAAAGGCAGACATGCCTATAAATATGTTTTTGGATTAATACAATGTCAATTTTCATCATGCTTATTCTTGTGCCTTTGCTCTCAAGTGTTCATTCCATATCACTTCCACATATTGACAAGTATCTTAGGAGGGTAGGTTTATTGGATAGGTTCAGGTATATTAGGAGACTGTCTTGGGGTATATTGGTCAGTTTGGTATTCATAGCATTTGTTGTCTTTCTTAATCAAAATCAAATTAATTAGTTGATTATCTTTTTCCAACCTTATTCAATGGCCATATCCCTAAACCTTATAGACTTCTTAAAATTATTATTTTTTCTCTTTTAAATATTCCTAGTGGTTGAAAGATACCTTGCAAATCGTAAGGTAACCCGTCAACTAGCTATCCATCCAAAATATTTAGTAGAAGATTATAAAGAACCTTCCACCCACAAAAACCCTAATTCCAATAAAGAAAATAAAAGTGCTACCCCTTTGGACCCTCTAATTCCCTCATATGATTATCTTAATCATATGATACATCATTAATGAATTCATTAATAAATTTCTTAATAATGATCAAAATAGGATAACCTTCAAATCCTTTAATTGTATAATATATTCTTTATAAGATCCTAATGACATCAACCAAGAATTCCTTAATAATGAAATCCTCAATAATGATAAAAATATAACAACTCCTAGTTCCCTCAATCATATGACAACCCTTTCACAAGAACCTGAAGATATCATCCATGAAGTTCTCAATAATATTAGCAACAAGAAAAATATTTCCCTAAGGGAAGACTCCATTAAGGATTTTCCTTTCAAATCTAATTTCAATCAGTTACCCTCTCATTCTACTCTCTTTACTATAAAAAATGATAACAAAAAACAAAATAGTCCCTTAAGGAAATATTCCCTTAGGGATTACACTTTTTCCTCTAATCCTAATCACTCGCAAGTTACTACAAATATTAATGCTTTGAAACCTAATCATGTTACTCCTATCAATAATATTTCTAAAAGCATTTGAACCCAAGGTACTTAACCATCGATACACCATCATTAATTACCTCATGATGAACTATTGAGAGGTGACATAAGTTTCCCTTTGTTTCAACAATACCACATGGTATACACCCCTAATTTGGGTATACCTCCTAGTGCTTCAATCCCCCATCCTTTCATAAACACTTTTTCTAAACCCATTAGTGTGAATGTGAGTTTTGCTCAAAACTCTATTCCTTCCACCACTTGTTCTATAGTCATAAGACCTTTTGAACCAAATCATTTGGGGATGAGCTATATGACACCACCTTTGGTGTTGAGCCACATGGAATCACCTTTACCATCCTCTAAAATATCTCAATATTATCCATATATTAATTTACAACAACCTTTAATCTTACCCCATGCACCTTCAAATTCACTTCCTCTTGAACATCAAAATATAAAATTTAAACTAGAACAATTGGAAAGACAAAAATCTAAATCGAAGTAGCTAGAGCAACAAGTGACCTCACTCTAAAAATGAATTTTAGGGATGCCCTCTATGGTGGATAGCCTCAGCCTAATGCTAACACTAATCTTAGGGTTTCTCATAAACCTCTAAGAATGCCTAAGATTGAACCTAGGAAAACTAAGTCAGGATATCTTAAGGTAGTTGATGGAACTCTGATTGTTAAGCTAGATATGGGCGTCATTCATATTAGCATAGAAGATCTAGAAAAAAGAGGACTAATTTGTTGCTTCTTGGGTTTTTGTCTGAGCCTATCTGCTTTCAAAGTTTCGGCTGTAAAAAACTAGAAAATAAAAGGTGACTTACAAACCTCTATTTATCCAAATGGTTATTTTCTTGTTTTATTTGCTAATAATGAAGATAGAGAGAAAATATTTCAAGTGGTCCTTGGTTATTTGGAAGGGTGGGACTTTTCATGAAGCCTTGGCATACTAAATTTAAAGTCGAAGAAGAGATGCCTTCTACAGGTCCTATGTGGGTTAGACTCTTTGGCCTTCTAGTTGAATTTTAAATTTTGGTTGTTTTTTCTTCAATTGGAAACTCTTTGGGAAATTTTATGATGATTGTTGATTGTACTAAAAAAATTGAACATATTATTTATGCTTGAATTTGTATTTTAATGGGTTTAACAAACCCCTACCTAAAACGATCTTATTACAATTTGGATAGGACACTTGGAAGCAAGTAGTGGACTATGAGAATGTTCCTTTTCATTGTAGAATTTGCCATGAATATGGTCCTTTGGCTAGTGTTTGCCAAAATAAAATTCCAGATCAAAATACAAAGGATACAAACTTATCAGGTTTCCAAATGCCTAAGAAGAAGAACACTAAAAAAATAGTTATGAAGGATTGGTCGAAGTTATCAACTAATATATTTGAAATTATTTTCACAAATGATGTCCAAAGTGAGGAAGAAAAAATAATGGAGACATAAATCTTAGAAACACAATTTAAAGATGCAGGGAAGTGTTGGTCTAAAATCTACCTAAGGTAAGATATGCACCCAAGACTAGACCAACATTGAATGATCGATCAAGTTGCTGAGCTTAACAAGGTCAATCTCTAGAGAATGTTATATCCCACAAGGTTCTAACTAGCTAAAATATACAATGAGGGGAAAAGGGTGCAGAAAGAATTAAATGTGATTGAAGCTACAACTTAAAGTGGTAAAAATTAAGCAACATCAAAAAGTACATAGAGATCATGAAACAAAGCAAACATTCAGATCGCCTAACACACCAACCAGTTTTTACAAAATGAAGTGTAATATCCTTAATTGGTTTTCAATCTAGAAAATGATAAATTCCAAAACTAGAGAATGAGTATATGCAAAAGTCCAAAAAATAGAATTAATGCCATACACGTTTATCCAACTATAATAGAAATAAACATTCACTCATACATACATGTTCTGCACAATGATGAACCAGAGGTCAAATAGAAGCCTAAGTTGTATTGCTCTCTCCAAAGTTCTCCATACATACAACTTGTAAATGCCTAAGAGCCAACCCTTACACAAGAGACCATCGCCCTTATTTATAATATTCCCATGGTTCAATATTTTGAATTACAAAATATTCTTGGTTTGGAAACCCGTTACAACAAAATATCAAATGAGCCAAGTTGGCAGAACACCATGCAAAATTCACTCATCTAAACTGAGATATTATGCATGATTTATGGGCGTGGGTCAACTATTGCCTGTATACAGGGAAGTAGTGGAAATGATCCTCAATCTGGTTTGTCCCTCATTCTTGAAACCATTTTCGGTCATAGATTTGTAACTAACATGATTGGCCAAATCCTCTAAAGATTATATTTTCTTCAAGTTGTTGTGACTGCATCATAGAGACATGTCACGATATCACACTTTAATTCCTATTCTTGAACTGTTCGTGTTACAATCATAATGACACTGAGAGGGGGGTGAATCAGTGTGTTCTTTAAAAACTTAAAAGCAATTTAGACTTTTAAATAAACTGCAGCAGATTAAAACAGAAATAATAAAAGTACTAAGAGCATCACACATAACACGGTATTTTAACGAGGTTCACCGATGTGGCTACTCCTCAAAAAGACTGCTTGGACTACCATCCAAATCCAGTCAAATGCAAAGCTACAACTTTACATAATCATTCACCAGCACCAACTAGTAAGAGGCACCAACCTCTAAATTTTATCCGCTACAACAGAATGGAGCACCAACTCCAATTTTTCTAGCACCAACTGGAAAGAGGCACCAACCCCTTTTTCAAGCTACAACTTGAAGAAAATAATAAAAATTGCATAATGTAAACTTTCACCTCAATTATCATGATCTGCTGTTTTTCTGCGATCTGCTGCTTGTCGGCATTCGACTGCTGCTATGAAAAATGATTCGCACTTTTTCAACCACTCCTCTATATCTCTCCGCGTTCTCTGTTGCAACTTCATAGAAATATTACTTCTACAGCCAGCACACTGTCATTTCACACTCGAAACACGACTTCTACATACCGCGTTCTTATCTTCTCTTTGCACCACTCACTCTGCTGCACCTTCCATGAAATCTCACTTCTACCATCTGCGTATTTTTGCCTCGGACTTTAAACACGTCGTCTGCATATCGCTCTCTTTGTTCTCGATCAGTCGATACGCACTCACTCACTATCTCATCGCTGCGATCTCTTTTCTTTAACTCCAAATAACTATCACCGACTTACACTCTGCTGCACACGAACTTCATTCGCATATATCGCATCACGCCCACACTTTAACCTTGCAACAGTCCCGCATTTTTATAGAATAGAATATCCCATCAAAACATTCTCAAACACGTCGGTCGCAACCCTAATTAGGTCAACATGAAACCCTAGAATTTTTCGGTTGCTTAACCTTGCTTTGTCAACAGAAACCCTAATTGATCCGTTGCAAAACCCTAGCAACGTCGGCTTTGAAAACAAGCTGGTGAACAACTTTAATTTAATTTTGAAATATTAATTTAAATTTTAAATAAATAAATAAAATTTAAACTGGATATTTAAAATTAAATATCTTCATCATCGGAGCACCTTTTTCAATAAAACGAAGAGCTAACTTGGGTTTTAAGAAAAACCCATTTCAAAACTGCTGACCATGGATTTAAACAAAACCTATAATTAATTAGGTCAACATGAAACCCTAGAATTTTTTGGTTGCTTAACCTTGCTTTGTCAGCAGGAAACCCTAATTGATCCGTTGCAAAACCCTAGCAACGTCGGCTTTGAAAACAAGCCGGTGAACAACTTTAATTTAATTTTGAAATATTAATTTTAATTTTAAATAAATAAATAAAATTTAAACTAGATATTTAAAATTAAATATCTTCATCATCGGAGCACCTTTTTCAACAAAACGAAGAGCTAACTTGGGTTTTAAAAAAAACCCATTTCAAAACTGCTGACCATGGATTTAAAAAAAACCTATAATTTAGTCTGCCTTGGTTTTCACAAAAACCCTTCCACTCTTTGACATCAATGACAACATCAACACTTGAGCAAGGGCAATGTACCCAAGGTACCCAAAATTGCCAACAATCTCCCCCTTTGTCATTGATGGCAACCCTTTACTAAAAACACATCTTCAAGAGCCAAAACTGAAATCAATCTCTTTGAAGTTTTGCTCCCCCGGACTTGAAGCTTTCCTCTTCACTTGAAGCTCTCCCCCCTTATTCATATCTCTCCCCCTTTGTCATCAATGGCAAAGGGCCACCTTTGGGGATCGAAACTAAGAATGAGCCTCTTAGCTTAGTCCCTCCCCCACCTCCTGATGAGGTGATTAATTCTGGGGTGGGAGTAAAACTCCCATTAGGCACTGATCAACATCAACGTCTATAACTTCCTTGCCGGGTCTTCTCTTGAACTCTTTGACCATATTCTTGTTCCTGTCATTGTTCTGATCCTTGGACCCGATCATGCCACTGTTCCTGTTCCTATATCCTGGAATTTCAACTCTGCACTGTCTGACAGTGTGACTTTTATTGTTGCACTTATAACAAGTAATAGTGTTGTTTCTTTTAGGCATACCTATTCTTTGAATCCACATGTTCTGACTAAGCCAGTTCTGACTAAACCTGTTTTGACCAAGCCTGTTAGTGTGATGTTCTTTTGTTTTAAACGAAACTCTGGTTTGTTTACCCTTCTGACATGAAGCACACATACTATTTACAGGTTTTTTAATGATTGGAATATCTCTCACTGCTTGTTTAGCGCTAATTCTTACCAGATTATCAAAACTTGTGTCCAAGCCTCTTATGCCACAACCAGTTCTCTTCTTCTTGTCCCATGAAGCACATACCTTCTGAAAACTCTGAGAGTGTGTACAGATTGCCAGACGTCCTTGAGCCGGTTGCTATTAATTTTCTCACTGTTTATTTTTCTAACTTCACAACCATGCTTCTTGAAAACTACTTCATGTCCTTTGTCACAGATTTGACTCACACTCAATAGATTATGTTTCAAACCATCCACATATAAAACTTCCTCTGACTTGATCTTTCCTTCACTAATTTTGATCGTTCCTTTACCTATTATTTTGGCTCCGTCATTGTTGCCGAATTTTATAGAACCACCCTCATACTTTTGTAGATTTTTGAATTTACGTTTGTCACCTGTCATATGACTTGAGCAACCACTATCAAGAATGCAAGGAACATGTTTATTCTGAGCTCTAAAAGCTGTCTGCACTATTAAAGAATCATGTTCTTTCCTGATCTGTTCTTTTTGTTTCCATTCTGTTTTAACTGTGGTATTGGGTTCTAGCTGTGACTTCCCCTTTTTAGAATTTTGCACATATCCTTCAGTATAAATTCTATTTTTTTTTGCTCTATACGGTTGAAATCTGCTTTCATGAGGTTGATATGAAACAGACATACTACGATAATTTCTGGCAATATGACCAAAGTTGTGACACTTAAAACACTCTACTGCATAACTCATTAAAGGAGCAAACGCATTTCTACTAGTGAAACTTCTTGGACCTACGTTGTATTTGCAATCAACAATTTTATGCCCATAAACATTACACTTGAAACAAAAACCATAGAAATAATGATTAAACCTGAAAGATGGTCTTGGCCAGGTTGTTGTTGGAGCCTTGGATCTTCTATTCTTTTGATGTGTGACCTTAGTAAAGCCATCATTGTCAGCTGCTATTTCAGGTCTGGCATTATATCTTTCTTTTGCTCGATTCTTGTCTTTGTTCTTTTCACTTTCAACATTGCTTGCTTTTGGTCCAGATTGATGATTCTCCTTCGTAAAAGCCGAGACCAAATTTGACACCTATGGATCTTTGATCGCTCAGAATTTTGTCCAATTTCATCGAGCTTTCTTCACGTTTTACATGACAGTTGATTTTTCGATCCAGCTCTTGTATCTGTATTCGAAGACTCACATTTTCTTCTTCCAATTTGCTGCAGTGGTCTATCTTCATAGATACCTGTATTTCCAGATCTTCAGACATTTTCTTGTATTCTTCAGTCTGTATTTTTAAACTGGCAATAATGTTGTTTGCATCCTTAAGTTTCGTTGACAATTTTTCATTCTTCTTTTTCTTCGATTCCCATTTTGTAAGGGCAGACACTAGCTCACCCTCTAAATCAACTTCAGCCTCAACTTCTTCAACTTCAGAGTTCATTCCTTCTGCCATTTCTGGTTCAATTTTCTCAACCATAGGAACCGAAACCGGTCGGGATGCCTTTTTGGATGAGGATCTATTCTTCTTAGCCATTGTGTACTAATCCAGGATCAACCCCGATCGATTTAGCCAAAATTGGGAACCTTGCTCTGATACCAATTGTTACAATCACAATGACACTGAGAGGGGGGGTGAATCGAGTGTGTTCTTTAAAAACTTAAAAGCAATTTAGACTTTTAAATAAACTGCAGTAGATTAAAACAGAAATAATAAAAGTACTAAGAGCATCACACATAACACGACATTTTAACGAGGTTCACCGATGTGGCTACTCCTCAAAATATCGCTTGGACTACCATCCAAATCCAGTCAAATGCAAAGCTACAACTTTACATAATCGTTCACCAAGCACTAACCGGTAAGAGGCACCAACCTCTAAATTTTATCTGCTACAACAAATGGAGCACCAACTCCAATTTTTTCAGCACCAACTGGAAAGAGGCACCAACCCCTTTTTCAAGCTACAACTTGAAGATAATAATAAAAATTGCAGAATGTAAACTTTCACCTCAATTATCATGATCTGCTATTTTTCTGTGATCTGTTGCTTGTCGGCATTCGACTGCTGCTGTGAAAAATGATTCGCACTTTTTCAACCACTCCTTTATATCTCTCCGCGTTCTCTGCTGCAACTTCACAGAAATATTACTTCTACGACAAGACATCTGTCATTTTACACTCGGAACACGACTTCGCATACCGCGTTCTTATCTTCTCTTTGCACCACTCACTCGTCGCACCTTCCATGAAATCTCACTTCTACCATCTGCGTATTTTTGCCTCGAACTTTAAACACGTCGTCTGCATATCTCTCTCTTTGTTCTCGATCAGTCGATACGCACTCACTCACTATCTCATCGTTGCGATCTCTTTTCTTTAACTCCAAAGAACTATCACCGACTTACACTCTGCTACACATGAACTTCATTCGCATATATCGCATCATGCCCACACTTTAACCTTGCAACAGTCCTGCCTTTTTATAGAATAGAATATCCCATCAAAACATTCTCAAACATGTCGGCTGCAACCCTAATTAGGTCAACATGAAACCCTAGAATTTTTTGGTTGCTTAACCTTGCTTTGTCGCGAGGAAACCCTAATTGATCCGTTGCAAAACCCTAGCAACGTCGGCTTTGAAAACAAGCCGGTGAACAGACTTTAATTTAATTTTGAAATATTAATTTAAATTTTAAATAAATAAATAAAATTTAAACTGGATATTTAAAATTAAATATCTTCATCATCGGAGCACCTTTTTCAACAAAACGAAGAGCTAACTTGGGTTTTAAGAAAAACCCATTTCAAAACTACTAACCATGGATTTAAACAATACCTATAATTTAGTCTGCCTTGGTTTTCACAAAAACCCTTTCGCTCTTTGACATCAATGACAACATCAACACTTGAGCAAGGGCAATGTACCCAAGGTACCCAAAATTGCCAACAGTTCGAGCCTTAGTAACCATGATACAGAGACATATCATGATGTCACACCTTCATTTTTGCCTTTGAGCTACTGAGTCATTGCAACCATGACACAAAAATGTGTTGTGGTTTCGTGACACTTTATCTCCTCTAAGCTTCCCAATATTTCGTAACTGTGATATGGAGATATGTCATGATGTCACAACAATTTTCTACCTCATGCTTCCCCAAACCATTGCAACCGTGATGTGAAGATATGTCATGATGTCGCACCTTCATTTCTATCTTTGATATGTTGAGTTGTTGCAACCGCAACATAGAAATATGTCACGGTTTCACAATACTTTCTCTCCTCTGAGCTTCCCAATCTTCTGTGACCATGATATGGATACATGTCGTGATTTCATGAAAATTTTTTGCCTCATGCCTCCCCAACCCATTGTGACCATAATACAGTGACATATCATGATTTTGTATCATTTCTTTACCTTAAGTTTTCCCAAGCCTCCATGACCATGACATGGTGGCATGTCATGATATCATGATTGGCTTCATCCTTGGAAAATTTAGTCTTTCTGACTTTTTTCTTCATACTTATCTATAAATGACTTTAATCACCTCTTACTACTGAAAAAAAATATCCACTTGCTATTGTACTTGACTCTACCATCTCTGTTTGTAGCCTTGGATCCTCTTGTTACAAAAGGAGTTGGGTGGGTGAGGAGAACACAAAAATCACCCATAGGAAGGACTCAGAGATAAATCAACAAATTAAAGGTTTTCAACAGGTAAAAAAAAGAGGAAATATACACAAGAAAAACAATCTTTTAAATGTTGAGACTTCAAATAATACAGGCCCCAAGATAGACTTTGTTGAATCTTCCAGTAACACTTTGACTTTGTACACACATTCTTTGAGGTTAGAATCCATCCTAGATTCAATTGGGGTAAGTCAAGAAATAGGGGAAAAATCCTAAAGATGGATTCCAACCAAAAGGTATGTCGCAACACCAATCAACATCATATAGTAAAAGAAGGTAAAAAGCTTGTAGAGGAAGGTAATATTAATGCCCTTACCAATTTCTTTAGCCTTGGTATTAATGAATATCATCACTTGGAATATTAAAGAACTCAAAGGGAGTCTTTCAAAACAAAATAAAATTAGAAGAATGATTCATACAAACCATCCACATCTTATTTTCCTTCAAGAAATGAAGATGTCAATAGAGGAAATGGATTCAATTGCTAGTAAAATCTAGCCAATTGAAAGAGTTACTTCCCTCAGCTCCCAAGGGACTTTTGGTGGCATTTCTTGCCTTTGGGACACAAAAGAGGTAGTTATTCACCATATGGTTGGCAGTTGGGGTCTTTTTTCTATAGCTATGCAAAGTAGACATTCTAACCAAATTATGCTTTACATAAGTATTTATGCTCTAACTACTCTTGATCAAAGGATATTTCAATACCATCCTCTCTTTGGATGAGAAAAAGGGGGAAAATAGAAATTTGGACAAAATCACTTACCTCATGAGTGAATATATTGTAAACCTTCATCTTGTAGACATCTAGCTAGAGAATGGCCTCCTGACTTGGTCTAACATAAGGCAAGGCTTAGCTTGTATCATGGAGAGATTGGATAGGCTCTTGTTCTCTAACAATTTATTAATCCATGGTCATGTTCCTAAGGTGAAGACTCTTAATAAATTTGGTTCGGATCAATGGCTAGTCATGGTGGAAATTTGGAAAACCAATGTGAGTTTCTCACCTTTTCAATTTTAGTTAATGTGGCTTAGATATAGTTCCTTCAGACCCCAAGTGCAGCAATGGTGGAAGGAAGGTAAACCAAGGTATTGGATTAAGATGTTCTATTTTTCCAAAAGGTTAAAATACATTAAATCCAAAATCAATATTTGGAACTGGAAAGAGTTTGGAGATGTCCGACAAAAAATATAAAGTTACTGCTCAACTTGAAAATTTAAATAAGAAAATCCATTTAGATGGTCTCATAGAGAGTAGAAGTACAAATGAAATTAGACTCACAACTCAATTAGAGGAATGGGAAAAATAGAACTCTTATGGAAGCAATAATCTCAAATAAGGAGATCAAAACACGGATTTCTTCCACAAATCTCTTCTAGCTCAAAGATCTCACAACTTTATTTCTTCCCTAAAATTTGATTCTGGAGATGTTGTCTACACTTGGGATGGCATGAACTCTGTTGTTGTCAATTACTTTTTTAATATATTTGTTGTTGCACCTCTTGACTCAAATTTTCAATAGAATATTCTTTAAGCGATACTCTTATCACTTTTGAGGAGAACTCAATTTTGGCTGCTCCAGTTACTATCAATGAGCCTCAACAGGTGGTTTGTAAAATGCAAAAAGGAAAAACCCCAGGTCCTAATGGTTTTACCATTGAGTTCTATCAAGAGTTTTGGGATATCTTTCATGCTAATTTATTAGAGGTGGTGGAAGAAGCCAAGAAAGCCAAATAAATTTTGAAGGTTATCAATAAAACTTATATAGCTCTTGTCCCAAAAGCTCAAGAGGTAGATCATATCTTAGCTTTTAGACCTATAGCTTTATGTAATGTTCTTCTTAAAATCATTACAAAGATCATGGTAGAAAGGTTGAAGCCTCTTTTGCATAAGATTATTTCTCCTGAACAAGGGGATTATGTGAAAGGGCATCAAATAGTGGATGAGATAGTTCTTTCTCAGGAAGCCATCCATTCCATGGAAATGCAAAAATCTCCATCTATGTTAATTCGTTTAGACTTATCTAAAGCTTATGATATAATGGATTGGCACTTCCTTGTCAAATTTTTGAGGTAATTTAACTTCTCTCAGGATTGGATGGACTGGATTATGGGATGTATCTCTTTGGTGTCCTACTATATTCTTATCAATGGTAGACTTTATTAGTTGTTCCTTGCTTCCATATGTATTAGGCAAGGTGACCCCATCTCCCCTTATTTATTCATCTTTCTTGTCGAATGCTTGGGCAAGACTAGAACCAAAAATAAAGAAAACAGAACCCTTGAGGGATTTACCATTGCTTATGTATCTAGGCTCATTTCTCATCTTCAATTTGTTGATGACTCTACTCTATTAGGTAAAGCTAAAATTAAGAAAGCTTCTAAAATTAAGCAAATCATTATATGTATTTCAAATGATACCAGACAATTGATCAATGAAGACAAATCTAAAGTTATTTTCTTTCACTGCTCTCCCACACAAGAATCCATGGTCTTGGATAAATTAAGATATAAGAAGACCTCCCTTCCGATCACATATTTAGGCATTCCTATCAATATTCAAAGATAAAAAAATATTGGAATTGGACATTGGATAGAGTTAAGAAGAAAATTGGAAAGTGGACCAATAGGTGGCTTTCATTTTAGGGCAGAATTACCTTGTCAAAATCTTCAAGCTATACATGTTTATGTTTATGTTGTGTTGAATTTCCCAAAGGCTATTCTTCAATAATTGGATAAAATCAATCATCGGTTCCTCTAGAGTGGTACTAAGGAGAAAAGAAAATGGGCCTTGGTGAAATGGTATACTTTATGCCTTCCCAAGAATGAAGGGGGGTTAGGATTCCAGTATACTATTAATAACAATAAGGCTTTAGCTGCTAAAATGTATTGGAGGATTTTGCATAACCCCAATGTTCTTTGGTCCAATAATCTTTGTGCTAAATATGTTGAGAACAAAAGTCTTGACGACCTTGTTCACTATCATTTGCCTACCAAAGGTTTTCCCATTTTAGAGGTTCTTAAGACTGGTGAGGATTTGACTAAGCAAAATTTATTTTGGACCATTCATAATGGTCAACATGTAAATTTTTGGATATATTTTTGGAATGGTCACTAGCCTTTGATAACTCAGTTTCCTGATTGGAGGCCTTGGATGGAGGAGCTTCATCGAGCTAACTAGATAAAGGTTGCTAATTACTTTTGGTACCATACTGGTAATTCATATGTTGGTATACAATGTATCCCTATTGAGGACTAGCCTATTAAAATGCTAGAAAGGAAAAGAAAAGATATTCAAAGCATCCTTCATATGATATATCTCTCTTGGTCCCATGATAAAGACTATTTTGGATGGAACACTACTAAGGGTGAGTATTCAGTTTCTCAGGGTTATTTGACCTTATGCCATAACAATCCTAATCCATCATATGACATATTTACTTAGTTGTGGGCTCAAAATATTTGGCCTAAGGTGAGGTTCGTTACATATCTTTTATTGCATCATAGGGTGCTTACTGATGAGCAACTTATGAAACGTGGTTTTCATGGCCCATTTAGATGTGAAATGTGTGGAGAGAATGTGGAAACTCTCAACCATATTTTTATTGAGTGTACCTTAGCCTCTAAGCTATGGAGGAGAATGACCATCTTACTTGGCTTACAATGGTCTAATTTTTTTACTTTTGAATAGCTTTGGAGGGATTGGCCTAATCAGGAGGGTGTTGATCATTTTATTAGGCAACTAGTTTGGATGGGTTCTACCATTCTACCTTGGAATATCTGGAAGGAAAGAAACAACCAGATTTTCAATCAAGAAAGGAAGGACATTCACTATATATGGAAAAATACCATTACCAACTTAGTTGAATCAGTCCAACAACTCCTTAAGCATCCCCAAAACTCCCACCAAATATAGGATTAAGTGATGCAAAGATTAAATATTAACTCTTTTAAGGGAAGTTGGCTTAAAGGGAATGTGAGTAATTGAAATATGGATAGAACAAGGAATTGGTAGCCTCCTCCTAAGGATTTTGGAAAAGTCAATACCGATGGAGCCTCTAGGAGGAACCCTGGAAAAGCTAGTGTGAGAGAAATTGGTAGACTTTCAGATGGTTCCTTGGTTTTCACTTTTGCTAAGAATTTGGGTATCCTTTCCAATAACCTTGTTGAGGGATATGGTATCCTTAGAGGCCTTCAAGAGGCCGCTAAGGTTATATGGAAAAAGGTATTGGTTAAATTTGACTCTCAAGTCATGATTAATCCATTGAAGACTCCTAAGAATCATAAGGTTGATTGGAGAATAAAAAAATTTATTGAGAAGATTCAATTAATCTAGATGGGCTTTTTGAAAGTTGAAAACAATAATATGGTAAGATAACAGAACAGGAGTGTTGATGCTTTAGCTAATTAGGCATTGGATAAAGGTGATCTTACTTACTACGACAGATGGTGGGATTTGCAAATAAGGGAAGCTCTTCTTTCTATCCTTTCTCTAGATGGCTCCAATACTAGAGGTACCTAGTTCCTTTTTTCTTTGTTTTTTTTCTCTTTAGTTTGGTCAAGGTATTTTAGTTCCCTTGCTCAGACTGATCATTCTTATGTTTCCTCTGTTGAATCTTGCTTGAATAGCCTTTTGGCCTAGAAAGACCAAAGTTGTATTCTGTTTTTTCCTTATTTTTAGTTTTTCGGTGTATGTGTTGTTTTGTATTGTTTTCATTATGTTTTGTTTTTGTGTTTTTTGTGTTGTTTTTGGTGTTTTTTTATATTTTTGTATTTTTTTTTGTGTTTGTGTGTTGTTTTATTGTTTTTATGGTTTTTTTAATGTGTGTTTTGTGTTTTGTTGTTGTTTGTTGTTTTTGCATTTTTTGTTGTTTTTTTGTTTTTTGTCATTTTTGTGTTTTTTGTTGTCTTTTATTGTTTTTATGTTTTTTTTTTTGTTGTTGTTGTGTTTTTTGTGTTTGTTTATTTTTGTTTTTGTTGTTTTAGGCATGCTCTTTGAGTGTGCTAGAGGGGCAAGCTAGGTGCGAGCCCTAAGTGATTTTGAACCTTGTATGCATATATTGAGCAATTCTACTATACATTTTCTTCATGTTATTGCATGAATGATTTTGGTCATTTATATTCATATTATTATCATTTTCATGAATATTATTATTAATTATTTTGGCCATATTATATATTGATTGCTCTTATATTTGAGACTACTCAAGATCTAAAATATTGGGACCTAAGATAATCTAGCTAAAAATCCAATAGTGGTATCAAAGCTACTTTGAGTAGTCTCTATTGCTAGCATCAAAGGAAGTCTTTGGTGTGAATTTAAATTAAGAGTCACATGAAGGAAACATAGACTCATATTATTGTAAATATTAAATTTATAGATTGATATATGAAAGGGAGCTATTACAAAACTTCCAGTATTTGAAGATGTTTGAGAGATATTTCATTATATGTTGGAGTCTATCCATTAAGTCCAAAGACTAGTGAAGACTAGGACTCTATTCAAAGGTATTTTTGGAGAATAATTTTTGTTGTCACAAGCTTGGACATTTGAAAATTGATTGAGGGGACAATCTAAGTCACCCTGATATTAGTTGGATTCTCTCTAAAGAAAGAGAACCACATAAGGAGTGGCTTAAGCCACCAAGAAGTAAAAATTATTAAGTGGTCCAAAACACCAAAGAAAAAGGCTAAAGAAGAATAGGAATATGCCAAAAGAAAAGAGAGAGCTATTGAAGCTTCCCAAGGTGATTTATAGTCAGCAAACAAGTTGAAAATAACATCCAAAGAAAACATTGAAAAAATAGAGATAAAACCTATGCAAAAATTGAAGAGCACCAAAGCATCCAAAGGTGCATCCCTAACTAGTCGGTTTGAATGGAATCAAAGAATCAAAGTATTGAAGTAGTACAAAGTAGCACTTCATTTTGGATTGCAAGAAAATAAGATGACCAAAGGAGAGCTACCCTGATCTGATGACGTGTCAATCCAACCTAGCCAAAGAGCATCATGATGTTCTCTATGATAATTTTGGGTCTCTATTACTAAATACAAAGAGAAAGTATTTGTAAAGGATGTGAGTTGTAGGAAGGCAAAGCATATAGTGTGAATTGATTACATTCACCTAAGTATAGAGCCAAACATTACACCTTATTGTATCGTCCAATTAATAATACTTGAGAGGAACAAACATTAGGGTGTATCAATGAGCATTTTGAGCAGAGCGCCTTACTTTTCTAATGTGTCATGGTTAGCAAGAATATCATGTCCCAATTTTCTAGGCAAGAGAAAATAAAGGTAAGCAACATTACCTTGAATTTTGTATTAAGTTATATTTGGCACAAGATTAAAGTCCTAAGTTAATATATAAATTTGCAGTTTGGAAAGTTAGGGACTTTAGAATTTATAAAAGGTGGGATAAAACAGAATTCAACTCCATTGGAATTTTAAAATATTAAGGTGGGAATTAAAAGGACTTCATTATCAATATTTTTAAATATTGAAAATATTGATATTTTATATTTGCAAATAACTTTTGCAATTAGATTTTTTGTCAGATTAATTAAATTTTGGAGAGATGAGGACTTCTACTCCAAAAGAAAAAATTGAATTTGCAAATATTGATCATTTATATTTGCAAATAACTTTTGTAATTATATTTTTTGATAGAGATTTTTTGTCAGATTAATTAAATTTTGGAGAGATAAGGACTTCTACTTCAAAGAATTTTAAAACTTTAAATTGTTGAATTTGTAAATTAATTTTTTGAAAAAGGATTTGAAATTTTGATTATTAAAATTGTAAATTTGAAGATTATTATTTTTTTTAAATTTGGAGAAATAAGGTTTTATACTTAAAAGGATTGTATTATAGATGAAATTATTAAAAATGCATTCAATGGAGATAGTGAAGATATGGTGAACAAGTTAAAATTTTATACACAAAATTTGATAGATGATTTTGATGAAAAGAAAGATATGTCAAATGATTTAAAGATAAAATTGTCTTTATTTCTCAAAAATGTAGAAGATGAAAAGTTCACTACTCTTATCAATTATCTTCATGAAAATATTTTTAGAGCCTGGTAGAATTCATAAAATATTATTGTATTTTCTATTGTTATGTATATGGCTTTACTCACTTTTGATATCTTTTAGGATAAAAGACAAGAAAAAAGATGCTAGTTGTGACACATGATTTGAATGAAGCTTATGTTAGCTTCAATAGGAAATTTTTTAAATTCATAATGTATTATTGTGATGACTTACTAACTCATTGTTCAAAAGTCACACCACCAGTTATATCATAGTTGAAGATGAAGAAAAGAAAGTCAAAGAAGAAGAATAGAAGAAAGCACAAAAGAAAGGATAACAAAAGGTATGAAGCAAAAATTGAAGAAGGATCTTAATTAGAAGATCAAGACAAAGATCTAAAGGAAATAGATTGAAGAATAAAGTCAATGGCCATCTAAATAGATCTAAAGGAAATAGATCTGAATAAAATGCTTATAGATTGAATGAAAATGGTAACTCTTATCATAAGAATTAATCATTTAAGCATCCATATGTGAAATGAGATGATGTGAGATGTATGGGTTTACTCTATAAGCTTTTGTAAATTAAAATATGTGCACAAAATAGTCAGTGGCCATCTAAATATCATTGTTGATATCCATCCGATATCTATCCTATTTCATGAACATCCCTTAATAAACAAAACCTCATAAGGAAAATTGTGATTGATTGATGAGATGATTTGTTGCTATAGGGTATTTTTGAGGTTTTCCATGAGACTCAAACACCCTAGTTGATTAATTAAAAGTTGTATAATGACTACACAAAACTCCTGAAAGATAAAATATTTTGTTATGAAGACCAAGATATTCATTATCTCTGTGTGTGCAAATGAATATATTAGATGAGACATAAGACTATTGGAAATATTGAGTTGTCATTGATGTCAAAGGGTGCATGGTATTCAAGGCAGAAATATTCTTCAAGGGTGTGAAGTTTACAAGGTTCGAAAATATATCAATTGTGTCAAGAATGGACTATTGTGAATAGCAAACAATGGATAATTATTTAGGACAAGGTATATCTCAAAGCAAAGGCAAATGTTTTTCAAGTAAAGGATTATAATATTTAAATATCATATTTAAATATTATAAGAGGGACAAAGGTTTAAAAGTTTCTTAGGATAAAAAGGTTTAAATATCACAAGAGAGGGACAAAGTTTTAAAAAGATACATTTTTAGAATATTTAAATTCTAAATTTAAACATTATAAACAAAAGAGTTTGAAAAATAAAATTGCACCAAAAATTGAAAATAAATTAATCCGACCTTTCAAAATAAAATTGAAGGAAATGGAAAGCATATATATACATGGCATTATTAAACCTTGGTGGGTGAATGAGAAATCATAATTGAAAATCCATCATCGTGCATGCGAACAGCAGGAATTCAAAGCACGAGGACACGAATATATATCAGGCACCTCCCTTTTGGTCTTAGCTACCATGGCAGCACAACTGGTCACAAAGTGCTTGGGAAAGCACTACATTATGTAAGGTCAGGGGTTCAATTCTTAGTTGTACAAAGAAAAAGATATTTGCTAACCAATTTTGAAGTGGCAAAAGAAAAGAAAATTATTTTTGTCAATATAGGCACATGCAAAAGAAGACTATCATCATTGAGGCAGATTTAGAGGTATGGTGATTTAATTTCTTTCTCAAGGGTGGTTTTGTTTGAGGAAAATATTTTTTATGTCATATGGTTGGAGGTATAAGGATTGATTTGATGTGCATTAGTGTTGATTGAAATTGGAAGTAAATGTGCAAATATTATAGGTCATTTATGAGTAAACTTGTGCATTGGTATTTGATTGAAATTAGGAGTAAATGTGCAAAGGTTATAGGTCATATTTATGAGTAAACTTGTGCATTGATTTTGATTAATATTAGGAGTAAATATGCAAGGGTTATAGAACATATTTGAAAGCAAAATTTGTGCATTGTGTATGATTGACTTTGAGAGTAGATGAGCATGGCAAAATTGTGGATTATTATATTTGGTTTTGGGTATATATGAGCATTGTTTATATGCAATATTTTGAATAATATTTGAGGAGGTTTTATGAGTAGATTTGAGAAGAGTTATGAGCAGTATTGACCATAATTATGAGTAGGTTTGAGCAATTTTTGTGAGCAGGATTGAGTAGGTTTCGTGAGCAAATTTGAGTAGAGTTGTCAGGAGGCTTGGAGCAAATTTGAGCAGAATTATGAGCAGGCTTTAGAGCAAACCAGAGCAAAGGAGATTAGTGTCTCCTATGTATAGATATCCACAAACCAGAGCAAATGGATTGGTGTCTCCTATGGATAGATGCCCACGAACCATAGCAGAAGGGATTGATGTCTCCTACGGATAGAGGTCCATGAACCATAGCAGATGGTATTGGTATCTCCTGTGGATAGAGGTCCATGAACCAAAGTAGAGGGGATTGGTGTCTCATATGGATAGAGGTCCACGAACCAGAGTAGAGGGAATTGGTGTCTCCTGTGGATTGGGGTCCACAAACATTGTAATAGGGAATTGATTCCTACAAAAAAAATTGAAGAAATTTATAAGAAAAATTTCTTCGTGGATGTAGCCCACATTGGGTGAACCACATTAAATTTGTGTCTCTTATGTGTGTGGTGATTTATGCATTGTTTTATTATTGCAATTGATAAAATTAGATGATATTGCTTTGGAAATAAAAGTAAAAGTTTTATCTTATATTGTTCACCCCCCTCTTAGTATAAGCTTGTGTTCTTCAATTGGTATCAGATTGGGTTACTTCGTGAAAGGCTAATAGCTTGATGAATATCTTACAAGAACACACATGGCACATTAGTAAGGGTTTTCATCAAACAGGGCACCATTGTTTGATGGGACTAACTATGCTTTCTGGAGCATAAGGATGGAGACTTATTTAATGGCACATGGATATGATATATGGAAATCTGTTGAGAATGGGTTCACTCCACCTACAGCTCCTGCCACAGATGTAAATGGTAACAAACTATATGAAAATAATGTCAATGCAATGAATACAATCTTAAGTGGGTTATGTGAATCAGAATTTATGAAAGTCTTGCAATGCACTTTAGCAAAAGAAATATGGGACAAGTTACAGAGAACATATGAAGGAGACGATAAGGTTAAAATGGCAAAACTTCAAACCCATAGGAGAAACTTTGAATACTTGAATATGAAATATGAGGAATATATTGCTAGGTATCTACTTCGTGTTGATGAGATTGTCAAAACCATTCGTGTACTTGGAGAAAGTATTGAAGACTCTAAGATTATTCAAAAAATATTGTGGTCACTTCCCATGAGGTTTGATGCAAAGGTTTCAATAAATGAATAAATGAAGGACCTTAAAACTTTGAGAATGGATGAGCTACATGGGATTCTCACGGCCTATGATATGAGGACATAAAAGATCAAACATCCAAACAAGAAGCAGCATTCAAAGCTTCAAAGAATGCAAATAATAAAGAACCATAAATAGTGAAGAATCAAGCAGTGAAGAAGAAGCTAGCTTTATACAAAGGAATAAGAAGGGTCCAAGAAAACACAAAGTTATGTAGTCTATGAAATGTTCTAATTGTGGTAACCTTGGTCACTATGCATATAATTGTCCACAGGATGGAAGTAGTAGCAGTGAAGGAATACAAGAAAAAAAAGGAAAAAAAAATTATCATGAAAAGAAAAACAGGCACGGTCAAGGCAAACATGAGAAGAAGATATTTCAAAGATACAAGAAGAATTTTTATGTTGAAGAAGCAAGTAGTGCTTCTAGCAGCAGTGATGAAATTCTCTCAAATAGTGAAAGAGAAGAAATATTATTTTTGGCCATAGAAGAGAAAGAAGATAATCATGTTATTGAAGAACAAGGAGAAAAGAAAGATTTTGAAGATGAAGAGGAAGTCACCGTTGACATAGAAGAGGAACTTATTTTTGTTCTTGAAGAGTTGAATAGGATTAGAAAGAAGAACTCAAAATTGAAGACTCAAGTACAAGAGGATGAGAAAACAAAAGCAAAGCTTCTACAAGATCTCATCGACCTAAAAGATAAGGTTGAAGAGGCAAGGATAATTAAAGAAGGTATGGCTGAACAGTTAAAGGTTAAAGAACTAGAGTGTGAAAGATTAGAACATGAATTTGTCATTCTAAGGAAGGGACTTGAAAAATTTAATGATAAGATATATCAGTTCAGGAAAAACTCAAAAAACTTGGATGATATTATCAAAGCACAAAGATCTCCATTTATCAAAACTAGACTTGGTTTTGAAGAAGGTCAAGAGAAATAAAAAGGGGAGTCAAGCTCAAAAGAAATAGAGGCACCAAAGAAAATTGAAGAAGAGCCTAAGACCTATGCTGATATGTTGAGAAGTGGAAGCATCAATGAGGAAGAAAACAAAGCACTATCAATGGATAGGGACCATCACAGAAAAAGCAATGAGAGAACCATGCAAAAATATCCTCCAAGGCAATCTAACAGGTTTCAAAATTTCTTCCATGGCCATTGTTTCTCATGTAACCATTTTGGTCATAAAGCTGTAAATTTCAAGGTCCATGCTATGGATAATTTTAGCTTCACCAAGAGGAATCTCAATTCATTTGCACCTTTCAAGGACTACAACATCATGTGTTATAATTGCAATAATTTTGGACATACAACTATATGGTGTAGAATAGTGTTCTCGGAACTTCCAAAGACAGGCAAGAAAAAAGATGCTCAAAATGTTCAAAGAGGTATGATCTCCAAAGTTTGGAGAAAGAAAATGAAACAAGAAGAGGAGCATAGTAATTTGAGATTTTTACTCCCATCCCAAAATTGATCACCTCAAGAATAGGAGGTGGTGAGGGGGTTGTGTTTAGTGTCTTATCGTTTAGCCCCAAGGAGCCCTTTACCATTGATGTCAAAGGGGGAGAATTTCAGTGAGGGGGAGCAGATTGTGAATCCAATTGCAGTAAAAGGAATTTTTTTGTAGGGTTGCCATCAATGAAAAAGGGGTAAATTGTTAGAAATATTGAGTTGTCATTGATGTTAAAGGGTGCATGGTATTCAAGGCAGAAATATTCTTCAAGGGTGTGAATTTTACAAGGTTGGACAATATATCAATTGTGTCAAGAATGGACTATTGTGAATAGAAAACAATGGACAATTATTCAAGACAAGGTATATCTCAAAGCAAAGGCAAATATTTTTCAAGCAAAGGATTATAATATTTAAATATCATATTTAAATATTATAAGAGGGACAAAGGTTTAAAAGTTGCTTGGGACAAAAAATTTTAAATATTATAAGAGAGGGACAAAGTTTTAAAAAGATAAATTTTTATAATATTTAAATTCTAAATTTAAATATTATAAACAAAAGAGTTTGAAAAATCAAATTGCACCAAAAATTGTAAATAAATTAAGCCGACCTTTCAAAATGAAATCGAAGGAAATGGAAAGCATATATATACATGGCATTATTAAACCTTGGTGGGTGAATGAGAAATCATAATTGAATATCCATCATCGTGCATGCGAACGGCAGGAAGACAATGCAGAGAAGAAGACAACAAAAATCGAGGCTGAGACAGACAAAGAGAAATATCACTATTTGCACCTGAGGTTTCATTTGCTGGTATAGTCCAGCTGGCAGTGTGGCTTTGCATGGAGCACTGCTAGGCAGGAGGTCACAGGGTCAAATCTAATCGACATCATTTTTTGTTGAGTTTTGTTGAACGATGAAGACTTGGATAAATATCACTGTGAGTACCTTTGGTTTCAACTACTGAGGTAGCCCAGTTGGTTATTGGCTTTGCATGGAGCACTGCTAGGTAGGAGGTCACGAGGTCAAATCAGGTCGATGTCATTTTTTATGAAGTTTTGTTGTTGATAAAAGCACAAGGACACGAATATATATCGGGCGCCTCCCTTTTGGTCTTAGCTGTCGTGGCAACACAACTGGTCACAAAATGCTTGGTAAAGCATTGCATTTCATGAGGTCAGGGGTTTGATTCTCAGTTGTGCAAAGAAAAAGAGATTTGCTAACCAATTTTGAAGTGGCAAAAGAAAAGAAAATTATTTTTTTCAAGATAGGCACATGCAAAAGAAGACTATCATCATTGAGGCAGATTTAGAGGTATGGTGATTTAATTCCTTTTTCAAGGGTGGTTTTGTTTGAGAAAAATATTTTTGATGTCATATGGTTGGAGGTATAAGGATTGATTTGATGTGCATTAGTGTTGATTGAAATTGGAAGTAAATGTGCAAATATTATAGGTCAAATTTGTGAGTAAACTTGTGCATTGGTCTTGATTGAAATTGGGAGTAAATGTGCAAAGGTTATAGGTCATATTTATGAGTAAACTTGTGCATTGGTTTTGATTGATATTGGGAGTAAATGTGCAAGGGTTATAGAATAGATTTGAAAGCAAAAGTTGTGCATTGTGTATGATTGAATTTGGGAGTAGACGAGCATGGCAAATTTGTGGATTGTTATATTTGGTTTTGGGTATAGATGAGCATTGTTTGTATGTAATATTTTGGATCATATTTGAGCAGGTTTTGTGAGCATATTTGAGTAGAGTTATGAGCAGGATTGAGAAGAATTGTGAGCATGTTTGAGTAGTGTTTATGAGCAGGATTGAGCAGGTTTCATGAGCAAATTTGAGCAGAGTTATGAGCAGGCTTGGAGCAAATTTGAGCAAAGTTGTGAGCAAGATTTGGAGCAGACCAAAGCAGAGGGGATTAGTATATCTTGTGGATAGAGGTCCATAAACCAGAGCAGATGGGAGTAGTGTATCTTATGGATAGAGGTCCATAAACCAGAGCATATGGGATTGGTGTCTTCTGTGGATAGAGGTCCACAAACCATAGTAGAGGGGATTGATGTCTCCTGTGGATAGAGGTCCACAAACCAGAGCAGAGGGGATTGGTTTCGCCTGTGGATAGAGGTCCACGAACCATAGTAGAGGGGATTGGTGTCTCCTATGGATAGAGGTCCATGAACCAGAGAAGAGGGGATTGGTGTCTCCTATGGATTGGGGTCCACAAATATTGTAATAGGGAATTGATTCCCATGAAATTTGTTGAAGAAATTTATAAGAAAATTTTCTTCGTGGATGTAGCCCACATTGGGTGAACCACGTTAAATTTGTGTCTCTTATGTGTGTGGTGATTTGTGCATTATTTCATTAATACAATTGATAATATTGGTGATATTTCTTTGGAAAGAAAAGTAAAAAATTTATCTCATACTGTTCAACCCCCCCCCTCTTAGTATAAGCTTGTGTTCTTCAAATACTACCTCATTGCTAAGCGGGATTCATTCAACCCATTGCTATAATGAGGATCACCAAATGTTCATCATGATCCTAAGTTTGAACGTAGTTGGATTAGACTACTAGGTAAATACAATCCATCTAAAGCTAGCTCATTTGTAAATTGCTTAGAACTATCCCATTTCTAGGTGAGATTCATTCAGCCCATTGTTGTATTGGGGATCATTCAATGGATTTCGAATACTGACCATTCCAGGGATTCAAGCTCTTCACCACCTTCTTTTCTTTTTATTGTTTGGGATACTTGCTCACTCTTAGTGATGAAAATCATTGTCTATTTTACATTTTGTTTTCCTTTGGAGCAAGGGATTTGATGAAATTCACCATTTATTTTTCTTTGCTTTGATTTGTGAATTTGCTTATTTTTTATGAAAGCAAGGGATTTCTTGGGTAGGGGGGAGCTTGTCCTTTTTTCAATGATCAACATTCCAGGTCGTGCACATCACAATATGAGCAAGTAAAAACCTTTCGCTTAAGGTGACTAGGACCACTTTGTAGTGTTCATATTTCCTTGTTCAAACTAGGATTATCAATGTTTCAATTATCATGGGATTTTGATATATGCAAGGTGCTATCAAAACTA
The DNA here is from genome assembly GCA_028583015.1 of Wollemia nobilis. Taxonomy (NCBI): domain Eukaryota; kingdom Viridiplantae; phylum Streptophyta; class Pinopsida; order Araucariales; family Araucariaceae; genus Wollemia; species Wollemia nobilis. The sequence goes on along the minus strand of JAQPPZ010000689.1, from coordinate 2,361,455 downwards.
CATATCATATTCGAAAGTGAAGATAGATTTCTACAAAATTTGAGAAGATCACTAGGTATGGTTGAATGACCGAAAAACCCTAGTATATACCTTCTAGCAACTGAGGTGGGTTGTGTTGAAAAACACAATTACTCATAGGGGATGATGGGTGATGATGATTTGTGGATGCATGATTAGCATACAAAAGTGGTGTCATTTGTAAGATTGTAAAAACAACCTATCCTAATAAAAATGTAATGGATGACAAACCTAATGAATACAATTAAATAAATGCATGTGCAAAATATAAAATGCAAATGTTTTTGTGTTTTTGATGTTTTAAATTATTTTTGTATTTAGTTGTTTTCTGATTTGTTTGGATTTTTTATTATTTCATTGTTTTTGTTTGTTTTAATGTTTTTAGGGGGAAGGTACGCTACCTTAGGTACCCCTAGTGTGTGTGCCACTCAATGAAAGTGAGGAAGGTGCAATACCTTTGGAGGTCTCACTTTGCTTCATTGATCTTGATGTGGGTGGTGGGGAAGGTGCGCTACCTTGAGGACCCCCATTGTGTATGTCGCTCACCGCAATATAATCAATTTGCTTAAGAAGAGTGACAAACATCAACTCTCCCTATTGTAGCATGGATCTTTGTGAGGTGCTAGTGTTCTGGTGGGATACAATGAGCAAATCGTTTGCACGGGGTTCATCCTATTCTAGCAGGTTTTTGACCACCTTCCTAAATGAATGGTAGCCACGGATGTCATGCCCCTATATACGATGATAAATGCAATAGAGGTTTTCATCAGGTGATCCAAGTTTGGGTGCTCTTGGCTTGACTTTTGGTAATGCGAATGCATTTGCCTCGTATAGCTTTTGAAATAGGATCATAGTAGTCATATCAAATGTGACTACCTGATGAGCTGGCTTATTAGGCCTATGAGGATGCGACTGATCTTGGGATATCAAATGGGATAATGTAGCCTTAACTACAGTAGGCTGAGGTGCTATGGGCGGACCGTCTATGGATATAACCTCACTATCAATAAGATCCTCGAGCACATTTTTGAACCCATAACAATTGTGAATGTCATGGCCCTTTATTCGATGATAAATACAAAAGTGATCCTCCCTATAACCCTTAGGTTTAACTTTATTTGGGTCTAGAAGGTGTATAGTAGGTAAGGTGATGACCTCAGCTTCTTACAACTTATGAAATATGACTGACATAGGCTCATTTAAAGGAGTCCAAATGCATTGTTGGTGTTTTGGGCATGTAACATGCATTGGCTTAGTTCGATGACCAGGTTGAGCCATAGGTATTTTGATTGCTTGCTTAGGGGGATCTTCTTGCTTTTTCAGTGCAAGGAATGGATTATTGACTATGCTTATTTGTCAGTTAACAAACTGCAATTGATTCCTTTCAAGCATGTATGGCTTTGAAACCTTGACATGACCAAATGTCATGGTCATTATGTCTATGATATAAATTGTGTAACTCCTCCTCATACCCTTGGGGTTTCAGACGATTCGGATTTAATGGGTGAACCTTAGGCAAGGTGATGGCATTTGTGGTGCATAATCGATTGAACACTGATACCATAGGCTTGGAAAATGGGGGATATTTGCTAAGTTGTTGGTGCAGCTGAGTTGGTGCTTATTCTTGCTAAGGCTTTTCCTGTAGTTACACAGGAGGTGGTTCAACCTTAGAGGTGGATTACTTTTATGATTCCAGACTTCTGATTTGGTACATGATAAATTGCAATATATCATTTTGTTGCTCCATCCATGCCTCTATATTATAAAGGTGATTTTGCATATGCTCCAATATGGATAAGTCCTTCATGTGTATTGCTAGTGACATATTTATATCACTATCATCAACTGAAGGAGGTGAAAGAGTGGGTGTCAAAGGACCCTAGGTAAATGCAAATCAATATTCTCCTTAGTTTGAGATGATGTGGATGCTTCATGATGATCCACTTTGATATTGGTATCCACATGCTCATGTTTGTGACTCAATTCATGTTTTTGTTTCATCTTGTAATGTTGAACTGTGCCAATTGGAGTACCCCCAGTTTGACATGGGGGAGACAATCGTTCTTGCTCTTTTGAAGGTGCTAAGAGAAATGATTTAGGTGTAACTAATTTCATAGGTTATCACACTTTTGATGTGGTAGCATTGTTTGATGGTATTACCTACTTTTTTTATTGCTTTAGAGAAGCTTGGTTCTCTACTTTGATGTTGACCATTCCCACAAACTTGTGAGAAGGCACTTTGGCATTTGGATACATTGTGGATGACTCCTCAACTTGTTGAGGTTGTTTTGTTTCAATTATGACAGTTGATGTTTCCTCATATTCAGGTGAAGAATCAAGGATGGTATCAACGGGGAGTGACTCGACAAGAGGTCGACATAAATCCTCAATGATAGGTGTAAATGTAATGTTTGCCTCTATATGCTCTTTGACCTCAATTTTGTCCAAGTGAACTATGGCCTGCGACGTGGTGGATGAAGATGGTATGATATGATCTAATTTACCCATAACCATAATGGGTTCTTCCCCTTTGATAGGAGTAATAAAGTCTTCTAATGACATGTTTGAGATAGTTGTGAGCATCTTTGTGGTTGTCTTAGTCGATTTCTCCTTGCTTAGAGAAACCGAATATGGAAATGTAATGGGTGAAACCAATGGTGATGGTGGTGGTGGAGGTAACTTCACTATAAACTATGAGGTTGCATCTGGACTTTTGATAACATCATTAGGTTTAATGTTCAAATGCATGGGTGACACAACATGCTCCTATGGATGATCTACTGTTTTATAATACTTAAATGGTCTGGGTAAGCCTGAACTACATGGACCTTATTTTCATGAATGTACTTAATGCACTGATGCAGTATGGATGGTACGCACTCCATGGCTCTCATCCATGACCTTCCAAGCAGTATGTTGTAATATCTTGAATCTTCTAATACGTAGCACAATGTAGGTATGGTCTTTTGTCCAACTTGGATGGGGAGGACTATTGTGCCTACTATGGGAGATACAACATCATTAAATGCTCATAGAGTGGAGGTGGACACTCCAATGTGGGAAGACAAAATGTTGAGATGTTTCAATGCAATGGTAGTGATGATATTGATGGACGAACTGGTATCAATCAAAACTCGCTTGTATAAAGTTTGACTAATGCTAGCTATAATGTGAAATGTTGGATCAAGTTTGTTAATGGGGGTTGGCTTAATTTCCTATTTGTGAAAAGTAATCATAGGATCCTCGTATGGTTGCATGAGACTCAATTGTTGTGAGGGTTGTGATGTATTATTGGTGTTGATTGGATTCGACAGTGATGTAGATTGGCTAGGGAGTTCCCTACTCCCTATTGTGATATTGACCATGCTGATAGAAACCTCATCTTTAGGTATGATGATATCATGTGTTATAGTGGTGGGAGAATGTGGAGGGATCTCCTTGATTGGCCCCTTCAAATTTTCTCCTTTTGGAGATCCTGATGCTGTGAAAGGGGAATAAGGAGGAATCACCAATGATGGTGGATATGGAGTGGGTGATGATGGCTTCACCATTGCATTGAGCCTCATGGTGTGTTGTTGCCTATTGGCACTAAGAGTGGGTACTTCTTCATACTTTACCTTACATGATTGTTCTTTGCATAACTTTTGTTGGAATATCCTTTCTTCTCGTTGTTTGTGCTCGTCCCATCTATGGTGGTGCAATATATGTTCTTCAACATAATCGAGGTTTAAGCACTCTTGCTAATGATGCAAATCTTCCAATTGATATTGGATTTGTTGCTCTTTTTGACTAGTAGTAGGCCTAGGTAGCCGATTTGAGCAATCCACTATGTAAGGTCGATGACTTTCCGTCTCACTATGGGGGGGTTTTAGTTGTGTCAATTCCTGCCATGTATGTTGAAATCCTATCATCTCGGTGAGTAGATCCCCTATGTGAGGAAGTGGCTTCGTGATGACTATTAGGGCATCATGCAGGAATGATGAGATCCTCAAGATAATAATGGGTGCGATGACTATCAAGGCATCATGCAAGAATGGTGAGATCCTTAGGGGGATTAGCTTTGCAATGACTATCAAGGCATCGTGTAGGAATGGTGAGATCCTTAGGAGAATATTAGAGGCATTTAGGGTGTCTCCATAAGTTTTTCACTTCGATGGCTCGTGATTGATCTCAGTTATGCATAGTTGTCATGATGTGTTGACTAGGCAGACCCTGAAGGAAACCCACACTAAATAAAATTGACTTCAAAAAAAAAAGTTATGGGTGTTATATACCAAAATGATCAATGCGATGAGCTAATCACAATGGGCTAGGACTCCAAAAAAATATTTCCTGGTCAAAATTTGTATTTTTGGAATATTTGGCCAACCAAGGCTCGTGGAAAAATGACCAATTTTAGGAATTTGGGGAAATGCAGAGCCAGACCTCAAAAATGGTATGAGGGGTGTACAAGGGGCTAACTAAGACAACAAAACAATTTGGCAATTTTTGGGGTTGCCTAGAGCTTTTTATGGCTGTTTTAGTGCAGTTTTTCCCTATTTTTGGCTTAAAAATTACTCAAAAATAGAGTAATCATAAAACCAACATAAATTTTTGTTATAGCTCCGATTTACATGATTTTTGATTTTTTGGGTGTAGAATCATAAAACCAACATAACTTTTTTTATTGAAAAAATAGGGTTTGGTCCCAGATCGAATGGTAGGATCTTATGATATTACACAAACAATAAAGAAACACACAAAGTAGACAACATGATTATCTCTTTTAAGTTTTGCTTGTGGTTCCTAAAACTCGTTTTGTGTATTATGGTTTGTTGTGAATACAATTTGAACTCTTATCGTGTTTGAAGTAGTTAATGTAATTTCTTATATTATTTAGATCTTTCACGTATATAATTGCAACGAAAAACCTGGTAATGACATCCAAGTTGTCTACCCACCAAGATATGGAGATGAAACCCATATCCGATCATGAAGCATAGGTACTACTGATTCTCACCCAATACATCGTAGGTAGTGATATACCTTCCAAAGAAGATTACGTGTTATTTTCTATGGAAAGGATAATTCTTGAATCGACCTTGCCCATGGACGAGTGCAAAAATCTCAATGTCAACAAGCCAAACGAGTGGTAATGACTTCCACTATTGGTCTTAATCAATGGGTTCGATGTGAAAGCCCAACACCACTGATGTTTACGCTTGGATCATGGTGTGTTATTGGTTTATTTTAAATTACATGAAAATAAATATGCATCACCCAGCATTCGATGACTTTTCCACTATATGCATAAAAATGTACGTTTCATTTTCTTTAGAAATTCAAATTGAAAATTTTATGTTTTATATTAAGAAAATGCAATGCAAATTTAAAAATGAAGTAGCCTTTGAACAGGCTTCAAGCATGCACACCTAACAAACAACCTAAATAGGGGCCACTCCTATGAAAAATAGGCAATAGACTTAGCCGTTGTACACAGTAGTAGTCAGAATTCTAGCTTCTAGATTCTAGGGTGGCTAACAACACAGGTCGTTGTTCCCAATAGTGGCTAGCAGCAAACATAGGGGTTTCATTAATTTTCCTTATAATTTCTCTATATTTTGTATTTAAATCTATAATTTATATTCAAAAAACATAGAGAAGACTAGAAAATCAAAAAATATAGAGAGAAAATCACTTACCGGTGAATCCTCATCCGAAGAAGAAACAGGTTGCAAATTGTTTTGTTGTATTTTCCCCTAGTCACTGTTAATCATGGTGGCTGCGATGCTAGCTGCTAGAGTCGATGGTGGCTAAGACTACTAGCCATTGTCACTCAGAGTGATTGTACTTGCATTAAGGAAAAATACAAAAACATCAGTAAGCAACGATAAAATAGGGTGGTCCCACCGTGATCGCCACTTGTAAGTAGTAAAAATCATGCATCTAATCTATTTGCAAGCATGTAACAAATTGAAAATAAGAAAGCATGTAACCATTGCAAGATAAAAGATGATCAAAATAGGGTGCTCTTTATTAATCATAATAAGTCTTGATTACAATCTTTCCCTCTTAGGGAATCCCTCAATTTGATACAATTATTACAAATGTTGTGGCCCCTCAAAGGGGAGAGATGCACTCCAATGATTTTCACTCCTCCACTACTTTGCTTATAAGAGGGCTTATTAGTTGCCTCCTTATTTGATATCAAGAAGTATGATCTCGATGATGCTTTATCCTTGAATATATCTGTCACCTGCACACAAAGCAACTACAAGACACCAATAACACATGATGCCTCTCAAGATGAGGCTAATTTCAAAATGAATGCAAGAAAGAGAGGAAATGCATAAAGATAAGATGAAATGCATGAAATACTGGAAATAAAACATAAGAACTAAATGAATATGTGATTAATATATGATAAACAAGAAATGACAATACAAAGAATGTAAAATCTATGGCTAAAATGCAAAAAATATTGATTAAAACCCTAGCTGCTATCAATTAGTGAAGCTGGCTCTACTAACCGCTATCAAATTTGATGGCTAAGCCTGTGGGCTACTGTCGAAAATATCGACCGTGGAGAAAGTGTTCTATTCTTTAAATCTCAACTTGATAATGCTCAATTTCTTTGCTAAATTGATGTTCAATGGTTGTCTGTGTCTCAAAACACATATTTGTGGCAGATTATCTTGGATTTACGATGAGTTGATGAAGAATAGCAAACTTGCTCCTCAAGCCTTTGGAAGCTTCATTCATGGATGGATAGTTGTCATACTGAAACTAGACAACAGTTAGCTACACCTCATAGGGATACAAAGTTGCTCTCCAATCCGACAGGGCTTCGCTGCAATGAATTCAGGATTATTTCTTCAATTTAGGGGGGTTTTTTATAGACTTCCCAAGTCTTCACCTTGGCTTCTCAAGGAAGCCAAGATCAAGAATATTTTAGCATGGATTATTTAGGAATAGGCTTCTAGAAGCTTCGCAAATGAAACCACCCACAAAATTGTTACAAATTGGTTGAATGCAACTGATTTCACTCAGCTCAGGGAGCCCGAGTTTGTTATAGGGTTAGTCACTATCAATAGGTGTAGCTATGGATCTAGCTGCTATCACCATCAGTGGCTACCCTTAGTTGCTCTGATCATCAGTGGATGCAATCGTAGTTGTTATTGACATTAGCGGTTAGAGCTGCATAGGACTAGGTTGCCCTAAATGAGTGGTTAGAACCACTATTGGGTCTTCATATGGTCTGCAAAGGTACCCATATGAGTAGTCTCCTAAACATGACGTATTTTAGGTGTCTGTAAATCTTGATTAGAAGATCAAGACAAATATATAAAGGAAATAGATTGAATACTAAAGTCTTCAATAACCAAATAATGTAATATAGGGGATGTTGGAGAATATTACATTATTTTGTACATGATAATGTACCCCCATGGTACCTATGGTACAATGTAAATATTAGAATAGTGTTTGATTCTATAGTTTAGGAGTGTGATTTATATTTCCCCTTTATGTGTGTGTCTATGTGGAGGATGTATACAAGTGTCATGTAATTATGTGTGCAAGTGTGTAGTGTGAGAAAGTGTGCAAGTGTCATGTATTAGAGTGTGCATGTAGAAGTATGAAAGTTTCAAGTATGAATGGAGTGTGAAAGTCATAGAGTTAAGTGTGCAAGTAAATAGAGAGTCAAGAGTCATGTATACAAGTGGCAATATGAGAAGCCAAAGGACATGTGAGGTTTGTCTTATGTATGGAATAGGAAAGGTTGCAACTCTTGGATATGTGAGGAGTGCAATAATCAAGTATTGAAGAATCACCTTTCTAAGGTTATTTAATAGAGACAAAGCTCCATGAAATATATGCAAAATTTAAGATTATATTCAAGCATTAGTATTGAAGCTTGTATGCATATTTTGAGCAATTATACTGTAAGCTTTCTTCATATTATTGCATGAATGATTTTGGCCATTTATACTTGTATAATTGTCATTTTCATGAATATTATTGTTACTTATTTTGGCCATATAATATATTGATTGCTCTTATATAAGAGGCTACTCAAGATCCAGGATATTGGGACCTATGATAATCTAGATAAAAAGCCAACAAGTATGAAGCTAAAGCTAAAGCCAAATCTGACACACCATCCACTTCGCAAGAGTTTAAAGAAGACCTCCACCCTGATAGTTGGATCCTTCACTTTGATGAAGCAAGGAATGAGTTTGGGGCAAGATTCAATATATTTCTCAATTCTCCAACTAGCCTAACTATTCCTATGGCCTTTTGCTTATTTTTTCTAATATTACTAATAATGTTGTAAAATATAAGGCTTTAATTTTAGGACTCTTGATCACCAATCATATGAATGGTAAGCACATCAAAGTGTTAGGTGACTCTCAAATTGCGGTTTATTAGATCACTAGTGAATGCATTGTTAAAGCTCCCCATTTGATCAAGTGGCTACAAATTTGATCAATGATATTGAATCCTTCTCCATTAGGAATTTTCTAAGGGGGAATATTCTAAGGCTAATTATTTAGCTACTTTAGTTAGCAAATTCATACCATATGAGAACATCACTAAAACTAATTTTAAGGTAAACTTTTGTGATGAACTTATGATTTCAATCACTAATGACCAAATGAATGTGCATACAATCAATATTAATACTATTAATTACCAAATATCTCATGATGATCCTTGGTATGGTAAATTTTGTGCATCCTTTATAACCAAGCTTATCCACTTATGACTAATGCTAAGTAATGAGCTCACATTCATAAGATAGCATTTCAATATGTTGTTCTTGATGGGGTTTTGTACTACTATAATCTTGGTGTAGTTCTTTTATGATGTCTTATAGAAGTTTAAGTACACAAAGCTCTCATTGATGTTCATAATGGTAATTGTGGAGGGCACTTTCATGGTCATTCTACAATATGTAAACTATTAAGAATGGACTACTTCTATTCAATAATAAAAATTGATGCTAATAAGTATGTCAAATCTAGTGATAAGTGTTAGTTTTACAAAGAAGAAATTCATGTCCCTAATTAGGTTCTTCATTCAATTGAGTCTCCTTGGCCTTTTTCACTTGGGACCTCAACTTATAAGATCTATTTATCTTGTGTCTAAGGATGGGTATAACTTTATTATCACTTCCACGAAATGTTTTACAAAATGGATAAAAGTTATGCCATTGACAAATCAGACAACTCTCAACATCTTAGAATTTATCTTTAATTAGATCATATGTCATTTTGGTGTCCCATCTACTCTTATTTTAGATAATAGTAATTTCAAAACTAAATAAGTGCAAAAATTAAATTCTCAATTAGGGATTCATCATCATTTTTCTATGCCTTACTATTTATAAGGGAATGGTCAAGATATATCAAATACTAAGAATTTGGTAAACATTTTGTAGAAGACATTTTAAAATCATAGAAATATTGGCACTTAAATTTATATCCTACATTATGGGTGTATTGCACCAATATGAGGATGTCTACAAGGGAAACCCGTTTTTCTTTTTTCTATGGTACTAAAGCTATTTTACCAATTGATATTGAATTGCATTCTTTGCTTTTTTATTTGAAGAATTTGTTGTGTCATGGTGAGTATGATCAGGAGCATCAGGAGGTCCATCTCATCGAGCTTACTACTCTTGATGAGAGGTGCTTATGTACTCTCGAGCATAATTAAGTACATAAGAGTTGTGTTACCAAGCAATATAATAAGAAAGTATGTCATTTTAATTTTAAAATTAGGAACCTTATCCTTAAGCCTGATAATGTGCACAAGAAGCTCAACATCAACTTTATACAGAAAAGGCTTGGACCATATGCTATTAAAGAGTTGTTTTGATCTAGGGAAATTAAATTACAAATAATGTATGGGGCTGAGTTGGATGAATCCTTCAATTCCATGCATATCAAGCATTTCCACATGTAGCTTGATCCAATTATATAGTCTTTCTATTTTCTTGGTTTACATATAGACCTTGATGCCTTATTTTTCCCTTTGACTATCTATTTGTAATTGTCAATCCTGTACATTCTTTAATTTAGAACATATTTATATGTTTTGTGGTATCCCTTTCTTGTGTGACCATGATAATTCCATTAAGTGGTAATCCTAGTTGTCTAAATTGTTTGGTGTTCTTCAAGATTTCAACTTGGCAAGTTTCTAGTTAGCATTTGTCTTATTAATACTTAAAAATAATATCAACGTTAGTGGTTAATACTAACATTCGATATTAATTAAATAAATTATAGGGGATGAGTAATTGATTTAATCCTTGGCATTAGATAAGAAATTAAAATAATGAGATAGTATTAAAGCTAAACCTAAGGGTATTACTTAAATATGGCATCTTTAATAAATTAAAACTTGAAAGGGAAGTTCATTAATAAAAAGTTGGAAAAGTTGGCAATGACAAGGATGTTTTGTAACGCTTCATAAAACATTATTCTTTGTGCATAATAGGTTGGCATGCAAAAAGAATCCATTTTCCCACTTTGATTGTCTTTTTTTATTTACTTCAAGCAATATATGTGGGGTGGATTACCAATTTTTTGAGGCTAGCTGAAGAAGATAATTTGGAAGGAAGGTTTTTGAGAGGAAGGGAAGAATCACTTGGATTTTCTATTTTAGAGGTAATTGTTCCCTAGTTTATATTTGAATATGAATGATTCATAATATTATTATTCTATAAATGGTATAGGCTAAGTGCATTATTGTATTCCATAACTTTTTATTTGCTTTTACGTAGTAGATCGCAAGTTTCTCTGTTGTTGTGATTGTTTAAGTGGGTAGACATATTTATGTGGTTCCTTTAGGAATCTATGGTGTGGTAATCATCTTATGTTAGTATTCAAGTCTGTACGAAGTTTTATGGGCTTCCTATTTGGACTGTATGGTTGTTCTCTATTTTAGAACCTTGTTCTATGAAACCTAGACGTTCTAGAGCCTTTGGATCAACCCAATAATCCTTTTGAGTTGGAAGTTTTGGGTGGGTGTAAGGAGAAATTTTTTGCATTGTTGTTGATAGTGCTATAACATATTTTAGCATGTTTCTCTATGTTTTATTTAGTTTTTGGGTTATGTTAGCATGGGTGCAGTCTAGGGTTTTTATAGTTCTCTTGTCGACTATAGAGGTTAGGAGGTGAGCTTAAGATGTTGCTTCTAAATCATCACCTTAGCCCGTGGTGTTTAACTATTACCATCGTTGTTTGAGCCATTATCTCAAGGTTAGTTAAAGTTTGGTCTTTTACATTGGGCTATCAACGTATCGTTAGCTAGGTAGAGTTGGTCGTTGCATCTATACCTTAGCCACCAGGAACCCTAAGTTGGCATAGGATGTTGAGTTGCATGTGTGGAATATTGTATTCATAGTTGTTGAGTTGGTAGTACTTTTGTTTCATGCATTGAGTAGAAGCTTTAGGTTTTATTTAATTATCATCTTGTAAGTTTTGGGTAGCTTTTTAATAGTCCTAGAACTATAAGAAATATTGTTTTCTTTTATTTATGCTTTGGTAGTGATACTTTATCAATTGCTTGGCAAAGATTAATTTATCTTAGTGGGCATAATCCATAGCTTAAGCGGGTATTTTTAGAGATATTAATATATTTTAGTATTGTTTCCATGCTTGCTTAATTAATCAATTGTTTATTGATTTATTGGAATAAAATGTTATTATTAAAAAGAAAACCTTTATCTCTATTTATTGATTAAATATTGTCAATAGTTATCAAGTTATAATGTTGGATCTATTGAAGGATTGTTATGAATAGAGGATTATAATGGGTTTCTTTTAAAATGGGTAATTGTTGTGTAGCTAAAGAGTCCATATCTGAGAGAAGTATGGGATTCTCTCAATGTATTTTGTTGCTTTGCACTTTGTATGGTCCTACATTTGGTATGTTTCTGGTATAGTGTATGTTAGGCTTGCATATGCATTTTAAAGAGGTATCCTGATCCCTAAACTTATTTTCATTACTATATTGGAGAAGAACCAACAAGTGGAGATCCTTGAGGAAAATATGAAAGTTATTTATGTATTTGAAGATTGAATGTAATGTTTTGGGGGATGAGGATTATTATGAGTATTGGTTATGAGGAAGGAATAATGCTTTGTAAATAACATTCTTATTATATTATTGATACTTGAATCATAGAATGGAAGATTAAATGTTATTGTTATTTTATGTAAAATCTTGGAATATTTAGTTATGCAAAATGGAAAGAATGTGATATTGAAAGGAATGATGGAATCTAATTCATGGATTATAATTCCTTTGGACGTTGTTTATTCTATTGCTATAGATAAAGGAAATGCTACATGTTATTTTTATGATTTGAAAAGTATTTTAGCATTGTGTCATGTTGAGCTTAATTATGATTGAATATTGCGCTTCATTTCCTTTTTGGATAGAGTTGGTTATTTTTTTAATATTATGACTCATGGGTTTGGATGGGGTTTTTGGGCATGAAACTAGATCCATATTAGAAAATACTTGAGACATGATGTATCCAATCCTAGTAAGAGTTATGATGAGGTAATAACTAAGTATTTATAATCCTAGTAGGAGTTGCAATGAGGCAATAAACAAGTATTTGTGAATGATACACCTTGAACGATGAGTCTCGGGTGTCCCAAAGCGATGAGGATTTTGGGTAGTCCTAAGTGATGAGGCTTGGATGTGTATTCCTAGTGGTGAGGTTTAGGAATCTAAATGGTGGATTGGTATAGGATAATCCACTGAATCATTCACAAGATAGTATAGTGGTGGCACCTTGAACGGTGAGGCTTGGGTGACCATGCTCATTACTAGGTGAGTGGTAATGGCCTTAGTTAGCCCATGGAGGTGCACGTAACTAAGTAATAAGGCATCATACCAAAATAATCCTACATAGATGGACTTATGTAGGGTTAGATAATAGACCTCTCCCTTTATATGTTACGGGCCTTAAAGGATAATTCCTACATCATGGTCAAGTTGTCATATACCAGTGAGAGTATAGGAAAAGTCAAGGGACCACTGATGGTGTATTTTCTAAACAATGAGATTTAGAAAAGTGAACCCTAAAAGTATAAGAAGATGGCCACTCCTATCCACTTGGGTGCCATTTATAGTAATATTGAATCCAAAATGTGGTTATGCCTTATACTACTATTTAATATTAGGACTTCTTTATGAGTTATTCCTTGTGAAAATGAAAAAAATCTCTTCCTTGGGTCAAGTTGGTGGGTTGTTACAGTTGGTATCAGAGCCTAGGTCATAGGACTAGAAGCTTCCATGGAGAGAACCTAGGTTAAGCCTTGAATTTTATGCTACTTTGGGGAGGCTTACTCTTCTAGGTATCTTAAGTTGATTTGGGACAAGGCGGGTATTGCATGTCGTCTTAACAGGTCAAACCAAGTAAAAATCCTAAAAAGTACAACTTCTTATTAGGTATGGCACCTTACGATGAGACAAGTGTGACCATCATAATTATCAAGTGAATGATAATGGTCTTATCCTAGATGGCATCTTGCAGGTAGGCAAGTGTGACCATAATCATTATTAGGTTAGTGATAATGGTTAAAGTTAGTTAATGGGGAGATGAAACTAACTAATATTAAGTACAATTTTGGAGAAATTGTAACTTATCCAATTCTTTTTTTATGGATAGGAGATGGCATCTATTTTGAGAGGAGGATCATCCAAGAATTCAGGGTCAGCTACACAAGAGGAAGTTGTAGCTCATCCTCAAAATAAATATTGAAGAACAATGGACTCTAGTAAGAAATCTAGAAGAACAGTGGACTCTAGTAAGAAATCTAGAAGAAAAATGGACTCTATTAAGAAAATTGGAAGAACAATGTACTCTAATGAGAGGGTCGAAAATATTACTTATGTAGTTAAGTTGCTTCAAGAGTATATGGAGTAACAACAAAAAATGTTGGAAACATTGGTTAATTGAGAAACCAGTAATAAGGATTCAGAGGGTAGACAGGAAGAGAATCCTATTAGAGGAATCCACGAGGGTAAATACCAAAGTGAGGTAGATCTTGCCAAGGATCTTAATTATGTCAAGGTATCTAAATTTAATGGAAGAGAAGGGGGTGATGCAATAGAGTCTTGGCTAAATGAATTGGAAAATTATTTTTCCATGAAGAATTACTCACCAAAAACCCAAACTATTTGGGAAACCCTTCATATTCAAGATGCATCCTTGGAATGGTGGAACACATTCAAGGTAGGAAGGAATCCATGAAGTGGCTATTAAATTGGATGGTCGATATTCCCTATGTTTTCTTTTGTCTAACCTCTGTTGCAGTCGGTGCCCTCTGCCATCTTGGTTCGACCTTGGTCTCTTCGGGGATTGTATCTCCCACCGGTAATTGTAATGATGTAGAACTTGACTGGGTGTAATAATGGAAATTTAAAAATGTGTAAATTCAAATTTAAAATAAGTAGATTGTATATCATATTTCTATAATTGTTTAATTTCAAAAAAACTATCCCACATTTGGAATAATTTAGTTTTGTAAGGTTGTGTGATATTAGTAACACCATTGGTTTTTTTGTTAGCAGGAATTGCAAAGGTGCATAATATGGTGAGAGCTCATCTGTCGATGGCCCCTTTACATTCCACTCAGTTTACGTGGATGTTCGTAAGTGAAGCTCAAATTTAGACCAATTTCTAGTCGACACTCGCTATCAAGAATGAAGTTCGGGCAGGGTGGATGCTTTTCAATTCCTTCGATGATCTGGAAGGTCTGCTTATACAAGAGTACCCCGAAAAAGGTATACAAACCTATTTGATTGGTCCTCTCATTCCTTCATCTATTATCGATGGATATTCAGATAGACGATAAGGTACATGGCCCGATGCCCTATGGGTAGAGGATATGGAGTGCTTGGATTGGTTAGAGAAGAAAGATCGCCAGTCTATCATCTACGTGTCCTTCGAAAATCTGGCGATGTTAAACGAGAAGCAATTTCTAGAGTTGGATCTTGGCCTCGAGGCCACTAGTAGACCATTTTTGTGGATCATGCACTGTGATTTACTCGATATAACGATGATCATGTGTCCTCTAAAATTATTCTTCTAAAATTTATCAATTTTGATGGGGGAGCTTCGTCAAGCTAACTAGATTATTCTTCTACAATTTGGCACTCCTTACCAAATTCTCCTTCTCTTGGGCTTGTTTTCGAATATCTATAATTATTCCAAGTTCTTCACTATCAAGGGCTTCTCATTGGTAGTGGATTTCTCCAATGAGATCTATTTTTATGATTTCTTAAGTAAGGCTTTCCTAGCCTTATTGTGGATGTTGGATGAGACCCTTTTAAGGTCTTTGATGTTGCAGCTTATGATGGTCTTCATTTGAGACTTCTTCAACCTTCTACTCTTGGAAGTGTTGGCGATGTGATCTGCTCTTGGATCTTTGATTTTGTTGCTTCTAGATTCGAGCAGGACTCTCCTAGTTCTTCCAAGTTTGGAAGTCCTTCGATGAGATCTTCTCCTGATCTCCTTTGCTTCAATTGCTAAATTGGTTCTGAGGAAGATACCCTTCCTAACTATTTTGTCAAAAGTTTCCCAACTCACTGAATCTTCTTTCCCTGCAAAAAATATGTTAATACTAAAATCTTAATCTGCTTCTGAATCAGATATTTCTTTTGAATTTCTTTTTAGGATCAAGGCTTCTGTGGTCTTTTTTAGTATCAAGGCTTACGTGGCATTTTTCAGTATTAAGGCTTCTATGGCCTTTTTCAATATCAAGGCTTATGTGGTCTTTTCAATATCAAGACTTTTGTAGCTTCTACTTCAAGGCTTCTATGGCCTTTTTCGTATCAAGCTTCTATGGCCTGTTCTTCAAGGCTACTATGGCCTTTTTGTATTAGGCTTCTATGGTATGTTCTCGAAGGCTAATATGGCCTTTTTGTATGAGGATTATATGGCTTGTTCTCTAAGGTTGCTATGGCCTTTTCAATCTATAATGGAGATCTTCAGCCTCCTAGCTCCATCATGCCTTTTCTTCAGAAGTCTTTTTTCACAGTGTTCTTCTCCTGCACAAGAACCTAATCTCTGCACTATGAGGGCACGTCAACCTTTGGGAAATGAAGTTGTAGTCTCCTAAATTTTTGTCGTAGGAGTACTAATCCTCTAATAATTAGTTGTATGCAATAAAAGAAACTTTAGGAAACAGTTAGAAAATTCCAAATATCTTGGATCTTTACTAGATGCTTTGTCAATCTAGTGGATTGAGTGTTGAGTCTTGGTCTTCACGAGTTTTCCCATAACTCTGTGGAAAGACTCAAGTCAAATACAATCTCAGTATTTTTTGGACTGAGATATCCTTTAGTCCTCACTTGTGACTCTCCCTAATTATATCACCTTGATTCTTTTGAGAACTTTTGACTGTGACTGGTCCAATGGCACATCAGGTTGACAAAACACTCAGGCTCAATATTGATGGTGATTTTCCTATAGACCTGCACAGACTAGATCTATCGTAGCTCTAATACCAATGTTAGCTTTTGATACAATATCCCAAGGAGATAATAATCATGAGATGTAGAATAATATTAAAGAAAGTAAATCTGCAAGATGACTGAGATATGCAATAAACATAAATGATATATAAATGAATACAATATAGCTATGGAGGAAATGAGCACTCCATCAATATAACTACTGGACTACATTACATCCATCACCAATGGATGGTGATCCACATAGAACTGAACTACCTACTAATATCCCTAAGCTACTATGTCATCGACACTCCCCTTGCTTATCTATTCTAACAATGAGGCCATCCTTATATAGGAAAAATAAGATACTTGGCCAACACTCTATCTAGTTGTACAAGTGACACCTTGAACATTTACAACTTGCACATGGACACTTGTGCATTTATTACATTGCATGAAGTAACTAGATAACTTCCCCCTAAAGTAATATAATGTCCTAAGTATGTACCTTTGAAGATACGTTTACATAATCCAAATGCTGGAATATAAACTATTTCTAACAAACATCTCTCATATGCATGTCATTCCCAAGGTTGCACTGAAGACCTTACCAAGCTACGATGGTGTAGAGGGTGCAACATACAAGCACTATCAAGAAGTGGCCTCCTTGGCTATCATCCACAACATTGCATCTAAGGGTATCATGCTTAGGCTCCTTGCTCTTTCTATTAAAGGGAGAGCATTGTTGTGGTTTAAATCTCTAGAGCATGGAAGCATCCATACATGGGTCGACCTGGCAAAAGCTCTCATCAACACATTCGATGCTTCTGTAGATCCCTTCCTATTGCTCACTCAACTCATATTCATCAAACGAGGCTATTATGAAACCTTGGTTTATTTCAATGTCTACTTTATAAGAACATGGAGGAGGATACCCATGAAACCATGTCATCATCTACTTAGGCATATATATACTATATTTGTGCTTTTGACCCTGACATTAGCCTTCTCATTCAGTAGTTAGGAGAGAAGGGATTCCCACAAATATTTAAGGAGGCTTCCCAAGCTGAAGTAATGTTGATTCAGGCTGGAAAGCTTTCCCGTGGGGAGAATCCCCAACCTCTTCTACCCTATGCATACTCAATCCAAAATTTGTTGTTCCTAAAGCCTATGCCTATGCAAAACCAAGTTATGATGGGAAATTCCCCTTTATATTCCCACGAGAATGCATAATAAATGCAACAATATTTGGGGATGAAAATTTGATGGCTGACTAAATAAGTTAACAGCATGAAGAGGAAGCTCTTGATGGATGAAGAGGGAGAGCTTAGTGGCAGGGAAGCAAATGCACATCAACACAAAATCCAACCACAAGGAAGCAGAGGATGGGAAGGAGATCATGATTTTGGCCCATGTAGAGGAGATAATTATTCATTCCCCATGATGGAAAACATAGTTACCCTCCTTGCAGATATTCAAAAAATGGGAAAATGAACAATAGGCAACCTCTCTTATGGAGCACCAAGTGCACAATAACATTTTACCCCTACATGTGCTAACCATAAGGGCATCTAGAACAACCCCTACAATGATGTTTTTCCAGTTAGGAGCACCCCTTAACCAATAAGGGATTGAGTTCGCCAAATAACCCATGTGTAAACTTGGGTTGAATTCAACTGAGATGGTAGTAGTAGGCATAATACAGCCCATATTGTACCATACAGTCCTCTACTGCAACCTGGTTGACATTCCTCAGATCCAAGAAGGCTCAAGTGGGCAAAATCATGAATATTAGATCATGGTTGAGACTGTCATTCCTACCAAGAGGGATGAGGTATGGATGGTGGTGCATACCGACCCATACAGAGTGCGATTCTAGTACCCGATTCCAGAATGATCACCAATCCAAGCATCGATCAAGGCAATAAATTTAATCTCTACATGAGTGGTGTATGGAAAAAGTACAAGGGTGATGAGGCCAAGCATGAGACCTAGATGAGTCTCCAAAGCAATTAATGACAACAACCAACAATACCAATTTAACCACAAGAATCAACTCAAGTTTGGCATCATTTGGTCCGAACATTGCAGGTTCACCAGATAGGTTGCAGAAGGATATTTGGCTTGGGCGTGTGAACCACACCACAATTTTGTGTAAATAAGTTGACAATTAAATAAAGGGTGTGGCATGTGCAAGGTCGCACAATAGCCGATATCATCTTGAGTTAAGGTTGCAGGGCATTCATTTCTATTAGATTATTGCCAGCTAGCTAGATTGCCAAAATTTTCATGGCCATATGTGCGATATTTTCCCAAGTAGTGCCCCCTATTTTGAAAAAACACTTCTCTTCGTTTGCGCTCTTGTCTCTCTTCCTTATTTTTTGCTTTTTCTTCTTTTTTTTTGTTTTTTTAATCCATAGCCCAATGGATAATGTTCCCAAAAATTTAGGATCCTACAAAGCAAGTACATTAAGACTCATGCATGCATCACCCCAACACAAATATCAAATCATAAAATCAACTAGAGGCACCCGAAAAGCAAGATTTGGATGTATTGTCAAGGATCCACATCATGCCAAATATTTTGAGGGTGACACTGAGATCATGATTGGCTGGAAGAATCACTCTATAAATTGCCTCATGTTTAGTATTATTAATTCATCAAAAAATGAGACAAATACTATGACTCTAGATTTCCATGATGAATCTTGATGAGCTGAGGAGGTCCTTGCTAGATTGCATAAGGAAGCAAGGCTATAACAAAAAGGACAAATGCAATTATGTCTGTTCTTGAAGTAGCATTGGACTATAGCAAAGTATGTTGATGGGAAGGTTATCTGGTGGGGTGTCCTATGGATCAGATAATTTGTTATATCCCCAGTGTCTCCTTCCCTTTCATTTTTTGTTTTGTTTTCATTAACTCCTTCCTCCGTCTCTTATTTTCATTAACTCCTTCCTCCGTCTCTCCTTTGTGCTTGTTGTCACTAACTCTTCTAGTTAGTGACTTTCCCTTTATTCCTACGGTTGCCTCTTTTCCCTCTTCTCCTCTTGTGCCCCATATTTGCTCCCTTCTTTGTGTTGTCCTACCTTATCGAGAATTTAGTTTCCAACCCATCGCCCATCGTCCCTCCCTATCTTGCAGCCTTCCTTGGCTGCCTTCTTCTCTAGTTTGTTCTTTCTATCCCCATTCTCATTCTTCCCTGTTTGAAGTACCTTTTTTAAAAGTGGGCTATTTGGGTTTCCTTTCCCCCAAAGTGGAAATCCCCTATGATTCGATAGAAGTGTGGGTAAAATTTTGCATGCTTTCATCCACTAGCTCCTTTTTTACCAATATGATGGATCATATAGTAGGTTAAATAAAGTTTTGTGAGCTAGGCCCTTGGGCATCGGATGTTGATTGCTAAGAATAGGCCTCACATATGTGGCGGATGATGTTGGAGTAGGTTGCAATAAGGGCGAAGGTATTTTTGGTAATACATAAGAAGGGTGGAGGAATCAGTCAGGCTGAGGCATCAAGCAATCCCTAGATGCTCACCCATAAGCATATTATTAGCAAGGGAAGACATCCTAGAGGTCTCACCAATTCAAATGGCTAAAATTGGTTAAGTGGCAAAGAGGACGGAGAATTGAGGGCTTGCAGATTCCAAGTGGACCCCAAAACTCTGCCCCATCATAAAGGCAAAAAATTGGGATCCCAAAAGCCTACCCCATGCAAAGTATGGATAAGTAAGATAGTAGCAAGCTAGGTTTAGCTCCCAAAGCGCTGCCCTAGAAGTAGGGTGGAAGATCATCCAAACCTAGAGCTTGATGGAGGTTTGGGCATCCAATAGTCCCCCAATAAATCCTAAAATCATGCCCAAGATGGAAAATAGGGTGGAACCCCGAAAGCCCACACTACAGATGATGCATAGTGTGTAATTTTTTTAGTCGATAGCAAGCAATAGTGGCATCCCAAAGTTTTTCCCATCAAAAATATTCCTGCCATAGTAAGCGACCTCTGCAAAAATGGTGTGCACCTTCATTTAAGAAAATGCACGATAAATGGTTGGCATTAAAGGGTTTGGTGCCCTGCTTAGTGCATGGTAGCTAATCAAATCATACATCAATCAAAGTGGTCAGCCTCAACTCGTCCTCTCATGCAATTAATGCCTTAGGTGAAGGCGAATAAAATTTATTATATGACAGGAGTTGCTACAAGGAATCAGGCCAATCGGGAGTTCAAATTCATGTAATATGACTAGCATACCCCTGGTAGCCACCCTCTATTGCATTCTATAGAATATTTAGATATATCCACAACATGGTCTTCCCTTTTTGCACTGCCCGATGGTCTCACCCACCACTCATTGTATTTAATACAACATTCATTGTAAGGTCTATATATTCAAGAATGCTTGTCATCACTAGCAGTGGCTCTTTAACCATTACAATTCATATGTAAAGCTTATGATGTTCTAAAATATAAGTATTTTACTGTTTGATCTCCAAATTGACTCTTGTATGTGCATGTGAATGTTGTAAGTTTATTTTTGCTAAAGCTAGTCGAATGTGTATGCAATAATCCTGCTATCTGGATTTCCTACATTTCATTCATTGGTTCTAGAATTTGCTTGCAATATAGGGCAATAAAGGGTAGACAATATTAAGTTTTGTTGAAATTTTGGGTAACCTACATATGTTTTCTACAACTGCATTTGCTTATCGTGCATGTGTTTTTATGCGACCAAATCCATCCTTGTTAGTTCTGGCTATGACCTATTTTCTCTTCCTTTTCGTTCCCTAATCCCTTCAATTTTTAGGCAGGTATCTAGGACCCCAAAAAGAGTCAGTCTTCTCCTAAGATCGACCACTCGACCTTCCCTAGGCTCAGTCTTCGTTCAATGTTGGTGCAGGTCCGTGGGTGTGCAACATTCTCCTACCTCTTTGCAAGGCCGAATTTGCCACCAACAGGAGCATCATAAACCATCCTTGGAAACAATAGTCAAAATTAAAATTATTTCAAGCAAAAAAAGCCTTTGCTTATTTAAAACAATATCATTTTGAAGAGCTTACAATAATCTTCCAAGGTCTTTTGCCAACTAAGTTTTCAAGCTTCTTATGGAAATCACCCACCAAATACAAAGTTTACTTAGGGATTAAAACAACTCTAAATGCAATGCAACTTAGCTCATGCCTTACTCTATTATGCAAACAACCATGCACATAAGCAAGCTATAAGAGGAGAATCCTCCCTCTCTTTATAAAGAAACAAGCATTCTTTTAATCCATCAAAAGTTAAATCATTCCATAGCAAACCAAGAGAACCCCATACTTCTCTTTATAATGATCCCTTAACCCACATAGACCTCAAGAATCATTATAAATATTTTTTTCTTTTTCAACCAAATCATAAATAATTTTTTTTCAAACCAAATCACAACATTTATAACAATCCAAGAGAAGACCCTACTTCTCTTTATAATGACCCTTTAATCCACATAGATCTCAGGAACCATTATAAATACTTCCTCATTAGAGCCAAAACACAATATTCATAACAATCCAAGAGAAGTCCATACTTCTCTTTATAATGATCCCTTAATCCACATAGATCTCAAGAATCATTATAAGTACTTTCTCTTCTGAGCCAAAACACAACATTCATAACAATCCAAGAGAAACCCATACTTCTCTTTATAATGATCTCTTAATCCACATAGATCTTAAGAATCATTATAAATACTTCCTCGTCTTATCCAAAACACAACATTCATAGCAATCCAAGAGAAGCCCATACTTCTCTTTATAATGATCCCTAAATCCATAAATATTTCAAAAATCATTATAAATACTTTCTATTCCGAGCCAAAACACAACATTCATAACAATCCAAGAGAAGCTCATACTTCTCTTTATAATGATCCCTTAATCCACATAGATCTCAAGAATCATTATAAATACTTTATTTTTCCAACAACAATAATAAAAGTTCACTACTATGTTTATTCTAAAGCATAGGTACCTTGTTAAAAGCTTACAAATCAAGTATACCTTTAATATTGACTCAAATCAAAATGCTTTAACAAAACATGAACTTCAAAGCATCTTTAATATTAACTCAAATCAAATGCTTTATTAAAACATAATAATCAAAGCATTATTAATATTAAAAACAAAACAAAGTACATTATCAAAACATTTAAAAAGTACTTTATTACTCTTTAATATATAAAAGTCTCAAGAATAGTTATACATATTTATCTTTCAAAACCATCTAAATATTGGAACTTAAAGAAAGCTACCTCTTAGTTTTCAATTTTTTCTAAACCAAGCATATTTAGATCAAACAAAGATAAAGTTCTCACTTAAAAGCAAGTCTACAATTCAATCTTATCAAATTATAAACGATCCTCTAAAGCTTACAAGATCAGGTTTTAATCCATGCAAGTGCCAACCACCTTCATAAGCTCTTACTGAAATAATACTAGCCATCTAACCAACGCTTCCTCTTAATGCATAAAACTTACAACAATATGCTTTTAACCAGACATAAAACTACATGCATTCATTACAACAAGTGCTTAGTTAAACATTCGGTCATCCAAAAGCATTCAACCACTCACAAAGCTAAAAATAAAGCATTGTCACCACTCGCAAGCTAAAATACAACACTCAACCACCTAAGACCAACAAACGTGAAGGATAAAAGAACAACACACAAGCGAAGAGAAGACTTTACAATCAAAAGCTTAACTCAAGGGAGCGATGTAAGGACATGAGACCAACCTAGCAATAACTATAGGATTCTATGGAACATCACCCACTACCCTACAAAAGGAGCAAGACTACCTTCACATGAAATAGAGATAACATAGGGGTACTCTACTACTAGAACAAGATAATCAACCACAAAGCACAACAAATGGATAAAAGCATTGGACAAAGCAATCTCTCACAGGTGAACAACCGATAAACCAAGGTGCGCAAAACAACATGGAATCAACCAATGAAGGAGAAAGGAACATGGTGCTATGGGAAGGAAAGTTGACCCTCTAAGGCCACATACAAACAAAAGGGCTGACGCAACACGAGGCTTACGTAAAAAAACCAACGAACATCGACCCAAAGCACAACTAACAGAATTAAACAAAGCAACATTAAAAGGAAAGGTTCAAATAATGCTGCAACAATCCAAAATGGAGCAAACATAAAAAGAAAACACCTCTACTACAGGTTTCTTTGTCTCCAAAAGGTCTTCTTCGAATGTTGTTACTTGCTCCCTTCTTCTTCCTCTGCCTCCACTACTCCTTTAGGTGTTGATTACCCCCTTTCTTATGCTCGCCTTCCCTTTGAATTAATATAGGAGTATTATCTTACATGGATGAATGTTTCCTCAAATGCCAAAAGAGCATTACACTCCACGTACTTGAGTGATTTCCTTGAGGAAACCGAAGATGCCCCTATATATTCCCAAGGCGGTTAGATAACATAACGTACCAAAAATCTTTATTCTATGGTTACTTAATGCTTGGTGCTTGGCATTAATAATTTATATATAAATGAAACCATATAATGCTTGATTTATTAAACTTAAACTAAGTTGCCATACAAGCAAAAACAAGAGTATTAAATTGCTAATCCAAACATAACTTTCTTGTTCACAAGCAACTTAGTCAATCAAGGCATCACATCCATAATATTCTACACCATTGTTTTATCCCCAATTAGGTGGTATTTTTTATGATAGTCTAAGCTATCACCAACTTTGTTGAGGCTCATTACAAGCAATATCCTGACCCAATGGTGTGAATGTGGAAACAACAAAATGATATGCATCTACATGAAGGTAAATTTTCCATGTTTACCCTGAGCTATCGATGAATTAATCATCATCATCATTTCCCTAGGTATCCCTCATGGTAGGTGGTTTACCCATAGCCCCACCAAGGAGAAGTTACCTGATCCTGCATCCACAGATACATCAATAGTACCAAGTTCCATGCTTAAAGAAATCAATCATTCTATTATCAAATCATCATGAAAGAAACTATGTCATTACATAAACACATCAATACATAGTTCATTTTCCACAAAAGTTTTGCCAAGGAGGGGTGTTACATAAGGTCTTCAACTTGCTTCTTTGGTTGATATTTCTCTAAAACGTATTTCTTAAGCCTCTCATTTTCTTGTCGGTGTTGATCCATTTGTGTCTTTAGTTGAGCCACTTCTACCTCAAACCCTTTATTCTTGGTTCATGTTACTTCATCCTCAATTGTGAGGCAACAAAAATTCATAGTCATTCCAAGTTTGAGTTGGTCTACCAATTGGACCATTTGGTATGGGTCTATCTTGTCTATATCTGGCTCAAACACTTTAGTAGTGGAGTCAACAAGGAATGTTGCTATCTTGGACGGGTCAATTTCTATGGCCTTGATGATGTACACTTTATCCCCCTTCCTTGACAGTTGTGATTATATAAGCACTAAAGCCTTGGAGGTTCTTTTGCTAAGTCTTTTATATTCTATTTTCCATCTCTTCTTCTTAGCAATAAAGGCATCATATGTCTTGACAATGTTTATCTCTATGGATTTCCATGCAAATACCAAGCCTAACGTACCCATGCAAATACCAATTTTTATCTCTGTGGCTTTCCATGTTTATCTCTATGTCTTGACAATGTTTAACTCTATGGCTTTACCTTAATGGTCATTTGTCTAACTATTGAATTGAATAATACTAGGGTTGTCAATATAGCAAAATGTTGATCTTGGGTATTGTTCTCTTCTTAAAATTTAGTTTCTAGGGGGTAAAGGCATTGGTTGTCACTTCACTAATCATGGTGACCCTATTCATGCTTTTTGGATGCATTTTATCATAGATACTAGAGAGTTTAACATAAAATGAGTTATCTCTAATAAACTTAGTGATCATGTCTGTCTCATACCTCATCCTTTGTCATGCAAGGATTTATCGAGTTGTGTATCCCATTTTCCTAAGCACTCCCAACCTTTGATGATCTAGCTTGATGTCAGGATCAAAGTCATCTTTCACCTTGGTGTAGAAGGTATGCCACTCTGGTGGGTTGGCATACCAACTCTAAATTTCATCGTCATATCCATTATCATTTCTCATAATGGGAAGAGTTATTTATTTATATATATTGGACTATTGTTGCACATTATACCTCTTCTTAGAGGTAAAGAAGGTATCTTGCCTCATACCTCTTAGAGTTTGCTTAAAGTGTTCCTTTGGGTCATAGGATGAATGATCTCTTAGTTGTTCCAAACCTGTCTCTCTTGATTGAACCTCTACCACTAAGTGGAACCCACACAACTTTAGGATAATGTTAATTATTATATACTTGAGTGGGTAGAAGGTGGTCTTATTTTATCCCTTGAAGTGCTTCAAGTTCACATAATCAAGTTGTCACAAATATTCCAAGTTGAACATGTGGTTGGGCACCCATATAGGCAACTCAAAGGGCATGGCTAAAGAGGCATAGACATTGATGAATGATCTAGTCCTCCTCAAATAGAAATCCTTACTTGTCCATTTCCCATTGCTTAGCAGCTACAATGGTTCATCTAGCAATCTAGGCACATTCCTCCTGAATTTCTCCAAAATGACCTTGTACACCTTGTCATAGAAGTGATAGGAGGTCTTTTCCACTGTTTGATAGGGTATGCTTGTACACTCCACAACTAATAGAGGTTATCCATTAGCTCCGACCTAGTCTATCTAGAGAGTGGAAAACTAGTTTTTCTTCTAGTATAAGATTATCCAAACCAACCAACATTCAAATTTCATGGGTGGGCCTTAATATTTTATCACTCAACTTTCAAGGAGGAGACCAAGGTTCGATTCTTGTCGAGTGATACATGTGTAATTACTAAGCTTGTTATAGTACCATTATGTGTTCATGATACAATACGAGTGGAGCTTGTTTCAATCCCATTTAACTAATTAAAAAAATATTAGCCAAACCAAGTAGGAGGTATATTTGAAGTTCATCTCCTCAAAATATTTTAGTTGATTATCCATCTAGTTTGAGATGTATTTTGTAGAGTCAACCATTTGGAAGTATCCTATATAGGTTTGTATAACATGAAGGAGATTCATGTGCTCTTTGTAGAGATTTAGGTCACTCCTTTCCCCTATGACCATAACTATCACCAACAAAACCATTTGGACATCATCCTTGAACAAGATTAATGCCATTGGGGTCTAGTTTCTTTAAATAAGAGATTAAGAAATCTAGCCAGTAAGTGTTGGAGTGCCTATAATAAAAATCATTTTGGATCCTTGAGCTACAAGAAACCCACATAGACAATTCATCGATAATTTTCAACATACTCCTTATGAATCTTTGCCTTATGTAGAAGGCATCTTCAATCTATTGTGAGGGCCTAAAACTCCTTGTTATATGGTCATGTTTTTCTTCCACTAATTCTACCAACTATAGGTAACTCTAGACTTGGGTTAGATTAATGGCCAACCCCAATCCATATTCTGTTGGTTCTCTGAGTTAGTTTGAGGCCCTAGGTTGAATATTCAAAGGGCCTATTTTATTACTTATTTCCCTCCTCTATCCTATGGTATGGGTCATCATAATATTCCTCAGGTCTCTTTAGAGGAGGGGAGCCCTGTCTCTTTCTCCCCCCCTTTGTTTCTACCTGACTCTCTAATGACCTAACTTCTCATAATATAAATCGAATGGGTAAAAGTGGAATGGAAATGGGAGGGGCAACAAAAGTAGAAGATAACAAAATAATTGTGCTTCCAGTAGTGAAGGGTTGGTGGATATAGAAGTGGTTTCTATGGTGAGAAAAGGAGAAAAATGGGCAAAATGATGAGAAATTAGGAAAAATGTCAAATTTGATGTTTTGGAGAATGAGTGATTTGCTTGTAATTTTGGAATGATTCACTTGATTTAGGCATTTTTAGGAAAAATTACTAGGGGAGCAATTCGATTTAAATAAGCAAGTGATTCACTTACTAAATCAAATAAATTTACTCACAAAAGGATCCTAGGCAAGTCAAGTATGTTTGATAATCTGCTTGTTAGATTCGAGCGATTTACTCATTATTAGGGCTTAGAATATTTCATGTTTTAGGCTTAAGGTTAATCAGTTTTGGGTGAATTGCTTTGAGAAATAGAGGGTTAGGCCCAAGTATTAAGCTTGGTGTTTTGAGCAAACCACTCAAGTTGGGGAGCCCATTGAGCTCGATCCAACTAAGGATGTGGTTTGTGTGCTTTGCAATGAAGGGAGGCTAATAACTTTGTTAATGCTTATGTTTTAGCAACTATGAGAAGGGAAGAAGTGGGGTAAGGGGATTTATAGCCCCTACCTTGCTTGGGCCTTCCCTTCCTGTGCCCTACCTTTACCTTGTGCATGGGACATCCAAGTAGAATATTAGCCCATGGAGGATGATTAGCCTGCTCAAGTGGTTTGCTTATGCTACATGGGCTTGATGGGCTCATTGCTTGTAAAATGTCAGTGACTCACTTGATTTTTTTAAATATCAAATACAAGATCCCAACAACGACATCACTAGGATGTGTTAACAAGAGGAAGAAAAAGAAACCATTTGAAAACAATCAAGAAACTTGATAAAGGAAGGGGAAAGGATAAATATGGCTCATAGAATTAAGAGGAGGGAGAATACTTGCCAAAGTAATAGTTCCTCCTATGTACATACACATTATTTTAGCTAGAATTTTATCACTATATTAGGTGAAGATGTTATCCATTCACAAAAATAGGCAACATTTTTTTCATTGAGTTTACACATGTTTTTATGAGGGGTCATGGTCCCCTCATACTAAGTGGAGTTTGAACCTTGGACCTCTCAAAGAGAAGCCAAAACCCTTACCATTGTAGTAAGCTTGCAGCTTACAAAAATAGGCAACATTACCCCTTGCATAATGGTAAATTTTATAGGTATTTGGACCGACGATCATAACAATTTATAGGGCCCACTCCATGAGGAATCAAATTTCTAGTATACCCCTAGTTTTTTTTAATCCTTATCCCATTTGAATACAAAGTCTCCTTTGTAATTGGATTTTTTAGATCTTTTATCAAACCAACTTTTGAGTACTTCTTGATGTTGCATAGTCCTTTTGAATACCTTTTCTCTTTCCTCTTTCCTATTTGAGGGTAAACGGTGCATTTAACCTTTCTTGCATGGGCTCAATGTTAGTGTCCTATAATTTGAGTTGTTATAACCTTTAAAAGGGAGGGAGATCTAAATTTATTGGTAGTACAACCACTTTTCCATAGACCAGTTTACAAGGGGGTGATCTAGTGTATGCTTTTGGTATCATCCTATCTTCCCAATATGCCTTACACAACTTGATATGTCAATCGCTTTGTGACTTTCAAAAAGATTCTCATGATGTTTTTGTTGGTTGACTTGGCCAAGTTGTTTTTATAGGATAGTAATTGGATGTCTTGAGCAATAATCTATACTCTAGGAAAAATTTCATCATCTTAGTCCCTTTAAAGTAGGTGGCATTATCTGTGATTCTAGTGATAGGTGTTCCAAACCTAGTGATCTAGAAATTGATCCATCATCTCCTAGTTAGTTGCTTTGGTCAGGACAACTTCAACCCATTTGGTGAAATAATCTATAGCAATGAAGATTCTTCCATGTCCTACACTTGACAATGGTTTGATTTGCATATGAAGTCTAGGCCCGCCTATCCGAAGGTTCGGTATCAATGATAGGCTTAAGGGGCATTGGATATTTTTTTCTTCCCTTCAACATGTAGCATGATTTGCAATCTTTGACTCTTTGGTAGTATGATCCTACTCCTAGGATCTTGTGAGCTAGTGTGGGCATAGATAAATGTCCTCAATCATGATATTGCTTGATTAAGGCACTTCTTTCTTCTTCTATGCAATGAAGTAGAATGCCATCATATCCTTTTCTAAATAAGACACTATTTGGCCAAATGATAATGTATCCCTTATTGTATGAATCAAGTTATTTTCTTGATTGTCATTCCTTATGGTACTTTCCCTATAGAAATATATATATGCACACGTCACTCATCCATCTAGTCTCACCATCCATATCTATCTCCTCTACCAGAGCGACTTGATCTTCAAAGATCATCCTTACCAATCTTTCATGTAAAAGCTCTTCCTATTATCAATTTGGTGGGTTTGATCACAATATCAAATTATTGAATTTTATTGATCCATCCAACCCTCTTTTCTCTTAACTTGCCATGCAATACAATGGATTAGACATTAGGATGTACTAAAAATATGGTAGTCTTGCTCTATAATAGATAATATTTGAACTTCTTGAGAGTGTTCATGATGGTAAACACTTGCTTTTCAATAAAGGTATATTTCTATTCATGGTTATGAAGGGATTGAATCCTGAAGGTTAGGATAACCACAATGCTTTCATCTGTACCAAAAATATACAACTTGAAATATTTGGAGAAACCTGAGTTGATCAAGACTGAAGCTTTGGTAATGATATATTTAACACCTTGGAAATATTTATTTTCTTTGTTTGTCTGATCTAGGGAGTCATCATTTTTAACATATTGGTTATAGGTCTGACCATTTCGGCAAAATTTATAATAAACATGGTGACACATTAGATCTGTGCTAGGAATAATTTGATCCCTTTGAATGACGTGAGTAGTAGTAGGTATTGGATAACTTTTGTCTAATCAGGATCTATGGCTTAACCTTCTTTTGATACTACATGACCTGACAATTTGCCTTCTTGGACCATGAAAATATACTTATTAAGGTTAAGAGAGATACCAAGTTCCCTACACCTCTAGAAGACTGACTCAAGATCGTCGATATGCTTACTCTTCACCTTAGAAAATACCATTAAATTCATCATGGTATATGAGGTTGGTCTCACCTACAATCCCAATAAAATTTATATCAATAGGCCTTTGGAAGGTTACCCATTTTGTTCATCGTAAAATTGTTGTTAGACTCATTGCTTTATTTTGATGGTGCAAGGAGGGTTGGAAGTTACAACTAAAATAGTATAGTGGATGATGTGTTTTGGCTAGGATGAGTAATGATGTATGAAAATTTAGAAAGATAAATGGAAGTATCTAGTCAGGGATTAAGAATAAGTGAAATGTTTGGTATAGAATTGGGTATAGGCATATTCTAGGTAATTTGAGCTACATAGGCCAATAGTGGAGCAAGGGGTGTCTTTTCTACTAAAATGAAAACATCTTCTCCTCTAGCTACCTATTCAAAAGCTATTGTTAGCATATGATGGTTAGCATTACAACCATTAAATATTAAGTTGGATTGTAATCCTTTGATGTACTAAGGAAATGCCTATTCTTTATTTGGTCTAAAAAAATGTGGGATTAGGTTTAAGGTACTCATGAATCTAGTGTTAGAATCATGTATATTTTCTTGAGCGTGTCTTTGCATTGCATTTAAGTGGAATAAATTATAGTAGCCATTTCCCATACTACAAAATCTATGCGTAAACAATTCCACTATTGATGCCCAACATATAATTGAATTAGTTGGCAATCCCCTATACCATAACCTTATCATGGAGGGAGTAGATCAACAAATATTTCATTATGTCTTCCTCTTGGATGTGGTGAATTGATTTGAACATTGATAATTTGCTAAGATGATCTAGTATCATCTTGTTCTTGTTCCCATAAAAGGTAGGTAACACCTTCACAGTTGTTAGGAAAATTGGAGAATAGGCCACAAAATTTAGTGGTCCTTGATAGGTCTAGTTGAGAAGTTATTTTTTTGGCCTAAGGGGCAATCTTGAATTATTATATTGAGGAGACTAACCATATTGCTATTGACAAGGGGAATATAATGCACATCTGTGAGGTAGGTATGGAGGATACAAATATGAGAGATAATAAGGTGGAGGGTATTGATGTGGTGGGTTTTGATAAACCCGCTATTGGTTTGGAGGTAATTGAATATTCTATTTTGGAAGAGAATAATTCAAACCTATTTGCGATATTTATTGGTTTCGGGGAGGTGGACCTTCCATATTTTGTTGTGCTTGACTAGAAGAAGGTGATGTTAATATTTGGGTGTTTCCTTGGAATACTTACAACCTCATTTGACTAATCATTGCTTGAGTGTTTTGAGCAAGATTTAGATTTAAGTCTGATGACCCTATATTAGGGGCTAAAGATTGACCGAGAGGGATGTTAGATGTATTTGATAGACTAGATCCAGGTGAGCTTTAGGTCAACAAAACACTTGTAGGAAGGATATTTTGCGTACTAGAGGCCAATGACGTGTTACTAGTATAGATTGGCCTATAAAGGGTGGACTATTATGAGGTTATTCACATCAATCAATATCCCATAGAAAGAAATAGTATGAGTCAAAATTAGAGCTAGATTATACCAAGTTTGATTCACTAAAGCAAATGAATAACACATTTGTTAGCTCAAGTAACTGATTAGAGGTATCATGAAGCATCGACTAACTAGATTGGCCATGGCTCTTTTGCCTTTTAGCTAGGTGGGATTAGACATCAGAATCTCTTTGAACTCAACTTATTGATGCACCCATGTAGTGGTTTGTTCTTTTCTCTTTCCTAATGATGTCTATTGTTTGATGATCTTTGCTCATTTTTTTATCCTTTGATTGTGTACTTATAATCTTGCATGTACATACCTACATAGACAAAGTTTTGGGATCAAAAATTTCAAAAATTCAAAAATCTACCCATGGAGTGACTCGCTCACAAAATGGGAGCAATTCATTTGCAATTTTAGGGTGATTTGCTAGTAAAAAGTAAATTTCAAGAGTTTGCATGTGGAGTGCTTCACTTTGAAGATGTAGGCAGTTCACTTGCTATTTACGAGTACTCACTCACTAATTTTAGACTTAGAATTTTTTTTAGTAAGAAACATTCCAAGCGGATCGCTTAGAATGAATCATCTTTGAAATTGGATTGAATCGCATTCCCATAAGGGAAGGAGGGAAAAAAATATTTTTCATAGCAAATCACTTCTCGGATTTAGAGCGAATGACTCATCAAATTTATCCTAGAGATATTTTAATATGTAAGAGCAAATTGTTCGCTTATTTCAAGTGAATTGCTTGTTGATTTGATCTTTGGTAAAATGAATTAGAATCTACTTCGAGTGCTTTCTACCAGTGACATATGCATATATGAGGTTGAATTTGAGCTTTGATGATGCTCAAATATTGTTGAAGTTATCATCTTTGCAAAAAAATTAAAATTTTGAAGTTCATGTTGGAGTTTCCATTCACAAAGTACCTATAAAAATCAAGCATAAATAATAAAACAATGATCAACTACAAAGTCAAATTGAGATTGGAACTAAAAAATCAAGTTCTTAGCCTTTGCTCTAGATTTGACCTATGAAAGTGCAAACTTTTCCAAGAGAATCAATCTATTAAATGGGGCAAATTGCATGAAAATTCCAAGCAAATCGCTTGCTAAATAGGCTTAATGAAAATTTTGGTGTTTTTTCTAAAAATAGAGTGAATTGCTCTAAATTTCAAGGCAAATTGCTTCTAAAAGTTGACGTAGTGTTTTTTTTCTCAATTTTGAGCCAATCGCTCCATTAGTTATGGATGCAAATTTGACACAAAAATCAACACATTAAGTACAAATTTGAGGAAAATATGAGGATTAGTCCCACTTTGCATACTAGAAAATTTGTTGAACTGGAAAATTCTTCTAAATTCTAAATGAGATTTTGCATCCCCAATTCAAGTTTCAACAAAGTTGGAAGGAATTGCCAATGGCTTATTTCAAGCTCTATATTTAGTCCAACTTTGCACTATCCTTGCAAAAATACTCCTATGCTAATCTAAACTAACTTACATTATAAGTAAAGTGCAAAAAGAAAAATGCAAAAAAGTAAAGTGTGGAAATAAAATGCTTGAAAGTTTAAGGGTGTGAGAGACTTAAGCAAACATAAGTTTTAAATCGTAGTGAGTAAAGTGTGTGAATAATCAATGCATTTTAAGTTAAATAACATCAATGTCCACCCATTTATTAGATTATAAAATTGATAAGCGAATGATAAGATGTACTAGAAGGGACATGCCATAATTGTCACACACTTAACAAACCAAAAGGGTGGTGTTGCTAATGGAATGCCTAAGGACTTGCCAATTTTTTACAATCTCATAAGGACAAAGTACAATGTGTGTTTCAGAAAGCGTAGCTTTAAATTCTCATGGTTAAAAGATGAATACAATAAGGTCCCTAGGCCCTTATTAAGAGTAAGAGTTTACCTTTGAGTTACCTAGGGTAAAAAACAATTACTTATAGTAAAAGTAAAGACTCAAGGACAAATTTAACAAAATGTTGCACCACCAAATGTTACATGCTTACAATTATGTCTCTAATAGGCTTATAAAGATTTCAAAATGACTCAGTGTGCCACTACATGCCAAAATGTCGCTTTCTAGAATAATTGCCTTGGGATATGTGCCTTCAAATTCACCTTTATGACTATTTGAGTTGTTTGCTCTGCTTTGACAAGCCAATTGTTCACATTTATGAGTAGATTGAAACCATTTTTTTAACAAATTGCTCTCTTAAGCTAATTGGTACTCTTTAGTTAACAAGTCGACACTTTGAGCCAATTGATCAAATTTTGCTAGCAAATCCACCCCTATCCATAATCAAATTTAGAGAATTTTGGAATGCCTTGGTTACATGATATTCTTTGTCGTATTCTCCTTCAAAATTTGCAAAAATTACAAGGTATTATTAAGGTAATGTAGAAACCCTTTTTTTTTAATTCTTGAGAAATTTTATTGATATTTTGTTTAATGGAAGTAAAAGCTTTTATTACCACATTAAAAAAATTAAAACATTAATTTTTCCCTAAAAACTGGATTTTTTTATGAAATTTCAAAAAATAAAAATAAAACCTTAACGAAATGAAGGCTTTGGGGATTCACACTTCCAAAATACTAATATGTCATTAGTTAAAACAATGTATGGCCTTGTTAATTATGTGTTGATTGATTGCTATAATTCCAATAGAAACTAATAATATTTGTATAAATGATAAAATTTATAATTATAAAAGATAATTAAAATTAAACATAAATATTAAAGTTTTCTTAGCATATAACCATATATATATATATATATATATATATATATATATATAAGTAAAATAACATAATCATATAACTTAGTCTCTTTTGTCTAGGTGAGCTAAGGTAGTTGTTTCAATCCCATATAACTATATATATATATAAAAGTAAATAATATATATATATATATATATATATATATATATATATATATATATATATATATATATATATATATATATATATATATATAAAAGTAAATAATATATATCATAGTCATGTAGTGGTATTACAATATTTTAACAATTATGTATGTCTTGTCTACCCATATTTGAACCTAATATTTTTTTTTTATTTTTAAAGTAAAATAATATAATCAATCAAACTAATACCATTTAATATTATATTTATAAACAACCATGAAAATAAAATGAAATATTTTAATTGCGTCCCCAAGACCCAAACATGGCCTATAGGACCCTCAACATGGAAACACAATTACTCAAAATCATATGACCATTAATATCCTTGAGAAGGTTGTTCCTTCTACTGATTTGGGTTAGCAACTCCCCAACTTTTTTTATTTTACTGTCTTTAAATAACTTTGCCATAGAATCTTTTCCAAGCGTTTCTTTGTATTTGCCACGGATGTCTGAAAAACTCAGACATTCATAGATGAAATGTTCATTTGTCTCTATTGCCCTTGTGCTGCATAGAGTACATATCCTTTCTTTCCATTGTTTTTTGGGCGTTGTCCACCTCCTTGTTTCACATCAAAGCCGCCACCTCCTGTTTCACATCAAAGCCTATAAGAGCTAGTCCTTATCTGAGCAATGAGGATTTTTTCCATTCCACTTCTAAACTTTTCATTCACATAGTTTTTTTTTTTTTGTCTTTGTTGAAATTTGGGTATGATTTCCCAACGTTTCATTCAATTCTAATTTTTTTCATCCGTGTGTTCTTCCACCTATGCAGCTCTTCGTGTTCTTCCACCTATGCAGCTCTTCGTCCCTAGCCGCCCTAGGCCATCTATTATTTTTCATGCTTTCTATTTCTATTTTTTCAAGTAACATAACAACTTCGTCATAGCAATTGCATTTGAAGAGAACATTTAAGTTTCAGCTAGAATAATTTCATAAGGGACTGTGGCCTTAATTATGAGAAAATTTGTGATTAGACATTTTTGAATCTTTTCTATTTGCCTTTTGTATTTGTCGTGCCACTAGCCCACACCTCGCAACCATACAATACAATCGACATGACAAGTAGGTCAAATAAGGCTTTGGTGGTCTTCCAGTCCCATTCCTAAACCTATTTTGAAGTGCATATAACACTCTCCAACCATTTTGAGTTATTTTCATCCTACAATATTCTAATTGAGTTTGTCATGAAAGCCTATGCCCAGGTACTTGTATTCTATCACTACCTCGAGAGGTTCTCCTACAAACTAAAATGTGAGATGTTGCTTTTTCTTTTTTTGTTGAAACAAATTATGATGTTTGTTTTGCTCATGTTCACCTGCATCCCAACTTCTTTACAAAAGAGTTATAGAGCCCAAAGGTGATCTTCTAGATATTTCGTTGTTTTGGCCACAAGAATTACATCATCTGCATACATAAGGAGTTTTACCACATATTTAGCTAAGTGCACACCCTCTCCCCCAAATTTGTTTATCCATTCTTCTAACTTGTCAATGTACAACCTAAATAAGGTCTCCCCCAAATTTGTTTATCCATTCTTTTAACTTGTCAATGTACAACCCAAATAAAGTCGGGATAGAGTGCAACCTTGTTTGATGCCTATGTCACTCCCACCAAAACATTAAGATAATCCTTCCTGTGTTCTCATTCTAGCCTTTACATGCTCATATAATATGTGAATTGTTGCCCTAAAGTGAATTGGAACCTCTAGCTCTTTCATCTTGCTCCATAATTTTTTCATTTTTTTCTTGGCACTATGTCAAATACCTTTTTGAAGTCTACAAAATAGGAGAAAGCCTTCTCTTTTTTATCCCATATTTTTTCCATTATGTGTCTAAGCGTGATACAGTGATCAATAGTTGAGTGTTTGGGCCTAAAACCTGCTTGCCCCTTTGCTCTCTTTCCCGTTTCTTCCGCCCATTTGCTGATCCTACGCTCTATCATACTCCGAAAATTTTTTACAAAGAGATGGTTGATCATGATAGTTCGATCGCTTGAGGGATTATTTACATCTCCACTTTTAAACAAAAGAATGGTCAAGCTAGTTGTCCACTCTACAGGGAAGCCATTTTGTATGACTTCATTAAAAATTTCTTTGATATGCGAGGCAACAATATCTACCTCATTTTATATGCTCTACCTGAAGATTGTCTAAATATATTATCTATGTCATGGGCTTTACCAGTTGCTAGTTTTTTTATCCTTGAATAATGTTTTCATTTGTGAAAAGTTCTTTATTGAAAACGATAGTAGGGGTTGTCTCCTTGATGATTACTACTTTCGTACAATTGTTTTGAATACTCCAACTATTGAGTAGCTGTTATGTTATTTTCAATTTGCATATTTTTCAAGTTTAATTACTTCCAAATTTTTTTTTGTTCATGTTTCACTAAGTAATGATTACTATTATCGTACATTTGTTTTAAATACTCCAACTATTGAGTAGCTGTTATATTATTTATGTTATTTTATGTTTTGAATACTCCAACTATTGAGTAGCTCTTATGTTATTTTCAATTTGCATCTTTTTCAAACTTAATTACTTCCAATTTTTTTTGGTTCATGCTTCACTAAGTAAATCAGTTCTTTCCTCTTGTTGTAGTGTATTACAGGCATAGCATTTTGGCATTTCACACGTTAAATCCCTTCTATTCTTCTATTCTATTCGATCCATTGGTACTTGAATTGGACAAAAGATTGATTTTAAAAGATTGATTTTAAAGTCTAATGGCATGCCAGGGAATTACAGGCGCTAAATGTTGGAGAGGCCCATCTGCTATTTATACGAAGATCTCGTTGAGACGCAGATGTAGTGGGAGATCATCAAGGTTGACGAGAACGAGAACGGGAACGGGATTGGGGGAAGAGAAAGCAGAGATGAGTAAAAAGAAGGAGACGAAGAGTCCGCATGTATTGAGTGTGGCAGGGTCAGATTCAGGGGCAGGGGCAGGCATACAGGCGGACATCAAGGCACGCGGTGCCCGTGGTGTCTGTTCCACTGACATCAAGATTCCGCATGTATTGAGTGTGGCAGGGTCAGACTCAGGGGCAGGGGCAGGCATACAGGCGGACATCAAGGCATGCGGTGCACGTGGTGTTTACTGTTCCACTGTCATCACTGCTGTTACGGCTCAAAACACAGTGGGAGTGCAGGTAGGTGATTTCAACTATATGCTGAACTTTTAATAGTAATTGCAAAGACCAATCCCTTACACAGAAATGGGATTTGGTCTATCAGTAAGATGTAACAGGGAACACTCCTGTCCGTCTCTAAAATTCAGAGAGCGTGTTTCGTTATAGTGCCTTGTTTCCTTGATAAACAGGATAAATGATATTTTTTAGGTTCATTCTATGTTCGAATCCAAAAGGGCATAGGCGACCCAGAAGGAGAGTACCCGGTGCTCTGATATGTTTGTAAAGCTTATAAATTATTTTCACTTAATTTATCTAGTTCAGTACAGCCTGAGTAACCTAACTGTAAAGGCTTGCATATCCAGATAAAAGGTCCAGGTTGGAATCCAAAAAGGTAGGAAATGTGAGAGGATTCAAATAACTACGCTGTGGTCTGACATGCGCAATGGTTATAGACTTCAAAAATTAACTTCACTTCCATTACACCTTTATCAGTGTATTTGGTGTACGAAAGCTCTTAGGGAAACAAATTAATTTTTTTCTCTCAAACAAACAAAATTATATATATAATTTGGAGCTTGAGGTCCTTAAATTTTAAAGTTTTGAGATTCGCTATTCTGACTTGGTGGCGTTGCAGATGTGGTCCTTTTAAGGGGATGTTATTGTGTTAGGGGAAAAAGATACTGGCCTATGACTTCATTTGTAAAGTGTGATATTGTGGCCTGCACCAAAACTTAAGGGGGCAATTTGACTTCAAATAAAAATTGATATAACGAATTTAAATTAAATTTTTTTTGCTGATTATTTTCCTCTGGCAAATTTGGAGTGCAAAAAAGTTGATCAGATCTTCTGCTGTTTAATCACTATTATTTTTGAATTTCTTATACGAGGTTGAAAGGGTCCCATGTGAATTACATCATGACCGCATTTTAACAAATCACATTCCATATTATCATGGGACACCTTATCATGGAAGTGTCCTTTACTATGCAGGGATTTGAACACAGTTGTGCATAGTGCTTTGGACTTGAATCGTTAGTGCTATCAACGGTTGTTCTTGTTATGAAACTAACTGGAGATTTTGGAAAAATAAAACTAAGGCATGACTTATATTTGTTTGTTTGCTTCCGTGGAGGGTGTTCATCTGGTGCCCGAGGACTTTGTCTCTGAGCAGCTGAGATCTGTTTTATCGGACATGGAAGTGGATGTGGTATGGATGCAATTCTTTTATCTTTATGTTTTTCTTTTACATTTCACAAAATATGCTCTTGTATTTTGGTGTTATGAATGGATTCCGTTATTAAATTTTGCAATACTCTGAAATTTGGGAACAAATTGAGAAAATGGATTTGAACTTTCATTTGTCTTCCTTTTCATGGGAGGGCAGTCTTGTTTGACAATTCTCGGTTTTGTGGATGGCCTGCATAGGCATTTTGGTACGCCATTTGACTTTCTGCTTTGCTTTTTTGGGCCAAGGAAGGTGTGACAGAGGCTTACCCCTGATAGTTCTAGGAAGGATTTTAATAACATGGTAGAGTTGCTTGAGTTGGTGTAATGGTGTTTTTGCATGGGAAGTATGTGTTTGAGTGTGGGGCACAATCAGTTTTGCTGGGTCTCTTTGCTTGTGGGGAAATATGTAGCTCTTGATGCCTCGTTCTCGATTTAATTATTTTTTTGCTTACATATAAAAAAGAGTATTGAATTTTTGTTTTTCAATGGAGGAAGAAATGAACTTTGGCTATTTGTTAATGGGTGGATATTGGTCATCCTTTATGTTTACAATTTTACGTACTATAGTGGCAGGCATCATGAGCTATGCTTTCTGGATGCTTTGCATGTCAATTACATTATGCTCGTATACAGAGAAATTGTGCCTTCCTATAAGTCCTTACAATGGTTATGTATTCGTTAAATACTCAGTTTATGTACTCTGAATCAAATCTTGCTAAATGCTTGCCCCGTACTAGACTGGAGCCTGCTTTTACTATATTTGCTTTGTAGAATCATCTTAAGCACTATTACTTATGCTCAGAATATTTTATGCTTGAACTGTGTGAAGATTCTATTGGCATTATAGAATGTGGGTTGAACTTTTAGCTATTGCATGGGTACTATATAATTGTTAATTTTATTATCTTTCAAAAAAAGTGCAGGTAAAGACAGGCATGCTTCCTTCGACAGAAATAATTCAAGCTTTATGCATAACCCTAAGGAAGTATCCGGTGAGAGGTATGCTATATTTTATGATAGACATGCATGTGTTTGGTTCCTTGATTTCAATATGCATTCTTAGTCAATTCATCTGTTGGTTTGCAGCATTAGTGGTTGACCCAGTTATGGTAGCGACAAGTGGAGATGTGTTAGCTAGTCCTGCTATTCTAGACAGACTTCGGTATGCACTTCTTTATATAAGTCCTCCAGTCAGATCTTTAAGACTTTTCTTCTTGATTTTATAGTATCGCCTCATTTTTCTATGTTACTAAGGAAACATTCTCTTCAAATTATATATCTGCAAGAAATTCTGCTTCCATAATTACTTTTCTGGTTCTCTTTTTCCCCTTCTTGGAAAGGTTCTGTGTTAATAACATTATCATTTTTGTCAATAATTGTGTCTCAAATCCAGAGTCCTCTATTAGGAATAATATCTTGTTCTGGAATCAGTTGATGTGACTCTATGGTGGTTTAAAGATTTTTTTTCAAAGAACGGTTTATAAGTTGGGAACATTTTATATGGTAAAATGTATAAGAGAAAAACATTGTCATCAATTTTTCTTTGCAACACTTAAATATCAACTTTCAATATTTTGTTTAGTCACTTGGTTATTGATAGGATCTATTTTCTAATTCCTAATTTCTTTTGCCAACTTGATCCAAGTTTCTTGGTGGGGGGATAATAAAGGTTTTTACACTGTGGACTTTTGAAGAAACATTCAATAAAAATTGGCATGCATGTGTATAGAGATATGAAAGTCCATAGTTTATACATAAACCATGCAAAAAAAATAACATTAAAAAAAAAGAAAGAAAAGAAAAAGAAAAATCTGCTTAACACTTCTCCATTTTCCCCCTTTCAAGGTTATAATTTAACAGAAGTCTTTTTATGCAAATGTTTGACTTTTTTTTTGTTTTTTGTCTAACGGCAAGGATGCCACTTGCATTATCGGTGATGTGACCCGGGTTCAATCCCCACGGCGGATGCGTATAAGAAGTATTACTCAAAATTTTATTTTATTTTTTGACTTTTTGCTTGAAAGATTGGATTGGTCTATTCAATGACATTAGACCTGAACAATGAAGTATCAAAGTGAGAAAATAAAGACATAGAAAAGACAATATAAATGAAATCAAATGAAAGCAAACACTAAAAAATGGAATCCAAGTTCATTTGGCAATGGGGCATGTTAGATGAATTCTGATAATGACAGTCTGCCCTTAGGATAGTTATCATACAATGTCACTTTAGAGCTCTTGGATCTGATGAGTAGGTGCAGAAGTGAGGATAATTTTGTTAGGACGTTGATCCCTATATATCAACTCTTATTGCCTCCCTTGCAGTGTTGGGAGGACAAAAGATCCTTCAATGAAGAATTGCAACTTCTTCTTATGAAATTGGTACAGGTGTAGGCAGGGTGCGGAGGCACATAGGGTTCAGACATAAAAAAATTGGACACGGTTTAATGAAATTGCAAAGTTGAAACATGGAATTGGGTTAGTTGTAATAAAACTGTAAAGTTCAAACATAGTTCATTTTACTTGTAAATGGAAATACACACCAAAACGCCAAAGTGAGGTTATTGGTGAGCTATTTACTGTCACCTGACTTTGTCAGCTTCTTTCAAGCAGAGGTGTATGCAGGCTGCCAGGGCATGTAGGGTTTATGCGTGAAAATATTGGGTATGCTTTAATGAAATTGCAAAGGTGAAACATGAAATTGGGTAAGTTGTAAATCGTAAAGTTCAAGCATTGTTCATTTTACTTGTAAATGGAAATATACACCAAAACACCAAAGTGAGGTGCTTGGTGAGGTGTTTACTGTCAATCGACTTTGTTGGTTTCTTTCAAGCAGAGGCTTAAAACTTGTATTTTGGTGTGAGTGTACCACATGCACACTGCCCCAAAGGGATTCAAATCTGGGTGATTTTCCTTATAAATGTAAATTCGCAAGTATGGTGAGTATCCCTTCTATTTTCTGAGCGGTACTTGGGTTGACTGAATATTGCAATCACTAGTTTGAGTACTCATCCAAATGTCATCCTTGGAATACTTGTAAGTCATACTCTCATTTATGATATCCATGGTTTCAAGCAGGATCTTGGGCAAGTAGGTATTCTTAAGTCCTATGTCACCGTCTTCGTACAATTTCTTTATCAACTATATTTAAGCCCAAAGTTATTTATCTGTAGCCTGTGGTCTTCCATTTTTGTCCCATCACTTCTTTGTTGAATGAAATATCTGAAATAGAAATTTAGCAGACATACAATTGAATTCATTTTGTTATTTTCCTGTGAAAACTGATGTACAAGTAACTTTATTATAAATTAAAATTATCCATATGACTCCTCTTCTGAATGTTTTTCTTTGTCGGTTGTTTCAATTGCGGTTTTTTTACATCTAAACAGAAGATATAAAACAAATGTTCATTATCTTTTTAGAAAGGTGGTGCTCTGAGATGTACCTAATTTTACAGTGTAATGTCATTATGCTTTTTGCTTGGTTCAAAAGCATGCTTTATAGCTTTACTATATGGCCATCAGAAATAATTACTAAGTGCATTTCTTATGTGGATTATATTCTTAGGCATGAGCTTCTACCAATATCAGAGGTTGTTACACCTAATTTAAAGGAAGCATCAGCTTTAGTAGGTGGAGAGCCATTGGAGACTATAGAAGACATGCGAGCAGCAGCAAAAGCCATACACCATATGGGGCCACGGTTAGTACATTGATTTTTCCTCAATATGTTATAGGCTTCACATGTATGTACTGCGGTATAAAACTTTATATTTATTTGGTTGCTAATTTGTTGGATTTAAAATATTTAGGCAGTTTATCATTTGTCTGTCATTGTTGCTTCTGAATCACTAAGAAGAACTAGTTGAGAGTTAAATCTTTTAAAAATGTACTGATAAATATGTATCAATTTTATTTTCTTTAATATAAGTACTATAAACAGGCTACTAGTTTAACAGTTTCAAACATGTGTTTTGTAAGGAATTTGATGAAACTATAAATAAATTTAATGTTATATTTGAATTCATCACCAATTCATGCTTGAATGCAGAAAATACAAACTTACGTCTGGATTTAATTGACACATAAGCTTGATCTCAGGAAAGCTGTTGGAAGCAATCTAGGAGATGGATTAAGTACAAAAGAGAGTGTATCCTATGGGAGAGAAATGATTATGTTTTCCATATGAGCATCAACAACGATAATTATTTGTTTTGAAGAGTAATTTCTCAATTTCCAATGATGAAGGCAAGCATGATTCCTTGTTTGGAATAAGTTACCATCTACACTCTCAATATTGTCATAGGAACAATTCCTAATGTTACAGTAGAGCTTCAGCAGGAAGTTCAGACTGACATGAATGCTTATCTCATGAATTTTCACTGTACAACAGAGTTCCATGTGCTGGCATTAAGTATGGCCGGATGGAGACAATAGTGCCAACACAAGCAGCCTGCTAAATGGATGACATTTTCCATTTTGGCAAGTTTTTTAAATCTTTCCAATATATCCATACATGCACATTTTGTTCAAATCATTTTATGTAATCGTGGCAAACCAGGGAGGGTTGTACTTTCATGGAAGTACAAGGACTAGTGATCAATAATTTATAGATCCACATAATACAAGGATGTACTATTTGTTCAGTGTATGATCTGTTGCAAGTATATGCTGAGTTTGTAGTCCACCCACTTTGTCTTGAAAGTCAGACTCGTTTTATCATCTCCGTCAACTATGGTGCATGGCTGTGAGAGACTACCATTGTTAGCCCTTTTCTTTGCAAAGAGTGAGTTGCCTTGACTCTCTGAATCTTCCTGGTTGGATTCTACCTTACTTATCTAATAAATTGGGATTGCCATCATTAGATGCCTCCCTTAATTTTTTTTAGGGA
This sequence comes from Wollemia nobilis, assembly GCA_028583015.1. Lineage (NCBI taxonomy): Eukaryota > Viridiplantae > Streptophyta > Pinopsida > Araucariales > Araucariaceae > Wollemia > Wollemia nobilis. The sequence goes on along the minus strand of JAQPPZ010000689.1, from coordinate 2,317,459 downwards.
AAGGGGCGAGTCATAAGTTTGTCAGGGAAGATATTTATTGACAATACATTCAGACTACATGGATCTCTTCTTGTCAACCTTCTGGCTTAAGGGCTTTCCATGATAACTTTATGTGTATTTTTGATGGCATCATTTGCCCTGATTATATTAGGTGTTAGTTTTCCAATGGCCTTAGGATCATCCTTGATCAGAAGAGGGTATGCTCCTATCATTGAAATGAGGCTGACTACAAATTCCTGATAGGTATAGCGTTTGTAACTTCTACTTCTTATAGGAGGTAGAGACTAAGAGCAGTCTATATATATGTGCCCCATATATTGTGAGATAAGAAGTTGGCGTTATTTCTTATATCTTATACAAAGATTCAAGGAGGCCAATCTCTACTTTCTTTCTGTAACCTGACTAGAGGGGTTTGGTTCTTTACCTTCAGAAGTTCTTTACCCTCAGATGCAAGGCTTGAAGGGGCTCTCACAGTCCCAATTGACATCCATCTACTGCTCTTCTAGTAGTGCAGGACATGTAAGTCCCTTGGATGATATGGTTGCACCCTTTTTTGGGGAGGGGGTGGGACTTGTGAGACAATGCCTACCCCCACAAAAACCAAAGTACCTTCACTATAAATTGGACAACGTAGTCAACATCATTCTGGTTCACAACCCAAGAGGTCCGGACAAGCATATATTTCTCAATTCCTATTTGTCTCTAGAAGATCTTCAGATTTAGATGATAGGAGGAATCTTGGAAGTGAGCCTAGTTTGTCTTGTATTGACCATTCTCCTACAAACATGATCAAGTCTCTGTCTTACAATGACTTTTTTCATAATGGTTGGTGATGATCCAGCACAGATCAACATAGGCTGCCAATAATTGCTTTTAGTTTATGATTGCTGCTTGTGAGACAACTCTTCCTGACAATGGATCTTTTATGGAAGTTTGAGTTATTATTGTTCCATGCTTGTATCATACCTGTACTACAATGCATATGTTCCATTTAATGCCATTTCACACATTGTTCATCATTTTGTATTTTTGGGAGCACTACTTTTGCCTCTTCTAGGCTATTGCAACCAAGTACAACATTCAAGTATGTGGACATTAATAAAATTCCTTTTATTTTCTTTTATTCATTCTTCTCTATTTTGCCCATATCTTCTTTAGACATCATTGCTTTCTATTTTATAAAGAACTGGAGTCATGGTACATGAACAAGCAGTCTAAATTGCACTAAGCAGTTAATATTTTGCACTAATATCCACGAGTATAAGGTTTTGAATTTGAATGCATTTATGGGAGGGGAATTATGAGTGATCTTCTTTAGACATCTTTGCTTTTTGTTTTTCTCCTATAAAACTAGAATCATGGCACACATGAACAAGCAGTTCTACTTGCATTAAGGAGTTCGATATATTGAACTCATATCCAGAAGTACAAGATTATGAGTTTGAATGTCCTTGTGGCAGGTGAATTATAAGTTACTCTGGAAAAGGCTAATTATAACAAGGTGAGGAAGTCTCCTTACTTTCCTAAAATAACAGAGTTGTATTATTTGCATAAATTACATTGGAAAAGTTAATTATGACATGACAAAGGATGATAACTAATTCATGAACACTAGTAATTTTTGAAAAAAGGCTATGGTTGAAGGAAGGGCATCTAAGAATAAATCCAGAGAAACCAAAATGGAGCTCACACAAGGGTTAGAGGCATGCTTAACAAGAAGAGATGGCATTTGTTGGAGGTTAGGCTTCATTGTTTCGTATGTTGAATCAACCATTGAGAGTCTGAGACCATTGCTATGGAAAAGAAAGGGTTATCAGTTTTGTGAAGGAAGACTGATTTCATAAAGAAATTGTGCAACACAATTTGAAGGAAGATTGTAGACTATGTAGGGGAATTATTAAGGTGAATTGCTTGTTTGACTTGATAAGAGATGGCATAGTCAATTTGGTATCTATTGAGGATCAGTTTAGCACTTTAAAAAAAAAGTATATTGTAATCAATTTAGCACTTTTACATGCTAAATTTGTGAAGTCAAAGGACAATGATTTGGGATCTATTTTAGGATGAATTTGCAAAGCATGCTGAGAAGAAATTAGATGATTCAATTAAATGGTGTTTGTTTAAATTTTCTAATTAACTGTAGACTAAGCTAATAGCATCTGTAAGTTGATTGGAAGGATTCTTTAGGTTAATTCATATGCTTATCCGCAAATTGATCTTGTAAAAAATGTTATAGGTTATTTATAAGCCAATTAGAGCCTAAGTAATTGCATGCAGATCAAGTTCAGAGTCCATGCAGGCTCATTTCATCTGGGATATGTATGTTGGCAAAGCCATATCTCTTTTGTAAGCTGAGCATTAGGAATTGCAATTCAATTAGAGCTGAACCTGACTTGAAAGCTGGGTTATCATATAAGCGGATTGAGGGGATTTGCAGATTGAGTTTGAGGGGATTTGCAGGTTGGGCTTATGTATGAGGAGTGACTCTTGACAATGAAGATTGATCATAGGATAACATTGTGGTTGGCATGAATCAGTCTTGCATTTACATACAATGTCCAGACAAGTCTGACATTGGTTTTAAGGGATTACAAGGGAAGTAGTCATTAGGTGGATAGTTTGTTTTTTGGAGGATGCGAAGGTTGTTTCTTATCCAAATACTAAATCGTGTGAAGATTACCTATCAAGCTGAAAATCAAAGTAAGTTGTTTCACACATGATGAAAGGGTCCATAATGAGTTCATGGTCTTTGATACACCACTTGGTAAGTGGTGGATAATAGGAAGTTGGCCTGGTTATGAATGCGGAGTGACCATGTGTTAGATGACTGTGCTGATTGATTGCTTGGAGGAATGTAGGAACAACAAACTTGGGAGTGGCTTGATCTATGCAAGTTGAGCAATTGAACATCTTTTTTTTTTGGTAAATAAAAGTCTTCATTAATTACCGGGTTTTGCAGGTTAACCCAAAACCTATTACAATATCCAGCCTTCTGCTGAGATTGTAGATCCTAGTCATCCTTGAAACTTTCTTACCAGAAATTGTGTTGAATCCCCTACAACACCTTACTAACAAAGCACACCCATACCTAAACATAACTGTAAACATTACTTACATTGACAGGAATTGAAGTTTGGAACTTTGCACTTGTGAAACCCGTTGCTTGCCCATTTCCTATTCTCTGTCGGAATCTTCCAAGGCTTACACCCCGTTACCTTCATTTCCAATTTGGTATGATTTAGAGGGAAACCCCATAGTTATTACCAGCTCCATGGGGAAAGAACACCCATTCATCTTTCTCCTTAACGGGTAGGTTTCTTTTCATGACTAATAATGTTTTCCACTTCACGTGGCACACCTTGTGTCCATGTCACCAAACTACCAACATCAACACCTATGTTGGCTAATTTGTCAACTGACCTGTTGGCCTCACGGTACACGTGACGAGCCCTCCTGTTCTGTCTTGCCGCAAAAAGGATCCTCACTTCATGGATGACTCCCTCGATTCTCCATGGAGGTTTTTTGCCATTGGTTAACAAGTTGATGATGTTCATAGAATCACCTTCAATCATCAAGTTACCTTGAGTTGCTTGGGCTACTTGCAACCCTCTCCAAAGGGCTCTAGCTTCTGCTTCGTTATTAGTTCTGATTCCCAATGGTTCAGCGAAGGCCTTGACCAGATTTCCTTGATGATCCCTGATTATTCCTCCAGCTCCAGCCTCTTCCCGGTTCTCCTTGGCCGCACCATCAAAATTTAGTTTAAACCAACCCCGGGGGTGGCTCCCAAGAAATCCCATTTCTGGGATTGGGCAAAGGAATGGAAGGTTTGTCCTCAATACCTAAGGCCCGAGCTAATTGTTTTTCTTGGGGAAGAATTGAGTGGTTCTCATCCACTAAGGTGCTAAGGTTTTCTTTCGCAAAGACAATAATCCCGTTGAGGATGGTTTTTGGGTTGTGAATGGTATCCTTAAAGGCTCTATGGTTCCTTTCTAGCCAAATCTGCCAGAGAAAATGATGCCAACAGATTTTCCATAGGTACTTAAGTTTTAGGCTAACAAAGGGTTGAGGCCATTGATGGAACACTTCGGATATAAGAGCAAGCTTAACCCACGAGATCCTAAAGGCTTGGAAAAGTTCATCCAGGATGGACTCCGCTACCGGACACTCCAGAAACAAGTGTTGGGTTGTCTCCCATCCTGCCCTGCACATGTAGCAACGGTTAGCAATAACCATACCTTTGGATAACATATTGTCCATAGTGAGGATTTTTCCTTGAATCACCAGCCATGAAAAAAAGGATATTTTAGGAATTAAGCCTTTGATCCAAACCAAACTCGGTTGAAATTGTTGACCTTCCACATTGAGAAGCAAATTATAGGCAGACTTAACCGTGAAGTCACCACTTTCGAGCCTCACCTCAAACAATGTGATCTTCATCCTCTCCAGAAGGGAATAATTTGCTTGAGTTAAAATGTTATAAAGCTCTTCGCACTCCGCTTCAAAACCCCGTACTCGATGTGTTTCCACCTGTTGATATTTATATCCCGCCACATATAATTTGCAACCTTCTTCCCAATATGCTCCTCCATATGCTCTTGAATCCTAGCCAAACGAGGATTCTGGGATAACTCCTCACCTCTCACCCACCGATCCTTCCAAAAGTCTATTGTTTGCCCATTTCCTAGAATCCATCTAAGACCTTTCTTGACAAGATCCCTGCTCGTGAGGATTGCCTTCCAAAAAGCAGACCCCCTGCTTGCTAAGTTGTCATTAAGGAAGTTCACACCTTGGAGGTATTTCCTCCTAACTATGGCAGTCCATTCATTATCGACCTTAGTCAATAACCGCCACGCTTGTTTGGCTAACATAGCTGTATTGAGATGAGCAACTCTCCTCAATCCTAACCCCCCATCAGCTTTAGGTTTGCAAACCTTGTTCCAACCTACTAAATGGATCCTTTTCTTATCCTCAGTCCCCGACTGGAGAATTTTTTTTGAAGCTGCTCAATTTTGTGATACACCTTGCTGGGAGCTCTGAAGACTGATAGGAAGTAAACGGGTATACTTTGAAGTGAAGCCATAGTTAAAACCGCTTTGCCTGCTTGAGATAACAGATGTCCTTTCCAACCTGCTAGCTTTTTTTGGATCCTCTCCGTAACTATGTTCCACATTGATCCTTCGGGTTTCCCCGTAAACAGGGGAAGACCTAAATAGGAGGTGGGAAGGGATGCAATCTGACATTCCATGATCCTTGCTATTCTGTTTTGCCTAGGAATGGGGGTATTGATGAAATAAAGTTTGCTCTTATCAAAATTCACTTTCTGTCCAACCGCTTCTTCATACATTATGAGAATATTTTTAATCCTTCTTGCCTCAACCACAGAAGCCAAAGTCAGTAGCAATGTATCATCAACAAATTGTTGATGTGTCACCGGGGTAGTTAGCGACGTGGCCTTGATACTTGATATGAGTCCAGCTACCGCTGCTGCCTTAATGGTTCTTCCCAAGGCCTCAACTACAATGATGAACAACATAGGACTTATGGGATCTCCTTGTCTTAGACCACATTTGCTTTGAAAAAAACCTGCAGTAGACCCATTAACCAAAACTGAAAAACAAGGCTTAGAAATACACTCTCTTATTAACTTGACCCATTTCATGTTGAAGCCAAATTTTAATAAAACTGCCTCTAGGAATTCCCAATTTATCCTCTCATAAGCTTTGTTCATGTCTAACTTTAAAGCCATGACTGCTTTTTTGGTCTGAGCGGCTGTATGAAGAGCCTCATGAACAATAATAACTCCATCTAAGATTGATCTTCCTTGTACAGAACTTCCTTGACTTGGATCAATGATAACCGGTAGAACTTTCTTCAAACGGTTGGCTAAAACTTTGGACAGAATTTTATAGGATATATTACACAAGCTAACCGGCCTAAAGTCAGCCATAGTCTTGGGGTTGGGGCCTTTAGGGATCAAAGCAATGAAAGTTGAATTGAAACCCCTTGGAATATGATTTGAACTTTGGAACTCCTTGATTGCAGCAATAACTTCTGCTCCAACAATATCCCAACAAACTTGGAAAAACCACGGTGAAAACCCATCCGGCCCAGGAGCTTTGTCAGGATCCATGTTAAACAAAGCCTCCTTGATCTCTTCATCTGAAAAAGCTGCTGTAAGAGACTCGTTAATCATTTCATCAATGAGTTGTGGAATGAATTGAAGGAGAGAGTCCTTTGCTTGGGCATTACAGGCCCGTTCTTCACCCAATAATGAACTGAAAAAATTAACAACCTCGTCCCTGATCTCCTGAATGTTTTGAGTTGAGGATCCATCCACCTTAGTTAAATTTCTAATATTATTGTTGCTTCTATTGCTCAATGTGGTAACATGGAAAATTTTTGAATTAGAGTCCCCTTCCTTTAGCCATAATGCCCTTGATTTCTGCCTCCAATACATCTCTTCACAAGCTAAAATATTATAAAACTCACAAAGGGTTTCCTTCTCTTCAATCCTTGTCGCCTCATCATAGGTTCCATTTTGGATTTTGCTTTCTATTATTCTCAGTTTTTCCCCCACTGCTCTCTTATTCTCAAAAATATTTCCAAAGACTTCTTTATTCCATATTCTAAGGTTGTTTTTCACCATCTTAAGTTTTTGAGATAGTTTGAAGGAAGCACTTCCCTGGATAGGCTGCTGCCACCATTCCTCTATTCGTTTCTTGAAGTCTGGATGTTTAACCCACATTGACAGAAATCTGAATGGCTTTTTAAAGGAGTTAGCCTGAAATGCCTCCCATAGAATAAGATTATGGTCTGAAGCGCATTTAGGAAGGGCTTGTAACGCTGAATCACCAAACATTGTTGTAGCTTCCTTGGATAAAAAAACCTGTCCAACCTTTCTTGAATCAACTGACTTCCTATCCTCTTGTTACTCCATGTAAATTTGGCTCCTTTTAGTCTTACATCCATCAATTCATTTGTGTTAATGAATTCATTGAAGTCCTCCATGCTCCTTGAGGGTAACCCAGATCCTCCCTTCTTATCATATGGGTAAAGGGGGGTATTGAAATCTCCCCCAATCACCCAAGGAATGTCTTTAAAAGCTTGGCTCAAATGCCCCAAAAACTCCCATAGTTTGGACCGCCCTTGGACAGAGGTGGGGGCATAAACATTTGACATAATCCAATTCTTATTAGTATCAAAATCATGAAATAATACGCTTAAGACTATTTCATTTGCCCGAATAATACTTCCTTCTATTTTAATAGGATCCCATAAGATCATGAGGCCCCGAGATGCTCCTCTCGCCTGTTGAAAGGCCACTTCCCCTTGCTTCCAAATCCTTCTAGCTATAAGTGCTGATTGTGCCGCATCTGTTTTGGTTTCTTGAAGAAAAATGATAGTAGGATTCCAATCCTTCCTTATAGACTTCACCATCCTTTGTTTTGGTGGGCCGTTTAGGCCTCTCACATTCCATGAGAGAACCTTCATTTAGACTGTTTGATATTTTTTCCCCGCCCCCTTCCCCGATCCAAAGGGGGTTTGTCAATTTTGCTATTATCCCGGCCAGGAATAGCTTACTGTAACAATGTTCTTTGCTTTCCGTTTGCAATTTCTTCATTGATTCTCATTCTATAGTGCTCTCTCGTAGATATTCTCCCTTTCTTTCTTTCACTTCCATAATCTATCGGAGGCTTGGTAGTGCTTCTAGTCTGTTTTGGACTGAAATGAGGGGGCATATACTGTGATAGTCTAGGGCTTGAACCTTCTTCCTCATTTTGGGGGTTTTCAATTCCCTCTTCATCCTCACCCTTGTTTTGGTTCACCTCTCCTATCTGGTTCCTAAACAGGGGGCTTTCCTTCAAGGAACCTTTTACCGTTGGGCTCGTCTTGATAAGGGATAATTTGCTCCACTACCGGATTAGGAGCTACATTCCTGGCTCTTGTTTCCACAACTTCGACTCTTGACTCTATTTTTTCCATGTTTAAACTGAAATGACCTGGCAATTTTTCTTCATTTTGAGCATAGCTTTTGGGGCTTTTTGTCATAGTTGTGGATGGTCCCGATTTGGATGGGGAGTCTAGGGTTTCAGGAAACTTGACACTGATGGTATCATCCTTACTGTTTTCTTTTTCAACTTCTAGATTTTCTAGGATATCAAACATGTTCAAGCTGGGATCTTTATTACATACCTTATGATTTTTGCCTCCCTCATTATGTTGCTTTCCTTTCTCCTAGATTTTTGCCGCTTCTGTGTTGGCTTGGTCAGCTTGGTTATTCTTAACTTGTCTGTATCCTTCCAAGTTAAGACGCGGTCCTTGAAACTTTGGGATCCCTCTCCCATTAGCTTTCCCTAAAAACCTTCGCTCGTGGCTTCCTTGTTTGCAGTTATTGTCGACATTGGGCTTGAAGGTGGCCCTGGGTTTTGCACACGCTACAAAATGTCGGCTTGTTCTCATACTCCATAGGGCCGAATCCTTAGAAACTCTCCATATGCTAGTTCCACCCGAGAAGGTAGATCAGAATCCAAGTTTGCATTTACACGGATCCCGGCATGCGTCGCTCTAGTCCTTGCCCGGGTTGAATGGTCTATTGCCACGAGCTCTCCTATCGTCTTTGCTATGCCACTAAGCCAGCACTCATTAACAAACCGGGCCGGGAGGTTTGGTAAGCGGACCCAAATGGGTGCTATATTAATGTTCCGCTTCTCGTGGTTGAAATCCTCCCCCCACTTCCTCGTAAAGAGGCTACGCCTTCCTAGAAACCAGGGTCCTCCCGTCAAGATGCGCTCCGCATCATCTTTGTTGTTGAGTCTTATCATAAAAAAACCTCTTGACATGGCTACGATTTCTAAGCTTCCCGAAAGTTTTCCACTTTGCCGCGGCCCATGAGCGAATAGTCTCAATGTCCGGCCTTCCTCCCAAAAACTTGCCAACTAAGGATGATGCCTCCATATCCAAGAATCTTTCCATAATATCCACTAGCGCAGTTAACCTGTTATTGTTTGGTATTAGGGGCGGTAGTTCACTGACTAGCTCCTTCTTTTTCCCTTTCAAGCATTTCCAAAAAGGTTGGGCCCTTGTTGCCACCTCCCGAACCCCAGTGGGACCCTTTGTCCGAGGGTTTATCCGGAGGATCTGTACCTTTAGCCTTTTCGAACCGAGCTGACAGGAAATCCTTTTCCTTTCCAGCCTACAACATTCTCGCCCTCGCTCTTGGATCTTCTCCTTCCGTTGGTTCAAAATTCCTGCCTGCCATTTTTGCTCCTCCTCCGCTTCCTCCACCGCTCCTCATCTCTCCCAATCCTCCGCTTCCTCCGCTTCCTCCACCGCTTCCTTCGCTTCGTAACAATTGAACATATTTATCCAATAGAGCCAATCTAATATTCTTATTGACATTAAAATATAATTACAACTGTAGTTATCATGTTTTGTTCGGCTCGGAGGGTTGGAAGGCCAAAAAGGTTTGGAGGTTCGATTTGGCTCAGAAATACCTATAGTAAACAAAATATTATAATTAAAATACCTATATAATATAATATAGTATATTATCATGAACCATGAACCAAAACCAAAACCAAAACCATGGTCTAGTTCACAAGTTTTCTTCCTTTATATATGCTCTTAACATAAGACATGAGACAGTTAGGATTTGCAAGGTGTATGACATTTCCAACATGATGCGGAACGAGGATTTCGACAATGGAAATGGAAGGGCTTTTTGAGGCTAGGGTGATAAATTTTCCAGCAGATGTGCATAGAGGCGGAAACAGGTAATAGCGTCAAATGTTTTATCCAAAAAGGAGGTCAAGGGATTCCTTCACATCAGTGATGCTTATGGAGATATTTACGCAACCTCCGTATGCTGAGGACCTATTGAAAAACGATACCACCACGCTTTTATTGGGGCAAGAAAAAATATCTTTGGTGCCCGTTTTAATAGTGACACAAATTCTCAATCTGTGCCAAAACGCATAATACTACACCAACAAAATACGGAGGGCGTGTCGTCGGATGGCGACGAGTGTCCCTACTCACCCAAACACCCACTTAAACTCACACAAACTCACTGCTGGTGGCTCTGATACCAGTTGTCGAAAAACAACGGAAAGACAAGCAACAATGTTTTAAACAGTATATTTTGTATTTCTCCAAATATTCCACCAGCCAGCATTTGTGTACATAATCCATATTTATGCCTAATGGTGTCTTTTAATTTCAAGAGACCCTTCGGTGTTCTACCTCTTGGTGTTTCACCTTCATCAGAACTTTTCAAGTTCTCATTCTTTTTGACGAGAGATTCTATTCACCCACATATGGGATGAAATAATTAACATCCCCCAAAATGTAATAATTACATAACAACAAATAATGTAATAAAGTCTAACAGCAATTTGCTTCCCTTGTCTTTCTTTCCATCTTCTTCTCGTAGATAGCAAGGAGGGTTTTCATCTCTTGCAACCCCTTCACCCTCCACGATGTCACAAAACTTCATGTCTTGGCCAAGGATTTAAGCAAGGTGGTATTTGAGGCTATTGATGCAGCCTCTCATGTTTAAGATACAGTAATTGCATGTCATTATGCCTTTGATTAGACTTGATTTGCCATGCTCCTAAGTGGGTTTGATGCCCCCAAGTTTAGTGCCTTGGCCCTTCCCACCCATGCCCTCTCTGCAGATGCCATTTTACGGTAGCAAAGAAGCAAGAAAAGAAAATTAGAGAGCTAAAGAAACGAAGACCAAAAAAATGAAAATGAGGAACCCCTGCATTTGCTTCATAAAAGAGAGAAAAATAATTAAAACCTGCATTTGAAAATCAAACTCTAAACAATGAAGACTCGTTTGGTTCCAATTAAATCTGTTGATTTACACATCAGAGATGATCAAATCCATTTGATTTAGGTTTCAGCAGGCTGCAAGGATAGCAAATCCTAAAAACCGTTGTCTTTTTTGTTGCTGTTAGGGGTATTTTTAGCTGTCAGTGGTCTTTTCCCTTGTTAAGGAGTGCAACATCAAGACTTGTGATTTCTGGCCAAATACTTGTCATCCGTGAGCAGCATGTCTGGCAATTGGACCTGCAGGTGCTTGTAAGTCTTCCAAGTTCTAGGCAAGTTTTAGAAGAGAGATGAACACAAATTAGAATTTGTAGGAGAGAACATGAAACTCACAATTAGTCTTTACAAGATTTTAATAAGAAATTCAGTAAAGACAAGAAAATCTGTTGTTTGAAAAATCCTAATTAAGTTTTGCTCAGTGAAGTTAAAATTTGAAGAACAATTGGTAGTCACCCCTTGAAGTCACATTGTAATCCATTTACAAAGAAACATCCTTAAGTGCAATTGGGTATGAAGATGAGATTTTTGATATTGACGATGCATTTGTGATCATTGATAAGAACTTGGGTAATACACCTAAAATGAGGGATGAAAACTGTTCTTGAAAAGCATCTTAAAAGTGGACCTTATTGACATCATAATTATGAAAATTGTCATTCTTGACAATTAGTTTAGTGACATTTGCACCATCTTGGAATATGACAAAATTTTGACTTTTTTGGAAAAATAACTTATATTCCACTTTTTCATGGACATAATGTATTCAAAATTGAAGGTGTATTTCTTGAAACTCATTAAATTTTGATGCTTCTCAAGATTTGTTTTGGTTGGATTTGCCTTTGATTCAATGAGTCAATATTCTTGATATTTATTATGTTCATATCTTTATCCATCTTCATGTGTTGTGTGGACAATCACTCCTTTATAAAGGTCTTAATTGCATCAAAATTGAAGGAATTCAAATCATCAAATTAGGTTATCATCATGAGTCTAAAATTTTCATTACACAGCTGTGTGAAAATGATCCTAAAGCTCACAGCATTAGCAGTTTATGTGAATATGAAGATCTTATTCTAGGTATGAAATTTGAAATCTGAAAGATTTTGTTAGTTAACTGTAGCTACTTTATGTAAATTTGATAGTGCATTACAGATGATTTGTCCAATTTCTTTGTTCCTCTCATGAGTACATAGTAATTGGAGTTTCAGTTTGATTTGCTCAAGTCATTGCTTGTATCAATGAGGCTACCTTAGCAAATGCCTAAAGTTGTTGACTGATGTGAAACAAGTAATTCAACATCTTGAGTCCAGAAATAAGTAGAACGAGCAATTCATTAGTGGCTTAGTGCCAAGTTCTTATAACTGTTTATATATTACGAGTCCATTATATGTTGATATATTAAATGATTTACTTGTTATGATTGAATTGCTTGCTTTGTTACTAAAGCATAGTTTATAAGAGGAAGCTGTGCAACCCTTTGAAATATCCCAGTATAGAGAAGCATAATTATGATAAGAGGTAACTCTAAGGGGAAGGAATCTGTAATCATAATGTGGGGGCAGACATCCATACAAGGATTACTGTTATTGACTCTGTATAAGCCCCTTTTCCTGTCCTGTGCTATTGATTATGACACTTGTGATGGAATGTTTCTTCATAAACCTGAAATTCTGTGAGCTTCATAAGAAAAACTACACAAGCTGGTACCACTCCTCTTGCAATACACATTACAAGTTCTCAGTCAAGGAAATACATGCATAGACATACACCCATTTTAGTATTTATTTAGATTTTTATTTTTATTTTTTTCCTTTTCTTTTCTTGCAAATCTAATTAAGGAAAGTTGAAATCATTCAACCTTCATGCTTCTTTAGTTTAAAAGAAATTGACTAATTCTGTTGCATGCCTTGAACAAAAGATTGGACTCCAAAAATTTTGCTTTCATGTTTCAGGTATGTGCTTGTAAAAGGGGGTCATCTCCAGTCTGCTGGAGATGTTATTGACATCCTCTATGATGGTAAATTGAAGCACTCTTCTTGCTTCTTTTAAAACTTTGAAAGATGTGCCTCTGTAAAGAGCCCTGGTGTTGCATATTTGAAGGCATGATTGCTGTTTTTTTTTCAATTGGTTATATGGGATTGAAACGGGCCCCACCTGTATTGCATCATCACCACATAGTAGCTTTACAACAAAGCTTGGATATTATCCATGTATCACTTGGCAAGATTCGAACCTGGGTCTCCTCTTTGAATGTTGAGGAATCTAACCGGTTGAGCTAATGCCATTTGATGGCATGATTGTTGTCTGAACTTGATTAATAATGGTCTTTGTTTAGATAACATGATTAATAATGGTCTTTGTTTAGATAACAATTTTTTGTTTCTGATCCTACAAAGTTTGTTGTTTCTCTGGCAAAATGAGTTTAATATTAGAGGGCATTGACATCTTATGGTAGGGGATACCTATCATGAACTACGGGGACCACGTATAGAGACTCGCAATACTCATGGAACAGGGTGTTCTTTGGCTTCATGCATTGCAGCTGAACTTGCGAAGGGATCTCAGATGCTTCCAGCTGTCTTGGTAAAGTTTGTCTTTCTCTACCTTATGACTGATTCCCTGTTGGTATTAAGAAAGGGAATGCCAATTTTATCTTAGCCTAGGTTATGTAGTATTTGTGAGAGAAGAAGCATGAATATTAGATTCAAAATAATGGAGATTGAACCCCTTTGATAGTTTAAATATTATAAATGTGATGACAATATTGTAGGAGACACATTTGTAACAAAAATTGCAATACGTTAAAAATGTAGTTGTCATTACATTAACAAGTAATCTTCCATTACCATATTGTGAATAATTTTCTTTGCACCAACTTGGAACCAGAAACACAATCCTAGTGTGCATTATCAAAGCGATTTGCTATATTTGTCTTTGTAAATGACATACGACTAACTCCTAGGAGTTGTCAACATTAATATGAACTTGAATAGGTTCCTTCTTGCTTTTTTTTCAAATCCTCCTGTGACCTAGTCTTATATACTGAAGCTCATGAAATACCTGAACAGGCCTTTCTACTAGTCTCCGACTATCATATTATCTCTTGCTTTAGACATAAGACACATCAATCAGGTGTTGTTTGTGGCCTTGGTAGGTTGGCATACCTTATACTACTGATCTAGAGTTTCGTTGGTAGCCTCAAATGAGGACCCGAGATACATGTCCTTTTTGGTTCAAAGGTGTCCTCCTCCCTCTGAGATGTTTTCATCAAGGTATGCTACTTTCTCCCAGCATTGTCATTTATTGTCATTCACACATGTGGAGCCATTTCTTGACCTTTACTTGGAGATCTCCACACACTCCTTAATCGATGTAATCTTGTCTGGTGTTTTTTAATGCTTCTAATGGGATCAACGCAACACCTCTTCATGATTAGACAAAGGATGAACTTTTCCTTCATGAGACGAGGATTGTGAGGTTTAGAGATCTTTAGCTGATCGAAAGAATCCTGCCACTGCTTATTGGAAGCACTTCCTCTAGTTGTGCAAGTCAAATGGCATCCTAACACTTAACACGATTTCTTGTTTTCAACATTCTAGTAAATTCACTTGCGTCCTACATTATAGGGAACTAGTTTGTTTGGTTAAGCTTCGGGTTTGGTTTAACGTCTTAAGATTGAAATCAAAACAAATTTTACTAAAAGAGAAATTTGAAATAAAATTTGACATAAAATTCAAGATAATTAATTTCAAATTTAAACAAAAATGTAAATATGTTTTATTTCTAATAAAATGCAATGAAAACAATTGGGAAAGAGAGTGTGAAGCGTTGGGTCCTACTTAAAATTGTTAAAATAAATAATTTAAAACTTAAAAAGTATTAATTGCAGTGCGATGTGTAGTGGTGATCAAGACACAAATAAGAACAAATTTAGTTGGGTTTCCATGAATCTCTTCGATGCAGCAGTGGCAGTGAAGTGGTTGCAGTTTTCATGGAAGTTGCTGATTATTGAAATTCATTTAAGAAATTTGGGAAATCTGATGACACACGTCTTGGCTAACAAGCCTCTAATCTCCCATATTTAGAGCTTTATTTATGGCCAACTCCTCCTAGCTGACAAAGCTGTCTTCTCCTTTACTCTTGCTATTTCGTTGTTGGGATTTTCCATATCCCCTCCTTATGACCTACAATTTTCATACTATAGCCTATTTCAATGTTGTGTATGCCAATTATTTTGGTAGAAGTCTCTCCTAATTAATGCCAAGGTATTATTCTCTCTCTACAACCTGAGTTGCGGCTAATTATGACTATTTCTCCCATACCTTTTGGGGAGTTGATCTGGTTTCCTTCCATAATATAGTCCATTGCCGTAGGTTGACCAACAACCATGGCTTCTATTCTAAGAATTTCACAAGACTCTTAAGACCATTCATTTGAATCTTCATTTTGCCCAAATACATGATCGTGGGGCTTGTAACACAATGGTTTAGTATTCCATAAGCAAAAGGAAATATGCGATAAAGAAATATGCAAAGCAAATGCAGACATTACAAGTAACAATCCATATGGATCAACACACAATGATCAATGATACACAATACTCTACTAATGATACCCACAATGGAACTAAGAATGTATACATATGGTCGAGGGAGTTAAAGGTAGTTGCATAACAGCTAACTACCTATTCATACTCGTATACATAAACAAAAATTAATCCCTAGTTTATATACAAAACAATATCTTGCATCTCATGTGACAACCCACATAGCCTAAGTATCGAACTCTAGATTATGTACATCCAACATGCTCTCATAGGTGTCATGAACATGCATGCTTCGACTCACTACTACTGTGGCATTGAGCTGGTGCTACGCCAGAACTGCTTCCTATATTGCCATCCCCTCTACTCGTGGAGAGTACCTTTGACTCAGACACAAGAAACAATTGTTTGTTGTGTCTAGGTGTTCGGAAGTCCTTGATGGCCTACATAGTGCATTCAAGGCCTTTTGGCATACCCCCTTTCAAAGGAAACTCCATCCTCCTAACAGTAACACCTAGGCTTGGGTTTCATTTGCCAAATTCCTATAACGACATCTTGGCTCATGCTATCATATAGGACATCTCTCCCCAAATTCATCTTTACCTATTTTGCTTGGGGTTATCATAACTCAAGTGAATGATTTGGAAGTCGCACATTATGGCACGTGGAATATTCTTTGTCCTGCACAATAAAACTATATAAAATACAGTAAAGCAATACAGAATCAAAGGATACTGTATGAAATACCATTATATACAAGGAAAGACAATGCAATGGGAAGAACAACTCATAGTCACAAGCAAGTGCACAAGACATAATAAATAATGATCAAAGCATGTATGGTTCTTATTCGAGTTATTTGTAATACATTTATGGATTATAGCTTGGTCAAGCATACAATACACACATGGTGATGAGCATGAGCATGCCTTAGACCAGATAATAGGGTGTACATATAGATGTCTAATAGAAAATTGGCAAAATGAAAATGTCATACCCACCAAAGTATTTGCAAGTAAACAAAACATTAAATGTGCTTTTGAAGAACCATATATATCACATGCTCTTTATTATATCACTTATTTTGACACAACAAAACATTAGAACATAGTGAACTTATGCACAACTATGTTCAACTTGTGATTCACATGAACTCCTTTGGCTTATATGAAACTTATCCCCTCCCTCTATATTTACCCCCTCCTTTAGATTTGTTGGCGATAACTGTGCCAAAATGGAGCATATTGGAGTGTACCATTCATGCAAACAATTGTACATTGAAACATATTGTGATACATCTCTATACCATTCATGCAAACAATTGTACATTGAAACATATTGTGATACATCTCTATTATATGCGAGAAAAACTCACATATGTGAGCATGCAGCACACCACGAATAGAGTTCAAAGCACATGCCATTCTTATTTCAATCATCTACATATAGATCTCTGGAATACTTTGATGATGCTCTAGGAAGGACAACAGGGTATATGCTTAGTGACTATGTTCGCTGAATATTATCATTTAAGTTCAATATTTAGCGAATTTCAAATTACACCAAATTTATTATATCACCACGCATCCAACAACTACTTTGAGCCAAAACATGGAGGTTTTCCTATTTTCCTGCCCTTGTCTCCTTGTTGTTTTCTTTGGGTGTTGAACAAATCAATATCTCTTGTGGATGAAGGCTGTAATGTCTTCCATGACTAGAAATTCGTGTTTTTTCCCTAAGCGATTGAGGATGAAGAATGTCTTGCACACGGAGAATTCTCCAACACATGTACATCGTCATCACAAAGATTATTGACAATCACATCAAAGGTTCAGAGAATCAGCTGCTGTTAGCAAACTATTGCAAAAAAGCTAAAAATTACTTTGAATCACATAATTGATTGTTGAGAAGGGCATATCTGGAAATCCCTATTTGACCTCTGAATGGACTCTCTGCCTTCTGAAGTCAAATTATTTATGATTCATTTAAAACTTTCAGCAAGGCTATCACATGATTATTAGCTATGAAGGGCATACCTAGAAACTGGTTGAAACAAAAAAGATTAAAAACAAAGATAGAAACATAATAAAGATAAAAGTTTCTTGATTATTATTAGCTATGAAGGGCATACCTAGAAACTGGTTGAAACAAAAAAGATTAAAAACAAAGATAGAAACATAATAAAGATAAAAGTTTCTTGATTATATGTTAGGAACCTTGCAATTAAAATAAACACATCCACACAAATAATGCAATAAATAACAAAATTAGTGGAAATAAAAATGACAATATTGCTGCAACAACTTGTTAAGATTTAGCAATACCACTTACCTCAGAATGAAGATAAGGAATCTTTGATTTGGTTCCCTACTTTGTCAGGGGAATTCTCTGTGAAATCAGCTTATACCTTGCAGTTCGGAGGTGTGGAGGGGGACTTTCCTGTAAATAAGGTTTGGAAGAATGAGTTAATCCCCAAATTGGCTTTCTTTCTGTGGTTATGCTTACAAAATAAGATTCTAACTCTAGATAACCTAAGAAGAGAGGTTTTCAAATGACAAATATATATTCTCTTTGAATGAAGGATGCTGAATCAGTTGACCACTTGTTTATTCATTGTGAGTTTGCAAGTAAGGTTCTTAATAATCTAATGGAAGCTATGTTCTGCTCTTGGGTGGTCCCTAGTACTTTTAGACAGCTTTTTAACCAATGGAGATGCCCTTCTAGCAGCAACAGGTTATCAAAACTTTGGAATTTACTGTTACCTCATTTTTTGTGGGGTGTTTGGTGGGAAAGAAATCAGAGAGTATTCAGGGGGGAAAGTAAGGATGAACTTTCAGTGTCTAAAAGAATTAAAACTGCAGTGAGGGAGAATTTGCTTGCCTTTGATAACAGTGTGGACTTTGAGAACAATTTGGAAAAGAGAATCACGAGTGAAAGGCACTTGGGAGAACCTAGAGCAGCACCTTTGCCAATCAGTTTGAAAAGAACAAACACTAGATGGCTAAAACCAGAGGAGGGCTGGGTAAAGTTAAACTTTGACGGAGCTGCAAAAGGCAACCCAGGTAGAGCTGGGGGAGGAGGTCTCATTCGAAATGAGAAAGGTGAAGTGTTATGGGTTTATGCAGAAAGTTATGGATTACAAACCAATCACTATGCGGAAGCTAAAGGCCTATACTCTGGTGTTATGTTGTTGAGACAGAAGAGTGTAAGGAAGGCCATCATAGAAGGGGACTCTATGAATATTCTCAGGGATCTTAAGAAAGGAAAAACTAATAATTGGCAGGTGTCAGGTTTAATTAAGGATACCTTATCCCTATTAAAAAAAATTATAGAGGTGAAGATATTACATATATATCGAGAAGGAAATGCTGCAACTGATTGTTTGACAAACATTGGAGTTCATTTAGATTAGAGGAAGATATGGGAAAACAATTTTCCCTTATAAAGGATTATCTTATCAGAAGCAAAAGAAAAGTCTATTCCACAGGGTGTTATCTTTTGATGTTGTCGGTATTGGGTGTTATCTTTTGATGTTGTCGGTATTGCTGTTGCTTTTGGGGTCTTTTGGTACTATTGATGTGATTGTATGTTGCTGCTATTACATCAATTGTAGTTCTAGAGAATGCTACTGCAATGTGATTTTGCTTTTGTTGCCGTTACTTTTGTTACCTATTGTTGAGAATTGGAGCGATTACTACTACTGTTGGTGTGGAAGGGAGGAATAAACAACAGTCAGGTCGACCTTTTCTCCCTTGCTAGAAATAGATTTCGATATCAGCCATAGTGTTGTTTTTTGTCTGGTTTTATTTTGGGTTTTTTTGCTACAACTTTGCTTTTGTCTTATGCTATCCAGGGAGGAGGTTGATGTTTATCTTGTAACCTTGGATAACTTAATTCTGTAATAGGGTTGGGGCCCCTCCAAAACCCCTTTTTTTCACCAATACCAAAAAAAAATGACAATATTGCTATGAATGGAAATGCAACAACTTTATTGAACAAAACAAATCACAATGCAAAATCGCTGGCCTCTTCAAGGGAGCAACCTCCTTAGAAGCAAAACTTTGGTACATTCCATCCATGCCCTTGCCTTTTTAAAGATTCTTATCATCCCTAACCCTAATGCTTAAAGGTCGGTTTCACATGCAAGCAAGGACCTGTTGGTTACGAATCTGCCACTAGGAAAGGATTTGGTCTTTTTGCGCCCTAGACCCGCCCAAAAGATTGAAATGTCGGAAGGAAGAGATGCCTTTTGTGCCAATCTCCGGAGAAGGCCGGCTCCTATATTACACTATTGGGGTTTGAGATAAGAGAACTGGAAAGAGATCGAAAAATGCAGAAAGAAATGTAAATGGCCTTGCAATAGTGGTGAGGAAGAACAAGTAGCACAATCACTAACTAATACCCAAACCAACAACAATGAAAGCAAAGCATGTAACAGAAACTAACACTGCGATTCCTTCCTATGTATCCTTCAGCCAGGATTCCAGATTCACTTAATTTCCAATGCCCTAATCCAGAGTTCAGAATTACAACAATCAGAAAAATAAATGAACATGAAGCAGAAATACTTGCAGAAGGCAGCATAAAAGAAAGAGACAAGAGTCAGAGCCAAGGATCCTTTGTATTGATGCAAAATGTTTGATTACAGTAGCTCTCTAGCAATATGTTCCCCCCCTTTTTTTTTTTTTTTTGAATTTACATGGTGGAATCGGTAGCCGCCACGAATCCGGGCAGGCTGTCCAGCTTTTATGGCCGCCACGGTATTCTGCGCTGTCCGCCCCGAAGCCGCCACACAGATCTTCGCGCAATCCGCCCCTATAACCACCATGCCACAATAATTTTAAACCTTTTACGCCACTGAAAGCCCCAGGAAAGGGACAAGCGTTCAGTCCGGCGAGGCCCGAGATTTGAACCTTGGACCTCCGCCCCCCTTATGGGGTTTGGATGAACCAATTGGTCTACACATCGGACCTTTATATGTTCCCTCCCTTTTACAATGAAAGTCCACTGCTATTTATAGCAGAATTTTCCCCCCAAATTACATTGAAGCACAAAATCCCAAAACTGCGACAGCTATTGAGATTTGACCCTTACTGGCCGTGGGCGTACCTGCAACACGATTCTCCTGGATTTGATACGGTTCCGGACAGATCTGGTAGTTGAGAAGAGACGTTTCTTCAATGCCATAGGTACGATCTGCCCCTTGGGATGTTTAAGAGCTCTTGACAAGATGTCTTGGGGGAAAAACTGAGCTGGCGCTTCATTAATGCAGCCTGACAGGCCACCTACCTCTGTCCTCTGAGTCTGCTTGAAAAACTGCTAAGGGTCGCAAAACCCTACATTGGAGCTGAAAGTCGCAGATGCACAGAAGCAAGGCGGAGAGTCGCTCCGGATTGGAGCGAACCTGGAGAAGCAAGGATGGGGGAATGCCTTGGAAAACACGCCGCGGTTCGCTAGACAGTATGAGCGACGACGAGAGTCGCCGTTGGATGGAGCGAACCGGGAGTCGCACCAAAAGAGGAGCGATCCCGGGAGTCGCTGCTGGGTGGAGCGAACTCCGGCGTGGGCTCCCTGACTTAGACGTTTTCAATTTTGCATTGGCTGGCGAGCGACCACAGGGATTCGTGGCGAACCCAAGAGTCGCTGGGCTGCTGTGGCGAAGACGAGAATTGCTCCGGAATGGAGCGAACTCGGGCCTCCTGCCTTAGTCGATTTCAACCTTTTATCCCGCCGTTCGCCGAGGAATGGTGCGATGACGGGAATCGCTCTATGGGCGTGGCGACGACGGGAGTCGCTCCAAAATGGAGCGACTCATGGGCCTCAGCCTTAGACATTTTTAAACCTCCCTCTGTTGCGGTTCACCAAAAAATGCAGCGATGACGGGAGTCGCCGGGCAAACGGAGCGATTGCGGGGTTCGCTTGCCAGGGGAGCGATCTTCGGCAGCGGTCAATGCCTTAACGAATTTTTCATTTTCCTCCGCTTGCTGCCGGTCGCTGATGATGTTGAGGGTCGCCCGGGGAGAGAACGACGCCGGGAATCGCCAAAGGTGAGGGGCGACTCCCGGAATCGCTCAAAAAAGGAGCGAACTTCGGGCGACCCTGCCTTAGACAAATTTTCAAACTTTTTTCCCCTGCTTCTGCTCGCTGCCACCGAATGCTGACGGGAGTCGCCTGGGAACGGGGCGAAGCTGGGAATCGCCACAGAAGTGGAGCGACTCCCGGAATCACTCAAAAAGAGTGCGACCCGAGAGTGCTCCTGCCTTGGAATGTATTGGGCTTTTCCCAGACTCCGCCGGAACTTGCTGAAAGCTGGAAACTGGAACTTGTCGATACCTGAAAAATGCAATCCCGAGGATCGCCCGGACTGACAGCTTGGAAAGGGAGAAAGGAGAGGATCTGGTCCCTAAAAATGCAGCAGTTTTCAAATTTTCAAAACTTTTACCCCTTAGAAAAATGTGGCAACAGGACCCAAACTAGAAACTTCTACTAAAGATTTAGTTACATCTTTTGTAACGGTTACAATATATGGGCCCATATGTCTAGGCGCCCTAAGTGCCACATAAATGTTACAATGTATTACATAATAATGTTTTTATTTCTTCCTTGAGAAAAGGGGTTGTACTCAGGTCCCCCATCCTTGACAAATCAGAACTCTCTCCTTTAGAGCTTGAGAGTTTACAAACATATTCAATTCTCATCTCAATTGAAATGCTATAGCTAGATACCTACATCTTTTTCCATAAAAAGTCTGAATTCTTGATATTCATTTTCTGGGTCTTCAATTTTCTTTGTAAATACAAATATTCAACATCCTTCTTCTTGACATTTTCCAATCTTGGTCATCCATCCATCCAAGTGAAATCTTGATTGTTGATGATGACAAGCTACCATTGTGCCACTTGAATATCCATAATTGCTCTGTTGGCTCCATGCTTCTGCTGCTATGCTTTGATATTTCAAACAGTTGGTCCTGTTGTTCCTTGATGCTGCTACACCCCTTTGAAATCACTATGCTTTTTTCTGCCAAACACTGCCATATTTGATGCCTTTACGACTCCATGTAGATCTATAATATTGATGCCTTAAGCCATGCCTCCAAGATTGTTGTCGCTCAGGGTGGTGTGGGTGCCGATATGCTGCAACCTTAACTTGACATTTTGTTTCCTTTGATTCTTCAACAATTTGTTTCTTTATTTTAAATTTTCTTCACAATCTTCTCTCTTATGCCCTTCTTTTGGTGCATCCTTGTGCACTTCTGACAGGGCTTCCTTGGACTTTGTTGTTGCTTCTTCCATGGACTCTATTGTTGCTGCTACTATAAATTCAACTTTTGAGTCTTCTATTGGTTCTTCAACTTGTTCACCTGCCATAATTGCTTTTTGCTTCACCTTGGATCCTTGCTTCTTAAGCTTTTCCTTTTGAATGCAACCGTGAACTTGCACTTTGCCATTTGTATTTTTCCTTCTATTATATCCCTCTTTATTCATTTCTTTCAGTTCCCTCTGAAGCCTTTTTATTTCTTCTTCATATCCTTTGATGGTGACCTTCAAACTAGCTATCTTTTTATATGGGTCCCATTGACTCAAGAATGCATGCTCCATTTCATCCCAAGTGTAATTATAATTCCTTTCCTTATCAAAACTTGCCCACCAATCATAAGCTTCCTCTCTTAAAATTTTGATAAGTTGGCATGGCCAAAAATGGTCACTAAAATATAGAGATCTAAACTTCATCCACCATTTTTGAGCATCAATGTCATCCTTTCCAGTGAAAATTGATAACTCCATATTCTCAACCCCCAAAAAAACCTAAAGCAGCTAGGGTTTTGGGAAAAAAAACACTAAGGTTTTTCAATTTTTTTTCCAGATCTCCTATATTCCTTGCTCTCAACAAATTAAATTGCAACTGATTTGCTTACCCTGACAGATAGAGATATCTGTAATTTTATTCATTGCGATTTGAATTTGTAATTTTATTGTTCCAGATGGCTGACTTCACAGGGTCATATCTCCCTCAATATTGCTTGGATTCCTTCATATGACCACTCATTTTAAAGCTCTTCAAATTTTGCATAAATTGGTATAAGAATCATTTGAATTAGACAACCCTTTGCAAAGATATGGCTCCTAAAAGATGATACAAAAAATTACTCTAACGCTGCCCTCAAATTAATTGAGTATTTCATGATAATGTTAGAATGGGTTCATTACATAATAATGTTAGGATGAGGTCCTAACATGCCCTTCCCCTTCAAAAAAGCTTTGTCCTCAAAGCTTAAGATGAGGAAACTGCTGGTGAAACGACTCCCACGTGGTATCTTCTGGTTGTAGTCCTCGCCATTGTACAAGAACATTGATGATGGTACGATTACAAAGAGTGCGAGAACGCCGGTCCATCATTTTTGAAGCTCCAAAATGATGGATCCTTCATCTAGCTTAAATAATGTGGATTGAGCTTATACCTTGCTGCCGATGACCTTCAATGAAGAAACATGAAAGATTGGATGGATCTTGGAGGTGGGTGGTAGGTCAAGTTTGTAGGCAACTGAACCAATCTGCTGTAATACTTGATAAGGACCATAGAATTTTGCAGCAAGATTTTGACATCCACGAAGTTGTACCGAGGATTTTTTGTATGGTTGTAGACAAAGAAAGACCATTTCCCCTACATCAAAGCTGCGTTCAGAATGGTGTCGATCAGCTTGCTGATGCATACAATTCTGAGCCATCTCCAAATTCTCCTTGAGCTGCTGGAGAAGTGTTGCATGTTGATGAAGAGTGGAATCTACTGCTTGAACTTCGGAACTACCTGGAATGTAGGAGGAAGGTGTCGACGAAGGATGTCCATATATTGCTTCAAATGGTGTGACCTTGGTAGCTGTATGATATGAAGTGTTATACCACCATTTAGCTAGAGGAAGCCATTTAGCCCATTGTGTAGGATGTTTTGATGCAAAACAACAAGGTATGTTTCCAAGCATTTGTTGACAATCTTTATTTGACCATCTATTTGAGGGTGGTATGCTGAACTCATTTTAAGGTGAGTGCCTTGCAATTTAAACAGTTCCTGCCAAAAGTGATTGGTAAAAGTAGGGTCCCGGTCAACAACAATAGATTTGGGCATACCGTGGAGGTTAAATATGGAGTCCAAGAAGATTTGGGCAACTACAAAGTCTGTGTAAGGATGGGCTAAGGAACAAAAATGAGCATACTTTGTGAGACGATCCACTACCACCAAAATGATTGATTTACCCCTAGATTTTGGCATCCCTCCAATGAAATCCATAGAAAAATTTGTCCATACCTTTGTCGGAATTGGAAGAGGCTGAAGTGCCTAGGGTGCAAACTACAAACTGTTTCTCCCTTCATTTGTTGGCATGTATCACATTTTGCCACAATGGTTTGAATGTCCTTCATTCCCTTCCAAAAGAAAGTGCACTTGGCCCTTTCATAAGTTTTAAGAAACCCTGAATGTCTTGCAGTAGGTGATGCATGAATTTCTTGCAATATGAATTTACGAATTTGCAAATTTTTAGAACGACAAGATGATCACGATATCCCAAGTGTTGTCCATCAAACACATATTCAGGGCATGAGTTAGGATCATCTTGGAGTTGTTGAATTAAAGATTGCAAACTTGAGTCCTTAGCCATCTCTTATTTGAGTTGATTGGCCCACTAAGGAAGTGGTGTTGATATAGCATGCGACATACTCTAATCTTCATATTGGCATGACAGTGCATCAACCACTATGTTCTCCTTTCCTTTTTGATAAATGATTTCATAATCATATCCCAACAGTTTGGAGACCCACCTTTGTTGTTCCAATGTGGCTATCCGTTGCTCCAAGAAGTACTTAAGACTTTGGTGGTTTATTTTGATTGAAAAATGATACCCAATGAGGTATGGCCACCAATGATTGACAACATGCAAAATGGCCAACATCTCCTTTTCATAAGTTGATTTTCCCAAATTTTTGCCTGATAGTGCCTTGTTGGTGAATGCCAATGGTCTTCCTTCTTGCATCAAAACCGCCCCAATTCCACTACTTGAAGCTTCAGTCTCAATTACAAAAGGTTTGGAAAAATTGGGCGTTGCTAACACCAACATCGATATGATGGCTTGTTTTAGATTCCGGAAAGCTTGTTCCGTTGGTTCTGACCACATGAACGAGTTTTTCCTCAACATAGCTATTAATGGGGTTGCAATCTTCCCATAGTTTTGAACAAACTTCCGGTAATACCTAGTGAGACCCAAGAAACCTCGAAGACCCTTGAGGGTTTGAGGCTTTGGCCATTCTTGTATAGCTTGGATTTTATTTGGGTCTACTTTAACTCCGTCCTTTGATACAATGTGAACCAAGTACTCTACCTCTTGCATGCCAAAAGAACACTTTGACCGCTTTGCATAAAGTTGATTCTCTGATAAAAGCTACAAGGCTTGATCCAAATGTTTGATATGCTCCTCGTAGGTTCAACTATAAATCAAAATATCATCAAAGAAGACTAAAATGAACTTGTGTAAGAAGGGTCGAAAGATTGCATTCATTAGACTTTGGAAGGTAGAAGGTGCATTGGTCAAACCAAAGGGCATGACCAAAAATTCGTAGTGTCCTTCATGAGTTCTAAAGGCAGTTTTAGGAATGTCTTCTTCCTTGAGTCTAATCTGATGGTAGCTTGAATGCAAATCCAACTTTGAGAAATATTGAGTGCCATGCAACTCATCAATTACAGGAATATGATATTTGTCCTTGATGGTTATTTTATTGAGTTCTCGAAAATCCACACACAACCGCCATGACCCATTCTTCTTATGTACCAACAACACTGGAGAGGAATATGGACTAACATTTGGTCGAATAACCCCTGTTGCAAGCAATTCCTGCACCATATTCTCGATCTTTGATTTATGGACATATAGATACTTGTATGGGCGAACATTTGGTGGAAGACTACTTGGAACAAGCTGAATTGCATGATTGTGAGTATGGCAAGGTGGTAGTCCCTTAAGTTCGTAAAAAACAGGTGCATGTCTTTCAAAGATAAGTCATAATTCCTCCCGTGGCCCCCTTGTATTGTTAATTAGGGCTTGTATAGCAAACAATTGCACCACGACTCCATGAGATGACACTTTAATAGCTTCTCCATCCGATTAGATGAAACAAGTTGAGTAGCGTATGATGTCATTCCCTGTAGAGTATATTCAATTCCTTGCTAGCTGAATTTAATCCACAGTTCAGAAAATTCCCACACTATTGGTCCCAATGTTCGAAGCCATTGTGTTCCCAATACAACATCACACCCTCCCAAAGGAAGGGCAAACATGTCAGCCTTAAGATTATATTCCCCTATTTGTACCTTGACATTTCTACACTTACTCTTACAAGGCAAAGTTCCTCCATTGGCGATCATGAACTCAAAGGAATTACAAATGTCTCAAAGGAATTACAAGTATTTATATAACAATTTGCCTGCTTAGCCACTCTAGGATCAATAAAGTTGTGTGCTACCAGAGTCAATGAGAATTATTATTTGTTGTCCTTTGAAATGCCCTATCACCTTCATAGTTTGGGAGTAGCTATTCTTGCTAACGTGTGTACTAAATTTTTGGTTGGGGTTCTTGTGCTTCAAGCTCCTCTGTATACTCCTCTTCTTCCTCTTGGGATTCTTTTGTTAGCTGATTCATCCACATCAAGCAAATACAATTTTTGCTGCACACATTTGTGTCTAGGGGAATACTTCTCATCACAATTATAGTATAGCCGTTGTGCTCTACGAGCTTCCATCTCTTCTTGAGTCAATCGTTTGATGGTGGGTGATTTATTAGTTGGGTTTGTTCTTGGCTTAGATGGAAGTGGGGGTTGTGCTTGTGGAAATTTGGAGGTGTGTCTTTGAGCCGCAAATTTATCTTCTGCCAACCTAGCCAACCCTTTTGCCTTCACCAAAGTTTGCTGTTTGAACATTTTTACCGAGACCTTAAGATCATCTTTCACTCCACTAACAAAACAACTTTGAAAAAAATCTTCACTCAAGCCATTAATACGATTCGCCAATTTTTCAAACTAAGCCTGATATTCTCAAACGGTTGAGGTCTGTTTTAGTTTAGTGAGGGCTCCTATGAAGTCCTCATACTCACTAGGGCCAAATTGAGTAAGTAATTGTTTCTCAAAATTTTCCCAAGTAAGATTTGGATGCATTTTTTTCACCCATTGATACCATTGCAAGGCGTTAGATTCAAAATTGAAAGATGCAATTGTGAGCCGTAAATGTTGTGGAACATTATGAAGATTGAAATACTGCTCTGCTTGACACAACCATCCATCAGGATCCTTCCCATCAAATTTTGGAAAATCTAACTTGGGCAATTTGTATGTATTGTTATTGGAATGGGTGTTTTGTGTTCCCCTATTTGGGTTACTCGAACCTTCTCCCTTACGTTCAAATTCATTATGACCATACTGACTATATGCATGAGGGCTAAAGGTCTCTTCTAAACCTAGGGCGGTCTCCCTATATACCCCAGTGTATGTGGGAGCTTGCCATCGTATACGGGTGTTGTCTGAGGCCTAGGTATTGGAGTGTGATCACCCCACTTCACTAGACGCTTTATGGGCAATCTAGCTTAGCTAATAACGACAACTCCTTCATGATATTTTAAAACCCTTAGCATAGGGTTTCTAACCTATTAAACTAAAACAGAAAAAAAATTGACTCGGTTTTTCACAGTGTATTTAGCAAAGAACAAGTAAGTATTTGTTTTTGAAAATTTTCCCAAGTAAGATTTGGATACATTTTTTTCATCCAGTGATACCATTGCAAGGCATTAGATTCAAAATTAAAAGATGCAATTGTGAGCCATAAATGTTGGGACATTATGAAGATGGAAATACTGCTCTGTTCGACACAACCATCCATCAGGATCCTTCCCATAAATATTTGGAAAATCTAACTTGGGCAATTTGTATGTATTGTTATTGGAATGGGTGTTGTGTGTTCCCCTCTCTAGGTTACTGGAACCTTCTCCCTTGCGTTCAAATTCATTGTGACCATACTGACTATGTGCATGAGGGCTAAAGGTCTCTCCTAAACCTAGGAGGGTCTCCCTATATACCTTTGGTGTACGTGGGAGCTTGCCATCATATACGGGTGCTATTTGAGGCCTGGGTATTGGAGATTGATCACCCCACTTCAATAGACACTTTATGGGCAATCTAGCTTAGCTAATAATGACAACTCCATGATATTTTAAAATCCTCGGCACAAGGTTTCTAACCTATTAAACTAAAAAAAAAAAAAAAATTGACTCGGCTTTGCGTAGTATATTTAACAAAGAAAAATGGAAGGAAAATTATACCTAACTGGAACAAATGGCAGGACGAGAACTGTTGCAGCTGTAGCAGGACATAGCTCTAGAAAGTGCTTTGATACCAATTGTTAGGAACCTTCCAATTTTTTTTTTTTTTTTTTGAATTTACATGGTGGAATCGGTAGCCGCCACGAATCCGGGCAGGTTGTCCGACTTTTATGGCTGCCACAGTATTCTGCGCTGTCCGCTCCAGAAGCTGCCACACAGTTCTTCGCGCAGTCCGCCCCTATAACCACCATGCCACAATCATTTTAAACCTTTTACGTCGTTGAAAGCACCAGGAAAGGGACAAGCGTTCAGTTCGGCGAGGCCCGAGATTTGAACCTTGAACCTTCGTCCCCCTTACGGGGTTTGGTTGAACCAATTGGTCTACACCTCGGACCTAAGAACCTTCCAATTAAAAGCAGCACATCCACACAAATATTGCAATAAACAACAATATTATTGCAAATAAAAATGACAATATTGTAATATGAATGGAAATGCAACAACTTATAGAATCACATTGCCGAATTGCTGGTCTCTTCGAGGGAGCAACCTCCGTAGAAGTAGAACTTTGGTACAATATCAAAAGACTTGATACATTCCATCCATGCCTTTGCCTTTTTAAAGACTCCTATCATCCCTAACCCTAATGCTCAAAGGTCGGTTTCACATGCAAGTGAGGACCCGAACTAAAAACTTCTACTAAAGATTTAGTTACATATTTTATAACGGTTACATTATATGGGCCCATATGTCTAGGCGCCCCAAGTGCCACATACACATTACAATGTATTACATGATAATATTAGAATGGGGTCATTACATAATAATGTTAGGATGGGGTCTTTACATTATATATGCATCGCTAATAATGTTTGCATGTTTTTTTTAATTACCCATAGTAATACTATTATTATTCACAGTTAATATTATTTGGATATATATTTATTTTTCTATAAATATAAATTTGTTTTTTATTTTCGTATTTACTTTTTATTAATTTAAATTAATAAAAAGTATATATATATTTTATTTTATTTTTGAATTTACATGGTGGAATCGGTAGCCGCCACGAATCCGAGCAGGCTGTCCGGCTTTTTATGGCTGCCACAGTATCCTGTGATGTTCGCCCCAGAAGCCGCCACACAATTCTTTGCGCAGTCCGCCCCTATAACCACCATGCCACAATCATTTCATTTTAAACCTTTTACGCCGCTGAAAGCACCAAGAAAGGGACAAGCGTTCACTCCGACGAGGCCCGAGATTTGAACCTTGGACCTCCGCCCCCTTACGGGGTTTGGTCGAACCAATTGGTCTACACCTCGGACCTAAAAAGTATATATTTTTGCTTTCAAACTTAATGGCAAATTTTATAACCCATTTTTCCAGTGCCGAACTTTTTCCAAACTTTATCCTTGCCAAAATCTAACATTAATAATGTTTGCATGTTTTTTTTAATTATCCATGGTAATACTATTATTCACAGTTAATATTATTTGGATATATATTTATTTTTATATAAATATAATTTTGTTTTTATTTTTGTATTTACTTTTTACTAAGACATTTAAATTAATAAAAAGTATATATTTTTGCTTTCAAACTTAATGGCAAATTTTATAACCCATTTTTCCAATGCCGAACTTTTTCCAAACTCTATCCTTGCCAAAACATTATAGTTAAGCAACTATCTACAAGTATGTAATATATTGAACAATGATATCCTTGTAATATATGTCATCTATAGTTTATGGTATACTTTTATTTTTGATGTATGCATTCTAGTATGAGGTAGTTGGGCAATCGGGTTGTTGCCAATTGCATCTCGATAGCTCCTTGTACATATTCATCACATGCTAGTCTCATTGGATATAATAGGAGAAAAGATTAACCTCATAATTGCATGTATGATCTTGTGCTATGGCGTATGTTGTGCAAAGCATTGCTATCATACTATACCATTGTTTATGTACTCAATAAAAGAGCTAATGACATGCTTCTATTGGTATTATGATTCCTATTGATGTTGGTCTATATTTATTTATGCCACATGTTTCTTTTTGTTATCATTCTTTGTGCATGATGTGTAATATGAAAAATCTATATTGTGTTTGGTATCGTTGCCATGTTGAATCCATTCCTATTGATGTTGGTTTATATTTATTTATGCTAGTGGATACATGTTTCTTTTTGTTATTATTCTTTGTGCATGATGTGGAATATAAAAAGTCTATACTATATTTGGTATCTGTTGTGGCTGATCCACAACACACCCCAAAATTGGGGACCCACCTTTTTTGCAGGCTTTCAGAGGAAATCTCAGTGACCCAGATGCTAAAAATGAAGAAAAGGGGCAAAAATGCACAAGTGTAGAAAGTGTCGCGAAATCGCGACATGTCGCTCCATCGCTGCCGGAAGAGGAGAGAGAAAAGGAAAATGAAAAAGTGTCACGAAATCGCGACATGTCGCTCCATCGCTGTCGGAAGAGGAGAGAGAAAAGGAAAATGAAAAAGTGTCGTGAAATCGTGACATGTCGCTCCATCGCTGCCGGAAGAGGAGAGAGAAAGGCAAAATGGAAAGGCGTAGCGATATCGCGACGCGTCACAAAATCGCGGGTCAAACGGCATGAAGTGAAAAGCGTCACGAAATCGCTACAGTGAGAATAGAAGTGAAAAAACGTCCGAAATCGCTGAGGTTGCGCAAAGTACGGGTGAAAAGCGTCGTGAAATCGCGACGAGTTGCGGAATGGATGGCACGAAAAAACGTCGCGAAATCGCGACAGAAGCAAGCCCAGTTGTACGGAACAGAAAAGGCGTAGCGAAATCGCGACAAAAATCAGCAAAGGTGCATGAAGCGCAAAATGGTCACGAAATCGCGACAGAATCTACCGGAAGGCGTGAAGAGCAAAAATGGTCGCGAAATCGTGACAGAAAGCAGCAAAGGGGGATGAAGCGAAAAGGCGTCGCGAAATCGCGACAGGTTGCGGTTTCGCGGCTCCGAAGCAGGGAAGCGTACGGAGATCAAAATGGTAGCGAAATCGTGACAGATTGCGGCAAGAGGGCCCGAAGGAGAAAATGGTCGCGAAATCGCGACGAGTTGCGGCCGAAGCGTACGGAGAACAAAAGCGTCGCGATATCGCGACATGTCGCGTTTTCGCTGTGAAAGTGAAGGAGCAAGGCCGCAGGCTATTTCTGGTCACGATTTTCATGGGACCGTTATGGAACATGC
The DNA here is from genome assembly GCA_028583015.1 of Wollemia nobilis. Lineage (NCBI taxonomy): Eukaryota > Viridiplantae > Streptophyta > Pinopsida > Araucariales > Araucariaceae > Wollemia > Wollemia nobilis. The sequence goes on along the minus strand of JAQPPZ010000689.1, from coordinate 2,285,507 downwards.
AGAAACGCATCGAACACGTGGCGCAAAGGCATGAGGTTTATGATAACGCTTCAGAGCGACGGTTACAGTACGGAGACAGGACCAAACGTTTCAAATTCGAGCGAAAGGTCAAAGCATCAAAGAAGCGGGAAAATGAAACGAAGCGTTATGGGAGGTGAAACGAAACGACGCAGGTGAACCGAAGAGCCGTGCCAGACAGTATAAAATTGGAAGCGCAGATTGAACAGGGGGTTGGAAATTGCTGCTAGCAGAGTTGCAGAGACAAGGGCTTCATGCCATTCTGGGCTTGCACTTGGGCAATTTCCTTCATTTGTTCTAGATTTGTTTAACCTGGAACATTCTGTAATTGTAATTGATACATCATTCTAATACGAAATACGGAGAGTTGACATCTTATTGATAGGAAAGAAGGAGTCATTATGCATGCAATATTTAATGCTTTATTTTCCCTTTCGATTTCTAGGCTTTTAGGTGAAGTTTAATGCAAATGTTTTTGGTTGCTTCATGCGAATGCCTAAAATCTGAAATTGCAATAAAAACCCCAGAGACCCGCACCTAGCTTATCTGGATTGTGCGAATTTGCAGGTTCAATAGGTTAGGTTGCATGCAGAAACCTCATTATCTTCGGTTTTATCAATCAAGATGGTAGCATTCTGGACATAGTTTAGTTGCATCTTCATTTGCATGCATTTTATTTTCAAACCCTTATTTCATTTTTTGCATTTTAATTACAGTCATTTAAATAAATAACTGAAAATCCATTAAAGCTCAGAGTCCATTGCAAATCCAAATTAAAGTAAACTACAGTGCCCCTTGTTAATATCCACTTGCAAACCCTAAGGTATTCCCAGCATTCAAATTGAAAAACATCATTGGTGAATGAAGAACCATCACAACGGGAACCTTGGAGAAATTATTTAGTCATAATTTCTTTGCAAGCGAGAGGATTTTGGGACTCAGATCCTACCGGTGAGTGTGCTTTCTCAACTGGGTGAAAACACCACTCAGCAGATTGGCGCTAGAAGGAGGGCCGAATCGGTTTACTTTATTTTGGTTTTCATACATGAATAATATCTTTTGATTTAATTTTGAAATATTTTCTTAAAGCTCACAAACAGCTAAACTGCAGCTTTTGCTTTCTTTTGTTGCGGGTTTTCATTGAAATAATCGAGGGTTTCATCGAGCGAAGTTTGGACCCATCGCGTCGTATTGCGACCGGGTCCCAAACAACCGGAGAAACCATTTTTCATGACCTTACTTGGTACTCCCAAGAATAAAACCAAGCAAGTCGTAAGCTCACCGAGTCACAAAAGACCTGTTTTCTCCAGGGAACATCGAGTGGACCTACGCCCGTAATATCGGTTGCCACTAGTGTTCCTATTGTCGATAATATTTCTCTCTGCTATTGTAGGTTTGTCTTCATCAATTTTGAGTCAAATGGCTCAAGCTCCAGCAACTCCTTGGTATGGAGCTAACAATACTCCTTTGAATATTGTTGGGGATATCCATGAAATCCCCAAGAACATTGAAATATTTCTGCCTAAATATAAACCAGATGGCCCAAGAACAGGAGAAGAACATATCCAAGCCTATAGGGATGTTTTAATTAGGCTGCAAGTTCAATATGAAGATGTGGCTTGCGAGACTTTTTCCTATGAGCTTAGATCCAATAGCATATGAATGGTATATATGCTTACCAACCGGTTCAATCACTTCTTGGACACAAATGGAAAATGCCTTTGTTAATCAATTTAGGTCACCCTTGGATCCCGCAACCATTTACAATCAATTTATTACATGCAAAAGGGGCCAGCGGGAACCGATCAGAATGTTTAATCAGAGATTCCAAAAGTGCTATAATAGAGCAATTAGGCACTTTGCCATCGATCCCGCAGTGGCTTTGCAGATATATTTTGGGGCATTGGACCCCATGACAGCCATGTTTGCGAGACGTAATCCTCAAGTCACCATGCTGGCTTTAGCCTATAACGAAGCCATGACTATCGAGCAACAAATGACACCACAGGGCTACGGGTTTACCCAGATGCCTGTGATGGGACAGTATGCTCCATATGGTCAAGCTCCCTTGGCAAATCAGCTCATGGCACCACAAATGCCAAGCATGAACGCCTTCCCCTATCAGCAGCCGTATCCACCAGCACCCGCGTATGCACCCATTCCAATCCAACCAATTACATCCATTCCACCTGTTCTCGCATTTTTGCAGAACAGTCAATCGACTATACAAGGAACCAGCCAAGTTAATCCTCAGGCTATAGTTCCTTTTCCAAATCCAACCCCGATTCAGAGTGTCAATCCATACGGGAATCAAATTCCTCAGAACCCGACCCAAATGTTGAATCAAGACCCCATCAATTATGCGAATCCAACGGGGGTTAACAACAATGTGATTCCATCGAAGGAGATTTATTCAGAAGTCGAAGAGCTCAAGAAATTAGTTCATAAACTAAGCAATGACGGGGTTCAACAGCAGAAGTATGAGTCCCATGCCCCTCACCCAAATCAAAATTTTAACAATAGAGGGAGACAACTGGAACACCAAGCCAAACAATGGGGGAGTACCCGCTCCCATTGCTAATCAATTAGATACTTCACGGGACCTAGCCAATCCAATTCTCTTTTGAATCTTTCAGATTTGGCGTGGGAAAGGGGGTGCAGGTTGCACAACACGAAAGAACACAATGAGAGGAATTGTCCTGAAATTGCGAGATACACTCATTGTCTTCAGGCACAAGTTGATGATTTGGAACTGGTATCAAATGAGGGTCCATCGCAACATCAAGATGATAATATTATGGTGATGGAAACTGTATATCATCAAGAAGGTGAGAGTGAGGAAGAAGAAGACGAAATTTTGGAGCAGGAGGTGCAAGCTTTTCGAGATTTCAGAAAGGGGAATCATGGATACCATTTGAGAAGTAAATCTAAAGCCCCTAAAACCTCATCAACACCTCCAAACAATTCTATTCTTCCTCCGGATACTAAGGCAAATAATAATCCTCCTCCTCCACTCAGAAGAGAAATGTCTAATGACGTGCAGAAGGCAGTCAAATTCGAAAAACCAAACTATGACATAGTGGAGGATCCGAAGAAGTCCAAATCTAGCCTTTCGTTCTTGGACGCGGCTAGATTGCACAGCCAAAAGGAGGCGTTGATAAAATATTTGAACTCACCTGACCCAATGTGGAAGGAAAAAAGAGTTGAGTCCCATCTGATTTTGCGAAAAGAGAGAAGGGATGTCCCGCCATTCTTACTGACTTCGAGAATTGCGGGTAAGAATTTGCATAACTGTTTGGTGGACACGGGTGCCACGAGCAACCTCATGCCTTCAGAGATATGTAAAATGCTAGGTCTGCAACTTTGTTTCATCCAAATGCACGGTCTTGCAATTGGACCGTTCGAGGTAAATGTGGTAGGGACCTTATATGATGTCAAGATTCAATTAAATTCTGAACCCGGGGTCCAGCGAGGTTGTTGACATTACGGTTGTTAATATCCCAAGTAGGTATGGAATGTTACTTGCGAGGGATTGGATGAAAACTACTGAATGGCTATTTTTCAGCAGTTTGCTCACATATGTGGCTACCATGGAAAGGAATTGCAAACCAAATCGAGTGGAAAATGAACCGAGGCTTAAGGAGATTATAACAGATTTTAACAAGCCGAATGAAGTTCAGTTTTACGAGCGAGAACTAGGAGTTTATGCACTTGATGTTGAGGAAGCAGCTGAAGAGCCTAAAGAGGAGACATGTCATGGTGGCTCTTTTGAGGAAAAGGATTTCACATGGTTGCTCAGATTTGATGGATCAAAATCTAGACGGGGAGCGGGAGCGAGGAGTCGAGCTCAGCGGCCCGGGAGGTAAACCATTATTGGCTGCCTACGGACTGCAATTTCCTTGCACGAATAATGTGGCAGAATACGAAGCATTGATCTTTGGTTTACGTCTAGCATTGAGAAAACATGTTAAATGCTTGAAGGTTTTGGGAGATTCCGAGTTGGTAGTCAAACAAATCAAAGGACAGTATATATGCCGTGACAGGAGACTAAGCCTTTATAGAACTAGGGTTATGGACCTCATTGAGGAGTTCGATGCGTTCAATATAGCCCTTATTTCTAGGAAAGGAAATCGAATAGCAGACTCTCTTGCAGTCGCCGCGGGCATGTTAAACCCGGTTGATATAAAAAGATGTAAAAAGTTTTCCATTGAGCTGGTTCCTTGTCCATCAATACCCGATAATGTAAAGAATTTCCAGGTTTTTGAAAGTGACAGACACATTTTCAAATTTGTCACGAACTCGGGTATTTTTGAAAATCAGGTGATTGATGAGGAGCAAAGGTGGCGAGGATGAAACGAGAAGATGAAATTGAAACTGCGTATCAATCCAACAAAATTCCTAAAGGCGTGGCTTCATTGGAAAAGATGTTCGACATGGGATGCAAGACCAAGAAAGGAAAAAAAGTCCCACTCCCTAAAGATGCATGTGATTCAATTAATCTAGGGAGTGCAGACAATCCAAAGGAGGTGTACATAGCAAAGGCATGTAAAGAGGAAGAAAGGAGCAATATAATGCGAGGCATTGAAGCATTACATAGATTGTATTGCTTGGAATTACAATGAATTGAAAACATACAACCAAGACATCATCACACATACCATCCCTTTGAAGCCAGACTCCAAGCCTTTTAGGCAAAGACAGCGAGTTGTTAACCCGCTATTGGAGCCTTTGATCGAAAAGGAGGTTAAAATATTATTGGAAGCGAAAATCATTTTTCTGTTAGGCACTCAACATGGGTGGCTAACCTCATTCCGATGAGAAAAAAGAGTGGAGAGATTAGGCTGTGCATAGATTTTCGAAATCTTAATAAAGCCTCTCAAAAGGATAATTATCCATTGCCATCAATCGATGAAATTCTACAAATGGTAAATGGATCTGAAATGATGTCCTTTATCGATGGGTATTCAGGGTACAACCAAATTCTTATACATCCAGATGACAGGATGAAAACAGCCTTCACTACCAAGTGGGGGACATTTGCATATAAGAGAATGTCGTTCGAACTGTTAAATGTTGGTGCAACTTTTCAACGCGCCATGGATTATGCATTCAAAGGACTCATAGGCAAATGCATCATCGTGTATGTGGATGATATCCCAGTTTTCTCGAAGAAGAGAGAGGACCATGTCAAAGATTTAAAGAAAGTGCTTCAAAGATGCAGAGAACATGGAATTTCCTTAAATCCCAAAAAGTGCATTTTCGGAGTAACAGAAGGAAAATTGTTGGGTCACATCATTTCAAAAGAGGGAATATCCATCGACCCAGAAAGGATACAAGCTATCCAAAACTTACCTCTCCCGAGTAGTAAAAAAGAATTGAGATCTTTCTTTGGGCAGGTTAATTTTGTGAGGAAGTTTATCTCTAGCTTTCTTGAGATAGCCAAACCTCTGAACAAGATGCTCAAGAAAGATGTGGATGTAAAATGGAACGAGGAAAGTAGAGTGGCCTTCCAGAACATCAAAGATGCCATTTCCAGGGCCCGGTCCTTATAAGTCCAGACTATTCCAAACCTTTCTTCATTTATGCTTTTGCATCAGAACACTCCTTTGCGAGTGTCTTAACCCAAAAAGGCGAGGATAGTGCCGAAAAACCCATAGCATTTTTAAGTGCCCCCCTAAAAGATGCTCAATTAAGGTATTCAATCCTTGATAAGCAAATGTACGCACTTTTTAAAACGGTGAAAAAATTTAGACATTACATTGTGCACAGCAGAGTTATTGCCATTGTGCCTGACTCTGCTGTTAAGACCATGTTTTTACAAAATGAACTAGGTGAGAAAAGAGGGAAATGGATTTCCACCATCCGGGAATTTGATCTCGAAATCCAACCTATGAAACTAGTTCGAGGACGAGGGAGCTGGCGAAGGCGATCGCAGAAAATAATCCGCAAATAACGAGGCCAATGCTCGAATACGAGAATACATTGCTAGGGATGACTGGTATGTTGATATTGTGCAATTTTTATTGGTTGGTAAGTGTCCTTCTAATCTGAATTCAACACGAGAGAAGAGCTTTAAGGCTTAAGTCTATCAATTATCCGATGAAATCTGGTGTTCTTTACGGGAAGAATCATGAAGGAATCTACCGAGGTGCTTGAGCAAAGAAGAAGGCTGCCGGGGTGTTGCGGGAATTTCACGGGAAACATGGAGCTGGTCATGGTGCGGCAAATGCTACGGCACATCAAATCCCGAGAGCGAGGATACTACGGCCCCACATTTTCAAAGATGCACATGCCCATGTACGATCTTGTCATATCTGTCAAGTGGCTGCCAATAGAGAAAGAAATGCAGCCATGCCGTTACAACCTGTAGTTGAAATGAGACCATTTGCACGGTGGGGACTAGATTTTATCGGGGTTATTAACCCAAATTCGTCTGATTCCCATAAATTCATATTGACGACTACGATTACTTGTACAAGGTGGACGAAGCGATTCCTACTAAACATGCCACCACAGACGTTGTGATTAAATTCCTTGAGGACCAAATTATAACAAGATTTGGAATGCCCGATTCTATTGTCAGTGACAATGGTAAAGCGTTTATTTCTACGCAATTTGCAGATTGGGCATATGATAACAAAGTGAGCTTAAAATTTGCATCCAATTATTATCCTCAAGGAAATGGTCTGGCCGAATCTTCAAATAAAAATTTATTGAACATCATTAAGAAGTTGTTGGAAAAGAACCCTCGGGACTGGCATAGCCAATTGAAGTTTGCCCTTTGGGCAGATAGGACCGAGTGAAAGAATCTATAGGGAATACTCCCTATCATTTGGTCTATGGGCAAGACCCGATATTTCCTGCAAATTTGAAGTTGCGAGACCTTGCATTTCATACAAGAGTATTTGGGGACGAGATGATCAAGTTGAAGCCAGGTTGAGTCAGTTGTTGCATCTTGATGAAAAGAGAGAAGAAGCCATGAATCACATGATTAAGCACCATGAAGTTATCAAAAGATGGTTTGATAGAAGGGCCAAAGTTAAGTCATTCAGAATTTCAGATTTGGTATTACTATGGGACAAAAGACATGAGGAAAAAGGGAATCATCAAAAGTTTGATTGTCTTTGGTTAGGCCCATATCAGATTTCGAGAGATTCTTGGGAAGAATACCTTCAGGCTAAAAACTTTAGAAGGGAGAGATTTCATGCTACCGGTTAATGGGCAGATTTTAAAGCATTATTTTAGCCCTTAGGTTGTGAGATTTTGATATTATTCTTTCGGTTTTGGTGGGGATTTTCAGTTTTTGTTTTTATTGTTTAGGATTGTTAGTCTAGCTAAGATTTTGGTGGTGGATTTGATTTCAATTGACATGTTTTGTTAATTTAAAAAAAAAATATATATATATAAAAAAAAAGTGAGATGTCAACTTATGCTTAAGGTTAGGAGAATATGAAATATTGGAATTGTCCTGTAAAAGCTCCACAAGTAACACAAACATCTTAAGTTATATTGCTTGATTTTGTGATGCATGAAAGAGTCAGTTTTGCATGACAAATCATTTCATTTGCAAGTCAAGAGATAATGCATTCATGTTCCATCTCACCTCACATATGCATTCCATCTTAGTTACATATGCATCTTAGGTACAAATCATTAAAGTATGTCAATCCCTCTTAGGGTTGTGTTATAACATAAACATAAGAATGAGTCCTAAGGTTGGAAGCTGAGTCTTGAGATATCTAGAACCAAGCACGTCTCATACATTAAAAAGGATCTTGAGCAAAATGATCAAAACCTAACTTGGAGGAAAGGGTTGGGCGAAAGAAGTATTTCATGTCTATCCTATTTATGCAGCATGATCCTTAAACAGTGGTTTTGACCACTTCCATTAAGCTTAAAGCCTAAAATCAGAGTAGTAAGGATAGGGCCAAATCCTCATCGAACTTAGGTTGAGGATCCAATTCCCCAAAGCTTTGATTTGACCTAAATGGAGTAGTAAGGATAGGGCATAAATTCTCATCTCGCTTAGGTTGAGAATCTGATTCCCCAAAGCTCCTATGTCTCATTTCACAATAAATCTTGGATTGGAAGGATCGTACTACTTGTCCTCTGCAAAGGATGGGTAGTCATCCCCAAGGTCTAAGCAACAAAATTAATATTTTCCATTTACATCTAAAGTTTGGATTGGAAGGATCGTACTACTTGTCCCTAGCAAGGATGGGTAGTCATCCCTAAGGTCCAAGAAGTAAAAAATAAAAAAAATATAAATATATATTTTCCCATCTCATCTTTATATTGGATTGGAAGGATCGTACTACTTGTCCTCTGCAAAGGATGGGTAGTCATCCCCAAGGTCCAAAGAAATGAAGATAAGTTTTGGATTGTGGGGTAAGATATGCCCATGCATGGCAACATGTCTTGTCTAAAAAACAAGACCATTGATTGTCCAAAGGGTTAGACTAGCATGACCATTTCTTCCATAATTGGTTTAATTATTTTGCTCAAAGTGAGGTAATGAATTCTAAATCAGAATAGTAAGGATAGGGTTAAACTCTCATCTCGGTTGGTTGGGAGTCTGATTCCCCAAAGTTCTGATTTCACATTCACTTGCACATGGGTTCAAGATAGTAGGGACTCATAACCAACTTTGGGATATAATAAGTGGATCCTAAGAGGGTTTGGCAAATCTTGAATTTTTGTACATGATACTAGAAGAAAGATTATGCATTTTATAAAAGCGAGATCTCCTAGCATATTCATTAGGTTACACAAATCATTCACAATCTCATATATGCATTCATGCAAAGCGACAATGGAGTGTGGATCAATTTCAAACGATAGGGAAAGAAATTCATTGCACACACTGAGCTAATACTTGATGATTCTAATGATTCATGTACTTCTGATCTTTGGGCATTTGTTTTTATTGCTTATGTGTTAACACATATTTTTGAGTTTGTATGTGTTTCAGGTTGGGTTCTTACTAAAATGCTCAAGAGCATTTGACAAGAGTCGCCATTTGTTGTGGCTGATCCACAACACACCCCAAAATTGGGGACCCACCTTTTTTGTGGGCTTTCAGAGGAAATCTCAGTGACCCAGATGCTAAAAATGAAGAAAAGGGGCAAAAATGCACAAGTGTAGAAAGTGTCACGAAATCGCGACATGTCGCTCCATCGCTGTCGAAAGAGGAGAGAGAAAAGGAAAATGAAAAAGTGTCACGAAATCGTGACATGTCGCTCCATCGTTGTCGAAAGAGGAGAGAGAAAAGGAAAATGAAAAAGTGTCATGAAATCGTGACATGTCGCTCCATCGCTGTCGGAAGAGGAGAGAGAAAGGCAAAATGGAAAGGCGTAGCGATATCGCGACGCGTCGCAAAATCGCGGGTCAAACTGGTCAAACGACATGAAGTGAAAAGCGTCGTGAAATCGCTACAGGTTGCCGAGAAGAAAGTGAAGTGAAAAACGTGGAAATCGTGATTGTAGCCAAAGCGGTCGGGTGAAAAGCGTCGCGAAATCGTGACAGATTGCAGGTGGAAGGCATGAAACGAAAAAACGTCGTGAAATCGCGACAGAAGCAAGCCCAGTTGTACGGAACAGAAAAGGCGTAGCGAAATCGCGACAAAAATCAGCAAAGGTGCATGAAGCGCAAAATGGTCACGAAATCGCGACAGAATCTACCGGAAGGCGTGAAGAGCAAAAATGGTCGCGAAATCGTGACAGAAAGCAGCAAAGGGGGATGAAGCGAAAAGGCGTCGCGAAATCGCGACAGGTTGCGGTTTCGCGGCTCCGAAGCAGGGAAGCGTACGGAGATCAAAACGGTAGCGAAATCGTGACAGATTGCGGCAAGAGGGCCCGAAGGAGAAAATGGTCGCGAAATCGCGACGAGTTGCGGCCGAAGCGTACGGAGAACAAAAGCGTCGCGATATCGCGACATGTCGCGTTTTGCTTTGTGAAAGTGAAGGAGCAAGGCCGCGAGGCTATTTACGGTCACGATTTTCATGGGACCGTTATGGAACATGCGAAACGCATCGAACACGTGGCGCAAAGGCATGAGGTTTATGATAACGCTTCAGAGCGACGGTTACAGTATGCAGACAGGACCAAACGTTTCAAATTCGAGCGAAAGGTCAAAGCATCAAAGAAGCGGGAAAATGAAACGAAGCGTTACGGGAGGTGAAACGAAACGACGCGGGTGAACCGAAGAGCCGTGCCGAGACGGTATAAAATTGGAAGCGCGAGATTGAACAAGGGGTTGGAAATTGCTTGCTAGCGAGTTGCGAGACAAGGGCTTCATGCCATTTTCGGCCTGCACTTGGGCAATTTCCTTCATTTGTTCTAGATTTGTTTAACCTGGAACATTACGTAATTGTAATTGATACATCATTCTAATACGAAATACGAGAGAGTTGACATCTTATTGATAAGAAAGAAGGAGTCATTATGCATGCAAGATTTAATGCTTTATTTTCCCTTTCAGATTTCTAGGCTTTTAGGTGAAGTTTAATGCAAATGTTTTTGGTTGCTTCATGCGAATGCCTAAAATCTGAAATTGCGATAAAAACCCCGAGAGACCCGCACCTAGCTTATCTGGATTGTGCGAATTTGTGGGTTCAATAGGTTAGGTTGCATGCAGAAACCTCATTATCTTCGGTTTTATCAATCAAGATGGTAGCATTCTGGACATAGTTTAGTTGCATCTTCATTTGCATGCATTTTATTTTCAAACCCTTATTTCATTTTCTGCATTTTAATTACAGTCATTTAAATAAATAACTGAAAATTCATTAAAGCTCAGAGTCCATTGCAAATCCAAATTAAAGTAAACTACAGTGCCCCTTGTTAATATCCACTTGCAAACCCTAAGGTATTCCCAGCATTCAAATTGAAAAACATCATTGGTGAATGAAGAACCATCACAACGGGAACCTTGGAGAAATTATTTAGTCATAATTTCTTTGCAAGCAGAGGATTTTGGGACTCAGATCCTACCGGAGAGTGTGCTTTCACAACTGGGTGAAAACACGACTCAACAGTATCCTTGCCATGTCGAATCCAAGTGTTGGTGACATGATTGGGATGACTGCCAAACCACATGATGTATGAGGCATTACAAGCAATGGGGATCCCACACGAAGGTCCAAGTAGATTCACAACATATGACAGTGATGAAAGATGGACGTGGTACCATCGACGTATGCATGGTAGTGCACCAATGTCCCAATGAACAATGACAACGTCTTCAATGTTTCGAAGGTAGTGTAAAAGGCGGAACTTCTATGGAGCCCCCTCTTGTCGGTGTATAAACGCCTCTTCTCGTTCTGTTGGAATGTATATAATACAATAAGTGACAATACCTCCCCAATTGTTGGAATGTCACAAGAAATCTTGTCATTGAAGATCAAACATGCATGGCCCTCTTAGGAAGAGGGAAGTTGTCTTTTGAAAGATCTGTTTTTGGATGAGGAGTGGAATGCATACCATGCAGTTTGGGTCAGATGGAGACCTTGCTATTAATTGCAAAAGAGCATTACATTGAGCTCCAATGAGATGAGGGTGTTCACAATGAAGTTGTTTGTAATGAAGTCACAAGAGACAATGAAGGTGATTGGCAAGTGATTACGGAAGAGATCCCAACACAAACATGAGGGGAGATGCAATCAAAGGTGCACAGAATTAAAGTCCGACACGTGAGCAACCGCAAAAGACACATTTGGTATTGGATGGAGTTACAACAGTTGATCATAGCCAATGCAAGTCTATACACGATTAGGATCACGAAGTTTGAGTGTAGACATTAGAAGACATCTTGATGTTGAGTTAGGGAGACTAGTTGGCACAAAAGACCATCAATAGTAAACTTGACAAGTCAAGAACTGACAAACAATATGTAGACATTGGTGACCTTGAATAGACCACATAAAAACCAAATTAGAATTAGCACAAACACAATTCAACTATAAGAGGCAAGTAGAAGTTTCCAATTTTTTGAAGATGGCAAGGAAGATCCAATTTGACACTGTGGAACATGCATGACCACTTGGCATGCCAATGGTCAACATGACAAAGTAGAGAGGATGCAATTGTTTTTTGCGATACTCAAGGGCATGGCAATTGATTGGTACCTACAAATACAAACACCAGATGCCCTTTAGGGTTAGTTGAAGGAAGCCTTTGTCTCTTCTGTAGGGACATTGAGGTCATCGTAGAGTTGTGCAACATAAAGCAGAAGAAAGATGAAGACCAAAAGTCATATAACCACCAACTTAAGGAGTTGTTCGATAGGATGGAGATTCAACTATTAGATGACCTAAAAAGCTGATGGTTTATGGAGGGGCTTCTTTTGAGACTTTAGAAGAAGATGAGAGTGGGCCCACAACATACCATGAAGCAGTTGATAGACTTTGAACTTCGAGAGTGAGCACAAGACCATGGGTGGCATAAGTCGGAGTTGGTCGGCAAGCTAATCCGACAATGATAGTGATGGAGAGGGAACGTAGACTGAGGTGCTTAGGAAAGACATGATGAGAATGAACATAGAAATCAAAGATGACAAGGACTGAAAGGATATATGGTGCATTGAATGTTGAATGGTAGGACACACAAGCACTACTTGACCTAAACATGCCTTCTGCAACATCTACGAGGTGCATAGACACTCATTGTTAGAGTACGCATTAATGTTAAGGGCATCGATATTCTAGGATGAGGCAATGTCCATATCAAAGTCAAGACTAAGATGTGGAGTTGAGATTAAGAGATGAACTCGTAAACCAAACTTGCAAATATGTACAAAGGCTATGGTGATCTCAACAAGCTCTTGCAGGAAAATTGGAACTAAAACATTTTTGGACGTATTGAAGATTGTAAACTTAGGTTTACTAAGGATGACCTCAAGCTGTCATATTTCATAAAACCAAGCAAGCTAATTACCCTTCTAAACCTTCATGAGAATGAGAAAGGAGAACAATATTATCAACAAAAGCATTATAGTATTCAAAAGATGATATGGTAGTTATCCTTACGGGCATGTTGTCAAATGAAGTCACCAAGCTTATTGATCTTTATGCCAAAAAGTGTAAGCAAGAGAGGGTGCTCCTGCTTGCTGCCAAGAGGTACTCTTGAGCTCATGAGGAAACATGTGGGTGGTCTGCAATTGGATAACAACTGTCTCATAAAGCCCCATGCTATCCACAATAAGTAGTTCAAGGTGCCATATAATCTCAGGAATAGCTGGTATGTAGGCACCATTGCAAAGACTTTTTTAATGTCTATGCAGCAAGGAGTTTGGAAGATATCTAGTGAGCCTCCTCGATACTGAAACAGGAAAGGTGTGACCAATAAAACAAACATCTATTCCAAAACTTGCGCTTATTGATGTTTCTATCTAACATGCCTATTTGAGCTAAACATTAGGCAGAATGTAATTTCTTGGAATACCCACTTCCCATCTGGATTTCCTGTATACCGACATTGTAGGCTAGAAAGGAAGATTTTAATGCCCTGCACAAATCATTCAAACATTAAAATGTAGTTGGGACAATGATTACTGATAGTAACATCGTACAATCATTCTTTGCTAATATGGGTGGTTTCTTTGCAAAAACAATGAAAACATGACATCATTATATCTACTTTTCACTCTTCTTGTATCCTTAGTGATCGGGTTTGCCAAACAAAATTGTTCAGATTTGGAATTTGTCAATTTCTTAGAGTGCATGAATTTGTCTGCCCAAGTCCACTGCTGGCCTTCTCTAAGACCAGTAGTGAGCACCTGCAAATATTTAGGGGGCAAAAGGTAGAAAAAAACACTAGTGAGGGAAAGAAGAATCAAACATGTGCAACTGAAATTTAAAATTATTCAAATCCTTCAAGGATACATGCTTCCTGTCTTTTCTTGTCCACCTTGCTGGCCTTATTTTTCTTAATGCTGCGAATGGCTTGGGGTTCCACAGGTTAGTTCACTGTCGTCGAAGCCATTGGAAAAAAACAAACAGAAAACTGAAAATAAAGAGTGTTGAAAATTTGTTATTAGACAACGATCTAATTTACAAGTAGGACATAAAACTGGAGACAAAAATACCATTTTAAGATTGTATCGTTTGCATACATATAGACTGAGTTTTTTGATATGTTGTCCCATTTGTGCAGATCACAGGACCCTTTTTTGTTTTATCTTCTTGGCCATTGATTCATGGTTATAAAAATAAAAATAATATGCATGTGTGTGTTGTTTTTTTTCAGGAAAGGTGTGGATGACACAGCCATTTTCTTTGCATATCCTTCGGCCTGTGCATACAAAACCAAATGCAAATACATTATGACACGTTGCATGTCACGGAACCCTTTTTTGTTTTATTGTCTTGGCCATCGATTCATGGTTATAAAAAATTAAAAATAATAATAATATGCATGTATGCGTTGTTTTTTCTCAGGAAAGGTGTGGATGACAGCCATTTCTTTGCATATCCTTTGGCCTGTGCATACAAAACCAAATGCAAATACATTATGACACATTGCATGTCTGTGACCATGTTTTCCTACTGTATTAGCTCTTAAAGGTCTTTATAGGAATCAAAATATAACATAAATTGATGCATGCATAGTTGAGAAAATCGGAATCGGGTAGTAAATCGGCTGGGGAAAAAGTCAGGAATAAATCAGAATTGGGAAAAAATCGGCAAAAAAAGGAACCGAAGAAAATGATTTTTGTTTTGATTTTTTTTTTTTTTTCCATGCATATTACAATGAATTAACATTATGCAAATCAGATATTGCAATAAAAACAACAATTCAAGTCAAGACATCATACAAGGCTCAAGCTTTAAGTACACATGAAAGTGACAAAACACATCCTGTATTGCTTATAATATGAAAAGGTACAAATTTACAAGTAACAACAAGGAAAAAAAGGTTTCATTTTTTATATGCCTGCACATGGAAACAAGTAACAACAAAGTTACAATCACTTGAAACAAAGGAAAAAAAACTAAACCCTAAACCTAAAGGCTAAGGTTTAGGATTTAAAATTGAAACATTGACAGCTGAAAAATGGGCTTGCATACATAGTAATCAGGCAGCAATATTTACTTAAAAAAGAAGAGGGAAAAAAGCCCTAAACCGTAAACCCAAGGGCTAAGACTAGGGTTTAGGGTTTAAACTTCAAGTTCAAAGTTTCAAATTCAAACACTAACAGCTGAAAAATGGGCTTGCATACATAGTTACCAGGCAGCAATATTTACTTATTTACTTAAAGAGAGGAGGAAAAAAAACCCTAAGGCCTGTTGGTTACGAATCTGCCATGAGGAAAGGATTTCGGGTTGATGCGCCTAGATTCGCCCACCAGCATGAAAGGCCGGAAGGAAGAGATGCCTTCCGAGCCAATCTCCGGAGAAGGCCGGCTCCTTTTGGGGGGTTTTCTGAATTAAGCTAAGGGGAACGGGAAAGAATTAAATGTACAGAAAGAGATAAACGTACATAAAGAGATTACAAATATGTCCAAAGGTTGGTGGGGGGAACTAACAGTACGGGAACACACCAATCACCGCTACTTACTGCATACAAACACAAAGTATGGCAAGGAACCGCAAAACCTAGGCGTATTGCCGATACACAAGCAGTGTATGCACAGCTTCAATGGCTCCCTAGCAAACATTCCCTACAAGGAACTAAAAGCAGGGGATCGCATCAATCACCAGATACGTACACTGACAGGGGTAGACAATAAACCTAGATATATCGTGAGCCGTGTATATGTGTTAGGTAGAGAGTTTAACCGCACAGCCTTCAATGGCTCCCTAGCAAACATTCCCTACAAGGAACTAACAGATAGGGATCGCATCAATCACCAGATACGGGCCAGCAACGTCACACATAACTGATGGAACTGCTACCACATCTATTATACGAAAATTAAAAGTACAGAAATAATGCTAAAGGCGCCTGACCATCAAATGCCGAAGTGAATCAACAAGCCATGACACAGAATCGCGTAAAGCATAAGCATAAGAAATAAAAGCGGTAGAACAGAACCAGGCATACAGATTGTATTTATATGCAGAAGCATGGTTACAGTAAGCACAGTAGTTCCCTAACAAACATTCCCCTTCCACCCTTTACAATGAATTCAAGATGGGCTTTTATAGCCCGAGTCCCACCCGTTACATTAATGGGCACAGAGTCCCAGTCAAACATAAGCTGACAGAAGCGGCGAAAGAGCTGCAAATGCTGACCTTTTGTCGGACAGGGCTGTACCCGCAGCATGGTCATCCTGGAAGCTGGACTGCTACGTGGCGGAGTGCTGGGCAAAACTTCAAGTCGGCAGGTTCGCTGGTAGCTGGAGCAGGTGAAACCTCAGATCAGCTTTGAATGAGGCCATTAGTGCAAGCAGTGCAGGCAGCCCACGCTTATCCCTTTTGGTCGGCAGTCCTGGTTCAAATCCCAAAGCTGGACACTTGTTGGATGATGGGTTATGCAATTGACACATGCCTGCCTTAGAGGGCAGGCTATCCATCTTTGCTTGGGATCTGGACTCCTTGGGATGCGCGGGCGTAAAACAAGTGCAGCTTGGGAAAATCTTCACGTCTTGGTCAAACTCCGGGTTTGTTCCCCTACCGCACACTCGTCAAGGGCGCAGTCCGCCTCGCCGAGAAGTCGGACCGCGCACGGTGGACACCGGTGCCTCGCCGCCTTACGAACCTCGCTCCGGTACTTCACCGCTCTTCTTTGTTGACTCGTCGCGCTCGCCAGTGCAAGGTGCGCCTGAAAGTGGGGCGAAGTCGACTTCGCACCAAAACTGGGCGAAGTGCGCACTTCGCACCAAAACTGGGCGAAGTGCGAACTTCGCACCAAAGACTTAGCCATTTTCGTGGTAACTTGTCGGAAAGTTGAAAAATCAACTGGGGACTCCAAGAAAGGGGGGAAAGAAAAAGAATGCGGGAAAGAAAAGGAAAGGGAGAGAAGAAGGAAGGAAGATGGAGAAAGAGGAAAAAGAGGAGCAACACTGTTACATTACTTTATTGAAGACATTGCACCCCGTGCAAAATGTGACAACATTTCTGGCGGCTCGCGGGGTGTCGAGCTCGCCTCGGCGCAAAGAATCCATGCCTTCATCCTTTGGGTGCAGAGGAACTTGCCCCCCCTGCCTTTTGCTGCTCTAACTGTTCTCCTTGCGGCAACTGTTCTTCAGATTCATCCTTGTCAGTTGCCCCATCAGAATCTCCTTCCGTAAGCTCTTCATCTCCTGCTTCTGCCTCGCACATGCGAGTGTATGCCGTTTGGGCTGAACGCCAGGTTTCTGCTTCGAATGGCTTGCGGTCAGCTATATCTTCTAATGCTCCGTGAAAAGCAGCGACCGCGTGCAGGTCGATGGTGAGGTATCTTTTCTCTAACTCCTGGAAATAGGAGCGGATCTTGGAATATCTGGACACCATCTGAGTGACCCGACTGTCTTGAATTGGCTCAGTCCGGCTATCAATTTCAGCTGTATCTGCTTCAAAGGACTGCCAATTCTTCTTTACCCGATCTAAGGTGAGGAGCTCGCCATTCTCAACGAAACTTGGACACCCAAGTTCTGAAAGAGCGTGAAAGGGGGCCAGACAGATATCTCTTTCATGTCCGAATGCATCAAGCATTCGTCTGGCCACTCTCACCTCTTCAACTTTTCTAAAATATTTGTGCAAGGTCACCCTTGCACCTGTCCATTCCGCAGCGAATGAGGACACGGGGGAAAAATGGACGCCGTTGCGCTCGCGCTCCTGAAGATTAACCGCCAGGTCCAGCCATTGCTTCGCCTGGCGCTCGGCCTCCTCTACCACAAGCTTTCCCGGGCGTAAACTTCTTGAATCCCGGATGCAAAGTCCAGGACTGCCATCGCCTTGAAGGTATGGGGCTTGCATTCCCTCAAAGAAACCAGCCCTCATTTCCTTAACCTTTGTCTTTGAAAAGACAACCGCTTGAGATGTTTTCTCCGCAAGCCGCGATCGTGCCTCGCTTCAAAGACTCCCGGAGCCGAGAAATCTGCTCCAAGGCTGCTTTCTTTCGGTTGCGGCTCGTTGCTCGGAAGCGGCCAGCCGGGCTTTGAGTTCATCTCGTTTCTTGCCGCGCCGCTTCCAGCCTGCTCGGTGGACCTAGACAGTCCTCTTCAAGCTGCCTTACTTTATCCCGCAACGCGAAAAGTTCTTCCCCGCTCCTCCGCACTTTTGACAAAGAGATTGTCGCCTTTGCGCATGATTGTCCGAATCTCATACCGCTTGTTGATGTCGTCAAAGCTTTTCTCCTTTGTCCGGAGCACGTAGTCCGCCTTAGTCATTTCTGGAGAGGCTTCTTCACTATTGGGATTATTTTCTCCGTTGTAATCACTCTCCTTCCGAAATCATACTTTGCGCGTTTTGCCGGGGCGGCTATCTCTTCGTGTCTCCTCCGCTTCAGGTCTTGGCGGAAAGAGACAGAATACTCTACGGCTCTCGTAGCCAGAGGCAAGTCATCTGAGTTCTGGAGGTCGTCCATAAAATCTGGTTCCCCCAGCCTAGGGATCTGCTGAGACGTCTCTCCTGCGGGAATGGGATCAGGAGGAACCGGACAGACCTTGGAAGAATCGGTCACTTGTGGGGGCGACCGGGAAATGGAAATGGGAGTAGCTGATGCTGCGAGGGTTTGAAGCGGCTGAGGCGGAGGATGTGACGGTGAACGGACAGCCTCAGCACTGACCTCGGGCGAAGGATTTGGAGTTGTGCTCAGAGAAAGAGAGACGTTAGGGTCCTGAGCAAACTGATCGAAGGAATGGGGACCGCTAGAAGGACGCGGAGACGGGGAGGGAGATGTGGTCATGGCTTGCTCAGATTGAGCGGGGGACTGAGTGGAAGCAGGACTGGGTGAGACTAGAGAGACAGGGGCAGCAAACGTACCTGCGGGCTCCGCCTGAGCCGATGCCGGGTGGATATCTTCGCTTCTTGTCTCAGCGGCTGGCTTGGGGCTGCCCAAAGGAACTGCCTCTGCGGCGGCAGGACGCGGCTGCGGCTCTGCTATCGGTCGCTGCACTATCAGGCTAGGGTCGCCTGATTTTCTCGACTCTCCTCCGCTTCTTCTCTTCTGGAATAACAGTCGGTTCAGGGGAAGGAGACGAAGCAGGTGCAGCAGGCGCTGATGCTCCCACGGTAAACTTGTACCGGGGTTTAACTTGCAGAAGGTCTGCCGCAACCGGTCTGCATTCTGGCGGCGCTGGCGCTTTTCTTGCCTGAGGGATTGCCTCAGGCGCTGCCTTGACTAACTCTTTTGGCCTTCTCAAGCGCTCGCCTTGGGAGCCACGGGCTGCATTGGATCGACTCGAGTACTTGTCGGGCTCGCGCCGGCGGTTGCCGAAGTGTACAACTGTTTGGGAGGAGACCCTCCTTTATAATCCTCAAAGGGGCCTCGGGGAACGTAACCTTGATATGCGAACGGCCGCCAGCTGTCATGATGCTGGTCATAGAGAACCGAAAAATCGTCATCTACGGCCAGGCTTCTCCTCGTGGATTTATCGTGCTGCGTGCGGCATCTCATCTTCCAGAGCATTCGGTAACCTTTTCTTTAGACCAATTAAGGCCTGCTATCTTGGATAGAAATTTTTTGAACCCCGGAGATGAGAAGTGATGGTCCGGGTTTCGCTTGGGGTCATATGTCACCTCCTCGCAAGAGAAATCCTGCCAGGGAGGAGAAGCTTCCATCAATTCGATCTCCCAATCAAGGTCCACATGGACCATATCGCATCTATCCTCGGTTATATCCCGGGGGCACAAATGTGTAAACCTCGCCCTTATCCCATAAGGGTCGTACTTCCAGCGCTGCGGCAGCAACACCAGGCCAATCCGGGACAGCGCTTGCTCTAGGTGGACATGCTGTCCTACCTCAGTAATCTCAACGTTGGCCCAGGAAAGAGGGTATTGAAAAATCTGTCCTCTCTTCTTCCCTAGGCCGAATTCTTCTTCCACATAGTCCATCTGCCGGGCAATTTCCATCCCGAACGTATGCTCGAACACCAATAGGGCAGCAAATAGGGCTTGCCCTTAAATCCGTAGATCCCGACCACAATCCCTCGCGTCGACCAAAACGTCCCCGAGCTTCTGATTTATTAGTGCACTCGTCATTTCTCTCGGAGGACGGGGAATTTCACTTTCGGTGAAGACTGACATGACAAATCCCAGAAAGTTGAAGTTGAACTTGTAGTAGGACCCTTTCCGGTATAAGTCATCCGTCCAGTTATAGACGGGTTGGGGCTCTCCCCTCTCGTTAACCTTCTTCAGGTTCAGGATCGGCATTTGGGGGTGAAGATGGTACAAACAAAGCCAGGCCAGAACATAACTAAAACGAAAATCGGTAGACTGCCTCTTTTGAATTTTCAGCAGGCTGGAATGAATGGCGTAAGCCAGCCAGTCTGCCCAGTCGAAAGAGATGGGGCGCTTTCCACTCCGCTGCGCCGCTGGTTCGTAAGATTCTCCACACAGGAGACATTCTGCCAGCGCCAGCTGGTACGGGTGCACCAGTTGATCGGAGTCGCAGCCGAGGATCCATGCCAGGATGGTATATAGATACTTGCTCTGAAATTTCGCCAAGGGCACGGGGCCAGTCGGCCATTGTCCAGTTGGAAGCGGGGCGTTCAGCTCTGAATTGAGGAAATCCCTCATTCGCTTGGTGTGCGTGAAACGTCCCGCTTGTTCGCCCAGATTTACTTTTTCGAGGATGGTGCCGGAGTCATACTCCGACCCCGGGCGAAAGCCGGCCGCACAGCTTCCCTGCGCAGCGCGAACAAGGGTTTACCGCTGGAGCTGCAAACTTGCCGGGAAGCTGGTCTGTAGTGTCTGACAATTAAGTCTATCAGCTCCGGGCATTGGTGGACAGGAGGGCACATGAATCTGAAGAGATTTGATTTGTACGCCGCTCCGAAATGGTGGGAGGGCGAAACTTTGTCAGCCCAGCTCTCCACATTTGTTCGCGGCTGAGTTAGGCTCATGGAAAACGAGCCGTCCACATACCCTCGCTGTGTAATTCACCGGAGGTGGTGGGGATTGCCCACGCCGTACCTTCTTCGTCCGGGCCTTTGACTTTTCTCTCGGCGGGGCATCGCCTTTGAAAACGCCTGGCCGCGGCAAATCCCCTGGTTCGCTGCTTTCACTGGACTGCGCTGACACGGGCCTTTTTCCTCTGTCCATCTCTCCGAGTCAGCAATAATGGTAGGTTCAGGCTGTCTGCAACAAATTTCGCTATCATAGGAATAATTAGCACTGTCCGAGGAATAATCTCTGCATTCTGGAATGTCTGCATGTTTCTGACCCCCTTTTCTAGATAAAAACAGCGCCATAAATGCAACGCAGGAGGGGGTAGGTCGGCTGAGTTAAAATCTTTGGTGGCTACGCAGAGAATGTTGAGAAAAAGTGCGCCCTGGCAGACGTGCCATGCTTCTTTTGTTGCATTTTTTCTTAAAAAACCGTGCAATCATTAATTCAGCATTGGAGATTGCACCATGGCTGACGTTGCTGCCACCACTTGGGCACACCGCTCAAGACAAAAGCTTCGGTGCGGAAACCCACATTAAAACAAGTGCAAGCGCGCCTTGGGCCCAGCTTGGGGTTTTGAAAATTTTTTATTATTTTTTTTTAAACCGCGTCCCAATACTGGCCCGGAAAACTAGGCGCAGCCGGGCCTCGCCCGAAGTTGGGCGCGGCCCGACCTCGCCGGCGAAGTCGGACTTCGGGCGAAGTACGAACTTCGCGCGAGGCGCGCGCTCGAACTGTTCTGCCTTCTTCACTGCGCCCAAGGCTTTGGGCGTGGTCTGGGTCTTTACCGCCTTCGGGTCTTGGACAGCACTTAACGTTTTTCTCAACCTTTGCTCTTTGGTCAAACTGCGCAATGCGATGGTGGGGCGGGCTCGGACTTCGGCCGAAGCTTGGTGCGAAGTGCGAACTTCGCGCGAAGTTCGCACTTCGCACGAGAGTAGAGCGCAACGCGCACTTCGCGCGAGTGCTAGCCGGAGTCGAGCTCGCTGCGAAGTTCGCACTTCGCGCAAAAGTTGCGCGCAGTGCGTACTTCGCACGAAGAGTGTGCGCAGTGCGACTTTCAATCAAAGGCTGAGGAGCTTCCTTTTTGTGTGCCTTAGCGTTTTCTTTGAACAAACTTCGCAGTTCGGCTGGGCCGAAGTCCGACTTCGCTGCGAAGTCGGGCTTCGGCCAACACTTAGTCGATTTTTGCCCCTTTTTCTCCTTTCTTTCTCTGCATAGCCGAACTTCGCCCCTCCTGAGGGGCAACGACGGACTTCGATGCGAAGCCCGTCTTTCTCTCCCATGCCGCAGTTAAGCTCAAAGAAGGAAAAATAAAATGAAAGCTAAAGCTGAAAACTGTACATGCCGGAACATAAAAAACATAAGGGAAAATTTTTACAAGGAAGGGCCACTCGGGCGCCTTCAACAACGATAAAGTTTCAAGTGGAACCCGTTGACGGGGATAGGGAGGAGCTGACCCTCCATATCCGAAAGTATGTAGGCATTGAACTGATTCACCCGGGCAATCTGATAAGGGCCCTCCCAGAGAGCATCAAACTTTCCGTGATTACCCGGTTTTGCCTTGTATGAATCCCACTTCAGCACTAGGTCCCCGACTTCGAAAACTCGGGCAGTGGTGCCTTTGGCAAACCAGCCTTGAGTGGCTGCAATGTGATCCGCGAAGGCCTGGTATGCATTTTCTCTGTCTTCTTCCAACTGCAGGAGTTGGCACGATCTGTCGTCCACCGGGTCTCCGCTGCTCCTGTCTTCGTCAATCATCCACAGGGCGGGGATCTCGATGTGTGATGGCATAACAGCTTCCTTGCCATAGACGAGCGCGTAGGGGGACGTTCTGAGGGATTTCTTGAACGCAACTCTGTCCGCCCACAGTGCCCGGTTCAGGAGCAAGTGCCAAGTCCGCTTATTCCTTTCAATGGTCCTCCGGAGAATTTTCAGGAGGTTCTTGTTAGTAGACTCGGCGAGGCCATTCCCCTGCGGGTAGTAATTAGAAGACATCTTGTGATAGATGCCAAGTCTGCTGGTGTACTCCGTGAGTACAGCGCCTACAAATCCCGGACCGTTGTCTGTCACAATCGACCCTGGAACCCCGAAGCGGGTAATCAGGCTCTCAATGAACCCGATGACCGTTTCCTGGTCTGCGTTCTTGGTCGGGATTGCCTCCGTCCACCGTGTGAAATAGTCGCTGTGAGAATAAACTTGTGGCCGGCGGAGGAGTTAGGAGAAATCACCCCAATGAAGTCTAGACCCCATTGCTGGAACGGAGCTTCGGCTTGAATCGGTTGAAGGGGCAGGGGTGCTTTTCTCGTTTCGCCAAGAAACCTCCGGCATTGATCACATTTGGCGCAGACCGCATGCGCGTCCGCAAACGTAGTGGGCCAATAGTACCCAGCCCTTATTATTTTTAAGGCCGTCGGCCTTGAAGAATGGTGACCCCTAGGCATCCCGGAATGAAAATCTCCGAGGATCCTAGGCTGGTCAGATTTTGTGACGCACCGCAACAGGATGCCGTCAATGTTTTTGAAGTAAAGCCCCTCGGGGCGAAGAGTGTACCTTAGTGCACCTAGCCGAAATCTCCTTCGTTGTGAGGCGTTCAGGTGATCGGGGCATCTTCCGGTGCATAAATATCTCACCAGTTCATCTGTCCAATCACTCCCCTCCGATAAGGAGTCGGTTAGGTAGATGCGTGTCGCTGTGTCCTCCCACTTACAAAGCGGAGATGCCGGCTACGCCGCTTCGGGCCAATTCCCGACACAAGGCTCGGCCTCTGATAAGCTTGGTGGGCCGCACTTCAATGTCGAACTCCCGGATCTTGGCAATCCATCCCGCTCTCTTGTGACCCGGTTCTCCTTGCAAGATGAAACTGCGAACATCGGGGTGAATCACAAAGACAGTGGTCTTGCTCTGGGAGACAAAGTGCCTGAACTTTCGAAGGGACTTCATGACCGCATGGACCCGCCGCTCTATAAAATTGTACTTCTCTTCGTGCGGCAAAATCACTTGGCTTAGGAACGCAATGGGGCGCTCCTCACCGTCGTCTCCCTTCCGAGTCGGGACCGCAGCCGTAACTTTCGGGTTCTCCCACCGCATACAGTGATGAAGTCCTTGGAGTAGTCCGGGTTTGTCAACACCGGAGCTTGCGCGATCCGAGCCTTGATTTCCTCGAAGGCTTGCTCTCTCTCATCAGTCCATTCGTAAGGTGTATCTTTCTTCAACAGCTCGGCCATAGGCTTGATCACCCGTGCGAAGTCCGGGATGAACTTCCGCACGAAGTTAATCTGACCGAAGAAGGACTCGCAGCCCTTTTTTATCGGTGGGGCCCGGCAAGCGTAACGAGGGCTTCCGCTCTCGTCAGGTCAATGGCGAGGCCTTCCTCGGAGATGACATGTCCCAACAGCCTTACCTTCTTTTACCGCGAAGACAGTACTTCTTCGGGTTTATAGAGATGCCGAATTCTCGACAACTTTCAAATATCCGCCGCAGTGCGAAACATGATCTTCTCGTCGGTGAGAGAAAACAATCATGTCATCGAGGTAGATGACAATAATCTTGTTGAGCAGCTCTCGGAAGGCCAGGTCCATGGCCCTTTGGAACGTGGCACCAGCATTAGATAAGCCAAACGGCATGCGCCGATAGGCGAACGTCCCCACTTCGTGGTAAACGCCGTCTTATGCTGGTCTTCGTCTTTGACCCAAATCTGGTTGTAGCCGGAAAATCCATCTAAAAGTGAAAATCTCTGGGCTCCAGCAACGATATGTAGAATCTGATCAATTTGGGGAAGCGGATAGTGGTCCCGGAGGGAAGCCCGATTTAGGTTTCTGAAGTCGACACAGAGACGTATGTCGCCATTCTTTTTCCTCACGGGCACCAAATTCGCGACCCAGGATGAATGTTTGATGGGGTAGATGATCTTGGCCTCCAAAGATCTTCAAGAGCTCGGTCTTCATCATGGCCTCAATCTTTGGATTTACGGCCCTCTGCTTCTGTCGGAATGGCTTAGCGCCATCCTCTAGCTCAATGGTATGCTGGATGACAGTTCTGTCATACCCCCTCAAATCCTCGTAGCACCAGGCCACGATGTCGGGGAACTCCTGGCACAGTGATCTAATCTGTCCCAGCTCCTCCGACGTGCAGTCTGTTCCGACCTTGATGGTTTTACCAGGTTCGAGTTCTAGGTCAGCATACTGCCTCGGGTCTACTTTGATCCTGTGGGATATTGCTCTGTCATTCCGATCAAAGAGACTTTCTAATGTAATCAATCCTTTTGGGACGTGATTATTCCGTAACTCGTATCAACCCCTCATATTGCTCGTCATCATGGTCTCTACCTTCGATTACACACACTTCGTTAACCAGGAATGTGACGATTTCCTCGTCACAGCTGAATACCTGCCAGAAGGTATCCCTATCAGGCACAGAAGGCCTGTAAATGGTGCGGACCGGCTTCAGTTTCTGGACGACGTCTTCAGTGGAACGCACTGGCTCCAACAGACGCCTAATATCGGCGTGCTTGTTTCTCTCACGTGATATTGCCTTAACATTCAATGAGTCAAACGATTCCATCAAGTCCCAGACCCGATTGCGGTACGCTCTAAGATAGTGATGCTTAGACGCGCATTTATTCATAACTTGATGACACACTAGCTCTGAATCTCCGAAAATTTGGAGATGCTTGATTCCGAGCCTTTCCGCCTTTCGCAAACCCAAGCACAGGGCTTCGTATTCCGCCGAATTGTTAGTACAGCTCCAGGCCAGCCTGTAGGCATAGTCCTTCTGGATCCCGGTCGGGGAAACCAGGAGTACCCCTGCACCGGCGCCATTCTTGCATCGCGCGCCGTCAAAGAAAAGCTTCCACAGCTCTTCGGGTGCAGGTCCTACTTCTTTCACAACTGACACGTCAAGCTCCTCGGGCTGTTTAATGGAGTAACAGCCCTGCTCTGTCCCGATTACGGCATTAAAATCCCGCAACGAGAACTCGTCTTCAAGCTGTAGCACTTCGAGAGCTTGCTCGGTCAGTTCCACTGTCACCAGTTCTTCCTCTGTCAACTGGACCATACAGTCCAGTTCTCCTCCGGGTATCTTGTCCACTAGAAAGGGGGAAGGCTTCTCATTAAAAATTTTCAGTCTCCTTCCTTTGAAGGGCACTTCCATGTGTGAATAGTCTAGAGACAGGTACCCGCCCAACTTCGCAGTGAACTCCCGAGAGAGACACATGCCGAAGTAAGGCTCCAGGTCAACAATTACGACCTCTTGGATGACCACGATGTCGAGAGCTTTGTGCAGTCGGATAGGGATGTCCTTTATGACACCAACTGTCTTGACAAGGGTGCCGTCTAGTTGCAGCACGCCTTGGCTGCTCCGTGTGTATTCCATCCCGATCTCATCGCGGACGGCCTTCGGCATCACGGTTGAGGACGCACCGTAATCCACCATGCAGCTAGGAACTATGTGCCCTTGCATCCGTAAAGACGTATAAAAGGGTGGCGGTCTGCTCTTCCCAGTGGCGGAGATCGTCAAAGGTTGAACTAGATAGCAGGCTGCATCTGCTTGCCGCTCTTCATGTTCTTCAGTGATTCTTGCAACAGATCTACCTGGCCTGGAAGCAGAAGAGCATCGTACATGCTGATTCTGGCAGGAGTCTTCTTCAACTCGTCTACAATGTCGTAGCCCGAGGTACTAGCTCCTTTCGCTGGTTTAGCCGGCTCATACTTGGTCCGGTACTGTTGGGTGGCCTCAACTCGCCGTCTCTTGGTCAGAGACGGGTACTTCAGCCTTCTCCCCGGGCTTGTTCTTTGGTTTCAGCTGGGGGCTGAGGTACAGGAGGCTTAGCGGGAGTTGGGGCCTTTGCCGGAGGCTTAGCTGGAACAGCAGCAGCCTTTGCCGGAGAAGGTTTAGCGGGAGCTTTATCTTTGGACGCCTTCTCCTGGGCTGTGTAAGGCCACAGCCGCTTGTACGGTGGCAGCCCGTCGGGCTGCGGTTTTTCTCTTCTTGCGTAGACTTGCAAAGGCTTAGCCGCGTCCGCAGCTTTCTTTTCTTCCTTGGCGGGCGTCACTGGATTCTCTTCTGGCAGGGCAAAATTGGCCTCGCCGTCCAAGATCATGTACAGCTCATCATCTTCTATAGTGCTGCCGGCCAAGGTCCGGATGTAGTGCCGGTGCAAAGTGCGCCTTCCTCCGAATGCGGGTCATTGCACGTAGTGCACTCGGCTGACTCGGTCCGGAGGACCGGTGGGTCTTCTATAGCAGCATTTCTCGGAGGCGGACGCCTCTGCTGTTGATTTTCTGGGGCTTTATCTTTTGTCAGCGCCGGTGGCGCATACGGCCTTCTAGGAGCGAGGTCCATCCGGGCTTGCTTCTTCTTCATAGCGGTCATGTCATTGGACATGGCATGATATCCGGAGGCCAAAGCCCGCACTTCTTGTAGAATCGTGTTCTGGATGCTGCTGTCAGGAGGCGGCAATTGTGCCGGTGGAGGCAATGCAGCCAATGGCGGAGGGTTAGGATAAGGCGCGAATCGCGGGGGAGCAGGAAGCGCTGGAAAATGCGGAGCGGGTGGAGGCGGATGAGGGTAATGCAACTGAGGCGGGCCGTATTGAGTTACGACCGGCGCCGGATTCCACTGCTGCTGGGGTTGCTGCCCTGACGTGGACGGCGGACCACCAGAAGCGGAAGGATACTGGGATCTAGGGAAAGTCGGGATGAATCGGCTCCCCGCACTCGGACGGAAGCCTCGCCAATGGAGATAATGTCGCCTTCAGCTTGTCGGGCAGCTTCGTACAGTGCGGTGGAACTCGTCAATTCGGGCGATCTTCAGCAGCGAGGCATATGTCCGAGTTGAAAGACCTCGAATAGTAGTGAGCAGCCATGCCACCGAAGGCCGAAGTTCGCGAGGTACCCGTTTCCGGGATCTCGCAAACCTAATGTTAAAATCGTACACCTCCTCTTGAGGATGCCTCCGGATTGCTTGGAACCGATGCGAGAGAGAGGTAGGATCAGCGGACTCGTTGCATCCTTTTACGAGCCTCCCGGCAAGCTGGGGCCACCCTGTGATGGATCCTTCTGGCGCCGATCTCCACCAAGAGAGAAGCTTTCCCCTCAGGGAAAGGGCCAGCAGACGGGTCTTCACACTTTCATCGGTGATGGTATGCAGCGCGGCCAGGGCGAGGATGTCCTGGATGTGCTCGTACGCCGTCTTACCGTAGCCGTCGTATGTGGGAATAGACTTTAAAGCAGCAGGGGGCACAACTTGCTGACCGATCAGGGCCAAAGGCCCCGTAGAGTCCACCGCCGGGAAGAGATCATCGTCATTCGGCTGTTGAGCAGCCATTTCTTCTTCTTCTCCGCCGTCGGTTGTGTACTCGGTGTCGGTACTTTCCGAGGATGCAGGATTTTCCTCTTCCTCGGCCTCTTCTACTTCGTACTCGGCTCTTCCGACCTCAGCTTCGGCTTCTTCTTGGATCTCAACCTCGGCTTCGTCGAAACGAGCTCGCGGATCAGCCAGCCTGGGGATCTCGCCTCGAGCGTGGATGTCTAGTTCGTAGAACTCAGGCGGGCTTCTCGGATTTCTTGCTCGCCACCTTCTCGTGTGCATGAAGGTGACGGGACCGGTCTTCTAGACTCAGAGGATTTGTTCGTGCAGAGTCGCCAGGTGCTCAGATTTGGAACAGCAATGAAGCGAACACCGGTGCTTCGATTCTGTCGGGGGTGAGAAACTTCCTTGTCTCACCGAGAGCTCAGGAACTGTCAGCGCCAGGTGGAGACGGATCGGAAAATCTCTCTTCAGATGTGGGACCCGAGTTCCGCCGAGCGTAGCAGGAAAACTGTTGCGCTAAGTGGAGACAGAACGGGTACTCTTTCTTTAAATCGTGGGACAAGCGTCCCACCGGGCGCGCCAGAGAAACTGTTGGTTACGAATCTGCCATGAGGAAAGGATTTCGGGTTGATGCGCCCGTATTCGCCCACCAGCATGAAAGGCCGGAAGGAAGAGATGCCTTCCGAGCCAATCTCCGGAGAAGGCCAGCTCCTTTTGGGGGGTTTTCTGAATTAAGCTAAGGGGAACGGGAAAGAATTAAATGTACAGAAAGAGATAAACGTACAGAAAGAGATTACAAATATGTCCAAAGGTTGGTGGGGGGAACTAACAATACGGGAACACACCAATCACCGCTACTTACTGCATACAAACACAAAGTATGGCAAGGAACCGCAAAACCTAGGCGTATCGCCGATACACAAGCAAGGGTATGCACAACTTCAATGGCTCCCTAGCAAACATTCCCTACAAGGAACTAACAAAGAGGGATCGCATCAATCACCGGATACGTACACCGACAGGGGTAGACAAGAAACCTAGATATATCGTGAGCTGTGTATATGTGTTAGGTAGAGAGTTTAACCGCACAACTTCAATGGCTCCCTAGCAAACATTCCCTACAAGGAACTAACAACAGCAGGGATCGCATCAATCACCGTGATACGGGCCAGCAACGTCACACATAACCGATGGAACTGCTACCACATCTATTATACGAAAATTAAAAGTACGTAAATAATGCTAAAGGCGCCCGACCATCAAATGCCGAAGTGAATCAACAAGCCATGACACATAATCGCGTAAAGCATAAGCATAAGAAATAAAAGCGGTAGAACAGAACCGTGCATACAGATTGTATTTATATGCAGAAGCATGGTTACAGTAATCACAGTAGTTCCCTAACAAACATTCCCCTTCCACCCTTTACAATGAATTCAAGATGGGCTTTTATAGCCCGAGTCCCACCCGTTACATTAATGGGCACAGTAGTCCCAGCCAAACATAAGTCTGACGTAAGCGGCGAAAGAGCCGCAAATGCCGACCTTTTGTCGGACAGTGGCTGTACCCGCAGCATGGTCATCCTGGAAGTCGGACTCGCTACGTGGCGGAGTGCTGGGCAAAACTTCAAGTCGGCAGGTTCACTGGTAGCTGGAGCAGGTGAAACCTCAGATCAGCTTTGAATGAGGCCATTAGTGCAAGCAGTGCAGGCAGCCCACGCTTATCCCTTTTGGTCGGCAGTCCTGGTTCAAATCCCAAAGCTGGACACTTGTTGGATGATGGGTTATGCAACTGACACATGCCTGCCTTAGAGGGCAGGCTATCCATCTTTGCTTGGGATCTGGACTCCTTGGGATGCGCGGGCAGAAAACAGTGCAGTTGGGAAAATCTTCACGTCTTGGTC
Source organism: Wollemia nobilis (assembly GCA_028583015.1). NCBI lineage: Eukaryota > Viridiplantae > Streptophyta > Pinopsida > Araucariales > Araucariaceae > Wollemia > Wollemia nobilis. The sequence continues at coordinate 2,255,247 of JAQPPZ010000689.1, read as the reverse complement.
AAACTCCGGGTTTGTTCCCCTACCGCACACCTGTCAAGGGCGCAGTCCGCCTCTGCTGAGAAGTCGGACCGCGCACAGGTGGACACTGGTGCCTGCCGCCTTACGAACCTGCTCCGGTACTTCACCGCTCTTCTTTGTTGACCTGTCAGTCTGCCAGTGCAAGGTGCGCCCAGAAAGTGGGGCGAAGTCAGACTTCGCACCAAAACTGGGCGAAGTGCGCACTTCGCACCAAAACTGGGCGAAGTGCGAACTTCGCACCAAAGCACTTAGCCATTTTCAGGGTAACTTGCTGGAAAGTTGAAAAATCAACTGGGGACTCCAAGAAAGGGGGGAAAGAAAAAGAATGCGGGAAAGAAAAGGAAAGGGAGAGAAGAAGGAAGGAAGATGGAGAAAGAGGAAAAAGAGGAGCAGCACTGTTACATTACTTTATTGAAGACATTGCACCCCGTGCAAAATGTGACAACAAGGCCTAGCTTAGGGGTTAGGGTTTAAAATTCACAGTTTCAAACATTAATAGTTGAAGAATAGGCTTGCATACATAGTTATCAGGCAGCAATTTTTACCTTAAAAAAGAAAAAAAAACCAAAACCCTAAACTAGGGTTTCAGATTTAGGGTTTAAACTTTAAACTTCAAAGTTCAAACATTAACAACCGAAAAATGGGCTTGCATAAAAAAAAACCTAAATTGGCCACAGCTTGAAAAAAAAATTCAAAAAGAAAAAAAAATATTATTAAAAAAAAAGATTCAAAAAAAAAAAAGATTGCAGATTTGCAAAAAATCACCAATCCCGAATTTTTCAAAACATCGCCAATGAATCGGCTGCATTGCGATACGATGCCGATTAAATCGGCCCGGCATTGAGACCCGATTTATTCGCGATTTTGTCAATTTTTTGGTGATTTTCTCAACTAGGGATGCATGGTCGTAGGATTCATTCGGGTTAAGTGACACCATTTAGAATATAAAAATAAATAATAGGGTGCTTGAGGCTTTGAGTTGTGATATTTGTAGCCTTCCCATAATTGTTATGCACCTTATATTAGAAAGCTTTAAATACTGTTTTGGCTAATAATTGGAAGGCATTCATTTTCAGTCCAAGGGCATGCAAGTGGTTACCTCAGTTCAACATGTATAGAAATCTGTGAAACTTGTGTAACTTGACTTTTGTCAATTAAATTAATTACATGTGTAAGATATTTTATCATTCTCCTCCGGTCCATATATCAACATATTTGGTTTATCCAACTCATCTATCTTAGTGGTATCTATCTTAGTGGTTAAAGGCAACTTCCTTATTTGTAAGGTTTGGTTTTATTTGTGAATTAATAAACTTAAAATCTATGCTCATAGGGGGATGGGCCATCTTTGTGGTATGAGGTGCATTGAGTAAGAAGCAATCTTACTGAGGCAAAATTACAATGTCGGTTTTAAAACAACTATCAATATCCAAACTTTGCTTACCTAGACTCAAATCTACTAGTCAATAGATTTGTAATTTATTGTTTCTCCATTCATAAAGGTTAATGTATTTTTACTTTTGCACATAGTAATACTTTTAGTTACATCATTTTTTGCATCTTGCTTTTTGACAAATTGTTAATTGCAATTAATAGTTCTCTTGACAGGGACAAAGCCAATATGCGACGCATGTTTCATTTTGAATTATATATATATGTGTGTGTGTGTGTGTTAGAGAGAGAGAGATTTTTGAACGTAATGGCGAACTTAATGGCAAGTGCAATCATTTTCCGAATTTTATCCTTGTCAAACTTGAACACAAACATAAATAGGAGAGTATGTTGCTGGAATTAGGAGAGTATGTGTTCAAAAATAACACATAGGAATTACCCATAATCATATAAATAAGAAGAGAAAGAAATTAATTATGTTAATGTAGATAAGTGACCAAAGCAAGTTGTTGGGTCTCAAAAGATACACTTGCTCATGGTAGCATGGGGAAAGCCAAAAGGAAGGGCTTCAAAGATGGAACAAGTTTACAAAGTCTAGCAAGGATAAGAGCATATGTCATCTTTAGGTAACATAATGTGGCCAAAAAATGGTATCATGTAGTAAAAGTACAGCATATAGTACAAAGATTATAGAGGGATATGCATCAACTCCAAAAGAGATTTGCTATTCCAAGAAACATAATAAAAGAAATTACAATAGGCCTTTAACATTTAACTACTAATCTTCTTATTCAGGTCTCACAAATTTATATACGACATAAATTTCTGAGATACCTATCTTGTAAAATGTTAGTCCTTGAAATGATTCCACCATACCTGTCCCTGGAGAATCTGTCCCTGACAGTTCCACACCTGGACTATTGTCAAATATTTTTGTATTTAATGAAACAAATCTGTGCTATCCATATTCATCATACGCTTTTTAGGCACTTGGGCTATCCATATTCATCATACGCTTGTTTTACAGTTTCCCTTTCCTATTTCTTGGCTTAAAAAAATGCGTTTTTTTTTTTAAAGTGGGTTGTATGGGATTGATACTGGCCCCACCCGTATTCCATCATGACCACATAGTGGTATTACAACAGCTTGGCAATCGTTCATATATTGCTTGGAAAAATTCAAACCTCGGTTTCCTCCTTGAAAGTCAAGGAATTTAACCTGTTGAGCTCATGCCATTAAATGCTCAAAAAATGCTTTTACACAACATTTTCTTTTTGAATTATTCTTGTTCTGGGACCAACCTTACCACTGCTTCAAATTTCCATTCATTTTCCTTCTATTGTCAAAATCACTGTTGTCTTGAAACCTTTGAATAACTTTGGAAAGTTAATATAACCAGTGCCTTGTATTTAAAATCAACATTATCACAATTAGCTACTACCTGCTTCTATAGCTTTAACTTTGTTATACAATTAGATGTCAATTCTCCTATCATCTTCATAGTAGACACCTTATGTACATGGCTTTTGGTGAGTTTCTTGTCACATATGATATCGTCAACTCTGCCCAAAACTTAATATCATTGTCTTCATACTAATTAACTAACACCATCATGGCATTTGAACTTCTCTTTATTCTCATCTTTCTCCTCCTTCTGTAGTCACAGACTCACAAGAGATATGTCATTTCTCTTAAATCTATATTATCCTCATTATAGGTTTCCATACTACATAATTTCCCTTTCTCCCATTAAGCTTATGGAAATTCTATGGGAAAAGTTTTGATGTCTTGTCATACTTGTATACGATTACAAGAACCCCACTTTGATGATATTTACAATTTTGACATGAAAGATTACTTATGACACAAAACAAAAATCCCCACAATATGACTTTGAAAAAATAAATCTCCACTCACTAAACCATCTCTCACAATATTACCATCACCAAATACTCCAGCATTCATGGGGATTATGTATGCTTTTAGCATGCTCATGACAACATCTCACCTCAATAATTCTCAATATCAAATTTCAATCATTTGATCAATATTTAATATGGAAGCTAAGAAACTAAGAAACTTGGCCATAGACAAGCAATTGCCCGTGTTAAAAAACCATTGATCCATATGACTCAAAACATGTGACCATGTAATATATCATGAAGGTATTCCAATTTTGCCCATCATATTACCAGAATATATCATTATGTTTTCAAATTTGTCGAAATATATCAATAGAAAAACTTATGTCTGTATTTGCATCTCCTTCCTTCTTGTTTGGAGAGTTTATCATCTGTCTTCGTGCTTTCATTACCCATGTTCATTTCGTGTTTATATCCACTCACCGTAACTTATTGTTTCCATGCTTGAATAGCAGATTAATTTAATAAGAAATAATGAGCAACATTTTATTTTGCAAAACTTCTGTTTCCCCTATGTGTAAAGTCTGTTTCTGGACTGTGGACAGTTACTCTGTTTTTAAAACATCTTTAAAGCTTTTGTATGTGAGCTAGTAAATAGGTCTCTCTTATATAGATTTTTCTTCCAAAGAAGTGAATTTCCTTTTGCTGATATGCCCCTTTTTTTATTTGCATTCATCTTGCTATATCCGACTGGTAGGCACCTTCCTTCTTCATCTCTTCCATTGCGGGCACAAGCTTTTCAGTGCTGCTTCTGCTGTTTATAGAGGATGTTCTGTCACAAGTTTAGCATCTACCTTGACAGTATTCATCAGTTGTCATCGCAAATGATTCACTACTTAAAGCTCAGATTGTTTGATGCCACAAAACATTTAAAATTTTTAACGATAGATCCAGCAAAAATTCTTGAGTGATAACAAAAAGATGGTTAAGAACTGCGGAGGATTATCGCTTCATAGGCAGATACTAGAACACATCTGATAACAATTGAGACTGGATCAGAAGTGCAGGGATGAACTATAAAATGTCAACTCTAGACCCTGAGACAAAGGCAATTCAAGAAAATATGCTCATGTTTTTCTCCCATGTGCTGGCAGAGCTTAGACAATGTTATTAGGTGATGAGTCTTTGCTGGCTTGGGAAATACCATAGTGGATAAAGCACGATAAAAAATAAATTAAATTACTCATTTCCATTAAAGTTAAGTTTACAATTTTTTGTTTTGTTTAGAGGAATAAATTTACAACTTCTAATACTAGCAGTATCTTATGACAAGGAGTCTCTCAGTGGTAATTTGTTCAACACAACGAAACAATACAAGGAAAACATGAATGCTGGTGAAATAAAGGTCCGAGAGCTTCAATAATTATTAAGGAACCAATCAAACTGTCTATCAAAATTGAAAATGAAACTTAATGGAATAGAGGAATAAAATTATCTTGAAGCTACGCCAGTGTGGGAGCCTGAAGACCAATGAAATCAATCATCTGTCTAGGCACACAAACGAGAAAAACCAAAAATACACCTAGTCCAATGGAATAAGCAACATGTGATAGCAACCAAAAGAATCTCCCCATTCAATTTTACACAATTTGACTTGGAACATGTTTTGACATTCCTCTTTACTTTGGACTGAATTAGTTGATTAACATAGTCCCCAATCGGCAAAGCATTCTGAAGGAAGACTCTTACTAGCCTATCAAATCAAGAAAGAAAAACCAGATCAACTATAACTATATACAGTTCTAACCATTGTTTTGTGTCTTCTTAGACATGTGAAATGGTATGTGTGAATTATCTGTATAAGTGGATTGAGTTTTATATTTGACCTCTACAAATATTACTTAATCAAAAGTTGTGCAGGCAGCCAAACGTTTTATTGAAGAAGCGCTCGAGTATAGTCAAGGATTTTTTATTGGAAACGGACCTCAGGGACCATTCAATCATCTGTTCAAGTTAACTGATCTCAAAACCATTCCCATTGTAAGAAGACTCGAGCCCAGTGATCTTCGTTTGTATGCAGTCACAGATTCTAGAATGAACAAGAAATGGGGCCGTTCCATCTCAGAGGCTGTAAAGGCTGCTATTGAAGGGGGAGCAACAATAGTGCAACTGAGGTTTGTTGAGCATTTTTAAATCCTTTATTCGTATGCTACTTTAATGTGCTTCTGGTAGAAGGAATCACAGATATGAGGCTTATGTTTTAGGCTTTGCGTTTGCAGAGAGAAAGAGGCTGAAACTAAAGAATTCCTCAATGCAACCAAGGAAAGTCTGAAAATTTCACGGTCATATGGAGTTCCTTTGTTGATAAATGACCGTGTAGACGTTGCACTTGCCTCCAATGCAGATGGAGTACACCTTGGGCAATCAGACATGCCAGTGAAGGCAGCTCGAGCTCTTCTTGGACCTAACAAAATCATTGGAGTATCTTGCAAAACTCCAGAGCAAGCTCAAAAAGCTTGGGAAGAGGGTGCTGATTACATTGGGTCTGGTGGTGTTTATCCAACCAACACAAAGGAAGATAACCAAACTATTGGCTTAAGTGGTCTTCAAAGAGTCTGTGAGAGCAGCCCATTGCCTGTTGTTGCAATAGGAGGCATCAATATTGAGAATGCAGACAAAGTCATGGACATGCATCTGCCTAAGTTGAAGGGTGTAGCTGTTGTTTCATGTTTGTTTGACTGTAAAAACATATTTGAAGAAACTTGTAAACTACGGACTATATTAGCAAATTATGGCGACTGAAAATTGATAGGTTAAAGATTATGTTTTTTCTGTACCCCATTTGACAATGAATTGTAGAGGATAAGCATGGCATTGTTCATACAGTTTTGTGCAAACGAGTATTAATGATAAGTATTATATGTTTTGCATTTTACACAACTCTCTTGTAAATCGCACATGCACACACTTGTTCTTACAGTTTTATGCAAATAATATATGATAAGTACTGTATGTTTTGCATTTTACACAACTCTCTTGTAAATTGCACTCGCACACGCATAGTCCAATTCAAAATGATAAAATTTATGAAAGAAACATCAATATTATTTACCATTTTGAGAGGCTAAGAGTGTCGTATCCTGTTCCATCTCTTTGCATAAGTTCTAGTGTGCCAGGAAACAGTGGTGAGCTTCAAATTTTAATCGTTTGATGACTTTGCTGTGCTATGAGTCATTTTCTTACCATATTGAATTGCTAAAAATATGACTAACATTGTTTTTTTAATTAAAACATTGAAGACTTTATTTTCATTATTTTATTATTATACCTTTATTAAGGACTTGGGTTAAAGTTTACTAAACATAGGCCATCAAACTGGATGGGAGTTTGATAAAGAATATCAGAGACTTTAGTATAATATAGCTTGATTGTACACCAAAAACTAAAGTCATCACCTGTAGTTTAGTGTCTTAGATGTCAAAAGAATTATATCCTAGATCTATGGAATACATCCAACTAAAATCAATCTAATTAATTAGATTTGTCATTAAATATTACTATGAAATTCTTCCCTCTATGAATGGATTACTTATAGAGACATGCGAAGGCTCACATGGTGTTAAAAGCAACCAGAACATCAACAAGGCTTTTCCTTTGCTTCAAACCCTGTTAGAAACAAGTTGAACAACCATTGCTATTAGGGAATTGATGTCACTTGAAGGACATGCAACCTTAACAATCCTTTTATTCTCCAACATTGAAATAATTTAATTTTTTGTTCCCAATGTAGGTGTGCTTGAGCAGCCAAGTTAGCACAAGCATCAACATAATCATGAATGTCATGAGGGCACCGAATACAACCATGTCATGAAATTTTTATTCCTTATATAGGTATGCATGCACATCCATTTGAGCATGAGCATCGATATAATCGTGAATGTCACATGCATTAAATGAAGTCATGTCATAGGGCATGTTGTATAGTATCTCATGCATTTTACCTCGCATATTGTTGTTAGATCTGTAGTCATAATAACGTTTGTAATAAATATCATATTATATATTAAGGGGTAATGCGTATGAATAGTTAGGTGGTAGTTGGGCAATTGACAACCACCGATCAATTCTCATCATACCTATATATGCACTCTTTACCTTGGTGAAGGTATTATTCGTTCATGTTTGTCATCTGTATGATTTGATTAAACTATAATGGACTGAATATAATTGTAATATGAAGGATACTATGATGTATTTGTTATAATTTGACATAGATTTTTCAACTTTCCCCAAAGAAATCGCCTTTCCAAAATGCCTTCACTCCTTGGAATGATTCATGTAAAGAAAACTGAAAAAAAAAAAATGCACAATAATGAAAGTAGTATAATTCTACCATGCATATACACCATTACATTGTGATGACACACTCTATTTATAACAAGAGAAATAGAGGTGGGAGTGAAATAAAAATTAATAACTCCTAGTGGTGATTGTGAGTTACAACTAATAAATCGTAATGGTGAGTGGGAGTTCCAATTAATGAGTTCACTCCTTGGAATGATTCATGTAAAGAAAACTAAAAAGAAAAAAATGCACAATAATGAAAGTAGTATAATTCTACCATGCATATACACCATTACATTGTGATGACACACTCTATTTATAACAAGAGAAATAGAGGTGGGAGTCAAATAAAAATTAGTAACTCCTAGTGGTGATTGTGAGTTACAACTAATAAATCGTAATGGTGAGTGGGAGTTCCAATTAATAACCCATAAAGGTGATTGAAACTTTACAACTAATGACTCCTAATCACAACTCATAGCTCCTAAATGTGATTGGGAGGTAAAACTAACTAGGACAACTCATGACATGAGGTGGAAGAGGATTTATTCAAAATACAAAATGAAGTAATGTGTAAATAACACAACCTACATAAATAGACCACCCAAAATAAACCTAATGCCATTAAGGTGTATAATTTTAAACACCAACATCCTCCCTTGACTGCAACGTAGAGAGTAAAAAAGGAGGGAAAACCTCAAAAATGGGTCCTGACAACTAGGCCTAATTAGGTACCCATATACATGATGTAGGTGCTAGTTCTAATGTGCCTGAAGGTGATTGAAACTTTACAACTAATGACTCCTAATCACAACTCATAGCTCCTAAATGTGATTGGGAGGTACAACTAATAACTAGGACAACTCATGACATGAGGTGGAAGATGATTTATTCAAAATACAAAATGAAGTAATGTGCAAATAACACAACCTACAAAAATAGACCACCCAAAGTAAACCTAATGCCATTAAGGTGTATAATTTTAAACACCAACATCCTCTCTTAAGTGCAACTTAGAGAGTGAAAAATGAGGAAAAACCTCAAAAATGGGTCTTGACAACTAGGCCTAATTATGTATCCATATACATGGTGTAGGTGCTAGTTCTAATGTGCCTCAACCAAAGAAGTAGACTAGGTAGGAAAAGTCAAATAAGTGCGCTGAAGTCAAGTGCACACAATGTAATGTAATTTTGTATTATTTGTTTTGACACCAAAGACGTAGACTAGGTAGGAAAAGTCATAAGTGCCATGAAGTCAAGGGCACACAATGTAATGTAATTTTGTATTATTTGTTTTGACACCAAAGACGTAGACTAGGTAGGAAAAGGCATAAGTGCGTTGAAGTCAAGGGCACATAATGTAATGCAATTTTATATTGTTTGTTTTGACGTCGTAAGTTGTGACAAATATTTTGATATTCCAAAGTTTGTAATGTAAATAAAGTTGCATGATGAAATGTATGTAAACATTTGTTATGTGTGAATGTAGGGTAGTTATCACTTGGTTAGAGCTATTGAGGGTGGTAGTTGCTGTTAACTAGCAACCTCTAATAATAAATAGGCCCCCTCATTCATTTGAGCAGGTCCTTGGAACCAGGTAACCTTGAACCTTGTACCTTAGACACCTTGGTATTGTAGAAAGTAGATGCATTTGCACAAACATTGTTTTGCAAGAGCAACTCTGCATAGTATCACATATGTTCAAATGCCATACACATTCCATCGTATAGGCAAAAGTTAATGCAATATCTTCTCACTCATCCTTCATCTAGTCTTTGTATGTTTTTTTTGTGTTGTCATTGTTTATTGTTGCAGTAAATAGATCTCTAGTTGTTACTTCCAAGTGTATATAGGGTTGAAGTCATAATACGAGAGTTGTACAACATAGTTATCACATATTGAAGTCAACATATGAGAGTTGTCGTACAACCAATGCCATACAATGGAGAGAAGTTTGTACACTAAAGATTAATAGTCACTGTTTATTGTTGCAGTAGATAGATCTCTAGTTCCTTCCAAGTTGTGTATGCAGGGTTGAAGTCGCAATACAAGAGTTGTACAACATAGTTAACACATATTGAAGTCAACGTATGAGAGTTGTCGTACAACCAATGCCACAGTGGAGATTGTCATACAATGTGGAGAGAAGTTTGTACACTGAAGAGTGGATATTGTCATACAATGTAGAGAGAAGTTTGTACACTGAAGATTAACAGTCTGGAAGAGGATAGACTTTCCTATTCGCAGATTGAAGTGTTGATTATTGAGATGAATGCGGTTATAGCCAATCATTAAATCTATCATATTAAATTGTTCCTCCAAGGGTGGAATACTCCCGTTGTGCTACATATGACACTATTGTCGTTTAGAACAAACTATCACCGCATGAGGTTTGGAGAGGTGAATGAAAAATAACTTGTTGCAAAAATGTAGGAGACATGGACATGGAAGAGTTAGAAATCAACCAATAAGGATTCAAAAAATTGAATATCAAAGTGTTGCACAAAACGAAGATTTGAATGTTGCTAATGGACTATAGAGAAGATTGACAAAACTTGAAGTACTAGAAGTTGAACGAGTGCGGAGTCCTCACTTTGAGGATAGTTCAGACGAAGAAAGTGAAAGGTGGCAAACATTGTTTCTAACAATGGAGGAAGCACAAGTCGAGGCACATCAAGCAAATGAGGATCGGTTCGAGGAGAACATTTGCACAAGTAGTGAAGGAGGTGTCAATGTGGAGTGTGCACGAGGAGACGAGGTGGAACAATTGGTGACATCGATAGAAGTGCGGGGGAGAGTGCCTAGAGGTGTAGAGGATAGGAGTCAAGCACAAGGGCAACTATGAGAGAGTATGTGGAGGCTAGAATCGACGCTTGTGTATTTGCAAAGAATATCACGAAGTGTAGGTGCACAAGTGGTCGACAATTGTTTGCAAGTATAGAGTCGCCAAGTGACAAAGAGAAACCACCAATGGAAAATATTGCTGCAACAACGGGCAAGCAAAAGTGCCCAAATTTTTTGGATGATGGGAAGGACCTAGAATATCATATTAGAACATGTAAAACAATATGACGAGCAAACCGAGTGGATGATGAAGGATCATGGTTGAGATTGTTTCCAACTACATTGCAAGGGATCACAATGGATTGACATATGAAGAGAGTGTATCCTTTCACAACGTGGGATGAACTGAAGGCTGAATTCAACAAGGAATTCAGATTACTTCAAGATGATATGAAGATCATTGGTGAGATATATTCCACAAAGCAGAGAAAATATGAAAACATCAAGTCATACAATCGACAGTTAAAGGAGCTAACTGATAAAATTAAGGTAAAACCAGAAGATGGGTTGCATAAAAGGTGGTTTCGAGATGGATTATTGCCATGGTATAAGAAAATGAAGGCAGTTCCATCAACTACCTATAAAGAAGCTTTTGATAGAGTGCTCAACTTGGATAGTGAGATGAAGACAATCACTGTAGAAGGAAGTTACTACCGAGGTGATGATTCAAATAGTGATAGAGATGACTTGAATGCTATAATTCTGGCCATGAGGAAGGACTTGGAATGAATGATAAAGGATGCGAAGGGAAAAAAAGAAAGAAAAGGACATTTGGTGTTTTGATTGCAAATAAGGACACAAATGTTAACTGTTTGATTGCAACATATGCAAAATTGTGGGGCATGCCATTTTTGATTGTCTGTTCAATCTCAAAAGCACTAGACATCAAACCTTATGGTGCAAAGTAAGACCAAGGAAGAAATTCCAAGTACTTCCAAGAATGGACAAGGAGCAATGAGTGGTAGTTACAAGAACGACTACCAAGGTATAAGACAACCCCAACAAGGAAATCAACCACAAGGAGGACAAGATCGATTACAATACAATTTGGATGATAGACTAATCATCCAATTTCGAAGGTGTCAAGGGCACTTAACAATACAACAATCAAAATGGGCCTTTTACAAGAAATGTTGAAAACAATGGGATGATGTGTCGATGGTGTAGACTAGGCAATCATAGGGAGGCAAATTTCCCGAAGAAGGCAAGTTCAAGCAACCCACAAAATGTCAAGTTTATTGATATTGAAGAGCTTCCAAAGGACCAACAACAAAAGGAAAAACATGTGCTAGCAGTTACATGGGCACAAACAAAAAATCTAAGCAATACCCATATCTTGCCAAGGAGAGTGAGAGATGGTAGGAAGCACATGTTCAAATAGAATAAGAAATGTGAAAGACCAATCAAGAAAAAATACTATAGGAGAAAAAGCTGAAGAAACCGATCACAAGTTAAGAAGAGGAGACATCAACACAATACTTGTCTGCACAAGTACTAAATACAAGTATTAAAGTAAAAGTATCCAGTCTAGTATGCATAATACTGGAGCTACATACAACTGTAAAAGAGTTAACGAGGACACAGAGTGGAGAAACCATGATGCCAACAAGAAGCAATGAGAATAAGAAGGGATTAATTCATTGATCTGATAATTTTAATGATTGATGTTGGAAAGAAGCCAACATTGATCCACATTGAGTTGCTTAATCATAAGTTGATGCAAGTGATTGTTGATGGAGGATTGAGTGTGAATGTCTTGACAGAGAAGACATGGAGAGATTTGGGGATACCATTTCTATGGTCTCCAAATTTAGATTGTATGGTGTAGACCAATATATCATAGTTTTGAAAGGAGTCTTGACTACACAAAAGGTGAAGATTGTTGATCAAGAGTTTATCATGGACTGTGGTTATTGTAATGTAGAAACTTGCCTATGATGCATTGTTGGGATATGGATGGTTGCACATGGAAAAGGTGAACCACAATTGGGATAAGAATAATCAAACATTCAAGAAAGACCAACACAAATACATGATCAACTTGAAGAAGACTTGGCAACATCCAATGAGTTAGGGAATTCATCAACGAAAGATGAGAATGGACAAGAACCAAATAAAAATGGCATACCAAAATTGGAGGAGTGCACAAAATATGATGATCACTCAGACAACAAAATTCTTCATTGGTAAATGGAAGACTATGAAGTCTTCCAACCAAACTGCATGTGTATTCATGTAGAAGATGACCATGATGAACGAAGATGGACTGTGTACGAGATCGACGAGTGTAGTCAAAAGACAGTCTACAACCAAAGAGGAGAAAAAATGAACCTTTCTAAAGAACTTTGCAGAATATAGTGTTGGTGATGTGATTGATGAGAAACTAACACATCCATTTAAAGTAAAAGTATCCAGTCTAGTATGCATAATACTAGAGCTACATACAACTGTAAAAGAGTTAACGAGGACACAGAGTGAAGAAACCACGATGCCAACAAGAAGCAATGAGAATAATAAGGGATTAATTCATTGATATGATAATTTTAATGATTGATTGTAAAAGGAAGCCAATTGATCCACATTGAGTTGCTTAATCATAAGTTGATGCAAGTGATTGTTGATGGAGGATTGAGTGTGAATGTCTTGCCGGAGAAGACATGGAGAGATTTGGGGATGCCATTTCTATGGTCTCCAAATTTCAGATTGTATGGTGTAGACCACTATATCATAGTTTTGAAATGAGTCTTGACTACACAAAAGGTGAAGATTGTTGATCAAGAGTTTATCATGGACTGTGGTTATTGTAATGTAGAAACTTGCCTACGATGCATTGTTGGGACATGGATGGTTGCACATGGAAAAGGTGAACCACAATCGGGAGAAGAATCATCAAACATTCAAGAAAGACCAACACAAATACATGATCAACTTGAAGAAGACTTGGCAACATCCAATGAGTCAGGGAATTCATCAACGAAAGATGAGAACGGACAAGAACCAAATAAAAATGGCATATCGAAATTGGAGTGCACAAAATATGATGATCACTTAGACAACAAAAAATCTTCATTGGTAAATGGAAGACTATGAAGTCTTCCAACCAAACTGCATGTGTATTCATGTAGAAGATGACCATGATGAACCAATATGGACTGTGTATGAGATCGACGAGTGTAGTCAAAATACAAAGTCTACAACCAAAGAGGAGAAAAAATGGACCTTTCTAAAGAACTTTGCAGAATATAGTGTTGGTGATGTGATTGATGAGAAACTAACACATCCATTTAATGTGGCTAAAGTGACGAATGAACTTGATACCATACAATACAAAGGACCAAATATGGTACACGTCAATCTCAATGAAGTTGACAAAGAGAAGATTATCCACTGTGGGGATGATTGGAATTCAGTGTTGAAAGCGACAACTTTCACTTTTTTTTGCAATACAAGGTTTGCTTACCCATACAAAGAATTGAAGGGGATCCTATCAGAAGTGTGTGTGCATTGCATTTTGTTGGTTTTAGATGTATATCCAATACATAATGAACCCAAAGTATGTGACCTTAATCAATGCAAAAATTGAAAAGATGTTGGATATTGGAATAATTTTCAAGGTGATTGTGAGCGAGGGGGTCTCATTGATTATGATTAGCTTGAAGGAGAGCAACCAAATTTGCATGTGTCAATTTATATAGTTTGAATGTAGTGACCATTAAGGATCCCTTGCCAATACCCTATACTGATTGGATTATGGAGTAAGTAGCTGAACATGAGTTCTATTCATTCTTGGATGGATTCTTAGGCTACAATCAAATTAATATTGACAAGGAGGATAAACTGAATATCACTTTTGTAGTTGAGAATGACATGCATATAATTGAATGCCCCTCAAATTTGTGCAATGCCCCAACCACATTTTAGAGAATAATTCTATACATTTTTGAGTAGATGTCTATTGGCAAGTTTAAAGTTTTCTTAAACAATTGGTCATTACATAGAAAAAAGGATGGACATTTGAAAGCATTGGAGGAATGTATGAAGCTGTGTTTGAATACTTGATTATCCTTGAACTCAAAGAAATCCAAGTTGGTGCCATACGAGAAGTTGCTCAGACAAAATGTACAAAGAAGTTTTGAAGATTGACTCTAACAATATAAGAATTGTAATGAGCATGGAGGAACCATATGATGTAAATTTGTTGGATTATCGATGTTTTATCAAGAACTTTGCACAAGTATCACAAGAATGTTCCTTTTCGATGGATGTAGGACCATCAAAAGCCTTTGATGAGTTGAAGATAAAGTTGGTTTACACACCCATTATAGTGTTTCTAGATTGGGAGAAAACGTTTCATGTCCACATAGGTGAATTCAATTTTATAATTGGATGCGGGTTGGCCCAAGAGGGGTAGTTTGGGTTGGATCAACCCATATACTTTTAAAGGTAGTTGTTGTCATGAGTGGAAAAGAATTATAGCACAATGAAGTGTGAGGCTTTGGGAATGGTATATGTAGTACAAAAATTTAAATATTATCTACTTGTCAATCCCTTCACCTTCTACATAGAACATCAAGCATTATTGTATATGATCAATAGATTGAATATTCAAGGATGATTTAGTACCTTTGTCATGTTGCAAGAGTTCATGTTTCATGTGGTGGTGAGACTGGGAAAGAAACACTTAGTAGGAGATCAACTGTCAAGGATTTGCTTAAGAGAACCTACAAAGGAAGGAGAGTTATATGAATTTCTAGACACATTTATTTGCAATAATTGCACTACCATCATGGTACATGTATGTGGGGGAATAATTGTCGATGGAGGGGTTACCACATGATGGTTGAGAAAAATAAAATCATCATGAAATCAACACCATTCCAAGTGATAGCTAGATTATTGTACAAAATTGGACTAGATGGAGTTTTGGGAAGGTGTGTAATGGATGAGGAAGTGAACTCAAAGCTAAAGGAAGCTCATGAAGGGCTCGTAGGAGGTCACGAGGAAGGTGATTTTGGAAAGGCTATGGTGGCCCACCCTCTATCGTGATGCAAAGGAGTTTGTGACAACATGTGATATGTGCCAAAGCTAGGAGATCGTTGAGGATGAACTTTATGCCATTACACCCATCACAACCACAAGAATTGTTTGAAACATGGGGTATAGATTTTATGGGACCATTAAGAACCAACAAGAGAAAATGTAGGTACATTATGGTGGCAATTGAAAATTTGATAAAGTAGATCAAGTCAAGGGTGTTGCCTGACATTTTTACAAAGAGCACATATTTCTTATACAAAAAAGTTATTATAATTTTTCATGTACCTCTCTAGTTGAAAAGTGATTACAAATGACATTTTGTTAATGAAGATCATTCAAAAATTCACCATAGCATTTAAGATATTGCACTCACTGTTTAGTCCATATTACCTTAGAGAAAATGGGCAAGCAGAGGCAATGAACAAGATATTGATTTTGATAATATACAAGACATGCAAGAATCGAGAATGTTGATTGGGAGGAAATTTTTCCAACAATTTTGTGGGCATACAAAACTACATATAAGCCAAGGACAAACTATATGCCATTCTAGTTGATGTATGGACAAAGACAATTGTGCTAGTTGAGTTCCTAGTACCAAGTTTGAGAGTGATGGTGCAAAACCGTTTAGGTAACCAGGAGAGCCTAGAAGAGAGGCTAATGACACTAATCAAACTAGACAAGTAAAGAGTTATGGATCATAGGGCAACAAAGACTTCCCAACATTAGAGGAAGTCATGGCATGACAAGTACCTAAGGAAGATGAATCTAAAGCCAAGTGACTTGGTCCTGAAGTTTAATGGCAAAAGAGAGATCAAGCTAGGCAAATTGAAGAATTTGTGGCTTGGACCCTTCTAGGTTGAGGATATGATGAATAACTACATAATAAAATAAAAGAAAATAAACATGACATTGTATCCCAAGACAATTAATGGTTTGAATTTAAATCCATACAAAATGAAAGCATTAAGTGAATATGGTTAATTTTGAACTAGCTAAAGAAGAAACAAGCATTGGAAGGTTGAATTTGGCACCAAATAAGCCTTTGAAACCTTTTGAGGGTATTTTGGTCCAAGAATATGGTGAGTCAAGCCGAACCAAGGAGGGAGATTGTGTAAGAGAAGACAGTAAATCAAAACTTGCAAAACAACTAGCTTCACTATTTGGAGGAGAAAATAATGTGCAAACCATAATAAAAGAAGAGGAATTGCAACCATAGTTATGGATTTTGAAATCTTAATGTTAATATAAAACTCATAGGATAAATTCCACAGGATCACATATAATATAGCCACAATATAGTAAGATCAAAATAATGATGTAAGTAGAATAATATGAGACAATTAATATGTAAATTAAGGCTTATAATATATCAAATAACATTCACTAATAAACAACAATATGAATGTAAATATCCTAAATCATACATGTACAAAGCATGTAGCACAACTTACAATATTAATTGCTCAAATGTATGTAATCTTTATTACTTCTCTTTCTCTTACAAATGTAGTACTTGATTCTCTATACTTGATGTTATTTATAACATATTCTATCTCACTAATGATCCTCCATAGAGTAATATATAGGCATTTTATAATGAATCTTTGTCTACTTGACTTTTCCTTTTCATATGCCAAGTCTCATGACTCTTGACTTCTCTACTTGATACTTGCATACACATGACTCTATCTTGTATGCACACCTAGACATGACTCTTCACTTAGCACACTCTAATATAAAGACACTTGTGCATTCTTACATATAAGACACTTATGCACATAGACTCACATTACAATTGCACACTTACTCACATGACACTTACTCACATGACACTTTGCATTTCTTGAACATTACAACATTACATAACACTTGTGCATTTCCTACGCATTATTACATTACATAAAATATTACTCACATTATAAACCAAGATAACCATAATATAATATTTACAAGATGTACCATGAAGGTACATTTGCATGTACCAAATAATATAATATTCTCCAACACCCCCTGTATTACATTATTTGGATATTGAAGACTTTATTCTTCAATCATGGTCTTTGTTCTTCAATCTACAAGCAACTTTGTAATACATGGGATCTTCTGCTGTCCTTGCATATTTTTCATCATCTTGAACTTTGGATTCACCCAATGTCTTCAATGGTAGAAAGGTTTCTGATTCTCATTTCCTATTCTTTGTCTTTCAGAGCATTCAACAATGTTATCTTGAAATAAGATAAGCTCTTGAGAAAAACCAATTGAATCTAAAGTATATATTCCATTCTTAATTGATCTTGTAGCCTCTATTATATTTTAGTTTTTTATAATACATTTATTGTTCTCATTTATACATTTGAACTCAATTGATCTTCCACTTTCAACTAGTTTAGTAACTGAAATGAGATTGGTTGTCAATCTTGGAACATACATAACATATTTCAATACAAAATTTGAGAATGGTGCACTAGGTGTTACACAACCACTTCCATGAACTAGATACCTCTTATCATAATCAAATTTTAAATAGAAATCATATGACTTCCAAACAATCAAACCATTGTGAATTACCAATCATATGATGAGTACCACCCGAGTCTATATGCCAAAGATCTTTTTTTGTTTGAATCACTTGATTGGTTTTACTTGAAACTATTTTGCATTGTTGACAAGAGTTTTGAGAAATATAATGTTGCTCACTGAATGAACCTTGTTCTTGAACTTTTCCTTTTGAGGAATATGGTTCTATTCTTTGATAATGTCTTCTACGTTGAAAAGTTCCTCTTGATAACTTATCCATTTTTGTACCCTTAAATCTTCCTAATTATAGAAATAAAAATTTTGCTAAATAATGTTAAGAATATATTTCCTTTGATGTAGACAACCTTATAACTCCCTAGGTTTAAATAAATCAAGACTTCTAAATTACAAAACCATGAAGTAAAAATCCTTATATCTCCCTAGTTGTTAGAAACTAAAAAATATGAATTTTGTAAATTTAATTTTTTATAAATTTGAAGTTTTAATCCTTTTAACTCCCAAATAATTAATTTGCTAAAATTCAATAATCTTTTATTTCAAAAAACTAATAAATCAAATCAATTTTAAATAAATAAAAAACTATTAAGAAACCTTATAACTCCAATATTAATATACCATAATCCTACTTATCCCTCCATTAACTAAATAATTAATGATAAACTTATTACCATTAATTATTTTTTTTTCAACTCTAATAAATCACTTATCACTCAACTTAATAAATATAATATAAGCTTTTAACTTTATAACCCTAAAAATTTAATTCAACTTTAAAATTTATCACTCCATAAATAAAACTTTGAAAACCTAAATTTAAATTTTACCTCTGCTCATGCTCGCACATTTTCTTCTTGCTCCATTGGATTCTCTTGAATGCCTTCGAAGAAACCTGGGTGAACTCTTTAACTTGCACCACTAGACTATCTTGAATGCCTCCAAAGAAACCTGGGTGAACTCTTTAACCTGCATGCTTCAATGCTATATGATTCTAAGAAAACATTCTACCTCCTGGAAGTTGATCGTTCACCTCTGAATCCAACATTCATGTTTCTCAAGCGTTATATTGGTAATTACCTCCTTTCTTGTTGTTTACATTATGTCTTAATGTAACACTCCTTAATGCTACTCAATTATGCTTAGCATTACTCAATGTGTCTCTTATTTCAAAAACCTTCTAACTCTTGGATTTGCATGCTTATGAAGAAAACCTACCACTTCCTTTCTCAAGTATCGCTTAACGACTCTTATGTTCTTCTCCTCGTCATTCTTTCTTAGGTGCCACTTGTTGGTTGTTTGCTCTGTCTCCTTGTTGTTCTCAGGTGATATTATAAGTGCCACCTAATGGTTGTTCGCTCTACGTCTTCTTGTTGACCTCATGTGATGTTCCAAGTCTTCTTTGGTAGCTTTCTAAATGGCTCATTATATGTGCTCTCCGCCTGGTTGATTGGTGGATTGGCTTATTGTATGTGCACTCCCTCGGGTGAATGAATCATTGAGTATGATCTCCTCCTAGTTACGATGTCTTCTGCCCTAACGATATCATTTTGGTCATGACATATTCTACTTGGAGGAATAGAGTTTAGGTTACAATGTCTTCTCTGCCTGTAAGATAGACACTTTTGTAGTGCTAGAGTTGGCACCATCTTGTTATTCATGGCTGTGCTCTTTTATCTTAACCTTTGTATGTAAGTGCATGGTTGCCCTAATGGCTTCACTATAGAATATGTATCTAGGAATCTTATAATAATTTCTTCATATTTGTGCTTGTAGCTTTTTCTATAATATTTTCTTTCTTCTGTAGTTGGACGAATGGACCTTCTTTCTAACATTTCTCAATATGAGCCTCTTTCATGAGCCTCTATCTAATGACCTCTCTTTCTACTTTATACATGCCTATTTTTCTTATCTTATAAGGACATTTATTTCCTTGATATAATAGCCTCTTTTTCTTATCCTATAAGTGTCTTTCTTTCTCGAACCTCTTTTCTTTGAAGGGTCTCTTCACTATCCGAATCTCCTTAATCTGCTACTATATTTGCTATCTTAGGAAGATTTGAATGCTTCTCAATCCACTGCTATCTCTTTGCTTCTTAGGAAGCTTTGAATGCTTCTCAATCCACTTTTATCTTTCCTTTATAAATTCTCTACTTACTAGAAGTTGAAACTCTTTTTATATCAAGGTCTCTCTTCAAGACCTAAAAATTCAATATATTGCAACTTTAATTAATCTTAGCTTGATGAAATATTTCTTCAAGATAGTATATCATCCTGATATATCCTTCTCCTATTCTGGTTTCTATTGCCCTTAGAAGAAAAAATTCTTCTCTATCTACTATATGAAGCTTCTCACTCTTCTTTCATTCAATATTTGCTGCAACTGTCTTAGGTCACACCTAAGAAATCAGTACTTCAATGTCAAGGCGATGATAAATTTTTTTGATGCTTCAAATAAGATGAAGATGACTTCATTGTACAAAATCCTTCAACTTTCTTCTGGGTTGATAGAAATCAATGTCAAGAATTATCTATGTTTTAATATGTAAATTAGGGCTTATAATATATCAAATAACATTCATTATAGAATAATTTCACCTGTACTATGTTCTTGAATACTTTTTCAATGTTAGGGTTGACTATTTCCTTGAATGATCAACTATCTTAAAGTTGATTCACCTTCAATATGAGTCCTTGTATTCACTAGTCGGTATCCGACCATGGAATGAATATATAGTTGGGTCCTTGTATTCACTAGTTGTTCTTGCAACAGTGTAAAAAATCTAGCTTTTCTACTTACTTTGATCTTACAATAGAGTCCGGGTATAACTCCCTTTAAAGTAAATAAACTCTAAACCAGTTTGATCAAACTAGATAAAATTGATTTTATATGTAGCTAAATAAATTTTACCTGTGTAATGAACTACTTTTAGTAGCTCTCATACCACTGATGACTTTTGAAGCCTCAATGTTAATATAAAACTCACAAGATAAATTCCATAGGATTAAATATATGATAGCCATAATATAGTAAGATCAAAATAATGAAGTACAATTATATAAGATAATTAATATGTAAATTAAGGCTTATAATATATCAAATAACATTTATTAATAAGAAGCAATATGAATGTTAAATAACCTGAATCATACATGAACAAAGCATGTAACAAAACTTACAATATTAATTGCTCAAATGTATGCAATATTTATTACTTCTCTTTCTCTTACAAATGTAGCACTTGACTCTCTACACTTGATGATATTGATAACTTCTTCTATCTCACCAATGATCCTCCATAGAGTAATATATAAACATTATAGAATATCTCTTTGTCTACTTGATTATTCCTTTCCATATGTTAAGTCTCATGACTCATGGCTTCTCTACTTGATACTTGCATACACATGACTCTATCTTGTATGCACACGTAGACACGACCCTTCACTTAGCACACTCTAATCTAAAGACACTTGTGCACACTTATATATGACACTTTTGCACACTTACATATAAGACACTTTTACACATAGACTCACATTACACTTATTCATATGTATCTTACTCACATGACACGTGCATTTCCTGCACATTACAACATTACATAACACTTGTGCATTTCCTTCATATTATTACATTACATACAATATTACTCACACTCTAAACCAAGAAATAACCCTAATATAATATTTACAATATGTACCATGAAGGTACATTAGCATGTACCAAATAATGTAATATTCTCCAACACAACCTATAGAACATAGAAGAATTTGGGTGCATTTGAGATTTATAGACATGGAAAAGGAAGACAGACTAAGATCACTAAATAAGGAAAATATGAGTGGCGGTGATGTATGTTAGACAAGAACTAAAAGAACCACTAGAGCATAAAACTCAAAGTGAAGGTAGTGACTATGAAGGAATAAGTTTACTGGCAACCATTGGACGTGCACAATAGAAAATGCACTAAGAAATGTAGTAGTGTGAGTAAAGTGAGCAATTGTACAAAATAAATGAAGATGAGACATTGTGCATAAGAGATATTGAAACTGCAAGATGATATCCAAGCAAGGATTAGAACTCAGGAAACCAAAGTGGGATGGAGAGACATCCATGAAATATCATTGTCAAGTAGAGTGGAAGATGGAAAATTGAATGAGGAATCTGGTAGTGTGTACTTGATGAGTTCAATTAGTAATGAGGAAGACTAGAGTAGTTAGATCTCAAGCTTAGAACGTGAAATAAGAGTATGAAGAGAGACATTGAGGAGACAAGAAGTTACCCAACTAGCAAGTATTATGGATGAACGACAATAACCAAATTATAACAAAAATACCTTTGAGATAGGTAGACAGACAAATGGGGGAAGTTATGATTTATCACTAAATCTAAATGGTTCCTTGGGAAGTAAAATTAGTTTGCAATGACTATCTGAAAACCTAAGGTGTGTGGATAAATCAAGTTATTTAGGTAGTATAGAAGGATTGTTAGGTTCCTTGGGCTATCTCAGTTTTCACAGCCAAGGGTGAGGTTGGTTGACCTCTTTTCTAGCTATCTAAGTGGAAGGTTTTTTCCTCATACTACCCCTAGGTCATGTAGCCAATAGGGTGGCCCATCAAGACCACCCCTTGGCCATTTAGTAACCAACCCAATGAGGAAACCAATAGGGTGGCTTGTTAGGACCACACCTTACTTGTTATGAAGATAGAACAAAGCCCACATAATTTTTAGATAATCTAAATTGAGGATCAAACTATCACAAGTAGCTAAAGGACGTTTGAGAGGAGCAACCAGAGAAATGAATCTGTTTGAGTTTAGAAGAATTTCATGGAGGATATGATGATGGAGAAGATGACCAAGGAGGGGTGGTGATTAGTTAGGCCACCTAAGGTATACATAGCACAACAAGTGTATAGGCAAGAAGGTATGACAATATGCCATACAACACAATATTGTATGACACAATATTATACAAGGGTAGGATGTATGGTAGAACATTGTATAGGGCATAAAAATATGATAAAATATCGTACAATGCAAGGGTGTACAATAAAATACCATATGACACAACATTGTACAAAGTAATATTATATGAAAAATATCATACATAGGATGGGCATACGATAGAATATCATATGCCAAATCATTGTATAGAGCAACATCATACAATGCTAAGACAACTTGAATATGGATGGCATCGAGAGGAAAATGTGTAAGAGTTAACATCAAAAAAATATGACTAGACATATGGATGGTCATATGAATGATGTGGCATGGATGAATCAACATTAAAAAAAGTATGATGTACAATTCCATGCAATATGGCAAAGCGGTAGTTGGGAGGTAGTTAATGCACACAAGACACCTATCCTTCCCACTCCCACCACCTTATAAATACATGCTAGAGGATATTCATGAGCATTTAAACACTCAACACCTAAGGAAGAGAGAGAGGAAGAACTAGCCAATTTACAGAGAGAAGAGATTGCAAAACTATATGGAGATGCCCTAAGGAGGAAGCTACGATGCCATAAGTGAAAGACATTCACGAGGATGACATTATAGACTTGAGATTGAAGCTACTAGTGAAGGGTTTGTATGTAAGTCTATAAAAAATATTTCAAATCGTACAAACCATATAGGTTGTATGAACTATTGCAAAGAAAAGAAATTTAGATTTGTAGAGGAGTGTATGGGTTGATTGGAAGCTAGAGAGACTGCTGTACATAAGCTTGTGCAAAGTTGAGTTGGTTCTGTAGAGAATCAGTACATAAAAGGCTATCCAGTGGGTGGTAGCAGTCTAGAAAAGGATAGACCATCCTATTCATAGACTGTCCCATTTGAAAGTAGGCGATATGATAGAAGTCTATACAATGTAGGCCATATGACAAGCACTTGCATAATGTAATATTGTACAATAAATACCATACAAAGTAGGATCATACAAAAAATAACATATAGAGGAGGATTGTACAATAGGGGACAATATAAAAAATACCATACAACATAGAACAAAATATTATAAAATAAAGGGAAGTTGTACAAAGAGCATACATTCGAGAGTTGTTGGAAGTGAATATTATCTATAAACATGATGCAGAGAAGGCTGAGGGTTTTGGAAAGAATTTAGTGGTGGAACAATAGAGGAAGGTTGCACTTGAGGTGATGTTGTAAGGAGAACCTCGTTCATGAGGATAAGTCATCGAATTTGGCTTTGGGAGAGGCCTAGTTGATCATGTGCACATGAGAGAAAGATTACCCAACATGGATGTAGAGTGAGAAATAATGAGGCAACACAGAGGAGAGCCAAGATCACAACCAAGGACCAATACTCCTGAAGAGGGAAAAATTCATGAAATAGAAATAAATTCACCCCAAAAGGAGAAAGGAATGGAGAAGGGGAGGATGCAGATCCCCTTGGAGGAATTGACTTGTATAATTAAAACTAGATATTTCTATAGAAATTGGTGGTTAAAAAATTTACTAGAGCATTCATTGAAGACTACATTCAAGAATGCAAGAGTACACCATATTTTGTAGGTACCTAGCTTAAAAAATATTTTTTCAAACCATTTCTATTGCAAATGCTACAAATTTATGATCTTGATCATAATTTTTAGTAGAGTAGCAATTGGTAATAGGGATATTCATGTGATATTCACCCCAAGTAATTTTTGAAAGACTTTTAGATTTATAAATTTAGATAGATCAATGAGAAAGGAAGGATTGGATAATTACCATTGGAGGAATTTTGTGGATAAAATTACCAATCTTAGTCTATAGGAAGTGACCAAATTGATGAAGGATTGGAACCATAGACTAAAGATGTAGTAGTTGAAGCTAAAGGAGCTATAGTGTATTATGAACATGATAATATCAAGACTTTCCAGTGACCAATGAGCCTTGGATATCCCCACTTGTATCATACCATATATGGAGGGAATTATGGTAGGAGTGGCATATGATTAGGCATTGTTTTTATCAATTTGCATCTAATTTTTTGATGCGATATCCATTTTTTTTTCAATGGATTTCCATGTCATTGCTATGATGTTGAATGTTGTCTTAGGAGAAGCTTTAGTTTATAGGACTAAAACCCCTTGATTTATTCCAGAGCATGTACTTATGATACTTATATGGATCATTGTGGTTCTGCTGATAAAGCCAAGCACTCCAAGAAAGAAGTATCTTGAAGAAGAGGAAGGCATAGGAGGCTTCAAGAGATGAGGGAAATGAGAAGTTAGATGGATATAAGAAGTAGTTGTATGCTAAGGAGTTGGTATGAAGGGAGAATATATAAAGAAGGTTGGAGCAATAGTGAATGTAGTCCCAACTACAAGCTTGATATCAATAACAATAATAGTAGCAGTAAAAAAGAGAAGGACCCCCATAATAGGCTGTAATAAGGAAGAGAAATGGTGGTAGTTAATAGAAGGTGGTAGAGGGTCAGAGCAAGAAGTGTGGAATATCACAAGAGGTAATGCAAATAGAAGTTTTTACATAACCAAGGAGTTAGGTTGTGTAGGGAGGCACTACAAGTACTAGTCTAGGTACAAAAGGAATAAATTCAGATAGGGATGCCATGGATGGATAGAAGCTAACAAAATTTGTTAAGCAATAAGAGAAAAATGTGGAGTGGATAAAACAACCGAAAGGGAGGACTTAATAGCAACAAGCACATGAATATATATTGGTTTTTGATGTTGACAAAGAAATACAAACTATAGTTGATGCAATGTAAGCATCACCACCAACAGATGGAGATTTTATAGATGGCATACAGGTGGAGAATGTCAACTCACATGATAGTTATGAATCAAAATTGATGTAGTTTTTCAATGCTGTAGATCCATGTGGATCATATCTATTGGATGAGGGACCACATATAGAAATAAAATCTACAACAATACAATACATGATACCAACTTCACCTTTGGAAAAGGAAATTAGAGATAAGGAGAAGAAGTTTACATAAGAGATTAGAGTTTAGTAGAAGGATGAAAGTAGTCAATCATCAAAACATGAACCATAGAGGAGGCAAGGGATAGTGACAAAAAAAACAAGAAATACTAATGCAAGCAAGATAATTTAGGAAGACAAGACAACTAAATAAAAATCAACTTGATAGGTCACAATGGGGAGGATAAGGAGGAAACTGCCACCAAAGATGATATTGACATGGATGGTAGAGGAGAAGTAAACATTTCATTATTAAAGTGCCAAAATTGGGGAGACAACCAATTCTATAAGGAAACATAAATGAGTAGGTTGACATATTTTTTGAGAAGCCTATTGAAGTGTTGAATAAAGCATGTAGTGAGTTTAGAGTTGGATGTGTGGGAGACTAGCAACTATGGTAGCTAATAATGGAGAATGAATTGGATAAACTAGTGAATTGGGCTCATGATTATGAGTGCATGAAGAAGTCTATAGAAATTCATAAAACACAACCATGGGAGTTGGGAACTAGTAGTGTTAAATCAATGATGGGATTGAATAACTTGCCAAAAAGAACTTAGGTACTCCATCGACATCCAACATGCATTTATGTAGATGAAGGGATTTTATGGCCCATCCTAAAGAAGAGTCAAGTGTCAAGTATGTCAAACTTGCACCTCAGTTGGTTAAATCATATCCTAGAATAAAATTATTGGCCCATATGATTTAGTGGTTAGCTATAGGGTTGGAAATGTTTTAGTAGATGGTTTGTAACTAAAAGCTAAAATATGAAGAACTACCTAACCAAGTATAGACTATGAAAGTATGACTTTGACAAGTTTAGCAAGATGCCAAAGTAGAGCTAACAGAGTTGAGAAAGGAGGTAGAAACAAAGAAGAATAGGAGAAGTATGATCAATTGATTGGGCAGTTGAAGTTAGTGTGTAGTTAGAGAATAAATTCTTGAGTCAAGGAAGCATGAAATTACTCATTGATATCAATTGATAGATGAAAGGGATGAGAAAATGATGATGGAAAAAATAAGAGAAGTTGAAAAAATGAGGAGAGAAGCTGAAGCAACAAAAAGAGATGTTGAGTTAAAGGCTAGACATGCAGAGTTTGAGTAAAAGTCAAATCATTATGGCTTATAGTGGGCTCATTGCCAAGGCTTATGCCAAGCAGTTTAAGGGAGAAATTGAGGTCTTAAAGCTGTAGATCTAGGATCTTGGAGGAGTACCTATTTCTACACCTCAACCTTAGAAGAACCAAAATTCCTAGTAGCAATAGCATTTGTCAACAAGGATGTTGACCAATTTATAGGGGAGGGAAGATGTAGGAACTAGTTCTAATATGCCTCTACTAAAGTAGTATACGTAGAAAAAGTTAAATAAGTGCATTGAAGTCAAGTGTGCACAATGTAATGTTATTTTATATTATTTTTTTGATGTCATAAGTTATGAAAAACATTTTGATATTCCAAATTTTATAATGTAATTAAAGTTGTACGATGAAATACATGTAATCATGTGTTATGTTCAAACGTAGGGTAGTTATCATACAACTAGAGGTGATTTTTCAGGGTGATAGTTGCTAGTAACTACCAAACCTTAATGATAAATAGGCCACCTCATTCATTTAAGCAGGTACATGGAATAAAGTACCTTAAATATTAAACCTTGAACCTTGTACCTTAGACACCTTGGTATTGTAGAGAGAGTAGATACGTTTGCACAAACATTGTTCTAGAGGAGATAGTCTATGTACTATCACATATTGTATATGTAAGACAAGTTTCATACACATTTCATCATATAATAAAAATTTAATACAATATATACTCATATGCATCCTTCATCTATTGTATTTATATATTTTTATGTGTTTTTATTATTGATATAGTAGATAGATCTATAGTTGTTCCTTCTAAGTTTTATATGTAGGGTTGAAGTCACAGTATGAGAGTTATCGTATAGCCAATGTCGTACTATCATTGCCATACTGAGATTATTGTATAGTGGATATTGCCAGACAATGTAGAGAGATAAGTTTATATACTAAATATTAGTAGTCTAGAAGAGGATAGAATTTCCTATTTATAGATTGAAGTGCTAATTATTGAGATGAATGTAGTTATAGTCGATCATTAAATATGTCAAATCAAATTGTTCCTCCAAGGGTGTAATACTCCAACCATGCTACAATATGCTCAAAGAAGAAAGTAGGAGCTATATACTATCCACTTGAGATACCTTCCTTCACCCAAGCATTAACCAAAGCTAAACATACTTGGTCATTGCTAAAGGTTTAGTTAAGATATCAACAACCTACATCTTTATGTGATAATACTAGAAATAAACCACATGATCATGGATAACCTACTAGTTGAATTTCAAGTGGATATCAATGTTGAGAGAATGGAACTTTGGTTATCACACCAAAGAGAAGTGGGATGCTACTGAGTAAGGCTAAAATTTATCAAAGGTACAATACCTCTTGATCAGAAAGAACAGTATCTCTATACTTGGCTCGAGTTAAGGATAATGCAATTGTAGTTTACTTTTTGCAAGACCATGCAATGAGGCTTGATCCAAGATGATATACATAGCCATAAGTGGACTTACAATCATTAATATCACCAACCCAATCTAAGTCAATATAACCTACAATATGTGCAGTAACTGTATATGTGTTCTGGATGCCAAATTGAACTATGTTGCAAGCATATTGAAGTGTATGCTTTATTGCTTTCCAATTGCTCTTTCAAGGGACTTGTGAAAAAATAGAGACAAGGCCAACAACAAAGGAAATGTTTGAGTAGGTGTGAGGTAGGTAGAAATATTACCCACTAATTTTCTATTCAAATTAGCATCAACTATTGGTGTAGAACACTAGATAAAGTAAAATTTGATTGAAAAGGGTTGAAGCAAACGTGCAATCAAGTTTTTTGAACTTGCAAATTAAGTCCAAGGTATACTTTGGCTATGATATGCTAATAGTAAAGGGGAACCAAATCGATAATCTCAAATTGCTATTTTGGAGTGGACTTAACCTCCTAAATTAACAAGGTGGAACTCCTTGTGGTGATCAAATGATTAGCATAAAACACACACAGTAGGAGTTCATCACCCAACCATTGTGTGAAAATAATGTGATCTGTGTGACACCTAGAAAAACCTCATATAAGCAAGAAATTATCCTTCTCATACCAATCCCTAGGGGCTTATTTGTGCCTATAGAATCATTGTCATAGCCTACAAACAAATGAAGAATCCTAAATGTATTTAGGAGGCTACTTTATGTAGATATCTTCTTGAAGATCACCATGAATAAAAGTACTCTTCACTTCCATTTGGTACACTAACTGAATGTTTGATACAATAAGAGAAAGAAAAAGGTATATAGAATTCATCTTCACCATAGGTGCAAAAATCTTAGAATAGCTAATCTCCTCAACTTGGAAGAAATCCTTTGCAACAAGCAATGACTTCTACTTACCAATTAAACCATATGCTACATATTTTATGAATTTGCTTTTTTTATTAAGGTTGGGAAGGAGTTTTTGAAAGGGCCCCAACCCTTTAATAAATTGAAAGAAAGATCTAACATTAAGCTCCAAAGACTAGTCCAACTGAAATTAAACTAAGGCTGCTAAATTAGATACAAAAAATGCAACCTTAAATAGACACCACTACTTAGTAAACACACTGAACAAGTAACCTTTGAAAGGCCAAAAATCCAATTGCAAAAGGTCCCCCCATATTTTACCACCAATATTGAGAAATGCTAACCAGTCTAGGATTTGCTTGTTGTTCCTCACTATGATTTGGTTCTCTATGCACAGGCTTGAGATGTGGTAGGCATATGAATGAGATATCCTTAGAAATAGTAGGTGTACGATTAATCAACATACTCCTTGGAATTTTCTATATGAAAATATAAAATCTAACAAAAATAGAGTTAGTATTACAAAACTTAAAAGGGAAAGACTTCTAAGAAATAAAGTTTCTGACTACTCCTTAAGGCATATTAAAATAGAATGAATTGATGCATGATTGGACCAAATTTACATTGTTGGTGATGCTTCCAATGTGGTTCCCAACAAATATGATCTCTTCCAACCATAGTCTTATGTATTGGCATCTTCCTCAATTGCATCCTATTTCTCCTAATTTGCAATGCTCAATAGCTCATGGGGGAAATATCTGTCCCAAATTTTTAATTCTTCCCAGTTGATGCCCATATTAGCCATTAGGACCACCACATGGTTCCCCTCCCTATAGACATGATTTACCTATGAATTATCCAAGAGCATTTTTTTTTGTTTTGCCACTCCAATTAGGTCTTCAATGTTCCAACTTGTCTCAGGGATTCCTTTAATGCAATTGATGATATTTAGTGAGTCCCCTTCTATGATTGTATTTTTTATGTTCAACTTGTCAAGAAGAAGGGTGTATTGATATATGGTATTTGCCTCCACAAAATCATTGGTTTAAACTCCCAAATTTTTAGCATAAGCAAGTAATTTGTCACTTTCATCATCCCTGATCACCCTCCCAGCTCCAACCTTCCTTGGCTTGCCTTTCATAGCCTCATCAAAATTCAATTTTACCCAACCCAACGGAGGAGCCTTTCATTTAGTTTAAGATCAAGTAAGTTGTGTGGGAGGTCCTAAGGAGTTTGTTATCCCTGCTAATCCCCATTAGTAAGCAACCATTATTTCACTATCGTTTTCCTAGGAGTATTTGAAATTTATCACTTGTACATTTTTTGCTATTGCATTACTAACTCTAACCTCAACTGATTTAGGATATCTTTTATGATCATTAAAGACCAAATTGTTTCTTTCCTTCCATATCCCCTAAAGGAAATGGAGAGGCTAAAATTCCACATTTTTTTGAGCCTTTTACTTTGAAAGGGCGTGTATATGTGAAATCAAACAACACCAAACAATATGCTTAAATAAAGGAATGAACAAAGCATAATACACACAGATGATTGCACACAAATAAAATTTTATTCTTATTGTTGGATGGATATATGATATTACAACCAAGTGCACCCCAGATAGGGGTTTACAATGCTTTATTATCCAATACAACAATTTCAATATGCTAGGGTTCTCTAAAACCCTAGCTAACAAATAAGGGTGGTATCTTCACGCTCGAATCGATATCAATAGTAGGGTGAGTGGGATTTAGATATCCATAGGTCATACCACTTAGCAGTTTCCAATAAATGTAGGTTCTTCCCAAATATGTACACAAAAAAATAATAGCAAGGGATTAGTAATAATTGTGAGGGCTCCACTACGTGAGACCCTTAGATATGAAATAACAAAACTAGTTGCAGAATGAAATACTATGAAAAATATGAGAATAAAAAAATAAATGTAAAAATAAGAGATTTACCTTGTTGATGACTTATCGCTCTTTGATTTGTGATTGTTGTTGTAGAAACAATAGGTGTGTAGATGCCCTAGCGATACCCGAGGGTTTTCTAGTCTACAAACTAGGGTATGAGATGACCATGGGCGCTCAATGGTAGTAGGAAGCACCCAAGGGTGCTTGAGGATGGTGAAAAGTGCCTAGAGGCACTTGGGAGTAGCAGAGGAGCGTTTAGGAGCTGAAGCTGAGTCTGTAGAAGCAGATCTCCTTTGCATGAAGGATGTGACAGTGGATGTAGAGGCAAGGACGAGGATGTGAGGGGATTTTGGAAACTTGTTAAGGCTTAAAAATACTTAGGCAAATTGGAAATATAGGATTCAAAAAGCTTAGGGGTTGAGTCATCAAAATGACTCTTCTTTATAATCTCTCCCAGGGCATGTTTAGGGTTTCAATGACACAATTTGTGTGGTCAAGATTTAAACATGATAGAGGGTGGATATTAAATCTAGGTATGTGGGATGGATTAAGGTGGATGAATGGCTAATATTAGATCATGATGGATGTATGGGATTAATTCATATAAATATACATATATTTATTAAATATATAAATAAAATATATAAAATATTATTATTTAAATATATATTAAACAAATTTATATAAATATATATAAATAATGGATAAATGTGGTAGGAAACTATGGATGGATGACAAGTGGCTAGATTTTGGTATCTACAAATGCCTCTTTTTGTACCATGTTGTGTGAAACACAATGCGGTGCAAAAATACAAGACACCTGGTTTGGCTTGATGACGAAGCAAATTTTTATTGAGATGTGAAAATGAACTTGGAGATAAAAGAATTTGGATTGCGTAGCTTACCCCCTCAATTGGTGAATGAGTTGTGGATGAATATCACGAGCCAATTGATAGATGAGTGCAAATGGTTATGTGAAATGTATGGTGCAATGGATGATATGAATGATGTAAATGTGATGCTGTTTTTGCCCCAAATGTGGAAGGGGTTTTTTCCAAGTGTTGATGCCATGATCATGTAAGATGTATCCCATTGTGGGAAAGTCAAAGCCAAATGTGGTTTGGGGTGATTCCATGCTATTGAAGAATGTGCCTTCCAGCATCATTGATATGCAAGGTGATGAAAATGCAAAAATAGAAAAAAAAGTCAACCTTGGAGGGTCTGCTAGTGACTGTTAGATACTTCCTACAATTGGAACCAATCACCTTAGTGAGTGCCTATCTTTGTGATGACTATCAATGTAAAAATGAATGATGATTTATAATTTTATCCATTTTTCAAGCTCCATGAACTAGGCCATCAATGAAAAATTTTGAGCAAATTGGTCTTGGCATAGTCTCACTCTCAAGGTGAGGTACCAAAATTGAGTTTGTGTTTGAACAATGAGATATTGGATGATGAAGATGGCTAAGTTTCCTTATCATCGTTTATTCATCTTACCAACTTGTATGGATACCAATCGCTGCAATCACCAAGGATATAGAACAAACTACTATATACAAGGTTAACTTGAATTGTTGTTTGAACTTAGCAAATGTGCAAATGTGATGATGGATGAATGGAAATAGTGTAAAAATGAAGAATTGATGATGAGAATTATGATTATGATCATTTTGTAAAAAATTGGATAGTTTTGAAGCATTTTGGAGATTGATAAGCGATTTTTACACCTTTTTGGGTGTAAACAAAAATTATGCATCCAAATCAGTTTGAACCTTCACAAAATATATTATTATGATGAAATTGATGCATGGATGTAATTTGGAATGATTTTGTGAAGGTAAGCTACCTTTTTGGATTAGTTTGTTCTTTTTGTCAAATTTAACTTCAAACGTCGGTTGGTGTTTGATACTCCCCAAATGTCGAGGTGCACTCAAATGCACCAGGAAATGCCCATGGGAATTTATAGGTGCTTGAAACAACTATAAATAGCATGCAAGATGGAAATAAAGCTCATTGTTATGTTTAGAGAATTTAGAAGCTACATTTGAGAGAATTAGGTGGAGTGGAGTGGAGTAGTTGAGTGGTGTGGAAGCTATGGTGGCAAAAGGTGCGGATGCGACGGTTGGAGCTGGAGTGCGGTGTGCCAAGGTAAGTCCTTTTTGAAGCTCTTTTGTTCTATGAAAGAAATTTTGTTGTGTATTTTTTTACATGTATTAACATTAATGCCTTTGTGTTGTGGTGCATCTTAGCATATTGGAGGCTCGATACTAGTTCTCACCTCTCATCCCTAGGATGAGAAAGGCACTAAGGGACAAGGAGTAGAAGTGGCTAGAGGCTGTGGGGCTAGCGATGGTAGCTAGGATAGATGTTGTTGGGGTAGATGAGGGTTACCTCTCTGCATTGAAAGAGAGGTGGGATCCAGATAGGGGAAATTTTTAGCTCCCTATTGGAGAGGTTACCATCACACTTGAGGATGTATACCACATACTCAAGATTCTAGTGAAGGGGATTCATGTCGAGGTTGAACATGATCGAGGAACCAAGATGAGGAGGATATTTGGAGATGGTTGGAAGAGTGTGGAGGTAACATGTGGGGGTATTTCATACTTGTCCATGTATGTGGGCAAGAAGCTAGATGCCTTACCTAAAGAACACAAGCTTATACTGAGAGGGGGGTGAACAGTATAAGACCGCTTTTTACTTTTTTTCTCCAAATCAACTTTCAAATCAATATTATGCAGAGTATAGAAAGCAATATCAATAGCAGTAATTAAAGCAATGCACAAAACACCATCCACAATAGAGACACAACAATTTACGTGGTTCACCCAAAGCGGGCTACTCCACGGATAAAATCTCTCACTAAATTTTATCAACTCAAAATCTGGGAATACCTTTCCCGATTACAATATTTATGGGCATCAACCCAAAGGAGACACCAATCCCCTAGCTCTGTTCTAGGTTGGTGATCCTCTAGAAGACCTCTCGCCTCCTCTCGCCCTTAGCAAATGGAACTCTATCCATAGAAGACACCTGTCTTCCCTGCTCTGGCTAGAGACCTCTGTCCTCAACTCTATCACCTCCAAAGTTGGTCCTCGAAATTGCACTAAACACAGTCCTTCGGTCTAGCACAAATGTCCTCGATTTCTCTTTCTCTGATCTGCACCGAACACAGTCCTTCGGTCTGGCACAGATGTCTTTTGTCCTCTTTTTTTGGTCTGCACAAAAACATAGTCCTTCGCTCTTTTTGCGCAATCACAACTGCCCTTGACCTTTGCACCTCTACGCAATTACAACCGCATAGTCTTCGCGCACTCTGCTTCCTTGCAATCTCTCTCACTTGGAAGATTCGACAGAATGCACTCTGCTCTCGACGATCGAACTTCTTCACTTCGCACAGTCTACGAACGCCGCTCTTCGAACGCACACTTCGATCGATGTCATTTTCTCTCCAAGCAGCCCTACTTTTATACTAAAACTTTCAAGATCAAAACCTTGATCTTAGTCGGCTGCTACCCTTAACTTCGTCGGTTGCAAAACCCTAAACTACGTCGGCTCAAATTCAACTCTGTCGGCTTCAACCGCCTCTGTGGTTCTGTAGCTTTTCTCGTGAAACTACAACATGTCGCGATATCGTGACACCTTTGCAACCGAACACTATCTTATGGCTTTTGTCGCGATATCGTGACACTTTCTGCTTCTGCTGACGTCATCTTCTCTTCTATCGTGAAATCGTGACCCTTCTGACTTCATGGCCTTCTTCTCTGCTTTTGTCATGAAATCGTGACACTACTGCCTTTGCTGACGTCATCTTCACTCCTGTCATGAAATCGTGACCCTTCTCGCTTTCTCAACCTTTTCTCGGCTTGCACTAGCAAAAATGAAACATGTCATGAAATCGTGACACTTTCGCTGCCTTGAGCTTCTCTCTGCCTTACTCCCATGAAACTGGAACATGTCACGAAATCATGACGCTTTTGTCTTCATAGCCTTCCTTTCTGCTTCTGTCATGAAATCATGACACTTCTCCTATAGAAGACCTGCTTCTAGTTTCTGTCATGAAATCGTGACACTTTCTCCATCCGTACGCTTTTCTTTCATCCTGTCATGAAATCGCTACATCTTCATCCACTGGCTTCTTCACTTCTGCCTGTCATGAAATCATGACACTTTCTGCATCCGTACGCTTTTCTTTCATCCTGTCATGAAATCATGATGCTTTCAGCTTCCGTACGCTTTCTTTGTAGCCCGTCGTGAAATCATGACGCTTCTCATTTCAGACTCTTCCCTTTGCTGCATGTCATGAAATCGTGACAGTTCTCACTTCGAGCTTTTCAGCATGTCACAAAATCGTGACAGTCCTCACTTCGTCTTTTGTAGCATGTCAAGAAATCATGATTGTTCTCACTTCGAACTCTTCAGCATGTCACAAAATCGTGACACCTTTCGAGTAACTTTCTCTCTCTTTGAACTTGTCATGAAATCATGACAGTTCACACTGTGGACTCTCTTTTCAGCATTATGTCATGAAATCATGACATTTTTCCTTTCGGACTCCCTCTCCTGCAACATGTCATGAAATCGTGACACTTTTTGGTCCGTACAATCTTCTTTGCAATATGTCACGAAATCGTGACACTTTTCCTTTTCTGCCTTCCTGCACTTTTCGAGTCACGAAAATGCGACATGTCACAAAATCGTGACACTTTCCACCTTGCTCTCCTTCTCTGCCAACATGTCACGAAATCGTGATAGTTTTTCCAGCTTCTTCTCTCTCTTCCAACATGTCATGAAATCGTGACAGTTTTGCCAGCTTCTTCTCTCTCTTCCAACATGTCACGAAATCGTGACAGTTTTTCCAGCCTACTACAAACTTTTTCTAACTTGTCTTTTTTCTTTGATCTTTTGCAAATGGGCTACTATGATCTTTTTGGAAACCCACTGTCCATGCTCTGAATAATCTGACATTAAATCAAATTCCTTCAAGAGCTTCTTGACATCAATGACAACTTCTACACTTGAGCAAAGGCAATGTACCCAAGGTACCCAAAATTGCCAACAATCTCCCCCTTTGTCATTGATGGCAAACCTTTACTGAAAACACAACTCAAGAGCCAAAACTAAAACCAGCTGTGCTAACAACTGAGAATCTGCCTTTGAAGTTTTGCTCCCCCTGACTTGAAGCTCTTCTCTTCACTTGATGCTCTCCCCCTTACTCATATCTCTCCCCCTTTGTCATCAATGGCAAAGGGTCACCTTTGGGGCTTGGGACTAAGAATGAGCCTCTTAGCTTAGTCCCTCCCCCACCTCCTGATGAGGTGATTAAAATAGGGGTGGGAGTAAAACTCCCATTAGGCACTGATCATCATCAGCATCTACAATTTCCTTGTCGGGCCTTCTTTTGAATTTTTTGTCAATATTCCTGTTCTTGTTCCTGTCACTGTTCTGATCCTTGGACCTGTTCATACCACTGTTCCTGTTCTTGTACCTTGGAAGATCAGCTCTACACTGTCTAGCTGTGTGACCGTCATTGTTGCACTTATAACAGGTAATAATGTTATTTCTTTTAGGCATACCTGTTCTTCGAATCTGCCTGTTCTGACTAACCGAGTTCCTGTTATTAGCCTTGCAAAAAAATGCCTTATGCCCAAACTGATTACAAGAGTAGCAATACCCTTGAAAGAAATTGCTACCTCTAAAACTGTCATTTACCTTCCTTACTTGAGTCATGCAATGCACAACCATGTGACCAAACCTGTGACACGCAAAACATCTGTCGTGAAATTTTCTTTTATTCGACCTCTTGGGTCCCAAAAACTTCTTCTTCGCAATATGAATTTCGTTTTCTATTTCTATGCATCTATCACTCATGGACTCATGATCTGAAGTACTTTCTTCATCAGAACTCTCTTCCTTTTGAAATCTCTTGCTAGATTCCCCAACCTTGTTCCTTGTGCGGCTCAACAAAACCGAGACCTGTTTTATCTGTTGGTTTTCTTTGACCTTTGATGAGAGACTTAACCCTTTTGGAGCTATCTTGAAACTTGTACAGTTTATCCTTGTACTCTTTAGTTTCCACTTCCAAAGAAGCCATTTTCTGTTCCAACTCATTATACTGAAGAATCTTAGACTCTAACTCGTCCTTGAGTTCTTGTGTCTTAGCCATAGAGAAGTCAAGACTTTCTGTAAGATCATCTCTCTCCATACAACATTCATCTAACTTATCCTTGAGTCTGGCATTCTTCTTTCTTTCCTTTTTCAAAGCACTAAGAGCATTGGTAAGTTCACTTTCAAGATCCTTTATTTGTTTGCTTTCTGAATCATCAAAGTCTTTTACAGATTTCTTATCACTAGAGGTGCTACCCTTTTCAAAAACCATACAAGCATCTTCCTTATAGTTTTCTGAAGCATCCTCATACATACTAGTAACCAATTCATTATTTGTGCAATCATCCTCAAGGTGACCAAAATTTCCACATCTAAAACATTTCATGATAATGAATCTATGTTTCGGTTCTTCCTCTTTTTCTGATATGAACAACATCTCATTTTCACTATCACTTGAAGAACTTTCACTATCACTACTAGAACACTTACTTGCTTTGTCTAGGTAGAAACTCTTCTTGTGCTTGTGAGAATACCTCTTTCCGTGATTGTTGTGCTCATCTTTGTTCTTCCTGTGATGTTTGAATTTTTTAGAATCCTTGCTCTTAGAATCCTGTTTATCTTCATCACTTTCATACTTGGAAATAGTACAATCAGTAGCATAATGGCCAAACTTTCCACAATTGAAACATCTTATATTCTTCATGCTTTTGTGCTTTCTAGAGAACTTGCCT
The DNA here is from genome assembly GCA_028583015.1 of Wollemia nobilis. NCBI lineage: Eukaryota > Viridiplantae > Streptophyta > Pinopsida > Araucariales > Araucariaceae > Wollemia > Wollemia nobilis. The sequence goes on along the minus strand of JAQPPZ010000689.1, from coordinate 2,217,073 downwards.
TTCTTGCTGTAATATGCCTCTTCATCACTAGAAGACTCATCACTCTCTTGAATCTGTTTACCTTTGGATTTCTTGGTAGCCTTGAAAGCTGCCTCTTTCTTGACATCAACCTTCACTTGAGTTCTCAACTCAAATGCTGCAAGTATACTATGGAGCTCATCCTTTTTCAACTTATCCAAATCTTTAGCTTCCTCAATAGCAGAAATATTTTCACTAAATCTATTAGGAAGAGATCTTAAAATCTTATCACAAACATCATTTTCAGCAAGCTCAAGACCTAAGTCTTTCATGGAGTTAACAACCTCATCCATACGAAGCATGTAGTCACTAATATTTTCATCATCATTCATCTTGAGTTGTTCAAACATACCTTTGAAGTGTCTCAACTTGGCCTTTCGGACATTTACATCACCTGTGTGAACCACCTGCAGTTGTTTCCACATTTCACTAGCTGTCTTGCAGTGAATCACTTTGGTGAGATCTGCCTTCTATAAACCCTTCAGGATTGCATTCATTGCTTTTGAATTGTTGTGATGTAGGAGCCTATCTTCTTTAGTATAAGGACCATTTACAGGAATAGTGTACCCATCTTCAATCACTTCCCAAACCTCATTCCCAAGAGCCATTAGATGAACCTTCATCCTTGCACTCCAAAGACCAAAATCTGATCCATCAAGAATAGGTGCTGCATTGCCACTTGAATAATCCATTGTGTTCTTTGCTAGCTTTTCCTTCAAGTTGTTAAACTTTTCGAAGGCACCGGCTCTGATACCAATTGAAGAACACAAGCTTATACTGAGAGGGGGGGTGAACAGTATAAGACCGCTTTTTACTTTTTTCTCCAAATCAACTTTCAAATCAATATTATGCAGAGTATAGAAAGCAATATCAATAGCAGTAATTAAAACAATGCACAAAACACCATCCACAATAGAGACACAACAATTTACGTGGTTCACCCAAAGCGGGCTACTCCACGGATAAAATCTCTCACTAAATTTTATCAACTCAAAATCTGGGAATACCTTTCCCGATTACAATATTTATGGGCATCAACCCAAAGGAGACACCAATCCCCTAGCTCTGTTCTAGCTCGGTGATCCTCTAGAAGACCTCTCGCCTCCTCCGCCCTTAGCAAATGGAACTCTATCCATAGAAGACACCTATCTTCCCTGCTCTGTCTGGAGACCTCTGTCCTCAACTCTATCACCTCCAAAGCTGGTCCTCGAAATTGCACTAAACATAGTCCTTCGGTCTAGCACAAATGTCCTCGATTTCTCTTTCTCTGATCTGCACCGAACACAGTCCTTCGATCTGGCACAGATGTCTTTTGTCCTCTTTTTTTGGTCTACACAAAAACATAGTCCTTCACTCTTTTTGCGCAATCACAGCTGCCCTTGACCTTTGCACCTCTACGCAATTACAACCGCATAGTCTTCGCGCACTCTGCTTCCTTGCAATCTCTCTCACTTGGAAGATTCGACAGAATGCACTCTGCTCTCGACGATCGAACTTCTTCACTTCGCACAGTCTACGAACGCCGCTCTTCGAACGCACACTTCGATCGATGTCATTTTCTCTCCAAGAAGCCCTGCTTTTATACTAAAACTTTCAAGATCAAAACCTTGATCTTAGTCGGCTGCTACCCTTAACTTCATCGGCTACAAAACCCTAAACTACGTCGGCTCAAATTCAACTCTGTCGGCTTCAACCGCCTCTGTGGTTCTATAGCTTTTCTCGTGAAACTACAACATGTCACGATATCGTGACACCTTTGCAATCGAACACTATCTTATGGCTTTTGTCATGATATCGCGACACTTTCTGCTTCTGCTGACGTCATCTTCTCTTCTATCATGAAATCATGACCCTTCTGACTTCATGGCCTTCTTCTCTGCTTTTGTCATGAAATCATGACACTACTACCTTTGCTGACGTCATCTTCACTCCTATCATGAAATCGTGACCCTTCTCGCTTTCTCAACCTTTTCTCGGCTTGCACTAGCGAAAATGGAACATGTCACGAAATCGTGACACTTTCGCTGCCTTGAGCTTCTCTCTGCCTTACTCCCACAAAACTGGAACATGTCACGAAATCGTGACGCTTTTGTCTTCATAGCCTTCCTTTCTGCTTCTGTCACGAAATCGTGACACTTCTCCTATAGAAGACCTGCTTCCAGTTTTTGTCATGAAATCGTGACACTTTCTCCATCCGTACGCTTTTCTTTCATCCTGTCATGAAATCGCTACATCTTCATCCGTTGGCTTCTTCACTTCTACCTGTCATGAAATCATGACACTTTCTACATCCGTACGCTTTTCTTTCATCCTATCATGAAATCACGACGCTTTCAGCTTCCGTACGCTTTCTTTGTAGCCCGTCGCGAAATCGCGACGCTTCTCATTTCAGACTCTTCCCTTTGCTGCATGTCACGAAATCGTGACAGTTCTCACTTCGAGCTTTTCAGCATGTCACGAAATCATGACAGTCCTCACTTCGTCTTTTGCAGCATGTCGAGAAATCATGACTGTTCTCACTTCGAACTCTTCAGCATGTCGCGAAATCGTGACACCTTTCGAGTAACTTTCTCTCTCTTCGAACTTGTCACGAAATCGTGACAGTTCACACTGTGGACTCTCTTTTCAGCATTATGTCATGAAATCATGACATTTTTCCTTTCGGACTCCCTCTCCTGCAACATGTCACGAAATCGTGACACTTTTCGGTCCGTACAATCTTCTTTGCAATATGTCGCGAAATCGCGACACTTTTCCTTTTCTGCCTTCCTGCACTTTTCGAGTCGCGAAAATGCGACATGTCGCGAAATCGTGACACTTTCCACCTTGCTCTCCTTCTCTGCCAACATGTCACGAAATCGTGACAGTTTTGCCAGCTTCTTCTCTCTCTTCCAACATGTCACGAAATCGCGACAGTTTTGCCAGCTTCTTCTCTCTCTTCCAACATGTCGCGAAATCGCGACAGTTTTTCCAGCCTGTGCAAACTTTTTCTAACTTGTCTTTTTTTCTTTGATCTTTTGCAAATGGGCTACTATGATCTTTTTGGAAACCCACTGTCCATGCTCTGAATAATCTGACATTAAATCAAATTCCTTCAAGAGCTTCTTGACATCAATGACAACTTCTACACTTGAGCAAAGGCAATGTACCCAAGGTACCCAAAATTGCCAACATTACCCGCTTTGGTGATGTTTGTGTTGGCCAAAATAGTGGTCCTAAATAGTACCAACTATTGGTTATCTTGAAACCTCATAGAATTTGTGAGAGATATGATCTCTACACCACAGGTGTATGCATGGGCACCTTCCTTATTGACACAAATGTATTAGGATATTTATGAGGTGAGGGGCGAAGGAAGAAGGGATTGGAATGTAGTTTGTTACTACAATACTAGGGATGGGAGCACTTTAGCATGGCTTGATCAAAAGGTCTACCAATGATATGTTGGGATAGAAAGCAACCCTATGCTAGGAGATGGGCAGTGGCGAAGGATGTACAATCAAGTCATCCCATATGGATAAGTCAGTGGTATAGGGATTTGTGGGTTGGATTGACATCAACCCAAGTGATATGGAGGCCATGGTAGTGTGCCATGTGGATAGGCAATAGAGAGCAACTACGATGGGTTGATGTCTGTTATTATTAACGTCATTAAATCTCAATGATTTGTCAATCTAGGGTGATGTCCAAGGCTATTTATGAGATAAGACTTAAGCAGGGTTGTAGTTTAGTTCATTCGGGAGCAGCAAGTCTTATTGGTAAAAAAAATTGTGTTGGGGGTTTTTAGGTCACCTTTACTTCTAGGTTGCAATAAAAAAACTAATTTACTTGCAGGAATGGAAATCTAGTCCTTAAGTTACAGAAATTGGAATCTAGTTACAACTGTAGAAATGAAATCTAGTTACTTTTGCAAGAATGGAAATCTGATTAAAACACACAAACTAATCCCTGTCAGTGTTCTATTTTAGAAGGTTGTCAATATTCTATGTAGTAGCTGACAACAACAAGGAAAAATACAAGGAAAACTGGTAAAAGCTGCTAAAATGAAAGCATTCAAAACAATATTGTAATCTGTTGGAAATATAAAATAGTAACTAATCTATCAAGGATATCCTACTTAGAAAGTATTGCAAAATAGGAAATGAATCATAAAATTGCAACAAATGTTAGTGTGCAACAAAAGATGAAATTGAAAAATATCTAGCTAATTTTGCTACAACAGGAATCAGAAGAAACCTGTCTTGTTAGTCCTTCTTCTAGACCTAGAAGTGGTCCTTGCTTCCCTTTCAAGAAGAAGGTATGAACTCCTCTTAATTACTAAATTTCACACACACTCATATATGACAAATAAAAATAAAATAATTACACTTTATTATTTTAAAATAACATTACAATGCTGCTGCTGCACTCTGTTACAAATCTGAACCTATTATGATAACTTCTATTTCCTCACAACTAATGTATACTTAGCTCAACCAATATGGGAGATACACTTTTGTAAATATATAATATCTATTTTATACATAAAATATGCCATTTCTATCTTGCAACTTATTTGCCTATTATGTTGCAACATACCTGGGTCTATTTCAGGACAAGGTCAATTGCATTAGTTGATATTTCTCATGAGTTGTGTCTTCTGGTAAGAAAGGAATGGTGGGGACAGCTGCAGAAGACTTTTACTATATCCCCTCAACCTTAAGTTATCTTTTCAACCGCTTGGAAACCACAAAAAGTCAAACAAAAGCATGTTCCCCTATTATTCCGAAGATATTCAGAATAACTGGCTATAGGTGCACTTTAAGCTCAAAACATCTTTAGAATTATTGTTTTGGTTACTTATTTTAGGTAGGTCATTTAATCCAAATTCCAGGAGGTGATTCCAATTGATTTCATATTTCTCCATTGATAAATTCCAGGCCCTGCCATTCATTGGTAGATGGATGGAATTTACATGGTAAATTACTAAATTTTCTAGCTCTGTTGCACAGTTGCAAATCATTGGTGCTATTTGCAATTTTTAGACCAATTAGCATATGGAAAATAATTTAAATATTAACACAAGGTAATATATCATGTTTCTCATCAAAATCATGCATTTCATTTATCAAGAAACCATGCTGAATCTGTGCAATAGTGATGCTCTGTTATACCTTGTTGCTGCCTATTTAGACCATGTGGGAATTCTTCTAAATAGGTTAGATGTATTCTTTAGTACTTATAAACTCATTACATCCATTTACTCATGCTTTTATTGACAACTTCAAGGTGCTCCTATAAAGTGACCACTTGCTGGTTTTTTATATGGCTGTCCTCTGCAGAATTTCTAGATTTATGACAGTCCTATAAATTTGGCTCCAATGTGGATTTTAAACAAGTTCAAGGGTAGGAAAACATTCAAAAACCATTGTGAAGTTAATGGATATCAACATACCACATTTTTCTAATTGAAATGCATGTTTTTATTTGCTACTTAATCAAGCAAAATCAGTCATAAAATGCTGAAAATAGTCAAAACAGGGGTATAATATTCCTAACATGAAATCATGCAAATAATTAACAAATAATATATTTTAATCAACTATTTGGTAATTAACTTGTCATGTTTGGTAATATGACAATTTTTATATGTCAAACATAGTGCAATAATGAGGTGTTTTTGGGCATCATCATGGGTCAGGTAGAATAGGTGGGTGGCTGAGAGGTATTGGAGTGAGATTGAGTACATCTAGTTCTCACAGGTGCTTCGATAGTTCAACTTGAGGTAGGGAGTTTCGGAGAAGCCAATACTCTACAAGAGGCATCAGGATGAGATAGGGTTACCCTATGCTGAAGCATGGAGAGTGACCTATGTGGATGACGAGGAGATAGATCTTCTCGATGTGGATGATGCAAGGACTAATACGAAGGACGATGTATGGTTTGCTGCACAACCACCATGGGTACTAGTCTAGCAGTATATGGTGGGGATGGAAATGGGAATGAGATTGAGGTCGAGGAGATCGATGAGACTTCTAATCAGTGGAGGCACCTTCAATCTATAAATTGAAGGAGGAAGGCTAAGGATGCAGTAGGGTAGGCTCTAGTAAGTGGAGGATATGCCAGGGATGGGGATGATATGGAGGAGAATCTGGATGGAAGTCCAGGTCAGAGTGAGGAGGATTGGGTAAGGTTGGATTAGTTGGTGGTATATCGGGATGCTATGGTGGTGGCTCAGGATGAGACTATAGCACAGTTATGGGCGGAGCTAGATGAATGACCAACAACAGTTGGAGGTGAGGAAAGGATCTCGAGGCTCCAGGAAGAGTTGCTAGATAGGGAGCATCATCATGGACTTGACATAGTGCACCTTCAATATCAAGAGAGATATATTGAGTTATTAGAGGATAGATTGATGGAGTACCATATTGGGCTTCTAGATCAACCTTCCTCATCTGTATCCGAGTCTACTAGGCCTAGCGAGTCTAGGCATAGCTCTAGGTCTAGGGTTCTATCCAGGTCATAGGGATCCTCTTGGAGGTCTTAGCTAGTGCGAAGATGCAATTTTTGTATATGAGCCTTGGTGCTCCATTGTATGTAGCCTTTGGGTACTCATTGTATATGCAATATTTATATATATATACATGGATTTTACTTTTCTGTTATGATTTTATGTGAATACTTTTTTATGGAATGCTTGTGTATATAAATGATTAATACAAGTGATAATGCAAAAGTATATGGATGATTAATGCAAGTTATAGAATATGTATGAATTTAAATTTTCTAATGATCATTCATAGTTTAGAATTTTATTGGCCATGTTTAGCATTGTTGTTTAATCAGGGGTACCAAAATGGTGGTAGGTGGGGTGGAAAACTCATGAAATGATATGGATGTTGACATGGAAGAAGATATGAGTGTTAATATGGAAGAAGATATGGATTTTGATATGGAATACTAACTATTTTTTAGACTTAGATATACTAGTAACATCAAACAAACTCATTAAATACCGCCTAATTCCTCTAAGACCAATTGTGTGTGCAAGTGAGTTTATTAACTCATATTGAGTAAATTGGATGAAATCTATTATGGATGAGGCCAAGAAGCTAGCTTGTACTTATGTGCAATCAGAGGTCTCTTTATAAGAGATGTGTCACCATGCATGAGCATACTCCACTACTAGTCAAGTGTCTATAGCTTCGGTGGAGACTAAATCCATAGTCCAAGGATTTGATCTTTAGGCTTTGGGGATGACTACCTAACTATATGACTGGAAATGTAGTATTATATTTATAGCTTGAGGATCTGTGGTGTGTGATGAAAGATTTAGAGCTTTGGAAATCAGATTCTCAACCTAAGTGTTATGAGAATTGTACCCTATCCTTACTACTATATATTTTGTATTTATAAGCAATTGTGATAGTGGTGAAAATCATTGTTTTTGTGGACTATGTTGCATGATGGGACAAGCAAGAAAAATCCTTTTCACTTCAAGGTTCAAATAAAGTATTTTGTTATCTTTGTTTGACACAAGATGTTTTTAAGATGTGTGATTTGTGATTGGTTCAAGAATATTTTGGAGTCAATTCTCAGAACTCAATATTTTCTTACTGAAATGTGTCTTGGTCCTAAAGAAAACTCGACATGTATTTGGAGGTTGCTTAAAACACTAGGAGTGACTGAGTGATCGAAAACACCTAGGATTTATGGACATGTGACTTTGCTAATTACCATTTGGATTTATGGACTAATGCAATGAAATGGATGATATTTTGAAGGTGTCCCTAATTAAGGCAACACGACTTTATTGGACCAATTATTATCTAAATTGAATAAATGATCCCTAATATGAATTGTGAAATTTGTGAAAGTGATGATGCAAATGCAATGAATGAAAGGTGAGTTTTTGAAATGAATTTGTGTAATGAAATGCATGTAATGCAATGTAAAATATAAGGTGTAAAATGCAAAATGTAAAATGAAATGCAATGTTTTTGTGTATTAACCATGTATATATACATATATAAATCACAGTAAGCATGGAAAACTCTCAAGTGTATAATGTTGAGTGGTTCAGGTTCTTCAACTCCCTCTAGACTGGCAAGTCTATAAGTTCCTTTACCCACTTTTTGAATAATAATGTACGAACCTAACCAATTAGTCATGAATTTGTCATGAAGATGCGATAAAACATTGGTGTTTTGTTTGTTCTATTTAAGGAGAAGATATCCTACTTGGAATTCATGTAGATAAAATTTGGTATTAGAAGCACACTTTAGGTGATCTTGATATACTCGTAGATGCTCTAAAGCATTGAATCACCTTTCATAAAGAAGTGTGAGTTGGTCAAGACGTGCTTGTCTAGCAGTGTCATCATCTATGAATTCCTGCAATGAAATTCTCAATGAGGGGATCTCAAGCTCAAGAGGTATGATTTCTTCAGCTTCATAGACCAATAAGAGCATTGCCCCAATAGGCATGTGGATGCTTGTTCGATAAGCCCATAATGCCAAGGGAATTTGTGTATGCCAATATCTATGATTTTATTTAACAAGTTTCTTGAGAATAGCAATTAAGGTCTTGTTGGTAGCCTCAACTTGTCCATTTTCTTATGGATAATAAGGAGTCGAGAAACTATGTTGGATATTATATTGCTCACAAAGTTCTTGAACATCCTTGTTCCTGAAATACTTGCCATTGTCAAAGATGATTTTCAAGGGAATACGAAAATGACAAATGTTATGATGAAATATAAACTCCATAATTCTAGGTCCCGTCGTACTGGTTAGAGGAATTGCCTCGATCCAATTTGTGAAGTATTCTGTGGTTGTGATGATGAATGTATGTTGTTTTAAGGAAGAAGGTGATATTTTGCCAATTAAATTTAGATCCCATTGTGAAAATGGCCAAAGGCTTTGAATAGGCTATAATGCTTGTGATGGCACATGAGTTAAATTAGCATGCTCTTGACATTGCTTACAATGTTTGATGTATGTGCAACAATCTCGTTCCATTGTGGGCCAATAATAATCCATACATAAAATACGCTTTGCAATGGCCATTCTACTAAATGACCACCACAAGTACCATCATGAGCTTCAACTATGACTCTTTGTACCTTAGTAGACTCGATACAACAAAGGAGAATTCCATCATAACCATGTCTATACGACACGTCCCCTAAGAGAGTAAAACAAGTTACCTTTTTATTGAAAGTGTGTTTAGAAATCTATGACATATCTAATGGGAGTGTTCCAAAATTGAGAAAGGCTATAATTTGATTCGACCAAGGTTCACATGGATCCAAATGGATAAATCAAACATCCTTTTCATATTTAGATTCATTACATATGATTGCATATTTAGAGATTGTTGTAATTATGAGGGACTATACCTCTCCTAAGGTATTCTTTGGAATCAATGATCCAAGAGAGGCCATCACATATTCAAATCTATTAGTCGAACATGGCAAACTATCAATTTCGTAGCAATTAAACTTAGAGAGCAATTTCATTGCTACTTCATGGTAAATCTTAATGGTAGGCTCTTTGCATTGGTATTCTCTAGTTACCTATTTGAAAACAAGTTGAGAATCACAAAATATCCTAATAATACGCTTAATGCCCATATCTATAGCTACTTGAAGACCTAATATTACGCTTCATACTCTGCATTGTTGTTTGTGCATTGGAAGTCTACTTTGAATGATAAGGGGATGGGCACCCCCTAGGGTATATGAAACACAACTCCAACACTTTGACCTTTCTCACAATTAGAACCATCAAAGAATAGTATGATATCAATATATTCCTTCGAAATGATGTCTTCTTCTTGTTCGATGATAGTGAATACCGAATTATATGGGAGCTCAATAATTAAGGGATGATCACTAGGTAGTGGAGCTTCCACGAGTGGATCTGCTATAACCTGACCTTTAATGGATTTTTGGCTAATAAACTCAAAATCAAATTTAGTGAGAAGCATTATCCATTTAGCGGTGCGAGTGTTATTGTAAGTGCAAGATATCATATGACACAGATGATTTTATCTAGCTATGACATATGTGGTGTGACTAAGCATATAATGTCTGATTTTCTAGGTGGTAAAAACCACTTCTAAGCACAAATTTTCCATCTAAGCATATCTATTTTCATAGCTTACCAATGTTCAACTAATATAATAGACAACTTGCTCTCGATTGTTTTCATTTTTTTGTGCAAGCATTGTCCTTAATGCAAAGTCTGTTGCTAAAACATGCAGATGAAAGGGGATCCCCAGATGAGGAGGAGCTAATACTGGTGGAGAAGCCAGGTATTTATTAATATCATAAAAGGTTTTTTGATAGTCATCCATCCATGAAAATGACACCCCCTTTTGTAGCAAGTGATTGAATGGTATGCATTTTTTAAAATGTTGTGCAATGAAATAATGGATTGATTGAATCTTTCCTTGTAAACTATGTAATTCAATTAAATTTGTTGGGGGAGGTATCTCCATGATGGCCTTAACTTTTTTTGGGTCCACCTCAATGCCTCTTTTGGAGACAATGACCCTAGTAGTTTTCTAGAGGTAACACCATAGACATTTCTTGGGGTTCAACCTTACATTATGCTCTAGAAGTCAATCAAAGAATTTTTCCAATACACCAATGTGCTCTTGTCGAGTTTTATATTTTACCAAGAGATCATCCACATAATATTTGATGATCTTATGCATGTAATCATGGAATATGTATGTAATGGAACATTGATAAGTGGCACCTATATTTTTAAGGCCAAAGGGAATCACCTTGTAAAAAAATTTCCCCAAGGTGTAGTGAATGCTGTTTTGTGTTGGTCATAAAGATTTATTCAAATTTGGTTGTATCCTAAAAAATTGTCAATGAGAGAAATTATTTCATGGCCAGCATAGGCGTCGACAAGAGTATCAATGTTTGGAAGATAAAAATCATCCTTAGGACACACTTTGTTAAGATCTCAAAAATTGGTGCAAATGCGTATATTTTTCATTAGGCTTATGAATGGGTACCATATTTGAGAGCCACTCAAGATAGTCAATGGATACAATGAAATCCACATTTAATAACTTTTGAAGCTCTTATTTGACCAAGAGGGCAATGGTAGGATGCATCCTTCTAAGTTTTTTTTTGATCAAATTAGCATTAGAGTTTAATGTGAGATTGTGGACAACAAAATTAGAGTCAAGACCAAGCATGTATTTTTAAGACCACACACAAATACCCTTATTCTTCTTGAGGAGAGCAATTAATTGCTTTTATTCATTATCAGATAAAATTTTACCAAGTTTGACAATTTGGGGATTGTCTGCGTCTGAACTAAGGTTCACATTGATAGTATCTTCAATAGACATGTGAGAACCTTCCTCAAGTTGATGGGGTGTTGGTATTAGGTGAATGTCATCTATGATGTCTTCAAACTCTTTTGACTTATCCTCGTCTATGTCTGCTTGGAAAATCTCAAGATATGAAGGTGAAGGTAAAGGTGAATGTGAAGGTGGAGGTGATGAAGGAATGTAGTTGGCTGAAGCCGTTAACAATTCCTTAGATAGGACAAACTCAGAAAAGGAAGGTGGTGAGAAAATCTAGTCCATATTAATAAGACTCATGTAAATAGGAATTGTCTTTGCCAAATCATATGGATTTTAGAGTGGGGTGAATAAGTCAACAAGATTCATGTTGAATTAGAGAAAAAATGGATGGTAGGTGAAGGTGAATGAAATGGATCATTTTGGCTAGAATTTATGCTAGAACTCTGTTAGACCTGGACAAAAATAAGCAACACAAATATATGCAATGTACATGCATTATGTTTTTGTTTTTATTTTATTTCTATTTTTTTTTTTTAAATTTTGTTTTTGATTTTTTGTTTTTGTTATATACATATATTACAAACAAAATGGCTAGTGAGATGAAGGTGGTGGTTCACCGGTTGGATCGGCTCACTCTTGTGGAAGAAGCAAGCGAGAGATGGGCTGATGGATGGGGGAAATTTTGAGGTAAATCTCATCCTATTCAGTATGTGGAATAATGGGGTCTGATTCCTCTTCAAACTCATTAGAAGCTATTGACATGAGGTCAAATTCTTCATAAATTTCATTATCAAAGTCATCAGGGTGAGGGATATCTTCTCTTGAATTCAAATTTAAGCTTTGAAAATCTTGTTCAAGAGAAGATGTAGATGAAAGTGGATTATAACCTAAACCTAAATGGTAATGCATTTTTGATATGAAACATCGATAATCTCATGCATTCCCTATTCATGCCATCCTAGACCATGTCCTTGCCAATTAACAATGTGGAAATACTGGGATGGAAAACCCAAAAAATATTTTATATTGGCCAGTGTTGGTGATTTGGATTCATCTGGGGTAACTAGATTGGATGATGAATCAAGTCCTCCATACACAAAATTAATGATATTAGGCATTGAACCCATGTTATATACCCCTCCTATAGATAAGGGTGGGTCACATGGGTGACCGTAATATTTAGCACTTTATATGTTGAGCGGTGTGACTATAATTTCTTGGACTACATATTCACCAATACCAGGATTAGTGAGGTGGACCTCGACTTGGGATGATGTGGATGGAACTGACTCATGGTTGGCTGATGGTATCTCACAATCCGTCATTTTGACTTGTGAGACATTGGCTAATGTGGATGAAGATGGATTTGGCTAGATGGATAATGATGATTTGGATGGAGTGATTATGGAAGGTGATGATGTTGATGATGTGGCTAATATGGATTGATTTTGACCACATGTACATGTAGTCGATGGTGACGAAGATGGGAGTATGGAAGTGGATGCTTGATGTTGATTGGTGATTGGAAGCTCCTAAGGAATGGGGGATTTATATGATGATGTGGATGACGAAGTGGCTGTTGATGTGAGGTATAGATGAGTGGAAGGAAGCATGGACTCATAGGGGTTTGAGCTAAATTTACAATATTTAAATCGTTCAACATCCATTGTATGCAATGTACTTGTACCTCATGTACGTATTTCAAGAATTGATGTAGTATGGAGGGGACACATCTCATTTTCCTCATCCAAGGTTGTGAAGGTGGACCCTTCCAAGATGTGAAAGATAGTATGCAATATTTTGATCCCCACTTCGATGGGCAAAAAAAAATGCCTATTGTGGAGTAGAGAGCATCATTTAATGCTTTCAAGGTGAATGAGGATTTTGTGATGTGATCTGGTGGAAGCTTGAGATGTTGAAGGGTGGACGTGGTGATGACATTTATGGAGGAACTAGTATCAATTAAAACTCTTTTGAAAGTCTTCCTATCAATTTGAGCCATGATGTGTAATGGAGGATCCACTGATTTCGATGATATTGGTTTGGTTTCAAAATCATAGAAAGTGATGGAAGGATCCATGCATATTTGAATATTACTCATAAAATTATTAAAAGCATTAGCATATTGATATTGAAGTTCAATAGATTTTAGAATATCCATTAATGCTTCATGATGTGGAGGAGATTTTTGAATTAGCTCATATATAGACAGGTTGGTTGAAGCCATTTTTAAGCTTTTGGTTAACTGTCTGCTCAATGAGATGATTAACCTAGATGAACGATTGAGAGGATGAATGGATTGATATGGGTGGGTCATAATATTGATTGGCTAGAAGGGATTGGTGGAAAATTGAATAGGAGATGATGATGTGGCAGGTTGAGACACACTTGCCTATGGAGGTATGGGTGGTTGAATAGACTACTGTTGAACATTTTGTTGATTGGAGTGTTGTTGTCCACCTCAGGTTACTACATAAATAGCACCCAAAAAACCTTGGTACTATTGAACATGATTAACCTGTTTAGGAGGAGTATTGGTATTTAACCCTCCTATTGTTGGTTGTATTTCCTCATGATGAGGAAGTGGTGTTTGAAAAATCCCAATATTTTGATTTTGTTGAGCTAGAGGACTATCAAGCTTGATAGCTCCTAACTCAATAAGTTCTTGCACTCTATATTTGAATTGATGGTAGTTATTGATATCATGCCCATTTTGTATATGATAAGGATAAAAAAAATACTCCTTGTAGTGTTTACCACGTTTAGCAGGATCATCAGGTTTGATCTCAGGTAAGGAAAGTTGATATGTATTATATAACTTGTGAAAAATGGAGGTATAAGATTCAACCAATGGGGTGTATTGACAAGGTTATCAAACATATTGTCAATGTGGTCGGTTGTCCACAACTGGCACTATGCTTTGACTTGATAGAGTAATTGAGGGAACCACATGGTATTCAATTTGTTTTAGTTGCTATTGCATAGGTTGTTGTTGAGCCATTATCGGCTGGCTCATAACCACTTGATTTACTTGATTGGATGAATTCGTCGGATTGGATTTTGACTAGCTAGAATAACTTCCTTTATATTGTCCCTTGTTTTGCCATTCTTTCTTCTTAGGCTTAAGTAATCCTTCTTGTATTTTTATCTCCTCAATTGTGCTAGCCTGGGTAAGAGTTTTATCAAGTGATCTATGTTTCTATAATTGCAATAACCAAGATATGGGTTTTAAACAACTCTTAACGAAAAATCAGGGCAACTCCTTCGTTGGTAGGGTAAATGGCAATTTGGTGATAATGGACCTCCAACGTTTACCAAAGTCATAGAAAAACTCATCATAATATTATTTTAAATCATAGATATCATATAATGAGACTTCCTTTCTAATATTGAAAGATAATATTTCAAGAAATTTGTCAACCATTTGCTCAAAAGTATAAATACTATGGTTGGGCAAATGGTTATACCATTCTACAAGATCTCCTAATGTTTGAGGGAATGTTCTAAGCATTATAGTGTCATCACTTTGAATTCTAAAGCAAGGATGAAAAAATGAGCTCACATGCTCTTTAGGGTTTTTCGTTCCTTTAAAATTTTCAAACTTTGGTATTGTGAAATATGTCGGATATGGTACCGAAGGAAGAATTGATTGATTGATCAATTGACATAGGGTAGGCTTCTGGTTTATTATGCTAATATTATGTTGCATCAAACTATCAATTTGTTGCTGCAAAGCCTATATTTGAGGATCATCCCTAGGAATGTGGAAACCCTAAATCACTTGATGATTTTGTGATGGCAATGTGGCAAGATGTTGAGGTGTAATGAGGTGATGATGACTTGGTGGAGTGGATTGATGTTGATGATAATAGAGTTTATGAAGGAATGATTGTGAATGAAGATATGTAGATGATGTATGAGGGCTTTGGATAGGTTGGCCAATAGGAATAGAATGGGTATGGGTTGGCGGCATTGTTGGAATGGACACCACACAATATTGTGGTACCCAAGATGGACTTTGGCTTACAAAGATTGGTTGAGTGGAAATAGGTTGAGGCTTAGGGTTGATCACCTGAACTTGCTATTGAGCATTCTATCGCTTCTTAAGTAATTTGTTGAGATGTTCCCATGTCTCATGTATTTCCATATCAGTGGTTGATGGAATGTATATGGATGGGATTGATGAGGTAGGTGGGGGAAAGTTGCAATGGGAATTACAACTTGATAGGAGACACTAGATGGCATGGACATGGGCACTTGTTGACAATTTTGTCACATTGCACAATGGGGTAGAAAATTCAAAATTTTGTACAGTGTTTCTTTTGTAAAGTATTTCTTTGTTGATTTTGAGAATATTTGTAAGTTGCAGCAATTTTGGCTTTCCCTGCCATCCCCCTTGTACATAAAATAAAAATGAAAGAGCTTCGCTACTAAGCGGACTAAGGAAAAAAGCTTCGCGGGAAGCTAAGGAAGATAGCTTCGCCCAAAGGAAGAAATGAAGGATGAAAACTACTTCGGGCCCGAAGTCCTTCAAACAGCTACTTCGGGCGAGAATTTTGCGAAGCGGTGTTGCCGAAGAAAGAATACAAAGAAGGCGTAAAAGAAGAGCTTCGCACCCGAAGCATTTCCAGTAGCCACTTCGGGCGAAAGTTTTGTGAAGCGGCATTTCAAGAGGACAGCTTCGCCGAAGAAGGAAAGTCTAAAATCGTGGTCCAAAATTGCTAAGGGAAGAAGAATAAAACTACTTCGGGCCCGAAGCACTTCAAAAGGCTACTTCGGGCAAGAAACTTGCGAAGCGGGATTTGAAGGAGCGCAACATTGAAAATACTTCACCAAAAAACCACCGAAGCACCCACTTCGGGACTTTTCGCCAGCGAACCATTTCTACTTCGCCGAAAGTCGTTGCGAAGCATCTGCTTCGGCAAACCTCCATGCGAAGTAATTTCACCCGAAGTGGAAGCAGTCAAAGCATTTTTGAAGGCAAGAATGCGCTTCGGCCAAAATCCTCCCGAACCATAATTTTGAAAGAAGATCACGACGAAGCATTTTGATGATACATCAACGAAGCAGTTTTGGCACATCTTCCAGTGAAGCAGTAATGAAGGGCCTCACCTTGAGGAGGAAATATGCTTCGGCACTCACCATCCCCGAAGCAGTTTTGCGAAGCTCCACCATGCGAAGTACAAATCAAGAAGGAGGATCTGCTTCGGCTCAAATCCATTGCGAAGCGAAGTTGCGAATGAAAATCTAGCGAAGCGCTTCAAGGGCACGCGCTCCAAGTCGGGTATTTTCTCGAGGTGATCAAGTGCCTCATAAATGCATTTTTACGTGCCCGATAAGCTCGTTGCTCATTTTTAGCAATTGGAAATGAAGTATCAGTCCCTGAAGAAGAGCCCGACGAGCATGGCGGCCACTCGAGCACTGCACCCAGAAGCCAAGGATGCTCAGACGGCTCATTAATGCATGTTTCCATGGCTGACCCGATCACAGTTTCCAGTTTTGGTAACAGATTTGAGAGCTCAGTCACGAGGGCTGCGAAGAGCCGACTTCTCAGGTTTCGAGGGTGTACTCCTCCATTTTGTGCATTAATGGCTCAGAGGGTCGGGTCCTCTATAAAAACCCAGGCATTGTAATGTAAAAGGGGGGGAAATTTTTTGCTAGAAAGCTGTTGTAACTTAGATTCTTGTGATTAATACTAAAGAGCTTTGGACTCTATTTCTCTCTTTTATGTTGCCTTCTATGATTATTTCTTTTATCTTTTCTTCATTTGCATACTGTAATTCTGAACTCTGGATTTAGGTGTGTGATTGGAGTGGAACCCTAAGATTTTCTCGAAGGATACATAGGAGAGGAAAACGTTGTGTTGGCTTTCTTTTATGCTGCCTGTGGATAGTGTTTCTGTTATATTCACTTTTCTTAATCGTCGTTACTCTGAACTCTGAATTTCGATGAAAGGGAAAGGAGAATCCTGGAACTCGTCCAGAGGATACATAGGAGGGCTAATACTGTGTTCATTTCATTTATTCTTGGTGTTCTTTGCTGCTATTTCAAGTTATTGGCTAGTAATCGTGCTTCTGGTTCTTTCCCACCATTAAACTACTAAAATTTCTTCCCTTACTCTTTTATTTCTTTCCTGCACCCTTACTCTGTTTATCTCTTTCCTGCACCCTTATCTTAAACATCAAAGTAGTTTAGTATAGGAGCCGACCTTTCTTCGAAGATTGGCACGAGGGGCATCTCTTCCCTTCGGCCTTTCAATGTTGGTCCAGGTCTAGGGCGCATACACTTACCCAAATCCTTTCTTGGGCAGATTTGATGACCAACAATTTTTGGCACGCCCGGTGGGACCCGGTCAGTCTCACCTTGTGAGTGGTAGTGAGAACCGATGCTCTCATTACCGAAAGACTCTTAGCATCTGGCGACTCTGTTTACCCAAGAATATTTAAGTCGTAGAGACCGATACCGAAGTCTGTGCCTTCATGCAAACAAGATGGAGAGTTAGGAATAGAGGAGAGGAAACTAAGTTCTTTGAGCTAGATATTGACGCCTTTGGGGAACGCTCTAGGTTGGTCACCCCTGAGTCTCTGTTACGTGGAACATCCTCGCAAGAGGCCATTGTTGATGAACAAGGCCTAACTTCTGATAGCACAGCGGCTAGCTTTCCTCCTAATCCTCCCAACTCACCGAAGCATCCTAGTGCCTCCATTCCTATTGGTCATCCTATTAGCAATCAAGGAGGAGCTTCGGGAATTCCTGTTTCTCAAAATCCAAGAGTAAATATGGCATAGCAACAACAACAACAACAACAACAACAAATGCAGTAGCAACCGCCGCCTAGATTATTCCCAGCATGGAATTCTTCGGGACCGCTAAATCTAGCGGGACAAGGGCAAGTGTCGCCTGCTGCTATAAAGAAGATCCCAACGTTCGATGGAACTAGGAAGACTACTCTGGAGCACATCCAGGACATAGTTTCTCTGGCGACGATCCATGACATCACAGAGGAGCGAGTTATGGTAAAGCTTCTGGTTCTGTCTCTTAGAGGGAAACTCCTCTACTGGTATAGATCTTTACCACCCGGTACCATTACGGGATGGGACCAATTAGCCGGACAGTTGATGCGAAGCTTCAATGAGTCCGCCGATCCGACCTCTCTCCTACATCAGTTCACGATGATCCAGAGACATCCACAAGAAGAGATCATAGACTTCAATGTTAGGTTCGCTCGAACCTGGCAAAGAATACCAGTTGGACTTCGGCCAACCGATGAAGCTGCAACATACTATTTCCTTCGGGCTTTCAATCCTGATATCAGCGTCATGGTGAGGTATTCGAATATCAATACCTTCCCAAAATTATATGAGTTAGCCCAGAAAGTGGAAATGGATCTAATAGCTATGGGTAAGCTTCCCCAAAGGATGTCGATGCCCATACTTCCCGATTTCCATCAATCCCAGTATGCGAGCATAGCCGCTTCACAGATCTCTGCAACCCCTGCATACCCGATCTCATCTTGGAACCCGAATCCCATTGTATCCCAAATCACCGCTCCACAAATTCATTTTCCCACTTTTTTGACTCCATAGCCCATGGTCACTTCGGCATTCCCTGTACTGCCAGCACCACTTCAACACCCCGCCCTACCTCCAATACCCATAATGGCTCCATTGCCACCTATTCCTAAAATCGATGATATGCAAGCCAAAATACTGCAAGAAGTTTAGTCCCTGAACTCCACAGTGTAGACCCTGTCTAATGACATGACCATTATGAAGAAGAAGCAAGTGCAACAAGAGTTTCTACCAAGAAGATCTTATCCTACACCTGCGCTTACTAAAGATCAAGCGGCCCAGCAAGGAAGAGCTTCGGCTAGAAATGCTGCAATAGACGAAGCCCCGAGCACTTCCGATTATATACATTGGTGCTCCACGTGTAATGACCCTCATGAAGAGAATACTTGCATGTTGCACCAACACTATGTACAAATGCTGGCGAGCAGTAGTCATGGCGGTCAAGTCAACGTCATCAGGCAATTGGATCAGAACCTGGTAATTGGTGAAGAAGAGCTAGTTGCAGTCCTTACCAAAGGAGGCAAAAGGTCGATAGAGGTGGATGCTACTCAAATGGCTCCCTTAAAGGTGCATGCTCATCATGAGAAAGGACAACAACCTTCGCTAGCCCCGAACGAAGCTCGACAGCCTACACCAATCAAAGAGAAGGCCCAACAGGCCCCTGCAAATCCACCATAGGTGGAAACTAAGGAACAGGCTAGAGAGAAGCTCAAACTTCCTTCGCTGACCAAGCGACAAAGGGTCGAAGCTACGAAATAGTATCACACCAGATATGAGCCGAGAAAGGAACCTGAGGTGCCCAATTCCCTAGCATACAACATTGTAGATGAGCTGAAGAAGATTCTAGCCAAAATCAGTCTGTACGACGCACTGCAACTACCCGGACAAGTGGACCTATTGCAAGAATCATTGAAGATAACCAAAGCAAGAAAAGCAGCACCGCTTGCCCTAGTGTAGACCCTATCCACATCCATTATAGGGAAGAATCGACCACCTCCATTCTACCTGTCTCTACAGATGGAAGGGTATATTGTACATAACTGTATGATTGACTCTGGGGCCGCGACAACAGTCATGCCCAAGGCAATGTGCGAAGAGATAGGGATGGAATATATGCGAAGTAGCCACGATGTACTCCAGTTGGATGGTACTCCTATGAAGACTGTAGGAGTGATTAAAGATATTCCTATCCGACTACACAAGATGCCTCAGATCACAGTTATACAAGAGGTGGTGGTCGTCGACCTTGAGCCATATTTTAGTATGTGCTTGTCGAGAGAATTTACGATGAAGCTAGGAGGATATCTATCTATGGATTACTCGCACTTGGAGATTCCATTCAAAGGGAAGAAGATAAAAATTTACAATGAGAAGCCTTCCACCTTCCTCGTAGAGAAGATGTCCGAAGGAGAGAGCAGCGATCCTGTGCATGCGATAGTGGAAGAGATAGAGCAGGTGGACCTAGTCGAGGAGTCCCTCACACAGTTAAGTTGTGAAGATGAGTTTTCATTGGCAGACTTTAATGCCATGATAGAAACCGAGATGGGATGTTATGCCATCGCCAAGCCTGAGAAACACATCAAGACAGAAGATAAGGTCTCCGCCCAAGGATTATGGAAATTATTCTTCGATGGCGCCCGATGCAAAAATGGCGCCGAGGCGGGGATTCTTTTAGTATCACCTTCTGGAGAGCAGAAGGAATATTGTTACCGGTTGGTATGGAGTTGCACCAACAATGCAACAGAATATGAAGCATTATGCCTAGGACTCAAGAAAGCAAAAAAGTTAGGCATAAAGCATCTCCAAATCTTTGGAGATTCTGAATTGGTATGCAATCAAGTCACAAACAAGTGCACTTCAAAGAAGCACTATCTCAAGTCATATCGAAATAGGGTATGGGACTTGTTCGACCAGTTCGAATCTCTCAATCTACAGTCTATTCCAAGAGAAAAGAACCGACATGCCGATGTTCTAGCATCCATCGCAGCTAGGTACTCTCCAGCAGAAGATATAGTGCACAAGCCTAAAGCTGTGAGGATGATTTACAGGCCCTCCATCCCAGACAGAGATCTGCATTGGCAAGTTTTTGACAGTGATGAGCAGATTGTGAATTTTATGATTCAAGAAGCAGCCACAGTTGAAAGCAGAAGCCCTGACGATGAGGAATATGAAGGGCTAGTTCAATTGAAGAATAACCATGTTCCCAAGGGATTAATTACTCTTGAAAGCCTCTTTGATCAGAATGATCGAGCAGTTTCTCACAGGATCAAAGTTAATGCAAAGCAGTATCAAGATTTAGAACTTGAACCTAGGAAAGCAATAAAAGTTGGAACAGATTGCACTTCGAAAGAGCTAGAGCAGATCCGATCTCTATGCAGAAGGTATCCCGACATAGTGGCTTGGTCTTATCAAGACTTAAAGGGATACGATCGACAACTGATCCAGCATACAATTGAGTTGCAGGAGGGAATCAAACCCTTTCGACAGAAGCAAAGGCCTGTCAATCCGAAGATCGAGGTCTTGATGAAGGCCGAACTCCTGAAGATGCTCGAGGCAAAGATAATTTATCCCATCAAACATTCTTCTTGGGTAGCGAATCTAGTCCCAGTTAGAAAGAAGAATGGAGATATACGATTATGCGTGGACTTTCGCAACCTTGAACCAGGCTTCTCTCGGAGATCACTACCCTCTCCCGTAGATCGATCAGATCTTGCATTCGGTGGTCGGGGCTCAACGCTTCTCCCTACTCGATGGTTTCTCCGGATACAATCAAATCTGGGTCAGGGACGAAGACCAGCATAAAACCGCATTCACTACCAAGTGGGGAACATTTGCTTACCAGCGAATGCCATTCGGCCTTTCGAATGCGGGTGCCACTTTTCAGAGGGCCATGGATCTAGCTTTTGGCGAACTCTTGAATAAGGTTATTGTTATCTATCTAGATGACATGACCGTCTTCTCCCGAAGAAGGGAGGATCACCCCTTACACTTACAACAGATTTTCGAAAAATGCCGAGAATTTGGCATTTCAATCAATCCGAAGAAATCCATATTCGCAGTCAACGAAGGGAAGTTGTTGGGACATGCGATATCAGAGAAGGGTCTCGCTGTAGATCCTGACAGAGCTGAGGCTCTAATGAAGCTCCCACTCCCAGTAGACAAGAAAGGACTTCAGTATTTCTTTGGACAGATCAACTTCGTGAGGAAGTTTGTCCCAGATTTTGCCCAGGTCATCAAGCCGATGTCCAAACTTTTGAAGAAGGGTGCAGAATTCATCTGGACGAAGGAGAGAAAAGAAGCATTCAAAGAAATAAAAGCCCGAATTGCTCAAGCACCGGTCCTGACCAACCCTGACTACAATCGGGACTTCATCCTATATGCTATAGGAGAACCTGAGAGCTATGCTTGCGGTCCTGACACAAAAGGGGGAAGATGGCGAAGAGCGCCCCATCGCGTTTCTAAGCCAAGTGATAAACCCTCATGAAGAAAAATATAATTTCATAGAAAGACAGGTGCATGCAATAATGAAGTCTCTTAGGAAATTCAAGCAGTTCATCTCCCAAAGTCGGGTTACAGTCTTTGTCATTCACCCTGATGTGCGCAATTTCATCATCCAAGGAGAATTGGGTAGTAAAAGAGCCGGTTGGGTCAGCAAGATACAAGAATTCGACATCGAGATCAAACCTACAAAACTGGTTCACGGTCGCGCATTGTGTCAAGAACTGGCGAAGAGCGTAGCGGCCGAAGCTACAGAATCTCAGTGGGATGACTCTCCAGCAGAAGGATGCTTCACAAACCAGGAAGAGGACGAGAAAGACTGGGTCAGTGAGATAGTCGAATACTTCAACACCGACAGATGTCCTTTACATCTAAATGCTTCACAGCGAAGGCATTTCAGGATGCGGTCCTCCCGATATACCTTGCGCCCCGAAGGCCTATTTTTTAGAAACATTGATGGCATCCTTCTTAGGTGCATAAAATATGATGATAAAAGGAGAGTCCTAGGAGAATTCCATTCAGGATTATCTGGAGGTCACTTCACGGGAAGAACGACGACATTAAAGATCATCAAGGCGGGTTATTATTGGCCTACACTCTTCGTCGATGCCTTCGTAGTTTGTCGCAAATGCGAGCAGTGTCAGAAGTTCACCGGCCGAAGCAGAAATGCTTCAATGCCTCTCCAACCGATACAAGTAGAAATGCCCTTTCAACAATGGGGGTTGGATTTCATAGGGGTCATATCACCGAACTCCTCCACTGGGCATAAGTTCATCCTAACCGCAACCGATTACTTCACCAGATGGGCCAAAGCAACTCCCATGAAGCATGCTGATCAGGAGACTGTCATCACTTTCCTAGAGGGATTGATCACACGGTTCGGCATTCCAGAAGCAATCATCATGGACAATGGTCCTGGCTTCACAGGCACCAAAATCAATGAATTCCTCTACAGATATGGGATATATCATAAAGTATCCTCCAATTACTATCCACAGGGCAACGGATTGGTAGAATCCACCAACAAGACCTTGTTAAGGGTGCTAAGAAAGCTCATAGAGAAGAACAAAAGGACTTGGCATCTCCTTCTAGATCGTGCCTTGTGGGCCGATCAAATTTCTATCAAGAAGTCAATCAAGACTTCACCTTATGCCCTGGTCTACGGCAAGGAGGCCATCTTACCTACCCACGTAGAGATCCCTGCATTGCAGTTGTTAGATGAGGAAAATGGAGTCAATCCTATGGAAAATAGACTGGCTCAGCTATTACAGCTAGAGGAAGATCACGAGAAAGCCTACCAGAGCTTCGCTAAGCATGCTCAGGTCACCCAAGATTGGTTCAAGAAAAAATCATCCGATCGCACATTCAAAGTGGGAGATCTGGTATGGAAGTGGGACTCCTGGAAGGCCAAGCCTGGGAATCACGACAAGCTGGATGCTTTCTGGGATGGACCTTTCAAAATCATGAAGGTGAACTCGGCCAACTCTTTCATTCTCAAGGATGCAGATGGCCAGGTTTTGCCAATTTCTGTCAATGGTCTTCATCTGAAGACTTTTCATCATCGAAGAGAAAAAAAAAAAAATGTGTGCGTGTGTTCAAGTTTTACCTTGTATATAAAATTTTATCTTTGTATATACTCATGTTCCAAAATGACAGAGGAGTTAAGTACCACATCGCCACAATGATAAACTCTAGCTTCGCTAGAGCATAGCAAGATCTCCTTTTGGGGAAAAGTGAAGGAACGTAGATGCTTGGGAAGACTTTGGCTTCTAAAAGATCCTCGAAAGACTGAGGGAATCATCAAAGAGAGAAGTAGGAGACAAAAAGAGCTTCGCACCCGAAGCATTTCCAATAGCTACTTCGGGAAAATTTTGCGAAGCAGTTTTCAAAAGGAGCCTAGCGAAGCATTTTCCAAAGAGGACGAGCTTCGAGGGGTCCAGCATTCCGTGAAGCAAAAGTGACGCAACGAGGAAGAATTACTTCGGGCCCGAAGTGTTGAAAAATAGCCCACACCGAAGGTTCACCATGAAGCATTTTCAGCATCTATTTCTACTTCGCCGAATCGACAACGCACGAGGCGGGAGCATTTAAAATGTGTCTCGGAGAACGTGTCGATAGCAGCCTTAAAAGGAGTTCGAAGTGGATGAATTTAATGCAAAGGTGGTAGAGTGCATCCCGAGATGATTCGGTTAAGAGAAAAGCCCACTCCGAGGTACGAGGTGGTAGCGGGTCGCGTTTTCGATGTTTGAACATAATCATAAAAGCGCATGGACCCACGTACTATGCCGTCGGATAGCCAATCGAAGGTGCAGCGAAACCTTCCTCATTCGAGTTGAAAATTTAATTATGGCAGGTGCCATAAATTCAGGTAGTTGCCTTTTAGGGCTATAAAATGCAAGGTCCTAGCAGGGAGAAGGTTATTCATCCATCAGTTCATGCAAGATTAAGAGCCTTTGCTGTTACTCTGCAAGTCTTACACCCTTTGCATCGAAATCCTTCACTTCGAAGCTCTCTGCATCAAGGACCCTGTCGCCGCCAATCTCCACAATGGGAAAGAAGAACTCTAAGGAGAAGGGGAAGGAGCCTGAGACAACGCCCCCAAAGAAAACGAAGAAGGGCAAAGAGGAGCAAAAACATAGATCTAAGAAGATCAATCTCAATCCCCACCCAAAAAAGCAGCCGGTGGAAGAGAGGGAAGATTCTGAAGATGAACAGCCCGAAGAACCACCAATTGATGGGTGGGAGAAAATCAGGGACACCAAACTTTCAAAGAGCGTGGCCGAACTCAGATATACCATTGAGTTCATGAGGAGTAGGCTCTCCATAGAAAACAAGAGGGCCGTTGCATACTACTCTCAGATATATTGGTATCTGACCCCGCCCGCGCATCATTGTCCTGAGCTGATCAATGCCATCGCGCAGAACTACCAGCCCACCTCCAGACAAGTGTTAGACGTCGCTGGTCACAAATTGTTCTCAATTTTGAAAGAGGATGTGCAAGCAGCCTTCGCGCCACAGCAGGGGCCACCTAAGGGGTATACGGTTCGCAACGTCATTCTGAGCGAACAGATGGAGAGGTTCACCTCCAACAACTACATGTTGAAATTTTTGCGTGAGAACCTCAAGAGTGGGCTCCCTTCAGGCAAGCTGCCTCAAATGCCCCTACCCTTGGCAGCCTTCAAGAACACTGATATTTTCTCTATCATTGCATGGGTGGCGGGCCTGTCAACCGATGCTTCGGTGCACCCTTGGCAGGTGTCTTTGGCCGAGTGTATTTCCAGAGGGGAGTTTTATGCCCCTGATGCTGCGAGGCCGAACACCAACCCAGTCTTCTTCGACTGGGCAGAATGGGTAGCCCGAACCTTGCACACGCGGCTTACCAGCATGAAGAACACTGGAACGGGCCAGTACTTCGGGCCCTGCTCTTTCCTTGTTTGGCTATTCTTCTACCATGTACATAAAAGTTTTCCCCACATCGCCATTTCACCAAGCAGCAAGGATGGAAATCCTCTGCCTGTGTACCAGTGGACTCCCCTCCTATTGAGGAAGGAGTCTTATTATTCTTTTAATCAACAATTTTTGGGACCCGCTATGCATTTGTTGACAGGGTCATGCCCTCGGGTACCCCTCAGTTTAAGAGACAGAGTGGTGCAGGAGAAGAAGGGAGATGTGTTTCAACTGACTCAGGGGCTTGTGATTCACCTATTCGGCTTCATAGGGAAGCCCTTCCTGCTACCAGTCTACCCCTCCGAGTACCAGTTCGCATTGGAGGTCGCTCGACAGAGCGACGTAACAAACGCCGTGTACGGCCACGGTCGAAAATGGGCGCACACTTGCGACTTCCCCTTCAAAATGGGGGTAATTGAAGTGTTTGCCCTGAAGCAAAATGTTTTCTTGGAGGAAAAGCTTGCCAATTTTGGTTTGCTCCAGATTCCTCAACAATGGCTCTATGATCCCTTGGGAGTGATGAGGGATCACCTAAAATTCAAGAATTTTCATATCTGCCCCCACCCTAAAATTGTGGAGCAAAGAAATAATCCCAATGGGAAGGATCTGGAGTGGCATCTAGAAAGGATGAGGACATTGCCTCCCTGGCATGAATTTTACCCTATGGAGGTCGAGTTTGACCCTGACCAGCATCCCTTCCCAACTCCAGACTCCATGTTTTGGAGAAAGGCGAAAGATGATTTGAAGGAGGAATTGAAGAATTGGGGCGAGGAACAACTAAGGGAGTGGTGGATAATGAGAGTCCATCACCAAAATATGAATTCCTATGGACTCTTGACAATGGATAAGGACTTCGCAATTGTTTACGAAGCCAATGTTGGGACTTGGAAGCCCATATCCTTCACCGACTTTGTTCCTCCAGCTACCCCAGGATCGGGCGAAAGCCCAAGAGGAGCTGACGATGCCTCGAAACAAGAAGAGGAGGAAGAAGCCGAAGCTACCCCAGAGGCACTACCACAGAGACCGTCGGAGGGCCATGACACAAGTGTCGGGGGATCGACACAACAAGTAGAGAAGAAAAGGAAGAGGCAAGAGCAAGTTCAAGTGCCTCCGAGCCACCCGAAGAGGCCCCGCACGAAGCTTCCAAGTGCTCCTACCGGACAACCTGCATCAAGCCCGATCGAAGCAAACATTGAGGGTGCGGCGCCACAAAGTACCGAGGCAGCCCTAGATATAGACATCATTGATGTGGAGGAACTCCTCCAACAAGAGGGAGGCCCCAAAGTAGAAGTCATGGAGGTCGAAAGTGTCGAAGTCCAGAAGGAGCAGGAGCCGATTACACAAGAAGTCACCACGGCCGCTCTGCCAGGAGGGCACGCAGGTACGCACTCTCCACCCTTTGCCTTGGTCTCTCACACGTCCATTGTGGTCCCGACCGAAGGTTCTCATCAGTCTCTCCCACCCATGCAAGGTCAATCACCTCCTCGTGTATTACCCATTGCTATTCCAACTCTGCCTCGTGTTCCCGCTAGCCCCACTCCACTCAAGTCATCCGGTCGGGACAAATCTGTTGATGCTACTTTGTCTCCCCATGCAACCATTCCTTTGGTCCTTAGCCAGGGCGAAGATAGTACCCCAACGCCGAACCCCATTCCTCATTCCCCTGTCTCACATGGCATTGTTTCACTCGCTGGAACTCCTAGTACACCTGTCATCGAACCTACTGGTGAGGCATCCCCCATTCATTCTTTATACTTGTTTACCCCTTCGGTTGGAGATCCATCCTCATTTGAATCTAAGCTATCCTTAATTAAGGAATGCCCTCTAGCTGAAAAGCTACTCCAAGCCCGACAAAACACAGAAAAAATGTTGAAGGAGGCGAGGAAGAAGAGAGGGCGCTCTCTGGCCCAGGTTGAAAAATGCGTTGTCTTCGATTTGAAGGCCGAGAAGTTGCATAAGGTAAAAAATATCCCCAAGGTCCAGAAGCCCCTGGATGAAATGACTCCAACGGACTATGATTACCAAGATAAATCCAAGGACCTAGAGCATTTAAATGTAGATAATGAATCTGCATCTATGCACGTCAGGATTGAAACTTTTCGTGCACATGCAAACATCGCCAGTCAGCATAGATTTGAAGTAGAGAATGCCAACATCAAGTTGGAAGAAGAGCTAGCTAGAATCCGCTCCAAGCTGGAAGATTCAGAGAAGCAATGTGAGCAAAAGAAAAAAGAAGTAATCGCCTTGAAACAACAAGTAAGACAACTGCAGAATGCAACTAAAAGTCAGGAACAAATACAGGCCGAAGCTGAGCTAAGGGCCAAAGAGTTTGAAAGCAAGATCTTGCAGTTGCAGCAATAGTTGCACGAAAAAGAAAGCCTGGAGCTGTTTGACAGAGGCAGAATCAAAGAGATTCGCTCACACTTGCTCAAGAATTTTAGGTCTCGGGCCTCCAGTGCCCTATCAATTTTAACCTACATCACCGAAGCACAGCGTGCCGCTGTCGAAGGAGGGCCAATCATAGATGAGGTCACTCAAAAAGCTAGAGGCCGACTCAAATTAGCCTTTGATGTCCAAAGCATGAAATATCAGGACTTGCAGGTTGCTGCAATGAGTCGAACGGCTAGGGATTGGTCTACGGCCCAAGCCATAGTTCACGCCTTCTTCTCCAAGGTGAGGAAAGCTCAAAAGGTGAAGGACCTCCTGGATGTGTTTGAGAATGAGCAGCGTGCATCGCTAGGCTATTTCCAAGATCTCTCTTCCTTAGGTTTCTCGAGCTTCACGGATGATGATGGGAACCTTCTGACCAAGGAAGAGCTTAAGCCGGCATGGCTTCATTTTGAAAGCGACGTCTCGGAGGTAGACGAGTGGGCGGAGCCGATAACAGAGAGGCAGGTCATAGATTTCATTCTGAGACACTACAAGATTGCAGCTTGCCTGAACGATCTGTACACCAGAGCCAAACATGCTGATATCGGGCAGATTGATCGGTTCCATGTTTTGGTTAAGGCATTGCAAGATCAAGAGCCTTTCTCGAAGGGTGCCTGGGCTCATGTCCACCGAACCATGAAGCGCATCCGTGATCGCCTTGCCCCATCACCATCGCAGGAAGCCACGCTGAAGAAGAAGAAGAAGAAGAAGAAGGACAAGTTGTGGAAGCACCCTCAAAGATAGAAAAGGGAGAAGGGTCTGGAGGTAACTCTGGCCCAATGGATCAAGGCTGAGGGTTCTCCCACCGAGACGAGCTCGTTGCCCCACGAGCCACCAAGAATGTTGACAATTTTGTCACATTGCACAATGGGGTAGAAAATTCAAAATTTTGTACAGTGTTTCTTTTGTAAAGTATTTCTTTGTTGATTTTGAGAATATTTGTAAGTTGCAGCAATTTTGGCTTTCCCTGCCATCCCCCTTGTACATAAAATAAAAATGAAAGAGCTTCGCTACTAAGCGGACTAAGGAAAAAAGCTTCGCTGCCGAACAAGCTAAGGAAGATAGCTTCGCCCAAAGGAAGAAATGAAGGATGAAAACTACTTCGGGCCCGAAGTCCTTCAAACAACTACTTCGGGCAAGAATTTTGTGAAGCGGTGTTGTCAAAGAAAGAATACAAAGAAGGCGTAAAAGAAGAGCTTTGCACCCGAAGCATTTCCAGTAGCTACTTTGGCGAAAGTTTTGTGAAGCGATTTCAAGAGGAGTTTCGAAGAAGGAAAGTTAATGTGAAAAATATAAGGGAAGAAGAATAAAACTACTTCGGGCCCGAAGCACTTCAAAAGGCTACTTCGGGCAAGAAACTTGTGAAGCGGGATTTGAAGGAGCGCAACATTGAAAATACTTCACCAAAAAACTGCCGAAGCACCCACTTCGGGACTTTCCGCCAATGAACCATTTCTACTTCGCCGAAAGTCGTTGCGAAGCATCTGCTTCGGCAAACCTTCATGCGAAGTACTTTCACCCGAAGTAGAAGCAGTCAAAGCATTTTTGAAGGCAAGGATGCGCTTCGGCCAAAATCCTCCCGAACCACAATTTTGAAAGAAGATCACGGTGAAGCATTTTGATGATACATCAGCGAAGCAGTTTTGGCACATCTTCCAGTGAAGCAGTAATGAAGGGCCTCACCTTGAGGAGGAAATATGCTTCGGCACCCACCATCCCCGAAGCAGTTTTGCGAAGCTCCACCATGCGAAGTACAAATCAAGAAGGAGGATCTGCTTCGGCTCAAATCCATTGCGAAGCGAAGTTGCGAATGAAGATCTAGCGAAGCGCTTCAAGGGCACGCACTCCAAGCCGGGTATTTTCTCGAGGCGATCAAGTGCCTCATAAATGCATTTTTACGTGCCCGGTAAGCTCGTTGCTCATTTTTAGCAATTGGAAATGAAGTATCAGTCCTGAAGAAGAGCCCGACGAGCATGGCGGCCACTCGAGCACTACACCCAGAAGCCAAGGACGCTCAGACGGCTCATTAATGCATGTTTCCATGGCTGACCCGGTCATAGTTTCCAGTTTTGGTAACAGATTTGAGAGCTCAGTCACGAGGGCTGCGAAGAGCCGACTTCTCAGGTTTCGAGGGTGTACTCCTCCATTTTGTGCATTAATGGCTCAGAGGGTCGGGTCCTCTATAAAAACCTAGGCATTGTAATGTAAAATGGGGGGAAATTTTTGCTAGAAAGCTGCTGTAACTTAGATTCCTACGATTAATACTAAAGAGCTTTGGACTCTATTTCTCTCTTTTATGCTGCCTTCTACGATTATTTCTTTTATCTTTTCTTCATTTGCATACTGTAATTCTGAACTCTGGATTTAGGTGTGTGATTGGAGTGGAACCCTGAGATTTTCCCGAAGGATACATAGGAGAGGAAAACGTTGTGTTGGCTTTCTTTTATGCTGCCTGTGGATAGTGTTTCTATTATATTCACTTTTCTTAATCGTCGTTACTCTGAACTCTGAATTTCGGCGAAAGGGAAAGGAGAATCCTGGAACTCGTCCAGAGGATACATAGGAGGGCTAATACTGTGTTCATTTCATTTATTCTTGGTGTTCTTTGCTGCTATTTCAAGTTATTGGCTAGTAATCGTGCTTCTGGTTCTTTCCCACCATTAAACTACTAAAATTTCTTCCCTTACTCTTTTATTTCTTTCCTGCACCCTCACTCTGTTTATCTCTTTCCTGCACCCTTATCTTAAACATCAAAGTAGTTTAGTATAGGAGCCGGCCTTTCTCCGGATATTGGCACGAGGGGCATCTCTTCCCTTCGGCCTTTCAATGTTGGTCCAGGTCTAGGGCGCATACACTTACCCAAATCCTTTCCTGGGCAGATTTGATGACCAACAGGAACTTGTGAAACAACATTAATATGTGCTTCATACAAGGGGTTACCATAGACTGAGATGTATGACAATGGGATGGATGTGCTTTATGTATATGATGATTATGGTATGGAAAAATATTGGGAAGGTGTAGCAGATACCTCAAAAAGAGGGTTATTGTACACTTGGGTAAAGCTTGAAGGCTGGGAGGAGATAAGTTCCAAATGGAAAATAGAATCATGCCTAGGTGATTTAGGGACTGACTCTAAGATATAGTTAGCATATCTATGAAGAGCTTCTACTTGGGCCATATCTATATGGGTGATGCGGTGACCAAAGGTAGGTGAATATGAATCAATTTGTGGCATGGTCATGTGAAATGATGTGGATGACACAGTTTGTGATGGACCCACAGACAAATATGAATGAATTACATGTATCACACTAGGGGGATTGATCATGGAAGTGGTGGTGGAAGGTTATGATGAACACTTCATTGATGAAGTGGTTTGATTGGTGGATATTTGATTTATTATTTTAGCCTGCTTTCTTGTTAATACCATAAACTAATGAACCAACTATAATTTTTCCTAGAAAGTAGAATGCGGAATGAAAAACTCACAAAATCAATCAAGCAATCCAATCCTATGTTTATGCAACAAAATGTGTCTTACCTTTTGTTCTTTTTTTTGTTATCTCGTTTTAATATTTTCCTTTATTTTTTTGGTTTTGTGTTTTTTGATGAACTAATATGAATTAAAATGGGTGAACACTATGGCTTGTATGGGTAATGAGATTCTTACTGGTGATGAAGTCCAACAAGTTTGCTCAGGGGTATCCTAAAGTGTTTAATGGTAGATATTGGTGGATGGAGATGAAACCCATCATCACCAGATCTCAAGCAATAGTTGGTGATGAAATCCAACACATTACTGTTAAAAATGAAACGTGCAGTGTGTGATTCCTTTTAAGGTTTTCAATTTTTTATGCTGTACACACAATGTTAGGAATAACTAATTTCACTAGTCTAAATTAGAAGACAACACTAGAAATATCAATTTTCCCAAAAATAAGTAGAGTACACCACTTAAGACCGCTCTCTAAACAAAGGAGGGTTCGTCTACTCTTTCGCCTTGAATCACCAAGTGTGGGGGTACTTTTAATATGCTAATGTTATTCTTACTTAGACCAGCAAAAGGAGGAATTCCTAACCCTTAAAGTGTAGACTATTGTATGCAATTAACCATTCATATGCAAACATAATGCAATATTTTTAAGTGCAGCACACTAGAAAATCATGAAATATTTAAATGGAAATGTGTAATATGTAAATGCAGATGTATGTAAAGACTATTATGATGCCTAAATTCACATTAAAATAATTTTTTTAATAGATATATTATGGTGTTCAATTTAATCTGATATCTACAAAAATGTAAAAAGAAAGTAAAATTGAAAGACTAGGGTTTATTATAGACTTAAAGGTAAGCCTATGTATTCACTTGTTCTCTCTATAAAATGCCATTTTGACAATTCTAAAACACCCCTGGGTTCTTTTGAAATACTTGAGGGTATTTCTCGAGCACCACCAGGCATCTGCGCACCTTCTGCAACTTCTACGATTTTCCAAAAACCTTGATTCTGCGAAATTCGTGTGATCCATCCTTATGAAAAACCTGCGAGATGAGACAAAAAGCAACAAGTCAGTTAACAAGATAAATCAAAATAAGAAACCCTTAGGGGTCCCAAGATAAATCAAGTTAATAAATATTATTATTTAAATATATATATTAAACATATATATATATATAAATAATGGGTAAATATGGCTGGAAACTACGGATGGACGACAAGTGGATAGATATTGGTGTCTATAGGGTGATTCCCATTGGATGCATAAGTTAGTGAGATTATTTGGGGGAACCCATGAAACAACAATTTCTCTTAGGATCATATTAAAGACCTCATAAAAAAAGGACATTCAATAAATAGGTGGTGGATATTCTCCCAATTCTCTTCACATAAGTAGTATCTATTTGGAATCATCATTCCTCTTTTGAGAAGATTATCTATGCTGATGACCTTGTTTAGTACTGCAAGCCAGTAAAATAATTTTATTTTGGGAGTTATATTCTTGAGCCATAATTTGGAGATAGGTAACCACCCCCAACCATCTCCTTCAAGAAGATAGTAGGTTGATTTAACAGTGTAATGCCCCCTTTATGCACCTTACAAATAATTGAATCATCCACCCTATCAAGGTTAATGACTTGGGATCTCAACATCTTATTTATATCACTCAATGCTTGTTCTCTTCTGGAATCCAATCCATTTAAATGGAGAGTCTTCTATTTTTTCCCTTCTCTTCAACAATGAAATCTATAACTCAAATGCCAAAGTGCTGAGATGTTATAGGTTCTGAAATGACCAAGTTTGGATCTCCAATTAAAGGAGTGTTCTTGATCTAATTATCATTCCAAAATTTTATCTTCCTTCCTTTACCTACTCTCCATATTATTCCATTTTTAGCAGGTTTTTGGTTTTGTGAAGATGATTTCAAAAGAAAGAGTTCTTTGGAGGGTTTTTTTCCTCAATGAGGTTTCTACCTTGTCTAAGGTATTTTGCCTTAAGGATCTGGATTCATCCAATATTATTATTAATAAGTAGCTTCCATACCATTTTAACCATGAGAGCATGGTTCATTTTGTGCATTTTTTTAAAACCAAGTCCTCCTACCTCTTTTCTAGATCAAACCTAGTCCCAGCCTACCAAATCCATCCTTCTCCTCTCTTCCACTCCTAACCAAATGAAATTCTTTTAAATTTGCTCAATTTTATCACATATTATAACAGGCATTTTGAATAGAAACATGAAGTAAATATTTATGCTCTAAAGTGTAGACTTCACCAATTGGGCTTTGCTAGCCTAACTAAGGAGGGAGCCCTTCCACCCTACAAGTTTTTTTCCAATTCATTCCACTACTAGGTTCCAAAGGTTTTATTTTAGTCTCCCTATAAAGAGAGGCATGCCCAAGTAGGTGGAGGGAAGATCCCCTATTTCATAACCAAAAAATCTTGCAATCCATGCTTACCTCCTTTGGGGGGTGTTGAGGAAAAAGAATTTGCTTTTAGAGAAATTGACTTTCTATGCAAAGACTTTCTCATAGATGATCAACAAGTTTTTAATCTCTTTCACCTAGAAAATTAAGGAGTTGGTTACCAGTATGGTGTCATCCATAAATTATTGGTGAGAAATTAGATTTAGAGTAGTTGTTGGGTGAACTCCCTCAATTATACCAACTAATATAGCCACTATGATTGCCCTATCCAATACCTCAACCATGATTATGAAGAAGTAGGGTGATAAGGGATCCCCTTGATGCAGTCCCATTTGACTCTTGAAGTATCCTATCATAGCTCCATTAACAATCATTAAGAACATTGTGGAGGATATACACTCCATGATCAACTTGATCCATTCTTGGTGGAAGCTAAATTTAGCAAGGACTCTGATAAAAAGATCTTAGGAAACCCTATCATAGGCCTTGTTCATACCCAATTTTAATAATAAAGCAACTTTTCCACTCTTGTTCATTGAATGAATAACTTCATGAATGGTGTTTATCCCATATAAGATCTACCTATCCATTACGAAGCCACCCTAGTTGGAATAAATGATTAAAGGAAGGATAAATTTAATTATATTGGCCATTACCTTGGTTAAAATTTTGAAAAAAGTATTACATAGGCTTATGGGCCTGGAATATTTAAACTCTTTTGCTCCTTCTATGTTGGGAATGAGCACAAAGAATGTTGAATGAACATCCCTTGGGATGTGGTGAGAGTTTTGAACTTCACTAATGGAAGTAGTCACATCAGCCCCAATAATATACTAGAATATTTGAAAAATATTGCAAGAAAGCCATCCAGCCTAGGGGCTTTCTCACAAACCATTGCAAAAAAACACTTTTTATCTCTTCCTCTATAAATGGGCTAGTTAGATAATAATTATGTTGCTCAATTACTAAGGGTAGAATGTTATGAAAAAGGTCATTCATTGTAGTCTCTTCTACCCTTTCAATAGTGCCAATAAGATCCTTAAAGAAGTTTACAACTTCCTCTTGGATTTCTATGATGTCATTAGTACTTGAGCCATCCTCATGGAGGATTTCTTTTATCTTATTATGACTTATATGTTTGAGGGTGGACACATGAAAAAATTAGTGTTATGATCCCCCTCCTTGAGGCAAAAAGCTCTTGATTTTATCATTAGAATTTTTGCTCACATTCCAGGGTATTATGATATTCTGATATAAGCTAATTTTCCTTATCTCTAATTTCTTGTGATAAGTAACCTTCATTAATAATTGTATCAAATTCCATGAGTTGCTATTTTAGTTTCAATTTTATATGGAATAGATGTCCAAAGATATTTCTATTATAGGATTTTAGATTGTGTTTTATGAATCTAAGTTTCTTGGAAATCTATGAAATAAATGGCCCCATGAAATTATTCTTCCACCATTCTGCTATGCAATATTCAAGGTTCTTGTGCCTGAACCACATCACTTCAAAGTGAAAGGGACATAAAAACTTCCTTCTACTGGTTTGTGATTTGAAAATAAGGGAATTATGGTCTAAATCAACTTTTGGGAGTGCACTCAAGATAGCATATCCAAATATGAGTAGGCCCTCTTGCAAGATCAAGAATTGATCTAGTCTAATTTGGATTAACTATTCACCTAACTACCTCTTACTCCAAGTATATTTGATCCCCCTGAGGTCTACATCCATAAAACCATTCTCATTTATAAATTGTTCAAAGTATTCCATTCAATTTGTAATGTTAGGATTTCCATATTTATTATCTAATGGGAATCGATGAGAATTGAAGTCACCAACTAAGACCCAAGTAATTCCTTAGAACACCCTTCTCATCATACTCAATTTTGTTTATAGTTGTCTTCTTCCCATACTAGTATTTGGGACATAAATGTTTGTCAACATCCAACTTAGTTTTCTTGCAATAGAAAAACACATTAGTCAATCTATCAGAGATAGAGATTACTCTCCCCTCCACATTATTGTGATTCCACATACACATCAATCCACCTGAGGCTCTAGTCTCAGGATTGGCAACAAAACTAGCCTCCTTCCAAATAACTCTTCTTATATTCTCTATGTTTTGCTCCTTCAATTTGGTTTCTTGTAGAAGAATAATTTTTTGATTCAAGTCTTTCCTTAGTGGCAAAACCAAACGATGTTTGAATGGGGCATTGAGGCCCCTTATATTCTAGAAAATGATCTTCATTTTTAGATTTGGTTGGGTGTTTCTTCCTACCTATATTGAGGGTTAATTGTTCCATTAGCTACATACCTAGATATTTTCCTTTGTTTAGTTATATATTGTGAAGATTTGCCCCACTTGGGAACATAACCTACATCTACCCCTACTTTCCTTGAACTTTTGGTAATTATTTCAGGTCTTCCTTGGTCCTTGGGAACATAACCTACATCTACCTCTGGGAGATTTATCATGCATTTTCTCACCTCCCTCTAGGATAAGTGGAGTATCATTTATATTTTGGGTTATGATCATAGTGATATTTTGTTCATGTTTCATTTCCATAATTTGAGTTTCCTGATCTTTTTCCTTTGTTGAGTATTGAAGGTAGTCAAAATTGTTTTGAACAGTCAGTTCATTCAAAATAGAGGGGGGATTCTCAGGTTGTTGACTTACCTTTGTTGTTTTTTCTATTATTTCACCTTCTTCCTGTGCATTCTCCTTTATATGTGATGGGGGATCCACCTCCTCCCTTCTTCCCCCTACATCCTAATTGAAGTTCCTTCATTACCATATTTGTTTCCTATGGTTTTATTTGGTTGCCACATTTTATTTGGTTGCCAGTGGTGATTATGAGCTTGGCTCCTTTTTTATGGACAATTGTGGCTAAGGTGCCCTATTATCTAACACAAGCTACACTTCATAGGTAGGTTCTCATACTCAATAG
This sequence comes from Wollemia nobilis, assembly GCA_028583015.1. NCBI lineage: Eukaryota > Viridiplantae > Streptophyta > Pinopsida > Araucariales > Araucariaceae > Wollemia > Wollemia nobilis. Next base: position 2,179,916 of record JAQPPZ010000689.1, on the reverse strand, counting down.
TCTGATTCCATTTCCCTAATATTAAAATCTATTTGATAGTCAAGGATGGAGGTGCTTCCATATTCATGTTCATGTTGAAGATATTACATTATTTGACACCCTTGCAATATTGTTTGCTAGATGATTTATATTTATAATGAATGTATCAATATGAGAAAGAGTGCAAAGTGTCAATAGAGTATGAAGAGTCACATGATATGTGGCAAGTTGAGAGATTTGTATTTATGAAAGGAATATGAAAGGTTGCATCTCTCAGATGAAAGAGGAGAGTGATAGTTAGAGAGTTGAAAAGTCATGAAAAAATATATATTGGAGGTAAAGCTCCATGCACTACAATCAAGTTGTATAATTAATGTAATTTTTGTATATTGTGTTCATTTGAGTTATATTATGTGAGATATTGTTGTTCATTGTTATGAGAGATTGTTGATATTGTTAGTAGCATTTATTTGTTTTACTCTTGATCTTGGAATAAGTTTATTGTGAGTTAATCTATTAAGAAATATAACAATGGTATTAGATCTATGGAGAGTTTGAGTAAGGTATTGGTACAATCGTCACCAGCCGATGACAAGCCCAACTTAAATATTTTTTTTGTGTTTTATGCAGAGTAGAAAATTGAAGGAGATAGAGGCAGATTTTAGACAGCAAAAAGGTAGTATTTTGGGCAGCATTTGGTACTACAAATTTAAAGTCTTCTAGACAATGGTTTGAAAGAATAAAGTGCAAGTTTTTGGGCAGCACTTAGAGAAGAAGTAGAGCTGCAAATTACAACATTATTGGATAGCAAAACAAACTAGAAAGGAGGCCCGAAGAAAGTTGGTAAATTGGTACTATTAGAGTACTTTATTAAAGCATAAAGGAGGTGATTTATTTTAAGTTTTTTTATAAGCTTCATATTCAAGTTTTTAGAACCAATAAAAGAAAGCTTTATGTTTTATGTTTCTAAGTTGAGGGAGCAAGCATATTCATCACCTTTGAATCTGCAAAATACTACACTGGAAATAGGAGTTAGATATGAGATAAATAAATAATAAAATAAAGGAGGATATGGCTTAAAATATTAATACTGAATGTTATTTTGTAAAGCATCAATGAAGTGAAGATTTTAAAAGCACTGTTGAATTCAAGAAAGAGAGGAGATTTCATAGCAAAATCAAAGAAAATATTCTCCAAGAAGGATGTAAGATAATTCTATTTTTTTAGATGTCAAATAATAGTCAAAATATCAAATCAAAAGGTGCATTATTTGGCTGAATATCACTCAAAGGAAAGACTAAAAATAAAGGAGGAATCTAAGTGTTTAAAGTCACCACAAGGGAATTTTGATCTTGGAGTGTCTCAGGTGTTGAACCAGGCATAGTTTTGGACATCAACCAACAACAAGATCAGTGTATTCAGTCACCAAGACGAGGTCATATGAAGCACCATTCATTTCTAAAGGTCTAATGGTTCATTTCTAGATAAGGTCAAATGATAGATGAGTAGAGATGAAGTGCCAAGTGTTGGAGGAGATCATAAAAATTTAAATGTCAAAGGAGGAAGACCACAACCAAGGAGGGAATATGAACCAAAGCAAGGTATAATACTAACTAAGGTGTACTCAATATAGTGAATAGAGAAGTGAACCAAAGCACAATAAATAGTGAAGATGCAACGCCAAAATTCTATAAAGAAGTGGAAACGTTTCTATTTCTACATGAGGAAAATGAGATTACAAATTCCAAGTGAGCATAGGTAGTATTAGATCATAATGAGATACTCAAAATCTCAAAGAGGATAAATAATAAAGTGAAGGTAGAGTTGAAACGAATGAGTTCTTAAAAACACTCATTGGTTTACTAACATCGAGTGAATTAAAGCTATCCAGAGAGCGCAGGTGTTCATAGTAGAAAAGTATGCATTTAGTGCAATGGTCACTTATAATTTAGAATACCAAATGCCTAGAAAAATTCTAAAATGAAATTTTAAGTTTAGAATAAAGGTTGTCTAAGAAATCATCATGTATTGAGGTATATTAGTGTTTTTTGGAATGCCAATTGTAACGGTTAGAATAGGCTATTTTGGAACATTGGAAATATGAGACAAAAGGAAGGTAGCCATTACCTTTTAAAGGAAGAGTGTGCCAATTATTTTTGTAGTAGAGACACTAGTCAACAAACCTATCAAACTTGGCAGACCCATATCCACGTGGCAGTCATTGTACATAAAATACGTCGACAACGTAGTAAGAGAAAAGGAGGTAAACCTTTGGTTTATAAAATATTTTATTTAAAATTAAGTCCAATGTGAATTAGCTTTAAAAGAGTTGGAATATTAAAGGAAATATGGGAGATATAAGGGAATTGGAATAAAGTAGATAAAGGAGGATTAATAAAAATTAAAAGGGAGATTATTATTTGAAATTATTTTTTGAAAGTTATATTGATATTGAATTAGTGAATTATTGCGAATTTAATATTCTGGAAGACAAAAGGGTTTCAACCTCAAAATTTAGGAAAACTCTAAATTTACAAATATTATTTTCTAAATTTCTAAATTTTTGATTTGGTAGCCATAAGGTATTCAACATCAAAACATAGTTTTGTGAAATTTAGACTCTAATAAAAATTTTAACACTAGGGAGACATAAGGAATCCAACTCAAAGTTTTTGAAAGTTAAAATTTTTTATCACAGCTGAAAATTGTATGAAGATTGTCATTAATATTTCATACAAAAACCAGGGAGATTTAAGGTAGTCTACTTCAAAGGAAAATGAAAAAGATAAAGCAAATGAAATAAAAGCTAAATGATCAAAAAATAGAAATTCAAAAACCAGAAAAACATGAATTATAAAAAATAATTGAAGTAGAAAACCTATGTTTCCAAGAAAAACAATTAGACATTCAAGATATTTCAAAAAGGTTGGAAATATTAAAATGCCATACACAACACATGATAGAAGAAATTTAAGAACAAAAGGATATATCAATAATTGAAAATAATGCCTTACAATCAATTATGAGAGAAGTCAAAGATGAAAAGTATTTAATACTTGGTAATTATCTAAATTCAAAGGTTGATGAGGCATATAGAGAGTCTAAAAGTAACTTTACATTACCTAGTGATATAGGAAAAATGATGTTTATGGTATTTCTTTCTAATGAAGTCCTTAAAGACAAGAATAGAAGACAAGAATAAATGATTAAAGATTTGAAAAACAAGTTCATTGATGATACATTGAAGAATAGACTTGACAAGTGAAGCAAAAAAAGGGAAATTTTCAATACTTCAAAAATACATGCAAAGTGTTCTTAATGATGCTAATGATTGTTATGAAGATTTTGTTACTGTATATATTAGTCTATGGAGAATAATCTACAAGGGAATTATTACTTTAAATATTTCTAAGATGAGAAACAAAGAAAAAATTATAGAATTAGGGATCAAACCAATGATAAAAGATGTTGGTTGTGATACAAATGATTTAAGGTCTATAACAGTGAATGAATGTTGTGATTCTATAGAAGTAAAACCATTGATGATAGATGCATGTTGTGGTACTAGTGATCTTCTTCAAAAGGAAAAGATACAAATTATGATTCTTGTAAAAATGAAAGAAATATTGTGATGCAAGCAATGACAATAGTGATTTAGAATTCATGACAAAAATAGAAGAACCTATTACAAAAATAGATGCTATATATGATACAAGTGATTTGAATACAATTTGTGATTGTTTAGAAAAGGCTAATGCTATTAGAGTTGACGTTGACATAGATTCAAATGATGATAGAAATAGTGATACTAAAAGTTGTGTTGATATTAATAAAGATCAATCTAATAATACCTTTGATTGCTTTGAAAAATATACTAAAGTATTTGGTTCAAAGTTGATGAAGAAAATGGGATAAAAAGATACAGGTTTAGGAAAATGTGGAAAAATAATGAAATAACCAATTGTATAAAAAATAAGACCAAAATTTGAAGGTCTTGGATATATAGGTCAAACTAGCAGTGATGAGCATGGAACTAAATTTGTGATAAGAAATAGTGACATAAAATCTATGATAGGGACTGATAGAATCAGTTATAATAAAGGAAAAAATGGTCAAAGGAATTTTGTAATAGAAAATAGATGCAATAATTGTGGTAGATATGCAAATAATGTAGAGAGATTCTGGAATATCCATAGTTGTAAAATTTGTGGTGGACATAATCACTCACAAATGTTTTGTCTAAAAAAAGAAAAGAAATACTACATAGTAAAAATAGATTGTGGATGGATAAATATAATTGAATGGAATAAGATGAAAGGAATTTTTTATGGTTTATACAGAAGGAAACCAAGTATAATCAAAGTTTACTTGCACAGAACCTATAAGTTGAAAAATATAAGTAATACCACTAGGTTAAAGAACAACCAATGAAGAATAAGCTTTATAATATTGAGAAAGAACCAACACAAGAAAATTTTGGTCATTAAGTAATTTAAGATAGATTGAGTTTACCTATTCCAAGAAATAAGTTTAGAATAAAATGCAGTATATAAGGAATTAAAAAGTAGATTAAGGAGACCCATGGAAAGAGGTCCCATAGAATATAGTGAGAAAGAAGATCCAAGCATAGCTTGGAAGATGGTTCATAGAGAAAATATTTGTACCGATGATCCTATAGATATGATGATTTTATAGTGGATGATCCAAAGATAATGATTATATAGAGGTAACCCAGAGGTAGTGATCTAGTGGAAGTGATATAGAGGTAGTGACCTAAAGGTAGAGACCCAGAGGCAGTGACCCAGAGGTAGTGATCTAGAGGTAGATCCAGTGGTAGTGACCCAGAGGCAGTGACCCAAAGAAAAAAGATCTAGAGGTGAATCAAATACATTGATACAAAGGTAGACACAAATAATAACATCCAACCATGAAAAATCTAACAAATTAAGAGAAATAAGAATTAGAGATTGAAGGCAAAAGCCTTCATACCAAATAATGTAATACGGGGGGTGTTGGAGATATTACATTATTTGGCCCCCTTGCAATATTAGTTTGGTAGATGATTTATATTTATAATATATGTGTCAATATGAGAAAGAGTGCAAAGTGTCAAGAGAGTATGAAGAGTCACATGATATGTGTAGGTAGCAAATCCACCTCACAAAAGAAGAAGAATTAAATTGGATTTGTACAATTTTATCAAATGTTCAATTTTTCTAAAATGCATAGTGTAGGGTTTGTGTAATTGTAAAATTGGGTGTAATTGTGCAACTTGGTCATAAACATACAATTAGAAAATAAAAGAAGTTAAAATGAAATGTGCATGTAAGGTAATTTAATAAAAATTAAATTAAGACTTAGTAAAACCTTAATGCATTAATTGTTTTAAGATATTGTAATAAGGCAGTTGTGAATGATGCATTGTCTTAGGAACTAATTTGAAATAGCCTGGAAATGCATTATAAGCCTTCCATTCAATTTTTGAAGGTTGTTCATGCTTAATAATTGTTGTTCATAATTGTTCACAATAGTTGTTCATACTTGTGGAAGATTGTTCATCGATGATTATTACAATGTAGTGTTGTTGATATTAGTTGATGTGGTGTGAATGTTCATACAAATGTTGGTTGTGATATGTGTATAATTACTACGTATTATTCATGTATATTTCTGGTAGAATATGAATTATACATTTTGTGCAAGTATGGCCAAAATGATATTGTAAATGAGTGATTCTATAGTGGAAATAAAGTGTTGATTGATTACCAACCATGTGTGATGAATGTGGATGAGTTTATTGTTTAATAAATTTCTCTATAGAAGGTAATTGATATGATTGCATGTCATTGTATGGTTCTTGGGAATGAATAGTGAAGTGCAATGTTTGGTATAGACCAAGGATGGTGATTCTGGATGTGCATGTTGGATTACTGGGTTGGTAATTCCACCATTGATGTTAGCCAAAATTTGCTAGGTTAGGACTTGCCATACTAAAATACAAATCTAAGAAGTACAAATTATAGGAAGGGTTTGCTATAACCATATAGTTAGCCTTACTAACCATATAATTCATCAATTACTTTATATTTTGCTTGTAATTGCATAGTTTGTACTTGCCAGATTGAGAAATAAGCATTTCCAAGTGAATGATTACAAAACTATCAAGTTATTATATGTAAGCTAAGTTTTGGGTATATTGTACGATTGCAAATAATGCAATATAGGCTATTGTATGGATATAACCATACAACTAAACATTTTGGAACTGCATAGTCACTTTTTTTAAGCTTTTAAATCGTACATGTAGACACATAAAATACCTCATGTTGAGGAGGCTACTCATATGGACACCTTTTTAAGTCATATGATTGATCTTGGACCTTTGCAAGACCCAACTATGCTTTTAACCACTCAATTAGGGTAAGATACTCCTATTAAACCATAGTCATTGATGAAATCAGTGATGAATCCATTGTTGTTGATGATTAGAGAGACTATGGGAAGCCACTGATGATGATAGCAGTTAGATCCATAGTCGTGCCTGTCGATAGCAGCTAACCTTGTAACAAACTTAAACTCCTTGAGTCAAGTAAAATTATTTGCATCCAAAAAATTGGTAATGGTTTTGGCAAATCTAAACCTCCAAAAGCTTCACCTAGCCCAAACTATTTCTTGTTCTTGGCTTCCTAGGGAAGCTAGAGCAAGAAATTTGGGAGTCTACTTAAGGCCCCAAATTTACAAGCAAATCGAGGACAATTGATGAAATTTTTGCATAACAAAGTGCTACCGCTTTGCAACCAAAGAGTACAATATCTCACACATAAGATTGTGCTATAGAAATTACGCTATGAAACCTAACTACTCACCAATGGAGACTACCACATTATGAGAAGAACAAATGCCTATTCAAGCATTCAATTTTGAACCAATTCTCTCCCTACATCATTATGAGAGAACACACCAAGAATGTCAATCCATGCAATATTGGAATTGATTTATGCTAAGCCCAGGATACAGAGAATAAAGTCTCTATCCTATGGCTACTATTTTCAATAGTGGCCTGCAGGCACCACCATCAACGTCATCAACAACTAACAAAACAGACTACTCAGATCATCATTGGCTATGGTATAATGTATCTTTTCCATTTTTTTTAGCCTTAGATCATATTTACAACATTTTAATTTGCTTTCCTAACCTAGATTAGTTGCTTTATTTCTAGTTTTATGCATTCTTTATGCTTTCTTGCCAATATTTCATGCATCTTGTTTTTTTTAAGCATTTCTTTCATATCTTACGATATTCACAAAATGACCTCATATTGAGAGGATGCACCTTTTCTATTGATTTCTTTGTATGTTTCCTTGTGTGCAAATTGAAGTCTTAACCAGAGCATCCCATTAACAAGATCATCTCCAATAACACCATAAGAGGAGGTTCCAGGGATAATCCCTCCTATAATCAAGTTTTGAGGATTCTAAGAATCTATTGAAGACATATATCACATGGAGTGATTTTATTGTAATATGTATCAAATGGTCAATCCCTTAGAGGGATGCTCTTGTAACCTCATGTAAAATATAACTTATGAATATGAATAAAATGGACACTATTTCTTGTATTTCCTTCTCTTTGCATTGATTACATGTTATATCTTGTGAATTTGATTACATATTGCCATAGATGTTAGATTTTTAGCTTCTTTCAGTGGTGATCATGGTGGGCCTAGCTCATTTTTTGATTTCTAACCTTATTTTTGTTTTTTTTCCCATTGTAGGTACAGTCGCTCTAAGCGACAACATCTAATAGTCATAACTGCTTTAAGCGATAGTAGCTAGCACCATAGCCACCTTGATCATTAGTAGCTATGAGAAAAATAGAGAAAAATCATATTTTAGCAATGAATTCAAACTTAGGCTACACCTGTAAGTATCAATAAAAACATTTATTCTGTTGTTTGTGATTGAAATGGTTTCAATATGGCAATAATTAACACATATAGAGAAAATTTAAAGGTCAAATCATTAGGTTTTCTATGTTTTTCTTGTTAGTTGCTACTAGGAACAATGACTATTGTTGTTAGCCACCCCAGAAGCTAGCGGCTATGAATTCTTACTGCTCATGTGTACAATAGCTAAGAACATTACTTGCTATTCACAAAAGCGGCTACTATTAGCTCTATTTGTAGGTTTGCCTGATATGAAGCCTACTCAAATGCTAACTCATATTAGTTGCATCTACATTTTTCTAAACCTAAAATGCCTTTTCATACTACATTTCTAAAAATAAAACATCATTTTATTTGCATGTAGTGGAAAAATCATTGCATGTTGTTTGATGCATTGTACTTTTGCGTAAAATAAAATGAACAAATCACACAACATGTTTCAAGTGTAAACATCAGTTGCATTGGGATCTCATTGCCAACTGATCAAGATCAATGATGGATGTCATTTCCACTTGGTTGGCTTGTATATTGAGATTTTTTTTACCCATCTGTGGCCAAGGCTGATCCAAGAACCATCAAATCCATGGAAAATAACACACATTTCTCTTTTGAGAGTGTATCTCTACCCATGGTGGATTGGGTGAGGATCGGTAGGACCTATGCTCCCTAATCGAATATGGGTTTCATCTCCATATCTTGGTGGGTATGACAACTTGGACTTCATTACCGGGTTTGTCATTGTGAGTATACAGGTGAAAACCTTAAACAAATCAAGAGTATCATCAACAATTTGCAAACATGATAAGAGAAAGATCTGATTTCCAACAAACCATAACACACAAGATGAGTTTTAGGAAACACAAAGAAAATTTAAAAGAGATAATCATTTTGTATACTTTGTCTATTTCTTAAAATTTACATACAAGATAATTCATAAGGTTATGGTCACCACATGGGGCCACACTCAGTCCACAATTGAGGTGGCACCCAATGCACCAGAGGGTCCAGACCACCCTAGAGGCAATACACCTACCCATAACACACTTGAATGAGGTTGAGGTAGCCTTAGAGGAGATAACTCTACATATGAGGGATATCATAGAGAAACCCCAACTAGGAGACCAAATCTAGAATCTTCTCATGATCTAAATGAGGGTATTTCTAGACCCACTTCATCTCATCATACTGAGAGGCCAAATATACCCAATAAGGGGTGAGGTAGAGGTATTGTGACCATTCGCATACCCATCGTAATGCCAAATCCTTTCGAGCATGGAGGGTGTCATTTATCATACCGTAGTATCGATGAAAGAGGTATACCTCTTGACCAACCATGGAAAACCCATCACCTTGATTTCTTAGATCAAGGTGTTGGAAGATCAAAATATAGAGCCTCTTTTGCTACCCATTATTGCTCAGAGAGTATGCGTAGCGAATATGTAGTACGACATACCTATACCCAAGGTGAGTGCTCCAAGCACCCACATAATCCAACCATCCCATCCACTCATGATGGCACATAACATAGAGTTAACCATGGTGTCAATACAACCTCGATTAATTGAGGAAAGAGGGTTGCCAATCTTGTTGCACACTTTGAAGTAAATAAAACCCCTCGCATAGATTTACAAAGCCATAGATCCTACACAACTAATTTATTAGATTGGTTACATAGGTCACACACACTTCAAAGAGAGTAGATACTCCAATATAAATTGGAGGACTTGTGTATAGAATGTGAGCATTTAGAGCAGGAAGATGTAGAATGACAAAGGGTACCCCACCAGTATTTGTACAAACACCACCAAAGAGAGCAACACATCCTTGATCAAAAGGAGTGGGAAGAGCGATCAAATGGATTGAGAAGAATTACCCCCACGTAGTGAGTACAAGTAGCAATGCAATGAGAGACATTATAATTCACACCCTAAGCTACATAATAGAAAAATAGACAATAATACTCACTATACATCCCAACATGCTTCTAGGCAGTAGCACTGCCAAGTACCAAATCAGCTTGAGCATGGTCAATATGAAGAATCAAAGTAAGATGATCAAGAAAAACAATATCCTGAACCATCATCTATAGATGTGGTCGATGAATACAATCGACCACCTCAATCCCAAAGGAACCTACCACCTCTTGCTCCCCAAAGATCCCTTTAGGAGGAAGAGATCATCTCTTCTCAGGCTTATAGAGTGCTTACCGAGAGAATCAAATCTCTCGAGAAACAAGAAATAGGTTATCAAAAGCCTACTTTAAGAAAGATCCACAACCAACCTCTTTGTCCTTAGGTCTTGAGTCTGGCATATCCCAAATATTTTGAAATGCCTAAGCTAGATAAGTTTTGAGGTGATGAGGATGTGCAAGAGCATGTAACAAGTTTTATGAACCTATGCTTTTAATTGCAAAACAATGATGCCTTGTTATTATGAATATTCATGATTACCCTTTCAGGCGTAGCCCTTGAATGGTATAATCAATTACCAAGGCACATCATCACTAGCTTTGAGTAGCTAGTGAATGCTTTTCTTGAATGCTTCTCATTTGGCATCAAGAAGAAAATAAATCTATCCGACCTAGCTAATTTATGATAGTATGATGATGAGCTAGTGATGGATTATGGGAATAGGTGGTAAAATCTTATGTAAAAACTTCCATTCACCATCCCCACAATTGAACTCACTCAAATTTTTACCAAGATTTGTGCTAAAAATATATCGTTGTTGCTTTAACTGCAATAACCCACAACATTCGAGGAGGCTTTGGTGCAAGCCAAAGTTATTGAAGACATAAAAATCCAATAAGGATATCTAAAACTCTGTACAAAAAATAATGGAATAACAAGAACACATGAAATCAATCATATCAAGCCAAACCTACTCCTATAAATCAAGTCATGTTAAATATTCCAAGAGCGGACAAGAGCCAACAACCATAGAATTATCAGGCTCAACCTCCCCTAGTGCACTACAAACAATGCAATGAAAATCGGGCACAAAAACAACGCTGAATGCCTTGCAACTACACACCATTACCTGAACCTTTGGCATATTTTTTCAACCACCTATGCGAGGCCAAGGCTCTAATATTACCTGAGATACGCACCCTAGATCCTAATCGCCCCAAACCTAAGGGGTATAGGGAAGATTTGTATTGCGTATATCATCGACAAAACGACCATGATATCCAGGATTGCATCACATTCAAAAATGTGGTGCAAAATATGTTAGATAAAAATAACTTGCAAATAGATAGCCCCTTGGCTATCGATAATCAAAACATTAACATATTCAAAGGCCCTCTACCCAAGCATGAGGTCCAAAATGAGCAAGTTGAGCACGTGAGTGAGGTAGACATTACCCCACCCAATGAGGGTTTTATAGGCATGATAAACATCACAATAGGGCACAAGAAATACCTTGATCAGTCCATATCATCAAAAATTCTAAACAAAGTTGATCATGTGTCACAATCCTTACAAACATTGAATTCAGTTCAATCATATAAGGATCTTGTGATTACCTTTCGCAAGTAGGATATTAAGCAAATCCCTAGAGATGAACTTGATCTGCCTCTACATATCATAGCAAGCATCAATCATATTCCATACAAGTGAGTTATGATTGACACTAGTTCATCCATAAACATCATCATTATTGTGGCTTTGAAACATCTGAATCTACCACCTTCACACATTAAAGACTCAACATTCACATTGAGAGCCTTTAATGATGCCACTTCCCCTACCATCGGCATAATAGTCCTACCTATCTAGGTTGGGATAAAGACCATACCTACATTGTGTCACATATTAGAAGGTGATAGGCAATACAACATATTATTAGGTAGACCTTGGATGAGGGACATGGAATGTGTGCCATCCATTGTCCATCAACACCTTAAATTCATGCACCAAGGGTAAGTGTACGTGGTTCACAATGATCTCGATCCTTTTAAGTACTATAAAAATATTGATGAACCACATGAGCCTCCTACAACATGTGAGTCTTAGAACATTCATTCAGATGAAATAAGGAAACATTCAAATAGAGCTTGCATCAAGCCATCACTACCTACTCCCATCAACAAAATTCATAGTATCACCTTACCTGATGAGGAAGAGAAAACCTCAGTTGACATAACTGAGATAGAATCACCTTGACAAGTTGATGATCCATCCACAACTTGTCCAAAAGTCAAAATACCTTCTCACGAGTTTGTGGGAATGGTTAATATCAAAATAGAGAACCAAGTTTCTCTAAAACAATTAGAACAACGGGTAATTCCATCAAAAAGATTTTCCACATCGAAAGTGCCATCGCCTTTGAAATTAGTTACACCTAACTCATTTCTCATAGTACCTTCAAAAGAGCAAGAATGGGTATCTCCCCCACATCAAACTAGGGGTACTCAAGCTGGCATAGTTCAACACTATAAAGTGAAACAAAAATATGAATTGAGTAACAAACTAGAGCATGTGGATACCACTATCAAAGTGGATCATCAAGAAGCATCCACATCATCTCAAATGAAGGATACTGGTGATTTGCATTTACCTAAGGGTTCTTTGACACCCACTCTTTCACCTCCTTCAGTTGATGATAGTGATACAAACCCATCACTAGCAATACACATGAGAGCCTTATTGGTCTTGCAACACATGCAAGATCACCTAGATAATATAGAGGCACATATGGAGCAACAAAATGAGGCATTGCAATTTATCATGTATCAGCTCGAGAGTATGGAACTACAAAAGAAACCCACATCTAAGGTTGAACCACCTCTTGTGCAACCACAAGAAAAGCCTCAGCAAGAGCAAGCACCAAGTCAGCCACACCAACAACCTTGCATATATCCACCATTACCCGAACCTATGATATCGATTTTCAATCGATTGTGTGCTGCAAATACCATCACCTTGCCTGAGGTTCACCCTTTAGATCCAAATCATACGAAACCCCATGGATATGAGGAGGAGGAATACTGTTTATATCATAGATAAAATGGCCATGACATTCAGTCATGTTGCGGTTTCAAGGCCATAATACAAAACATGCTTGAAAGGAAGCAACTTTGGTTTGTTAACCGATAAATAAGCATAGTCAGTAATCCATCCCTTGCACAAAAAAGCAAGAAGAGCCCCCTAAGAAAATAATTGAGATACCAATGGCTCAACCCTTTCATCAAACTAAGCCAGTGCATGCTACATACTCAAAACACCAGCAACATATTTGGACTCCATTAAACGAGTCTATGTCAGTCATTTTTTAGAAGCTACAAGAAGCTAAGGTCATCACCTTACCTAACATAAACCCTTTAGACCCAGATAGAGCTAAACCTAAGGGTTATAGGGAGGATCACTTTTACCTTTATCATCGAATAAAGGGCCATAACATTCACAATTATTATGGATTTAAAAACGTGGTTCAAGACCTTATTGATAGTAAGGCTTTGCCCATAGATGATCTCCCATAGTGCCTCAGCCTGCCATAATGCAGGCCACATCATCCCATTTGTGACCCCAAGGTTAGCCGCATCCTCGTAAGCCTAACAATCCACCTCATTGAGTAGTCACATTTTTGATGACTACTACGGCCCTATTTCAGAAGTTATACAATGTGAATGCACTCATATTACCAGAGGTCAAACCTAGAACACCTAAGCCTAGGTCACATGATGAAAGCCTCTTTTGTATCTATCATCGTATACATGGGCATGACATCCATGATTGCTATTCATTCAAGAATGTGGTCAAAGATATGGTAGAACAGAATGAGCTCCGCATAGATGGTTTGCTTGTTTTACCCTATCAGAACACTAGCACTTCACAAAGGTCCATGCCCCAATAGGGAGAGTTGATTTCTGTCACTCTTCCTAAGCAAGCTGATTATATTGTAGTGAATGACATGCACAATGGGGATCCTCAAGGTAGCACACCTTCCCCACCATCCACATCACGGTTAATGAAGCAAAGTGAGAACTCTAAAGGTATCGCACCTTCCTCACTTTCATTGAGTGGCACACACACTAGGGGTACCTAAGGTAGCGTACCTTCCTCCTAAAAAATAATCATAAAATAATAAAACACAAAAACAATTCAAAACATCAAAAATACAAAAATATTTGCATTTTACATTTTGCATATGCATTCATTTAATTGCATTGCATTAGGCATTTTCATCCATTGCATTCGCATTAGGATAGGTTGTGTTTACAATCTTACAAATGACACCATGTTTGTATGCCAATCATGCATCCACAATTCATCATCATCCATCATCCCCTGTGAGTAATTGTATTTTTCAACACAACCCCATCAGTTGCTATAAGGTATATACTAGGGTTTTCTGGTCATTCAACCATACCTAGTGATATTTTCAGATTTTGTAGAAAGCTATCTTCACTTTCAGAATATGAGGTCTAGTTTTGATAGTACCTTGCATATATCAAAATCCTATCACATTTTAAACATTAACAATCCTAGTTTGAACAAGGAAGGATGACACTACAAAGTGGTCCTAGTTCACCTTAAGCGAAAGGTTTCCTTGCTCATACTATCATGCGCATGGTCTAGAATGCTGATTATTGGCAAAAGGACAAGCTCCCCCCTACCCAAGAAATCCCTTGCTTTCATACAAAATAAGCAAATTCCTAAAATAAAGCAAAGAAAAATAAACAATGATTTTCATCACTAAGCAAATCCCTTGCTCCAAAAGAAAACAAAATATAAAATAAATAGTGATTTTCATCACTAAGCATGAGCAAGTATCCCAATAAATGAAAAGAAAATAAGGGGGTAAAGAGCTTGAATCCCTAGAATATTCAGTATTCAACCACCATGGGGTGATCCTCATTACAACAATGGGTTGAATGAAACCCGCCTGGCAATGGGGTATCCTTACGCATGGTGATATGTCTATCACATTAGTGACCTTATTTTGTACAGACCAATGTCAGCTTATGGATGAGCTAGCTTTAGGTGGCTTGTATTTACCTAGTAGTCTAGTCCAACTGCATCCAAACTTAGGATCATGATGAACATATGGTGATCCTCATTACAACAATGGGTTGAATGAAACCTGCTTGGCAATGAGGTAGTCTTATGCCTCATCTAATATATTCATTTGCACACATAGGGATAATGAATATCTTGGTCTTCTTAACAAAGCTTTTATCTTTCAAGAGTCTTGTGTAGTCATTATACAACTTTTGATTAATCAACTAGGGTGTTTGAGTCTCATGGAAAACCTCAAAAATCCCCTAATAGCAACAAATCATCTCATCAATCATACACAATTTTCCTTATATAAAATTTTTTATTAAGGGGTGTTCATAAAATAGGATAGATACCGGATGGATATCAACAATGATATTTAGATGACCACTGACTATTTTGTGCATATATTTTAATTTTTAGAAGCTTATAGGGAAAGCCCATACATCTCACATCATCTCATCTCACATATGGATGCTTAAATGATTAATTCTTATGATAAGAGTTACCATTTTTATTCATGATTTCCATACATTTTGTGGTGTCTTCCATTAGTTTGTAACACATATTAGATTCATTCCTTATGTTTTAAGTGATTAAAGCATACATGTTCATTTGCATTAGATCATCCTCATGTAATTAATGCATTACATACATTGCATTTACCATATCATAAACATAGATTAAATGCATAAACAATGGAAATAAATTAAACATGCATTTAACATTCACCATTGCATCCATATAAGCATACATAGTAGTGCATCTACATGTCTAGATCATAGCATCTAATCATACATATATCATCTAGCTAGTGCATGTCATTAATACATTGCATACATATAGCATAATCACATCATCATATAAGCATTGCATCCATAACTGCATCACATGAACAATAAAGTAAAGACATAATACACATAATGAGTCATAAGTAGAGTATCATATATATTTTTTTTTTTTTTTTTTTTGTTGTTGTTTTTGTGTGTGTCAAAAAATACATAGAGGTACAAAAATACTTGTAGGCTACAATGGTGTAGGTCCTCAGACCTTACACTAAAAAATAATATAAGTTAGCATGACATATCAAACAAGGCCTGCACCCCTTGAGTCACCTCCACCCTCAGCTCCATCTTTATGAAGTTTATCTGGAGCTAGTACCTACCAATATCTTAGATCGAGCACCTAATCTATGATTGGGCTGCACTGATGACTACCCAGACTCACTTTGCCTGCTCTGTTGGGAAACCCTTGTTGTGGACCTAGATGGTACAACACCACCATGTATCCTGATCTTAGCCTCTAGAAGACCTATGTGTGCTGCATATAATGCATATCACCTCACATCATCTTCTAAGAGAACCTATAATCACCTGATATCTACATTCCCACTTAAGCTTGCCAACCCCTAAGCACTTGGAGTAGCTGGTGTAACATTAGTAATAGGAGACGTTGATAGTTGCATCCTCAAAGCATCTACCTCGGTAGTCTTAGCCACCAGCTGCATCTGTAGAGTATCTATCATGGTCTAAGTCAAGTCTATATGAGTCTGCAGAGTGGTCCTCTCCTCTACAAACCCCCACCACTACCTCTGGCATGCACTCAACTGACTCTACATAATAGTGAAAGATGTATCTCGCTTCATAACCTATATTTGAGCCATCTAAAGTTGTACTTTTAGGTCGTGTACATGAGCTTGTAGCTAGGAGACCTCATCATTTAGAGCATCCCCCTCACCCTAATCATCATGATGATCATCCATCTACCTTGAAACCTATCCCCACTCATCCTACACCCTGCAACACACTCATCGCCCATTACCATCACATCCCTTAGTTGTCACCTCATCTCTAGATCTACCTAGGCTGATACAACCCTACCATAACTGAGTAGTCCACCAAGTGTTATACTCTACCATTGTACCATGATATTTTATACATGTATCATCTATCATAGGATCTACCTCCTTAGATAATGATGTAACCTATCACACTGGAAGATGTGTTTATGCCTATCAATGGTAGTAGAGTACTGGCTCCTTTGGTACATTCTGTGCAACCCCAAATTGCCTAGTTACCCAAGTATAGTGAAAGTACTCCCTCACCCTCTTGTGGCACCCCATGAGCCATTTATCATGCCTAACTTAAAACAAGTACCTCTATGCCTCCTCCCATACAGGACAACCTAGGTAGGGTCTCCATATGATTTGACTAGCCTGTAATCCTATTAGAGACCCAATGTAGTGGTCTACATCCCCTGCATGTGGTTAAATTTAGATAGTCTCCACCAACCATGACCATCTCAAAATATAGCACTAATCATCTACTACTACAACTGCTATCCCCAAGGGCAATCCACTAGGTCAGTCTATACATATGTGCTCCCACCCCCATATATTTAACAACAAGATGCATCTCACTCCCACTTTCCCTCATTGTGTAATCTAATATAGCTCATAATAAAGATGTACCAAAAGTGCACTCCTCCATACTATAATTAGAGGCTATCATGAGGTACACTCTAATAGGTCCTGCATCATGTATAGGAGATTTCAATGGAACCTCACTCCTGATGTGTCTAGCAGTAGCACATTATAGATAATGTGCATCAATACTACCTAGTATCGATAAAATAAATCCACCCTAAAACAATAGTCAACAAGTATCCCACCATGCTCAATATATCCCAATACCTCAACTGCTTTATCGTAAAAAACTTGAGCAAATATTGTATCCCTAGTTGTAGTGGGAGAAGAAATGATAGCTCATCCATCGATGGGAATCCTAAAAATATGATAGACATCCTCCAATATCACCATCATCTCTCTAGTGGGGAGATGGAAAGTGTTTGTCCTACTATCCCATCAATGGGCTAAGGTTATAAGATAATACTGATCTGACATAACTGTCAGTAATCTCACAATGTAGCTGAGGCTAATCACCCTAAACCACTTCGAGTACACATCATCTAATAGAGGTTGGATATCCAAAAGTAGATTGGGATCTTGCCCCCATGCTATCAAGTTCTAATGTGTAGAAAAGATAATAAAATCAATCTCTCATTCAAAAAAAAAATCAAACAAAAACAAAAAATCAATTTTTTTTACTAAGGTTCTTAGCCGCTCATGTCGCTGGCAACCGCCACGACCATCGTCGACATCATCAGTGGTCATCACCAATGGTTAAATTTTTTATTATTGGGGTTTGAACCTAGCCACCCATAGTGACAACAACCCCCAATTGCCAAATTGGGAGCCACCCTCACCGACAACGGCTAAGGGATTGACCCCATGCGAGGTCATCTCCCGCCCAAAAAATACCCAAAATTAAAATCCCAACCCCCTAAGCTAACCTAAGCTACACCTAAACTAAGGGGTGAGGTTCATTTCTTATAGTTTAGTGAAGTTTAGTTAACCCATTACTTAATGAGGTTCATTTTAAATGGTTAATTCACTAGAGTAGGAGATGGTGTATCTACCTTAGGAGCTCTAGCTCTGCCACTTGTAGAGGCTTTTGGTTGATCCACCATGGTGGTTTTGAGTAGTTTTGATAGCGTTTCGTATCAATTTTTAGCTTCTCTCCCTTAGAGCTCTCACTTTCTCCACTGCCATCTGGAAATAATGAACTAAAAATTGCCAAAATTCATATTTATATTTTACAATTTTGGTAGCCGCTCACTTTGACAATGATCGCAGATCAGGTCAACCCCACCCGCTGACTTTGATAGTAGCTGTAGGATTTGCAAACCATGGCTACCGTACCTCATAGTTGCTAAGAAAAAGAATAAATGCACCTAATTGCTCACCATAAGGAGTTTCATATTGGACATTAATGCATATCTACCGGTCCATAATCATCAAAAATCACAAAATTAAAAAAAAATCAAATAAAACAAAATTTCAAGTGTGCCTCGTATCTAGTTATTTACCCTATACACTTGGTGGTTGTAGCGACTTGCACTCCATGCAATCCAACAAGATGAGTAAATTACCATAAGGCCATTTGAACCAAATTATTCATTAACGAATTGAAATGTCTTCACTTCAATCCCCAAGAAGGCCATTGCAGTTGGATTGCTCCATGGGAATGAGGCATTCATTTTATTTCTTCTATGAAATTTCATCAAATCATCGAACATAGTGATTCATCACATGCTTAAATTGAATTGCTATCATCTTTATTCCCTAAGAAGGCCATTACGGCTAAATTGCTCCATAGGATAGAGATGTATAATTACTATTAGTGGTTGAAATTAAAACTGTAATAGGACCTACCTTAAAACAACAGTAATCATCTTGAACTATCCAAAATTAGTCATCTTGGTCAAGCAACTCGTCACTTTCATCACTTGCCATTTTCCTCATCAACTCGTCACTTGAGGGGGTAGTCATAATCAAAGAATTCATAATCAAAATCAACAATTGAATACTTAATCATGTGAATTACATTCATCCTACAAATAATTGCTAAAAACTATCATAAGCTTACCCTTTTATTGGGGAAAAAACAAATATGCTAATTTAAACCTTTGTTGATGCATATATTGACCCTATTGTAGCTTGAACGCTACTCGATTATACCTGAATACACCAAATTTTTGCACAATTTAAGCCTTCCATACCATTGGAAGCAATGATTATGAGATGCACACCCTTCTCATGATTGGGGTATCTAACATTGACCATATCAATGAACATCAATCAACCTATAATATGGCTTTAGGTTATCTATTTTTGCTCAGTGTTGTGTTTTCCCACAATGCATCTCAAAAAGAGGTATTTGTAGATACCTAAAACATGTCATGTTGAGGAGGCTACTCATATGGACACCTCTTTAGGTCATATGATTGATCTTGGACCTTTCCAAGATCCAATAGTGGTTCTAACCACTCAATTAGGGTAGACTACTCCTATTCAACCATAGTCATTGATGAAATCAATGATGGTCCCCATCATTGTCGATGATCAGAGTGGTTGCAGGAAGTCATTGATGATAATAGTGGCTCAATCCATAGTCGTGCTTGTCAATAGCGACTAACCCTATAACAAACTTGGGCTCCCCAAGCCGAGTAAAATCAGTTGCATCCAATAAATTTACAATAGTTTTGGCAAATCGAAGCCTCCAAAAGCTTCGCCTCAATGGCCCTAGCCCAATTTTATTGTTCTTGGTTTCTTGGGGAAGCTAGAGCAAGGAATTTGAGAGTCTACTTAAGATCCCAAATTTACAAGCAAATTGAGGATAATTGACGAGCTTTTTATGTAGCAAAGTGTTACCACTTTGCAAAAAAAGAGTACAATATCTCACAATATGATGCTACTAAAATTATGCTATGAAATCCACCTACTCACCAATGGAGACTGCCACATTTTGAGAAGAATAATTGCCTATTCAAGCATTCAATTCAACATGAAATTGAACCAATTCCTGCCCTAAGTTGTTCTGAGAGAACACACCAAGAACGTCAATCCACACAACATTGGATTTGATTTATGCTAGGACCAAGATACAAAGAATAAAGTATCTATCCTACAGATGCTATTTTTAATAGTAGCCCACAGGCACCACCACCGACGTCGTCAGTGGCTAATAGAGCTAGCTGCTCTGATCATTAGCGGTTATAGTCTGATGTCTATTTTCCATTGTTTTTAGCCATAGATCAAATTTGCAACATTTTAATTTGCTTTCCTAACCTATATTAGTTGGTTTATTTTTAGTTTTATGCATTCTATATGCTTTCTTACCAATATTTAATGCATATTGTCATTTATTTAAGCATTTATTTCATATCTTGCAATATTCACAAAATGGCCTCATCTTGAGAGGCTGCACCTTTGCTATTGATTGCTTTGTATGTTTCCTTGTGTGTAGGTTCAAGTCTTAACAAGAGCATCTCATCTACAATATCATATTCAATAGCATCACAAAGAGGAGGTTCCAAGGATAATCCCTCCTATAATCAAGTTTTGAGGTTTCTAAGAATCTATTGAATACATCTATCACATGGAGTGATTTTATTGTAATATGTATCAAATGGTCAATCCCTCAAAGGGATGCTCTTATAAATGCATGTAAAATAGAACTTATGAATATTAATAAAATGGATATTATTTGTTGTATTTCCTTCTCTTTGCATTTATTATATGTTATATCTTGTATATTTGATTACATATTTCCATAGATGTTAGATTTTTAGCTTCTTTCAGTACAATTGTAAACTGTACAACTATACAAATTAGATCAAATCAAGTACAAATTGTTGGAATTCATCCTAAAACCTTCCATTTAACCTCCATTGTGGGAATATTACCACCCATGCTATATTTTTCATTGTTTACATTGTGGAATAATATCGAGGACCTAAAATAACACTACATTTTGTGTCATTACCTATCAAAATTGGATCAAATTATCACAATTAAGAACCTGCAATTGATAATTTGTGATAAAGAAAAAATTAAAAATTGGAGGTGAATGATAGATACAATTCTATGAAGATGTGGGAGATGGTATCGTAGAGAAGAAAAAGTTTCAGTAAGGATTACTAGAATTTCTCAAAGAGAAAATGTAAATAATTTAGCACACAACACAAACGAACCAGTAATAGAACAAGTATGAACTTCGAACAAAGGAGATAGTGAAAGGTGGGAAATATTATTGATAGAAATGGTAGAGATGGTACAATTACCACCAAGAGTTAAGAAAAAAGTTGATATAGAAGAAGATGTTGATATAGAGACTGTGCAAGGATACGGTGAGTGGATGGTAACACCTAAAAAAGTGGCGGATAGGTTGCTAAGAGGTGCGAAGGATAGGAGTAAAGCACTAGAGCAATAATGTACAAGATATCAGGAAGAAAGACCAAGACCAAAACCAAGATACCAGTGAAGAAGGTCATAGAGTGAGGACACACAAGAAGTTGGGAGACAAGTTTTTGGTGAAAATAAGGTACCACAGATAGAAAAATTTGATGAAGAGAAAATTACTGGAATTCACCCCAAACCCTTCCATTTCACCTCCCTCATAAAGAATACTACCACTTGTATTTGATGATGTTAGATAATATAGGCATGTTGCAACAAAGGATGCAACATCAAGCTCAATAGTTAAAGAGTATGAAGCATTGCAAGTGCATAATGCAAGACTTCAAAAATATATCATCTAGGAGTTGGATGAGATAATGCAATGGATTGATGAGTAATAGGCAACAAGGCAAAGGGAACTAGAAGTGAGAAGTAAAATCAATGAGGAGATACCTTAAGCAAATGAAAGATGATAAGAAAACACAAGTCCTAGTGAGGGGGAAAGATCACAAGTCAAACCAAGGGGTCCGACCCATTATCCACCAATTACGGATGAGGTAACCAAGCTATTTTAGAAAGAGATATAGGAAGACCTTACATCACCTAAATATCAAGAGAATATACAAGAAGATTCGAGTGAGTCTAGTGATGAAGGAATACCCTTACTAATAAGGAACGGTAGCTAGGATAGCAGTAGTGATGACTTATTGGAAATAATACAAGAACCTCAGGTTCACCCTGATCTAGATGCCTATGTGACAACCTATTGGTAGTTAATAAGGTAAAGAAGGGAAGTAAGAAGACTTCAAAGGGTCATGAATTTTCCAATGGAGTGGTCAGCCCAAAGAGCAAATAATCATAATGATTCAAGCATGACTTGTAATTTTTAGAAGACTATAGGGAAGCCTCAACATCACTTTGAAGAGTGATGTGGTTAATATGACTAAGACATGCATAAATAAGAATAAGGTCATTACGATAAATATCACTAGGATCTCAACGCAACGAGGGATACCTAGTCAATATAGAGTTTGTGGATGTGAATCCTAGCACTTGAGAAAGAGAAGGACCTAACTGGTAACAAGAATGAAAACAAGGAATTCAAAGCACTACAGGATGATAAATAGGTCATAGAGGAGGATTACGACCAATGAATGAAGGTAGGAATAATTTAGATACTTTACCTAGAGGAAGAAGGGGAAATATCTAGCCTCCTACTCCAATATGGCCAAAGCAACCTGAGGAGACACCACCCATAAACCTAAATCATATTGGGAGTGCATGAGTACGTAATTGGTGAGGAGAATTATTTCCAAACCTTACAAGATGATATCCACTCATGTGACCACAAATGCATTGACAAGGACCAAGAAGAATAAGGATTTCATAATGGAGAGGATGGTCCATTTAATATGTGAAGATGTTCTATAGTAAGAGGACAAGGTCACAGAAGACAAGTGTAAGTAATATGACATGTTGGCATAGGAAGAATACAATTTTGAGAGGAGGAAAGTTGAGGCTAACAAAGGACTTGTTCACCAAGTTTAGAGGTAGATTTAGTTCAAGGAGATAGGAGTAGAAGTCACCCAAATGAGAATCAAGTAGTAAGGGTGTCTTCACCAAATGAGCAACCAATAGGGCAAAGGAGAAGTCGCGAATGAGAAAATGCAATTTTGGAAGGAGGAAATTGTGTAATTTCAAATCATACAACTTGCAATTGTACAGTTCTAAATCATAAATATTATAATTGTATGATTCCAAATTGTACAATTGACAATGATACAATTACAAATCATATAGTTGGCCAGCAAGACGCAACAAATCGTACAGTTGAATGATTGGAACCCAATCGTACGATGGCTTAACATTCAATTGCATGGGATGAGGTGGTAGAAACTCTAGATGACATGTTAACAAAGGGAATCATACAAGTGAATGTCAATGTATGATTTCCATGACGACAAGTTAGAAAATTAGGCAATTTTAAAAAAGGAAAAAAGGAAAAAAATATTAATATAATATTGATTGTGAAAATTGCTTTGGGACATGATCAAGATAAAAAATGGTTGAAAACTAGAAATAGCGACATATTCTAAAAAAAAAAGAAAAAAAAAAAAAAAAAAAAAAGAAAAAGAAAAAAAGAAGAGAAAAGCAAAAAAGTTATAAAATAATGAAACATTTAAAAAGCAATAAAAGGATAAAATTGCATGCAAAAAGAGACTGAGTTGGTAGTCATCCATACAAAAGGACAAAAACACATGCAAAGAGGCTAAGGTGTCATATTTTCATGCACAAGGACATTTTGGTTATAAAAAGAAGGCACCATGCATATTTTTTCACCAGATTAAATGAAATGTAGGTAAAAATAGGTGATTCAGGAGCAAGGAACATGCAACAAATAAAATATTTACCATATGAGCATGCAAATAACACAAGTTCACTCATTTTCCTGATCCATTTAAGAATTTTCACTATGTAATTCCTTGATTTTTAAAAACAAGCAGTAGTGGGGTGCTAGTGAAAAAAAACTAGGGTTTTATTTTAAAAAAGCACGGTTGTTTTTAAAAAATAATTAAATATTGCAGGAATTTCTTGGAAACAAACCCTCAATGGTGGAGATTTTTATAAAAATCTATATTTTTAAATAATTTTTGTAGAGTGGTGAGACGTTGCTTGGGTTTGATTTATTTTTATTTTTTAAAAAGCTGAAGACGGAGTAAAAAATTGAAAATCCTAATTTCTATGAAGAAATTTCCTGATGAAGGAGAATATGTTTTAGCCATTGTATGAGAAAAACTATAAGAGGAAGGATATACAAGAAGTTGAACAAATTTCCATAGTAAATCGTACATCTAAATAATTACACATTTGGAAGGGAAAATTACACAAGTGAACCAAATCTCACCAGAGAAAGAAATTACACAACGATGACAAAAGGGTGCAAAGCAAATCATACAACTTTGACAAAAACATAGATTTTGGAAAATATAAAAACTTGGATAGTTTATTGTATGATTTTTTAAGAAGATTGTATGATCTGAAGGAAAATGTATGATTTTAGGTTATAATTGTATGAAGTAGGGCCTGAATTATGCAATTTGAGTGCAATTATACAATTCCAAGTTCCATTGTATGATTCCAAGCACAGTTGTACATAAATGTAATGAAATTGTATGATTTGGGTCCTATTGTATTATTTTGGGATGAAATTATATGTTTTGGGGCATAAATTATACTATTTGGATATAATTGTATGGAATTGGAGTGCAGTTGTACAATTCCAAAAATAACTGTACAATTTTGGTAGTAGTGGTACAATTATGGGGAGTAACTATACAATTTTTGGGAGCAGCTATATGTTTTCTGGTGTAGTTCTATGAAATTAAGGCAATTTATACGGTTTTTGATGCAATTGTCCAAACATTGCCAAATTAAATAAGATTGGTGAAGAGTGGTTCTAAGAGAAATTATGAAGAATGAGCATCGAGCAAGAATTATAGGCTTATATATGGTGGATTGTAGTGGAAAGGAGGGAATGCTCACTAGTACGACTACATCAGAGGGATTCATGACCCATGTTCAAAGAAGAAAGTTATATTGCACAAGGTCAAGAATGAAGGTTTCAGCCAAAAGGAGGGCATAATTACCATCCTTGGAGGGGAAGGGATTATAGGCCATGGAGTGGACATAGGAATTGGCATGGTGGTAGAGGAGGAACACAACCACCTTTTCATCAAGATCCTCAGATGGAATCACCCATAGCACATCAAAAGGAGCTTCACAGTGAGGTGCATAGAGAGGCTACCTTGAAAGAACAAATAAAATTGCTTAGTGAGGATGAAGAAGGGTAAGTGGAATTGAATGATATCACCTTCACATAGTCAATAGGTGAATTATACTAGAAATAGTTGAGTGAGTATGAGGATACTCACCCATTGAAGGTAGACTTGAATCAGCTCAAAGTGATTGTATTGGCACAAGTACCACCATAATATAAAGTATTTTTTTATGAATACTTGTTGCAGATTGTGTAGTCATACAATTCAAGCAAGAATTGCACCTTTGTATGTATCGAGAACTATTATCTCAAGGTGGAATTCTTGGTTGCAAATTTTTAGAGAACATTTAGGTTGCCAAAGGAAGGACACCCAATAAGGAGAACAATTATGCCCTAGAAGCCCATAGGTTAATCATAGGATTAAGAAAGCTTAAGTATTCATTAGCCACTAAGGATTTTAGTCTTGGAGAATGGGGAATCAAATAGAGCATGCTAAAAATGAAGGATCTTATGTGTTCCATGAATGTGGTCATGTCTTGATTATCAGGTGAAGCATGGTATTTTAATATGCCAATTTGGATGGCACAATATGTAGAAGGTATCACCAAGGGGGTGCAATATGACTGGGTAACATATTTGGCTTAGAGTATACAACAATTATTGTAGAGGACTAGGAAGAACTTCTCGATGATATTCTATGCAATTGCTATAGTGTTAGATGCGGTCTCTTAGGCCAAAATTACATTCCATGGGCTAACAACACCTCATTATCTACCAAGGGATCAACCTACCATATTGTGATAGGCAAATACTGTGTCAATTTAGAAAGCTACCTTAGAGAAGTCAAGATAGAAAAATAATACCAAGAAACCAAAACCTCCTTTGATTGATGAAAAGGAGACTTTTTTAGAAGTCCACAATTGGAGGAAGAGATGATGACAACTACACCTGGATTCTAATTCAAAGTGGTAGGCACCTACACAATGGTTGTATGAGCACCACTATCTTGCATAGAGGAGGAGGTAGCAGTACCAACAACCAGTCTAGTGCAAATTTTAACACAGAAAATGGGAGAGGCATATGCATGAAAAATATCTTGTACAGAGTGAGTGACTACAACCAATGCTTACTGGCCTATTTGATATGCACTTGGGGTTGGAGGACTTATAATTAGTAGATATATGTGTGCCAATTGGTATAGGCCAATTAGGAGAAGTGGTGGGATATCCTACATTGATCAAGGCCAATGAATTTGAACTTTTGGAGGCATATAAATATTGGCTGGATAGAGTAGTATCACCACCCAGGATGAAATTAAAATAAGTGTTGGTAGCCTCATTGGAGGATATAAAAGATAAGAAGCCCCAAATAAGGATTGTGATGAGATGTGGTAATAGTCAGTCAGGGGAGGAGAACATGATGCAAACACAAGAATGATATGATCCAATTCATGTATCCATAGTAGTGGTAGAAGAATAGTTAAAACTCCAGTAGGAGTTTTCAAAGCCATAAGAGGAATTTTAGGTACCTATGGAATAACACTAGTTGATTCAGGAAATAATTACTATTGAGGATATCAGATCACAAGAAGAAGAAGGTAGAACTATAGCCCAAATTACGCTATAGGAGGAGACTACACCGGGTCCTAAGGAAGTTGGGGGAAGTTCATTTCCATAGGAGGAACAAGAGAAAAGGAATATGCCACAAGAGATGGACATATGACTTTGAATAATATTTTTGTTTGAAGTCCCATAGTTTGGTGTCTCATATGGAGATGGAGAAGACACAGATGAATATGTGGACCATTTCCTAAAATAGGTCTACGATATGTTTGCTAGTACTCAATTGTAGTTTTGAATAGGCTATATTGGATAACTAAAGTAGTGGAGGGAGAAAACCTTCACTAATATGGAGAAGGTCATGGAGTGGATGTGTAGTGAGGACTCAAAAAGAAGAATGAACCAGATTCATGCACAACACCCATGGTAGTTACCTAGAGGAGAGGTAACAAATATGTTATGGATAAAAGATTTTTTAGGAATAAAGACAAACTATAGAGCATACCCATGGGTGTACTTGGATCTGGAAAAGAGCCAAATATGTCCACTAAACACATCGAATATAGAATATTAGAGGGCATCTCTAAAACTAAATTTCATATTCCAAAAATTCAATTTTGTAACACACTAGATTAAATGGTTGAGTTTGGATCTTGAATAGATTTATCAAGCTAAGGAGGCACAAAGGGAAGAAGTGGAAGCAACTCAAAAAGAGATGGCTACAATTGAAGAGGAATTAGAATGCCACAAGAATGAGGTTGAGGAGAAGCTTAAGAATGTTTAAGAAGAAATTAAGGACATGAAGTAAGCCTATGAAGAGAAGCTACAAACACAAGAGGAAGAGCAACAAATTATGATCTTGTAAAGCAACAAAAACCATGCATCTAACTATATAACATGTAATAAATAAAAAAAAAATATTAAGTAGCCATATTGACATAAAAATAAAGAAATAAAGATGCTCTTTTCATTAATAATTCAAAAAATGGTTACAATAGATCCCTCTTAGGGATTCAAAAATGATACATTATTACAAAATATAACCCCAAAAAGGGAAAATATGCAATCCACAGAGTTCTTGCTCTTCCAAAACTGATAATGGAGGGTTTACTTCACAACCTCTACTTTATGATGCTAAGAAAGATGGTATTGATGATGACTAGCTCCTGATTAGACCTGTAACCTGCACACAAAGAAATTACAAAAGTGTCAATAGCAAATGAAAGAATCTCAATATGAGGTTTGTTTCTTTATTATGCAAACTAGAAAGCAAATGCGTAAAGCAATAAGGAAATGCATGAAAATAGTAAAAGAATGCATGAAATATTGATAAATATAATGCTAAACTATGTTAAGAATAGAATTGAAAGCAATTAAGACTAATTATAATGGAAAATACAAGCAAAATGAATGTCATTGCAAGGCCATCGTTAATTAGAGGGACAAGTTCTACTGATCGTCGTCAGGTCTGGTAGTGTCACCTATGAATCGCTATTGAAAATAGTAACCACTAGATAGATACTCTATTCTATGAGCTCAATGCATGACAATGATCAATTTGAATACCAAATTGATGTTCAAGGATAATTGTGTCTGTAAACATAGTTTGATTGTAAAATTGGCTGGGATTTGATGGTGAATTAATGAATAATGATGGTGTAATTGGTTCTTCAAGCTCGATTGTACTCCATGACTATGAATGTAAGCTCCATAATGCAATTTTGGTAGCACTGTGATACTTATGAGAGATTGCACTCTCTAATAACAAAAGGATAACACTTTGTTGCATTCAATTGGGGATCAATTCTCTATTTTTTCTCTTTTTTTTGGGTGCCTTAAATAGACTTCCCAAATTGGGATCCTAGCTTGCTAAAGAAGCCAATACCAAGATTCGTTCAGGCTCAAGGATGTTAGGTGATACTTTTGGAAGCTTCTCAAACTAAAACCACTAAATATTAGTTGTGTTATAACTAATTTTACTTGGATCAGGTAGCCTGAGTTTGTTACATATGAGGCCATCTTCGATCATCATGACCCATTCTACGACCATCATCGAAACTAGTGGCTATGAGGCCATAGCTAGGGGGACGACTATACAGGTTGTAAAGGATTATTTAACCCTATTTGAGTGTTTAGAACCACTTTTAGGCCTTGTAAAGGTCCAATATTAGTCATATGGCCTGAAAATGCATCCACATGAGTAGCCTCCTCAACATGACGTATTTTAGGTGTCTACAGATCCAAAAAGCAACAAAGCTAAAGATACGATTGGAAAAATAAGAAGAGATGTTACAATAATATGATGTATAGATAAGGCAACAAGAGGAGCATTTGAATACATCCAAAGAACAACTACAACTAAAGGACCTCAAGATTGAGGAAATGGTGAAATATGCTAAATGTTATAATGAAATAATTATGGATCATAAGGTGATGCTTCAGGTTAAGGAAGAGCTTTAGCTAGCCCATAAGGCTGAATTACAATAGTGAGATCATGTCATTATGGATAAGGATGAGGAGCTTGCCATTACATCCTGAACAAAGGTAGGTTAAAGGAAAAACTATGCAAAGGTGCATTCAAGATGGAAAATAGGTTACTATAGCTTTTGGCTACTATAGAAGAGACAACCAACAAGTATGGCTTAAGTCTGTAGAACTCAGTAATTATGTGGTCAAATTATAGAACAATCACGCTATTCTCTAAGTACAACTTCATGACCTTCAACAAGACCAGTTGTCCAAGGCCAAGATGAATGATTCGTTGAGGATGCCACCTAATTTAAAGGGGAGGGTATATGTAGGCAACAAATACACCTCCTAGAAGAAGAAGAAATAACTTGGATTTGCACAATTTTGTCAAATATTTAATTTTTCTAAAATGTAAAATGTAGAGATTGTGTAATTGTACAACTTGGTCATAAACGTTCAATTAGAAAATAAAGGAAATTAAAATGAAATGTACATGTAAGGTAATTTGATAGAAATTAAATTAAGACTTAGTAAAACCTTAATGCATTATTTTAAGATATTGTGGGAAGGCAATTGTGAATGATGCATTGTCTTAGGAACCAACTTGGAATGGCTTGGAGATGCATTATAATCCCCCCATCCAATTTTTGTAGGTTTTTCATGCTTACAGATTGTTGTTCATCATTGTTCACAATAGTTGTTCATACTTGTGGAAGATTATTCGTCAATGGTTATTATAGTCTAGTGTTGTTGATATTGGTTGATGTGGTGTGAATGTTCATAGCAATGTTGGATATGATATGTGTATAATTGCTACATATTATTCATGTATATTATCTGTAGAATATGAATTATATGTTCTGTGAAAGTATGAACAAAATAATATTGTAAATGAGTGATTCTATAGTGGGAATAAGGTGTTGATCGATTACCAACCACGTGTGATGAATGTGGATGAGTTTATCATTTAATAACTTTATTTATAGGTAATTGATATGGTTGCATGTCATTGTATGGTTCTTGGGGATGGATAGTGTAGTGCAATGTTTGATACAAGCCAAGGATGGTGATTCTGGATGTGCATGTTGGAATACTGGGTTGGTAATTCCACCATTGATGTTAGCCAAACTTTGCTAGGTTAGGACTTAACATACTAAACTATAGATTTGATAAGTATAAATTATATAAAGGGTTTTCTATAACCATACAATTAGCCTTCCTAACCATATAATTGATCAATTACCTTATCTTTTGCTTGCAATTACATAGTTTGTACTTGTTGGATTGAGAAATAAGCATTTCCAAGTGAATGATTGCAAAAATATCAAGTTATTGTTTGTGAGCTATGTTTTGGGTATATTGTATGATTGCAAATAATATAGTATAAGTTTTTGTATGGTTATAATTGTACAACTAAACATTTTGGAACCGTAAAATCACTTTTTGTAAGCTTTGTAAATCATACAATTGTAAACTACACAACTGTACGAATTGGAACAAATCAAGTGCAAATTGCTGGAACTCATCCCAAAATATTCTTTTTCACCTCCCTCATCAGGAGTACTACCATTCATGCTACATTATGTGGCAATTTAAGAGCTTTGTATTTATGAGAGAAATATGAAAATTTGCATCTCTCGAATAAAAGTGGAGAGCAATAGTTAGAGAGCTAAAAAGTCATGAAAAATGATATATTAGAGGTAAAGCTCCATGCAATGTAATCAAGTTGTATCATTAATGTAATATTTATATATTATGTTCATTTGAGTTATATTCTATGAGATATTGTTGTTCATTGTTATGAGAGATTGTTGATATTGTTAGTAGCATTGATTTGTTTCACTCTTGATCTTGGAATAAGTTTACTATGAGTTAATTCATTAAGAAAGCTATCAGTTCACACACAACCATGCATGGATAAGTTGTGATATTTTCATGATTGTAGGGTCAAATGCTATCAATTGTCCTATATTTTGTGCAATTTCCTCATGGCAATAGTGGAGAGGAAGTCCAGGTAACTTTATACAAACTTGATCTTAGTTGATGCTCTGTGTGTATGGGTCAAAATCCATCATCCATCGCTTAAGGAAGAGACCATGATGCCCAAAAAACCACGATATCTTTTGGAGAATTTGTTTTAAATCCTCTTTGCAACTAAGCCAAACCAATTTTTTTTGGCATTGCCATGATATCCATGTACCTTAGAGGGTTTCATTTATCCATTGCCCATTTTTGTATAGCATCTAGTTCATATATTACCCCAAGGAACTCACCAACTAGACATAGGTCGCCTTGAGTTACAACCATTTTTGTCAGCTCGTTAGAAAATACCAATATTTCTTTTGTCAAAGATAAATTAAAATTATAATCATGGGCCTTTTGTTTGCCTTTCACCACATGCAACCAAGATCTTACCCTGGGGTTAAAAGGCTAGTTCTAATCCTCGATAGCCTACTCATATCCTACCCTGGAAGCATTCAAAATTCCTACCCCAAGATTTATTGCCTATCTACCCAAAGAATCAACCCACTGCTCCTTTTCAAATTATCCCATCCTTTTGATTCAATCCATAGAACAATATCCCACTATCGCACCACTCAACAAGAACCCTACCATATGCTCCTTAGTTTGATGAATCCATTTACAATGAGCCATATTTCTTAATTTTAGATGAGGGAACAAATCCAAAGTGGTATTCTTCATTAAGGAAGAATAATTTTCTACCATAGCTCATCCCATTCTAGTTTGCCAATTACATCTCTAAAAGTTTTTGGATCCTTTAAAATTGCCTATTCAACAAGGCCAACCCTAGATGCTTTAGATCTAGTGCGTTATGGATATGATAGATTACTTACACAACTTACTAAATCCTATAGTGTAGTTCTAACCCATAGAGGTTGTGTCTATGGAATAGGAGTAATAAAAATTAGTGGAACCTCCTCACCATCATAATTTGATAAGGCATCACTATGAGAAGAGATAGATACACAAATAGTAGTTGATTAAGTAGAAAAAGAAGTAGAGATGAAGGCTTAGAGGAAAATTAACAAGCCTTAACATCTTCACAATAACCAAGAAATATTGAGGGTTGACTCTTCTTGTCCATAACTTTGCATTTTCATAAAAAATAAATGTCCAAGCTTTACAACCAAAGACATGAAACGTGGAAACATCAAGTTTCTCTTTGCTCTATACTTCATTGAGCATGAAATTTTGTACTATTTTATGATGAGTATGAATTTTAATGTAATTAGCACAATTGAGGGCCTTAGCCCAAAAATGTGGGGCCATAATATTGGCTTGAATCATACAATTTGACATTTATCTTTATGATTCTTTCATTCTATAACATCATTCTTCTATGGAGTGTATGGAACTGTGTGTTGCATCTACATACCATGAATTTTGTTTAAATAATGAAAGGAATGGTTTAGATATTTTTCTTCATCATATGTCTAGAGTTGCTTGATTGGAAGACACACCTACTTCTCAAAAAATAGCTTGAATTATTGAAAGTGATCAAAGAATCACTTTTGTACTAAATAAAGTACACCCAAGTATGCCTTGAGAAGTCATAAATGAAAGCGAGCACATATGTAGTTCCTAAAAAATATGGAGTAGGAAAGTACATCAAGTCACTATGAACCAACTCAAGTGGATCTTTGGCTCTCCTATGCCTATGATGTTTTCCAATAACACAACCACAATAAACACTATATATGCAAGAAACCTTAGGAAGGCCAGGGATCAAGGTAATGCGTAAGGGGTTAGTCCTACAATGTATTTATAATAATGGGGTGAATCCATTTGAAATTGAGGTAAATAGTGTTCAAAGTCATGTAGAAGACATGGTTAATTATCTTTATTTTTCACCAAAAAATATAAAAGATGGTGAATTTATCATAATATTTCATAAAACTATAATTTTATTAAATGTATAGTAAAAGACTATTGGTAGCATAAAAAAAAATGACTAACTATAGCCTACCAATAGCAAGAGATAGGACGATTGATGATAATCTATCGATTGCATGACACATGATGACATACAACAACCTATCAGTTACATGCAGATGATGGCTAATGATAGTCGACTAGTACGATAGCTTATCGATTGCATGCCAATTGATGATAAATTACTATTTGTTGATAACATGTTATACAATGACTGATGATTGCTTGCTGGTAACATGGTTTATGACACATGATGAGAGCCTACCAACAACATGTTTCACGATGACTAATGAAAAGTGAAGAACACAAGCTTATATTGAGAGGGGGGTGAACAATATAAGACCACTTTTCACTTTTTCTTTCAAAGCAGCTTTCAATTCAAAATTATGCATAATAAACATAGCAAAAACAATAGCAAAAATCAAAGCAATGCACAACACACCATCCACAAAGTGACACAACAATTTACGTGGTTCACCCAATGTGGGCTACTCCACAGATAAAAATTTTCTCTAAAAGTTATATCACAGTTCTTTGGGAAAACTTCCCAATTACAAAGTTTAGGGGCACCAACCCAAAGGAGACACCTTCCCCTAGCTCTGCTCTATAGTGGTGATCCTCTAGAAGACCTCTACCTCATCTTCCCTTAGCAAGTGGAACTCTATCCATAGAAGACACCTGTCTTCCCTGCTCTGGCTGGAGATCTCTGTCCTTGACTCTATCACTGCAAAGCCGTTCCTCAAATTCGCACCAAACACAGTCCTTCGGTCTAGCACAAATCTGTCCTCTTCATCTTTTATTTTTTGTTACAGTTGCACTTGGTCGAAACCAACTTTTCGTTATCTGCGCAAACACAACAACACTCGATCAACTTATGCTCTTCTACGAAAACACAGCAACACAGTCTTCGCACATTCAGTGCAAACACAGTAGCATAGTATTTGCACTTTTTGCTCAAACATGATAGCACAGTCTTCACAACCTCTGCATAAACACAGTAGCACAATCATCGTACACTCTACGCAAACACAGTAGCATAGTCGATCAGACTTCCACTTATGTACCTCTGCGATCGAACTTCTCCCCGCACTTTATCTACGTAAATCACACTTCGAATGCACACTTGATCGATACTAAAACTATTCAAACAACCATCCTTTTATAGAGTAATATTCAAGATCATTACATTCAATATTAGTCGGCTGTTACTCTTCAACTACGTCAGCTACAAAACTCTGTGCTATGTCGGCCCAGATTTTAACTTTGTCGGCTCAAAGTTAACTATGTCCTTCAATCGCCTCTAGTTCTGTAGCTGTCCCTACAAAACTACAACATGTCATGATATCACAACACCTTTGCCTGCTGTACACCTTCTATTGCCTGCTTTCATGAAATTGTGACACTGTTTGCCTTTGTCAGCCTTGACTTCATCCTTGTCGTAAAATTACGACACATCTGACTTTTGCTGATGTCATCTACAACTCTGTCACAAAATCGTGACACTTTAGACTTCATGGCCTTCTTCTCTTCCTATGTCATGAAATCATGACATTTATGATGCCATACAATCTCTCTCCTCTTAGAGTCACGAAACTGTGACATGTCACGAAATCATGACATCTTCATCCTACTGGCTTCTTTACTTCTTCCTATCATGAAATCACGATGCTTTCAGCTCTCGAAAGCTTTCCTTGTAACCTGTCATGAAATCATGACATTTTCTACATCCATAAGCTATTCCTTCATCCTGTTGTGAAATTGTGATGCTTTCAGCTTTCGTACGCTTTCTCTACTGCCTGTCGTGAAATCATGACACTTCCAGCTTCTGAATGCTATCTTTTCTGCCTATCGCAAAATCGTGACACTTCTGGCTTTCGTACGCTTTCTTAGTAGCCTGTTGCAAAATCATGACGCTTCTCCTTTTAGACTCTTCTCTTTTCTGCATGTCGTGAAATCGTGACAGTTCTCTCTTCAAGCTTTTCAGCATGTCACAAAATCACGATAGTCCTTACTTCAATTTTTGTAGCATGTCACGAAATCGCAACAGTCCTCACTTTGTCTTTTGCAGCATGTCAGGAAATCGTGACACTTTTTCTTTTGAACTCTCTCTTCTGCATTATGTCGTGAAATCATGACACTTTTCCTTTCGGACTCTCTCTCCTGCAACCTGTCGTGAAATCATGACACTTTTTCGTCCATACAACTTTCTTTGCAAAGCATCACGAAATCGTGACACTTTTTCTTTTCTGCCTTCTTGCACTTTTTGAGTCACAAAAATGTGACATGTCATGAAATCACGACACTTTCCATTTTGCTCTGCTTCTCTGCCAACATGTCACGAAATCGCGACAGTTTTTCCAGCTACGTCTCTGTCTTCCAACATGTCACAAAATTGTGACAGTTTTGCTAGAACTTTCTCTCTCCTCAAACATGTCGTGAAATCACGACAATTTTTCTAGCACTCTCTCTTTCCTCAAACATGTCGTGAAATCGTGACAGTTTTGCCAGCACTCTCTCTTTCCTCAAACATGTCGCAAAATCGTGATAGTTTTTCCAGCCGCCTGCATACTTTTTCTTACTTGTCTTTTTTTGGATATTTTGCAACTGGGCTACTAAGGACTCTTTGAAAACTTACTGATCATGCTATGGATAAACTTCAACAAAAAAAATCCCTTGACAACAAATCAAATTGCTTCAAGAACTTCTTTGACATCAATGACAACTACTATACTTGAGCAAAGGCAATGTACCCAAAGTACCCAAAATTGCCAACAATCTCCCCCTTTGTCATTGATGGCAAACCTTTACTAAAAGCACATCTTCAAGAGCCAAAAATGAAATCAATATGAGCTAACAACTGAGAATCTTTCTTTGAAGTTTTGCTCCCCCTGACTTGAAGCTTTCCTCTTCACATTGAAGCTCTCCCCCTTACTCATATCTCTCCCCCTTTGTCATCAATGGCAAAGGGTCACCTTTGGGGCTCGAGACTAAGAATGAGCCTCTTAGCTTAGTCCCTCCCCCACCTCCTGATGAGGTGATTAAAACAGGGGTGGGAGTAAAACTCCCATTAGGCACTCATCATCATCAGTGTCTACAATTTCTTTGTCGGGCCTTCTCTTGAACTCTTTGTCCATATTTATGTTTTTGTCACTTTTCTTGTTCTTGTTCTCATCCCTATTTTTGTCCATGCCTTGATCCACAGACCTGTTCATATTACTTTTTCTATTCCTGTACTTTGGCAGTTTAGTTCTGCACTGTCTAGCTGTGTGACCTGCATTGTTGCATTTATAACAAGTAATACTATAATTTCTTTTGGACATATCTGTTCTTTGAATCTGTCTGTTATAACTAACCGTGAACCTGTTATTAGCATTGTAGACAAATGCCTTATGCCCAAACTGATTACAAGAGTAGCAGTACCCTTGGAAGAAATTAGCACTTCTGAAATTGTTGTTAACCTTCTTCATTTGAAACATGCAATGTGCAGCCGTGTGACCAAATCTGTGACACGCAAAACATCTACCGTGAAATATTCTTTTAATCGACTTTTTGGGTCCCAAAAAATTCTTCGCATTCAAAATTCTATTTTTTGTTTCTGTGAATTTATCACTCACGGACTCTTTCTCTGAGATATTTTATTCATTAGAACTCTCTTCTCTTCGAAATCTCTTACTAGATTCCCCAACCTGTTCTTTGTTCGGTTTAACAAAACCAAGACCTATTTTATCTGTTGGATTTCTTTGACCTTGGATGAGAGACTTAACCCTTTTGGAGCTATCTTGAAACCTATACAACTTATCCTTGTATTCTTTATTTTCCTCTTTCAAGGCAGCCATTTTCTGTTCTAATTCACTGTACGCAAGTATCTTAGATTCTAACTCATTCTTGAGTTCTTGTGTCTTAGCCATAGAGATGTCAAGAATTTCTAAGAGTTCATCTCTCTCCATAAAAAATTCATCTAACTTATCCTTGAGTCTAGCATTTTTATTTCTTTCCTTTTTCAAAACACTAAGAGCATTAGTAAGTTCACATTCAAGATCCTCTATTTGATTGCATTTTGAATTATCAAGGCCTTTTTCAGATTTCTTATCACTAGAGGTGCTACCCTTTTCAAAAACCATACATGCATCTTCCTTATCATTTTTTGAAGCATCCTCATACATACTAGCAACCAATTCATTATTTGTGCAATTATCCTCAAGGTGCCCAAAATTTCCACATCTAAAACATTTCATGACAATGAATTTATGTTTCGGTTCTTCCTCATTTTCTAAAATGAACAGCATCTCATTTTAATTATCACTAGAAGAACTTTCACTATAACTTCTAGAACACTTACTTGCTTTGTCTAGATAGAAGCTCTTCTTGTTCTTGTGTGAATGCCTCTTTCCTTGATTGCTGTGCTCATCTTTGTTCTTTCTGTAATACCTATGCTTTTCAGAATCCTTGCTCTTAACATCCTGTTTATCTTCATCACTTTCATTCTTTGAAACAGTATAGTCAGTAGCATAATGTCCAAACTTTCCACAGTTGAAACATCTTATGTTTTTATTGCTTTTGTGTTTTCTAGAGAACTTGCCTTTCTTGCTGTAATATGCCTCTTCATCACTAGAAGACTCATCACTCTCTTGAATCTGTTTGCCCTTTGATTTCTTGGTAGCTTTGAAAGCTGCCTCTTTCTTGACATCAAATTTCACTTGAGTTCTCAGCTCAAATGCTGCAAGAATACTATGGAGCTCATCCTTTTTAAATTTATCTAAATATTTAGCTTCCTCAATAGTAGAAATCTTTTCACTAAATCTATTAGGAAGAGATCTTAAAATCTTATCACACACATCATTTTCAGCAAGCTCAAGACCTAGGTCTTTCATGGAGTTAACAACCTCATCCATACGAAGCATGTAGTCACTAATATTTTCATCATCATTCATTTTGAGTTGTTCAAACATACCTTTAAAATGTCTCAATTTGGCCTTTCGAACATTTGCATCACCTGTATGAACCACCTGCAATTGTTTCCACATTTCACTAGCTGTCTTACAGTGAATAACTTTGGTGAGATCTGCTTTCTGTAAGCCTCTTAGGATTGCATTCATGGCTTTTGAATTGCTGTGAAGCATGAGCCTGTCTTCTTTAGTATAAGGACCATGTTCAGGAATAGTGTATTCATCTTAAATCACTTCCCATACCTCATTACTAAGTGCCATTAGATAAACTCTCATTCTTGCATTCCACATACCGAAATCTGATCCATCAAGAATAGGTGCTGCATTGCCACCTAAAAAATCCATTGTGTTCTTAACAAATTCTTCTTTTCGACTGTTAAACCTTTTCGAAGGAACCCACTCTGATACCAATTGAAGAACACAAGCTTATACTGAGAGGGGGGGTGAATAATATAAGACCACTTTTCACTTTTTCTTTCAAAGCAGCTTTCAATTCAAAATTATGCAGAATAAAGATAGCAGAAACAACAGCAGAAATCAAAGCAATGCACAACACACCATCCACAAAGTGACACAACAATTTACGTGGTTCACCCAATGTGGGCTACTCCACGGATAAAACTTTTCTCTAAAATTTATATCACAGTTCTTTGGGAAAACTTCCCAATTACAAATTTTATGTGCACTAACTCAAAGGAGACACCTTCCCCTAGCTCTGCTCTATAGTGGTGATCCTCTAGAAGACCTCTACCTCCTCTGCCATTAGCAAGTGGAACTCTATCCATAGAAGACACCTATCTTCCCCGCTTTGGCTAGAGATCTCTATCCTTGACTCTATCACTACAAATCCATTCCTCAAATTTGCACCAAACATAGTCCTTTGGTCTGGCACAAATCTGTCCTCTTCCTCTTTTATTTTTTGTTACAGTTGCACTTGGTCGAAACCAACTTTTCGCTATCTGCACAAACACAGCAGCACTCGATCAACTTATGCTCTTCTATGAAAAAATAGCAACACAGTCTTCGCACATTCAGCGCAAACACAACAGCATAGTATTCACACTTTTTGCTCAAACACGATAGCATAGTCTTCACAACCTCTGTGCAAACATAGTAGCACAGTCTTCGCACACTCTACGCAAACATAGTAGCATAGTCGATCAGAATTCCACTTATGTACCTCTACGATCGAACTTCTCCTCGCACTTTATTTGCGCAAATCACACTTCGAACGCACACTTGATCGATACTCAAACTATTCAAAAAACCCTCATTTTATAGAGTAAGATTCAAGATCATTACATTCAATCCAGTCAGCTATTACTCTTCAACTGCGTAGAAAAAAAACCTTGCGCTGCGTTGGCCCAGATTTTAACTTTGTCGGCTCAAAGTTAAATTTGTCCTTCAACCGCCTCTAGTTTTGTAGCTGTCCCTGCAAAACTACATGTCACAATATCGCAACACCTTTTCCTGCCGTACATCTTCTATTGCCTGTTGTCACGAAATCATGACACTGTTTGCCTTTGTCAACCTTGACTTCGTCCTTGTCGCAAAATTGCGTCACATCTAACTTTTGCTGACATCATCTGCAACTCTATAGTGAAATCATGACACTTTAGACTTCATGGCCTTCTTCTCTTCTTATGTTGTGAAATCATGACATTTCTGATGCCGTACAATCTCTCTCCTCTTAGAGTCGCGAAACTGCGACATGTCATGAAATTGTGACATCTTCATCCTGCTAGCTTCTTTACTTCTTCCTGTCATGAAATCATGACGCTTTCAGCTCCCGAAAGCTTTCCTTGCAACCTATCACGAAATCATGACATTTTCTACATCCATAAGCTGTTCCTTCATCCTGTCGTGAAATCACGATGCTTTCAGCTTTCGTACGCTTTCTCTATTGCCTGTCACAAAATCGTGACACTTCCAGCTTCCGAACGCTATCTTTTCTGCCTATCGCGAAATCACGACACTTCTGGCTTTTGTAAACTTTCTTAGCAGCCTGTCACAAAATTGCGATGCTTCTCCTTTCAGACTCTTCTCTTTGCTACATGTCGTGAAATCACGACAGTTCTCTCTTCAAGATTTTCAGCATGTCACGAAATCGCGATAGTCCTTCAATTTTTGTAGCATGTCACAAAATCATAAAAGTCCTCACTTTGTCTTTTGCAGCATGTCACGAAATCGTGACACTTTTTCTTTCGAACTCTCTCTTCTGCATTATGTCATGAAATCGTGACACTTTTCCTTTCGGACTCTCTCTCCTGCAACCTGTCACGAAATCGTGACACTTTTTCGTCCATACAACTTTCTTTGCAGAGCATCACGAAATCGTGGCACTTTTTCTTTTCTGCCTTCCTGCACTTTTTGAGTCACAAAAATGCAACATGTCACAAAATCATGACACTTTCCATTTTTCTCTGCTTCTCTGCCAACATGTCGCGAAATCGCGACAGTTTTTCTAGCTACGTCTCTGTCTTCCAACATGTCGTGAAATCGTGATAGTTTTGCTAGAACTTTCTCTCTCCTCAAACATGTCATGAAATCACGACAATTTTTCCAGCACTCTCTCTTTCCTCAAACATGTCGTGAAATCGTGACAGTTTTTCTAGCACTCTCTCTTTCCTCAAACATGTCGCGAAATCACGATAGTTTTTCCAGCCGCCTGCATACTTTTTCTTACTTGTATTTTTCTAGATCTTTTGCAACTGGGCTACTAAGGACTCCTTGAAAAATTACTGATCATGCTATGGATAAACTTCAACAGAAAAAATTCCTTGACAACAAATCAAATTACTTCAAGAACTTCTTTGACATCAATGACAACTACTATACTTGAGCAAAGGCAATGTACCCAAAGTACCCAAAATTGCCAACAAAAACATGTTAGTAGCATGTCCCACAATAATTGAACACAACTTTCCAGTAGCATGCATATGTCGACTGACGACAACCTACCAGTAGCATGTCCTATGATGACTAAAGATAAACTACTGGTAGCATGTACACACTGACTGACAATAACCTACTAGTGGCATGCTCCACTATGATTTAAGATAACCTATTGATGGTATACCACATGCTAGCTACCACATGTGAACACCTCATTTAATGTTTCTATGTGTCAACACCTCGTTTAATGTATGCATGCAAATAACTACAAAAGAGCATGCATAGTTACATTTCTTTTCTTTGCACAATAGAGCAAAAAAACCTAAACATTTAAAATTTACCCCAAGCCTTTTCAAAGCCTTCCAATATTACCCAAAGTCTTTTGAAAGCCTTCCAATATTACCCAAAGTGATAGATCTATTGCATCAATGGCCTACCTATCCTCCATTCATGCATCAAAAAATATTTTCAAAAACCTTATTTGCCCTCTCATAAATGAAGTTATAAAAACACTTGATTACAATTCCACATGGCTAACAAAATTTGACCTTCTAGAGTTAGTATCAATGCCCCAATACAACATGAACAATAATTTACTGTATAAATTGCTGAATACTATGAAAATGAGGGGTCAATTGTCATCATAACCATCAAGAACAAGACTCTCTAATTCTCTGTCAAACCGGTTGACGTTCATAGATTGATAGGGCTTCCATATAAGAATTGTGAACCCATCACATCAAAGTTCTCTCTATCTAATCATGACAAAATATACCTAGATACTAGCTTCAATATCTCATTAGATTTTTTATCAGTTAAGTCTCTTCTTCCAAGTCTTCCAAACTAAAAGCCTCCTCTTGCATTAAATAATTTCCAAATATAATTATTAATTTTGTTATAATTATTTTTGCAGTCCACTCAAATCCATCCAAAAGGGGCCTACTATTTTCAACTGTTATTGATAAGTTCCTTCACTCGGTCATTGAGTTCTTCCAAGCATGTGTTGTTTTGCAAGAGAGAACAACAAATATTCCATTTCGAGCATTGGTGTATATGATGCACTATCTTGGTAACAATATATTTGACTGGTCTTCATAAGTTTCCAATTGAATCACAAATGATCTTAACAACATGGGCAAAAAAATTGATGCCATTATTTCTACAACCAATTATTTAATTAATTTTTTTTATGAAGCATTTTACAATATAAAGAATACATTAGTCCCAACATCACTTGATCCTAGGTGCCATTATACCTATAAAAGAAAAGAGTATTTCATCTTATATAAAGAACATGATATTGAACAAAATTATGACAACTCTACAAGTGCTACAAGGGATATCATGGTCTTCTACCTATCATTGGTCATCTCTTCAATGGTATAATCATCTATCATTTATCCAATTCTACTAGTCATCGATCATCTATCATGTTTTTGATGCTATCGATCGTCTGTCGTCTACTATCTATTCTCTGCTATTAGTCGTCTATCATTTCTTTTATGCTATCGATGGTATATCACATTCCATATATTCTCTAATATTAAACCATCGTCATATATCATTTTTTCAATACTACTAGTTATTTATTGTCTATAGTCTATTTTTGTTGTTGGTCATCTATCATCTATAGTTTATTCTCTACTATCGCTCATCTGTTGTCTATTATTTGTAGTCTATTCTTTACTACCATTCATATATCATCTACTATACTTAGTTTATTATGCTATTCATCATCTATCATTTATGGCATTATGCTATGCTACTGGTCATTTGTCATATATTGAATGCTAGCGACCTTTTATCATTTATTCTCTATGACCGATCATCTGTCTTCTATTCTACTTTAGTTCTCTACTACCGCTCATTTTTTGGCTTCTTTGGTACCAGTAGAGGAGAACCAATGTTTAAGATGTATGATTATAGATATCACATTAGGTATATATACTGGTGGTATAATAGGCAATTTTATAGATGTAAATAAAATTATTTATAATTTCAAGGCAAAAAGGTCCAAAATTTAGGCAAGAATGTTGTCGATTTAAAATTTAAACTGTAAAATTATTATAAATTTGGGTCGAGCCTACCCTAAAAAACTTTCACTCTCAAAATATTTTTGTGAATTGGCTCTAGTAAAGGGTCCCCATATTCACCAATTTAAATTTAAAAAATGCTAATATTCATTAATTAACGATAATTCACCGCTATGCATAACCCTTCCAATGACCATATTTTGAATGCTCAACTATTACAAGTACCTATTGTTGAGATGATCAAAATATTTATACCATAACTTTCTCAAGGCATCAACATGTACAATAAGAGCTAAAGGGTGATTTGAAGACTCAAAAAGTAAACTTATAATTGATCCAAATCATTAGCAATCAAAGAAGCTATCATAACTTTAGGATTATGCAAGTTTTTAATCACCACATTTTATTTTTCAATTGGTTATATGGGATTTAAATGGGCCCCACTCATATAACATCATCACCATGTAGTGGTATTACAATAAATATTGGATATATATTTTTTGATTAGATGGATGAAGGGGTTTTGAAAGGAACCCCACACATTTTACAAAAAGGATCCAACCATCCTTCCAAGAGAATCTAGGAAGGAAGAGGTACAAAAAGGCAAAGAGTAGACCAAGGATCTAAGAGACCAACTAGCTCCTAACAACCAAATAAATACAACACAAAATAGAGCTGCTAACACCAACACCAAGAGACCAAAGGACACAAAAAATCCACACAAGGGAAAAAAAGAACTTGAGAACTAAAAAGTCGAACAGAGAACTCCATAGGGAAAAAGGACCAAGCCCAAACTAACACAAACCAAAAAACCATAATGAAATAGAGGAATCAAGACTCAAATTTTGGTTCCACTGGGACTAGCATATTTATCTATTTTGTCCTCATTTAGCTCCCATTGCTCCCATACCATCAGGCTAATTATTTTCTCCATGTAGGAGATAGTAGTCT
Organism: Wollemia nobilis; assembly: GCA_028583015.1. Classification (NCBI taxonomy): domain Eukaryota; kingdom Viridiplantae; phylum Streptophyta; class Pinopsida; order Araucariales; family Araucariaceae; genus Wollemia; species Wollemia nobilis. Next base: position 2,135,604 of record JAQPPZ010000689.1, on the reverse strand, counting down.
ATATGGATTTGAGTAGAGACCTCTGCAGCTTCAATAGGGTACATTTAAGCAGTTTAGGGATAGACATCAAAGCCTCGATCCAATGTTGCTGAGACTTTTTTGCACTACCTGCATTGAGAATGATATTCAATTTCTTGGAAGGTAGAGTGAATTATTTAGAATCAAAGTATTCAACACATAGGGGGCCTTACTAGAGTTGTCCATTTTGGTGACCAAATGTTTGGATTGTTTGGTTCTCTCAACTCTACCTCCCACTCCTTTCAAGGGTAAGTATGCCACCTTGGCCACAAACCCCATAACTAGGGTAGCATTAGCAATGTCCTGACTAATTGACTTGGACCCTTTAGATTCAAATGATTTTTGGATAGTCCGCAATTGGAGTTGGTACCCCACCCCATCCAAACCTCTAGATTTAACCATATAATCAAATAATATTTTGACCAACACCTAGTGAATTGGATCTGGGACAATCTCTTTTTTGATCCTACTCACCGATATTTCCATGGACTGGAATAGGAAGTATGGAATGTTCATCAATATCTTATGGTGCAAGTTATTGAAGAATTTAAAGTGGAAACTTCTTAGAATCTCTTGGTTTTCATTCAAAGTTAGATACTACATAATTATCAACGCCACCCTATCCCAAGGAGCTTGTAACATCCCTTCCAAATTTACCAATTAGTTTGCTTGCTTTACTCGCAAGAATGAGGTACTGCTAATTAATTGGTGGATGCAAAAATAGGTAAGTATTGTTGAAGGACTGGTCGAGCAGATCGAATGCCTCCTCCTGATGACATATGAAGGGTAGAGGTAAAAAGGTAAGATGGAAAAATATGATGAGCGGTAGGGTATTTGTAGTTATAGGAAAAAATATCTTATTAGCAATACACCTATCCAACGATCCATATAGGTGCATTCATGTAGATGCATATAGGGATATGTGTTTTGTATTTTGTAGGGGCTATGCAAAAATAATTCTTTAAGTATTTGTTTCTTTAAAAAAATATAGTAATAATATATATATATATATATATATATATATAGATAATTTATATAAAAATAAAATAAAATATAAATAAAAGAATAAATAAAATACTAAAAATGAATGGAAATTATTAAAATCCATTCCTACACTTGGAGGATTACTTGGAAAAGTGTAAGCCAAGACATTTGCATGAACCCCATGGGTGTTAAGCATAATTTTAATTCCTCCATCTATAAAACCAAATTGAAATCTAAAATATGGGATCATCGTCATCATAATCTTCTTCTTCATTTGGACATTGGGAAAATCGTTGGAGGATTTTCAAGTAAAGGATTTTTTTTTTAGGTCAGGTTTCAAAGAAAGACTCTTAATGAAATGCTAATAGAAATATGAATGATATGCTTCTAAATGATTTAAATTGTGAAGTCTTTTTTTGAAGAAGAACTATATGTTTTATTAAAAGTTTTGTATGATGATTAAAGTTTGAAAAGAAATGAAAGAATGTTGAATCATTTTTGTTTGGGTTTTGCATCATTGTTTGCATACTAGTATAGCTGCATTCATGAGATAGGTGGCCACTCTGACTTCCCATATGTGAGCCATTGGACTACTTACTTCTGCTGCCAATATGAATTTTATCCACTGTGTCTGTGATGGGATGGTTCATTTGCTATACCACATGGTGGATATACCTTTCTAAGACCCCAACATTGATTAGAAGCTTGTGCATACAAATGTTAGTTGTATGGCGTATGTTCTGCTCACTTGTTTGTATATTGCAAATTGGAAATATTTGAAACGACTTTCATAGTCCCAAAAGAAGAAATGTACACTTGGCTGTGCACCATGTTTTTTTAAGAACTTTATAATACTCATTAAATGGTGGCTATGATGTAAGTTGTCATATTTTTTGAATGGTTATGTAATTATGTTTTACAATAGATGGAATAGTTGTATATAAATATATAGCTTTGAAGTGATGTAAAAGAAACCAAAACTTGGATTAAGCTCTAGAAGACGTGGTTACATAACAACTAACTCTAAAAATTGACACTTACATTATAAAACAACATACTGAACTCTGTGTGTGAATATTTTAGTAGTTGTTTTGTAGATTTAGAGCCATCCAAAGATAGTGAGTAGATTTACATTGATAAATATATTGTTTTTTATTACATTAAACCTTGCTCTATGGTGTTGATGACAACACAATTAAAAGAAAGGTTAGACTCCAAAAAGAATGGTAGCTTCTTGTTTATATATAGAAAAGAATAGAGTATAAGCTCAGATTAAGTTTAGTATTATATCATTTTCAAGTATGTGTTATGGACCACCATGATAGCTTTGTTTTTCTATGTCTTATATGCATGTAGCTTTTGTGCAAGCATTGATAGAAAATATAGAATAAAGAAGTTCTTGAATAGCATATCTACCAACTGAAAGGATAAATATTCAGGTGATAACAGGCATTAAGACATTTAGTTTCAATTAAAATATTTTTAAAACTTATATGTATGGATACAATAATCCAACCCGAAAAACTCATGCTTTTACCATAGCGATAGGTTAAGTCTACTCTCAGTAGAAGGTTGTAACATTGCTTTAAATTTTTTTTAAAGGTAGAATGTTAAGTCATTTGCTGAAAAAAGGTATTCAAAACCAGTAATATGTCTGCTATGTATTAACATCATACGCTGCCATTTGATATGCGAATTGTAGCAAATCATTAAAGAACTTGGATAACCCATTTCTAGGTAGACATGAAGGAATACTGGTAACTTGGAAAGATCAAATATTTGCTTTAAAGTTGTCTTCTACGGTCTTCCAATAAATACGCCTTTTAAATCCTATTTTTATATGCATAGTGGGGTAGTAATGCACGAACAATCGTCGGGCTACTAGATTTGTGTGTCTTTTAAATACACCAAAGTAAAACATTTTTTGAATGATTTGCTTGAAATTGATGCCATAGGGCTTTCTTCACAATAGGAACTTCAAAAATGTAATAATAACTTTCTAATATAACTACCATCGGGAGATAGAAGCTTTAATAAAATTTACAATGATTACTCCTCTTATCAAGCGTAGATTTATATGAATTCACGTATATTTAAAACTTCAATGCAAAGCAATTTTCAAACAAACTATAGTTAAATCATACATAGCCATGGTCTCTTGAAAGGAAGAAATTAAACTTTATTATCTAATGTTGTGTAAAATGACAATCATAGGTTATTGAAGACTTAAAATTAAATATATATAATTCATGTAAACGAGTGAAACATATATGTAATTAAATACTTCTAACATTCATATTATAGTTCTAAGTTAAAAATAATCTATGGTAAACTGTTCTAGGGGCATCGGATGTAAAGTTCAATATTGTGTATCTTCACTTTATTATGATAAGTAGTAAGATAGTATTCTATACATAGAAAGCCTTATAAATAAAATAATATTGCTTATTTAAATATAGCAAGAAGCTTGACTTACGGACCATAATTTTTATGTTGACTATTCACAAGCACTACCATGGTAAGCTTGAAATGAAATTATGCAAAGTAATGCCTTGAAGTAGGTTCGAATATGTAAAACTTTACCAAACCCCTTGTGTATATAAAATATATTTAATTTAAAACACACATTCTTTAGCATGATATGGTGAAATAATCGAAAATCTTTCTTTTACTGAATAAAATTGTTGGTAAATTAGTTTTTTGAGACTTGAAAAAGCTTCTAAGGAATTTTATGATTATGGTGATAAATAAGTTTAGGAATTCATGAAAGCTTTCATATAGTTGGATCCACTTTTAGATTAATTAGCACAAGATAGCCTTATGACTAAATACATACAAATCAACCTTAGAAAGAGAAATTTTAACATTGAATTCAAGAAATGACCAGATACTTCAATAAGTATGGTAAAATCAGATTATCTTAAAAGTATTATCCAAAACTGATGTTCGTAGGAAGGGTGAGCATCGTGAGTCATATTCAGTCATTTTCAAGCAATTCAACCTTGGACAAGTAGGTCCTATTTCTTTAAATATGTGACAAGGGTGTAATGGGACACATCCTTTAGATTGAAATGCGAGTGGTACGTGAGGGTTCCTCATGATCCAAACTCAGGTGAGGAATCATTAGCAAGTATCTGGAAAATTCAAGAGTAGTTGAACCTCAGACCTAAAAGGTCCAGTGAGTGTTGGAATGAGATAATACTTCATTACTCGTAGTGAGAACTAGGTTACCTAGTCCTGAAATAGAGAAATGATGGGACTTAAGTGAATCCAGATAAGGTAGACATTTAGTTAAGCATTAGGTATTCAAACGCTAGACCATAGCACATGTTGAGTACAAACAATGGGAAATAGATTAATACAAAACATATTATGCTATGGGTGGGGAAGCTATGCATCACCATTTCAGGTATTATGGGCCCTAAAAGGACAACCCCTTGTCAAGAACATATAACTCTAGTAAAAGAGATGAATGTGTTCTCATAATGATACTATTTGTGGGATTTGGCCAATATCGATCATTTAAGGAGGTTGTCGCAACAGTCAAAATACCTTGAAGCAAATATCCAATACCTATGTACCAATTAAAATATTGGGTGTAAACTAGATTTAAAAAAAAAATTATTTATAATTTTGAACAACCAGGTGAGTATATTTGGGGTGTTACAATTGGTATTAGAGCCTAGGTTATGAAACTTGAGGCACATCTAACTGATTTAGCTCTTTTTGCTTTCAGGAAATGGCAAGCACTTCCAAAAACTATGTAATGGCTCAGCAAGAGATAGTTGCTAAAGGCCCAATAAAAGGACTTAGAAGGCTTGTAAGGGAGTCTAAAAGGGTGGCTAGAGTAGAAGCACCCTAAAGACTTATCTGAAAGGAAAAATAACCAGTGACCAATAAAACCCTTTAAGTTTGGATAATTTGGCTAAGATGGTCCAAATGCCACAGGAAAAAATGAATCAGTAGCGTGAGCATATGGAGATCCAAAGGATTCAATTACACGAACACATAAATCAACAAAGGGAGCACATGGAAAAACAAAGAATTTAGCCGACTAACCAAATGGAGCAACAAAGAACATAGATGGGTCAACAACAAAAAATCCTTACCCAACAATAGAAGTTAATTGAAAACTTATCCAAAAAGAAAGAACCAAAAAGAAATATTGAGGAAATGTCTGAGGGATCAACTCAAAGATGAGCGGGTAGTGAGTTAAAGAAGGATTTGAGAAAAATGACATCAACAAATTTGATAGCAAGGGTGATGGAGAAGTAGTGGAAAATTTGTTAAATGAAGTTGAGAAATATTATGCTATTAACCCACTCTCATTCGAGTCCAAGATAGCATGGGTGGTAGCTCACTTATCAGGGCCAACTATGGATTGGTGGATGACCTATAAGAAGAACAAACATGTGAAGGTAGTAGATGTTTCTTGGGACACATTCCTAAAGGAGTTTAGAGACTGATTCTTGACACAAAATTTTTATATCAAAACGTTTAGGGAATTCACCAATTTGAATCACAAGAATATGATAGTTATTAAATATCATCAGAGATTTGTTAAATTTCTAAAGTATATACCAGAATATGATAAAAAAAAGAACTACAGGTGCAAATTTTTTTTGTGGGCCTACATCCAAGAATTGGGTCTCTTTTTGGTTTGGTAAAACCAAAATATTTATCAAAAGCATATGATACCACTCGATTTGAGGAGCTAAGCCAAAGGAACAAAAAATATTATTATCAAAGAATTGAAAGGGGTAAGGATGAGTCAAGGAAGAGAAGAGACTTTGGAATTTCAAAAGGGATCAAGGACCATATTAATAAGTTTAAAGGTTGAGAACGTTACAAATAAGATGACAAAAATATGAACAAGTACCAAAATAAGGGTCGTCCTGACAGGAGGAACTACAACTATATTACATAGATAAAGGAAACTACGCCTCAGGTTAGGAATGAGGAAGGTAGAAAGGATAAGGCTCCACTTAAGGGATGTTATATTTGCACTAGGGCATACTATGCTAGTTAGTGCCCACTTAGGGTAGACAAGCAGAAAGCTGTTAAAGAGACCACACATAAGATATATGCTGCAACAAGTAATTCTACACTTACTGGTCAAGCTACACTATTTCTTATACAAAGAAGAATATTTAATAAATATGTTGGTATTTTAATTGATAGTGGAGCTATTGATAGCTATATTTCTATTATTATAATAAAATATATACCAAAAATTCCTAGATACATGGCAAATGGGTGGAAGATTGAATATGGGTCTAGACAGACCTACACTGTTAATCAATGTCTATTTGCTCCATAAATTACTTTTTCTCAAGGAAAGACTAGGTGGTATTTATATGTATCTCCCCTACATGCATTTGATATTGTATTAGGGGTATATTATATTAGGGAACATAAGGCCTTATTAAATTTTTAGGAGAGGGGTAGATTTTACAAATGATGCTAAACAATGAGTTTGACTTCACTGCGATCGAGAGCCCCTTAAGCCACATTATTTGTATGCTATAAAAATGAAGATAAAGGAAAAGAAGTCAACTCTATGTTGTCAAATTGAATAAAAAGGAAGAAACTAAATTTGGTTTAGGTCTATTCCAACAATATCTGGTATTGAATAAATTTAGGGATGTATTTCCAAAAGATTTATCAGGTTTTCCACCTCGATGAGAATTTGACTTCTCAATAGAATTGTTACTGAAAGCTGCACCAATTGCACGAGCCCCTTATAGAATGAACCCCATAGAAATATAAGAACTAAAGACTCAACTGCAATATTTGCTTGAAAAAGGACATATTAAACCAAGTTTATCTCCATGGGGTGCACTAGTCCTTTTTGTAAAGAAAAAATATGGATCATTAAGGTTGTGCATTGACTATAGAATGCTTAAAAAAATGATAATTAAGAACAAATATTCACTTCCAAGGATAGATGACCTCTTTGATCAACTGAAAGGAGCTACAATATTTTCCAAAATTGACCTTAGGTCGGGATATCACCAGTTAAGAATAAAAGAAGAAGATACTCAGAAAACTCCTTTTAGAACCATATATGGTCATTATGAGTTTACTGTACTACCTTTTGGCCTAACAAATGCTCCTACAGGGTTTATGAAATTAATGAACAATGTGTTCAGAGAATAGTTAGATCAGTTTGTTCTAATATTTCTTGACAACATACTAATATATTATAAGAGTAAAGAAGAACATGATCAACACATGAGGATTGTACTACAAGTTCTCAAACAAAATCAACTATATGGAAAGTTATCCAAGTGTGAATTTTACACCCCTCAAGTTCAATACTTAGGACATGTAATATCTATCAAGGGAGTTGTGGTAGATCCTAAGAATATTGAAGCTATCATAAATTGGCATGCACCAACTAATGTAACTGAAGTAAGAAGTTTTATGGGCATGGTTGGATATTACAGATGATTTGTAAAGGATTCTCAAAAATTGCCCATCCTATCACCAACCTTCAAAGGAAAGGAAAGATTTTCAAATGGAATAACTAATGTGAGGAAGCATTTAGGGTACTTAAGGAGAAATTAACCTCAACATCTATTCTTAAAATACCTAATATAACTAAACCATTTATAGTTTGTACTGATGCATCTATGGAAGGTGTAGAAGGAATATTAATGCCAGGAGAAACAATCATTGCCTATGAATCCAAAAAACTTAAAAAACATGAATTAAATTATATAACTCATGATCTGGAATTAGCTGCTATGGTACATGCACTTGAAATATAGAGATATTATTTGCTTGGTAGGCCTTTTGAGCTTAAAACTTATCATTAGAGCCTTCGATATATTTTTACTCAACCCTTACTAAACGCTAGGCAACAACCGTGGATAGAATTTCTTGTTGAATATGATTTTGGGATTAAGTATATTAAATGTTAAGAAAATAAGTTAACATATGCCTTAAGTAGAGGAAAACATATAACTACCATGACTTAGTGTCAGTTTAGACTAAGTAGTCATATCAAATATTTGTAGAGAGCAGATGAATTTTATCTTTAGCAATGGGCACAGATCGAGCAAGGATCTGATAAAGGCAAAGATTTCAAATTTAAATATGATCTACTATATTTTAGAGATCGAGTAGTCATTCTTGATAATGGGGAGTTGAGAAAAATGATTCTTTAGGAAGCCCATTATGCTCCATAATTTGCACACCCGAGAGGGGTGAAAATGTGAGAGAATTTAAGGAAGGAATACTATTGTCTAGGTATGAAGAAATATATATCAAAGTTGAGCATCAATACCCAGTTGGCCAAATGTATCCCTATGATATTCCTATGCAGAAATGACAAGTTATTTCCATGGATTTCATAGTGGGTTTACCAAAAAATAGGTTCAAACATGATGCTATATTGGTTGTGGTTGATAAATTGACTAAGGTAGCTCATTTTATACCAGGTAATGTGTAAGATGATGCACCGACTATTGCTCAAAATTTTTCCAGGGAAGTGGTACAGTTACATGGTTTTCCTGAAGTAATTATATCTGATAGGGATTCTAGGTTCACGTCAAAATTTTGGCAAGCCTTACATCGGGCTTGGGGAACAAAGCTCAATATCAACATTACTTATCACCCCTAAATTGAGGACTATATTTTCTTGGTTGATTTTGTTTACAATAAAAAATATCATACCACTCTAGGCATGGCTCCATTTGAGGCTCTATACGGGCAAAGGTGTCGAACGTATTTATCATGGGATACTCCAAAGGATCAATTTATGATCGGTGCAGACACTACAAAATAAATTGAAGAGCAATTAAAAGGAATTCGCTAAATGCTGAAGGAGGCCTCGGATAGAAAAATGACCTATGCTAATTTAAAAATAACTCCAAGAGAATTCTCTATGGGAGACAGAGTATTCTAAACTCAGCCCTAGATTCGTAGGACCATTTGAAATTGTTGGTAAAATTAGTCCTACCACCTATAAACTGGCCCTTTACCAAATTTATCAAAAATCCATTATACTTTCCATGTGTATCTTCTTCGCAAATATGTTTTTGATCCTTCCCATATCTGAAATGTGCCTCACTTGTAGATGTCAGACCTGTAGTACATTGAAGTATGCCCTATTCGAATCCTTGGCTTCAAAATGAGACAACTGAGAAAGAGAAATATGATGAGGCCTAGAAATGCCTCATTATTACACTATGGTTGACATATAAAAACTGCCATAATATTAAATATGACAAAGTTAAAGTGCCAAATAGTGATTAGAATATGTTATTTGTTACATGTTTGCATGATTTTATGTTTGGAACATTATACCTCTGTTTTGACTATTTTTAGCATTTTATGCACTATTTTAGTTGATTAGGTAGTAAATAAAACATGTATTGCAATTACATTATGATGGCATGAACAAATTCCTCTCATCAAAAACTACAACTTTGCTTTATGAAGCAAGTCAATCCGAGCTGTAGATAAAAAGTTATGAAGGTTACATAATTCCTGCGCTCATTGTTTGACTTAGTCTTTTCTGGAGCTGTTAACAGGTGCAAATCTACATTAAAGGGAACATTGGCGAATCTACTGGGAATGATCCAACATGAGTTAAGGTACCAAATTCATACCAATGGTACTTCATAATATAGAGAAAACATGACCCAAATTTTAAGGCATATGGACAAGTAACCTGGAAGTTATGGGGCCTACAAAATGGTAGTTTCACACTTTTTGACAGCTAGAAATGCTGGTAAAAATCTGTGTTAAAAGTCAACTTGACAGCGATGCAGAGAGTAATTTATGAGGAATTAAGAGTTGAAAATTGAACCCAATGTTGTTCATATAACCAAGAACACGTGGAAATAATTTGGTAAAAAATGGAGTTACGATGAAAAAGTTATGAGCACTCCAAAAGGGCATCTGGGCATGTTTTGGCAGCTAAAAACAATAGGTCACAGTCCATACAAATTCTAGCCACCTATCACTATGAAGGAAGGCATGGAATTTGTCAACTAAGAAGAGGTAAACGATTAGAAACAATTGAGGGAGGATATGCATGACTCTTTCTCCACCTGACAACACTTCCACGTGATGCAAATGGGAGCAACAAGTCAAAAGGCTGAAATGCAAGAAATTTGGTAAATGCAGGACACAGTCATGCAAATTCTAGCCAGCTGTACATATACAGCAGGGCTTAGAATCAGTCACTCCAGGTGCCACCAATGCATAAGGGTGTATAAGATAAGGGAAAATAATCCAAACGATCAACAACTTCCTCCCTATGTGTTTGGAGTGCAGATAAGCAATGAATTGTCACCTGCATGTTATTCTGGAGCAGCATAGGAATAAGCAGCGCAGGAATAGGAAATAGCACAAGAATAATCGAAAATGGTCAAAATGCATCAAAACCATGGAAAGCATGATTGAAAATTGACCAAGCGGTTAGTCCACCCTATTTGGACTCCGTTCCTTCACCATAGGAAGACCAACTAAGATAAAGGGATAAAGTTTGACAAATTATAACCCTGCATTTCAGGAAACTATTTTGTAAACAGTTGGAAATCCCTGAAACTCAACAAATAGATATATCAACTTTATCTTATAAATAAATCTCCCAGAATGATTGAAGGTAATATATAGATAGATAGATGAATAAATAGGGATAGAGGAATAGGATATAGTGATTAGCAGAAGATTAAGTCTTTGTAGCATTACAGTAAATTGCAGATTTTTCTTGCAGTACTGTAATGCAGTTTCAGATGGAATAAAAGGTGCATTCTTTAGATTTTATTGGCATTTGATGGTTGATAGTGCACATTTAATTTACCTGGTATAATTATTCACCCTCTTCTGGTTCTGGAAGCAAGGGCCACTTCCAGGATCAGAGGAAGGGCAGCACAGTGATAGAAAATTCTTGCTGATTTCTTGTTGCAGTAGATCAGCAGAATTTTGTCAACATTTATTTGTAGAATTAGTTTCATTTCAGAAGTGCACCATAGTATTTAGAACATGTTTGGAATAGTTTTCATCATTTAATATGATTTGACAATATTTTCCATAATTCACTGCAATTTCCAGATTTCTGTCATTTTCCAGCTTTGCAACAATTTCTAGATTTTTGTCATTTCACTGCAATTTCCAGATTTGTGTTATTCTCTAGTTTTGCAATAGATGTTAATTTGATTTTCCAAATTTAGAACATGCTCAGATAATTGTGAACTCTGTAATTAGTTGAATTTTCTCCAACTGTGTGTGTGTTTTCAATTCTACAATTTACTTTTTTATCACTTTCAATTTAACAACATTTCACTTCCTGTTATTTCAGATTCTACAATTTTCATTTCTTGCAATTTTAATTCAATTTCAACTTCTGCAATTTGATTTCCAATTCTAGGAGTTAGAGGTCACACCAAAATCCCAAACACTAACTGATCAATCAATAAATCCTATTTTTTGAATGAACTAATATTTAACCTGTTGGAGCCTTCTTTGTGAGTGGTTTATGGTACAATTGTAAAAGATGTCCATTCACCACTAATGTCCTTCTTGAATCATCAACTGAAGAAATTTGAACAAATCTATTCTCAAAATCTTCTGGTTCATCCTTGTTGCTCTTAATGTGATCATCATGCCACATTTTCCATTTTTGTTGAATGAACTCTATTTGGTGAAGTGCTTCCAACCAAAGTTCACTAACTGCATTCAACTGCAAAATCTATTTTTTTGTATCTACAACAACTCAATGCCAACTGCTAAAGATGCATAAAGTGTTAGTAGAGCATTAGGATGTTGGATCAATACATCAAACAAATTTACTTATTGGTTTTTAGTCAACCAACTATTGTTGTTCAAAGGTTGTTTTGGCTGCATTTCAGTTTGTTTTGTACCAAGATGTTTTGAATTGGTTCTTGGAGAATGATGCATTAATGAATTAAGAGAACAATGATATGGTGGAAAATAATGGAAAATCTATGTATGTTTACCAAAAACAATTCTTAAAAGAATTAACTTTGATAAATGGAAAGGAAAAGATGAGAAAAAATGATGACATCAATGTGACAAGTGAAGAAAATTGTTTTGTATTGGAATGGATGACAAATTTTTAGAATTTTGTTTTTCATCATTCCATAATAATTGTTGAACAGTGATTGGTTCATCTTTAAAATCTGCATTCTAAACATTTTCATCAAATATAGACTGTTTGGATGAATCCATCTCTTCTACATTATCCTTTACAACGATGGAGGCAAAAATTGAAATGTCTGTTTCATTTTCCTTATATGTTTCACGAAACCATGGGCATCCTAGACAATCATACTTAGGTGGACTAAGGTTTCCTGCAAGCAAGTTTACTCTTTTACCACCGACTTGTATGTTTTTAGGATATATTTTCTTCTTTTTTCTTGGTTTGTTAAAACATATTTCTTGAAAAATTGTATTAATGATTGGCACATCTTTAATAGCTTGAAGTAAAGGGACTATAACATTTAAATGTTTTAATTCCCTTATCAAATCTGATTTCAAAGATGTTAGTTTTGATATTTCAAACTATTCAAGATACAATTTTTTTGTGGGAGATTTTATTTTTCTTCTTCTTGTTTCAGTGTAGATTTGTTTTTATGTGCATTCATTTTAGCTCCTATTTCTACACTGGTAAGTGGAATATGTTCAAGAAGTGGTTTTCCTAAACACAACTGATTTTTATGACATTAACCAACATTTATTATGGCTGTATTTTTTGATTTAGCCATAGAGACAGGGGTTACCTGTTTAACATTGTTTGGACTAACCACAGGTTGAGCTGAAAATAGAGGTTGTTTTTCATTTTGTTGTTATTGTCCATGAGAGAAACTATGGGTATGAGGGCAATAAATTTGATTTCTATGTTTTATAATGTTGCTGCCCTTTGTGCAATTTTTGTTGTTGTCCCCATTGATATCCTTGCAGTTTTGGTCGCAACCATGGTGGATGTGGTTGATTCCATTGTTGTTTCATCCATCCATGTTGAGACCACTCTTGGGAATATGCCCATGGTGGTTGAATCCAACATTTTTGAAGTGGACCTGAAGCATACCATGGCATATACCAAGGAGTGGTCTCAACATGGATGGATGAAACAACAATGGAATCAACCACATCCACCATGGTTGCAGCCAAAACTGCAAGGATATCAATGGGGATAACAACAAAAATTGCACAAAGAGCAGCAACATTATAAAACATAGAAATCAAATTTATTGCCCACTCATACCCATAGTTTCTCTCATGGACAACAACAACAAAATGAAAAACAACCTTTATTTTTAGCTAAATTTTTAGGACAGTAAGGTATGTGTTTCTTGCATTTAGTCATGGTAAGCATTTAGCATTTAGTATATGATAATCAATATTTGGCATAAAATGTTCATACAATATTGACAAGTTAAAAAAAAATGGAACATGTTCAAAATGTCAAGAAACACCCCCCTTCTGCCCTTAGTTGCATGGGAAATTCAAAATTGTGAAAAACCTGATTTTGGGACAGATATGACAACCATTTTATCTTTATTAGTAGGGCAGATTTCAAAATAAAATGTCCCACAAATACCTCATAAATCTGAGAAGGATGAAATGCACCTAAAAATTCTATTTTACTACTACTGCAATAAAATAGCAACAGACAAAAAAAAATATCATGGAAAAAGAATTTTTGATGTTATGGAAGGCTTATACACTCTAAATATGGGCCCACACTAGAATCTGTAGCTAAATTTTGCATAGGAGGCCATTTCAGCATGTTTTTGACACATCTTCATAATGACAGTCTCATTCCAGAGAAACTTTGGAACAAGAGTCTCAATCCAGAGCAAGCTTCAAATCAAGAAAAATTATGCCAGAAATTCTTGAAAATGTTGCAGAACAGTAGGGCACATTAGATATTAAGTTTCTAAAAAGAAAAGAAAAAAAAAGAAAAAAAGAAAAAAGAAAAGAAAAAAAAAGAACTTTCTCGGGTAGTAGGTGGCAAAAGTATGTTGTTCATCTTACTAGGGCCTACTAGGATGCATGAGGGTATGCATCAGTTCAAGCTGGGGGGAATGATGAGGCCTAGAAATACCTCATTATTACACTATGGTTGACATATAAAAACTGCCATAATATTAAATATGACAAAGTTAAAGTGCCAAATAGTGATTAGAATATGTTATTTGTTACATGTTTGCATGATTTTATGTTTGGAATATTATACCTCTTTTTTGACTATTTTCAATATTTTATGTACTGTTTCAGTTGATTAGGTAGTAAATAAAACATGTATTGCAATTACATTCTGATGGCATGAACAGATTCCTCTCATCAAGAACTACAACTTTGCTTTTTGAAGCAAGTCAATCCAAGCTGTAGATAAAAAGTTATGAAGGTTACATAATTCCTGTGCTCATTGTTAATTCTTGCGCTCATTGTTCATTCATGCGCTCATTGTTCATGACTTAGTCTTTTCTGGAGCTGTTAACAGGTGCAAATCTGCGTTAAAGGAAACATTGATGGATCTACTGGGAATGATCCAACGTGATTTAAGGTACAAAATTCATACCAATGGTACTTCATAATATAGAGAAAACATGACCCAAATTTGAAGGCATATGGACAAGTAACCTGGAAGTTATGTGGCCTACAAAATGGCAGTTTCACACTTTTTGACAGCTAGAAACGCTGGTAAAAATCTGTGTTAAAGGTCAACTTGACAGTGATGCAGAGAGTAATTTCTGAGGAATTAAGAGTTGAAAATTGAACCCAATGTTGTTCATATAACCAAGAACATGTGGACATAATTTGGTAAAAAATAGAGTTACGATGAACAAGTTATGAGCACTCCAAAAGGGCATCTAGGCATGTTTTGGCAGCTAGAAACAACAGGTCACAGTCCGTACAAATTCTAGCCACCGGTCACTATGAAGGAAGGCATGGAATTTATCAACTAAGAAGAGGTAAACGCTTGGAAATAGTTGAGGGAGGATAGAAATGACTCTTTCTCCACTTGACAACACTTCCACGTGATGCAAATGGGAGCAACAAGTCAAAAGGCTGCAATGTAGGAAATTTGGTAAATGCAGGACATAGTCATGTAAATTCCAGCAAGTTGTACATATACAGCAGGGCTTGGAATCAGCCACTCCAGCACGTGCCACCAATGTAGAAGGGTGTACAAGATAAGGGAAAATAATCCAAACGGTAAACAACTTCCTCCCTATGTGTTTGGAGTGCAGATAAGCAATGAATTGTCACCTGCTTGTTATTCCAGAGCAGCACAAGAATAAGCGACGCAAGAATAGGGAATAGCGCAGGAACAACCGAAAATGGTCAAAATGCATCAAAACCATGGAAAGCATGATTAAAAATTGACCAAGCGGTTAGTACACCCTATTTGGACTCCGTTCCTTCACCATAGGCAGACTAGCTGGGATAAAGGGATAAAGTTTGACAAATTATAACCCTACATTCTAGGAAACTATTTTGTAAACAGTTGGAAATCCCTAAAACTCAGCAAAAAGATATATCAACTTTGTCTTATAAATAAAGCTCCCAGCACGGTTGAGGATAATATATAGATAGATAGATGAATAAATAGGGATAGAGGAATAGGAGATAGTTATTAGCAGAAGATTAAGTCTTTGTAGCATTATAGTAAATTGCAGATTTTTTCTACAGTACTGTAATGCAGTTTCAGATGGAATAAAAGGTGCATTATTTAGATTTTATTGGCATTTGATGGTTGATAGTGCACATTTAATTTACCTGGTATAATTTTTCACCCTATTCTGGTTCTGGAAGCAAGGGCCACTTACAGGATCAGAGGAAGGGCAACACAGTGACATAAAATTCTTGCTGATTTCTTGCTGCAGCAAATCAGTAAAATTCTGGCAACATTTATTTGTAGAATTAGTTTCATTTCAGAAGTGCACCATAGTATTTAGAACATGTTTGGAATAGTGTTCAACATTTAATAGGATTTGAAAACATTTTTCATAATTCACTGCAATTTCTAGATTTCTGTCATTTTTTAGCTTTACAACAATTTCCAGATTTTTGTCATTTCACTACAATTTCTAGATTTGTGTTATTCTCCAGTTTTGCAATAGATGTTAATTTGATTTTCTAGATTTAGAACATACTCAGATAATTGTGAACTCTGTAATTCGTTGACTTTTCTACAACTGTGTGTGTGTTTTCAATTCTACAATTTACTTTTTTGTCACTTTCAATTTAGCAACATTTCACTTCTTGTTATTTCAGATTCTGCAATTTTCATTTCCTGTAATTTTAATTCAATTTCAGCTTCTGTAATTTGATTTCCAATTCTAGGAGTTAGAGGTCACACCAAACCCCCAAACACTAACTGATCCATCAATAAAGCCTATTTTTTGAATGAACTAATATTTAACCTATTGGAGCCTTCTTTCGTATATAGCCTTGGACACCGCCCTGGATTGACACACATAATGATTAAATGATGAATGAACAACGACACTCATAAAAATATAGAGCAATGCAAGGTCCAATGGGACCACTTCACTGATAGGAATACCACATGGGAAGATGTGGCTACTATGGAAAAATAATTCCCTTGTTTGAAAACTATTATGTGGATAAACATTAAAATATAGTTGTATGTATGCATTTTATTTTGTATTCATAAGCATGTTTGATATTACTTATAAATGTATACTATAAACTTTGATTTTTGGATCTTATATATGTACATATGTTTTTGTTTGGTAATGCATACTACAATTTTACTTATAAACAAATGAATATATGTTTAAATAATGATCTGATTATGTATAATTACTAAATCAAACATAGGGACTACGTTTAATTATAGAGGGGAAGAATGTAACATCTCTTCAAAATTTACCAATTAGTTTTTTTTCTTTACTTGCAAGAATGAGGTACTGTTGATTAATCGAAGGATGCAAGAATAGGTAAATCTTGTTGAAGGACTGATCGAGCAGATCAGACGTCTCCTCTTGATGACATATGAAGGGTAGAGTTAAAAAGGTAATATGGGATAATACGATAAGTGGTAGGGTATTTATAGTTATAGGGTGAAATATCCTATTAGCAATACACCTATCCAGCGGCCCATATAGGTGTATTCATGTAGATGCATATAGGGATGTGTATTTTGTATTTTTGTAGGGGTAATGCAAAAATAATTCTTTAAGTATTTGTTTCTTTGAAAAATATAGTAATATATAATAATAATAATAATAATAATAATAATAATAATAATAATAATAATAATAATAATATTATATATATGACGAGGAATCTGATGATGACGAGGACTTCACTACGGAGGCCCTGCAAAATTTGGTTATTCGGGCTATATCCATGATAATTGCTCAATCTGATGAGTTTCAGACAATATTGAAAGAAATGCGTAACACATTACATATTTTGTCTTTTTGCAAAGCCTTCAAAGAGTCCAATGTGAGAAAACTGAAGGAACAATTTAAGCTAAAGGATATCCCCTCTAGGATGAAACATAGTAGCAAGAAAGTAGTCAAGGACAATGACAAGGATCTTGCCTAACTATTACTACTAAGGATGGGTTTGAGGATTCACTTGAGGATGGGCACTGTTTTATTTTTTGTTAGCCTGGGTGGTCTGGCATTCTCTTATTTTTCTTTTGGTTTGTGTGTTTCTGGGCTATTGGCCCTTTCTTGCTCTATATCCGGAGTCCAGCATGAGTCTATGTTGATTTTGTAATAAGGGTTCGAGACCCTTTCAAAACCCATTTTAATGAAATACATAATTTACTTATAAAAAATAATATATATATATATATATATATATATATATATATATATATATATAAAAAGGAAAAAAAATTAAATAAAATATAAATAAAAGAATAAATACAATACTAAAAATGAATGGAAATTATTAAAATCCATTCCTACACTTGGAGGATTACTTGGTAAAGTGTAAGCCAAGAAATTTGCATGAACCCCATAGGTGTTAAGCATAATTTTAACTCCTCCATATATAAAACCAACTTGAAATTTGAAATATGGGATCATCGTCCTCATCATCTTCTTCTTTGTTTGGACGTTGGAAAAATCGTTGGAAGATTTTCAAGTAAAGAATTTTCATTTGTTTTTTTAGGTCAGGTTCCAAAGAAATACTCTTAATGAAATGCTGATAGAAATATGAATGATATGCTTCTAAATAATTTATTTTGTGAAGTATTTTTCTAAAGAACTAAATGTTTTATTAAAAGTTGTATATGCTGATTAAATTTTGAAAAGAAATGAAAGAATGTTGAATTATTTTTTTTGGGTTTTGCATCATTGTTTGCATACTAGTATAGCTGCATTCATGAGATAGACGACCGCTCTAACTTCCCATATGTAAGACATTGGGCTACTTAATTCTATTTCCAATATGAAGTTTTTAATCCACTGTTTCTGTGACGGGATGGTTCATTTGCTATACCACATGCTGTATATGCCTTCCTAAGATCCCAGTGCTGATTAGAAGCTTGTGCATACAAATGTTGGTTGTATGGTGTACGTTTTGCTCACTTGTCTGTATATTCCAAATTGGAAATATTTGAAACAACTTTCATAGTCCCAAAAGAAGAAATGTACACTTGGTTGTGCGCCATGTTTTTTTTAAGAATTTTATAATACTCATTAACCGGTGGCTATGATGTAAGTTGTCATTATTATTTTTAGAATGGTTATGCAATTGTGTTTTAAAATAGATGGAATAGTTTCTGTATATAAATATATAAGCTTTGAAGTGATGTAAAAGAAACCTAAACTTGGATTAAGCTCTGGAAGACGTGGTTACATAACACCTAACTCTAACGATTGGCACTTACATTATAAAATAGTATACTGAACTCTCTGTGTGAATATTTTAGCAGTTGTGTTGTAGATTTAGAGCCATACGAATATAGTGAGTAGATTTAATTTGAGAAATATATTATTTTTTATTACATTAAACCTCGCTCTATGGTGTTGATGACAACACAATTAAGAGAAATGTTAGACTCCAAAAAGAATGGTAGCTTCTTGATTAGATGTAGAAAATAATGGAGTAAAAGCTCAAGTTAAGTTTAGTATTATATCATTTTCAAGTATGTGTTTTTTCGTGTCTTATCCGTGTGTAGCTTCTGTGCAAGCATTGATAAAAATATAGAATAGAGAACTTCTTGGATAGTGTATCTGCCAACTAAAAGGATAGAGATTCAAGTGATAACAGGCATCAAGACATATTTAGTTTCAATTAAAATATTTTAAAACTTATATGTATAGATACACTAATCCAAACTGAAGAACTCATGCTTTTACCGTAGCGATAAGTTAGGTCTACTCTCAGTAGAAGATTGTAATATTGCTTTAACATTTGTTTAAATATAGAATGTTAAGTTGTTTGCTGAAAAGAGGTATTTAAAACCAATAATATGTCTGCTATGTATTAACATCATACACTGCCATTTGATATGCGAACTGTAGCAAATCATTAAAAAACTTGGATAACCCATTTCTAGATAGACATGAACGAATATTGGTAACTTAGTAAGATTAAATATTAACTTTTGTGTTGTCTTCTATGGTCTTCCAATAAATATTGTAGACACCAAAATAGCACCATTCGATTAAGTGACTACAAACACTGATCGCATGCACATACACAGCTTTCAGGGCAGCCTTTAGAGGTTAGACAGTGGTCTTGGCCACTTACACAGCAGTTTGGAAAGTTAGAAAAAGAGTAGAGTCAAAGTCCGCAAACCTTCATCAAAAGCAAAGTCTTCAAAGCAAACAAGCCTTAACAAAAAGGGAACCTATCCCTAGACGTCGTGAAATCACGACATCGCAAAATCGCAACGTCGCGAAATCGCGACGTCGCGAAATCGCGACGTCGCGAAATCGTGACACCTTTGGCCCCCAGGGGAGCCTCGGCCAAAGGTGTCATGATATCGTGACACTTTTGGCCTCGAGGCTCCCCTCGGCCAAAGGTGTCACGATATCGCGACACCTTTGGCTCCGAGGCTCCCCTCGGCCAAAGGTGTCACGATTTCGCGACACCTTTGTCCCCGAGGGAAGCCTCGGCCAAAGGTGTCACGATATCGTGACACCTTTGGCCCCGAGGCCCCCCTCGGCCAAAGGTGTCACGATTTCGTGACACCTTTGGTCTCGAGGCTCCCCTCGGCCAAAGGTGTCGCGATATCACGACACCTTTGGCCCTAAGGGGAGCCTCGGCCAAAGGTGTCACGATATCGTGACACCTTTGGCCCCGAGGGGAGCCTCGACCAAAGGTGTTGCGATATCGCGACACCTTTGGTCCCGAAGGGAGGACTTGCGAAAGTGTCGCGATATCGCGACGTCGCGACGCTTAAGCATTTTTACGCTTGAGCCGACTTACGATAGTCAAAGGCGGACTTTGACGTGGCCGCCACATCCAATGAATAACCGCCACGTGGCACCCCTACGTGCCCCTTTTTAAAGAGACCCCGTGGGTCTGTAAAACGGTGGATTTTACAGCGGACATTAATGAGACAAGCGGTGTTAGCAAAATATCCGAGTTGAGGCCACGCCTCATAACTTCCATGTCAGTGTGAGCCATGTCTCATAATGGCCCGATAAGGATCAAATCGTAGCGGCCCTTGCAGATTTAGGGTTTTAACATTAATGCTCTCAGAGGCCGAATCCTCTATAAAAACCAGCTCGATACAACGTAAAAGAGACACGGAAGCATTTTCTGGAAACACAACGAAGTGCTGTTAAACTAAACGCCTGATTACAGTCATCTGAATCTTCAGATACGATATTGGACACAGAGTCCATCAATTCGATGACAACCCTGATTCTCCAGATTTTGGGCCCATCCCCAGTGGATTGGTGTCGAAGTTAAGCTTTTACGGGGTGGCCCGTTTGGGTATCCCTATATACGTTCCCTAGTTAATTTGACTTATGCTATTTCAAAAACACTTGCTGTAGTATATGCTATTTTTGAATACATGTTAAAACAGTTCATGTTTTTATAATGTATGCTGTCTTCGAATGTGTTAAATAACAGTTTACGTCTTATATTGGCGAATACATGTTGTTTTGAATGCCTGTTGTTCTCTGTTCTTTATAAAAGTAGCGAGGTTACGTAGAGTTATTTAACTTATGCATTTAATCAAATGTTTGCATACATTATTCGTTGTTTCACAAAGACAAACGTTCCGACTTCTTACTGCAGGTGCTATTAACAGTTTACTGTTTCTTTTGCAGCAAGAACAGCAGCAAGCAGGGACTCATCATCACAAGCGGTGGCAACACTACAGCCCGCCCATTTTACGTGTGGGCATGCGAAAGGGGATCACTGTTCATCTGGTGTATTTAAAAGAACGTGTAACTGAGGAGACATATTGTAACCGAGCGGAATTACATTAATAAAAAGGGCTGTGCTCTTGTTTTTAATTTAATTCTATCTGTGTTATTTTATGCATCAATTTAGTTCTGTTTTATTTGCATCTCAGTGTTTTATTTCCGAAATCTCATGCTTTCAGTGGCGATCACGGTGGGACCGTTCCCAGATTTTAAATCACAGAAGTTAATTAAACTTGTTGTGTCTTGTGCTTAACAGGTACTTCTTTTTAGCCGGAGGTCAAAAACAACAATTTCGGGCAGAAAGGAGGTAACGATTCTAGCCGTCCATATCATTTTCTGTTGCGAAGTTTCGGGTTATTTCATTTATTGTCATTTTAATTTCTTTTAATTATTACAGTAAGGTAGAAAAATTTTTCTTAAAAATTTTCTTGCTTTATTTAATTATGTAGCTATCTGCGTAATTATTCATTTAATAATTAAATATTTTTAATTATTAAAATAAGGTAGAGAAATTTTTCTTAAAGATTTTTCTTGCTTTATTTAATTATGTAGTTATCTGCGTAATTATTCATCTAATAATTAAAAAACAATTTTTTTTTCTTTTCAAAATTCCTACTTGCTGTTTTCCGGTTTGTAGTGTCTGTCTGGCATAGGGAAAGCTTTCTTTTTCAGTTGCCTGTTTCAATTTTGCAAAGTAAAATGAACCCCACACACCACGTGGTATTTTAAACCAAGGCGTTGGTCGTAAAACCCCAACCCTTGAGCAAGACCAAAGGTGGATTCCATCATCACTTTGGCTTGAGATATTGCATCCATTACCTCGATCGCGACTGTTGCTAGACGTAAATCCTGACGAAAGCTGACCGAGTGTTGCTGGGGTGATTCCCATGCACGCGAGGATAAGTCTTCTATGGTAGGTGTCATAAACAGAGCGATTCCCCTTCCATACCGCCTATGTTCCACGTACCATCTGCTCTCACGTACCTATAGTCTCCCTCACGTAAGGGCGGGTATATAGAGAGGTTGGTATATCGGTCCGACAAATGGTATATTGAAGGGGCGACCATTTATGGGAGTCATATGAGCCAACATTATGCATTTAAACGTTCTTCCAAAATTGCAAAAACAAAACAAAACATCAAAATGCACTAAACCAGTCTAGGACACACTATTTAATCCTTAAAAGAGATAATCACGGTTTTGTGTATGTGTGTGTTTGCTTCTGCTTAGTGTAGACGAAAAGACAAATCATCATAAACGAGATAAAATCTGCTTAGATAGTAGAGAAGCAACACAATGGTGTACACCCGTAGCCAAGCCCAATCAAGGGCGGACGCTGTAGAAGGTGCACAAAGAGAGGGCGCTAGTCGCCTTCCCTTTAACCCCAAGGATTTGGTCATACCACCTTGGCGTCGGCCTACAACAAAGTCCCCATCAGCCACCTCAATAGATAAGGACTATTGGGGTACCCCTTCATTGGAATACACCCATTCAACACACCCCATTTCGGGAAGATGGTTCACATGCGGATCTCAATATAAGTAGACAACCGCCTCTTGATGCTAGATTTGAATGGCCACGGCGTGATGAAGCGCTGGAGTCAACCTAGGGTCCATTTGGAGGGGCAACATGGTTACACTATCCCGTCCCTCATTTACCTCCCATTAGGACTAGGAGGACAAATCCAGAGCACAAGGCTCCTACACGGGGCAAGCCAACTCCGCCCACCTCGTGCTCACCCATGAAAGGGAGCATGAGGAAGATTCCTACCTTCCTCGAGAACAATACACATCGCGGGAGCAATACGCCTTCGCACCTGCTAGATATCATGGTCACACTCTAAGGCCAGTACCTCAAATAAATGCCGCCACCCCCATCAGAGAGAGACGGCCTCTAGAGATCTTGGATCACTATGACCAAGATAGATATGTCAGAGAGGTGTCTAACCCTTCTACACATGGGAAGGCAAGACCAACCATCTTAGAATCTATCAAGCATTTCGTGCGTCGGGTGCAACTCACGCAACGTGAGCGAGACCGACTATCGTTAGAGGAACTGTATCATATTAACGAAGAGCGCCTTCAGTACCAGAAAGAGGAGTTGTTCCAACACACTATGCAGGAAAGGACTCCAACCCCTCACACACATAAGACAAAACATTATGAGAGGCACAAATCCGAACCTCCTGAGCAAAATAGGGTAGACCAAATTGACCCGACAGTCGCCAGAAAATCCGCCCGCCAAGCTCGAACCACGCGGCTTGAGCAAGGTCGTCAGGAGTTAGAATACTTATACATGCAGCACAAAGCGGATAAGTTGCACCGAGATGAGTCTCCGTGACCTTATCAAGCATCACCCCCGACGCCTCCCAGACATGAGCGGGGGGTTAATCTTATAACCAATGATGGGCCCCTTCCTCAGGAACCCACTCAGGTTCATGGGCCACCCTTAGAAATTCATCAAGAAGCCTTTGAGGAATCAAAGCAAGAAGAAGAGAGGGATGAAATGCCCTGTCAAGGCATGGGGGGTGCCATCGAGCCACCCCTTCATAGGCCTCAAGTCCCTCAACAAGAACCAACCAAAGAGGAGGAGCTCAAATCCCATGATACATGCAAAACATTGGAGCACTTAGAGTCGCTAGAGACCAAGATTTTGGAGCTCCCAATGCCCAACTTACATGAGGCTCTTTTCGAAGAGGATCAACCCCTAGTTGTAGGGCTACCTAATGATACAGTCCTCCATATCTCAGAATCTCCAGATTCTGATGAGCTATACACATTGTCCGAAGGTGAGGATGAAACAGAGATAGCTCAAAGCAATCACATACGACAACATCGACATCCCATAAATATCGATGAAGCATGTCAGTAAATAAACATAATACTAGGGCATGAGTGGCGCATAGACCCAACCCACCGGCATCACATGTCCATCCCACTCCTTTGGGAAGGTCGTGAACAACTTCCACCCAGAGATATCATAGCACCATCAGTGTCGAAGGCAGACCCTGTCCTCCTATCCGTGCATAAGGCCGATCCATTCGTGCCAATTCCTACAGAGCCAGATCCGGTGCACAAAGATTGTCAAGCTGGGGGTACCTCTATTCCCTGAAGAGCAAGTGGATTACACCAAATGCTCCAAAGGTGTCCATCAACCCTTTGGTCAAGCCAAAAGCTCCAAGGATTATCACAATCTCTTGGTCAATCCCAAAAAGCTCCAAGGATTATCGCAATCTCTTGGTCACCCCAAAAGC
Organism: Wollemia nobilis; assembly: GCA_028583015.1. Classification (NCBI taxonomy): domain Eukaryota; kingdom Viridiplantae; phylum Streptophyta; class Pinopsida; order Araucariales; family Araucariaceae; genus Wollemia; species Wollemia nobilis. Next base: position 2,110,989 of record JAQPPZ010000689.1, on the reverse strand, counting down.
TCCAAGGATTATCGCAATCGCTTGGTCAATCCCCAAAAGGCTCCAAGGATTCTTGCAATTACTTGGTCAAACCCAAATGCTCCAAGGATTCTTGCAATTGCTTGGTCAAACCCAAATGCTCCAAGGATTCTTGCAATTGCTTGGTCAAACCCAAAGGCTCCAAGGATTCTTGCAATCGCTTGGTCAAACCCAAATGCTCCAAGGATTATCACAATCACTTGGTCAATCCCAAAGGCTCCAAGGATTCTTGCAATCGCTTGGTCAACCCCAAATGCTCCAAGGATTATCACAATCGCTTGGTCAATCCCACAAAGGCTCCAAGGATTCTTGCAATCGCTTGGTCAACCCCAAATGCTCCAAGGATTATCACAATCGCTTGGTCAATCCCACAAAGGCTCCAAGGATTCTTGCAATCGCTTGGTCAAACCAAAATGCTCCAAGGATTATCACAATCACTTGGTCAATCCCAAAGGCTCCAAGGATTCTTGCAATCGCTTGGTCAATCCCAAAACGCTCCAAGGATTTCCACAATCACTTGGTCAAAAATCATGAAAATTCAAAAACAACAAAAATCACCAAAAACAACAAAAATTTGCATCTCATTTCTAGGCATATTCCACATCACCAATAGAGAGTTCTTCTCGCAATTCATCTTCATATTCACCAAAATCAATCCATCAAAAATACAAAAATACATAGCTGCATTCAAGCATCGCACCCATACATTGCACATTCATGGTCGTATAGGTCAAAGGCACCATAGGCTGTAATTGCTCTGCTAGTCCATCTCGTTCCACACTGTTCCATCTTACAAAAACAGCAAAAACACCATTCATTTTACCACACTAGAGTCAGTGGTCTTTTAATGTATCAAGAGTTTTTCATGATTCAGTCATCATTTTGCTCTTTAGCAATGAAATGTATCAAGTCAAACAGATTTTACGAAGGTAGAGTCACACTTGCAATACACCTTGTTACGTAACATCCCAACACAAATTAAAACACATAAAAATTCCCGAGTTGTGTGAACGAAGGATGAAACCTGCAAAGTAATCCAGGTCACCATAAGCGAAATGGTTATCTTGCTCATCCCCCTATGCGAATGACCCCAAGAATGCTGAGAGTTGGCAAAAGGACAAGCATCCTCCCTACCCAATTCCCTAAGAATCCCAAAGTTGCAAAACGTCAAAAATTTGCAAAATGTCAAAACTTCAAAATTTGACACCCTACAGTGCACATCTCAAAAAGCACAAAGAATAGTGATTATCGTCACTCCATATCCAAATCCCTTGCTCAAGAGAAAAGAAAAACAAATCAAAATAAACGAGTGATTATTATCACTATAACGAGCAAGTATCCCAATACAATTGAAGAAAAGAAGGGAGTTGACCTTGAATCCTTGGAACTCTCAGCATTCTGACAGGTCATGAGGCAAGCCTCAGTATCGGTTTGGTTGATAGCCTATCGGTCACTGGCGGTAAACTTCTCGCATGACGATATATCTATCACATTAACTTGTGTATAGATCAATATTTGCATGTGGGTGAGCTAGCTTATGGTATCCTGGAGAACACCGTAGATTAATCTAACTACATACAACAAAGGAGTTAGTGGAGCTAATTAGGTGATCCTCAGTACAGGTTCGGTTGAAAGCCCATCTGGAACTGGCGGTATCCTGACAAATACCACATAAATGAACTCAATTACACACACAAGGATGTGAAATAACTTGGTTAAAAACAAGTCCGATTCATACCTTGTTCAAAAGTCTTGTAAGATAAAGTACAGTCATGGCTAGTGAGTTAAAACTGTCTGAGTCTCAGAAAACCTTAGCTACATTTTTAAACCAATTACACTACTTTTCATCCTTGCAATACCATCAGAAAATACAAAAAGAAGAAACCCCACATGTGTAAATAGCAAAATAATGGAGTTCTAAACAGTCTATGGTGCCATAACCAAATATCACTAAGTCCATACATCCATTTCATTTCTGCATATCACATGCATTTACATTCCTCATGCATCCATCAAACTAAATCAACATACAACATTGGTAATTATCATACCATATGCATCCATCAATATAAAGTAGCATGCATCCACCAACATCAACCATTGTGCATAAAATCATGGCATATACACAAATCAAGAAAATCAAAACAACAAAAACATCACAAAAATGCAACACAAAAACATAAGCAATAAATTGCCGGACACAAGTGCTCTTGCACTTAACCTCTGGGCAAAGAAATTCGATGTCGGGGTTCAAATTATCACTCTCCTACTTCCCCAAGAAGGCTACCATAGCTGGACCGCTCCACGGGAAGATGGGTTTTTGATGATTTCACCCCATTATGGCATCACCAAAAGGGTTAACACCCACCAAAAATAGGTCCAAATGTCGAGAAATTGCACGTGCTCAAATGGTAAAACATCTAAAGGCACCCTAACCTAAGTCATCTTGGGTCAAGCGACTCGTCACTTTTCTCACGAAGGTCATTCCCTCATCGATTCGTCGCTTGAGGGGGTAGTCACACTTAGTCACCAATCAACAACCACACACCCAATCAAGGCAATGACATGCATTCAAAGAATCATTGACAAAGACAATCACGCTCTTGCTTGGGGCAGTAAACAAGCAATCATTAAGTTGATCAAATACTTGGCATTCCCGAAGCATGAACACAAGGTTTCCCCTGTGGATAAAAGGTTGCACCCTTTGCCTAATCATGACTGATCAATGTCCAAGCTCAAGTCACACCTCACCAAAATAGGTTAACACTTGAAATCAAATTCCTTAGCTCATCAGAAGCAAGGATTCAAGAATGCATGCCCTTTTCATACTTGGGGCATCAAGAGTTGGTTAGGTTACCAAGAAACCCTAATCATTAGTGCTTTGGTCGTATATTTTTGCTCAGCACTGCATCACCCATAGCGCTTCCCAAAAAGGGGCATCTGTAGACACCAAAATAGCACCATTCGATTAAGTGACTACAAACATTGATCGCATGCACATACACAGCTTTCAGGGCAGCCTTTAGAGGTCAGACAGTGGTCTTGGCCACTTACACAGCAGTTCGAAAAGTCAGAAAAAGAGTAGAGTCAAAGTCCGCAAACCTTCATCAAAAGCAAAGTCTTCAAAGCAAACAAGCCTTAACAAAAAGGGAACCTAGCCCTAGACGTCGCGAAATTGCGACGTTGCGAAATCGTGACGTCGTGAAATCGCGACGTCGTGATTTCGTGACATTGCGATTTCGTGCGTCGCGAAATCGCGACACCTTTGGCCCCGAGGGGAGCCTCGGCCAAAGGTGTCACGATATCGTGACACTTTTGGCCTCGAGGCTCCCCTCGGCCAAAGGTGTCGCGATATCGCGACACCTTTGGCCCCGAGGCTCCTCGGGGCCAAAGGTGTCGCGATATCGTGACACCTTTGGCCTCGAGGCTCCCCTCGGCCAAAGGTGTCGCGATATCGCGACACCTTTGGCTCCGAGGCTCCCCTCGGCCAAAGGTGTCACGATTTCATGACACCTTTGGCCCCGAGGGAAGCCTCGGCCAAAGGTGTCGCGATATCGTGACACCTTTGGCCCCGAGGCCCCCCTCGGCCAAAGGTGTCGCGATTTCGCGACACCTTTGGTCTCGAGGCTCCCCTCGGCCAAAGGTGTCGCGATATCGCGACACCTTTGGCCCCGAGGGGAGCCTCGGCCAAAGGTGTCGCGATATCGCGACACCTTTGGCCCCGAGGGGAGCCTCGGCCAAAGGTGTCGCGATATCGCGACACCTTTGGTCCCGAAGGGAGGACTTGCGGAAGTGTCGCGATATCGCGACACTTCAGCATTTTTACGCTTGAGCCGACTTACGATAGTCAAAGGCGGACTTTGACGTGGCCGCCACATCCAATGAATAACCGCCACGTGGCACCCCTACGTGCCCCTTTTTAAAGAGACCCCGTGGGTCTGTAAAACGACGAATTTTACAGCGGACATTAATGAGACAAGCGGTGTTAGCAAAATATCCGAGTTGAGGCCACGCCTCATAACTTCCATGTCAGTGCGAGCCATGTCTCATAATGGCCCGATAAGGATCAAATCGCAGTGGCCCTTGCGGATTTAGGGTTTTAACATTAATGCTCTCAGAGGCCGAATCCTCTATAAAAACCAACTCGATACAACGTAAAAGGGGGAGACGGAAGCATTTTCTAGAAACACAACGAAGTGCTGTTAAACTAAACGCCTGATTACAGTCATCTGAATCTTCAGATACGATATTGGACACAGAGTCCATCAATTCGATGACAACCCTGATTCTCCAGATTTTGGGCCCATCCCCAGTGGATTGGTGCCGAAGTTAAGCTTTTACGGGGTGGCCCGTTTGGGTATCCCTATATACGTTCCCTAGTTAATTTGACTTATGCTATTTCAAAAACACTTGCTGTAGTATATGCTATTTTCGAATACATGTTAAAACAATTCATGTTTTTATAATGTATGCTGTCTTCGAATGTGTTAAATAACAGTTTACGTCTTATATTTGCGAATACATGTTGTTTCGAATGCCTGTTGTTCTCTGTTCTTTATAAAAGTAGCAGGTTACGTAGAGTTATTTAACTTATGCATTTAATCAAATGTTTGCATACATTATTCATTGTTTCACAAAGACAAACGTTCCGACTTCTTACTGCAGGTGCTATTAACAGTTTACTGTTCATTTGCAGCAAGAACAGCAGCAAGCAGGGACTCATCATCACAGGCGGCGGCAACACTATAGCCCGCCCATTTTACGTGTGGGCATGCAAAAGGAGATCACTATTCATCTGGTGTATTTAAAAGAACGTGTAACTGAGGAGAGATATTGTAACCGAGTGGAATTACATTAATAAAAAGGGCTGTGCTCTTGTTTTTAATTTAATTCTATCCGTGTTATTTTATGCATCAATTTAGTTCTGTTTTATTGCATCTCAGTGTTTATTTCCGAAATCTCATGCTTTCAAATATGCCTTTTAAATCCTATTCCGCTATGCATAGCAGGGCAGTCATATATAAATAATCGTCAGGCTGCTAGCTTTGTGTGTATTTTGAAAACACAAAAGTAAAGCATTTGCTGAATGATTTGCTTCTGAAAATTGATGCCATAACACTTTCTTCACAACAAGAATGTCGAAAATGTAATAATAGCTTTCTAATATAACTACCACCGGGAGATGGAAGCTTTATTAAACTTTGTAATGATTACTCCTTTTGTCAAGCGTAGATTTGTGTGAATTCATGTATATTTAAAACTTCAATGCAAAACAATTTTCAAATGAACTATAGTTAAATCATACATAGCCATGGTCTATTGAAAGGAAGAAATTAAAATTTATTATCTAATGATGTGCAAAATGATAATCATAGGTTATCGAAGACTTAAAATTAATATATATATATATATATATATATATATATATAAATTTTTAATTCATGTAAACGAGAGAAACATATATGTAATTAAATACTTTTGACATTCATATTATAGCTCTAAGTTAAAAACCGTCTATGGTAAACCGAGTTGGGGACGTTGGATGTAAAGTTCAATACTATGTATCTTCACTTTATTATGATAAGTAGTAAGATAGTCTTCTATACATAGAAAGCCTTATAAATAAAATAATATTGCTTAGTTAAATGTAGCAAGAAGCTTGACTTACGGACCATAATATTTATGTTGACTATTCACAAGCACCACCATGGTAAGCTTGAAATGAAACTATGCAAAGTAACGCCTTGAAGTAGGTTTATATATGTAAAACTTTAACAAACCTCTCATGTATATAAATGCTATTTAATTTAAAACACACATTATTTAGCATGATATGGTGAAATAATCAGAAAACTTTATTTTACTGAATAAAATTATTGGTTAGTTTTGTGAGACTTGAAAAGCTTCTAAGGAATTATATGATTATGGTGATAAATAAGTTTAGGAATTCGTGAAAGCTTTCATATAGCTGGATCTAATTTTAGATTAATTAGCACAATATAGCCTTATGGCTAAATACATACAAATCAACCTTAGAAAGAGAAATTTTAACATTGAAGTCAAGCAATGACCAACAACTTCAAGAAGCATGGTAAAATCATATTATCTTAAAAGTATTACCCAAAACCGATGTTCGTAGGAAGGATGAGCATTGTGAGTCATATTCAATCACTTTCAGGAAATACAACCCTGGATGAGTAGGTCCTATTACTTTGAACATGTGATGAGGGGTGGAATGGGACACATCCTCCAGATTTAAATGTGAGTGGTACATGAGGGTTCCTCATGATCCAAACTTGGGTGGGGAATCGTTAGCAAGTATCTAGGAAATTCAAGATTAGTTTAACCTCAAAACTAAAAGGTCCAACAAGTTTTGAAATGGGACAACACTTCATCAATCGTAGTGAGGACTAGGTTACCTGATCCTAAACCAGATAAATGGTAGGCCTTAAGTGGATTCATAGAAGGTGGGCATTCAGTTAAGTAGTCAACATTCAAATGCTAGACCATAGCATGTGTCGAGCATAGACAATGGGAAAGGGATTAACCCAAAACATATTATGCTATGGGAAGGGAAGCTAAACATTCACCCTTTTAGGTATTATGGGCCCTGAAAGGACAACCCCTTACCAAGAACATAAAACTCTAGTAAAGGAGATGAACGTGTTCACATAATGACACGATTTGTGATTTGTGGGATTTGGACAATATTGATTGTTTAAGGAGACTGTCTATAAGAGTCAAAATAATATCCAATGCCTGTGTACAAATAAATATGTTGGGTGTAAACTAGATTTGAACAAAAAAATTATTTGTGATTTTGAACAACCAGGTGGGTAGATCTGGGGTGTTACAGAGCTTTCAAAAAACTACGCTTGAATGTATTCTAGATTTTGACCAATTCTTTCTCCTTGCCTAGGAAAATCTATGACTCCTTTCCAAAAGAGTATTTTTCTCTATTATTAATGAAACCGTCCATAGCTAAGCCTATCATTTCTGCAATCAAGGGAATATTTATTTCAATCTCAAGAGTCGCAACCCTGATCACTTCATTGCACCAAGAGTAGGCCATATGTTTTTCCATTTACCTGTGGTGCCTAGTAAATTTTAGCAAGCATTGTAGAATGTTGCCCTTCTTCAAGATTTTCCTAACATCTTCATCAATAGTTAGAGAACACGATTCCAGAATTAAGGTGGTCATTCTTCCAAGAGTTCTAATGCTATTAATGCTCACTCCGCTCCATGAAATCATAAATATTGGATATTATCCATGTATCACTTGGAAATATTTGAACCTAGGTCTCCCCATTAAATTTTGAGTAATATAACCGATTGAACTAATACCACTTGATTTTAATCACCACATTATATAGAGAGAATTTCACTAATTTTCCATGACTTAAATGAAAAATCAAATAGATTGAGAGATGATTTTTGGATACATTTGGAAAATATAAAACATAATTAATAATTCCATTTTTCATCTCAACCATACCTAATCCTAATACATTAAGAGGTAAAGAATATTTAACAAATTTTTTAAAATTATTGCACTCTAAAATATAAGTGAAATCAACTGAGTTAGACATGTAAAATTGAAGATCTTCAATCAAGAACACAAACACCTATAATAGTAGTGGCAATCAAGGTTTAATTTGAGGAAGAAAATAGTTCACCATTATCAATTGAAGAAAAAGAAGACTTAAAAAGTTGTATCTTATGCTTCTTCGTAACTTCCTCCGAAGCTACCATTTTGTTCCAACAATGAACTCAAAATTTCCATCCTTACCATAGAAAGAATAATGCTTAGAGGTTTTATTCTTTTTCCTAGTTTGGGAATTAGACTTAGAAGATTGAAAATACAAATATTTATTTTTGACTTTAACGAGGGAGGTGGGAGGCCTCCGGCTCTGAGTGGGAGGCCACCAATACAAACTTCCTACTCCCTCCCCTATTCAGTTAGTGGTGATCCTAGGTGGATCATGGTTTCCTTAGAGGTTCCATCAAGTGGATTGCCTCCTTTTCCATATTTTTGGTGCTAGTTGGGTTGGGTTGAGGTTTTCTTGATGTGAATCAGTAGTACCTCTTTGGTGGTTGGTTTGTTTGTTTCTGGCTCGATGTGCAAGGTGGTCCTGCAAGTTTTTTATCCATGCTTTTGGGTGGTATTTGAGGTGAGACTAGGTGCTTTCTTGTTGTGAAAGAAAGATTTTTTAGACTGTCTCTAGATCTGGTAGCAGTGGAAAAGGGTTGTACAACCTGTGTAGTCTACTTAAGAGGTGTGTTGATGGACCTCTTACTTTGTGGTTGTTTGTGGTCTTGGATGAGGGCTAGGGGCTTTGTCATTGCCCATGAAGAAGGGGTTTTAAAGATCCCCTTTTGGTTTGATGGCATTGGTCCTTTGCCTATTTGATGTGGAAGTCTCAGTGAACCTCTCTCTATAGATTTTTCTATCTCATTCTAGAAGATACCTTGTGCTTTCATAATGGACGTAGTTGAGGGGTTCCAATGTTGGCTTCCTAGGATTACCCTTGGGTGGTTGGGGGTCTGTTTATCTTCTAAATAGGAGCTTGTTTCTTTGAACTCTATTCTCTATAGCTTTTTGAGGTTTGGGTGAGGGGCCTGGTTCTTTCATGCTAGTTGTTGAGGGGGGTTTTGGGTTTGGCTTCTTGCTTAGTTGGTTAAAGAGGCCTTGATAGGTGGTGGTGCTGGTGGTCCTCATCTTCTAAAGAGAAGCATATTCCTATAAACTCTATTCTTTGTAGCTTTTTGAGGTTTGGGGTGAGGAACCTGGTGCTTTCATACTATCTATTGAGGGATTCTGGGTTTGGCTTCTTACTCAATTTGTTGGAGTGGCCCTGGTAAGGGGTTGTGCTAGTGATTCACATCTTTCCAATATAGTCTCTGCAACCTACCCTATTGCTAGCTTCTTTGGTTCTTTTGGTTGGTCAAGGTTTCCTTGTGTGGGAAACCTCTTTTCAAACTCTAGAGCTATTGTTAAAGGTTTCCCTAGGTGGGAAATCTCTTTTCACTTTCTAGGTTTTCAATCTCAGTTCCTCTGATCTGGTTGGTTGGTAAAGGTTTTCCAGGGCAAGAAACCTCTTCCCATGTTTTGAGTTGTGTGCACTAGTTTCCTTGGGTGAGAAATATTTTTCAAATTTTTATGTTATTGTTGTGTTTCATTTCAAGCGGGAAGCTCCTATGTTTCAAATTTGAATTATTTTGTAAATGGTACTACGAAGATCATCTTCCTATTTCAAATATTCCTTGCTTGTCTCCTGGAGATGTTCTCTTTTGTAAACATTTTGGTGGTCCTTTCAAAACCCCTTTTCAACCAATAAAAAAAATTCTCTATATTTTTTGTATCACGTTTAGGCCCTTTTAGACTTGGGTGATGAATTTCCTTTCTTAGAATCTTCTGGTGTTTGAACTAGCAATGCTTGATTCTTAAAGCCCCTAAAGGGAATAACATCAATATGTAAGCTCTATTTATTTCCTAGTAATGTGCTATAGTATATTGAAAATACTTTCTAAATTTAAAAAAAATTGAAATAAAATGCTATAGTAGAGGTATTATAAAATTCTCAAAATTTGAGAATGGATAGGGATCGATCCACTTGCAAAAACTAGTTGATTGAATCCAAATGTTGATTCATTAGCTAAAAAGGACTGATTAGCTCACAAGAGTTATTTAATTAGAAAAATTGGCCATTGAAAATCCCTTTTAACCTTGTTTAAACTTGAATTGGGGGTATCTCAATTAGAAGTTAGGATAATTCCTTGGTTTAACATATTTTTTGGCATACATCGTGAGACCAACCCTCATATACCCTCAAAGTTATGCTTAATGCTTAAATTCCATGCCAAAATTACATTTATAATTTTATCACTTATGGAGATATTAGCTCAAAAATTAAAAATATTTTTATCAAGTCAAAATTTATAAGAAATTTACTCTAAAATTTAGAGTGATTCACTTCATTTTGAGCTAAATGCCAAAAATTTCATGAAGTCAAATTGGAAACTGCAAGTGGTTTGCTCCATTTAGGGAGTGATTTGCTCGAAGCAGTCTACACTTTCACAAGTCAAATATAGATTAATTCACCAAGGCCAGGAACCTAATTTTTCAATTCTAGTCTCAAATTAGCTTTGAAATTAACCAATGTTTCATCATTTGTGCTTGATTTTTGTAGGAACTTTGTGAAAGGTGACTCCAACATGAACTTTAGAATTTTAAAAATTTGAAAATATAAGGACTTCAATAACATTAAAGAATCATCAAAAATTAAATTTATCCTCATATGCGCATCTACCATTGGTATAAAGCACTTAGATTCTGATTCATTCTATCAAAGATCAAATTAGTAAGATATTCAATTAAATTAAGCAAGCGATTCACTCCATGATAGTAAAATCTATCCATAATAAGATCAAATGAATGATTTCCCCTAAATTTAATAAGTGATCCTCTAGGAAAGAAATAATTCTTCTTACCTCCCTTATAGAAAGATGATTTGGTTAAGTCTTGAGGACAATTTGCTTTGAGCGATCCACTTGGAACCCATATTGCAATTTTTTCTAAGATTCGCATGCAAATCACTTGCATTTTTGAAGCAAAGCACTCTAAGTGCAAAATATTCAAAATTACTTTCTACTAGAAAATCACCCTAAAATTGTGAGCAACTCATTTTGATTTTGTGAGTAAATCTCTGCATAAGTAGATCTTTGAATTTTTATAATTTTTATTCTAGAACTTTGTCCATGGAGGCACATAGACACAAACTTATGAATATGTGATAGAAGGCTCATAAAATAGGAAAAACATCATCAAACACTGCATATTATTACATACCACCAAAGGAATGCTAAAGGAAAGAGAACCGAATAAATTGTTGTACGGGTGCATCAAAAGAATGAGTTAAAAGAGGTTCGAGTATCTAATACTACCATATCCAAAGGTAAAAACCCCATGGACAATATATTTATTCAAGACTTCATGCCACCACAAATTGGTTACTTGAGGTAAAAATGGTTTATTCATCCACTATAGAAAATCAAACTTGGTCTAGTTTTACTTCTACCTTAATTTACACTAACCCTCTTAATGGGATACTGGTTGATGTGAATAGCCTTACAAATAACCCATTATTTTTAAGTCAATTTTATTTTAACAACCACATCAACCTCTAGTATGTAAAACATACCTCCAACAAGTACTTCTTTGACCCAAAGTCAACTTGGATCTAATTTATCGAGTATATCTAACATAGCTCTAGGTTAATCATTAGCTTCAAATATATGGTCGTCAGGTTTAAATTGAACATCACTAAAAATATACAAGTGATGATTGAACAAGTGGGATCATAGGTATCCTAGGGAAACACCCAAATATTACCACTACCTCCAACTAGTCAAGCACAAAAAAATGTGAAAGGTCCACCTCCCCAAAACTAGTAAATACTATAGATAGGTCTAGGTTATCCTCTACAATAGAATATTCAATCATATCCAAACCAACAATGGGTTTACCAAAAGTTTCTACCTTAGTACCCTCCACCTTATTATCTTCCATGCCCTCCATACCTACCCCATGACTATATGATGTACTTCTCAAAAATAATATGTTTAGCCTCCTCCTTAACAAAATAATCTAGGAGCACCTCCTAGTCCACAAAATAAACTTTATGACTGGACCTATCAAGGATCACTAAATTTGGTGGCCTATTCTCATATTTACCCAACAACTATGAAAGCCCTACCTAACTTCAATGGGAATAGGAATAATACACCAATGGATTAACTTAGTAAGTTGTCGATGCTTAAATCAATTCATCGCATCTAGGAAGATGCTATAATTGTAAGCTTACTAAACTATTTCCTTCATGATAAAGTTGCTTTATGGTATAGGGGATTACTAAGTAATTCAGTTATAATTTGGACATCAATAATGGAACCATATATGTGAAGATTTGGTAGCATGGAAAATGGTTACTTAGATTTATTTAAGTTAAATGCAATGCAAAGTCATCCTCAAGAAAATATATAATTTCAATATTAGATTCTTAAGGACTTTGAAATTAATCCCATAGAATATTAAGCCAAATAAAAAAAGCATTTCCATATTACATCAAATATTTACAATTTGACTTAAGATTTAATGGTTTGTATTGCTAACCATTGTATGCTAATTGTAGCTTTTGAAGACATGCCTAGAGGAGAGGATTTTCTCACTCGGGTAAGGAAAATACCTCCTACTTCATTTATGGCCTATGTAATCCAAATTTTCTAGAATATGCTTATACCTAGTTTCATGCCCAATATTTCACCCATTCCTAATCCCCAAACGAATTCTTCTATTCATCCTTCTGCATCGCCATACATCATTACTCATTATTATCAAAATATCATCCACTTTAGCCATTCAACCAAAAATTCTGACCCCTCTTACTCCATCAACTTGAGCAATGAGTCATAACAATTTTGTAATGAGCAAGATGTTGGAGGTGATCAAGACGATGAGTCAAAATAATGTTGCAAAATGATAATGACAACAATCATAGAATTGACAACCCCAAAAGACTCCATATCTAACAAAAGGTTAGGTGCCTTGGTAAGGTGCTAATTAAGGAGTAAATTAAATTCACAATCACATTATTAACACCAATATAGAGGCAAAGCTAGCATGGTGTCTTACTTGTAATCAATAAGTCCTAAAAATACTATATTTTGGATCCATATTTGACAAGATCTTCCATGACTAAAAATGCCATTATATGATTATTTATTGTAATTATGATGTAATTTATAGATGTTCTACAACTTGGGAGGTAGATTACATTTTATGTTAATAAACTAGAATAAGAGAGCATTTTTATTGAGAAATTAGCTATAGAAGAATTTAATAGTGTTATGGAATCCATCTATAGTTATAGGAATAACTATGGAACAAATCCATAGCTATAAGACCAACTACCAAAACCATATATAGCTACATGACCAAATACAAAAGCCATTCATAGCTACAAGACCAACTACGAAAGCCATCTGTAGCTATAGGACCAACTATAGAACTACAAAACTATGGATGGACTACAAAACTATAGATGGATCGTAGAACTAAAAATGGACAAAAATATAGATAGAATATAGAACTATAAATGAACAAAACTATGGATATATTTTGGAATTACAAATGGAGTATAGAACTACAAATGGACAAAACTATAGATGAGCGACATAAAGGTTTCTAATTATATAACATAATTCTATAACAACAAAATAAATTTGGAGATAGAAAATAAACTTTTTGATATTTAATTCTAACTAATTTGGTTGATCCAAATTAGTTATATATATATTATAATTGTTGAGATTAATTTCTAACTAATTTGGTTAGATATAAATAAGATATATTGAGATTATTTTCAAACCAATTTGGCTAGAATCAAATTAGTTGGAATATTTACCAACCTATTCTGGTTTCTATCTCCTTTAGATAGAATTGGTTGGATTTAATTCTATAGAAACTCAATTTTTATGCACCATCAAAGAAAAAGACATCAAATAAGACACCAAACATAAAAAAATAGTCAATAAACTCAAATCCAGCAATTTGGGCATCATTTTCAACCCTTGTTAAATTTTCCACTCACTGGAAAATTCACTAGTGGTGAATTTGACACTCATTGGCATATTTGCAAAAGGTTATTTTTAGCATCTAGATCAGTCAAACTGTCTGTTGGTCAAAATTACAAATCAGTGGTAAATTCACCATTGGAGAATTTGACACATAGGGGAAAATTTGTCAAAATGGCCAAAAATATTTTGGCATGAGACAAAAGCATGTGGATTCCTTCATGCAATTACCTCCTCTATCCTTGCATGCTCCAAAAATGAACCATGCTAGAAAATTCAAAAAAATCCTAAGGGCATCTCAACCAATTTCTCCTATCAATCCCCCCTCAAAAAATCTATAAATGCATACCTTGGGGTAAGCATTCCATAAGCAATTTTGAAATAAGAATAGGGATTGAGGCAAAAAAATTCTTGTCTTCTCTCTCATTTGCATTTCTCATCTCTTCATTTGAGCATCTTCATCAAGCTACTTTGGGGTAAGTCAAGCAAGGCAAGAAGAGGGATTGAGGTAAGGAGAAGCATCTTGGGGCAAGGAGGAGCTCTTGCTAGGTTGTATAACTCCTAGCTTCTCTTTTCTTCCATTCTCTTGTTCTTATTCATGCATTTTCCTCTTCCATTTTCAACCTTATGAACTTGATTTTCACATGCATAGTCACTAATTTCTCTATTATTTCTTATTGTATATCTTTAACACTCTTTTGTAGGTCATTTCAAGTTTATTTGTAAACATTTATTTCATATGCAACTACTAATATCTCTTTATTGCATATCTTACATTTCAAACACATGTTTATAGATGCTCCATGCTTATTTACTTCCATGTTCCTTCATTTATGGTAGTTTCTTTTCATTCATAGACATATCTCTCTTTATTTTGGGTATACTAACTATATTGCTTTCTCTATACATACATTTTTATTACTAATCCTTCCAATTTTTAGTCATATTAGCTAGCATTACTTATAAGATTTTTAATATCATCCTTTCATTGACTTCTATATGCAGACTTATATTCACTATTTGGTTCTTTGATCTCATATTTCTTCATGCACTTACATTAAGCTTTAATTTGATTTCAAGAATTTTTTCTTGAAGCTTGCTTTGGTATTGATATAAGACTAACATTACCTTTCTTATCCTACCATAAGCATTTCTAAAGAACATAAGCTTATACTAAGAGGGGGTTAACAGTATAAGATATAACTTTTTACTTTTCAATCCAAATGATAACAACAATAATATCAAAGTAGTAAATAATACACACATCATCACACACATGAGAGACATGATTTAATGTGGTTCACCCAATGTGGGTTACATCCACGGAGAAAATATTTTTTATAAATTTTCTCAATAAATATCTTGGGAAAAAAATCCCTATTACAATGTTTATGGACCTCTATCCAAAGGAGATCTCAATCCCCTATGCTCAAGTTCATGGATATCTATCCATAGGAGACATATGTCTCCACTGATTTTGCTGGTGAACCTCTATTCACAGAAGACCTTTGTCCCCATTGCTCTAGCTAGTGGACCTCTATCCATAGGAGACCTCTATCCCCACTGCTCTGGCTAGTGGACCTCTATCCATAGGAGAACTCTATCCTTTATGCTCTGGTCACCTCCAAAGCTGGCTCAACACTTTGCTTGAAAACTACTTAAAGCATTTACATAAGTCTTGCTCAGATCTATACCAAGATCTGCTCAAATCACTGCTCAACACCACCGATCAATTATGCTTACAACACTGATCAAATCTTCTCAAATTCCTATACTGATCTATTTAATATTTCTCATAAGTCTACTTCAAACCTACTTAGAACTACTCACAAGCCCTCTCCTATAAGTCCTACTCAAATAGCTCATAATACTGCTCTAGTCTACTTACTATCTCTGCTCAATTATGATCTAACACATGCTCAAAATTTCTCATAACACATGCTCAATACATTCAAACCAATACTTCAAAAACCATTCAAACAATGAATGCACATTTTGTTTCACAAACCCTATCTCAAGTATTTCTAATAATGCACACTAATCAACCCTTTTAACTCCACCTCAAAATTAATTTCTCAAAACACAACCACCTAGATAAAAATTTGAACCACCATAACTCAAAATGCTTGATGAAGATGTGCCCTCAAAAACCTGTCTCACAAACAATTGATCCTTCTTGTGCCACTTCAAATGTTAGATAGCAAAATACTTTCTCAAAACATCCATATGAACTTTCTTCTCAAAATATGTGTTCAAAGAAATCTGAAAATGATCTTCAATAACTCAAAACCCTCAAACTCACTTTTCACCATACAAGAATTACAATAAAATATCAAGCCATTATAACACCTTAGTACTCCTATTATTGCATGCAAAACATATTTTTCTTTTATATTCTTTGAAAAATAAAATTATATAAAGCACTCTTATAATTTGTGTTTGCAAAATAGAAATATTTTAAAATATATCCTTGAACTTAAAACTTCATTAATTCACACCCTAATGACTCCCTAAAAGCAAAATTAAACTTTACTAAATTCAGCCTTTATGAATCCCTAATAGCAAAAACATATTTTATTAAACTTAACCCTTATGACACACTTTATCAAACTTACACCCTTATGACTCCCTAAATACCAAGCAATACTTTATAAAAACATTTGCCCTTACCACCTCTTCTACCGTGGGGAATCGAGCGCGTGACCTCACGGAGCCCATGCTCTAGTGCGTGCTAGAGCACTGCATGGGCTAAATGCCCACACAAGAACCTTAATGCATAATATTTGCTTTAAACTTGTTGTGTTCCTTTGGTCAACAAAAACTATGAATAAAATGTTACCATTGAGTCTCGACCTTGAGACTTCCTTGCCACACCTTATGCAAGGTCTGCCCATCACTTGAGCTAGCCGCTCGGTTGGAAATTAATCATGCACTACTTCTTCTTGAGTCTCATGCACCATCCACCTATATTCAAAATACGTGTGTCCCATTTAATCCTTGCTACCTTCGCTTGAAACCTGCGTGTTGCGCTTGTGAAAGGATGAATGCACTATATCGATGCCGCTTTTAAATTTTCAACACCACTTGAAATGATTTTTGGCTTCCACCTTATATATGCACTTTGACACTTAGGAAAACATCGACGCTTTGCCCCATAATTGGAAATTTGAATTTTTGGCGCCATATGAAATTCAAATTTATTTTATTATAATATTTAAACTTTAATTTAAATATTATAATTTATCTTTTAAAACCTTTGTCTTTTACCTTTGAAATATTTTCAACCTTGCAAATAATGAATCTTTTTCAGTGGAGCTTTGTCTACCTTGTCTTCCTTTTTCAATAGAGGTATTTACCTTGCATTTTAATATTTCAACCTTGAAAATGATTTTCAATCATTTTACCTTTGACATCAATGACAACTCAGCATGCTCAAATTTCCAACAATTTCCATATCATCATTCATTTTTTTATGCTTTCATTTCAATATTTGTTGTATATTTCTTTAAAATTGTAGCAGTAGTGCATATACTTCTTATAGAATTTACTTTTCATCGCATTACACTTATTTTGCTATAGCATAAGTTGAATTAGGTTTTGCCATACATTCCTCTCTCCTTTTCAGGTATTACTAAGGTATTTTAGAGCATCTAAGCACCCATAAACTTCAATCTCACTCACTCCTTATGCACTGTCCATTTATTTTCCAAGTATATCCAATTTGTTTTACAAATTGTGGTGGATTTTGTAATTTACTTAGTTTAAAATTTGATAATTTATAGGTAACATACCTTAGGAATCCATCATTCCATCCCTCTCCTACATTGCATCTCAAATTTGACCAAAACAATCCAAAATTTTGACGCAAAACTTAATTCACCCCCTCTTAGATCAAAATCGCCACTCCCTACACCCACTAACAAATTTGACTCTCTAGAAATACATAAAGAAAAAATACCATTGTCTGTCAAATTTACCACTGGTAAATTTGCCACTCATTGGAAAATTTGATAGACCTTGCATCCATTCCAAAAGGAGATCAATTCATAATCAATTTTGCATTAACAAGGGGTTTGATCAACTGGGAAGATAGCCTATCACCTCTCTGCAATCAGATAGAACCCAAAAATTAGAAACCGTATTTTTTCCTTCTCTTTTTGTAGTTTTTCAAAAACATCGGTTAGTGGAAAATTTTCCAATAGCGAGTTTGATAGTCAATGGTGAATTTGATTAGGCATCGATTTAGGTAATCTTACCACTTGGCACCTCCTTACTTGTAATTTCATTGTTTTTAGTTTGTAGATCTCTATTTTTTGATTAATTGACTGATTAAATCACATTTCCTTTGGCAAAATCAAAGAATATTTAACATAGATACTCTTCTTTCAAAATGCATTTAAAAAAAGAATCAAAATCATATAGCTTGCATCTTATGATAGCTTTTTTACTACATATTTCTCTTGTTGCCCATAAAAAAAAAATCTTTTTAGCATAAACTTCATCCAAAAGAAAAAAGCATATTAGGTTAGCTCTTGTATTCTTGCATTTTGTGTGTTTATACTTAGCATGCATTTTAGATGATCTTTACTTTAGGTTTGAGAAAATTTTATCTTGTTAAGGCTCGATAAAGAGTCATATTAGCAATCCAAAACCTTAGGTGTTTGTTGAATAAATCCATTAAACACCACTGAGCATAACATCAACAACACACTTAGACACCTTGTTTTATATACAAAGTAGATCCTACTTGTGTTGAAGATTCCCACATCTTCAGGGCCTCCTTTGGAAAGAGGCCCTTAAGCGGAGAAGCAAGGGTCCTAGAGGATCCCCCCCATGTGCGTGCGAAGTTTACAAATCTACATTTTGGTGAACTCGATGTGAACACTCCCTTTAATTTAAACAAGATAAAAATTTCTCAAACTTAAACAAGATCATTTAATTTTATTTGCATAGCTTAAATCACATTAAAAAAAGATAACAAGAACATAACCAAATTATTAGTCCTATTAGGGGAAGGATAATGAACCCTTTATTAAACCCACATACGAACCTTGGGTGAGCAATCTCTCTTGGATAGGATATTATGGTGGGCTAGAGGAGTTATAATGAGGGTTGTTTTCCAAGGTGACATAAGGATTTCAAAACATCTTTTCTTCTTTGCTATAAGTAATCTGGAAACAAACTGTTAATAAATTTATTCCCCTCTTTTTAAAACCTTCAATCCATGGCTCATAAAACCTATAATATCTAAAGCAAAGTTTTAGCATCTTCATCCTATGAAGTTTATACACATGAACAAGAAGATCAAATAGAAAACACTTTGCCACATATTGTGCCTAGGGAAGAAGAACACCTTATTAAAAGAGTCAATTTTAACTTTGTAGACCATAATAGAGATTACATCAAAAGGAACAAAGACATATTTATAGATTTTCTTAGGGAAGAACTAGAAGAAAAAAATAGAAAATATTCTTCTACACTTGATGATAACCTTGAGCATTCTAATTTTCAATCTACTACTGCTCAAATGAATTAAAATAAAAACAAAGTTTCTAGTATTAATGTGGCTATGGCACATCCAACTGATTCTATAACTCCCCAAACCATATCCATAGGTATACCCATTATGGGAATGCCCTTTTCAACATCATCCCCTACTATCACAATACCTATTCTAAATCCTAATTCCATAAATTCCTTCTTGAATAATGACTTAGGGGTCAACCATATCCCTCCATTTGTCACATCCAACCAAGCCACTTCATATTTTCTAACCCTAAATTTTTTATCTCAAGCTCTCTCACAATCCCCTTTGAATTTACCTATCCCAACAAATCCTTTACTTAACAATTTCCAAGACATCAATTCTAAAATCGAACTCCTTGAAAAGAGAGACTCCAAATTTGAAGGACTTGAACATCAAATTACTTCTCTTCAAGGGTCACCAAAACAAAAGTACTCTTTTAAATAGTTCTATAATTAACCATTAGACCCCACAATAGTCAAACATAATTTTCCAAAGAACTTTGAAACTCCTAAGTTTCAAATGTATAATGGTAAGCAAGATCCCATTAACCACTTAATATTATTCCAAATAGCATGTAGTGACATCAATCATGATGAGAAGTTACTTCTTAGGTTGTTCCCTAAAAGTATTAGTGGTTTAGCCTTAGAATGGTATTTTCAAATACCTCATCATTCCATTAAAAGTTTCAAGGAAATTATAGAAGCCTTTGCCAAACAATTTTAAGTCTACATAGAAGAAAAGGTTACTATAGATGATCTATACTAACTTAATCCAAGATTGAAAATTTCTTAGATTTCTTGGCTAAATGTAGGGTCTTGGTGGTAGGATTAAATATATTTCTCCCCCTAATGAACTCTTATACATATTCAGAAGAAACCTTCACAAAAAACTATCATATCCCCTAGAAATAGCAAACTTAACCTCTTTTGAAGAAGCTATGGACATGGCTAAAAGAGTAGAAGCTATCCTCATGAGATGAGGACAATTTAATTACAAGAAAGAGGATGAAAAACCTTCCAAAAAAGGTACATACAAAAAAAACATGTCATAGGATACGGTGTAACAAATTCCCATCAAAACAACAATGTAAATGCAACTCAAAATGCTCCTCAAAAGTTAGTGGTACCAAGACAAGACAAATCCAAAAGACAATATACAAACACTGGACAAAGCCAAGATGCCATGTTAAAATGCTTCTTGATTCAAAGATGTTGTAACTGCCACCTATAAGACCTTGGGATAACACCAAATATTTGCCTAATCGGTATAAACATGATGAACATTGTATTTATCACAACATAGAAGGGCACACAACAAACATGTGCATTAATTTAAGGAATCTCATTCAAGATCTTATAGAAGAAGGAAAGATAGTTTTCAACCAACAAAACACTCCTAACAAAAACTTAGAGATTTTTGAAAATCCCTTGCCAACACGTGATAAAAAACCTATCAACTTCGTTGGCACCATCCATATATCAAACCATCCTATGCAGTAACTAAACAAGAAGCCAAGAATTAATATTCAAAATAAACACCCTTAGTCATCCCTCACAATGCCAAAGTAAATATCCCTAACAGATCACCTTTGGTGCTCACACCTCCTAAAAACATGCTACATTTTTTTGATCTTCAAAAACAATTAGAAAACATACGCACAAAAAATTTTCTTCTAGAATTACTAAAACATCACCCGCTCATAGGGAAATATTGCTTAAACTTCTAAGTGAACAAGAATTTACTCAAGACATATCTCCTAATGAGATCACTAACATAGTTAGATTTTTTGGGATAAATATTTTCATCTTAGCTTTTCATGAAATAGACACGCCCCTTGAAACCATATTAAGGGATTCACCTCTTTATATTATATCCCATATAGGGGACAAACACATCAAGAGAGTATATGGTGACTCACAATTGGTGATTAACCAAGTCAATAGTATTTATCAAACTAAAGATGATAAACCAAAGCCTTTCAAAGACATCATAGACAAATTAATCGCTTGTTTTGATAGATTCTACGTAGAATATATTCCATGATCTAGCAATAACCATGTCGGTGCTATGGGTACAACAACATCCCTTATTCCCTTAGAACTAGAAGATGAATAAGCTTCCATTGTCATACGGTCAATAAAAGGACCTTCAATGTTAAAATATTACCTTCAACCCCTAAACATATACAACATTGAATCAACTTCATCAGAAGAACCTTGGTATCAAGAAATTTAAATTTCTCAAAGAAGGAATATTCCCAAAAGGATTCAATTTCCAAAAATGCAAACAATTCAAACTAAAAGCTTGGAAATATGTCATCATTAGAGATATCATATATCAATGCTCATTCGAGGGTATACTTATTATATGTATAAATGAATAAGCCCAAGCAATCATAAAAGAAGCCCATGATGGATCATGTGGTGGAAATTTTAGTGGGTTAGCCATTTATAGAAAAATACTTAGGATGGGTTACTATTGGCCATCTATGGAGAAGGACAACTATAACTATGTTAGGAGATGCAAAAAATGTTAGCAATATGATAATCTTGTCCATTATCCTTCCCAAGAATTGAAACTAATCATATCACCTTGGACTTTATCCTCTTGGGGATTAGACATTATAGGAAAAATAAACCCTCAATTATTAGGTGGCCATAAATTCATTATAACTATTATATAATATTTCACCAAATGGGTTGAGGCCACTCCTCTATCCTCCACAATAGGAATCCAAGTATCCAAATTCATCATCAACCAAATTATTAGCCATGATAGGATTCCTTCTACCATAATCATGGATAATGACACACCATTTAAAAATAAGGAAGTCATAAAGATATGTGCCAAATACATAATTCAAAAAAAATGGTCGACACCATATTACCCACAAGGAAATAGACAAGTAGAATCGTCCAACAAAACATTCATCAAAATTATCAATAAATTAGTCAAAGAAATGGTCGAGATTGGAATTTACAAGTTTACTCCACCTTGTGGGTATATCATACTAGCATACGAACTCCTACAAGAGTGACACCTTATAGCTTAGTTTATGGTGCAAAAGCAGTCATTCATTTTTAACTTGAAATACTCTCTGTAAGAGTCTTGTAACAAGAATATTCAGTTGGAAATGAAAACCACTTAGGTCATCTACAACAATTAGAGGTTTTATAAGAAAAGTGCATCAATGCCTTGGAACATCTGAGAATATACCACAATAGAATTTGACGTGCCTATCAAAGAAAGTGCACCCAAGATCCTTCAATATTGGGGACCTAGTCCTCAAAGAGAACAAAAATAAATGCCAAAGACAAACTCAAAGGAAATTTTGAGCCCAACTAGTTAGGACCTTTCATCATCACCACTAAATTTATCTCTGGATTCTATCACCTAGCCACATTACATGACAAAGAACACAAAGAACCAATCAATATATTGCATCTCAAAAGGTATTATGCATAAATACTATACAACTTGCTTGCTCATATGACTGATTGCATAATAGTCCAAAACAACATACATCTAAAAATATTACACCCCTTGCATAATTTCTTGGTTTGCTTGATCATAACATAAGATTCAGGAGGATTTACGATGATAAAAATAATGATCGTATACATTACAAAATTACTTGCATTGCATTCACATAGGAAACCTCATGTTGAGCGATCCTCTCAATTCAAAACTTGTTTTCTTTTGTTAGGAACCCATCCTAACATTATTTTTATAATTATCAATTGATTATGTAATGATCCATGTCCAAGGTGGGGACCCCTATTATAATGTTATTTTGTAATATTTTGTAATGGTGTGTGACAAGTAAGGTACCTAGACAAGTGAGGCCATTTCATGTAACCATTATCAAGAATGTAACCGATGTTTGGTAGAATATTCTAGTTCGAGTGGTATTTTGCATGTAAGCCAACTCTTGAGCTTAGGGTTAGGGTTGCATGAAGATTTTATTTAAAAGACATGGATCCATGTATGAATGCATATTTTTATAAGGTGATTAAATAATGAAGGAGCTTTCCCCCTTGAAGAGACCCACGATACTAAGTTATTTTGTGAGATTGTTTCAATTCTGCAATTTCTTTCTGCATAGTGTTATTTTTTATTTTATGAATTTCTATTTATTTATAGTATTTTGTGTGAGTGAGTTTATTTTTAATAGTATGTTCCTAACATATTTCCTCCTCTTATATCATTTTATTCTATCTCCTTTTTCTTATCTATCATATTTCTTCTCTTCTTCTCCATCTCTTGGTTTAAGTGATGTATGACACGATCATCTATGACCCTGATGATGCAACCTCACCCATTTCTTTTATCCCAACTTTGGGATACTCAACATTAGTAACAATCAATTACATCTACTTTCTTCTATCTCCATTTACTTGTCTATCATATTTCTTCTCTTATTCCCCCTCTCTTGGGTTAAGTGATGTATGATGCAATCATCTATGTCCCTAATGACCTGCCCTTATCCCTTTCTTCCATCTCAAGATACACACCATATTTCTATCACTTTATACAGACATTACTCTCAACAAGATCTCATTTTCCCCAAGTCTCATGATTATTTAATAGGGTCTTATAGGGTGTTGCTTTACCTCCTTCGATGTATTGTAATCTTACTATTCTTTGTATGCATATCATATAGTAAAGGAGGATTCTAGTATCCTAACATGACCTATCAAATCTATCATGGAATCCATTCATCAAATTAGTCAAGTGCAACTTATTTGGTGAATCGCCTAGGTTGAGAAGCTTTATTTATCCAATATCTTGTGCGCCTAAAATCATTTTTAAACCTCACTAAACACTAGATAAATAGGATCTTCTTTCCCATTTGGTTTATTGAGCCCTTGAAACTTAGTAATATATGCATCACTTAGCCAATTAAACATCCAAATATGATCAAACATATTAATAATTAATCTAGCAGTATTTATTTCTCTAAAGCCTTAAGTGTCATGACCAAGGTGGTAGCACAGATAATGCCACTAATCATATAGTAGTGCTTTTGCAAATATTAAATTTTAATCTTTGTTTACCCATTTTTACTATCAATGGCCACTTTAGAATTTGTGATAGGATCTTTAGCACTACCAACACTCTTGATCCTATGGGTGAAATTTTGTTCCTTCTCATCCATATTTCTTTATAGGATGATATCATTTTACTTTGACCTCCATGTTAAAGCTTTGAAATTAAGGCAAAGGAGAAGAAAAGGGCAGATGGATAGATAGGTAGATGTACAATCAAAAAGCAACCCAAATATCTACCCCCATATTGGATGGAAAATTGAGATGCCAGGAATCCACCTAATTGGAATGGAAAAATGGGAAGGTAGTATGGATATTATTTATCCCAAAATCTCATCCAAAAATTAAATGAGACGTTAACAGGGTAGATACGGGAGTCCGATCGCCCATCTAGAGGGTGGATAATTGGGAAGATGGTCGAATAGGAAGTATGCCTAAACCTTCATCCAATGTTGAGGTCATCACAAATTAGGATGAAAGGGAAAAGTGGATTAGAATTTAAGATGTCATAATGATCAAGGGCTCAAATCTATGTAGAAGCACCTCACTTCCTCCAGGACAACTACCATATCTCCTTGGGGTAGAGCCATAGTAGATCTTCTGATCATTCCAGCAATATTCTCCCACTTGATACCATTAATGCTATAATTTGAATGTATTGTAAAATATTCTATAAAAAGTAGAATGCTTACCATTCCAAAGCATGACTCTATGGCCTTTATAATTCATATGCAATTCTTCTTCACATTGTAAATAATAGTATATCACTATTTGGTCTCTCAATCTGTATTCACTTCTATTTTTTCTTAAGTATGGATGTTTATTTCTATGATGGTAGCCTGAGCTTGTTCACTTAATCTAGATTTTGTGGGTCTAGTTGGGTGGTTCTAGAATTCACATCCATCCGTGTATCTCAAGATTTATTTCTACTAAAGTTGGTCAACTGGGAGCGCTCTAACTTTACTATCTGGATTTCATGCACCTTCTCGTTGGTTCTAGAATTTGTCCTTTCCCATTTCACTAAATGAGAAGTGAGGATAGAATAATATAACCTGTTAGGTGGTCTAATACTGTTTGCACCGATGACATCAAACGAGTGTGTCTTGATGAGACCATACTCCATCCTTGTTAGTTTCGACTATAGCCTCCCTTTGCTTTATTTCTTGTTCCCTTTTCCCATTTCCCCCTTTACAACATAGGTATTTAAAACCAAAGGAGTCAGCCTTCTATGGAGATCAACCACCTCTACCTCTGCTAGGCCAGGTGGCCGTTCAATGCTGGTCGAGGACCGCTGGGTGTGCTCTCGCTGCTCTAGTGATAGTGTTTGCACCAATAATTTTTTGTGACTCTACTGGGGAACTCATCGAGTTTTTGTGTCTCAAGAAGTAAGATTTTGGTGATAATCTAATTTACCCACATCTTCTCAAAATCACCTAGCAACTTCGACTGTGCGACATGTTTGAATCATAAGATTAGTTACCTTCATGTGCTAAAATATTTTCATTTCCTGGAGGATCCAAGGTTTGATGAACAACCTTAACCTCATTAGTAGAGAAATTATGTTCATCTAGTGAATCCAACTCTGGTGAATGAATCAGGACTTTTGAATACTAGTGTCTTAATGGCCCAAATGTTCTACCCAAAATGGAATGATCCTGATCCACTAGATCTCCAATGCTGGAATGAGATTCTTGAAAGTGCCCTGAAAGCCTTGGAAAATATGATAGCACTATAAAAATTTATTGATAAAATATTGGAGATGTCATTGCACTAGCACCCCTTTATGGAATAACACATGAATATGTCATGACTAGGCTCCTGGTCTTGTCTCTATAAGGGAGGGCGCTATGGTGGTACCTCACTTTGGAGTGGAGATCCATCTGCTCATGGATGGATTTTGTGGGAGCTCTTATTAACACATTTAATGGCTCCATGGATCCCTTCCAAATCTTTATGCACCTCACATTCATCAAGACGGTCCCTTTTGAGTCTATAACAAGATTCAAAATTTGATTCAGAAGGATCTAGGAGAGGATCCCCTTTGAATACCAGTCGTCCCCCACCTAGGCTCACTTATACTATGTTCAGGATTTTAGTTTAGATATAGACCTCTTGCTATATTAATAAAGAAAAAACAAATTCCAAGTCTTTTAAGAGGCTGTGTAGGTAGAGTGACTCCTACTTCAAGAAAGAAAGAAATCTTCAAGGGATTCTACCTTATCACCCATATTTTCATCTGTTGTTGTTGCCCTCCCGATTGCATAGTATCCACCATCTGAAGCTGTGTATGCACCAAGGCTGCAACTATACAAAATACAAGGGGTGGATATCTTCTTGAGCTCATGTATAAAAAATACAAGAACCATTCTTTCAATGAATAATTTTATTGCTTTCACCTCATTTCAACAAACAGGGAACTAGGACCTGTGGGAGGATTCCACTCACAAAAAGAAAGTAGTTTTACATCCTTTTTGTATCTAGGAGAACACTGAGAAAAGGTCAAGCTCTCTTTAGTAGGGCTCAATCAATAAAAAAACAAATATCAAGGAGGTCCTATCTACA
Source organism: Wollemia nobilis (assembly GCA_028583015.1). Lineage (NCBI taxonomy): Eukaryota > Viridiplantae > Streptophyta > Pinopsida > Araucariales > Araucariaceae > Wollemia > Wollemia nobilis. Next base: position 2,084,202 of record JAQPPZ010000689.1, on the reverse strand, counting down.
ACAGGCTCAATCAATGAGATCTGTAAAGAGAAATACACAAGGACAATGGAGGTGCACCAGAATGGGATTTTACAGCAAGTGGATCCCAAAAATTAGCTGTGAGGGAGACTGTTACCACATGAGCCAAAACCCTTACTCAAAGAAGGCTCCCACATGACAAAATTTATTGTTATTATAATCATTGATTTCATAAGTACTGGTGTACATGACGATCAACCAAGTTGTGGGTGCATTGCAACTTGAAAACTTTTAGTGCAACATCGGTTGGACTATAAAAATACCTCAAGTTTAGTATAATATAGTTCATACATTGCAGATTCACTAGATGATTTATATGATGAATCAATGGTGGTGGTGTGTCATTCATACCATAAATTTTTCTACATAAGCTGATAGCTAAATAAATGTATAGGCATGGTAAGATGACATCATCCTATATATTGGTGATCTACGATGGATTTACAAAAAGCATATTGATTTTAAAACTCCTCCTTTTGTTACCAGTGTTCTCTATATTTTGTTGTGGCCCTATGCCCAATGGACCAAGGCTCAAAATTCATGCATCACTTCATGCAATCCCCAAAATAATATTTGTTGCATAATTAAAATTAGTGCCCACCCTTCTACATAATGGAAAATGAGCTATAAATAGAACCTCAATATGGTAAAAAAACAAAATTTGTTGAAGGAAGAATAAGATAAAATGATATTGCAATGAAATATTCTTCGAAGGAACGATGATGGATTGACAAATTTTTTGCGTGATTGTGTCAAAACAAATATTGCAATAAATGCTTCTGTCATTCTATCTACTCTTGAATTAGCCTTGGTATTTTGTGGGGTATGTTGATGGGAGTGTAGTTTGTAGGGATATCCTATAAACTGCCTTCCAATTTATCCCTTTACTCTGTATCATTTCCCTTCTTCCTTTATTCCCTTCCTCTCTTATTTCCCCTTTATTCCCCCTCTTTTTTTATTTTTGTTATGTTTTGCCCATATGATGCTTGGGTGCTTTGCATTACTCTCTCCTTATTCCCTTATTTTTTTAGCCTCCCTCGGTTGCCTTTGTAAAAAAATCTTCTGCATTTGTTTCCCTCTCCCCTCCCTCATTAAAATGAGGTTTAAAGTTGAGATATCTTTATGGGTTTCTCTCTCCCACGGAGTGGAAGGCCCCAGTGAGTCACCAAGATTGTGGATGAAATTTTATTCCTTCTCATCGACTTTTCTTTACAAGATGATATAATTTTACTTTGGCCTTCATGTTAAATCTTTGAAAGTAAGGTGAAGGAGAAGAACCAAAGTGTAGTGGGGTAGATGGATAGACATGTAGATTTACAATCAAGAAGCATCCTGATATCCCCCTTTTTCATTGATGGAAACCATACAATGAAACTGACCTTTACTAAATAGGATCATAAGCTACTCCTTGTAGGCTCAAAATGGCCACATACTTAGTAAAATTTTGTATGATTTTTACTAAGTAATAAAACTGCCATTCCACTCCGAAACAAGGTTGATAAGATGAATCTGCTCAATAGTAATGCAATTTTGCTTGTTTAAAATGATTTCGGGGAACTCCATTCTGGGTCCTGATTGGAGTAGGATTGCAAAATCCATAAAATTTTGTGAGAGGTGGTGATGTCAGCAAGAAAAAAGTGCAAAATGGCTCTTTTGCATATACCTGATTCTAGAAACTCTTTTGCTACCCGCCTTGGATTAGCGTTATCCTCAAATCCACAAAAGATGATGATGTAAGCAGATAAAAAGTGTAGATTGACAATCCAGAGAATAAACGAGTCTTTTTCTATCTAAAATGAAGATAAAGTAGAATGGAAGAATAATGTAAGAACTTGAATCTGGATCCAGACTAAGGAAGACGTTCATTCTATCCGAAATGAAATCTGCATAAGTTATAAAGAAGAGGTGACATCATCAATTTTTTAATACGGATTAGAAAAGATAAAAGCTCCGGAGTGGATTCAAGGTTCGAATTTACAAGATCCGGATTGGATGTTCTACTACTAATTAAAGCGACATCATCCCACAGATGGGCTCTCAGCTTATACCAGATCTAATATAGACCATGGGATAAATAAGATCAATGGTGGAGGTTAGTCTGCTAAATTTGGACCATTTAAAAGGATGTTCCTACACTAGAACTATAATAGATTGTTTGGAAGATGAAGCATCGAGAGTTTCCAAGAAGATCAAACCAGAGGCAGTTACAGATCGACGGTGGTGCTCTACTCCCAAGAAAGATCTACAGAAGTGTGTAATCTAGAATATTCCGAACTGCAGTTCTAATGAATGACCAACAAGTTGCAGAGAACCCATGCTGCCATGGTAATTTCCCTTTCAGTGGATTTCTTGTTAGTCTTACAATGACACTAGGAGGGGGGGTGAATCAGTGTAGCTCTTTAAACTTGAATTTACAACTCTTAATACAGTAGCAATTAAAACTAATTACTAGATACAACAAGTATAACACAAGAGCATCACACAACATAAGATTTAATGAGGTTCACCAATGTGGCTACTCCTCAAAAATGACTGCTTGGACTTGTTGACACTTTTTGTCACATTATACAAGGGGTAGAAGAATAGTAGAATTTTGTATAATATTTCCTTGTTGAAAGTTTTCTTTTATTTTAAGTTACAGCAATTTTGACTCTCCCTATCGCCCCCTTTTATAAAAGATCTTCGCTACCAAACAAGCCAAGGAAAATAGCTTTGCCGAAAAAAAAGAAGGAGAATGTGAAGAGAGCTTCAGGCCCGAAGCACTCTAAATCACCACTTCAGGCGAAAGCGTTGTGAAGTAATATCACCGAAGAAAATACAAAAATAACTCTTCACACCCGAAGCATTTTCAACAGCCGCTTCGGGCAGAAGTTTTGCGAAGCAGCATCCAAACGACTTCACCGAAGGAGGAGAGCATAATCCGAATCAGCCAAGGCAAGGAAACTACTTCAGGCACAAAGTATTTCTGACACCTACTTCGGCCAGTTTTCACCCGAAGCAGTGGTGCTCGAAGAAAAATGACAATGTGTCAGAAATAGAGAAGTGCTTCGAGAGGATATTCCCCGAACCACAATTTTGAGAAAGAATCGGGCCGAAACATTTTCCAGTCGAAGTAGTTTCGCCAGCAAAGGACAAAGAACCCCATTTCAAATATGGAGCTCGCTCGGCACTCGACATCCTCGAAGTAGTTTCTGCGAAGCATTATTTTGCGAAGAACAAATCAAGGAAGATCTACTTCGGCCCAAGGCTTTGGCGAGGTGGAGATGTAGCGAAGAACTTTCTGGGCCCACGTTCCAAGGCAAGCAACTTCCCAAGGTGATCGAAGGCCCCTTATAAATACCCCCTTTCTTGCCCAATAAGCCCGCTGACCATTTTTGGCAAATGAAAGGGACGTAACCGTCCTCAAAGTAAAACTCGGCGGGCATAACGATCACTCAAGCACAACATCCAGAAGCCAAGGACACTCGGGCGGCGCATTAAATGAACGTTTCCATGGTTGACCCAGTCGCAGTTGCCAGTTTTGGAAACCGATTTGAAAGCTCAGTCACAGCAACCACGAGGAGCTGATTTCTCAGAGCCCGAGGGTGTACTCCACCGTTTTTTGTAATAATGACTCAAAGGGCCTGGTCCTCTATAAAAACACAGGCTTTGCAATGTAAAAAGGGGGGAACATTTTGCTAGAAAGATGCTGTAACTTGATGTCATGCGTCTAATACTAAATATTTTTGTACTCCATTTCTCTCTTTTATGCTACCTTTTGTGCTTAATTTTTTTGTCTGTCTGCACTCGTATACTGAGACTCTAAATATTGAATCCGGTGTGCGATTGGGGACTGTACCCTAAAATTCACCCTGAAGGATACATAGGAGAGGAAAAATGTCGTATAAGCTTTCTTTTATGCTGCCTGGTGGGTCGTGGTTTCTGTTATTCCCTTGTCTTAATTGCTATTACTCTGAACCCTGAATTCCAGCGAGAGAGAAAGGAGAACCCTGTGAACTCGTCCAAAGGATACATAGGAAAGCGAGTATCGCATTTCTTTCATCTATTCTTGGTGTTCTTTTCTACTATTCAAGTTATTAGCGAGTGATCGTGCTTCCTGTTCTATCCCACCTTAAATCATCATCTTCTAACCCTTACTCTTTTTATTTCTTTCTCTAACCCTTACCCCTTTTTATTTCTTTTCCTAACCCTTACTCTATTTATTTCTTTCCTACACTCTTGTCTTAAACCCCAAAAGTAGATTAGTATAGGAGTCGGCCTTTCTCCGGAGATTGGCACGAGGGGCATCTCTTCCCCTCGGCCTTTCAATGTTGGTCACAGGTCCAGGGTGCGCAAACCCACCGAAAGTCCTTTCCTATGTAGATTTGATGACCAACAGTTTTTGGCATGCCTGGTGGGACCCAAGGTCCCATGTTTGAGAAAATTTCTAGCCCGTCTTCACCATAGCCAGTATTTCTAACAAGTTCCTGGTGAGATCCGGTCAGTATCATCTTCTGAGTAGTGGTGAGAATCAATGCTCTCATTACTAAAATATTCTTAGCATCTGGCGACTCTGTTTTACCCAAGAATCTCTTAAGTCGTGAAGATCAGTGCCTAAACCTGGTTTTTGTAACTAGGACTCCCTGTGCCTTAAGAAGGTCTGAGTTCGGTGAATCTCTGGCTTGTATTCATCTGATAAAATTACCTGATGACTCATTTGAGCTGAAGATCCAAATTTCCTGGTCATAGCCGCCTTTCAAATCTGAAATAAGATATCCCAAAGGAATCAAGGTTCAGTGAGCAGCCTTGACCTCATGAGCAAAGAAAGAATGTCCACCTAACGACTCCGACTCAGTGACAAAAACTGTGATTTCCATAGGCTACTGTCGTAATGGCTAGGAGAAACTTTCCTAGCTGGAATGATCTAGGCCCCCTGAATATCCAAAGCTACCACAAAATTTGCAAAAGTGCTTTGAGATCATTGAAAAAATACAACGACACCATAGGAATGGCTCAAGATCACCTTGAAGATGTTTTTGATTTAGCAACCCTCCATGAAATTATCCATGAAGATGTCATGATCAGACTTCTTGTTCTATCTCTGGAAGGAAGGGCGTTGTGGTGGTATAGATTGCTCAGGACCAAAAGCATCTGCTCATGGGATGACTTAGCGGGGGCATTTATTGAGATGTTCGATGGCTCTTAGGATCCCTTCCATCTCTTCGCATACCTCTCCACCATCAAGAGAGCACCCTCAGAGGGTATCATGGATTTCAATGTCTAAGAAAGTGGCTTCTACGAAGAGATGGAAGGGTATCATGGAACGACTTCTGCTCTTATCGAGAAAGTGGCAGTGGAGAGAAACTCTATCGCTTCCTCCAATAATTACTGCTCCTATCCAGCCAACGCAGTACTCATCATGGGGCATTCCTCACACTGATCTAAGACCTGAGATGCAATCATTTGGAGCTCAGGAAGCAGACCTCATACTAGCTCAATAATGGAAGTATGCAAGCGTGGCCCACCCAATGAACAACATGGCTGCTCACGATCTCCATCAAGAGGTGAACCAAGAAGAGAAGCATACTTGAGTGGAAGAACCCAAGAACAAAGAGGGCACTTTTTTGCACCCTTTTTGTATCCCAAGAGATGGCATGCAAGTGTTCAGCCAAAGCTCATCAAGCCTGTCCGATTCAGAGGATGAGCCCGAAGAGATCCTGGAGAACTACTCTTCGCCGAAGCAACCTTGTTACCATATCAGTGGGATGGAAGAACCTGTACCCGGCCTTCATTTGGAAGAATCTACAGAATTCTGGCATTGGGTCTGGTATTGGTTCTTGCTATCCCTAAGACCAATGCACCGAGAAGGCCTTCAAGTGGCAAACTTCTTCACCAATAATCTGGGCACTAGCAAGGACGAAAATCGGCTACATTGTTTCCTCTTCGTAGCATGGAAAACTTTAGGAAGGGTCCATCTGAACCTCAAGGGTTTGCTAAAGTACAATCAGATCTGGTCTGGACACTGCAGGTTCACCAGATAATCACCCGAAGTTGATTCCATAGTGGCGGCATGCCCATTATGCCACAAACCTATGTGAATATTGTAAATAGTTCGGCTATTAAATAAAAGTGCTGCTCAGAAACTCAGGTTGAATTTTGACTCGATAGCACTCCAAAAAAAAAAAAAAACTCCTTCGAGAAAAGGTTTCCTGAAGTAACCAATGAAAAATGGCTCGCAGCAACGACTCGGATCAAGGCCCGAGAAGTACTGTGCCAAGGGGAGTTCAAGCAAAATAGTTTCTAAAGGAGGACCAGCGAGCCACATTTGGAAAATAGAACTACTTTGGGCCCAAAGTGTAGAGAAATAGTTCACACCAAGGGTTCACCCCGAAGCACTTCAACTCTGACTTCGGCTTCACCAACCCGACAACGAAAAAGGTAGGGGCATTTAAAATGTGCGTAGGGTAACGTGCCGATAGCCGCATTCAAAAGCATCCAAAGTGGGCAAGTTAAATGAAAAGGTGGAAGGTACGTCCTTTAGGGATTCATTTAGGAGAAAAGTTCATGCTCGGGTACAAAGTGGCAGAGGGTCACGCTTCCAAAGCAAGCCGCAATCATCATAACACACAACCCTGTGTACCACTCCACCATGCGGTGAATTAGATGAAGCAACACAGATTCAATTATGGTAAGTGCCTTAAATATGGGTAGTTGCCTTCTAGGGCTATATAAGGTAGGCTCCAGCAGCAAGAAAGCTATTTGCTCGATAATTCATGCAAACTACGCTGCTAGCCTTCAAGCTCTCCTATCTTGCGCTTCGAAGCCTCCAATCCTAAAGCCCTCCGCATTGTTTTCTCTATTACCCCTAGCACTATGGGAAAGAAGAAATCTAAGGAAAAGGGAAAGGAACTAGAAGTGGTGGCCCCTGAACAACCAAAAGTAAAGGGCCATGACAAAGGGCCGAAGAAAGTTGATTTTAGTCGCCGCCCCAAGAAACAAGTCATAAGAGAAAGAGAGGATTCTAAGGATGAGCAACTTGAAGAACCGCCGATTGATGCATGGGATAGGATCAAAGACACCAAGCTGTCGAGGAGCGTAGCTGAACTCAGGAGCACCATCGAGTTCATGAAAAGCAGGCTCTCGACAGACAGCAAAAGAGCTACCGCTTACTACTCCCAGATATACTGGTATCTGACGCCCCCCACACATCATTGTCCTAAGCTGATTGATGCCATCACATGAAACTATCAGCCCACCTCCAAGAAAGTGGTGGATGCATTCGACCACAAGTTGTTCAACATTATAAAATAATATGTCTAGGCAGCCTTTGCACCACAGCAGGGCCCTCCTAAGGGGTACACAGTTCACAATGTTATTCTTAGCGAACAAATGGAGAGGTTCAAGTCCTCCAATTACATGATCAATTTTTTGCAGCAGAGCCTCAAAAGTGGGCTCCCTTCGAGAAATTTTACCCAAATGCCCCTACCCTTAGAGGCCTTCAAAAATGTCGACATCTTCTCCATCATTGCATGGGTGGCAGGCCTATCTATCGATGCTTCGGTGCACCCGTGGCAGGTGTCTTTGGCTGAGTGTATTTCCAGAGGGAATTTTATGCCCTTGATGCTTCGAGGCCAAGCACCAAACCAGTATTTTTCTATTGGGCAGAGTGGGTGGCCATGACCCTACATATGCGGCTCACTAGCATGCAGAATGCTGGGACAAATAAGTATTTCTTGCCCTGTTCTCTTCTTATTTGGTTATTTTTCTTTCATGTACATAAGAGTTTCCCTTATGTTGCTATTATGGCAAGCGGCAAGGATGGAAATCCTCTGCCTGTATACCAGTGGACCCCTCTCCTATTGAAGACGAAGTCCTATTATTCTTTTAACCAACAATTTTTGGGACCCGCAATGCACATGCTAACGGGGTCTTCCCCTCGGGTTTCCCTCCTCCTAAGGGACAAGGTGGTACAAGAGAAAATGGGAGACATTTTTCAGTTGACATAGGGGCTTGTAATTTGCATATTCGGCTTCATAGGGAAGCCCTTCTTACTGCCAGTTTACCCCTCCGAGTACCAGTTCGCATTGGAGGTCGCTCGGCAGAGCGATGCAACAAACGCCATTTATGGCCATGGACGAAAATGGGCTCACACCTGCAATTTCCCTTTCAAAATGGGAGTTATCGAGGTGTTTGCCCTAAAAAAAAATGTTTTCTTGGAGGAGAAACTCACCAATTTTGGCCTAGTCTAGCTTCCTCAACAATGGCTCTATGACCCCCTGGGGGTAATGAGGGACCATCTTCGATTTAAGAACTTCCATGCTTGCCCTTATCTAGAAATCGTAGAGCAGAGGAACAATCCCAACGGAAGGGATCTGGAGTGGCACTTGGAGAAAATGGAAACGCTACCTCCCTGGCACGAGTTCTACCCGATGGAGGTCGCATATGACCCAGTTCAGCACCCTCTCTCGAGCCCCAACTCCACCTTATGGAAGAAGGAAAAGGATCACTTGAAGGAGGCGACGAAAGATTGGGATGTAGCCCAGCTAAGAGAATGGTGGATAATGAGGGTCCAATGCCAAAAGATAAACTCTTATAGAATTTTGGCGACTGAAAAGGACTTCACGGTGGTCTATGAGGCCAATTCTGGGACATGGAAGCCCCTGTCCTTCACCGACCTCATTCCCCTAGCTATACCAGGTTTGGGTGAAAGCCCAAAAGGTAAGGAAACTACTTCAGAGCCGAAGAAAGGGAAGAAGGCCAAAGCCACACCATGTAAACCACCTCAGGTACCTATGGGAGGCCAAGGCACGAGTTTCGAGGAGTTAGAACAACCGCTGGTGAGGACAAAGAGAAAGAGGCCAAAATCAGTCCAAGTGCCTCCAAGCCATCCAAAGCAGCTTTGCACAGGTTTTTAGAGCCCTTCCATTGGACGACCTACATCGGGCCCGTCCAAAGCAAACATCGAAGGCGTAGCACCACCAAGCACCGAAACCATCCTAGATATTAATGTCATCAATGTGGAGGAACTCCTCCAATTCGAAGGGGACACTGAGGAAAAAACCATGGAGGTTGAAGATGCCAAAGCAAAAGAAGAACAGGAGACGGCTGCACCTGAAGTCACTACAGCCGCTTTGCCAGGAGGGCACTCAGGTATGCATGCTTCACCCTATGCTCAGGACTCACCCACGTCCACTGCGGCCATGGCCGAAGGATCCCATCAATCTCCCCTGCAAGGCCACTCATCCCCTCACACATTGCCCGTAGCTAGTCTAGGTTCATCCCACGATCCCGATCGGGATAAGTCCGTTGATATCACTTCGTCCACTCATGCTGCCACTCCCTTGATTCTTATTAGAAATGGAGGTATCACTTTGACACCGAGCCCTACCACCCAATCCCCTGTCTCGCATGATGTGGCCACCATTGCCAAAATGCCCGCTACACTCATCGTCGAACATTCTGATGAGACGTCCCCCATCCACTCCCTGTATTTGTTCACTCCTTCAGCTGGTGACCTAGCCTTTTTTGAATATGAGATGTCCTTGATCAAGGAACGCCCCCTCGTCGAGAAGCTGCTCCAAGCTCGGCATAATACTGAAAAAATATTGAAGGAGGCAAGAAAGAAAAGAGGGCGAGCGATGGCTCAAGTTGAAAAATGTGTCGTGTTTGATTTGAAAGTTGGGAAGATGCACAAGATCAAGAAGGTCCCTAAGGTTCAGAAGCCTCTGGATGAAATGACTCCAGTAGACTATGACTACCAAGAAACACCCAAGGATCTGGTGCATCTCAATGTAGACAACGAATTAGCATCCATGCATGTCCGAATTGAGACCTTTAGGGCTCATGCAGTCATCGCCAACCAGTTTAGGATTGATGCCAAGGCCACCAATATTAAGTTACAAGAATATTTGGCGAGGGTCCGCTCCAAGTTGGCAGAGGCCGAGGAGCAGTGCAAGGCCATGAAAAAGGAAACATGCACCCTAAAGCTGCAAGTTCTACAGCTCCAGAATACTGAAGAAAATCAGGCATGGAGACAGGCCAAAAATGATCTAAAGGCCAAAGAGCTGGAAGGCAGAGTTGCACAAATGCAAGCCCAGCTGTACGAGAAGGAAGACCTATCGGTGTTTGATAGGAGCAGAATTAAGGAGATTCGCACCCATTTTCTCAAGAATTTTAGGTCTCGGTGTTCCAGCGCCCTCACGATTCTAACCTTCATCACCGAAGCCCAACGCGCTATTGCTGAAGGAGGGCCAATCATTGATGAAGTCACGCAGAAAGCTAGGAGCAGGCTTAAGTTAGCCTTCGACGTCTAGAATACAAAATATCAGAACTTGCAAGTCACTGCGATGACTCAGACGGCTAGGGATTGGTCCACGGCCCAGGCCATAGTTCGTGCCTTCTTTTCCAAGGTGCGCAAAGCTCAGAAGGCAAGAAGGCTCCAAGACATTTTTGACAACGAGCAGCGTGCCTCGATGAATTATTTTTAGGACCTCTCCTCCTTGGGTTTCTCGAGTTTCACAGACGATGACAGGAACCTTCTGACTAAAGATGACCTCAAACCAGTTTGGCTCCAGTTCGAGGGCGATGTCTCAGAGATAGACGGGTGGGCGAATCCGATATCGGAAGGGCAGATAACCGACTTCATTTTGAGGTACTGCAAGATGGTAGCATGCCTAAACAATTTATTCATCAGGGCCAAACATGCTGACATCGGGAAAATTGATCGGTTTCGTGTTTTGGTTAAGGCATTACAAGATCAAGAACCATTCCAAAAGGGTGCCTAGGCTCATGTCCGAAGAACAATGAAGCACATCCGTGATCGCCTCAAACCATCACCTCAACCAGAAGCCACACCAGAGGAAGAGGGAGAAGAAGAAGGAGAAGAGGAACAAGAAGAGGGACAGACCACAAAAGTAGGGTCTGGGGAAAACCAGTAACTCTGCAGCCTAATGGATCAGGACTAAAGGGTTCTTTTGCCGAGATGATCTCGTCACCCCGCGAGCCGCCAAGAATGTTGACACTTTTTGTCACATTATACAAGGGGTAGAAGAATAGTAGAATTTTTTATAATATTTCCCTGTTGAAAGTTTTATTTTATTTTAAGTTACAGCAATTTTGACTCTCCCTATCGCCCCATTTTATAAAAGAGCTTTGCTACCAAACAAGCCAAGGAAAATAGCTTCATCGAAAGAAAAGAAGGAGAATGTGAAGAGAGCTTCGGGCCCGAAGCACTCTAAATCACCACTTCGGGCTAAAGTGTTGTGAAGTAATATCACCGAAGAAAATACAAAAATAATGCTTCGCACCCGAAGCATTTTCAACAGCCGCTTCGGGCGAAAGTTTTGCGAAGCAGCATCCAAACGACTTCGCCAAAGGAGGAGAGCATAATCCGAATCAGCTAAGGCAAGGAAACTACTTCGGGCCCGAAGTATTTCTGACACCTAATTTGGCCAGTTTTCACCCGAAGCAGTGGTGCCTGAAGCAAAATGACAATGTGTCGGAAATAGAGAAGTGCTTCGGGAGGATATTCCTCGAACCGCAGTTTTGAGAAAGAATCGGGCCAAAACATTTTCCAGCCGAAGCAGTTTTTCCAGCAAAGGACAAAGAACCCCATTTCAAAGATGGAGCCCGCTCGACACTCGACATCCGCGAAGTAGTTTCTACAAAGCATTATTTTGTGAAGAACAAATCAAGGAAGATCTACTTTGGCCCAAAGGTTTGGCAAGGTGGAGATGTAGCGAAGCACTTTCTGGGCCCACATTCCAAGGTAGGCAGCTTCCCAAGGTGATCGAAGGCCCCTTATAAATACCCCCTTTCTTGCCCGATAAACCCACTGACCATTTATGGCAAATGAAAGGGACGTAACAGTCCTCAAAGTAAAACCTAGTGGACATAACGATCACTCAAGCACAACATCTAGAAGCCAAGGACACTCGGGTGGCACATTAAATGAACGTTTCTATGGTTGAACCAGTCGTAGTTGCCAATTTTGGCAACCGATTTGAAAGCTCAGTCACAGCAACCGCAAGGAGCCAATTTCTCAGAGCCCGAGGGTGTACTCCGTCATTTTTTGTAATAATGACTCAGAGGGTCGGGTCCTCTATAAAAACCCAAGATTTTCAATGTAAAAAGGGGGGGAACTTTCTGCTAGAAAGTTGTTGTAACTTGATGTCCTGAGTCTAATACTAAAGATTTTTGTACTCCATTTCTCTCTTTTATGTTGCCTTTTGTTCTTAATTCTTTTGTCTGTCTGCACTCGTATACTGAGACTCTGAATCCTGAATCCAATGTGTGATTGGGGACTGTACCCTAAAATTCACCCTAAAGGATACATAGGAGAGGAAAAACATTGTATAAGCTTTATTTTATGCTGCCTGGTGGGTTGTGGTTTTTGTTATTCCCTTGTCTTAATTGCTGTTACTCTGAACCCTGAATTCCAGCGAGAGAGAAAGGAGAACCCTGTGAACTCGACCAGAGGATACATAGGAAAGCGAGTATCACATTTCTTTCATCTATTCTTGGTGTTCTTTGTTGCTATTCAAGTTATTAGTGAGTTATCATGCTTCCTGTTCTCTCCCACCTTAAATCATCATCTTCTAACCCTTACTCTTTTTATTATTTTCTCTAACCCTTACCCCTTTTTATTTCTTTTCCTAACCCTTACTCTATTTATTTCTTTCCTACACTCTTGTCTTAAACCCCAAAAGTAGATTAGTATAGGAGCCGGCATTTCTCCAAAGATTGGCATGAGGGGCATCTCTTCCCCTCGGCCTTTCAATGTTGGTCACAGGTCCAGGGCACACAAACCCACCGAAAGTCCTTTCCTATGCGGATTTGATGACCAACAGGACTACCATCCAAATCCAGCCTTTGCAAAGCACCAACTTTACAATCAATTTACCAGCACCCACTGGAAGGAGCACCAACCCATTATTTATCTGCACCAATAGAAAGGAGCACCAACCCCTGATTTACCAGCACCTACTGGAAGGAGCACCAACCCCTGATGCCAAGCTATAACCTGGACTTCAATTTTGAATCTATAAGATTGACAAAAAGATACCTTTGTTTTTGCAAGATCCTGACTGGTCTTTCTTCACCTTTACGCTCTCTATGCACTTTGATTTCTCTACACAATCACTTTGCACACTCTTCTTCGTTACAGTCGACCTTCACGATCGTCTTCTCCCTTTCACACACTCTGCTCTGTTCGCACTCTGACTGAACTTCACACACTTCAACAATCTATTCAAATATCCAAAAAACCCTCCTTTTATAACATAATTCTTGTGATGAAAACCCTAATCTTAGTCGGCTATAAACCCTAATCTTAGTTGGCTTTCATGACAATTGTAAACCCTAATTTTAGTCGGTTGTCATTGGTCTTCGTCGGCTTCAACTCAACCATGAAAATATAGCATGTCGCAATATCGTGACACTTTCACTTTCTCTCTCTTTCTCCTTGCTTTGGCCCCGAAAATACATGTCATGATATCGCGACACTTTTTCTCCTTGCTCTTTCTCTTAGCTTTGGCCCATGAAAATACATGTCGCGATATCGCGACACTTTTTCTCCTTGCTCTTTCTCTTAGCTTTGGCCCACGAAAATATAGCATGTCACGATATCGCGACACTTTTGCCTCCATACACTTTCTCTATTCTTTTGTCGTGAAAATGCGACATTGCACGATATCATGACACTTTTGTTATTCTGCCTGCTTGCCCTTCTTGAGTCGCAAAAATGTGACATGTCATGATATCGTGACACTTTTGCTTCTCTACCTTCCTGTCCTTTTTGAGTCGTGAAAATGCGACATGTCGCGAAATCGTGACACTTCTGCTTCCGAAGTCTTGCTTTCTGCTTTTGTCATGAAATCACAACACTTCTACCTTTGAAGTCTTCTTCTTTGCTTTTGTCATGAAATCATGACACTTTTGCTTTCGTACTTCACTTCTTTGCTTTTGTCGTGAAATTATGACACTTTTGCCTTCGAAGTCTTCCTTTTTGCTTTGTCACGAAATCGTGACACTTCTACTTCCGTACTTCACTTCTTTGCTTTTGTCATGAAATCGTGACACTTCTGCCTTCGAAGTCTTCTTCTTTACTTTTGTCATGAAATCGCGACACTTTTGCTTCCGAAGTCTTGCTTTCTGCTTTTGTCATGAAAATGCAACATGTCGCAAAATCGTGACACTTTTCAAACTTGCTTTCTTTCTCCTATTTTAGTCACGAAAATGTGACATGTCACGAAATCATGACACTTTTCTTACTTGTTCTCTTTTTTTGAACTTGTCGCAAAATAGTGACACTTCTTCCTGCTTTCTCTTTTTCTTCCAACATGTCACGAAATCGTGACAGTTTTTCCACTTGCCTTTTTCTCTTCCAACATGTCGCGAAATCGCGACAGTTTTTCAACTTGCCTTTTTCTCTTCCAACATGTCACGAAATCGCGATAGTTTTTCCACTTGCATTTTTCTCTTCCAACATGTCGTGAAATTGTGACAGTTTTTCCACTTGCCTTTTTTCTTCCAACATGTCACGAAATTGTGACAGTTTTTCCACTTGCCTTTTTCTCTTCCAACATGTCGCGAAATCATGACAGTTTTTCCACTTGCCTTTTTCTCTTTCAACATGTCGCAAAATCGTGATAGTTTTTCCTGCTTTTTCTCTCTCTTCCAACATGTCACTAAATCACGACAGTTTTTCTTGCCTGCTGTATATGTCACGATATCGTGACACTTTTCTTACTTGTATTTTTCTTTGATATTTTGCATATGGGCCACTTTGGTCTTCTTGGAAAAACATTGTACATACTTTGAGTAACCTTTGAACTCTTATCTTCTACATCTGAAAAGCTTTTGAACTTCCTATCCACTGTATCAACAGATCTATCTGACTGTGTTGACAACAATGACAATACTATTGCTGCACCTTGCTCAACAATCTCCCCCTTTGGAATTGTTGGCAACACATGTGCAATTTCTTGTAACTCTTCTCCCCCTTTGACAATAATACCAAAGGGCTACTACAAACTCCCCCTGAGTCCATGCACAACATTCTCAGGCACAATTTATTACACTTAGCAAAAATCATGACCACTCCCCCTGAGAATGTGATCCCTGTAGCTAGTTAATTCTTGGGAAGCGTGAGCACTCCCAATTTATTACGAAGGTACTCAAAAACTTCCTTGTGCAATGGTTTTGTGAATATATCCGCTACTTGCTCTGTAGTTGGAACAAAATCCAACTTAACCTCACCTTTCGCAACTTTCTCCTTCAAAAAGTGATATCTGATAGCAATGTGTTTTGTGCATGAATGCATAACCAGATTCTTGGAGATGTTAATGGCACTGGTTTTATCACACTTAACTAATATTGGCTCACTGAAGCTAATACCAAGGTCTTTCAGGGTTTTTTTCATCCACAATACCTGCGTACAACATGTTGCTGCAATATATTCTACCTCTACTATCGATAGAGAAACTAACTCTTATTTATTACTGTGCCACGCGACCAATCTGTCTCCAAGATAGAATGCACCTCCACTGGTACTCTTTCTGTCATCTACACATCCTGCCCAATATGCATCTAAATATGAAATGAGGGTGAAGTCTTTACCTTTCGGATACCATAACCCATACTCCATAGTACCCTTGAGGTACTAAAGAATCATTTTCACTGCTGTCACATGAGTCTCCTTAGGATTAGCCTGAAATCATGCTACCATGCATAGCGCCTACAAAATATTTGGTCTGGTAGCTGTCAGGTACAGTAATCTTCCAATCATATATTTGTACATGGTTTGATCAACAAGTGGAGATTTGTCATCCTTGCTCAACTTACAACCTGTCGTCATGGGAGTGCTATCTAGATTACAATCCTCCATTGTGAATTTTTTCAACATCTCTTTCACATATTTGGCTTGAGAAATAAATGTGCCCTTCTTATTTTGATTAACTTGCAACCCGAGGAAATACGAAAGTTCACCAATCATTGACATTTCAAATTATTTCTACATCTTATTTGCTAAATATTTACACAACTCATCTTTGCTGCTGCCAAATATGATATCATCTACGTATACAACAAGAACAATAAGATGCCCATTTTCTATTTTGACATACAAATTACTATCCACCATACGTTTCTTAAACCTTTGTTGGGTGAGATAGTTGTCTAGCATTCCATACCATGCTCGGGGTGCCTGTTTTAAGCCATATAATGCTTTCTTCAACTTGCAAACAAAGTTGGGATCATCAAGTTGGAAACCATCTGGTTGCTCAATATAAACCTCTTCTTCAAGTTTTCCATTCAAAAATGCTGATTTCACATCCATTTGATAAAATTTGAAATTCTTGTAGACTGCTAAAGCTAAAAACATTCTAATTGCCTCTAGTCTCGCTACTGGTGCAAAAGTTTCCTCAAAGTCAATGCCTTCAACTTGTGCATACCCCTTACATACCAATATTGCTTTGTTTCTGACTACCTGTCCGTCTTCATTCAATTTGTTTCAAAAAATCCATTTAGTCTCGATTATATTTTTATTTGCAGGTCTAGGTACTAACTCCTAAGTTTCGTTTTTCTCGATCTGATCTAATTCTTCATTTATTGCCTTCATCCAACTTTCATATTTACTTGCGTCAACAACATTTTTGGGCTCGATGCTGGATAATAGAGAGTAGTTACTTACTACGCTTCTTCTTGTCTGAACACCAACTTTGGGGTCTCCAATTATTTGCTCTCTAGGATGATTTTTCTGCCAACTACCTGTTTTGAATTTCTTATTTTCTTCCACTTCTGAATCACAACTTAAATTATCTGAGACAATTTTCTGTATCTTTCTGTTTTGGTTTCCTCATCTCCTTCAATAACCTCTTCATAAATTGGGTAGTTCATTTCATAGCTAATTACTTGTTCTCTACCTTCATCAAATTTAGCATCGACACTGTCCACAATTTTCTTTAGCTTCTTGTTGTAGCATTTGTAAGCTTTTTTTTTTGATGAATAACCCAAAAAAATACCTTCATCTGCTCTATCTTCAAACTTACCAAGATTATCTTCAGTTCTTTTGATGTAGCACTTGCTGCCAAAAACTTTGAGGTATTTTTTTGTTGCCCTTTTACCGAACCACAATTCATAAGGAGTTTTGCTTTCATGTGTTCTTAGCATGTACCTATTTTGGATATACACCGCAGTATGGACTACTTATTTCCAAAATCTATCTGCTAGTCTGCTTTCATCCAGCATAGTCTGTAACATTTCCTGCACTATCCTATTCTTTCTTTCTACCACTCCATTCTGTTGAGGTGTCCTGGCTGCTGAAAATTGTCTCCTAATACCGTATTTTTCATAGTACTCTGTAAACTCCTTTGAAATGAATTCTCGTCCTCTATCTAATCTTAAAAATTTGATCGTCTTCCCTATTTCATTCTCAACCTGGTTTTTGAAAATCTTTAACATATCAAAAGCTTCTAATTTATGCTTCAAGAAAAAGATCCATGTCATTCTGGAATAGTCATCAATGCACAACATAAAATATTTGTCACCATTTATGCTTTGTGTTCTCATGGGTCCACATAAATTAGTGTGTATTAGTTCCAAATGTTTGATTGTGTAGTACTCTTTTGTTTTGAATGTGACTCTAGTTTGCTTCCCCTTTTGGCATGAAGCACAAATGTTGTTTGCAGGTTTGCTGATGGTGGGAATATCTCTCACTGCCATTTTTGAGGTGATTTTTACTATATTATCAAAATTTATATGACCGAGTCTCTTATGCCACAACCAATTTTCTTCTTCCTATCCAATAAAACAAGCTCCTTTTGAAGTCTTTGAGAGCGTGTATAGGTTGCCAGATGTCATTGATCCAGTTGGTATCAATTTTCCACTGTCTGTTTTTCTGACTTCGCAACCCTGCTTCATAAAAACTACTTCATGACATTTATCACAAATCTGACTTACGCTCAACAAGTTATGTTTCAAACCATCCACAAACAAGACTTCTTCTGACTTAATTTTTTCGTCACTAATTTTAACTGAACCTTTGCCAACTATCTTGGCTCCATCATTATTTCTAAACTTTACTGAACCACCTTCATATTTTTGTAACTTCTCAAATTTCTATTTGTCACCTTTCATATGACTAGAGCATCCACTATCAAGTATCCATGGTACATGTTTATTATGTGCTTTGAATTTTGTTTGTACGATTAAGGATTCCTTTTCTTTCTTAAGTCGCTCTTTTCCTTTCCACTCCATTTTGATAGTAGTTTTGGGTTCTTGTTTTACCTTTCCCTTATCAATAGCTTGTGCATGTTTTTTAGGAAGTTTTCTATTTTGTCTCATCTTATTTGGTTGAAATTTTCTTCCCTAAAATTGATTTGATGCAAATGTACTTCTACAGTTTCTTGCAATGTGCCAAAAATTATGATAGTTATAACATCCTACTGTATAATTCATCAGAGGAGAAAAAAAATTTCTACTGGTGAAATTCCTTGGTCTTAGATTATATTTGCAGTCAGAGATTTTATGTCCATAGCCATTGCATTTAAAACAAAAACCAGAAAAGGGATAATTGAACCTGGGTGATGGTCTTTGCCATGTTGCCATAGGAATCATAGGTCTTCTTCTTCTTTGATGTGTGACATTGGTGAATCCATCATTGTCAATTATCCTTTCATGCCTAGCATAATTGCTTTCTTTTACATGAGAAGTTTTTCCTTGATCAACCTGTTTCTTATCTTTGTTCTTTATGGATTCTACATTTTTGGCCTTTGATCCTTTTGATGATTCTCCTTCGACGAAACCCAGACCAAATTTGATGCCTACAGGCCTTTGGTCATTTAAGATCTTATCCAGCTTCATAGAACTTACTTCATGTTTGTGATAACAACTTATTTTCTTATTCATCTCGTCTAGATGCATTCTTAAACCAACAATCTGTTCTTCTAGCTTGCTATAGTAAACTATTTTCATGGTTATTTGCACTTCGATATCTTTAGAGATTTTATTGGATTCTTCTATTTGTAATTTCAAACTGGATATGATTTCATTTGCATCCTCAAACCTTTTTGAAAGTTTCTTATTATTTTTCTTCTCTATTTTCCACTCTTCAAGTGCAGAGATCAACTCACCTTCTAGATCTACTTTAGCCTTAGGGTTTTCACCACATATTTTAGATTTCACTTCTTCTTCCTTTTCTGATCTTACTTCTTCAAATGCCATGAAAAGAGCTTCACCTATTTCCTCTTCAGAAACCTCACCAGAGTTATCTTCTGATGAACTGGCATTTTTGGAGATGAAACTCTTCTTCTTGAAGTTGCCTTTTCTGAAATTCATTTTATTTTTCTAGTCACTTCTTTCTTGGTGCTATCCTTCATAATTTTTGTTCTTCTCTTTAAGTGGACATTTAGTCGCAAAATGCCCAATGCCTCCACAGTTGAAACATTTAAGTGGTAGCTTTCCTCTGTATTTTTCTTTTCCCCTTTTTAGTTTTCTAACAAAGTTTACTTCCATTTCATTTGACGTCTCTTCTTCCTCGGACTCTTGTTTTGCATTTTTATCTTTAAGGGCTTTAAAAGTTACTTCTCTGTCTATGGGTTTAGATATTCCTATCCTCATATCATATGCAGTCAAAGAGCCATACATTTCATCTATACTAAAATAATTTAGATTCTTAGCTTCTTCTATCGCAGAGACTTTAGAATCAAACCTTTGAGGAAGAGATCTTAATACCTTTTCATGATGACAGAGTCTTCGATATCCTTGTTGAGTCCTCTAATCACGTTAATGATTCCATTAACTCTTAACATTTATGCCTCAATGTGTTCATTTTCATTCATATTTAATGCTTCGAACTGAGCTTGATGTGTCTGTAACTTGGCCTCCTTGATCTTATCGTCTCCTTCATGAATACTCCTTAGTTTGTCCCATATCTCTTTTGTCATTTTACAACTCATGATATTTACTAGTTCATTGTCTGCTAATCTGCACATGATAGCATTCTTTGCTTTTGAGTTACTTTCAAACAGTTTCTTTTTGTCAGCCTCTTTTGGAGGAGTGATGGATATTATGTATCCTCTAACTACTGAATCCTAGATGTCGTATCCCAAAGCATAGAGATATGTCTGCATCCTGATTCTATAGAATGCGTAATTAGATCCGTCAAACAATGGTGCTTTGTTTGATGAGAAACCTTCACCACCTGCCATTGTGTTACTTCCAAGATCACCCTAGCTAGTTAGGCTTGTACAAGAACTTAGCTCTGATACCAATTGTTAGTCTTACAATGACACTAGGAGGGGGGGTGAATCAGTGTAGCTCTTTAAACTTGAATTTACAGTTCTTAATACAGTAGCAATTAAAACTAATTACTAGATACAACAAGTATAACACAAGAAAATCACACAACATAAGATTTACCTTATTTATCTGCACTAATAGAAAGGAGCACTAACCCCTGATTTACCAGCACCTACTGGAAGGAGCACCAACCCCTGATGCCAATCTACAACCTGGACTTTAATTTTGAATCTATAAGATTGACAGAAAGATACCTTTGTTTTTGCAAGATCTTGATTGGTCTTTCTTCACCTTTGCTCTCTCTACGCACTCTTCTTTCTCTGTGCAATCACTTCGCACACTCTACTTCGTTACAGTTGACCTTCATGATCGTCTTCTCCCTTTCACGCACTCTGCTCTCTTCACACTTCGAATGAACTTCACACACTTCAATAGTCTATTCAAATATCCAAATAACCCTCCTTTTATAACATAATTCTTGTGATGAAAACCCTAATATTAGTCACCTGTAAACCCTAATATTAGATTTCATGACAACTGTAAATCCTAATTTTAGTCGGTTGTCATCGGTATTTGTTGACTTCAACTCAACCGTGAAAATATAGCATGTCGCGATATCGTGAAACTTTCACTTTCTCTCTATTTCTCCTTGCTTTGGCCCCAAAAATACATGTCGTGATATCGCAACACTTTTTCTCCTTGCTCTTTCTCTTAGCTTTGGCCCACGAGAATACAACATGTCGTGATATTGCGACACTTTTTCTCTTTTCTCTTTCTCTTAGCTTTGGCCCGCGAAAATACATGTCACGATATTGCGACACATTCGCCTCCATACACTTTCTCTATTCTTTTGTCGTGAAAATGCAGCATTGCGTGATATCGTGACACTTTTGTTATTCTACCTACCTATCCTTCTTGAGTCACAAAAATGCAACATGTCACGATATCACGACACTTTTGCTTCTCTGCATTCCTGTCATTTTTGAGTCACAAAAATGCAACATGTCACAAAATCATGACACTTCTGCTTCCAAAGTCTTGCTTTCTGCTTTTGTCGCAAAATCGTGACACTTCTACCTTCAAAGTCTTCTTCTCTGCTTTTGTCACGAAATCATGACAATTTTGCTTTCGTACTTCACTTCTTTGATTTTGTCACAAAATCGTGACACTTCTGCCTTCGAAGTCTTCCTTTCTGCTTTTGTTGCAAAATCGTGACACTTCTGCTTTCGTACTTCACTTCTTTTCTTTTGTCACGAAATCACGACACTTCTACCTTCAAAGTCTTCTTCTCTGATTTTGTCATGAAATCATGACACTTCTGCTTTCGAAGTCTTGCTTTTTGCTTTTGTCAAAAAAATACATGTCGTAAAATTGTGACACTTTTCAAACTTGCTTTCTCTCTCCTGTTTTAGTCACAAAAATGCGACATGTCACGAAATCGCGACACTTTTCTTACTTGTTCTCTTTTTTTGAACTTGTCGCGAAATCATGACACTTCTTCCTGCTTTCTCTTTTTCTTCCAACATGTTGCGAAATCATGACAGTTTTTCCACTTGCCTTTTTCTCTTCCAACATGTCGCGAAATCGTGACAGTTTTTCAACTTGCCTTTTTCTCTTCCAACATGCGAAATTGTGACAGTTTTTCCACTTGCCTTTTTCTCTTCCAACATGTCACGAAATCACGACAATTTTTCCACTTGCATTTTTCTCTTCCAACATGTCGCGAAATCGCGACAGTTTTTCCACTTGCCTTTTTCTTTTCCAACATGTCACGAAATCGTGATAGTTTTTCCACTTGCCTTTTTCTCTTTCAACATGTCGCAAAATCGCGACAATTTTTCCTGCTTTTTCTCTCTCTTCCAACATGTCATGAAATCATGACAGTTTTTCTTGCCTGCTGTATATGTCGTGATATCGCGACACTTTTTTTACTTGTCTTTTTCTTTGATATTTTGCATATGGGCCACTTTGGTCTTCTTGGAAAAACACTGTACATACTTTGAGTAACCTTTGAACTCATGTCTTCTGCATCTGAAAAGCTTTTGAACTTCCTGTCCACTGTATCAATAGATCTATCTGACTATTTTGACAACAATGACAATACTATTGTTGCACCTTGCTCAAAATTTCCCAGAGATCTGACCAATGATCTAATGCTAGCTAAGTTCTTTGCTGAGCTGCTGTAACAATATTTGATGTATTGTTTCTTGATTTGTAATATGAAAAACTACAAGTAGAGGTTGAAACCTCATTTTGAAGGGTTGGATCTAGTGTGTTTGCTAGTACCATTGTAAATATTTTTGAAAAGTTGAATGAAAGGAGCAATACATTGATCTTCGCCTCAAGGCTACGTTTCCATGCTTGATGTTAGAGGTTCAAATTTCATAGTTGTATTTTTGTGAATACTTAGATGGTTAGTTTGTGCCTATCTTGGATTACTATTTGTTATGAGTAATTGAAATCTTCTTTGAAGTTGTTATGTGTTATTATTAAGTGCATTTATGTAAAATCTAGTTTTGGTGAATTCTGTTATTTGGATTATCATTTCCTAGATATTGAAATTGCTTGCTATAACATTTCTCTGCTATGATTTAATATCTAAAATGAGCTATCTTGGGATAAAGGTTGATCTGAATGTATGTATTTAATATGGTTTTTGGGAATCTTTTTATGGTGATGCAATGTTGTTAACCTATCCGTCCACTGATATCTATATCTCTCTAATCTGAACCTTCTCTTACCCTAAACTCCAAGCCCTAATTAAGCATAATTGTGTCAAAAATCTGCTAAGTTGACAAGGAACCAACCTACTCTGGAGGTTGGATCAAAAATCCTAGTTTTGGTCCTTCCAATATTGAGTTCTGAGCTGCACCTATCAGGTGCAAGCCTAAATATAAAGTAGGAAGATAGACCATCGTAATATCAAGTAAAACTTGGTGTAATTCAGTGCCCAATAGTTTTTGGCATGCCCAATGGTATAGTTCACAAGGAACACGAAACCCATCTAAAAGAGTTAATATTATCTCATCCCAAAGGAATCAATATTTGGTGAATTATCTTGACCTTATTAGCGGAGAAAATAAAGTTCATCTAGTGACTCCCTAGTCAGAATACCCTGAAAAAGTATTATAGACCAGTACCCTTTCATGTATACCAGGTCTTATAAGAGGAACAACCCTGATTCTTTCTTTCATTGTGAGTTACCTCAGATGGGGGCTGTTCTTATCAAAAGTTTAGATCAATATTTTATTGAAGAAGAAGAACTTCTGGAAGAAAACACAACAGTTCCCCCAAGAAGACCTACAACAAAAAATATGGCACAAAATGTGGCTCCCAATCGGCCACTACAGAAGTACCCTAATTGGGATTCAAATAGGTCCCTTAGATTAGCACAAATGGATTCCATTCCTCAAGATGTGTCTAAGGTAACCCCCACATATGATGGATTTGGGAAAATAGCTTACGAGCACTGCCAAGATATCCTGAATCTAGAAACAATCCACAACATAAAAGAAGAAAATTTTATTATTAGAATTCTAGCCCTGTCCTTTCATGGAAAGATATTGCATTGGTTCAAAACTCTAGAAGATAATTCTATAACTTCATGGAAATATTTGGTTGAGCCATTCATAGAAGAATTTAATGAATCTGTTGACCCCTTTTCTCTGCTAAATCAGTTTACACCCATGCAAAAAACTCAGCAAGAAACTGTCTCAGAATTTAATTTGAGATTTAGCAAAACATGGAAGAGAATTCCCCCTACTACTAGACTAGCTCCTTTTTTGGCTTATATGTATTACATTCGTGCCCTAGGATTAGAGCTAGGTTTGCAAACACAAAAATATAGAATTGAAACTTTCCCTCAAGTTTATAATGCAACCATCCATGTCGAGAATATCCTTATCAATGTAGGAAGAATTCCCGTAAAGACCGTGTTGCCCTACAATTCAGAAACCAGTAGGAGCCATGAGCAATCCATAAAATCTTCCTACATTGACCCCCTTTATTTACCATCTCCATATCCTAATATAAATCTAATTCCTGGACCTAAACCTATGTCCTCCATACCCTCTTTTCTCCCTCTCTCTTCTCAACCTTCTCAAGAATTGTTTGCTATTATGGACATAGAAAATACCATGAAAAATCTGAGTAACATAATGAATTAATTGGAGAAGAGAGATCAAGAAAGGTAACAACAAAGGATATTCCCATATGTAAACAAATATCAAAGGCCTGGCCCTAGTAACATTACCAGGGTTAGGGTGAATGCAACATATGAAGATCTAAAATATTCTATAGATACCAATCTTACAAATATCTGGTTTTTAGTATGCAACAACCCCCATGATTCACAATCTTGTGTGATGTATCAACACCATGTTCAACAAGCCATGGATCAAACCGAAAGAAATCAAAAAGGGAGAGTTAATATATTATGGCACCCTGATTAGATCATGGTTGGAAAAGAGTTGGAGCAAGAAAGCCCAATTGCTATTATGACAAGGTCTGGAAACAAAGCTTTATAAGTAGACCCTCAGAATATGGGACAATTCCAGGTTCCTTATAAAAATAAGACTGACTTCCCTCCTTAGAATAGTGACACTTTTCCTATTCCTCGAGCCAAGGGAAAAGAGAAAACTGATAATTTCCCTAAAAATACAGAAAGAATACCAAAAGGAGACAAAATGAAATCCAAGGGTGAAGAACAAGAAAGGCTCAGGTTCCCCTCTATTACCAAAAGAAAAAGGTTAGAGGCAACCCAACAATACAAAAGGAGGTATGGTGAGCTAGATAGAGGACTAGAAAGACTATCCCTAACCAATATGAGTATAACATTGTGGAAGAGATGAAAAGGATTCCATCAAAAGATAGCCTATATGATACCCTTTTCATCTTGGGCTAGATTAACCTGGTTAAAGCTTCCCTCAACAAACATCCCCAGAATAGACCATCCACTACCATCCTCAGTATACCATCAGAAAAGAAGGAAATGACACCTACTGTTATAAAGAACAAACTTCCCCATTTTTTATATATCTCTAATAATGGAGGGATGGATAGTCCGAAATTGTATGATTGATTTAGGAACATCAACCATAGTTATGCCTAAGGCATTCTCTGAAGAAATGGGTATGGAATATAACCTATCTCATCCTAGAGTGTTACAGTTAAATGGGAAACCTATCAAGATAGTTAGGGTTATTAAATATGTACTGATTAGGTTGCACAGAGCCCTTAAGGTGAAAATAGTACAGGAAATAGTGGTGGTAGATTTAGAACCCTATTTTGGGTTATTTCTCTCAAGAGAATTTACTGCAAAGCTATGAGGATGTATGTATATGGATTATTCTAGCATGGTAATACCTTTTAAGGGAAAGAGGATAAGGATAACTCATGAAAAAATAGTTACTTATCATATTGAAAAAATTGAAGAAGATATGTGCAACCTTAACCCTTTGGAGGAATTTGAGCTAGTAGAGAACATTGAGGAACTAGACATTGAAGATGAGTTACCTTTCAAATAATATTACAGTCAATTTGGAACTGGTATATGTTAGGATCTCATCCTAACCCTTAATGTAATAACTTCCTTGATGTAATAATTCCTAGTGAACGTGGGTAGTACCCATGATTAATATTTTGTAATGTTCTAAGTTTTAGCTTAGGTAGTGCCTATGACAAATGGCACCCTTTTTTATGTAACACATGGTAGATAGGTGGCATTGTGCATGTAATTCGTATGGCATTGTGCATGTAATTCGAGTGGCATTGTGCATGTAATTCGGGTGGCATTGTGCATGTAATTCAAAGTGGCACTATGCATGTAATTCGGGTGGCATTATGCATGTAATCCAGGTGGCATTTTGCATGTAAGCCAACCTTGGAAGGAAACTCCTTAAATACCCGAAAGGGCACCAATGTAACCATATTTTGCAAAATTAATGAAGTATTGAAGGAGGTTGCCCCCTCGAAGAGGCCCGCGATTCAGTTCTATTGTGAGATTGTTCTTTATGCAAATTTTTGTTATATTAATGTGATGTTTATGTGAGTTATTTCCAAGCAATTGTGTGAGAGTGTGTTATTTGAGTTTATTTTATAGCAGGATCCTAACAGTATAGGTACATACAACATCACAAATGAATTGGAAAAGAAACTCCCTGCTATTTCTAATCAATCCCTAAGAAACAATGAAATATGGGTTATGCACTTTGATGGTGCTAAATGTAGAAATGGTGCAGGGACTGGTGTGGTTTTACAATCACAGTCCAAAGGAACGAATAATTTTTCTTATAGATTGACATGGTCATGTACCAAAAATACTGTAAAATCTGAGGCTTTGTGCCTTGGATTAATGTAAGCTAAAAGCATGGGCATCAAGATTTTGAACATATATGGTGATTCTGAGTTAATTGTACATCAGGTAAGGAATAAGTGTAGCAGTAAGCACCATTACTTAAAGGCTTACAGGAACAAAGTATGGGACCTAATGGATTCATTTGCTACCTTGAACCTAAATTTTGTGCCTAGAGAAGAGAATCACTTGGCAGATGCATTGGCAAAAAAGGGAGCTAATTTCAATCCTCCTATGGATTTTGGGACTAAGAAGACCAAGGGAATTAAAATGGTTTTAAAACCTACAGTGCTAGATAAGCAAATATTCTGGTAGGTTTTCGAAAGTGATGAACATATTCTAGACTTTATGATAAAAGAAGCATGTCTCACAACTATCCCAGAGGAATATTTGGAGGAGATAGATTAGCAAGACTTCATCCAGCTGAGAAATAATCATATCCCGAGGGGATTGGTCACCCTTGAAAGTTTGTTCGATAATGAAGATAGGAAGAAGGTTGGAGCTATGAAGGTTGGTGAGAAGATCTATAAGGAGGAAGAATTTGGAATAGAAAAGAAGTTAAATATTGGGATCCAATATTCTCCTGAGGAAGTAGAAGAGATCAAAGCTTTGTGCTTAAAATACCAAGACATTGTGGCTTGGTCATATGAAGACCTTAAATTTTATGACAAAAGGATTATCTAACATACTATTGAGTTATAACCTGATGCTAAACCGTTTCGATAAAAATAGAGGCCTGTCAATCTAAGGATAGAAGCCATTATGAGAGAAGAACTTTTAAAGCTGCTAAAGGCTAGGATAATATATCCGATAAAACATTCCACTTGTGTAGCCAATTTGGTACCTGTAAGAAAGAAGAATGGAGATATACGCTATGTCTGGATTTTAGAAATCTGAATCAAGTTTACCTCAAATATCACTATCCCCTTCCTTAGATTGACTAGATAATACAAGTGGTAGCTGGAGTAGAGAGATTCTCGCTATTGGATGGTTATTCTGGATATAACCAAATTTGGGTAAAATATCAAGATCAATACAAAACAATATTTACTACAAAATGGGGTACATTTGCCTATCAAAGGATGCCCTTTGGTCTGTCTAATGCAGGAGCTACATTTCAGAGGGCCATGGATTATGCCTTTGGTACACTTATAAACAAAGTTATTCTTATTTATCTAGATGACATGACTATGTTTTCTCATGATAAAAATGATCATCTGTCTCATTTGGAACAAGTTTTCCAAAATACATGGAATTTGGTATTTCACTAAATCCTAAGAAGTCATTCTTTGC
Source organism: Wollemia nobilis (assembly GCA_028583015.1). Lineage (NCBI taxonomy): Eukaryota > Viridiplantae > Streptophyta > Pinopsida > Araucariales > Araucariaceae > Wollemia > Wollemia nobilis. The sequence continues at coordinate 2,056,262 of JAQPPZ010000689.1, read as the reverse complement.
AGTACATGAGAGAAAACTACTAGGACATGTGGTCTCAAAGGAAGGTATGGCCATAGAGCCAGATAGAATTAGAGCAATTCTAGCTATTCCATTGCCTACTAATCAGAAGATGCTACAGTCTTTCTTAGGTCAGATCAATTTTATCAGGAATTTCATTTCTAATTTTGCACATAAGGTGAGACCTATATATGAACTACTCACGAAAAAAGTAGAATTCAAGTGGACTGAGGTTAGGAAGCAAGGTTTTGAGATCATCAAGCAATCCATTTCCATAGCCCCAGTTTTGATAAATCCTGATTTCAACAAATATTTTATTCTCTATGCTTACGGAGCTAAAAAAATTTATGATTCGATACTCACCCAAAGAGATGATCAAGGGGATGAACATCCTGTATTATTTTGGAGCCAGAATTTACATGACTATCAAGTAAAATAAAACTTTATTGAAAAACAAGTGTTTACTGTGATGAAGTCACTTTAAAATTTTAGACAATATCTTGTACAAAGTAAAACTCTAGTGTATGTGGTTCATCCAGATGCGAGAAGTTTTATCTTACAAGGTGACCTAGGAGATAAAAGGGCTGGTTGGATTACTAAGATCTAGGAGTACGACATGGAAATACACCCCACCAAGCTGGTAAGAGGTAGAGCCTTGTGCCAAGGATTGGTAGATACTTCAACATTGACTGGAGTGACTGCTTGTTAGATAATAGAAGAGGATCAAGTAGAGATTGTCCACACTCTGAATTCTGATTAGATAAAAAATATGACCAAGTATTTCCAAATAGGAATTTGCCCACCTGATATGAATACTTCTCAAAGAAGGAGGTATAGACTTCATGCTCTAAAATATGTATTACTTCATGAGGGGTTGTTCAGAAGAAACTTGGATGGCATTCTATTGAAATGTTTGAAGGAATACCAACAAAAAAAAGTCATTGAAGAATTCCATGAAGGATCAGTAGGTGGCTATAGCTTAGGCAAGACTACAACTTTGAAGATAATAAGAGTAGGCTATTAAGTATTCTAAGAAAGTCTCTAGAAGGTAACAAAAGGAGTTGGCACCTATTTCTCAACCATGCTCTATGGGTAGACATGATTACTATTAAAAATTCTATCAAAACTTCTCCTTATGCACTGGTATATGGAAAAGAGGTAGTACTACTAATTCACTTAGAGATTCTAGCACTTAAGATTGCTAGTACAGAAGAAGAATTGGAGGATGATCCAGTAAAAATTAGGTTGACACATTTTCTACAACTGGAAGATATTAGAACTCAAGCATATTATCATTTTCAAAAGCATTCATCGGACATTAAAGCATGGTTTGATAAAAAGGCTAGGTTTAGAAAACTTCAAGTAGGAGACTCAGTTATCAGGTGGAATGTGGATAGAGCAAATCCGGGTAAGCATGAAAAATTTAATTCCTTTTGGGATGGTCCTTTTGAAATTATGGAAGCAAAAGAGTCTAATGTATTTCAGTTGAAAGACTTAGAAGGAAACATACAACCAATTTTGGTGAATGGTTTCCACCTTAAGCTTTACTATATATGAGAAATAGGCTCATTGTAACATATGTATATACATTGTACAAATATTTACCTCTCCTTTCTGTACTTTCTATTTCATTTTATTTCTGCACTTTGTAATTAGTTATTTTTCGGAGAAATGCTAAAAAAAAAAGAAGAGAGAGAAAGAAGAAGTTTTGCAAAAAATGATTAAGTATTGGCCGGATTCATGGTAATCTTCCATCCCACACATTATGCTGTGCGAAACTCCCCGAAGTGACATTCCTCCCTCAAGACTGCATGGTCGGATCCAGATTGGCGATTTTGCAAGAAAGGTCCATCAAAATAAAAACGAGAATGGTACTAATCTGGGAACCTCTCAAAGCTAGAGATAGCCAGAGTGGAATCAGTTCAAAGCTGAATATCAAGTTCTAAGTTGACACATGGAGGCTAAGGATTGCTATCACATTCAATTATAACAAACTCATGCAAGGACTGAAGAGTAGCCGAAGGGATGCGATGAGTTAGCAACACGATTTCAAAATTCAGCCAATGAGAAGGAAGGACGCCATTTTATTTAAGCCACCAAAGAAATAAAGGAGGGGATGGTGAAGTGTGCCAACAAGATGTCATGTAACTGCTGCATTTATGGTGGATGATACGCACATTCTAGATGATAAAAGTGATGAAGTATTACATGGGATTCATTTTGCAACCACTAGATTGTAGAGAATATTAGTAGTGTTCTGAAGCCCTCCTTGCTTATTCAAGTGCACGAAATCTTACTATTACAAAAATGGCTCCTAAGAAATCTCCTACAGAAGCTGCATAAGATGTCCCAAAATTCAAAACTCTGGATGAAAGAACATCTATGCCTTACTTGGACAAAGCCAAGGCGGTAGCGGATACAGAAATGACCATCTATGAAAGGATGAAATTAAGGAGGAGCATGAATGACAGATACAAAAAGAATGTTGCTCTATCGGTAGAAGGTAGATGCTCCATTATCTCTTATTTGTCCTTTTATATTTGTGATTCTATCCATCCATGTCCTGAATTGATAGCCATGATAGTGAAATACTATGACCCACTAGCTAAGGCAGTAAAAACCAGCGAGGGAGAAACCCTTTTTAGCATCACTGCCTCTTTCTGTCATGAGATTTTTGCCTTAGGGTCTGACTCATCGGTACCACAAAAACCCTTTATAATTGTTGAGCAAGTGGGGTTTTATTCCAAAAAGAAGTGGGCAAATGATGGTGAGTCATTTAGGAATTGGGTCTATAAGTAGCTAAATACCAAACCCCAGGACGAGTTTCCTGAAGTTCCCATTTCTATCAAAAATTTTGTAACTCCCATTCTATTCTCTATGTTGGCCTGCATGGAGGGTTTGGAATTTGATGAAGAGGTTCATGGTTGGAAAATTACCGCTGCATACTGTATCTCTAATGAAAGGATGTATGAAAAGGAGGTGGCAAAAAGAGGAATAAGGGTGATTTATTTTGATTGGCCAACATTTCTCACCCAAAGGATTCATGAACAATTAGTAAGCTTAAATAGGGCCTTCGACGCTCCTAGATTTAGGCATTGCTAAAGATTAGTATGGATGTTTTATGCTGCTGTGAAAGATAAAATGTCGTGGATCCTAGTCAAAGATAAAACCGATGAAGGAAAACTTATGCTAGTCTACTATTGTACAAATAATTTAAGAAATAGTGAGTATTACTATAGGTTCAATTTGGAATTTCTTGGACCAACCCTCAAAATAATGTACAAAAATTTCCCCAGGTTACCACCCCTAGCCAAAGAGGTTTTGAGGAATAAAGATGCAGAAGAAGGGGTCTGGTATTTGTTAACTGAGGGAACAGTCATCAGATTATATGGTTTCATGGGTAAACCTTTTATTTTGCCCCATTTTGTCATAGAGAGACTCTTTGCCTTAGAATATTTGAGGCAGACAGAATACATTGACTCAAGATATGGTTTAGGGAGAAAAAAGAAGTATTTGCTTTCCCACCGCACTTTAAGTGATATCACCATTACTAAAAGGGGGTAAAGTTAGAAAATTGACCAATACCTGGATAGGTTAGGTCTATTTTATATCCCGTAGAAGTGGAGTTATGATCCCGATGGTATTTTCACTACAAAAAAATAAAACTCTGAATGGAGATAAGGCCTATAAATTTAAGAAAATACCCATGGCTCATTTTGAACAGGGGAGAAACAATTATGAGACTACCCTGTTAGAGTGGAATGTTTCCAAGATGGATCAGTTACCCCCATGGTTGGATTTTATGAACAGATTGAAAATTTTTATCCTGACCACCAGCCCAGTCATCAAATTACTGAAGAGATGATTGATAAAATTAAAGCCAAAACTACAAAAAAAATAGGCCCTCTTCCAAGTCAAAGTTGGCAAAGAAAAAGGACATGATGTCTAAGAAGGAAGCTTCAAAAAAAGAAGAAGAGGATGATTTCAAAGGACCATGGGAGGATGCCAAGATCATGGATTGGTCGCATATGAGAGTTAAAATTGGAAAATCTGAATCTAAATTTGGAACAAAATTTGATAAAGAGTTTTCAAAAAGATATGATGAAAATATTGATACTTGGGAACTCAAGGATGTAAGGCACATTGTATTGATGGTTGAAAAACCCTAGGGTGATTTTGAATCTCTCCAACCTTCTACAAATCAAAGGACTTCTTTAAAAAATACTGAAGCATTCAGGACTTTCAGTCCTACTTCTGAGCAAACAAATATATTCCCTAAAGGAGCTAGGATGATGAGTAAAATGAAATGTTCTAAAGAAAATGTGGTTAGTACCCTGGTTATTGAAGCAAAATCTAGGCCTAAAAATTTAGCTCTAGGAGCATAGCCTCGAAACAAAGTTGTTGATCAAATAGGGAAGGGTAAGAGCATTGGAATCAAGCCACTTTCTTTTACTCCTGTAGTGTCAACAAAGCCTCAATCCATTACTAAGCAATCTTTACCTTTTAGAGGAGTGCAAGGATAATTATCAGGAGAAGATACTAGAGATGAGATGGATGCTTTCTAATTAGTTCATAAAATATCTAAGAGAACCCCAAATACGAAAGAGATAGAGCTTTTAAAAAGGTAGAAAATGAGTATGGAGGAAATTGCAGAATTAGTTTTTTTTTATACAGAAGGATTAGTTGAACAAGATCAACAGATTGAAAAGGGAGTTGAGAAAGAAAAAAATACATCTGTAGGCAAAGGTATGGTTTATAATCCCTCTTATCCTTCTCATATCCATGAATTCCCAAAAGAATTGCCCTCCCTTTCTTAGCAAGAAAATGTGGTGAATTTACCTCCTCCATATCCCAGTTTTTCTCTCATTCCATCAGTATCTATGGAGGTACCAGTCAGTTATGTTATGCCACAATCCTTATCAAACCCACATTCCACTTTTGAGGCATCCACTTTAGTATCCACTATCATTGCACTCCTAGTTTTTTGCCACAATCCATGGGACACTGTATTCCAAGTTCATCCATCCCTTATACTGTCAGTATTGTCCCCATTTCTCTAAATTTACCTATGTACACAACAACGGTGGTCACAGAATATACCATTGTAACAAAGGTTATTGTCAATGTATCTCCACCCCCATCAATAGCAAATTAGTCCACCCTTATGCTTTTAATGTTGTTATCTCCTTTGGATGCTAATATTTCAAGGTCTGTTGTTGTATCAAAAGAACAAACAATTACTCAGAGTATAAATTACTATTGGGCAGAGAATCTTACTAGGCCTTCCAACAGAATGGTCGTGACAAGGAAAAGTATGTATGTTAACCCTGTCACTAGGCAAAGGGTTTCAATATCCTTGATTTCACAGGTAAGCAAGCCTAAAAATAAAATGACTACTCAATATTATAAAGTAGAGGAAATCATAGAAGATATCGACAAGCTTCCTGCTGAAGATGAGTTAGGTATGACAAAGGTTCACTTCGATACCTTTTATGTAAATACTGATATAGCAAAATATAAGGTAAAAAAGTTGAAACAACAAGTTGAAAAGCTTAAAAAAGGCCTTAATTATCAGAAAAATGTGGAGAAAGTTATGAGGAAAGAGGCTAAGAGTTGGCAGGAAAGGTTCCAGAAAGCTAATGAGTTGAAAGACCAATTGGAGGAACAAAAGAAGTTGAATGAGCATCAGGCCAAAGAAATTTAAAATTTAAAACATTAGCTTCAGATTGAGAAGGCCAAGCCCGCAAATTTTTCTAAAGATCGTTTGAAAAATATAAAGGAGGAATTGCTTTCTAAAATTCAAGAAAAATGTTTAGGCCTTCAACTTATCATTAATTTATTGAAATATGCCAACCAGTTGCTATTTGCCATTCAGAAGGACTTAGATCAAATCACTAGAGAGTTGTAGCCTATGGTGATTCTAGTAGAACGAATGTACAAATTGGTTTATAGTAGGCTTAGTGATGCCGCTAAAACAATTCCCAGTAAGGAATGGAATATAGCCAGGGTAGCCTCCAAGATAGTAGTAAAAAAGCACAGGGAAGCTCAGAAAGATTGGCTGTTGTTTGACAAAATAGATAGGGGGATTAAAGAGATCATTGAATTAAATTAGGAAATGATTAAAGTCAATTTTAGAGGATTTTGGAAGGAATATCATAGCTTGTTATCTATGGAAGAAGTCCAACAAAGCATTAAGGATAGCTTACAAGATGAGGCTGGAATCGATTCATTGAAAGAACCACTATCTCAAGAACAAGATGCTAAGCTAATCATGAGCTACACACGACTAAGAGATATCATGGAAGATCTAGTGATTAGAGGAAATGCTACTGATTATGAGGATGTGTAATAATTACAATACATCTATAAGTAGATCAAAGAAACATTAAATCCTTCTGAGCAAGCCTGGAAGCAGGGTCTTCAATTTTTAGAATCAATGATTCAGGTGTTCGGATATACCGTTGGCAAAGATAAGTAGGAAGTACAAAATCTTGGAGAGGATGAAGAGGAAGAGGCTATAGAAGAACAAGAATAATATTGAGCAGTTACAGGCCCAGGAGGGGCTCATGCTGAAGACATTCTATGTTTGTACATATTTCATCATTTTTTGTATTTCTATTTTTTTTCCTAACGATTGTTAGAAATAAGCAATAAAGGTATGAAGTCTATAGAGCAACATTTTTGTGTGAAGGAATTATTTGAAATAAAGCCTTATAAAGGAGGTAGAGTTGTGTATAGTTTTGGAAGACAATAATAGTACTGATATTATGGACACAAGTCTATGATCGAACAATTGGGTTTTATGATGTTTTTGGCATGGTTTCTATATGATCCTTTACCCTCTAAGTAGAATTTGCGCTTTCAGATGGTATGGTTTGTATGGAAGTTATTCCTTAAAACATATCTTCAAAAATTAGTTTTGTTTTGACTTTGAGGACCAATGGATAAGACTCTGAATTCGATTGGCTTTGCGAGAAAATCCACCCAGGAGGCACCAGAATGTAAGCCCAAAATGGCCACATACTTAGTAAAATTTTGTATGATTTTTACTAAGTGATATAACTACCATTCCACTCTAGAACAAGGTTGCTTGTTTAAATGATTTCGGGGAACTCCATTTCGGGTCCGGATTGGAGTAGGATTGCAAAATTCGTAAAAGTTTGTGAGAGGTGGTGATGTCAGCAAGAAAAAAGTGTGGAATGGGTCTTTTGCATATACCTAATTCCTAAAACTCTTTTTCTCCCCACACAGGATTAGCGTTATCCTCAAATCTGCAAAAGTCTCAAAGAGATGATGATGTAATCAGAGTAAAAATGCGGATTGACAATTCAGAGAATAAACAAGTCTTTTTCTATCTGAAATGAAGATAAGGTAGAATGAGGGAATAATGTAAGAACTTGACTCTGGATCCGGACTAAGGAAGAAACTCATTCTATCCAAAATGGAATCTGCACAAGTTATAAAGAAGAGGTGATGTCATCAATTTTTTAATGCAGATTAGAAAAGATAAAAGCTCCGAAGCGGATTCAAGGTTTGAATTTCCAAGATCCGGATTGGATGTTCTGCTACTAATTAAAGTGGTGTCGTCCCATGGATGGGCTCTTAGATTATACTAGATCTAATCTAGACTATGGGATAAAGAAGATCAATGGTGGAGGTTAGTCTGCTAAATTTGGGCCATTTAAAAGGATGTTCCTACACCATAACTATAACAGATTGGCTGGAAGATGAAGCATCACGAGTTTCCAAGAAGATAAAACTAGAGGTAGTTGCAGATCGACGGTGGTGCTCTACTCCCAAGAAAGATCTACAGAATTGTGTGTTCTAAAATATTTAGAACTATAGTTCTAATGAGTGACCAACAAGTTGTAGAGAACCCGTGCTGCCATGCCAGTTTCCCTTTCAGTGGATTTCTCGGAGATCTGACCAATGAGCTAATGCCAGCTAAGTTCTTTTTTGAGTTTTTATAACAATATTTGATGTATTGTTTCTTGATTTTTAATATGAAAACTATAAGTAAAGGTCAAACCCTTATTTTGAAATGTCGGCTCTAGTGTGTTTGCCTGTACCATTGTAAATATTTTTGAAAAGTTGAATTAAAGGAGCAATACATTGATCTTTGCATCAAGGCTGTATTTCCATGCTTGATATCAGAGGTTCGGATTTCATAGTTGTATTTCTGTGAATACTTAGATGGTTAGTTTGTGCCTATCTTGGATTACTAGTTGTTATGAGTAATTGAAATCTGCTTTGAAGTTGTTCTATGTTATTAGTAAGTGCATTTCTATAAAATCTAGTTTTGGTGAATTCTGCTATTTGGATTATCATTTCTTGGATATTGAAATTGCTTACTCTAACATTTCTCTGCTATGTTTTAATATCTAAAACGAGCTATCTTGGGATAAAGGTTGATCTGAATGTATGTCTTTAATATGGTTTTTGGGAAGCTTTTTATGGTGATTCAATGATGTTAACCTATCCATCCACTGATATCTACATCTCTCTATCTATAACCTTCTCTTACCATAAACTCCATGCCCTAATTGATCATAATTGTGTCAAAAATCTGCTAAGTTGACAAGGAAACAACCTACTCTGGAGGTTGGATTAGAAACCCCACTTTTGGTCCTTCCAATGTTGATTGCTGAGTTGCAGCTATTGGGTGCAAGCCTAAATAGAAATTAGGAAGATAGACAACCACAATATCAAGTAAAAATTGGTGCAATTCAATGCCCAACACTCCCACTAACTAGCTGCTCCCCCTTACTAAAATTATCCCCCTTTTACATCAATGGCAAAGGCTCCTCGGGGCTATTAGATAAGACACTTGATAATACCCCATTACTCCTTGCTTTTCTTTGAGACTTCAATTATGAGATGGGAGTGAAACTCCAAACTTACTATGCTCCTCTTATTGTTCTATTTTCTTTCTCCAAACTTTTTAGGTCATATTATTTTGACTAGAACTATTCTCCTTCTTGCTTGACTTCAAAATTTTAGGGAACACTGTTTCACACCATCTATCTGTATACCCAAAATTATTACATTTGTAACATATGATGTTGTAGTCCATGAGAGGTGCAAATGAATTGAAATTTCTCTTGGTGAGGCCAAAATCATTCATAGCACGGACCATGTAATTTACAACTTTATGACCAAAATGGTTACATGAGAAACAATGTCCATGGAAGAAATATTGAAACCTATCTAATTGCCTTGGAGGATATTATCGCATGGCTCTCTCATTACTATTTCTGTTATGGACTTTATTTTTTTATGATGCTTTGTTTTCTTCCTCATTGATGCTTCCACTTCTCAACACATCAACATAGGTCTTAGGTTCCTCTTTAATAATTTTATTTGATGCCTTTGTTCCTTTTGAGCTTGATTCCCCCTTTTGTTTCTTTTGACCTTATTCAAACCCAATTCTAGTCTTTATAACTAAATATTTATGTGCTTTGATAATACAACTAATATTTTTAAGCTTTTATCAAACCCATGTAGCTTATAATTATATTTTTCCACTTCCTTTCTTAGAGAGACAACCTCATGTTCCAATTTTTCACATTCCAACTCTCTTGCCTTTAGCTGCTCAACCATACCTTCTTCAATTTGCTTTACCTCTTCAACTTTAACTTTTAGGTCAACAAGTTATTATGACAACTTTTGTCTTCTCATTCTCTTGTACTTGAGCCTTCAATCTTGAATTCTTCTTTCTAACCGTCTTCAACTCTTCAAGAGCAACAAAAAGTTCCTCTTGTATGTCAACCAAGGCTTCTTCTTCACTTTCTGAATCTTTCTCTTCTTCTTGGTATTTGACAACAGGAGAATCTTCTTTCTCTTCTATGGTCATAAATAGGATTTCTTCTCTTTCACTATTTGAGATACTTTCATCACTTCTTCTGGAGGAATTGCTTGCTTCCTGATAAAAACTCTTCTTATGTCTTCAAAATATTTTTTTCTCATGCTTGCCTTGATCATGTTTATTTTTCTTTTTATGATAAAATTTTATTTCTTTCTTTTTCTTGTATTCTTTTTCTTCTTCACTGCTACTAATTCCATATTATGGGCAATTAGATTCATAGTGACCAAGTTTACCACAATTAAAATATTTCACAGAATGCATACCTTTGTGTTTTCTTGGACCCTTATTCCTTCGCACAAAGTTAGTTTCTTCTTCGCTGCTTGATTCTTCACTTGATTCTGGTTCCTTATTATTTGTATTCTTTGAAGCTTTAAATACTACTTCCCATTTAGATGTTTGATATTTTTTAGTCCTCATATCATAGGCTGTGAGAATTCTATGTAGCTCATCCATGCTTAAGGTTTTAATATCCTTCATATCTTCTAGTGCTGAAGCCTTTGCATCAAACCTCATGGGAAGTGACCTTATGATTTTTTGAACAATATTAGAGTCTTCAATATTTTCTCCAAGTCCACAAAAGGTGTTGAAAACCTCATCAACTTGGAGTAAATACTTGGCAATATATTCCTCATATTTCATATTTAAGTCTTCAAAATTCCTTCTGTGGGTTTGAAGTTTTGCCATTTTAACCTTGTCGTATCCTTAATATGTTCTTTATAACTTGACCTATATTTATTTTCTTGAGGTGCATTGCATGACTTTCACAAAATCTAATTCACATAACCCGCTTAATATTGCATTCATTGCCCTGGTGTTATTTTCAATTAGTTTCTTGCCATCTCTATCCATGGGAGGAGTTATAGGTGGTGTGAACCCATCCTCAATGGATTGCCATATATCATAGCCATGTATCATCAAATAAGTTTTCATTATTATGCTCTAGAAAGTATAGTTAGTCCCATAAAATTGTGGTGCTCTATTTGACAAAAAACCTTCATGACTAGCCATGTGTATTGTTGTAAGATATTCCTTCAAGCTATTAGGCTTTCACAAAGGAACCCACTTTGATACCAATTGAAGAACACAAGCTTATACTAAGAGGGGGGTGAACAATATAAGATAAAACATTTCTCTTTTCTTTCCAAAACAATAACTTCAAGTAATAACAATATATTAATGAAACAATGCAAAAATCACCACACACATGAGAGACAAATATTTTATGTGGAAACATCCTCTCGGGAGAAAACCACGACAAAATATTGCTTAGAAATTTCTTTAATAAATTTCTTGTGCACCAACCCACAGGAGACACCAATCCACAGGAGACACCAATCCCCTATACAAGTTCATGGACACCAATCCATAGGAGACACCAATCCCCTTGCTCAAGTTCATGGACACCAATCCATAAGAGACACCAATCCCCTATACAAGTTTGTGGACACCAATCCACAAGAGACACCAATACCCTTGCTCTAGTTCATGGAAACAAATCCATAGGAGACACCAATACCCTTGCTCAAGTTCATGGACACAAAACCACAGGAGACACAAATCCCTTTTCTCAAGTGTTATCTAAAACCTGCTTACAAAACCTGCTCAAATATTCTCTAAAACTTGCTCAAATCAGCTCCAAAACTTGCTTACAAAACCTTCTCAAATATTCTCCAAAACTTACTCAAATCTGATCCAAAACCTGCTTACAAAACTGATCTATAACCCTTGCATATTTACTCCCAAAATTCAATCATAACCAATGCATAAATATGTTTACAAAACTTGATCAATAATGGCATCAAGTTCTTCATCTTTGCTTTCCTTAACTAAAAGCAATTCAAACACATTCTACCAGAATTATTTTATCTTCATGAACATATAGAGAATGATATGTACTAATGTAGTAAGCTTCAAATGGTCAATATGTTCTTCACATTCATTAAGTATTTCGCTTCCACATATCTCTTATATATTATATTTTAAAGCTATCTCAAGTCTAGCATTGGATAACTGACTTGTGTGTTGACTTGGAGATGCTCATATATTGCTCTTATTCCACTATCATGTGTACCTTTCCTTCTTCTTGAGATGAATGAATTGTCCTTCCTTGTTAATTGATGCTTGGGTGAATATGTGTACTTAATCTATTTACTCTATTCTTTGAAACCTTGACTTGTTCCATTTTTGTGCCCTCCAAATCTTACCTCACTAATGATGATCTTCCTCTTGCATGTGCTTTTCAAATTTGGTCGATTATTCTCTTTTTCCTTGATTTTAAATATCAAATCAACCACTTTAAACCCTCATCACTTCTTTTAAAACATACATAATAAAGCTTAAAAAATAACTCCTTATATATCCCTTTTAAAACTTATAAAATAAAGCTTTATTAACAACAAAAACTCCTTATATCTCTCTTTTATATAATGCAAAATAAAACTTTATAAACACAAATTCTTATATCTCCCTTTTATAAAATTTGCAAAATAAAACCTTATAACATAAATCCTTATATCTCCCTTTTATAAATTTTCATGAAATAAAATAAAACTTTATAATCACAAATCCTTATATCTCCCTTTTATAAAATTTCATAAAATAAAACTTTATAAATACCTTGCACAACCGTGGATGAGATTTGATCCCCTAACCTCTAGAAGTGTAGTGCCCTAACACAGGCTCATGACCAACTGAGCTATCACATCAGGTGAAACCAAAAGGGTGCAAGAAGATATTTATCTCCTTATTGTGATGTCTCAAATTATTTAACAAAACGGGCGTTGAAGAGATTTGATCCTCTAACCTCCTACACAACAATGCTCCACGTGAGCTAGGCAACCGATTGGGCTACCCTAGTGGATGAAACCAAAGGGGCACAATATGATATTTGAATTTATCTTTGTGCTCCCTTAAACAACAAAAACCACAACAAAACAAGCATCGAGGGGATTTGACCCTTGCACCTTCTGCACAACACTCCACACGAGCTAGGCAACCGACTGGGCTACCCTAGTGGATGAAACCAAAGGGGCACAATGTGATATTTGACTTTGTCTTTCACTATCACCAAATTTACACTACTCTCCTCCTCCATATTCTACTCGTTGCACATTCTCACCCGAAGGATAATCAAATGCAATCCACCTTAGCCAAAGTGAATTAATTGGCCTTATTAATATGCTTTTGTATTTTGTGCCCAAGGAGGTCGACGAGATTTAAATATTTGAATTTCAATTTCTTTTGCATGGTGCACTCAAGGAGGTTGGCCCATAATAATCTTTAAACTTTTATATATTTAAATTATATTTAAATCCTTTGATTTAAATATAAACCTCCTACTTTAATATTTAAATATTTCATTTAAATATCAAGACATATAAAATCACTTTTGAATATATTTGCTTTGAGATAACTGCCTTGAATATTAATGACAAATCAACATTTCATCCTTGAAGATATTTCTACATTTGACATCAATGACAACTTAGTATTTCTAACACCTTTAATCCATATTGTTTCCCTTATTCCTTTCTTCCCTTCCCATCTTACTTCCCCTTTATTCCACCTCTTTTTTTTCTTTCTACTATGTTTTGCCTAGACGGTTCCTGGGTGCTTTGCATTCCTCTCTCCTTCTTACCTTGTTTTTGTAGCCTCCCTTGGTTGCCCTTGTAAAAAACTCTTCTGCATTTTTTTCCCTCTCCCATACCTCATTAAAAGGAGGTTTAAAATCGATATATATTTATGGGTTTCTCTCTTACAAGGAGTGGAAGACCCCAGTGAGTCACCAAGATTATGGGTGAAATTTTATTCCTTCTCATCAAATTTTCTTTACAATATGATAGCATTTTACTTTGGCATTCATGTTAAATATTTTAAAGTAAGGTGAAGGAGAAGAACCAAAGCATAGCGGGGCAGACGAATATATAGGTAGATGTACAATCAAGAAGCATCCCAAATATTTGCCTTCGCATAGGATGAAAAATTGGGATCCCAAACATTCACCTAGTGGAAATGGAAAAATGGGAAGGAAGTATGGATATTATTTTTCCCAAAATCCCATCCATAAATTAAATGAGACGTTAATAGGGTAGATACGGGAACTCGATCACCCATCTATAGGATAGAGAATTAGGAAGTGTAGACATTTAAAACGCATCATGTTGAGGGCGACTACTCATATGGACATGCTACAAGACCATATGGAGGATCTTGGATAGACTCCAAGATATAGTAGTGGTTCTAACCACTCAATTTAGGCATTTTGGCCTAATCAACCTGAATCGTAGCTCAGACCCGTGATCTCCAGTCTAAATCATGGCTGACACCTACGGTCTGCAGTATGGACCATAATTTTGACCTGCGGTCTTAATTGAAGTTCAGTTAGGCCTTCCATCCAAGAAAAATTGTTTAGAATGACAAAAAGATCTAGAAGAAGGTATTTGAAGAACAAAATATTCCAAAGGCTTCCATTCCAACTATCCTAACCACCCTTCTTGGTCTTGGCTTCTCCATGAAGCCACCCCTAGCCCTAGGGGCATGATATAAATACCTCCTCCAAATGGTGAGAATAAGAGAAGCAAGCATTGGATATTTGAGCAGCGAAGCCCTAGGTAATTGTACACTCAAATTGAGGATACTAAGAGATAGAGCTATTGCACTTAATCCCCGACCCTTTTGCCAAAATTCATGATGAATTACATTATGGATGCCCTAGGTACTTAGGAGAGTCAAGAATCACAAATTCGGGCAAAAAAAGACCCTTCACATTGAATTGACCACCAAATCAGTCTGAGGACAATGAAGGTGACCCTTGAACATCAATTTGGACAAGGAGATCAAACCCACTACCCCTAATTTTGAAGGAAAATCTATCAGAGGTCAAACCACAGCTGTCAGCCATAGTTCATAGTGTAGACCGCTCACCAGAGCTACGATTTGCAATAGGTGACATATCACCTTACTATTTTTATTTATGTCTAGTTAAATAGGTTAGATTAATCATTTCTTAGGTTTAATTACAGTTTAGAAGAATTATGACTGTGGGAATTAGCTTAGAATAGATATTTTATGCTTTGCATTAATTAGGACATTTGTGGATCTTTTATGCACCTTTATGCTTCTATTTTGTTATTTGATCCATGCATTATTTGTCTAATGATATCCTTTATTCTATATTACAAATCTTGATTCAATTATCATAGTTCAAAGGTTTTTCTTTATGTTTTATTGATCATTAGTTTAATGGCATTATCATGTATGTTTTCTTAAAGGGTATCATCATGAGAGGATATCTATATTTTTGATCGTGTGTTGTTGTTTCTTTATCGTAGGAAGATAGGTATAAGAGGAGTTTATATCATAATCCTTCCACATCACGAAGAAGGGGGTCAAATCCACCCCAAGGAAATTTGTGACTAGTCAAAGGGCAATATTAATATGCCTACCCTATTGAGGGTATTGGTAATTGTATAGACTATATCATCATTCAAGTGACCCTAAGAGGGGAATATTTGTAACAGAGATTCATTAATAAGAAATACAAGAAATATCATTTTGTTGAATTTATGCAATGTGTCAAGATTTTACGCTTTTATGATGACTATAGACTAATACGGTAGATAGGTGCATGCTTTTTGGTTATGTCAGAAGACGATCACGGTGGAACTCTATATTTGTAGCCCCTGAGTGCTGACATTCTTGAATTTTTCTTATATCAGGTGCTAACTATAGCTAACAACTACAGTTATTTGTTGGCCTATGAATTTTACCCGTGGTTCACACTATAGCCTGCAGACCAGAGCTACGGTTTACAGTAGAAGCAGCAGACAACAGAGAAACCACTTGGCATCAGATCAGGAGCTAAGGTAGGCTCTATTTTTATTCTTTGTTCTATATTTTATTCTCTGTGTTTTTACAGTAAGCATTAAATTGATTGCAAATTAGGCACACTAAAGAAAAAGGATGAATGAATAGTCCTAGTTTGCTTTCACATTCCTTCCATTAGAAAGGCGCTTCTAGGAACAACAAACCTCTGATTGTAGTCCACCCTAGAATACAGTGACCTTGATAAAAATTGAGTGGTCATTTGCATTCTTGAGGTCCAATTAGGGGCCATGTAATCGTAATCACACTATCATAACATCATGTAGGACATAGCATGCATACCTTTCTAAATTTGAAATGTTCCTTTTATTTTTATGCATATCATGTAGGAATGATCATATGAATGCTCTTTTATGCATTTGTCTTTATGCAAAGTAAAAGGAACCACACACACCACATGCAACTAAACACTAGTGAGTTGGGCCTCATATCCAACCACTAGTAGGGTTCAACGATGGTGGGCATCATTTCCATCCGTTGGCCCAAATCCTACGTACCCTTTGTTACTAGACCATACTGGATCCGAGAACCTTTCGTACCCTAGAAAATTTGCATGTACTTTCTTCAAAAGGTATAACGCTGACTGGGGGAAAATGGGTGAGGATCTATGAGGACCTATGCTCCCTGACCATGTGTGGGATTCATTACCACACATTATAGGTTGTATTACGTAACATGGAGTTCATCGCCAAGTTATCAAGCTGTGAGTGTATAGGTGAAAGCCAATTATATTGAGAATAAAATACAACAATTTTGAAAAACATGCGAGAGTTTCTCATACTAATACAACACATTTTGAAACAACATCAAATAATTTAGGGCTCATTTAAAAAAATATATATATATATATAAGCATCATTGTATACCTTGTTTGATAATAAAAGATACATCTAGATGTTAGGTACACTGTGGTGGATACACAGGGTGGTTGGCAAAGGTGCAAGCTTGAAGCCAATGACCAAGCCCCAACCAATTCACAAATACACGTGTCTAGTCCTCAACCACATGAGCAAACCGAATGTCATTCAATGAGCATTAGAGGAGACAACTCGACACGAGGGGATCCCATTGAGTGTACCCTTGATAGAATAGCATCAGTGCATTCTACTAGACGTAGATTAGAGCATGGAGCTTCTTAGCTTGAGGGTGCTCCACTCAAAATCCATTACTAATACCACATTGCACATGCATCCACAAGATAGGCCAAAGAGTATGTCGTGCAGGGGACCAGATTGGTACCCATTCACACTAAGTCTATAGGGTGTACTATACCCCCACATTCTAAGTATAGAAGGAATAGAGATCTGCCCATTTAGGGGAAAGTATATGGGCTCCTTACTGAGTGTAAGTCTACCCATACTTCCACACGTACTATAGCATGCAAGATCACCATCGATATATCAAAGGTGGGAGCTAATGGAATACCGTCCCATGAGACGTGGAGGTATAGATAGCTAGACGGTCTAGGTAGTGTGTTAGAGCAGCTAGGATGCAAGCCTTTGGCTCTGCACACTCGTGCTCCAAGTGAGCATAGTGGGATCACCATTAGAACTACTAGAGAGCATGGAGAGGCTTCTAAGTGCCCTCATGTATTATGTCCACCATCCATGCATGGTGGCACACAACACAAGACACAACATGATGCTGATACTATCTTCATAGATAGAGGCAAAGCCACAACACATTAGTTCGATGGATATAGAACCCACAAGGTCACTCATATAGAGCAAGTGTACCAAAGGCCTTCTATGACTGACCAGGTTGAAAGATCATATCGATTGGCCTCTGAACATAAATTCCAACTCCTCCAAGATCAATTGGAGGATGCTCACCTAGAGAGGTAGCGCATTGAAGATAAAGATATTTAGGTGTAGAGGCTTACTAGACAAAGGCTGTATGAGCAGCGCTTGCATGAGGAGCGCATCCTCATCCAGAAGGAGCATGTAGAGTAGGAAGATAGGTTGGCTAGGGTCGACCTATATTCTCAAGATGATCATAGAGAGCATGTGCATAAGAAGGATATTTCGCAAGACAACATGCACCATGAGCGCGTAAGCTTTCACACTCCTATCACTGCCCATCAGAGAGAGCGACCACCTTTGGTCAACAATTAGAGGTAGCAACATTATGAGGAACAAGAGGGGAACAGATACAACCAGGAATATCCTAAGAGTTCTTGAGCTAAGGAAGAGCAATGCCCTCCACCTCGATAGAATAATATTGTACCTCCCAGACCACCTCCACACCGACTTAGGGAGGAGGGGAATTTCTCTCTTTTGAGGCTTACAAAGATTTGGTCGAGAAGGTCAAAGCAATTGAGAAAAAAGGTATGGTTTTCCAAAAGCCAACACTAAGAAAAATTCATAATGAACCTTTAGATCCCTTGGTGCCTACGCCCCCATACCCTGAGCATTTTGAGATGCCCAAGTTGGAAAAATTCAAGGGTGATGAAGAGGTGCAAGAACATGTCACGAGCTTTCTAGATGCTTGCTTCCAGGTAGAGAACAATGATGCACCGGTATTGTGTATGTTTGTCATGACACTCTCTGGTCCAGCCCAAGAGTGGTTCAATCAGCTAAAGAAACATAGCATAACAAATTTTGAGCAATTAGCTGATACCTTTCTTGAACGTTATTCCTTTGGTATTGAAAGCATGAGATTTTGAAATGAAAAACAGTATTGAAGATGTAATAAAACAGAACTTTAAATCAACCGAATATAAATTAATTCCGTTCGGTTACAATACATCTCCTGCATTTTTAGGGGCCAGGAGTGTTAGTCTGCCTCGGTTACAATCAAATTCAATATTGCTTCTATCCGCATGCCCACATTTGAAAATGGGTGGGCCAAACTGTATTTCCGCCACTGGTGTTTAATGAGTTCTAGCTTACTGTCTTTCCTATATTCAAATAAACAATCAACTGTCAATAGCACCTGTATTTGAAAACAGCGTATGTTATAGAACATAAACTATTTTAGTCACATTTGAAAATAGCAAGTGTTCGAAAATGTGAAACATAAACGGTTAAAATACTGTTCATTAACAAGATATATTCAAAATGATATATATATATACTCAAGTAAAACTATGAACATGCGTAGGGTGCCCAAGCGGGCCGCCCTGTTAAAGTCCAGCTTCGATGCCAACCCACTAGGAATTGGCTCAAAATCCCGAATAATGTGTTGTCGGCAAATTGGTAATTCACTGTGGTCGAATGTCTGGTTCGAAGGTCGGAACTGATATAATCGAGTCTTCAAATGAACAGCACTTCGTTGTGTTCACCCAAAATCTTCTCTCCTTTCTTACTTCGTATCGAGCTAGTTTTATAGAGGTTTTTGCCTCTGAGAGCATTAATGTTAAAACCCTAAATCTGCAAGGGCCGCTTAGATTTGATCCTTATCGGGCCATTATGAGACATGGCTCGCACTGACAGATCGTAGTTATGAGGCGTGGCTCTGGATCGGATTTGTTTCGAAATGGCTTGTCTCATTAAAGTCCGCCGTTCTGTAGATCCACGGGGTCTCTTTGGAGAGGGGCATGTAAGGGTGCCACGTGGCAATCATTCTTTGGATGCGGCGGCCACGTCAAAGTCCGCCTTTGATTATCGCAAATATGCTTTTTAGACGTAAAGTGCCGAAGTGTCGCGATATCGCGACGTCGCGATATCGCGACGTCGCGATATCGCAACACTTCGACAGAGCCTCCCCTTGGGGCCAAAGGTGTCACGACATCACGACGTGCAATATCACGACACCTTTGGCCGAGGCTCCCCTCGGGACCAAAGGTGTCGCGATATCGCGTGTCGCGATATCGCGACACCTTTGGCCGAGGGGAGCCTCGAGGCCAAAGGTGTCACGATATCGCGACACCTTTGGCCGAGGCTCCCCTCGGGGCCAAAGGTGTTGTGATATCGTGACACCTTTGGCCGAGGGTAGCCTCGAGGCCAAAGGTTTCATGATATCGCGACACCTTTGGCCGAGGCTCCCCTCGGGGCCAAAGGTGTCGCGATATCATGACACCTTTGGTCGAGGCTCCCCTCGGGGCCATTGGTCGAGGGTAGCCTCGGGGCCAAAGGTGTCGCTATATCGTGACACCTTTGGTCGAGGCTCCCCTCGGGGCCAAAGGTGTCGCGATTTCGCGACGTCTAAGGCTAGGTTCCCTTTTTGTTGAGGCCTGTTTGCTTTCAAAGACTTTGCTTTCGATGAAGGTTTTGGCAAGGCTTGAAGACTTTGATGAAGGTTTTAGCAAGGCTTGAAGACTTTGATGAAGGTTTTAGCAAGGCTTGAAGACTTTGATGAAGGTTTTAGCAAGGCTCGAAGACTTTGATGAAGGTTTTAGCAAGGCTCTTTTTCCGACCTTCTAAACTGCTGTGCAAGTGGCCAGGACCACTGTTTGACCTCTGAGGGCTGCCCTGAAAGCTATGTATGTCAATGCGATCAATGTTTGTAGTCACTTAATCAGAATGGTGCTATTTTGGTGTCTACAGATGCCCCTTTTTGGGAAGCGCTGTGCATGGCACAGCGCTGAGCAAAAATAGAGAACCAAAGCACTAATGATTAGGGTTTCTTGGTAACCTAACCAAATTTTGATGCCCCAAGTATGGAAAGGGCATGCATTATTGAATCCTTGCTTCTGACGAGCTAAGGAATTTGATTTCAAGTGTTAACCTATTTTGGTGAGGTGTGACTTGAGCTTGGACATTGATCAGTCATGATTAGGCAAAGGGTGCAACCTTTTATCCACAGGGGAAACCTTGTGTTCATGCTTCGGGAATGCCAAGTATTTGATCAACTTAATGATTGCTTGTTTACTCGCCCCAAGCAGGAGCGCGATTGTCTTTGTCAATGATTCTTTGAATGCATGTCATTGCCTTGATTGGGTGTGTGGTTGTTGATTGGTGACTAAGTGTGACTACCCCCTCAAGCGACGAATCGATGAGGGAATGACCTTCGTGAGAAAAGCGACGAGTCGCTTGACCCAAGATGACTTAGGTTAGGGTGCCTTTAGATGTTTTACCATTTGAGCACGTGCAATTTCCTAACATTTGGACCTATTTTTGGTGGGTGTTAACCCTTTTGGTGATGCCATAATGGGGTGAAATCAACAAGAACCCATCTTCCCGTGGAGCGGTCCAGCTATGGTAGCCTTCTTGGGGAAGTAGGAGGGTGATAATTTGGGCCTCGACATCGATTTGTTGTGCCAAGAGGTTAAGTGCAAGAGCACTTGTGTCCGGAAATTTATTGCTTATGTTTTTGTGTTGCTTTTTGTGATGTTTTTGTTGTTTTTGATTTTCTTTCTTTGCGTATATGTCATGACTTTATGCACAATGGTTGATGTTGGTGGATGCATGCTACTTTATATTGATGGATGCATATGGTATGATAATTACCGATGTTGTATGTTGATTTATTTTGATGGATGCATGATGGATGCAAGTGTTTTTGATTGGCATGTGATATGCGGAAATAAGATGGATGGATGAACTTTGTGATGTTTGACTATGGCACCATAGACTGTTTTAGATCTCCATTATTTGGCTATGTACAAATGTGGTGTTTCTTTTTTTGTATTTTCTGGTGGTATTGTAAGGATGAAAAGTAGCGCAGTTGGTTTAGAAATGTAGCAAAGGTTTTTCGAGACTCAGACGGTTTTAACTTACTAGCCATGATTGTATTTTATCTTACAAGACTTTTGAACAAGGTATGAATCGGACTTGTTTTTGACCAAGCTATTTCACATCCCTGTGTGTGCGATTGAGTTCATTTATGTGGTATTTGTCAGGATACCGCCAGTGCCAGATGGTCTTTCAACCGAACCTATCTCGAGGATCACCTAATTAGCTCCACTAACTCCTTTGTTGTATGTAGTTAGATTAATCTGCGGTGTCATCCAGGATACCATAAGCTAGCTCATCCACATGCAAACATTGATCTGTACACAAGTTAATGTGATAGATATATCGTCATGCGAGAAGTTTACCGCCAGTGACCGATAGGCTATGAACCAAACCGATACTGAGGCTTGCCTCATGACCTGTCAGAATGTGAGAGTTCCAAGGATTCAAGGTCAACTCCCTTCTTTTCTTCAATTGTATTGGGATACTTGCTCTTTATAGTGATAATAATCACTGTTTATTTTAATTTGTTTTTTTTTTTTTTTTTTTGGAGCAAGGGATATGGATATGGAGTGACGAGAATCACTATGCTTTATGCCTTTTGATATGTGCACTGTAGGATGTCAAATTTTGGAGCTTTGACATTTGCAAATTTTTGATGTTTTGCAACTTTGGGATTCTTAGGGAATTGGGTAGGGAGGACGCTTGTCCTTTTGCCAACTCTCAGCATTCTTGGGGTCATTCGCACGGGGGATGAGCAAGATAACCGTTTCGCTTATGGTAACCTGGATTACTGTGCAAGTTTCATCCTTCGTTCACACAACTCGGGAATTTTTATGTGTTGTAATTTGTGTTGGGATGTTACGTAACAAGGTGTATTGCAAGTGTAACTCTACCTTTGTAAAATTTGTTTGACTTGATACATTTCATTGCTAAAGAGCAAAATGATGACTGAATCACGAAAAACTTTTGATACATTAAAAGACCACTGACTCTAGTGTGGTAAAATGAATGGTGTTTTTGCTATTTTTGTAAGATGAAACAGTGTGGAACAAGATGGACTAGTAGAATCATGACAGCCTATGGTGCCTTTTGACCTATACGACCATGAATGTGCAATGTATGGGTGTGATGCTTGAATGCAGCTATGTATTTTTGTATTTTTGATGGATTGATTTTGGTGAATATGAAGATGAATTGCGAGAAGAACTCTCTATTTATGAATTTGAATATGCCTAGAAATGAGATGCAAATTTTTGTTGTTTTTGATGATTTTTGTTGTTTTTGAATTTTCATGATTTTTGACCAAGTGATTGTGGAAATCCTTGGAGCGTTTTGGGATTGACCAAGCGATTGCAAGAATCCTTGGAGCATTTTGGGATTGACCAAGCGATTGCAAGAATCCTTGGAGCCTTTGTGGGATTTGACCAAGCGATTGCAAGAATCCTTGGAGCCTTTGTGGGATTTGACCAAGCGATTGCAAGAATCCTTGGAGCCTTTTGGGATATGGCTCTCTTTAGATATGGAATGGTCACAAATGACTGATATTCAAGGGTTCTGTTTCCTTGATACCATCAAGAGAAGCTAGTCGGTATGTCCCGGGTCCGATTTTGCTATCAATGACATACGGACCTAACCAATTGGCCGCAAACTTGTCCCTTAGGTGGGATGGCAAACTGGAATTTTGTTGATTTTCCTTCAAAACCAAATCACCAACGCGAAAGTCCCTGAGGTGAACTTTCATGTTGTAAGCTTTCTTAAGTCGCTCTTGATAAATGAATAAATGCTCGAGAGCATTAACGCGTCGTTCGTCAAGCAACGTAAGCTGGTCTAACCGGGCTTGCCGCGCAGAATCATCATCGATGAACTCATGCATTGATATGCACAGGGAAGGAATCTCCAACTCTAGAGGCATGACTGCATCGGAGCCATACACGAGTGAAAACGGAGTGGCCCCAATGGGCGTCCAAATGCTAGTGCGATAGGCCCATAGGGCAAGTGGGATTTGAATGTGCCAATCCTTATGACTGTCTGCGATGGTATTTTTAAGGATGGCAACTAGCGTTTTGTTTGACGCCTCTGCTTGCCCATTCGCCTGCGGATAATAAGGTGTTGAAAAGCTGTGCTGAATCTTGTACTTTATGGTCAAAGCACGCACATCTTTGTTCTTGAAAGGTGTCCCATTATCCGAGACTATTTTGGATGGAATACCAAAATGACATATGATGTTATGCAAAATGAACTCCACAATGCGGGGTCCTGTCGTAGAGGTAAGCGAAATTGCTTCCACCCACTTGGTGAAGTACTCTGTGGCCGTTATGATAAACGTGTGATGGCCTGACGACGCAGGGGAGATCTTTCCAATTAGATCAAAGCCCCATTACGAGAATGTCCAAGCAGACTGGACTGTCTGCAAGGCCTGAGAAGGTACGTGCATTAGATTGGCATGATGTTGACACTTCACGCACTTCTTGACATAGGTGCAACAATCTCGCTCTAAAGATGGCCAATAATAGCCCATGCAAAGAATGCGCTTTGCGATGGCCATTCCACTGAAGTGGCCACCACATGTACCATCATGCGCTTGGGCGACTGCCCAAGTGGACTCTTGCTGGTCCAAGCAACGAAGGAGGATTCCTTCATAGCTGCGACGATACAAGATGTCTCCTATCAAGACATACTTAGCCGCTTTCTGCTTGAGTGCTCATTTTGTGGCATGAGTCAAATCAAGTGGGAGACTACCTAACTTGAGGTAGTCTCGGATGGGTAAATACCAGTCCTATTGATCATAAACCTCGACAGTATGAACAGCCAATCCCTCCTGAAGTTCATCCCTAGCAAATGCTGAATGGGATAGAACCTGCAAGAATAGTGTTGTGTTGCTACTAATGGGAGTAGGGGAGAACAAGGACCCCCAGTTGGCGTGTTTCAGACGATATCGGATTCGAGAGAACCTATCCGAGGATGGTTCAATTTGGATCATGTGGATTCCTGGCGGCAAGTCTGAGCTTGCACGCTCCATCGCGGATTGCGATAAGGTTTTGACTTGAATGGTTGTCATATCACCAGAAAGGTCCTGCGGAATTAGTGACCCCAAGGAGGCCATTGTGTCCGCAAAATGGTTCAATGATCGAGGGAGTGCCTCGATGTCATACCACTCAAGTTTTGCCAGGAATTTGTCCATAAGGGCTTTATAAGCCTTCAGAACTGGGCATTTGCATTGATATACCCCTTTGAATTGATTGACTATTAACAGTGAATCACCAAAGATGTTCAGTCTTTTGATGTTCATGGCGATTGTTGTCTGAAGACCTAGGAGCAAGGCTTCATACTCTGCATTGTTGTTGGTGCACGGGAAGTTTAATTTAAATGATAGGGGCATTGGAGCACCCTACGGTGTGAAGAATACAATTCCCGCACCACCACCTTGCTCACACTTAGAACCATCAAAGAATAGGGTTATGTCGGCCTGTGACTCAGGCTCATCAACATCTGGCGATTCTGAGACATGGAAGACCCCATCATCAAGTAGTTCTATGACCAGAGGCTGATCGTCTTCAAGAGGAGCCTCTGCTAGTTGATCGGCTATGACCTGTCCTTTGATAGATTTTTGTCCAATAAAATCTATGTCAAATTCCGTCAACAACATGATCCACTTCGCCGTGCGACTACTATGATAAGTACGACTCATCATGTATCATAATGGATTCTCCTTAGACACAACATACGTAGTGTTGCTCAGCATGTAGTGGCATAGCTTTTTGGTAGCAAACACCACTGCCAAGCAGAGTTTCTCAACGTATGCATAGTTAAGTTCATAACTGACCAGGGTGTGGCTAAGATAGTAAGTAGCCTGTTCTTTGTGAAGTTCATTCTTCTGGGCTAGCATGGCACCCAGTGCTACCTCGCATAGCTGAGATGTATAAGTAGAATGGCACTCTTGGTCTGGGTGGTGCCAATACTGGCGACGAAGCCAAGTATTGTTTGATTTGGTCAAAGGCTGACTGGCACTCGTCATCCCAATGAAATGTAACCTCCTTGTGCAATAATTTGTTCATGGGTCGGCACTTGTCAGATAATTGCACTATGAAGCGTTTTATCGATGCGACCTTTCCCTACAGACTCCTGAGCTACTTGATTGTAGTTGGGGGAACCATTTCAAGGATTGCCTTGAATTTCTTTGGGTCCACCTCTATTCCTCATTTTGAGACTATGAAACCCAAGAGTTTTCCAGATGTGACGCCAAAGACGCACTTCTTGGGGTTTAGTCTAAATTTATGCTCCATGAGGCGATCGAGGATCTTGCTTAAGTCAGCGATATGATTTAAGCGCAAGAGAGACTTGGCTAACAAATCATCCATGTAATCTTCCAAAGTTTTGTGCATGTAATCGTGGAAGATATACGTCATGGCACGTTGGTAGGTGGCACCAGCATTTTTAAGGCCAAAAGGCATGAATTTATAACAAAATGTCCCCCAAGGCGTTGTGAACGCCGTTTTTAGTTGATCTTCAGGATTGATACAAATTTGATTGTATCCTGAGAAACCATCCATTAGGGAGAGCATTTTGTGACCTGCTATTGCGTCTACCAACGCATTGATGCTTGGCAAGGGGATATCATCCTTAGGACTCGCTTTGTTTAGGTCTCAAAAATTGGTGCATATGCGAATCCTCCCATCGGGCTTCTTGACGGGAACCATGTTGGACAGCCATGGTGGATAGTCCACGTAGATGACAAACTGTGCATCCAATAGCTTTTGCAATTTGTCTTTGACCATCAAGGCCACTGTTGGGTGCATCTTACATAGTTTTTGCTTTACGGGCTTGATTGTCGGATCAAGCGTTAAATTATGCATGACTAGCTGCGGGTCTAGTCCTAGCATATCCTTGTATGACCATGCAAAAACCTCCTTCTTCTCTTTGAGAAGGGAAATGTAGTCGGCTTGCTCTTCAAGGGAAAGACTTACCCCATATCCTAGACTGACTCTAATGCGGGCGTTGCCACAACATTCTGCACTATGTACTCCCCTAGGCCTGTACTAGCCATTTCAACAGTGATTGTTGATGCTTCAGAGGGAGGGAACGTGAGTCCTTCCTGAGTCCATTCCATGTTTGATAGGTTTGGAGTCTTAGCTTCCGTTGTGCTGGATATTTCCTCTGTTGATATCGTTGAAATTATTGGCAACCCCTCTTTTAAGGGCTGAGCCTCTTCCATGATTTGTTTTCCCTTGTCCTTCTGTGTAGCCATGACAGGTGGCATTGGTAATGAAGGAGTAGATGATGAGGGTTCACCTGGCTGGGATGTTGTTGTTTTGGTTACCAGTGGTGCCTGCGGTGTTGAACCCTTTTTAGATGGATTTAGCTGGAACTCCAAATGTGTTTAAGGGAGGGTCGACTGAGGCATTAGTTGTACCGCATTGCAATACTTGAAGGGTTCTAAGTCCATTGGGACTACGTGTATTTCACCTTCAAAAGCATACTTTAAGCACTGGTGAGCGATGGAAGGGACACACTTCATGTCCCGAATCCAAGGCCGCCCTAGCAGTATATTGTAGGCCATCTTGCCTTCTAACACATGGCATAATGTTGGTGTTGTCTTTTGTCCTACCTGGACAGGTAGAACAACTGTGCCGACTGTCGAGCATATTGCATCATTGAAAGCTCGTAGTGTGTACATAGAGGCTGTGATATGAGAGGCTGGCAACTTCAAATGTTTTAGGGCTGCAGTGGTAATAATATTACTGGATGAGCCAGTATCTACCAACACTCTCTTATACGGGATCCTGTTGATCCGTGCAACAACATGCAGGGGTGGATCTTCCGTGTCATTTGATATTGCTTTGACTTCATCCTATATGAAGGTGATGACCGGCTCAGTACATCGTTTTATGTGTCCCACGAAGTTGTTGAAAGAATTTGCTTCTTGGGGCTATAATTTGATGGTTTTTAAAATTTCCATAAGAGCTTCCCTGTGAGGTGTTGATTGTTGAATAAGCTCATAAATGGACAGCCTAGCCGATGTGGTCCGCAAACTCTGCGTGAGTTTGCTCCGTATCGTGATTTCTAGTCTAGGCGGAGGTGACTGTATAGGGTGCTGTTGAGGCTGTGATGTTGTCGGAACTTCCTTCGTGGCTACCCCAGGGGCAACTGCTGAGTACTTTTTATTCCTCGTCACTATGCTGATTATTCCCACAAATCCTTGCATGGGAAGGTTCTGGCGCACCTCATTATCTTGGAGAGGTTTTGTCTGTGCCTCGTGGGCAGGCAAGGGGTCCTTGAATACCCCCATTTGTTGGTTGTTTGGCGCTATGGGGTTTTCCACGGCCAATGTTTTATTTTTGATTAAATCTTGGATTAGTCCTTTGAACTTCCAACATCCATTCAAATCGTGTGCCATTCGCCTATGAAATCTACAGTATAGTTCCTCTCTATATCCCTTAGGTTTAGGAGCGTTAGGGTCTATAGTCGGGATCTCTGGAAGGGTTACTAAATTTGCCGCTGACAAGCGGTCAAATAAGGAGTCCCTAGACTCCGTGTAGGGGGTGAATTGTCACCTAGGGCGACGCTGCTGATTCTGCTCCTATTTCTTATTATCTTTCTCATAACTAGGAGGCACTGCCTAGTAATTGGCCTTTTGAGGCTGCGTGTCTTGCGCAGGCTTGGGAACATTGATCGTGACTTGATTAACCGCTATGGGTTGTGATTGCGTATTCCCAGTCTTAGTGGTTTTATTCCACTCTTTCTTTTTAGGCTTGGCAATTATGCCTTCACCTATTTTAATCTCTTCTATGACTCTGGCTTGCGCCAAAGCTTCTTCTAAGCTGTCGTATTGCTATAGCAGCAATAGCCCAGAGATTGATTTTAAGCAAATTCATGCAAACATCTGAGTGAGATCAGACATAGGGGGACGATAGGGTAGCCTGGAAAGCAAAGCCCTCCATCGGTTCCTATATGCTGCTATTGTTTCCTCCTCATACTGCCTAAGGCTAGCCAAATCACTTAGTGATGCCTTCTTCCTTGTGTTGAAAGCAAAGCATTCAAGAAATGCATCCACTAGTTGATCTAAGTTTTTGATACTGTGTTTGGGCAATTGTGTAAACCAATCCGAGGCAGGGCCCGCGAATGTGGTTATGAAAGTTCTAAGCAACAATGCATCATTGTCTTGGATTCCGAAGCATTGACTCAGGAACCTCATGACATGTTCTTGTGCGTCCTCCTCACCTTTAAATACTGCCAATTGTGGCAACTTGAAATGTTCAGGGTAAAGAGGTATGGGTACTGAGGGATGCACCGGATGACTGCGGAGTTGATGTAGTGTGGGCTTTTGATGCCCAGAAGCTTTTATCTCCACAGACTCCAAACGCTCTAATAGCGCTTTGTATGCATTGAAAGATTTTATTTCTTCTTCTTTGGTTTGCTCTCGTTGTGGGTCAAGGGAGACTAGAGGCCTATAGGGAGGTGGCCGATTGACAACCCTCCCGCCTTGATGGGGCGTGTCGGCCCATTCTATTTCTAGTTTGAACTCCTCATAAAACTCTTGAGGAGTCTCTGGGCGAGCCCTATGACCTTGATCGAGTCCCCGTTGAGGGTACCCATCATTGTTTCGGGGAGTGGCCTCCCTTTCGGGTCTATAAGGTCTCGGAGGCAAAGCTTGACGAGGTTGCGGAGACCTGTCCTACACTAATGGGTTGTGCCTCTCATACTATTGTGCTCTTTGGGTGCGAGGGGTTGGAACCCTTTCAGGTAGTTTATAGCGTAACTCATCTGCCTCGCGCTGCATGCGCTCTTTATTCAAGCGGTATAAATACTCTAATTCCTGATGACCCTGCTCAAGCTGCATGATTTGAGCTTGGCGAGCGGCATGTCTGGCGACTGCCGGGTCAACTGGGTCTACCCTCTTTTGTTGAGGAGGCTTGAATGTTTTGCCTATGTGTTTGCCTTGATCTTGATGGTCTAAAATTTCAATGGGTTGCTTCCCTTTGTCGGGGTAGGCAACATTTGTTTGAGGTCCTAGCCTCGATGTGTGATCATGATATCTGGCAGGTGCAGAAACACAAGGTTCCCACGTTGTTTGTTGTTCTCGAGGAATGTGATGATCTTCCTCGTACTCCCTTTCATGGGTGTGAAAGGGGCGGGCGGAGTTAGCTTGCCCTGTGTAAAGAGCCCTGTGCTCTGGATGTTGTTTTTCTATTCTGATGGGAGGTAAATAAGGGACGCCATATCCACGTTGCCCCTCCAAATGGACAATATGCCTCTCTAGTGCTTCATCGTGCTGTGGCCATTCAAATCTAGCCTCAAAAGGCAATTGTCTACCGATATTGAGACCTGCATGTGAACCATCTTCCCGAAAGGGGCTGTGTTGAATGGGTGTATTCCAATGAGGAGGTTCCCAATAATTCCTTCTTGAAGTGGCCTGATGTGGACTTTGTTGTAGGCCAGACTGCCAAGACGGTATGGCTAGGTCCTCAGGGCTAAAGCGAAGGCGACTAGCGCCCTCTCTTTGTGTACCTTCCGTAGCATCTGCCCTTGATTGGGCTTGGATACGAGTGTACACCATTGTAGTGCTTTTCTAAGTAGATTTTATCTTGTTTTATGATGATTTGTCTTTTTTTCTACACTAAGCAGAAGTAAACACACACATACACAAAACTGTGATTATCTCTTTTAAGGATTAAATAGTGTGTCCTAGACTAGTTTAGTGCATTTTGGTGTTTCGTTTTGTTTTTGCAAATTTGGAAGAACGTTTAAATGCATAATGTTGGCTCATATGACTCCCATAAATGGTCGCCCCTTCAATATACCATTGTCGGACCGATATACCAACCTCTCTATATACCCGCCCTTACGTGAGGGAGACTATAGGTTCGTGAGAGCAGATGGTACGTGGAACATAGGCGGTACGGAAGGGGAATTGCTCTATTTATGACACCTACCATAGAAGAATTATCCTCACATGCATGGGAATCACCCCAGCAACACTCGGTCAGCCTTCGTCAGGATTTACGTCTAGCAACAGTCGTGATCGAGGTAATGGATGCAATATCTCAAGCCAAAGTGATGATGGAATCCACCTTTGGTCTTGCTCAAGGGTTGGGGTTTTACGACCAACGCCTTGGTTTAAAATACCACGTGGTGTGTGAGGTTCATTTTACTTTGCAAAATTGAAACAAACAACTGAAAAAGAAAGATTTCCCTATGCCAGACAGACACTACAAACCGGCAAAAAAAATGAAAAGAAATTCCATATCTTTCCTTAACAATTTTTTTTTTTTTTTAATTATTACATGAATAATTACACATATAACTAAATAATTAAATAAAGCAAGAAAAATTTTTAAGAAAAATTTCCCTACCTTACTTTAATAATTAAAAAAAGATTAATTATTAAATGAATAATTACGCAGATAACTACATAATTAAATAAAGCAAGAAAAAAAAATTTAAGAAAAATTTCTCTACCTTACTGTAATAATTAAAATAAATTAAAATGACAGTAAAAGATTAAATAAATAAAATAACCCGAAACTTCGCAACAGAAAATGATATGGACGGCTAGAACCGTCACCTCCTTTTTGCCCGGATTTTCTGTTTCTGACCTCCGGCTAAAAAGAAGTACCTGTTAAGCACAAGACACAACAAGTTTAATTAACTTCTGTGATTTTAAAAATCTGGGAAGGTCCCACCGTGATCGCCACTGAAAGCATGAGATTTCGGAATGAAAAACAGTATTGAAGATGTAATAAAATAGAACTTTAAATCAACCAAATATAAATTAATTCCGTTCGGTTACAATACAACTCCTACATTTTTAGGGGCCAGGAGTGTTAGTCTGCCTTGGTTACAATCGAAGTCAATATTGCTTCTATCCGCATGCCCACATTTGAAAATGGGCGGGCCAAACTGTATTGCCACCGCTGGTGTTTAATGAGTTATAGCTTGCTGTCTTTCCTGTATTCAAATAAACAATCAACTGTCAATAGCACCTGTATTTGAAAACAACGTATGTTATAGAACATAAACTATTTTAGTCACCTTTGAAAATAGCAAGTGTTCGAAAATGTGAAACATAAACGGTTAAAATACTGTTCATTAACAAGATATATTCAAAATGATATATATATATACTCAAGTAAAACTATGAACATGCGTAGGGTGCCCAAGTGGTCCGCCCTGTTAAAGTCCAGCTTCGACGCAAACCCACTAGGAATTGGCTCAAAATCCCGGATAATGTGTTGTCGGCAAATTGGTAATTCACTGTGGTCAAATGTCTGGTTCGAAGGTTAGAACTGATATAATCGAGTCTTCAAATGAACAGCACTTCGTTGTGTTCACCCAAAATTTTCTCTCCTTTCTTACTTCGTATCGAGCTAGTTTTATAGAGGTTTTCGCCTCTAAGAGCATTAATGTTAAAACCCTAAATCCGCAAGGGCCGCTTAGATTTGATCCTTATCGGGCCATTATGAGACATGGCTCGCACTGATAGATCGCAGTTATGAGGCATGGCTCTGGATCAAATTTGTTTTGAAATGACTTGTCTCATTAAAGTCTGCCGTTCTGTAGATCCATGGGGTCTCTTTGGAGAGGGGCACGTAAGGGTGCCACGTGGCAATCATTCTTTGGATGCAGCGGCCATGTCAAAGTCCACCTTTGATTATCGCAAATATGATTTTTAGACGTAAAGTGCCGAAGTGTCGCCATATCGTGACGTCGTGATATCACGACACTTAGGCAGAGCCTCCCCTTGGGGCCAAAGGTGTCGCGTTATCGTGACGCGTGATATCGTGACACCTTTGGACGAGGCTCCCCTCGGTACCAAAGGTGTCGTGATATCGCGCGTCTCGCGTTATCGTGACGCGTGATATCGTGACACCTTTGGACGAGGCTCCCCTCGGTACCAAAGGTGTCGTGATATCGCGCGTCGCGATATCGCGACACCTTTGGCCGAGGGGAGCCTCGAGGCCAAAGGTGTCGCGATATCGTGACACCTTTGGCCGAGGGGAGCCTCGAGGCCAAAGGTGTCGCAATATCGCGACACCTTTGGCCGAGGGTAGCCTCGAGGCCAAAGGTGTCGCGATATCGCGACACCTTTGGCCGAGGGGAGCCTCGGGGCCAAAGGTGTCGCGATATCGCGACACCTTTGGCCGAGGCTCCCCTCGGGGCCAAAGGTGTCACGATTTCGTGACACCTTTGGCCGAGGGTAGCCTCGGGGCCAAAGGTGTCATGATATCATGACACCTTTGGTCGAGGCTCCCCTTGGGGCCAAAGGTGTCACGATTTTGCGATGCACGAAATCGTGACGTCGCGATTTTGCGACGTCTAAGGCTAGGTTCCCTTTTTGTTGAGGCCTGTTTGCTTTTAAAGACTTTGCTTTCGATGAAGGTTTTGGCAAGGCTTGAAGACTTTGATGAAGGTTTTAGCAAGGCTCGAAGACTTTGATGAAGGTTTTAGCAAGGCTTGAAGACTTTGATGAAGGTTTTAGCAAGGCTCGAAGACTTTGATGAAGGTTTTAGCAAGGCTCTTTTTTCGACCTTCTAAACTGCTGTGCAAGTGGCCAGGACCACTGTTTGACCTCTGAGGGCTGCCCTGAAAGCTATGTATGTCAATGCGATCAATGTTTGTAGTCACTTAATCAGAATGGTGCTGTTTTGGTGTCTACAGGTATCAAGAAATAGGCCAACCTTTCTGATTTGGCTGTGCTAGCTCAACGCGATGACGAGCCAATAGAACAGTACGGGAAGAGATGGAGGAGATTAATGGTAAAGTTGTCATTCCTAATTCTTGCCATAGAATTAACCTGAATGTTTACAAAGAGTTGTGCCAAGCACATCTCACTACTATTGCAGTTGTAGCAATATGCTACATTCGAAGAAGCTTTGGTGCAAGCCAAGGTAATTGAGGACATCAAGGTGCAAGAAGGCAACTTGAAGCTCAAAACTAGGAAAGAGGGATATAAGAAGAGTACCTCAAAGCAACAGGGCAAGCAGGCCCATGTGAATCAGGTGGTACTAAATCTCCAAAATGAGGATAAGGGGCAAAAGAAACAGAATTATCAAGCCCATCCTCCTCCTGCGCAATACGACCAGCGCAAGAATAACTACAAGGGCAAGAACAAAGAGCAACACCCACCTCGCATATTTATGCCATTGACGGAATCATTGACATCAATTTTTTATCAGCTCTATGAGGCCAAGGCAATAAGATTACCCGAAGTCAAGATGGTTGATCCTAATCAGCCCAAGCCCAAAGACTATCAGGAAGATCTATTTTGCATATTTCATAGAGCGAAAGGCCATGACATCGAGGTATGTTGGTATTTCAAACATATTGTGCAAAATATGATAGAAAAGGGAGAGCTTGTGGTACCAGGAAATCCCTAGGCATCGGACAACCAAAACATGGGGATTTTTAAAAATCTGTTACCAAACCATGAGGCGCCCCGTAACCACACTGGCCATGTCAATCAAGTGCGAGTCGAACCACCTACCCAGGGGTTCGTCGGCATGGTCAATGTCATTACCAGACATGGGAAGTATGAACAACCGAATCAACCTCGAGCCCCCATTCAAATACAGGCCATGCCCCAACAACGATAAACAAAATATTCTAGGCCCACCAACGAGACCGGTGGTGACCATTAGGAGCGAGTCGGTTCAAAACCTGCAGATGACTCCTATGAAGTTGTCGATATATGAGCTTATACAATAGTCCCCTAGGCACAGGGAGACTCTTATGGACATTCTGAGGTCCATTGAGGTACAATCCCAGGATGCACAGGCATTCATGAACTTCATGGGGCATGTACAATAGTGCTAGGAACCAATGATCCAATTCTATGATCATGAAGTGAAAATGGTTTCTGCAAGCGTGGCTGACCCACCACTACATATCATTGCATGTGTTAACCACGTGCCATTCAAAAGGGTCTTGATTGACACTAGTTCATTGATCAATATAATCATGACTAAGGCACTGTACCATTTGAAATTGCCTAAATCACTCGTCGTACCAACCACCTTTACATTGAGAGCGTTTAATGATGCACTATGCTCTATGATTGGCATGATTGTCCTACCTATTCAGGTGGGACTGAAGACCATTCCCATAATGTGTCACGTGATAGAGGGTGCTTTGCAGTATAACATCCTACTAGGGAGGCCTTGGATTCACGAAATGCATTGTGTTCCCTCGATATTGCATCAGTGTGTCAAGTATATACACGAGGGACAAGTTCACGTGGTTTCATCAGATGAAGAACCATTCAAGTTTGTGAACTTAGCAGATTTTCCAGGGGGCTTCGTACTCCCATCAATGCACTTGGACATACGACCCACATCATCGATAAGGGTTCCAAGAGGTAAACATGTGGTGCATGTTCAACCATCGGTATCTGTATCAAATAGATTTGAACATACCACTGCAACTTCTCTGAGATCGAGTGCATCAACAATGCATCGGGATGACGAGAAATTAAAGGTAAAATTGGGTAGGAAAGAAGCAAAGAATGCACCCAAACCAGTCACTATTGAGGCTACCACTCCCATGGAGGTGGAGGAAGCCTAGGATCAAGTCAAGGAGGCACCTCAACCTGCTTCTCCTACATCATCAGTAGGGTCATCCACACCACGGGTGACTGTTCACCTAGCTAGTACAGGTCTGGGTGAGTATCTTGTGCAAAATGTGACCTTTGGTCCTATTTTAGATACTGCACAAGACATGGGTCGATCGAAGGCCCATCGATATCTAGTTGGATCCATAGTACCATTGGGTGAGCCACCCAACCAAACAAACTTCATCTATGCTGGGTTGGATCAAGTTCCAACATGAGCGCCCATGGAGGTGGATGATGACGAACAGTTCACGGTGAACGTTCGGTACTTGTCCAACCCAAAGTATGCCATGCACATTTTTGAGCTCTATCATTGGCATGGATACGACCTTGGTATTTTTGAACAAGGATGAAGAACCCCTCTTGAACTACGTTATCAGTTGGCAACTGATAGGTTCGGATTGGGATTGCAGATTCAGGGACATGATGATTTACTCATTGCATCATTGGATCATTTATACCTGAGTCTGGGGGATGACATGGATTTTAATCCATATCATCCTAACATGTCTAGTCTTCGGGGTAGCAACCCAATGGTGTCAATCATCACCATTGAGAGACCGAAGCTTGAACATGAAGAGTTCTCGGAGTAGAACCCCAGAGGCAACCTGGGTCATCAAAACCATACCACAACCGATGATACTGGTATGCAGGGGCACAACCCCACCATTCTAGGTGATCTCGATTCAGGAGATATTTGTAGTGAATATGGAGAGGAGTCCACCTCCAAAATAAGTGGACCGAGTTATGATGCAGATGGCGAGTCCTCAAATGATGATCAATCTGAGGAGGAAATTGATCGAGCCTTCATGGTTTCGATATTTCTATGCCATTTACTACCTAGAGAGCAATTAGATGAGATACAAGAGCATTTCATAGTCGATAGTGATTATGAAGATGAGATAGAGCAGGCCTACTTAAGGCCTCATCCAACTAATCTCCCAATATTTGTGGACACGATAGAGTGGTCTGCTCATAATAGCAATCATAGCGATGAAGATGAGATGACCGATCCGAGGCTTGTATATCCGCTACATCTATTGTCTACGGAGTCAAAGTATGTTATAGAAGAAGTGCCTCTTAACACTGATCACTCTGAAGAGGAAGCAGAGCCAATTTTTGCACCGATGTCATATATACGATCATTCTATCCAATTTATCTGGATAGTGATGATAGTGACCGTAGAATCAGATACATGGGGCCACATCTGGCAGATCACCCCTTGCATATGGGGGGAAGTGAAGGATTGTATTTGGCTAGTGATGATGAGGATTCATTGGAGATGGCCTATTTGGGGCCTCATCACCTACGTAATCGGAATCCACCTCGGGGTCCACCACCTATCACAGCTACGGGCTTGCATCGAGAGATTAATCTCCATCATCGCCTTAGGGAAAGAGTAAATCTGGAAGAGGAATATCAAAGGATATTTCCCCATCCACCTACTTATGTTGAGCTACTTGAGCTGAGAGATCCCATTTTATAGTTAGTGCATAGGGAGGATCCAGTTGTCCAGGCATCCCATAGGGAGGACCCGTTCATCCCCATACCATCTGAGCCAGATCTTGGGTACGAAAGCTACACAGATGATGTAGAGTTTAGTCCATGTGGTCCTGGAGATCAATTCCATTCCATCAACATGGTCTCCATTGATTTGACCATTCCACTCCACAATCTAGCAGATCCATCCAAACCATTGCATCTAAACATGGATGCTATTGATTGGGATCACGTTGATTCACCAGTAGAGCCTGAAGACTTCTTCTCGAATGAAGAAATGCTGCAACCATTTCATTTTGCACCAGGCTGTGCTTATGATGTCTATAATGCTGAGGGTGCTTCCAATGAGGAACCCATAAACCTAGTCGATGACATCCATTTGATCCCTATGCCTCATCAGCTCGAGGAAGGGTCACATATGTCAGTAGAGGAAACCTTCGATGTGGATATTAGTAAAGATCCCACCAATCCAAGGAAGGTAAAATTTGGAGAGAGTCTCACTCCAGATGAGCGTGACAACATCATCCCTCTACTGAAAGAGAGACCTAAACTTTTTGCTTGGACATACAAAGATATGCCAGGTCTAGACCCAAAATTGGTTACTCATAACCTTTCGCTAGATCTATCAAAGAAGCCGATCAAGCAGAAGCTCAGAAAGATGCATCCAACAGTAGCCTTAATGGTGAAAGATGAATTGCAAAAATTGTTGGATGTAGAATTTGTCATTTCCATCGACTATCCAGAATGGGTATCCAATATGGTGCCTGTAGGAAAACCAGATGGAAGGATCCGTATTTGTATAGATTTTAGAGATCTCAACAAGGCAACACCCAAAGATTCATTTTCATTGCCCAATATCGATGCTCTAGTAGATGCTACTATAGGTCACGAAATGCTCTCCTTAATGGATGATTTTTTTGGTTACAATCAAATTCGGATTAAGCCCGAAGACCAACACAAAACCACGTTTATAACGCCATGGGGAACATTTTGCTACAAAGTTATGCCATTTGGTCTTAAAAATGTTGGTGCCACATATCAATGGGCTATGACATACATCTTTCATGACTATATGCATAAGATCTTAGAGGACTACATTGATGATTTGCTAGCCAAGTCATTACTACGTTCCGAGCATGCGGAGGTCTTGAGGAAAGTTTTCGATCGCCTTATCGAGCATAATGTAAGATTGAATCCTAAGAAGTGCGTATTTGGCGTAACTTCAAGAAATATTTTAGGATTCATTATTTCAAAGCAAGGCATCGAAGTCGACCCAACGAAGGTCAAGGCTATTTTAGAGATGCGTCCTCCCACAAATATTAAGGAACTAAGAAGCCTTCAGGGCAAAGTAGCATCCATAAAGTGATTTATCGCTCAACTATCGGATAAATGTCGACCCATGAATCGACTGCTACACAAGGGGGTCCCATTCAATTGGGATGAGGACTGCCAAGCAACTTTCACTGAGATTAAGCATTACCTGGTGATGCCACCAGTATTAGCTCCACCAAGGCCAGAAGAGCCTTTTCTGCTATATATATCGGCAACAGACTTTGCGTTAGGGACCATGTTGGCCCAAAAGAACGTACAAGGCAAAGAGCAAGCCATATATTACATTAGCCGAACCTTGGTGAGTTACGAGCTAGGATATGCATATGTGGAAAAACTATGTTTAGCAGTAGTGTTCGCTACCAAGAAATTGTGGCACTACATGTTGAGTCATACGACATATGTGATATCAAAACAAAATCCTTTGCAGTATATGATGAGCAAGACATATCATAATACACGTACTGCAAAGTGGATCATGCTATTGATAGAATTTGATCTGGAATTCATAAGCCAAAAGTCCATTAAGGGATAGGTCATAGCAGATCAGTTAGCTGAGGTGCCACTATCCAACAGTAGGCCTCTAACAATCGAGCTTTCGGATGATGCAGTGTTTGTAGTATCCGAAGCTCCCAAACCCGAAGAACCAGAGAACAATGCTGATATGACTCTGTTCTTTGATGGTTCAAAATGCGAGCAAGGAGCTGGCACAGGGATAGTGTTTTTCACGCCGCAAGGAGCTCCAATGCCATTGTCATTCAAACTAGACTTCCCATGCACCAACAATAATGCTGAATATGAAGCCCTACTTTTGGGCCTCCATACAACCATCGCCATGAATATCAAGAGACTAAACATCTTTGGTGATTCCCTGCTCATAATTAACCAAGTGAAGGGACTATTTTAGTGTCGATGTCCAGTACTGAAAGCCTACAAAGATCTTGTTGCCACATATCTGGCTAAACTAGAATGGTACGACATCGAGGCAATCCCTCATTCATCAAATAGGTTCGTAGACACCATGGCATCTTTGGGATCCTTAATCCCTCAGAATCCATCTGCCGACTTCACTACCATCCATGTCAAGATGCTCTCACATCCTACAGTAGAGCGTGCAACCTTTGATAACAAAGAATCAGTCAACATGATTAGTGTGGAGCCAAAAGTTGATTGGTTCTGCAAAGCTGAAGACTTTCTCAAGAAGGCACCCTGGGGGTCTTTAACCTCCTAGAGTCCTACGGGGAGTGGCACCACCATTCACCACAAGGTTGTTTCCTAGTCTGCATTTACAAAGATAAATACGTAGGGGGAGCAAGTCATCTTAGCAGTCGAAGTTGAGGCTTATCAGAATTGGATGTCACAAATCCAAGACTTCCTAAAACTTGGTTTGATCCCTGAGGGATTGTCGCGTGCCGCAAGGTGCACATTCAAATAGAAAGTGACTAAATATGTCTT
This sequence comes from Wollemia nobilis, assembly GCA_028583015.1. Classification (NCBI taxonomy): domain Eukaryota; kingdom Viridiplantae; phylum Streptophyta; class Pinopsida; order Araucariales; family Araucariaceae; genus Wollemia; species Wollemia nobilis. Next base: position 2,017,011 of record JAQPPZ010000689.1, on the reverse strand, counting down.
GATAGGAGATATTTTGTACCACCAAAGTTATGATGGAGTTCTCCTTCATTGTCTTGAGCCCCAAGAGTCATCTTGGGCAATTTTAGAGGCTCATGATGGTACGTGCGATGGCCATTTCAGCGGCATGGCCATCGTCAAGCGCATCCTTCGAATGGGTTATTATTGGCCCACTATGGAGAAGGATTGCAATGTGTATGTCAAGAAATGCATCAAATGTCAACATCATGCTAATCTTACGCACTTGCCATCACAGGCCCTACAACCCATCCAAGCGGCTTGGCCATTTGCTCAGTGGGGGTTTGATCTAATTGGCAAGATCTCTCCTCCATCATCAGGCCGACATACATTCATTATTATGGCTACTAAGTATTTTACAAAGTGGGTGGAAGCCATTCCCTTAACAATGACCACTGGAGCTCGCATAGCAGAGTTCATAATGGAGCATATCATAAGTCATTTTGGGATACCATCCAAAATAGTTTTGGATAATGGAACTTCTTTTAAGAACAAAATTGTGTGAGCTTTAACATCTAAGTACCACATCAAACATAGTTTTGCAACTCCATATTATCCATAGGAAAATGGGCAAGCTGAGGCCTCAAACAAGACTATGGTAGCCATCTTGAAAAAGATAGTGCAAGAACACCACAAGGATTGGCATATACAACCACCCCTTGCATTATGGGCTTATAGGACTAGCATTCGGACTCCCACTAGGGCAACTCCATTTTCACTAGTATATGGCACTGAGGCCATTATGCCCTTAGAGTTGGAAATTCCAACGCTGCGTGTCGCATTGAAAGAGTTCATCGATGATGACACCGCACGACAAGCTCGACTAGATCAATTGATGCTACTGGATGAACATCACGTGAATGCCCTGGAGCATCTTCACGTCTATCAAGAGCGATTAAAATGAGCTTACAATATCAAAGTCCACCAGAGAGACTTTGAAGTTGGGGATCTTGTGCTGAAAGAAAACCAATAGAACTCGAATTTGCCACCCGATATGCGAGACAAATTTATGGCTAATTGGCTAGGACCCTATATCATATCTAAAAATATTGGTCCGGGTACCTATCACTTGACGTCGCTAGGGGGTGTTGAAGAGCTTGAACCTCTCAACATCATCCATATTAAGGTGTTCTATGCTTAGAGAGTGTAGTAGAAAAGGCTCCAAAGGCATCTGTAAGCCCTTTGGTCAGTCAAAAAGGCACCAAGGATTTCTAAAAAATTGCTTGGTCAACCCAAAGGCTCTGAGAGTTTTTTCCAAACTACTCGGTCATCCCAAAATGCTCCAAGCTCTCATTCGAGTGATTTGGTCATGTCAAAAAAGCTCCAAAGGCATCTGTAAGCCCTTTGGTTAGTCAAAAAGGCACCAAGGATTTCTAAAAATTGCTTGGTCAACCCAAAGGCTTCGAGGGTTACTTAAAGCCACTCGGTCATCCCAAAAAGGCACCAAGGATTTCTAAAAAATTGCTTGGTCAACCCAAAGGCTCCGAGAGTTCCTATAGCTTCTCGGTCATCCTAAAAGGACTCCAAGCTCTCTTGTTGAGAGTTTGGTCAACTAAAAGGTTCCAAAGGCATCTGTAAGCCCTTTGGTCAATCCAAAAAGCTCCAAGGATTTCTAAAAATCGCTTGGTCAACCCCAAAAATCTCCAAAGGCATATATACTCATCGTTTGGTCAAATATGAAAGCTCAAAAATTCATAAAAATTTGAAAATATATAAAATTCCAAAAAATTGGTAAAGCATAAAATCCAAAAACATTTGCTTTTGCAGTTTGCATTTTCATACATGCATTCACCTCATCATATTGCATTTAGGCATTTTTCATCCATTGCATTCCATAGTAGAGTGTAATGTGTCTATCAAAATCTTACAAATGGTCGCACGTTTGTGTTTCAATCATGCACCCTTGCATTTATCATAATTCATTGCATTCATACACGATACCTGTTGTGGAGAAATATGTATGTATATTAAGTTTTCCAGTCACTCAAACATACCTAGTGGGTTCTTCAGATATTGTAGAAAGCTTGCTTTGCTTTTATAGATGAGGTCATTAGTTGGGATAGTGCTTCAACATATCAGGATCTTGTCACTAAGCAAAACAATATAAAATCCTGCTAAGACAAGAGATGATGAAAGCTATGAAAGTGGTCTTAGGTATCTAGAGAGATGGGTTTCATGACCTGCTTATCTTGCAAATAGTTCGGTCTAGAGTGGTGAACCTTGGCAAAAGGACAAGAATTTCCCCTACTCGTACATAGATACAAAGTTAAATTTCAAGTTCAAAAGTGGAAAAATTTCAAATCTCAAAGGTCAAAGTTCAAATTTTACAAGTCAAAGTTCAAAATCCCAAGTAATATAGTGAATCAAAAGCACTATAAAAATCCCTTGCTCAAAGTAAAGCGTAAATGAAACGTAAAAAAAAAATAGTGACAAGAATCACTACATATGAGCAAGTATAAAAAAAATGGGGTGAGAACTTGAATCCCTGGATTGTTCACCATCTCGAAAACCATAGAGTGAACCCCGATCATAGCAATGGGTTGAAAGAGTCCCACCTGCTTTCGGAGTAGTAGTTCTATTGGGTGATCCCTAATCGCACCAATGGGTTGAAAGAGTCCCACGTGCTTTTAGAGGGGTAGCCCTGATCAATTTGCAAGATGAGCTAGCTCTAGGTGCCTAGGTTTGTCTAGTTGTATAAGTCTAATCAAAGCTGAAACAAGGATGGTACGATCGTATGAGGAACCCTATCTCACATATGGGTTGAAAGAGTCCCGACTGACATACGGGGTATGCTTATGGTCTATCTAAAAATACTCACATGCACACACAGGGATAATGAATAGTTGGGTCTATCACGGCAAAAGCCTTGTCCAATAAAAGCCTTGTACAGTTAGTATGTGATTTTTGGAGAAGTCTACTAGGGTGTTTGAGTCTCATGGAAAACCTCAAAAAGTTCTCTCATAGCAACAAAATATCAAATACCACTAGACAAAAAGTGAAAATATCAAGAAAAAGAAAAATAAAAGAGTCATCCATTTATCAGAATGCATTTTACAAAGCACAATCAAACATATAGGATAGATACCGCATGAATATCATAAATGATGTTTAGACGACCACTGACTATATAGTGCAACAAAGAAAAATATACAGAATGACATATTCATTCATTAGCATTATACCAATCCATTTTACTGCATTTCATATATGGGTGATTAATTGATTAAGTTCTTGTAATGAGAATTATCAATTATTTTGCATGATTGTTATACATTCTATGGTGTCATATTTTAAAATTGATATACATAGTTTACATTCATTCCTTATGTTTTAAGTGATTAAAGCATACAGGTTCATTCCCATTAGATTACGATTATGTACATAATGCATTACCATACATTGCATAGCATACCATAACTTCATAAAAATAAACGCATGCCCACAAAGCAAAAACAAATATGCATTAAAAATAAATAGTGCATCCATATGCATACATCATATATGGCACATCTAATCATCTAGATCACTGCATCTCATCAACATCATCATAAATAAGATAGCTATCTAGTGCATGTCATCCATACATCACATCATATAAACATAGCATCAACATAAGCATTGCATCCATGTGCATCAAATAAACATAAAATCAAAAATAAATATCGGTACACATAATGAGCCATAAATGATCAAGTCATATATATATGTGTCCAAAAGAGTACATAGGGAGTGTATCAAAATTCCCATAGGCTACAAAGTGTGTAGGTCCTCGACCTTACACCCAAAATAAATATGGCATATCAAAAATGTAGTCTACATCTAGCAGAGCCTAGATCTAGTCTGCTCCCCCTGTATCGGAGCTCTCGTCGCCTCCCTCAGCACTGTGCTCTGGAGCCTACTCTCCTGTCTACTCTGGCACCCATGGTGGGTCCTACTATGGATCCTACCTACCTCCAAATCCTAAGGCACCCAACACATGAGAAACTGGTAACTGAAGCAGGCTAGTCCTCTGATCGGTGGCCCCTAAAGTCTACCCTGCATCTCTAGTCCTAGCACGCGATGTCACACCATGTGTGCTAGAGGACCTATGCATCCTCTCAGTCCTATGAGTCCTATGACTCAAGCTCACCATAGACTATCTAGAGGTCCTAGACCTGGTCCACTGAGACTCTAAAGTGAAAGGATCCTCAAGAACCTGTAGCCCATGCATCTCAATGTAGCCGACTAGCTGATCAATGCGAGCAAGTCGGGCTGCATGCATCTCATTGGTCCTCATGACCATGCTACGTAGTCACTCTACCTCGGCCATCAGATCTTGACCACCTATTGAAGCTACCATTGGTGCTACCAGAGGCCCCATAGTAACTTGAGGAGGTGGCATAGCCCCCCTCGATGCCTAGAGGAGATCCCTCTCTACCTCTACTATAGTCCATTGTGCTTATGCTAACTCTAGTGCAGTCTACAGTCTCTAAACCTGGGTCTCTACATCTATGGCCTATGTAGTGAGATCCTATATCTGATCCTACACCTCAGTCAGGTGCCTATCCCTGTCAGCTACCTTCACCTCTAGAGTGGTGATAGTAGTATCTCACTCTAGCTACTGTGTATGGAATCATCCAAGCTGACTCTACAAGTCAGCCACCTGAGCTAAGAGCAGCCCCTCTATGCTATCAGGAGGGACCTCACCCTCCTCTGGAGCCTCCTCATCTGGGTCAATCTCGGGAGTCTCCTCGATGGTGGCCTCTATGCCCCAACCACCCTCTATCCGCTGGCGCACCCTACACCCATCGGGATCCACCTCTACCTCTACCTGATCTGGCTCTCGACCTAGAGGCCCTCACCCATACCATCTGAACATGGACCACCACCCATCATACTCTAGAGTGGTCCCAATAGTCTCAACTCTAGTCTCCTAGTAGTCATCAGGAGCATCTCCTAGAGGCTCAAGAATGATCCACTATAGATCAGTCTCCGTGACCAAGCATCGGTATCTAAAAGGGATCTCTAGAATGTCCTACACCATGCCAAACTATCATAGGACATGAGAGTAGAACTGATACTCTCTAATCTCGGCCTTTCGATCGATAAGCCACCTATCTCGATGAGCCCATCGAAGCCACTCGTCTACCTCAGGCCATGCGGGGCAATCCATGTAGGGGTGCCAGACAATGTTCCCTAGCCTGAGTGATGCAAATCGAGTAATGTAATGCTCGACATCACCAGCATGGATCCTACTATGGGTACCCTCCCCCTCATGAGGCTAGCATGTAGCGTAGCACTGATGATCAACATCTATCTCAGCAATGCATAGTGGAAGATCTGTAGGATGCTCGATCCGGATGTGCTACCACCCCTAGATCTACAATAGAAGACTACAGCTGATGCCCTTACGACTATGCTCAGTAATCTGATACAGCTCCCTATAGAGCTGACATAGCAGGGTGCTCCCCCATGATAAAAGTAATGGCTCCTCTATAGAACTCTGAAGAACCCTCTAGGTAGTGGATAAGAGGTTCCAGGGAATCCTCATGCTCAAAGAGTCTAGAAGGACAATCTGTACTATCAGGTGCATGAAGAGGGCTTCCCATGTAGAGAAGACATCCTCATGATACCAGTCATCGATGTGCACCCCTCCATGGTCAATCACCTCCTGAGCATCCTCACTCTGGTCATCGAAGATAGCATCAAAAATAGCCTCCTTTACCCCGGAGGTAGAGGAGACGATGGCCTCACCATCGATGGGGATCTTGAAGATCCTGTAGATGTCCTCTAGGGTAATAGTCATTTCACCTATAGGTAGGTGAAATGTGTTGGTCCACACATTCCAGCATTGGGCCAACGTAGTCAGGTAGGCTTGATCTACCCTAATAGTGGGTAGATCCATGACATAGCCAAACCTGATAGCTCGAAACCAATCTCGGTCATCATCAGAAAGAGCCTCATGGAGAGTCTTCAGAATGTCAGGCTCCCGGGCTCTAGAAGTCAATTTCTAAAATAAAAAGCATAATGTAAGACAAAATCTAGCTAAACAGAGCTAAAAACAATGCTAAAAATGATAAAAACATCTAAAAAAAAAAAAAATTAGTCAAAATTTTCTAAAGTTGTCGAACCGCGGGTCAACCCTACGGTTCGCATGCGGTCAATTTTGACCATTGGGATTTTTGAATCCTAACCATAGCTGAAACCTGCGGTCCCCAATTTTCCAATTGGGAACCGCAACTACCAGCTATGGTTTAGGAGAGGCACCCATTTTGGGTACCCTCCTAGTCCACTAAATCAAAAAATTAAAAACCTAAGCTAACCTAGACTAGTGGGGTTCATTACCAGTAGTTTAGTGAGGTTCATTATCCGCATTACTTAATGTGGTTCATTTTATTGGTATTGAGTGTGAGGTCTCGGTTTTGAGTTACCTTGCCCGCACCTCGGCCTCGGCTAGTAGATGGCTGATCAGGATCCACCATCGAGGTAGACGAGTGTAATTATGGTAGAGTGTGGTAGCATTTCGGGTCAGGGAATGTTCTCTCACTCTCAGAGCTCTCAAGTTGCTAGTGCTTGCAAGAAAATAATGAAAAATTTCAAATGGGAATTCAATTTATAGGTTCTCCTAGTCTCGACGAACCGTAGCTGACACCTATGGTTCTGAAACTAGGGTTTTCCACCCATAGGTATGACCCACGGTTCCCAAAATTTGAAAAATTAAATCATAGACCGTACCCATGGTCCATAGCTAGCATTAAATGCACTCAAAACCCATCGTGGGAAGGTCTAAAAAATAAATTAATGACTCCCATTAGATAAAAATTCAAAATCAATGATCAAAATTGCAAATTTGGTGATGTTAAAAGCACCAGGATCAATCAAATAAATGCAAAATTAAAACAAAAAAATCAAATAATTAAAAACCAAATGCACCTCGTATTCAGTGATTTATCCTATACACTTGGCGGTTGCAACGAGTTGCGATCCATGCAATCCGACAAGATGAGTAAATCACCATAAGGACATTTGGGGTAAAATTGTCATTTCTTTTATGACATCTTTCAACAAATCATCGACAAATATGATTCAACACAAGTCTAATTGCATTTGTATCATTTTGATTCCTTAAGACGACTATTGTAGCCTGATTGCTCCATGGGATAGAAATGTGCAAATACTACTAAGAGTTGCAATCATAAGCTGAACTAGGCCTAGCCAAGGCATTAAAAGGCTCGAATCTAAATTTGTTCAGGATCATTCATTATGGTCAAGCGATTTCATCGCTTCATACATTGTCATTACCCTCATCGACTCATCGCTTGAGGGGGTAGTCATAATTTCATAATCATAATCAAAGTCAACAGAAGATCCCTGAGATCGTAGATCCCCTGATCTTGTCAAAATTGTGTTCGTTCTTGCGAATCATTGTCAACAACTATCATAAGCTTCCCCCTTTGCTTGGGGTAAACAACAAATATGATAATTGGTTTGTAACTCTCATCCTTCAGATTTATGGGTCAGAAGATACCCATACTTGGCATTGATGCTATCCGAATGTCTGATGACGAGTGCAGACTTGTCAAAATGTAAGCCTTTCATGAGTTGGAAGCAATGATTCCAAGATGCGCATCCTTTTGTTGGACCTGGGGCATCTAATGTTGATCCAACTAATGATCATCATAGAACCTTAGGCATCATTTTAGGATGTATATTTTTGCTCAACGTTGTTCGATCTCACAACGCATCTCAAAAGGGGCATCTGTAGACACCTAAAATGCATCATGTCGAGGGCGACTACTCATATGGACATGCTACAAGACCATATGGAGGATCTTGGATAGACTCCAAGATAGAGCAGTGGTTCTAACCACTCAATTTAGGCATTTTGGCCTAATCAGTCTGAACCATAGCCCAGACCTATGGTCTCTAGTCTAAACCATGGTTGACACCTACGGTCTGTAGTCTGGACCACAACTATGACCTGCGGTCTTAACTGAAGTTCAGTTAGGCCTTCCATCCGAGCCAAATTGGTTGGAATGGCCAAAATATCTAGAAGAAGGTAGTTGAAGGATGAAATATTCCAGAGGCTTCCATCCCAACTATCCTAACCACCCTTCTTGGTCTTGGCTTCTCCATGAAGCCACCCCTAGCCCTAGGGGCATGCTATAAATACCCCCTCCAAATGGGGAGAATAAGAGAAGCAAGCATTGGAGATTTGAGCAGTGAAGCCTTGGTGAATTGTACACTCAAACTGAGTATACTAAGAGATAGAGCTATTGCACTTAATCCCCGACCCTTTTGCCAACATTCATGATGAATTGCATTATGGATGCCCTAGGTGCTTAGGAGAGTCAAGAAGCACAAATCTGGGCAAACGAAGGCCCTTCACATCGAATTGACCACCAAATCAGTCTGAGGACAATGAAGGTGACCCTTGAACATCAATTTGGACAAGGAGATCAAACCCACTACCCCTGATTTTGAGGGTAAATCTATCAGAGGTCAAACCGTGACTGTCAACCATGGTTCATAGTGCAGACCGCTCACCAGAGCTACGGTTTGCAATAGGTGATAGATCACCTTACTCTTTTCATTTTTGTCTAGTTAAATAGGTTAGATTAATCATTTCTTAGGTTTAATTGTAGTTTAGAAGAATTCTGACCATGGGAATTAGCTTAGAATAGATAGTTTATGCTTTGCATTAATTAGGACATTTGTGGATCTTTTATGCACCTTTATGCTTCTATTTTGTTATCTGATCCATGCATTATTTGTCTAATGATCTCCTTTATGCTATATTACAAATCTTGATTCAATTAGCATAGTTTAAAGGTTTTTCTTTATGTTTTCTTGATCATTAGTTTAATGGCATTATCATGTATGTTTCCTTAAAGGGCCTCATCATGAGAGGCTATCTATCTTTTTGATCGTGTGTTGTTGTTTCTTGATCGTAGGAAGACAGGTACAAGAGGAGTCTATATCATAATCCTTCCACATCGTGAAGAAGGGGGTCAACTCCACCCCAAGGCAGTTTGTGACTAGTCAAAGGGCAATATTAATGCGCCTACCCTATTGAGGGCATTGGCAATTGTATAGACTGTATCATCATTCAAGTGACCCTAAGAGGGGCATATTTGTAATAGAGATTCATTCATAATCAATACAAGAAATATCATTTTGTTGAATTTATGCAATGTGTCAAGCTTTTACGCTTTTATGATGACTATAGACTAATACAGTAGATAGGTGCATGCTTTTTGGTTATGTCGGGAAGGTGGTCATATAGAAAGTATGCCTAAGACTTTGTCCAAGGTTGAGGTCATAACACATCAGGATGAATACTTCAATAATCCCTAGAAGCAAAAATTAAAGACCTCAAATACTTGATGCAAATGGCCTATGAGTGTGAGAAAGAAATTTGAAAATGCACAACTTCAAAGGCATCTGACTTCTAATATTTTTGGCATGAAAGGGTAAATTAGATTGGAATTTAAGAAGCTATCAAAATTATCAAGGGCTCAAATCTATGCAGAATCACCTAACTTCCTCTAGGACAACTACCATATCTCCCTTGGGCAGAGCCACAATAGATATTTCAACCGTTCCACCAAGATTCTCTTACTTGATGCCATTACTGTTGTAATTTGAATGTATTGTAAAATATTCTATAAATAGTGGAATACTTGCCATTCCAAAGTGCGGATTTGTGGCCTTTACAATTCATATTTAATTATTCTTCGCCATATAAATAATAGTATATCTCTATTTGGTCTCTCAATTTGTCTTCTCTTCTATTTTTTGTTAGTCAAACAATGGCACAGAGAGGGGGGGTGAATCTGTGCAACTTTTTAATTTTAAACTCCAATTTCAAATCTGATTTAGAGCAGAAATAAAGACATATATGACAATCAACATAATTCATAAAATAAGCATCCCACAACACATGATATGACGGAGGAAAACCACAAGGGTAAAAAACCTCCCAAAGAGAATTGCTTGCTATGACTACTGCATAGAACAAGCCTCAAAAATTAAGTACACTATGTTTCTCTGCAACAATAGAAGGAGGGCTGCAAACCACCTATATATCAGCTACAACTGATCAAAAATATCAAAATGATCATGAAAATGAAGCATAAGAATGCCTCCAGTGATAGCAAGCTCTAACTAGCCTTTAAGCTCAAAACCCACAATCCTGTTGTAATGAAACAATGTATCAAACCACTGCAAGATGAAACCTCTATCAAATATGATCAAACACCTGAAATAAACACATCAAAATGATGCTCTCATCATCCAAACTTGGCACCCACACCTGCATACAAAATTCTTCACACTTGTGTCACCTGCAGAAAATCCGACAACATTCCGACAGCATCTGGATACTCTCACCAAAAACTCACTACAACCACCAACTCATGCTCTGAATATATAGGAAAAAAAAATGAAATAAAACCACAAATGTTTTTTTTTTTAAAACCATGTGCAAAACCACCTCTCAAAAATCAAAGCCACTTCCCAAAAAAAAATGCCAATTTCCTTTTTCAGTCTTGAAACTACAATTTAAAATAAGGAAAAAAGGCAATAAAACTCCTAAATGAGTGCCACAAACTCCTCTAACCAAAAATCACGAATTTTGGAGCATATCCAAGTTTCCATAACTGATTTTCCTTTATCCAAATCGAATTGGGCACCAAAAATCACTCCAAGCAAAAAATAGCAACACCCACTAGCCAAAAAAACAATGTTGCACTGCCGCTGCACAGCCAACTGGGTCCCATGCCATATTTTTCTTTTTTAAACCTATGCAATATTTTAAATAAAAATATTCACATGGAATATTTTCCAAAACACTAATATTGCATAAATAATTAATTTAAAATATTTTTCCCTTCCATTCCTAAGTCCCGGAACATTGGAGATGACATAGTAGGAATAAATAAATTATGAATATTTCAATAAATCACCAAGGCACATAGAAAATATAAATGCATCAATATAGAACCTTATACAAACATATGTGCCATATACCAAAGACCAAGAATAATAGGATATCCAATAATCACCAAAGATACCTCCTGAGCCTCCAAAATAGGTGTGTTTAAATATGCCAACTAGGAGCAAAAATATAAGTGTTGACAACAATGACAACACCTCAAATTCTCAACAATCTCCCCCTTTGGCATTGTTGGCAACACCAAATAATCTGCAACAACCAAAACACTATACCAAGCATGAAATAGGCAACAAGAAGGTCCTGTAAAGCATTAACCATGAAGTGCAACATTCTCCAACACATCTCAGACCTGAAACAACATCACATGGCTCCCCCTAACACCAACCATACAGATCTGAAATCAAAGAGCATAAGAAGCAGATTATCCAACTCTCTCCCCCTTTGACAACCAATGACAAAGGGCAAACAATGCATCCTGAATCATACAACTCCCCCTGAACCAATGCACCAAGATACTTGCAACTGATGTGAACATGAAATAACAGTAATTTGGTGACTGAAACATCAATGGAAAAGTTTACAAGACACCCCAAAGAAGTTCTACACAAGATACAGTGCCACTAGTCCACACAACACTACAACCAGGTGCCATAGAATGCACGAAACAACACCATAACTTGCTGTTGTGAAAATAAGTGATACACAACTAATATAATATGATAATGACTGATATCCAAAATGAAAATACAGTAGCAACAACAGCAAAATGATACCCATACAAATCTCACCAAACTGCAAGATGTTGCCAAGCAACTAGGCAACAAACGAACAATTCAATCACTTTTCAATTATGCATCCACCACCCTCAAGTATGTGACAACAAATATAAACATGAAATATCAGAAATAGGAGCAAAAAAAATAAGTCCATAAGAAGCTCCCCCTGAGGATGTGCACCAACAAAAAGATTTAGTGAGATGGAGAAGAAACAACTCCCAAGAGTTGTCTCAAATGCTCAAATGTCTCCATAGGTAATGGTTTGGTGAATATATCAGCAACTTGTTGCTTTGTAGGCACAAAATCCAAAGAAACCTGACCATTAGCAACCTTCTCCTTCAAGAAATGATATCTTATATCAATGTGCTTAGTTCTTGAATGCAAAACTGGATTCTTGGAAATATTAATAGCACTAGTATTGTCACAAAGAAGAGAGATAGGCTCACCAATCTGAATACCCAAGTCCACAAGCATTTGTTTCATCCAAAGAACTTGAGTACAACATGAAGCAGCAACAATATACTCGCCTTCAGCAGTAGAGAGAGATACTGAGTCTTGTTTCTTACTATGCCAAGAAACAAGCATGGCACCAAGATAGAAAGCACCACCACTGGTGCTTTTTTGATCATCAACACATCCTGCCCAATCTGCATTTGTGTAAGCTCTAAGTGTGAAATATTTTCCTTTTGGATACCATAATCCAAAGTCCAAAGTCCCCTTAAGATATCTGAAAATCCTTTTAACAACCTTCACATGTGTTTCCTTAGGTGCACTCTGAAATCTACCAACCATACAAATAACTTGCAAAATATCAGGCCTAGAAGTAGTTAGATACAATAAAATTCCAATCATAGACCTATAGAGTGTTTGATCAACAAGAGGAGACTTATCATTCTTACTTAGCTTACATCCGGTTACCATAGGTGTACTCACAGGTTGGCAATCCTCCATATTAAACTTTTTCAACATTTCCTTGACATATTTTGATTGTGAAATGAAAATGCCTCTATCAAGTTGAGCAATTTGAAGACCAAGAAAGTAAGACAACTCTCCAATCATAGACATATCAAACTCACTTTGCATAGCAGCAGCAAAATCATGATACATACTATCCTTGCTTCCACCAAAAATAATATCATCAACATAAACAACAAGCACTAGTAGATGAGAATCAACAACTTTGAAGTACAAGTTGCTATCAACCTTACCCTTTTGGAAGCCTTGTTGCAAAATATACTTATCCAACCTTGCATACCACGCTCTTGGAGCTTGCTTAAGCCCATACAAAGCCTTCTTTAACTTGTAGACATAGTTCTCATCACCAAGCTGAAATCCTTCAGGTTGCTCCATATAAACTTCCTCTTCCAAGTTACCATTAAGAAAAGCAGATTTCACATCCATTTGATAAAATTTAAAGCCCTTATGAACAAAAAAAGAAAGAAACATTCTAATGGCTTCTAATCTAGCAATAGGAGCAAAAGTCTCACCAAAATCAATACCTTCAACTTGAGCATACCCCTTGCAAACTAACCTTGCCTTATTCCGAACAACTTTGCCATCCTCATTGTGCTTGTTTCTAAACACCCACTTGGCACCTATTACATTTTTGTCTAATGGTCTTGGAACCAATTCCCAAGTGTTGTTCTTTTCTATTTTATTAAACTCTTCTTCCATAGCATGAATCCAACTATCATCCTTAGAAGCTTCAACAAAATATTTAGGCTCAACTTGTGAAAGTAATGAAAAATGACTTTGCTCATTTGGTCTTACCAATTTTCTCCTTGTTTGCACACCTTGTGTTGGATCACCTATGATTTTCTCCTTGGGATGATTCTTCTTGATGTATTTTGGAGGTGACTTTGAAGCTTCACTTTGTTCTTCTCCTTCTGAAACTTGCTTGTTTTCATCTTGCACTTCTTCTTCTTCAAGTGGCTCAAAATGTGATGGTGAAGACTCCTCAAGATCAACTCTTGGAACATTTCTTTCATCAACCCTCACATTGGCACTTTCTACCACTTTCCCAAGATTCTTTTTGAAGCATCTATAAGCCTTGCTTTTGGTGGAGTAGCCAAGGAAAATCCCCTCATCTGCTCTATCATCAAACTTGCCAAGATTGTACTCATCTCTCCTTATATAGCATTTAGACCCAAATACTTTAAAATGCTTAACTGAAGCTTTCCTTCCTATCCATAGTTCATAGGGTGTCATGTGGCTATGAACTCTAAGCATGCACCTATTTTGTATGTATACTGTTGTATGCACTGCTTCCTTCCAAAATCTAGTTGCAACCTGTGAATCACTAAGCATTGTTCTAGCCATTTCTTGCACTGTTCTATTCTTCCTCTCAACCACCCCATTTTGTTGAGGTGTTCTTGCTGCTAAAATTTGTCTTCTAATACCATGCTCATGACAATAGTTATCAAACTCACTAGAAGTGAACTCACCACCTCTATCGGATCTCAAGCATTTGATCCTCTTCCCTGAATCATTCTCAACCATAGCCTTAAACACTTTGAAACATACAAAAGCCTCTGATTTCTCCTTCATGAATGAAACCCATGTTAGTCTAGAATAATCATCAATAAACAAAATGAAATACCTCTCACCATTAGTGCCTTTTGTCCTCATAGGACCACACACATCTGTATGCACAAGTTCCAAAGGCTTTGTTGTAGAATATTCCTTAGTTTTGAAATGTGATTTGGTTTGCTTACCCTATTGACATGGTGCGCATATGCTATTTTTTGGCTTTGTCAAATTTGAAAAGTGTCTTACTACATTCTTAGAGCTGATCTTAACCATATTATCAAAGTTAATATGCCCAAGCCTCTTGTGCCATAACCAACTATCATCATCCTGTCCAATCAAGCATGTTTTCTCACTTGCACTACAAATATTGTACAAGTTTCCTGTAGTTCTTGTAGCTTTTGCCAATATTTTACCACTCATAGCACATCTAATATCACAACCATCTGATTTGAAAATCACATCTTTGCCACTATCACACATTTGGCTAACGCTTAAAAGATTATGTTTGAGGCCATCAACAAAAAGAACATCATGAGAAGTGATTTTACCATTGTTGATGTTGATTATACCTTTACCTACAATCTTTGCATTGTTGTTGTTGCCAAACTTTACTGAACCACCATCATAATCATGCAAGCTTGTAAGTTGCCTTTTATCTCCAGTCATGTGACTAGAGCACCCACTATCAATGATCCAAGGTGTAGCCTTTCTTTGTGCCTTAAAAGCGGTTTGAACAATCAACGAATCATGCTTTGTAGTGTCTTCCTGTTTTGACTTTCCCTTCTCAACCCATGTCATCTTGGGCTTGTTTTCTGATTTCTTATCTTCTTCATACCTCATGGCCTTCTTGGGAAAATAGTCCTTATGCATCATGGATTGCTTGTTTTGCACCTTTGGAGGCTTGTTGCTACTTCTATCCTGCATTTGATTAGTCACAAAAATGGTTCTGCAATCTCTAGCAATGTGACCAAAGTTATTACACTTGTAACACTCAACATGAAAATCAATGAGAGGAGAAAATGAGTTGTGACTAACAAAGCTCTTAGGCCTAACATTAAGCCTACAATCCATCATCTTGTGACCATAGGTATTGCACTTAAAACAATAACCAGAAAAGGAAGGAGTATACTTGTTTTGAACTTGATGCCATGAATTGAAACTCCTTCTAGGTGCTCTTCCCTTTTGATGTTTTACCTTTTGAAACTCATCATTGCTGGTCTTCACGGTATGGTACGGCCTATTGCTGTTTTTGGTCTGATTTGACACCTTTTCTTCTTTCTTTTTATCTCCTTGGGGTTGCTCTACAATGGGTTTCTCATTCTTCAAGCTTTCACCAACCGGTTTTGCATCTTTGGCAACGTGTGAACTTTCACCTTCATCAAACCCCAAACCAAACTTGATTTTGGTGTATCTTTGGCTACCAATAAGCTCATCAAGCTGATTAGAACTTTTCTGAAATTTCAAATTAGTACTCAAATCCAAATTAGCCTTTTCAAGTTGCTTTCTCAAAGTAACAATCTCCTCTTCTAGTTTGCAACACAAATTAGATTTTTCACATACCCGATTCTTGAGATCATCTATTATTTTATTGGACTCTTCAACTTGCACTTTTAAGTCTTGTATAATTTTTGCAGCCACCTTATTGGACTCCTCTAAATATGAAATGTTTTTGTCAGCAAATATTTTTGACTCTTCATGTTGCATCATCAAGTCTTCATTGAGTTTGTTTAGCTCCTTGATATTTTCATTCATCCTCTTGTTTCTCTTTCTCTCAATTTCATATTGTTCCAATGCTATTGCAAGCTCTTCCTCAAAATCAATTTCAGATTCATCATCCTCTTTGTTTGCATTCAAATTGGATTTGTCTTCAATAGCCATAAAGAGAACTTCAATAGCCTCTTCATCTGAATCATCTATGCTCTCATCTGAAGAATCACTATCTTCATGAGACATCAAGACCTTCCTCTTTGAGAACCTTTTGCTAAATCTTGATATTTTCTTTTTGAAGTCTTTGTTTTTGCTCTTGTGACTCTCACCATCATCTTCTAAGTGCTCCTTGTAAGGACATTTTGAAGAAAAATGCCCAATGCGCCCACACTCAAAACATTTCAGTGGCAACTTTCCATTGTGTTTCCCTTTTCCTCTTTTCAACTTTCTAACAAAGTTAGCTTGCTCTTCATCGGAAAATATTTCTTCATCGGATTGAGGATTCAATTTCATGTTCTTGAATGCTTTGAAAGCACTCTCCTTTTCAGTAGGCTTGCTGCAACCAACTCTCATCTCATATGCAATAAGAGAGCCATGTAATTCATCTAATGATAGATTGTTCAAATCTTTTGCTTCCTCAATTGTAGAAACTTTTGAATCAAATTTAGAGGTCAAAGAATGAAGAACCTTCTTCACAACAATAGTATCAGTTATAGCTTCTCCTAAGCCTCTAATGGAAGTAATTACCTCACTCACATGAAGCATGTAGGCAGAAATGTCTTCATTCTCTTCCATTCGGAGACTCTCAAACTGTGCTCTAAAAATTTGGAGTTTAGCTTCCTTAACTTTGTCATTACCTTCATGAATAGCTTGCAACTTATCCCATACTTCTTTTGTTGTTTGCAAACCCATAACCTTCACTAATTCACTTGGTGCAAGAGCATTTGTGATTGTATATTTTGCCTTCATATTGTTTTCATACTCTTTGATAGCATCAGGATCTGTAGGAATTGTAGCGGGAAAAGCATAACCATTCTTAACTGAAAGAAGCACACCAATGCCAAGTGAACCCAAAAAGTCCATCATCCTGTAACTCCAAAATGCATAATCACTCCCATAAAAGTATGGTGCCTTACCAGTGTTGACATCCCTACTAGCCATTGTGAACCAGGAATCAATCCGAGCTGATTAAGCTACTAAAAGGACAACCTGGCTCTGATACCAATTGTTAGTCAAACAATGACACAGAGAAGGAGGGTGAATCTGTGCAACTTTTTAATTTTAAACTCCAATTTCAAATATGATTTAGAGAAGAAATAAATACATATATGACAGCAGCATAATTCACAAAATAAGCATCCCACAACACATGATATGATGGAGGAAAACCACAAGGGTAAAAAACCTCCCAAAGAGAATTGCTTGCTATGACTACTGCATAGAACAAGCCTCAGAAATTAAGTACACTATGTTTCTCTGCAACAATAGAAGGAGGGCTGCAACCCACCTATATATCAGCTACAACTGATCAAACATATCAAAATGATCATGAAAATGAAGTATAAGAATGCCTCCAGTGATAGCAAGCTCTAACTAGCCTGCAAGCTCAAAACCCACAATCCTGCTGTAATGAAACAATGTATCAAACCACTGCAAGATGAAACCTCTATCAAATATGATCAAACACCTACAATAAACACATCAAAATGATGCTCTCATCATCCAAACTAGGCACCCACACCTGCATACAAAATTCTTCACACTTGTGTCACCTGCAGAAAATCCGACAACATTCCGACAGCATCTGGATACTCTCACCAAAAACTCACTACAACCACCAACTCATGCTCTGAATATATAGGCAAAAAAAATGGAATAAAACCACAAGTGGTTTTTTAAAAACCATGTGCAAAACCACCTCTCAAAAATCAAAGCCACTCCGTCAAAAAAAATGCCAATTTCCTTTTTCAGTCTTGAAACTACAATTTAAAATAAGGAAAAAAGGCAATAAAACTCCTAAATGAGTGCCACAAACTCCTCTAACCAAAAATCATGAATTTTGGAGCATATCCAAGTTTCCATAACTGATTTTACTTTATCCAAATCGAATTGGGCACCAAAAATCACTCCAAGCAAAAAATAGCAACACCCACTAGCCAAAAAAACAATGTTGCACAACAGTTGCACAGCCAACTGGGTCCCATGCCATATTTTTCTTTTTTAAACCTATGCAATATTTTAAATAAAAATATTCACATGGAATATTTTCCAAAACACTAATATTGCATAAATAATTAATTTAAAATATTTTTCCCTTCCATTCCTAAGTCCCGAAACACATTCCAAGGAACTTGGAGATGACATAGTAGGAATAAATAAATTATGAATATTTCAATAAATCACCAAGGCACATAGAAAATATAAATGCATCAATATAGAACCTTATACAAACATATGTGCCATATACCAAAGACCAAGAATAATAGGATATCCAATAATCACCAAAGATACCTCCTGAGCCTCCAAAATAGGTGTGTTTAAATATGCCAACTAGGAGCAAAAATATAAGTGTTGACAACAATGACAACACCTCAAATTCTCAACATTTTTCTTAAGTATGGATGTTTATTTCTGCAATGGCCATCTGAGCTTGTTCACTTAATTTTGCTATCTAGATTTTGTGGGTCTGGCTGGGCAATTATGGAATTCACATTTATCCTTGGGCCTTAGGATTTATTTTTTCTAAAGTTATCGGGTGAGATCACTCTAATTATGCTATCTATGTTTCATGCACCTTCTTGCTGGTTTTGGAATTCACCCTTGCCCGTTACACTAAATGAGAAGTGAGGATAAGACTAGTTGATCTGTTATGTGGTTTGCTATTGTTTACACTATCAACATTGAATGAGTGTGTCTTGATGTGGCCATACCCCATCCTTGTTAGTTCTAGATATGACCTCCCTTTGCTTTCTTTCTAGTTCTCTTTCCCCCTTTCCTCCTTTGTGACATAGATAGTTGGAACCGAAGGAACCAACCTTCTTCGAAGATCGATTGCCTCTGCCTCTCCCAGGCTAGGTGGTCGTTCAATGCTAGTCGAGGACCATAGTATGTGCTCCCACTCATTTGGTGATAGTTTTCACACCAAAAAATCCTATTGCTATTAACTATTAGAAACAAAAAAAAAAGAAAATGCATGTTGCTAGAAATTTTCAAGTTCCATAAAATTTATATGATCATGTCAATCCACTATGCCACCCCAACTGCACCTTAGCTAAAACTCCAGATCTAAAAATTGCACTTTCTATCTCCCATCTAAGTTGCATGTCAATATTTTTTAACTGAACTTCAATCAACTCAATGCAACCATGCCACCTCTCCAACTTGCTAATCTTGGTAGATCCTATAGATGATCTTCTAAGGGAGCAATGGCTTCCTATAAATCCAACCCTTTGGGAAGCCCAACAATGAAATATTGGAGTAGCAAAACCATGTTAAATTGATTAATTAATTCTTGCAACAATGAAGCCCTATAAAAATTAGTTTTAAAGCATCCTTTATCAAGAGCAAGAGGCTTTCCACCATTAGTGATATTATCTCAAAAATAGAAAGTTTTCATCATGATAAGGTGTATTTGTTAAGGTTCTTGGAGCTTCAATCTTGATTGAATTTTATTTATTGTGAATTTCATCCCTAAGATTGTTAAAATCCTTTATTTTTGTCGTTCTATCATCTTGTCATTACACAATAATCTTAACATTGACTAAAAAATAGCTTATATGTTATTTCCATTAGAATCCTTACACCTTATGGTCAAGGATCCCCACTAGATTTTTTAATTGGTAAAAGTCCTTTATCCAAGACTTATTTTATTGTATTTATAATTGAAAGTGTTGTAGGATTGTAATCTTAGTGGTGTTATAGTTTCCTATTTATGTCACAATAGAGATTGTATCTTCATAGGTAACACTTTATCATAAAAGGTAAACACACCATTGATTGATAGAGGCACTGATGGTTCTACCACTCTTTTGTGTCATTTTTTCCATTGAGTTTATAGTCATCATTATAGTCCTTAGCATCGAGTTATTTTATCTTTTAAATAGGGGTCTCATGTTGGTTAAGTAAAATATATATTCTCCATTGACTTAGGCAAATCCCTTTGTTGCTAACTATATCTATTTTTGTCTATTTTACAAGTTTTTAGAAAGCAAGAGTTATAAGTGAAAGTGCCACTAGATAGAAAGAGTGCCACTAATGCTTATGCATCTTGCCAAAACTTTTGACATAAATGCATAATCAGGTTAGAGTTTCTATTACTATCTTTTTTATTTTAGATTAGAACTATTGTCTACCTATTATGTGTCTAGGTCTATATTAAAACAATGTATTTAGCATTTTATTCACTAATAAAAATAAAGAATAAGTTGGTATCTTTGATGTCGTTAGAGGACCATCTAAAACATTGCATATTCATAAAAACAAAATTATATGTAGTTGTTTAGTATTTTTTTTATTGCATTGCTCTCTTGCACCCTTCATTTAAAATTAAAATTGTCTTTTCTATTTATCATGAAAAAGGATAAAATAACATAGTCTTTAAGGCCTATCTACTACATTTTTTTGTTGCATTTGTAGTTAAGATAGCACCTAATTAAGGTTAGGATATAAGGTAAAAATATTAGAAACAATGTAGGTGTTTTCAAATTGAACCCATCAACCCTTAGACTAGGCCCACAACTGCCCTTGTCCTTAATAAGGAGATGTCACAGACTCAATACCCTCAATAATGAGAGAGCTAATGCTTTCAATTCCATAGGCCCAATCGAAGGCCCTCCATAATTTTCTTCGATCTCCACACAAGGTCTGATTATAGTTGAGCCCATGATGATATTGGATACATGCAAGTTACACTTGTGCAACATAAAATCTATCCTAGTATGAGATATAGTGGATCCAATATACTAAGGACAATGCCACTTAGGAATATGACAAAGAATTTTGAAGGCTCTTTCCACATATCTTTACATTAATAGTATTTTGATTTGATATTGATGCTTTGTTATTATTTTTAGACATTAGGACAATGAAACTTTCTAGTGAGGAAAGATGTCATAGCCCAAATTATTGAAACTATATAATTACTTAATATTTTATTTGAGATGGATTATTTGATAAAATATGGTAGTAATGACTCATTATTATTTTTTGAATAGGTTTTTATGACTCATTATTTGATGCTTAGTAGGATAATTTTTTTGATTTGATGTTTAAAACTAATGATAAATAGTTTGAGCAATAGTGACACATCATTTGATACTTAGTATGATAACATTGTTGATATGATTATTATTAATTTTAATATTTTATGGATTTATGAAAAATGATTAACTAAATTTTATGGTTCTAGTGCTTGAGAGGGTCACCCTTGACTTGATCAAATAATGGAGGGTGTCATTGGGGAGAAAAAAGTATATGTTGAACAACAACAATGATAGAGAGAAGAGCTATGCATAGACCACCCAAATAAATATTACATTACATTAGGTGCATATATGATTGATTTCATTAGAATTTGATGATTTAAAATTTTATTTATTTTGAAAAATCCCCTAATACTTGAAACATATAATTACATATTAGGTAACGATGATATAATTTAGACACAAGGTAAAATGAAATATCCTTAGTGGAGTTAAGATCAACTTAACTTTATATATGGTTTTGCCTAGGTTGATTTAAAGATTACTTTTGATACTAGAAAAATATGGCATAAAACATGGTTTAAATGGATCCTTAAGTTAAGGCTTTGAGGAGGTTGTTAGACCCCATGTTTTAAATAAAGATTAAAATCAAAGTGATGTAAGTCAAATTGACACCTCTATTGGGTGTTAGAAACTAAGTTTATTGAAAAAACTCACAAAAAAAATATATTAAAAAAAAAGTGATCTCCATTTTGTGTTAGGGTTTTGAGAGGTAGATAACTTGGCATTTCACACTCTAACTGGGATGTGTTCAATGTAATTAGTATCACTTGTAGAGGTTAGGCAATTAAGTTGTTTAATGTAATCCATGCCAAGCTTGAAAATGTCTATGATGCTAACCGTTCTTAGTAGCAAATCCTATATTGACTATATGATCCATGGAAACTAGGATTGAAGTAAAAAATAAATCTTAGAGCATGTCATCAAGGGTTTTGTATATGGTTCTCCTTAGTATTTTTACAAGCATTCATGAACAAGGTAGAAAGAGACTAGGTAATAGGACCAACAAGAAAGCTTGAGGATTCAAACTAAGTTAATTAGGGCATCAATACTAGCTTGAACCAGATACCATTTTGTGATTTAATAGCTATATCCATTGGGGTTAGTTGAAATTTGAAATCTAATAACAATAATAGTGGTGTCAATTAATTCCATGTTTATTACATTTTTTTGGAGTAGAAAATGACATTTAAATCCTTTTGTTGCATTTTTCTTTGGAATAGAAATATGGATAAACCATTTTGCTACATTTTGTTTGAAAAAATATGGATAAATCCTTTTGCTCCATTTAATTTGAAATAAAAATTATGTCTATACCCTTCTATTGTATTTTTGTTTAGAATAGGTGCATAAGCATTTCTATTGCATTTTTATTTAAATAATGAGTAGTGCAAAAAACCTTTTTTTTTTTGCATTTTCAATTAGACTAGGGAATAATGTAAAATCCTCTATTTATATTCTATCATGAAATAAGGGTATACGGTGGTGGTTATTATAAAAGGTTTTATTAAGGTCATATCTTATAGGAGATGTAAGAAGCCTTGTTCCTAATATGGACTCTTTGAAAGTTGTTGATTCAGAAAGGGGAATTTAAAATCTATTATATATTGTATGGCAAATTTTTTATTTTGGTACGTCTAATAAGTTACACTTTGTTTTAGGCCCAAGAGGATATCTCAATTTATTTATGTTTGGCTAAATGATTCAATGTTTAGAGCATAAGAATTAATTTTATTATGAAACCTTATAAGACAATGAATATGACTTATAGGTAGAAACTTTATAACATGTATTACATTGATAAATTTTGAATGTGATTTGTTATTATTGAGGGATGTTATATTTAAATGGAAGTTGATGGTATCTAGCTTAGTTTGAGGGTTAGTGGCTATAGGTGCCAAACTATATTGAAATTTCTTAACAGTATTAAAATATTAATATTTAATTATAAGAGGAAAAATGATGAGTGCAATAGTCTATTAATCAATAATTCATGCACTCTTTGATGGTTATATTAATCATAATAATCATATTTTATAGTTGATACCTTCAATTAATTGATTGGGCTAGTTAACTATGTAATATATGTGTACAAGGGATACTCTAGTATACGTTCAATTGATTCCATAGTGAATTGAGTATGCTGATGCAAAGTTGTCTTACAATAGATAATAATTCATTACATGATTTAATCTAACACTATAATAGAAGTAAACTTAGTGCTCCCAACTTAAAAATAGCACTAGTGTGTATTGTAACTTTTATTTACTTTTGAGGTAATAATAAATGGATTGACCTTAAATACCTATGTATATATTTATAACTTATAATCAAAGCATGCTTCGTTTGATAATATGTGATAACGTATCCTTGCAAGGTCATAGTTTTTTGTTTTATACCATCTATAGATATAAACATGGGATCAATAATTATCTCTAATTACCTTAGGAAGGTGTGTATTTTCATACTCTATAAACCTATAGCATGCTCGAGACTTATTAAAATAGTCTCATGAAATAAGTTACAATTTTATAGAGGGAAACATAGATGATAAACCTTTATATCATTTTTTAGACCCATAAATTCTTATTCCTTGCTATTAGAGTAGAATAAATTTGCGCTATTGTTTTATAATAAACTCAAAATGATAAAATGTCCTCTTCTATATGTAACTATATAGATTTCATACAATGATCTATGGATGCATGAACCATATCTATAGGTTCTTGGGTGATCTATTGAGTTCAATGAAAGTTGTACCAGTATGAGAGTTGATTTTTAAATGAGAATGTTGGTTATCAAGGGATATACCTTGAATATAGACAAGACACATGGACCATTATGTTAATCTAGAAAAATCTAATAATACCTAATTTATGTTTCCTATTTACATATTTAAACACATTGTCTAAATGTAACTATTGATAATTTCTCTCAAGGTTATGCACAGTGGCAAATTATCATAAATTAATGAATATTAGGATATTTAAAATTTAAAATTGGTTAATATCGGGATCTCAGATGTTGTTCCATTCACCCAAAAAATTTTAGGGCAAAAATATTTTGGGTTCGGTTTGCCCCAAAATTATAATACTTTTACTATTTAAATTTTAAATCACCAGCCTTCCCACCTAGATTTTGGATTGATTTACCTTAAAATTATATATAGTTTTATTAACCTAGATAAATTCATCTATTATACCCCCACTATATATAACTAAACACACATGTTAGAAATTGGTTCTCCTTGATCAACAATAGATAAGCTAAAAATGAGCAGAAGCAAAGAAATGAGTGAAAGAAGAAAATTCAAAAAACAAGCGGAAGTAGAGAAGCGGAGGAAAGACTACATACGAACGATGTCATGTCAACAAAGAAGAAGAAAAAAGACTATAGACTATAGGAAAATACTATAGGTAGTAGACAAAAGACAACAAAAAAAGACTATAGACAAGAAACAAAAGACTACAGATAAAAGACTATAGGTAGCAGACAAAAGACTAGAGATAAAAGACTAGAGGTAGCAAACAAAAGACTATAGGCAACAGAAAAAATACTATAGGCAATAGACAAAAGAATATAGAGAAAATACTATAGGTTAAAAACAAATGACTATAGTTAGTAGATAAAATACTATAGGCAACAAACAAAAGAATACAGACAAAATACTATAGGCACCAAACAAAAGACTATTGATAAAAGACTATAGGCAATATATAAAAGACTACAAATAAAATACTATAGGCAGTAGAAAAAATACTACAGATAGAAGACTATGGGCAATAGACTATAGAGAAAATACTATAGACAAAAGACTATAGATAAAAGACTACAGAGAAGACTATAGATAAAATACTATAGACAAAAGAAAAAATACTATAGACAACAGAGTAAAGACTATAAATAAAAGAATATAGACTGCAAAGAAATGATAACAAAAAAAATACTATAGATGGCAGACAAAAGACTATAGGTAGCAGATAAAAGACTACAGATAAAATACTATAGGCAACATACTATAGAGAAAATACTATAGACAAAATACTACAAAGAAAATACTGCATAAAAAAGACTATAGACGGAAGAGAAAAGACTACGGACAAAAGACTCTACAAAAAAGACTATAGAAAAAATACTACAGAGAAAATACTATAGACAAAATTGAAGGTGAAGGCAACCAATGTCATAATGAGCACAACCAACAATAGGTATACCATGATTTATTTCTATGCTCCACTTGGTTGCCATATTTTTTTAATAAGGACATGATTATTTCTTCTATATTTTAATTCTTTTGCATTATGTTGGAATCTTTTGGTTCAGAAAAATATTGTAAGCTATTAGGTAGTTGTTTGAAGATCATATGGGTACTTCAAAGAAAATTAAATTTATAAAAATCACAAGTCAAGCCTTATTTGATTACTTTTGTTTGTTTCTAGAATATCACTGGTGGTAGCAATGCATGTTAGTGTTTCTTCATCAAGATATTTACCATAGAATAAAATCATATTTTTTTTACCTTTCCTTTGAAAATTTTATCTCTTTTTAATGTAAGTTACAAAATTTACAAAAGCATATTTCTTTTGCGTACCTGTAGACACCTAAAATGCGTCATGTCAAGGGTGACTACTCATATGGACATGCTACAAGACCATATGGAGGATCTTGGACATATTCCAAGATAGAGCAGTGGTTCTAACCACTCAATTTGGGATCCTTGGCCTAATCAGTCTGAACTAGAGCCCAGACCTACAGTTAATAGGATGAACCGTAGCTAAGACTTGTGGTTTAGAGTCTATGCCATAGCTATAACCTATGGCCTTAATTTAAGTTCAGTTGGCATTCATCTGAGCCAAATCGGTTTGAATGATAATTTGATCTAGAAGAAGATGGTTAGAGGATGAAAGCTTCCAATCCAACTATCCTAACCACCCCTTCTTGATCTTGGCTTCTCCATGAAGCCACCCTTAGCCCTTGGGTGGTCCTATAAGTACCCATTAGAATTAGGGCAAACAAAGGAGAGAAATAATTGGATATTTGAGTAGTGAAGCCCTGTCGAATTGTACACTCAACTGAGTATACTGAGAGAGAGCTATTGAACTTATCCCCTTACTACTTGCCAATATTCATGATGAATTGCACTATGGATAGGAGATCCAAGAAGTGCATATTCAAGAAAAAAAATGCCCTTCACAGTGAATCAAATGCCAAATCATTCTGAGGACATTGAAGGCAACCATTGAACATCAATTTGGACAAGGAGGTCAAGCCCACTACCCTTGAAATTGAGGGTAAACCTATCATATTGCTAACTATGACTTTCAGCCATGGTTTACAGTGCAGACCGCTCATTAGAGCTACAGTTTGTAGCAGAGGTGTCACCGCATTAGCTTTTTTATTTTTGTCCGGCTAGTTAGCTTAGTTTAGCTATTTACATGGTTCAATTGTAGTTTAGTAGACTTCTGACCGGTAGAACTAGGTTAGAATAGTTTATTTGTGTTAAGCATCAAATAGGATATTAATGGATTCTTTATGCACTTATTGCACATAATTGGTCCATGCATAGTATAGTTGTTGTCTTCCTTTATGCAATTCCATAAATTTTGATCTAATTAACATAGTTTAGAAGTATTTTTCACGCTTTCTTGATTATACATGCTTAATGGTATCTTTATGCATTTTTCCTTAAAGGGCCTCATCATGAGAGGTTGCCTATCTCTTTGACACTTTTATGTTGTTTATTGACTACAGAGAACAGATTCAAAGGAGATTCAACCATCAAATTCCTTCTTCAACGCAAAGAAGAGGGCAACTCCACACTAGATCAGTTTGTGACTAGTTGAAAAGCAACATTAGTGCACCTACCCTATTGAGGGCTTTGACATTGTATTAATTGTATCATAATTTGAGTGACACTAAGGGGGCATGATTGTAATCGAGATTATTTTCAATTATTAATACAATAAATACTTATTTTGTTGAATCTATGCAATCTTGTCATTTTTATGCTTTGAATGATTGAATATGATATAGTACATTAAATGGGTGCACACTTTTTGGTTAGATCAAAATGCAATCATGGTGGAACTCCATAATTCTACCATATGACTATGTGTTTTTGGTTTTTGTGACTTGTAGGTACAGACTGCAACTACTAGCTGTGGGCCAACAATTGAACCACAGGTTCAACCCATGGTCCACAGTCAGAACCGCACCCTAAACCTGCAGTTTCCAATAGACACAACAAAAAACAGAGGGATAAAGCTCATTCAGATGAGGACTTGAGGTAGACCCTACTTCTCAATCTCTGTAATTTTTTCTATCTCTGTGTTTTTTTAGAAATTCAAATTTAGAATGCAATTAAGAAATTAAGAAAGAAAAAGAAATGAATTAGGTCTTAGTTTGCATGCATCTTTCATGTCGTTAGAAAGGCGCTGCTAGGAACAACTAATCTCTAATCTTAATCCGCCCTAGAATATAGTGTGCTTGATAGAATTTGTGTGATTGGTTTACATGTGTGAGGCCCAATTAGTGGCCATTTATCATCGTAATGTGCATGGTCTCAAAGAGCATCTAGAATAGCTTGCATTTTCTAAATTTGAAACGTTTTTTCATTTGCATAGCATTTAGAAAATGAGCATGAATTCTATATGATGCATTTATTTTATGTACATTAAAAGGAACCACACACACCACTTGGCACTTAAATGCTAGTGAGTTGGGCTTGACATCCAACCACTAGTAGGGTTCAACGACAGTGGGTGTAACTTCCATTCGTTGGCCCAAATACCACAAAACTTTTGGATACTAGACCAATACCAGATCCGAGAACCTTTCATACCCTAGAAAATTTGCATGTATTCTCTTTAGAGGGTATAACGCTGATTGGGGGAAAATGGGTGAGGATATGGGAGGACCTGTGCTCCTTGATCATGTGTGGGCTTCATTACCACATATTATAGGTTGGATTACGTGACTTGGAGTTCATAGCCAAGTTGTCGAGCTATGAGTGTACAGGTGAAATCCATTAAACTGAGAATAAAATCCAATAAGTTTTGCAAAACTATAAGAGTTTCTACACTGATACAACAAATATTGAAAACACATCAAACAATTTAGGACTCACTTTCAAAATTTAAAACGAGATAATCATTATTGTATACCTTGTTTTCTTAATAATAAAATATACATCTAGATGCTAGGTACACAATGGTGGATATACAAGGTGGTCGACAAAGATCTAAACCTAACATCGATGACCAACCCCTAACCAATTTATAACATGTGTCAATTCCTCAACCACATGAGCGAATCGAACCTCATTCAAAAAGCATCAGAGGAGATAACTTGACACAAGGGGAGCCTGTAGAGTGTACCCTAGATAAAGGAGCTTCAGTACACTCCTCTAGGCATAGGATATAATGAGGAGCCTCTTAGCATGAGTGTGCTCCACTCGAAAGCCATTAC
The DNA here is from genome assembly GCA_028583015.1 of Wollemia nobilis. Classification (NCBI taxonomy): domain Eukaryota; kingdom Viridiplantae; phylum Streptophyta; class Pinopsida; order Araucariales; family Araucariaceae; genus Wollemia; species Wollemia nobilis. Next base: position 1,988,320 of record JAQPPZ010000689.1, on the reverse strand, counting down.
CGAGACTTCACTGCACGCACATCCACAAGATCAACCGAAGAGTTTGTTGTGTAGGGTACTAGGTTGGTGCCCCTATGTACTAAGTCCATAGGAGAATCCATGCCTCCACCTTTTGAGTATAGAAGGACTAGATATTCGCCTATTCAGGGGCAGGCAGATAGGCTCGCTACCGATCATAGGTCTAACCATACTCCCATGCATGGTCCACCATGCAAGATCACCATTTATATATCAAAGGTGGGAGCTAATGGCACACCATCGCATGAGCAGTGGTGGTCTAGACAACTAGAGGGTCTAGGTAGTGTTTTAGAGTAGCTAGGCTACAAGCCTTTCACTCCATCCACTCGTGCCCCGAATGAGCATAGCGTGAGTGTTGTCAGGACTACTAGAGAACATGGAGAGTCTTTTAAGTGCCCTCATGTCACACACCCACTATATGTGCATGGTTTTTCACTAATATAAGACACAACAAGATGCCAATTCTATCTTCACAAATAGAGGCAAATGCACAACACATCAATCTGATGGGTACAAAACCCACAAGGTCACTCATACAGAGTAGGGATACCAGAGGCCTCTCACGTCTGATTAGATCGATAGGTCACATTGACTGGTATCAAAGTAGAAATACCAACTCCTCTAAGATTAATTGGAGGATGATCTCCTAGAGAAGCAACACATCGAATATGAAAATCTTCAAGCACAGAGGCTCATTAGACAAAGACTATATGAGCATCACATATGTAAAGAGTGTATCCTTGCCCAGAAGGAGCACGTGGAGTAGGAGGATAGGTTATCTAGGGCTAGCCTATATCCTCATGATGAGCATAGAGAGGATGTATATAGGAAGGATTTATCTCAAGCCGATATGCATCAAGAGAAAAGAGATGCTCGTACTCATGCTAGTATCGAAAAAATGGAGCGACCACCGCTGCTCGATAATCAAAGGAAGAGGCAACATGAAGAAGTATAAGGAGACAAATACGAGCAAGAATATCCTAAGAGCTCCCGAGCTGAGGAGGAGGAAGAGCAATGCCCTCCATCTTGTATGAGGAATACAATACCTCCTAAGACACCTCCACATCAACTTAGGGAGGACTTTCTGTCATCAGAGGCCTATAAGGCCTTAGCCGAGAATAGTAAATCCATAGAGAGACAAGGCACGACTATTCAAAATTTGACATTAAGAAAAATTCATAATGAGCCTTTGGATCCTTCGGTGCCTACTTTGGCTTACCCTAAGCATTTTGATATGCCCAGGTTGGACAAGTTTAAGGGTGATGAAGATGCATAGGAACATGTCACGAGATTTTTGGATGCTTGTTTTTAGATAACAAGGAACGATGCATTGTTGTTGCATAATTTTATCATGACACTTTCCAGTCCATCCTGAGAGTGGTTTAATCAGCTAAATAAAAATAGCATAATTGGTTTTGAGCAATTAGCTAATGCCTTTATTGAACGGTATTCCTTTGGCATCAATAAATAGGCCAATATTTTTGATCTTGCTGCGCTAGCTCAACGTGATGATGAGCCAATAGATCAATACAAAAATATATGGAGGAGACTAATGGTGAAGTTGCCATTCCCTATTACTGCCATAGATTTAACATGAATGTTTACGAATAGTTATGCCAAGCACATATCATTACTACTGTAGTTGCAGCAGTATCCTACATTCGAAGAGGCTTTGGCACAAGACAAAGTGATTGAGGACATCAAGTTGTAGGAAGGCAACTTGAAGCTCAAGAAAAAGAGAGGGATAAAATAAGAGTGCCACAAAATAACAGGGCAAGTAGGCCCATGTGAATCAAGTGGTGTTGAATCTCTAGAGGGAGAATAAAGGGCAACAAAAACAAAATTATCAGGCCCAACCTCCCCTGCACAATATGACAAGCACACCAAAAATTATAAGGGCAATAACAAATATCAATGCCCAAATCATCAGTTCACACCATTAACAAAATCGTTGATGTTTATTTTCCATCAACTGTGTGAGGCCAAGGTAATTAGACTACCTAAAATCAAGATGATAGACCCCAATCAACCCAAACCAAAGGGGTACCAAGAATATCTATTTTGCATTTTTCATCAAACAAAAGGCCATGACATTGAGGTATGCTAGACCTTCAAACACATGGTGCAAAATATGATTGACAAAGGTGAGCTTGTAGTGTTGCACAACCCACAGGCACCCGATAATTAGAATATGAGGATTTATAAAAACCCCTTGCCAAATCATGAGGCACCTCATAACAATATTGGCCAGGTCAACCATGTGCGAGTCAAACCACCTACCCAGGGGTTTGTAGGCATGGTGAACATTATCACTAGGCACGGGAGATATGAACAAAATAATCAACCTTGTGCTCCCATTCAAATACAAGCCACGTTGAATCAACGACCGATGTAGAATATTCTAGGCCCACCAACAAGACCGGTGGTGACCATAAGGAGTAGGTTGGTCCAAAACCTGCAGAAAACTCCTGGAAAGTTGTCAATATATGAGCTAATACAACATTCCTCAAGGCACATGGAGACTCTTATGGATATTTTAAGGTCCATTGAAGTACAGTCCCAAGATGCACAAACATTTACTAATTTCGTGGGACATGTACAACAGTGTCAGGAATCGATGATCCAAATTTTTGATCATGATATAAGGATAGTTTCTATAATTATGACTGACCCACCATTGCACATAATCACATGTGTTAATAACATGCCATTTAAAAGGGTCTTGATCAATATCGGTTCATTGATCAACATAATAATGACCAAGGTGCTGAGTCATTTAAAGGTACCTAAATCACACATTGTGCCCACTGCATCTACATTGAGAGCATTTAACAACGCGTAATGTTCGATTGTTGGCATAATTATCCTACCCATGCAGGTAGGCTTGAATACCATCTTTGTGATGTTTCATGTGATAGAAGGGGCCATGCAGTACAACATATTACTTGGTAGGTCTTGGATTCATGAAATATGTTGTGTTCCCTTGATATTGCATCAGTCTATGAAGTATATTCATGAGGGACAGGTTCACGTAGTGGCATCGAACGAAGAGCCATTTAAGTTTGTGAACCTAGTATATTTGCCTGGAGGTTTCATACTCTTGTCAATGCACCTGTATGTTTGGCTATCATTGCTGATAAAGAACCCAAGAGGTAAAATAGCAGTATGTGCTCAACCAACGCCATCTGTGTCACATAGATCGGAGCACACCACTACCACTTCCTTGAAACTGTCGGCATCAGTCATTCGTCAGGATGATAGGAAGTTGAAGACAAAAATGGGTAAGAAATAGAAAGAGCGTGAGCCCGAGCCTATCATCGAGGAGGTTCCCAATCCTATGGAGGTCGAGGAACCCCAAGACAAAGTCAAGGAGGTACCTCAAACTGACTCACCTGCATCTTCAATAGGTTCATCCACACCGCGGGTGACAGTACATCTCGCAAATACCAGATTAGGTGAGTACCTTGTTCAGAATGTAACTTTCGTACCGATTATGAAGACTGTGCAAGATATGGGCTGACCATATGCTCATCGTTACCTGGTTGGATTGTTGGTTCCATTGGGAGAGCCACCTAATCAGACTAATTTCATCTATGTAGGGCTATATCAGATTCCAATGTGAGAGCCCATGGATGAATATGACGACGAACCTTTCACTATAAATGTTTGTTATTTGTCCAATCCAGAGTATGCCATACAAATATTCGAGTTATATCATTGGCATGGACATGGCTTCTCTTTGAACAAGGATGAAGGACTCCATTGGAGCTGAGTTATCAGTTAGCCATTGATAAGTTTGCTTTGGGTTATAGATACGAGGGTAGGATAATTTGCTTGCAGTATCTCTAGATCGTATGTACCTTAGTCTGGCCGATGATGTGGATTTTAATCCCTATCATCCTAATCCTTCCAGGTTTTGGAGGAATAACCTGATGATATTTTTTGTCACTACTGAGCCACTCGAATATCATCATGAAGGGCTCCTTGAACAATCTATGATAGAACTGGACCCTAGAGATAACCCGGGACACCAAATCTGTGATGTAGTTGATGATACTAACATGCAAGGGTGTGACCCCATTACTGTAGGCGATCTCAAGCTAGGAGATCTTTTTAATGAATATGGAGTGGAGTCCACCTTTGATATGAGTGGACCAAGTTATGACGTAGATGAGGAATCCTAAAAAGATAATGAATCTAGGGATGAAGTCGAAGGTGCCTATGTGAGACCTTGGAAGGCACGTCATCTATTGCATATTGAGTCGATACAGGTTACCAAAGAGATACTTCCCAACATTGATCATTCAGGGGAAGAATAAGAGCTAGATTTCTTGGTGATGTCACACTTATGCTATAATTATTTGGTCTATCCAGATAGTGATGACAACGATCAAGCAGTCAGATTCATGGGGCTGCATTTTCCAGAGCGCCCCCCCAGGAGTAGGGGTGAATGAAGGAGTCTATTATGATAGTGACAAAGAAGATGAGCTAGAGACAGCCTACCTTGGTCCTTCTTATTTGTGTTACCATCATCAACCCATCGACATTGATTATTTCTATTGGTAGCTACGTGTTGGTCCTCATCTGAGAGCAAGATGGTTAAAGTTGGATCAAATTCATCGGTTGGTTAATCCCCTTCTGCCAACCTACATGGAGCTCCATGAGCCAAATGATCCTATTTTGCATTCAATGCATAGGCAGTTGTTCGTAGTCCTCACAGGGAAGACCCCTTTGTGCCTGTGCCATCAGAGCCAAATCATGGGTATGAGGACTACATAGATTTTGTAGAAGCCGATCCGTGTGGTCTTGGAGATCAATTCCATTCCATAAACATGGTCTCCATTTATTTGACCACTCCACTTCACAATCCAGTAGATCTGTCCAAACCATTGTATCTTAACAAAGATGTTATCGACTGGGATCATGCTGATTCACCCATTGAGCCTGAGGATTTCTTCCCCAATGAAGAAATGTTACAACATTTTCACTTTACACTAGGCTATGCATATGATTTTTATCATGCTGAAAATACTTCCAACGTGGAACCAATCAACCCGGTTGATGACATCCATTTGATTCCTATGCCTCACCAGCTTGAGTAGGGATCACATATGTTAGTAGAGGAAACCTTTGAGGTGGATATCAGTAATGATCCCACCAGTACAAAGAAGGTTAAATTTGGAGAGAGTCACTCCAGATGAGTGGGCCACCCTCACCCCTCTACTGAAATAGAGACCAAATTTGTTTGCTTGGATGTACAAGGATATGCCAGGTCTAGACATGAAATTGGTTACACATAACATTTTGCTAGATCTGATGAAGAAGCTGATCAAGCAAAAGCTTAGAAAAATTCACCCAACAGTAGCCTTAATGATGAAATATGAGCTACAAAAGCTATTGGATGTGGAATTTGTGATCTCCATCGATTATCTAGAATGGATGCCCAATATGGTACCCGTGGGAAAACTCGATGGAAGAATCCATATTTACATAGATTTTAGAGACCTAAATAAGGCAACACCCAAAGATTCATTTTCGTTTCCCAATATTGATGCTCTCATAGATGCAACTGTAGGTCATGAAATGCTCTCCTTAATAGACTATTTTTTTGGTTACAATCAAATTCAGATTAAACCTGAAGACAAACATAAAACCACATTTATAACACCATGGGGAACGTTTTTCTACAAAGTTAAGCCATTTGGCCTCAAAAATGCTGGTGCCATATATCAACGGGCCATGACATACATTTTTCAAGACTATAAGGACAAAATTCTAGAAGATTATATCGATGACTTGTTAGTCAAGTCATTACTCTGAGAAGAGCATGTAGAGGTCTTAAGGAAAGACTTTGATCGTCTGATAGAGCACAATGTTAGGCTTAATCCTAAGAAGTGCGTATTTGGTGTAACTTATGGAAAATTACTAGGATTCATTGTCTCTAAGAGAGGCATCAAAGTAGACCCAACGAAGGTCAAGGCCATTTTGGAAATGCATCCTCCCACCAATATTAAAGAATTAAGGAGCCTTCAGGGTAAGGTAGCCTCGATAAAGCGATTTATCACCCAACTATCAGATAAATGTTGATCCATGAATCGACTTCTACATAAGGGGGTCTCATTCAATTGGGACGAGGACTGCAAGGCAACCTTCACTGAGATAAAGAAATACTTAGCAATGTCGCTAGTGCTAGCTCCACCAAGGCCAGAGGTGTCTTTTCTACTATATATATCGACAACTGACTTTGCACTAGGAACCATGTTAGCCCAAAAGAATGTGCAAGGCAAATAATAGGCCATATATTATATTAGTCGAACCTTGGTGAGCTATGAACTCAGGTATGCATATGTGGAAAAAGTAGTAGTATTCACTACAAAGAAATTATGATATTATATGTTAAGTCATATGACATATGTTATATCCAAATAAAATCCTTTGTAGTACATGATGAGTAAGACGTACCACAATACGCATACTGCAAAGTGGATCATGCTATTGATGGAATTTGATCTAGAATTCATAAGCCAGAAGTCCATTAAGGGATAGGTCATAGCGGATCAATTAGTTGAGGCACCACTATCAAACAGTAGGCCTCTAACAATCAAGCTTTCAAACAATGCAGTCTTCATCATATCTGAAGCTCTCGAACCCTAAGAAATAGAGAACAATGCTTACATGACTCTATTATTTGATGGTTTGAAGTGTGAACAAGGGGGTGGTGCTAGAATAGTGTTCTTCACACCATAAGGAGCTCCAATGCCCTTGTCATTCAAGTTGGATTTTCCATGCACCAACAACAATTTTAAGTATGAATCCCTACTGTTGGCCTCCACACAGTCGTCACCATGAATATTAAGATATTGAACATCTTTGGTGACTCCTTACTCATAGTAAATCAAGTCAAGGTATTTTTTCAATGTCGATGTCCATACTGAAAGCCTATAAAGATCTAGTTGACACATATTTGGCTAAATTTGAATAGTATGACATTGAGGCAATCCCTCAATCATCAAATAGGTTTGTAGACACCATGGCATATTTGGTATCTTTAATACCTTAGAATACATCTACTTATTTCACTACCATCCATGTCAAGATGCTCTTGTATCCAGCAGTAGAGTGTGCAGCCTATGATAACAGAGAATCGATCAACATGATCAGTATAGAACCAAGTGCTGAATGGTTCTGCAAAGCTGAATATTTTCTTAAGAAGGCACCCTGGGGATCATTAACCTCTTAGAGTCCTATATGGAGTGGTACTATAATTCACCATAAGGTTTTTTTTGAGTTTGCATTTGCAAAGGTAAATACGCAGGGGGAGCAAGTCATCTTAGCAGTTGAAGCTGAGATTTATCAAAATTGGATGTCATAAATTAAAGACTTCCTGAAGTTTAGTATAATCTCAAAGGGATTACAGGATGTTGTGAAGCACACATTTAAACATAAAGCGGCTAAATATGTCTTAATAGGAGACATCCTATACCGATAAGGCTATGATGGAGTTCTCCTTCATTACTTAAAGCCCCAGGAGGCATCATGGGATATTTTGCAAGCCCATGATAGTATGTGCGGTGGCCATTTCAGTGGCATGGCCATCGTCAAGCGCATCCTTCAAATGAGATACTATTGGCCTACTATGGAGAAGGAGTGCAATTTGTATGTCAAGAAATGCGTTAAATGCCAACATCATTCTAATCTTACACACTTGCCATCATAGGCCTTACAGCCCAATCAAGCAGCTTGGTTATTTTCTTAGTGGGGATTAGATCTTATAGGCAAGATCTCTCCTCCGTCATCGGGTCGACATACATTCATAATTACAACTACCGAGTATTTTACAAAGTGGATGGAAGTAATACCCTTAACAATGAAAACTGGAGATCATATAGCAGAGTTTATACTGGAGCATATCATAAGTCATTTTGGGATTCCATCCAAAATAATATCTGATAATGGAACATCTTTAAAGAACAAAATTGTGAGAGCTTTGACATCTAAATATAGAATCAAACACAATTTTGTGACTCCATACTATCTGCAAGCAAACAAGCAGGCTGAGGCATCAAATAAGATAGTGGTGGCCATCTTAAAAAATATAGTACAAGAAAACCACAAAGAATGGCATATCCAACTGCCCCTTGCATTATGGGCTTACAGGACTAGTATTTAGATGCCCACTGGGGCAACACCGTTCTCACTAGTATATGGCACTGAGGCCATTATACCCTTGGAATTATAAATTCCAATGCTACGCATTGCATTGAAAGATTTCATCGATGACGACATCGCATAGTAAGCTCAATTGGATCAACTAACGCTACTTGATGAACGTCATGTGAATGCCCTGGAGCATCTCCGTGTTTATCATGAGTGACTAAAATGAGCTTACAATATCAAAGTCCACCAGAGAGACTTTGAATTTGGGGATCTTGTCTTGAAAGAGAACCAACATAACTCTAATTTACCACTAGATATGCAAGACAAATTCACGGCTAATTGGCTAGGACCCTACATCATATTTGAAAATATTAGTTTGGGTACTTATCACCTCACGTCTCTAGGAGGTGTTGAAGAGCCTGAACCTATCAAAATTATCCATATTAAGGTGTTTTATCCTTCGATATTTGCTTGTAACTGCTCGGTCATACTAAAAAGATCCAAATACTCCCATAAGTAGTTTGGTCAATCAAAAAACCCCAAAGGCATATGTAAGCCCTTTGGTCAATCTCAAAAAGCCCTGAGGGTTTATTTAAAAATGCTCAGTCATCCCAAAAGGCTCCAAAGGGTTACTAAAACTGCTTGGTCATGTCAGTCAAAGGCTTCGAGGATTTGCTTATAATCGCTCGATCATCCTAAAAGGCTCCAAGATCATCTGTGAGTAGTTTGGTCAATCAAAAGGTACCAAGAGTTTTTGAAAAACTACTTGATCAACCCAAAAGCTCCAAGGATTCTTAAAATATCACTTGGTCATCCAAAAAAATCCCAAATGTGCTCATAAACCGTTTGGTCAAATACCAAAATTTCTAAGGGTTTGCTTAAAACCGCTCGGTCATCCTAAAAAGCTCTAACAGTTCCTAAAAATTGCGTGGTCAATCTAAAGGCTCTAGAGGCATGTAATCGCCGTTTGGTCAATTATGAGGCTCAAAATTCATAAAAATAATAAACCTAATAAAATCCAAAAAATGGATAAAGAATGAAAATCCAAAAACATTTGCATTTGCATTCAAATTTTGCATTGTCATTTTTTGCATTCACACATGCATTCACTGCATTACTGCATTGCATATAGGCATTCATCATCCATTGCATTCTATAGTAGGAGGGATTTTGTTTGTCAATATTACAAATGACACCACGTTTGTGTCTAAATCATGCATCTCTACATTTATCATGATCCATCATTCATGTGTGTAATTATATTTTTCAACACAACATATAATGTTGATATGGAGATATACTACGATTTTTCGGTCACTCAACCATACCTAGTGGTCTTATCAAGAGTTGGTATAAATATTGCTTTGCTTTTGTAGCTAAGATTCAGTTAGTATAGCCCTTAGCATATCATAAGCCTATCACTAATCAACAAATTAAATAATCCTAACAAGGACTAGGGAAATATGAAATCCGCGAAGCAGGACTGGGTATCCTGAAGAAAAAAGAGTTATTCTTGCTTATCCCTCTGTGCAGATGGTATGGGAAATTTTTGTAGTTGGGAAAAGGACATGTTAGTTCCCTATTCAAAATCCCTTGCTTATGATAAAATTAGCAATATCCCACATCAATCCTCATGATTGATACCCTATATCGATATCATAGATCAACTTCCCAGATTGATATCCCATATTGATATCATAAGATCGATATTCTCAATTGATATACCAGAAGAAGGTTCCCAAAGTAAATCCCCCAAAGGAAGGTTTCTGAAGAATATTATCAAATGTAAATACCAAAAAGTGAAGATCGAATGAAGATAAAAAAAATAGGCTTAAATCAAAGTTCAAAGTGAATATCAAATGAATATCATAAATCAAAGTTCGAGTGGAGATCAAATGAAGATCATAAATCAAAGTTTGATTGGAGATCAAGTGAAGATCCAAAATCTAGTTCGAAGAGAGATCAAATGAAGATTCAAATATAGTTCAAAATGAATATGGAATCGACTCCCTTGCTTCACTACATATGAGCAAGTATGTCAAAAATTGAAGGATAGAAAGGAATGAGCTTGAATCCTTGGAATTGTTTGCACTACTATACCTTATGCATGACGATATGTCTAATACACTTACATATCGCTTGTGGGCATACCAATGTTTGAATGTGGAAGATCTAGCTTCAGGTGTCCTGCATTGCCTAGTGGCTTAGTCCAACTAAATCTAAACTTGGGATTGGATAAGACACTTGTGGAGCCCCTATATTAACAATGGGCTGAAAGAATCCCGCCTGACATCAAGGAACGCTCGTGTCTTATATTAAAATAATCATGTGCACACACAGGGATAATGAATAGTTAGGGCCTATCCTAGAAAAATCCTTTTATCTCAAAAGTCTAGTGTGGTTAGTATGCAACTTTTGATAAGTCTATTAGAGTGTTTGATTCTCATGGAAAACCTCAAAAAAAAATTCTCTTAGCAACATAATATCAAATATCTCAAACCATATAAAATCATCAAACTGTAAAGTATCAAATCTAGGATACATCATCATATAAAGCACAATCAAAATATAGGATAGATACCAGATGGATATTAGAAATAATATTTAGATGGCCACTGACTATATCGTCAACATTTTCCTAATTTAAAAATGAAAATAGAATGACACATTATATCATTCATATTATACAACTGCATTCATTGCATTTCATTATGGGTGATAAATTGATTAAATTCTTATCTTAAGGATTTTCAATTACATTCATGATTTTTATACATTTTGTGGTTTCATCCATTAGTTTGATAAATATATTTGCATTCATTCTTTATGTTTTAAGTGATTAAAGCATACATGTTCATTTACATTAGATTACCATCGTGTAAATAAATCATTACATAAATTAATGCATAAAATAAAGCAATATCAAATATGTGTTAAGAGAAAACATTGCATCCATTATGCATCGTACATCTAAATATCTAGATCATTGCATACCATCATCATAAATTAAATAGCTATCTAGTGCATGCCATTCATACATCACATCATATAACATCAAATTAACATAAGCATTGCATCCATGTGCATCAAATAAATATAAAATCAAAACATATAAATCAAGTACACATCATGAGCCATAAATGATCAAGTTATATCATATATAAATGTGTCTCAAAGTAAATTAGATGAGTACAAAATTACCATAGGCTACAATCATGTAGGTCCTCGATCTTACACCAAAAATGATACATATGCAAAAAATGTAGCTGTGATCTGCAAAGAGCCCTAGCTTTGGTCGGCTCCCCCTAAACTAGAGATCTCACCACCTCCATCAGCCTTGTGACCTGGAGCCTACTTTGTAGTCAGATTTGGTACCTACTATGCGCCCTACTATGGGCCCTAGGTACCACATAGCCTAAGGAAGCCTAGCATACGAGATACTGGTATGTCTAGCCAGAGGTCCCACCTATCTCCCTGTGGCTCCTGTGTGAGCTACCACCATGTGTGCTAGAGGACCTGTGCATCCTCTCTATCTTCTTGGTCTACTGGCTAAAGATAGTTGTGGACTGCCCCATAGTCTTGGACTTGGTCCGCTGAGACCCTATAGCATGAGAATCCTCCAAGACCGTGCCACCAATCAACCTGATGTGGCCCTCCAACTGGTCTATATGGGCTACCCTACTAGTATGTATGTCATTGCCTTCCTCCATAAGGGCTTGTAAGTGTTGGATATCTGGTATGGGATCATGGCCACTAGGTAGCACTAGCATTGGTGATGTAGGTGGTGCCATGACAGTACGAGAAGATGAAGGATCTCCCCTTTGAGCCAGGGCCAAGTCCCTCTCTTATATAGTTATAGCCAGTCATGCCTCTGCTAGATCACATGCACTAGTGAGCTCTTGGACCCTCCCATCTGCTACCATAGCCTATGTAGTTAGGCTAGTGATCTCCTACTTTTCCTGAGTCATCCTGTAGTCTCTATCAGTTAGCTATGCCCATAGAGTGGCAATAGTGGTGTCTCGCTCCATCTATTGCATGACATATCTACCAAGCTAACTCTGTAAGTCAACAACCTGAGATAGGAGCAGCCCCTATACACTATAAATAGGGACCTCACCTTCCTCTAGAGCCTCGTCATCTGGATTGACCTCAGGAGCCTCCTCGATGGTGGCCTCTGTGCCCCATATGCCCTCTGTCCACTGGTGCACCCTGCACCCATCAGGATCCACCTCTTCCTCTGCCTGGTCTGACACTATGCCTAGAGACCCTGATCCATGCCACCATAGCATGGACCACCATATATTATATGCTAGGGTAGTAGTAGCCCTATCAACTCTAGTCTCTTGGAAGTCATCTGGCTTATCTCCAAGAGTTGGAGACCGAATCCATGGCAGATACCGCTCTAGTGCCAAGTGTTGATATACGAATAAGATCTCTGAGATGTCCTACAATATTCCAAACTTATGTAAGATGTGATAGTAGAATTGATACTCTCTAATCTCGGCCTTCCAACTAAGTAGCCACCTATCTATACGAGCCTATCGAACCCACTCGCCTGCCTCAGCCCACATTGGGTAATCCATGTATGGTCACCACTCAATGTTGTCCAGGCCGAGTGAGGTGAACCATGTGATGTAATACTGGATGTCACCAGCATGGGTCCTGCTCCTAAACCCGTCCTCCCTGTGAGGCCAACATGTGGCATAGCACTAGTGGTCATCATCAATATTTGTGATGTGTAGTGGTAGCTATCCCAAACACTCTATCCTGATGTGCTGCCAACCCCAAATCTGAAGAAGCAGGCTATAGTTGATGCCCCGACGACTCTAATTAGTGATATGGTATAACTCTCTATAAAACTAGCATAGAAGGGTACTCCCCCAATCCAATCATAGCAGTTGATCCGTTGAGCTCTTAACCACTCTATGGATAGTGGCCAGGAGGTTCCATGGAATCCTCATGCTCGAGGAGTCTGGAAGAACAACTTGCACCATCAGGTGCATAAAAATGACCTCACATACAGAGAATATGTTCTTCCCTTGCTAGTATCCAATGTCGAATCCACCATGATTGATACTGCCCTGAGCCTCCTGGCTCTGGTCACCAAATATAGCATAAAAAATGAGCCCTTTGGCACCAAAAGTAGGATACATGATGGCCTTGCCATCAATGGGGATCCTGAAGATCATGTATACTATTGGCAATTTTGGGTTTGAGATCCTAGCTTCTTGTCTATGAGTTGTCATTGATGTCAAAAGGAAATGGCATTAATGTTAAGAGGATGTGTTGGCTTCAAAGGTGGAAGATTCCAAGAGAATCCGGAGAGATTCCATTGGCAAGGGTTTTTCATTAAAACCAAACCGGTTTTTATTAAAACCAAGTTGGATAGGGTTTTTATTAAAACCAATGGAGGTTCTCTTTATTATTTATTTAATTATTATTTAAAACCCTTCAAGGTTTTAATTAATTAATTATTTAATTAATTAAGGGAGAAATTATTTTTAATTTATTAAAAATACTTAAAGGTTTTTAAACCTTTTTTTATTCTTAATTTATTAAAATTATTTAAGGGTTTTTAAACCCTTTTTGAAAAGACTTTTGATTAATTTCGAAATGGTCTTTATTTCCGCCGACGTCAAGGTGTCTTCGAAGAGACTATTTATTCTCCAACTCCTAAGGTTGGAAGGCTAATTAATTCGAAATTCCTCGAATGCAATTTGCGGTGTTTGTGCTCTGTATTCTCTGCGATCGAAGGAAGACTTAGAAGCACGTGCGGTTGAAAAGTCTTCGGGAGTTTTTTTCGAGGGTGAAGTGGAGGGAAGTTCACTTGTGAACTTCGTAGCCCGCATGGGCTAGTGGCAGCGAAGGCTGCTGTTGGGCGCTACATTGGCGGAGGTCATCGTTTCGAGTCTCGCGGGGGTGCTTTGCTAGAGTAACACACGTTTTTATTAAAACGTCTTTATGCCACGAAATTCGAAGTTTCTTGGACAACGATTTATAAGGTGTGATTAAATTTTATGAGTTTTGGCTTTTGTGATTAGCATTGAATAAAATCTTAGGAGAAATAAGGGCATATTTCTTTGGATGTATTTTTAAGATTATTCTTTGCTATGCTAAAATTAAAAATGGAGGTATAAGGTGTGAGTCCGTGATTGTTGATTTATTGGCATGTTATGGTGGTTGTGTTTAAAGAAGTGGAGCTAAAAGGTGTAATAAAGGAAGTTTATATTATTGCTCATTTCTTTTTATTCTAACCCTAACTTGGTTGGAAGTTTGAGAGTTGTGTGTGGTGACAACTTGAAGGTTCAATTATCTTCTACTCCAATAAGGTATGGGCACATTCTTCTTATGAGTATGATTGGTGTATGTTTTCTGAAATAAGGTTGGAGTGAAAAGGTATTCTACTAGGTATCCTTTGGCTAGGTGTAAATCCTATTTTCTGGGTTTGTTGAAGACTACTTATGCATTGTTATCCTTAAGGAGAGTTTTTGGTGAATGCATAATTTTTGGTTTGAGATAGTGGAAGCTTTGTGCACTAGGGTTTATATTTGTGAGTCTAGCTACTTGCATTGAGTTGGTGGAACCCTTGGTTGGCTGTTTTGAGTTTGATGGTTGAGTTGCTTCCATAGAGGTTGTTTGATCAAGTTATTGCTTTACTTGATTCATGATATTGGGCTTACTCCATTGAGTTGATTTGAGCAAGTTATTCTTTGCATTTGGTGATATTGTGTTGGTGGCTATTTTGTTCAAATATCTTTGGAGGGAAAAGGATTTCTACTTGTTTCCTTTTCTTGTGATGATTGGTTGAATGCTTCAAGGTTGATGTTGAGTTGAATGGTGTTGGTTGACTAAACCTTGTTTGATGAGCATTGTTGTTGAAACCCTAATTGATGGTGAAAAGAACATGAGTATCATTGTTATGTGATTCTTTGCATAGTTGGCAATTGTTGGGGTTTCATGTTCTTGAAAGAAAACATTCTATCCTATCCATTTCAGATATTGAGTTGAGTTTTCAGATTTGAGATTGAGATTGAGCTGAGTTGATTTGAGTTGAGTTTTGAGATTGGGATTTGAGTATAGAACATATTGAGTCTCTAACAATTCTCTTTATGCTTCTATGAGTTTGAAAAATCACATTGGGTCTCTAACAATTCACTTTGTGATTTCCTACTAAGAAAGTTTTTCTTGGTGAGCTTGCTGAGTTTTTGGACAGGTTCCAGTGGGGACTTGTGAGCAGTTTTGGACAGGTTCTAGTGGGGACTTGTGAGCAGTTTTGGATAGGTTCTAGTGGGGACTTGTGAGCAGTTTTGGACAGGTTTCGATGGGGACTTGTGAGTAGTTTTGGACAGGTTTCGGTGGGGACTTGTGAGCAGATTTGGACAGGTCCTAGCAGAGGACTTGTGAGCTGAGTTTGATAGTTCTATCAGAGAACTTGAGGACAGAGGTGCATTGGTTCTATGAGAAGAACCTGAGGATAGATTTGGCAAGTCTTTGAGAAGGCTTGTATGTAGAGGATTGATTTGTTCAAGAGTTGGACAGATCTGATAGATAGAGGAAGACTTGTACTAGACCGATTGACTGTGTTTGGTATAGGTTGTTGAGCTACTGTGGACGTGATCATAGAAGGCAGAGGTCTCTTAGGCTAAGCATTGAGGATAGGAGGTCTTCGATGGAAAGGAGTTCCACGTGCTGGCAAGAGGTAGAGGCAGTTGATCTTCTGAGGGATCATTTCCAGAGCAGAGAGGAAGGTATCTCCTTTGAGCAGAGGCTCATAAATTTTGATTGGGGGAAGGTATCTCCTTTGGGCCGAGGCTCATAAACATTGTAATTGGGAAGGATTCCCAAAGAACTTTGAGATAACTTTTAGAGAAAAGTTTTGTGGACGTAGCCCAACCATTCTGGGTGAACCACGTTAAAATTGGTGTCACTTTGTGGATGATATTGTGCATTGCTTTGATATTGCTTTGGGTATATTGCTTTACTATTTTGAAGTATAAAGGAAAAAGTAAAAAGAGGTCTTATACTGTTCACCCCCCCCTCTCAGTATAAGCTTGTGTTCTTCAATTGGTATCAGAGCAGGTGCCTTCGAAAAGTTTAACAGCTTGAAGGAAAAGCTAGTAAAGAACACAATGGATCATTCAAGTGGCAATGCAGCACCTATTCTTGATGGGTCAGATTTTGGTCTTTGGAGTGCAAGGATGAAGGTTCATCTAATGGCACTTGGGAATGAGGTTTGGGAAGTGATTGAAGATGAGTACACTATTCCCGAACATGGTCCTAATACTAAAGAAGAAAGGCTCCTACATCACAAGCAATTCAAAAGCAATGAATGCAATCCTGAAAGGCTTACGTAAAGCAGATCTCACCAAAGTGATTCACCGCAAGACAGACTAGTGAAATGTGGAAACAGTTGAAGGTGGTTCATACAGGTGATACAAATGTCTGAAAGGCCAAGTTGAGACACTTCAAAGGTATGTTTGAACAACTCAAGATGAATGATGATGAAAATATTAGTGACTACATGCTTCGTATGGATGAGGTTGTTAACTCCATGAAAGACTTAGGTCTTGAGCTTGCTGAAAATGATGTTTGTGATAAGATTTTAAGATCTCTTCCTAATAGATTTAGTGAAAATATTTCTGCTATTGAGGAAGCTAAAGATTTGGATAAGTTGAAAAAGGATGAGCTCCATAGTATACTTGCAAGCATTTGAGTTGAGAACTCAAGTGAAGGTTGATGTCAAGAAAGAGGCAACTTTCAAGGCTACCAAGAATTCCAAGGGTAAATAGCTTCAAGATAGTGATGAGTCTTCTAGTGATGAAGAGGCATATTACAGCAAGAAAGGCAAGTTCTCTAGAAAGCACAAAAGTATGAAAAATATAAGATGTTTCAATTGTGGAAAGTTTGGTCATTATGCTACCGACTGTACTATTCCCAAGAATGAAAGTGATGAAGATAAACAGGATTCTAAGAGCAAGGATTCTGAAAAGCACAAGCATCACAGGAAAAACAAAGATGAGCACAACAATCAAGGAAAGAGGTATTCTCACAAGCACAAGAAGAGTTTCTACCTAGACAAAGCAAGTAAGTGTTCTAGTAGTGATAGTGAAAGTTCTTCAAGTGATAATGAAAATGAGATGTTGTTCATATCATAAAAAGAGGAAGAACCGAAACATAGATTCATTATCATGAAATGTCTTAGATGTGGAAATTTTGGTCACCTTGAGGATGATTGCACAAATAATGATTTGGTTTCTAGTATGTATGAGGATGCTTCAGAAAACTATAAGGAAGATGCATGTATGGTTTTTGAAAAGGGTAGCACCTCTAGTGATAAGAAATCTGAAAAAGGCCTTGATGATTCAAAAAGCAAACAAATAGAGGAAGATATAGAGGAAGGTGAAGTAGATCTTGAAGGTGAACTTATTAGTGCTCTTAGTGCTTTGAAAAAGGAAAGAAAGAAGAATGCTAGACTCAAGGATAAGTTAGATGAATGTTGTATGGAGAGAGATGATCTTATAGAAAGTCTTGACTTCTCTATAGCTAAGACACAAGAACTCAAGGATGAGTTAGAGTCTAAGGTTCTTGAGTATAGTGAGTTAGAACAGAAAATGGCTTCTTTGAAAGAGGAAACTAAAGAGTACAAGGATAAGCTTTACAGGTTCCAAGATAGCTCCAAAAAGGTTAAGTCACTCATCAAAGGTCAAAGAAAGACAACAGATAAAATAGGCCTTGGTTTTGTTAAGCCACACAAGGAACAAGTTGGAGAGTCTAGTAAGAGACTCCAAAAGGAAGAGAGTTCTGATGAGGAAAGTATTTCAGAAAAGGAGTCCTTGAATGATAGATGCACAGAAATAGAAAACAGAATTTAGAATGAGAAGAAGAAGTTTTCAGAACCTAAGAGGTCAATTAAAGGAAAGTTTCAAGGCAGATGTTTTGCTTGTCACAGGTTTGGTCACATGGCTTCACATTGCATGGCTCAAGTGAAGGAGGTAAATGACAGATTTAGAGGTGCTAATTTATTTCAAGGGTATTGCTACTCTTGTAAATAGTTTGGGCATAAGGCAATTTACTGCAAGGCTAATAACAAGAATAGGTTTGGTCAGAACAGGTGGATTCAAAGAACAGGTATGCCTCAAAGAAATAACATTGTTACTTGTTATAAGTGCAACAATGAAGGTCACATAGATAGTGTAGAGCTGAACTTCCAAGG
The DNA here is from genome assembly GCA_028583015.1 of Wollemia nobilis. Classification (NCBI taxonomy): domain Eukaryota; kingdom Viridiplantae; phylum Streptophyta; class Pinopsida; order Araucariales; family Araucariaceae; genus Wollemia; species Wollemia nobilis. The sequence continues at coordinate 1,969,932 of JAQPPZ010000689.1, read as the reverse complement.
TACAAGAACAGAAACAGTGGTATGAACAGGTCCAAGGATCAAGGCATGGTTAAGAACAGGAACAGTGACAGGAACAAGAACAGGAATATGGACAAGGAGAACAAGAGAAGACATGGTAAGGCAGCTATAGACACTGATGATGATCAGTGCCTAATGGGAGTTTTACTCCCACCCCGAAATTAAACACCTCAACAGGAGGTGGGGGAGGGACTAAGCTAAGAGGCTCATTCTTAGTCCCGAGCCCCAAAGGTGACCCTTTGCCATTGATGACAAAGGGGGAGAGATTTGAGTAAGGGGGAGAGCCTCAAGACAGGGGGAGCTATTTATGTTGAGTTTCTGTGTTGTTGAGAAGCATGGTTTGCCATCAATGACAAAGGGGGAGATTGTTGGCAATTTTGGGTTTGAGATCCTAGCTTCTTGTCTATGAGTTGTCATTGATGTCAAAAGGAAATGGCATTAATGTTAAGAGGATGTGTTGGCTTCAAAGGTGGAAGATTCCAAGAGAATCCGGAGAGATTCCATTGGCAAGGGTTTTTCATTAAAACCAAACCGGTTTTTATTAAAACCAAGTTGGATAGGGTTTTTATTAAAACCAATGGAGGTTCTCTTTATTATTTATTTAATTATTATTTAAAACCCTTCAAGGTTTTAATTAATTAATTATTTAATTAATTAAGGGAGAAATTATTTTTAATTTATTAAAAATACTTAAAGGTTTTTAAACCTTTTTTTATTCTTAATTTATTAAAATTATTTAAGGGTTTTTAAACCCTTTTTGAAAAGACTTTTGATTAATTTCGAAATGGTCTTTATTTCCATCGACGTCAAGGTGTCTTCGAAGAGACTATTTATTCTCCAACTCCTAAGGTTGGAAGGCTAATTAATTCGAAATTCCCCGAATGCAATTTGCGGTGTTTGTGCTCTGTATTCATTGCGATCGAAGGAAGACTTAGAAGCACGTGCGGTTGAAAAGTCTTCGAGAGTTTTTTCGAGGGTGAAGTGGAGGGAAGTTCACTTGTGAACTTCGTAGCCCGCGTGGGCTAGTGGCAGCGAAGGCTGCTATTGGGCGCTGCATTGGCGGAGGTCATCGTTTCGAGTCTCGTGGGGGTGCTTTGCTAGAGTAACACACGTTTTTATTAAAACGTCTTTATGCCGCGAAATTCGGAGTTTCTTGGACAGCGATTTATAAGGTGTGATTAAATTTTATGAGTTTTGGCTTTTGTGATTAGCATTGAATAAAATCTTAGGAGAAATAAGGGCATATTTCTTTGGATGTATTTTTAAGATTATTCTTTGCTATGCTAAAATTAAAAATGGAGGTATAAGGTGTGAGTCTGTGATTGTTGATTTATTGGCATGTTATGGTGGTTGTGTTTAAAGAAGTGGAGCTAAAAGGTGTAATAAAGGAAGTTTATATTATTGCTCATTTCTTTTTATTCTAACCCTAACTTGGTTGGAAGTTTGAGAGTTGTGTGTGGTGACAGCTTGAAGGTTCAATTATCTTCTACTCCAATAAGGTATGGGCACATTCTTCTTATGAGTATGATTGGTGTATGTTTTCTGAAATAAGGTTGGAGTGAAAAGGTATTCTACTAGGTATCCTTTGGCTAGGTGTAAATCCTATTTTTCGGTTTGTTGAAGACTACTTATGCATTGTTATCCTTAAGGAGAGTTTTTGGTGAATGCATAATTTTTGGTTTGAGATAGTGGAAGCTTTGTGCACTAGGGTTTATATTTGTGAGTCTAGCTACTTGCATTGAGTTGGTGGAACCCTTGGTTGGCTGTTTTGAGTTTGATGGTTGAGTTGCTTCCATAGAGGTTGTTTGATCAAGTTATTGCTTTACTTGATTCATGATATTGGGCTTACTCCATTGAGTTGATTTGAGCAAGTTATTCTTTGCATTTGGTGATATTGTGTTGGTGGCTATTTTGTTCAAATATCTTTGGAGGGAAAAGGATTTCTACTTGTTTCCTTTTCTTGTGATGATTGGTTGAATGCTTCAAGGTTGATGTTGAGTTGAATGGTGTTGGTTGACTAAACCTTGTTTGATGAGCATTGTTGTTGAAACCCTAATTGATGGTGAAAAGAACATGAGTATCATTGTTATGTGATTCTTTGCATAGTTGGCAATTGTTGGGGTTTCATGTTCTTGAAAGAAAACATTCTATCCTATCCATTTCAGATATTGAGTTGAGTTTTCAGATTTGAGATTGAGATTGAGCTGAGTTGATTTGAGTTGAGTTTTGAGATTGGGATTTGAGTATAGAACATATTGAGTCTCTAACAATTCTCTTTATGCTTCTATGAGTTTGAAAAATCACATTGGGTCTCTAACAATTCACTTTGTGATTTCCTACTAAGAAAGTTTTTCTTGGTGAGCTTGCTGAGTTTTTGGACAGGTTCCAGTGGGGACTTGTGAGCAGTTTTGGACAGGTTCCAGTGGGGACTTGTGAGCAGTTTTTGGACAGGTTCCAGTGGGGACTTGTGAGCAGTTTTGGATAGGTTCCGGTGGGGACTTGTGAGCAGTTTTGGATAGGTTTCGATGGGGACTTGTGAGCAGATTTGGACAGGTCCTAGCAGAGGACTTGTGAGTTGAGTTTGATAGTTCTATCAGAGAACTTGAGGATAGAGGTGCATTGGTTCTATGAGAAGAACCTGAGGATAGATTGGCAAGTCTTTGAGAAGGCTTGTATGCAGAGGATTGATTTGTTCAAGAGTTGGACAGATCTGATAGATAGAGGAAGACTTGTACTAGACCGACTGACTGTGTTTGGTATAGGTTGCTGAGCTGCTATGGACGTGATCATAGAAGGCAGAGGTCTCTTAGGCTAAGCATTGAGGATAGGAGGTCTTCGGTGGAAAGGAGTTCCACGTGCTGGCAAGAGGTAGAGGCAGTTGATCTTCTGAGGGATCATTTCCAGAGCAGAGAGGAAGGTATCTCCTTTGAGCAGAGGCTCATAAATTTTGATTGGGGGAAGGTATCTCCTTTGGGCCGAGGCTCATAAACATTGTAATTGGGAAGGATTCCCAAAGAACTTTGAGATAACTTTTAGAGAAAATTTTTGTGGACGTAGCCCAACCATTCTAGGTGAACCACGTTAAAATTGGTGTCACTTTGTGGATGATATTGTGCATTGCTTTGATATTGCTTTGGGTATATTGCTTTACTATTTTGAAGTATAAAGGAAAAAGTAAAAAGAGGTCTTATACTGTTCACCCCCCTCTCAAGTATAAGCTTGTGTTCTTCAATTGGTATCAGAGCAGGTGCCTTCAAAAAGTTTAACAGCTTGAAGGAAAAGCTAGTAAAGAACACAATGGATCATTCAAGTGGCAATGCAAGCACCTATTCTTGATGGGTCAGATTTTGGTCTTTGGAGTGCAAGGATGAAGGTTCATCTAATGGCACTTGGGAATGAGGTTTGGGAAGTGATTGAAGATGAGTACACTATTCCCGAACATGGTCCTAATACTAAAGAAGAAAGGCTCCTACATCACAACAATTCAAAAGCAATGAATGCAATCCCGAAAGGCTTACGGAAAGCAGATCTCACCAAAGTGATTCACCGCAAGACAACTAGTGAAATGTGGAAACAGCTTGAAGGTGGTTCATACGAGTGATACAAATGTCAGAAAGGCCAAGTTGAGACACTTCAAAGGTATGTTTGAACAACTCAAGATGAATGATGATGAAAATATTAGTGACTACATGCTTCGTATGGATGAGGTTGTTAACTCCATGAAAGACTTAGGTCTTGAGCTTGCTGAAAATGATGTTTGTGATAAGATTTTAAGATCTCTTCCTAATAGATTTAGTGAAAATATTTCTGCTATTGAGGAAGCTAAAGATTTGGATAAGTTGAAAAAGGATGAGCTCCATAGTATACTTGCAGCATTTGAGTTGAGAACTCAAGTGAAGGTTGATGTCAAGAAAGAGGCAGATTTCAAGGCTACCAAGAAATCCAAGGGTAAATAGCTTCAAGATAGTGATGAGTCTTCTAGTGATGAAGAGGCATATTACAGCAAGAAAGGCAAGTTCTCTAGAAAGCACAAAAGTATGAAAAATGTAAGATGTTTCAATTGTGGAAAGTTTGGTCATTATGCTACTGATTGTACTATTCCCAAGAATGAAAGTGATGAAGATAAACAGGATTCTAAGAGCAAGGATTCTGAAAAGCACAAGCATCATAGGAAAAACAAAGATGAGCACAACAATCAAGGAAAGAGGTATTCTCACAAGCACAAGAAGAGTTTCTACCTAGACAAAGCAAGTAAGTGTTCTAGTAGTGATAGTGAAAGTTCTTCAAGTGATAATGAAAATGAGATGTTGTTCATATCGAAAAAAGAGGAAGAACCGAAACATAGATTCATTATCATGAAATGTCTTAGATGTGGAAATTTTGGTCACCTTGAGGATGATTGCACAAATAATGATTTGGTTTCTAGTATGTATGAGGATGCTTCAGAAAACTATAAGGAAGATGCATGTATGGTTTTTGAAAAGGGTAGCACCTCTAGTGATAAGAAATCTGAAAAAGGCCTTGATGATTCAAAAAGCAAACAAATAGAGGAAGATATAGAGGAAGGTGAAGTAGATCTTGAAGGTGAACTTATTAGTGCTCTTAGTGCTTTGAAAAAGGAAAGAAAGAAGAATGCTAGACTCAAGGATAAGTTAGATGAATGTTGTATGGAGAGAGATGATCTTATAGAAAGTCTTGACTTCTCTATAGCTAAGACACAAGAACTCAAGGATGAGTTAGAGTCTAAGGTTCTTGAGTATAGTGAGTTAGAACAAAAAATGGCTTCTTTGAAAGAGGAAACTAAAGAGTACAAGGATAAGCTTTACAGGTTCCAAGATAGCTCCAAAAAGGTTAAGTCACTCATCAAAGGTCAAAGAAAGACAACAGATAAAATAGGCCTTGGTTTTGTTAAGCCACACAAGGAACAAGTTGGAGAGTCTAGTAAGAGACTCCAAAAGGAAGAGAGTTCTGATGAGGAAAGTATTTCAGAAAAGGAGTCCTTGAATGATAGATGCACAGAAACAAAAAATAGAATTCAGAATGAGAAGAAGTTTTCAGAACCTAAGAGGTCAATTAAAGGAAAGTTTCAAGGCAGATGTTTTGCTTGTCACAGGTTTGGTCACATGGCTTCACATTGCATGGCTCAAGTGAAGGAGGTAAATGACAGTTTTAGAGGTGGTAGTTTCTTTCAAGGGTATTGCTACTCTTGTCAACAGTTTGGGCATAAGGCAATTTATTGCAAGGCTAATAATAGGAACAGGTTTGGTCAGAATAGGTGGATTCAAAGAATAGGTATGCCTCAAAGAAATAACATTGTTACTTGTTATAAGTGCAACAATGAAGGTCACATAGCTAGATAGTGTAGAGCTGAACTTCCAAGGTACAAGAACAAAAATAGTGGTATGAATAGGTCCAAGGATCAAGGCATGGTTAAGAACAGGAATAGTGACAGGAACAGGAACAGGAATATGGACAAGGAGAACAAGAGAAGACATGGTAAGGCAGCTATAGACACTGATGATGATCAGTGCCTAATGGGAGTTTTACTCCCACCCCGGAATTAAACACCTCAACAGGAGGTGGGGGAGGGACTAAGCTAAGAGGCTCATTCTTAGTCCCGAGCCCCAAAGGTGACCCTTTGCCATTGATGACAAAGGGGGAGAGATTTGAGTAAGGGGGAGAGCCTCAAGACAGGGGGAGCTGTTTATGTTGAGTTTCTGTGTTGTTGAGAAGCATGGTTTGCCATCAATGACAAAGGGGGAGATTGTTGGCAATTTTGGGTTTGAGATCCTAGCTTCTTGTCTATGAGTTGTCATTGATGTCAAAAGGAAATGGCATTAATGTTAAGAGGATGTGGAGAGATTCCATTGGCAAGGGTTTTTCATTAAAACCAAACCGGTTTTTATTAAAACCAAGTTGGATAGGGTTTTTATTAAAACCAATGGAGGTTCTCTTTATTATTTATTTAATTATTATTTAAAACCCTTCAAGGTTTTAATTAATTAATTATTTAATTAATTAAGGGAGAAATTATTTTTAATTTATTAAAAATACTTAAAGGTTTTTAAACCTTTTTTTATTCTTAATTTATTAAAATTATTTAAGGGTTTTTAAACCCTTTTTGAAAAGACTTTTGATTAATTTCGAAATGGTCTTTATTTCCACCGACGTCAAGGTGTCTTCGAAGAGACTATTTATTCTCCAACTCCTAAGGTTGGAAGGCTAATGAATTCAAAATTCCTCGAATGCAATTTGCGGTGTTTGTGCTCTGTATTCGCTACGATCGAAGGAAGACTTAGAAGCACGTGCGGTTGAAAAGTCTTCGGGAGTTTTTTTGAGGGTGAAGTGGAGGGAAGTTCACTTGTGAACTTCGTAGCCCACGTGGGCTAGTGGCAGCGAAGGCTACTATTGGGCGCTGCATTGGCGGAGGTCGCCGTTTCGAGTCTCGCGGGGGTGCTTTGCTAGAGTAACACACGTTTTTATTAAAACGTCTTTATGCCATGAAATTCGGAGTTTCTTGGACAGCGATTTATAAGGTGTGATTAAATTTTATGAGTTTTGGCTTTTGTGATTAGCATTGAATAAAATCTTAGGAGAAATAAGGGCATATTTCTTTGGATGTATTTTTAAGATTATTCTTTGCTATGCTAAAATTAAAAATGGAGGTATAAGGTGTGAGTCTGTGATTGTTGATTTATTGGCATGTTATGGTGGTTGTGTTTAAAGAAGTGGAGCTAAAAGGTGTAATAAAGGAAGTTTATATTATTGCTCATTTCTTTTTATTCTAACCCTAACTTGGTTGGAAGTTTGAGAGTTGTGTGTGGTGACATCTTGAAGGTTCAATTATCTTCTACTCCAATAAGGTATGGGCACATTCTTCTTATGAGTATGATTGGTGTATGTTTTCTGAAATAAGGTTGGAGTGAAAAGGTATTCTACTAGGTATCCTTTGGCTAGGTGTAAATCCTATTTTCTGGTTTGTTGAAGACTACTTATGCATTGTTATCCTTAAGGAGAGTTTTTGGTGAATGCATAATTTTTGGTTTGAGATAGTGGAAGCTTTGTGCACTAGGGTTTATATTTGTGAGTCTAGCTACTTGCATTGAGTTGGTGGAACCCTTGGTTGGCTGTTTTGAGTTTGATGGTTGAGTTGCTTCCATAGAGGTTGTTTGATCAAGTTATTGCTTTACTTGATTCATGATATTGGGCTTACTCCATTGAGTTGATTTGAGCAAGTTATTCTTTGCATTTGGTGATATTGTGTTGGTGGCTGTTTTGTTCAAATATCTTTGGAGGGAAAAGGATTTCTACTTGTTTCCTTTTCTTGTGATGATTGGTTGAATGCTTCAAGGTTGATGTTGAGTTGAATGGTGTTGGTTGACTAAACCTTGTTTGATGAGCATTGTTGTTGAAACCCTAATTGATGGTGAAAAGAACATGAGTATCATTGTTATGTGATTCTTTGCATAGTTGGAAATTGTTGGGGTTTCATGTTCTTGAAAGAAAACATTCTATCCTATCCATTTCAGATATTGAGTTGAGTTTTCAGATTTGAGATTGAGATTGAGCTGAGTTGATTTGAGTTGAGTTTTGAGATTGGGATTTGAGTATAGAACATATTGAGTCTCTAACAATTCTCTTTATGCTTCTATGAGTTTGACAAATCACATTGGGTCTCTAACAATTCACTTTGTGATTTCCTACTAAGAAAGTTTTTCTTGGTGAGCTTGCTGAGTTTTTGGACAGGTTCCAGTGGGGACTTGTGAGCAGTTCTTGGATAGGTTCTAGTGGGGACTTGTGAGCAGTTTTTGGACAGGTTCCAGTGGGGACTTGTGAGCAGTTTTGGACAGGTTTCGGTGGGGACTTGTGAGCAGTTTTGGACAGGTTTTGGTGGGGACTTGTGAGTAGATTTGGATAGGTCCTAGCAGAGGACTTGTGAGCTGAGTTTGATAGTTCTATCAGAGAACTTGAGGATAGAGGTGCATTGGTTCTATGAGAAGAACTTGAGGACAAATTTGGCAAGTCTTTGAGAAGGCTTGTATGCAAGAGGACTGATTTGTTCAAGAGTTGGATAGATCCGACAGATAGAGGAAGACTTGTACTAGACCGACTGACCGTGTTTGGTACAGAGTTGCTGAGCTGCTGTGGACGTGATCATAGAAGGCAGAGGTCTCTTAGGCTAAGCATTGAGGACAGGAGGTCTTCGGTGGAAAGGAGTTCCACGTGCTGGCAAGAGGTAGAGGCAGTTGATCTTCTGAGGGATCATTTCTAGAGCATAGGGGAAGGTATCTCCTTTGAGCAGAGGCTCATAAATTCTGATTGGGGGAAGGTATCTCCTTTGGGCCGAGGCTCATAAACATTGTAATTGGGAAGGATTCCCAAAGAACTTTGAGATAACTTTTAGAGAAAAGTTTTGTGGACGTAGCCCGACCATTTGGGTGAACCACGTTAAAATTGGTGTCACTTTGTGGATGATATTGTGCATTGCTTTGATATTGCTTTGGGTATATTGCTTTACTATTTTGAAGTATAAAGGAAAAAGTAAAAAAAGGTCTTATACTTTTCACCCCCCCTCTCAGTATAAGCTTGTGTTCTTCATATACGTCCTCCAATGTCACCATCATTTCACTTGTAGGCAAGTGAAATGTGTTGGTCCGCGCATTCTAGCATCGGGCCAACACGGTCAAGTAGGCTTGATCCACCCTAATCATGGGCAGATCTAAGATGTAGCTAAAGTTGATGGCTCCAAACCATCTCCACTCCTTAGGAGTGATCTCTCCATGGATATTCTTAAGGATGTCAGGATCTTGAGCTCTAGAGGTCAACCTCTAAAATAAAAAGCATAGTATAAGATAAAATCTAACTAAAAACGAGCAAAAACATTTAAAAATGACCTAAAAATCATAAAAAAATATATAAAAACTAATAAAAGTACAAAAGCATGTCATCAAGCAGTCATTAAAATAAAAAATTTCACTTAGACAGGTCAAAAATACATTAAATGACATTATTTTCCTTTTAAACCTTGGGAAAATTGAATATTTGATAAAGTTTGCAAACCGCGGGTCAACCCTACGGTCTGCATGCAGTCAAAAATTGACCATTGGGGTTTTAAAATGCGGGCCGCAGCTGGCAGCTATGGTCCCCAATTGATCAATTGGGAACCACAACTGGTATCTACGGTATCTGACTGAGATCCCGCTCGGATCATGTCTGTGGCTAAAAAACAAAATAAAATAAAAAAATAAAGCCTAAACTAGCCTAATCTAGCATGGGGTTCATTACCAGCAGTTTAATTAGGTTCAATTAGCCCATTTCTTAATGAGGTTAATTTTACTAGTAATGGATGCAAGGTCTCGGTTTCATATTACCTTTCCCTTGCCTCTACCTCGGCTAGAAGAAGCTTGCCCACACTCTACCATCGTGCGGTGTGTAGGATGTGGGTGTAGAGTTTGATAGTTTCAGGTAAATTCTCAGTTGTCACTATCAAGCTCTCCAATTTCCAAGTCGTTGTCAAGGAATAATTAAAGAAATTTGAAAATTGAGCTTTTATAAGTTTTTCTTATTTCGCGCGTGTCACAGACTCTAGCCGCGGTTCCCAAAATTGCAAATGGAAACCACATATCCTAGTTGTGTTTTGCAACTGGTAGCAAATTTAGTCAAATCCCACCGTGGGAAGGTCTAAAAAGGTAAATTAATGACTTCCATTGGATCAAATTTTCAAAAAGAGTAATCAATATTGCAAATTTGGTGATGTTCAAGCACCAGGATCAATTCAATATATATATATATATATATATATATATATATATATATATATATATATATATATATATATATTTTCAAAATTAACAAAAAAAATAAAATAATTAAAAACACCAAATGTGCCTCGTATTCAGTAATTTACCCTATACACTTGGCAGTTGCAACGACTTGCGCTCCATGCAATCCGACAAGATGAGTAAATTACCATAAGGACATTTGGGGTAAAATTGTCATCGTTGATCTGATATACTTCCTTTCAATCCCTAAGAAGGCCTTCGCGGTTGGACTGCTCCACAGGAACGAGGTGTTTCATGTCATGTCTCGTATGACATATTTTCATGAAATCATCGATAATTTGATTCAACACAAATATAATTGGTTTTTTATCAATTCGATTCCCTAATACGGCTATTGCAGCCTGACAGCTCCATGGGATAGGAATGTGCAAATACTATTAAAAGTTGGAATCAAAAGTTGAACTAGGCCTAGCCAAGGCATTAATATGCTTAAATCTAATTATTTTTAGATCATCCATGGTGGTCAAGCGACGTTACCCTCATCAACTCGTCGCTTGAGGGGGTAGTCATAATATCAAATCATAATAAAAATTAATAGAAGATCCCAAATATCGTAGATCCCTTGATCTTGTCAAAATTGTGTTCATCCTTGTGAATCATTGTCAACAGCTATCATAAGCTTACACCTTTGCTTGAGGTAAATAGAAAATATGAATTTGCTTGTTGTTCTCCACCTTTCATATCTATGGGTCATAAGATACCTATGGAATGCACAACTATACCGAATGATATGAGAAGGGCACAAGCTTTTCAAATGTAAGCCTTTCACCCAGTTGGAAGCAATGATTCCAAGATGCATGTCCTTTTGTTGGACAAGAGGCATCTAATGTTGATCTGACTAATGATCATCATAGAACCTTCAACATCATTTTAGGAGGTCTATTTTTGCTTAGCGTTGTTTGATCTCACAATGCATCTCAAAAGGGGCATTTGTAGACATCTAAAATGCATCATGTCAAGGGTGACTACTCATATGAACATGCTACAAGACCATATGGAGTATCTTGGACAGATTCCAGTATAGATCAGTGGTTCTAACCACTCAATTTAGGTTCCTTGGCCTAATCAGTCTGAACCATAGCTCAAACTTGCAGTTTATAGGCTGAACCACGGTTGAGACCTAAGATTTACAGTCTAGACCATAGCTATAAACTGTGGTCTTAACTAAATTTCAGTTGGCCTTCATCCAAGCCAAATCGGTGTGAATGGCCATTTGATCTATAAGAAGATGGTTAGAGGATGGAAGCTTCTAATCCAACTGTCCTAACCACCCCTTCTTGATCTTGGCTTCTCCATGAAGTCACCCTTAGCCCTTGGGTAGTCCTATAAGTACCCCTCATAATTAGAGCAAACAAAGGAGAGAAAGCATTGGATATTTGAGCAGTGAAGCCTTGTCAAATTATACACTCAATTGAGTGTACTGAGAGAGCTATTGCACTTATCCCCTTCATACTTGCCAATATTCATGATTAATTGCATTATGGATGCCCTAGGAGCCTAAGAGAGCCAAGAAGTGCATATTTAAGCAAACGAAGGCCCTTTACAGCAAATCAGATGAAAAATCAGTCAAATGACATCAAAGGTGACCATTGAACATCAATTTGGACAAGGAGGTCAAGCCCGTTGCCCTTGAAATTCAGGTCAAACCTATCAGATTGCTAACCGTGACTTTCAATTGTAGTTTATAGTTCAGACCGCTCATCAGAGCTACGATTTGTAGTAGAGGTATCACCACCTTACCTTTTTCATTTTTGTTTGGCTAGTTAGCTTAGTTTAGCTATTTCCTTGGTTCAATTGTAGTTTAGCAGACTTATGACCTGTAGAACTAGGTTAGAATAGTTTATTTGTGTTAAGCATCAAATAGGACATTAATGGATTCTTTATGTGCTTTCATGCTTTATTTCACATAATTGGTCTATGCATAGTGTAGTTGTTGTCTTCCTTTATGCAATTCCATAAATATTGATCTAATTAACATAGTTTAGAGATGCTTTTCATGCTTTCTTGATTATACATGCTTAATGGTATCTTTATGCATTTTTCCTAAAAGGTCCTCATCATGAGAGGCTGCCTATCTTTTTGACACTTTTATGTTGTTTATTTATCATAGGGAATAGATTCAAAGGAGATTCAACCATCAATTTTCTTCCTCAACGCGAAGAAGAGGGCAACTCTACCCTAGAGTAGTTTGTGACTAGTTGAAAAGCAACATTAGCGCGCCTACCCTATTGAGGGATTTGGCATTGTATTAATTGTATCATCATTTGAGTGACCCTAAGAGGGGCATGATTGTAATCAAGATTCTTTGCAATTATTAATACAAGAAATGTTTATTTTGTTGAATCTATGCAATCTTGTCATTTTTATGCTTTGAATGATTGAATATGATATAGTATAGTAGATGGGTGCACACTTTTTGGTTAGATCACTACCCTTTTAAGTACTTGCTATTAAAATGTTAGAAAGAGACATCCACAAATGCATGAAAAAAATTAAAGATCATTGCAATAATTCAAAGTGTCATTTATACTTCAAAATAAATGATCGGTCATTTATGCTTCAAAATAAATCAACCTCTACAACAGATTGGTTGCTCCTTTGCAATTGATCAACTCTTATTTGGATCGATTTCTCTTTTATAATAAATTAAATTTATCAATCAGTTGTAGAGGCGAGAATGATAAAAAAAGGTTGTATATTAGTTGCTTATTATCAGTTTAAACTATAGATCTCATCGAGCTAGGTGGTTTAAAAAAATTGAAAATGGATATCTATATCAAAATATATGTCTCCTAGAAAGTTGCAAGGTCATTTGTATTCTATAGGCTACATGATCGTCTCATGCCTATAGGCACGAGATGACCCTATAGCCTATAGGGTTATGCCTATAGGAATGATATGAATATCATCTCATGTCTATAGGATACAAGGTCATCTCATGCCTAAAGGCATGAGACAACCTTGCAACTTAGTAAAATCCTCAAGAAACCCTTATTTTAATCGGCTCTTCTTTGGATCGATTGCAAAGGTGAAAATGATAAAAAAGAGTGTATATTAGTTGCTTATTATCATTTTAAAGTGTAGATCTCATTGAGCTAGGTGGTTTAAAAAACAAATTGAAAATGGAGCTCTGGATCAAAATATATACCTCCTAGAAGGTTGTAGGGTCATCTGTAGCCTATAGGTTGCAATGTCATTTTATACCTATAGGTATGAGACAACCTTGAAGCCTATAGGCATGTGATGATAGTTTTTCTCTTGCCTATAGGTTTTAGGGTCATATCGTGCCTATAGGCATGAAATTTCCTTGTAACCTATATGTTGCAGACGACCCTACAACCTTCTAGGAGGTATATCTTTTGATCCAGAGTTTTGTTTTCATTTTTTTTTTAAATCACCTAGCTCAATGAGATCTACACTTTAAATTGGTCATCTCATACCTATATGCATTAGCCTATAGCCTTTAGGGTCATTTCATGCCTATAGTTATGTGACGATCCTACAACTTATATGTTGCACACGATCCTGCAACCTTCTAGGAGGCATATATTTTGATCAAGAGCTCTGTTTTCAAATTTTTAAACCACCTAGATCGATGAGATCTACACTTAGAACTTAGTAAAATCCTTAGAAAACTCTTATTTCAATTGGCTCTTCTTTGGATCATTTGCTCTTCTATAATTAATCAACTTTATAAATCGGTTGCAGAGGTGAAAATGATAAAAAAAATATTGTATATTAGTTACATATTATCAGTTTAAAGTGTAGATCTCATCGAGCTAGCTGGTTTTAAAAAAATTAAAAACAGAGCTCTGGATCAAAAGTTATATCTCCTAGAAGGTTGCAGGGTCATCTATAGTCTATGGGCTACAAGGTCATCTCATGCCTACTTAGAGGCACGAGATGATCCTACAACCTTGTTAGGGTAGATATTAGGGCAATTAATTTTTTACCTTAGTAAGTTAGTTTATTTACCATAGGGTAGATTTAGTTATTACATTATTTTACTTACCATGAAGTTATTTATTATTTTGAATAACTTATGGTTAGCGTGATTAATGTATATGTTTGCATTAATTACTGGTTGTTAGTGGTTAACACCAAATTTTATTTTTTAGCAACAACCTCATGGTAGATATGATCTATGCATTAATTATTTGTATATAACATTTGCTATGAATAATATTTCCTAATGTTCATGCTCTAATCACATTGGTATCAGAGCAGCTAATTTGATTTGGGCAAGGTGACTCGAGGGATGCGAACCAATGCGAAGATTCTTTGAGGAAGCATCTTGATTGGATAATGGGGCTAAAATCCCAAATTGGGACCCCCTCCTAGAGCTTGCATGGAAACCCATAGTGGCATCTCATTGGCACGCATCTTGAGGTGCTCACAAAATTCTGTCACAAAATTTTATTTTCATTGACATTTTTGTTATTTATTTCACTGGATTTGCATTGGATTTTGGTTTTTCGTTGTTTGTTTTGTTGATATTTTATTAGATAGAAATATTTCCCCTGTCATCCCACTATAGGATTGACAACCATGCAGACAATACTAAAAATTCACACGTGGGCATAGATCCTATTGGATTTGCTGGTGCTCCACCATAATTTCTTGGCAATCCTTGGCAATGGGTTTCCAATAAAGCACAACAGGCCCTCTAATGCTAGCACTGCCAGCACTTCCTAATGTAAGACAAATTGAAGCCTACGCTAACCATTTTGACAATCAATACATACTTCGAATTTTGACAGAAGCCACCTGACGACACTGAATACCATCTCCTAGAATTTTCCATCTTGGAAAACTTAGTAGCTTACAAGCATGAATCCTGAGGGCCACGTGGAAGATGCAATTTTCAAGGTAGTTTGAGCTGGTGGACACGTGGCATGGAGTTGGAAACTGAGCTAATGGGTGTAAACCCCGAGACCTGATGTGGCACATGCTGAGCTGGTGCACTATGATTGGACGATTTGTGCTGACATGGCAGATCGTGGATGATTGGATCGTCCTTACATGGAGTTTATGGTTCATCCGATAAAAGGTCATGTGTTTGATTGCCTGAAGGTAATCATTAACAAGGGGGGTGGTTATTATTTTTAAACAACTTTGGAAGCGGCTTCACAATGCATGTGGGATTTAAGATCCCAAAATCCTTTTAAGGCTTGTTTCTTTTTTTTGCTTAGTCACGAATATCACCTTCAAATTGAAGGTGGCTCTTTTTGCTCCCCGTTAGGCCAGCTAGCCCGATCGATGAAGGGGCCAGAGGTAAGACTCCCGATAGGAGGTCAGAAGTTCGAGCCCCATCGGGGTTAGAACCCCTTACTTTTGATAAAGAGGACAACAAAATCCATTTAAGGTAATTCTATTTTTTATTTTGCATTATTTTTAATTAAAGTTTTTTTTTTAATATATATTTTTTAATAATTTAAATATTAATTTTGTTTTAAATATTTTTTTAATTTAAATTGATTTTTAAAACACTATTATATTTTCTTATTAAATTAAATTATTTTGATTAATTTTTTTTTTTAATTTTGCAAATTAAAATCAAATAAAAGAAATCTATTTTTTTTGCAAATTAAAATCAAATGAGTGACTTTGTTTTTCTCCAAAGAGGGAATGTAAAATAGCACCATTTCTTTGCAAATTAGGAGTTCTTTAAAAATTTCTCAATTTTTTTCTAAAATATTTTTTTTTAGAGTAAGATTTTTTTCTCGTGAAGAATAGACCTTGGATCCACTAATACCAGGTTATGTGTCGATTGGTTCTGGATTACCTTTCAATTGTTTGTCGTGTGTCGACTTGACTTGAAAGGTGTGCTACCTTGTTAAATTTGTAAAACAAAGGGGGGACAAGAAATTGTGATTCTTTTTTTTCAAATTTGTAACACAAAGGGGAGGGCACTTGAATATCAAAACTTGTTTATTTTGCAACACAAAAAGGAGGGCAATTTTTTTGTCAAATTCTTTGCAAAATTGTAAGACAAGGGGAGAATTTAAATATCAAATTTTTGCAAAACACAAAATCAAGAGCTCTTAAGACCCAAAATTTTACATTCATTTGTGCAAATTCATTGGATAGGTAAAACCAATTTTACTTTTTGATATTCACTCCATAAAAACCCAAATTCACTCTTCTTGTTTGGCTTAAAATTCCTCAAACTAATCATCCTTCATTAGGAGTTTTTTTAGGCAGGTGCCATTAAATATCAATTAGAGTGAATTCTATTTCAGTACTTCTTGTTTGGCTTAATTTCCTCAAACTTATCATCCTTATTTAGGAGGATTTTTAGGTAGGTGCCATTAAATATCAATTAGAGTGATGTGGAGATCATTTTGGTGCAATAAGAAACTTTCATAATGGCTACAATAAACAAGTATCTCAATGATACCTAGTTGCTTAAAGGTTCTAATTATTCTGCATGGAAAACCAAAATGAAGACCATTCTTACTATAGAGTAATTATGGGATATAGTGATAGACACTATAAAAATACCCACTACACTAGGAGCATATCAAAAGGCATGAGATAAAAAGGATAATAGACTTTTCATGCTGATTTTACTAGCTACTACTAATGAAATATAGCCTCACATTTGTGATGCTCAACATGGTAAAGATGCATGGGCTGCATTATCTACCATTTTTGAAGGGAAGAATCAAGCTACAATTCTTAACCTTCAAACCCAACTTCATACTCTCCATATGAAGTCAGGTGAAACAGTAGAGTTATTCCTCTATAGAGTGGTAGAACTAAATTCAAAAATAAATTATTTGGGAGAAATTTTTTGAAGATAAGGTCTTGAATTCGATCATTTTAAGGGCTCTTCCTGACTCCTACAAAATATTAATAACATCCATTCAAGTATCTCAAAGACAGTTGACCTTTATGGAGTTAGTAAATTTGCTTCAAATTGAAGAAGCAAATCAGCTACAAAAAGATGAAGCGTCCAACAGTGCACTTTATACACATAAACAGGGTCAACAGAATAAGGGGGGGTCATATTCCAAATATAAGGGTAATCAACCTCAATCACAAAAGAATTTTTGCACAACTTGTAAAAAATATGGCCATGATGCCAATCGGTGTTGGTTTAAGAATAAGGGCAAGAAAAAATTACAGAAAAAGCAAAGCAACAATAGGGTCATGTTGTTAGTGAGGACTTGGGTTTTGATTCTGAAAAAGCACACAAAGTGCTTATGACCCATACAAATTCTACACAAAAATATTATGTGCGGTACATTGATTCAGGTGCTAGTCATCACATGACTAGTGACAAACAGTGGTATGACACATTTGAGGCAAAGGAAGGTAAACCAGCAACTATTGTTGATGATAAGACCTACTATGTCTAGGGAGAAGGGAATTTTTTTGTCACCCTTCTATATGGAAAATATCACATTCAAAATATCCTTTATGTTCTAGAATTGGCAAACAACTTGTTGTCAGTCCATCAAATTCTGGATAAAAACATGGTTGTAAACTTCAGAGTTGAGTATGGGAAAAAGTGTTGCTTTATTACAAATAAGGGTAAACATATAGCAACCGCTTCATACAAGCATGGCTTGTTTGCATTATATGCCTTAAAATTTGAAAAACCTCAAAAAGAGCTCCATAATATCATCAATTGTGATAAATACCATATTGTTAAAAACATTGATGAAGATGAAGAACTTGGGTGTTTTGAAAAACACACAAAAGATATTGGATCCAAACTGATGAAGAAAATGGGTTTCAATGGAAAAGTATTAGGTCAACATGGGAAAGGCATTAAAACTTCTATAATGCCAAATATTAGGCCAAATACTAAAAACCTTGGTTATGATGGACAAGCAAGTACCAGTTAAACCATGTTTGTAAACCCTAAATCTCTTACAACTCCCACAAAGCATTATTGCAGTCATTGTAGAAAAATACGACATGTAGCAGCTAGGTGTTGGAAACTACATCCTTGTGTTTAAATGTGGATGTACAAATCATTCCTCTTCAAATTTTTGGTACAAAATGAAAATGGTCA
Source organism: Wollemia nobilis (assembly GCA_028583015.1). Lineage (NCBI taxonomy): Eukaryota > Viridiplantae > Streptophyta > Pinopsida > Araucariales > Araucariaceae > Wollemia > Wollemia nobilis. The sequence continues at coordinate 1,952,046 of JAQPPZ010000689.1, read as the reverse complement.
ACAAGGTTCATATCAATTGTGAATGGATAGATCTCACACAATGGACCAAGATGAAAGAATTGTTGTATGGCTTCTATACAAATGGTAAACCCAAAGGCAAATCCAGAGGTAATGTTCCAGTGACAGTTCTAGAGGTACTATTCCCAAGGTAATCTTAGAGACATGAGCCAAAGACATAAGCATATTTCATTTTCTCTCCTTCATATTAAGGGGGGAGTTATATACATTCCCACTGACAAAAACGTTGTATATATATTCACTAAGGTACTTGCATGTGTCAAATTTGAGTTGTTTTGCAACACTCTTTGTATTTCAAAAATAATGTAATAAAGGGGGGATGTTAGGGTAATTAATTTTTTACCTTAGTAAGTTAGTTTATTTACCACAGGGTAGATTTGGTTATTACATTATTTTACTTACCATGAAGTTATTCATTGTTTTGAATAACTTATGGTTAGCATGATTAACATATCTGTTAGCATCAATTACTGGTTGTTAGTGGTTAGTGCCAAATTCTATTTGTTAGTGACAACCTTGTGGTGGATATGATATACGTGTTAATTATTTATTTATAACCTTTGCTATGAATAATATTTCCTAATGTTCACGCTCTAATCACAAGCCTATAGGTAGGCATGAGATGACCCTACAACCTATAGGTTGTAGACAACCCTACAACCTTCTAGGAGGTACATATTTTGATCTAGAGCTCTATTTTTATTTTTTTTAAACCACCTAAAACAATGAGATCTATACTTTAAATTAGTCATCTCATGCCTATAGGCATGAGTCTATAGTTTGCAGGATCATCTCGTGCTTATAGGTATGAGACGACCCTACAAACTATAGGCTACAGATGACCCTGCAACCTTCTAGGAGGTATATCTTTTGATCCAGAGCTCTGTTTTCAATTTGTTTTTTTAAACCACCTAGCTCGATGAGATATACACTTAGAACTTAGTAAAATCCTCAAGAAACCCTTATTTTAATCAACTCTTATTTGTATTGATTTTTTTTCTATAATCAATCAACCAATTGATTATAGAGGTGAAAATGATAAAAAAAGAGTGTATATTAGTTGCTTATTATTAGTTTAAAGTGTAGATCTCATTGAGCTAGGTGGTTTTAAAAAAAATGAAAATGGAGCTTTGGATCAAAATATATGTCTCCTAGAAGGTTGTAGGGTCATTTGTAGGCTATAAACTGCAGACTACCCTACAACCTTCTAGGAGGCATATCTTTTGATCCAGAGATCTATTTTCATTTTTTTTAAACCACCTAAATCGATGAGATATATACTTAGAAATTAGTAAAATATTCAAGAAACCCTTATTTTAAGTGGTAGAAATATTTTTAAATTAATTCACATCATTTTTATAATTTTTGCTAGAAATAAAATGTAATTCACCATCTCTTCTACATGAGTTTGGACACAATTCACCTCAATTTTGAAACTGATTCACCTAATTTTTATAAATACATTTTGGGTCCAACCCCTTATGCACAACATTTATTTCCCTCATGATATTACTAGTTGGTCATGATGTATGCATGGGTAGACAGGAAGATTTTACCCCTAGTTATTGGGGTAGGAATAGATGGATGCTTTTAGGTAATATCATAGATGATTGCATGTATGCTTACACTTGAGTATATATAGATATTTTATGTAGTTCCATAGATGAATGCATATAGGATTACAACTCTAAATATAAAAAATGACTATACCATAAAATGCTTTAGCCAAATCTATGATTGGTAGAAATCATCATGTTCATAGGTTATAGTTAGATGTCATATTTTTTGTGTGATTATATGTAGATAGGATGTCACAACTTCATGATGTACTCTCTCTAACCATGCTATTTTTATGAATATATCACCTTTTTTTTAGGGTCATACACTCCCAAGTAGGGAATTTATGAAGGGGGACCATATGGGTTCTATGATTGATGTTTAACTAATACAATGATGCTTTCCATCACCCTACATCTACAACAAATATGATTAGTGATGTTGAATTTGCATTAATTGATACTTCTAGACAGTGCATCCACCTTAGGTGAATGGTTCATGTGTGGGTGTTGATAAATAAAATTTCCTTATGTAATCATTATACTTACGATGAAAAGTGTAATTTTGAAATTATTGTAATTATATATTGACCTTGCAAACATGAATTCGATTAATGATATGAAATGTATTAAGTTCTTTGATGTAGTATTTGTGGAACTATCAATTAGCATTTTATCATTATTTAATAAAATAAACTGAATGATTTGTCTTGGTTATTTAGCATCTTTGTTGGATTTAATTATCCAATATGTTTGATGCTTCTTGATGGTTACGGTCTTTTAAGTACATGAATTATTATGTATTAATGACTAAATTATTTATATATGTGGTGATCAAGCTTCACATGAGGTCATGGTTAATTTTGTATTGTATTGCATGCATAAACCCTTTGGGCCTTTGTAACCTTGTAAAAGTAATTTTTAATATCTTATTATTTAACCTAAAGGATGGCTCCTTAATCTTGACCTAAAGGTAATTTGTAATTGGGTATAAATACCCCCTCATACCAACCATTTGATTAATTTGTTAGGGTGTATTATTTTATTATTTGGTGCGATAATTTTGTGTTTATGACCACCCTATTAAAATATGTGTATTACTTTTTGTGTGTTAATTTTTAGTAATTTTGGGTAACGTATTAATTCCATTCATTTCTAGAAGTTACTGCAAAATCTAACATGGTATCAAAGTGGGTGTGAATCTCCATTATAAATCATTTTTTGTAGCATCTCCCAAGGGTAATAATGTTTGGAGAAGCTTCAATATTTTTATGTAAGTTGTCAAAAACTTGTTAAAAGGGTTATCTGATAAAATCCTAGATGGACAAGGATTGTGAGGATCTCATTAGATTCAGAAAATTTGCACCATGATAAAAATAATTGATAGGTTCCTTTGTTCCTCTATTGACACTCAATCCATTTACTTTTTTTATTTTTGACCATACAAATTCCCTAGTTTTTGAATTGCATATTTTGAGGTTTTTTAAAAAACTCATTTATCCTTTATGGATTTTTTTTAAAAGTCATTTTATTTTCTCTTTTAGGAATTTTTTTTTTTATAGTTGTCTATATGAGAGGAAGATATATATGGCTACCATGAAATAATAAAGTAAGAGGTTGAACATTTTTTTATGGACCCCAAATGCTAGTGAAATCATGGATAGATTTATGTGCATTACAAAGATCTTTGAGTTGCTTAACAAAGTCATTGAAATGGCCTAACAACCATTTTTCTCCATTGTCATGAGAGAATGTCCTAATTGGTTACATTCAACAAAAATATTGTATAGGATAAAATATGATAAATACGAATAAACTATTAGCATTTTTTGATTCTTTATAAATTTTTGGGGGGTTCCATTTTAGCACTTTTCTCCCTTTTGTCTCTAGGTACCTATTTTCTATGTTAAAAAGAGTTTTTAATTTCTCTCTAATTTTCAAAATTTTAAATTTAAAAAAGAGAATATTCTTGACATGAAGGTAAAATGTGTGTAAAGTAATACATTGCATCAACATGATGTAAAAACATGTTATCAAGGGGGTGCACATGTTTTAAGGAAAATAAAGGAGGAAAAAATGGGAAATATCCTTTATTTAGAACTCATGGCACTGATTTATTCAAGGGGTATCCATGCCTTGGTGACTAGTGAATCCACTCTCAAGGTGTTGGGACAAAGAGTTCATGAGTTTAAACCCAACCACTTGATAATATTAGCAACTAGAATGATTAAGTTAGCATACCTAACTTGGCAACATGCAAAGATGATGTGGCACCACATTATGATGTGGTAATTGGTAATATCACTCACTTTTTATGTGTTCATGATTATTTGCCACCTGATGACATGACATTGATGATGTGTCACTTATAGATGTACCACATGATGAGGTAATGAGTGATGATATGAAACTTACTAATGTGGTGCATAATGGCATGGTGCAAGGTGATGTAGTGAGTGATGACATGGTAATTGATGATATGGTATATGGAATAACACTTGCTAACATGGCATAGGATGACATGGTAGGTCATGATGTGGTAAGATTTATCATGGAAACCATTGATGTTATAGAAAAAATGTCATATAATAGGTATAAAAAAGGGTTTGACCAATCATATTTTACCATCTCATCAAACCCAATGACTATATAGTTGCATAGTCATCAACAAACTCAATGAAGCAATTTTTTAGAGTGAATAATAAAGCAACTAGTGGCACAACATGTTTTATACGTTGTAAAGAAAATTGAAGCATGACAAGTGGCATAGTTTAGTTTATTGGTACACTACTTGGAGGTCTATGTAGCTAGTATCTAGTTAGCATTCACCTCTTTCAAATTGTGGTAAGTGGTATCACCTTATTTGCCAATGCATAGTCTAGCCAATGTTCAAGCTAGCACCCCCTTAGCCACTCATGCAACAACACTTTGGGAGCCTCTTATTTGTTGTAGGTATAATATTTTTTTAAATTTAAAAGGTTTTGGAGGTATTTTGTGTGATTTTTGGATCAAATTTTATGTGGCCATAATATTTGCATACAAAAGCATTATGATCCCCTTTTTTTTTTATATTTTATAGTAGTTTCAAAAATGAATGGAATCAACACATTATCTATTATTGCTAAAAAGAAATACATGCAAAGCAAAACACAATATATGGGGGTGTTTGTGGACACCAATTAGTATAATTATCAAAGAATAGAATTACAATCCAACTAATTACCAAATGGTTAGTATGATGGGGTATTTATACCAAAATACACGTTACCTTTAGAGAAATACTAAGTGATTGACCTTAAGGAATAAAATAATAAAATATTTTAAAAGTACCTTTTTCAATGTTTATAAGGGCCCAAAGGGCTTATATGAAAAATATGATACAAAAGTCAGTCATGGCCTCGAGAGAAGCTTAATCACCATATATTTCAACATCCTCCCTTAAGGTAAATAGGAGACACAAAGAGAGATCCTTATTTTTTATCCCTCTTAAGGGGTACTCTTCTATCCTAAATAGCTCCTACATGCACATAAAATTAACCTCACATATCGTATTGGTCAAGATATATGCTTTCTATATGACAAATACACAAAAATTGGATCAACCATCTGATGTACATAAATCCATATCATAAAGTGCATCTAAATATCTACATGATTCTTCCATTGATGGAACACTAGATTAAAAATAAGCCATATGGTGCTTTTATTATCACATCATGATTGAAAAACTCTGAAGAATTCCAAAAATTCCTCCAAAATCATGAGTATCTACTAAATATGATTTGCGACCTCATTGGAAACACAATATTAAGCTTCCATAGAAAATTAATATATAGTGGGTTGACTTCTAGAACATCGAGAAACAAGGTCAAATCCTAAATAGAACATAAATATTATGGTGGATTGTCACTCATTCAAATCACCATACCAATCAACATCTAAAAGTCCTAACATAATTAGAGGAAATTCAATAGAGTAATGAATACCCATCTGATAAGTCCCTTGGATGTATCTAAGAATCCTCTTAATCAATATCTAATGACTCTCTCAGGGTGCCTACACATACTTGGAAAATTAACTAACAATTAAAGCTTATATCAGGTCTAGTGTGATTATGATATAAAATTCCACCCACAAGAGACCAACACAAAGTAGCATCCACTAGAGGAGTAGTACAATCAGCCCTAATATTTAGACCTAAAGTGAAAAAATTCTAATAAAGCTTACAATACTCATATTAAGGAATTAAATAACATCCAAAGTGTAATTGGCCTATGAAATAGTGATGAAAGAATATATCTAATCAATCTAAATCCCTAAAAAGTAATGTAAATATCCCAAATTTGTCATATCAAATGTGGAATAAATCCATGATTTCATATCCTAGATTAAATCAAGAAAGCTACTAGATGTAAGTAGATCATCAACATATAGAATAATCACCAAATTTTCCCCATCTTAATGTTATGTGTAAATATTATGTTCATCATCACATCGGTAGAACCCACAACTAAGGAAAAATAATGAATCTTATCATACCATATGCAAGAAACCTACTTAAATCTATACAAGGACCTATTCAGATGATAAACCAAAGGAATAGGACCCTCTAGATCAAATCTAGGTGGTTTTTACATCTAGATGTCCTTCTAAATCCCCCCATGTATAAAGGTAGTCTTTACATCCATATGATGTGTTAGAGTATATTACATCATTTGGATCATGTAAATGTACCACCCTTGGTACATAACTAGAGTAGTAGATTACTTTAGGGGGTAGTTAGCTAGTTACTTCAAGTAATATAATAAATGCACAAGTGTCTATGTGCAAGTTGTAAATGTGCAAGGTGTCCCCTTGTACAACTAGGTAGAGTGTTGGCCAAGCAATCCATATTTCTATATAAAGGGCCTCATAGTGAGTGATTATATATCATTGTAGGTAGTAGTAGGTATACTGTGTAGATCACCATATAGATTGGTGATGGAGTACAATGTAGTTCTTTAGCATCAGTTCTGGAGTGTTCATTTCCTCCATACTGCATTGTATCATTTTTATCACTTTCCATTAATAGCATATTTCAGCATCTTACATTTTTGCATATTTCATATCCTGTGATTGTATTCTCCCTTGGCATACACCATCAAAATATAACAGTGGTATCAGAGCCATGGTAGATCGATAGGAATAGGGAGAGCCACAAGAGAGATAGAGAGGAGAAGCAAATCTCAGTTCCAAAATTTTTGAGATTGCATTTGGCTAGAGTCTTTCCACAGAGTTATAGAAAACTCGTGAAGACTAGGACTCAACATTCATTCCACTAGATTGACAAATCAACTAGTGAAGATTCATCATTGACAAGATTTAGAATCATCTTACTAATATCTTGTTGCAAAAAAAGGAAACTGAAGGAAGCCCTGTTGTAGACCTGCACATTGCAGAAGAGAAGGCCACATAAGCCTTATTGTAGAAGAAAAGGCCACAGAAGCCTTATTGAAGAAGAAAAGGCCACAAAAGCCTTATTGTAGAAGAAAAGGCCACATAAGCCTTATAGAAGAAAATGCCATAGAAGCCTTATTGAAGAAGAAAATGCCATAGAAGCCTTATTGAGAAGAAAATGCAACATAAGCCTTATTGCAGAAGAAAATGCCATAGAAGCCTTGATCCAAAAGAAAAGGTCGTAGGAGCCTTGAATCTAAAGAAGACTCCAAAGAAGAGTCCATGAAAGATAGGAGATTGGTGATCTCCTTTGCTAATTGAAGACTTCCTCTAGAAGAAGCTGAAGAGACCCATCAAAGATCTCATTGAAGAACTTCCATCCTTGGAAGAGATAGAGAAGGACTATCAAAAGTCCTATTCTAGAGATCTGTGAAGAAGATCTCATTGCCAACACTTTCGTAGTTGAAGGTTGAAGGAAAGGTCTCATCAAGAAGACCAGAGAAGTTGCAAGACTAAAGACCTTGGAGAGGTCTCAAGGAGAAACAAGGAGAAGGCTTGGAGAGCCTCATTGCAGAAATTGGAGAAGCCATCAAAGAAGTTCCTAGGAGAACTCATTGGAGAAATTCACTACAAAAGATAGTGAAAGATTTGGGACAATTATCGCCATCCAACAACAAGCCCAAAAGGAGAAGAATTTGGCAAGGAGTGCCAAATCCTAAAGAAGAATATTGAAGACCTCAAGACATTCAGATTCTTGAGAAGAAAATCTTGTTTGAAGTCAAAACCCGATAAAGAGGTTGAAGAAGAACTCATATAGAAGAAACCTACCAAATCCAAGAAGATTTGGAGATTGCCCTTCATAGCTAAAGAAGGCACATTTCAGAGATAGATATTTTCTGGATTCACAACAAAATACTGAAAGGGTTCTAGAAGGACAACATTTTAGTGAATAGATTGACTGCTAAAGGGCAACAATCAAGATAGCATTACTAGCTACAAGACTTCGGAGTTCCAGGCCAGATCCTGAAGGAGAAGTTGAAAATCATCTACTACAATTTTAGAGTAGCAGACTAGAAGCATTCATAGCTACGAGCAACCACCATTCTAGACAAGAAATTTGGTGAATCAACTCATCAAGATATTCATCATCAAAGGTAAGCAACTTAGGTGCAAAAGGTTCATTACTTGAACACTTAATTCAGATTACTACTTAACTTCATTAAGCACCTTATTAGAATTTGGAAGTTGCAAAATAGAAGGTTGCATTTTAAGTCCTCAAAGAAAGTGCAGAAGATAGTTTCTGTTAAGGTTCATTACCTGCACATTAATAGGAGTTAGATACATTCTTCCTATTATCTAATTATTGAGAAGAGGACTACATTAAGGAATTTGCAGTGATCATTAGTGCATTTGAAACTACTTTGAGAGCTTATTAATAGGAGCAATAAGGTGAGATTATTAAAGTGCATTAAGTTAGAAATATTATTGGTTCATTGCACTATACTAGTTGTTCATTAAACTAGTTACTCTCAAAGGGTTATTTTGTGTATTGATTGTTAAGATCAAGGACACAAAAATCTACAAATAATCAAAGTGTCTAAAGACACTATTCAGAACTCAATACCTGCAAGGTATTGTGGCCTATAGAAGCCACCAAGCAGATCGAAATTCCTCCAAGGAGTGGAGAAGAAGAAGGCAGCCATTAAATCAGTGATAGAAGCTAAAAATTGAGACTTGGTGAGTCTCAGATTCAAGGTGCACTAAGAGCTCATTACAGGTAAAATATTAGTGCAAAAATTACTCCTTCAAGGGCATATTATCTACATGATTATTAGCTTGGGTTCATTACTAGATTAACCAAGTGAAGGAGAGAGTTGTCTAGAAGAGAAGACAACATCAATCAGCCCTTGCCTACAAGAAATAGTACAGAGAAGCCACCATTAAAACCAGCAAAAGAAGCTTGCAAAAGAGAAGGTGCAAAATCAAGGTATTGTATTACAAATCTATTTACATTATTCTGCACCATAACATCTTGTCCTACGTAGGAAAGAGGATAGAATTTGAGTGTCTTAAGGACACATCCTCCACAAGTGAGGAATATCATACAAGTGGTCGTAGAGGAGCACTATCTGAAGCAAGAGAGAAGAGCTAACAAAGAGCTCTCATTACGGTGTCCAAAGACACCCTTACAGCCATGAAAGTAGGCATTCCCAACAACCAATCTGAAGCACAAGATATCACAAAAGGGTCATTATCCATCTACGTTGGCTATCATCTATTGAACATTGCAAAGGGAGCATTCGAACCAACATATTGAAAGCAAAAGCATAGAGTAAAAGAAGCAATACCCAAGCTCTTGCTTGGAGAAGATGCCCATCAAATCAGCTCTGACCACCATAGAACCATCTCTAAGCTCCTAAGACCTCCATCGAATCAAGAGCCAACCCATACTCACTTGGAAGAAGCATTGAGGAACAAGAAATAATTGGATTTATGTTGGCAAGAGGAATATATAGAAGAAGAGAAGCATTGGAGGGAAAATACATGCAATCTACCATTTGTCATCACTGACAAGAAGTGCTCATCTCATAAGAAAACACTTAAATGTTAGATTGAAGAGGGTTACAAAGCATCTTTGATAGGAAGGAGTGTTACAATAGTTTCACCTACAATCGGAGCTCATAAGCCACTTGGAGAAAGCATTAATTCTAGCCATGAGCGTTACTCAAGAAGGTATTGAAACCAGCCTCAATCATTATGTAAATAAGTCACTTGGATATCTCTCAAAGAAGAATTAAAAAATACCTCAGATGTTACTCAAGGTGCACGTGCCACATAGCTATATAAGCATTCAACTCCAAGGTAAATAGTGAAATGAAATTGGAGCGAAATTACAATGTTCGAGTGAGTAAGAGCATACTAAAATCGGATTCAAAGGAGGTAGCGAGGACTGTCATAAACCAACATTAAATTCTTATGGTGATAAGCACCCATTAAGGAGGAGACCAAGCCAAAATAGGCATTGTGGAAGCATAGAGTTCGAAGAAAGAGCATGCAGGCCCTTCGTTGGACAACAAGGTCAAAGCAACATTAATACAACGTTGGAGATATGTACCAACCAACCATCAAAGTACGTGGAGCTACTCAAGGATACGTAGAGCATCAAGCCTTACTAAGGTAAATATTAAATTTGCTTGCTTTAATTAAAATCGGAGTTATAAGGTGATATAGACTATTGCATTGGAATAAACTTATCAAGCATTAGTAATTATCAAGCAAGCTTATTTCAAGATATTGAATATTCATATTTGCAATTAATCAAGTAGGAGATATAAGGTTGTCAACTTTGATTAAATCATTATTAAATTGCAAATACCATTATTTTCTAATATTCCAAAAAGTAGGGAGATATAAGGCATACTACTTCAAACTATATACATATAATTGGAATTTAGAAAATTAATCTATTGGAAAGAGAAGCAAATCAATTGCCTACATATAGAGTTGGAATTAATTGGTAAAAATTATCTCATACTCATTCTAAGGAGACAAAAATAAATCCAACCATTAAAGCATACTTCATTGGGAAAGATAAGGCAAAATTAAAAGGTTGATTATTCTCAAAATATTACAAAATCAACTTAGAAGGTGAACTAAGCATATTCTAATTATTAGGGAGATATAAGGAAGCCTACAAAACCTAATTCTAAGAAAGGTTTTATCAAATTAGTTCACATCTCTTAACTAGGGAGATATAAGGAATTCTACAAAACCTAAAAGCCAAGAAAGGTTTTACACCTAGAGAATCATCATGACCACAAACAAATTCCTCCTTACATAATCTCAACTACTTAAGGGCCCAAATTACTTCTCATGGAAAAACAAAGTGAGAGCTATTCTGACATTTGAAAATCTTTGGGATATTGTCAAAGGAGCAAGAACTAAACCAACTCAGGGAGAAACAAAGATTCAGAAGTTTGAAGAAAGTGAGGCTAAGGCATTAATGATAATAACCTTTGCCATCACAGATGAAATACAAGCTTACATTAGCTCAGCAGGGACATCTACAGATGCTTGGAAAATATTAGAGAAAATATTTGAAGGGAAAAATAAAGCCACTATCCTAAATCTTCAAACTCAATTACATTCCCTGAAAATGAATAGTGGTGAAAGCATAGAACTATTCTTAAGGAAGATAGCAGATATCAAAGGAAAATTACTAACCCTAGGAGAAAAGGTTGAAGATAAATTCCTTGTTCAAGTAACCTTGAGAGCACTTCCAGATAGCTACAAGCATCTAGTTACATCCTTACAGGTTCTAAGCAAAGATACAGAGTTTGATGAACTAATCAACATTCTTCAAGAATATGAGATAGAAAATACAATGAAATATGAAATGACTAACAATGCATTGGTCCTAAAATATAATCCATAGGGAAACATTGCTTCATCATCAAAAGGTCAAAGACCATGGAATAACAAATATTGTTAGATATGTAGGAGAAAAGGGCATAACACCAGCTACTATAGATTCAATCCAAGAAATCAGAATCAAGGAAATCAGATGAACTATGGAAGCCAACCAAATAGGGCATTCCAACCAAGGCAATATCAAAATAATCCCCGACAACAACAATCTCAACATCAGAACTATTATCCACAATTGGAATATCGAAAAGGGAATAAAAAAGGACATCTAGCTCAGAAGATTGAAGAAATTGAAGAACTGGAAGATACGACAGATGATCAAGAAGTCAAAGCTCTTACAACAAGGGTAACATGGTATGAAGACACTAACTACTTGCTTGAACATGATACAAGAAATAGAGAAGAAGATCCATATTGAAGACTAAAGTCTTCAATACCCAAATAATGTAATACAGGGGGTGTTAGAGTATATTACATCATTTGGGTCATGTAAATGTACCACCCTTGGTACATAACTAGAGTAGTAGATTACTTTAGGGGGTAGTTAGCTAGTTACTTCAAGGAATATAATAAATGCACAAGTGTCTATGTGCAAGTTGTAAATGTGCAAGGTGTCCCCTTGTACAACTAGGTAGAGTGTTGGCCAAGCAATCCATATTTCTATATAAAGGGCCTCATAGTGAGTGATTATATATCATTGTAGGTAGTAGTAGGTATACTGTGTAGATCACCATATAGATTGGTGATGGAGTACAATGTAGTTCTTTAGTATCAGTTCTAGAGTGTTCATTTCCTCCATATTGCATTGTATCATTTTCATCACTTTCCATTAATAGCATATTTTAGCATCTTACATTTTTGCATATTTCATATCCTGTGATTGTATTCTCCCTTGGCATACACCATCAAAATCTAACATGATGTAACTTACATCCATATGAGACAATGATATAGAGAATCATCCTAAGTCCATCCTAGCCACTAGTGCAAATATCTCAAAATAATCCACTCCCTCTTATTGGGAAAATCTCTTAGGAACAAAGAATACCTTATGCTTATTTACCTAATCATCCAAAGTATACTTGGTCCTATAGACCCATTTTCATCAGACTACATTCTTCTCTTTTGGAATAGGAACCAAATCCCTAGTCCTATTCTTCATCAAAGCCTCATACTCTACCAATATACCATATTCCCACCCAATCAATCCCTAGCCTAAGAATATATAATAGGATGCTCAAAATGAGCAACCTTTAAGAGAAAATATTGAGGAGTATGTTGATGTCACTCTAGAGATGAAATTGATTGAGCATCCTTTAAAAGCATCTTAAACCACTTAAATTTTGGACAAACTAAGTAATAAATATGTGTACTCTATGTAAAATCAACTTCAAAGCCAAAATCTAAAAAATCCAACTCAAAACCTGTCACTGCGTCATGCAAAGTTGAAGCACTCTCAATTTATGTGTCCTACTCACCAAGCCATGAATCTAGAAAATAAAATTCTACTTATGGTTCTGGTCATGAAGAGGTCAAATCAATAGGTAATAAAACTCCACTTATATATTAAGATGAAGAATATGCTCTAATAGGAATAGAGCCCGTTAAAATCACTAAATAAATAACTAAATATAAATTATACAAAGTATCAAAAGTATTATCTACCAAAATCTCAGGTGGTGGACTAGAAGGAGCACTTGGACGGACCTCATAAAAATAAAATCTTTTTAAATAAAAAACTCATGCCTTTGAGGGTCATAAAGGCAGTGTGCCTTTGAGATGTGTGAATACCCCATAAATATGCATCTATAACTCTTTGATACCTACTTATTTTTTAGATCCTTGGGCATGTGATATCACATTAAATAACCAAATATTAAAATCAAGACACATTAAGTTTATCTTCTATCAACCTATCAAAATGTGTCATGTCCTAAATTGCCCTCATGAGAACCTTGTTGATGATGTATGCTACAAAAGTAATAACTTTACCCTAGAATTTGTGCTCCATACCCTTGGCATGAATCATACATCATGCCATATCGATGATCACCCTACTCTTACCTTTAGCCACTCCATTATGCTCAAGGGTGTTAGAGTTAGAGTATATTACATTATTTGGATCATGTAAATGTACCACCTTTGGTACATAATTGGAATAAGAGATTACTTTAGGGGGAATTTATCTAGTTACTTCAAGAAATATAATAAATATACAAGTATCAATGTGCAAGTTGTCCACTTGTACAACTAGGTAGAGTTTTGGCCAAAGAATCTATCTTCCTATATAAAGGGTCTCATAGTGATAGATTATAACAAGCTCATATCAAGCATATCAAGTTCCTATCAAGTGCATAGGAGATAGGAGTAGAAATCTTGTATGGAGTACAATGTAGTTCTTTAGCTTATATTGATGGAGTGACCATTACCTCCATATTGCATTGTATTTTTATCATTTCTATTTATAGTATATTTTAGTCATATTGCAATATTCCATTCTTTCATATTTTTTACATCTTATTAGGACCTATATTAGATCTCTCCCACTACATATATCCTCAAAAGCTAACAAAGAGTATAGTGAGCAATCCTCTAACATGTAATTCCATGAAAAGCTAAAAAGGTGTGACTTATGTACTCATCTCCTCTATTTATCTTAAGATATTCAATCCTTATGTATAACTATTTCCCAACAAGAGCCTTGAAGATATTAAACTTTTCAAAAATCTCATTCTTAGTGCAAATTGTATACAACCACACATATATAACAAAATCATCAATAAAAAGGAGGAAGTACATATTTCTAGAAATAGATGGTGTACCCATAGGTCCACAAATAACACTATGTATGATATTAAAGGGGTGAGAAGCCTACCTCATAGTACCTTTTGGAAATATATCCTTGTGATGCTTCTCTATAATGCATCCCTCATATGCACCACTTGGAGGGGAAATATGTGAGTCTAATGGTCATTTAACAACGACTCATATATATATCCAATATCCATAGTTGATATGCCCAAGCCTATGGTACCACTGCTAACTTTCATAATCTATGTGTGCAACCATAGAAATATCTTTTATCCTAGAAGAAGAAATAGAATATGTAGGCCTTTCTTCCAACATATACATTTTTTCAAACTCGTCACAATAGCCAAAAACAATAGTTTTAAATCCATTATCTATATCCTTAATTACCCAATGATTGGCTAGAATTCTATATTTCTATTTACATGAGTAATGTGATAAACATAAAAGAGGTTAGTGATAACATTAGAAACATGAAATACCTCATTAAAATAAGAAGATACAATTTTTATCTCTCCACGTGATTCAACCTATAATGAAGAATCATCTCCAATAACAACACGCTCCTTTGAATGTGATTTGTTATACCTTTGTATAAGATGTTTGTGCTTTGTCATGTGCCTAGTTACCCCTAATATATAATACATTCATTAGAAGAATTAAATGTCCAATATGCTAAAATAATAGCTACATGTGCCTATGAGGTTTCTCCATAAATGGTATCCTCACCATGTGCATAGAAAAGAGTAGCATAAATACCTCCTTTTATTGCTTCTTCCTCAAGCTTTCTAATGTGAATACAACAAATTATACTTTATGTTCTTCATTTATGTAAATATCATGTGTAGGCTTCTTGTATTTTCATTTTTCTTTGGCTTCTTATCATTTTGAGCTTTGGCAATGGCTTCCTTTCGATGGGTTTGATTTATCATAGAGTTACCCTTACACTTTTGTCTTCTAAACTAGTGATACAAAAAGTACTTGAACACCTCATCTACTGGTGGTGTAGGAGAGTTGAAAAATTATACACAAAGTATATCAAATATCACAAAAACTTTATAATATATTTCTAAAACATTATTGAAGATAATATTTAATAGTTAAATGTTCTTTTACCTCTCCATGGACTCATGTACTTCTCTTTTCACCTTAGGTAGTCCTCTTGTAGTTCAGATATCTTGCAATATTTTTAAGTTGGCTAATGTACTCATCAATGGTATCAAATTATTCCATATATAAAGTTATAATATTAGCCTCCAACCAACTAATTTATGTGTAACCAATACAATCACATATTTCCTAAAATTTCTCAAGCAACTCATTTGGGTCTATGGTGCTTCTAGCATGTGTGTCATAGATATTGTCAACATGAAGGGCTATAACACCTTGAGCCTCATACTTCTTATCCATATGAACCTAATTCATTTATTAGAATCAATATCATTAGGTTGCTCATTCACATATTTGAGTAACCTCTTACTCCAATGCAAAGATTCAATCTTGATCCTCCAAGTACCACAATTTAGATCACTCAATAAGGACATATGATCATCCATAAATATCTTACCAAAATATGAAATATTATGTGCATTTTTGACAAAAATAATACCACCAATGCATAGATCTTGAAAATCATGTGATTTGGAAAAAGGGGCTCAAAAGGCCTTTGTATGCAAAAGTTATGACCCCCAAAAATTTTGAACCAAAAAATGCACAAAATACCTCTAAAATATTTGAATTTTTAAAAATAATTAGTACTTTGAATGAATGAGATGCTACCATGTGTCATTGTGTGAGTGGTTGAGGGGGTACCAAGCATACACTAATTGGACAGTATACCAATAAATTAGGTGATGGTAGTTGTCATGATCAAGGGACTCCCACTTGTAAGTTGACTTTTTAGGCCAATGGGTAGGGTACCTACAAACTAGAATATATCACTTATCATGTTTTTATTGGATTCTAGATTGATGAACTACATTATGTCATTTGAAACATCTTGATTTACTTTGAAAATTATGCTTCACCAGGTTTTTGCTGACTATGCAAACAAGTCATCAAGTTCAATGAGATGGCAATATCTTATTGATTGATATCATATTTATACATGCCAAGTGGCATAAGGCATTTCATGTCAACCCTATCATCACCTACCGTATCAACATTTGCATTAGTGTCTATGTAAATTTCCACATTTCATACCATAAATCCTATATAGACTACCATGTTAGCACCTACATTAGTTACATGTCATGCCACATCACTTATATAGACTCCCACTTGAGTTATGCATACTGCCATGTATTGCACCAAATCAACTACCATATAATATATATAAATCACCATGTTATATATATAGACTACCATGTGCCGTGTCATATTATAATTTTCATGAAAATGAGTGACATCATCTAGTGCCATGTTATCTCAAACTACCATGTCATAAGCCATCATGTCATGTTGATATCATCAAGCATAAAAGGTTCATGACACTGAGGGGGTTTGAACAAACATACTACATTCAATATCTTATCATGCACCAAGCTAGCCACTATCCCTAATGTGCTCATTGGGATATAGGAGGCTAACATTATATTTAAACAAACAAAAAATAAGTGTTTCCCTTTTCCTTTTACATGATAGAGGCCCATGTCATATCTTGGAGATATTACATTATTTGGTTCCCTTTGTAATATTAGTTTAGTAGATGATTTATATTTGTATAATGTATGTGGAAATATGAGAGAGGCAATATAGATATTGAACCTAAATAAGATACTTATTTTAAGACTCCAAATTTAAAATTACTAGGGATAGATCAAATATTGAAATATGAAGACCATATTAAATGAAGTCTTCAATAACCAAATAATGTAATACAAGGGGGTTTTGGAGTATATTACATTATTTGGTACATGCTCATGTACCACCCTAGGTACATCATTATATTAGGAGTGTGTTCTAATTTATAGTGTGAATAAATATTTTATGTAATGTAATAATGTGCAGGAAATGGACAAGTGTCATGTAATTGAGTGTTCAAGTGTTGTGAGCGTAAATATACATAAGTGTCCATTATGTAAGAGTGCATGTGTTCTTATATTAGGAAGGTGAAGAGTCTTAAAGAAGAGTAAAGTCCAAGACTACTCCATAAGAAGAGTCACATTCTATTATATATGCGACTAAGCATTGTAAAAGAGTGAGAGTGTATGTGACCTTTATTCTATATTAGTTTACTATTTTTGAGAGCATTTATTAGGGTTCATTTTATGAGTTATTTATGAAGTTATTTGTGAGTTATATTTGAATAAATTATTTCCATTATTGAGTATTTTATATTACAACTTTATATTTGATTCTATGGTTATTTACATTAAGAGTTAAGCATAAAAAGCTAACAGTGGTATCAAAGCTACAACAAGTCTTTTCTTGCATAGGTTTTTAAAAGTTGCAAATAGTCTAAGGACATTTCCACTGGTCAAGGAGAAACCAGTGAAGTTGAAGATATTACCTCTAGAGAAGGAAAACTAGAGAAGATAGTATTTCCACTATGTTGAATAAAAACCAGTGAATATTGGATATTCAATATTTGAAAATTTTAGATAGATTGAGTTTACCTATTCCAAGAATACAATTTGGAATAGAAGCTAATATATAGCATAGTTTAAGGTCTTGAAGATAGACCTTGACATTGACAAGATTAAGAGACCCAAGAAAGAGGTCCTATTGGAAATTTTGATAGAGAAAGCAAATTTGAAGGTAGAAGAATATTCCAAGTTGCATTTGGCTAGAGTCTTTCCACAAGGTTGTAGAATAACTCGTGAAGACTAGGACTCAACATAGTTTTTACCACTAGATTGGAAAACAACTAGTGAAGTTAATTGATTTTAGAACTTTTGGAGATTTAGATGTATATGATTGTTGTTGTCTAAGATTTGTTGCAAAAAAAAGGTTTTGGAGTTGCAGGAAAAGAGTATATATTGAAGATTAAGGAGGCTTAAGAGAGATACCCCATTGAATATTGAATATTGGAGAAAAAGGAGACCCAAAAAAATAGGTTCCATTGAATATTTGAGAAAGGAGATAGGATATTTGAGAGAGAATATTGAGGAGGCCCAAGAAAAAGGTCCCATTGAAATTTGGAAGGAGAAATAAGGAGAATAGAGAAGCCCTATTGGAAAATTTGAAGGAATGGCCATTGGAGGAGATTTGAAGAAAGTTTAAGTAGAAGATGGCAAGAAGAAGAAGCTCCTGAAAAGAGGTAATCAAACCAAATTTGGGACAATCATCGCCATTTGACAATAAGCCTAAAAGGATTTGTGAAACTGATTGAAGAAGGAAATATTTGGTAAAGTGTTTATCAAATTTTGAGAAAGTATTTTGAATATTTCAAGATATTGAGAATCTTGAATAATAGGCCAGCCAAAGAGGCCAACATTGAAGACAAAAATTAGCAAGAGATTAGAGGAGAAATTTGGGATAGAAGAGGCCATGAATTGACATTTTTGAAGCCAACCATTAAAGTTTTGAAGGCTGAAATTTGAAGGTTTTTTGGACAGCATTTTGGGCAGCATCTAGAGGATAATTGGAGATACAATTTTCATAAAGTTATTGGGTAGCATTTTTGATAAGAGGAGCTGCATTTTTACAGGTTTGGGTAGCAATTTTGGGTAGCGAAAAGGTGAGCCAAATCAGTAATAAATCAAGGGAGGAAGAAGACCAATAAGAGGTTTGCAAAGTGGTGCTTAAAATTACATTTCATCTATTTTAAAATAGTGAATTTATCTCTAGTGTTGAAAGCACCATATTCAAGTTTTTTAAAACAACAAAAGGAAAGCTTTAAGTTTATGTCTTCAAAGTTGAGGAATATTGCATCCACGCCATATTGGAATCAACATATTATTATAGCAAAAAGAAGATCTAGATATGGCATAAAGATAGAGTGAAAAGGAAGGAAGAAATATTGATTAAAACTCATAGTATAAATGCTATTTTATAAACATCAAATATACAAAGTACAAATTTTGACAAGCATTATTGAAGCTAAAGAAGAGGTGATTTAATAGTAAAGTCAGGAAGAACTATCACCCAAGAAGCAAGGCATATTATCTAATTTTTAACATCAAAGAGCTACATTATCTGTATGAATAAGCATTCAAAAATAAGGCAGAACTTAGGGTGTCTAAAGACACCAAAAGAGGTATTGAACTAGCAAAGACTTCAGATGAAGAACCATCAAGCTTAGGGAGGAGCCAATGGTTTTGGAAGAAAGTGCCACCACAAGGAGATAGAATGTCAAACAACCACGGAGGAGGAGATAGATCATCACCAAGGAAAGGTAGAGTGAAGAGTCATTAAAGGAATATTGAAAATAAAGGCACGTCGAACATCCAAGTTCTTCAATAGCTACATAGCATGGAAAGAAATTTTGAAATGCCTCAGAAAGAAGAGCCAAACAAGGTAACCAAGAGCTAAAATATGTAATCTAATTGACAAGGAAGTCACACCATTTTCAAGGAGAAGACAAACAAGTCTAGTGTTGTATAATACCAAACGTTACCAAGGAGGAGAGAAATTGAAATGTTCTTTAGTTACATTGCCAAGAGTTATACCTATTGAAGAAGTGGAAGGGTGTATGAGACACTTGTCATCCTGGAAAAGAATCACCAACCACCAAGGAGTATATGTAACATCTTTGAAGAGCATCTTGAGTGCATGTTAGCCACCATTCATTAATGCAAGCAAGTTTGCAGTAAGCGCTTAGAAGATAAGGCAAATAGAAGTGCATTTACAAGAGAGTCATTGAATTGAAAGGTCAAAGGTTGGAGGTCCAATTTTTTATGCACTAATTTTTTAAGGTAAAGAAGTTTCAAACTAGATTTTGGTAAGTGTTTGAAGGAGAGCACAATTCACAAATATTAAAGAAGGCATATACATTGAAGGGCTAAAAATATTGTGCGCCCAATAAAGGAGGTAATATTTTAAGGTTGATTTTTAAATTTTATGAAGGTTGGGGAAAAAAGATATTTTCTTTACTTAAGGTTGAACATGATTATTATATTTCCACTTTGATTAATTATTTTCTCGAGAGATAAGACATCAAATTGAGAAATTGAAATCCTAGAAACCCTATAAAGATATTTTTAGAAGTTTTGAAGATTATTGAAAAGTCAATTTGAAGTTTTTAAAATTTAATTACAAGTTTTGTAATTAATTTATTCAATTTGAAATTCAATTTTAATATTTGCAAATAATTTGAGATTTGGAGAAATAAGGTTTTCTACATCAAATTAGAAATACTAAATTTGCAAAACTTCTAAATTTCTAATTGGGGAGCCATAAGGTATTCAAATTCAAAATAGATTTTTGAAATTTAGAATTTATTTAATCCTACATTCAAAACCTAGGGAGTTATAAGGTAGTCAACTTCAAAGGAACATGGCAAATAAAAAAAATGAAAAAGAAAACAAATGATCAAAAAATAGAAACAAAAATACATGAGTTGAAAATAATTGAAATAGGAAACTTATGTTTTCAAGAAGAACAAATAAACATTCAAGATGACTCATTAGAAGAAATTATGAAATGTTGCAAAATTTGAAATGTTGTATCAAATACATGATACCAAAAATTGAAGGACAAAAGGATACATCAATGAAGGAAAATAAAATCTTACAAACAATCATGGAAGAAGCCAAAGATGAAAATTTTTCAATGCTTCAAAATTATCTAAATTCAAAGCTTGAAGAAGCAAATGAAGACTCAAAATATTTTCACATTACCTAATGATATATAAAAAATAATGAAAATTCGAATGAAGGCGCTCAACCTCCTGATCTCCTAGTATTAATTTCTAATGAATTCCTCAAAGGTAAGAATAGAAAACAAGAAGAAATGACCAATAATTTGAAGAATAGTCTTGTTGATATTTCTAATGAAGTAGAAAAAGGAGATTTTTCAATACTTCAACAATGTATGCAAAGTATACATAGTGATGCTAATAACTATCATGAAGATCTTGTTACTATACCTATTGGTCTATGGAAAACAATATACAAGGTAATTATCACCCTAAATGTTTCCAAGATAAGAAAGAAAGGAAAGGATGAAGAATTTAAAAATAAACCAATAATAAAAGATGTCTCTTGTGATACAAATGATTTAAGGCCCATAATGATAGATGCATGTTGTGACACTAGTGATATTCATCAAAAGGAAAAAGATGCAAATTATGATTCTTGTCAAAATGAAAGGAAATATTGTGATGCAAGCAATGATACTTGTGATTTAGAATTCATGACAAATATAGAAGAACATGTTACAAAAATAGATGTTATATGTGATACAAGTGATTTGAATACAGTTCGTGATTGTTTAGAAAAAGCTTATGTTATCAAAATTGATGAAGGCATGAATTCAAATGATGATAGAAATAGTGATGCTTAGAGTTGTATTGATATTGATAGAGATCAATCTAATTATTGTATTGGTCATTTTGAAAAGTATACTAAAGGATTTGGTTCAAAATTGATGAAGAAAATGGGATATAAAGATATAAGTTTAGGAAAATATGGACAAGGAATGAAAGAACCAATTGTATCAGAAATAAGACCAAAATTTTAAGGTCTTGGATATCTAGGTCAAACTAGCAGTGATGAGAAAGGAACTAAGTTTTTAATAGGAAAAAATAACATCAAATATATGACAGGGACTGATAGAATCAGTTGCAATAAATGATAGAATAACAAAGGAATTTTGTAACAGAAAACAAATGTAGTCATTGTGGTAGATATGGCCATATTATAGAGAGATGTTGGAATATCCATAGTTGTAAAATTTGTGGTGGACATAATCACTCACAAATATTTTGTCTATAAAAAGAAAAGAAAGACTATAAAGTAAAAGTGGATTGTGGATGGATAAACATAGATGAATGGGATAAAATGAAAGGAATATTGTATGGTTTCTATAGAAGGAAACCAAGTATAATCAAAGTTTACTTGCATAAAACTTGAAAGTTGTAAAAGATAAGTATTACCACTATATTGAAATAAGATAAGGATTAATACCACTAGGTTGAAGAATAACTAGTGAATATTAAGTTTCAAAATTTTAAGAAAGATGACCCAAGCATAGCTTGAAAAGTAGTTTTTTATGAAAACATATGTAATGATGATCCTAAAGAGATAACTATTTTATAAATATTCTAGTGGATGACCCACAGACAATGATAATACAAAGGTGACCCAAAGGTAGAGTTCTAGAGGTAGTGATCCATTAGGAGTGACCTAGAGGCAATGATCTAGAGGTGACTCAGATACATTGATACAGAGGTAAACATAGATTATTTATCCAACTTTGATAGAGTCAAAGCTGAAGATTTAAGATAAATAAGACTCAAGGATTAAAGGCCAAAAGCCTTCCTACCAAAAAATGTAATACAGGGGGGTGCTGGAGATATTACATTATTTTTCCCCCTTTGTAATATTATTTTGGTAGATTATTTATATTTGTATAATGTATGTGGTAATATGAGAGAGAGGCAATATGAAGATTGAACATAAAGAAGATACTTATTTGAAGACTCCATATATAAATTTACTAGATATAGATTGAATACTGAAATATGAAGACCATATTGAAGACTAAAGTCTTCAATAACCAAATAATGTAATACAGGGGGTGTTGGAGTATATTATATTATTTGGTACATGCTAATGTACCACCTTGGGTACATCATTAGATTAGGAGTGTTTTCTATATTAGAGTGTGAATAAATATTTTATGTAATGTAATAATATGTAAGAAATGCACAAGTTTCATGTAATTGAGTGTGCAAGTGTGATGAGTGTAAATGTGCACAAGTATCCATTATGTAAGAGTGCACATGTGTCCTTAGAATAGGAAAGTGAAGAGTCTCAAAGAAGAGTGAAGACCAAGAGTACTCCATATGAAGAGTCACATTCTATTATATATGTGACTAAGCATTGTAAAAGAGTTAAAATGTATGTGACCTTTATTCTATATTAGTTTACTATTTTTGAGAGCATTTATTAGGGTCCATTTTATGATTTATTTGTGAGTTATATTTGAATAAATTGTTGCCATTATTGAGTATTTTATATTGCAAATTTTTATTTAATTTGGTGGTCATTTACATTAAGAGTTAAGCATAAAAGGCTAACATCATCATAATGCAAGAATGCATCTACATGAACCCTTACCAGGACAAGGAATATTCCTTAGAATATTTTATGGCATATTCATTCTTCCAAATTTGAATTCTACCTTTTTCAAGGAAAAACAAATAACTTTTAAATGCAAAAATGAGGTACCTAGAGGTAAAATGAGTAAAAGTGCTACAATGGGACCCCCTAAAATTTTACAAAGAATCCAAAAGTGTTGAATTTTCATCCATATCTATCATTATTTTCCCTACACAAACATTTTTTTAAACACAACCAAAGAATAGAATGAAATTCCAACCAATTACCAAATGGTTCGTATGATGAGGTATTTATATTTAAATTAAAGTTACCTTTAGATGAGGTTAAGTGATTGATTTTAAGGAATGATACAAAATTTATTTTTTCAAGGTTTACAAGTGCCCAAAGGGTTTTTATGAACAATGCAATACAAAATTCAGTTATGGCCTCAAGAGAAATTTAACCATGACATATTCCAATAATTTTTAATCAAATTGTATGGTTTTTTGAGATATCAAGATTGGTAGCTTTGTTTCCAATCACAACTACATGTAAGATTTTATATTTTGGTAGGAAATTTATGGATTAGCATGTACCTTTGCTAAATGGTCTAGATTATGGCACTTGTAAAATCAATATTGAAGCTTTGCTTTGGAGCAAGGGTTTTCTCAAATATGTAAATAATAAACTCAAGAGACTAATTTTGAATAAAGAAAACAATTATGCAAGGATAAGAAGGATGAGGTTCTCTATGTGATAACTCTTCATGTTGACAATATTTATAACACCCATGTTAGAAACACTATGAACCATAAGGATTTGCTTGGTAATTTTAAGGGATTATGTGATTGCATTGATTCCACACAATCAACAAATAAGAATTAGAGTTTACTACCTTGACTATAGATCCTTTGTTACTACTATAGATCATTTGTTACTATTAATGAGTATATTATCTAGCTCAAATAGTTGCAATATGGAATTTGGATTGTTAAAGGAATTTTAAAGGGGGTATGAGAGGAACAATAGATCATGGACAAGGAGAAAAATATTGAACTTCTCAGTATTATTTTTAATAATGTCTTGAAGATATATGAGATAGTTTTTATATTTGAGATGATCCACGTCTAATTTCCATGTTCTCCTTTATTATAAATTGATAAAGTGTTCAAATTACTTTTTTATCATCAAGCTTGCATATATAGGCATAGTGCTTATTCTTTCATCAATTAGGCTCATGCAAAAGTAGTCAAAACTTAAACTAATAAGAAATCAAAGTAGAATGAGAAGTCCAAGAAGCTCTTCAAGAATCCAACATGTGATTTTTTAAATAAGGAAGGACACAAATTAGAGTTTTATTAAATTGTTAGACATTTTGAGTCCATAAAGTTTTCATTTATGTCAAGGCATGAGGTTGTCATTAATGCCAAGAAGTGAACCACCATTGATGCCAAAAGGTCAAAAGGAGCAATGCAAAAGGTTGATGGCAAAAGAGCTTCATAATATTCATTTTTGATATTATAGGAAGCATAAGTAAAAGGTTTTTATTAGAACCATGGATTGGCAAATAAAAGGTTTTATTAAAAACCATGGATTGTCAAAATAAAAGGTTTTCATTAAAACCATGGTTAGATGAAATAAAAGGTTTTCATAAAAACCCAAGGAGGTTTTTTATTCCAAATTAAAAAGTCCAAGGAAGGTTTAAATATTTAATTTATAAATATTTAAATTCAAATTGAATTTAAATTTTATAAATAAATATTTATTTATTTGGAATGGTATAACCCTAAGGTTACCCCACCGACGTGCAAGTCAAAAACCACCCCATCGATGTGTTGGAAGAAATAACAAAGCAAGGCACTTAGAAATATAAATATTGCCTTGCTAAGGCCAAAATAAACGTATTCAAATTTGAAAATATGTTGCATTTCATGGAGGAGAAGATAGAGGAATTCATGTGTTGTGTTTATCCCGAAGTTCAAAGCATTGAAGAAGACAAGATGCTTGGATTTTAGCACCATCCGGTGGCTAGCACAGGTGGAAAGTGCTTAGTGTTTGTAGAGGGGAGGTTATGGGTTCGAAACCCAATGGCAACAGTTTTGGGAAGCCCCTTTTCATTTTTTGTTTCTACGCCAGTAGAAGGAATAAGGAGTGTGTGGGGAGTTTAGCTCCCATGTTAGCGCTTAGCTCACATGGTAGCCAAGATCACGGCTAAGGTGCTTGAGGAGGTAGCATCATGGGTACAAAACCCACTAAGGGTAAAGGTACAATTTTTGATTTAATTTTTGTTTGCCCTAAGGTTGTGAGTAAATTGGGAGGTATAAGATGGTAATTAAATTGGATTATTTACCTATATGTTAAAGTGATTTTTGGGCATGGTAAAAAGTTGTTTTTGATAAAGTAAAACTAGGGTAATTAATTTTTACCTTAGAATAATAAATTGCTTTGTTTTATAAATTATTTTATTTGATGAGTGCAATTTAAGAAATGAGTTATAAGTAGAAATTGTGTTATATTTTATAAGAGGGTTTTTGATGAAAATTATGATGTTGAAATTTATTATTAAGATGGAGAAATAAAGTGTAATTGGGATTTAATTTATCTTTGTGTTTAAGGTAAATTGTGAAAAGTGTTAGGGTGATAATTCTTGTCATCTAACCCTTTGTACTTGTCAAATAAAGTTGTGATGATTGAACTATATTTTGAAGATCATTATACATAAAATAAAAAGGTATGGACATATTCTTCCATGGTTCAGATGATTGGTTGGTTTTATGGAAAACAACTTTGCAGTGAAAAGGACTTAATTATGTTTTCTTATTGAGTTGTTGAGTTATATGTGAAGATTGTTTTATAAGCATTGTTGAGTGTGTTTTTGAGTTAATGCTTCAAGATTTTCTGGAATAAAGAGTTGTTGATAAAATCTTGTTTGATAAGCATTGTTGTTGAAGCCATTGGTTAAGTGAGGAACTTGAACTAGGGTTTGGAAATATCATGAGTATCATTGTTATGTGAAGATTATTTTATAAGCATTTTTGTTGAAGTGAGTAATTGAGTGAAGAACTTGAACTAGGGTTTGGAAAGAACATGAGTATCATTGTTATGTGAGAGTGGTTGATAAGCATTATTAGAAACATTTTGAGTGAGTGTTCATATGATTGGACTAGGGTTTGTGAGCAAGGACTATTTCATTGAGTTATTTATTGAGTATATTTGGTTGAGCCTAGTCAAGTGGATGTGTGTAGTGATAGTTCAAGTTCTATGAAACAAATTATTTTATATTCTGAATTGATTTGAGAAAGAGGTTGAGTATTGATGAGTGTGAAACATATTGAGTCTCTAACAATTCTCTATATGTTTCCATGATAAAAGAGAGATTTAAAGTGATTTATAGTTTGTGAAAGTGAAGCATATTGAGTCTCTAACAATTCTCTGTATGTTTCTAAAAAAATGATTGAAAGTGATTGAGCATTGAGGTGAATATGAAGCATATTGAGTCTCTAACAATTCTTTGTATGTTTCTAAAAGAGTGATTGAAAGTGATTGAGCATTGTGATGAATGTGAAGCATATTGAGTCTCTAACCATTCTCTTTATGTTTCTATGAGATTAGACAAGTTCTAGTGAGGACTTTTTGAGCATATTTGGACAATTTCAAGTAAGGACTTGTTGATCAGATTTGGACAAGTTATAGTGAGGAATTGTTGAGCAGATTTAGACAAGTTCTAGAGAGGACTTTTGGATAGATTAGTGTGAGCTTTTGTGGAAGCTTACAAGGCAGATTTGAGATAAGTCTTTGAGAATACTAAATAACACAAGCTTATACTGAGAGGGGGGATGAACAGTATAGGACCACTTTTTACTTTTCTTTCTCAATTAATATTATGTAATGTATAGATAGCAATATCAACATCAGTAATCAAATAAATGCACAAATCACCACACACAATAGAGACACAAAATTTACGTGGTTCACCCAATGTGGGCTACTCCACAGAGAAAATATTTCACTAAAATTTTCTCAATCAATCTCTTAGGAATCCTTTCCCTATTACAATATTTATGGATCTCTATACAAAGGAGATACCAATTCCCTAATCAAGTTCATGGATCTCTATCCATAGGAGAACTCCTTTTTCCTTAGCTCTGATTGGTGATCTTCTAGAAGAACTATTTCCCCCACTACTCTAGCTAATGGATATCTATACACTAAAGACTCTTGTCCTCACTACCCTAGATAATGGATCTCTATCCACTAGAGACTGTCATCCTCTATACTCTATCACCATCAAAGCTTTGTCTCAAATTTGTACTAAACATAGTACTTTGGTCTAGCACAAATATTTTCAATCTTTGTCTCTGGTCTTGCACAAACCTATCATCAAATCTGCACCAAACTTTGTCCTTAAATCTGCACTAAACACAATCCTTCGATCTAGCACAAGTCTATCCTCAAGCCTTAACTCAAAGCTTGAATTAATATCAAATAAACTCTGCTGGATTTGCCCCAAAACTTAACTCAAGTTTTGAACAAATCAATCAATCAAATCTGCTCTCAAGTATTGTCAAAATTGTCTCAGATTTGCCTTGTAAGCTTCCACAAAAGCTCACACTAATCTATCCACAAGTCCTCTCTAGAACTTGTCCAAATATGCTCTACAAGTCCTCACTAGAACTTGTCCAATTCTGCTCAATAAGTCCTCACTTATCCAAATTTTCTCTCAATATGTATTGTAAGCTTCCACAAAATCTCACACAAATCTATCCACAAGTCTTCTCAAATACTTACCTCAAATCTGCTTAACAAGTCCACACTAGAACTTGTCCAATCTCATAGAAACATAATGAGAATTGTTAGAGACTCAATATACTCTACATTCATCATAATTCTCAATCACTCTCTTAGAAACATACAGAGAATTATTAGAGACTCAATATACTTCACATTCACAAACTCTCAATCACTCTTTTATCACATAAACATATAGAGAATTGTTAGAGACTCAATATGTTTCACACTCATCAATACTCAACCTCTTTCTCAAATCAATTCAGAATATAGAATAATTTGTTTCACAAAACTTGAACAATCACTTCAAAACATTCACTTGACTAGGCTCAACCAACTGTACTCAACCAATAACTCAATTAAGTAATCCTTGCTTACAAACCCTAGTCCAATCACATGAACACTAAAAAAATATTTTCAACAATGCTTATCAATAAATCTCACATAACAATGATACTCATGTTCTTTGCAAACCCTAGTTCAAGTTCCTCACTCACTTACTTACTTTAACAACAATGCTTATAAAACAAGGTTTTATCAACAACTCTTAATTCCAAAAAACCTTTATAAGTTAAGTAAATTTAAATAACTTTATAAGTTAAGTAAATTAATTTAAATAACTTTATAAGTTAAGTAAATTAACTAATAAATTAATTTATAATTAATTTTAAACTTCCTTTACATAAAATTATAAAATAATAGTATAATATTATTTATTTGGGCTTTTTATTGCACTTAGGACCTCATCTGACTTCCTTGAACCGGATCTTGAAACTGAAATTGAAACGAATGGTGCCAACTGAAACTGCCACTGATTGGTGCTAAAATTTTGATATAAATAAAAACTCACTCCTAAAATCAATGATAACTTATCACTCAAAATATCCAACAATCTCTCCCTTTGTCATTGATGGCAACCCAAATTATTTTTACCAAATATTGATATTTTTCCTATTCTGCTCCCCTTGGGAAACTACTCCCCTTGACTCAATGGTTCCTCCTTAAACCAAATATTTCCCCCTTACTTAAATCTCTCCCATTTTACATCAATGACAAAGGGTCACCTTTGGGGCTCGGGGCTAAGAATGAGTCTCTTAGCTTAGCCCCTCTCCCACCTCCTCTTGAGGTGGTTAATTCTAGGGTGGGAGTATTTCTACTCCCAGCAATCACTGGTCTTTACCTTTATCCTCTTTCCATATCATCTGATTCTTCTAATTTCTTTACTGTTGCTATTCTTGTTCCTGTCCATGTCCACATTCATGTTCCTGTTTATATCCATATCCATATTCTTGTTCCTATTCTTATCCAAATTCATGTTCATGTTCCTGTCCATGCCCATATTCTTGTTCCTGTTCTTGTTCATGCTTGATTCTATAATGTTTGCTCTACACCATTTTGTTGTATGTCCATCATTATTGCACTTATAACACTTAATGTTATTATTTCTTGGAGGTGTAAATTTCTTAGGATTTCTCCTAGTGAAGCCATATCCTTTTTTGTCATGAACCCTACAATCCATTGCCTTGTCACCAAACTGATTACATGAGTAGAAATACCCATGGAAAAACTACCTATTTCTAAAATTCCCATTTTCCTATATTTCATGTGTCCTGCACTATGAAGCCATGTGTCCAAACTTGTGACATGAGAAACACCTTCCATTGAAATTTCCTTATCTTGACCTCATTGGTATCTTAGTCTCTCTTAACCTATTTTGATTGTTGTTCCATCTGTTTAGTTTTTATGCATTGTTCCTTTCCTTTTTGAAATTTATGTTATCCAAATCATCCTTAGATGTCTCACTTTCTCTTACACTATCTTCTTCTGAAGTTTCTTCTTCTAAATTTTCTTCTTCTTCAGAACTTGAGGTTGACTCTTCTTCTTGTTTCTTTTGAGTCTATTCAAAACCAAGACTTGTTTTGTTTGTTGACCTTATTTGTACTTTGATCATCTTATCCACAACCTTTGAGCTATTTTCAAACTTGTGTAGCTTATCCTCAGATTTATTCTAAATATTCCCTTAGTAGAACTACTTCTTGTTCTAACCTTTCACATTCTAATACCTTTACTTCTAACTTATCCTTGAACTTATTTTTCTTAGCCAGTGACTTATTTAGATCCTCTATAAGCATTATTATCTCTTCATAACATTATTGAAACTAAAATTGTAGTTTAGAGTTTTACTTTCTTACCTTCTTTATTGTGTCAAGAGCATAAATAAGTTTTGCCTTAAGATCAAATCCATCATTTTTTAATTCTTCCTCTATTTTTTTACCTTTGTCTACATCTTAATTTTATTTTGACTTGTCTTCTATAGGCTCACCTTCTTCTTCTACTAGTGCCATTAGAATATTCTCCTCTGGTCCTTCAAGTGCATCCTCATATTCATCATCACTGAAACTATAATCATTCTTTGTACAACTATCTTCAAGATGTCCAAAGTTACCACATCTAAAACACTTGAGAATTATTGGTGACCTTTTCTTGACTTCTTCTTTTTCTTCAATCATAAATAGGACTTCATCTCTATCATTATCTGAAAAACTAGAATCACTATAACTTGAGTACTTACTTGCCTTGTCTACATAGTAGCTCCTCTTTTGTATTTGAAATAACTTCTTCCCTTGTCTACTTTGTCCATCCTTACCTTTCTTTTGGTACCTGTATATTTTTGATTCCATGTTCCTATGATCCTATTTTTCATCATTGTTATTTTTGGCTTCTTGAAAATCAATTGCATAGTGACCATAATTTCTACAATTAAAACATCTAACATATTTTACATATTTGAATTTTCTTGAATCCTTGTTCCTTCTGCCATAATTTTCTTATTCATCACTGGTGACTCATTGCTTGATTTTGACTTCTTACCCTTTGTCTTCTTAATTGATTTGAAGGCTGCTTTCTTCTAGGTATTAGTTTCTTTTGTTCTTAACTCAAAAGCTTTAAGAATACCAAGCAACATATCTATTTTCAAATAATCACCATCATTTTCTTCTTCTATAGTTGAAATATTTTCACTAAACCTTGTTGGAAGAGACCTTAAGATCTTATCACAAACATCTGATTCATCCACATTAAGTCCAAGTCCTTGCATAACATTAAAAATTTCATATACCCAAAGTAGATAAGAACTAATGTCTTCCTCATTATTCATTCTTAATTCTTCAAATTGTCCTTTGATATTTTGTATCTTTGCCTTTTTGACACTTTTATCTCCTTCATATATGCTTTGCAACTTATCCCAAATTCCTTTTGCATATTTACAATCATAAATTTTATTGATTCTATTATATGCAAACCTCTCAAAAGTGCATTCATTACTTTTGAATTGTAATGTTGTAGAATCTTACCTTCCTTATTTGTAGGTGGATCAACTGATGGTATGTATCCATTTTCAATTGCTTCCCAAATTTCATTGCCAAGTGCCATCAGGTGAAGCTTCATTCTCATACTCCAATATATGTAGTCACTTCCATCAAATATTGGTGTTGAATTATCTGAGGAAACATTATTAGAATCCATTGTGTTCTTGAAATATTTTCCTTCAAGCTATTAAACTCTTTCGAAGGAACATGTTCTGATACCAATTGAAGAACACAAGCTTATACTAAGAGGGGGGTGAACAGTATAAGACCACTTTTTACCTTTCTTTCCCAATCAATATTATGCAATGTATAGATAGCAATATCAAAAATAGCAATCAAAGCAATGCATAAATCACCACACACAATAGAGACATCAAATTTACACGGTTCACCCAATGTGGGCTACTCCATGGAGAAAATATTTCATTAAAATTTTCTCAATCAATCTCTTAGGAATATTTTCCCTATTACAATGTTTATGGATCTCTATCCAAAGGAGGCACAAATACCCTAATCAAGTTTGTATATATTTATCCACAAGAGAACTCCTTTCTCCTTAGATTTGATTAGTGATATTCTAGAGGAACTGTTACCCAACTGCTCTGGCTAATGGATATCTATCCACTAAAGACTCCTATCCTCACCGTCTTGGCTAATGGATCTCTATCTACTAGAGACTATCATCCTATATACTTTTTCACCTTCAAATCTCTGTCTCAAATTTGTACTAAACACGGTCCTTCAGTCTAGCACAAATATGCTCAATCTCTATCTCTATTTTGGCACAAACCTGTCCTCAAATCTGCATCAAAATCTATCCTCAAATATACACTAAACACAATCCTTCGGTCTAGCACAAGTTTATCCTCAATATTTTTCCTCAAGCCTTAACTCAAAGCTTGAATTAATCTCAAATCAAATCTACTAGATCTGCCCCAAACCTTAACTCAAGGTTTGAACAAATCAATCAATCAACTCTACTCTCAAGTCTTCTCAAAGACTTATATCAAATATAACTTGTAAGCTTCCACAAAATCTCACACTAATATGTCCACAAGTCCTCTATAGAACTTGTCCAAATCTACTCTACAAGTCCTCACTAGAACTTGTCCAATTTTTCTCAATAAGTCATGACTAGGAATTATCTAAATATACTCTCAATATGTATTGTAAGCTTCCACAAAATCTCACACAAATATATCCACAAGTCTTCTCAAAAACTTACCTCAAATCTGCTCAACAAGTCCACACTAGAACTTTTCCAATCTCATAGAAACATAAAGAGAATTGTTAGAGACTCAATATGCTCTACATTCATCACAATTCTCAATCACTTTCAATCACTCTCTTAGAAACATACATAGAATTGTTAGAGACTCAATATACTTCACATTCACAAACTCTCAATCACTCTTTTATCATAGAAACATATAGAGAATTGTTAGAGACTCAATATGTTTCACACTCATCAATACTCAACCTCTTTCTCAAATCAATTCAAAATATAGAATAATTTGTTTCACAAAACTTGAACAATCACTTCAAAAAATTCACTTGACTAGGCTCAACCAACTCTACTCAACCAATCACTCAATTAAATAATCCTTGCTTACAAACCCTAGTCCAATCACATGAACACTCACTCAAAATATTTCCAACAATGCTTATCAATAAATCTCACATAACAATGATACTCATGTTCTTTGCAAACCCTAGTTCAAGTTCCTCACTCACTTACTTACTTTAAAAACAATGCTTATAAAACAAGGTTCTATCAACAACTCTTAATTCCCAAAAACCTTGAAGCATTAGATCAAAAAACTCTCAACAATGTTAACCAAACAATCCTTTTCACTCCAACTTTTCATACACAACTTTCAACAATCACTCACTAGGAATAATATGCCCATACCTTTTGTTGGATGTAGAAGTGCCTTTAGAAAACCTGTCTTAATCACAATTTCTTCTTTCCAATTCCAATGGTTAAACATAAAAATATCACTTCAACACTTTTCCAAAATATTCCTTGGACATAAAAAAATCACAACTCAATTTATGCCTTATTGCTCCCTTTTAAAATTAACACTCATCATAATATACGTAAAGATAATTTCCTTGATACACCTTATAAACTCCAACTTAAAATAATATCCAACACCATAAAAATATTAACCAAACACCTTACAATTTTTTCAAAACATTTGAGCAAACAACATTAAAAATTGAATTTTACAAAAATACTTATAACTCCTTTAGCAACCTTAGAACCAATTTAAATATGCAAAAATTAGTTTTTAAATGCCCAAACTATATTCTTGAAATTTTCAACGACCAATTTACAAGCATACCTCTTTCTTCCCCAAAAGGAGATTCGACGAGATTTGATCCATCGTCTCCTCTATCCTAAGTGCATTAGTGCTTGGGAGCCCACTGTGTGGGCTACGAATGCCCATGTGAATGAAGGTATAACCCCTTCCTCTTATGCCTCCACTCGATATCTATTTCTCATGAAACTTGCACACCCTTTCCCTACTTTGGACGCAGTGCAATTCATAAGGCTCACAATTCTAAAGCTCACAATAATAATCGAAGGCATGGTAAGGTTTGGTAGGGTGGGAGTTCCCCCCTTATATACATGTTTTTAATTTCTCCTCACGTTGGCAACACTTTATTCGAAATAGAATTTTGAATATTAAATTTGATAACCCACCTTAGGGTTATTTAACCTTAGCTTAAATTAATTTATAATTAATAATTAATTTAAATAACTTTATAAGTTAAGTAAATTAACTAATAAATTAATTTATAATTAATTTTAAACTTCCTTTGCATAATATTATAAAAGAATATTATAATATTATTTATTTGGGCTTTTTCTTGCACTTAGGACCTCATCTGACTTCCTTGAACCGAATCTTGAAACTGAAACTGAAACGGATCCTACCAACTGAAACTACTACTCACTGGTGCTGAAAGTTTGACATCAATGACAACTCACTCTTGAAATCATTGACAAATTATCACTCAAAATATCTAACAAATACCTATGAGTAGAGTTTATTAGTTGATTTGTTCAAACCTTGAGTTAAGGTTTGGGTCAGATCTAGCAGAGTTGATTTGAGATTGATTCAAGCTTTGGGTTAAGGCTTGAGGATAGAGATTGAGGATAGATTTGTGCTAGACCAAAGGACTGTGTTTAGTATAGGTCAGAGGATAGATATTGAGGATATATTTGTGCTAGAGTGAAGTACTATGTTTAGTACAGATTTGAAGACAGAGTTTGGTGTAGATTTGAGGATAGGTTTGTACCAAAATAGAAATAGAGATTGAGCATATGTGTGCTAGACTAAAGGACTGTGTTTAGTATAGATTTGAGACATATATTTGGAGGTGATAGATTATAGAGGATGACAGTCTCTGATAGATAGAGATCCATCAGCTAGGGTAGTGAGGATAGGTGTCTTCAGTGGATAGAGATCCATTAGCTAGAGCAGTGGGTGCAATAGTCCTTCTAAAAGATCACCGATCAGAGCTAAGGAGAAAGGAGTTCTCCTATAGATAAAGATCCATAAACTTGATTAGGGGATTGGTGTCTCTTTTGGATAAATATCCATAAATATTGTAATAGTGAAAGGATTCCCAAGAGATTGATTAAGAAAAATTTAGTGAAAGATTTTCTCCATGGAGCAGCCCACGTTGGGTGAACCATGTTAAATTGGTGTCTTTATTATGTGTGGTGTTTTGTGCATTGATTTTATTATTGTTGTTGCTACTACTATATTTACATTGCATAATATTGATTGGGAAAGAAAAGTAAAAAGTGATATTATACTATTCACCTCCCCTCTCAATATAAGCTCATGTTCTTCAATTGGTATCAGAGTAGGTTCCTTTGGTAGATTTTAACAACTTGAAGGAAAAGCTTTCAAGAACACAATGGATTCTAAGAATGTGTCCTCAGATAATTCAACACCAATATTTTATGGAAGTGATTATATATATTGGAGTATGAGAATGAAGATTTACTTGATAGCACTTTGCAATGAAATTTGGGAAGTAGTTGAAAATGGATACATACCCCTAGTTGATCCACCTACAAATAAGGAAGATAAGCTTCTACAACATTACAATTCAAAAGCAATGAATGCAATTTTGAGAGGTTTGCATAGAACATAATCAATAAAAGTTATGCATTGTAAATATGCAAAAGGAATTTGGGATAAATTGTAAAGCATTTATGAAGGAGTTAAAGGTGTCAAGAAAATAAAGATATGAAATCTCAAAGGACAATTTGAAGAGTTAAGAATGAAGGATGAGGAAAACATTAGTACTTATCTACTTTTATTTGATGAGGTTGTTAATGCTATGCAAGGACTTGGACTTAATATTGAAGAATTGTATGTTTGTGATAAGGTCTTAAGGTCTCTTCCAAAAATATTTCTGCTATAGAAGAATCAAAGTATGGTGATTCTTGTTGAGCAAGGTGCAGCAGCAGTATTGTCATTGTTGTCAACACAGTCAGATAGATCTGTTGATGCAGTGGATAGGAAGTTCAAAAGCCTTTCAGATGCAGAAGACAGAAGTTCAAAGGTTACTCAGAGTATGTACAGTGTTTTTCCAAGAAGACCAAAGTGGCCCATATGCTAAAAATCAAAAGAAAATCACAAGGAAGAAAACTGTCGCGATATCGCGACATGTTGAGCAAGAAAGAAAAACTGTCGCGATATCGCGACATGTTGAGAAGAAAGAAAAACTATCACGATTTCGTGACATGTTCGGAGAGAAAGCGCAAGCAAGCAAAACTATCACGATTTCGTGACATGTTCGAAGAGAAAGCGCAAGCAAGCAAAACTATCACGATTTCATGACATGTTCGGAGAGAAAGCGCAAGCAAGCAAAACTGTCATGATTTCGTGACATGTTCGGAGAGAAAGCGCAAGCAAGCAAAACTGTCATGATTTCATGACATGTTCGGAGAGAAAGCACAAGCAAGCAAAACTGTCGCGATTTCGTGACATGTTGGAAGAGAGAAAGGCAAGTAGAAAAAGTGTCATGATTTCATGACATATTGCAAGAGAGATAGTACGAAAGAAAAAGTGTCATGATTTCATGACATGTTGGAAGAGAGAAAGGCAAGTAGAAAAAGTGTCACGATTTCATGACATATTGCAAGAGAGATAGTATAGAAGAAAAAGTGTCATGATTTCGTGACATGTTGGAAGAGAGAATGGCAAGTAGAAAAAGTGTCGCGATTTCGTGACATATTGCAAGAGAGATAGAAGAAAAAGTGTCACGATTTCGTGACATATTGCAAGAGAAAGAGCAAAGGAGAGAAAGTGTAGTATTGAGTGCAAGAGAAAGAGTAAAGGAGAGAAAGTGTCACGATATCATGACATGTCATGTTTTCCGAAGGCAAGAGAAAGAGCAAAGGAGAGAAAGTGTCATGATATCGCGACATGTCACATTTTTGTGACCCGAAGGCAAGAGAAAGAGCAAAGGAGAGAAAGTGTCATGATATCGTGACATGTCACATTTTTGCGACTAAATGAGGAGAGAGAAAGTAAGAAGGTAGAAGTGTCACGATATCACGACAAAAGTAAAGAGGAAGAGTATGGAGGCGAAAGTGTCACGATTTCGTGACATGCTATGTTTTCATGGGTACAAGCCAAGAAAAGAGGCAAGGAGGCGAAAGTGTCACGATATCACGACATGCTATGTTTTCGTGGGTACAAGCCAAGAAAAGAGGCAAGGAGGCGAAAGTGTCATGATATCATGACATGTTGTGTTTTCATGGGTACAAGCCAAGAAAAGAAGTACGAAGGTGAAAGTGTCATGATATCGCGACATGCTGAGTTTTTATGGGTACAAGCCAAGAAAAGAAGCAAGGAGGCGAAAGTGTCGTGATATCGTGACATGTATTTTTTGGTCCAAAGCAAGGAGAAAGAGAGAGAAAGAAAAAGTGTCATGATATCATGACATGTTTATTTTCATGGTTGAGTTGAAGCCGATAAAGACCTATGAACAATCGACTAAAATTAGGGTTTACAATTGTCATGAAAGTCAACTAAGATTAGGGTTTACAGACCGACTAAGATTAGGGTTTTCATCTCAAAAATTTTGTTATAAAAGGAGGGTTGTTTGGAGATTTGGAGGTTGTCGAAGTGTGCGGAGTTCTGTCGTAGTGCGAAGAGAGCAGAGTGCATGAAAGAGAGAAGACGATCATGAAGGTCGACTGTAACGAAGTAGAGAGTGCGAAGTGATTACGTAGAGAGAGTAGAGTGCACGAAAGAGAGAAGATGATCATGAAGGTCGACTGTAATGAAGCATAGAGTGCGAAGTGATTGCATAGAGAAAGTAGAGTGCACAGAGAGCAAAAAAGGTGAAGAAAGACCAGTCAGGTTCTTGCAAAGACAAAGGTATCTTTCTGTAAATCTTATAGATTCAAAATTGAAGTCCAGGTTGCAGCTTGGCATCAAGGGTTGTTGCTCCTTCCAGTAGGTGCTGGTAAATCAGGGGTTGGTGCTCCTTTCTATTGGTGCAGATAAATAAGGGGTCGGTGCTCCTTCTAGTAGGTGCTGGTAAATTGATTGTAAAGTTGGTGCTTTGCAAAGGCTAGATTTGGATGGTAGTCCAAGCAGTCATTTTTGAGGAGTAGCCACATTGGTGAACCTCGTTAAATCTTGTGTTGTGTGATGCTCTTGTGTTATACTTGTTGTATCTAGTAATTAGTTTTAATTGCTACTATATTAAGAGCTATAAATTCAAGTTTAAAGAGCTACACCGATTCACCCCCCCTCTCAGTGTCATTGTAAGACTAACAATTGGTATCAGAGCTAAGTTCCTGTACAAGCCTAATCGGCTAGGGTGATCTTGGAAGTAACACAATGGCAGGTGGTGAAGGTTTCTCATCAAACAAAGCACCATTGTTTGATGGATCTAATTACGCATTCTGGAGAATCAGGATGCAGACATATCTCTGTGCTTTGGGATATGACATCTGGGATTCAGTAGTTAGTGGATACACAATACCCATCACTCCTCCAAAATAGGTCGATGAAAAGAAACTATTTGAGAGTAACT
Source organism: Wollemia nobilis (assembly GCA_028583015.1). Classification (NCBI taxonomy): domain Eukaryota; kingdom Viridiplantae; phylum Streptophyta; class Pinopsida; order Araucariales; family Araucariaceae; genus Wollemia; species Wollemia nobilis. The sequence goes on along the minus strand of JAQPPZ010000689.1, from coordinate 1,913,358 downwards.
CAAAAGCAAAGAATGCTATCATGTGTGGATTAGCAGACAGTGAACTAGTAAAGATCATGAGCTATAATACGACAAAAGAGATATGGGACAAACTGAGGAGTATTCATGAAGGAGACGATAAGATCAAGGAGGCCAAATTATAGACACATCGAGCTCAGTTCGAAGCATTGAAAATGAACGACGATGAAAACATTGAGGCATATATGCTGAGAGTTAATGGAATCATTAATGCGATCAGAGGGCTCGACGAGGATATTGGAGACTCTGCCATCGTGAAAAAGGTACTAAGATCTCTTCCTCAAAGGTTTGATTCCAAAGTCTCAATGATAGAAGAAGCTAAAAATCTAAATTATTTTAGTATAGATGAGATGTATGGTTCTTTGACTGCATATGAGATGAGGATAGGAAGATCTAAACCCACAGACAGAGAAGCGGCTTTTAAAGCCCTTAAAAATAAAAACACAAAACAAGAGTCCGAGGAAGAAGAGACATCAGATGAAATGGAAGCAAACTTTGTTAGAAAACTAAAAAAGGGAAAAGGAAAATACAGAGGGAAGCTACCATTTAAATGTTTCAACTATGGAGGCATTGGGCATTTTGCGACTAAATGTCCACTTAAAGAGAAGAACAAAAATGATGAAGGATCGCACCAAGAAAGAAGTGACTGGAAGATGAAAATGAATTTCAGAAAAGGCAACTTCAAGAAGAAAAGTTTCATCTCCAAGAATGTCAGTTCATCAAAAAACAACTCCGGTGAAGAGTCTGAAGAAGAAAAAGATGAAGCTCTTTTCATGGCATTTGAAGAAGTTAAATCAGAAAAGGAAGAAGGAGTGACCTCTGAAGTTTGTGGTGAAAACCTTGAGGCTGAAGTAGATCTAGAAGGTGAGTTGATCTCTGCACTTGAAGAGTGGAAGATAGAAAAGAAAAAGAATAAGAAACTTTCAAGAAAGCTTGAGGATGCAAATGGAATCATAACCAGTTTGAAAGTACAGATAGAAGAATCTAAGAAAATCTTCGAAGATCTCGAAGTGCAAATAACAATGAAAATAGATTATTGCAACAAGCTAGAAGAAGAGATTGTTGGTTTAAGAATGCAGCTAGAAGAGATGAATAAGAAAATTAGTTGTTATCACAAACGTGAAGAAAGTTCTATGAAGTCGGATAAGATCATAAATGACCAAAGGCCCGCAGGCATCAAATTTGGTCCGGGTTTCACCGAAGGAGAATCATCAAGTGGATCAAAGGTCAGAAATGTAGAATCCATAAAGAATGAAGATAAGAGACAAGTTGATCAAGGAAAAACGTCTCATGCAAGAGAAAGCATTAATGCCAGGCACGAAAGGAGAATTGACAATGATGGATTCACCAATGTCACACATCAAAGAAGAAGAAGACCTATGGCTCCTACGACAACATGGCAAAGACCATCACCCAGGTTCAATTATCCTTTCTCTGGTTTCTATTTTAAATGCAATGGCTATGGACATAAAATCTCAGACTACAAATATAATGTAAGACCAAGGAATTTCACCAGTAGAAATGTTTTTTCTCCTCTGATGAATTATACAGTAGAATGTTATAACTGTCATAATTTTGGGCACATTGCAAGAAACTGTAGAAATACATTTACATCAAATCAGTTTCAGGGAAGAAAATTTCAACCATACAGGATGAGACAAAATAGAAAGCTTCCCAAAAAACATGCTCAAACTACTGATAAGGGAAAGGCAAAACAAGAGCCCAAAACTACTATCAAAATAGTGTGGAAAGGAAAAGAGCGACTGAAGGAAGAAAAGGAATCCTTAATCGTACAAACTGCATTCAAAGCACAGAATAAATATGTACCATGGATACTTGATAGTGGATGCTCCAGTCATATGACAGGTGACAAACAAAAATTTGAGAAGTTACAAAAATATGAAGGAGGTTCAAGAAAATTTGGAAATAATGATGGAGCTAAGATAGTTGGCAAAGGTTCAGTTAAAATTAGTGACGAAAAGATTAAGTCAGAAGAAGTCTTGTTTGTGGATGGTTTGAAACATAACTTGTTGAGCGTAAGTCAGATTTGTGATAAAGGTCATGAAGTAGTTTTTATGAAGCATGGTTGTGAAGTCAAAAAAATAAACAGTGGAAAATTGATAGCAATTGGATCAAGGACATCTGGCAACCTATACACGCTCTCAGAGAATTCAAAAGGAGCTTGTTTTATTGGATAGGAAGAAGAAAACTGGTTGTGGCACAAGAGACTAGGGCATATCAGTTTTGATAATCTGGTAAAAATCATCTCAAAAAGGGCAGTGAGAGATATTCCCACCATCAACAAACCCGCAAACAACATTTGTGCTTCATGCCAAAAGGGGAAACAAACTAGAGTCACATTCAAAACAAAAGAATACTACACAAGCAAACCTTTGGAACTCATACACACTGATTTATGTGGTCCCATGAGAACTCAAAGCATAAATGGTGACAAATATTTTATGTTGTGCATTGATGACTATTCCAGAATGACATGGATATTTTTCTTGAAGCATAAATCAGAAGCTTTTGATATGTTCAAGATTTTCAAAAACCAGGTTGAGAATGAAACAGGGAAAAGGATCAAATGTTTAAGATCAGATAGAGGAGGAGAATTCATTTCAGAGGAGTTTGCAGAGTACTGTGAAAATTACGGTATTAGGAGACAGTTCTCAGTAGCCAGGACACCTCAACAAAATGGAGTGGTAGAAAGAAAGAACAGGACAGTGCAGGAAATGGCACGGACTATGTTGGCTAAAAGCAGAGTAGCAGATAGATTTTGGAAAGAAGCAGTCCATACTGCGGTGTATATCCAAAATAGGTACATGCTGAGAACACATGAAAGCAAAACTCCTTATGAATTATGGTTCGGTAAAAGGGCAACAACAAAATACCTCAAAGTCTTTGGCAGCAAGTGCTATATCAAAAGAACTGAAGATAATCTTGGTAAGTTTGAAGATAGAGCAGATGAAGGTATTTTTGTTGGTTATTCATCAAAAAGCAAAGCTTACAAATGCTACAACAAGAGGCTAAAGAAAATTGTGGACAGTGTCGATGTTAAATTTGATGAAGGTAAAGAACGAGTAATTAGCTATGAAACGAACTACCCAATTTATGAAGAGGTTATTGAAGGAGATGAGGAAAACGAAATGGAAAAGATACAGAAAATTGACTCAGATGATGTAAGTTGTGATTCAGAAGTGGAAGAAAATAAGAAATTCAAAACAGGTAGTTGGCAAAAAAATCATCCTAGAGAGCAAATAATTGGAGACCCCAAAGTTGGTGTTCAGACAAGAAGAAGAGCAAGTAAGTAACTACTCTCTATTATCCAACATTGAGCCCAAAAATGTTACTGATGCAAGCAAAGATGAAAGTTGGATGAAGGCAATAAATGAAGAATTAGATCAGATCGAGAAAAATGAAACTTGGGAGTTAGTACCTAGACCTGCTAATAAAAATATAATCGGGACTAAATGGATTTTTCGAAACAAATTGAATGAAGACGGACAGGTAGTCGAAAATAAAGCAAGATTGGTATGTAAGGGTTATGCACAAGTTGAAGGCATTGACTTTGAGGAAACTTTTGCACCAGTAGCTAGACTAGAGGCAATTAGAATGTTTCTGGCTTTAGCAATCTACAAGAATTTCAAAGTTTATCAAATGGATGTGAAATCAGCGTTTTTGAATGGGAAACTTGAAGAAGAGGTTTATATTGAGCAACCAGATGGTTTCCAACTTGGTGATGATCCAAACTTGGTTTGCAAGTTGAAGAAAGCATTATATGGCTTAAAACAGGCACCCCGAGCATGGTATGCAAGGCTAGACAACTATCTCACTCAACAAAGGTTTAAGAAAGGTATGGTGGATAGTAATTTGTATGTCAAAATAGAAAATGGGCATCTTATTGTTCTTGTTGTATACGTAGATGATATCATATTTGGCAGCAACAAAGATGAGTCATGCAAAGATTTAGCAAATAAGATGCAGAAAGAATTTGAAATGTCAATGATTGGAGAACTGTCGTATTTCCTCGGGTTGCAAGTTAATCAAAGTAAGAAGGGCATATTTATTTCTCAAGTTAAATATGTAAAAGAGATGTTAAAAAAGTTCACAATGGAGGATTGTAAGCCAATTAGCACTCCCATGACGATAGGCTGCAAGTTGAGCAAGGATGACAAATCTCCACCTGTTGATCAAACCATGTACAGATCTATGATTGGAAGCTTACTGTACCTGACAGCTACTAGACCAGATATTTTACAGGCAGTATGCATGGTAGCACGATTTTAGGCTAATCCCAAGGAGACTCATGTGACAACAGTAAAGAGGATTCTTCGATACCTCAAGGGTACTATGGAGTATGGGTTATGGTATCCAAAAGGTAAAGACTTCACCCTTATTTCGTATTCAGATGCAGATTGGGCAGGATGTGTAGATGACAGAAAGAGTACAAGTGGAGGTGCATTCTATCTTGGAGACAGATTGGTCGCATGGCACAATAAGAAACAAGAGTCAGTTTCTCTATCGACAGTAGAGGCAGAATATATTGCAGCAACAACATGTTGTACGCAGGTATTATGGATGAAACAAACCCTGAAAGATCTTGGTATTAGCTTCAATGAGCCGATATCAGTTAAGTGTGATAACACCAGTGCCATTAACATCTCCAAGAATCCAGTTATGCATTCACGCACAAAACACATCGCTATCAGGTATCACTTTTTGAAGGAGAAAGTTGCAGAAGGTGAGGTTAAGTTGGATTTTGTTCCAACTACAGAGCAAGTAGCAGATATCTTCACAAAACCATTGCCCAAGGAAGTTTTTGAGTACCTTCGCAATAAATTGGGAGTGGTCACACTTCCCAAGAATTGACTAGCTACAGGGATCACATTCTCAGGGGGAGCATTTCAGTATTTGATTATCTGTTTGCTCATGTTCATGATCTTTGCTAAATGCAATAAAGTGTGCCTGAGAATGTTGTGCATGGACTCAGGGGGAGTCTACAGCAGCCCTTTGGTATTATTGTCAAAGGGGGAGAAGAGTTACAGGAAATTGCACATGTGTTGCCAACAATTCCAAAGGGGGAGATTGTTGAGCAAGGTGCAGCAGCAGTATTGTCATTGTTGTCAACACAGTCAGATAGATCTGTTGATGCAGTGGACAGGAAGTTCAAAAGCCTTTTAGATGCAGAAGATAGAAGTTCAAAGGTTACTCAGAGTATGTACAGTGTTTTTTCAAGAAGACCAAAGTGGCCCATATGCTAAAAATCAAAAGAAAATCACAAGGAAGAAAACTGTCACGATATCGCGACATGTTGAGCAAGAAAGAAAAATTGTCGTGATATCGTGACATGTTGAGAAGAAAGCAAAATTGTCACGATTTCATGACATGTTCGGAGAGAAAGCGCAAGCAAGCAAAACTGTCACGATTTCGCGACATGTTCGGAGAGAAAGCGCAAGCAAGCAAAACTGTCATGATTTCATGACATGTTCGGAGAGAAAGCGCAAGCAAGCAAAACTATCACGATTTCATGACATGTTCGGAGAGAAAGCGCAAGCAAGCAAAACTGTCACGATTTCGTGACATGTTCGGAGAGAAAGCACAAGCAAGCAAAACTATCATGATTTCATGACATGTTGGAAGAGAGAAAGGCAAGTAGAAAAAGTGTCACGATTTCGCGACATATTGCAAGAGAGATAGTACGGAAGAAAAAGTGTCACGATTTCGACATGTTGGAAGAGAGAATGGCAAGTAGAAAAAGTGTCATGATTTCGTGACATATTGCAAGAGAGATAGTATGAAAGAAAAAGTGTCATGATTTCATGACATGTTGGAAGAGAGAATGGCAAGTAGAAAAAGTGTCACGATTTTGTGACATATTGCAAGAGAGATTGTACAGAAGAAAAAGTGTCACGATTTCATGACATATTGCAAGAGAAAGAGCAAAGGAAAGAAAGTGTCGCATTGTGACATATTGAAAGAAAGAGAAAGGAGAGAAAGTGTCACGATATGGAATGTCATTTTGACAAAGGCAAGAGAAAGAGCAAAGGAGAGAAAGTGTCATGATATCGTGACATGATTAGAAGGCAAGAGAAAGAGCAAAGGAGAGAAAGTGTCATGATATCGTGACATGTCACGTTTTCGCGACCCGAAGGCAAGAGAAAGAGCAAAGGAGAGAAAGTGTCATGATATCGTGACATGTCACATTTTCATGACTAAATGAGGAGAGAGAAAGTAAGAAGGAAAAAGTGTCGCGATATCATGAAAAAGTAAAGAGGAAGAGTACGGAGGTAAAAGTGTCATGATTTCGTGACATGCTATGTTTTCATGGGTACAAGCCAAGAAAAGAGGCAAGGAGGCGAAAGTGTCATGATATCATGACATGCTGTGTTTTCGTGGGTACAAGCCAAGAAAAGAGGCAAGGAGGCGAAAGTGTCACGATATCGCGACATGTTGTGTTTTTACGGGTACAAGCCAAGAAAAGAAGTACGAAGGTGAAAGTGTCATGATATCGCGACATGCTGAGTTTTCATGGGTACAAGCCAAGAAAAGAAGCAAGGAGGCGAAAGTGTCACGATATCGCGACATGTATTTTTGCGGTCCAAAGCAAGGAGAAAGAGAAAGAAAAGTGTCATGATATCGCGACATGTATTTTCATGGTTGAGTTGAAGCTGACAAAGACCGATGAACAACCGACTAAAATTAGGGTTTACAGTTGTCATGAAAGCCGACTAAGATTAGGGTTTACAGCCGACTAAGATTAGGGTTTTCATCTCAAAAATTTTGTTATAAAAGGAGGGTTGTTTGGAGATTTGGAGGTTGTCAAAGTGTGTGGAGTTCTATCGTAGTGCGAAGAGAGCAGAGTGCACGAAAGAGAGAAGACGATCATGAAGGTCAACTGTAACAAAGCAGAGAGTGCGAAGTGATTGCGTAGAGAGAGCAGAGTGCATGAAAGAGAGAAGACGATCATGAAGGTCGACTGTAATGAAGCAGAGAGTGCGAAGTGATTGTGCAGAGAAAGCAGAGTGCATAGAGAGCGAAAAAGGTGAAGAAAGACCAGTCAGGTTCCTGCAAAGACAAAGGTATCTTTCTGTAAATCTTATAGATTCAAAATTGAAGTCCAGGTTGTAGCTTGGCATCAGGGGTTGTTGCTCCTTCCAGTAGGTGCTGGTAAATCAGGGGTTGGTGCTCCTTTCTATTGGTGCAGATAAATAAGGGGTCGGTGCTCCTTCCAAGTAGGTGCTGGTAAATTGATTGTAAAGTTGGTGCTTTGCAAAGGCTAGATTTGGATGGTAGTCCAAGCAGTCATTTTTGAGGAGTAGCCACATTGGTGAACCTCGTTAAATCTTGTGTTGTGTGATGCTCTTGTGTTATACTTGTTGTATCTAGTAATTAGTTTTAATTGCTACTATATTAAGAGCTGTAAATTCAAGTTTAAAGAGCTACACTGATTCACCCCCCCCTCTCAGTGTCATTATAAGACTAACAATTCTTTGACAAGAGATATGTTGCTTGGTATTCTTACATATTTTGAGTTAAGAACAAAAGAACCTAATCCCTAGAAGGAAGCAACATTCAAAGATACCAAGAAGACAAATGGTAAGAAGTTAGAATCAAGAAATGAGTCATCCAGTGATGAAAAAGCTAATTATAGCAGAAGGAATAAGGATTCAAGAAGATTTAAAGATACAAAATCTGTTAAATATTTCAATTGTGAAAAATATGGTCACTATGCAACTGATTGTCAAGAAGTTAAAAATAACAATGATGAAGAAAAACAGGATCACATGAACATTGAATCAGAAAGATACAAGCACCAAAAGAAAGGTAAGTATGGACAAGGTAGACAAGGAAAGAAGTTATTTCAAAGATAAAAGAGGAGATACTATGTAGACAAGGCAAGTAAGTACTCAAGTGATAGTGATAATAGTTTTTTTGAATAATGATAAAGATGAAGTCCTATTTATGATTGAAGAAAAATAAGAAGTTAAGAAAATGTCACCAATAATTCTCAAGTGCTTTAGATGTGGTAATTTTGGACATCTTGAAGATAGTTGTACAAGGAATAGTTTCAGTTTTAGTGATGATGAATATGAGGATGCACTAGTAGGACCAAAAGAGAATATTCTAATGACACTAGAAGAAGAAGAAGAAGATTATGATCCTATAGAAGATAAATCATAAAATAATAAAGATGTTATCAAAGGCAAACAAATAGAGGAAGAATCAAAAAAATAAGGATATGATCTTAAGGCAAAACTTATTTATGCTTTTGACACAGTAAAAAGGTTAAGAAAGCAAAAATATAAACTAGAATTTTAGTTTCAAGAATGTGATGAAGAGAGAAGAATTCTTATAGTTGATCTAGACAAATCAACGACTAAGACAAAGATGTTCAAGGATAAGCTATAAGCAAAGGTCTTATAATGTGAAAATTTAGAACAAGAAGTAGCTCTACTAAGGGAATATTTAGAAAAATCCAAGAATAAGATACATAAGTTTGGAAAGAGTTCAAATATTATGGATAAAATGATCAAGGTACAAAGAATATCAACAAACAAAATAGGTCTTGGTTTTGAACAAGTTCAAAATAAATAGGAAAAAGAGTCAACCTCAAGTTCTAAAGAAGAAGAAACTTCAAAAGAAGATGGTGTAAGAGAAAGTGAGACTTCTGAGGATGAGTTGGACAACATAAAGTTCAACAAGGAACAATGCACAAAGAAGAAACAGATGGAACAACATCAAAATAGGTGAAGAGAGACTAAGATACCAATGAGGTCAAGACAAGGAAGTTTCAATGGACGATGTTTCTCATGTCACAGATTTGGGCACATGGCCTCATAGTGCAGGACACATGAAAGATAATAATAAGGGAATTTCAGGAACAGACATCTTTTCCATGGGTATTTCTACTCATGTAATCAGCTTGGTCACAAAGTAATGAATTGCAGGGTTCATGACAGAAAGGGATATAGCTTCACCAAGAGAAATCCTAAGACATTTGGACTTTTAAGGAATAATAACATTAAGTTTTATAAGTGCAATAATGATGGACACACATTAAAGTGATGTAGAGCAGACATTCCAGAATCAAGCATGAACAGGAACAGGAATATGGATATGAATAATAACAGTTTCAAAAATAGGAACATGAACATGGACATGGATAGGAATAGTCAAAGGTATCAGAAGGATCAGATGAGAAGGAAAGAAGACAAAGGTAAATAAAAGTGCTTGCTGGTAGTATAAATACTCCCACCCAAGAATTAACCACCTCAAGAGGAGGTGGGGGAGGGGCTAAGCTAAGAGACTCATTCTTAGCCCCAAGCCCCAAAGGTAATCCTTTGCCATTTATGTCAAATGGGGAGAGATGCCATTTATGTCAAATGGGGAGAGATTTGAGTAAGGGGGAGAGATTTGGTATTTGAGTAAGGGGGAGAGTCTTGGTTTGATAAGAGAGCATTGAGTCAGGGGGAGCAATTTCCTAGGGGGAGTAGAATAAAAAGATCAAGGAAATGGTAAAAAGTTATTGGGTTGCCATCAATGACAAAGGGGGATATCATTGGAAATTTTAAGTTCATAAAGTTGTCATTGATGTCAAGGCATGAGGTTGTCATTGATGCCAAGAATTAAACCACCATTGATGTTAAAATGTCAAAAGGAGTAATGCAAAAGGTTTATGGAAAAAGAGCTTCATACTATTCATTTTTGATATTATAGAGGCATAAGTAAAAGGTTTTTATTAGAACCATGGATTGGCAAATAAAAGGTTTTATTAAAAACCATGGATTGGAAAAATAAAAGGTTTTCATTAAAACCATGGTTAGACAAAATAAAAGGTTTTCATAAAAACCCAAGGAGGCTTTTTATTCCAAATTAAAAAGTCCAAGGAAGGTTTAAATATTTAATTTATAAATATTTAAATTCAAATTGAATTTAAATTTTATAAATAAATATTTATTTATTTGGAATGGTATAACCCTAAGGTTACCCCACCGATGTGCAAGTCGAAAACCACCCCACCGACGTGTTGGAAGAAATAACAAAGCAAGGCACTTAGCAATATAAATATTGCCTTGCTAAGGCCAAAATAAATGTATTCGAATTTAAAAATGTGTTGCATTTCATGGAGGAAAAGACAGAGGAATTTGTGCACTACGTTTATCCCTAATTTCAAAGCTTTGAAGAAGACAAGGTGCTTGGGTTCTAACATCATCTGGTGGCTAGCGCAGGTGGAAAGTGCTTAGTTTTTGCATAGGGGAGGTTACAGGCTTGAAACCCGACAGTAATAGTTTTGGGAAGCCCTTTTTTTGTTGTTGGTTTCGGTTCCAAAAAAAGGAATAGAGAGCATGTGGGAATTTTAGCTCCCACGTGAGCACTTAGCTCACGTGACAGCCAAGGCCACGGCTAAGGCACTTGAGGAGGTAGTGTCGTGGGTTCAAAACCCACTAAGGGCAAAGGTACAATTTTTTATTTAATTTTTGTTTGCCCTAAGGTTGTGAGTAAATTGGGAGGTATAAGGTAGTAATTAAATTGGATTATTTCCCTATATGTTAAAGTGATTTTTGGGCATGGTAAAAAGTTGTTTTTGATAAAGTAAAACTAGGGTAATTAATTTTTACCTTAGAAGAATAAATTGGATTGTTTTATAAATTATTTTATTTGATGAGTGCAATTTAAGAAAGTAGTTATAAGTAGAAATTGTGTTATATTTTATAAGAGGGTTTTTGATGAAAATTATGATGTTGAAATTTATTATTGAGATGGAGCAATAAGGTGTATTTGGGATTTAATTTATCTTTGTGTTTAAGGTAAATTGTGAAAAGTGTTAGGGTGATAATTATTGTCATCTAACCCTTTGTACTTGGCAAATAAAGTTGTGATAATTGAACTAGGTTTTGAAGATCATTCTACATAAAATAAAAATGTATGGACATATTCTTCCATGGTTGAGTTGATTGGTTGGTTTTATGGAAAACAACTTTGGAGTCAAAAGGACTTAATTAGGTTTCCTTGTTGAGTTGTTGAGCTATATGTGAAGATTGTTTTATAAGTGAGTTAATGCTTCAAGGTTTTCTAGAATAAAGAGTTGTTGATAAAACCTTGTTTGATAAGCATTGTTGTTGAAGCCATTGGTTAAGTAAGGAACTTGAACTAGGGTTTAGAAATATCATGAGTATCATTGTTATGTGAAGATTTTTTTATAAGCATTGTTATTGAAGTGAGTAATTGAGTGAAGAACTTGAACTAGGGTTTGGAAAGAACATGAGTATCATTGTAATGTGATAGTGGTTGATAAGCATTGTTGGAAAAATTTTGAGTGAGTGTTCATATGCTTGGACTAGGTTTTGTGAGCAAGGACTATTTCATTGAGTGGTTTATTGAGTAGATTTGGTTGAGCCTAGTCAAGTAGATGTGTGTAGTGATAGTTCAAGTTCTATGAAACAAATTATTTTATATTCTAAATTGATTTGAGAAAGAGGTTGAGTATTGATGAGTGTGAAACATATTGAGTCTCTAACAATTCTCTATATGTTTCTATGATAGAAGAGAGATTAAAAGTGATTGAGAGTTTGTGAATGTGAAGCATATTGAGTCTCTAATAAATTCTCTGTATGTTTCTAAAAGAGTGATTGAAAGTGATTGAGAATTGAGGTGAATGTGAAGCATATTGAGTCTCTAACAATTCTTTGTATGTTTCTAAAATAGTGATTGAAAGTGATTGAGCATTGTGATGAATATGAAGCATATTGAGTCTCTAACAATTCTATTTATGTTTCTATGAGATTGGAAAAGTTCTAGTGAGGACTTGTTGAGCATATTTGGACAAGTTCTAGTAAGGACTTGTTGAGTAGATTTGGACAAGTTCTAGTGAGGACTTGTTGAGCAGATTTAGACAAGTTCTAGAGAGGACTTGTGGATAGATTAGTGTGAGCTTTTGTGGAAGCTTATAAGGAAATTTTGAGATAAGTCTTTGAGAAGACCTATGAGCAGAGTTGATTGGTTGATTTGTTCAAACCTTGAGTTAATGTTTGTGGTAAATCTAGTAGATTTGATTTGAGATTGATTCAAGCTTTGGGTTAAGGCTTGAGGACAGAGATTGAGGATAGATTTGTGCTAGACCAAATTACTATGTTTAGTATAGGTCAGAGGACAGATATTAAGGATAGATTTGTGCTAGACTAAAGGACTATTTTTAGTACATATTTGAGGACAAGTTTGTGCCAAACCATAAATAGATATTGACCATATTTGTGTTAGACCGAAGGACTATGTTTAGTACAAATTTGAGACAGATCTTTGGAGGTGACAGAGTATAGAGGACTATAGTCTCCAGTGGATATATATCCATCATCCAGGGCAATGAGGACAGGTGTCTTAAGTGGATAGAGATCCATTAGCCAAAGCAATGGTGGCAATAGTTCTTCTAGAAGATCACCGATCATAGCTAAGGATAAAGGAGTTCTCCTGTGGATAGAAATCCATAAATATTATAATAGTGAAAGGATTCCCAAGATATTTATTGAGAAAATTTTAGTGAAATATTTTTTCCATGGAGTAGCCCACATTGGGTGAACCACGTTAAATTGGTGTCTCTATTGTGTGTGGTGTTTTGTTGATTTTTTTTATTACTATTGTTAATACTGCTAATATTACATTGTATAATATTGATTGGGAAAGAAAATTAAAAATTGGTCTTATACTGTTCACCCTCCCTCCAGTATAAGCTTGTGTTATTCATAAATTCACGTCAAGAAGATTGAGGAAGCATCCAAAAAAATGGTGTTAATGTTCCTCTCTTCTATGCATAGGGTGAGGACAATTTTGAGGACACTTTTGATGGTAAATATTAGACATATTTTATAGGGTTATGACATATTACATTCAAGATATAGTGTTGGCATTGGAGATGAATCTTCCTTATAGGTTGTAAGTTATAGAGAGATTAGTATTGAATCTTCTTATTTTGATGAATTCCTTCATGTTCCTAGTGTTAGCCCCAAAATTTTGTTTATTATCATCTCACCAATATGAACAAAAAAGTATTGTTTTGGCCTAATTTATGGGTGATCAAGGACATTAATAATGGATCCAATATAATTACATCTCATTATTCTTATGAGTCAAATCAAATGTATAAACTAGGCAATAAACCAACTTCTTCTACTTCTTCCTCTTGGAAGAAATATTTTGCGGCTATGGTGGCATAAATCCCATATCTAATTATTCATCAAAGAATCATACTCTAAAAGCATACCATGTGTCCACTCTGGTCATTCCTTATATTAAGAATTTATGATATTATGAACCTTTTATAGCAATGCTCAAGAAGAGGCCTTATGGTGTTGTTTGATAGACATAATGTAATGAGCATCCTCTACAAGAGTCTAAACCCACTTGGATGTTGAACAAACTATGGAATATCTAGGCACATCCTATGGTAGAGCAACATCATAAGCCAAACCTAGATAATTCAAATCAAACTCACCACCAACCTCATCATCTAATACTATAGCACGAGGAAATTGTATTTCAAGCAAAACGTTCCATGAATCCAATATTGAAGGTGTTGACGGTGATTTTATGAGAAGGTATCAAATATATAGGCATGGGCCTTCATTATAAAATAAATAGGAATAACTACTAGGAATAGAGCCCACAAGAATATCTACACAAATTGCTAGATCAATTATAGAATCAGGAGGATTCTTGACCCAAAGCTTAGGTGGTAGACTAGATGGAACCCTTGGAATAATCTCATCAAAAACAAAATCGCTTTGAATAAGAATCTCATGCATTTGAGGATTATAGAGATGATATGACTTGGAGGTATTATTTTTTTTTGGTAAGTAGATTAATTTATATACAAAACGGGTTTTTTAAGAGGATCCCAAAACCTTATATCAAGAGAGGTCGTAGCCTTTACTATTAGAGAGAGCCCTTTGGGCTAATGCATTAGGTCCCATATGAATATTTCCCCAAAAAACAAAAAAAACACAGTGATGACCGTGAGGGCTACATCAACCCCTCCCAAAGGAGATTAAAAAATAGCTAAAAAACCATAAAAAAACACATAACCATCCATTTTATCGATCGCTTCCACCAAACGACAAAAAGGAAATCGTCCTAGGAAACTTCCTTACACGTTCGGATCCTCCTGATCCTACTGGGTCTCATGCCCATTGAAGCACTTGATGATCCTCACCATTGCATTTGCATAGGATAGGATGTTGGTCATCATGTCCAACAGAAACTGGGAAGACAACCCCTCGACTTCGCTCTCAGTGTCAGATTTGATTTGCTGCGGTGGGGTCCCTTTCTCCTTCTTCACCTTCTTAAGCTATAGAGATGATCGATATGGGGTTGGGGCATCAGTCTGCCCTCTATTTTTTGGCTTGCTATGAGAAAATCTTTGAAGGAACATAGGATTGGCCACCTCAGGGGGGATTTTACTGATAGGGTTGGAAGTCCCATCCTCTTGGACAAAACCAGGACTACCCGGGATTGGGTAGCAATAGGAAGGACCGCCTGGGGTAGAGGACGATTCGTAGTGACATGGCGGAATATGACACTCGTTAACTCCTGGTGGATGGGAGGGTAAGATGATTTCTTACTCTTTTTGATAGTGATGCCAAGGGAGTAGACAAGATAGTCGAGAATACAGACCTGCATGGCATCCCTCAGGTGGTTTAAAAAATTGATGTGGAAACTGTGTAGAGGCTTGTCAGGATCATCACAAGTAACATAATGAAGTATGGGGATGATGGCAATATTCCAAGGTTCAGGGAGGGTCGAGTGAAGGAGGGCCAACTTATCCCACCCATGGTTTTGTCCTTTATCAGGGAATTTCTCCAATTCCTCTTCCCAATTGTGATGATCACACCAAATATTATGACCTACCACTGATAACCCAGTGATCTCACCCATAAGCTCAATGGAGATTTTAAAATTTAGCCCCCTCACCACAACCTCACCCCAGTTCCAAGAGTCCACAAAGGCATGGGTGACATCGTATTCGAGTCCTTAGAATTTTTGGAGGAAAGGGAGCATACCCTTGGCCTTCATAAACATCATGGCTTCATCACACAGGGAAAGTTCAATTGGCTCGACATAAGGAGAAGCCATAGAATTAGGACAAAAACACATGCCAGGAGGGAATCCAGATGACTCTGCACCACACTCTAGGGGACACATTACACCAAAAGACAAGGCTCACCCAAACACCACAAGATTAAATATATTTTCTTTGGATATGAGCCTCGCATGCATGCAGAGAGAGCCATCATTACTAAAGATAGCGTTAGATCCAGGATGGTGGCAAATATTGATGCTAAGGTGGACATGCAACCTCTGAAGGTGCCACATATTGCCAAAGGTAGTGGCATATTTTGTAGTTATGTCTAGAGAGGTGGGCCAAAATGTCCTCTCGATGTGCTCGAGAGAGGGCCAATGGTGATATTTGCTTGGACATGCCAGGCCCGTCCAAATCTCAGCAAGGGAGATGAACAAAACATCCACCTGTATTTGACCTTTTTCAGGCATGAGGGACAAGACTAGAGATCTTTTGGACCACATTTCGAGGGACTTTGGGGAAATATCATTCCCGTCATGCCTGCCATGAGACATCGTGACGGGTGTGCCAATTGGGTCCAGTGGCATAGGTGTCGTTGCTCTCCCTGAGCCCGACCACCTAGGCCTGATCCTTACATCATGCTTATGTGGAGACATTAATAATATCCTAGTTGGTGATCTTCTCAATATCCCCTGGGAAACTCTGATGCCACACCATAAGACATGTGGAATTTAAACCTTTGTTTGCTAAGTGGCCAGCTAAACCATTGCCCTCCCTGTAGGTATGCTTGAACTGAACCTGGTTCCTCCAACAAAGGATGCTTATGGCCTAAGTGATGATATTGTAAACCTTCCACATCGAAACCTTGGAAGTTATCATGTAGTTGATTATGTTCAAAGAGTCCCCTTCAACAGCCAAGGGACGGGGATACTCTGTCATGAGCTTGAGTCCTCTCAACAATCCTTTAGCCTCTACGACATGATTGGTTTAATGCCCTAAGTTTTCATAGAAAGCCATTATAAGCTTTCCATTGTGATATCGGACTGACCCACCCGCAACGACCGCTCCTGGGTTACCGCGAGATGCCCTATAAAAATTTAGCTTCAAACACCCATGAGGATGCCTAACCCACCTGACGTCCTTCTTGGAAACCTGTGGATCCTCCCGCTCCTTACTCTCCCTGGATAACTTAAAGGATTTGAACAAACCTTCTTCGAACATATGTTTTGGCCAAGAGCAGGGGATAATCTTGGCATTCTTAATGGCAAAGGCGATGGTCCTATGAGTTACTGAGGAAAGATCCTTGGGGGGGTGACCAAAGATCCTACCATTGCGTTCTAACCATACCTACCACAAAAAGTGGTGGAGGCAAGAATTCCATAGGAAATGGAGATTAGGGTTTTTAAAAGGATTGCCCCATTGGAAGAAGGCCTCCTTAATGGTCTTGGGGGAAACACATTGGATCTAGAAGGTGGAGATGATGGCACAAAGGACCGACCCAGTGTAGCCATAGTGTAGGAATAGATGGTCAAAGGACTCATAGGTAGACTCACACAAGTAACATCTATTGGATAAAGCAAATCCCCTCTTGTGAAGATTGTTAGTAGTTGAGGGCTTTGTTCTGAAAAGCAATTCAACAAAAGAAAATTACCTTTAGGATAACTCCTTTCCTCCAAATCAAGTTGTAAGGAAAGTCCAAAATTGGCCCTTTGCACTAAATCCCATAGGCAGTTTTGACAGAGAAACCCCATCATCGGCCCCCCTCCATATCAATATTTTCGGTCCTCTACTAGTGGGTACGATGATGTCCTTGAGGATGGAGGATAGGAAGTCAGTCTATGACTCTAGCCCTTCTACATTGATGACTTTCCATTGTAGGGAGTCGTTTCTTCATTCAATAAAATTGGCCACCTTCTACCCAATATTGTTATCCAAGAAACTTTTAAGTTGAGCCAGCCCCGTCTATTCTGACAGAGGATCCTCTAGGGCCCACCTGTCCTTCCAAAAGTCTATACTTTGACCATCCCCAAAGATCCACCTGATGTTATTTTGGATCAACTGTCTGGATTGACCAATGGCTTTTCAAAAAGTCGACCCCCCGATGGGAATTCCACCCTCAAGAAGGGGAGTGTTTTTGAGGTATTTCCTCCTGACAATCCTAACCCATTCGACTGGTTCTTAGACTAGGATCCTCCAGGTGTGCTTGGAAATGAGCGCAAGGTTCATCATGGCCATTCTTCTGAGCCCTAATCCACATTGCTTTTTGCTTATGCACACTTTATCCCAAGCTACCAGAGGGATCCTAGATTTATCTTCATTGCCTAACCAAAGGAAATTTTTTTGAGCCTGCTCGATCTTGAGAAGAATTGAGGCAGGCACTCTGAAAACAGACATGAAGAAAGTCAGAATCCCTTGGAGGTAATCCATGGTAAGGGTTGCCTTGGCAGCTTAGGACAGGAGCTTGCCTTTCCATGATGCCAATTTTTTGTGGATCCTCTCAATCACTATATTCCACATCCCTTCCTTTGCACACCCACAAAAAAGTGGGAATCCAAGATAGGTGGTGGGAAATTAGTCAATAGAGTAGCCCAGGATCCTTGCAATCTGGACTTGATGCCTGGTCGGGGTGTTGATGAAAAATATCTTGCTTTTGATGTAATTTATTTTTTGGTTGCTAGCCTTATCATAGAGATCAAGGATTCATTTGATGGATTTAGCTTGAGCTACTGATGCAATGGTGGATAGAAGTGTGTCATGCACAAATTACTGATGGGTGATCACATCACCCTCAGATACAGGGAGGATACCCGTCACCTTCTTCTGACGTTGTCCATCCTTGAGAGCTCTTCCCAATGCTTATGCAAGGATAATTAAAATTATGGGGGATAGAGGATCCCCTTGGCGTAAACCTCTTGAGCTTTGAAAGAACCCAACGAGAGAGCCATTGACTAGAATTGAGAACTAGGGAGAGGAAATGCAGCCCTGGATGAGATCGACCCACAAAGGGTGGAAGCCGAACTTGAGAAGGATTTTTTGAATAAAGCATTTGTCAATCCTATCGAAGGCTTTATTCATATCCAACTTAAGAAACATGGTAGCCTTCTTAGACATTGAGGCCAAATGTAGGGTTTCATGGATCGAGATGACCCCATCCAGGATTTTCATCCCTTTAACCGATTTGCCTTGGGATTGGTCAATGATGAGGGGAAGAATGGCCTTCAACCTATTGGCCATAACCTTGGTCAAAAATTTATAGATGACATTGCATAGGCTGATGGGCCTATAACCAGATATGGATTTGCAAGCAGATACTTTTAGGATGAGGGCCAAGAAAGTGGAATTGAAACTGCAAGGGATGAATTTGGTTTCTTGAATTTCTCTAATAGCCTTACAAACATCATTCCCCACCACATCCCACATAGTTTGGAAGAACCTTAGAGAGAAACCATCCGGTACAGGGGCTTTATCGGGTTGCATTGAAAACAAGGCCTCTTTAACTTCATCGCAGGTGAAGGGATCCACCATTCTAGATTTCAAGTCCTAAGGAATGATGTTGGGGATATTAGCAATGAGAGTATCATGATCTTGACTGTCATCCTCCAAGGCACTTCCCAAGAGGTTCTGGAAGAAAGACACTGCTTTGGTCCTAATATCCACAATATCAGTGGACACTGGTCTGTTACTACACATGATCTCCCTGATCTTGTTGGATGCCCTGTGCCACATGGTGGAGGCATGAAAGAACCTTGTATTGGTATCGCCTTCCTTGACCCATAGGTCTCTTGACTTCTACCTCTAGAAATTTTCCTCTCTGGCCAAGATATTATGGAATTCTGCTAGGAGGTTTCTTTCCTCCTCCCTAGTGGGGTTGTTGTGGTCCCCTACTTCGATTCTCCTTTCTATCTCCTAAAGTTTCTTAGTAATAGCTTTCTTGTTGGCAAAAAGGTTGCAAAAGACCTCCTTATTGTAGATTTTTAGGTTTTATTTGACCATATTCAACTTCTGAGCCAACTGAGAAGTGGCAAACCCTCTGACACGTTTATGCCACCAAGAGGACACTTGATTTTTGAAATCCTTGTGTTGGATCCACATGGATTTGAAAAAAAAAGGAGTTTTAAAGGAGGGAGACCTACCAGATTCAAGGAGGATGGGATTGTGGTCTAATTTGATTCAAGGTAATACCAGCAGAGTGGCATCACCAAACCATGGGATAGCTTCTTGAGAAATGAGGAACCTATCCAACTTGACCTGGATGAGTCCGCTATCAATCCTCCTATTGCTCCAAGTAAAAGAGGATCCTTTGAGCTGAACATCCATGAACTCATTGGTATTGACAAACCCTCTGAAGTCCTCCATGCTTCTACTGTAAGAATCATTGCCTCCTCTCTGTTCATATGGATGTAAAGGACTATTGAAGTCCCCTGCTAATATCCAAGGAAATATTTTAAAGTTGGTTTTCATTTGAGTTACTATTTTCCACATTGTGGCCCGCTCACTGGGTGAGTTTGGGGCATAAATATTTGACAGAATCCAATATTGCTTGCTAGTCTTGGAAAGAAATAAAATATTTAGGATCCTATTCAATGATGACAAAATCCTTCCTTCGACTAGGGTAGGATCCCATAGACACATAAGCCCCCCCGACGTGCCTTGAGCAGGACTAATAAGGCAGTCTCCACTAGCCCAAATGGCCTTGGCAGCCTTTTGATAATAAAATTTGTCGATTTTGGTTTCTTGCATGATGAATATGGAAGGATTAATCCTTTTCCTTAGGTCAACCACCAACCTTTGCTTGGATGCCTCGTTTAGGCACCTCATGTCCCATGAGAGAACCTTCATCTCAAGGGTTTGGGGTTTTTCCTGCCTCCCTTCACCAGTTGGAAGGGGGGTTTGGTTCCTTGCTTATCATTGTTGGACTCATCAGAAAAAAGTGTCGATTGGGTCCCATTTGCGATATCCTCCGTTGTTTCCTTGTTTCTTTTCTCATTATTAGAGGGTATCCCTCTTTTCCTTTCACTACCATAGTCTATTACCTGTTTCCTGCTCCTGGTGTTCCTGGGGCTGATCCTTCTTGAGAGAGAAATATCTTCTTTTTCATATGAAGGAGAAGGGGGTGCCTCTTCCCTATTCGATCAAATTGGGGATTTTTCATTGCTCACCACCAGGTGTTCATCCAAATGAGAATTTGGACATACCATTTCAGGAGGGGTCTATACCTAGGCCATTGGATCCTCTATGATGGGACTAGTGAGAAAAGAAAATTTTGGGAGTGCCTCCTGCTCCTTTTGGCCTGGTAGGGATCCTTCTCCTTGCTCACTGGTTTGCTTGCCTTGTTCTACAGTGGCACTCTGGCTAGCCTCCTGAGGTGCTCGGTTAGCAAGATTATGCATGATGTGTTTTGGCCCTACCAGTGGTTCCTTATTGAGAGGGGGTATGCCCTGGTTCCTCTGCATGCCCTTGGTGGGACTTGCCACCTTTTGGTTTTGGGTCCTCAAACCAGGGCACTTATTTGGTAGATGACCTTGGGTGCAATAGTGAGTACAAAAGGAATGCTTGTTTTCATACTCGATGGGTTTCCTCCTGATCATATGGGATCCTCTGTACAAATTGATGAAGGAAGGTAGCTCTGTCTCCAAGTTAGCAGAGACACAGAAGCGGGCATGGACCATCCTAGATCAAAATTTAGTGGAGGGATCGATGGAAATGAACTCACCTATGGAGTGGGCTATCCCTCGAATGACATCCTCATGCAAAAACTATAAAAGGAGGTTTGGCAACCGAACCCATAGAGGATCTACATTTATGTTTTGAGTTTTAGGGTTAAAATAATCCCCCCACTTTCATAGAAAGAGGCTCCTACGTTTGAGTAACAGGGTCCCCAACTAAGAGGTTGAAATAGTCCTCTTGAGTATTGAGTCTGATGGTGAAGAAACCTCGAGAGAGAGCAACAATTTCCATGTTTCCACTGGTTTTCCACTTGGAAAATGCCCATTTACGAATGGTCTCCATGTCTGGTCTCCCTCCTACAAACTTGCAAACCAGAGTGAAATGATCAAGCTCTATGTAGCTATCCATTAGGTCTTCTAGGATAACTAGGTCTGTTCCACAAGGAAGTAGTTCCTGGGAGGGTTGCTTTGTTGATGATCCTGGCCTCAGGACCTGAGCATAGGACCCTTTTTGGTTTAGGTTAAGCCTGCCATTTTGTCCCTCTTTTTCATGAGGGTCTTTTCCACTCTTTTTCGACCCATCCGCCTAGGTCCCTGATGCATCAGCCATTGCCCTATCAATCGCATCATGACTAGTCCCTCTTGAACACTCGCTTGATCATCTTGCCTCCTTTTTGTCGTATCCTCCCTATCACTCTCCATCTGCTGCTCGATCACTACCTTTCCTGCTCTCCATCTGAACTTGGAGGTATTATAACATCCCATAAATATGCATTTGTGACTCTTTTATGTCTCCTTTTTAAGTATTATGGGTATGTGATCCCATGCTAAATACCTAAATATATAAAATTGAGAGACATCAGGCTTATCTATCAACCTCTCAAAGGGTGTCATGCCCTAAATTGATCTAGTGGAAACTTTGTTGACGATTATATGCTAAATAAGTGATTATCTCATCCCAAAATTTGTGCTCCATCCCCTTAGCATGAATCAAATTATAAACTATCTCCATGATTATCCTATTTTTTCTCTTAACTACCTCATTTTGCTCTAGGGTATAGTGAGCAATCCTCTAAAATGCTATATAATAAAGAGTCAAAAAATCATGAAATACATTTATTATGTATTCATATCCCTTATATGACTTGATACACTTGATATTCCTCTCCATTTGATCTTCTACTCATGCTTTCAATGACTTAAATTTCTCCAAAGCCTCGTCAAATTGTATAGATAGTATATAACCACACAAATCTATAAAAATCGTCAATAAAAAGGAGAAAGTGTATGTTTCAAGAAATAGAATGTGTACCCATGGTTCCAAATATATCATTGTGTATGAGCTCCAAGGGCCATGTAGCATACCCAATTGTCTCTTCTAGAAAGGACTCCATGTGATGCTTCTCCAAAATACATCCCTCATATGCACCACTCATAGGGAAAATATGAAGAAGTCTAATTTTAGATAGGAATAATTGTTGTTGGAAGCAAATGAATCTATAGGATCAAATACACTTTAGATAGCCAAGTGGATACCATAAGGCATGCCTTATTACTAAGTTTTTCTCTTAGGAGGAGAAAATGGACTACTTAGAAACATTTTCCCTAGTTTTTAGGATGGATTCTATCTAGATGATTCTCTCTATATCTACTTCTTGTGGTTGGAAGGTATGGTAGATGGATATGAAGAGTGTATTTCTTAATGGTGAGATTTAGGGGGGTATATACATGCAACAAACACCTAGTTTTGAGATTGAGGGTCCCACTTCCTCGGTATGTCAATTGACTAAGTCCTTGTATGGACTTAGGTAGGCATCACATGGTTGGTGTGAGAAGATTCACTCTTTCTTACTTAGTTGTGGATTTTGATGATGTGAGGCTAAACATAATGTTTACATCAAACATTAGGATGAGTAACTTTGATTATTATGCTCTATGTAAATGATCTTCTCACTATAGGAAACTCTCATGTCTTGATTCAGGATATGAAGTCATGACTTCATGATTCCTTTGAGATGATATATTTTAGACTCCTACACTATTTCTTAGCCATTCATATTGGTCAAACTTCTTTTGGGATCACTATTTCACAACCTCAATTTGCTTTGGATCCTATTCAATGCTTCAAGATGGAGGATTGTATGTCTACTCAGATTTCTTTTACTTTAGGATTGAAGCTTTGAGCAAATTTCATGACTACTTTGGTGGATGTCACTCTATATTGGTATCTTGTGGGAGGCCTCCTCTACCTCACTCACATGTGAATTGGTATTGCATTTATTGTTAGCTATTATTTTAAGTACATGTAGGTACTTTGAGATATTCATTAGACTATGGCCAAGAGGATCCTTAGATACATTAGAGACATATATTAGATGAGTATTCATGATTTAGTTGGTTCACCTATAATTTTAACAAGATTTCTAGATGTAGACTGGGTTGGTAATTTGGATGAGTAGCACTCCACCATAAAGCTCTAGATGATAGTCTACTATTTTTTAGTCTTTCATAAAAATTGAATATTATATTACCAATGAAGCAGCAAAGCACATTTGATGGATGCTTATGATTTTGGAGTAGGTGGACATTCCTCAATCCTATCTAATCACTCTTTGGTATGATAATCAGTGCACCATCCAACTTGTCTACAATTGAATGTCTCATTAGCAAACTAAGCATATTGATATTTGGAAGCATTATGTGTGATGGATTTATGCTTGTGGGATCTTTGTTCTAGTTTTTCTGCCATTAGTAGAGCAAGCAACAAATATCCTAACCAAGGTCATGTCTAGTATTCATTTTGTGTACATGTAGGAGCTACTTGGTGTGGGAGAGTATCCCTTAAGGGGGAATGACCAATAAGGGTCTCTCTCCATGTCCCTCATTTATATTAAGAGGGAATGTTGAAATATATTGTTGTTAAGCTTCACTTGAGGCCATGATCAACTTTGTATCGTATTGTAAGTATAAGCCCTTTGAACCTTTGTAAACCTTATAAAGGTATTTATGTAATATTTTATCACTTAACCTAAGATGAGTTCATTAATATTTACTTAAATGTAACTTGTAATTAGGTATAAATACCTTCTTATGCCAACCATTTGATTAATCTATTAAAGTATTCATTTCTTCTTTAGTGATATAATTTAATGTCTATGTGCACCCTCTTATATTGTGCATAATGATTAATATATGTTATTTTTCACCAGTTTTTAGTAATGTATTGATTTCATTCATTTATGGAAAATACTATGAAATATAACATAGATAATGAATACTTATATCTTAGAATGGATGATACCTTTAGACAAGTATAGATGTTTGCATTCAAAAACTAATGTCTTCAAACTTACAAAGATGATTGTATTCAAGTTAGGATGTTTAAGTAATTAGCAATAGGAATGAAATTACTAATAAGAGTAAAGATTTATTTTTTTAAATCTTATGTTTTATTTAGAAACCTTAAGAAAGGGGATGTTACATTAATGCTAGTAATGATAATACTCTATTTTCTTTAAATGACCAAACCATAAACAAACTTCAATGACTTTGTATTGTAAAATGGAAATGTTCTTCAACTTTTGTTTTCTCTTTGGAGAGCTATTTCTTGAACTTGGAAACCAAAAGCTTTCTTATTTTCATAATGCTTGCATAGATGGATATCTCAACAAAACCATGATACATGATCTTCTCTTCCATAATGATCACAATAAAATAAAAATATATAAAATTTATGCATATACCCAATTTTATAGTTGCACACTTGCTTGCTCTTCTCTCCATTATTAGATCTCACATTAGACTTGTCCAATCCATATTCTCTTGAAGGTTGCTCTCTTGGATGTGTTTGAAAAATTTTCTTGGCTCCTTTAATGGTGTCACTACCTATTTTGTGCAAACTTAATTGGAATGGTAGTTTGTCCTTTTATTTGGAAGGTATACCTTCATTATTCTTTGAGCATTCATTGTGATTTTGGTTTCCAAGCCTTATTTTTAAGATATTTGCATTACCCGAATGGGATAATTTATTTATTGGCCATTTTTTCGAAGCCCTTAATATTTATAGCTCATTCACTTCATTAAATTGGATTCAATACCATTCATATGCTAGTCAAAACTTGTAAAATTATAATTTTTATTGCTTAACATGATAGGCTGGGTCATGGTGCATACATTTTTGGTGAAAATTTCCTCTTTCTATTGATTTTTCTCAAGTTCTTGAATTTTAGATATAGAACTCTCCATACATGAAAACCCATAAATTTGATTCATTTCTTGTAGGTACTTTCCTGTTACTTATGTTATGCCTTCATGAGTAAGGTTACCCAACTGCTTATTTTGTTGTTGCGCCTTTCCAACTTGGTTTTCCATGATGGACAATAACTCTTCTTGCTCTTGTATCTTCATTTTCATCCTTTTTTTCTTTTCTCGACTTGTAAATTTCAATTGTTATTTTTTCTCCAACAAATCTTGAACGTTGTTATTCTCCCTTCCTAGCTTGAGTTGGCCATTTTGCTAGATTTTTGTTGGACATTTTGAGTCCCTAAGCCACAGTTGTCATTGATTTCAAGATGCCAGTGAGAGTTCTTCTTCAATTCGAGTGCAAATTTTAATGGAAGTTTATAATGGGTTAAAATATTTTATTTTACACCCAAAAAGATTGGGTCAGAAAGAGGTTTTTATTTCTCCATGGAAGCAATTCATCCAAAGCATTGGAAGGTTAAAAATATTATAATTGTTATTATAATATTTACCAAAGTGGTAAAAATCTAATTAAATATTATAATTTTTAATTATAATATAATTAGATTTTAAAGGATAAAGTTCATTTGATTAAAACCCTAAGGTTGGGTTTTAGAAAATTAAAATATATTCGAGCACAAAGTTTTTAGAGATTAAAAACCCAAAGGTTGGGTTTTACTAAGGCTTTCGAAGCCTTAGAGCATCGACTTGATGCATTCAAATAAAAGCGTCAACATCCTAGACAAAGGAGGAGGGCAATATAAATATATGCCCAAAGTTGTTCATTAATTATCCTTGCTCGAATGAAATTTGTGTGGCATATGCAAAAATGAGCTCGTGTGGTTTAAAATGTTTGGCAAAGGAAGTAGAGGATAACACAGAGAGAGACCACCCCCAATTCGACTTGGGTATTGTGGCCTAGTGGCAGCTTGGAGAGCACAAAGGCATTGAGAGCACAAAGGTCGTGCGTTCGATTCTTGTGAAGTGGTTTTTTGTGGCAGAATTGTGGAAGCATCCAAGACGCACATTTTTATTAAATGTGGGCAAGGAGAAGTGAAAAAAGGAAGCATGTGGTGCTTCCCCATTTGTGAACGAACGTGTAGGTCATGTGTCAACCTTAGTCATGGCTAAGGCACTCATGGTGAGTGCAAGTCATGGGGTCGAAACCCCGTGAGGCATGTACGATTTTTTAATTAAAATTTTATGATTTATGCCCTAAGGTTGGAGTGATAAGGTTGTTCTAAAGTTTATTAATTTTTAATAAACTTTATTAATAAAGGTTATGGTGATTGATTTTTGAAGGTGAAGTGTTGATGATTATTTGAGTTCTATAATCTAGAAATTATTGTTTTGAGAGTTATATTTTAGGAGGTATAAGGAGTTATAATAAAGGCTTAATTGAGATTTATTTTAAGACTTGTTGACTATTATTTTTTATAAGGGTTTCTTCTAAAAGGACTTTGGTGGATGTTAAAATTAAGTTGGAGTAATAAGGTGTATTTTGCATTGTGATTTTTATTGAAGTATTCTAACCCTTATTGAGATTGGAAAAGATAAATTTGTGAGTGTGGCATATTTGTGAGATCAACTCCTTGACATTCAAAAGGTATGGGCAAATTCTTCTTTGGTTGAGTTGATTGATTGGTTTTATTGAAAATTAAGTTTGGAGTGAAAAGGACTTAATTAGGGTTTCCTTTTCGAAAGTGGTTGAGTTAATGCTTCAAGGTTTTCTAATTTGAGATTTGAGATTAAAACCTTGTTTTATTAGCATTGTTGATGAGATCATTGGTTGAGTGAAGTGTTTGAGTTAATGCTTCAAGGTTTTCTAAAATTGAGAGTTGTGATTAAAACATTGTTTGATGAGCATGGTTGTTGAAGTAAGTTGTTATGCAAAGAACTTGAAATAGGGTTTGAAAATATCATGAGCATCATTGTTATGTGATATTTGTTTTTGAGCATTTTTGGAAACATTTTGAGTTGGATGATACATGCTTGGACTAGGGTTTATGAGCAAGAGTTGTTTCTTGAGTGATTGGTTGAGTAGATTTGATTGGGCCTAGTCAAGTGGATGTATGAAGTGGTTGTTCAAGTTCAATAAAATAAACTATTCTATATTCTTATTTAAGTTGAGATTGAGTTTGTGAGAATAGAACATATTGAATCTCTAACAATTCTCTTTATGCTTCTATGATATTGAGTTGAGAAAGAGATTTATTTGTTAGTATAGAACATATTGATTCTCTAACAATTATCTTTATGCTTCTATGACATTGATTTGAATTGAGAAAGTAATTGACCATATTTGGACAAGTTCTGTGTGATATTTTTGAGCATATTTGGACAAGTTATGTGTGAGTTTGTTGAGCAAATTTGGACAAGTTATGTGTGAGCTTGTTGAGCAAATTTGAACAAGTTCAGTGTGGAACTGTTGAGCAGAGTTGAGCAGGTTCTATGTGGACCTAGTGAGCATATTTGGACAGGTTCTGTGTGGACCTGTTGAACAGAGTTGAGCAGGTTCTATGTGGACCTAGTGAGTAGATTTGGATAGGTTTTGTGTGGAGATGTTGAGCATATTTGAGCAGGTTCTGTGTGGACCTATTGAGCATGTTTGAGTGTTAGGGTAAAATAGGTAGTATATTTCATTATACAACATAGGTTATTACATTTAATTTTTACTGCATAACCATGGAGATATTTACTGTTCCATAATATCTACTGGTTAATCTAGGTTAATACCTAAAATATCCTAGATTAGATATTTTAGATTAGTGGTTTAATCATATTTCTCTATCCTAGGTTAGTTGTTAGAATCACGTATCTCTCTTTATTGTTAGCATTATTATTTAGTGTGATTAGCATTAAATAAGTTGCTTAACCTATTTTGTATATTATTTAAGCTATGACTATCCTAAGGTCTAGTTAATTTTTAATTGAATAATTTGTCAAACATATTTTGTGCAACTCTATTTTGCATCATTGGCATCATAGACATATGCTGGAGATCAGATTTTTTTTGCCACCACACTCTACTCGAGCATGGCGACAGGCACATCCGTAGGTCAACCCCTAGCCAGGTCAATCTAACCTGCCAAGGCCTAGGTGAAGCGCTCACTGGCCAGGTCATATCGACCTGCCAGTCGCAAGCAGGTCTACGGGCCACCTTGGCCAACATCGATGTGGACAGGTTGATCACACAAGCTAGGCTATCGACCGTCCTAGTGGTCAACCGACTGAGCCCACAGTAGATAGCGATTGGCTATCAATCGGCCCCACATTAGCAACCTTGAGGTGTAGTCACCTTAGCTCCTACACAGGAAGCCATGGCTCACAGAGCCACGTGGACCCAGGAGCCATGTGGCAAAATCTCAAGAGATTTGAGAGGGCAGGGGTGCCCTCCCCCTCCCAGCTGGACATGCGGGACCCAGAAAATCTTAGGATCCATGAGGGTAAGAGGCCCTCTGATCCTAATAAATGAACCCCTTACCTAGCACCAACTAGCGATATCAAGACTCTGCACACACCCCGAGGCACTACCTAGATTGACTCTAACATAGACTATACTTGGACTGTGAGCCCACCCCTAGCGCCATGTGGTGGCATCCAAAAGTGTGGGTGACTCTCTTTGATTGCCCGTAGGCAATCGACATTCAAAGGGCAAGCTATAGTCTATATGCCCTTTGCATCCCATTCTGGGATGCATGTGGGATAAATCCCACAAAGGCACTTGAGCATTGCGGCCACCTTAAGTAGTCGTCGTGCCGAGGTGATCCCAAACTGGTTGGTGGCTCGGTTGGTTAGCACGGCCACCTAGAACCGCAAAGGCACCAGTTCGATTCCCTCGCACTCCAAATTAACAATTTTTTAATCGCCTAAATTTTTTTTCCAATTTTCTAAAGTTTTTTGCACCTTAAAATATTATTTTTTGATTTTTTTTGTAATTTATTTTTAAATTGGCATAAAATATTCAATTTTTAGTCAAATTGGACCATTTTTTTCCTAAATTATAGAAATTTCATCTTAAATACATATTTTTTTGCTTTATCAAACTTAGAGAACTTGAAATCCAAACAAAAAAAAAAACCTGCTTCAACATTTTTTTTGCAATAAATTCCTCAGAACTTCTATAGTTTTCTTCATTCATTTTTGGAGATATAAGACATAGAAACTCAAATTTTCTATTGCAAAACACATAGCATGCCATGATCGAGGAAGCATAAAGGTCATCTCATTTTTCACAAAACTCCAAACTTTGCTTTTTTTCTCTCCTTCAAGAAAGGAGACATAAAACATAAAATAGCAATTTTTTTGTTGTAAACTTGAGATCCATACAAACCTTTTTTTTTTGCTCCTCATGCTAAATTTTTGAATACAAAAACCAAAGTCGTGTGTCGACTGGTCTGGAAGCCTTTCAAACGCGGGTCGTGTGTCGACTTGTCTTGAAAGGAGTGCTTGAATTTTTTAATTTTGTAAAAATTAAGGGGGGGTAGAAGTCATATTTTGTGATTCTATTTTTTTGCAAAGTTGTAAAGAGAAAGGGGGGATATTTCAAAGTAAGAAAGGTGCATTCTCTATTGTACTCGACACATTTTCTTAAAAATTGACTATACTAGATGCATTTTCTGTTGCATCTAACACCTATAGTGATAATAATTTGGGTTGCTCTCTTGTTTTGATTATTGCACTAACCATAATTTTTTTTTTGTGCAATTAAACATTCATATAAAATATTGAAGTAGCATTTCAGAAACCCAAATTTCACTAAAATCATTCTACACCTTGCACAGGTTTCACAAGTCAATTTTGTACTCCCCATTAAAGGTCAAAATTCAAACACCTTGATTCACTCTCTTTGTTTGGCTTAATTTCCTCAAACTTTCCATCCTTCTTGAAGGATGTTAAGGTGGGTGCCATTAAATATCCTAGAGAGCAAAATCAGAAGTCTTTCAAAACCTACCCCTTTAATTTGCTCTATTTTTTTTGGCTTAAAATCCTCAAAATTTTCATCCCTTGTTAAAGGTGTTAATGCAGGTTCCATTAAATATCTTAAAAGAGCAAATTAAAGATCTTCCATATACTATTTTTAGGGTATACTACAAGATAAAGTCATCTTAGTCCTATCAATTTGAAACCTTCACCATGGCCATGATCAACAAGTATCTCATTGAGAGCCAACTGCTCAAAGGTTCAAATTATTTTTCCTGGAAAACTAAGATGAAATTCATTTTAACTGTAGATAATATGTGGGGAATAGTGGATGGCACTGATTATAGACCCACATCCACAGGAGCAGATTATACAGCATATGATAAAAATGATAAAATACTTTTCTTATTAATATTGCTAGCTACTACTGATGACATACAACCTCATATAAGTGAAGATAAAAATGGTAAGGAGGCATGGAATGCCTTAGCAACCATTTTTGAAGGAAATAATCAATCAATAATTCTTAACCTTCAAACACAGCTTCATACTCTTCATATGAAATATGGAGAGACAGAAGAGCTATTCCTTTGCAGAGTCACAAATATAAAAATAAAACTGCAAGCCTTAGGAGAAAAAGTGGAAGACAATATTCTAACCTCGATCATTTTAAGGGCTCTTACAAACTCATATAGAATGTTGATCACTTCACTAAAAGTCTCTAGGAGGACAGTGACTTTTGTAGAGTTGGTAAATTTGCTTCAAACTGAAGAAGCTAATCAACTCCAAAGAGATGAGGCATCCAACAATGCACTTTTCTCAAACAAGCAAAGTGGAAAGAAAAAGTGGAATCAACAGAAAGGATATTCTTCTAAAAAAGACAAGGGTAAATGCAAAGAGATTAAGAAGAAGAAGCAGTATTGTAAAAATTGTGATAAAGACACTCATGAAACCAAAATATGTTGGTTTAAGAACAAAATACCCAATGAATAAGGACAAAATAAGGGCAAAGGTAAACCAAAGAACAAGAATAAGTAGCAACAAGGATATATTGCCACTGAAGATTCTAGTTTACACTCTGAACGAGCACACAAAGTGCTCATGAAACATACAGACTCCCCTCACAAGGATATTGTTTGGTACATAGATTCAGGTGCTAGTAAACATATGACTGGCAATAAGTCCTGGTTTGAGACATTTGAGGCTCGATAAGGTAGACTGATAACCATTGCTGATGATCAGACCTATCGAGTTTAGGGAGAAGAAAGTGTTTATGTCTCCCTTCCAGATGGAGAATGTAATATTCAAAAATTTCTTTATGTACCAGGATTGAAAAATAATCTCTTGTCAGTTCCACAAATATTGGGCAATAACATGAATGTCAATTTCAAATTGGACAAAGAAAAGAAATATTGCTTTATCACTCAGAAAGGAAAATAGATAGCAACAGGTTCATACAAACATGGTTTGTTTATCTTAGATGCAATTACCTCTACACATACTGCAATGGTAGTAACCACAAAAGAGGCAACTTATCTATGGCATAAGATATTTGGGCATCTAAGTTCAGGGTATTTACTAGAACTCAGTAAATATCCAATGGTGAAAGGATTAGCTACTCTTTCATCTACTTTGTTAGTGTGCTCAAATTGCTTGTCAGGAAAGCAACATAGAGTACCTTTTGAACCTAGCTCCTTTCGAGCTAAGGTGCCTTTGTAGTTAGTTCACATAGATTTGTGTGGTCCTATGTCTACTAGTTGTGGAGGAAAAAGGTATTTTCAATTGTTTGTAGACGATCACTCATGGAAAATGTGGGTCTTCTTCTTGCAGTTGAAGTCTAAAGCATTTGACTATTTTCAGCAGTTCAAGAAGCTTGTTGAGAAAGAATCAGGACGTTTCATAAAGACCCTCCATTCAGATTGAGGGGGGTAATACACATCAAAATAATTTTCCTTATTTTTCCTAAAACATGGGATAAAAAGATAGTTAACAACAGCCTATTCTCCTTAGTCAAATGAAGTTGCTGAGAGAAGAAATTGTTCCATTATGGAAATGGTTCGATGTATGCTTAAGGGAGCCAATCTTGAGCACATTTACTGGGTTGAAGTTGTAACAACTATAGTATATCTTCTAAATAGGGCACCCACATGGGCTCTTGAAGGTATGACTCCTCATGAAGCATGGAGTGGAATGAAACCCTCCATATCTCATATACAAGTATTTGGGTGTAAGGCTTTTATGCATATACCTAAGGAGAAAAGAAAGAAGTTATTTGAGAAGATCCTATAGTGTGTTTTTCTTGTATATGATGAATTCTCAAAAGGCTATTGGTTGATAGATCCATTCACCAAGAAAATACATGTTAGTAGATATTTAGTGTTTGATGAAGCTTTCACATCTAACACTACATCAGTATACCTGGAAGATGAGGAGCAACAACCACTTCCTCCTCCATAATATAAAAAGCCTCCAAAATGGTATACAAGTACAATGAAAGATTCCAAACTCACTTCGCCACCAGATATCACTCTCAATAATGCAAATACATGAAGTATGTCTCGATAGAGAATGGCAGAAGCATCTACTTCAGTTGATTATCTTTGTGTAGATTTTCAAGATCTTTCTGTTGATAGAGATTTAGAAAGTAGAAATGATATGAAAATTGATGAGGAGAGGGTTTACATGTCTTCATATGATGAAAATGAACCTTCTACAGTTGATGAAGCACTTAGTCAGCCTCATTGGAAGGTAGCTATGGATGTTGAACATAAATCCCTCATTAAAAACAAAACATGGAAGCTGGTCTATTTGCCTATAGGAAAGAAGCCCATAGGCTGCAAATGGGTTTACAAAGTCAAATATAAGGTAGATGGTAACATAGACAAGCATAAGGCTCATCTTGTGGAAAAGGTCTATGCTCAAAAGGAAGGCCTTTATTATGAGGAAACCTTTGCACCCACTGCAAGGATGACCACCATTCGAGTTCTTTGTGCTATGGTAGCACAGTTCGGATGGAAATTACATCAAATGGATGTAAAAAGTGCCTTTCTAAATGGTGACTTAAAAGAAGAGGTATACATGACTCAACCTCCAAGATTTTCTGAGGAAGGCCATGAGCAACAAGTTTGCAAGTTGGTCAAATCATTATACGGGCTCAAACAAGCCCTAAGAGCATGGTACATTAAAATGGATAGTCACCTACTATAGCACGGATTCAAGAGAAGTCCATCTGATGCAAATCTCGATATCAAGAACACTAGTTCTAAAATAGTGATTCTTGTATTATATGTAGATGATCTGATCATCACAAGCAATTCAAATACATTGATCAACTCCGTGAAATATGACTTGAAAGAGTCATTTGATATGATAGATCTCAGACTTCTCCATTACTATCTTGGTCTTGAGATAGAACAGAAAAATAATCATCTTAGGGTGACTCAGAAAAATATGCCAAGACTTTAGTAGAAAAATATCGTATGACTGAATGCAAGCCCAAGGCAACATCGATGGAATTAGGGCTTCAGTTATCATGGTATGATGACTCACCATAGGTAGATGGCATGCTATACAGAAAAATGATTGGAAGCCTTATCTATCTGACCAATACTAAAACATAAATTACTTATGCTATAAACTATCTTTCTCGGTTCATGTAATAACCAAATACCTCTCATTGGAAAGCATCTAAGCATGTTCTTCACTACATTTGAGGTAGTGTAGATTATGGTCTAGAGTATAATAAAAATAACTCATTCTTCTTACAGAGTTACACTGACTCTGATTACGTTGGATCCATAGATGACAGAAAATCAACATCAGGGTATGTATTTCATCTTGGATCTGGTCCTGTCTCATGGTATAGTAAAAAGAAATAGGTGGTTTTTTTATCTTCAACTGAGGCAGAATATCGTGTTGCACGTCAAGCTGTGTGTGAAGCGATATGGCTAAGTCGCATCTTGGCTACCATGGGCCTATCAAAGAAACTTCTTATTCACATGTTTTTCGACAACTCAAGTGTTTTGAACTTGGTCAAGAATCTAGTACATCATGAACGAACAAAGCATATTGACACAAATTGTCATTTTATTCGTGATGATGTTCCTAAGCACAGAATCAAGCTCCAACACATTCCCACCGATGAACAGGTTGCTGATATTTTTACAAAGGCACTTGGACGTGTCAAATTTCAATTGTTCTGAAATAAAATTTGTATATCAAAGTAATGTAATAAAGGGGGGATGTTAGGGTAAAATAGGTAGTATATTGCATTATACTACATAGGTTATTACATTTACTTTTTATTGCATAACCATGGAGATATTTACTGTTCCATAATATCTACTGGTTAACCTAGGTTAATACCTAAAATATCCTAGGTTAGATATTTTAGGTTAGTGGTTTAATCATATTTCTCTATCCTAGGTTAGTAGTTAGAATCATGTATCTCTCTCTATATTGTTAGAATGATTAATTAGCATGATTAGCATTAAATAAGTTGCTTAACCTATTTTGTATATTATTTAAGCTATGACTATCCTAAGGTCTAGTTAATGCTTAATTGAATAATTTGTCAATCATATTTTGTGCAACTGTATTTTGCATCATTGAGCAAGTTCTAGAGAGGACTTGTGGAAAGTTTGGTGTGAGATTTTGAGGAAGCTTGCAAGGCAGATTTGAGACAAGTCTTTGAGAATACTTGATAGCATAGTTGATTGATTTGTTCAAACCTTGAGTTAAGGTTTGGGGCAGATCCAACAGAGTTGAGTTAAGCCTTAAGTTAAGGCTTGAGAACAGATATTGAAGAGAGATTTGTGCTAGATCGACTAGACTATGTTTAGTACATGTTTGAGAGCAGAGTTTGGTATATATTTGAGGATAGGTTTGTTCCAGAATAGAGATAGAGATTGAGCATATTTGTGCTAAATCTAATGAACTATGTTTAGTGCAAGAGTTGAGAAGAACTATGCTATACCGACTGGACTATGTTTAGTACAATTGAGACAGAGCTTTGGAGGTGACAGAGTAGAGAGGACAAAGTCTCCAATGGATAGAGATCCATCAGCCAGGACATTGAGGATATGTCTTCTGAGTGAGGACAAGAGTCTTCAAGTGGAGAGAGATCCACCAGTCAGTGTAGTGGAGGTAGAGTATTACAGAAGATCACCAGCCAGAGCAGAGGATAAGGAGTTCTCCTATGGATAGAGATCCACAAACTTGATTTAGGAGATTGGTGTCTCCTTTGGACAGAGGTCCATAAACATTGTAATTGCAAAGGATTCCCAAGAGATTGATTGAGAAAATTTAGTGAAATATTTTCTCCGTGGAAGTAGCCATATTTGGGTGAACCACATAAATTGTTGTGTCTCTATTGTGTGTGGTGTTGTGTACATTGCTTTGACTACTGTTGTTGATATTACTATCTTTACATTGCATATATTGTTTTGAGAGAAAAAAGTAAAAAGTGCTCTTATACTGTTCACCCCCTCTCAATATAAGCTTGTGTTCTTCAAATTTTTCATGTGGAAATTCTGGTGTGATTATCACAAACCAAGAAAAACCTACTATGATACCAATATGATCTATAATTTCTATTAATAAAACCATAAATCAAATTAAATAACTTTGTATTGTAACATGGGAATGTTCTTCAGCTTTTACTTTCCCTTTGGAGGACTCTTTCTTGCACTTGGCAACCAAATACTTTATATTCATGCTAGTAATATAATTGTTCTTTTCATAATGCTTAGATGGATGGATATCTCAACAAAACTATTATATATTACCTTCTCTTCAATAATACTCAAAATAAAATGGAAATATAGAAAGTTTATGCATATACCTATTTTCATAGTTCCTTGCTTGCTCTTCTCTTTATTGTTCAATCTCACATTTGCCTTGTCCAATACATCTTCTCTAGAAGGTTGATCTATTGGATATGTTTGAAAAAAAAATTGGATCCTTTGATAGTGTCATTACCTCTTTTTTGCAAACTTTGTTGGAATGGTAGCTTGAAATTCTTTTTGAAAGGCACATATTCATTCTTCTTTGATAATTTATCATGCTTTTTGTATCCAAACCCTAATTTTTAAGGTCTTTGCATTACCTCAATGGGATACTTGATTTCTTAGACATTCTTGTTAAACCCTTAGCTTTCATAGCTCATTCTCCTCATAAAATTGGATTCAATATTATTCATATAATGCTCAAAAATTGCAAAATCATTATTTTTATTGCTTACCATAGTAAGCTTGGTCATGGTGAATACATCATTGGTGAAAATCTACTTTTTCATTTGCATTTTATCACATAAATATTAAATTTAAGCTATAAAATTCTCCATATATGAAAATTTGTTATAAATTTGATTAATTTCATTATATTATGCCTTCATGAGTAAGGTTCTTGATTTTAGATTTTGTTTTTGCACTTTTCCAACTTGATTTGCTAGGATAGAAAATATCCCTTCTTACTCGTATAGCTTAATTCAATTATTTATTTTATTTCCTCAAATTGAAAATTTTCTTAGTTTACTGCTAGTTTTTCTCTAACAAATTTTGAACATTTATTTTCTCCTCTTTGAGCTTGAGCTGACCATTTTTTCTAGATTTTCCCATGTGGAAACTATGGTGTGTTGAACACAAACCCAAAAACACCTACTATATTATTAATATGATCTATAATTTCTATTAATGAAAATTGAAACAAACCTTTTTTAACACTTGAAGTGCTCCTTGGATTGGTTCCATTTGGAATGTGATAAAACTAGTAACTATAAAACCCTTTATTTTGATATCAAAACTATTATTCTATGACCAAAAATACCCATAAATACCAAGAACACAATATGAAAAATCTACAAAGAGTTTGGTGTAATGTTAATGAAGCTTCAAATATGATTTGAATACAAC
The DNA here is from genome assembly GCA_028583015.1 of Wollemia nobilis. Classification (NCBI taxonomy): domain Eukaryota; kingdom Viridiplantae; phylum Streptophyta; class Pinopsida; order Araucariales; family Araucariaceae; genus Wollemia; species Wollemia nobilis. Next base: position 1,876,525 of record JAQPPZ010000689.1, on the reverse strand, counting down.
TATTTGCTTTTTTTGACATATGGTGTTTAGTTTTAGCCCCAACTTGCTAGTTTTCAAGCATGAAAATTGCATGAATCAATACAAATCTCATAGAATGAAGTGAAATGCAACTAAAATAATGAAGATAAAAATTATGTTAAAATTATTTCTTTGAAGTGGAGGATGTGCTAAATTCCAAGCTTGGACTTAGATGATCTTCTCAACTCTTCTCATAATTCAAGATCCAATGCTTTCAACACTAGTGTTAAGCAAGTTTACTATGATTTTCAATGTATGCATGTGTGTAGCACCCTAAAATTGGTGCAGTAAAACCTTAGCAATAATTAAAATTACCTTAGTAATAATTCAAATTCAAATTCAACCCCAAAATCACTCCAAAATCGTCGTTTAACCCGTTTCCTCATTTCTTGTGCCATTTTTAGAGTTTGTTTTGACCGTTTGACGATATCATCGCCGATCAGACAATATCGCCTCAGATTGGACGATTTCATCTGGACTAGGACGTCCAGACGATCTTGTCCCAAAACTAATTTTTCATAATTAGCCTCTGTTTCAACGGCGTCTCTAAGTTGGGCAGAAGCATGTCTGCGCCGCTAGAGACCTCCCTTGTTGGAGATCTTCCAAATTAGTATGATCTCCAACCTCCCAACTTCCCTCCTAATCCTATTTAAACCTTAGGACCCCCCTTGACTTTCCCCTGGCTGAAATTTCTTGTAACTTGACCTTTACACGCATTAGAATACCCAGGATTACCATATGCATTTGTAATTTCCAAATTTTGTTGCAGGAACCTTGTCATTCTTCAGCCGGAGCAATCTTAGATCATCACAGACAATCTTGTCCAATTCGAGACAATTTCGTATCAATCCGAGATGATTTTGACTGCAATCTGCATTGGGGCAATCAATGCCTAAAGTTTGCACTTTCTCTATATTTTACTGTTATTTTATTCTGCATTTAGTCAGTTTTATTATTATTTCCTATTATATTGCATCTTGGTGTTCACCCATGTAGTTTAATTGCATAATAAGGTCATGATTAGCTATTAAAGTATCATAATTTATTTGCATTTCCATTCAGGATTATCTTATTAACATCCTTATTATTGTTTCATATCATTTTCCTTTATCAGAATAGTTGCAATTTTGGTATTTTGTATCTATTTCTCTATTTGTAGGTCTCTGACAAATTCGTCAGATCTCAGACGATTCTGTCAGATAGGAGACGATCCTGTCAAATTCCAAACGATCTGGACTGCTTCAAAAATCGAACCTCCATCAGACATCCGAAACCAGGTATGGATTTCTTCACTTAGTTTGTTCTCTGTGTTTTCTGTTAAATCTATTTTTTGTATTTAAATCTGCATTTCATATAGAATAACTTAGATTCATTTGGCCAAACCTAGGATTTGAATGTTTAAATATAAAATTGAACACATAAAACACATTCCCAACCTAGGCATGGAAACTGCCACTAAACATTTCCTGGTGAACCCCACCATCCGTCGAAAAATCACCTTAATACACCTCCCCCGAGAGGTGGGACCTTCGCAAGGCCTCTCAATCCAAGGTATTGTCCCATCCTTTTCACATCCCCCTTTTGTGCGTAGATCCTATAACCTGAAGGTAAGGGTGTGAAAAATTTGGAGCGATACATTTTGGTGAACCCGACGTGAAACTAAAACCTTTTGAAAACGAAAAACATAACAAAACCAAAAACATAACAAAACCAAAACATTTTTAAATATTATAGTAGGTATATAATTAAAATATATACCTCTTAAGCTTGCTGCATATATATATATATATATATATATATATATATAAGTATATATATATTTGCTGAAATCTAAATTTAAGCACAATGCCTAGACTTAGGAATGGTAAACAAACTGAAGAAGAAGGAGAAGATTGGTTAGGAGACAAAAAAAAACCCAAATGTCCTTCCCGAGGAATCAATTCCGGAAGAAGAAACTCTAGAACAGCCAGAAGATGAGCTGGCTGAAGAAAATGAACAACAAGAAAATCTTAAAGAGGAAGGATCCTCATCCCCTAGAATAGCTCCAGACGAAACTATTGCTTTTGATAACTTAGATCATTTCTGGAAATTTTTTAATAATAACATTAGTGCTCTTAATATGGCAGTTCATATTGATAGAGGACAAATTAGTGACACTCAAGTAGCCATGGAACATATGTTTGACGTACACACTAATCCCTTGTCTTTCATTGATCAAGAAAGTGATAAAGCTGGACCATCCAATAGAGATATGGTCACTATGATTCAAAATATGCAAAAACAACAGGTTACCCAACCCCCTAAGGAACCTGTTATTGAGCCTAAAATCATTCCCACACAAAAGATACCTTCATTCACTGCTTTATTTCACCAAACTATTAATCAATATGCTTCAAATCAACAAAAACCTAAAATGAAGCCAAACACCAATTTTCAACAATCTGGGATACAACATAATACAACTTCAAAACTTTTTCATAACACCCTTCCTACCAAAAATTTACACAATATAAATATAGCACCTAATATGCATGTCCCTCCATCATATGCTCACAAATCTCATATTAATGCCCTACCGAACCAATATGGTGGGCAAACCAGTAATTTGGAAGCCATGGTGAAACAGTTAGCTTCGCATATGGACCAGATAGATCCCTATCATCCCTCGTACAATTATCGAGAGATATGTAATCAACCTCTGGATCCCATAGTTGTAGCACAGCCATACCCTAAACACTTTCCCATGCCCGTCCTTCCTATATATAAAGGAACTGAAGATCCCATAGAGCATCTTCGCATGTTTAGGATAGCATGTCATGATATATCACATGATGACTTGTTATTACTAAAAATGTTCTTGAAAAGTTTAGGAGGAATGGCATTAGAGTGGTACTATCAATTTCCCACTCATTCTTTGAGAATTTTTGAAGAAACAGCTGAATATTTTGTTCATCAATTTAGTGCTTACATCGAGAGGCATGTAACCATTAAAGATTTGTACAACTTAAAACAAGACAAAGATGAATGTTTTGCTGATTTCTTAGCTAGATGGAGGCATTTGACAAGAAAACTACACTTTGTGCTACCTTATAGGGAAATGTTGGATATTTTTATTAATAATTTACAAGAACAAATATCCTATGAGTTATCAACTGCTACCTTGACCACCTTCGATCAAGCTATAGACTTAGCTCGAAGGGTGGAAGATGCTCTCATTAGGAGAGGTCAGATCAAAAATAAAGATGATGAGAAAACATTCATAAATCAGTACAAAAATAAACAAGTTGTAGGTGACGGAGTCACTGATAGTAGAAACATTGCTAATATCAATACAACCAAGACAACAAAAAAATTTATATTGAAACCTCCTGATAAACCTCCTCGAGAGTTTACTAGATTGAATCAACCATTGTCAACTATTTTACCCCAATTACTCGAAAGAGGTTTGATTCAATTACCAGCTATCCAGGAACCTGATCCACCCATACCCAGATACAGAGCCGACTTACAATGTGATTTCCATAGAGGGCCTGGACACTCTACCAACTCTTGTAAAAGGTTAAAACATAAAATACAAGATCTGATTGATAATAATGAGAAGGAGGTGCAAGCTTTCCAGCCTAAACAAAATGCTCCTAATAATGCTCAAAAGACCATTCCCCAAAATCAGAATCAAAATGCTAATCAATATTTAGATATATTTCAACATCCTTTACCAAAACATGGTAAATAAGTGGCCAATCAAATCGAACATCACAATGATCCCCCTCCTACCCGATATGTAGGGACTATTAATGGACAATTATCTGTTCAGGATCCTCAAATATTTGGCACAACTTTATCCATGGTCACGACCAGGCCCCTACATAATATTCAAACTCTCGATCCTAGTGATGTAGAATCGAATACTGAAAGTGAAGTAGACATCACCTCAAATCAATCGAATAGTTCTGAAAACAAATCAGATCCTATTCAACCCATCACAGATGCTATGGTTCCAAAAGAACCATTTCCTAGAAGAGTTACTACTCGACCCTCTTCTAATCAGTTCCTTTCTAATGAAAAAGCCATAAATGCTCAACCGAGACCAGTTCAGCATCTTCAATATAACATTGTAGGTACCATCGGAGTCGTTACCAGACAACAGGCTCAAAATTCTCAACAAGAACCAAATCAGAATGATGGATCAACTCCATTTGTTTTTAGAAATCCCAATAAATGGAATCATGCTCCTAATGTTCAACCTAAACCCCCTTACAATATTAATGAGCAATTATCCAATACTATAGCCAGAATTTCCCTTTTGGATTTATTAAGATCTTCTCCTACACATAGAGATGAATTGATGCTTACATTAAGCCAAATTATGGTACCACAAAACATTCAAACCGAAGCCATGGCCAATACTATCATCACTAGAGAAGTTGATTGTATTGACTTTCGAGATAAAGATATACCACAACATAGTTTACATAAGGATAATCCCTTATATACTACTCTAATTGGAGATGTAGTTGTTAAAAGAGTCTTGATCGATAATGGTTCATCTCTAAACATTTGCACTTTTGACTTCTACCAAATATTTGGCTTTAGAAGTGATGAAATGAAAAAAACTGACATGATTATCAAAGCTTTCAATGACGAGACACAAGAAACATGTGGAGTCATTACTATACCCTTGCAAGTTGGTCCTAGAACCCTAGATACAATCGTGTTTATTGTACATTGCCCTGCATCGTACAATATACTTTTGGGTGGCCCTTGGATCAATGTGATACGAGCGGTTCCTTCCACTTTACATCAGTGTGTTAAATTTGAATTTAAAAATCAGTTGGTCACTATCCATGGTGACCCTAGACCCTTTGATATGTGTGCTTTGGCAGAACCTGTTGGAGTGCAATTTTGCCCTGCTTTGTCATCCACACATCCTAATTCTTATTTTTCATCTAAACATGTGAAACACACACACATAACATCATCTACCCCATCAACTACACCTATACATTTAACTCAACCATCTTCTAAACAAACCACACTAGAACCTCAAAAAGATCTTAGATCTACAACCAATCCTTCATGTTCTATCCCTATAATTTCAAAACCTATAGACCCATCTATTAACACCTCTACATTATCTACATCTATCATGCCTTCCACATCTAAAGATATAGGGAATGATCCTTCTACATCTTATGCTCTTTATGATGAACTCTTACCTGATTTATCTAAAATTCTTATATCAGAAAAAACAAATGCTTCTATGAAAAATTCCATTATCTTAAGTAATTTGCTACCATCTCCTCATACTTTGGGCCTCCCACAACCTATGGGAAGTACTTACCAAGTCGGGAGTTGTGCCTTCATTTATAAGGGATATGACTGGGGAAGAATACCCAGGAACATCAAAACTCATCATGAGGGATATGCTCAATGTTATTTTACTAATGAGTATATTAAAGATAAACCTATAATGCTTAAAATGGGATATAAAGGGAAAGACTTGGGACCTTTCCAAAATGGTATGAAAGAACCTTTCGAGGTAGAACCATGGCCCGCCCGATGTGGTGTGGGCCTATTTCCTAGTAAGGGTCAACCCTTCCCTTTTGAACATGATGATCAACTCATATGTTATCAAGATTATTTGGATAGGCGTGATGATTTGCCTCTACAAAATCAGCCATTTAAATGCAATATGCTATCCATAGCTTATCCTAAAATGATTTCTGGATCCGATGATGAGTTGGAAGGTGATATTTTCCATGATGTCTCCATTGAAGAGATGTTACACAATGGGTTTTATTTTGATGGTTCTATACCAACTATAGCTCAGCTTGAGGCCACTACTCCTCAAAATGACTTATCTAAGTTAACCTTAAAATAATTACAAGAATTGGGCATCTCACCCGCCCCACCTAATTTTGAAAGAGATCTACACATGGAAGTAGAAAACATCATTAAAGTTAACATGGGAACTGAGGATAATCCTCACATAATCAATATTGGGTCAGAATTAAGTCAAGAAAAACAAGAGCAATACATTGCATTCCTTAAATAATATGAAGATGTCTTCGCTTGGACATATGAAGATATGCCAGGTTTAGACCCTTCTGTAGTCATGCATCACCTAGTAGTCCATCCGGATGCTAAACCTGTTAAACAAAAACTTAGAAAAATGCATCCTAAAGTGGCTTTGCTAGTCAAAGGGGAGTTAGAAAAACTCTTGAATGTTGTTTTTATACAAGCTATTGATTATGCTTGAATGGATCTCGAATGTAGTTCCAAGTCACCAAGAAAGAAGCTACCAAAGTTAGGGTTTGCACGATTTTAGAGATATTAACGTTGCATGCCCTAAAGATGATTTTCCTCTTCCAAACATGGATCAAATCATTGATTTTACTTTTGGGAGTGGGATGATGTCCCTAATGGATGGATTCTCCGGCTATAATCAGATCAGGATAGCTCCTGAAGATCAGGCTAAAATAGCCTTTATTACCCCTTGGGGTACCTTTTGTTGGAAAGTGATGCCATTTGGTTTAAAGAATGCAGGTGCAACATATCAACGAGCTATGACTTATATCTTTCATGATATGATGCATGATATCCTACATGATTATGTAGATGATATTATAGCTCGCTCTATTAAAGAAGATGATCATTTAGATGATTTGAGAAAAGTTTTTAATCGGTTAAGAGAATATCTTATTCGATTAAATCTTGCTAAATGCATATTTGGAGTTAAGTCCGGTAAACTATTAGGGGTTATAGTTTCTTTACGTGGCATCAAAATCGACCCTCTCAAAATTGTGGCTATCACTGATATGCCCGCACCTACCAATATATCTGAGTTACGAAGTTTACAAGGTAAACTTCAAGCCATCCGTCACTTCATCGATAAGCTGGCGGACAAAACCGGTCCCTTTCTTAAGCTCCTTAAGAAGGATATCCCTTTTAATTGGGACGATGAATGTAAGGAAGCTTTTGAACTTCTTAAACAATACCTCCTTAACCCACCTGTGCTTTCACCGCCTAGACCTAATCGCCCATTTATCCTGTATATTTCAGCTTTAGATTTTGCTTTAGGAGCTATGTTAGCTCAACTTGATGATGAGAAAAGAGAACGTGCTAATTATTATATTAGCCAAACTTTAATTAGTTATGAAACCCGTTACACAGCATTAGAGAAATTATGTCTAGCAGTCGTATTTTCTACGCAAAAATTACGACATTATATGCTTAGTCAAAAAACGTATGTCATTGCTAAATATGATCCTTTGCGGTATCTCATGAGTCGACCTTATTTATCGGGTCGCACAGCCAAGTGGGTTCTTGCTCTAAGCGAGTTTGAACTCACGTTTATAGGACAAAAGTCTATTAAGGGTCAAATCATAGCAGATCAATTAGCTGTTGCACCCTTAGAGTCTACCCATCCCCTCATCATTGAGTTTCTCGATGAATGCCTTCAATTAGAGGCAGACCATGTTGAACAATGGTCCTTATACTTTGATGGAGCCCGATGCATGAGTGGGGCTGGTGCGGGTATTATTTTAATATCTCCACAAAAGCACATTATACCTTTGTCCTTTAAATTAACATTTGCTTGCACTAATAATACTGCTGAGTATGAAGCTCTAATCCTTGGATTACGAGCTGCCTTGGCGCTAAAAATTAAAAATCTATTAGTTTTTGGTGATTCTCAACTTGTTATAAACCAAATTAATGAAGTTTATCAGACCAGAGATGATAAATTGCATCCATATAAAGCATATGTTTTACAATTAATGTCTCTATTTGATCAAGTTACCTTGGAAGCTATTCCTCGAACTAGCAACCGTGCGGCTGATGCTATGGCCACAGCTGCATCTCTTCTGCCCTTGGAGTTAGATGACGAATATGCCACCATCATTATTCATCGACTCCAGGAACCCGCTTCAAATAAGTCATGCTTAGAACCTTTGGATGTGTTTCTAATCAATGAAACTACTCCTGAACCTTGGTATACGGATATATTTGATTTTCTTCACAATGGGACTTTCCCTACCAATTCTAATAGAAACCAACATCGGTTATTACGTAGACGAGCAAGTCGATTTGTAATAATTGGCAATACTTTATATAGGAGATCTTTTGAAGGTATCCTATTGAGATGTTTGAATTTAGAAGAATCCAGATCAGCTTTGAGTGAAGCCCACGATGGATCTTGTGGAGGACACTTCGGTGGTAGTGTCATTGCTAAAAAGCTCCTTAGGATAGGATACTTTTGGCCTACCATGGAGAATGATGCACATGATTATGTGCGCCATTGCGACAAGTGCCAAAAACATGCTGACCTTGTCCATGCCCCTGCACAAGAACTGCAGGCTATTTCATCTCCTTGGCCCTTTTCAAAATGGGGCTTAGACATTATTGGCAAAATTAATCCTGTGTCATCTGATGGACACAAATTCATCATAACCGCCACTGAGTATTTCACGAAGTGGGTTGAAGCTATGCCTCTAGCTTCCTGCACTGGGACACAAGTCTCTAAATTTATTTTTAATCAAATCATTTGTAGGTTTGAAATTCCTGCAAATCTCATCTCAGACAATGGAACTTGTTTCAAAAATAAAGATGTTAAAAAATTATGCCAAAAATATAAGATTCAACATCGCTGGTCCACTCCCTATTATCCTCAGGGTAATGGCCAAGTAGAAGCTTCAAACAAAACCTTAATCAAAATTCTCAAAATATTGGTCAATAAATCTGGCCGCGACTAGCACATTCAATTATATCCAGCTTTGTGGGCTTATCGAACTAGTGTTCGAACCCCCACTGGAACTTCACCTTTTGTTTTGGTTTATGGTGCTGAAGCCATTTTTCCCTTTGAATTAGAAGTTCCTTCTTTGGCTCTACTACTTCAAGATACCGAAGTAGGAGATGAATATCGAGATGGCAGACTCAGTCAGCTGGAGCTCCTAGATGAAAAGTGCATCAATGCTTTGGAGCATCTTCGTGCCTACCAAAACAAGCTTAAAAGATCATATGCTAAGAAAGTTCGTCATCGATCCTTTGTGGTCGGCGACCTTGTTTTAAAAGAAAATCAAAAAAATACTAATGCAACTAAAGACCTTAAAGGTAAATTTGAGCCCAACTGGCTTGGACCATATATTATCACTGCTAAATTTGAATCAGGAGCATACAAATTATCTACCTTAGATGGTAAAGAACTTAAAGAACCCATGAACATTTTACATCTTAAACGTTACTATGCATAACAAAATTTGTCATTTCATCATTGTATATATTTGTTTAAAATATTTCAAAAAAATCACTATCTTGTATTTCTTTCAATTTATAAACTTAAAAATCTAAAAAACATTCAAAATCATCAAAAACATCTTTTATTTTTGTACTTCTCACATTGTGACGCATTGCGGTTATATTTTCAAATTATTTTGGATAAATTAGCATTTATTTGGAATCCCGCACTTTCACACTCACATGAATAAATATCTTGATTTATTTGGTATGATTACTAATCTCTCTTATATCAAAGTCCACAAAATTCAATTAAATAAAGTTTTGAGCATAGAGAATTGATCTTGTTATTTACTTAAGCCAAACATATCCTTTCACAATAAAATGATTATATTTGTAATGTCCATGCTATCCTACATAGTAGAAGTGGTTTCTTGAGCGAAAAGTTTCCCCTGCTATCCTATCATGCACATGGTCTAGAATCTTTGAGAATTGGCAAAAGGACAAGCTCACCCCTACCCGAAATAAAAATCCCTTGCTCTACAGCTAATCCGAGCAAGTATCCCTAGAATAGGAAGCAAAAGAAAAGGAAAAATCAAGCAAAATCATTTACACTATTTCAGCATTATCTCAAATATCAAAGCAAAAGATACAAAAAAAAAAAAAAGAGAGAAAGCAAAGAAAGAAAGACAACAAAATGAGCAAAAGCAAAAGCAATAAAATCCTTTCCCTACCCCTTAAAAAGAAAAGAAGGGTTGATGAGCTTGAATCCCTGGAATTCTCAATTATTCGAAAAACTGTGAGGTAAGCCCCATAACAGGTGGTTTGTGCCCAACCCGCTTGGCCTTGGGTAACTCCTAGCATGGTGATATGTCTGTCACATTAGCGACCTTCTTTTGTATAGACCTATGTCTGCTTATGGATTAGCTAGCTCTTGATAATCCGACTTACATAGTAGTCTGGTATGGTTATATGCATCTAAATCATGGTTAATGAACACTTATTTGGTTAATTTAAATCACTTGTATCATAGTATCTTGCTCAAACCTGGTGAATGAACAATACAATCGCACACACATTTGTATTTGAGAGATTTTGTGTATCATTATGATAAATCAAGATTGGAAATGAACTCACATATGCACATGGGATTCCTTATAAATCTAACTTTTGTCTTTAAGATACTTTGAAATATTTTTGCAAATTGTCTGGAATAATTTCATTTTCTTCTCTGAGAACAGGTTGTTTAGTATAAAGACAACTACATGCATTACCAACAAATCAAAATCATTTTCAAAAACATGCAATAAAGTTACATATAATTTTTGACTTTCGCGACGATGGTATAGTTCCAAAACCAAAATTGGAATTTTATGCCTAGCACAAGTCCTCATCTTCATATTTTCTATTTATTTTCAAAAATTAAAAATCAACCATGCAATAAAACTATTTATTTTCTTCTTTTGGATTTCGCGATGATGGTATAAGTCTATACCTAAATATTCTATGCCTAGCGCAAACCATCGAACTAATTTTATTTCCCATTTATTCCAACATATGACTTAAATCATTATGTTCCACAATTATGCTTTCAAACAGAATGCAACTTATTCTATTTTTCATGTCATTATGTTCAAATTCAATTTTGCAACCATGGTATAATTTCTAAGGAATTATTCAAAATTTTATCACACTTAGGAATTTATGCCTAGCAAAAATCATTTTAAAATATTTCATGCATATCATTTTTATGAAAATCTGAAAACAAATTACCATCAAACCATCATCATTTCTATCATCACAACAAAGTCTTAAGACAGTCTCTTAAGCACTCTTTTTACTTTTAACAATATTTCTATACCGGGATTAGCTTGACGACCGAGTGAGCAGCGACTCCATGAAATGGTCTATAATAGCGACAATGTCCTTTGAAATTATTGTTAACAGTCCCTTTTATTTTTATCAAATTATCATCTCAACAACCAATTTGTTTACATCAGATTATTTCATTTAAATTTTAAAGCATGACATTCAAACTATAATATTTTCAAACAACATAATTACATGAATCATCAAATCAATCACATCAAAAACATTAAAGCACCATACATAAGACAAGTCATATGATCAAAAATATCATATATATATATATATATATATATATATATATATATATATATATATATATATATATTTCAACAATGTATGTACATCATATCAAAACTAGATTGGTATGCCACAATCTACATCTTGGCATACTCAATCCTCTCAATCATATATCCAGTCTGTGCAGTGCAGTAGCCTAGCCTCGAGAACCCCTCGAGCTCTCAGCCTCATCTCCTCCCCCGCCCTGAGGTGGACGAGGTGGCCCCATCGCAGTATGTGTGGTACTGCGAGTCCTAGTTGTCGATCGGGATGAAGTCCTCGATGACCCAACCCTGATCGGATCCACAATGCCGACTGGCAGCTGTACCCTCTGGCCCTCTGGCACCAGCTGGAAGTAGATACCCTGGTAGAATGCGATCTAAGCAATCGACCGTGCCAGCTCCTGAGTGCTCGCTCCTCCGCTCCGTGCTCTAAGGCGTGCAACCTCATCTCTGAGCTGTGTAGCCTCCGCTCGATGACGTGTAGCCTCATCCTGTAAAGTCTGCACCTGTGCCTAGAGACGGATAGTCTCCGCCCGGAGAGTAGCCATCTCGCTACTCTCTCCTACCTCGACACCCTTGCCCTTATCGGGCGATGGTGGTCTCTCTCTCTATGGAGAAGGGGGTCTCTCCTCCCTCCTCTCCCACTGTCGTGGCCTCTACTGAGCCTATGGCCTCCTCTGCTCTCTCCCACCGTGACCCTGTGTCACCTCAATGGCCGCCTGGCACCGCCTCCCTATCCGATGCACAACTACGTGAATCGGACCCTGAGCCCTTGTCATCCGAGGAGGGCGGATGCCTATGTACCAGGCATCGTAGCCGTCGGCTACCCCTGTGTCATCCCCATCCACTGGCTGGATGGGGGCATCATCCGCATCCTGACTCCAGAATCATTGCATATCTGGAGCCCCGCTAACTGTAGTGTTATCCCGGATGGTCCAGGAAAACTCGTAGTCTCTGAGAGATGGGATCCCCTACTGTAGACCGAACTACCTCAAAACTCGGTCGTACCGGTGGAGCTCCACCTCTCCCCTCTCCATCCTCAGCCAGCAGACTCGCCTGACATGAGCTAGCTCCTGTCCATCCTCGGCCCACCCTGGATGATCTCTCCAAGGCCTCCAGGTGATCTGGTCGAAGACAAGGTCGTCAAGTAGTCTCCGGGACACTGGCAGATCTACTCGCTGTTGTGACCCTCTCCGGAGCCACCAGTAGAAAACTCAGGGCCTCTCCCCGTCAATCCCTATCAGTGGGAGCCCTACCGGCCTTCGCACCGTGATGTGCTCCCAGCACCAAACCTGTAGTAGTGATGTCATGACCAGACATCGGTCGCCCTTGTATACGACCCCATACAGGATCCTATACAATCGGCATAGTACAAAGCTCCCCCAAGCAAACCTGTATCCATGGTCTCTCATGTCGTAGACCACATTTATCAGTAGCCATGGCAGCCTGCATCCACTCTGATGGCATAGCAACAGACCACCTACCACCCCAGCCAAAACCTGTGTCAGCCTAGATGCCCCAGGCATCTAGCATAGAGACTCGATGTTCACTCCGCCCTTCTCCAGGGTGAAGCTCGGATCTCCGCATAGTCTCATCATAGCGTGGCCCTGATTGGCCGTAGGAGTGATCAACCGTCCTTGTATGGGGATCCTCAAGATCCTCCATACATCCTCCAGTGTGGGAGTCATCTCCCCTGTCGGTAACCAGAAACAAGAAGAACCCGGATACCACCTCTCTGCTAGGGCTGTCAATAGCCCCATGTCTGTAGACACTTGTGGCATATCTGCCACGTGCTGCAAGCCTACCTGAGCCAGCTGATCTCGCTCTGCCTGAGATAGAGCGGCCAAGTCATCCCTTAGTCCATCGTATTTCCATTCTCGGCTCTTTAGTAATCCTCTCTGCAACATAAACAACATAAACAATAAAAAATCAACAATAAAAATCATTAAATCATTAATCAAAATGCAAGTAAAATAAGTTCACTTTCACAAATGATGATATTGTCCACCATTGGGCGATATCGTCCCAAATTTGAGCAAATTCATCTCCGATTTCGCATGAGGGAATCGTCCCTTATTGGACGAAATCGTCCCCATATCACCGATTTCGCCCTTGGACGAAATCGACGATATCGAGACGATTTCGGCGAAATCGAGACGATTTCGTCCCGACGACGTCGACGGCCCAAAATCGGCCGCGATGCTCAAAAATCAATCAAATATAATCTAAAAAGCATGAAATTCTAAATTAAAACACTCTAAATTCAGTTTAGACCCTTACCCGTAGCCCGCGTCGGACCTCTGTCGATCTGTGCGCTGTTTCGACCATCTTGTCTACAGAGCTCTAGAAAACAGTAAAAATGAACAGTAACAATGAATTAGGGTTTTTCCCTATTTTTCTTAATTTTATTCAAAAACACTTAACAACTTTTTTAAAATTTTGCTTTTCCATGTTTTTACCTCAAACGTCGATTTGGGTAAAAACACGGAGGGGGCACCATAGTAAGTCGTCGTACGATTCGACCTAGAATCGTCGCCTAAAAATGGGAATAATTTTTGCTTTCTCGTAGATCGAGAAGAACTCATCTTTAACGCATTTTCTTCAAAAAATTTGCTAAAGAGGGGGCAAAATGTAGCACCCTAAAATTGGCATAGTAAAACCTTAGCAATAATTAAAATTACCTTAGTAATAATTCAAATTCAAATTCAACCCCAAAACCGCTCCAAAATCATCGTTTAACCCGTTTCCTCATTTCCCGTGCCATTTTTAGAGTTTGTTTTGACCGTTTGACGATATCGTCGTCGATCAGACGATATCGCCTCAGATTGGACGATTTCGTCTGGACTAGGACGTCCAGACGATCTTGTCCCAAAACTGATTTTTCATAATTAGCCTCTGTTTCAACGGCGTCTCTAAGTTGGGCAGAAGCGTGTCTACGCTGCTAGAGACCTCCCCTATTGGAGATCTTCCAAATTAGGATGATCTCCAACCTCCCAACTTCCCTCCTAAGCCTATTTAAACCTTAGGACCCCCCTTGACTTTCCCCTGGCTGAAATTTCCTGTAACTTGACCTTTACACGCATTAGAATACCCAGGATTACCATCTGCATTTGTACTTTCCAAATTTTGTTGCAGGAACCTTGTCATTCTTCAACCGAAGCAAGCTCAGATCGTCGCAGACGATCCTGTCCAATTCGAGACGATTTCGTATCAATCCGAGATGATTTCGACTGCAGTCTGCATTGGGGCAATCAGTGCCCAGAGTTTGCGCTTTTTCTATACTTTGCTATTATTTTATTCTGCATTTAGTCAGTTTTATTATTATTTCCTATTATCTTGCATCTTGGAGTTCACCCATGTAGTTTAATTGCATAATAAGATCATGATTAGCTATTAAAGTATCGTAATTTATTTGCATTTCCATTCAGGATTATCTTATTAACATCCTTATTATTGTTTCATATCATTTTCCTTTATCAGAATAGTTGCAATTTTGGTATTTTGTATCTATTTCTCTGTTTGCAGGTCTCTGACAAATTCATCTGATGAATTCGTCAGATCTCAGACGATCCTATCAGATAGGAGACGATCCTGTCAAATTCTAGACGATCTGGACTACTTCAAAAATTAGAACCTCCATCAGACATCCGAAACCAGGTATGGATTTCTTCACTTAGTTTGTTCTCTATGTTTTCTGTTAAATCTGTTTTCTGTATTTAAATCTGCATTTCATATAGAATAACTTAGATTCATTTGGCCAAACCTAGGATTTGAATGTTTAAAGATAAAATTGAACACATAAAACACATTCCCAACCTAGGCGTGGAAACTGCCACTAAACGTTTCCTGGTGAACCCCACCATCCATCGAAAAATCACCTTAATACACCTCCCCCGAGAGGCGGGACCTTCGCAAGGCCTCTCAGTCCGAGGTATTGTCCCATCCTTTTCACATCCCCCTTTCGGGCGTGGATCCTATAGCTTGAAGGTAAGGGTGTGAAAAATTTGGAGCGATACAATGTGTTTTGGTTTTATGTAAGTTTAATATAGGTTTCAATGTATTAGTTGCATAATGGAATATCATAATATATATTGATGGGATCTAAAGTACTCTTATTAAAAAAGAATAGAAATTTTTTGAAAAATAATTTGAAAAAACTTGTATTAAAACAAATATCATTTACAAGTTGGGATGATACTTCTCCCAGCCTTAGCCAAAGAGAACACATGTTTACAATAGTAAAATAATATTTGCATTGGAGCTAAATCTATTAAACCATATTACTGCAATGGTTTGTTCACCTGTATACAACTGTAAAATAAGATCTACATTGGAGCACAAATCTCCTAAACCATATTTCTATAATGGTTGTCCAAATTAGCTAAACACTGGATTAACTCACCAACTTGCCTAATCATCTCATCCTCAATAGCCATGTCACTGTGGCATTGAACCCCTGCCTCCTTCTCAGTTCCCATATTAGCCAGGAAGTCTGCCACTTTATTTAGATCTCTACTCACATAGACTAGAATCACATCATCTAATTCCCTCCATAATTACTTAATTTGAGTGATAAGAATCCTCAACCTCCATGTCTTCAAAGCAAAATTCCTCATGCAATCTAGAGCTCCAACCATTATTTGAGAATTTGATTCTAGTATTATACTCTTGTAACCTTGTTTTACTACCCAAATAGAAGCATATTTTATTGCTAAGGCTTTCGCTTCATTCTTTGTAGCCCTTCCCAAGCCTTGTAGTTCCCAGTAGAGCACTATTCATGATTCCAGTAAACCACTCCAATTCCATCTCTACTCGAATTACCTTTTGCAGCTCCATCAATATTAATTTTAATCCAACCTTCTAGGGGCAGTTTTCAACTAGCTCTATCCTGCCCCTTTTGCACTTCAACTTCCTTCTCCATTGTCCCTATAACAACATGAGTTTCCTCTTTAGCATACACTACCATAGTTTCTATGACTTTGCTCCAAATGACCTGCCAAACTCCATCTAAAGATGAAAATTTTTCTCTAAAAAAAATTCCATTTCTCTCCAACCACACTTGCCACCAAATGAAGTTTAATCCAAGCTCCTAACCAATACAAAGAGCTTTAGATTTAAATCTACCTCTCTTCCATATTTCCCAAATACTAATCTTATTTAAATCACCATTAACTCAAATTTTATAATATAAAAACCATCTCTCACAGATATGGCACATGAATGGGCACTCAAAAATCAAGTGATCAGTTGTTTCCTCACTCTTGTAGCATAAAACACATTTATATGGACCAATTATTTCCCTACATATGATATTATCAAAAGTAAGAATTCCATTATGCATGAACTGCCAAGCAAAAAACTTTACTTTCGGCCAACCCTTGGACTGCAAAATATTTCTCCAATCCTCAACCTGATATGCATGAGGAGGAGGCTCTAGAAGGATCTTATCATATTCATCATTCACTGTGTAGACACCAAGGCTCCCATAGCCCCAAGCTAATTCATCCTCCTCATCTCTACCTGTGAGAAATATTTCTGCCAAGATTTTAGTCATGATGGATGTAAAATCCGGAGGGATTGAAATTGGCCACTCATCCAACTTCTTAAACTTCTTAAACTTATAATCCCCCAGCTGACTAGTGTTGAAATAAATTTCAATTTGGACCCAACCCCTGGTTTCCATGGCTATTTTTATTGGTTGCAATTCAGGGAATTCAACAATGATAGGTGGGTATTGATCCCATGAAATTGTCCAAAATCGTGCCTTCTCCCCTCTCCCCACTTTCCAAAATAATCCATATTTCACTACCTGAGATCCCAACTTAAGAGCCTGCCACACTAAGGATCCATTACCATCCAAATGGAAACAACCCATCTCATTTGGGTTTACCTGTCCCAAATATTTACTAGTTAAAATTCTACTGATTAAAGAAGTTGGTTTGGAAATCCACCTTCAGTATTCCATCCAAAGCTTTATTATTTAACTTTGATCTTCTTAGTCCCAAACCTCCTTTTACCTTGGGTTGGATTACTTTCTCCCAACCTACTAAGGCCCATTTACTCTCTCCTTTTGCTCCTTCCCATAAAATTTTTCTAGCCATCTTGTCAAACTCTTTTCATATGGTATGTGGGGTAGTAAGGATAGAAAAATTATAAAGCATGGCCTGAATGACTGACTGTAAAAAAGTTAATCTACCCCCATAGCTTAACCATTTGTGAAACCAATGATTAATTCTTTCCTTGATACAGTCCAAAATATTCCTCCAGATATCTATTTTTAGTTTTTTTAAATGCAAAGGGACCCCCAAGTATACCACTGGGAGAGAAGTCCTTGTGAATCCCAAGATCTCTAAAATTTTGTCTTGAAGCCTTTGATCAAGATTGAAAAATACCACTTTGGATTTTTTATCATTTATGACTTGGTTTGTAGCCCTAAGGTAGACATTAAGTGTATCTCTAATCATTCTTGCTTCCCTGAAGTTGGCCACTTCCACCAATATTGTGTCATCCACAAACTGTAGGTGATTCAAAACTTCCTCACCCACCTTGATACCTATTAGAAAATATTGTTGTCTTCTCCTTAAGATGAGTCTACCCAAGCCTTCAGCCAATATGAGAAAATATAGGGGGAACAAGGATCTCCTTGACGAAGGCCTCGAGTAGCTCCAAACGGTTGCGAGGGAAGACCCTTGATTAACATTGAGTATTTTGGAGTAGAAACATAGCTCATGATCCATTCTCTCCAATCCTGAGAGAAACCAAAGACTGTCATAATCTTTGACAAGAAGCTCCACTCCACCCTATCATAATCCTTTGACATATCCAATTTTATAACATTCCTCTATTACCAGATGTTTGTATTTAATGGATTACCTCCTGAGCTAGAACCACACCATCCAATATTTGCCTACCCTCTATAAAACCCCCTTGCTCCGAGGAGATAATTCTATGTAGAAGAGGTTTTAGCCGCTCAACCATTACCTTTGTGATTATTTTATATATGACATTGCATAAGGTAATAGGTCTATAATCTGAAATATGCACCCCCTCCTCCCATTTTGGAATTAAGGCAATGAAAGTATGATTTAATGATTTAAGAATTATTTTACTACCTTTGGACTCCTCTATAACAACCATTACATCCTCCTCCAAGTTATCCCAAAAGGCCTAGAAAAACTCAATTGGAAAGCCATCTAACCCTGGTGTTTTTTCGGTGCTCATTCCAAAGACTACATTCTCAATTCCTCTCTATCAATGGGTTTAAGTAGGGCCTTATTTTATTCTTTAACAAAGGGTATGACAGCAAGAACTTCTTTTTTAGCCTCTTCATATTGCACCATACTTTCCTTAAATAGTTTATAAAAATGGAAATGCATACCTAGAATTGTATCAAAGGAGTGTCCATTCTCATCTTGAAGAGCTTCCATGTTGTTCGTCTGTCTCCTAGCACAGGCAACCCGATGGAAATAATTGGTATATTTATCACCTTCTAATGACCAAGTGGTTCTTGCTCTCTATTTCCAGTAGGTCTCCTCTTGGTTGTCAATGTCCTCAACCGCTTTACGCAATGCATCATCCTCTTCTTTAAGCTACTCTATAATTTTTTCTTCCCTAAAGTGTTTTTGAACCTCATCCCATATGGCCACCAATGGAGCTCTTTGGACCTAGAAGTTTGTATTGGTAGCTTGCCTCCAATGTTTCAATTGATCTTTCACATAATGAAGTTGTTAGTGGAGTTTAAACATTGTTATTCCATATGTTGGGCGACCTTCTTCCCACCACTATGGAATTTTATTTCGAAGTTCCTCTTTTTATAACCAAAATTTTTCAAATTTAAATGGTTTGTGATGTTGCACTGTCTTAATCCCCCCTTCCAACAAAATGGGAAAGTGATCTAAAACTGGACCCTCCAAAATCTAAAATTTTATATTCCACTTTACAAATGCCTCCTCTGAAACCAAAAAATGATCTAACTTCTCCTTCCTGCTATGTGGGTCCCTCCTCTTATTAGTCCAAGTATAGTTGGTTCTAGGGCATTTAATATCCACCAAGTGTAATGTATGGACTTAGGCAATAATAAGATGATCCCCTAGGTCTAGAATTGGGGTTCCCCCATCCTGATCTCTAGAGGATAATTTAGCATTAAAATGCCTAGCAATAATCTAATCTAACCATTCTCTTGAGACTCTCATGTTATGCACAACTTTCCATTGATGCATCTGACCATCTAGGTTTTGAGCCCCATAAAAATTTGTGATTAAAACATGTTCAGCTGTGACATTGTTCCTAAAATGTGATGTGAGGATACCCCTCCAAGCTATATGTTCTATTGCAGTCCATTCAAGAGATTTCAAAAAAGTAACTATCCTCCCGAGGCCCCTTGGGAAACCACTTCCATATGACCAACACCCCTCCAAATTTTATTTACTATTTTACACATAAGATCCAATGACATTTTTATCTCCTGGATAAGCAAAAAATATGTTTTACATTTTTCTAAGAGTCTTCGAACAATAGATTGATGGTTTCTATTGTTTAAACCCCTAACATTCCATGATTGTATAATCATTGGTTACCTTGAGAGAAGTAAAAATCTATTGGTATCACCGATCCTCTAGTGATCAGTTTGTATCCTTGAATTGCTATCAATTTCTAATTTGATTTTATGCCCACTCCTTGAGAGTTGCTATTTTTTTATCTCTTTTCCACCTAAGTTATCCCTAGAGTTGGCCTTTCTCTATTATTTTCTGCTATGCCCATGATGAAATCCTTAATTATCGACTGCTCTTGGTTATGCATTATCAATACCCCTGCACTCTCTGATTGCGGTAACTCACTGCACTCAATTACCTACTCTATGATGGGAGGAGGTGAAAGAGGGGCTTGAACATAGCTATTATTGTTTTCCTTATTCCCATCCACTCCTTCCATGAATTGTTCTTCTTATTGGTCCATTAGTGTCTTAAAAATCTCATACCTATTGGAGGGCTTGAGTTGGGTTTGCTCTTTACCATATTTTTTCTTTTGCCTTCTCCTTCTTTTGGGTTGTTCAAAACTATCTCCCTGTGCTTCTTTACCCTGAGAAATATTGGTTGTTTCTTTATTGCTTTTTGAATTACCCTCCTTAGGAAGATTTGGCATTCCCAAAGGAGCCTCCATTTTTATGTTCATATTATTTGGGCAAGATCAGGCCAAATGCCCATATTTATGGTAAACTCTGCATCTGAAGGGCAATGCCTCATAATCCAACTATTGAATTCAAGATTGTCCTGCAAGTTCGAGTTCCACCTCTACCAGTAAACGTTGTATAAGATCCATTTCCACACATAATCTTACATAAACAATTATTTTTTTTTCCATTGTGTCTTTGGAAACACCCAAATGTCTTCCAAGAGAATTGCCAATAATTTCCAATACCTGCTCACTCCAAAACTCCATTAGAATTGCATACAAATGGATCCAAATCGAGACAATAGTGGGTTCAATTCGAGGATCAAATCCCACTCTCCAGGGTTGAACAAATAATCCTACCGGACCATGATTCCTCTTTTATGATTTGAAATCCCTATTTCTATTGGTAAGTGAAGAAAAACTAACAATAAAATATCCATTGCTAATAAACCACAAAGAATACTCACCAAGAGGCTCCCAGTTTTGTTGGACCCATGAATGCAAAAAAATTAAGGTAGGGTGAATACCCATGAATTTACAGATCAAATCATGATTGGATCTATATAAAACTGTTTCTTCGACCATCCTTTGCTCAATGACAATATTTGGCCTTGATTCTAATTGTGGCAAACATCCATTAACTCGTTGAGATGTTGATCTATTTCCAGCAGTTGTAAAGAGCATTTTTAATGCAATTTTTTGTGCTTCTTTAGTCTCTGATAGAGATTTATCCTTTCACAAATCTACAAAAAAACTATGTCTCTCTAAAATAGGATCCGGAGGTGTCCCCATTGGGCTCTCCTAGGGCAGCAATCTTGTCGTCAAATCCACAAAAATCTCTTCGGCTACCTAACTCAAAAAAATAATAGAATTAAACATTAAGTGTTTAGTCTATTATGAAATAAAATGATTATAAAATTATGAGAATAAATTCATTTGCTCATATAAATATATTTAATAAAGAGAAAAATAAATTATTTATAAATAAAAACAAGGTAATATCCATATATGTTTTAAATAATAATTAAATAAATATATCAATATAATTTATATAACCACCCACTCAATCCAATTCACTCGAAATTTGAAATCTAAAATACTCAATTTGAACCATCAAATGGGTCTTTTTCTAGAATTTTCTTTTTTCAACTGGCTGTACAGGATTGAAACGGACCCCACTCATATTATATGATCACCACATAGTGGTATTACAACAAGGCTTATATATTATCCATTTATCGCCTGGCAAGATTAATATTGGAATCTAACCAATTGGACTACTGTTATTTGGTTTTTTTGGGTAAAGCATGGGTTTTTGAAAGGGGTCCTAGTTCCCTTATATCAATTTTTGAACTTAGATTTCCTGGATGAAAACCCAAATACATACCACTAAAATATCCCTCATAGGACAATTTTAGGGTAAAGTGTGGGTTTTGAAAGATTCACAAAACCTTGTATCGAGGTTTGAACTTGGGTCTTCTGGATGGAAACCCAAAGACATACCACTATGGTATCCTTCACAGATTGTTTAAGGTAAAGCATGAGTTTTGAAAAGGTCACAGTCCCTTGTATTGGGGTTTGAACTTGTGTTTCCTAGATGAAATTCCAAAGACCTACCACTATGGTATCCCTCAAAAGACTAAATAATTTAAAGTAAAGCATGGGTTTTTGAAAGGGCCCAAAATTTTTGTATCAGGTTTGACCTTGGGTTTCCTATATGAAAACCCAAAGATATACCAATACGGTATCCCTCATAGGACAAAATTTTAGGGTAAAGTACAGGTTTTTGAAAGGGGTCCCAATCCCCTTGTATCGAGGTTTGAACTTGGGTCATACCACTACAGTATCCCTTAGGATAAACAAAATTTATTGAATTGGTCTCAAAACCTTTTATTAAAGTTTGAAATTGGGTTCCTAGATGAAAACTCAAAAGACATACCACTATGGTATCCCTCATAGGACAAAATTTTAGGGTAAAGTACGATGTTTTGAAAGGGGTCCCAAAACCTTGTATTGGGGTTTGAATTTGGATCTCCTGGATGAAAACCTAAACATACCACTAAGATATCCCTCATGGGACCAAATGTAAAATTTTAGGGTAAAGCGTGAATTTTTTGAATGGGATATTGATCCTCTTGTATCAAGGTTTGAACTTGGATTTTCTAGATTGGTCCCCTTGTATCAAGGTTTGAACTTGGGTTTCTTGGATGAAAACCCAAAGATATACTACTGCAATATCCTTCACAAGACCAAAATGTTTAAGGTAAAACACGAGTTTTTGAAAGGAGCCTCGGTCCCCTTGTACTAGGGTTTGAACAAGAGTCTCCTAAATGAAAACCCAAAGTCATACCACTACGATATCTCCCATGGGACTCTATAAAAATTTTAGGAGAAGGCATGGGTTTTTTAAAAAGGGTATTGCCCCCCTTGTACTGGGGTTTGAACATGGGTTTCCTAGATGAAAACCCAAAGACATACCACTATGATATCTTTCATAGAACAAAAATTTTAGGATGAAGCACAAGTTTTGGGGTTTGAATTTGAGTCTCTGGATGAAAATCCAAAGACATACCACTATAGTATCCCTCACAAGACCATCTTTTGTAAAAAATTTAACTATCAAAATAGTAAATTTTAAAAAGTGAACTAGACAACCCAATCATTGAAACATCTCACTTATATATATTTTAATCTAAATAATTATAATAGTAGCTTATTAATGTCCATAAAAGCCAAATTTGATCTTTAAAATTAAAAGAAAGTAATATACAAAAGAAAACTATATGGAGTGCAAGTACATTTGTTTTTAGATGCTAGAATTAAATAGTATTAACTCAATCATAATAAATGTCAGGGGGACAACGCAACGGTTTGGGCTTTGACTCTTCTTTGAAAGGTTCAAGGTTCAAACCGTGGCATGGGTGAGTGTGTGAAAGAGTGGATGTGTTCATTAAAAATAATAATAATATCACTATAACAAAATAAAATAAAAGGAAAAAAAAAGTGTGGATTGACAATTTATAAAATAGAAGGAAAAAAAAGGTGTGGGTTGGCAATTTCGGTAGAGATAATTATTTCAAAATAAAAGTCGAAATTTTCAAAAAAGAATATAATTTTTTCTTTTTAAAACACATACACTAGTTTGAATATTATATCATCATTAGGTTTTATAATAGTTTAAATATTATTCATGTATCAAACTTAAGTTTTCTTAAATATTAAAAAAGCTAACCATCTAAATTATCATCATTTGATATATACTTTTATCCTTAATATATTATTATTTTAATTTTAAATATATCAATGATAAGAAAATATATTTATTTATAAATAAAGGAGGTGGTCAACATCAAGGAGATTTTAATCTACAAGGGAATCATTAACATCTCCATCATTTTATTTCGAGGGTTCGGTTTTAAATTCGGAAAGTTATTAGTATATCGTGTCCCACTTTAATCAACTTTTACTTTAAGTAAGGGGACCTTGAAGGGACTCGTAATTGGAACGGTTCACTTTAAACTAACAAACATTAAGTAAAAAATATTGATCTACTACCTTCATCATTTAAAACATTTGATAATAGTGCCTTATTCTCAAGTCAAATAAATATTATAATAATTTTTTTTTTTAAATCAACCAACACCCTTGTTTTCATTGACTTTCAAAAGTTTTATTCTAAACTAGAATAAAAGGAAAAGAAGGCGTGGGTTGGCAATTTCGGCTGAGATAATTCAGTATATCAAATATGACTTTCATATTTCGGTTAAAGATATGTTATTAGAATGTTATTCAATTTATCTACGTTCGAAACACGAAAAAGATTCCATTGTACCCGCGAAATGTGGCTCAATTTGATACTTTGCGTTAAAGAAAGAAAGAAAAGAAAGATGAAATACCTCCGAAGCTTAAGCAGACAGCCAAAAGATCATGCGTGGGGCTGCCGACGTGCTTACTTCACAAACAAACATTCTCTACACCAATGACACGTGTCGGTCTCCTTTAGACCATCATCTCCCTAAAATTAACTAAAGAAATGGCGCCCTCCGTTTCGCCGCTGCACTTGCCTTAAACCCAGGAGTAATGTTGTTATTAAAGGGTCGTGGGATAACTTAATTAGGCCAGAGAAAACTACCGTCGTGTTCACGGCATCCCGGTTGCCGATCACCGTCCGTGGCGCTTAAGCCATTACCGATTGGCGGTTAGCGTGAAAAATTTGGAGATTTCAGTCAAGAAAATCCGCTTAAATCCGCTTAAGGCATACCAATTAGCGGTTTAGCGTGAAAATTTGAAGAATTCAGTGAAGAAAATCCGGTCTGAATAAGAGGGAGGAGGGGTCTGTGGATCGATCCGTCTCCATGGAAAAGCTGGAGCAGCACACGACACGTATTTTTGACAGGCAAGAAGTACAGAGGTGGGGTCTGTGATCTTCTTCTGTTACAAACACCACGTATATAACGACGTGGCAGGGCAGCATGGCCTCGTTTGAGGCGGAGGGGCCCTCGAATTGAAGGCTTTGCATTAGAATTGTGTGGAAATGCAGAGAAATCGCAGCAGCTGAGCGCTTTTTCTTGATGTTATCGCACAACAAAGATGGATTTGATTCCATCGCTGAAATTGTCGGGGAAAAAAGCACAAAATTCCAGATGGTTTCTGTGGGGATTATGGTGTAAAGGTTGAGGAGAGCTGAGAAACGTTTCGTATTTTGTTTGTAATGGAGGGCCGCTGTAAGCTTAGTTCCTCTCTGGGACTTGCTCTCCTATTCCTTGGCAGCTTTTTGATCTTTAATTCGTTCCATCTTAACATGTTTTCCCTCCCTTGGGGGCTCAATTCCTCCATTAATACTACAAAATGGAATGCTTCTGATATTTCTGATGCTGGTCCTGGTCCTGCTTTAACTTCATTTCCCCCTGGGAATGGAAATGGAGAGCTGCATGCGAGAATCGTTGACGGCGGCGTCGATGTTAACAGAACTGTCTACAATTTAACATTGTTAAATGGTGACGATCGGCCCGGGAATTGGTCGGATGGAGGCTCTGTCAAGGAGGTTCAAGTAAGTGTTGCTGTATTTATAAGCTTTCCATATTTTAGTCCAGGAAACAGTAGGATTTGTCAGGAGAAAAAAATTTAACGGAATGCAGCGATTTTTGTGAGTTAATTTGTAGAATTCGGCAATGCGCGTTGTTCCGAAGGTGGAAATCGAGTTGAGACGGGCGCGGATTGCCATAAGGAAGGCTGGTCGCTTCCATAATGTGACATTCAACAGGACTCGCGACATTCTTCGTGGTGGCATCTATCGGAACGCCTATGCATTTCAGCAGTATGTGAACTCTGCATTGCTTGCTTCATCGTTTGTAATTTGGAAAGTATTTTACGAGCAATAATTTAATGTGAGATCTGTTTGTTAAAAGGAGTTACGCAGAAATGGAAAAGAGGTTCAAGATGTTTGTGTACTCAGAGGGAGAACCGCCTCTAGTGCACGGCGGGCCCTGTAAGAATATTTACTCAATAGAAGGGAGGTTTATTCACGAGCTTGAACTGGGGAACCCGTTCCTGACATCGAATCCGGAGGAGGCACATGTTTTCTTCCTTCCTTTTAGCGTGGTGAGGATGGTGAGCTACATTTACGAGCCCAAAACCTATGATTTGGCGCCCTTGCGACGCTTTGTCAGCGATTACATCCAGGTCCTTGCCAATAAGTACCCCTTTTGGAACCGGAGTCTTGGAACTGATCACTTCATGTTGTCCTGCCATGACTGGGTAAATATCCCTTCTTTCGCTTTCCAGCCGATTCATTGTGATGATTTTTTAATTATAGAAGCTGAAGCTTTTACCTTCTAACCAGTTTATTGTGATGCTCTTCTTTTATATATATAAATTGCGATATTTTAATTATAAGGCTGAAGCTATTGTTTTTATATGATGGAATTTCGTTCTAGTTTGATACCTGATCTTTTGTGCTTGATTTAATTAAATGTTAATTAACAGTAAATGCCCTGAGCTGACCTCTGGACC
The DNA here is from genome assembly GCA_028583015.1 of Wollemia nobilis. Lineage (NCBI taxonomy): Eukaryota > Viridiplantae > Streptophyta > Pinopsida > Araucariales > Araucariaceae > Wollemia > Wollemia nobilis. The sequence goes on along the minus strand of JAQPPZ010000689.1, from coordinate 1,849,943 downwards.
TGCGACCTGCTTCCCATTCATACCCTTGTCTATTATTGTAAAGCTTATCATTCCTTGTCAAGCAGTCGTGGATTTGTCTTACTGTGAATGCATGCAATGTCTACCAAGTAGAGGTGGCCTTGTAGGATAAGGCCTGAAAGAGGAAACCCAGACGTATTGAAACTGTATTTAGAAACTCCAAGTCAGGAGGTGGATATGGATGATGGGGATTATCCTTATCCGCCACTCACGTCTACTAGGATATGGATGAGGGGGATTATCCTTATCCGCCACTCACGTCTACTAGGATATGGATGATGGGGATTATCCTTACCAGGCACTCACGTCTACCTAGTAGAATTGGTGTGTATATTGGAAAGTTATGAAGAAATTTCGTTTGTATTTTTAGAACTTGTCAAATTGTTCCGAGGTTTACTATTTGTTTCAATGGTGATAAGCCTTTCTACATACACAGGAAAGGAAAGGTGCTGGGATCAATTCTTGGCATTGTTTGGCGGATATCTCCCTCTATTCAGGGCAGTCCGAATCCCAGAAACGTGAGTGCTGGGCTTCATGCAGTGTCGGTCGTTAATAGTTATGAGCTGACAAGCGCATTTATGCATGCGATGAAACATATGAAATGTGGCCCCCCGGTGCATGGAAGTTGAGTTTGTAACGTTTTATGTTTGAATTGTTGGGAGTTAATGACTTCCATTGCCAGGCTACTGGACAGATTGTTGTCTCCCTCGGGCTTAAATTTTCCAAATTAAAATAATATAGGAAGCTATTTTAAGATAAATAACGGAGGAATGTTTGCTTCAACTAAGTGATTCGTTTTTGTCCTGTCATCATTATTATTAGTAGGTAATTTGGGTGTCGTAATTATCTGTTAATTTGGGTGTCATAATTATATGTTGTCTGTCTTGGGCATCATTAATTGTAAGATGGGTCCTCCATTTTAGCATTGCAGTGAAGAATAAATTATCAATTACAGATGGGTTTTTCATGTGAAATATGGGGAAAACTCAGAACATCTGGATTTTTCATGCAGGGGCCACTTACTTCCATGGCAAATCCATATCTGTACAACAACTCCATTCGCGTTCTGTGCAACGCAAACACTTCAGAGGGATTCAATCCTGCAAAAGATGCCACGCTTCCAGAGGTGAATTTAAAGACGGGCTTAACGGCCGGTTTGCTGGGCGGTCAGTCTGCTCTCCGAAGGCCTCTTCTTGCTTTCTTCGCAGGGGGCAATCATGGTCCTGTGAGACCTCTGCTCTTTAACCATTGGAAAGACAAAGATGGCGATATACAGGTCAAAGAGTACCTTCCCAAGGAAGTATCCTATTATGACATGATGAGGAAGAGCAAATATTGCTTGTGCCCAAGCGGATATGAGGTTGCCAGCCCTCGACTTGTAGAGGCAATTTACAACGAATGCGTGCCTGTCATACTTTCCAAGCATTATGCGCTTCCTTTCAGCGACGTGCTCAATTGGGATGCCTTTTCTGTGCAAGTTCCATTGTCTGAAATACCCAATCTCAAGACAATACTTCAATCCATCTCTCCAAAGAGATATGTCCAGATGCAAAGAAGAGTGAAGCAAGTCCAGAAACATTTTGTAATCAATCAGCCTCCCAGACCCTTTGATCTGTTCCACATGATTCTCCATTCCATATGGCTCAGGAGACTAAATGTTCAAATCACCCAGTAAATAAACATGATGGAGTGATTTGTTCTTAATCTTCCCACAGTATTAAGGTCCAAGGCTTCCATACAAAAATTTTAAGGATCGAAAAAGGTCACTCAAGTAGATGAATTCAGCTTTTTTGGTCACGTAATGCAAAAATGCAAAGATGATGGATTATGTAAAGTAATTCAGGGAGGGGACGGGAATTGTTTATGCCATTCATTCCTTGCCGGTCGTTAAAGCAGGCAAGGACTTCTTAACCCTCTTTATAAGGAACCTTTGTTTTCAGAGCATTCCAGGTAAAATTTACGTGGATGCTCCTCCAACTTTCAAAAGTAAAGAAACACAAAGAGAAAGGAGAGATCATCCTGCCGGAGGCTTCTTTGAGTGTAGGCAAAGATAAGCCCCACTGGATGTATTTTTCTTTTGGTATAATAAATGTGAATGTTTTTAGTAAGAAAAACGCCATTGTCAGATTTGAAATTCCGCGCCTTCCCTGAATTATACGGGGCCAGGTTCAGGTTCCGTCAAAAGCAAAGATGTGTCTTTTACTTTCTACGATTGTTTAATATAATCGAACGTCCACGTCCACTGATCTCTTAATTTTCAGTCACAAAATAACTTCTTGGGTTCGTTATATTTTTTTATTGGTAAGTGGGATGGAGATGTTCAAAGGTAACCAAATCTATTTTTTATTGGTAAGTGGGATGGAGATGTTCAAAGGTAACCAAATCTTATATCATATTTCTCATTTATCATTATCTTAATAAACTTTTTACATAAGGTATGTGATATGTTTCACCTGGCGTGGCAGCCAGAAGGGCAGCCATGCCGTAAACAATATTAATAACATTAAGAAAATTATCATTAAGAAAATTATTTATCACACTCGCACTCTAAGAAATGAGATATGAGATAGACGCCTTAAGATTAATAATTCTTGACGTATATAAATATAATCCTTGACGTATATAAATATATATATTTTATATATCTAAACTAGTTTATGATACTTTGAAGAAGATAATTTTCATGACCTAACATATTCATAATGATAAGTTTGATAAGTTTCATTGAATGAGTAAAAACGTAAGATAATCATTATTAATAATTGTAAGAAGCTTGTGTATGTTATGTTGTTTCCTTTTTCTTTTTCATCTTAGACAGCCCTTAATTAGTTTATGAATTATAAGTTTCATGTAGATTAATTTTATCTTAAAAAGAGTATGCATTTATTTGTTTTATAATGTTTAAATTTTTTTTTTCTTAGTTTCTCAATGTGATAAATAGAATTAAAAAGTATAAGTCTTGCTAAGAGAAATTGTAAGTCTTTTTTTCTTTTTTTATCTTAGACAGCTCTTAATTAGTTTATGAATTAAAGTTTCATGTAGATTAATTTTTATCTTAAAAAGAGTATGCATTTATTTGTTTTATAATGTTTAAATTATATTTTTTTTTCTTAGTTTCTCAATGTGATAAATAGAATTAAAAAGTATAAGTCTTGCTAAGAGAAATTGTAAGTTTTTTTTTCTTTTTTATTTTTTATTTTAGACAGCTCTTAATTAGTTTATGAATTATAAGTTTCATGTAGATTAATTTTTATTTTAAAAAGAGTATGCATTTATTTGTTTTATAATGTTTAAATTATATATTTTTTTCTTAGTTTTTCAATGTGATAAATATAATTAAAAAGTATAAGTCTTGCTAAGAGAAATTGTAAGTCTTTCTAAAAAATACAATCAATATCAATATAGATGAAATTTATTGCCATTGAAACTAAAAAAAGATAATGGATGAACATTAAGAAAAAATATCTTGATTGTTTTTTAAATCATTCAATCTTGACTTTAGTCTAAAAGACACATCTCATACCTATGTTGATTTACCAATCAATCAATCATTTTGTCAATCTCTAGAGAAAGATTATCTCTTTAGAAACGCTTTAAAAGGAAAAAGAAAAATAAAAAAGAGGGAAAGGGGGTAAAAACATGATCTCCTTAGGAATGCTTTAAAAGAAAAAAAAAAAAGAGGGAAAGGAGTAAAAACAGGATTAAAGTGGACAAATTTTAACTAACAAGAAGAATGCAAATTGAATGAGCATAGACCAACTATTGCAATCAAGTGCTAAACATAAATTTCAACCATCAAAGCTCATAAAAAGTAAGCACAAGAATTATAACATTTTATATTCTAAACATTTCTATGGAATAATCCAAACAACTATTTCACCTAAGAATTCACCTAGTTTAGCTAACAAGAATAATGCAAATTGAATGAGCATAGACTAACTATTGCAATCAAGTGCTAAACATAAATTTCAACCATCAAAGCTCATACAAAGTAAGCACAAGAATTATAACATCCTATATTCTAAATATTTCTATGGAATAATCCAAACAACTATTTCACCTAAGAATTCACCTACCTAAAACTAACAAAAATATTAAGAGTGCAATATTTACAACATTCACAAGAGCAATGATCCAATCAGCTTCAAGCCTAACAACATTTACTCCTATCTCAGTTGAAATAAGGCAAACAACATTGAGCCCAACAAAATTCACTACTATTTAGAAGTGTAATGTATTACTGTAAAATTTGCATAAACTTAAAAAAAAATAATTCAAACAACCTTTGATTGTTATTAGAACAACCTAGAGCATTAGCTCACAAAAGTGAAATACTGAAGTTTTTGACCCTTACAAATGAGGAGTGTTGCTTCTTATATAACTTTTACTAAACCTAAAATGAAATAAACTATTACATAAAATACTGGCCAAAATGATCGAGCAAGATCTTGAGTTGAGGTGGCACCACTCGACCTTTTCATTTTGCTCTACACATCCTCTATTAGATCGTTATAGTTCTTGGGATATGTTGGGAGGTCAGGATTGACCCCCTTGTGCTCCTTGGGCACTGCAATCCCCTGCGATTGCAGCCTCAATGTCTACCAGGATACGAATCCTGTCGGATGACCTTTGAGGTTTTCTACCCAAGGCCAATTCTTTATTTTTGGATTTCTTATTTGCACTCACTTCGTTTCATCGTGCTACTCTGCTCTACTCCTAGCCTAGGCTAACTCAAGGGTGGAAAGGGAGAAGGAAAGTAAAGCAAATTGTGAAAAGTGATAAAATGCAAGGAAAGTAAAGAAAATGGGTAAACCCATCTAACCTAGACTAAGGGGTGGTGATGCACCAAAGAAAAAATAATAAGACCTCCTGTGCCCCAACAAAATTTGGATGAACATATGGACGACGAGCTATAATGCATGAGGAAGATAGGACCCTTTCAAGAGCATGCAATTAAACAAAACACCCACACCAAAACCAGGACAAAGATAAACAAATAATCATAGATTATTTATTAACACACTATGAGTTACATACATACAAAAGGAAGAGGTTTGAAAACTACCTGACATGCCACATAAGGCTTGGGCTAGGCGAGGATGTGAAGGAGAATGAAGGAAAGCACCCCTTCAGAAGAATTGAGGGCCTTCGATGGTTACAAGAAGAAGAATACATATTTATAGATTACACATGGGCAAGTTTCCCCCTTCAAAATTCTTGCTTGTAGTGATTCTGCATTGGTGGCACGATATCTTGAGGTCACTTGATCCTAGAGTTGTTGGAAATGAAATTGGATCAACCATGCTAGAGATATGCTATAGAGAACTCCTATCATTAATGTTCTCAAATTTGTGGATACTTGTTTGGAAGTCTAATGATGGCATCATAAATGTTATACCTCATAGGAACAGATCATTCATCTAGGGAATTGTACACCTTTGTATAACATCTAGGGTCTAAGGCAATGGTAGTAGCCCCGATTAGGAGGTATGGAGGTCAGTGGATCTCCATGCAAGGGAATCTGAGGTGTGATTCCCCGAAGCAAAAATTGATTTCCTAATATCTTGGAGCATGGCTAGATATTGTTTGACCAAAGATATTTGGTCTGGTTGACGCTCCTTAAGGTTGTCCTCCCCTCTTGCTTTATTTATTTTTTTTGTTATCATCACTAGTTGGGTGTGTCTGGTTGCTTGGTTCGACCAAGCTTCCCTAGGCAAAACTTTTGCTTTGGATATATCATTATGTGAATCCTTACGGTATTCATCAAAATTTCAATTTTACCTTCATCAAGGGAGGTCTGATCATCAGAGCTTCTATATTTATTTTCTTTGCTACCCTGATCTGTCTAGTCTTACTTGAGTCTTCATTCAATCCTTGGGTGATCTGCTCTCCTATTAGGTCCAACATTCAAAAATGGGGTTGAATGGCCTTACTCCACCCAAGTTTAGTGAGAAATCACTATAATTCTAGTGACTCATAAGGGATCCGCACAAGGCTCGAGCTAGGTTGAGACATGGAGGAAAATGAAGGAAAACACCCCTTTAAAAGAATGGAGGGCCTTTTATAGTTACAATAAGAATACATATTTATAGATTACACATGGGTAGGTTTCCCCTTTCAAATTTAAAATTCCCGCTTGTAGTGTTTTGCATTGGTGGTGCAAGATCCTGAGGTCACTCAGTCTTAGAGTTGTTGGAAGTGAGATAGAGTCACCCATGTTGGAGATTTGCTGTAGAGATCTCCTATCATTAATGTTCTAATATCTTATACACTCCTCTAGACATTCTTGGTCTTGAGAGATGATAAGTGCAAAGAAATTCATATGAAATGGGAAGGTAAGATTTTCAAATTCATATCTAGGTGATCAAATGGAAAGATAATAAAAGTAGTAATCCTTGAAATTTGAAGAGTAACTATAAAAATACGTAGATTTAAGGTGGGATTGACTTCATAAATGGAAGGAAGCTCAAAAAGGGTGGGGAATCCAAGATTTAACATCTTGTACTTATCAAAAAAAAAAATTGTCATCAATTTTACAACCAATAATTTTGCAATTTTGACCATTGCAGGTCAAATTGGGCAAGAAAGGTTGAGTTTTAGCAATAAGGTCTATTTTTGCAAAATCATTATTGGAACCAATGATTTTGTCACAAGCAATTTTAATAGAATTTTCACTTTTGAAAGGGAAATTCTCATAATTTGGATTAGGGTAGCTAATTAGGTCAATTTTGGTTGCTCGATGGATTGATACAAGTTTGACATGCCAAAATTGGGTGTCCATATTTACCCCTTTTTATGCATTTATTGCATACTAAATGCATTAAAAATAATCCTAAACACCCTAATTTTAAGAGAAGAAAACTACTTGATGACTGGTATGTTGAAGCAAAAGGTATGGTGCAAAAACCATTTGCTTACAAGTAATTTATAAAGTCAAACTTTTTTTATAGCATTAATTGCACTCATACCCCCATCCTAGGGTGCCCAATCAAATTTTTTAGGGAAATAACATTCTTAAGAAAATTCAAATAGTATGGGGAGGGTAATCAGCAAGGAAAGGTAGTAGTGAATTTGGGTGATTCTAGAAGGGGGTTAAAAGGGGGGAGGTGATAAAAACTATTCATTTTTACTATGCATGAGATACTTTAGGAGCACTAGAGAGAAGATTTGATAGTGATATTTGATGGCTCACCAAGGACATCCCATGCATCATGTAGATGTCATTTAAGGAGCAATGGATCCAATGAGAGTAAGAGTATAGGTAGGCATCAAAAATCTAGCTTTCAATTTTTTAATTTTTGTTAAAATTTAAATTTTTGATTTGTAGCAATGATTTCATACTACGATAATGATTATATCATCCTAGTTTTGCTACATGGCAATAATTTTACATTGTGCAAAATTGCTCTTGATTTTGGTGTCAATATAAATTTTGTGAGCCAACAATTTCATCTTCTAGTAGTGATTTTGTTGGGCAAAAAATTCATAAAATGATGGTAATTTCACCATGTGGTGATTTTTCATAGGCAAGAGTAATTTTGCTAGGGTATAAAAGAGGATCAATTTTAGGGTTTGCTTGGTTAATTAGGATAATAAGTAGGGTTTTATGCTTTTAGTATAGAGTATTGGAGTTTCAATAGCATTGATTGAAAACATGGGATTTAGTGCTTGATATCTTCACTCCAATAGATGATACACTTCTAGATGTCATGGGGTTATGTTTTATAGCCCTGATGCCTAGGATCAAATTCTATCAAGATATTTTGACTGCATTAGAAAAGAGATGACACTTAGAGATGAGTACCTTTTTCCTCCTCACTAGAGAGATTTTGGTCATACTATAGGATATCTGGAGGATCTTGAGAGTTCTATTTCAAGAGGCACAAGTTTAGACTAGTCAGGATAGGGCATGAGCCTTGAGAAGACTTATAGGAGATATTAAGTTCTCATTAGTGTAGCATAGCATTGACATCAATTCAATGTTCATGGATGGGATACAAGACTAGGTGATAGTAGCATTGTGTGCCATGATAGTTGGCTTTTTGGTCGGCTACATGAGTAGGAGAATATTATCATCGGGTTGGGGTAAGGTAGTCACCTTCAAGTAGGATGAGTAGTCTTAGTTTACGTGGGGACCTATTATTTTGGAGAGGCTCTATCTTACATTTCATAGGATTATTTATAGAGATGGATATATCCTAGTGTGTTGCACCTTGATTTAGGTATGGGCATAGAAGCATCTCATGATATGATGATTGATGGGCATTCCAATATATAGTGTAGACAATACATATGCACTACCTATATTCCAATGGGTGTAGGATTTTGAGAGAGTAGAGGCCATTTATAGGTGCCTTGGGGAATTCTTAGAGAGATATTGATGATTTGCAACCAAGCCATATCATATAGAGGCCATGGCATAAATATTAGGGTGCAATCATAGGATGTCATATAGTTGGCTTGAGTTAAGCATGTTAGATGGCTACTGGGACCATGAGGAGAGAGAGAGAGAGAGAGAGAGAGAGAGAGAGAGAGTTCTAAGGAAAATGTACCCATGCATAAAGAGATATGGTATTCTAATGAAAATGTACCCATGCATAAAGAGATATGGTATCAATGGAAAAGGGAAAGGGATTTTGGAGGCCCTCCTAACTTAGAGAGTTTAGGCCTAGTGCACGATGATAGGATTTTATGAGGGAGGCCTTATGAAGGGTATTATATGTGGCTCTTCTTGTGGTGGTACCCTTAGGATTAGGAGAAGGTTTTGAGGTTAGGCCTAGTAGGAGCCTTGACAAGGTAGCAATGATGAACAAAGTATCATTTTTGCAAATGATTAGGGATATAAAGTCTCAAATTACAATCCCAGACACCACTAGAGAGGTAGATAAATAGATTAACCAAGTGGATATGGTAGAGTTGTAGACTCATTACACCTAGGTGGTACTAGAGAGGTATAGTATTTATGTGGATCACATGAAGCAAGTTGTATTTATATGGGAGGAGATAGTATATCTCACCGTCAATTGGGATGCCTTACAAGGTAAGATCATGTATGTGACTATTGAGAATGATACATCTATATCTCATGTGGATTAGTTGACTAAGGAGGTGACTCATCTCAAGAGGGAGAGAGATGATGCATGAGCATAGGAAATAGAGGCTAGGGCAAGTAATAATGATGCAATCGTCTAATACTTCATGAACTAGGTGAAGTGGGCCTAGGATGAGGTATAGGTAGTGTTAAGATGTTGTGAGTATTATCATGGCATATACCATGTGGTTGTCCTAGCTGACAAAAAAAAACAATCTCCTAGTAAGAGTAGGTCATGATCCCATTCAAGGTCATTGTCTAGAGCATATCAAAGGTTGGTCCAGATGGCACCACTACCACAACCACCATCGGTAGGAGGAGGGTGATAGGAGACACAAGGTCATAGAGTTAGGAACTACCAATTTTAGATCCATAGACTACCAATTTTGGAGATATTAAGCCAATTTTGTAGAGATTTTGGGAGGCCATTAGATCTATTGTATGATTTTTTAATTCATGTGATATTTATTTTGTATTCAAGGTACACTAAGATGGATATTGTACATTATGAGATGGATATTTCTTTGCACACTGTATCATTTATATATATATGATGAGATATTTGGTTCCATGTTTAGTCTTATGATGATGAATATTGATGGTTGTGTATTTTTACGTATGTATGGGGAATGCTTTTGATGTTGTGATGATGATTAATTTTTTATGTTTTGGGCTTATGTTAATTGTGTAGCTTGTGCTATATTGTAAGGATTATGTAATCAAATTTGTACATATTGATGGATTAATATATTAAATTAGTTGTTATCACTTGAATTCTAGATTTATCTCTAATTTGGTTAATTGGTCATCTTGGATTTCAATTTATAGATTCAAAATATGAAATGGAAATTATGATTATGATTTGATGCTAGGTAGATAGGTGAATGAATGGGTTTATAATGTACTTAATTTGAAGGGTTGATTGAGTGATTTTATTTAAGTAATTAATAAACAAAGGTACATGGCCACTTATTAAGAGGCACAAAATGATTTGAAAGTATATCTAAAAGCACAATTCAATATGATATAAATGATATAATACAAGGTGATCCACAATACATGCTATATATACAAAGTGATGTATGTACACATAATAAGTTATATATTTACAAGGTGGTGTATTGAAACGTACAATGAATGATCATACACAATTATGATCTATGATACAAGGTGGCATATTTAAACACATAATTATGATCTATGATACAAGGTTACATATAAAAACACATAATTATGATTCATGTTACAAGGTGGCATATTTAAACACACAATTATGATTGATGATACAAGGTGGCATATTTAAATGCACAATTATGACTTATGATACAACATGGCATATTTAAATTCACAATTATGATTAATTATACAAGGTGGCGTATTTAAACACACAACTATGAATAATAACAAAATATGACATATTTAAATATACAATAATTATTTATGATACAAGGTGAAATATATAAATGCATAATTATAATTTATTATACAAGGTGACATATTTAAATGCACAATTATGATTTAAGATACAAGGTGGTGTATTTTAAATGCACAATTATGATTTATGATACAAGGTGATATATTTAAACACACAATTATGATTTATTATATAAGGTAGCATATTTAAAGGTACAATTATGATTTATGATACAAGGTAGCATATTTAAATGCACAATTATGATTTAAAATATAAGACTATGTATTTTAATGCATAATTATTATTTATGATATAAGGTGGTATATATAAATGTACATACACAATTCACCCATAGGTGGTGGCCTTTTAGCCTTATTAATGGATAAGTGCATAGGTGGCTTGAAAATATATATTTTGTGTATTTAAATGCACATGCATGATTCACCCATAGGTGGTTACCTCTTAGCCTCATAGATAAATAAACACCTAGATGACTTGAAAAGATATGATCAACATATTTAAATGCACATGCATATATGATTGAGCTATTATGACCAAAAATGGTCGTGGTGTTCATCATGTATCTTATGATGAGGTGATAAAGGATCAAAATGATAGTTCCTATAGATGCTTTTGGAATTGCAACACAGTATGGTTGCCCCATTATGTAGCATGGTGCATATCCACAGTGACTTCATCCGCAGAACCATAAGTCATTAGGTACATAGATAGTATCAAATAAGAAAAATCTATCTCTTAAGGGCTCATGAGCAAGCAAGGTGAAGTGATGGGTGTGCAATATGAGGGCCTATTATGTTGCTATTCAAAGGTAATTGCAAGGTGCCTAGGTGACAAGATTAATTCATGAGAATATAGAAGAGAGATGAGATGTAAGTTGATAGAAATTAGATCATAAGACTTGGGGAAATGCACTAGCATTATTTACCTAGTGTAAGCACAATGCAAAATGATATATTTATGACTAAGATCATCATTGCATCAATGTAGACCCTAACTCAACTTGCAATAGGTAATCCAAGTAGCAACAAGCATGTGTATACAAGCGAGTATGAAGGCAAGTAAAATGATGAGCAAGCAAGCAATGTAGATTCAAACATAGTACCTCTTAAGATGATTTATGTTTATAATTTTAGTGAGTTCTTTAGATGGAACATGGATAATATTCTCATGCCTATGGCATCACACTTTTAGATGCAGTCACAAGTCTTTCTCCATAAAGAGCCAGTAATAATTGTTAGCTTTTGATGCAACATGTAATGGGAGATAGCAATCACAAGATGTAAAATAAAATAAAATAAATTTTAATCTTCGAGATGACTAAAAATATACTATAAATAGAAATTATGGAGATGTTTACAAAGTAGCTATGGAGGAAATTAACACTCCATGAATAAAACTACTGATCAAGAAAGGGCTTTGAGCATATCACACTCCATCACATTAAATCACACTCTACTACATCATACCATACTTTTTTGTACTACTTACTATTGCTATATCTTGCTATATGTCTATGACCCTTTATATAGGAAATAGGTTCCTTGGCCAACACTCTACCTAGTTGTGCAATGGACAACTTGCACATATACAACTTGCACATTGAAACTTGTGCATTTATTACATTGCATGAAGTACTTAGATAACTTCCCCTAAAGTAATCTAATGTCGTAATTATGTACCAATAAAGGTATATTTACATGATCCAAATGATGTAATATAGTCTATTTCTAACACCCCCTATATTACATTATTTGGATATTGAATACTTTAGTCTTCAATGTGGATCTTCTTCCATTGGATAATGGAATTTGTATTCTCCTTAATTTCTTATTATGATCGAGTTCAATAGATAATATGTATCTTCATATGATGCAAAGTAAGTTGTAGCTGGAGGTTCTTCTGACTGTTGTATGTGTTCAACTGGTTCAGTCTTCATGATGCCATATTTTTTTTAGCATATCTTTTCTTCTTTTTCCTTCTTCTTCTATTGTGATTATGCATTGGTGTTGGTAGAATTTTTTCTTCATGACAAGTTATTTTATCATCACAATTTGTTCTTTATCTTGTTCCTTGTGTTGAGTAAGTACAAACACAATTAGTGATAGATACACCATCAAACATTCTTTTAGTGAAAATATAACCAATCTTTGTGAATTCCACCATGTTGTGAAGATAATATCATGAAGATAACCAATCAATGTTGTAAAGTTACTTCTTTAGCTTCTTTAAGAAATAAGGAAAATTTCTCTTTGTCACTAATGGGTAGATACTCGTATACTTCTAGAGTATCTATTAGGTTTTGGGAGTAGTATTCTACTTTGTACAATATTTATTCATTATTGAAAGCATTTCTCAAGATATCATCCATGATAGATCCTTATTTTAATTTGCAATATTCTTAGAAGTCTACCTCATGAGTCCCTATATTAGGATATATGATTATTAATTAAAGTATATAATTTTGATTTGATAAAACCTTTATTAATCCTTAGTTTTGTAGGATTCCTTATCTCCCAAGTAATGTGAGTATATACTCTTAAGGATTTTAGGTTTTGAAGAAATCTTATATTTTGTAACTTTGATAATATTTGATAAATGATGTTACCAAGTTTTTTAGAATACCTTATGACTCCATAGTATGTTATGGATAAGATATAGTGCTTTTGTAAATTACAGTTCAATATTCGGTTGATTTTGTAAAGTTTTGTAAATACTAAAATCAACTTTTATTATCCCTTATTGCTCCTATCGAACTAAGCACTTTTTCCAAATTTTGAAGAGGTTATATTGTTGGATCTTTTGTCTCCTTTTGAGAAGTTTAAGACTAATTTTATAAATATCCAACCTTTGAAAAAACTATGATAAACCTCTATTTTTAAATAACCCTTTGGGAATTAATTTAAGTGTATCTAATTTCCAATAAATTAGTTTGATGTAGTAGCCCTTATGACTTCCTAATTTTTGGAAAAAATAGACCACAATAATATTTACAAATATTTAAAATTTATTCCGATAGAAACCCTTATTAATCCTAGGCTTTATATTGAAAATATTGTATTTATTTGATAAAATATTTCCTTTGATGTATGGCTTTCAATATAGTCAAATTCCTTCATTTTTAACCTTATAACTCCCAAGGAAAGAAAGCACATAAGAATGGGAATGAACTTTACCTTTTACCAAACAATAATCAATGTTGTTTTCAGATGAGCTAGGGCTACAATATTAATTTAGACATTTTGAATGCTTTGAATGTACCCTCTAATGGAATCACTTGAAGCTTATCCTTGTACAAAGCATTCCAAATTTGGCACTGTTTAGACTCTCTCTTTGACCTCGCTTGACTTGAGAATTGAAGGATCTATTATCTTCTTGACATGCTGCAACTCGACCCTATGCACGCAGACAATGAAGTGATAAATACAGAGATGAAGATTGCTTCTAGTGCTTGATCATTGACATCCTTAAAATGGAGAAGATTCTTGTCTAAAGTTCCAAGTGGCACATCTGTTTCCCTTTGAGTTCTTGAGGAGTATTAGATGCCAAAGAAACACTTGTCTTCCTTCAAGTAACGTATGAATATTACATTATTTAGCAAAATGTTTGGTCTTCCAATGGACAAGTGTATCCCATACACTCAATGCACCAACATGTTCATGTAACTCCTCTCTTGAAGATGAGTGCTTGCTTGATTTGAGCATTAGGGTTTATCTTTAGTGATAAATATCACTTTTTTATCTGCATGGATGTTGTTTTTATCACTAGTTCAATGGGACCTTTGGAGATCATTTTAACTCTAAAAATACCCAACTCTTCTTTCATTCACCTGCAGTATTTTCAATTGGGATGTGGAGCAACAATTTGGAAGCTTTTAGCATCGATTTTAGCTAGCAGATGTGGAGTAAGAAGCACTCCAATGGTGCTTTAATTTTTCCTTCTTTTCTTTCTTGTTTACTTCCTCCTTTCATAGATGATGTTGCTCTTGAATGACACTATTTATCCCTTTGCTTTTGCACCTTATCTCTTGCAGGTTCGACCTTCCAGGATGTGAGGAGAATGAGCCCTTTGAGTGGCTCCTTGTGCCATGCTTGAATTGACGCTAATATTTGGTTGTTTTTTTTTCTAGTGAGTGTAGTGCCTTTGAGGCACCTTCAAATATGCCTTCTCTCCCTGTATAAACTAGATTAGAATAGTGAAACATAATGTAAAGTATTTTTATAAAATATCCTTTATTGCACCTTATTTTACACTCCTTACAAATATGAATTTTTGATTTTGTGGTAAAATTTTGAATGCAATATAGGTATTTTGAGGTTGTCTCTCTGATTAGACACCTTCCCCTTGCTTGGGTATTTTGCAAAATGAACCCAAGCTTGTAACCACTTGATAGAAGCTCTTTTTTTGTATGTATTTGTTTCAAAAACCTTATTGTGCTTTGAATTTGAGACTCACCAAGTCTCAATTTGAGGCTTCCTTTGTTGATCTTCGATGGCTACTTTCTTCTCCAATGCTTGGAGGATTTGAGCTGATTTGGTGGCTTCTCTTGGCCACTAAACATTGCAGATTTTTGTGCACTAATAGTGTGTTTAGAAACTTTGACAAATTTTGTTTTTGTGCCATTCTTACGAACACAAACAATAATATTTTTGAGAGCAATATAATAGTGTAAATGAATCTAATAATATTTTACTTCTAATGCACTAACAATTTAATCTTATCACTCTAATAAACTCTAAAAAATAATGCACTTAATCAATTTACTGCAACTAATCAAGAATAGTCTGAAATGAATCTTCAAGAATTATTCTACAATTTTATTACAAGCAAGGTAGTAGGAACTAGTCTTCTTTTGCTTTCCAAAGTAGATGATAGGTAGTTGATAGATAGTTGAAATTCTAAAATCTAATCAAATACTAAAGTGCAAATGAACCTTAAATGAAACTTTCTTTTTACACTTTTGAATACTGTAATTCAAGTCTCCTTTTTGCAAGTTTAATCCAATTAAGGTGCTTAAACAAATCTGATAAGTAATCCACTTAATGAATCTACTTGCACCAATAGTTGCTTACTTTTTTTTGAAAGCTCTTTTTTTTATCTTCTATAGAGGATGTAGTTCTTGGTGTCTAATATCATTAAGTTTTTGCCTTGAGTAAGATCTTGCAACTCTTTGTAGGCTACCCTGAACAACTTCTTCTTCACCAAAATATGGTCTCAAACTCTCTTTCATGAGCCTAGGATTTTGGTGGCTTTTTCTCGTCTTGTAGTCTCCTCCTTTTGATGTAGATTTGAAGATATATTTGATTCTAAAGTAGTGTCTTCTTGTTGTGAGAGGTAATCTCCAAATATCCTAGATTTGGTAGGCTTCTTTTGTTTGAATTCTAACTTCAAACAAGATCTTATTATCAATATTATGAATGTCTTGAGATATTCTAGATTTGGCACTCCTTACCAATTTCTTCTTCTTGGGCTCATTGTCGGATGGCGATAATTGTCCCAAATATTTCACTATCTCCAATAGTGAATTTCTCCAATGAGTTCTCCTTGGAACTCCTTTGATGATTTCTTTAGCAAGGCTCTCTAAGCCTTTTATTGGATGCTCATAGAGACCTCTCCAAGGCCTTTTATCTTGTAGCTTCTTTTGGTATTCCTTGAGATGTTATCTTAAACCTTGTACTTCTATAAGTGTTGGTGGCGAGATCTTCTCCTAGATCTTTAATTCTGCTATGTTCGAATTCGAACAAGACTCTCCTAGTCCTTCTTCTTCTTCCAAGTCTTGAAGTTCATTAATGATAACTTCTCCATATCTCTTTTGCTTCAAGTGTTGGATTGATTCTTAATATTTCTTGTAGGAAGATTTCCCAACTCATTGAATCTCCTTGTTCCTACAACAAAGTATTAGTAGTAAAATTTGCTTCTAAATTAGATACTCTCTTATGGAATATTCTCTAGGATCAAGGCTTCTATGGTATTTTTCGATATCAAGTCTTATGTGGCCTTTTCTTCAATATCAAGGCTTATGTGATCTTTTCTTAAGTATTAAGACTTTTGTGGCCTTTTATTCTTTATCAAGGCTTATATGGCATTTTTTTCTTTGTGAAGTTTCCAATCTAGCAATGGATATCTCTTGTCTCCCAACTTCACCATGATTCTTATGTAGTATTCTTCTATTGTAGCAACTAATATCTACACTATGAAGACACTCCGAACTTTGAAAAACAAAGTTGAAATATCCTAGCTTCCTATTGTAGGAGGTGTCCCAATCATCTGAGAATTAATTACCTACAATAAAAGAAACTTCAGGTAAATTTCTCTAGATCTCTTAGATGAGCTTCACTAGATGTTTCATCAAACTAGTGGATCAAATGTTGAGTCCTAGTCTTCACGAGTTTTTCCTTTGTAACTTTGTGTAAAGTCTCTAGCCATATGCAATATCAATATTTTAGAAACTAAGATTTCTTTCAGTCCTTACTTGTGGATCTCCCTAATTCTACTACCTAAACTCTTCTGAGAATTTTTTATAGTGACTGGTCCAATGGCGCATCAGGTTGATAAAAAACCAGGGTCAATGATAATGGTGGTTTTCTTATTGATCTACCATAGCTCTAATACCATTGTTAGCTTTTGATGCATAATGTAATGGGAGATAAAAATCACAAGATGCAAAATAAAATAAAATAAAA
Source organism: Wollemia nobilis (assembly GCA_028583015.1). Lineage (NCBI taxonomy): Eukaryota > Viridiplantae > Streptophyta > Pinopsida > Araucariales > Araucariaceae > Wollemia > Wollemia nobilis. The sequence goes on along the minus strand of JAQPPZ010000689.1, from coordinate 1,832,719 downwards.
TAAAGTAAATATGCGAGATGACTAAAAATATACTATAAATAGAAATGATGGAAATATTTACAAAGTAGATATGGAAGAAATGAACACTCCATAAATAAATCTACTACTCAAGAAAGGGCTTTGAGCATATCACACTCCATCACATTGCATCACATTCTTCTACATCATACCAAACTGTTCTACACTACTTCCTACTGCTATATCTTGCTCTATGTCTATGGCCTTTTATATAAGAAATAGGTTCCTTGGCCAATACTCTACCTAGTTGTGCAAGGGATAGCTTGCACATATACAACTTGCACATTGACACTTGTGCATTTATTTCATTGCATGAAGTAACTAGATAAATTTCCCCTAAATTAATCTAATATCCTAAGTATGTACCAAGAAATATACATTTACATGATCCAAATGATGTAATATAGTCTATTTCTAACAATAACTTAACTAGAGAATATTTTTGGTGATAGAATTACCACTAAAATGACCACTGCATAATCCCTCATGGGCCTATTGAATGACTATTTTGGCTTCATCAAGGGTGATACATCTAAAAAGCATACCATTGAAAGGCATCACCAATAACAAAAACTAGATTAGGTATAAACATTTGCTATTTTATGAAAGATTCATCAAAGTAAAAATTATCTTGAAGAAGACTATCTTGGGGAAGATCACATGGGCTATCAACCTTCTTATAGTCCACTTTTGTAGTGGTTACTAAATTAAGGTGCACAAAGTTTAATATTTTTACACTAACAAGATGATAAAATAGGAAGAAAGAAGAACCTATAGGGAGGAAGGATTCTTCCTTCATCTAATCCCAATCTAACCCATTTGTAGAAATGACATCTTCATAGGATTCTTGAAAGAAAACAATGGATTCATCATCATAATCAAATGAAATAGGAGTAGGTATAAGCTAATTATGGTTGGGTATGTACCCTATCCCATAATGACCCAAAAAATATTTGGCTTCCAAGGGCTCCTTTATGCCTTGTTCTCATAAACCTAAGCCTTTTCCTTGATATCCACTATTTGTGAGCATTTGCTTTGAAATGGGATATGAGTTAGAAAAATAGCATGAAGTGTATTCTCTTTCAATGAAGTGAGGATTACTACCACATATTTTATCTTCATTGGTAGTGTTACCACAAAAAAATAACCAGTTCCCTATACGTACCATTTTACCCTTCCTATAAGGTAAGCCTAACATTCAAGGAGATGGAGGGAGCTTGGCTATATCTACAAAGCATTATTTATTATATTGATATTTGCTCTTAATATGAATTATATTAGCTATTTTGGATTTATTACTTATATCTTTTTGTTATCAATTTGATCCTTGGGTTGATTATGAAATTAATGAATTTGATTGTTTAGGGATAGAGATCCTAATACTTTATGAATTTGAGTGGTAAAATGAGAAGTGTTAATGGAGAGAGTGTGAGTGAAGGGCAAAGGTTAGCCTTAGAATTCCCAATCTCAATCATCTTACAATAAGAAAATTGTTTAGGATTAGTTGGGATATGAATGGTCTTGCCTTGGTACTCATATTCAAGGCATTAATGAAGGGTAGAGGAGACATCCTATGTTTCATGGATTTAGGGTCATTCAAGGAGAATATTATAGGTGAATTCATAAGGCATCACATAGAAGAGGGTATTGAGAACACGATACCCAACGTTGAGGGGTATGGTTATAGTTTTGCTAGACTCACGTACCCCATTATTGAAAGCCCTAATCACAAGGTTATATTTTTTAAAGTCTTGCTTAGTCAAGCCAAAGATACTGATAAATTTAAGGCTACAAACATTAATTCCTAATCCATTATCAATGAGGATTATCTTGATAAATATATAACTAATATGGTCTATGATATAGAGATAAAATTCTCCAATAATATAGGGTAGAGGAATATCATCCTCATAGGAGGAGATAGTAGCATGCTTTACCGTAATGGACCCCACTATAGTTGTAATATCATTGGGATTGATGTCTTGATAAATGATCTATTCATTCAAGAGTTTGAGCAAGGCTTCTCTATGGGTTGAATAGGTTCTAAGTAGTTCAAAGAGAGAAACCTTGGTAGGGGTACTCATGAGTTATTTTTGGATATCAAAAGTACCCTTAGGTTATATGATGAGTGGTAGTCCTCTAGAAGAAGAGGCTTTCTTATACTGAATGACTGATGGTGGTTGGGAAGATGGATTAGTTTATTGACCATTTTATTTTTATTTAGTGATAGCATAGATAGAAAAAATATAATGGGAATAATATATTATACCCATTGTATTTTGATTTGGAGGTAAGACATTTTGATATTGAATGTGATTTGTTACCTTTTGGTCATGGTTTGGTAGCGGGTTTTGAAATATTCTAAGGTCTTTGTTTGATGAGGTTTGAGATTCAAAGTTTTTAAAGATAATTTAGCCACTTTCTATAGGATCTTGGATGGTATTTTTAAGGTGCTTCCACCTATTGGTATAATGGTCATCCACACAGTAGAAATCACAATATTCATCAGGATAGAACTAGTCAACTTTTTCCTTTTCAGGATCTAAAAGTTGAATAGGTAGAAGATCAATCATCTAGGCACCTATAATTTATTTAATTATAGAAAAATAAGGTTTATCTAACTTAGTTAATTGTCTCTTAGGTTTTTAAGAGTAATTATGGCTAGAGGATCCTTGCATAGAGGCCATTTGTTACTTTAGCTTCTCCACTATTTAGGCTAAGGATTGAAATTCGTAAGGTTTAGAAGGAGGTTGCAAATTTAATGTGTGTTGGAGAATGAAATAACTTTGATAATTGGTGTGAGGACAAGGTTGAGATATTGAGGTATTTGATGTTGGCATCATATGGGTAACCTCCAAGTTACCTTGATCATAGATTATAGGCATGGAAATTTAAGGAAGAATTGTATTTGCATTGATGAAGTTAGAAAAGGGAGAATTTATAAAAGGATGTGAGGCTAAAGTATTATAAGGTGGGTCAATATTGAGGTTATAGCTTGTCCTTGGTTGTTGAGATAAAGGGCAACTAACTTTAACCATTTCCACATCCTCAAGAGGTGGTAGAGATATAGGGTTCTCCAAAGATAATGGAATACTAGGTGCCCTACTACCTATGGAAGAAGTGATTGTAGTGGATTTGATATAATTATAACTTGATGCATTAATATCTAGAGTATGTTGGTTAGGATTTGCACTTTTTGGATTAATATTTATACTAAATTGATTAACACTTGTACTTAAAATATTATTTATTACATTTGGTTGATTAAAATACATAGTATAATTAGGCTATTGGGAGAGGTCTAAAGGTGCAACTTCCCTAAAAGAAACAATATTATTAATGATTTCCATTATAAAATTTTTGTTATGCATCATAAAGGATGTTATATGATCCATAAAATCAAATATTACCCTACCTTGGGCATCTTCTTGAGGGTTTAGTAAGCCTATGGTTGAGGTGTCATCTTCTTCTTCTTCTTCAAATTTAGGGTTTTTAAAAGGATGTTGTTTTTCAAGATCATCCCATATTGGGGGAAAATTAGGGTCTACAATATGAGACCCACTACAAAGGTTATGTCTTCTATAGACCATTAAGAAAGGTTTGATTAAGAGAGGGTGAAATTAATTAATTAAGTTTCAAATATTTTGAGAATCAATTAATATAAGAATAAGAAGATATTATATTTTCTCCTTATACTACCTTCTCTCAATATATTGATATGATTGATATACCTAGGGCACCTCTCGATATACTAACTCTTTCTATGTACCCACCCTTTCTATATACTGATCAATATATAGAAGAAGCTAGTCCTCTCAATATATGTGGTCGTACATGAGAGACCTTTAGGTACATGAAAGAGCGTGATATATGGAAAAAATCACCTAGGTATGTGACCAAGATAAGTATGTGAGAGGTAATAAAGGATCCTCGTTATTACTCCTACTAGTCCACCATGTTATACTTCTCAATAGGATTAAAGTACATGTGAACCTATATGGGAGGTTGTTATCTTAGGCTAACAATATATCCAATTTATCCTAGAGATTTTTACAATGGTTTTTCAAAGGGTTGTACATAGTCCTTATTAGGACTAGCAATTTGGTTATGTTTTTATTGATCTTTTTTAAAGTGGGCTAGTCTACACAAATAAATATTATATGATCTTGTCTAAAGGGTTGAACAATTTTTTTCCTGAATTAGGTTTTAAATTAGGGTTAAATAAACTGGATACCCATTAGGTGTTCATGTTAGGCTCATCAAAATGTGAGAAGAAATCTAGTACTTTCTCCCAACCATGTGGTAAAAATATTAGACTCCTCTCTCACATCAAATATTAGAGGAAGATGTGTCTAGTTATTCTTATTCTATGTTTTGTGATTTTATTGAAAAACACCGAGGGGTTTTTCCAAGGACACCAAAAGGTTCTCCTCTTTTAAAGTTCTATGACCTAACAAAACCTAATAGAGGATAAAATGCAAGAAAACAATTGTAGATGCAATAAGACAAGATACTATCCTATAAGATTCTAGATTTGGATGATACAAGAAAAATAAAATATTTAATTTAATTTAGGAACAAGGGTTCAAGAGAAAAATGCATAAACAAATCTATATTATATGAAAACTAAATTCTTTTCATTTTTTGCCTAAATAGAAAGTACAAATAAAATCATTAATCTAAACTAGATCCCTTTATTTTTTCCCTTGTTTATGTGAAAATCAGAAAACAATGTGCCTAAATTTATTGTAGAAAATGAACAAAGATTTTATAATATAAAGTGGAAATGTAGTAATAGAAACACCTATTTGTGTGGCTAAGATTAATCTTCCTAGAAATCAAATTGGTACTATGTCAAAATTATTGCCTATAACTTGACCACCAACGATTTTGCAAGACCTACAAAAATAGAGACACTAAAGATAGAGAATAGTTTTGGGGGTCTTCCAAGCTTAGAGGAAGTAGTAGACTTTCTATATTGAGTGGTTAGACCCCTAGATTCTTTGATAAATTAAAATCTTTCAAGTAAGAGATATGTAACTTCATAAATGATAAAATCACTATCTAGTAGTGGCACAATAGTGATTTTGCTCCTATAAATTGAGTAAATAGATAGAAATATGCAAGAGTCTACTTAAATATCTATATGGAATATTAATAAATGTGTGTATAAAGAGGGAGTATAGTAAAAGCAACAACTAGAATTCAGAATGTAGAGCAAAACTACATATGGAAAAATCATTGCATATAAATAGGGTGGCAAATATTTTGCTTTAATGAGTTAAATAGGAAAATAAGATGCTAAATTTTCATCAATATACTTAGATGATCATAAAAAATGTGTTTGATGGAGTGAGAAACTGTGGCAAAAATTGTTTGGGCAATAGAGGGGTAATTGAAAACTATGTTTGATAAAATCACTTCCTGAAACTAGAGCGATTACAACTATGCACTTGTAAAAAAAAAAGGTAAATATGATGTCATATTAGGAGGGATGTGGTCGGCTATGATTGTGGGATGACTCTAGAAAGTTGTAAGTACTAAGAAATAACTGAAAACACAATAAAATTAAGGCATACACTTGAAAATGCAAAGGTTGAGGTTATATATAAAAGAGGAATATAACATAAAGTAATAATATTGGCCAAGATAAAATGATAAGTGAAGAGAGTTAGGAAGATCAAATGATATCAAAATGATATAAACAAAGCAAAGAGGAAGAGATTCAACCAAAGTGGATTGTTCTTCCTTCGTTTTCCCCTTTGATTGTTAGATAAATCCTTTTAAGTGCTTGATTATAGAGTGTGAGAGCAATTCCAAAGTAATTTTGATAGAATACTAGTGCATAAGACTAATGATTTATAACATTATCCCAAGGGCCAAATTTATAGACATTCTTGGTCTTGGGAGATGAGAAGTGCATTGAAGGTGATATGAAATGGGAAGGTAAGGTTTTCAAATTCATATATGGAGGATAAAACAAAAATATTATAAAAGTAGTAATCTTTAGATTTAAAGAGCGGCTGGAAAAATGTATAGACCTAAGGTAGGATTAGCTTCATAAATGGTGGCATGCTTGAAGACGGTGGGGAATCCAAAATTTGAGATCCTATACTTGTTGAAACAAAATCGCTATTAGTGATTTTATAATTTTGACCATTGTAGGTCAAATTAGGTAGGAAAGGTTGAATTTGAACATGAAGGTTTATTTTTATGAAATCATTATCAAAACCAATGATTTTATTGCAAGCAATTTTATGATTTTACCAATGATTTCACTTTTGAAGAGGAAATGATTAGAATTTGGATTAGGGTAGTTAATTAGGCTGATTTTGGTTTCTTGGATTATAAGTTTGGCTTGCTAGAATTGGGTGTCTATGCTCATGAAAGTGAAATATTATATTGTTGTCTAAGTTGGGAATCATACCAAGTGGATGCAAATTATTCTTGAGCAATTATGTCTTCCTTAAAAATGCCTCTATACCATGTTTTGTGATAATAAATGTGTTATTCACTTAGTTATCAAATTTATGGAGCATCATCAAATACTGATATTTGGATGCATTTTAAGAGTTAGATTTATTCCTAGGAATATCTCTTATCAATATATTTGGCATTAGTGGACCAACTTGCAAATATATTCATAAATATCATGTTTAAGGTTACCTTCACTTGCTCATAGGAGTAGACTAACATGGGTGAAATTTTATTAATGAGGATGCTTAGTAATGCCAAATTTGTTTGCTTTTCACTTAATATAGTGTAAAATTTTAGCCACTATAAGGGCCCTAAGTAGATTATTTAGTGTAGATGGTAAACTATTATAAGGTATCTAAGAAGAAGTTTTATAATAGATTGATAATTGAATCCAAAAAAGGATGTTATTAAATACAATTAAATTCTCCAACATTAGATAAACTCATACGTATAGAGAGAGCATAGCCAATTGTTTATCTAAGGTGAGGTTCAACTAATTAACAATATATAAATATATATTTGTAAAAATACCCTATCAAAAATGAAATAAATAGCATCCTTGAACTAGTGAGAAAGTATTTTCACTTGGAGTAATTACGATATTAAAAATCATGTGTGTCATATTGTAAATATCATTGCAAATGGGACATCAATAGTGGTAATATTAGCAATTTTTATTTATATGGTTTGATAGCCATCTTGAAAGAGGTATACTATAAATCCATGATGATTTTTTTTAGTTTTGAGCTTCTCACAAATATTTCCATTTGAAATAGGCCCCACCCATGTTACATTATTATCATGTTACTATGGTATTTCAACAAACCACATAGTTTTAATTATATAATAACATTTTGAAAGCTATGCATATATCACTTGGCAAGATCTGAACCTAGGTCTCCACATTGAAAGTCCACATGTTTAACCACTTGGACTCAAGCCATTTGACAACAAACCATATTATTATTTTAATATAGATTACATGTTTTTTTATGATGATATAATTTATTTAAATAAACATTATGGATATTTAAACATATCAAATTTGCTTTATAGTTGTAATGTAAAAAATATTCAATAAAATACTTCAAGCTTACTGCAGTGGTAAAGTTCTTGGGGTTTCATTCAGGATATCCAAGTTCAAAACCCAATCGATACGAGGGGATTAAGACCCATCATAAAAACCCATGTAAACTTATGAGGATGCAGTGAGCATGATTTGAGAGGGAGTGTCGATACGAGCACAAGCTGAGATGGAGTGTAGCAGTGAGTGTAAGCGTGAGCTAGGAGGGATTGCAGTAGTGAGTGAGAATGCAATACAAGAGTGATTTTATACAAAATTTAGTGCAAGTGTGAGTTGGGAGTGAGTGTAGCTAGAAGCGAGTGTGAGCACGAGCCAAGAGTGAGGAGGAAGTAGAAAGCAGTGTGATCTAGTTGAATAAAATCTAGTGCGAGCCAAGAGGAAGTTTGATCTAAGAGGGATTGCAAACCAAGATTCAATCATGGTGGAAGAGACGTAGCTTCATATAGAGTACATCAATGCTTCAAAACCTTAGCACAAATTCATGGAATATTATTTCAAAAAATTTACTAAAGTGAAGGAACATCGAGAAAAGAAGAGACAAAGGCAATTACGAGCCAAGAGGGAGTGCAAGCTTAGAGTGAGTGTAAGGTAAGAGAGAGTGCGTTCTAGGAGAGAGTGCAAGTTATTGGGTGCCAAACACTGGTTAAATGTGTCATAGATATGCCACAATACTTGCATTTAAATTATCAAACCAGGGAGCTCATAGACTTTTGAAGTGCCACGGTTGAGACTGCTCACACTACCTCTTTTGAGATGAATTTGTCCAACTATCATTGGGGGTGTTTATAAAGCAAAAATTGATTCTTCCACACCATTAAAACTTATACATAAATAAAATACATAAAAATAAATATTCCACACTGAAAGTGATAAACACACTCACATAATTAAAAAGCACACCACGCTAAAGCAAATAAATTCAATCTAAGAAATAAACATGCTATCATGCCTAATTAAGTCTATGAAAATGACTAAGTAGAAGGGGAGGAATACTAGCTTGGAGTGGGCCCGAGCTCAAGCAGATCCTACCCAATGAATCATGAATACAATACGTAAATGAACGAATACTCAAGCTTCTATTGATAGTGCAATGAAATATTACATGCGATAATGTTCTTTGAAATATTTTCCTCCCCTTGCTACAGAGAAGTCTGTGTGTTTATATAACACATACAGGAATTTCTATTGCAATTTTGTTACAATAGGCATCCTGGTTACAGTCTAAACTAGGATAGTTTAGTTACTGTAATAGGTGCACAATTTAAGTAGCTTTTCATCATTTCTTGGCAATCAAATTATTTTTGTTTTATTAAGGTTCAGCTCCGTTGAGTGGTTACATGTTCATCCACTCTAGTTGTTACAACTCATTTATTTAGTGGTTTCCCACTGATGACATGGAATGGTGGTCAATAGGGTCCTTCTACAGTCATCCAATCAATACGCATAATCTTGGTGCCTGCTTGAGTAAGGCGCCTAATTGGCACCTACTTGAGTAAGGTGCCTACTTTAGTAAGGTTCCTACCTCAGTAAGGGGCCAACCTCAATAAGGTGTCTAACTCAATAAGGTGCCTACCTCAATAAGGCACCTACCTTATTAAGGTGCCTTCATGAGTAAGGTGCCTACTTGGTATGCCTTATTCTGATGAGTGAAAGTGTACGAGGTCCATGTAGGACCTCGACTAAGAAAAATATGATAAATCAGGAGAATAACTACACAAAACACACTTCACGCATAGATTATATAATACAATGATTCATAAAAATATACAACTCATGATATATTGTCGTGTAAAAGCCATTAGTATTTATACAAAATATGAGTATATCCGATGCTCATCATCCCCCCATGCCTAATATGTGCCACGCCCTCATGGAACCTAAAATCGATAATCACCTCCTTTGCATAGGCCACTTATCTCTATTTCCTTTTCTTACTAGTGGCCTTGGCTTTCCCTTCATCCTGAGGCTTTCATTTTTGCTAAGGGACCCTGGTTTTTTGTGGGATATCCCTAGGTTGTTTTGTCCTTCGACTATGTTGGATTTCGGATGTGCTAGGTTGGCCTTCATTCTACATCGACTTCCTGTTATGCTAGCTATGCCTCCCTGTCATGCTTGCCCTAGTTCCTATGTTGGGTGTTGTGGCTACAGTCATCTATCCTATATAGAATTACACCTCTACTTCCTACCACAAGTTAGTGTGTTGAGGGTATAATTTTTTGAAGGGAATATCAGAGTTGTCCCTATTTCGAACGATAACCCTGGCCTTGTATAGCCAAATTTCTTTAAGGGTGAGGCAAACGTTCTCTTGTAGAATTGTTTTAGCCTCTGCCTTTGGTCTGAACACCCCCCATATTTTCAACCATTTCCTCATTTTGGAGGGCCAACCCTACAATGAACCATATATCTCCTATAATTGGTCACCCATAGCAGGGTTCACACAAATGTTAGGCCCTCTTTTGGCATTCTTGGTAGCTTTTCTAGTGAAGGCCTGCATGCTTTCTTCCCATTCTTTGTCCGAGTGGGGTTCGATCAATGAATGTAACTCTGGCCTTTATTTTGGCTCTTTTCTATGACGTTTGAGGTGCCTTCCCCTTCCTCCTATCTGGTGTTGTGGTGGCCTACATGGGGATATCTTCATTTCCCACAGGAGATGCTTCCCTATTAGAGAATCTGAGAATCTGCCCTTCTGGTCTTAGGTCCCCTGTAGCTATATCCCCTATTTATTGGCTTCTTAGCACCTGCTCCTCTAGTTCTTCAGGTAGTGGTCCCTCAATTTTGGATACCTAGTGCTCTAGAGAGTCCTTCTTGGCCTCAAATTCAAGGTTTTTTCCTTGGATTTACCCTGAAGGCTCTTTGACATCATCAATGTTGTTAACAGGGGTTTATGTTTGAAAAATAGAATTCCCCTGTTCCTTTGTAGTCGCTCTATTAGAGGCACACAACCCTCTCCTGCATCTACTTCCTAATTTTGGGTGTCTAACTTGACTACCCCATATGAGACTACCCTCTCTGGTGAGGTTAGAGAGTTCGTGTGCACCTCAATTGCCTAATCAGTTTGGGTAGAGGCATCCCATCTCTCAATCGCCCTGACCTGTAACTGTTGGTTCTCCGCCTTGAGCTACTGGATCAGTTGCTATTAGGAAATGATGGCCTCCTACCACTAAATTTTTCTTGCCACCATCTCCTTGAATTCCTCAAATAGTTTTTGCATCATGAATTTCTCGCTCTACCCAGTGCGGTCCTCTCCTATCGGTACCTCGAGCTGCTGTTGTAGGCTTACTAAAGACTACAGGTCTTGTGGACTATGGGTGGCCAAATTATATAGGGTTTAGGCCATGCATCCAACCTTTGTGTCTTCCTATTCTTCCTCAATTAACATAATTAGTCATTGTAGACATCTTTGATCGCGTATGCACTCCATACGTCGAGCTATGGGTTCAGAGCTGGAGGATTCTGACCTATCCTCTATATAATCAGGCAGAGAAATATACCCTTCTTCCACAACATACAATGACATTTGGGTTGTTTCCATTTGGTAATTCCCCTCAATTTAGCCTCTATTGCTACCTTCTTCTGTGCATCAGGATGTTCCGCCCTAACTTATTTGACCACTACTCATAATTCAGCCTCTTTCTCTACTTCAACCACCACCTATTATTGCACACCAGAGTGTTCAACCCCTACCACTAATGAGCTTCCCTTGTGTTCCTCTACGTGGTGTATCAGGGCTATAATTAGCCCATTATGTTCTAGGGCAAAGACTGTCCCTCTCTAGTATCATGATGCCTCATCCTATAGGGCATTTTCCAGATAGAATGGGACATTAACTTCTCATCCATCCACCAGGTGGTTCAAGAATTGCATATGGTTCACGTTCAGATGCGAGTACTTCTCGATGTATGTGAATTATCTTACAACCTATTCAAAGAGCTTCCTTAGGTGCATCGGGATTCCTTACTTTGGGATCCCCCATGGTTGCATTGAACGTTCCTCTGTTCAAGCAACAATTTTACACATTGTTTTGTCATGCCATCTTTGTATGTGCACTCTCTAGTGAGGGGGAGACCGATGACATGAGCAATGTGCTTTGGGGTGACTAGAATCTCTAGTACATGCAACTGAGCAACTCCTCCTCTCACAGCGGTAGAAAACTCCTTTTTTGCCTTTACGTCCTGGTCTTGGATGACCAGGTGACAATAATTCATCTACCCGGTTGTCTCAAACCAATTGTAGACTTCTATAATCCCCTCCATACCACTAGGCTCATGATTTTTGAGCACATTATTCTTCGATCATCCCCCCATGGAAAAATATCTACTGATTTTTACTGGCTTGATGCTCTATTCTCAGTAAGGTGCCTTCTTATAAATTCAGGCGCCTAACTTTACAAATAGTTTTCACATTAGGATTGGTAGGGTACGACATCCGAATTGATTTTTGGCATGATGTATTAGGCATGAGGGGTGAATTCAATTCTTGCATCGACATTATTTTAGAGAAGCATATCATATAAAAAATTACGTATATATTTAAAAGAAATCATATGCATACCTGATTGGTCATTTCGTGTTGTGTGGAGTATGCCAATTTGGTACTTTGTGGTTATGGAGATAATATATTTCCCATGTGTTGATTATGTCGCCTTGGTCACTACAATTTTGGTTCGCTCAAGATCCTATGTTAAAAATACAGTGGATCCTATTAGTTTAGGTTGGGACACATATCTTCTTTGATGGTTTGCCTTGGGATGTGTAGATATCATGTCCAATTATTTTGAAATATTTTTAATATTTCCATCATGTGAGATGATGGTGTTGGCTTCGGTTGCTCCATGTACTACCAAGTTGTGCATGTTCTTTTGAGTCGATCGAGGCACTTGCTTGAGTAAGGTGCTTGCTTGGTGCCTTCTTGAGTAATGCGCCTACTTGATCATTTTTTTTCTTTGCCATTGATGGATAACATCAAGGCATCTTAACATTTTTTTTCTTCAACCGTGGTCAAAACGCATTCATAGTAGCACCTCCTTGGTGAATTAGGGTGCCTCCCTTCTAGATTAAGGTACCAGAGTAACGTGCCTCCATTCTAAATTAAGGCACCATAGTAAGGCATATCCCTTCCAGAGTAAGGTGCCTCCCTTTTGGAGTAAGGCACCTCCATTTCGAAGTAAGACGCCAGATTAAGGAACCTCCCTTGGATTTGTTTTTCAACCATGGTCAAAATGCCTCTAGAGTGGCACCTCCTTGGTGGAGTAGGGCACCTCCCTTCCATAGTAAGGCATTAGAGGAAGGCACCAGAGTAAGGTGCCTCCCTTTCAGAGTAAGGTACCGGAGTAAGGCTCCACCCTTTCAGAGTAAGGTGCTAGAGTAAGGTGCCTCCCTTCTGTAGTAAGGTGCCCCTCTTCTAAAGTAAGGCATCCTCCCACCGTTGAAAAGTTAACAGGGGCTTACGTGTTCATTGATGTGAGGTTGATAAAGCCTCCTAAAATTCTCCTCGCACTATGTCGATGTTTGCTTCCTCCAGGCATGGGGGTATGTAATTTTTCCTTTATAGGGAATTGGTGCCCGTACCCATGCTTGGATAAGAACTATCTTCCTAAATGTGCAGGTTTATATATGTTGAGTCGGTCTAGGCCTTATTACCCAAGATGCCTATTGTTCGAGAAATCAGGTCATTTTCCTATAAAAAGAAAACAAGAAAAAAAAGGAAAAATATTTTAAATGCAATCTGTGCCTATTAGGCCCTGGCTCTCAGGATGCCTGTAGCTTGCATGCGGGTGTTGTTCTTGCAAAATACATCATAAGTTAAAAAATATGAAACTACACTAACTTATTTTTGTTGGACATATTTTTTTCAACCATGTTGTTGAGAACTCCGACAAGATTTACTTGGATGAGGTTTCCTCCATGCTTGTTTTGGACTCCACCAGCAAGCCTTTGGATGTGTGGTATGGGTGCAACTGGTGGCCATTAACTGTTAGAATGGTGTTGTTGTTGTCAATTGTCTTGATGCACACAACACCATTTTTTATGATCTCTTCCACGTGCGGTCCCATCCACCTTAGCATCATTTTTCCCTTCTATTCCTAGAACCTGGAATCATACAACAATAGCCAGTCTCCTTATTTAAACTATTTTATCTTAATGTGGAGATCATGCCATTACTTTCTCTACCTCTACATAATTTGTGTTCTCTATAGGGCATCTATTTGAAATTCATCCAGCTGATTCAACTATTGAATTTATTCCCTCTATGCTTCGTCTAAGCTCAGGTCCAGTTCTACCACCATTCTAAGAGTCTTAACCTTGAACTCAATGGGCATCATTACATCTTTCTTGTATACTTGTCAAAATGGTGTAAAGCCTATGGTTGATTTCCATGTTGTGTTGTACATCCACACTACCTCTAGCAATATTTCTCAATTTCCTTATTGGTCACTTATACTTGCCTGTTCGCCTTTGGATGGTAGGGGGTAGTCTTGTTATGCCAAACCCTATACTGCTTCATCATCCTTAATTATCCTGGAGGTAAATTTGGGTCCTTGGTCCATTGTAATTTCCTTGGGCACCCCAAACCTTATAAAAATATGGGCAAACAAGAATTCAGCTACTATCCCTTTCTTGGAGTCCCTCAGCACCTGGACTTCAACCCATTTAGTAACGTAGTCTGTGTAGACTAAAATATATCTCCTCTTGGCTGAATTTGAGTTGATGGGTCCCATAAAATCCATGTCCCACTTGTCGAAGGACTCTATATGTACATGAGGTTGAAGGGGAATTTCATCCCTGTGGGTCGACCTACCCATTCTATGGAATTCATCACACCTGATAGCATATGTGGCTGCATCTTTGAATAGCTTGGGCCAAAAATACCTAGTCTATAACACCTTATACGTATTCCTTCTCCCTATAAAGTGCCCTCCACATGGCTCATTGTGAAAAGCTTTGAGTATCTCTGAAAACTCATGCTTTGATACACACCTCCTCACGATATGGTCGAGCCCTATTTTGAAAAGGAGGCCATAAATCCATTGAAAGGAAGCACTCTTTTCAATCACCACCTTCTTCTCTCCATATGAAAGAGCAAGGGAAGTTTTATCAATGGCCAAATAGTTAGCGATGTCTGCATACTATGACATCTATTTGATGATGACGAACAAATATTCATCCGAAAATCGGTCCTCTATCGTTGCGTGATCTGCTGGTATTAGCCTGGATAGAAAGTCTACGACTATTTTGTCCTTCCTAGGCTTATCAATAATGGCAATGTCAAACTCTTGTAGCAACAAAAATCACCTAATAATCCTACCATTGATAAATGGTTTACTCATTAGGTACCTAATGGCCGCATGGTCTGTGTGAACGAACACCTTGTACCCAATGATATAGCGGTAGAATTTGTTGATATCGTGCACAACTACGAGGACTTTTTTTTCTTACTGTGTAGTTGATCTCAGCCTCTACTAAGTTCTTGTTGACATAATAAATGGTGTAGAATTTCTTACCATCATTTTTCTCGAGAACCGTTCCAATTGCATTATTGGATGTGTCACACTATATATGAAATGGGATAGCCCAATTTGGGCCCCATAAAATTTGGGGTAGAAATTAGCTTCTCCTTCAACATCTAAAATTCTTACTCATAGTCCTCCGTCCAGATAAACTCTACATCCTTTGTCAATAGGGTGTGCAACGATTTGGAAATCTTGCTAAAGTTGGTGATAAATCGTCTGTAGTACCCGATAGAGCTGAGAAAACTTCTTACTTCCCTCTGTGTTTTTGGGTTGGGTAAGTCTTTGATAACTTATATTTTCTTCTGATCAATTTTAATTCCTTCTATCAAGATATGATGTCCCAGCACTATGCCCTCACACATCATTATAAAGCATTTTTGTTGCTAAGGGATAAGTTGTTTTCTTCACACCTCTGGAGCACTCATTCCAAATTTTTCATCGCTTCTTTGAAGGTTTTGTTGTAAACGGTGAAGTCATCCATATATACCTCAACTGCATCCCCCATCATATCTAATAATATGCTTAACACTACCCTTTAGAAAGTGGCTAGTGCATTGCATAACCCGAAGGGTAGAAATATATAGGCGAACGTTCCCCATGGGCAGGTGAATGTTTTCTTATCCTGGTCTTCTTCCCCAATCTGGATTTGGTTGTATCCACTGAATCCATCTAGAAATAAGAAGTATTTTCTTCCCAATAGTGTATCCAATACCTGATCAACGAAGGGAAGTGAGAAGTGATATTTCTTAGTCGCTTTATCAATGATCTATAATAAACACAAATTTGCAATTTCCTATTTTTCTTGGGGATCACCACAAGTGGTGACATCCATTCACTATAGAAGATTGGGTAGATGAATCCTGCTAACAAGAGCTTCTATAGCTTAGCTTTAATAATTTTCTTCATGGTTGGGTTCATCCTTCTCTATGGTTGTCTGACTAGGGTCACATGCTCTTCAAGGTAGATTCGATGGGTGCAAATTTTTGGGTTGATTCCCTTCATATCGAAATAATCCCAGATAGATGCTTGTTGGTTCTTGGTTAGTTCTTTTAATTCTATTAACTGGACGTGGGTCAACCTATTATTGACATTCAATGTTATAATGGGATCAATGTTGATTTTCCTAGTGTGGTGGTCCTAAGCACCAACCAATGGCAACTCAAGAACTATAATGGAGGATTCTCCTTCAAGTAATCTCATAATGATGTCATATTCATCAGCTTCCTCCTCCAGCTCTACCAATGCCATCACCAGTTAGAGCATAGACAATGAAATATCCTCCTCATTGTCCCATGTGGGTTCTCCCAGTGTATCCACAAACTGCACAAGAGGTGAGATAGTCAATCTCTTGACATTCTGACCATTTAATATGGTCATCAACCCATCGTGACAACTAACATAGGTGTCAACTGTGGATAAACATGGCCTCCCCAATATGAGCGGATAACTACCCAATCCTATTTTAGACTATAGTACAAGGAAATCCATTAGGTATTCCCATGCATCAATTGTTACGATGATGTCCTCGAGCATTCCCTCTGGTGCTACGGTTGACCAGTCAGCCAGTTGCAACACCATATTGGTGGGCTTTAGGTTGGTGAGCTTCAGCTTCTACATGGTCTCCTTTGACATTACGTTAATGGTTGCATCCATATCAACTAAGGTTTTAACCAGTGAATGCCCTCCTATTTTTACGATCAGGACCAGGTTTCCAAGATCTACGTATTTGGGATGATATGCATTCCCCATCATTAAGTTGACAAATTTTCCTTTGACATTGATAGTCTATGTTGCTTTACGCCATGGTTTTCTTAGGAACAACTCCTTTATCTCTTTGGTATATATTGGGACATCTTGGATAGCTTGGAAGAGTGGGATGGTAACTGTGAGATTTCTTAAGCTATAAAGGATATCGAACTCAAGTTGTGTCAGCTTCCTTTGTTCCTACAACCTTTTAGGGAATGAAGCCTCTATTTTATCAACAACTTTTTCTTCTTCCACCTCTTCTATAATAGGGGAATCTTCTATGCTTTCCTCCTCTTCTACCAATGGAGGAGTTCCTACTTCTAACTATCTACCTGACCTAAGTTGAATGGGATTGTAACTAATATTGTACATCGAATACATCTCTCCTTCTACATGGTATGTGGTCTTGTTATTTGGGTTTATCATCGGCCGTGTCAGTAAATACGTAGGTCTTGCTATAGGCAGAGCCAATAGGCTTTGCTATGGGTGAGTTGGCACCATGTTCTGTGGAGTTGAGTTCCACGAAGAGGGGTTCCTCTACTATTACCTAGAATGCTGGTATGGAATCCATGGATACTGGTTAGGGAATTTCACTATTGGAGGTGCACTATTCCAAGGTGGTGGCCCTCACCATCCCATGTTAGGTGGTTGTAGTTGCCCTTATGGCATGTACGGTCCTCCATATGACGGTATCCCTATTGGCATACTTCCCATAGGGGGTTGCTGCTAATTTATCCTGTTGCCTATAAAATAGGCTTCACTAACATCAACTTCCTCCTTGACACTGGGCAGCTACGAGCATAGTTGAGTTTTATGACTTAATTCGCAAACTGCACATAACCAGACCTTGTTTTTTGGGCATGCATTTTTGGTATGCTTTCCTCTGCATTTAGGGTAGAAATAGGCCAATGCGATTTCGTTCTCCTACTTCTTCTTCTCTAGCAAGAGTGTATCCAATTATAGTGCTAGAGAGGATATCATTTTACTCTTTAAATATTCCAACATGTTACCTATCTCTATTTTTGTGACTGATGCAGTTGCCTTAACTATTCTGGAGGTGGGATTACCTCTCCTCTATGAGTAGTTTCGACATAACTTTTGGATATCTTCCATTGTATTCTGGTAAACGTATCCTCCTAAAATTATGTTTATTGCTTCTAGTGACTCGTTGTTGAGTCCTCTTAGAAAAATGATTCTGAGGGACTTATCGTCCAGTTTTGTATGAGGGGATCACTACAAGTTAAAATTGAACCTCTTCCAGTATTATTATAGGGATTCATCCTCCTATCTCTAGATTCTCATGCTTTTCCAAAGTCCTGGTACTATTATAGGAAGAGCTTCCTCATTTCTTCCCATGTGGTGATCTTCTTGTTCCCCAACCCGATAAACCAGCGTAGAGCTTAGTCATCCAATGTTGATGAAAATATTTGTAGCTTCTGAGAATCTAATTTATAGTCGACAGACCTACACAACACATCAAATTTAAACAAAAATATGTCATGATATTCATTTGGGTATCCCATGAAGGTAGGGAGATGGGCAAGGGATATATATTTTATTTTGGATTCCCCTACTCCTTCCTCTATCAGGAAGCTAAAACTAGATGAAACTTTTTTGACCATGTTTTTAGGAAGTGTGGTCTCTAATGCAGCTTCTATGGCTTTTCGATCGTTCAAAAAATTTTGCACTAGAGCCTCTAATTTAGCTGGTGTTATGGTTTGATCCTCTATGACTTTCCACAACAAGTCTTCCTCTAAGGATGTCCTTTTAAACAAAGGGTTCAAGATGATATGTTATTTTTTAGGTCAATGAGACGAAGAGGAGCTTTGCACAAAGTGAGTATGTTCACTCCATTAGACTACATGTGACGAGTCAAGAGAATCTAATTCAAACTCTAAGTCTTCAATTGAATCAGATTTTTTTTATGGGCTCTATCTTATAAAACGACCATTAGGTCCTCTTTTTCTTGGTGGACTCATACAAGGTCAAATAGAAGGTATTTTTTAAAGGGCTACTATATTTAGTCTACTAGTGGCACTTCCCCAACAATGGTGCAAAAATATTGGGTGCCAAACACTGGTTCAATTTGTCCTAAATATGTCACAACACTCGCATTTAAATTGTCAAACCAGGGAGCTCGTAGATTTTTGAAGTGCCACGGTTGAGACTGCTCACATTACCTCTTTTGAGATGAATCTATCCAACTATCATTGGGAGTGTTTATAAAGCAGTAATTGATTCATCCACACAAATAAAACTTATGCATATATAAAATACATAAAAATAAACATTCCACATTGAAAGCGATAAACACACTCACATAATTAAAAAGTACACCACACTAAAGCAAATAAATTCTTTCTAAGAAATAAACATGTTATCATGCCTAATTAATTCTATGAAAATGAATAAGTATAAGGGGAGGAATACTAGATTTCTAATGGTGTCCACTACCATAAAAAATAAATCATTACATTGCTATCAAGTTAATTAAATCATATCCAATTTATCTTTTTATCAAAGATATTCTTCATTTTTATTTATATCAAAGATATTTGCCATATTTCTTAAACTTCTAAGTTTCCACCATCAACTCCTTGATATAATTTTTATTAAGAGATAAAATATCACTCATACAATTGCCTTCTTAAATTTTAATTTTGACAAGATGAAATTCAACACCCTGAATGGCTAAAATATTTGCTACATAGTTTTCATATCTATATAAATATTGTCTATAAAAACCTCACAATTTTCTAATACCTTATTTTAGGGGTATTATTCATTCCTATAATATTCCAATATGTCATTTTCATCATCACTTTTTATTTTTATTTGTGTGTTCAGCCCCATTTCTTGTTAACACTCAAAATATTTACTTTTTTCCCATATCAATATTCCTCTAAGTATACTTTTATTTTTGTTGTTGGTTCTTGGGTCTTCCTCTCTTTTTTCATTTTCACCAATACTTTAATCTTCATTAATATATTCAATATTCTCACACTTATCATCTATATATTTATCTTGATCTAAAGGATTTTAAGTGCAAGGAAGAACCATAAAATCACTTTCTTCTTTATGTTGCTCTATAAACCCTAAAGTGTAAGGACACTCTTCCATAGCAGTTATTTTCTTATGTTTCCATACAAACCCTAAATTTCTATGGGTTTCCTCCATTCTCATTTCTTTATTATGCTAATCTTGAAATCCTAAAGTGCAAGGGATAATCTCTACAATACTTTCATTTTTGTTATCCAAAGAGGATTTTATACTACTTGAGGAAAATGAAGATGATTTACTTGGAATAAAATTGACCGCTTATGGTGTCTTTGTTTCAAAAAAAATCTTCATATCTTCCTTTGCACCTTTAATTCCCTTTAAACTTGATTTTGTACATTGTACTTTTATCCCTTATATCCTTATTTGTTTCTTCTAATAAGTTTATCCAAGTGAGCTATGGTGTCCTTTGACATATGATGTTGTAGATAGGATTTCTTTGAATCTTATTTTAGAGTGGAATATCCTTGATCTAATCCAGATTAAATTACAATATAATTTCCTTACTTCATCTTGAAGTTATCTCATAACCAGAATTTTATGTTTCTTCATATTTTTTATATGCAATCTCTTGCCATGTGTCTAGTCTCATAACAATTATGGCATCAAAATTAAATATTTTCAAAATATACTTGTTGATCCTATTCTCTTGATTAAAAATTAATCTTAATGGATTGTGGCAATAGCAACACATATTTAGGTATATATATCATGCTTTCACTCCTTAATAGTTAGTCCCCTAGGGTATTTTCCAATATTCTTCAAAACAACCTTATTGATAAGCTGATATAGAAGTCCAAAAATTCTAACCCATACTGGAAGCTTCTTACAAGTTTGTCTTGATAGAAAAATTTTTACTCCATGGTATTAAATAAAGGGCATATATCCCCCTAAAAAATGGGCCACCACCCATTATTTTATCTCTAATTTTTTAATTGGAAAAAATGATGAGGAAAACATCTTTGGGAAGAATCGTAATAGAGTAATTTAAATTCAATACCCACTTCCACTTGATCCAATTTTAAATCTCTAAAAATCCTCCTAGCTAGTATCCATAGAACTTACATATTAAACCTCCTCTTTTAGAAATAATTATATCATATTCAATCATCCCATCCTTGATAATCACTTCTAGTGTAACATTTGCTACTTGGATCAAACTTGTCATGTATTCACTCTTCCACTTATCTCCAACTTGGGCATCCATATTTCCAACTAGGGCATCCTAACTTACCATTAGGGCTTTCAAATATGAATTTACTTCATTTCTACCTAGTGGGGCTCGATCCTAGCTTGCACTCACTTCTAGCTTGGACTTTAATATTTATATTACAATTAGATTAATTTTTATTTATAAACCAATTATATATTGCATAAAAAATTTAATTAATTTTTAATTATAAAATTTTAATATGATTGGTTAGTTTTTAATTGGTTATATGGCATTGAAATAAGCCTTGCCCCTCTTAAATCATAACCACATAGTGGTATTACAACAATTTAGTAATATGCAAGTATTACTTGACAAGATTCAAACCTAGGTCCCCTCCTTGGAAGTTGAGGAATATAATCAGCTAAGCTAATGCCATTGATAATTCAATTTGTTAATTTATAATATAGCTAATTAAACGTTTTTAGGAGTATTTATGATAATAGAAATTTTTTTCTAGTAAATATATGTGTTCTTTGATAATGAGTTTCTTGTTAGTTGCAATATGATGAGCCTGGTTCAATGAAAGACAACAATTGCATTAGATAAATGGCTCTTCCAAAATTTAAATAGCTATAAAAAAGGTAAGGTTCCATTGTAATTTGAAGGAGACTCCTTTATTATTGTACATGCTCTTTCTAAGAAAGGATCTAGAGAATGAACATTGATACATTATTCTTATGCAAATTATTTACAGTCTAAGTGGGCCTATTGGTAGAGACTTTAGAACTGT
The DNA here is from genome assembly GCA_028583015.1 of Wollemia nobilis. Taxonomy (NCBI): domain Eukaryota; kingdom Viridiplantae; phylum Streptophyta; class Pinopsida; order Araucariales; family Araucariaceae; genus Wollemia; species Wollemia nobilis. Next base: position 1,810,884 of record JAQPPZ010000689.1, on the reverse strand, counting down.
GAATAGAGGTCTAAGGTTTGAATAATGTGGGGAGTAAGGTTAAACACCATGCTTTGGTAACCAAAGTATGATTGGATAATCATATATTAGGTAAACAACATCCTCCATGAGGTTCGTCTCATATAGCCTATGGCCTCGTAGATGTTAAAAACTACTTTACCTTTTTTATATTTACATGCTAGTAGTAATCTGTATATGGAATTAAACTCAATTATTAATGTAGAAAAATATAAAGGCTAATATTAACCCATAAAAAATAAAATACTTCACTATATAATTGCCAAATAGAGCTCTAGATTCATTGAACATGAAAATGGATAAAAGCTTTAGTCTCTTTAGTTGCAATTTGAATATAATCATATCATGTAATACCCTAAGGTTATTTTTTGATGGAATGTCTTATCACATACTTATAAAGCATGAGAAGGCACCATGTTTCATCATGATAAGGTGCTATGTTTCATAAAGATAAGGCATGCATGTGAATAGAAGAATTCAATCATATGTAATTTGCATGTTGAATGTTATACCATATTGGAGGTTTTGCTTTTCGTTTCATGAAAATATAGTTAGCAAATTGGATAGTTACAAGTTTAGTCTTATTGAAAAAAACATGATTTGCTACCAAAAAATATTATAATTTGCTTTAGTCATATTAATAGTGTTTCTAGAAGGTAACGGGTTAATTATTTTATATTCATTTGTATCTTTATAGTCTCATTGCTTTAGATATTTTTGTTCTATATATAGCATTCTAGGCTAAGGTAAGGAAGTGATGGTATCTATTTGTTTGTGTTTATTCATATATCCTCATATTTATACTCTCAAATATCAAATAAAGAAAATAATGTTGATGTGGTGTTAACAAAGGAAACTTCAGCATATCTGTCAATCATAAAACATTTAACCAATGTAACAATGACAAGAAAATATAAGTTCTTTGGAAGTGTTTGCATTGAGAATAGTCTATCATTTTTCAATCTAAGCCAAAACCATTTTTGAATTCCATCCTAAGAAATCTAAATAATAAGACATATATCCTATCATCACCTTAGAAATATAATGTATGCATTAATTATTTTGTTGAGGTCATACCAAATATATTGATTTACAAATGAGAGGGATGTTGATAAAGGCACATTGTGCAAAGAAAGTTACGAAGCAAATCCATGGTTTGAACATTGAATAATACCTAAAACATGCTTGGCATGATTTTGCCATTGCTCTAACTCCCATAATGTTCATCACAACCAATGGGTATGCTCCTTTGACCTAAGTTAAAATGCTAAATGATATTTTTGTTATGAAACATTACTTTATGTGTGGGTAAAGAATAATTTCAAAGGAGGGAAAAGCAAGAAACTTAAATTTAAGTGCAATTGAATAAGATGGTTTAAAGTATTGGAAATTGAAAATATAGATATCTTCCCTGAAGAACAGTCGATGAATCTCCATATAGATCTAAGGATAAGGTAAATTATTTTTAACAATGATCATAATCTCACAAATTAACTCTAATTGAAAGTGTATGATCTATTAATGAGTATTTAGTAATTGATATCCCTGGATTTTATTAATCTTATTTCTAGAAATCAAAATTAAGCTCATATAACCTCTCTTTCAACTTTGGAGGGGTTTGTTATAGTATCTATAATGGTTAAGTCTTTAATTGAAGATAGATTGTGGTTAGAAGGTGGTTCTCTCTTTATAATAAGAATTTTTAGCTATGATACAAATGTTCAATAGAAATTTATTACATATATTAATAGCTAATTATAAATATTCTGGAACTTTCAAGGAATGGTCACAGTTTAAGGAATAATGTTAGAATTGAAGTTATGCATGGAGAACTCATGCCAAAAAACATTTAAAAATATCATAAACTTTCATATAAACATTTGATTATCAAAGTATTCTCAAACTTTCATTGATCAAAACGTAAAATAAAATCAATATGTTTGTATTAATGTATTAACATTTAGTGATTTTAAATATTTATATTTTAAATATATTATAAAATACAACTTTAAAAATACATATAGACAATTGAATTAATGGTATTGAAATATCTTTACACAATAACCAATCAAATATTATTGTATAAAATAATGTAGAATTTAGGTTATCATTATGATAAAAAATATAATTTCATATACATAGAGAGAGGGGAGGGGGAGAAAGATAGTTTTTAGAAGATGTTTATTTATAAGTGTAAATATTATAACTCAACCATGTATATTGGTATGGAATCTTACAAATTATCAATTGGTAAATGAAGAATGTAGTGTGATTTAACAATTGCTAAAAAATGGTAAATGGAGAATGTAGTGTGATTTAACAATTTTTAAAGAAATTTTTTTGATGTTCTCCTTCATCTCGAAAAGGGATGTTGATTATCCTTCCTCCAAAGCACTACCTGTATTGTCCTTACTCATTTCAAATGTCACCAATCCAAATACATTACCCTTGACCATCCTCCCACCTTGTCCTTCCACGTCATCATCCTTCTGCATGGCTCTCCTCGTAGTTTGATGTACCTCATTGATATTACCCATTTGGGGTATTTTGACTCAGATTCTCACACAATCTCCTACAACAATCAAAATTATAGCATCTACCGTGAAGGCTTTGAAGTGTGCAGTTTTTCTTTTCAACACCCTAGGTGGCACTCATACCGAGATTGTCATCGGTTTATTGTTGTTCTTACTGTCTCAGGTGTTTCCTTTTATATTTCTCAAGTTTTAAACTTCCTTCGTTGTTGTTCTTACTGTCTCAGGTGTTTCCTTTTATATTTCTCAAGTTTTAAACTTCCTTCGTTATTATGTCATTCAGTTGTTTATCTATAAATCTTCTCATCTCTATGTACTCATCATGGCTTTTGTCGAGCCTTATAAGCCTTGTCTGGATTCCATTGTTGTAGGAATCCTTGCTGGTAAAGGGTTCCTCCTGTTCTTCCACAAATTTGAAGGTGAAGACCCTGAAGTTACACTGGCATTCATGGAGACTTGGGACAATGGTAAGGTTACCATCCGTGACAAGACTTATGTCTTGGATATCAAAATGTTGTCAAATTGATTGGACAACGACCAAACGGAAGATCAATTAAGAGAGAGAAGCAAAATTGGGATGTTAAATTGAAGGACATCAAGGATAAGGAAATTTGTAGAAGGTCTCATCTTGGCATGAGGTGTGATGAGTTACCTTTTCTATGGGAGAGCGTTCTCAAGTTGATCATGGAGTATGTGACTGTGTATGATCCTGACAAGCCTCTGTGTAGTTTTCACTTCTCCTTTTATAACTATTTTCATGATGTAAGTCTAGTCAATATACCTCAATTTATTTTTAACTCTGTCAATTACACCATTAAACATTGTAGAGAGAAAAATGGGTCAGAACTACCTACCCATTGTGGCATTTTCAATTTTTTGTTCAAACATTGGCTAATTCACTATCCTAAGGGTATTGTTGTCACTCCTCCCCCCAAACCCAAACAGAGTCCTATGAAGCCTAGTTCATCCCAAACCATACCTCAATCTTCTTGTACTCCAAGGCTATCCACCAAAAAGCAAAAAATTGTTGAAAATGTTTGAGAATTAAGAAAGAGACCAAGAAGTGCTTCACTTGAACCTGAGAGTGAGCTTGAAAAAAATCCTTATGCTCCTCTACACATTTAAATAACAAAGCCATGCAAAAAGAGTCATTGGTAATTGAGTCTAAAGATGAAAACAAGTATTGCCCTGATCATTGGATGCAGACGTTCATCATCCAATCTGTAACAAATTGTATTATCCATTTGGTTGATTTGTGTAATGCCCTTAAATTATGGTTTTTTAAGAAATATTTTACTGAAATCATGGAGGAAGTCCATATTGAAAAGCCGAAGAAGGTGACTGTTAAAACTGAGGACATCCCTACCAAGGACAACACTGTTGATATGGAAACCCTTGATGTTGGAATCAAAGATGTTGAGGTTAATCCTGATCTTGAAGGATAAGGGCACCCACTCTAGTTTGGAGGGTTGTTGTTCAAAGTTTGATGTTTTTTGTTCCATGTATCAGTTTTGCTTGAATTTTTGGTTTCTGGTGTTGGTTGAGGACAACCTTATTGCTTGTTCTACTTTGGGTATCTCCTTTTGTTATTATATGTTCTTCTAGCTATGGATGACCTTTTGTATTCAGGTTTTGGGGCCCTATCAAAACCTGCTTGAAATATAATTTCTAATCTATTTAACCGATTAAAAAAACAATTGCTAAAAAATAATGCACGTATGTGTGTGTATATACATATACAAAATTGTAGACCAAAAATAGAAAAAGACTAATTGTGATTGCTAAGTCAATTTTGATGGTTTTATGGTTGTTTGTGATTCATAAATCTAATAATAAGTTATGTTTCCTCCAAGTGTGATACCAAAAATTTATGTTTCACTCAAGTGTAGTGCTAATAAGCTATGTGCCACTTAATTTTACCCTGATGCAATCCAATTGATGATGAGATTCTCATTCCCATGCTCATTAGCTAGACTTAAAAAATAAATGTTACCCATTTTTTTCCAAATATATATTTAGAGTAAATTACATATTATGTGCTTTTTATGTATAAATGTTTTGATGATAAAAATGTTCTCTAGCATTCATCACATGGAATTAGCTCTACTAGTTACACTCCTCAACTTTCAAGGAGACCCAAGTTCAAATCTTACCAAGTGGTGCATGCATAATTTCCAAATTATTATAATACCACTATGTGGTCATGATGTGATATAGTTGGTGCCCATTTCAATCTCGTGTAACCATTAAAAAGAATAAAAAATCTTCTCTAGCATTTAACCATCAATATTAGTAACAAACTAAAATTGAAAACTATAACTACTTAAGAGAACATTCTCAATACTCACTAATATATTTCAACCAAATTGTCCATGGGGTTTGGGATGTGCTATAGAAAATGCATATTTTCACACATAGAACCAAGGTTCCAATTCTATGGATGAATCTTCACATTTGATCAATTGGGATGAATTCAAGTGGTTATAACATAAACTATTGATCTGGAGACCTAAGTTCAAATCTTGCCAAGTGATTTACTTTATAATGGATATTATGTATGTAATAAGAGCTAAATGGAAACTAGTTATATTTGGTCTTTGGTGTTTTTATATAAATTATGAAAAAAAATTAATTGGTGCTTTAACATAATTTAGCAAGATTTGGTATTCTTCATATAACCCATGGCACTCTCCCAAGTATTAATAAATTGAATTTCTCAATAGAAATAAAACTTGTGTATAACATGAGAGGAATATTGCTACCAACATATAATAAATATCAAATTATATATGATAAAATTTTAATAAATCTTGCCATGTAATTTACTATATAATAGAAATTATATATAAATAAGAGTTGAGTGGTGTGGAAACCCAATATGGAGTGTAGGGATAACCATCAGTTTTATCATTGACCTCATCAATTAATATTCCAAATAGCTAAACTAAATCAACCATCCTTTTACCCAAATTTAGAGTATTTATTGCTCCAAAAGTAGAAGTGTGAGGACATGAACTATAGCACTGACAACGCTACCATGACCCCAACAACAATTTTATCGATATTTAACCATTGACATTTTCTTTTTTGATGTAGTCTATATGAGGCGATCTAATGAAATACAACCTCTTCTAGCAACTTGAAAAAGTCCACACAACCAAAAAATGAACAACAACAAATTAGAAAACTCAATATTTCATTAAATTGCTTCTTCTGCTCAATTAACTGGAAATATAACCATACATCTAATTTCTTATTTTCCAACAATAAGGAACAAGGCAGGATATGGAAGGCTAAAATTCATATCCCTTCTTCTTCTCTTGGTAGTTGGAAAGAAAATTTTTTAACCTAGATGCTCTTGCATTATACACACCAAGTAATAGAAATGATTCATGATCTCTAGATCATGAACATAAATTGCTCTTCAAATTTACCACCATTTTAGCCATGCTATCTTCATAATGCCACTTTTTTCCATCTTCTCCTTGCTTTCTTTTGAGAAAAAATCTTTCTCTTATAGAATCCACTCAACATTTCTTTCATTTTGTCTCATTCCATCACATCCATCCAACCACAATCAACATGTATTTTGTTGGCCATTTTATCTTTATGCCAACTATATTTCTTAGGGTGATTATTTACACCATAAATCTCACATGAATGTAAATCCCAACACTTAGTTATCACATGTCCTAATCATCCATAATGGTCGCAACAATTTTTTTCATCCTTTGCATAGACTTATTTCATAAACTTGGTCCCGCAACTTTATGTTTGACCAACATAACCAAGGCCTTTATTCTTTGGCCTTACATTTGGCTTTATGGTATTTATTATGCCTTGTCCATTCCTTCCCAATTATTTTCTATTATATCTCATTTTTTCCATTAACTTAGATTCAATACCTTTGGCGTGCCTTTCAAATCACCCAATATCTTCATCATCAATATGTTCTTAAATAGCATGGCATTTGTCATGACCATCATAATAATCAATATCAATAATAATAAGCATGAAAAAATAATGCTCATATTCATGTTTACTTAATGGTGTTATAGTCATCCTCTTTTTCACATTTTGCTTATTTCTCTCCAAATCTTCCTCTCCTATATCTTTATCCTTCTTTTTATCTTTCTCTTTATTTTTATCTATAATGCCACCTTAGTGTCATTTTGAAATGGAAGCAAGAATCATTGCATTGGAATCTTCATCATCACTACTACTAGTGACCTATACCAACCACCTCTTTCCCTTTCTCATCCTCTTACTTGTTTCCACCTTTGTTTTACAACTTCTCTCAACACTACCATACCTTCCTTCAACTTTATCTCATAATCCTTTAACATTGTATTATAATCTTGGAACTTATTTTATTTCTTCAAAAGAATGTCATTTTTTCTCTTAGGATATTAATTTATTTAACCATAACCTAATTAATACTTTACAATTGGTTATCTGATCCTCATTTCCAATTTTGTCATTGTTTGTAGCTTTTCTATTCATCCACACCACCAATTTATCCCTAGTCATTATCAAAGCATTCCTTCTACAACCCAATGGGAAATCCTAGTTTGTTGCAGGCCTTTGCATATTTACCTTTAAAATCACTTCAATTCCTTCCATTCTCTTTATGTTATCCTTTTATTATATCTACAACCTTAGAGTTAGGATCTAGTTTCCTAGGCCACTTTAATGTCCTCTCACTTTTAAGATTTTGATAATCTATTTACTTTTTATCACTTAACCTAGAAGGCCTCCTTCCTTTACCATGATGAAAACATTTATAGTAGCCTTTGGAATTTGTATTCCTCAACACAATAGTAAGGGATGTTAGGTACCATTGATCATGCACCCCAAGTGCAATGCTTCTCAATCATAGACCAACCTTTTAAAATAAAATACAATGCTAAGATATTTTAACAAATTATAAACTATTTTGACTCCCAAAATACAATAATTCCTCACCACACTCTCACATTACTTTTTTACTCTTTTTATACTTAGACACTATATACTAAGACATAATAACTTGACATTTACAACCCTTTTTTAATACATCATTGGAAAATATACAATACTCTCACACCATGAGTCTTGACTTGATATTTATAAAAATATCACACTCTATAAATTGATTATTTAGATCTTACAACTCACTTTGACATAATACACTTACACTTTAAAAAACATAGCCATATCTCTTTATCGACCAATATTATTAACTTATACAAGATACTTTATATCACATGGATTTGAAAGTATTTTGACTTCTAATAACCATCACTCATATCTAAATATAAAGACTTTACATGGGCCTCAATATTTTTTCCTCCTTTTTTATTTCTTATTTCTCTTTTTTTTTCCCTCTTTTTGTAAAAAAATTGGCTTGGTGGGTTTTGGCCCCTTGACCTCTATTTCAAATCTCTAATTCCCCTATTGTGCTTAATGTATAAAAAAATGTTAACTTTTAACCTCCTAAAAAAACATAGTTTGAGAGCAAAATGTAGAAGTAATACGTAAAAATAAGAAGTTTGAACCTAAGACTTTCAACTTGAAATTATTCAAGGCTACGTTGAAGCTAGACAACTAACCACCTTTGTGTGTTAAGAAGATAGGGACTTGCAATTATTGGCCCCTTATACATAGTGCACTAAGATAGTATTGTGCATATTTCAACTATGACTTCTTAGCCTTCTTTTATCTTACCTTTTGTGGTGAGAAAGGCATTCAATACTATAAAAGAGAGTATTAATTTTAAAGAGAGAAAAAGAGTAAAAAATTATTACTACCTCCTCTATGCTCCAATACTACTCATGTTCTTTGATTTGGTGCAAGAACTCCACCAACTTTAATAGACTCCTACTAGTTGTCTCAATAGCCTCCACCACCTTTGTGTAGGTGTCCTTTCTAACTCTAGGACCTTGCCAAAATTTTCAAACTTCTCATTAACCACATAAAAATAAATGGAGACTAGAAATCAATGAGAAATAGTTGTAGAGGCTTCAAAAACTTGGGTTTATATTCATGATATCCATGTTCTTATCCTCCAAAACTTCATAAATTGATTATTTTTTATCTTTATTCTTCTTGAACTACACAATACTCAAAAAAATATAGTGATAGAAGGGATCAAAACTCAAAATGATGAATCACGGATGCACTTTCATTGTCTATGACTACAGGATTAAAAAATGAGACCTTTGCATAAATGTGGATAAATTTTTAGTTTTATTATTATTACTACAAAACTTGGAAAACTCTAACATGTGCTCCAGCTTTAAAATTTATTTTTGGATTACCTTTAGTAAGACATGGTTATAGGGCCTCAACAAGCTCAAAAAAATACCACATTCAACTCTAGGTTCATAGATGCTTGTCCTTCAACTAACAAGCCAATATAAATAGATTAAACAAAATCAATCACCCTTCAAACTTCTTTTCTAATCCTATAATTTCTTCACCAATATCATCTTTTAGTTTTTACACATGCAAAAGTATATGAGGCACAAAATTTGTATCTCTACTATCTCTACAACATCTATAGCTTTTGGAAATCCATAAGCTTCTCCATGTATTCCTTCTAAACAAATGCTAACTTATTTCAAAGAAAAAAAATCCCATGTTATTCCCATGATAAATATAATAGTCATTGTTGCAAAAACATTCAACATAGATAATACTACCTTCACAACAATTTCCACATAAACAAATATCGAGGCTATTACTAGATACGATACATACATAACAAGCCCCAAGTAGTAAAGTAGTTCATTCACTATAGGTTTCATTATTTTAAGAACACAAGATTATACTAAGAGGAGGGAGGTGAACAGTGTAAGCTACAACGTTTTACTTTTCTTTCCAAAGCAGTGTTATCCAATGTTATCAATTATAATAATGAAACAATACATAGATCATCACACACATAAGAGACACAGATTTAATGTGGTTCACCCAATGTGGGCTACGTCCACGGAGAAAATATTTCTTATAAATTTTCTCAACAAATATCTTGGGAACCAATTCCCTATTACAATGTTTATGGGCACCAACCCAAAGGAGACACCAATCCCCTATGCTCAAGTTTGTGGACCACTATCCATAGGAGACACCAATCCCCTTTGCTTTGGTTTGTGGACCTCTATCCACAGGAGACACCAATCCCCTTTGCTCTGGTTTGTGGACCTCTATCCATAGGAGACCTCAATCCCCTCTGCTCTAATCTACTCCAAGCCTTTACACAAGGCTTGCTCAAATCTACTCCAAAACATGCTCTCAACTCTACTCAAATCTACCCCAATATTGCTCACAAATCTTGCTCAAATATGCTCACCAAAATTGCTCAAATATACTCACTATCACTGCTCAAACCTGCTCATAAATCCTTCTTAGTATAGCTCACAAAACCTACTCAAATCATTACTCAAACCTGCTCAAATATGCTCCAAGCTTGCTCACAAGGCTTGCTCAAATATTCTTCACCAAATATGCTCAAATCACTGCTCAAACCTGCTCATAAAACCTGCTCAATCCAACTCACAAAACCTGCTCAAATTTTCTTCAAGCCTACTCATAAGGCTTGCTCAAATCATCTCACAAAACCTACTCAATTCTACTCCAAACCTTCTCATAAGGTTTTCTCAAATATGCTCACATAAATTGCTTAAATATTCCCAATTCTTGCATACAAACAATTTCATATATCTTTCCCAAGTGCTTTCTTTGATTGAAGTAATTCAGACATATTCTACCTAGAATTATTTTTCTTCATGAACATATAGAGAATGATATGCATTACAAATAATCAATATGTTCTTCTCACATTCATTAAGTCTATTGCTTTCACATGTCTCACATTTATTTTCATTCACAAGATAGCTCTAGTCTAGCACTTGATAATTTACCTTCTTATGTACTCCCAAAACCAATCAAACTAATGCACAAGTTTGCTTCACAAAAGCGGTCTATAACCCTTACAAATTTTCTCTCAATATTAATCACAATAATGCACAAATTTGCTTCACAAAACTGGTCTATAACCCTTGCACATTTCCACTTCAATTTCACTCAAAGCAATGCACAATTATGTTCTCAAACACTTGCACTTTTATTCCCAATATCATTCAATACTCATGCACAACTTATTCTCAAACCCTAGCTCATATATTTCCAATTTCAATCAAGGCAATGCACAAATACTATCAACTTCAATCAATCACTAATGCACATCAAATCAATCCTTATATCTCCACCATATGATATCAAAAATAATTTTCTTAAACAAAACCACCTTGAGAAAGGAATCAAATCACCATACCTCTAAGGCTGCCTTGATGATAATATTCTATGTGTATTGACTTCTCAAAACTTGTCTTAAAATAATTTCCCTTTCTTTTTCCACTTCAAAAACAGGTTAGCAAATCTCCTTTTCAAATCATCCACATTAAAACCCTTCTCAAAAGATGTGCACAATAAGGCTTGAAAATAATACTTTATAACTTCTTTTAGTCTCACAAAATAAAGCTTGTAATCATGACTAAACCCTCAAATTTCCTTTTCTAAGATGTGCCAAAAATACAAACAATAATAGTCACAAATACACCTTATTTCTCCTTTCTAGAACATGCAAAAATTATAGATCACAATAATCATAAACACACCTTATCTCTCCTCTCTAAAGATGCAAGGACACAACTTTCAAATAATACCCAAATCACCTTATGTCTATTTACCTCATGCAAACATTACAATATTAAATAATAATCCTTATTACACCTTATGACTCCCTTTAAATCAAATTCAATACAAAGTATTTTCCCCCTTTTATATTCAACACGCACAATGAACGATTTCCCTTTAATCACAAAGCGCACAATTTTCCTTTTCTGCCACCAAGCGCACGATTTTCCTTTCTCACCTTGCAAAAATAGTGCTCATCGAATTTGACCCTGTGACCTCCTACCTCATGGTGCCCTAGCACTAGCTAGGCATCTAGTTGGGCTACCCCAATGGGTAGTCACCTCCATGTAGCACGACGACTTTATGGTCTTTCCTTTTCGATCAAAATATTTTCTCCTTGCTGCCAAGAAAAACAAGACCCGTCGAATTCGACCCTGCGACCTCCTTGTTCCCAGCGCCTTAGTGCTAGCTCAATGACCAACTAGGCTAGCCACCTAGTTGGGATAAACACTACAACACTTCACCTTTATACTCATATCATTATTTCATCGAAAATCGTGTCCTCTTCCTTTTGCAATTCATCGATTTTAGCACACGAGGAGAAATCAAATATTTTACTCAAAACCATAGTCTGCCAATCGATTTTGGTGGTGTATTTATATCTTTTAGCCTTCCTCTTCAACGACATCGGTGCACATGGGTTTTTCAAATTTCCTTTGCTCTAAATTATTTTTTGGTGCCTTGTCTTTTTAAACCTTCTTGATATTATAATAATTTAAATCTAAATATTTAAATATTATAACTTTTGCCTTAAAAACTTTGTCCTCCATAAAAAATTTTGCTTCAAGCATTTACAAATATTTTCATTATAATATTTAAATATTATAATTCTTTTCTTTTAAACCTTGGCCTTGTCTTCTCTTTTAAACCTTTCTTTTTCTTTTAAACCTTTGGCTTGCCTTCTCTTTAACCCTTGGCCTTCTCATTTAATTATTTAAACCTTACCTTCTCTTTTAAACCTTTGGCCCAATCCACTTTGTTCCAAGTAACTCTTAAACCTCTTTGTTCTTCTTTATAATATTTAAAATAAATATTATAAACCTTTTCTTTACAACAATTTTCCTTGCTTTTAGATATACCTTACCTTGAAGAATATTTCTGCTTTGAATACCATGCAACCTTTTGACATCAATGACAACTCTTGACATAAATCCTTTGACATCAATGACAACTCAATATGCTCAATATTTCCAACAATCTCCCCCTTTGTCATTGATGGCAACCCTTATAAAAAATATTCCTTTTACTATAAAAGGATTCCCAATTTTCTCCCCTTGACAAGCTACTCCCCTTACTAAATTCTCTCCCCCTTTGACATCAATGGCAAAGGGCTCCTTGGGGCTAAATATAAGACACTTAGCATAGCCCCCTCACCACCTCCTTTCTTGAGGTGATCAATTTTGGGATGGGAGTAAACCTACTCCCAACTTACAATGCTCTTCTTCTCTTTCAATATTTTTCCATATCTTTGTAGTCATACCTCTTTGAACCTTTTGGCTATCCTTCTTCTTGCTAGTCTTTGGAAGTTCCTGAAATTATGTTCTACACCACTTTGCTCTATGCCCATAATTATTGCAATTGTAACATCTGATATTGTAATTCTTGAAAGGTGCAAATGAATTGAAGTTCCTCTTGATGAAGCCAAAATCATTCTTACCATGAACCCTGCAATGTATAGCTCTATGACCAAAAATATTACATGAGTAGCAATATCCTTGGAAGAAATATTTATCTTGCCTTGGAGAGTGTGATCTCATGGTTCTTTCCTTGTATTTTCTGTGATGATCCATGTTCCTTGATTGTGCATTGTTTTCTTCCTCTTTGATGCTTCCACTTCTTAACTCATCAGCAAAGGTCTTAGTTTCTTCTTTAATCACTTCCTTTGAAACTTCTTTTTCTTTTGAGCTTGACTCCCCTTTTTGTACCTCTTGGCCTTCTTCATAACCTAGTCCTATCTTGATAAATGGAGATCTCTATATTTTGATAATGTCATCCAAGGTTTTTGAGCTTTCCTTAAACCTAGTTAACTTATCAAGATATTTTCCAAGTTCTTTCTTTAGAGAGATAACTTCATCTTCTAGCTTTTCACACTCTATCTCTTTTACCTCTAACTGTTCAACCATACCTTCTTCAATTCTTCTTGCCTCTTCAACCTTAACTCTTAAATCAGTGAGATCTTGTAGAAGCTTTGCCTTTGTTTTCTCATCCTCTTTTACTTGAGCCTTCAATTTTAAGTTCTCCCTTTTCAACTTATCAAGTTCCTTTTCCATATCATTTGTGGCTTCCTCTTCCTTTTCTAAATATTTCTCTTTTTCTTGGTCATCAACTATAGGAGCATCTTCTTTCTCTTCTACTTGGTTTTCAACAAGAGTATTCTCTTTCTCTTCTACTAGGTCTTTAATGGGAGTATCCTCTTCCTCTTCTATTGCCAAAAATAGAATCTCTTCTTTTTCATTGTCTGAGAGACTTTCATCACTGTCACTTGAAGCACTTCTTGCTTCTTCAACATAAAAACTTTTCTTGTGCCTTTGAAATATCTTCTTCTCATGCTTGCCTTGACCATGCCTATTTTTATTTTCATAACCAAATTTTCTTTCTTTATTTTTCTTGTATTATTTTTCATATTCACTGCTACTATATCCATTTTATGGATAATAAGCTGCATAGTGACCAATGTTACCACAACTAAAACATTTCACAGTCTGCATATTCTTGTGTTTCCTTGGACCCTTCTTATTTCTTCTTACAAAATTAGCCTCTTCTTCACTGCTTGATTCATCACTTGATTCTGATTCTTTATCCTTTGCCTTATTTGAAGCTTTGAATGTTGCCTCCCTTTTGGATGTTTGATCTTTTTATGTTCTCATCTCATAAGTTGTGAGAATCCCATGTAGTTCATCTATCCTCAAAGTTGCAAGATCCTTCATTTCTTCTATTGCTGAAACCTTTGCATCATACCTCATGGGAAGTGATCTTAAAATTTTTTGAACAATAGTAGAATCCTCAATATTTTCTCCAAGTCCATGAATGGTATTAACAACCTCATCAACATGAAGTAAGTATCTAGCAATATTTTCCTCATATTTCATCTTCAAGTCTTCAAACTTCCTTCTGTGAGTTTGAAGTTTTGCCATCTTAACCTTGTCATCTCCTTCATATGTATTTTGTAGCTTATCCCACATTTCTTTTGTTGATTTGTTGTGCATGACTTTTACAAACTCAGATTCATGTAATCCACTTAAAATTACATTCATTGCCTTGGCATTATTTTCATATAGTTTCTTACTAGTTATATTTGTAGGAGGATTTGCATGTGGTGTGTACCCATTCTCAATTGAATACCATGTATCAAATCCCTATGCCATCAAAAATATCTTCATCCTCACACTCCATAAAGCATAATTAGTCCCATCAAACAATGGAGCTCTATGTGTTGAAAATCCTTCCTGATTAGCCATCTATGTTCTTGTAAGATCTTCCTTCAAGTTGTTAGGCTTCCCTGAAGGAACCCACTCTGATACCAATTGAAGAACACAAGCTTATATTGAGAGGAGGGGGTGAACAATATAAGATACAACTTTTTACTTTTATTTCCAAAGTAGTATTATCCAATGTTATCAATTGTAATAATGAAACAATACACATATCATCACACACATAAGAGACACAAATTTAATGTGGTTCACCCAATATGGGCTACGTCCATAGAGAAAATATTTCTTATAAATTTTCTCAATAAATATCTTGGGAACCAATTCCCTATTACAATGTTTATGGGCACCAACCCAAAGGAGACACCAATCCCCTATGCTCAAGTTCATGGACCACTATCCACAGGAGACACCAATCCCCTTTGCTTTGGTTTGTGGACCTCTATCCATAGGAGACACCAATCCCTTTCACTATGGTTTATGGACTTCTATCCACAGGAGATCTCCATCCCCTCTACTCTAATTTTCTCCAAGCCTTTACATAAGGCTTGCTCAAATATTCTACAAAATTTACTCTCAACTCTATTCAAAACTACTTAAATCTACTCACTATCACTGCTCATACTTTCTCATAAATACTACTCAGTATAGCTCACAAATCTTGCTCAAGTTATTACTCAAACCTGCTCAAATCTGCTCCAATCTTGCTCACAAGGCTTGCTCAAATTTGCTTCACCAAATATGCTCAAATCACTGCTCAAACCTGCTCATAAAACCTGCTCAATCCAGCTCACAAAACCTACTCAAATATGCTCCAAGCCTACTCACAAGGCTTGCTCAAATCGGCTCACAAAACCTGCTCAAATCTACTCCAAACCTTCTCACAAGGTTTTCTCAAATCTGCTCACAAAAATTGCTTAAATATTCCCAATTCTTGCATACAAACAATTTCATATATCTTTCCCAAGTGCTTTCTTTGACTGAAGTAATTCAGACATATTCTACCCAAAATTCTTTTTCTTCATGAACATATAGAGAATGATATGCATTACAAACAATCAATATGTTCTTCTCACATTCATTAAGTCTGTCACTTTCACATGTCTCACATTTATTTTCATTCACAAGATAGCTCTAGTCTAGCACTTGATAATTGACCTTCTTATGTACTCCCAAAACCAATCAAACCAATGCACAAGTTTGCTTCACAAAACTAGTCTATAACCCTTGCAAATTTTCTCTCAATATTAATCACAATAATGCACAAATTTGCTTCACAAAATTGGTCTATAACCCTTGCACATTTCCACTTCAATTTCACTCAAAGCAATGCACAATTATGTTCTCAAACACTTGCACTTTTATTCCCAATATCATTCAATACTCATGCACAACTTGTTCTCAAACCCTAGCTCATATATTTCCAATTTCAATCAAGGCAATGCACAAATACTATCAACTTCAATCAATCACTAATGCACATCAAATCAATCCTTATATCTCCACCATATGATATCAAAAATATTTTTCTTAAACAAAACCACCTTGAGAAAGGAATCAAATCACCATACCTCTAAGGCTGCCTTGATGATAATCTTCTATGTGTATTGACTTCTCAAAACCTGTCTTAAAATAATTTCCCTTTCTTTTGCCACTTCAAAAATAGGTTAGAAAATATCCTTTTCAAATCATCCACATTAAAACCCTTCTCAAAATATGTGCACAATAAGGCTTGAAAATAATACTTTATAACTTCTTTTAGTCTCACAAAATAAAGCTTGTAATCATGACTAAACCCTCAAATTTCCTTTTCTAAGATGTGCCAAAAATACAAAAAATAATAGTCACAAATACACCTTATTTCTCCTTTCTAGAACATCCAAAATTATAGATCACAATAATCATAAACACACCTTATCTCTCCTCTCTAAAGATGCAAGGACACAACTTTCCAATAATACCCAAATCACCTTATGTCTATTTACCTCATGCAAACATTACAATATTAAATAATAATCCTTATTACACCTTATGACTCCCTTTAAATCAAATTCAACACAAATTATTTTACCCCCTTTATATTCAACATGCACAACAAACGATTTCCCTTTAATCAATTTTTTTAAAATTTATTCATACCTTTCACCAAGCGCACAATTTTCCTTTTTGGCCACCAAACGCACGATTTTCCTCTCGCCTTGTAAAACAACGTTCACTGAATTTGACATTGTGTTAGGACCCTCCTAACACGTCCTAATTACTTATATTATTTATTCATTATATTCTAGGGTCACAACCCTTCACTCTTACAACTATTAGACGAGGTATTTAAATGCAATCCACATATGATAATAAGGCATCATCGAACAAATATATAAATTAAGTCTATTGTGGGTTTTCTACCTTACAATAAAAAAGTGATTCAATATAAAAATGATCTTGCTTCCCACACCATTTAGTTTCATACCATCTGGATCAGAGCTAGATCAAGGAGCAAATTCACCATTAAAAATTTTTCCCATCGCATATTTCAACCAGTCCACATTCCCGAGGATGCAAACAACATTCATGCTTCATGGATCCGTGTCAAAATTCTCGCAAAAAAATAAACCTTCTCCTAAGGTACAAATTAAGTTGTCTTACACCCAAATTTCTCGACCTTTCGCGTGGTGACCGGTGGCTATTTTGAAAAAGCTAAAATATTCAACGCAGCATCAAGGTTTTCGACGTCCGAAACGCAAAGGAAAAAAAAATTAAAATTATTTTTTTTATTTTTTATTTTTTTTTTGCTCACCTATACCAAGTCATCTTGATCATTACCTACACCAACCACAATTGCTGAAGGACGATGATCACTGGATTCCATTCATGAGAAACACGAAAGGCTCGCTGAAGAAGTTCAACAGGAAAGAGAGGAGAATACCCGTACCACAAGAGAACTCTTCAAGAAAATATTTGCAATGGATGTTAAACTTGATAAAATCAGTCAAAATCAGGCAACAACACATGCAAATTCACCTAACCATGGGTCATCAAACCGAGAAATGTTAGGAGGTCCACAAACTTCCATTCTACCACGGACGACCAAATTAGACTTCCCAAAATTTGAAGGAGACCCTACAAACTGGATCTACCGAAGCGAGCAATATTTCTCACTAAATCAAATTTTGGAAATGCAAAAAGTGCATATCACCTCCTTCCACTTGGAAAACAATGCCATCCAATGGTACCAATGGTTCGATAAAACTAATGGCACTCCGACGCGGTCAACCTTTACACAAAATCTATTAGTGCGATTCAGCCCTAGCAATTTTCAAAGCTAGCTAGGCACCCTTAGTTTCATACCACATTGTGACCTCCTACCTCATGATACCCTAGTGCTAGCTAGGCATCTATTTGGGCTACCCCAGTTGGTATTCACCTCCATGTAGCACGATGACTGGATGGTCTTCCCCTTTCAATCAAAATATTTTCTCCTTGCTGCCAAGTAAAACAAGACCCATCAAATTCGACCCTCCGACCTCCTTGTTCCCAGTGCCTTAGTGGTAGCTCAGTGACCAACTAGGCTAGCCACCTAGTTGGGATAAACATTGCAGCACTTCACCTTTATACTTAGATCACTGTGTCACCAAAGATCATGTCCTCTTCCTTTTTTAATTCGTTGATTTTAGCGCACGAGGAGAAATTGAATATTTCACTCAAAACCATAGTTTACCAATCGATTTTGGTGGTGTATTTATATCTTTTAGCCTTCCTCTTCAATGATGTTGGTGCACATGGGTTTTTCAAATTTTATTTGCTCTAAATTATTTTTTTTGGTGCCTTGTCTTTTTAATCCTTCTTGATATTATAATAATTTAAATCTAGAGAATTAAATATTATAAATTTTGCCTTAAAAACTTTGTCCTCCATAAAAATATTTGCTTCAAACATTTATAAATATTTTCATTAAAAATTTAAATATTATAATTCTTTTATTTTAAACCTTGGCCTTGTCTTCTCTTTTAAACCTTTCTTTTTCTTTTAAACCTTTGGCTTGCCTTCTCTTTTAACCCTTGGCCTTCTCATTTAATTATTTAAACCTTGCCTTCTATTTTAAACCTTTGGCCTAATCCACTTTGTTCCAAGTAACTCTTAAACCTCTTTGTTCTTCTTTTATAATATTTAAAATAAATATTATAAACATTTTCTTTACAACAATTTTCTTTGCTTTTAGATATGCCTTGCCTTGAAGAATATTTTTGCTTTGAATACCATGCAACCTTTTGACATCAATGACAAATCTTGACATCAATGACAACTCAATATGCTCAATATTTCTAACATTATTAATAATAGTATTTTAAGGACTACAATTACAAAATAAGGATTGATGTTGGTCCTTTCCTTCTTCAACTCAAGCTCATATGACAAGTTATGGTACAACTCATCTCCTTTCAATCTTCTCTTTACATATTTATCTTTGTCGTTATTATTTCCCTATGCCTTTACTATAAATCCTTCCTCTTATTTCTCCAATAAATTATTTCTTTGTAGGTCTAAAGGTCAAATCCTCCCCACTTGCTTCTCAGTGAAGAAAGAGAAAAAGGAGAAGAATACAAATTTCAATTGAGACAACATGAAGGACAGAGCCATAACCTAGGATGTGATATAAATGGGCAACAAAGAACCTTTTTAGAACTATCATATGGGTTTATATTAGATGGAGAACATGGTGTTGTAATCACAATGACACTGAGAGGGGGGGTGAATCAGTGTGTTCTTTAAAAACTTCTAAAACAATTAGATTATAAAACCAGCAGCAGTTTAAAGCAGATAAAAGAGATACTAAATGCATCAATAAAGCATCACACATAACACAGCATTTTAACGAGGTTCACCAATGTGGCTACTCCTCAAAAATACTGCTTGGACTACCATCCAAATCCAGTCAATGCAAAGCTACAACTTTACATAATCCTTTACCAGCACCAACTGGAAGGAGCACCAACCCCTTAACTTTATCTACTTCAACAGAATGGAGCACCAACTCCTATTTTACCAGCACCTACTGGAAAGAGGCACGAACCCCTTAATTTTCCAACACCAATTGGACAAATTGTTTACCAGCACCAACTAGAAAGAGGCACCAACCCCTTAATTTGCCAAGACTCAATCGGACTTCAATATTGAATAAAAAAATGTTTGACATATACCTTTGTTATTGCAAGACTCTAACTGGTCTACATCACCTTTGCAATCTCTGTGTACTCTACTCTCTCTTGCACAATCACTTCACACAGTTTGCTGCACTGCTACAGCCAGACTTTGCAATCAATTTTGCCCTTCGTGCTTCTTTGCACACTCTGCTTTCTCTGTGCACACGCTTCGCACACTCTGTGTCGTTTCACATTCTGCTCTCTGCTCAACATGAACTTCACTTTCACAAACACTATGCTCGCATTCGTACTTTATCTTTATACCCCACTTTTCAAACTTGAAGTACCCTTGCTTTTATAGAAGAAGTTTTAGGAACAAACCCTAAAAGAACGTCGGTTGAGAAACCCTAGAATTTGTCAGCTGCCAAACCCTAAAATCCGTCGGCCCAGATTTAACTTTTTCGGCCTCAAAAACTTCTTCCACCTTCGTCACTTTCCTATAGCTTATTTTCGTGAAATAGTAACATGTCGGCCCTTTTAATTTAATTTAATATTTTAATTTAAATTTTAAATAAAATAAAATTTAAACTAAATATTTAAAATTAAATATCTTCATCACTAGGGCATCTTTTTCAACGAAACGAAGATCCAACTTGGGTTTTTAAGAAAAACCCATTTCAAATCTGTTATCCATGGTTTTAAATAAAACTTTTTATTTTGACTGCCTTGGTTTTCACAAAAAACCTTTAAAATTTAAACTAAATATTTAAAATTAAATATCTTTATCACCGGGCATATTTTTCAACGAAACGAAGAGCCAACTTGGGTTTTAAGAAAAACCCATTTCAAATCTATTATCCATGGTTTTAAATAAAACTTTTTATTCTGACTGCCTTGGTTTTCACAAAAAACCTTTTCGCTTCTTGACATCTCAGGTTCTGAAGACTTCTCATTCTGAATTATGTTTTATGTTTCTGTGCATCTATCATTTAAGGACTCATGATCTGACTAACTTTTGAACTTTATCCTCTGCATCTGAGTGACTTCTAAACTACCTGTCCATTGCATCATTAGATCTAACCGATCGTATTGACAACAATGACAATCCTCCTGCAACACCTTGCTCAACACTGAACTCCTATCCATTGTACTTTGGCTGCACCTTGTTGTTCAATAAAATCTTGTCCATTGCATCAATAAATATGTCTGACTGTGTTGACAACAATGACAATACTATTTGCTGCACTTTGCTCAACACATGGATCTAATACTAATTGATGTATTCTATATTGTTAGGAAAAGCTTCAGATTTTACACTTGCAAGAGGAAGCACCATAACAAAAATAGAAACTCGGAAATAGTAACACAAGTGACATAGAGATTTATGTACAAACCTGCAATGTGTAAGAAAAACCATGAGGTAATGGTAACTTCTTATTTTATTATTTTTAGTAACGTTTACATTCATGTATTTCAACATTTTCAATTGTTATACATATGCAAGGGATCAAGTCCATTTTATAGAGCAGACACGGAAGGCCCCAACCGTTCATTTTCTCTCCCCAAGGAGACCTCTACAAAACTGTTCATATTCATACAAAACCAAAATGGTTTTTCTTCTGCAAGTTTTTGTCTACTTGGATTGATGTCTGCTTGGTTTGACATATGGACTAGACATTTACTTGATCAAACATCAAGCCTAGATGTCTACTAGTCTAGACGTCTGGTAACCCAGATGTCAGGCCTAGATGTCTACAAGCCTAGATGTCTGGTAGCCCAGATGTCTAGCCTAGATGTCTACTAGCCTAGACATATGGTAGTCCAGACGTCTGTCCTAGACATCTACCAGCCTAGATGTCTGTCCTAGACATCTACCAGCCTAGACGTCTGGTAGCCCAGACATCTAGCCTAGATCTCTACCAGCCTAGATGTCAAGAAACCCAAAAATTTGGCCTAGACGTCTACTAGCCTAGATATCTGACAGCCCAGATGTCTATCCTAGATGTCTAACAACCTAGATGTTTGGTAACCTATATGTCTAGCCTAGACGTCTAGCAGGTTATATGTCTAGCTTGCTATCTAGACGTTTGACCTAGATGTCTAGCAGGTTAGATGGTTGGTCTACTTCAATCCTCTTTCCTGGATGCCTATACTACTAGTGACTTCACTTCCTATAATTCTCCCACTTGAAGTTAATATTCAGGAATTCTTCTGCCAAAAATATTCATCCAGTTCCAATTGTCTAATGTTACCCTTGTTACTTTTTTAGCAAGCCCATAGAGGTTCTGCACCACTCAAACTTCTCTACCTTGATCGACTTTGTAAGCATATCTACATGATTCACTTTAATGTTGATTTTCTACAACATGATCCTATAATCTTCCACAATATTTTTGATAAAGTTGTACTTGAAATCAATGTGTTTTGTGTGATCATGAAATATTGGATTCTTCACTAGCTGAATAGCACTCTAGCTATCACAATGCAACGTAATTTTCTCCTACATTACCTTGAATTCACCCAAAAATCACTCTAGCAAAATTACATCTTTGTTGGTGTGAGTAACTGTAGTATATTCTGGTTCAGTGGTTTATAAAGCCACAACAGACTGCAACTTAGAAGCCCAACTCATTGCTCCACCAACAAAAGTAAAAGTATATCCTGTAGTGGACTTTCTCCCATCTCTATCTCCACCATAATCAGAATAAACAAAACCTATAACTTGCAAATCTACCAATCCAAAGTAAATGACAACATCTAAAGTGGATCTTAAATATCTAAATCTCCACTTCACTGCATTCCAATTCCCCTTACCAGGATTTTCCATGTACCACCTGACTATTCCCACTGCTTGGGTAATATCCGATCTGGTGCTCACCATGGCAGACATGAGGCTTCCTACTACTGATGAATATGGTACATGAGATATGTTTGTCTTCTCTACTTCTATTCTAGAATACTGGTTGGAATACAACTTTAAGTGTGGAACAAGTGGGGTACTAACTAGTTTAGCATTCTACATATTGAAGCGATGTAGAATCTTTTCCACATATGAATTTTGACTTAACCAGATCTTTATTTCTTTTTTGTCCCTATGTATCTTCATCCCTAAATTTTGGTTTGCTGCTCCTAAATCCTTCATTTCAAATTTCCTAGCCAACTCAGCCTTAAGATCGATGATTTTCTTCATGCTGGTACCTACAACCAACATATCATCAATATACAATAGCAAAATAATAAAACTGCCATCATCAAACCTCTTATAGTATGCACTATGGTCATATTCACTCCTGCTAAAACCTTAGCTCTTCATGAAGGTTTCAAATTTCATGTACCACATCCTTGGCACCTATTTCAACCCGTACAATGATTTCTTCAGTTTGCAAATCAAATGCTCTTTAACTCTTTCTTCATAGCCCTCAGGATGATCCATATATATCTCTTATTTGAGATCACCATGCAATAAAGTAGTCTTTACATCAAGTTGCTCCAGTTCCAAATCCTGTGTAGCTACAAGTGCAAGTAGAACTCTAATAGTAGTCATCTTCACAACTAGAGAGAAAATTTCATTAAAGTCAACACCTCACTTCTGCACATAGTCCTTTGCCACCAAGTGAGCTTTATAGCATTCCAACAGCCCATCGTTGTTCTTCTTCACTTTGTACACCCACTTGTTTCCAATAGTCTTTCTTCCAAGTTGGAGATCCACATGTTTCCAAGTTTTATTCTTGTGAAGTTCCTCAATTTCTTCCTCTATGGATTTCCTCCACTTTTTCGCATTCTCAGACTCTTTAGCTTCCTGAAATAAACTAGGTTCACCATCATCAGTTAACAAAGCAAAAGAGGACTGATACACATGAGAATGCCTTTTTGGACACTTTTTTGGACATGTAGATCTTCTAACCCAATGATTTTTTGATTGTGGCTCTTGGTCTTATGATCGTTGTGGCTACTCTACTTGTTCTACTTTTTGTTTTGCATACTGATCAAAAACTTCAGCATGCTGATTTTCATATTCATCTTCACTCATTTCTACTTCAACTGGTACAACATTAAGATTTTTTTGTACCTCCTTCCTTTGCATGGATTTTTCATCAACAATTACATCTCGGCTAATAATTACCTTGTGGGTAGTAGGATCCCACAGTCTATACCCCTTCACTATATCTCCATAGCCAAAAAAACACATTTGCTTGACTTTGGGTCAAGCTTGGACCTTTTTTCTTTGGGTACATGGGCAAACACATCACAGCCAAAGGTGTACAAATGAGAATAATCAACCGGATTACAACACCAAACCTCCTTTAGATTCTGACCATCCAATGCAGTTGTAGGTGACTTGTTAATAAGATAAATAGTTGTATTAACAGCCCCCACCCAGAACTTTTTCTCCAACATGGTTGTGCTAAGAATTATTCTTACACATTCTATTATTGTGATATTCATCCACTCAGCTACACCATTTTTCTATGGAGTGTATGGTACATTCTTCTGGTGCTTAATACCTTCTTGCATATAACATTTATCAAATTCCTTGGAGCAATATTCACCCCCATTATTTGACCTGAGACATAAAATCAACTTGCCCAAACTCTTCTCTACTCGAGCTTTAAACTATTTAAAATTTTACAAAGCTTCCAACTTCTTCTTTAGAAAATACACCCACACTCTCCTAGAATAATCATCTATAAAATTCAGAAAATAGATGGCGCCATTCAAGTACTGAGTGGGGACTGGTCCAAATATATCCAAATATATAAGTTGCAAAAAATCAAAACTCTTTCCAGACCTTGCAGTAAACTGAACCCTCTTCTGTTTACCAAAAATACAGTGCTCACATAAGTCTAAATTACAAGACTTAATCCTAGAAATCATACCTCTATCATGCAGAATTTTTGGACCGTTTTCACTTATATGGCCTAGGCATTGATGCCATAGCATTACTGCATCTTGAACATAATTTGTTGTTGGTGCATGGTTTATCACCGTATCACCGCATAAATGGTATAAATTCCCATAAGATATTCTCTTTTCTACTACAAGAGCTCCTTTGGTAATCTTGCAGTAGTTGTTACAGAAGGTGATAGAATACCCTAGATTATCCATCATTTTTATTGAGAGTAAATTCTTCCTCAATTCAAACACATGTCACACATCACATAACATCCTTTCTCTATCATTGTCTAGCCTAATTCTTATATCCCATCTTTGCAAAATTTCTAAAGGATGATCATCACCCAAATAGACCTTTCCACCACAGTATGGTTGATATTTGTCAAACTAGTCTCTATGGGGAGACATATGGAAGGATGCACCTGAGTCAAAAACCCAGGTATATAAAATTGATCTGATGTCACTGATATAGAAGGCTTCACATGTTGTCATTTCTTCTAAATCTACTGCACTGGCCTCAGCTGATGGTTTAGTTTACTTTTCACCATTCTTTTATTACTAACAATCCTTCTTGGAGTGTCCTAGCTTCCCACAATGCCAACACTTCCCTTTTTGGTTACATCCTTTAGACTTAGATCTAGATTTTTTTCTACCTTGTTTACTCCCCTTGAAGGATCAACTTCTCACAGATAGGGCTTCATTGGTTGAGGATTCCAGAGACATTTTTTACCTCAACTCTTCTACCAATAAAGTGGCTACCACATCATCAAATTTGAGAGTTCTTGATGATGAATTATTGATGGTCATCACCATATGATCCCAAGTGTCCAGGAAGAAACAAAGTAATATGATAGCTCTATCTTCATCCTCCATATTCACATTAACGAAAACCAATTTACTGATCAGATTATTAAATTCATTTAAATGATCTACAACAAATGAAATTTCCTTCGTCCTCAAGCTATAAAGCTACTTTTTCAAAAAAAACTTATTTGTTGCTGATTTTATTTCATATAACTTTTCAAGCTTTTGCCAAAGGGCTTTCACAATATTCTCTTCAACTACATTGAACAAGATGGAGTCTGCTAGGTAGAGATAGATTGTAGAAATAACCTTCCTATCAAGAGTTACCCACTCCTCATCTTTCATGCTGCTCGATTTACTTGCGACCCCTTTCAAGGCTTGATATTGGTGATTCTAAACCAGCAAATCCTCCACCTTCATCTCCCATAAAGCAAAGTTCCTACCATAAAATTTCTCAATTTTGAACTTGGTTACACCTTTTGTCATTATTGAAGCTCCCACTCACACAAAACCTTAACTTTGATACCAGATGTTAGAAAAAACTTTAGATTTTACACTTGCAATAAGAAGCACAATAACAAAAATAGAAACACGAAAACATTAACACAAGTGACACAAAGATTTATTTGGAAACCTTCAATGTGCTGTAAAAACCACAGGGCAATGACAACTTCTTATTTTGTTATTTTTAGCAACCTTTACATTCACATATTTTAAAGTTTTTAGCTACTCTACATATGCAATGGATCAATTCCTTTTTATAGAGCAAATAAGGAAGGCCCCAACCGTTCGTTTCATATCCTTGAGGAGATCTCCACAAAATTATTCATCTTCATACGAAACCAAAATTGTTTGTCTTCCACAAACTATCGTCTACCTATATATCCACTGCTTTGATATCTACTTGGCTTGACATCTACTTAGTTTGATGTCTACTTGGTTTGACGTATGGCAAATATATCTACTTGGTTAGACGTTAGCCTAGATATCTATCAGCATAGATTTCTAGTAGCCCAGATTTCAAGCCTAGATGTCTACTAGCCTAGACGTCTGGCAGCCTAGACATCTGGCCTATATGTCTACCAACCTAGACATCTGGCAGCCTAGATGTCTGACCTAGACATCTACCAGCCTAGACGTCTAGTAGTCTAGATGTCTGGACTAGATGTATAGTAGCCTAGATGTTTGGTAGCCTAGATGTATGGCCTAGATGTCTAGAATCCTAGACATCTGGCAACCCATATATCTAGCCTATATGTCTAGCAAGTTAGAAGTCTAACCTACTGTCTAGAAATCTGACCCAGACGTCTAGCAAGTCAGATGTCTGGTCTACTTCAATCATCTTTCCTAGTTTCCTGTACTGCATAGTGACTTCACTTCCTAACATATATGAGGGGGTCTAATGAAATACAACCTCTTCTAGCAACCCAAACAAATTCATACAACAAAAAAATAAATAGCAATGAATTACAAAACTCAATATTTCATTAAATCATTTCCTTTATCGAGTTAACTAAAAATACTGCAATACATACAATTTATGTTTTTCCAACAATGGAAACAAAGTGGGATATGGAAGGCTAAAGTTCATAACCCTTCCTCTTCTCTTGGTAACTGCAAAGGAGTTATTTTTTCCCTAGATACTCCTACATCAATGTCTATTTTTTACCTCTAATGATGATCTAGTAGTAGAACTAGTGTGATAGCATTGGATGTGCTTTTGAATCTTGGTGCTTATGTCCTGTCTTCACAAAAACAAATATTTTTGGCTATCTATCTCACTGTTCTACTGATAATTTATGGATCTGATCATGTCAATATGATCGACCAACTCAATTTCACCATATTTATAAAATCTAATCTTAAATCACCTCATCTTATCTTCCCATCATAAGTTGTATGTCTATATTTACTAGAATTACCTTCAATCAACTCCAATCACTCCATGCAAATTTACCACCTCCCACATTTTTAATCTTGGTAAATCCTCCTATGGGTCCTCCTAAGGGGTTGTGCATGCGTATCAATCTTGTCCTTGGATGGCCTTATGACCATGAATTCTGTATGGACTAAAATTATGTCAAAATCATTTGAGACCAAATCTTTTGTGTAACAAAATTCTTCTAATATTGTTCTAGCATCTTAAGCATCCCAAGAATTCATCTTTACACCCAAGTCTTTAATATATCAAGCCTTTAAGCAACCATCCATCCAATCAAGCATCAAATGATCAACATAAATCTCAAGCACTTGAAGGTCAATAATAAGCAAGTTGACAAGCTTTGAAATAATCTTCAGCAAAGGGGAGACAAAATGTTGTCTTTTTTTGTGCCCTTCCCATTTATATTTGCTTATAAACCCTTATTTATTTTGTATATTTCTATCACTTGGATAATATTTAGTTTTGCTTCCTTTTAGATAAAACTCGTATCTCATACTTGCATTTAGTTAGGCTTACCATTTTGATCATTAAAATATTAGTTTCAAGTAGCTAAATATCTAATTTCTACTATGTAATTGGATCTTTATACCCCTAAGTTATATCCCTTGCTCCTAATAATTATAATATTAAGTAATATTTGTATTTTAGCTTGTTATTATATTCTTAGAAGTAGTAGTGCTACCATATTGTAGACTGGTGGTGCTATTGTACTTTGTCTTACACATAGTAGAAGCATAGAGTGATAGCACTCATGGCACTATTCCCTGGTGGTGCTTCTATAATTTTAGCAATTATTTCAGCTTTATGTCATTTCATTAGTTTTTCTCATCTTAAATAGGGGTCTAATCATTGCAACAAGAAATTAAACTTCCTTCAATAAATATTTGACAAACCCCATTGTATTGATCACCATTTTTAGTTGTCTATTTTACAAGTTTTTATCAGATTTCTAGGTCTCAACAAAATCACTATTAGGAAGCAATAACACCAATGGAACTTCTATTTATATAATAGAAACTAGTCTTTTTGTTCTCTACTTTTGTTATATATAGAAATTAGGATTGGTTTCTACATATTGTATGTCTAATTAGGATTATGTTTTTTTTTTTATTAACTTGAAAAAGGGAAAATATTAAACCTAGATTAGTCATAAATGCAAAGGGGATAAATCAAATCTTTTCAATTTTAGGCAGTAATCAAAATTATATGTAGTTTGTATCCTAGGCTAGGTTTTTTCTACTACATTATTTCTTGTATCCTTGATCAAATGAAAATTTTTTATTGTATCTAATCATAATAATAATAAATTATTTGTCTTAGGTCTTCATATTATATGCATATCATAGATCAAGTTAAGGTTAAGGCTAGATAGAAGGAATATTAATATGAAACTTAGATTCCTGTGAAACGTAGGTATTTGTAAAATATACCATAAAACTAATTTTTGAAACTAATAACATCCCCTAATCTTGAGGTTAGAATCAAAAAATGGGTGACAAGTTAGATTTCCTTTGAGGCCCCTCATGATCTTTTTTTGCATCTCACATTTTTGGTGAATCCAATATGAATCACCACCATGGTTCCCAATATCCCTTTGTCCTAGCCAAAACCTTAATCAAGACTAAAACTTTTCAATATTAACAAGAACAATTAATTGTGTGTGTTTATTTTAGATTATATTAAATTAAGATAACAAGAACCTAATCAAAGGCTAGTCCTATAGAGGATAGTCTACGGTCATACAAACCATTAAGCTATATTGCGTATATTGTGAGCCTAGGACACTAGCCACCCACATAAGGTCTCAAACATATTTATGCTTAGTTATTAGTATATTGTAGTGGGCTAGTGGGATTCATAATGAGGTGCATCATTACCCCTCACATACCATCTTGGGGTATGTACTTGGGAGGTCACTTCCATGTACCATTGTTATCTTATGTATTGGTTCTCTCTCACATACTAATGGATATATAGGGAGTTGTTAGGTATATAGGAAGCCCCTAATGTATATAGGTTAGATCATGTTTATTGAGGGAAGGATACATAAGGTTATTGAAACACCTTCTCTTTCTTCTTTAATCAATGTTATAAACTTAAAAAACTTAATTAATCAAATCCTCTTCTAATCCATGGATTAGATATTCTATTTCATCCATAGTGCTACTCAATTGGCCATTAACCTTGATCCTATGGTGGAAGGTCCTGAGAACCCAACCACCTTTGATAATATTACCTTCAAAGAAGAATATGGGGGAGCTTCTCCCTCAAGTTATTTGATCCCTCTTCATGATGATCAGGGGAGAGTAGTTTTCAATTTACTTTATCACATGGATTTTTTATTATAGAGAAATAAGAAATTTAGAAACCATTCTTAAGGATGGTAATGACAACCTAGTTGTCTCTATCAAGGAGGATTTACCTTGGGACTATCCCTAGTATCCAAACTCTAACTCTTTATCCTCTAATCAAGTAGATCCATCCTTTGGATCCTTACATATAAAATTCAATGCATCTACCTCCAATTATGTTTATTCTACGCCTCCTTCCATCACCACATCCATAAATATTGGTATATAAAACCCCCCATAAACCTTGGGATATCATTCATCACTACCTCCCCTTTAGGAATTATTACGATTCAATGTGATTTACCTTGTATTGCAACAAGTAGGCACAAGCAAAGTTTTAAATCTAGATGTACCTCATAGTGCTCTAGTCTCTAATCCTATTATTCATAGTATTCCTCCTATTCATATAATTGCAAGTATGAATTTTTATCAAAATCCTATTCGTAAAACATCCCATATTTCTTCTACTAATCCTTTTATATCAAATAGTTTAGATATCAGTTTTACAGTGGCAACCTCAACATCGTATGCCTCAATACCTCAAACTTATCCTTACATAAATTATCAAATTTCTCTTGTATCTCAAGATATACCTTATGTACCATCAAATCTAGTTTCTTTTGAGCTAAAAACTTTAACAACTTAGTTGGAGTTTTTGAAACAATAGATGGCCTCAATTCAAGGGTCTTCTTCTAGTCACAAGTACTCTTATAAAGTTTTGTGCAACTAGTCTTTAGATGTTTTCATAGCTTTTGAAACACCAAAGTTTCAAATGTATAAAGGAAAGGAAGATCTCATAAATCATATTAGGTTATTTAGGACCACCTATAGCAATATTTCCTATGATAAAACATTGTTACTAAAGATCTTAACCAAGAGCTTTAGCCACCTTGCCTTGGAGTGGTTACCAAATACCAAGGCATTCCCTTAGATGCCTTAGGGATATTTTTGAGATGTTCGTTAAGTAATTTTCCATCTACATTGAAGAGATCATGATTAGTTACCTCTATGAGCGTAAGCACTCTAAGGATAATATTTTATTACTTTCTTGCAAGATGGTGAGACCTAGTGGGGAGACTCCAATATGTTCCCCCACCAAGAGATCTTCTAGATATCTTTATAAGCAACCTAAATGAGCAGTTGGTCTTCTACTTGGATACAACTAATGTATTTTTTTTCGAAGATGCTATTGACATGGCTAAGAAAGTAGAGATTATCCTCCTTAAAATATGTCATCTGAAAGCCAATACCCAAAATTAGGAGGATAAGAATTCATCCCACTCAAAGGGGTAGTAAAAAATAAGCACGTTGTATATTATGGAGTCATTGATTCATGCAAAACCAAAAACATAAGTACAGTGACAACCCTTCAAAATCTTGTCATAGGGAAGCCCCAATTATTAAAGTCTAAAATAAAATTTTCTTGGCTAGACCAACCTCCTTTAGGTATCCTTGAAGCCAAAATGGTGGAGCTTCCACCTGTTAAGCATCTATATCCTAAAAGGGATAAAGCTTCTTCATTTTTCCCTGAGGAGCAATGTGTCTTTCATCATGTTAATGGTCACTCAACCAATAAATTCAAGAGAATTAGAAACCTTATCTAAAATCTAATAGATAATTGTTAAGTTATATTTAGCTTTGATTCCTAATCCTCTTCTAATTAAGAACTTGGGGTCTTCTAGGATTTGTTGCAAAACCATAACCAAAAGTCAGCAAACAATGTCCAATATAGGAATGTTTCACCCCCAAAATAAAACATGGTGAGAATTATCTATTATCCTTATCACTATTTTTTAGTTTATGATGTAATAAGGAAAAAACACAAAAATCCCTCATCTGGTCAACCTTCTAGATCTCCTTTAGTCCTTTACTCAAAAAGAATTTTTTTTCTCCAAACGACCACCATTAATCATTCAATCAAACAAAGATAAGGGTACTATGCTAGCTATTGGAAATTTTGAGTAAATATGTTGTCATTGATGTCAAGTGTTTGATGCAAGGTAAATTTAATTTTGCTACAAGAAAATTGGTAAAAGGAATGGTTATAATATTTTATATTATAATCCAAAAAGGTTGGTTAAAAAGTTGAAGGCAGCAAAACCAATAGAACTCGGGAGAGGGGGGAGAGAGCAATGAAATTAGGGTTTCTTGGGAGGGTGGGGATGACGGTGGGCGGGAAGGCTATTCTGGGAGAGCACGGGAGCGTCTGCAGGTTGAACCAAGGGGTCAGCAGGGTGGAGGGAGGGCAAACAGAGTCTGGGGACGCTGAGGAGTCCTTGCCAAGTCGCGGCAAGGATCCGCCAGACAAATGGGGAGATGGACCTCAGAAGTCATATGCTTTGGCAGCAGCCTCTGAAACCCTAAGTGGGCTCTTCTCCAAGGAGTTATTTCTGTCAGGGGACGATTTGGACATCCCGACAGAAATTCTCTCAAGCTTTGTGGATTTCAAAAAATTTACCCTCATCGGTAAGTTTATTGGTGGTCATCCCGACATGGAGACCATTCGCAAGTGGGCGTCTGGAAAATGGCGGACCTCTGGTCACTTAGAGTTGGCTGCCCTAACCCGAGGTTTTTTCACGATTAGGCTGAGCAACAAGGAGGACTACTGTAAAATCTTGGTTGGAGGGCCTTGGTTCTTGGGTCGTAGGAGTCTCTTTCTAAGGAAGTGGGGTTTGGACTTTAACCCCGATACCCAGAATATCAACATTGCTCCAATATGGGTTAGGCTCCCGAGTCTTCCCTTTTTCTGTTGGCATGAAAATGTAATCAAAGGTATTGCTCGGTCCATCGGGGAGCTGATCACTTTAGACCCTCCCACCAGAGCTCGAACTAGATTTGTCCAAGATCAATTCTGTGTTTTGGCGGACTTGGAAATGGACCTCCCATCCTCCATTACTCTGCGGTCTGGGGGTACTTTTCTACACAAGCAAGCTATTGTTTATGAGAACAGGCCAGCTTTCTACCTTCAATGTAGTTCTCAAGGGCATCTTCAGTCCAATTGTCCTCTCCAAAAGCCGAGGAAGAAGGAGCGGGATCCCTGCAACCCTCTAGAGCATGGTGAAGGTCAGACAAAGCACCCTTTTGCGAAAGGCCATGAATCTCCAGGTCCATCCAAGGACCATCTCGAATCCTCCTTACCAGAAGAGGAAATCACCACCCATCCGAACTTCGAGCAGTGTGGTGGGCGCCCCCAACTAGGACCATAGGGGGAAAATGAACAGGCCCCCCCCTTATCACCACACAGGCAGATTCACCCAAAATTTATGATCGAAACTCTCCCGAGGCACAAAAGATATTAGAAGACTACCTGCTGGGAAGAAGAGATTACTAGCCTGGTAATATTAGCCCTTGAATTACGAGGAGTCAAAAGCGAGGGGTGGATTTTGGTAGTGAAAGAAAGTAGGGTCGTCCCCCCAACAAGGAAAAGAGAGACAAAGAAACTGCGGCTGATGTTGCAAATGGAACCCAACGGTTGCTATTTCAGGATGACTCTGATTCTCTGATGGGTGATGCGCTTATCCCAAAACCTCCCTTCCAGCAAGGAAAGGGAAGTAAGAAGAACCTCAAATCGTACGGATGAAATCTTGGATATGAGAAAACTAAACGGAGTGGCCATTTGGGCCAGGGTAAAATTTTCCAGTAGGATTTTCAACGGTTTGTTTCAGTCCAGTCATTTTTCTTGGATCCTATCCAACATGTATGCTTTGAATTCTGCCTCCGGGAAAGCAGAAATGTGGAAAGTTATTTCCCGGTATGGGAGAATTTTTTGTAGTTTTCTTGGCCGTCTTCTTCTGCTTTCCGATGGTCCAGCTTCTCCAGCTAGTTTTTGTTTTCCCAGTTATAATGGCCATGGTTTCTAGGATAATCAGGAAAAAATGCCTTACTTGTAGCCCTCGGGCAATTAGCAGCTTTTTGTTTTTTTTTCCATACAGATTTATTCTTCCAGGTTTATTCTTCCAGCCAAGAGGCATGAAGCACTATTTAGCAAGGCTGATTTTGTATATAAGGTTTTGGGATCCTCTATAAAAACCCACTGTTAATCTATTATAATAATTACTGAAAAAAAAAAAATTGAAGGCAAAAAGTTTACGCCCATGGTTTTAAAGAGAAAAGAGAAGATATTATAATATTATAATAATTAAGCCAAAAGGGCTTATTAAAAAGGAAATAAAAATTTGACAAAGGATCCCATGCAAAAGTATTATTTAATACTAAAATTAAATAATATTTAACCCAAAGTTAAATATTATATTAAATATAAAATTAAATTTGAAATTGGCAAAGGGTGCCAAAATTCAAATTTAAAATGGAGGTCAACAAAGGTTCTTCGTCGACGTCATGACAAGGTTTCGAATGTGTATAAAAAGGGAAGCAAAATTATTTTCCATGATACAAAGGTTATACATGCACAAATTAATCGATTGAAGGACTAGAGCAAAGTGTTTGAAATATCATTCGTCGAACAAGAGGAAGTGCATAAAGACAAGGAGACGCACGATTAAGTTTCACCAAGGTCTGGTAGCCCAAGTGGCAAGCATATCCTATGTAAGGCGTGGTTAGAGGAAAGTTCTACAGTTCAATTTTCCCTAGCACTAGTTTGAGCATTTTGTTTTGGTTTCATCGAAAGCAGTAGATATAAAAGGCAGAGACCAAGGTTTTTGTCTCAACCGCTTGGCTAGCACAAGCGGTCGAGCATTGCACTTGGAAGCTAGAGGTCGGAGGGTCGATTCCCATCCATGACAAACAAGGATTAATTTTTGGTGAAAAGGTATGCTCCATGTTATTTAATATTGACTATAGTTGATATTTAGTGGATGTAATTTGGGATATAGTTTGGAACATAGGAGGTATAAGGAGAAATAAATTTTTGCATAGTATTTAAAGGGTATTGATGATATTTAATTTTTATGCAAAGGTTGGAGTGATAAGTTTGTAAAAGGTTTATTTTAGCATTGTAATTCTTGGCTCTTGGACATTAAAGTGGATTGGAAATTGTTTTGAGAGAGTGGAGATAAAAGGTGTAAAAGGTATTTTTATTGTTTGTAATTCTTGCTTTATAAAAAGGGAAATTGTTGAGAGAGTTTTGCATTGTCCTTGAGAACAAAATAAGAGTCCTAGAATATTATTTTCAGAATTCATTGAGCACCTTATTGAGGGAAAATTCATGTGGATATTTTGAAATAGAATCTTGCTATTTAACCTTTGAAGTGGCACATAGAAAGGTGGTTGGTTGTAAGATAGGTTTTGAAGACAGATCTCCATAAGAGCAAGCAAAGAGGTATGGGCACATCATTATTTGTTTAAAAAGTATTTTTTTGAAGTGAATATTTTTTAAAATAAGGTGGAGAGAAAAGGATTGTTTGATAAGCATTGTTGGAAATATTTGAGTCAGTTTTAAATCTACATTGTGCATCCTTGTTGAAAGAAAGTGGAAATATTTGTGTTAGGGTTTGTAAGCAAGTTGAGCTTTATCATTTGAATGATTGTGTGGAATCTTTGAGTATTGGTTTGAGTACTTTTTGAATGTGAATGAGCAAGTCTTTGAGAAGGCTTGAGGATAAATTTGTGAGCAAAGTTAGAGCAGATTTGAGATATATTTTGGTACAGATTTGTGAGAAGAGTTAGAGTAGATTTGTGCTAGACTTGGGAAAGAGTGTGGTACAGATTTGAGATAGAATTGAGAGAATTTTTTGGAGGTGATAGAGCAAATAATACAATAGTCTCTAGTGGATAGAGATCCATAAGCTAGAGTAGTGGGGATAGAGGTCTCCTATGGAGAGAGATCCACAAGATATAGTAGTGGGGGCAAAAGTCTTCTAGAAGATCACCAACCAGAGTAGTGGGGATAGAGGTCTCCTGTGGAGAGATATCCACAAACTAGAGCATAGGGGATTGGTGTCTCCTTTGGACAAAGGTCCATAAACATTGTAATAGGGATTTGATTCCCAAAGATTCATTGAGAAAAATTTATAAGGAATATTTTCTTTGTGGAATATAAGGAATATTTTGGTTGTTATCATTTGGATTAAGATGTAAAAAGTTATATCTTATACTATCCACCCCCCCTCTCAGTATAGTCTTATGTTCTTCAATTGGTATCAGAGTGGTTTCCTTCATGAAAAGCCTAACAGCTTGAAGGAAGATCCCACAAGAACATACATGACCTCAAAAAATAGAGAAGAGGCCATGATCGACATAAAAGAGGAATTTTTTGTTGTCCTTAGAAACTTGGAAAATATTAGAAGGAAGAATTCAAGTTTGAAGGATCAAATCCAAGAGGATGAGGAAGCAAAGGTGGAACTTCTACAAAACCTCACAGAGCTCAAGGTGAAAGTTGAAGAGGGAAAGAAAATTGAACAAGATATGGTAGAACTGTTAAAAGCAAGAGAGTTAGAATGTGAAATATTAGAATCATAAATTGTCTCTCTAAGGAAGGAATTTGAAAAGACTAAGGGTAAATTACAGCAAGACATAAAGCTAGGGAAACAGAAAGAGGATTCAAGCTCCCAAGGAACAAAGACATCAAATGAAGAAGAGCCCATGACTTATGCTAATGCATTAAAAGGAAAAGGCATCAGGAAGGAAGAAGAAAAAGAAGATCCATGGACAAAAGTCAATTACAAGAACAACAAAAGAAGAAGCACACAACCATATTATTCAAGGCACCCCAATAGGTTACAAAATCTCTTCCATAGCTACTGTTTTTCATGTAACAAATATGGTCATAGAGTTGTACATTGCACTAGTTATGTGAAAAATAATGTTGATAGAAATTTCAATTCTTTTGCACCTCTCATGAATGATAATATCATATGTTACAAATGCAATAATTTTGGGCACAAGGCCAAATGGTGTAAAATAGTATTTTCTGAATTAAGCAAAAATAATACAACTTCAAAAATTAGGAGAGAGAGAAAAGAGCAAGAGAAAGAAAAGTCAATGTTAGTACAAACAACTCTTCATGTGCAAGATAAGAGAAAACAATGGTTCCTTGATAGTGGTTTTTCTAGTCATATGACAGGAGACAAGAGCAAATTTCTTGTATTTAAAGAAATCAATGGAGGATCAGTAAAATTTTGTGATAATGGTTCAACAAAAATCTATGGGAAAGGAACCTTGAGTTTAGATAATGGAAAAACAAAGACAAAGAATGTATTGTATGTCAAGGGATTGAGGCACAATTTACTAAGTGTAAGCCAAATTTGTGATCAAGGGCACACGGTTACTTTTCATACAAATAGATATGAGATCAAAAAATCTAAAATTGGAAAGCTCATTGCAGATGCCAATAGAACTACAAATAATCTCTACATGCTAAGTGATATTAAGGGAGAAAAGTGTTTCTTATCACAAGAATATGAGAGTTGGTTGTGGCATAGAATAATGGGTCATCTGAACTTTGAAAACATAGTGAAAATAAGCAACAAGTAGGTAGTCAAATATTTACCCAAGATAAAAAGGCCACAAAAAACAATTTGTGCACAATGTCAGCATGGGAAGCAAACTAGAACAAGTTTCAAGTCAAAAGAATTTATGTCATCTGAACCATTGAAACTAGTTCACACTAACCTATGTGGTCCTACAAGGACAAAGAGTCTACAAGGTGAAAGTTACTTTATGTTATTTATAGATGATTATTCCAGAATGATTTGGGTAGCCTTCTTAAAATAAAAATCAGAAGCCCTTGAGAAGTTCAAATAATTTAAATAATTAGTAGAAAATGAAATAGGTAGAAGGATTAAGTGTTTAAGATCAGATAGAGGAGGAGAATTTACTTCAAATGAATTCATATACTTTTGTGAAAAACATGGGATCAAAAGAGAATATTCAATAGTAAGAACTCCTCAACAAAATGGAGTAGTTGAAAGAAAAAATAGGACTGTCGAAAATATGGCCAGAGCTATGTTAAATGAGTCTAAGATTTCAGATGGTTTTTGGAGAGATGCAATTCATACAGTAGTGTATATCATCAATAGAGCTCAAGTGAGAGTAAATCACTACAAAACCCCATATGAGCTCTGGAAAGGGAGACCAGCCACTGTAAAATATTTCAAAAATTTTGGAAGCAAATGCTACATAATATGGGAAGAGAAAAATTTGGGTAAGTTTGATTCAAGATGTGATGAGGGCATTTTCCTTGGGTATTCCACTAAGAGCAAAGCCTATAGGTGCTATAACAAAAGGACACATACAATTATGGAAAGTATAAATGTGATAGTTGATGAGTAGACAGGATCAAAAGAACCAACTCGAGAAATTGTGTATCAAGAAGAAGAAAGTTGCCAAGAAGAATTAGGTGAAGAATCAGAAGAAGAAGAAACACAAAGAACACCACCTAAGACTCCATCCAGGTATGTGCAAAAAAATCATCCAAGAGATCTAATCATTGGAAATCCATATGAGAGATAGACAAGGAGGAATATAATAGGAACAAGTGAGCGTGAAAATTTTTCTTTGATGTCTAAAATTGAGCCCAAGAATTTCAATGAGGTAAGAGAAGATAAGTTTTGGGTCAAGGAAATGAATGAGGAATTGGATCAAATATAAAAAAGTGAGACTTGGGAACTTGTCCCATGACCAAAATATAAGAATGTAATTGGCACTAAATGAGTTTTCAAAAACAATTTAAATGAATATGGTCAGGTGGTCAAGAATAAAGCAAGATTGGTATGCAAGGGTTATGCATAGGTTGAAGGGATTTACTTTGATGAAACATTTGGTCCTTTTGTACAACTTGAGGCCATAAGGATATTTCTAGCTTTCTCAAGTTTCAAAAACTTTAAAGTATATCATATGGATGTTAAATCAGCTTTTCTTAATGGTGTCTTGGAAGAAGAGGTCTACATTGAGCAACCTGAGGGATTTAGCCTAACTGATAAGACAAATTATGTATGTAGATTAAAGAAGGCACTTTATGGACTAAAGCAAGCTCCTAGAGCATGGTATTCAAGGTTGGATAAGTATATTTA
The DNA here is from genome assembly GCA_028583015.1 of Wollemia nobilis. Lineage (NCBI taxonomy): Eukaryota > Viridiplantae > Streptophyta > Pinopsida > Araucariales > Araucariaceae > Wollemia > Wollemia nobilis. The sequence goes on along the minus strand of JAQPPZ010000689.1, from coordinate 1,772,068 downwards.
GGAATAATGTTTCAAAAAAGGAATAGTGGATAGTAACTTATACATCAAAAATGAAGGAAATGACTTACTAATTATGGTTGTTTATGTGGATGATATCATTTTTGGAGGTAATAATGATAAGATGTGCCAAAAATTTACAAAGAGCATGCAAAATGAATTTGAAATGTCAATTCTTGTAGAGTTATCCTTTTTTCTTGGACTACAGATTTCACAATCTAAGAAGGGTGTATTTCTCTCACAAACCAAGTATATAAAAGAGATGTTGAAGAAATTCAAGTTATAAGACTGGAAACCAATAAGTACCCCCATGATTACAGGATGCAAGTTGAGTAAATATGATGAATCACCTGAGGAAAATAAGACAATGTATAGATCTATGATTGGCAGTTTACTATATGTCATAGCTACAAGACCAGATATAATGCTGGCAGTGGGACTAGTGGCAAGATTTCAAGCAACACCAAAGGAAACACATGTAATGGCAGTAAAGAGGATTCTTAGGTATTTAAAAGGGACTATGGATTTTAGACTCTGGTATCCCAAAAGCAATAATTTCACTCTCATAGCATATACATATGCAGATTGGGCAGATAGTATTGATGACAAAAAAAGTACAAGTGGAGGAGCATTCTTTCTTGGAGACTGTTTAGTCTCCTGGCTAAGCAAGAAATAGGCATCAGTATCCTTATCCATAGTAGAGGTAGAGTACATTGCAAAATTTGTCTATTGTACACAGGTATTATGGATGAAGTAAACTTTAAAGGACTTCAAGATAGAACATGATTATCCTATTTCCATACTATGTGATAATACAAGTGCTATAAACATTTCAAAGAATCCAGTGATGCACTCTAGGAACAAGCACATTCTGATCAAATATCATTTTTTGAGATAATAGGTGATGGATAAGCAGGTAATATTGGAATATGCTACTACAAAGGAACATATTATGGACATTTTCACTAAACCACTTCCAAAGGAAACTTTTGAGTATCTTAGAGGAAAATTGTGAGTAGTTTTACTCCCATCCCAAAATTAATCACCTCAATGAGAGGAGGTGGGGAGGGGGCTGAGCTAAGAGTCTTATATTTAGCCCCAAAATAATCCCTTTGCCATTTATGTCAAAGGAGGAGAGATTTGATTAAGGGGGAGAGCATTCAGTCAGGGGGAGCAGTTTTGGAAAAAGGAAAAAGAAATGTTTAAAAAAAAGGGGGGGTTGCCATTAATGACAAAAGGGGAGATTGTTGGAAATTTTGAGTAATTATGTTGTCATTGATGTCAAGTATTTTGTGCAAGGTAAAGTTCATTTTGGTACAAGCAAATTGGTAAAAGGAATGGTTATAATATTTTATATTATAAGCCAAAAAGGTTGGTTAAAATGTTGAAGGCAAAAAGTTTACGCCCATGGTTTTAAAGAGAAAAGAGAAGATATTATAATATTTTAATATTATAATAATTAAGCCAAAAGGCCTTATTAAAAAGGAAATAAAAATTTGACAAAGGATCCCATGCAAAAGTATTATTTAATACTAAAATTAAATAATATAATATTTAACCCAAAGTTAAATATTATATTAAATATAAAATTAAATTTGAAATTGGCAAAGGGTACCAAAATGCAAATTTAAAATGGAGATCAAAAAAGGTTATTCGCCAACATCATGACAAGATTTCTAATGTGTATAAAAAGGGGGAGCCAAATTATTTTCCAGAGGACTAATGTAATATGCACATAAATTAATCGATCAAAGGAGCAGCAGCAAAGTGTTTGAAATATCATTCGTCGAACAAGAGGAAGCGCATAAATACAAGGAGGTGCATGATTAAGTTTCACCAAGGGCTGGTAGCCCAAGTGGTAGGTGTATCCTGCGTAAGGCGTGGGCAAAAGAAATTTTTGTGGTTTGATTCCCCCTAGCACATATTTGAGCATTTTATTTCGATTTCATTGAAAGTAGCAGATATAAAATGCAGAGACCAAGGTTTTTGTCTCAACCACTTGGATAGCACAAGTGGTCGAGTGTTGCACTTGGAAGCTAGAGATCACAGGGTTGATTCCCATCCATGACAAGCAAGGATTAATTTTTTGGTGAAAAGGTATGCTCCATGTTATTTAATATTGACTATAGTTGATATTCGGTGGATGTAATTTGGGATATAGTTTGGAACATAGGAGGTATAAGGAGAAATAAAGTTTTGCATTATATTTAAAGGGTTTTGATGTTATTTAGTTTTTATGCAAATGTTGGAGTGATAATTTTGTAAAAGGTTTATTTTAGCATTGTAATTATTGGCTCTTGGATATTAAAGTGGATTGGAAATTATTCTGAGAGAGTGGAGATAAAAGGTGTAAAAGGTATTTTTTATTGTTTGTAATTATTGCATTATAAAAAGGAAAATTGTTGAGAGAGTTTTGCATTGTCCTTGAGAAAAAAATAAGAGTCCTAGAATATTATTTTAAAAATTCATTGAGCATCTTATAGAGGAAAAATTCATGTGGATATTTTGAAATAGAATCTTGCTATTTAACCTTTGAAGTGGCACATAGAAAGGTGGTTGGTTGTGAGACAGGTTTTGAAGACATATCTCCATAAGAGCAAGCAAAGAGGTATGGGCACATCATTCTTTGTTTAAAAAGTATTTTTTTGAAGTGAATATTTTTGAAAATAATATGGAGAGAAATGGATTTTTTGATAAGCATTGTTGGAAATATTTGAGTCTTTTTTAAGTCTACATTGTGCATCCTTGTTGAAATAAAGTGGAAATATTTGTGCTAGAGTTGAGCTTTATCATTTCAATGATTGTGTGGAATCTTTGAGTATTGGTTTGAGTACTTTTTTAATGTGAATGAGCAAGCATTTGAGAAGGCTTGAGGATATATTTGTGAGTAGAGTCAGAGCAGATTGAGATAAATTTTGGTACATATTTGTGAGAAGAGTTAGAGCAGATTTGTGCTAGACTTGGGATAGAGTGTGGTATAGATTTGAGATAGAATTGAGAGCATGTATTTAAGGTGATAGATAAGAGAAGACAACAATCTCTAGTGGATAGATATCCATCAGCTAGAGTAGTGGGGACAGAGGTCTCCTATGGAGAGAGATCTACAAGCCAAAGCAGTGGGGGCAGAAGTCTTCTAGAAGATCACCAGCTAGAGCAATGGGGATAGAGGTCTCTTGTGGAGAGAGATCCACAAACCAGAGCATAGGGGATTGGTGTCTCCTTTGGACAAAGGTCCATAAACATTGTAATAGGGATTTGATTCCCAAAGATTCATTGAGAAAAAATTATAAGGAATATTTTCTTTGTGGAGTAGCCCACATTGGGTGAACCATGTTAAATCATGTCTCTCATGTGTGTGATGATGTGTGCACTATTTAATACTTTGATTTTATTGATGTTATCATTTGGATTAAGAAGTAAAAAGTTTTATCTTATACTGTTCACCCCCCTCTCAGTATAAGCTTATGTTCTTCACTAGAAACTTGAAAGTACCACTATAAAATTCTCTCTCCATGAGCTTCTTAAGACTTTTCCAGCACATAGGGACATCTTGATAAAAAAATTGAGTAAACAATTTTTTTTAAAGTAGTATTTTGAAATCTTTCTTCTTTTCCTTTTACATCTACTTTGTCACATCAAGCTTTATAACTTGATTGTACCTTTTAGGATTTGAACCTTGGTGTAAGCTACATCACCTATATGTCTCAACAATTGAACCATGGTCCCATTGGTGAGCAAACAAGTTGTTCCTAAATATCTTAACCCTAATGATCTCACTTTCATAGTGGGATCCATTGGGGTAAATCATGCAACCATATCATTCTATGAGGATGATATTCTCCCAACCTATGTGGTCAAAGAGCTCCCTTTATACATCATAGGCTATAACAATGACACTTTCATCAAGTGAATCCTTATTGATAATGTCTTAGATATCAATGTTTGTAATCTATAATTCATTAGTAATTTTGGGCCAACTAAACAAGATTTTGAGAAATACGATCTTTCCATTAGGGCATTCAATAATAAGGAGCATGTGGATAGTGGTACTATAGTATTTCCCCTCAAATTCAAAACCCATATTATTAACACTCTCTTTTATGTCATGCTTTGTGATATAACCTATAACATTCTTCTAGGAAGGTAATGGATCCATGCAATGAGGTCATTCTATCAACTTTTCATCAATACCTCAAGTATGAATATTAGGGCAAGACATATCACATTCCAACTAATACCAAATCCTTCATTTATTTTCAATTAGTTAAGGTTAATAACCCTAACCCTAAGGCTTAGTTTTACTCTTCTCTCAATCCATCTCCATTATCTTCTTCCTCTTCCTCTCCTATTAATGATTCATTAAGTCTCCATCCTATTCTTTCATCACTACACTAGTGTGGATCATAATCAAGTCAAGTTCCTCTATCCAACTTAATTATCCCTCTAAAAATCAAGGGGGCACACTGGGGTACAATCAAATTTAATGCTACCCAAAATGTAACTTTTAAGATCACTTTTAAGCAAATAATTTTTTTATCACTCATCTTGCATTATCGACCTTAAGTAACAAAAAATATTCCTATCTCAAAATTGGGGTATCTATGTCAATTTTTTATGCATTTATTGTACAATAAATGCATGGGGTAAATGTAGACACCCAATCTTGAGCACAAGGCTAACCATTGGTTTTTTTAGTACCCTCATCAATCAGTCTTCCAAACAACCAAAATAACTAAACCATATTTATGCCCAAATTTAGAGAATTTATTGTTCCAGAAGCAAAATCAGTGAGGCATTGGCAACACTACCATGACCTCGATAGCACTTTTGTCAATATCTAACCTTGACCTTTTTCCAATTTTTTCTACCTCCAACAATCATCTAGCAGTAGCACCAATGCGATAGCATCGAAGGTGCTTTTGCCTCCTTGCACTTCTACCCTATCTCCACAAAAACCTATATTTTTTACTATCTCCATGTTCCACTCATGATTTGCGGATATGATTGTGTCGATTTGATCTACCAACCAGTCATGCCATATTTAGAAAATATAATCTTAACTTACCTCATCTTATATTCACATCCTCAATTGCATGTCCATCTTATCTAGACTTACCTTCAATTAACTCCAATCACTCCATATAAGTGTGCCACCTCTCCACCTTTTCCATCTTGGTAGATCCTCTTGTGGATCCTTGCAAGGGGTCATGGATGTCTATAAATCCAACCCTTGGGGTGTCCTCATGACCATGAATCTTGTATGCACTAAAACTTTGTTAAATCATTTGAGATAAAATCTTTTGTATACCAAAATTCTATCAACGATTCTAAAATCTTAAGCATCCCAAGCTTTCATCTTTACATCTAGCTATCTGATCCAACAAGCCTTAAAGTAAGCATCCATACAAGCAAGTATCCATCCAATAAAGCATCAAGCAATCATCATCAATCTCAAGCACTCCAAGATCATTTACAAGCAAGTCGACAAGCTTTGGACAAGCTTCAATGAAGGGGCAAAAACCTGTTGTCTTAGGTTGTGCCCTTACCCTTAATATTTTCTTATCAATCCTTCTATATTTTATAATTTTTATTAATTGGATAATCTTTTTTTTGTTTTCTTTTTATTAGGTTTATCATTTTGATCATGAAAATTTTATTTTCAAGTAGTTAAATCTCTACTTTTTGTTTTTTTTGTTGTGTAACCAAACCTCTGTACCCCTAGGTCAAATCTCTTACTCCTAATAATTATAACCGGTGTTGTTTCCTAGATAACCAAGAGGAAGCAATAGCATCGACAACACCTTTGTCATTTCAGAAATTAGGATCAATTTTTTTCTATTGTATGTCTAGTTAGAAATCCATTTCTATTTTGTTATTAATTCAAGAAGTTATAATACTAAACCTAGCATAGTCATAAACATAGAGGAATAAATTGAGTCTTTTTAGTTGCAATAATTGATCAAAATTGCATGTAGTTTTCATCCTAGGCTAAGTTTTATTTGGTGCATCACTTCTTGAACCCTTGATTAAAATAAAATCATTTATTGTATATAATCATCAAAATAAAAAAAAACATGTCTTAGTTATTTATGTGTTCTATTATATTTGCATTGTAGATCAGGCTAAGGTTACAGGAAACTATGTTTTCGATGAAATGTAAGAGGTTGTAAAATAACCCTTCTAACTAGTTTTTAAATCTCATAACATCCTCTAATATTGAGGTGAGAAGAAAAAAAAGGAAGATAAATCAGATCCCCTTTGAGGCTCCTCGTGATCCTTTTTGGCATCTCACAAGTAACAACCAGTTATATTTGGTCTTTAGAAAAAGTTTCAATTGGTGTTTTAGCATACTTTAGAAAAAGTTACCATTCATAATATAATCCATAGTAATCTCCCAAATATTGATAAAATACATTGTTCAATCAAAAACAAAAAAAAATATTATTATTAAAATATAATAAAGGTCAATAGAAATAACTTGTAATACAAATTTTAAATATGAAATTTATAACATACAATTTGAGAGAGATACAAAACCATATGTTAAACTCAAATAATGCAAAAATACCACCTAAGTGTACAAAATAAATACAAATCATTAGTTATAAATATTCATGTTAATTCTTGTTATTTGAAATATCACCATGACATTGCAAGGATTACTAGGATATAAGATATAGAAGTCCCTCAGATCAATGAAAAATATTTTATCCCTTTCAAAAATCAAATGCATAAATCCAATCATTGAAAATTTTGGTCATTTTCGCCTCCTTCCTCTCCTTCCTTTTCAGGTCATGGTGCCAAAGAAACCCATTTTTTAAAATAAATCCACAACCTTCATAAACATATTGCTGATATATGCCATGGAAAAAAAAGAAAGGTAATTTTCACCAATTATAGTTTGACACTATAGTAATGAGAGTAAAATAATAAGTAAAGTTTTAGTATTTTCAAGTCACTCAACCTTCAAATGTGAGAGGTGAGAGAGTTGGTCACATCTCATGACTGATTGAAAATGCTTTAGAATTGGATGCCGCAGTCTGCAAAATTCTTGCCTATCTTAAAGTGAACTTGAAAAGGAATTATGCATTCTAATTCCATGATACAAACACATCTAATAAATTTCCAAGTTAAAATAAAATATAATTAATTATAACGCTTATCCCAAGCCATAAATATTTCAATAACAACCATTCCATCTCTAAGAATAGGTAAGGTCCAAGATGTATATATTATAGGACAATGATTTATACAAAGATAACACCCATCCAATTGAAAAAAATGAGCTAGGTTACAAATATCCCCTTGGAAAGTTGCCACATCAAACTTTACAATAAAGAGTAGAATATGGTAGAGCAAGGGGGATCGACCTGGAAAATCCAATTAACATTTTTTAGAACTAAAAACTTTGCACAATAATACCAAAAATATAGATCCACACAATTTCAAATTTAATCTTATCCTCTCTTTGGAAAATATAATCTTAAATCACCTCATATTATCTTCCCATCCTCAATTGCATGTTTATATTTTCTAGACTTACCTTCAATCAACTCCAATTAATCCATGCAAATATTCCACCTCTCCACATCAATTTAATATTATCCACCAACTCAATTTCACCATATTTAGAAAATCTAATATTAAATCACCTCATCTTATCTTCCCATCCTCAGTTGCATGTCCATCTTTTCTAGACTTACCTTCAATAAAATCCAATCACTCCATGCAAATCTGCCACCTCTCCACCTCAATTGAATATTATCCACAAACCCAATTGCACCATATTTGGAAAATCTAATATTAAATCACCTCATCTTATCTTCCCATACTCAGTTTCATGTCCATATTTTCTAGACTCACCTTCAATCAAATCCAATCACTCCATGCCAATATTGGTAAATCCTCTTGTGGATCCTCTTAAGGGTTCATGGATGCTTATCAATATAGCCCTTGTGTGGCCTTATGGCCATGAATCTTGTATGTATTAAAATGATGTCAAAATAATTTAAGATCAAATCTTGTGTAACAAAATTCTGCCAATATTGTTCTAGCATCTTAACCATTCCAAGCATTCATCTTTGCATCCAAGTCTCTAATCCAACAAGCCTTTAAGCAACCATCCATCTAATCAAGAATTAAATGATCAACATCAAGCTCAAGCACTTAAATATCATTCATAAGCAAGTTGACAAGCTTTGAAACAAGCTTCAACAAAGGGGAGACAACATGTTGTCTTTTGTTGTGCCCTTCCCCTTTATATTTGCTTATCAACCCTTATTTATTTTGTATCTTTCTATCACTTGGATAATATTTAGTTTTGCTTCATTTTAGATAAAACTTGTATCTCATACTTGCATTTAGTTAGGCTTATCATTTTGATCATTAAAATATTAGTTTCAAGTAGCTAAATATCTAATTTATACTATGTAATTGGATCTTTATACCCCTAAGTTAGATCCCTTGCTCCTAATCATTCTAATCTTAAGTAATCTTTGTATTTTAGCTTGTTATTCTATTCATAGAAGTAGTAGTGCTACCATATTGTAAATTATTGGTGCTATTGTACTTTGTTTTACACATAGTAGAAGCATAGAGTGATAGCACTCATGACACTATTGTCTGGGGATGCTTCTACTATTTTAGCAATTATTTCAGCTTTATGTCATTTCATTATTTTTTCTCATCTAAAATAAGGGTCTAATCATTGCAACAAGAAATAAAACTTTCTTCTATAAAAATTTGATAAACCCCTTTGTACTGGTCACCATTTTTAGTTGCTTTTTTACAATTTTTTATCAGATTTGTAGGTCTCAACAAAACCACTATCAGGAAGCAATAGAGTCAATGGAACTATTGTTCCTATAATAGAAACTGGTTTTTGTTCTCTGCATTTGTTATATTTAGCAATTAGGATCAGTTTCTATCTATTTTATGTCTAATTAGAATTATTTTTTTGTTTTGATGTTAACTTGGCAAAGGGAAAAATAATAAACCTAGCTTAGTCATAAATGCAAAGGCAATAAATCAAATCTTTTCAATTTTAAGCAGTAATCAAAATTGTATGTAGTTTGTATCCTAGCCTAAGTTTTGTCTACTACAGCACTTCTTGTACCCTTGATCAAATGAAAATTCTTTATTGTATCTTATCATCATAATAAAAAATTATTTGTATTAGGTCTTCATATTGTATGCATATCATATATCAAGTTAAGGTTAAGGTAAGATAGAAGGAATCTTATTATGAAACTTAGCTTCCTGTGAAACGTAGGTATTTGCCAAATAACCCATAAAACTAATATTTGAAACTAATAACATCCCCTAATCTTGAGGTTAGAAGCAAAAAAGGGAAGACAAGTTAGTTCTCCTTTAAAGTCCCTCATGATCCTTTTTTGCATCTCATATTTTTGGTGAATCCAATGTGGATCACCACCATGGTTTCCAATATTTGTTTTCTCCTAGCCACAACCTTAATTAAGACTAAAACTTGTCAATATTAATCAAGAACACTAGATTTTTTATGTTTAGTTTAGATCATATTAAATTAATATAACAAGAATATTACCAAAGACTAGTCCTACAGAGGATAGTCTATGTTCGTACAAACCATTAATCTATATTGGGTATATTGTGATCCTAGGTCGGTAGCTACCCACATAAGATCTCACACTTAGGAGTATATTGTAGTGGGCTAGTGGGATTCATAAGGAGGTGCATCATTACCCCTCACATACCATATTGTGATATGTACCTAGGAAGTCACTTCCATGTACCATTGTTTTCCTATGTATTGGTTCTCTCTCACATATCGATAGATATATAGGGAGTGGTTAGGAAAATAGGGAGCCCCTGACGTATATAAGTCAAATTATATTTATTGAGGGAAGGAGACATAAGGTTGTTGAAACACCTTCTATTTATTCTTTAATCAATTTTATAAACTCCAAAAACTTAATTAATTGAATCCCCTTCTAAGCCATGGATGAAATATTCTACTACATCCATAGTGCTACTCAATTGGCCATTAACCTTGACCATATGGTGGAAGGTCCTGAGAACCCAACCACATTTGAGAACCTTATCTTCAAATAAGAATATGGGGGACCTTCTCCCTAAATTTCTTTGACCCCTCTTCATTATGATCAGGGGAGATTAGTTTTTAATTTCCTTGATCACATGGCTTCTTTCTTATAGAGACATAAGAAAGTTAGCAACCATTCTTAAGGATGGTAACGACAACCTGGTTGTCTCTATCAAGGAATATTTACCTTGGGACTATCCCTAGTAGCCAAAATCTAACTCTTTGGCCTCTAATCAAGTAGATCCATCTTTGGATCCTTACATATAAAATTTAATGCATCTACCTCCAATTATATTTATTCTACTCCTTTCATCACCACTTCCATAAATGTTGGTACACAAAACCCTCCATAATCCTTGGGATATCATTTATCACTACCTTCTCTTGAGGAATTATTATAGGTCATTGAAATTTATATCATATCCAAACAAGTAGGCACAAGCTAAATTTTAAACCTAGATGCATCTCATAGTGCTCTAGTCTCTAATCCTATTATTCATAATCTTCCTCCTATTTCCATAATTGTAAGTATCAATTTTGCTCAAAAACCTACTCCTGTAATATCTCATCTTTCTTCTACTAATCATTTTATGTCAAATAGCTTAGTTATGAGTCATACAATGACAACCTCAACATTGTATGCCCCAATACCTCAAACTTATCCTTACATCAACCATGAAATTTCTCTTGTCTCTCAACATATGCCTTATGTACCATCAAATCTAGTTTCTTCTAAGATCCAAACTTTAACAACTTAGTTGGAGTTGTTGAAAAAAATAGATGACCTCAATCCAAGGGTCTTCTTATAGTCACAAGTACTCTTATAAATATTTGTGCAACTAGTCTTTATATCTCTTCATATATTTTGAAACACCAAAGTTTTAAATGTTTAAAGTTGTAAGCAAAATAAAGAAGATGCAAAGCAATAAAATACTGAAACAAGCAATGTGTATTGGAATGGTTTTTGTATTGAATTTTCATGGAGCCTTGTTTTCTGTTTACAATGCTTTTTATCTCGAGTATGCAGGGGTATGATTACAATATGCTTGACTTAAAAATAATGCATTGATAAGAAGGGGAAAAATCCCTTTTGCCTAATCCAATGAATGTGGTGTCGTGGATCTTCTCTACTACAATCAATTGATTTGATGGGTTTGATTATCCTTGTGGACCATCATTACTTCAATAGCAGCTCAAGAACCTCTCACTTGCACACGTCCTACCAAAATAGAGTTAATATCATATGAAGGCTTCGACTATGTGAAACCCCTTTTGATATGAAAATAAAAGCTATAAAACTTGAAATATAAATGCTTGCAAAATGTAAAATAAAGTTCATAATATGGAAAATATTGAAATAAAATACCTTGTTGATTTACCTGTCTGATTCGGTTCTGTTAATGGCTTAATATATCACTAAATAAATGCATAATTACGCTGGTGGATCGCAGAGCCATGTTGGTCAGTCGCAGGGCCATGTTGGCCAATCATAGGGCCACATTGGTGAGTCGTAGGGATGCATTGGTGATTTGTAGGGCTACATTTCTCTCTATGTAAACGTAGTTCCATGTTGGGACTAAATGTAGAAGGTGTAGAATGGCACTCCTCTACTTCGATGAATTGACCTTTGAGAATTTTGGTGTCCTATTGTCACAATTTTAAAGTGTGATGATATATTTTTAGTCCTCCCTTCATGAAAATATGGAGTCTTTATAGACCTTTGGAAGATTTGGAGGGAAATATAGGTGGCAAGCCAGGATTGCCAAGTGGCAAGCCAGGATTGCCAAGTGGCAAGCCCAGGCTGCCAAGTGCTAGGGATAATTAAAGTGAGTCACTAGAAGTGTCTCATTTAACTAGGGAGATGTGATATGTGGGTAGGTGCAAGTGGAGTGATGTGTGTGAGATGTTTCAAGGGGAGGGTTAGTGGTGGCTAGGACACATGTCAAATGGGGAGATAGGGTATCCTAGGGGGATTTTCTAAAGTTTTACAAAATCTAGAAAATAGGATATTATGTAAGATTTATATGCCTAAGTCAAACCTTAGACATATTATTATTATGCAAAATTGTGGGGTGTATGGTGTTTTGTGAAGTACTAGGTTTTGGTTTCTATAGATACCCCTTTTGTACCACATTGCACAAAATACAACATAGTGCAAAAACAACAGACACCTGGCTTTATTGGATGGAGAAATAGAATTTGGTTACCTCAACACAAAGAGAGAATGGATTTTGAAAAAATTTATTTTGACGTACTCCCTCAAGCGACGAATGGGTGGAATATGACACCCACAAGTTGCTTGATCGATTTTGGATGATGGAGGGTGTGATTTAATGGATGCAAATATTTATGATGAAGATTAAGTTGGTTGCCCTAAGTTTATATTGGACATGCATTATTAGAAATTTGATTTAGGAAGAACGATGTGCACTTTTTTGGATAGATGGACTAGGCAATGTGGGTGTACATGTGATTTTGGAATCATTTGGAGGTGGAATTCATCTCTACACCTTGATTTCAGTCATTGCATTTAAAACCCGTACAATGGCATGGTGTATACCAAGTTGATATATTTCCACTTTGTGACCTTACAAAGAGGGTTTTATTATTACTTTGGATAAAATTCCTTGAATACAGTTGTGTTCCTAAATTAGGTTACCAAATTGATCTAATTTTGGATTAGATTAAGTGGGAGGATGCTTTGGATTCATTGATGAGCTAATCTGATGATTCTGTGAAGTTTTAAAATATTTTAAAGTCTTTTTAGGTTGTTTTGTTATTTTTGGTTGTACACAAATGCAACAATATGTTTGGCAAACACAACACTATGTTTGGGAAGGGCCAAACATAGCCTAAATCATGCCAAGATTACGTCAAAATTCTTGGTTGTCATGTCATCAAAGTTAAGAAGCCCTAAGCCTTTTCTACAACTCAATCCCAAACATAGCCCTAAATTTACACAGTCACAAATGCAACCCTGCATTTGACAAATGTAGCCCTACATTTAACCATTTCCAAACACAACCTTGCATTTGCATGCAGGACTACCAAACATTTTTTGGCCATATCTAACTCAATAAAAATTTAGATTGAGCTAAAATTTTAAGGGTAGGTTCCTGAAAATATCTAAAACATCACTAATTTTTATATTATTTAGAGAAATAGAGACCCTTATTCCACTAAATTCACAAACATAGCCCTACAGCTCTAAGATCAATCAACACCACTCTGATATCAGCCAATGCAGCCTTGAGATCATCCAATGTGGTTCTAAGATTCACCAATGTGGCACTGCATTTGTGTGCTAACAGATTTAGCCATTAACAAACCCATATTAAATAGATAAATCAACAAGGTATTTTATTTCATTATTTTCCATATTTTGCACTTTATTTTACATTCTATAAATATTTATATTTCAAGGTTTTATAGCTTTTATTTACATATCAAAATGGGCTTCACACAATGGAATCCTTCATATTCTATTAACTCCCTTTTGGTAGGACATGTATGTAGGTGACAGGTTCTTGAGTTGTTGTTGAAGCAAGGATGGTCCACAAGGATACTCAAACCCATTCATTAAATTGATTGTAGTAGAGAATATCAGCGACACCACATTCATTGGATTAGGCAAAAGGGATTTTTTCCCTTTTTGATCATTGTATTATTTTGAAGTAAAGCATATTATAACCATACCCCTGCATACTCGAGGTAAAAAGTATTGTACATGGATACCAAGGCTCCATTAAAATTAAATACAAAAATCATTCCATTGCACATTGCTTGTTTCAGTATTTTATTGCTTGGTGTAATCTTTATTTTACTTACAAAACGGTGATCACGGTGCTGAGATGGCGTACTAGTGAGGAGCTTCGACCTAGTCATCCTAGTTATAGGTCATAGGATTATAGGGATATATGGGTAGGACTGGCAATTGGAGATGTTGTGTGGTGGTCATAGTGAGGGGATAGATGGAATGGAGATAGAGATCAGTTATGGAAGACTCAACAGGCTAGATGGGTGATTAGAATTCATGGATGAGAATTGGAGTTGATCCAATTTTATCATTTTCTACAATAGTTTGGAGTGTCATAGAGAATTCTATATGATCCATTTATATATAGGTGTTGTGGGGATGAGCTTGGTCTATCATATCTTGATTATTGGGCTATTGAGGATGAGTATGATGGGATGATGGACATCCCAAATGTGGATGACATAGGGACTACCACTGACTATGATGTTTGGTTTCCTTTAAAGTCTCCTTGGACACCTAGTTAGGTTGTTAGTTATGTTATTGGTGATTATGGGAGTGTTGTGATAGGGGCTAAGGATACTCCTCGATAATAGATATATCATCAAGACAATAGTGGTAGGAGGTATTTGAGGGCCAATGTAGATCAACCTCTTGATGTTAGGGTTGAGGGTTATGGAGGAGTTGGTGGAGATGATGGCATAGGGATGAACGCTATGGAGGATATTCCTGAGGGACCTCCTAGGCATAGTGAGGAGGAGTGGAGTATTCTCTAGGCTGAGTGAGATAGCTTAGCTAAGGAGCGGGATCACCTCCAACAAGTTGGGTTGGATCATAATGCTAAAAATTTGAGGCTTCATAGTATGATGGTGGCTCGAGATGCTAAGTTGATGGCTCAAGATGCTAATATAGCTTGACTATAGAGTGAGGTGGAGGTGTTATGGAGTGTCCTATATGTATGTGATGAAGCAGCTATGGTAGCTACTCTTCATGTGGAGGTAGCTAAGAGGGAGAAACTACATGAGAGGATTTTAGTTACATTTGATCGTTGGAGGATCAGCTTGATCAACATCATGTTCTGCTACTGATGTGGTCTTCTTCATTGAGGTTGAGATCAATTTGACATAGCAAGTCCAAGCCTATAAATTCCCACTCTTGAGTTCCATGTTTCTCTTATCCATCAGTATCATAGGGATCTGGTCATGGATCCTACCTTAGATAGCTTAGGGACGATGGTGGCGCTAACTAGTAGCGCTTTATTAATTATTTTGTAGTTTTTATTTTTGTTGTGTATGAGCCTTAGTGCTCTATTTTATACAACCTTCAGGTAAATTATGTACCTTTTTTACTTATACATTATATATATACATGGCTTTCTTTTGGTATCATTTTGTTCATATTTTTACTTTATTGTCTATGTATGGATAAATGCATATGTATATGATAGGATGAATGCGTTATGAATGACATTTGTGTTTTTATTATAGTGATATATGTGAATGAGCTAATGGTATGAATGCCTTAACAATCAAAGATGATTCATAATCTCGCTTGTTCAACTTTTCTTTATTTCTTAATTAGGGGCACCAAAATCTAACACTAATGTGGGCTATAATATAACAATGTGATGGTAATGTGGAATGGAATTGTTTTGAATTTATTTACCTTAGGGATAAATAATCTAGAGTTTCTTTCTATAGACTCAAACATCCTAGTGACCTCAAACAAACTCATTTTTTTATCTCGCTAATCCATGTGATGCTAAAGTTGGCCTACTGGAATCAAATCTCTCAAGGATCAATTGTGTGTGCAATGAATGTTCATTTCTCATTATGAGTGAGGGTAGACTAATCAGTTATATTTTATGCCAACAAGCTAGCTTATATGAAATTACGCATATGTCTGTACAAAATAATGTCACTAATATGACAAATATGTCACCACATGTAAGACTACTCCACTACCAAGCAATGTCTATAACCCATTGTTGGTGATGGAGATCGCTCCATGGTTTTCAAAAACTAAGAATTCTAGGGATTCAAGATCATTTCCTTTCTTTTTATTTCATTTTTAAATTTTGGTATTTTAATTTGGGATTTTTGCTCATTTTGTAGTGGAGAAAAGGGGATTTTTATTGCTTTTGGTGCTTGCTCATTTTGGAGAAGAGCAAGGGGATGTTTTTGGGTGTGGGGACTTGCTTGTTTTGGAGAAGAGTAAGGGAATTTTTTTTTGGGACTTGCATTTTTGGAGAAGAGCAAGGGGATTTTTATTTTGATACTTGCTCATTTTGTGGAAGAGCAAGGGGATTTTTTTGGATACTTGCTCATTTTCTGGAAGATCAAGGGATTGTTTTTGTTTTGAAGAGGAAAATAAGGAGCTTGTCCTTCTGTCAATTCTCAACTTTCTAGACCATGCACATAATTGGATGAGCAAGGAAAATTGTTTGCTTTATGGCAATATCTACTCATCGCTTTGTCTTTTCTAGACTTCACAATGTTTTAATTTGGTATAATGTGCATGATCCAAGAGTGAACTTGATTAACCAATAATAATCTATAGCACCCAAGGATTATTTGACTTTCAATGGAGGTTGCTTGAAACACTAGGAATGGTTGAGTGACTGAAAATACCTAGAGATTCCTTAAACCAAAGACTACCAAAGAAATGATGTGCTATGAGATTTTATTGCAATTTTGTATTTTTACATGAGTTATGGATGGTGACATGAAACTAATGCTAAACCGAAGCTGCCCCTAATTACAACAACAAGACGTAGTGGACTAACAACTATTGAAACTACCTTAATGACTACAATTGTGCAAGCGATATGAATTAATATGTAGATGATATAAATGTATTTTTAGGTTATGGATGCATGGATGGATGTATGAAATGCAATGTGAATGAGCAAGCGAAACATTGTATTTTATATTTTTCTTTTAGCCATGTATATGTACATATGTATAGATCACATTAGGTATAGAATGCTTTCAGGTGTATAATATTCAATGGTTCAGGCTCTTCTATTCCTTCTAGACTAGCAATTCTATACATTCTAGGACCCAACTTCTATTTGACATTGAATGGACCTAACCAATTAGCCGTAAATTTAACATGAAGGTGCAGAAATGCATTGGTGTTCTATTGATTCTCTGTAAGAATGAGATCTCCTACTTGGAATTCATGTAGATACACTTTTGTGCTATAATCATGCTTAATACAGTCTTGATATACTTGTATATGCTCTAATACGTTGACTCACCTTTCATAAAGGAGTGTGAGTTTATCAAAATGTACTTGTCAAGCAGTGTTATCATCCATGAACTCTGTAACAAGGGGATATCAATTTCAAGAGGTATAATCACTTTGGCTCCATAGACCAGTCAAAATAGAGTTGCCCTTGTAGGTAATTGAATGCTTGTTCGATAAATCCATAGTGCCAAGGAGATTTGAGTATGCCAATCTCTATGATTTTCTTTGACTAGTTTCTTTAGAATGGCTATTAATGTCTTATTGGTCACCTCAGCTTGTCCATTTGCCTGTGGGTAGTAAGGAGTCAAAAAACTATGTTGGATATTATATTTTTCACAAAAAAATTGAATATCCTTATTCTTAAATTTATTATTAAATGACTTGCCATTGTCAGAGATAATTTTTAATGGGATGCCAAAATGATAGATAATGTGTTGGAGTATGAACTCCAAAAATTTGTTCCTTTTGTAGTGGTCATCGAAACTACCTCGACCCATTTTTTGATATATTTTTTGGTAGTTATGATAAATTTATGTTGTCTTTATGAGGTAAGCAAAATTTTACCAATCAAATTGAGACCCCATTGAAAGAAGGGCCAAAGACTTTGAATGGGTTGTAATGCCTGTGATGGTACATGAGATAGATAGGCATGTTATTGATATTTTTGACACTTCTTTATGTATTTGCAATAGTCACTTTTGATTATCGGCCAATAGTAATCCATATGCAAGATGTTATTTGCAATGGTCATCCCACTAAAATGGCCACCACAAGTAACATCATGAGCCTCAGATATGACCCATTGGGTCTCTATGGGCTCTAAACATTGCAGTAAGATCCCATCATAGCCACGTCTATACAACACATCATCCAAAAGAGTGTAATGAGTTGCTCTTTATTTAAATGTGCATCTATAATTTCATAAAAACTCTATTGGCAGAGTTCTAAACTTGAGAAAGTTCTTTATTTGACTAAGCCATGGCTCGTATGGCTCTGCATCAATGAAGCTCACATCCTTTTCATCTTTAGACTCTACTCATGCAATTGTAGATTTGAAATTATTTTAATAACTAGTGGTTGGACCTCTCCAACAGGGTTCTTTGGATTCAATGATCCTAGAGAGGCCATTGCATCTACAAATTTATTATCCAAATGAGGCAAGTTGTCAATATCATACCAATCAAATTTTTTTAGCAATTTTATTGTTATTTAATTGTAAAGTTTTAAGAATAGTTCTCTACATTGGTAAGTTTCCTTTACTTGATAAACTATAATTTGATAATCACCAAAGGTTATTATGCACTGGATACCCATAGCAAAAACTACCTAAATTTCTAGAGTTAGGGATTCATACTCAGTGTTGTTTGTGCATGGAAATCCAAGTTTGAATGATGAAGGGATGGGTATCCCTTCTGGTGTGTAAAACATGACTCTAGCACCTTGTCCTTGTTTGCACTTTAAACCATAAAATAATAGGGTAATATCAAAATCATGTTTGAAAGCTACTGGCTCCTCCTATTCAGTGATGTTAAATACCAAATCATCTCATAGCTCAATGAATAAAAATTTAACATCAGGAAGTGAAACTTCCATGAGCTGATTGGCTATTACCTGATCTTTAATGGGTTTTTGACTGATAAATTTGAGATTGAATTTCATTAGAAGCATTATCCACTTTATGGTACAGGTGTTGTTGTATGTGTGAGTCATCATGTATCACAAAGGGTTTTCTCGAGCTATGACATAAGTGGTATGACTTAGCATGTAATGTCAAAGTTTCTTAGTGGTAAAAACCACTGCTAGACACAACTCTTCCATGTATGTGTATCTTGTTTTATAGCTCACCAATATTTGACTAATATAATAAATTGCTTGCTCTCTTTGATTTTCCTTTTTTTGTGCAAGCATTGTCCCTAATGAAAATTTTGTTGTAGATATATAAAGATGAAATGGGACTCCTTGACAAGGTAACATTAGTACCGATGGTGGGGCTAGATATTGCTTTATGTTCTAAAAATTTGCTTGGCACTCTTTTGTCCATGAGAAGGTGACCTCATTTTATAGCAGGTGATTGAAAGGTATGCATTTGTCTGAGAGTTGTGCAATAAATCAACGAATCGATTTAATTTTTTCCTTGTAAATTGTGCAACTCTTTAATTTTTCTTAGGGGTGGTATTTCTGTAAGGCCTTGACCTTATTAGGATCCACTTTAATGTGACACTTGGAGATAATGAAGCCTAGAAGCTTACCTAATGTAACTTTGAATATGCACTTCTTAGAATTTAACCTCACCTTATGTTCAAGTAATTGATCAAACACTTTTTCTAATACATCGATATGGTCTTGATGTGTTTTAGATTTTTCTATTAAATCATCCACATAATATTCAATGATCTTATGCATATAGTCATGGAAGATATACATCATGGCATGTTGATATATAGCTCCTACATTTTTTAGGTCAAATGGCATCACTTTGTAACAGAAATTCCCCTAATATGTTGTAAACATTATTTTGTGTTGCTCATGTAGATTAATTTAAATTTGATTATGTCTTGAGAAGCCATCCATTAGGAATATAATTTCATGGCCCGAATAATATTCTACAATTTAATAGATGTTTGGTAGGGGAAATAATCTTTGGTACACACTTTATTTAGATCTCAAAAATCTATGCATATATGAATCCCCTCATTTGGTTTGCAAATAGGTACCATGTTTGATAGCCACTGAGGATAATCAATGGGTTGTATACCATATCTATTCATTTTTGAAGTTATTATTTGACCATGAGGGCAATGGTAGGATGAAGCTTTCTCAACTTTTTTCTAAACAATTTTGCTTTTGGACCTAAGGTGATATTATGGACCATCAAGTTGGGTTCAAGGCTAGGCATGTCTTTGTAAGACCATGCAAAAACATCCTTCTTTTTTAATATATGTGTTAGCCACTCTTTTTCTTTTATGGATAGGCCTTTTACCAATTTTATAATTTATGCATTGTTTGCATCTACACTAATGTTCACATCAATTACTTCTTCAATAAGCATATGTGAACCTTCTTCCAACTAATGTGGAGTAGGGATGAGATGAATTTCATCCTCCACATTTTCAAATGATTCTAGCGAGGCTTCTTCTAATTTGATATGATACACGGATGTGGAGGATGGCTAAGGTTGCGTAGGAATATAATTTTTGGAAGATCTGAGAAACTCTTTGAACAGAATGAACTCAGATATGGATTGTGGTAATGAAATCTGATCCATGTCTATAAGCCTTATGTCAATAGAAATTAGTTTTTCCAAATCGTATGGATTACGAAGAGGTTCCAACAAGTCAACGAAAATCATATTAACTTGATGGATGTGTAGTAGCTGTAATGTGGAGGGTGGTATTTCTCATTATTGCTTTTGAGGTAGTAGCTAACCTAGGATTGGTGGATAATCATTGTCTCTGAGATTGCCAAGGTGGATCTAGTGGGTCAACTGGTGCATCAATTTTATCACATGGGAGGAGGAGATGAAATATGGGTCGATAGATAGGAAACATATGAAGGTAAAACTCATCATCATCGATGAAGGGTGCAATGGGAATCGAATTTTATTTGGAGATATCAAAGGTAATTGATAGTACATCATATTCCTCATCAAAGTCTTCCTCAGTCATTATTAGAAATGGAATTTATCATAGCAATGTGTGGTTCCATTTTTTAAAAAAACTCATATAAAAAAAGCACAAAGTTAGGGTCTATGTATTCATCATCACTATAATTGCTCTCTTTATCCTCCTCACCATCCTCTTTGGAACCTATAGTGAGTTCTTTAAATGCTTACTCAAAGGAGGTAGTGGAGGAGACGGACCTATTTTTAAGCCAGATCAATCATGCTCCTCTCGATAGTGAGGTTCAATGATATCATGAACACCCTATTTGTGTTATCTTAAGCCATATCCCTACCAGTTAACCTATCAAAAATATCACATCAATAAATCTAGGTTGGACATATATTTGATATCAGCACAAACTTATCTTTAGAGTTCATCGAGAGGAGTATACTACCCCATACACAAAATTTATTATGTTTACATTTGAACCCATGTTATATACCATACCTATAGCTAAAGGTGGATTGTATGGGCAATCGTAGTCTCTAAAAATATTGATGTTGGGTGGTTTTATTGTGACATTTTGAACTATGTACTCATCAATACTTGGATTGCCGAGATGGACTACAACTTGGGTGGGTGTTGATGTGGATGATACGGGTGTCGATGTGGAGGTTCCAAGAGAAACCTATGGCTAAAATGGTGGAGGTGGAGGATCCAACTGAGTGGTGTGGCTAATAGTTTGAGGCTCAAGATAATGTGGGGTGATGATGAGTGTTGGTTGACTTGGATTGGGTGGTTGACTTTGTGATGGGAGGCTTACCCCCCTTGTGTGATAGTTATAGGGGTGACAAGTTGATTGTTTGGTTGATGTAATGAGATATGACTTGAATAATGTGTGGGTTAATTTATGGGATGATTTGGTGTGATTGAAAAATAATATGAGATTGATTTGGCTTGATGGTTTAGGATATGGATGGATGATCAACTATGGGAAGAGCTTATGGAATGGATGCTTTTGATGATCTAGTGTGGGGTTGATTGAGTGGTGATGGAGGTGATAGATAAATGTATGGATGGGAGTTATGGCTCATATGGATTTGAGATGAAATTATAGTACTTAAATAGCTCTATGTCAGTTGGTATGCAATGGATATATCCCTAATGCACGTATTTTAAGCATTGGTGTAATGTTTATGGAACACTCTTTATTTTCATAATATAATGGTACCCAAGGAGTATGTTATAAGTTATGGCTTGCTCTATAATATGAACATGGTGTGGATACTCTTAAACCCCCCTCTCACATGTAGAATAATTATTCCAATTGTAGAACATAGGGTATCATTGAAATATCGCAAGGTAAAGGTGGAGGTGACAATGTGTGAAGGTGGAAGGTTAAGGTGTTGAAGTATTATGGTGGTGATGATGTTGATAGAGGAGATGATATCGATTAGCACTCATTTAAATGGTTTTTGGTTAATATGAGCTATGATATGCAATGGAGTATCAGGTAATTATGATGGTATTATTTTTATTTCAAAATCATAAAATGAGATTGAAGGTTTCATGCATGTCTAAACGTTCCCCAAAAAGTTAGCAAAGGCATTGGGGTCTTGGGTTTGAAATTTTATGGATTTTAGGATCTCCATAAATGTCTCTCGATGTGGGGGAGACTATTTTATAAGCTCATATATTGATTGTTTGACCAAGGCCAACTATAGTTTATGCATCAACTGGCTCCTTGATGTTATGGTTAGTCTTGGTGGATGGTTTTGTATATGAATTTGTGGTGGTGGATTAGTATGATCTAGTTGTATAGGTACGATAGGTTATGGCATCATAGGAGGTAGTACCATTTGTGTTGGTTCATTTTATTATTGTGTTTGATTGGCATTCCTTTGATTTTAGGTTATTATGTGGATAGAACCCACAAAACCTTTGTATTGTAGTGCATTGTGTATATGATTGACTTGGTTAGGGAAAACTGTAGAATTTGATGCTCTCATTGTTTTTTGTGTTGCCTCATGATTAGGTAGTGATGTCTAATAAATACCAAGGTTCTAGTTTTGTTGTGCTAATGGGTTATCAATCTTAATAGTCCCTTTGTCTATCATATCTTGGACTATATCTTTAAATGAATAGCAATTACTAATATCATGACCTTTCTAATGATGAAAGGTGCAATATTGGTACTTATAATTCCTTTCCCATGGTTTGTTGAGGTTTTCTAGTTTAATTTCTAGCAATGTAATCATTTTACCTCATACAAACATTGGAAGATGTTAGAAATTGGCTCGCGTAATGGGGTGTAGTTGTGAGTTGGTCTATTGTATTGTCGCCTTTGTCAGTTATTTGTTGTGTTGCCTTGATTTTGCATCTGATGTGGGGGTGATACCACTTGATATGCTTGTTTTTGTTGTGATTGTTGTTGTTGTGGGGGTTGTTGGAATTGAACTTGAGGTTGTTGTGTTTGTTTTTGAGGTTGGATAAATACCACTTGATTCACTTGACCAAATTTTTATTGGCCTTTATTGTTCCCTCTTTTATTCTTATTTTTCCATTCTTTATTTTTAAGCTTTATCTCACCCTCTTGCATATTTATTTATTCAATAACTCGGGTTTGGGTGAGATATTCTTCAAATATTCTATATTTTTGCAATTATAGTAACAAGAATATGGGTTTAAAACCAATCCTTGTGAATATTATTGTGAGTTCCTCCATAGGGAGGGAGAATAGCAACTTGGTGATAATTGCCCTCTAGAAGTTTCCATAATCATAGACCGACTCATCTTCAATTTGACATAATTTGAGTACGTCAGTCAATGTGGTTTTCTTTCTAATATTTATAGAGAACCACTTTAGAAATTGGTTTGCTAACTACTCAAATGTATAAACACTGTGGTGTGGTAAATTGTTGTACCATTCTAGGGCATCTCCTCAAAATTTCTGAGGGAAGGTTCAGAGCATCAAAGGATCATTCTCTTCTATTTTGAAGCATGCATGGATGAATGTGCCTACATGCTATCGATGGTCCTCATCCCATTTGAATTTTTCAAACTTTGGTAGTGTAAAATTTACAGGGTAATATGGTGATGGTATCGAAGGATGAATTGGTTGATTGACCAACTATCATAGAGTGGGTTTTTAATATAATATTCTAGGTGTTTGCATGGCCAAACTGTCAATCTGGTTCTACAAAAATTGAAACGTAGGGTCTTCCAAGGGTGGTTGAAAGCCATTATTTTCTTGTTGTATGTAGTTTGGGTGAGTTTTATGTGTGGTGAAGTGGTTTGATGCAATAAAGTTTTGATTGGATAATGAATTAGTGTTGGTTGGGATTTGAAATTGATGGATGTTATGTTGGTTATGAATATGAAATTATTTTTTATGATGATGTGGAGATGGCTAATATGGATATGGGGAGATGATTGTGTGTTAAGTTGATGAAGTGGTGTAGGTATTATGAAGTGGATGAATGGGTATGATTATTGTGGGTGGTCTCGACACCCAGGATGAATCTTAGGTAAAGAAGGTGTTTTGATTGGTTGTGTGTGGATGGTTAAAATCTACCACCTATGATTTTTGTTGTGAAGTAGGATGACCACTTTGATTAGCGTTATCCACAAGCAATTGCTACAAATATTGCAAATCTTGTTGTATGGAAATCACTAATGTAGATTACATGGTTGCATGGGGGAAAAGGTTTACACATGATAAGTGGCAGTGGTATGGGTTGATGTGGATGGAGGGTAAGTTACAAAATGTATCACAACTAAATGAGGAAAGGTATGTTGGATGGGGTCAAAAAATGGTAATGATGTAGGAATAATGGAGGTTGGTACTTATAAAGCAACATTAACCTGTGCTTCATAAAGTGGGTTAGAATAAATGATGTTATGAGTGGATGGGATGGAAATATATTGGTTGGATGATGATGGAGGGTTTTGGATCATGGGTATGGATGTGGCCTCAAAAAGAGGGTTGATGATGACTTGGTTGTTATGATGAGGGTGTGAAAATGTGGGTTCCTACTGGAAGGTAGGAACGGATCAGGGTGGAATGGCGAGTGGTGGTCAGGATGGAAAGACCAAATTTAGATAGCTTGTAAGGGCATAAAAATCTATATAGGTAATGCAGTTGTTAGATAGTGTGGATGGCTCAGTGTGGGGGTCTTCGAGATGGAGATAATAATAGCTCTCTAAATCATATCCATACCTAAATTGGGTGTGATATTAAAGGGCCCAATGGATAAGTCTAGATACATGGTCCATGAAACATTGGCTTGCTCAGCCGTAGAAGCATTTGGGGCATGGGAAACCTGAGAAAAAATCTCCATGGATGCAAGTTATTGGATTTGGATATTGGTTAAAGTTATGGCTTGACTCTGGGTTGTTACCATAAGCTAGGGGTGAGATGGAGTGACGAATGATCGATATATTTGTGAAAATATGATACAAATAAAAATCAAATAAACACACAATCAAACAAATGTCTTTTATATTTTTGTGACTTTTGATATTTATTTGATTTTGTTATTTTTCTTCTTTTTTTGGATCTTTTTTTTTTTTTAAATATATATATATATATATATATATATTTTTTTTTTTTTTTTTTTTTTCATTTTTGGTATGTTTTATGTAAATACTAGGCCTATAAAAATATGAAGGGTAGGTGGTGGAATGAACTCTAAAAATGTGTGTTTAAACCCACCCTTCTTACAAAGGATGAATCATGAATGGATAATTAAGCTTCCTAGATGAGGATGTGGTGATGGGTACAACCTAGGGGAACAAATTACCTTTGGAAGAGGTCACGTTGTCTATTACCTTGCTACCATCCCATCTAGACTTTCATGTAACGCTCTCATTTAATCTTGTGTATAAATGATAGTTGTGATTCTGCTAATTATTAAGCCCTAGGAATGAGGGGCATCTAACCTTGTTACCCTGAGCTATCCTCAAGAGTAACTAGTTTCTTGGTGATGAAGTTCAAGAAACTATTATACTAACTATGGTTTATTCTAGGGCTCTACTAATGGTTGGTGATGAAATCTAACTTATTCAAGAGGTTTTCCTTGCACTTGTCATGCAGAGGTGTGGAATGGTGATACGTGCAAAGTGTGTGGTGTTTTTGTTTTGTTTTTCTAAGGTTTTATAAAGAAAACACAAAAACTAACCCTAAAATACAATTTATTATGCAAATCAAGTTTTTATACCTAAACACAGTCAAAAATAGATAGAGGTAAACAAAATAGCAAAAACAAACAAAAAACCTAATGTAAATGCAGCAAACAGACTTCCAATAGGCCTTGAAATATTTCTAAGATACAAAACCAAATGTAGGATTGAGATTGTCAGTCATAGGACTCAGATTATCAATCACAAACCTAATATTGTCAGTCACAGTTGTAATATTATCATTTACAAGCCTCATATTGTTAGTTGCAAGACTAAATTTGTGACTCTATATCAAAAACAAGGAAGAAAACTAGAAACCATCATATGACCAAAAATGAACTTTGAATGGGTTTAATGATGCTAGATTAAACCTTTGATGCAATCTAAAATTATTCTATAACTTAAAAATTTATTTAATGTACCCTCTAATGCAATTTTAGCTTTTAATGTCTAGTATAAGACTATCTCCTAATTCGATGCAAATGCTAACAAAAACATAAACACAAAGTAACAAAAATAGTAAACGTTTCCCTTTTCCTTTTCAAAAGTAAATTTTTGAGTTATGATTTCAAGTTACTTACCTAGGATTTTTTTGATTTTGTTGCAGCTACTCAAAAATGGGACTATGGTTTTCAAACATAGGTTTGAGATTCTTTATTGCAGGTCCAAGATTCCCCAATGCAAGGCTGCATTTGTGCAGGATCAAATGCAATGTTATGTTTGTATAGGTTCAGAAATAGCCCAACAAGTCCAAAAACTCCCAAAAATACTTCTATTAATTTGGTGAAGTGGAGTTCTAAAAACCTACAAATAGAAGAAATTAGACATATATCAACAAATAATAGACAACAAGACAAGCAAAATAGAACCCTTTGGGGGTCCCATCGTGATCATCATTTTCTAAGCAAAATAAATATGACACCAAGCAATAAAATACTGAAACAAGCAATATTCAATTAAATGATTTTTATATTAAATTTTAATGGAGCCTTGGTCTCTATTTACAATACTTTTTACCCTAAGTATGCATGGGTATGTTTACAATATGCTTGACTTCAAAATAATACAATGATAAAAAAGGAGAAAACCCCTTTTACCTAATCCAATGAATGTGGTGTAGTTGATCTTATCTACTACAATCAATTGATTGGATGGTTTGAGTATCCTTGCAGACCATCCTTGCTTCAAAAAAATCTCAAGAACCTATCACCTACACACATGTCCTACCAAAAGAGATTTAATAGCATATGAAAACTTCCACTGTGTGAAACCCCTTTTGATATGTAAATAAAAGCTATAAAACCCTAAAATATTTTTTTTGGTAGGTTAGATTAAAAGTGGGTTTTTATCAAGGATCCCAAAACCTAATTACATTGAAATTAGATTACATCAAAATAAGACAACCAAGGAAATACATCAGGACAGGCTTGAGGAAAGCCAAAAGGAACAAGATCAAGAAAGCGCTAGAGGAACTGATTCAGGAACCTACAAAGGATGGCGCAAAGGAAGCAAAAATAGGACGAAATCTAAGAAAACTACAGAGGAAAATCATGCAGGAACAAAAGCTCGCCAGAAAAATAAAATTGAAACTACAGGCACCAAACAAGAATTTTGAATCTTTCCAAAGGTGGGAAAAAGTGCCAAACCACCCAAATAGCCAAAAATAAATTGAAACATCCCACAAGTGAGAAAGAGACACGGGTTCTAGAATTTAAATTTTGAATACTCCCAAGGGCAGGAAAACCATAATCCATCCTTGGAAAACTAGAACCCAAATTAAAAACTGCTTTCCATGTAGGGGAGCATCATACTGAATCATAAAATCCACCTAGAACAAAAATGTGGAGAAGAGCCTCAAAGAAACTAAAGGTCCCACAAGAACATGTATGGGAAACACCTAGGGATGGAAAAGGATCATGAAACTAGAAAAAACCAATCCCTGGAATACCTAAAAGATGATGTAGCATAAAGAGGAATTCCATAGGTGATGAAATCCTCATGCAATGGAACTTTAGCCTGAAATATGGTGCAACATAAAGAGGAATTCTATAGGTGATGAAATCCTCATGCAATGGAACATCAACCTAAAATATGGTGTAGTAGTGGTTCAAAAACAAGAGGAACTTCCTAGGCCACGAAGTCCTCAAGCAAAAAAAAACAAGTCTTCAAAAACATCAGCCCAAAGGAGGAAACAACAACAACAACAACAACACTTCTGAAGGAAAATATGGGAAAGTTCCTCAGGAACCCAAAAGAAAGAGGTCACAAGGAAGCACGGCTACAGACGTTAGAGCCCAAACTAAAAGAAAGCAACCAGTCATCCTAGACAACCGTCAGTACTACCAATGAACAGCTTCAAGAACACAGATGAGGAAGTCCAACAAGGATTCAATAGCAAGAAAAATATAGGCCCCCCTAAAAGCCACAAAAGGAACTAAAATTTTACTGGTCCTACCACCACAATCCCAAAGAGCAGAGTCACAGTAGAAAGCACATGGGCCACTCCCAAACCCAAAAGGATGTTGTGCAAAAATTCTCATGAAACTAGAATTCCTCAAATCCAGCATTCCACAACTAAAGATCTTCAAAGATAAAATGTCAAGAAGACTTCCAAAAACAACCTGAGAAAAAAGGATAAAACAAGGAAAAATCCTAAAAGATCCAAAAAACCCAAGAAAAGTCCCACAGAAGAACCTAAAACCATACCAGAACCCAGACACCAAATGAAAAGGGTATAATAATGGAACAAATATCTTCCTACCACAGGGTAAGGAAAGGGGTAGAATAGTGGAACATTGATCTCCCCCCAAAAGGAGATCATCTGCAACACCTTCCTACCATGAAGGATAGGAAAAGGAGATGTCAGAGAATCTGGGAAAGAATCAAGGACCTGGGACAGGGCTGAGGAAAGGTTACAGGAAATTGGAATAGGACTTCCATAGGAAGTCTCCTACAGGATAAAACCCTTAAATATAAATGCTTGCAGAATGTAAAATAAAGTGCAGAAGATGAAAAACAATGAAATAAAATGCCTTGTTGATTTACCTATCTGATTCAAGTATGTTAATGGTTGAATCTATCACTGCACAAACATAGCACCACGTTAGTGGATTATAGAGCAGTGTTGGTCAGTCGTAAGTCCATGTTGGCAATTCATAGGGCTATGTTGGTGAGTTTTTGGGGCATGTTGGTGAGTCGCAGGGTCACATTTATCTTTGTGTTAACATAGTTCTACTTTGTGACTAAATGGCAAAAGGTATATAATGACACTCCTCTACTTTGATGGCTTGACCTCTAAGAATGTTGGTGTCCTATCATAATTTTGGTAGTGTGGTGATACATTTTCAGTCCTCCTTTACTTCATGAAATGATGGAGCCTTTATAGGCCTTTGCAATATTTAGAGGTAAAGATAGGTGGCAAGCCAAGATTACCAAGTGGCAATCCCAAGCTACCAAGTTCTAGGGGCATTTAGAGTGAGTTACTATACGTGTCTCACTTAAATAGGGAGATGTGTCATGTGGGTAGGTGCAAGTGGAGTGATGTGTGTGAGATGTGGCAAAGGGAGGGGTAGTGGTGGCTGGCACACATGTCAAGTGGGGAGATAGGGTATCCTAGGGGAATTTTCTAGATTTTTAAAAAATATGGAAAATAGGATATTGTGCAAGATTTATATGCCTAAGTCAAACCTTAGATATATAATTGTTATGCAGAATTGTGTGATGGATGGTGTTTTATGAAGTATTAGGTTGTAGTGTCTACAAAAGGAAAGGAATATTTCATGATTCATATTAGGTTATTTAGGACCACCTATAGAGACATTTCATATGATGAAATGCTACTACTAAATATCTTCACCAAGAGCCTTATCGGCCTTGCCTTGGAGTGGTTACCAAATACCAATAAATTCCCTTAGAAGCCCTAGGGATCTTGTCAATATATTTGTTATGAAATTTTCCATCTACATCAAAGAGATCAATATTAGTTACCTCTATGAGCTTAAGCACTCTAAGGATGATATTTTTTTTCTTTCTTGCAATATGGTGAGACCTGGTGGGGAGACTCTGATATGTCCTCCCACCAAGAGACCTTCTAGAAATATTTATAAGCAGCCTATATGAGCAGTAGATATTCTACTTGGAGATAGCCAATGTAACTTCTTTTGAAAATGTTATTGACATGGCTAAGAGAGTAGAGATTGTCCTCCTCAAAATAGGATGTCTAAAAGCTAATGCCCACAAGGATGAGGATAATAATTCCTTCCACTAAAAGGGGTAGTACAAAATAAGCATGTTGTAGATGATGGAGTCATTAACTCATACTAAATTAACAACATGAGTATTGTGATAGCCCTTCAAAATCTTGTTATAGGTAATCCCTAATGATTGAAGTCTAAAAGGAATTTCTCTTGGCTAGACAAACCTCCTTTAGGTATCCTAAACTAGCTCCTTGAAGCCAAAATGGTGGACCTTCCACCTGTTAAGCCTCTATATCCTAAAAGGGATAAAGCTTCTTAGTTTTGCACTAAGAAGCAATGTGTCTTTCGTCATGTTAATGATCACTCAACCAATAAATTCAAGAGCATTAGAAACCTTATACAAAATCTAATAAATAATGGTAAAGTTTTCTTTATATTTGAGTCATAATCCTCTTCTAATTAAGAACTTGGGATCTTCCAAGATTTGTTGCAAAACCAAGACCAAAATTCAGCTAATAATATCCAATATAGGAGAGTTTCACCCCCAAATGAAAACATGGTGGGAATTATCTACTCTCCTAATCAATATTTTTTGTTTGTATTGTAACAACGCAACAACACAAAAATCCCTCATCTGGTCAACCTTCTATATCTCCAATAAATCTATTGAGGTCATGTTCCTTGTTAAGATAGAAATGCATGAGTCTTCAATTGTTGGAGGAATATTATGTACTAAGAAATCTACCAAGAGGAATGAGTGAGTTGAGGTTTAGCGGGTGCGGTAGGAGTGAGGGTTTGAATTTTTTGGGTAGGAATCTCAACCAAGGTGGTAGAGGTAGAGCAAGTACGAAAGGGGTGGGTGGGAACCTCAAGCATGGATAAAGCATGGATCTAGAGGAATGTGGTCAATCTATGATAGATTTGGAGGTGGGCATCATGCAGGGGCCCGACCCTCCTCAGAAAGACCCAGACAAAAAATATACAAAGGACAATGCGGGGCCCAAGAAGTGGTTGTCTTTTGCTGAGACTCTTAGATGAAAAAGAAAGGAGGGTCTCTCTCTTCCACCCCTAGTTCCAATAAATAATAAAATTTTAGCCCCAGCAAGTTCCATGAGACCTTTTCTTTCAATGGAAGAATTCTCCCAGGTAGGCAAGTTTTGGGAAGGTAGGTCGGACATGGAGACTATCAAGGCTTGGGCGATGGGTAAATGGTGACTAGTAGGTATCTTGGAGTTGGTAGCTCTAACTCGAGGGTTCTTCATTATCCATTTTAACAATATGGAGGATGCTAACCACATTTTAATAGGAGGTCCTTGGTTTCTGGGCAAAAGGAGCCTTTTTCTCAGATGATGGGGTGAATATTTCAACCTTGAAAAGCAAAATATTAACATTACCCCTATTTGGGTTTGTCTCCCGAGTCTACCTGCCCAGTTCTTCAATGAATATTGGTTGTAGGGCATAGCTAGAACTATAGGGGACCTGATATCCATTGACCATGAATCTTGGCCAAGACAAGGATGACTCATGCACGAATTTGCATAAATGCTAATTTGGATAATGAATTGCCAAGGTTTGTGGAGCTAGAGTATGAATAATACTATCAAAAATAGCTGGTAGAATCCGAGAACATATCAGAATTCTATGTAGAATGTAAAAATAAATGACATCTATGCAATCAGTGCCCTAACCTAGCAATGAATATAGAAAAGTAGAAGCAAGGAATGCTAGACAGAGGAAATTTTATGAGTTTCCCTGGTAGAGGTGATTTCAATCAGGAAAACTATGTCTACCAACATGAAAGAGAGGTTGTAGGGTCCCAAAAAGACAAAGTAAAATAACATGTTGTTGGCAACCAAAATACTCAGGTAAGTTCCAATCCTCTAGTTTCAAATAAATTTTCAATTCTATCCAGTATGGGTGTAGGAGGATTATCAGAAGACATGGAAGCCCAGAACCTTCAGGCTAACCTTTCTGAATCTTTAGAATCCCCATCCAAGTTAGGATCCTCAAACCCTAATGCTGAAATTACTGTTAGCCCCATGTGCATCACAAAGCCAAACCCTAATTCTCGATATCTAGAATCCCCATCCAAGTCGGGATCCTTAAACCCCAATGCTGAAAATACTTCAAGCCCAGTGGGCATCCCAAATCCAAACCCTAATGATGAAGAACTTAGGAAGAAATTTGAGGCATTGGAAAATAAAAAATCTCATCTCCCTAACATCATCACTAGGATCCAGGTGAATCCTACTGAGGGGTCATCCCGCAAACCAGGGAAATACAAGAGAAAAGGAGAATATTTGGATGTAGGGGTAGAGATATGTGAAACTCTTCAGACTGAGGAATATGGCAGTATAATTTTACAACAAATTGCATCTCCCCAATTTAGTCATAAACAAACCAGGAGCACTGTGAAGTCTCCTATAGATTTTGGTAGTGAAAAAAGAAGAGGGAGAATATCAAATGCTAAGCATCAAAAAATTAAAATTGATAATGACATTGCCAATGGAAAACAGAGAACCTTGTTTCAACAGGTTATTATGGGTTTTGAAGACAACAAATTAGGAAAACCCCCTCAAGGGAGGGGGAGAGGAAGAAATCCCAAACAATCTAAATGAAGTTCCTCTCATGGAACGTGAGAGGCCTCAATGGCTTACCAAAACACAAGGAAGTCAGTGCAATAAGAAATCAAGTGAATCCAACTATTATCATGTTGTAAGAAACAAAAACTGATGAGATTCAGTCAAAAAAAGTAGCAAAAAAATTTGGAATCAAGGGGAGATGGTTTTCAAATCAGTCGAAGGAGCGTCTAGAGGCCTTATGACAATGTGGAATCCCCGAATAGTAGAAGGCACCATTATTTAGAAAGATGACAGGGTTCTTAGTGTTTTATTTAAGGAAATAAATAGCAACAGGTCATGGATCCTTTCAAATATTTATGCCTTAACTTCAATTCAAGGGAGAGCTCTATTGTGGGAGTACTTAGGCAATCTGAGTGAAATCTTCCATAATGTCCCCTAGATTCTGGCTAGGGATTTTAACACTCCTCTTTACCCTTCAGACAAAATGGGTGGAAATGGACCACCTATTAGAAGCATGGATGAGTTCAATGACTTTGTGAACTCCAACATGTTGATGGATGTAAAACTTATAGGAGAAAATTATACCTAGAGCAATCAAAAAATAGGGTGTCATATCATTCAAGAAAGGCTTGATAGGATTTTTCTATCAAAGGAGGCTACAACTCTGTTCGGTGATTCTACCATGCAAGCCCTTCCTAAAATTGCCTCTGATCATAATCCCATTTTTTCGGAGATCCTTAACTCTCTGTCCTTCAATAAACATTTCAGATTTCAATCTATGTGGATCAAACATTCTAGTTTCAGAGATAACTTAATTCAATGGTGGCAGCAACCTTTCAAGGGTAGTGTAGCTTTTAAACTTGATGGAAAATTAAATTTTGTTAAGGAAAAGCTTCGAATTTGGAACAAAGAGGTATTTGGGAACCTCTTTGAAAATAAAAAAACAAGTTGTTGAAATTTTGAAGATAATTGATCAGAGGATTCAACATGGTGATGCTGATGAAACTACTAGGCAGGAGGAACAGACAAAACTAGCAGAGTTTCATAATATTTTGGCCTGTGAGGAAATCTATTGGAGGCAAAATCAAATGCTCTTTGGTTGAAATATGGAGATTCAAATTCCAAGTTTTTTCACGTCACCACACTTAGAAACAAAAGCAATAACAAGATAAAAATTTTAAAAAAAGTAGATGGTTTTATTACTCAAGACTTAACATAAATCAAAAAGGAGGCAGTAACTTATTTCAATTCTATCCTTGGTCAGGAATCACAGTGCAATGAGGAGGCCAAAGATATTCTCTTGCAATCCATTCCTAGCATAATAAATGAGGATATAAACCTTAAGCTTCTAGCTCCCTTTTCTGATGAGTAAATTAAGGAATCCTTGTTTAGGATGGAGCCAGATAAAGCCTCGAGACCCGACGGCTTTCCCCCTCATTTATATCAATATTTTTGGGACATTGTAAGTGAGGATGTAATTTATGTTGTCAGATAATTCCAAGCAATCAATCATATCCTAAAAGGTCTCAACTCTAATTTTATTTCTCTAATTCCTAAGAAGCAAACCCCTGAATCTATGGCTAACTTTAGGCCAATCATTCTGTGCAATGTTTCTTACAAGATCCTAACTAAAGCCATTGCAAATATAATGAGATATGTTCTGCCCCGCATCATAGATTCATGCCAAGGAAGCTCTTTCCAGGGCAGGTCAATATTGTATGGAGTTATCACAGTTCATGAAGCTCTGCACTCTGCTCATAAGACAAACAGGTTTGTTTTTACCCTCAAGCTTGATATGAACAAAGCATTTGACAGGCTAAATTGGGACTTTCTGATTGATGTCCTCCTTAAGTTTGGTTTTCTCCATCAATGGGTTAATTTGATCAAATAATGTATTTCTAAAGCATGGTTCTCGATTCTAGTTAATGGAACAACTGATGGTTACTTTCAAAGTTACAGAGGAATTCGGCAGGGAGACCTTATCAGCCCCATGTTATTCATCATTATGGTAGAAGCTTTAGGCAAAACCATAAAAAATGCTTACAGTTCAAGGCTAATATCGGTAATCAAGGCAACATCTCTCACTAGGGTTGTTTTTCACCAACAATTTATTGATGATACCCTTCTATTGACTAAGGCATCAGTGGTTGAGGCTAAAATAATTAAATACATATTGCAACTCTACGAGGACATTGCTAGTCAGAAAGTTAATTTCATTAAAAGCAAGTTATATTTCTTTAACACCCTCATTCAGAGGTAAGGAAGGATTGCAGAAATTTTAGGGTGTGATATAGCAAACCTCCCACTTCGTATCTTGGTCTCCCTCTTTTCATTGGTTCTCCGAGAGAGTCAATGTGGGATAGGGTTATTGAAAGAATTCAAAAAACACTTGTTGGATGGAAAGGTCATCTTCTATCTCAAGAAGGAAAGCTAACCCTCACTAAGGCCTCTCTTCAGAGCATTCCAGTCTATTTCCTCTCCATTTTCAAAGCCCCAATGAATGTTTTCCCAAAAAATAAGAAACTCCAAAAATATTTTTTATGGATTGGATCAGAGGAGAAAAAAAGGATACACCTTGTAGGATGGACCAAAGTGTGCAGACCTAGGGAAAATGGGGGCTTAGGTCTAAGGATAATTTCTCATATGAATTTAGCTTTACTAGCTAAGCAGGCATGGTGCCTCATTTTTGGTGAAGAAAATGAATGGACAACTATCATCAAATGAAAGTATCTTCAAAATATGGAATTTCTAAGTGACTCAGTTCCAATTAGAGGTTCTGCTTTTTGAAAATCAATTCTCAATTGTAAGGAAATCATCAAAAAAAGTTTAAGATGGGTTTTAGGCAATGGTGAGAGGATAAATTGTTGGAATGATAGGTGGGCTAAGGATGAACCACTGACGCAATATCCTAACTTATCCCAAATTAGAGATATCATGGAAGAACTCATTGGCATAAAATTCTCTGATTATATGGTTGAGAACAAAGGCAGAATGAAGAGGAAACAAATAAGGATTCAGGGATTTCAAGTGGAATCAAATGATCTTTGTAACATTCTTGGGAAACATTTTATCCCCATGAGACCCAAGGAAGATCAAGTGACCTAGGCTCCTACGAAAAATAGACAGTTCACTGTTAAATTATCTTACAAGCTTCTGCTTTATGACAAGGATTTTGTCCTCCAAAAGGACTTAGTTTGGATAAAAAAATTAATTCCAAAAATTTTAGTCTTTTCATGGATGGTTATCCAAGGAAGAATTCTAACCATTTATAATATGATGCGTAAAGGTATTTGTATCACTAATCAATGTTATCTGTGTAGGGCTAATTGGGAGACCATTTATCATATTTTCCTTGAGTGCCCTTTTTCCTTTACTGTCCTAAGTGGGGTTTTTCAGGCCTTCAATATTTCCTGGGTTAAACAATCCAATGTACTTGATTTTTTCATCCAGTGTCCTTAACCCTTTTCAAGCCAAATACGTAGATACATGTGGAAAATTTTTCTCAATCACTATCTTTTGCAGGTGTCGTTAGAAAGGAACCATAGAATCTTTAATGATTCTATCCATAATCATCAAACTAGCATTGCCAGGATCGTATCCTTTGCTAACGATAATGTGAACCTTATTCCTTTTGATAGCCATAAACCTCATCTGCAAGATACCACGATTGCTCAATATTTAAGCTTAACCTTGTTAGATGAGCCTGTTCCTAGGGTAGTCAATCCTAAAGCGAATGTTAAGTGGTCCCCACCTCCTATGGGTTGGTTTAAGTTTAATTTTGATGGAGTAGCTAAGGACAATCCTAGCAGAGTAGGTGTTTGTGGTGTTGTGCAATATCATAATGGGAATATGATGCTTGCATTTTTTGAATATTTGGAAAAGGATGAACAACGAAGCTGAAGCTAGAGCTATGTGGAGAGGCCTTCAAATGACTCAAGACTTAGAAGGAAATTTGATCATAGAAGGATACTATATGCATGTTATAAATCTCCTCAATAATTGGAAAACACCTCCTTGGAGGATTAAAACAATTGTTGAAGAGGCTAGGATTATTTTCTAGGGAAGACAGGACAGAAAATCCCAACATGTCGTTTGGGAAGCTAACAAAATTGCTGATAAGCTGGCCAATTTGGGTGTCGATGGTGACAAACTTTTCAAATGGGAACACAGTGTCCCGAGCAAAGTAGAGGAGCTTATTCAACAAGAATGCCAAGAATGATAGTTGAATTTACAAACATGGAAGGCACTGTAAGTTTGAAGGCTAGGAGTATTCCCGTCTCTTTTTTGAAATGGACTCACAATAAAAATTATTTGAGCTGTCAGTATTCATGGATGCTGCTTGAAAATACCAAAAAGACTAATGGGGATAGTCACATGTTAGATAACATGGCTCCTAGTCATCTTAGTAATTTGAGGTTGGTTGATAATCACAGGGTAGGAAAGAAACAACAATATAAGACTTCAAACCAGAGCCATATGGACCACCAGATAGCCACCGCCATAAATCTAGCTAGCAGGTTCACTTCTCCAAGGATGATTGGCCAAGATGGGATGTGGTCCCAAAGCATGTCATATACGAAAGAAAGCAATTACCAAAGAATTATTAAGAGTAACTGTCAATACAGAGCTTGTGGAAGTTTTTTTTCAATACTCTACCATTTGTGTCTATAGCTTTTTGTTTCTCCATTGTTTCAAGGAAGGGATCCGTGTCTGTTTCTTTTTTTGTAATTATGATGCAGGTGTGTTTTCTCGGGGTATACCCAAAATGTTGTATGGGAAGTTTCTTTTTGATAATAGGCTATGTGCCTTATCATATGTAATGGTTTTGGTGGCATGTAGATTTTACATATATAGGATCCTTAGTAAGGACATGTTCATCAACAGCCCTGGGCTGATTTTTGTAAAAGGTTTTGGGTCAACCTGTAAAACCCGGTATTAATGCTATAGTATCTTATCTACCAAAAAAAAAACCTTCTATATATCCTTTATTCCTTTACTCAAAAATAAATTCTTTCTCCAAAGAATCATCATTAATCATTCAATCAAACAAATATAAGGATACTTTTGATTTATACAAGAAAATTGAAAGTACCACTGTAAAATTATCTCTCCTTGAGCTTCTCAAGACTTCTCCAGCACATAGGGACATCTTGCTCAAAATTTTGAGCAAACATTTTTTCTAAGTAGGATTTTATAAGGTTTTCTCTTTTCCTTTTACATAAACTTTGTTACATCAAGCTTTATAACCTATTTTGTGCCATCAATATAAGAACCTTCGTTTGAGCTACGTCATCCATATGTCTCAAGCATTGAACCACAGTCCCATTGGTGAGCAAACAAGTTAGTCCTTAATATCTTAACCCTAATGATCTCACTTTTGTAGTGGGATACATTGGGATAAATCATGCAAACATATCATTCTATGATGATGATGTTTCCCCAACCTATGTGGTCAAAGAGCTCCCTTTATACATCATAGGCTATAACAATGACACCTTCATCAAGTGAATCCTTATTGTTAATAGCTCAGCTCTCAATGTTTGTAATTTAAAATTCATTAGTAATTTTACACCAACTAAACAATATTTTGAGAAATACAATCTTTCCATTAGGGAATTCAAGAATAAGGAGCATGAGGATAGTGGCACTATAGTCTTACCCCTCAAATTTAAAACTCGCATTCGCAAAACTCTCTTCTACGTCATGCCTTATGATATAACATATAACATTATTCTATGATGGTTATGGATCTATGCAATGAGGTAATTCTATCATCTTTTCACCAATGCCTCAAGTACGAATATCAGGGCAAGACATATCACATTCCAACTAACCCCAAGTCCTTTGAGTATTGCCAAGAATTCAAGGTCAAGAACCTTAAGGCTTAGTTTTTCCATTTTCTCAATCCATATCCATTATCTTCTTCCTCTCCTATCAATGATGCATTAAGTCTCTAACCTTAAATAATAAACTTTAAATTCAAACTTCTAATCTAACTAACATCAAAATTAATACTCAATATAATAATAAAATTTTATTGGACCTAGCCAAGCTCCCTTAGACTCCTTAGACATTAAGCTTTCCTTCTAGAAAAGGTAAAACAACACAAGTTGGAATTTTCTCTTTTATTTGCATCGATATTACCAGTGATGACAAAATCCAAGGAAGTAACCCTCTATCAACTGAATGGTTGTATGCTTCATGCTACTTGTCAAACTTGTATCCCATCCCAAAACATATGATTTCCAATATGGGATATCAAGGGAAAAGACTAGATTTATATGAATTGGGCATAAAATATCCCTTAGATATCAAATCCGAGCTAGAATATTATGGGATCGATTACATCCCCATCCTTAGTAAACCTCTTCCCTCTTTTACTTCATTGGATAATGAATATGAATACAACCTTATCTTTAGGTTGTCCCATGATGACATTGTTTTCTTAAATGGATTGGGTTGGTATGAGGATGACAATGGGTCATCACTCCTCATAGATCCTAGCTCTTCTCAATTCACACACTTTGCTAGTGTGAATCTCTTAAATTTATCCTATCCTAAGCTAATTGCTAATGAAGATCACTATAATATGGAGTACATTCTACATGATCCTCCTCAAGATAGTCCCTAGGACTATCTCACCCAAAATTACTTTTATTTTTGTGGATTCTTCTCCCAAAATACAAATAGTGTCACATCCAATCGATCACAATCAACCTTCCCTTAATATTGTAGATCTTGAGGGCTTGGGATTTTTGCTTGCTTCCCATTGTTTAGCTAGGTTTATTCATCATAACTATCAAGTTTGTTTTAGGATCTTACAACCTAGCCACACTTAATGGAAAAGAACTTTAAAAACCAATAAATATCATGAATCTTAAAAGATATTACATATGAGCCTACATTGGTTTATTGTTTTCTTTAGGTACTTTTTATCGCTTGCTTATTTTTTGTCTGAATTCATTCTTGCATGTATGCACATGTTTTTTTCTACTTGGATTTCTTGTTACATAGCAATTTAGGGTTCCATGATGATGCAAATGATGATCTTAGTCAAGATAGTTTATTCTTGCACTGCACTAGGTGACTGATGGGAGTGAATCCTCCTAGTCTCCTCTTTGCAAATAAAATCATGGTTTTTGCAACCGTCTCTCTCTATCAATTTATATCTCTCTATCTATATTCTATCTCATTTGCATTCATCGTGTTACCTATAGCCTTTTTTCACACTAGGTCAAGGATGAAGTGTCACATTCATTTTTCTACTTCTATACAAAAGGGACTAAGGGAGAACATCAATATAATATGACTTATCTTGAATTAAATTAATCCAGTATTCCAAACTACAACTTTCTTCCCATATGATGAATAGTGTAAAGTGTGCAGGTGTTGATGGAAAATCAAATCCAATCACATTCTTTTGTATCATTAATGGATACATGATGAATACAAAAAAGTCTCGCATATGCTAATAACCCTATCAATCTTATCATCTATTGTTTTTTCACATATCATATTTCATGCGGTAAATTGGTCAACAATGAGCTTATATTCCTAACTTGGGTCATCATTAATTGCCACACTAATCAATCATAAATTCTCTATGACATTTATCTACAAGGTAAATCAGTCACATCAAATATCCTTTCAGCATGAGTCTTTTCTTAAAGGTAAATATTATATCAAAATGTAAATCATATTCCTTTTAGAATTTGTCTAAACACCTTACAAATGAGCATATGCTTAATACAAGTCTCAAATCAATATGATCAAAATTCATTTAAGCATGTAGCTTTGCTTAAGAATGAATCAAATCACAAGTCTTTTAAGCATGAATATTTACCTAAAGATAAATCAAAAGTATAATCACATGTACTTTAGTCATGTAGCTTTGCTTAAGGATTTTTAAAACATCACAAGTCCTTTAAGCATGTAGCCTTGCTTAAGGATGAATCAAAAATTACGTCTTTTAAGCATGAAGCTTTGCTAAATGATGAATCAAAAAGCATATCCTTTAGGTATAATGTTGTGTATAAGGATAAATCTTTGTATACTTGTGTGTGTATATATATAATATCATAGAAAGCTAATTGAAGTCCTCTGAATAGATCAAAAGCTAATAGAAGTCTTCAGGGCAGATCAAAAGATAACATAAGTCCTTTAGGCATATAAAAAGTTAACAAAAGTTCTACAATCAAAGCTCTATCAAATTTATCTAAATCAAAACATTTAATAATTTGTCTAAAGACCATAAAAATGGGCATTTGCTTAAAGGTGAATATATTTGTATATAGTTGTACATATTGTATATAGTTTCAACAAAAGTGGTAAATTTTTATCTCTCCTCATTTTATCCTACATATTCTATCATCTCTTCCTCTCTTAATCAATCCTTAAAATAAAAAAATCTCATTTTGAATCCCTTTCTTCAATATCTATCCTACTCTTTCATCACTACACTAGTGTGGATCATAATCAAGTCAAGTTCTTCTATTGAACTTGATTCTCCCTCTGAAACTCGAGGTGCACATTGGGGAAAAATAGCATTTAATGCTACCCAAAATGCAACTTTTAACATCACTTTTAAGAAAATAATCTTTGTATCACTCATCTTACATCATGAACCTTAAGCAACAAAAAATATTCTTATCTCAAAATTAGGGCATGTATATCAATTTTTGATGCATTTATCGTACAATAAATGCATCAAAAAGGGGTAAATGTAGACACACAATCTTGAGCACAAGGGTAACCATTGGTTTTTTCATTACCCTGATAAATCACTCTTACAAACAACCAAACTAACTAAACCATATTTATGCCCAAATTTAGAGCATTTATTTCTCAAGAAGCAAAAGCATCAGGGTATGAGTTGTACCATTGGCGATGCTACCATGACCTCAATAGCACTTTTATCAATCTCTAACCTTGACCTTTTTCCAACTATTTTTTTACCTCCAATGGTCACCTAGTAGTAGCGCCAATGTGATAGCATAGAAGGAAATTTTTCCTCCTTGCACTTCTACCCTATATCCACCAAAACCAATATTGTTGACTATCTCCCTATTCCATTCATAATTTATGGATCTGCTTGTGTCGATTTGATCTACCAACTAGTCATGTCATATTTGGTAAATATAATCTTAACTTACCTCATCTTATCTCCCCATACTCATTTGCATGTCTATTTTATCTAGACTTACCTTCAATCAACTCCAATCACTCCATATAAGTGTGCCACCTCTCCACCTTGCTAATATTGGTAGATTCTATTGTGGATACTCCCAAGGGGTCATGGATGTCTATAAATCCAACCCTTGGGGTGGCCTTATGACCATGAATCTTGTATGTACTGAAATATTTCTAAACTATTTGAGATAAAATCTTTTGTGTACCAAAAATTTGCCAACAATTCTAGAATCTTAGGCATCCCAAGATTTTGTCTTTACATCCAAGTCTCTAATTCAACAAACCTTCAACTAAGCATCCATCCAAGCAAGTATCCATCCAAGCAAGCATCAAGCAATCATAATCAAGCTCAAGCACTCGAAGGTCATTCATAAGAAAGTCGACAAGATATGGATAACCTTTGATGAAGGGAAGACAACCTATTATATTGGGTGGTATCCTTTCCTTTAATAATTCCTTATTGATCCTTCTTTATTTTACACTTTTTTATTACTTAGTTAATCTTTGGTTTTATTTTCTTTTAGCTAACACTTGGATCTCATACTTGCATTTAGTTAAGTTTTTCATTTTGATCATAAAAATATTAATTTTCAAGTAGATAAATCTTTGTTTTTTATGTGTAACCAGGCCTCTATACCCCTAGGTCAAATCCCTTAATCCTAATAATTATAACCTTAAGTATATTTGCATTTTAGCTTGTTCAGTTCTTAAAAGCAATAGCACCACCAGATTGACTCGATGGTGCTATTATCTATATTTCCAAGAGGAAGCAATAGCACCAATGACACTTTTGCTTCTATAAGAGAAATAGGTTTTCCCACTTCCTGCCTTTGTCATTTCAGCAATTAGGATCAATTTTTATCTATAGTATGTCTAGTTAGAATTCTATTTTTGTTTTGTTATTAATTTGGAAAAGGGAAAATATTAAACCTAGCTTAGTCATAAATTCAAAGGGGATAAATCAAATCTTTTCAATTTTAAGCAATAATAAAAAAAATTGTAGTTTGTATCCTAGCCTAATTTTTGTCTACTACATAATTTCTTGTACCCTTGATCAAATAAAAATTGTTTATTGTATCTTATCATCATAATCAAAAATTATTTGTCGTAGGTCTTCATATTGTATGCATATCATAGATCAAGTTAAGGTTAAGGATAGATAGAAGGAATCCTAATGCAAAACTTAGCTTCCTGTCAAACATAGGTATTTGTAAAATAACCCATCAAACTAATTTTTGATACTCATAACATCCCCTAATCTTGAGGTTAGAAGCGAAAAAAGGAAGACAAGTTAGATATCCTTTGAGGTCACTCACGATCGTTTTTTGCATCTCATATTTTTGGTGAATCCAATGTAAATCACCACCATGGTTCCCAATATCCATTTTGTCCTAGCCACAACCTTAATCAAGACTAAAATTTATCAACCTTATCATTAGAGAGACAACAAGGAAAAATATACAAATTGACACAACTTTTGAGGACATTGATTAAGGGTTTCTCAAATACGTTG
Organism: Wollemia nobilis; assembly: GCA_028583015.1. Taxonomy (NCBI): domain Eukaryota; kingdom Viridiplantae; phylum Streptophyta; class Pinopsida; order Araucariales; family Araucariaceae; genus Wollemia; species Wollemia nobilis. The sequence continues at coordinate 1,728,721 of JAQPPZ010000689.1, read as the reverse complement.
TGATAGAGTATTGAATGTGTTATATACATAAGAGGATAATTTGAGGTTATAAGATGACTAAGTATTGTGAGAGCTCATACTTATTAGGTAGTTTTTCTTGTACACAAAATAAATCATAAAAACCCTTTGTACACTTAATTTTGTATGTTTAGTTTAGATCATATTAAATTAAGATAACAAGAACCTAACTGAAGGCTAGTACTACTGATGATAGTCTACGGTCATACAAACCATTAAGTTATATTGGGTATATTGTGAGCCTAGGCCACTAGCCACCCACATAGGGTCTCACACATACTTACGCTTAGTTAGGAGTATATTGAAGTGGGCTAGTGGGATTCATAAGGAGGTGCATCATTACCTCTCACATACCATCTTGGGCTATGTACCTAGGAGATCACTTCCATGTACCATTTTTTTCCTATGTATTGGTTCTCTCACGTACAAATAAATATATAGGGAGTGGTTAGGTATATAGGGAGCAATTAAGTTATATAGGTCAGATCATATTTATTGAGGGAAGGAGACGATGTTGTTGAAGCACCTTCTATTTCTTCTTTAATCAATATTATAAACTTTAAAAACTTAATTAATTGAATCCTCTTCTAAGCCATGGATGAAATATTCTACTTCATCCATAGTGTTACTCAATTGGCCATTAACCTTGACCATATGGTGGAAGGTCCTGAGAACCCATCCACCATTGAGAACATTATCTTCAAAGAAGAATATGGTGGAGCTTCTCCCTCAAGTTATTTGACCTCTATTCATGATGATTTGAGGAGAGTAGTTTTTAATTTCCTTGATCCCATGACTTCTTTCTTATAGATACATAATAAAGTTAGAAACCATTATCAAGGATGGTAATGACAAACTAGTTGTCTCTATCAAGGATTTACCTTGGGACTATCCCTAGTAGTCAAACTCTAACTCTTTGACCTGTAATCAAGTAGATCCATACTTTGGATCCTTACATATAAAATTTAATGCATCTACCTCCAATTATTTTTATTCTACTCCTCATTCCATTACCACTTCCATAAATATTGGTACACAAAACCTCCCATAATCCTTGGGATATCATTTATCATTACCTCCCATTGAAGAATTATTACAAGTCAATAAAAATTACCTTGTATCCCAACAAGTAGTCACAAGCTAAATTTTAAACCTAGATGTATCTCATAGTGCTCTAGTCTCTAATCCTATTATTCACAATATTCCTCCTATTCCCATAATTGCAAGTATGAATTTTTCTCAAAACCCTATTCCTACAATATCCCATCTTTCTTCTACTAATAATTTTATGTCAAATAGCTTGGTGATGAGTCATAAAATGACAACCTCAACATAGTATGCCTCAATTCCTCAAACTTATCCTTACATTAATTATAAAATTCCTCTTGTCTCTCAACATATACCTTATGTACCATCAAATGTAGTTTCTTCTGAGCTACAAACTTTAAAAACTTAGTTGGAATTGTTGAATTAAAAGATGGCCTCAATCCAAGGGTCTTCTTCTAGTCACAAGTACTCTTATAAATATTTGTGCAACTAGTCTTTAGATCTCTTCATATATTTTGAAACACCAAAGTTTCAAATGTATAAATGAAAGGAAGATCTCATAAATCATCTTAGGTTATTTAGGACCACTTATAGCGATATTTCCTATGATGAAACGTTGCTACTAAATATCTTCATCAATATTCTTAGTGACCTTGCCTTGGAGTGGTTACCAAATACCAAGGCATTCCCTTAGAAGCCTTAGGGATCTTGTCAAAAAAATTTCTAAGCAATTTTCCATCTACATCAAAAATGTCATGTTTAGTTACCTCTATGAGCTTAAGCACTCTAAGGATAAGATTTTGTTGCTTTCTTGCAATATGGTGAGACCTGGTGGTGAGACTCCAATATGTCTCTCCACCAAGATACCTTCTAGATATATTTATAAGCAACATAAATGAGTAGTAGGTCTTCTATTTTGGAATTATGTTGAATATTTTCCATGTTATTCAAGAGGGGTTAACTCTAAAAGGAATTTGGTTGAAAGGATGAAAATTTTTTGGTGTGTTTAATCTATTTTTAGATCCACATGGATGTTTTCAGGTTAATATAATTTCATTCCATGGTTTTGTGACTATCGTATTGTAAAACCTTGTCTTTTGTTTTTGGTATATAAATCAGCTCTTGCATGAGGGTTTGGTAATGAATTTGCAAGAAATGTAATCTCAAGTGAATAGCAAGTGAAAGAATATTGGTGTATTGAATACGTTCAAGTTTATACTATAAGGAAATATTCTTGTTGGGGATTTTCCTAAAAGGGTTTTCCAGGATAAATTCTTGTGTAATGTGTTTTTCTTCTCTGTTTTGCCATTGATTCTACAATTATTATTTTCTAGAATTTATTTATCGGGGCATTATTTCTCTTGATAAGGATGATATATTTTTGCTTTCTTGCAATATGGTGAGACCTGGTGGGGAGCCTCCAATATGTCTCTCCATAAAGATACCTTCTAGATATCTTTATAAGGAACCTAAACAAGGTTATGCATAATGGGTAGTACCAAAAAAGTAATTATAAATTTGGGACGAATCTAGTCGTATGGTGTATAAACTAAGAGGAACATTTTTTAAAATTTTGTAGAAAATATATCAAATTATGATGATTTTTTGAAAATTTTGCACCAAATTTTTAAAATTTTAAAATGGTGATTGACAAAAGTGACTATCATAAGGTAACTAACAGAAGCAATTGTTACAAGGTGACTGATATAAGGGACTATCACGAGGCAACTAACAGAAGTGACTATCACAAGGTGACTGACAAAAGTGACTATAATAATGCGACTGACAGAAGTGACTGTCACAAGGTGACTGACAGAAGTGATTGTCACAAGGTGACTGACAGAAGTGACTGTCACAAGGTGAATGACTGAAGTGACTATCACAAGGTGACTGTCACAATGCGACTGATAGAAGTGACTGTCATATGGTGACTATCACAAGGTGAATAACATAAGTCACTATCACAAGATGACCATCACAAGACGACTGCCACAAGATGACTATCACAAGATGACTAACAGAAGAGACTGTCACAAGGTAACTATCACAATGTGACTATCACATGGTGATTGTCACAAGGCGACTGTCATAAGGCGGATGTCACAAGGTGATCATCACTAGATGCTACCATGTGTCCTCTCCTCTACCATGTGTCACGCATCCATCGACCTCAGCCATGTAGCCTTCCATAAATAGAATAGTAGGGTCATTTTTCACCTTTCCCACAGTGAAAAATGACCCTACTATTTTTTCAAAGCTTTTTCAGAGCATTTTTAGAGCTTTTTTTTAGTGTTTTTAGAGCATTTTTAGAGGGTTTTCAGAGCATTTTTCCAATTTTTTTAGAGTTTTTTTAGAGGATTTTCAGAGCTTTTTCAAAGGTTTTTAGATATTTTAGAGGGTTTTCAAAAATGGCTAGCTCTTCCTCTCCTCTCCCTTCCAAAGTAACATTCAAGAACTACTATTGCCCCAACATCAAGAACATTTTTAGCACTCCTAGGAGAGATTCTAATTGGCTTTACACCTCTAGAGTTGTTGGAGTCATGAAGATGCCATAGTTGGACATCAACGTCTCCCTAATGCAATGCATAGTTAGTTGCTACAACCATGATGTGTCCACTGTATAGATCAGAGTTGATAACAAGGATATTGTTTTTACTATGAACCCCTCGGATGTGCAACGACTAATAGGGCTACCATTTTTGGATGATCTCCTGGTGAACAACCAGTACGCCTTGTCTTCGGATGACAAATCAATGCTAGCATCCAAGTATGTTGTGAATCCAGACCATTTGAAAGGTATGTTTTTAAAATTTCATTTTTATTTATCCTTAATTTTGATGTATTTTAGTTTCCATTCTCTAATAATGTTCTCCCTATTGTAATTTTTATTTTCTAATAATGTTCTCTCTATTTTTTAGTTAATTCTTCTAAGTCGAAAATGGGTTTAAACATTTCCAACGTTTCAGACAAATTTCTTTATGCTTGCATTGAATTTTTCCTGGGAAGGCTTATTCTATAGGGGCGACCTACAAAAATGTCATTTTGGGTATTGTCATTATTGATTCGATGTATTGATGGAGGTAGATATGATTGGTCCATGCACATTTCCAACCGCCTGAAACAAGACCTTCTTAGTGCCCAAAAAATTCAATCTGCATATACAGTAACATCCAACAACTTTATTCTTTATATTTTTAATGAAGCATACTACAATATTCAAAATAACAATCCTCCAACTACATTGCACCCAGATTTGTTGGCTATTGGCATGAATGAGAATGAAATTCAGGTAAAATTATTTATTGGAATAATCTCTCTTTTCTTTATTTTCAATCAATCTTGTTATTTTCTAATTTTCTTTTGAAAATAGAGAAGAGTAGCTCATTCATCCAGTAAAAGGGATGTCACCTTTAGAATTCAATAAGTGTCTGCCAATTCTGACACAATCACAATCATCACCAGTAACTCCCACCACTAAATGTACAAGGTCTCATATTCAACAACATACACGTATGGCTCCTGTTACTTTTGGACATGCATCTGTTGTAGTCGACATTGAAGAAGTAACCTCCAACTCACAAGGTAACCTTATTATTCAAAAGTACTATTTTAAATAATGTATTTTAATGATATAAAATTATATTTAGTTTGAGAAAATATTTTAACTATTTTTAGAGCAAAGGTAAATGCTTCCATCATCAACATAAATGACTGTAGATTCTGAGTCTGGTATGTTTAGTTAAAATTAATCTCTTTTAATGGCATTGTTTTTAACACTAGTTTTAATTTATATTTTCATGTGAAATTTTGTAGAGGGATCAACTAGATTTAAAAGACTCAAAAAATAGATGCCTCCACTGGGTGCACAATAGCAAGTCCATCCATAGTAATTTCATCCACAACAAGTCATCCATCCATAACAAGTCCATCAAACTTCATAGCAGGCACCACTAGTGAGGAACCAATCTCACATGTGTGGGAAATAATTCCTCACACCACCACCTCTAGGAACCAACATTCAGGCTGAGACACACACTCATACTATGTCTCAGTCTCTTGTTTCAGTGACGATGTTCCCATTTTTAACCCTTGATAATTTATCAAATGTAGAGAGCGCATCTCAGATGCCCTCTACCGTTGCAAATCTCGATGATGATTTTCTTTATCAGGATATGAATAATTTCCCACTAAAGGTAAGTGATGTTCTTTAGGGTCTAGATATCGATGATGAAGTAGAGGAGAATGTTGAAGTAGATGCTACCATAGTTTCCCCTTCCTCCCACCAGCAATTCGACACCCATCATCATCCGAACGATGATGATAAAGTTAATTTTTTAGAAACTATTTTATTAGCCAATAGATGTAAGGCTACAATTATGAATAATCTTCTTGTAGATATTGATACATTAAGAGAATGGGAATATTGGGCCAAGGTTTTGATCAAAGCAATAAATGATCGATACAAGAATTTTGCACATAGAAAGGAGTTGTTTTCAAAGGTGGAGAATGAGCCACAAAAGCTCGATGCTCTATTACGTAAAGCTGAATCTGGCACCATGCAGGCTGAGTCTAAATATAGTGATGAAGTTCTGGCCATTATGTTGGATCGATTAGAAAACCTCAATGCCAAGGCCTAGGCATATTTCAATGAATGGGCACTAGATATGAAAAAAGTAGCAGTTGCAAAAACTGCAAGACTTACCACTGATGTAAGTTTTACCTAACTGAAAATAATTTTTTTCTTAAATTTATTTTGTTTATAAATATTAACATTTTTCTCTTCTATTTTGTAGTCTAATTATCAACACTTAAAGCAACAAGTCAATGCCATGAAAATGTTGATTAAGACTACAAAAATTAGTGTGATGAATGCTATTGAAGTGAAGAAAATATTGCAACACACTGTTAGAGAAAACAATTGGCTGAGGAAGTTTATCAAAGATAAGGGCCTAGATGTGGAGGTTGTATTAAAATAAAATGAGAAAGAACTGAATGCATCATTTAGAGAAGATCCAACGAAGGAAGAAGGTTTATTGCTATCAAGGATAAACACTACAGCTAAAACTTTGGTAAGGGCTGGTGCATTGGAAGCAAAGGATATTGAGGTAGATGCAGCTGGAAGTTCAGGCACCATGCAATAAGAAAAGTAGAACTATTTTTTTTATTTGAGGAGAAACCAAACAATACATGTTGCATATTTTTTTAAATTGTCAAAGAATGGTATCTTTTTTAAATCAATGAAAGAGACAATTTCCATAAATTTTGTATTAGCTTTTTGATATTTTATTTTCAATATTGTGATGTTTTGATTAGTTGTGTGGATGCAATAAATAATGAAATTGTTGGTATAATATTGCCATATTTGATGAAGTTTCGTTGTGTGAATTATTGCTATGTTGTTGTGTGAATAGATGGTGAATGAAACCAATAAAATCGTTGGTGTAACACTACCATGTTATTAGACGTAATTTTGTATTAGCTTTTTGATATTTTGTTTTCAATATTGTGATGTTTTGATTAGTTGTGTGGATGCAATAAATAATGAAATTTTTGGTATAATATTGCCATATTTGATGAAGTTTCATTGTGTGAATTATTGCTATGTTGTTGTGTGAATTATTGCTATGTTGTTGTGTGAATAGATGGTGAATGAAACCAATAAAATTGTTGGTGTAACACTTCCATGTTATTAGACGTAATTTTGTATTATTTTTTTGATATTTTGTTTTCAATATTGTGATGTTTTTATTAGTTGTGTGGATGCAATAAATAATGAAATTATTGGTATAATATTGTCATATTTGATGAAGTTTTGTTGTGTGAATTATTGCTATGTTGTTGTGAATATATGGTGAATGAAACCAATAAAATCATTGGTGTAACACTGCCATGTTATTAGACGTAATTTTGTATTAGCTTTTTGATATTTTGTTTTCAATATTGTGATGTTTTGATTAGTTGTGTGGATGCAATAAATAATGAAATTATTGGTATAATATTGTCATATTTGATGAAGTTTCATTGTGTGAATTATTGCTATGTTGTTGTGTGAATAGATGGTGAATGAAACCAATAAAATCGTTGGTATAACACTGCCATGTTAGTAGACATAATTTTGAATTATGTGGATGCAATAAAATGTTCTTTTATGTTTTATGAAATAATTTGAAATGACTAAAATGTAGCACATATATTTGGTTTACCATAAAATATGAAATCAAAATAAATGTGAAAATCAGTAGTATCTATCATCAATATTCTATTTAAAATTGATAGCAACATAGATATTTAGTTTGCCATACATGGTTTATAATCAATATTTTGTTGAAAACTCATAGCATAATATGTGAAATCAAAATACATGTGAAAATCAATAATATATGTAATCAATATTCTATTTAAAAATGATAGTAGATATATAATCAATATTCTTTTGAAAACTGATAGCATAATATGTGAAATCAAAATACATGTGAAAATCAATAATATATGTAATCAATATTCTGTTTAAAAATGATAGCAGATCTGTAATCAATATTCTGTTGAAAATTGATAGCATAATATGTGAAATCAAAATACATGTGAAAATCAATAATATATGTAATCAATATTCTATTTAAAACTGATAGCATTATATGTGAATTTGAAATCAAAATATCATGTTCCAAAATACATGTCTCAAAATATAATCAAATCTCAATATTCTATTGAAAACTGGTAGCATAATATGTGAAATCAAATCAAATGAAAGCATCAAATCTCAATATTTTGTTGAAAACTGATAACATAAGATGTGAAATCAAATCAAATGAAAGCATATTTGCATCATAATGTTAGAAGCTAGAACAAACTCTTTTCATATTGTACAAAATCTTTTGCACTCATACCAAAAAATTTTGTCATCATAGCCTGATCAGTGTTACCATTATCCTCATCATCTTGAGTATTCGTGACACCTCTTCTATCAGCCAAAGATTTTCAATATGACAAAGATCTTTCATAAGGAAACTTCTCTACCTCATAGGTCGACACATATACTCTCAAACAATTTTCCAAATTTTTGTCCAACCTATTTCGAACTTTAGATTTTACATAAGATAATGCACTAAATACCCTTTCATCTTCCACAGATCCTAAAATCATCGTTTGACATAATTCATATAAACAAAAATATTCACTCATAGTTTGTTGTAAGATACTACTGGGATGTAATTGTTTCCACAAACGTGAAATAGAACCTGTTTCATGATGGTTAGTGAGTTGTGAAACTTGAGCAGATATTGTTGTTCCAAAATAGTTTGATTGTTTTGTCAAAAGATCTTTGTTGAGAATGCCATTGATTTCAATACCATTGACTACCACACATTTAGTGAAATGGCTAGCAAGAGTGCCCATGTATTTGAGAAACAAACCATTTAAAATCTGGTATTCATTACAAGGATCCCAAAACATCGGGTTAACCACACCCATAGCCTCAAGCAATTCATCTCTTTGAAAACGGTCTCTGATTTCTTTTGTCAATGATTCTGCTATTTGTTTTAGTTTAATTTTTGTATCTGTTACAACTACATGAAATCTATTGTATGTTATGGGCATTTGTTCAACTTCATTTGTAGCTATATCCATTCGCTGACCAAAATAATATAAAGGAATTTCCTTTTCATGGACATTAATACATAGATGATCGTTTATATTGAACTTCAAAAAGTTTTGAGGATCATTCACGTTTGTCAATAATATCCAACTCTCAAACATGGGATCCATAAAACTTTGACCAGATGCGTACATTGTATCAATATGTATGCAAATTTGTTTTCTCACCCTGATGAAATCCATAATATAAATCGATATTTCTTGTGCAATTTTGATCAAAGTATTCATTTCTTCCAACATTGGAAGAATACCACACAATGTGAGAAGTGTTTCAAAGTCACTCATTCAAAATAGCAAATCTTTAGCCTTATCAACTGCCCTATGATTTGCATACATAAACCCTGCCAAGGATTGATATTCTTTGAAAACTCTATATGCCGGTTGATACATCGAAATCCACCTAGTATCTACATCTTTTAAGAGTTTTTTACCTTCAGTAACTCCTAGTGCAAACTGCTGAAACTCTGAAAATATTTTTGGACTATGCAAAAAATAATCATGAATTTCATGGACAAGCTCTTCCACTCTCACTACATTTGTAAATGTATCCACAATTTTGTATGCAAGATTCATTCTATGAGCCATGCAATGAATAGGGATCAAATATGGGGTAACAGATGTTTGTAGTCTAACACAAAGACCATTCCTGTGTCCTTGCATTGTAGCAGCACCATCAACTCCAACACATATTAACTTAGTGGCTATTTCCATTTCATTCATTCCTGTTATTTCCTTTAAACTAGAAACAACAACATTATAAATATTTTCTGCATTGCAATTTTCCACCATCTTGCGTAATGCAAGTAAATGAGGTTGCCTTAAATGATTTTCCAATGTGTAAACATGCATGCAAATCCAATATGTGTTGTCAATAATAGTCACCTCATCAATTGAAAGTGAAATGAATTTGGCCTTTTTTACTTTCTCTTTGAGGTCATCCTGCTCAACCAATGATAGACATTTTACCATTTTCCAACCACTTCGATCTGACCAATGGGTGTTGGGTAAGTTCTGCACATCAGCTAGTCAAAATAGAGATTTATAATCAATGAAATCAGACATAGGTCTACCCTTTTTAAGAATAGTGAGTACAACAACAAATTGTAAACTTTTTGAAGCTAAAGTGAACTTATTCATTTTTTGAAATTGGGCTTGAATCGTTGCACCTTTCTCAACCAAAGTTTGCTTTTGTTTCATTGCTTTATCATATTCTTGTGCATATATGATATGTGCACACTTTGATGCATCCTTCCACCTATAATTTTTTGGTTTTTTCCATCACCATCACTTTCGTTTGTTTTTATATAAACCTTTCCAATATATTTTTCTATTGTATCTTTCTTAACTTGCAATCTATGATCCTTTTCATGTTTCCAACTGCAAATTACGTATCTCAATTATGTTATTACCTCATTACTATTCTCTGGCAGCACTGGCTCAACAAATGGAAAATCTGAAACCCAATCAGGCTAAAATGATCTGTTAATTGTCCACCTAGATGACCTTGCACGTTTATGTTTTTTAGAAGAAGATTCTTCGAAAGTAGGGACTGCATAAGAACTATTATTTTATTTTCCATTTGGCGTGTTAGTTTCAGGAATCTCTTCATGTTGTTGTTCCATTTCATTAAGAAAATTTTCATTTGTGGACTTTTCATTATCGTGGATATGTGGAAGTGGAGGCATACCAGGGTCAACAGTGTTTTCTGTAGAGATAATACTAGGGTCAATACCAAGGTCATTATCATTATTCTATTTAAAAGCATACCTTCTATTAAAAAATATAGATAAGTAATGGACAAAGCCATCAACCAAAAAACACCCTTCTTAATGAATGAAGACATTATATATAAAATTAACAATGTACAAAAATTAACTGGTTAGTAAGTAAAGGTGTTCATACCTTCAATTTGTGTAGATGTTGATGGCTGACTAGATTTTAAAATATTATGAAAGTATTTGAGGATACTCCTTTTATCGAAATACTGACCTCCCTTCTTTCCACTGCCAACAGGTGACATTTTACCTATATAAATAAAAGAGTAACATGAACATCATTTTGAAAAATAAAAATAATTGGTAAAAGAGAGAACTACTATTGAAGACAATAGAATATCTGACCCAAGCTTGATATTGGTGCCCAAATAATAGGAAAACCTCCTTATTGAGTGTCAATGAACAAAAATATATAAAAAAAGAACATAAATGGTAAAATAAACTTATCGATAAATGGTTGTCATTGTATGTCACTCACCTTGTATCACTCACCTTGCATCAGTCACCTTGCATCAGTTGCCTTACATCAGTCACCTTGCATCACTCACCTTGCATTAGTCACCTTATGATAGTTGCTTCTATCAGTCACCTTATGATAGTCACTTCAGTCAATCACCTTATGACTGTCCATTCTATCAGTCACCTTGTGTCAATCGCCTTGTGTCAATCGTCTTGTGCCAGTCACTTTGTATCAGTAATTTTTGTCTATCACCTTATGATAGTCATTTTTGTCATTCACCTTGTGACAAGCGCTTCAATCAGTCACCTTGTGATAGTCACTTCTATCAGTCATCTTATGGCAGTAACTTTTGTCAATCACCTTGTGATAGTCACTTCAATCAGTCACCTTGTGATAGTCACTTTTGTCAGTTACCTTATGCTAGTCACCTTGTGTCATTCACCTTTTGCCTGTCACCTTGTGTCAATCACCTTGTGCCAATCGCTTCTACCGATCACCTAGTGTAAGTCACTTTTTTCTAGGCCTCTTGTGTCAGTCGCCTTATGTCTGTCACATTGTGTCAGTCACTTGCTTTGTATCGTTCGCTATCAAAGAAAATTAATGTTTTAATTGTATGAGTGTCATTGTCAGGGTTACCTATATATAGTGGGGTACAAGAGGTGAATTGGGTGGGATAATTTTTTTTAATAATTTTAAGGTGAAAATTAGGTGGGAAACCTTATTGTACTGGGGCGAATTTACCCTAAAAAAAATTGATCCCATAATTTTTGGGCAAATGGGCCGACCTCTAGGGTCCCAAAATTAGCAAAATAAAAATTTTGAAAATCCTAAAATTCGCTCTAAATTGCGAAATTTTCCCCTATGCATAACCCTGAATCTAAATGAGCAGTTGATCTTCTACTTGGAGATTGCCAATGTATCTTCTTTTTAATATGTTATTGACAAGTTTAAGAGAGTAGATATTGTCCTCCTCTAAATAATTTCTCACACTCAAAGGAGTAGTATAAAATAAACACGTTGTAGATGATGGAGTCATTGACTCATGCCAAACCAATAACGTGAGTATTATGATAGCCCTCCAAAATCTCATCATAGGGAATACCTAATGATCAAAGTCTAAAATAAAGTTCTCTTGGCTAGACCAACCTCCTTCAAGTATCCTAAATCAACTCCTTGAAGCCAAAATAGTAGATCTTCCACCTGTTAAGCCTCTAGATCCTAAAAGGGATAAAGCTTCTTAGTTTTGCCTTGAGGAGCAATGTGTATTTCATCATGTTAATGGTCACTCAACCAATAAATGCAAGAGCATTAGAATCTCATCCAAAACCTAATAGATAATGGTCAAGTTGTCTTTAGCTTTGACTCCTAATCCTCTTCTAATAAATAACTTGGGATCTTCCAATATTTGTTGCAAAACCATGACCAAAAGTCAACAAACAATGTCCAATATAGGAGTGTTTCACCCCCAAATCAAAACATAGTGGGAATGATCTATTCTCCTAATCACTTTTTTTTTTGTTGTAACAAGGCAAAAACACAAAAATCCCTAGTCTGGTCAACCTTTTAGATCTCCTTTAGTCCTTTTCTCAAAAAAAAATTATTTCTCCAAAGGACCATCATTAATCATTAAATCAAACAAAGATAAGGGTACTTTTGATTTATGCAAGCAACTTGAAAGAACCATAGTAAAATTCTCTCTCCTTGACCTTCTCAATATTTGTCCAGCACATAGGGACATCTTGCTCAAACTTTTGAGCAAATAATTTTTTTAAGTAGGATTTTGAAAGGTTTCTTCTTTTTCTTTTACATCAACTTTATCACATCAAGATTTATAACCTATTTGGTGCCATCAATATTTGAATCTTGGTGTGAACTATGTCACCCATATGTCTCAACCATTGAACCATGGCCTCCATTGGTGAGCAAACAATTTTTTTCTTAAGATCTTAACCCTAATGATCTCACATTCATAGTAGGATCCATTGGGATAAATCATGCAACCATATCATTCTATGAGGATTGTATTCCCCCAACCTATATGGTCAAAGAGCTCCCTTTATACATCATAGGCTATAACAATGATACCTTCATCAAGTGAATCCTTATTGATAATAGCTCAACTCTCAATTTTTGTAATTTCATTAGTAATTTTGGACCAATTAAACAATATTTTGAGAAATATGATATTTCTATTAGGGCATTCAATAATAAGGAGCATGAGGATAGTGGCACTATAGTCTTACCCCTCAAAGTTGAAACTCGTATTCTCAACACTCTCTTCTACATCATGCATTTTGATATAACCTATAACATTCTTATAGGAAGGCCTTGGGTCTATGCAATGAGGTCATTCTGTCAGCTTTTCACCAATGCCTCAAATATGAATATCATGGCAAGACATATCACATTCCAACTAACCCCAAGTTGTTTTCTTATTACCAAGCAGTCAAGGTCAAGAACCCTAAGGCTCAATTTTTCCCCTCTCTCAATCCATCTCCATTAGCTTCTTCCTCTTCCTCTCCTATCAATGATGCACTAAGTCTCTAACCTTAAATATTCAAATTAATAATATACTTGAATTTCAAACTTCTAATATAACTAACATCAACACTAATAATCAAGATAAAAATCAACCTTTCTTGGACCTAGCCAAGCTCCCTTAGACTCCCTAAATATTACACTTGCCTTTTAGGAAAGGTAAAATGGCACAAATTGGAAGTTGCTCTTTGATTTGCATCGATACTACCAATGATGACCAAATCCAAGGCAGTAACCCTCTCTCAATTAAATTTGTGTATGCTTCATGCTACTTGTCAAACTTATATCCTATCCCAAAACATATGCTATCCAATATAGGATATCAAGGGAAAATACTAGGTCTACATGAATAGAGCATCAAAGAGCCCTTGGATACCAAAGCCTAGCTAGAACATTATGAGATCGATTACATTCCCATACATAGTCAATATCTTCGCTCCTTTACTTCATCGGACAGTGAAGATGAGGAAAACCTTCCATTTACATTGTCCCATGATGACACGATTTTATTAAATGGATTGGATTGGGATGAGGATTAAAATGGGTCATCACTCCTCATAGATCCTAGCTCTTCTTAATTCATACACTTTGCTAGTGTAAATTTCTTATCTTTAACCTATCCTAAGCTAATAATTAATGAAGATCATTATAAGATGGAGGACATTCCACATGATACTCCTCAAGATGGTCCCTAAGACTATCTCACCCAAAATGACTTCTATTTTAGTGGACTAAAATCCCAAATTACAAATAGTGTCACACACAATCGATCACAATCAAACTTCCCTTAATCTTGTAGATCTTGAGATCCTAGGAGTGTTGTCTTATCCCCTTCATTTATATAGGTTCATTCATCATAACTACCAAGTTTTGGTAGGATCTTACCACCTAGCCACACTTGATGGAGTAAAATTAAAAACCAATGAACATCATGAATCTTAAAAGATATTACATGTGAGTCTGCATTGGTTTATTATTTCCTTTAGCTACATGTTGTCACTTGCTAATTTTTTGTGACTTCATTCTTACATGTATGCACATGTTTATTTCTTCTTGTATTGCTTGTTATATATTGAGTTAGGGATCCATGATGATTCAAATTATGATCTTAGTCAAGATAGTTCATTCTTACATTGCACGAGGTGACTAATGCGAGTGAATCCTCCTAGTCTCCTCTTTGCAAATCAAATCATGATTCATGCAATTGTCTCTCTGTATCAATTTATATCTCTCTATCTATCTTCTATCCCATTTTCATTCATCGTGTTCCCTATAGCCCTTTTTCACACTAGGTCAAGGATGAAGTGTCGCATTCATTTTTTTGCTTCTTTAAAAAAGAGACTAAGTGATGGGGATCCATGTAATAAATAATAGCCTTATAGAGCCTTCTAGAAATGGCATATGTGTATATGGATGCACATGTAATTAAATGTTAGATAAGGTATATTAAATACCTTCTTATCCTTGTATGCCCATGGTATTCGTTAAACCATGGTTATGTATTAGGTATTTTATGCCTATAAATATGTATGTTTATGTAATAAAATAATAATTTAGATTTTGAGCTTGAAAATTCATTTCAATTTGGTATCAAAGCACCTTGATCCACTGTAGGTTTTGCTCTTCTTTGGTGTTATCATGTTCAACATAATTTTACCAATACCAAATCACTCCCTCAAGGAAATTTTTCAATGATGCAAAGTGATTGTTGATGCTCTCTAGCAAATCCACACTACCATGTTGATCGAAGCAATGGGACCTGTGGATGAATTTATTCCTACTTACATAGAATAAATTATTGAAAATGAAATTCTTCTTAAAAAATAAATTCTTGAATACCATGTAGCAGCACCTGGAATCGAACCAGGGTCTATGGGCAAGAAGCCCATCGACTTTCCACTAGGCAATACTACTATAAAAAAAATTGAAATATGAAGACATATTTATTGTAGCAGAGGATATGGAAAAAGAATATTCTAAAGAAGATCCATAGATCACACTAGTTATTTCACTTGTGATGCCATCATCTTTTTTACTCCATTGAAATCGCCATCATTGGCATTGATCGCATTCTCCCCAAGAACAATGATTTTCCCTGCAAAACCATTGTTTTCACCTGTAGATATAGGATATTTAGCTATCTTTAGGATATTGAGCTATAACCAAGATACACTCACTTGGTTCGATGCCTCCATTTGACTCACAATATGGCCCACTACCCGACGGTCCATCATCGTCGATCTCTGCCCATGAAGATGCATGACCCACCACTCTTTAAGTCAGCCATATGAATCTTCAATGACTTTTTTAAGTGCAACTTCAAAATCCTTCTATGTGACTCTTCAACTCTTCCACCGTTTGTTGCTCCAAAGTTATAGCATGACCATGCACTTTTTTATTAACAACGATCATGACTTGCTCAATTCTCAGCCACTGCATAGGCCACTTCCATGGCCACCCCTTGTGCACCACCACCCCTATTTCTTTTTTATGATGTATTCCAATTCCATTGCACCAGACTCAATGTTGCACCGTGCATTTCATACAATTTTCATAGATATAACCTTAATGGTGACAAGATCCCATCTTTTGTCATCGAAATCAACTTTTTAGCAACAAAGGATGTTCTGCACACAAGGACGATTGGATTTCCCCGATCACCAAAGGCTTGTCTACACTTCTCCACCATGAGTTCACTATTCTTGGAAAAAACCCTAATTTTGATCTGAAGCATATGATAAACACTCCACCACTAGATTCACATCACACAATCACCTAGACTTTAGATCAATGATCATGTAGCTCCTTATCGCCCTCATTATAGATTGCTAAATCTTGTTGATGACACAGCATGTTACCCCCTCATGATCCTTTGTAGATAATTATCTTATTGTTGCATGTAAAAATCAAAATTGATGCAATCTATCACATTGGCGATCACTACTCACACTCAACATCTCCTCGATTTTCCTTCTGTCATTCGATTGCTCGATGCTCTCAATCGTGATTGTGCCTACCATTGTACACTCATCGTAAACTCTTAGTGGTGATCAAAACAAATAAAAAAAATTATAACACCATTCGTAAGGTTGACACTTGAACCAATCACATTGTGCACCACTTATTATCTTGACACGCACCTCGCTCAAGTTTTGATATTATTGGTTGAATTCAAAACCATTTGGTCATGTTTCTTTAGGACTTATTTTCTAGTTGTGTTTTTCAATGTTTTAGTGGGCTTTGATATATCCCACACTTATCCTGTTGCAGGTATTTTAGTCTTTGAATACAGTGGGCCTAAATGCCTAATACATAACCACAGTTTAACAAATACCATGGGCGTACAAGGATAAGAAGGTATTTAATTTGCCTTATCTTACCATTTAATTACATGTGCATCCATGTGCATATCACTAAGAGCACATCCATATAATTTGATTTGTCTTGATTCAAATATATCAAGTCTTCCAAACTACAACTTTCTTGCCACATGATGAATAGTGTAAATTTTATAGGTGTTGATGGAAAATCAAATCCAATCACATTCTTTTGTCTCATTAATGGCTACATGATGAATACAACAAAGTTCCAAATATGCTAATAATTCTATCAATCTTATCATCTATGGTTTTTTCACATAACATATTTCGTGGGGGAAATTGGTCAACAATGAACTTGTCTTCCTAACTGGGGGTATAATTCATTGCCACACTAATCAATCATAAGTCCTCTATGACATTTCTCTACAAGGTAAATCAGTCATATCAAAAGTTCTTTAAATATGAGTCTTTGTGTAGAGGTAAATCTCATATCAAGAAGCAAATCATATTCCTTTTTGCATTTGTCTAAACACCTTACAAATGGGCATATGCTTAAAAGCAAGTCTCAAATCAATTTGGTCAAAATTCATTTAAGCATGTAGCTTTGCTTAAGGATGAATCAAATCACAAGTATTTAAAGCATGAAGCTTTACCTAAATATAAATCAAAAGTAAAATAACAAGTCCTTTAAGCATGTAGATTTGATTAAATATGTATAAAACATCACAAATCCTTTAAGCATGTAGCCTTACTTAAGGATGAATCAAAAATCACAAGTATTTTAAGCATGAAGCTTTGCTAAAGGATGAATCAAAAAGCACATCCTTTAGGCATAAGGTTGTGTCTAAGGATGAATCTTTGTACACTTGTGTATGTGTGTGTCTATATATATTATCATAGAAATCTAATTGAAGTCCTCCAAACAGATCAAAAACTAATAGAAGTCTTCAGGGCAAATCAAAAGATAACAGAAGTCCTTTAGGCATATTAAAACTTAACAAAAGTTCTTCAGGCAAAGCTCTATCAAATTTTTCTAAATCAAACCTTTAAGCATTTTTCTAAAGGCCAGACAAATAAACATTTGCTTAAAGGTGAATCTATTTGTATATAGTTGTACATATTGTATATAGTTTCAAAAAAAGTGGTAAATTTTTCTCTCCTCATTTCACCCTACATCTTTCATCAGCCCTTCCTCTCTTAATCAATCATTAAAATAGCCAAATCTCATTTTGAATCTCTTTATTCTACATTTATCCTACTCTTTCATCACTACACTATTTTGGATCATAATCAAGTTGAGTTCCTCTATCCAACTTGATTCTCCCTTTGAAACTCGATGGGGCACACTGAGTCACAGTAGCATTTAATGCTACCCAAAATGCAACTTTTAACATCACATTTAAGCAAATAATCTTTGTATCACTCATCTTGCATCATCGAACTTAATCAACAAAAAATATTCCTATCTCAAAATTTTGGCATCTACGTTAATTTTGTATGTATTTATTATACAATAAATGCATCAAAAAAAGGTAAATGTAGACACTCATTTATGCCCAAATTTAGAGCATTTATTGCTCCAGAAGCAAAAGCATTAGGGCATGAGTTGTACCATTGGCGATGCTACCATGACCTCGACAACACTTTTGTCAATATCTAACCTTGACATTTTTCCAACTATTTTTTTACCTCCAATGATCATCTAGCAGTAGCATCAATGCGATTGCATCGAAGACACTTTGCCTCCTTGTACTTCTACCCTATCTCCACCAAAACCAAGTTTGTTGACTCTCCCTGCTCCACTCGTGATTTGTGGATCTGATTATGTTGATTTGATATACCACTCAATCGTGTCATATTTAGAAAATATAATCTTAACTCACCTCATCTTATCTCCCCATCCTTAGTTGCATGTCCATCTTATCCAGACTTATCTTCAATCAACTCTAATCACTCCATGTAAGTGTGCCACCTCTCCACCTTGACAATATTGGCAAATCTTATCGTGGATCCTCCCAAGGGGTCATGGATGTCTATAAATCCAACCCTTGGGGTGGCCTTATGACCATGAATATTTCATGCACTAAAATATTGTTAAATCATCTGAGATCAAATCTTTTGTATACCAAAATTTTGCCAACAGTTTTAGAATCACAGGCATCCCAAGCTTTCATATTTACATCCAAGTCTTCGATCCAACAAGCCTTCAAGTAAGAATCCATCCAAGCAAGTAAGCATCCATCCAAGCAAGCATCAAGAAGTCATCATCAAGATCAAGCACTTGAATATCATTCACAAGCAAGTCAACAAGATTTGTATAAGCTTTGATGAAGGGAATTGTCTTGGCTTGTGCCCTTCCCCTTAATATCTCCTTATCGATCTATCTCTTTTTTATAATTATTTTATTACTTGGCTAATCTTTGGTTTTGTTTTCTTTTAGCTAACACTTGTATCTCATACTTGCATTTAGTTATATTTATCATTTTGATCATGAAAATATTAATTTCAAGTAGTTAAATCTCTATTTTTCGTTGTTTAACTAAGCCTCTGTACCCCTAGGTCAAATCCCTTACTCCTAATCATTATAACCTTAAATAATCTTTGCATTTTAATGTGTTTTGTTCTCAAAAGCAATAACATCACCAGATTGCCTCGATAGCACTATTTCCAAAATCACCAATAGGAAGCAATCGCACCAATAGCACTGATGACACTTTTACTTTTGCAAGAGAAATAAGTTTTCCCACTTCCTACCTTTATCATTTCAACAATTAGGATCAATTTTTGTCTATTGTATGTCTAGTTGGAATTCTATTTTTATTTTATTTCAACAAAGTGGTAATACTAAACCTAGCGTAGTCATAAACACATAGGGCATAAATTGAATCTTTTCAGTTTTAGGCATTAATCAAAATTGCATATAATTCGCATCCTAGGCTACGTTTTTTTTTGTGCATCACTTCTGGAACCCTTGCTTAAAAGAAAATAATTTATTATATCTTACATCAAAATCAAAAAACATGTCTTAGATCTTTATGTGTTGTATTATTGTATATGCATCACAAATTAGGTTAAGCTTACAAAAAAAATTACTCGTGTGATATGTAAGATGTAAAATAACCCATCAAACTAGTTTTTAAATCTTATAGCATCTCCTAATCTTGAGGTGAGAAGCAAAAAAAGGAATACGAATTGGATCCCCTTTGAGGGGATGTTGTAAAATAACCCATCAAACTAGTTTTTAAATCTCATAACATCTCTTAATCTTGAGGTGAGAAGAAAAAAAGGAATACGAATCAGATCCCCTTTGAGGTCCCTCGTGATCCTTTTATGTATCTCACAAGTTGCAACTAGTTATATATGGTCTTTAGAAAAAATTTCAATTGGTGTTTTAACATACTTTAGCAAAATTTATCGCTCATAATATAATCCATAGCACTCTCCCAAATATTAATAAAATACATTGTTCAATTGACAACAAACTTTTGTATAACATGAATAAAGATATTATTATTGAAATATAATAAATATCAAACGAAATAACCTGATCTTTATTATATTTCAATAATAATATTTTTCAAGAAAAGCTGGTGGAGGTGGTGTTTTTAGAAATAGTGAAGGCAAAATTCTCTTCACTTATTTTGTATCATATGGAACTTCAACTAACAACTATGCAGAGGCTAGGGAACTTCTTACAAGGATTAAAATTGCAGTAGAAAAAGGATGGAAATATTTTAATGGAGGGGGACTCACAAATTAACATCAATGCTATTAACAAAACTAGATGCGGAGAATTCGATAAAATATAATATTATTTATGATGTTCATCATCTATTACTAGAGGTAACATCCTCGATAAGAAAATTGAGTAAATTAACAAATTATGGTGTTAATCTTCATTCCAATGAAATTCAAATTTTAGAAAGCACTTGACTAAGTGAGATCTTATGTCGTAATCAAATTGATGTCAAAACATAGCATTTCGAGAAAGTTGAAAAATATATTTAAGAGAGAAAAAAAAAACCATGATAAAAATATATGCTACACCAAATATAATACTTTAGTATTTTGATGAAAGTGACCTCAATAAAAACCACATATAGCCTATTTAAAAAATAACCTATAATACAAATTTTAAATTTTAAATATGAAATTTATAATGAAAGTGATAGAAAATCATATGTTTAACTCAAATAATGCAAAAATACCACCGAAGTGTACAAAATAAATATAAGTCATTAGTTATAAATATTCATGTTAATTCTTGTTATTTGAAAACTATATTACCATGTTATTGCAAGGATTACTTAGATATAAAATATAGAAGTTCCTCGGATCAATGAAAAAGATTTCTCCCTTTCAAACGCGTAAATCCAATCATTGAAAACGTTGGTCATGTCCACCTCAATCTCTCTTCCTATTCTTCCTTTTCGGGTCATGGTGCCGAAGAAAACCATTTTTTTTAAATAAATCCACAATCTCTCCTTCCTCATATGCCTCAAATCTCTTTTTCCTTTTCGGGTCATGGTGCCCTGGAATTTTTTTTTTTTTTTTTAAATTAATCCACAATCTTCGGAAACATACTGCTGACATATGCCAAGGAAAAAAAAAAGAAGTAATTTTCACCAATTATAGTTTGACACTACAGTAACGAGAGTAAAAGAATAAAAAGGAAATTTTCAGTATTCTCAAGTCACTCAACCTTCAAATATGAGAGGTGAAAGAGTTGGTCACATCTCACGACTGATTGAAAATGCTTTAGAATTGGATGGCACAGTCTGCAAAATTCATGTCTATCTTAGAACAAACTTGAAAAAAAATTATATTTCCTATCTTCCAATGATTTCTACCATCCTTACTTCTAAAAGACAAACGCATCTAATGCATTTCCAAGTTTTGAAAAAAAAACATATAATGCTTATCCCAAGGCGTAAACATTTCAATAACAACCACTCCATCTCTAAGAATAGGCAGTGTCCAAGATTGTATGTATTAGAGGACAATGATTTATACAAAGATAATACCCATCCAATTGAAAAAAAATCGAGCCAAGTTATAAATGTTCCCTTGGAAAGCTGCCACGTCAAACTTTATAATAAAGAATAGAATACTATAGAGAAAGGGGGATTGACCTGGAAAATCCAATTAACATTTTTTAGAACTAGAAACTTTGCACAATAATACCAAAAATACAGATCCACACAATGTAAAATTTAATCTTATCCTCTTTTGGTACAAAGAAAACAACTCAATTGCATCATATTTGAAAAATCTAATCTTAAATCATCTCATCTTATTTTCCCATCTTCAATTGCATGTCCATCTTTTCTAGACTTATCTTCAATCAACTCCAATCACTCCATGCAAATCTGCCACCTCTTCACCTCCATTTAATCTTATCCACCAACTCAATTACACCATATTTGAAAAATCTAGTCTTAAATCACCTCGTCTTATCTTCCCATCCTGAGTTGCATGTTCATCTTTTCTAGACTTACCTTCAATCAACTCCAATCACTCCATGCAAATCTGCCACCTCTCCACCTTGCCAATCTTGGAAAATCCTCTTGTGGATTTGCATGTTCATCTTTTCTAGACTTACCTTCAATCAACTCCAATCACTCCATGCAAATCTGCCACCTCTCCACCTTGCCAATCTTGGAAAATCCTCTTGTGGATTCTCCTAAGGGGTCGTGGATGCTTATCAATCTAGCCCTTGGGTGGCCTTATGACCATGAATCTTGTATGTACTAAAATGATGTCAAAATAATTTGAGATCAAATCTTTCATGTAACAAAATTCTACCAATATTGTTCTAGCATCTTAAGCATCCCAAGCATTCATCTTTGCATCCAAGTCTCTAATCCAACAAGCCTTTAAACAAGCATCCATCCAATCAAGCATCAAATGATCAACATCAAGCTTAAGCACTTCAAGGTCATTTATAAGCAAGTTGACAAGCTTTGAAACAAGCTTCAATAAAGGGGAGACAACATGTTGTCTTTTGTTGTGCCCTTCCCCTTTATATTTGCTTATCAACCCTTCTTTATTTTGTATCTTTCTATCACTTGGATAATCTTTAGTTTTGCTTCCTTTTAGATAACACTTGTATCTCATACTTGCATTTAGTTAGGCTTATCATTTTGATCATTAAAATATTAGTTTCAAGTAGCTAAATATCTAATTTCTACTATGTAATTGGGTCTTTATATCCCTAAGTTAGATCTCTTGCTCCTAATCATTATAATCTTAAGTATTATTTGTATTTTAGCTTGTTATTCTACTCTTAGAAGCAGTATCGCTACCAGATTGTACATTGGTGGTGCTATTGTACTTTGTTTTACACATAGTAGAAGCATAGAGTAATAGCACTCACGAAACTATTGCCTGGTGGTGCTTCTACCATTTTAGCAATTATTTCAGCTTTATGTTATTTCATTAGTTTTTCTCATCTAAAATAGGGGTATAATCATAGTAACAAGAAAGCAAACTTCCTTCTATAAATATTTGACAAACCCCATTGTACTGATCACCATTTTTAGTTGTCTATTTTACAAGTTTTTATCAGATTTGTAAGTCTCAACAAAACCACTATCAAGAAGCAATAGCCAATGAAACTTTTGTTTATATGATAAAAATAGGTTTTTTTGTTCACTGCCTTTGTTATTTTCAGCAATTAGGATCAGTTTCTATCTATTGTATGTCTAATTAGGATTATGTTGTTGTTTTGTTATTAATTTGACAAAGGGAAAATATTAAACCTAGCTTAGTCATAAATGCAAAAGGGATAAATAAATCTTTTCAATTTTAAGAAGTAACCAAAATTGTATGTAGTTTGTATCCTAGGCTAAGTTTTGTCTACTACATCACTTCTTGTACCCTTGATCAATTTTAAATTGTTTATTATATCTTATCATCATAATCAAAAATTATTTTTCTTAGGTCTTCATATTGTATGCATATCATAGATCAAGTTAAGGTTAAGGCTAGATAGAAGGAATCTTAATATGAAACTTAGCTTCCTGTGAAACATAGGTATTTGCAAAATAACTGCAAAATAACCCATCAAGCTAATTTTTGAAACTCATAACATCCCCTAATATTGAGGTTATTTAGGACCATTTATAGCGACATTTCCTATGATAAAACGTTGCTACTAAAGATCTTCACAAAGATCCTTAGCGGCCTTGCCTTGGAGTGGTTACCAAATACCAAGGCATTCCCTTAGAAACCTTAGGGATCTTGTCGAAATGTTTGTTAAGCAATTTTCCATCTACATCAAAGAGGTCATTATTAGTTACCTCTATGAGCTTAAGCACTCTAAGGACAAGATTTTGTTGCTTTCTTTCAAGATGGTGAGACCTAGTAAGGAGACTCCAATATGTCCCCCCACCAAGAAACCTTATAGATATCTTTATAAGCAACCTAAATGAGCAGTTGGACTTCTACTTGGAGACGGCCAATGTATCTTCTTTTGAAGATGCTATTGACATAGCTAAGAGAGTAGAGATTGTCCTCAAAATAGATCATCTGAAATCCAATGCCCACAAGCAGGATAAGAATTCCTCCCACTCAAAGGGGTAGTACAAAATAAGCATGTTGTAGATGATGGAGTCATTGACTCATGCCAAACCAACAACATGATTATTATGATAGCCCTTCAAAAGCTTGTCATAAAGAAGCCCCAATTATCAAAGTCTAAAAGGGAAGTTCTCTTGGCTAGACCAACCTCCTTCAAACATCTTAAGCCAACTCCTTGAAGCCAAAATGGTGGAGCTTCCACCTGTTAAGTCTCTAGATCCTAATAAAGCTTCTTAGTTTTGCCATGAGGAGCAATGTGTCTTTCATCATGTTACTGGTCACTCAACCAATAAATGCAAGAGCATTAGAAACATCATCCAAAACCTAATAGATAATGGTCAAGTTGACTTTAGCTTTGACTCCTAATCCTCTTCTAATTAAGAACTTCGGATCTTCCAAGATTTGTTGCAAAAGCATGACCAAAAGTCAACAAACAATGTCCAATATATGAGTGTTTCACCCCAAAATAAAAACATTGTGGGAATGATCTATTCTCCTAATCATTCTTTATTTGTTTGTGTTGTAACAAGGCAACAACACAAAAATCCCTCATTTGGTCCACATCTAGATCTCCTTTAGTCATTTGCTCAAAAAATAATTCTTTCTCCAAATGACCACCATTAATCATTCGATCAAACAAAGATAAGGGTACTTTTGATTTATGCTAGCAACTTGAAAGTGCCACAGTAAAATTCTCTCTCCTTGAGCTTCTCAAGACTTATCCAACACATAGGGACATCTGGCTCAAACTTTTGAGCAAAAAAAAAAAGTAGAATTTTGAAAGGTTTCCTCCTTTCCTTTTACATCAACTTTTTCACATCAAGATTTATAACCTATTTGGTGCCATCAGGGTTTGAATCTTGGTGTGAGCTACGTCACCCATATGTCTCAAGCATTGAACCATGGCCCCATTGGTGAGCAAACAAGTTTTTCCTCAAGATCTTAACCCTAATCTCACTTTCATGGTGGGATCCATTGGGATAAATCATGCAACCATATCATTTTATGAGGATGATATTTCCCCAACCTATGTGGTCAAAGAGCTCCCTTTATACATCATAGGCTATAACAATGACACCTTCATCAAGGGAATCCATATTGATAATAGCTCAGCTCTCAACATTTGTAATTTAAAATTCATTAGTAATATTGGACCAACTAAACAAGATTTTGAGAAATACATTCTTTCCATTAGGGCATTCAATAATAAGGAGCATGAGGATAGTGGCACTATAGTATTGCCCCTCAAATTCGAAAATTGTATTCTCAATACTATCGTCTATGTCATGCCTTGTGATATAACTTATAACATTCTTCTAGGAAGGTCATGGATCTATGCAATGAGGCTATTCTATCAACTTCTCACCAATGCCTCAAGTAGGAACATTAGGGCAAGACATCACATTCCAACTAACCCCGAGCCCTTTGCTTATTGCCAAGCAATCAAGGTCAAGAATCCTATGGCTTAGTTTTTCCCTTCTCTCAATCCATCTCCATTAGCTTCTTCCTCTTCCTCTCCTATCAATGATGCATTAAGTCTCTAAACTTAAATAATCAACTTAATAATAAACTTGAAGTTCAAACTTCTAATCTAACTAACATCAACACTAATAATCAATATAATAATCAACCTTTCTTGGATCTAGCCAAGCTCCCTTAGACTCCCTAAACATTAGGCTTGCCTTCTAGGACTGGTAAAACAACACAAATTGGAAGTTGCTCTTTTATTTGCATCAATACTACCAATGATGACCAAATCCAAGGCAGTAACCCTCGAATGGTTGTATGCTTCATGCTACTTGTCAAAATTGTATCCCATCCCAAAATATATGCTTTCCAATATGGGATATCAAGGGAAAAGACTAGGTCTACATGAATAGGGCATCAATTGAAGACCAAATCCTGGCTAGAACAGTATGGGATCGATTACATCCCCATCAATAGTCAAGCACTTCCCTCTTTTACGTCATCGAACAATGAATATGAAGACAACCTTCCCTTTAGGTTGTCCCATGATGACACTTTGTTCTTAAATGGATTGGATTGGGATGAGGATGACAGTGGGTCATCAGTCATAGATCCTAGCTCTTCTCAATTCACACACTTTGCTAGTGTGAATTTCTTAACTTTATCCTATCCTAAGCTAATTGCTAATGAAGATCACTACAAGATGGAGGACATTCCACATGATCCTCCTCAAGATGGTCCCTAGGACTATCTCACCCAAAATAACTTCTATTTTGGTGGATTCTTCTCCCAAATTACAAATAGTGTCACATCCAATCGATCACAATCAGCCTTCCCTTAATCTTGTAGATCTTGAGAGCATGGGAATTTTGCCTGCTCCGCTTCGTTTAGCTATGTTCATTCATCATAACTACTAAGTTTGGTTCAAGAGCTCATCGCCTAGCCACACTTGATGGAAAAGAACTTAAAAAACCAATGAACATCATGAATCTTAAAAGATATTATATGAGTCTGCATTGGTTTATTGTTTCCTTTAGCTACTTGTTGTCACTGGCTTATTTTTTGTTTGACTTCATTCTTGCATGTATGCACATGCTTGATTTTGCTTGGAAGAAGAATTGTTGACTATCTCTATGTTCCACTCGTGATTTGTGGATTTGATTGTGTCGATTTGATCTATCAACTAGTCATGTCATATTTGGAAAATATAATCTTTAACTCACCTCATCTGATCTCTCCATCCCCAGTTCCATGTCCATCTTATCCAGACTTGCCTTTAATCAACTCCAATCTCTCGATATAAGTGTGCCACCTCTCCACCTTGCCAATCTTGGTAGATCCTCTCGTGGATCCTCCCAGGGATCATGGATATCTATAAATCCAACCCTTGGGGTGGCCTTCTGACCATGAATTTTGTATGCACTAAAACGTTGTTAAATCATTTGAGATCAAATCTTTTGTGTACCATAATTCTGCCAACAATTCTAGAATCTTAGCCATCCCAAGCTTTCATCTTTACATCCAAGTCTTTGATCCAACAAGCCTTCAACTAAGCATCCATCCAAGCAAGTATCCATCATAGCAAGCATCAAGAAATCATCATCAAGCGCAAGCACTCGAAGGTCGTTCACAAGCAAGTTGACAAGCTTTGGCCAAGCTTCGATGAAGGGGAGACAACCTATTGTCTTGGATTGTGCCCTTCCCCTTAATATTTGCTTATCGATCCTTCTTTAATTTGTAATTTTTTATTACTTAGCTAATCTTTGGTTTTGTTTTCTTTTAGCTAACACTTGTATCTCATACTTGCATTTAGTTAGGTTTGTCATTTTGATCATTGAAATCTTATTTTCAATAGTTAAATCTTTGTTTTTTGTTGTGTAACCAGGCCTTTGTACCCCTAGGTCAAAGCCCTTACTCCTAATCATTATAACCTTAAGTAATCTTTACATTCTAGCTTGTTCTATTCTCAAAAGCAATAGCACCACCAAATTGCCTCGATGGCGCTATTGCCCAGATCGCCAAGAGGAAGCAATAGCACCGACAACACTTTTGCTTCTGCAAGAGAAATAGGTTTTCCCACTTCCTACCTTTGTCATTTCAACAATTAGGATTAGTATTTGTCTATTGTATGTCTAGTTAGAATTCTATTTTTGTTTTGTTATTAATTCAACAAAGCGGTAATACTAAACCTAGCGTAGTCATAAATATATAGAGCATAAATTGAATGTTTTCAGTTTTAAGCATTAATCAAAATTGCATGTAATTTGCATCCTAGGCTAAGTTTTGTTTGGTGCATCACTTCTTCAACCCTTGCTTAAAAGAAAATCGTTTATTGTATTTTATAATCAAAATCGAAAAATATATCTTAGGTGTTTATGTGTTGTATTATTGTATATGCATCACAAATAAGGTTAAGGTTACAAGAAACTTTGTTTCGTATGAAATGTAAGAGATTATAAAATAACCCATCAAACTAGTTTTTAAATCTCATAACATCCCCTAATCTTGAGGTGAGAACAAAAAAAGGAAGACGAAACATATCCCCTTTGAGGTCCCTCGTGATCCTTTTCCGCATCTCACAAGTGGCAACCAATTATATTTGGTCTTTAAAAAAAGTTTCAATTGATGTTTTAACATACTTTAGCAAAATTTACCGTTTATAATATAATCCATAGCACTCTCCCAAATATTAATAAAATACACTGTTCAATCTAGAACAAACTTACGTATAACATGAAGAAAATTATTATTATTAAAATATAATAAAGATCAAACGAAATAACCTGTAATACAAATTTTAAATATGAAATTTATAACATGCTATTTGAGAGAGATACAAAACCATATGTTAAACTCAAATAATGCAAAAATACCACTTAAGTGTACAAAATAAATACAAGTCATTAGTTATAAATGTTCATGTTAATTCTTGTTATTTGAAAACTATATTACCATGCCATTGCAAGGATTACTAAAATATAGAAGTCCCTCAGATCAATAAAAAAGTTTTTCTCCCTTTTAAAAGTCAAACGCATAAATCCAATCATTGAAAACGTTGATCATGTCCGCCTCAATCTCTTCTTCCTTTTCATGTCATGGTGCGGAAGATACCCAATTTTTATTTAAATAAATCCACAATTTTCATAAACATACTGCCTATATGCCTCAATCTATCCTTCCTTTTCAGGTCATGGTGCCCAAGAAACTTTTTTTTTTTTTAATAAATCCACAACCTTCGTAAACATACTGCTGATATATGCCAGGGAAAAAAAAGAAAAGCAAGGTAATTTTCACCAATTATAGTTTGACACTACAGTAACGAGAGTAAAAGAATAAAAAGGAAATTTTCAGTATTCTCAAGTCACTCAACCTTCAAATGTGAGAGGTGAGAGAGTTGGTCACATCTCACAACTGATTGAAAATGCTTTAGAATTGGATGGCACAGTCTGCAAAATTCATGCCCATCTTAAAGCGAGCTTGAAAAGGAATTATGCATTCTAATTCCATGAGATAAACGCATCTAATGCATTTCCAAGTAAAAAAAAAAATTATAACGCTTATCCCAAGCCGTAAACATTTCAATAACAACCATTCCATCTCTAAGAATAGGCAAGGTCCAAGATGTATGTATTAGCGGACGACAATGATATACAAACATAATACCCATCCAACTAAAAAAAAATTGAGCCAAGTTACAAATATCCCCTTGAAAAGCTGCCACGTCAAACTTTACAATAAAGAGTAGAATACTGTATAGCAAGGGGGATCAACCTGGAAAATCCAATTAACATTTGGTAGAACTAGAAACTTTGCACAATAATACCAAAAATACAGATCCACACAATGTCAAATTTAATCTCATCCTCTCTTGGTACAAAGAAACCATTACTTATTGGTGCTGTGCCTTCTTAATTTTTAAGAAAATTCCTACCCATTCGGGCACTGCCCCTCATAAAATATCCCGACAAATCACTTTTTAATAGAAATCCAATTTGTATGTGCAGCAAAACCTATGCACAAGCATCATGTTCAGAAAGCTTGCCGTTTCAAGGATGAGAAGTTTTGCTAAATCCTGGGACTCTCAAAAGGTTGAAAACAATTAATGTAAAAATATTTTGTGTCATGTAGAAACATAAAATGTTAGCACTTTACAAAAGTTTGAAACTACGTAAAAAAAAAAAATTATGCATAAAATAATATACAAAATCACAAATTCGATTATCAAATGGTATGAGCTCAACTGGTTAAATACCTTGACTTTAAAGAGGAGACCTAGGTTTGAATTTTGTCTTGTGATACATGAATAATTGCTACTATGTTTTAATGTCATTTTATAGTCAAGATGTTGTAAGGATGGGTCCGTTTCAATCTCATACAATCAATTTTAAGAAAATACAAATTTGAATTTAAAAAGTGATTCTCAAATATTAAAAAATAGCTTTGCTAATCTGTACAAGATGCCTCAGACTCCAAGACTAAACAACCCACATAAAGAATAAAAAATAAAAAACAGTGCAACATCAATGTTGACGAAAGCTGAATACAGTCGAAAGGATTAAAACATTTCAAAAAAATTGATTTTCTACAGTGTTTTGGAAGGCTATTGGACCTCTGCCATGATTTTTCCCGTTGGGAGACAAGGGGTCAAAGTGTTTGCTCAATCCAATATGTTTGGATTCTGCCACGATTTTTATTGTTGGGAGACAAGGGGTCAAATATGTTTGCTCAATCCATGGATTCTGTTTTAAAGACGTCTAAACGGCATAAAATCAAATAACCTTAGATGTAATTAGATATGTGGCCAACATCAAGGCATGGAAAAATAATATAAAGATGCAAGATACCACTAACAAAAAAGACAAAGAAAGCAAATTATAGAAATAAGTTTGTACATAATATATTAAGATAGAAAGTAGCAAAGGCAAACTCAGAAGCAAAATTCAACTGCAAGACAAAGAAAAGATACCACTAACAAAAAAGACAAAGAAAGCAAATTATAGAAATAAGTTTGTACATAATATATTAAGATAGAAAGTAGCAAAGGCAAACTCAGAAGCAAAATTCAACTGCAAGACAAAGAAAACAAATTTTAGCAATAAGTTTGTACATAATATATTAAGATAGATAGTAGCAAAGGCAAACTCAGAAGCAAAATTCAACTGCAAGACAAAGAAAGCAAATTATAGCAATAAGTTTGTACATAATATATTAAGATAGCCGGTAGCAAAGGCAAACTCAGAAGCAAAATTCAACTGCAAGACAAAGAAAGCAAATTATAGCAATAAGTTTGTACATAATATATTAAGATAGCTGGTAGCAAAGGCAAACTCAGAAGCAAAATTCAACTGCAATCCCCATGATAAAAAAATTGGAATCAATTCAAGTCGCATGTGCCTCTCTCTTTAGTGAGATTCACTTTTATCCACATGTAACTAGATATGCGGAAGACATGGAGGCATAGAAAACAATATAAAGATGCAAGATTCCACTACCAAAAAAGTCAAGAAAGCAAATAATAGCAATAAGTTTGTACAAAATCTATTAAGATGGATAGTAGCAAAGGCAAACTCAAACCAAAATTCAATTCAACTGCAATACCCATGATGAGGAATGTGGAATCAATTCAAGTCGCCTATGCCTTTCTCTTTAGTGAGATTCACTTTTTATTCACCTGTGATCATGAAAACCATTTGAAGCCCAAATGTTTTCTCGTAAAAGAAATCTCAGACACAGGTCAGTAAGAATTGAAAGAAGCAACGATCCCTTAACTGCCAAAAAAAAAGCTGTTCACAACTGAAGGCTAATCATAAAACCAGATAAAAACAAAACCCTACACAGTACTTTCTCATGAATAAGTGCAGGATATGTAATGAAATGTGCTTCGCAAGAATTCCCTTCATTCCTCCAAAACATTCCAACTACATCCGTAATTACAAAAACCTATCCAGAGGAACTGCATGGAAGAATTTCAAAACCTTTTTTTACAAAATTTAAAAACTTATAACAATTTTGTGAATTCACAAACCTTGCAAAACATTCATTACGTAACATGATGGTCCTATATGCCATATTGTCTCCTCAAATCTGACATTCCATGGCATTTTCATTTTACCAATAAAATTGTCAAACACTCCAATTATCTTGCTGAAGCTCTAGCGCTCATTGATGTATGATAATTTGTGCTTCTTTGCTTCCTATATGAAGTATAAACATCATCATACTGGCTCACTTCATTAGGATCTGCAGTGGCTCCAAGGCCGAGTCTTCCTGAACTAGTTGCCCCTGGCCTACGTTCAACGCTTCCATTTGGAAGTGTGCCAGTATCTGCGTCTACATTAAGGTTAGGTGGAGGTGGAATACAAGCACCACCAGTTCGACTTGGTTGCTCCCTTTCATCGTCCTCTATCAAATCAGAATCTATCATTTGAGTTTCAGATGGATTGACTTCACCTATTTCTTTGAAGAACTTCGACACTCTTTCAAGGATGTATGATGGGGAGGTTGTTGATGGAGGAATTACTGTCGGGATATCCAGAGGGCTTAAGGGAGAATAAGGGACCCCACTTCCTATTTGCATTCTTCGGACCATTCCTGGTATAAGTCCTGGAGGAAACAATGGATATGGGGACTGATCTCCACCTTTAACATTGGATATATTTGGCACTTGTGCAAGAGTTGGTTGACTAACAGGAGCTTTCGAAGTAGATAGTGATCCAAGAAAAGGTAAAGCAGCAGATGGGTATACAGAAGGAGTTGTATTAGCAGCAAACGGCTGACTCATTGTTGAAGTAAACTGGGGACTTGAACCAAAGAACTGTGATCCTGAAGTCAGTGGAAGGGGTGTCTCTTGCTTCTCTTGCTCTGCCGATGGAAGGTTTGTTCTTTGTGCCTCAGATGACCATTGAGGAGGATTTTGAGTAGGTGCTTGTATGAGTCCTGAGGAAGGGACAAAAGAAGGCTACAGTTATTTCTTCAATAAAAAGTATTTAGGCAAGCAATTAAGCATGAGTTAAAAAGAATAATATAAAACATTACCTGTTAGACCAGTGGATAGTTCCAGAGCTGAAGATTCTTTCCCTCGTCCAGCTGGAACTTCTGGTCCAGCTGAGACTGTGGGTCCCGATAACATTTCACCTTCAAAACCATAGATAGTATCCGTATCATAAACTTCCTTGGAAGCCCAAAACTGCAAGATCTTTTGCAGCCGAGACTGATTTGAATCTTTGTTCTGAGGATTGTGATAGATTCTTGCAAGCATGGATCCCAACACAGGTTGAAAAGCAAGAGCCTCATTGTCAAGTTCCTTGGGATCACTACGTCGCTGCAAACTGTTCAAGGGAAAACAACATGGTCAAACATGAAAATAAAGATTATGCTTCTTGCTTACGAACAGCAAAAAAATAACTTCACTTATTAATTCTGATTTTACAACATGCAGTCTGTACATGAAAGATTTATTTTACCGCACAATCAACGATAAGCATCCAGATATTAATCAAAGTTGCACCTAACTAGGTAGTCCCCAATCAGGGCTATCTGCACTGACCATCATTTGTCAATGTCTACTATAGTACTCGAAAAATAACATTCAACAACTATATATGAATGATATCATGCATGATAATAACACATTCAAACCCAAAAATTCAGAATCCTGTAACGCCTCGAAATACACTCGTCTTCCATAAGACTAAGCATTTAAATATAAAAGATATCTGACATGACAGTTCACCATTTTTAAGCATGAGATAAATAGTGTGAATTGCTGTTAAGGTACTGCAAAAACAAACCTCTAAAACAAGAACTCAATAAATTTCTTTTTCAATAGGGATTCACAGTGTCTTTCACATAAACATCACTAATGATTAGAAATGGAAATTTTCCCAACCCAAGAGCACCTTTCTATGTCTCTATTTCTTGTTAAATACAGAAATCTAGCATACATACTATTTAATTTCATGTTTCTTTACTAATTGTACAAGTTCCCTATAAAACTCCTTTATTCTACTTCTGGTAACCCTGGAGGCTGGGGAGGGGGATTGCAGATGGGACACCCCTTCGCCATCCTCTTAGAAACCCAAAAAAAAAAACAAAATCCCTGCTGTGGGCCTCAATATTAAATTGGAATATATAAGCATGCACACACATACTAATCTTTCCCCCTCTCTCCTCATTCGTTGTCAGAGATTACATTAGAATGTGCTGTGGCACCTAATCTTAGTAATGTTCAATCCAGAGTCCAGACCAATTTCAGTTGCAAACTGCAAATTCTTCCTGTGGCATGGCTTTTCACTTCAATGCATCATGGATTTCCATTTTGTCTTATCATTAGGAATAATAAAATTATTGATTCCTAAAGTTTATGTAATCTTAAAAGTCATTCAAAAAATTTCGTTCATATATTTTCCGTATGTTTAAATTTTTTATATAGGCATCCCTTTTGCCAACCTTCTTTTGGCCACAATTTAGAGGTGTCTTCCAGCTATCCTTTCTTCAAGTCTCACTAAGGTTGACCCTAAACCATCAAAGATCACAGAACCAGCCAACCCCTTTTCATATCTTGTTACGGCTGATTCTACACTGCTGACAGTCACAAAAGTGGGCACAGAACCATCTCTGCAAGCCCTCCAGAAAGTGAGCAAGGAGAACCACATCTTCAGCAGAAAGCAAAATAGAAATCAGAATATGGCAGAAAAGAAGGTCATCCTTTGTATGACTATGTTATCCAATGAAATTCTCATCAACGTATATAACAAAGAGAGATGGTGAAAGTGAGGCATCCCTGCTGGACACAAATCATACTCCCTGTAATGTCCCCTTTCTGAGTAGTCAGTCAGTTGTGGTAATTTAGCCTATTCCTGGCAACTGTGGTAATTTAGCCTATTCCTGGGTTCCCATAGGCTAAACTGAGGTGATTGGGAACCCTATTTGAGTTGTTCCCTGGTGATCAGTGCTTCGCCAGCTTCCTTTTGCTTCTTTTTGGAGGCGTTTCGGAGCTTTCTTCCACCACTTACTATTTTTAGAAACTTACTATTTTTAGTAAGTTGAAGCTAAGACGTTCAGCAGTGATGAATTTTATGGGTTTTTGTTCAGAGTAGTGCTAAGGAGTTCTAAGTCCTTCCGAGGGCTCTGTTGGGTGATTTTGATGGAGTTACTATTTATAGTAACTGCTAATTTTGGCAGTGTCAGCTTTGGTCTGCTTCATTCCACATTTGCAATGTTCAGGTTGCCTTATTTGATGAATTTATTCTGTTGCTAAGGTTGGGTGAAATATTTGGAAGTTATTAAAGTTACTTTTTAATTAAAAAGGACCAAATGAAAAAAAAAAAAAATTAACTTAATGTTTTTTTAAAAAAACAACGTTGTCCTACTAGGCCAAGGAGGGGCGTAGGAGTTCTTAAGGCAATAAAATAATATTATTTTATTATGTGTTTGGAGCCAAATAACCTAAAATGAGGCGTGGGGTTTATATTGGAGTTTTGGGAGTTCATTTGCATCATCTTCTTTCTGGCAACATAACAGAACTCTGTCAAATTTGCTTCAGCAATTGCAGACTTTGGCTTTTGGAGGCGAAAACCTCCATTGGTATCACTGGTTGGGGGTTAAAGGTCCTCCCTAGTCAGTTCTAGGTGTTTCTACTTCCAGGGACACAGATTTGAGCTTGATTTGCAGCAGTAGGGTTTGTGATTTCGGCAACTTTAGTGGGTGTTTGAGGAGATCTTCTGGGTCTTCTAGTTTTTGGTCATTTTCATCTGGGTGTGCTTCAATTTAGTGTTTTGTGGTGTGATTTGAGGGTTCTTGGAGCTGGTCGTACCATTTAGGAGTGCATTGGAGAACGTGTAAAGCATTCATATCTCTTAATCCGGGAAGTTTCTCATTTTGGGTTTCCTAGCATATGTTTTCCAAGTTTGGGCAATGAGAATGGAGGTATTTTGATGAGGGTTTGAAGCTGGAGTGAATTTATTTTGTTGGCCGTACCCTTTCCAGTAGGCTGTACCATTACCTTGGGAAGTGTGCAATAAATTCAGTCAAATTTCGGGTGTGTTTGCTGTCCAGACATTGGCGCCTAGCTTGTACAAGATTGTTGCATTTTACGGCATGTCATTTTGAGCCCGTTTGATGAAGTTATGAGCATTTTGGTGTGTTCAGCTGTGTTTGGTTCAGTTCCAGAATTTTGTATCAGACCTGTACTTGCATTTCCAGGTCAGAAAATGGAATAAAAAAATGTTGTTTGGTGTTGGGTTTCAGTTTGTTTCATTCTAGTTTATGTTTATGCAATTTAGAGTTTTTCTTTATGCATATGTTCACACATTATAAAGCACAAAAACCCCAAAAAAATTGCATATCATACCTATTAGCAAAACATCAGAAAAAGCAAAAAAAATCAGACATCACAAAAAACAGAAATAAAGCAAAAACCCTCAGATATTTCAGAGCAGCAAACAGGGGTGCCTATTACACTCCTGGCCTCATTAAAGCATACAAAATCGATCAACCACTGTCCTATAAAGCATCATGATAGTTGTCATAAGGAGCTCCTATGTTCCATAATCTCTATCTCTTAATGAGAATTATATCGAGGTATTTACCAGGTTGAGCTCATGTCACTTAGAGTGAACAGTTTCACACTCCTAACCAAGGTTCAAATCTCATTGGTAAACCTTACTATGAATCAAATGGCATAAGCTCAACCGGTTAAATACTTCGACTTAAAGGAGACACCCAGGATTAAAGCTTGCCAAGAGATACATGCATAATTGTCAAGTTGTTGCTATACCACTAAGTGGTCATGATGTAACACGGGTGGTGCCTATTTCAATACAATATGACCAATTGTAAATAAATCTATAGAGAGAGAGAGAGAGTCCCTCAGTTAGTTTTAACTTTTAAGATTTGAATTTCACCAAGACAAATATCAACACTGCAACTGCTAAATTACCTTTCACCTTGTTCCTTCTCTATAGATATGCCGACATTTTTAAGATACTGCCCCTACAAATAATACTCCTGGCCTCATTAAAGCAATCAAAATTGATCAACCACTGTCCTATAAAGGATCATGATAGTTGTCATAAGGAGCTCCTTTGTTCCATAATCTCTATCTCTTAATTAAAGCAAAATTAAGATATAATTCTCATTAAGAGATTGATGCTCCATGATAGTTGTCATAAGGAGCTCCTATGTTCCATAATCTCTATCTCATATACGATTAATTGTTTCAAGCTAAAGCTTTAATCATTTTTTGGAGGATTGGTCCTACCATTATTTGTTGGAATCTTTTGTTGGTTTTGGAGGATTGGTCCTGCCATTATTTGTTGGAATTTGGAGGATTGGTCCTGCCATTATTTGTTGGAATCTTTTGTTTCCAACAAAAGATTCCAACAAATAATGGTAGGACCAATCCTCCAAAAAATGATTAAAGCTTTAGTTTGAAACAACTAATTGAATATTTCATCAACTCTTCTGATATCAATGAAGCAACCCAGTAGGTTCTCTTTTTCTTGTAAAAGTAGGCCCTAAATGGTGGAAGCAAAGAGATAATGAAGAAGTAAATGATCTGATATTTCTAGCTCCTTACACAAGACACGCCTACAAGATTCATTATTTCCTCTTTGCAAACTATCACCCATAAGAGATTTATTTTGGACTACAAGCCAAAAGAAGGTTGAGGCCTTAGGGAGAGGATCAGAAGACCAAACATTCTCCAATGTAAGGAAATTCATAGGAGTCGAGAAGTCTGATTGGTCCAAAGCCTAATATCCCAACTTAATCAAGTATCCACCATCTTTTATTAGATTCCAAACCAACTCATCTTTCCACGAAAAAATGGCAAATAGAATTATTGAAGCATATTTTGAAGCTCGTTCGTTGCTTGTTTAAGGCTATCATCCTCAACAGATTGCTAATAGAAATCCAGGATATGGGACTATTGCTCACATCATTATAGTTGTTTTTTGTATGAGTCTCTACAAGCCAATGAGGCCCAATCCACTGGTTGCCATTTTGGATCAAAAATAAGAGTATAAGGCTTCAACCAAGCATCAGACCAAAATTGTGTGCAATCCCCCTCATTGATCAGTTGCCTAATATATTTCTTAATTAATTGCAAACTCTCTGATATGAAGTTACGTGTTGTCAATCCCCTAGGAAGGGTTCATTTCCTTAACGATTTTACTGCATCCACAAAGCCTATATATTTTTGAAGTAATATTTTTGCCTACCTCTTCCCTTGATCTTTGAATAATCTTCAACCAAGTTTTGCCTCTAATGTTAGACTCATAAATCTGCAATTTCGCAAGCCTGCCATTTAATATTTTTTCCTCTGCAAACCTTATTCCATTTGCAACAAAGAAACCTAAACTTCTCCTCACATCCTTTCCCAAAAAAAAATCTCTTTGAATTTTATCAAATTTGGCTGCTGTACCTACTAAAAATGTTGAAAGTGTAATTTTATATATAGGGAATAATTGCAATGTAGCCTCTATGGGTTGTAGTCTTCATGTCATGGTTAAGAACTTTTTTTTTTTTTTTGAGTAATACTTCTTATATACATCCACCATGGGGATTGAACCCGGGTCACATCACCGATAATGCAAGTGGCGTCCTTGCCGATAGACCACACTCACGGGGATTTCATGTCATGGTTAAGAACTTACCATACCAACCCACCAAAAAAGATTTCATTCTATCCAAACTTGAGTCCCAAAGCTCCTTCTTTATTTTATTAGTAAAAGGAAACTCAGATGTATTGGTGGCAATTTTCCAACTTTAAAGCCTAAAATCTCTGCAATCTGTTGTAAACCAAGGGCAGTACCGATAAAAAAGATCCTGGATTTTGTCACATTAACTGTCTGGTATCTTTCTCATAGCATGATAGCATTGATTTAAATTATGTGGCATCTCTAACCGAAACCAAGGGCAGTACCAATAAAAAAGATCCTGGATTTTGTCACATTAACTGTCTGGTATCTTTCTCATAGCATGATAGCATTGATTTAAATTATGTGGCATCTCTAACCGAAGCATAACATAAAAGAAGAATGTCATCAACAATTTCGAGATGAGATTCTAAGGGAACATTTGTTGCAACCTGAATACCATTGATTTTGACTACCATTTTTGCCTTTGGGAGAGCTCTTACCATTGACTTAGCAAGAATAATGACGAGATAAGGAGAGAGTGGGTCACACTAGTGGATTCCTCGAGATGATTCAAAACATCTAGCAAGGGCAGTACCGATAAAAAAGATCCTGGATTTTGTCACATTAACTGTCTGGTATCTTTCTCATAGCATGATAGCATTGATTTAAATTATGTGGCATCTCTAACCGAAGCATAACATAAAAGAAGAATGTCATCAACAATTTTGAGATGAGATTCTAAGGGAACATTTGTTGCAACCTGAATACCATTGATTTTGACTACCATTTTTGCCTTTGGGAGAGCTCTTACCATTGACTTAGCAAGATCAATGACGAGATAAGGAGAGAGTGGGTCACACTAGTGGATTCCTCGAGATGATTCAAAACATCTAGCAAGGGATACATTGATCAAAATATTGTATTTTGGAGTGTTGTAACAACATCTAATCTATTCACATCAACCTTAATCTAAGCCAAATGTTTTGAGAATATAATATAAAAGATTCTAGCAAACCCTGTCATATGCTTTATTCATATCCAATTCTACAACCATACATGGATTTTTCTTGGACTGAAGGGACTGTATGGCCTCTTGTGCAATGATCATATCATCAAGGATTTGCTTACCATCTTGTTCCTCCAAGAAAACACAAACTTAGAATGTTCTTTAATCTATTTGCTATAATTTTAAAAATTTCTTATAGATCATATTATAAAGGCTTATCTAACACAAATTATCAATATATTTTCACCTTCCTTGATAATCAATAATCAATAAAATAAAGGTGGCATTGATCTCAATTATTATAACCTTTTTTCCCTAGCCTCATCAACTGCAACCAACATATCACTCTTCAACATATCCCAAAAATTTAAAAAGATGCAATAAATCCATTAGCACCAAATGTCTTGTCAAGGTGAGAAAAAATGTTGCCTCCTATAGCTCCTCCATAAAGATCTTCCTCATTAAGCTTTCATTTTGTCTGTATGACAACTACTGGAATTGCAAAAGCTTGTCTTGATTCCTTTTCTTGCCCAAACTTCTAATAGAATATCTTTGAAATAATTGCTTGTTTCCTTCCTAATCTCCTCTTCTTCCTCAATACTTCTTTCATTTGGAGTTAAAATATTTTTTATTTGACGAAAGGACAAATTTATTTTGACAATAGCATGAAAAGAACTCTTAAGCCATCTGTCCTCAGATTTTCAGGTCCAATATGACTCTTCCTTTTGCAATATATTATGATAATCAACATGTAATTGTTTTCCCTACACATAAGTATGTTGGTTCATGTCGTTGATTTCCACTATCTTGTAAATCCTTGATCTCGGACTTTCTAAATATGGTACCAAAAGGTTTGATATTCTATCTTCATCTGCCCTTTCAGATACTTCAGCTTTTGAACAAAGTTATACATATATGATCCTTCAAACTTTGCTTCATCCCACCACATACCCATTTGGAAGATATCAAGGACTTGGAGCCACATAGACTGAAAATGAAAGGTTTTGGATGACCATTATTAAGTAGATCACACTCAAGAGAATGCGTTTCTGATTCTGATTCTGCTCGCAATAAAATATCTGAAGAAATTCTCATTCTGATTCATACCGCAAATATTCCAAGATATCATTTTCATCATATTTTTTTATTCTTATTTGCGGGCTAATCTCTTCAATTTTCAAGACTATTCGTAAGTGTTTTAAAGCATCCTACACATTTCAAACCTCTACTCAAATGAGTTGGGGTTCATCTACTAATATCCTTGGTTATCACAATATAGATTTTGAAATTTTATTATATCTTGAAACAAGGTTGGAGGCAAAAATAGCTTAGATATGACTCAATCTAGGATCTTGAACTGTTGGTTGAATTAAATTGAACATCTAAGTTGGCAAGGACACCATATGCCTAAAAATTGTTGATGAAGTTCATAAGTAGAGATAGAACAACAAACTTTGAATATTTTCACTTTCACCCTCACCTTGCGAGAGGAAATACATAGTAGCCATATTCAGAAGACTTGAAAGAAATTCACTAAGAGTTAAAAAGGGACACTCCCATGGTCAACAGATGCTCATAAACAAGACTACATAAAATTTAAACTAAGAAAAATCCTAAATTATGAAAGCGAACATTCTGACCTTGTCACTTAGAGTCATCAATTTGCATGTTCAAACAATTTTTATGGCTCATGCACTGACAGCCTAATAAAGATCATAATTTCTTTGAACTATTATTTTGTTGTTTAAAATTGTGCTGTTTGTGATGAGAATTACAACTTTATGTCATACTTAAATGCTCCAAAATCCACTGTCTTCAATGAAGACTGGATCTTCACAAATCCATGTCATAGTTCGTTGTAATTGCCCCAATACACACCAATGCATCCCTATTCTCTGTTTTCAAGACTAGACAACAAAAAAATTTCATTTCCTGAGTTGGGGGCAACCAATTCCAAAATGCCGTTGCACTCTCAAAATACGGATTTTCACTCTTGCAAAGAAGAATCTTGAAACTTCCTGGAGAGAAGATAGAAAGCACTATTCCTTAGCTTCAATTTCTTCTGTTGCGATCTCTGGTGGAGTTTGACCTAGTGTCAAATCAAATCATTCTAATGTGGAAAGAGTCTCCTTCTAGGAAGCAGAAAAAGACATCATCAATATAAAGGGGGCAAAGCATGCAAACGGTTGAGGAAAGACCTTGAATCACATCAACGCAGAAGTGAGAAACTCTGAGGATTTATGAACCAAGAAGCAAAGTTCAGGAACTTGAACGTGAAAAAAGGATGCTTGAATCCCATATTGAAGCTTACAAACTTACAAAGAATGAATTGTTATTGTCTCACACTGGCACTTCTAATACCAATTTCGGGTCCACTAACTATCCTTCTGGTTCTATGCTTGAGAAGAAGGGATTTCAATGTCGAATTTCTTGGCCCAAAAGCCATGATCAGAATCCAGTCTGCTAAAAGCAATCATCCTGCAGCAAAAATAATGGCAGCATTGCAAGAACTAGAAGATGAAGTTCATCGTGCTAAGTGTTTCAACAGTCAATAAGTTAATACTTTGAAATATTATCATCAGGGTGACCAGTAATTAATATATATCAGATGGCATGAGCTCAATTGGTTGGATATCTTAACTTTCAAGGACACATGCATGAATGCCAAGCCATTGTAAACCATTATGTGGTCACAATGTAATTCCAGCGGGGCCCATTTCAAACCCATATAACCAATATAAATATATGTGTGTAAAATTTTGGCATAGCAGAAATCCATTCAGATCAGATTATAAATAGGTTCCCTAATATATTATGATGGCATGGATATTCACAGATCTTTTCTAGCAAGGGAACTGCATCCAGAAGTTCTATCAGTAGTAACAAGAGTTCAAAAAGGCAACTGTCAAAGCTAATTTCACATACATTTAGATACTGTCAGGCTCCCCAACTTGCCGCTCATGTTTTGGCACGAGGAGTTTCTCCATGGGATTGCCAGAACCATTGGAGAACTGGTCACCATAGATCCGACGACGAAAGCTAGATCAAGATTTACGCAGGCTCGTATATGTGTTAACGCGAACCTAGAATCTCAACTTCCGACTCATGTAAATTTA
The DNA here is from genome assembly GCA_028583015.1 of Wollemia nobilis. Classification (NCBI taxonomy): domain Eukaryota; kingdom Viridiplantae; phylum Streptophyta; class Pinopsida; order Araucariales; family Araucariaceae; genus Wollemia; species Wollemia nobilis. The sequence continues at coordinate 1,686,099 of JAQPPZ010000689.1, read as the reverse complement.
ATCTATGGATCTTACCGTAAAAGTCAAGTTGTGGAATATGAGAACAGGCCTGCTTTTTGTTCTGAGTGTAACATCCAGGGTCACCTTCGAAATCAATGCCCGAAGCTGCGCCCTAGCCAGAATACCCTAAAAGGGCAAGATCGCATGAGCAAAGACTTCCAACAACATTCTCGCTTTTTAGCATCCAAGAACCAGGACAACCAGATTTCCAAGGGTGGGCAACACCATGAATCCAAGGAAAAGCAACCGACTGGCGTAAAGAAAAAGGCAAGTTCTTATTATGCTTTGGCTAATCGTTTCAGTGTTTTAAATGAATCAAATATTATTTCTGATGGCAATCAAGATGAATGCCCTAGCCTGGATATTTCTGATCCAAATTCCACTGCCCCCATCAATGACGCTTCTTTCCATCCAACAAATCCCTCCGCCAATGATGCGACCGAATCCCTCCGCCCTCCCAATCCCCCACCTCCACCTCCACTTTCTTCTTCTCCTCCGCCATCCAATCCTCTTTCACCCTCTAGGTCGGGACCTTCTCACCCTCCTCCCATCCTTGGATCTGATGAGGTTGTTAATCTAGAAGGGGAGTGCGGGATCCTTGGAGCTTGGAGTCCTAAGCATACTAGAAGTTATAAGAAATCTCAGATAGATGTTGGCAGTGATAGAAAAAGGGGAAGACCCTCTGCAGTTGAACAAAGAAAAAGAGATATAGAAGAAGAGATAGCTAATGGCATTCAATGAACCCTATTTCCAGATATCATGGCATCCAATGGAGATGAACCGAATAGAACCAAACCTCCTCTGCAACAAACCAAAGGAGGGAGAAAACCTGGTAAATGTTCCAAATGAAAGTCCTCTCTTGGAATGCGAGAGGGCTTAATGGGATAGTAAAACAAAGAATTGCTATCTCATTAAGAAAGGAGTTTAGACCGACTATTTTCATTATGCAAGAATCAAAATTGGGCGCACAATCTTCTCCCCAAGTTGCTAAAACTATTTGGAAACAGTGTGAATTTTCTTTCAGCCCTTCAGTTGGATCATCTGGTGGTCTCCTATGTCTATGGGATCCTACCAAAGTGGAGGGAAGGGTGATTTCCAGTCAAGGTCGGATTTCCAATATTCTGTTCCATGATCTGATTTCTAAACAGTCCTGGGTCTTGACAAATATTTATGCCCCAAACAGTCCTCAGGATAGGCTAAGTTTATGGAATACCCTCACCCAAATGAGGACAACCTTTTCTAATATTCCATGGATTCTCGTAGGAGATTTTAATGCTCCTCTCTACCCCTCAGAGAAGAGAGGAGGAAATGATATCAATCCTAGATCCACTGAAGACTTTTGCAATTTTGTGAACACTAATGATCTGATGGATGTACAACTGAAAGGGTATCAGTTTACATGGAGTAACAGAAGAGCTGGAGCGCATCTTATTCAGGAGAGACTTGACAGATTTTTCCTATCCCAGGATGCTCTGCAGATGTTTGGTGATGCCACTCTCCAAGCTCTTCCTAAAATTGGTTCTGATCATAGCCCTCTAATTTTTGAATCAGCCAATAGACCTTCCTTCAAAATTCCCTTCAGGTTTGAAGCAATGTGGACTCAACACCCAGATTTAAGGGTGCGTGTTGGTGAATGGTGGAAAGAAACTTTTCCTGGATCTCATATCAGGCAGTTTTCTCAAAAATTACGCTCTATCAAAAACAAGCTGAAAATTTGGAACAGGGAGGTTTTTGGAAACATCTTTGAAAACAAACAGAATATAAGGGATAAATTGCAGATAATCAAAAATCAGTTTCAGCAAGGACAGGAGGGTCCTCATTCGAGACAGGAGGAAAAATTGCTTCTTTCAGAATACCATAACATTCTAAAGAAAGAGGAGATTTTTTGGCATCAAAAATCTAGGCACTTATGGCTAAAATATGGGGATTTGAACACTAAATTCTTTCACATTTCAACCCTCAAGCACAGAGGAGCAAACAGGATCAAGGGTCTGGTAAAGAGTGATGGGTCTTACACCGCTGACATCTACGAAATCAGGGATGAGGTTGTTCATCATTTTGAGTCTTTGTTGGGATCCCAACCTATCCAATCCTCCCAAGCAATGGATTCCCTCCTTAGGCACATTCCGAGAATTGTTACTGATGAAATGAATGCCAATCTCCTAAAACCCCTTAGTGATGAGGAAATCCACAAAGCTCTTTTTTCCATGCAACCAGACAAAGCTCCTGGGCCTGATGGGTTTTCCCCTCATTTTTTCCAAACTTTTTGGGAAATCATAGGTCCTGACCTTTGCCTGGCCATTAAAGAGATGCAGAATTCCAGATTTATCCCCAGAGATGTAAATTCTACTTTCCTAGCCCTTATCCATAAAAGCCCTACTGCCAAGAGTTTGTCTGATTACCATCCTATAAGCCTTTGCAATGTGGTCTACAAGATTCTTACCAAAGCTATGGCCACCAGACTTAAATATTTCCTTCCAGACATCATAGACCCGTGTCAAGGCAGCTCTGTTAAAGGTCAAAATATTGTTGATGGTGTGATAACTATTCATGAGCTAATCCACTCTGCCCATAAATCTAAAAAAAGTGCTTTCTTCTTGAAGTTGGATATGAACAAAGCCTTTGATAGGGTCAATAGAGATTTTCTGTCTAAAGTCCTTCTAAAGTTTGGCTTTCACAGTGATTGGACCCATCTCATTATGCAATGTGTTTCCTCTTCTTGGTTTTTCATCTTGGTGAATGGCTCCACAACTGGGTACTTCCCAAGTACTAGAGGATTAAGACAAGGGGACCCCTTGTCCCCCATCCTCTTCATCATTCTAGCTGAATCTCTTGGCAGAACTATAAAGTCAGCCTGTTCTCTGGGGTTAATTTCTGGCATAAAAGTTGCTTCCAACCTAAGACCTACCACCCACCAACAATTTGTTGATGACACTTTGCTGGCTACCATAGCTTCCATCCCAGAAGCCCGTACTATCAAGACTATTCTTAACCTCTTTGAAGATGCAGCTGGGCAAAAAATAAATTATTCCAAGAGCAAAATATTTTTTCTTAATACTCCTGTCTCGCGGTAAACTTCTATTGCTAATATCCTGGAATGTTCCATTGCTAATCTGCCCACTGCCTATCTTGGGTTGCCCATGTTTGTGGGTCGTCCAAAAGATGCAATGTGGAATAATGTCATTGAGCGGATTCACAAGAAATTAGCAGGCTGGAAAGGTGTTTTGCTTTCTTTGGCAGGAAAAGCCACGATGGTCATGTCAGTTCTTCAGAGCATTCCTGTTTATTTTTTGTCTGTTTTCAAAGTGCTTGCAGCAGTTGGATCTAAAATAGAACAAATTCAAAAGCGCTTCCTATGGATAGGAACTGATAATCAGAAAAAGTTTCACTTGGTTGCTTGGGATACTGTTTGCTCCCCAAAAGATAAAGGGGGTCTTGGTTTTCGAAGAATTCACAAGATGAATCATGCCCTTTTGGCAAAACAGGCATGGAAGATCTTTACCCATGAGAACTTGGAATGGATATCTGTCGTAAGGGAGAAATATCTACAACACCATTCCTTTATGGATGAGGAAGCTCCTCAAGCTGGAACCCATTTCTGGAAGTCTATCCTCCAAACAAGACCGTTGCTCAGCAGAGGTGTAAGATGGCAGCTTGGTGACGGGAAGACAATCAATTTTTGGCATGATCCTTGGGTCAAGGATGAGGCTCTTATAAATGATCAGAACATTGTTGTCCTAAAACCCTTAACAGATGCAAATATGGGACCAAAAGTTGTTGACTTCATCGTCCAAACCCAGGGGCGTCCCATGTGGAAACAACTAAGTTTCAATTCGGATGATGAATTAATTTCCCAAGCTGTTAAGGCCATGCAGTCCATTCTCAGATCAAGTTTTATCCCAGCTTCCCAAGAAAAAGATAGGCCTTTCTGGAAATGCAGTGAGGATGGCAACTTCTCAGTCAAAACGGCCCATGGGTTATACGACAATTATGATTCTCAAGATGAGCAAGCGACATCTTTGATCTTCAAATGCGTTTGGCTCAAAAACATTATCCCCAAAGTTGCTCACTTCTCTTGGTTGGTTGTTAAGAACATAATTTTAACTACTGACAATTTGATTAAGCGTGGAGTCATGTTACCCAACAGATGTTATTTGTGCTACCAAGCTTGGGAATCAGTGCAACATATTATGGTTGACTGTCAATTTGCCTATGATGTTTTTATAGTGCTTTTAAGTATCTTCAGAGTTCAATGGGCATGGCCCCATACTATTGCTGATATGTTTACCCAGTGGCCTCCTGTGTTTCGCCACCCCAGATTAAAGTTTATATGGAAAGCTTCCCTCCATCATACCTTATGGCAGATTTGGTTAGAGCGAAATAATAGAGTGTTCAATAATCAGACCAGGGATCCAGTGATGGTAGCCAACAGAGCAGTGAGGTTCGCTGCCGAGAACACCAACTTAATTCAGTGTGACAAACCCCCTGATCCAGGTTTAGAAATGCTTTTGTTTAAAGTTCTCAATATTTCCACCAAAATTTCTAAGCAACCAGTTCACATCAATGACAGGATCAATACTAAGTGGAAACCTCCACCGTTGGGTTGGCTAAAAGCAAATTTCGATGGTTCATCTAAAAGCAATCCTGGGGATGTTGGGGCTGGTGGTATAATCCGGGATCATAGTGGAAAGATCATCAAGGCCTTCATTGAAAATTTGGGGATTCAATCAAATAATTATGCTGAGGCTCGTGCCCTATGGAGGTGTCTTGTTCTGTGCAAATATTTTCCTAACCCAATCATCTTTGAAGGTGATTCCCTTGTTGTGGTTAATCATGCAAAAGGTTCCTCGAAACCAGGTTGGAATATTCAAAATGTTATTAAGGAAAGTCAAGCCATTCTCAGGCAGCTTCCCTTAAGTACAGTTCAACATGTCTTCCGTGAAGCCAACGTAGTTGCTGACACTTTGGCTAATTTGGCAGCAAACCAATCTGATTGCATTATTTGGGAAGACTGCTTTCCGAAGGATTTAATCAACATTGTTCAAAAATAAAATGAGCAGGTTTCTTAATAATCACAAAAATGCCAGCAAAGGTGTTTTTTTCAACGCCATAAGGTGTTTTGTCAACACCGGTGTCTTTCCTTTCAAGTGTTTTTTCAACACTATTGTCAGTTCCAACAAAGGTGTTCTTTTTAATGCTATAAGGTGTTTCGTAAACACCCTGTTTCTTTTGTCTTTGGTGTTTTGTCAACACCATTCCTTGTCCGTTTCAGGATCCCACATGTTTCCTTTCAAATTGTGGGCTTTTTCAAAATTGTGGTTTTCATCACAAGGCTATTGTTTTCACCTCTGTGCAAAACCTTCTCCATCTGACGAGTTTGTTAATTCATGGAATGATGGAATGGTTCATGTTAGAGGGCTTCAAATTGAGTTCGTGGATGCAGCTGAAAATATTACTAGTTGTGTTGCTGAAGCCTTTCGCTCCAGAATCATCAGCCATGTCTCGGGGGCGGTTGACCAACTCCTGGCAGCAGCCAATATGATCAAGGAAGTTGGGGTCATCTTCTCTCTTAACTTCAAGGAATTGCAGGATCTTTCGACGTCGCTCAACGCTCTTCTCGCTCATCAGCAGAATAATGCTACTGAAGATGGTGATAAAGCCCAGTAGTCCTGGGTTCTGGGTTAGTGGGATTTTTGAGTTTAGTTTCTGTTACTGAACCTTCCCTGTTTTGTCGGGTATATCCCTGGTTTCTTTCTGTTGTCGAAAAAGGTTATTGGAATCTTCTGTTTTGTTTTTTTGTGTTCCCATGGAACTAGCACAACTCTTCCCTATGTCTATGGGGGTTGTTCTATTTTTGTTTCTTCGGCGCTAGATAATAGCCTTATGTAAATAGGGATTGGGACCCTTCAACCCAACGATATTAATAAATTTTATTACCTACCAAAAAAAATACAATTCCTTTGAATGGACTGCAGAAAACAATATAACTATTGGGAACTGTATCCGGTAGACTTTGTCAACAGTATTTTGAAAAGGTTACTCTTCATGATGATTTTGGGAAAAAAAAAATGTGGGATTGAATGGGAAACAAGTTCAGAAATGATTGCCTTTTATGATGTAGGCTAGACTTGTTTAAACAACGGTGGCTAGATTCAGATGTTTGCACTCTAATGAAATATGACAAAAATTGCAGATAATGCTGTGGACATATATTGTAGTTTTCTGTGTATTAATAAAGTTCAGTAATCATCTAACTTATGGGAGAACTGCATATATGTTTCTTGGATGTTTTTTTACATGATCTAACTCTCCAGGTTAGGCCATTGCTAAAACATACGGAATATATATTTTCACGTTATTCAATGCTAAAACATACGGAATATATATTTTCACGTTATTCAATGATTGAAAAAAGAGAGGAATACTTCAAACAAAACTCCTTCCTTACAAAGACAATAGAGGCTTGAATGTTCCCAAGGTGAGAATTAAAAAAAAAGAGGAGATTGTTTTTAAACAAAACGATTAATAGTGGAATCAGTATAATTCCATGTATCTATTTTTAAGAGGTATAATCATTAGATCCAGTGAGTAAGAGAATAAACATAAACATATTTGTTTGTGAACGAAAAGGAAAGAGTAAGACTTTGGGTTTGAAGCAAGTTCTTATTTGTTTCTGAAAGAAAAGGAAAGAGTAAGACTTTGGGTTTGAAGCAAGTTCTTCTTTGTTTGTGAAAGAAAAGGAAAGAGTAAGACTTTGGGTTTGAAGCAAGTTCCAAGGTTTCAATCTCATACATAAATTTTAATATTTGTACGAACATGCCATGGAAAGCCAAGACTCTCACATCATATAGCAAGGTTTCAATCCCATAATCCCATAAATAAACCTTAATATTTTATCAGATGGTAAGAGAGCTCAATGTGTTAGATAATTAAAGCTTCAAACTAATGCCAGGGTTCATAAATACAAGTTCGTTGAAATACCATCATAATGGGATCATGATATTTAAAAAATAAATAAATAAAATAGGAAAAAGGAAGGAGTAAAGAAAGAGGAACCTGTCGAACAGTATGTCATTAGCAAGATAAACAATGTGCAACTGTCGCTCTGCATCATCGAGAACCATGACGCGATCCCTCAACGCTTCAGCCAGAGCCGGGGCAAACGGAGACCTCTGCATAAACCAGATTTTCGCACTTTTTATCGACTCCTTCGTTCCCGTCAGATTGTTCAGCACATTATAAAGTTCTGCCGCCACATCAGATGGAAGCGGCCCAGACAGACCCTTAAATGACCTGCTGCCGCTGGAATCGTAATCTCCCCGACCCTGGGCCTGCGCCTGACTCTGACTGTATAGCGGCGGCGGGGGAGGCGGCGCCTCGTAAAAATTACCAAAAGGAGAAGAAAGAGAGTGAGAATGGTGGAGAGGGGCAGCGCCCAAAAGGGAACTGTTCAGTGCAGGGTTTAAAGCAGCAGGATTAAATGTAGTGTTCAAAGCGGGGTTTAGTGGTGTGAGAGCAGGACCAATGGGGTTCAAGGAGGGCAGGACAGGATTGATGCCGGGCATGCCCTGGTTATAAGGTGGGCCGGCGGCGCGAGTGCAGAGCCAAAGCTTGTATCGATAATATGCGTGCCCTTCCGCCCCGAATAGGAAATTATACGCCGGATTGTCCTGCTGTTTTTCCCTTATCATTTTCTCGAAATCCGGCCCGTTTTTCGCGGCATACTCCGCCAATTTATCGATGCGCTTCTGCAAATCGGCATCCAGGGGGGGTGGCACCGGGGCAGGCGGCGGCTCCCATGGATTGAAGAACGGCTGTGGAATGTGATGTTGCTGCTGCTGATAAGCAAGATGTTGCTGGTGTTGCTGATGCACTTGATGACCATATGGAAATTGCATCGACGGGTGGGCGTGCGGTTGGTGATGGTGATGCGGAGGCAGGAATTGTTGGGCGTGGCCATGGGGGGTCACCTGCGAATGCGGCGGCTGCGCTGCGCCGGGGAATTGCTGGAAACCCACGCCGAATTGTTGTTGTGCAGCAGCTGCTTGTTGGGCGAACGCCGCCGCTGCTGCATATTCCTGAGCTTGCCGATCCATGTCTTTGCCTTCTTCGCAAGAACACCACTCCTAAAAAAAATATCTATTGCTTCGGCGCTGCAAAACTTTCGCCTCTCTCAGAAAAGAGCATAGCTATCCTATCCGCAACAGCTACCTGATATACAACGGTTTAACTTAGATATCTACATACAACGGTTTAACTTAGATATCTACAGAACGCATATGAACCGCTTTCTATAAGTAACATATGTCTCGTTTTTCAATCAAAAATACATGCCTGTTATCCATTCTTTCGAGTCATTAGATGGCGGTCGATTCTTCACAAGGGAAGGGACCGACCAGGAGTATCGCTATAAGGGCAATCAGACTGTTTTTTCCGAAATTGGTTGTGTGGGTTGTGCAAATGGGTTTCATTATAGACTTCATGTAAGGTATAATTTAATTGAGTTTAACAATAAGTCTTCGCAATTTTGAATGAGAAGGATTAAGGTTGGAAATTTAATGAATGAGAAGGATTAAGGTTGGAAATTTAATGGAATAGAATTGTAGAATAAATATTATATTGGGTAAATAATATTTTTGAAGGGTTATTTTTTATATGATCTAACATTTTTATATGAGAGTAGTCTCTTATATAATCTATAGTATAATCTATAGTATAGTTTCAATCGTAGTATTTGATCTGAATCCTCTCAGTGCGAGCCATGACGATGACGAGAATCTCGAGTGACCAATGGTCCCTTACATCAGGTCAATATGAGAATCTCGAGTGACCAATGGTCCCTTACATCAGGTCAATATGAGAATCTCGAGTGACCAATGGTCCCTTACATCAGGTCAACATGAGAATCCAAGCGACCAATGGTTCCCTTGCGTAAATAACATTTTTGAAGGTTTATCTTTATATGATCTAACATTTTATATGAGAGTAGTCTCTTATATAACCTATAGTATAGTCTCAATGGTAGTATTTGATCTAAATCCTTTGAGTGCGAATGACCAATGGTTCCCTTACATTGAGTCAACACGAGAATCCAGAGCTACCAATGGTTCCTTTACATTGGGTCAACAACAACGAGGTGGTATAGGTTTGTTGGGAACAATACATGCGGTTTGAACTCCACATTTGGTATAGGTTTGTTGGGAACAACATATGTGGTTTGAACTCTGCACTTGGTATAGGTTTGTTGAGAACAACACATGTGGTTTGAACCTTGCACTTGCCAATTATTAAAAAATAGTGTGGATGTAACCAACTCCCCTATGTATCCAAAATAAAATATATAGTCTCAATGGAGACTTTAAAACTCTTGATAGGTCTAAATTTTGAATCTTACCCTTTACATTTTTTTAGTTATTTAAATTGAACGAATGATTTTAATTACCTTCGGGAGACCTAAATATGGTTTATGGGACCTCAAATATGGAAATACAATTACTCAATCATATTATATGATCTTTAATATCTTTGAGAAGGTTGTTCCTTACCCTGCTGATTTGGGTTAGCAATTCCCCAATTTTTTTTATTTTATTGTTTTCAAATAACTGTCATAGACCCATTCCCAAGTGTTTCTTTGTATTTGCCTCTAAAATATCTGAAAAACTTGGGCATTTATAGATGAAGTGTTCATATGTCTCTACTGCCCCTGTGCTGCATAGAGTACATATCCTTTCTTCTCATTGTTCTTTGGGCATTGTCCATCTCCTTGTTTCACATCTAAGTCTATGAGAGCTAGTCCTTATCTAAGCAATGAGGATTTTTTCCTTCCACTTGATTTCAGTGCCTATATACGCTTTTTCCTTGTGGTCATACGTTGGGTTAAACTTTGCAATATAATATTATTTTTTCTTGCTTGCATTTTTCCACATTCCACTTTTGAACTTTTCATTCACATAATTTTTTATGTCTTTGTTAACATTCGAGCATTCATTTATGTTGATTTCCCAATGTTTCATCCATTTCTGATTTTGTTTCATCCATGTATTCTTCCGTCTATGCAACTCTTCGTCCCTAGCTGCCCTAGGCCATCTATCGTATTTCATGTTTTTTGTTTTTTTTTCAAAGAACATAACAGCTTGGTCATAGCAATTGCTTCTAAAAGGAATGTTCCAGTTTCAGCTAGAATAATTTCATAAGGGGTTGTGGCCTTAATTTTGAGAAAAATTGTGATTATATATTTTTTAATCCTTTCTATTTGCCTCCATTTTGCATTTGTTGTGCCACTAGCCCACACCTCGCAACCATACAACAAAACCGGTGTAACAAGTAGGCCAAATAAGACCTTAGTGGTCTTTTAGTCCCACAACTTGGCATTCCTACACCTGTTTTGAAGTGCATATAGTGCTCTCCAACCACTTTGAGTTTTTTTCATCCTACATGTATTCCAATTAAGTTTGTCATGAAAGTCTATGCCCAAGTATTTGTATTCTACTACTACCTCAAGCGGTTCTCCTACAAACTAAAATTCGAGTTGTTGCTTCTTTTTTGCTGAAAAATCATAATTTTTGTTTTGCTCGTGTTCACCTGCATCCCAACTTCCTTACAAAATAGTTCTAGAGCTCGAAGGTGATCTTCTAGATCTTTGGTTGTTTTGGCCACAAGAATTACATTTTCTGCATACATGAGGAGTTTTACCACATATTTGACTAAGTGCACACCCTCTCCCCCAAATTTGTTTATCCATTCTTCTAACTTGTTAATGTATAACCCAAATAAGGTCGGAGATAGAGAGCAACCTTGTTTGACACCTATGTCACTACCAAAACATTCAGATAACCCTTCCTATGTTTAGATTCTAGCCTTTACATGGTCATATAGTCTATGAATTGTTGCCCTATAGTGAATTGGAACCTCTAGCTCTTCCATTCTGCTCCATAATGTTTTCCTTGGCACTGTGTCAAATGCCTTTTTGAAGTCTACAGAACAACAAAAAGCCTCCTTTTTTTTATCCCATATTTTTTCACTATGTGTCTAAGCGTGATACAATGATCAATAGTTGAGTGCTTGGGCCTAAAACCTGCTTGCCCCTTTGCTCTCTTTGTCTTTTCTTCTGCCCATATGCTAATCCTACGCTCTATCATACTCCCAAACAACTTTGCAAAGAGAAGGTTGATCATGATAGTTCTATAGTTTGAGGAATTATTTACATCTCCACTTTTAAACAAATGAATGGTCATGCTAGTTGTCCACTCAGTAGGGAAGTCATTTTGTATGACCTCATTGAAAATTTCTTTGATCTGTAGTGTCAGGATATCTACCCCCCATTTTATATGCTCTACTTGAAGATTGTTTGTCACGGGTTTTACCAGTTGCTAACTTTTTTATCCCTTGAATAATGTCTTCATTTGTGAAAAGTTCTTTCTTTACAATGATAGTAGGGGTGTCTCATGTTGTTACTACGCTGATACAATTGTTTTGAGTACTCTAACCATTGATTAACTGTTATGTTATTTTCAGTTTGCATCCTTTCCACGCTTAGTTCTTTCCAAAATTTCTTTGGTTCATGCTTCTCTAAGTAAATCAATTCTTTCCTCCTTGTTCTAGTGTATTCTTCTTTTTTTGCCCTTACCAATTTCTCATATGCTTTTATGTTTGCTCTTGTTTGACTCGTTGGTTCCTTTAGTAATCTTCGTGCTTTTTGCAATCTTCATCGAACCATGGGTTGGTTGGAAAACTATTCATTTCTTTCTTTTTAGGTTTAGCTCTCTTGCATTTGTTTAGAACTTCTTGGATAACGTGCATTAACCATTCACTCTTAGTGTAATCTCTACTACTATGAGGTAGTTCTTCCCTTTTATGTAACTTGTTATTTAATACTGCTCTAAAATTCTATCGATTTTCATCTATTAAGAGAATGTTTCCTTGTGAGGATATTTATTTTGATTGCCTTGCAAGTGTTTTTCCCTTGGTTTGTCTCCATGCATTCGAAGTTTCATAACAATTGGGTTGTGATCTAACTTAAGTTCCACTAGAGAATCTTCCACTTCTAGCTCCTCTATTTTTGGTATGTAATTTTGTGAGCATATTACATAGTCTATTACACTTTGTCCCTTATATGTTTTGCATGTATACTTTCCTAAATTTTTCCATTTGTTCATCCCATTGCAAATAATCAAGTTGTTTATGTTGTAGAGGCCTAACAACTCTTCTCCATATTGCGTGATAGGTCCATGCTCATCTTCTAAAGTTCTAGTCCACTGTTGATTTTCCTCTTCTGGCATCCAAAGAGGATTAATCTCAATATCTTCACTATCTTCTAGAATGTTAGCTTGCTTATTTGTTGTCCTTGCATTGAAATATCCAATTAATATAATCTCCCCCAACTTATTGTATATCGAAATGTCTCTTTTTAGGGAGGAGTATGGGTCTTCTCTGTTAAGGTCATGTTTCTTATAGAATTTAGAATTCTTTGGAGCAAAATAACATGTTGTTGCAAAACTTTATTATTATAAACATAAATCATTCACCAATATGCAAAAATATCAAATCATTCATCCACAAATAATTATCCATAATAACAATCCACAAATGAGAGAGAGATAGATAATACCCTTAAGGTAGGAAAACACCAATTATACTCTTCAAGGAAGGAATCACTCCACAAGTTCTCCCAAAATGAGAGGCTACTTTAGGAGGACAAAGTCCCATAAGCCACTTTGTGGGCATAGACGATTACATAAGATTCATCTCCAATGATGATTACAATGACAAATATCTCTTCTTTATATATCCCTCTTCTTATTCTACTTTTGGGGAGCCTACTACTAATATAATATTATATTAGAATATAATATAATATTATAATACAATTAACCTTGGGTTGCGTGTGGCCCATGCCAACCCTTATACAATATAATAATATATCCCCAAATATCTATTCCTAGGTACCCTACCATACCAACCTCCTTACAAATGTTTCATCCTTGAAACATATGAAGAAACATGATAATATGATTTTCTAGACAATGTTAGCAATTGGTACCAGTATCGATCATCCATCCATCCAAGTGAAACATGTTGATGCTAGTATGCCATTTTATTACTTGAGTATCCAAATCTGCTTCGTTGGCTCCATGCTTCTGTTGTTGTATTTTGATATCTTGAATGATGGGTCCACTTGTTCCTTGATGCTGATGAACCGCTCTGAAAACTAGGATCACTATGCTTTCTCTGTCAAACTCTGCCATAGTTGGTGCCCTTATGATTCCATGTGGAACCATAATATTACTACCTTGAGCTATACCTCCAAGAATTTTGTCGCTCATGGTGGTGTGGATGGCGATATGGTGCAACCTTAACTTGATGTTCTACCTTCTTTGACTTTCCAACATTTGGCTCCATTGTTTTAAATTCTTCTACACATTGTTCTTTCATGTTCTCTTTGTTTGGTGTGTCCTTATGCTCTTCTATCAAATCTTCCTTGGAATCTGTTACTGTTATTTCCATTGAATCAGTTACTGCTACTTCTTCCATGGACTCTTTTGTTGCAACTGCCTTCTTGGATTTTTTTTCATGTTCTTCAATTTGTTTCTCTACAACCACTTCTTGATTTTCCTTGGATCCTTGCTCCTTAAGTCGAGAAATATCCTGCAATGTTATCTTCTTTTTCGTGTACCATAACTTCATAAACTTCTTTTGCACATTAATGTTAACATTACCCAAAGAATCTAACCAAGGATAACCAAGAACTATATCCTCATCATCCATCTAAATAGCATGAAAATTTGAATGTAAAACATATTTATCCATGGTGATCTTCAAATCTTCTAAAATTTGAACATTCTCACCCTCAAGATGTATGTCCTTAATTTTTTTGCTTGAACGTGCAACTTCTTAGCCAAAGCAATATTAATAAAATTATATCTACTACTAAGGTCAATGGAAATAATAACCTGTTCTTTTTGAATGCTTCCATGAACCTGCAAAATAGACTTTTTAGATTCAAATAAATTCCTTTGTCCATTTTCTAATTTATCTTCTACCAAGGGTATGGTTTCCTCTATCTGCATACTGACATTTTTTTTATCTTCCCTGACCTTTTCCTCTTTCTTCTTGAGTAATTTTATTTATTTTTCATAGTCTTCATTCTGTTTCTTGAAAACTTCTCATTCTCCTTTTATTTCATTCTACTCATTTTGAATTCCCTGTAGTTTCTTTTCAAGGTCTTCGATGACATCCAACATGCTATCTATATTTTTATCCCTTTTCTTAAGTCTTTTTTTAAGATATTCCTTAGAATCTAACTTTCTTTGTAATTGAATAGGTACCCATGTGCTCAAGAATGTTGGTTCAATTTGATCCCAACTGTACAGGAGTTTACCCCAAGCAAAGTTGTCTATCCATTGTAAAGTTTCCCCCTTAAAAAAAATTTGAAAGTTATATTTGAACGTGTCTTCATTATATTGAGATTTTACTATTTTCAACCACTCTCTCACATCAATATCATTTTCTCCATTAAACTTTTCCAGTGACATAGTTGATGCCCTAATGCAACTAGGGTTTTATGGAAATAAATATCTTCCCACCGAGTTGAAGCTAAAAATCCACATAGACAACTAGATCTACAATTTTTCTTCTAAACCAAATAAAGTGCAACTGATTTGCTTACCCGAACTAAACAAATTTCATCTTTCGAAAAATTCGTGACTTGAAAATTTGTCACTACCCTTGTTCCAGATGAGTGACTTCAGAAGATCGTATCTCCCTCAATACTACTTGGATTCCTTCATATGACCACTCATTTTAAATCTCTTCAAGTTCTGCACAAACGGATCCAAGAATCGCTTGAATCGAATAAACGTTCACAGAGATATGGCTTCTGAAATATGAGATGTTTTTCCAAGAAAAATCTGCGAAATTTGTCACTATCCTTATTTTGGATGACTATCTTCAAAAGGTTATATCTCTCTCAATACTGCTCGTATTCCTTTATATGACCACTCATTTTAAAGCTCTTCAAATTCTGCACAAACGGGTCCAAGAATCACCTGAATCAGATAAACTTTCGCAGAGAGATGACTTTTAAAAGATAAGACATTTTTCTAGACAAAATCTGCGAAATTCGTCACTATCCTTATTTCGGATGACTAACTTCAAAAGGTCGTATCCCCCTCAATACTACTCGGATTCCTTCATATAACCACTCATTTTAAAGCTCTTCAAATTCTACACAAACTGATCCAAGAATCGCCTGAATTGGATATACTTTCATAGAGATATGGCTCCTGAAATATGAGATGTTTTTCCAAAAATAAAATTGCCCCATTTCTGTAATTTCACATAAAAATCCCCACTTTGCCAAAATCGTTGCTCTAATACCACTTGTTGTATAAATTTATTAATATAAACATAAATCATTCACCAATATGTAGAAATATCAAGTCATTTATTAAACCAAATTAGTTATCCAAATTGAACCATTAAAAACTATTTTACTTTTACCTCTAAATTAGTTATCCAAATTAAACCAAGCCATATTATAAAATAGAGTAAAAGTTTTTAATGCTAGAACAAAGTAAATTTTAATATTCACAAAACCATAGGTCATATAGAAGGTATTTAAACCTTTTCATTTAAATTTCTTAACCGCTATCTATAAAAATTATTTTATGTCAATGTTTGGAAGCTTATTTTGTGCCGTAATTTGGTTTTACTATATTATATGCTATGTTTGTTGGATCTAAACCTTTATTTGAATGTCTAAAGTCTTAATTGTTACCTAAAAAATTACATAAGTGTTTAGAACCCTATATTATTTAATGTTAGAGTTTGGTTTTACTATATTGTTTATCTCATATATTTAGATTAAATTAAATATTGCTATTCCTATAATACTAATACTACTTTAATGTTCATAAAACCATAGGTTATATAGAAGGTATTTAAACCTTTTATTTGAAATTTCTTAACCGTTTTCTATAAAAATTATTGTTTGTCAATATTTGGAAGCTTTATTTCATGCCATAATTTGGTTTTACTATATTCTATGTTATCTTTATTTGATCTAAACCTTTATTTAAAATTATAAAGTCTCAATTATTACCTAAAAAATTTACATCAGTGTTTAGAAGCCTATATTATTTAATGCTAGAGTTTGATTTTACTATATTGTTTATCTCATATATTTTAGATTAATTAGATATTACTATTCCTATGATATTAATACTATTTTATTTTAGGTTGTAGCATTTTATTTTAAAATTTATTTATGTATTTGTATATAGTTTCTTAATAGTCTTGCTAATTTTTTTATTATTATAATATTTTTTATTATGGTGAAAAGAAGGGGGTTTTGAAAGGGTACCAGCCTTTTTCTACAATACCACCCCTCTACATTAAATCAAACAATGAGGAATTAAAAAAATAAAAAGGAACTAAGACATTATGTAACAACCCAAAACTACCAATCCAGTTTTTTTTGAAAGGAACGATTACAAGCAAAGGTTTGCAAGGGAGAAACCCTTATTTTGTTTATCTCAACATACAAGGCTTCACCACATTTGAGTTTCAAGTCACTGCAGATGAAACTTAGTGGATAGGAGTGGCCAACTCCCATATTTTCTAGGGTTCATCTTACTAAACCTACACGTTTAGAAGGATGTCAAAAGAGATCCCCCCACCTTTTCCATACCCTCATCAGCATTGGACCATATGATCATAGCGTAGGGATTATCATTTAAGGCCTATAAGACTTAAAGGGTGACATTTATTCCCTAACTTGACTCTAAGTCCATCTAGGCAGGTTGATAAAGTGTAGAGCCTTGGTGCTTAGTTAACACACCTCCATGGGCTAACTAAGGTCATTGTCACTTCACCAACAACTAACATGATCACCAGATCCTACATATTCAAGGGATCACCACTAATGACTTGTAAATGGTTCCACAACTCGTAGTTGATACCCTCGATCCTACTCGTTCAATATGCAATGATTCACAAGAACCTTGGCTATTGTATTCACATAACTCCTTCAAAGTTCATGAGTTCCTAGCTATTGCATTCTCGAAACTCCTTCTATGACTTGTATCTACTTGGTTATTACATTCACACAACTCCTCCCAATATTGGACTTTATGGTTTACAAAAGAAAATTCTAACCACCCCAAGGATAAACAAACTTTACAACATTTCCCTTAAAGTAAGAAAATGCACTTTACATAATATTAAGCAAGATATAATCCATCTAATTTGAAATGCTATATTACATACACAAGGATTCCTTTTAACCATAAGCCAAATTATGCATATTTCAAATGCTTGACATAAAGCTTTAAATCAAATGCTTTCTAATAACAATGATGCATAACATGATAACCCAAGTATTTCACATCAGCAATTGATAACATTCAATACTAACTATCCAAAGTAAAATATTGTTCAAAACACCATAATGTACAAATTTAAACAACCAAATCTTTCAGTTTGTACAATAATTTGGGTTTACAAAATCCTTGAACAAAACATTCTTTTACATAGCTTTTGTTTATTTTTCCAAATCAACTATACATTAGCCAAGATCTTCAAATCATCTATAAACTACAACTCATTTCCCGATAAGGTATCCATCCTCATTTTATGAGAGATATTTAGGGATTAGGACAACTCTATATGCAATGCAACTTAAACATGTCATTTTCACATTGCAAACAACCATGCATTAAACAAATAAACTTTTCAACCAAGAAGAGAATCTCATACTTCTCTTTATAATGATTCCTTAACCCGAACAATCTCAGGAATCACTATAATAGTTTCTCTTTCAAAACCCATAGATAATAATACATCTTATAAAAGAGAATCCTATACTTCTCTTTATAATGATTCCTTAACCCACAAGAGTCTTAGGAATCACTATAATAATTTCTCTTTCAAAACCCATATACAATAATACATCATATAAAAGAGAATCTCATACTTCTCTTTATAATGATTCCTTAACCCACAAGAGTCTCAAGAATCACTATAATAGTTTCTCTTTCAAAACCCACATACAATAATACATCTTATAAAAGAGAATCTCATACTTCTCTTTATAATGATTCCTTAACCCACAAGAGTCTCAGGAATCACTATAATAGTTTCTCTTTCAAAACCCACATACGATGTTCCATTTTATTAAACTACCCTTTTTAAAGCAAGAACATACATTCCAATTTTCATAATGAAAAGACCTCATCCTCTTATACTAATATAATGAAAGCTTCATATTTAAAAGGATATAACATCTGACATAAGGAAAGCTCTATATAGAGAATACATCATCTAATAAAGAGAGCTTTAACTTATCTATGATATATAAATACTTCATTTAACATATACGATTACATAAGATTCATCTCCAATGATGATTACAATGACAAATATCTCTTCTTTATATATCCCTCTTCTTATTCTACTTTTGGGGAGCCTACTACTAATATAATATTATATTAGAATATAATATAATATTATAATACAATCAACCTTGGGTTATGTGTGGCCCATGCCAACCCTTATACAATATAATAATATATCCCCAAATATATGTTCCTAGGTACCCTACCATGCCACCCTCCTTACAAATGTTTCGTCCTCGAAACATATGAAGAAACATGATAATATGATTTGCTAAGCAATGTTAGCAACTGGTACCAATCTCGATCATCCATCCATCCAAGTGATACATGTTTATGCTGGTATACCATTTTATTACTTGAGTATCCAAATCTGCTCCGTTGGATCCACGCTTCTACTATTGTATTTTGATAACTTGAATGATGGGTCCACTTGTTCCTTGATGTTGATGAACTGCTTTGAAAACTAGGATCACTATGCTTTCTCTACCAAACTCTGCCATAGTTGGTGCCCTTATGATTCCATGTGGAACCATAATATTGCTACCTTGAGCCATGCCTCCAAGAATGTTGTCGCTCATGGTGGTGTAGATGGCGATATGGTGCAACTTTAACTTGATGTTCTATCTACTTTGACTTTCCAACATTTGGCTCCACTGTTTTAAATTCTTCTACACATTGTTCTTTCATGTTCTCTTTGTTTGGTGTGTCCTTGTGATATTCTATCAAAGCTTCATTGGAATCATTACTTGTTATTTCCATCGAATCGCTTGTCGCTACTTCTTCCATGGACTCTTTTGCTGCTACTGCCTTCTTGGATTTTGTTTCAGGTTCTTCAATTGGTTTCTCTACAACCACTTATTGATTTTCCTTGGATCCTTGCTCCTTAAGCTAAGAAATATCCTGCAATGTTATTTTATTTTTCTTGTACCATAACTTCATAAACTTCTTTTGCACATTAACATTAATAGCACCCAAATAATCTAACCAAGGATAACTAAGAACCATATCCTCATCATCCATCCGAATAACATGAAAATCTGAATGTAAAATATATTTATCCATGGTGATCTTCAAATCTTCAAAAATCTGAACATTTTCACCCTCAAGATGTATGTCCTTAATTTTTGTTGCTTAAACATGAAACTTCTTAGCCAAAGCAATATTAATAAAATTATATATACTACCAGGGTCAATGGAAATAATAACCTGTTCTTTTTTAATGCTTCCATGAACCTACAAAATAGAATTTTTAGATTCAAATAAATTGCTTTGTCTATTTTCTAATTTATCTTCTACCAAGGGTATGGTTTCCTCTGTCTGCATATTGACATCTTTTTTATCTTCCCTAACCTTTTCTTGTTTCTTCTTGAGTAATTTTATTTCTTTTTCATAGTCTTCATTTTGTTTCTTGAAAACTTTCCATTCTCATTTTATTTCATTTCGCTCATTTTGAATTCCCTGTAGTTTCTTTTCAAGGTCTTCGATGACATCCAACATGCTATCTATATTTTTATCCCTTTTCTTAAGTCTTTCCTTAAGATATTCCTTAGAATCTAACTTTCTTTGTAATTGAATAGGTACCCATGTGCTCAAGAATGTTGGTTCAATTTGATCCCAACTGTACAGGAGTTTACCCCAAGCAAAGTTGTCTACCCATTGTAAAGCTTCCTCCTTAAAAAAATTATGAAAGTTATATTTGAACGTGTCTTCATTATATTGAGATTTTACTATTTTCAACCACTCTCTCACATCAATATCATTTTCTCCATTAAACTTTTCCAGTGACATAGTTGATGCCCTAATGCAACTAGGGTTTTATGGAAATAAATATCTTCCCACCGAGTTGAAGCTAAAAATCCACATAAACAACTAGATCTACAATTTTTCTTCCAAACCAAATAAAGTGCATCTGATTTGCTTACTCAAACTAAATAAATTTTATCTTTCGAAAAATTCGTGACTTGAAAATTCATCACTGCCCTGGTTCTAGACAACTTACTTCAGAAGGTCATATCTCCCTCAATACTAATTGGATTATTTCATATGACCACTCACTTTAAAGCTCTTCAAATTCTACACAAACGGATCCAAGAATCACTTGAATCGGATAAACTTTCACAGAGATATGGCTTTTGAAAGATGAGACATTTTTCCAAAAAAAATTGCAAAATTTATCACTATCCTTGTTTTGGATGACTAACTTCAAAAGGTTGTATCTCCCTCAATACTGCTCGTATTTATTTATAGGACCACTCATTTTAAAGCTCTTCAAATTCTGCACAAATTGGTTCAAGAATCACCTGAATCAGATAAACTTTCGCAGATATATGACTTCTAAAAGATGAGATGTTTTTCTAGAAAAATCTACGAAATTCGTTACTATCTTTGTTTCGGATGACTAACTTCAAAAGGTCGTATCCCCCTCAATACTACTCGGATTCCTTCATATAACCACTCATTTTAAAGCTCTTCAAATTCTACACAAACTGATCTAAGAATCACCTGAATTGGATATACTTTCATAGACATATGGCTTCTGAAAGATGATATGTTTTTCCAAAAATAAATTGCCCTAATTCTATAATTTCACACAAAATCCCCACTTTGCCAAAATCGTTGCTCTGATACCACTTGTTGCATAAATTTATTATTATAAACATAAATCATTCACCAATATGCCGAAATATCAAATAATTCATTAAACCAAATTAGTTATCCAAATTGAACCATTAAAAACTATTTTACTTTTACCTCTAGATTAGTTATCCAAATTAAACCAAGCCATAGTATAAAATAGAGTAAAAGTTTTTAATGCTAGAACAAAGTAGATTTTAATATTCACAAAACCATAGGGCATATAGAAGGTATTTAAACCTTTTCATTGAAATTTCTTAACCGCTATCTATAAAAATTATTTTATGTCAATGTTTGGAAGCTTCTTTTATGCTAATTTGGTATTACTATATTATATACTATCTTTGTTGGATCTAAACCTTTATTTGAATGTCTAAAGTCTTAATTGTTACCTAAAAAATTACATAAGTGTTTAGAACCCTATATTATTTAATGTTAGAGTTTGGTTTTACTATATTATTTATCTCATATATTTAGATTATTAAATATTACTATTCCTATAATACTAATACTACTATAACGTTCATAAAACCATAGGTTATATAGAATGTATTTAAACTTTTTATTTGAAATTTCTTAACCGTTTTCTATAAAAATTATTGTTTGTCAATATTTGGAAGCTTTATTTCATGCCATAATTTGGTTTTACTATATTCTATCCTATCTTTGTTGGATCTAAACCTTTATTTGAAATTATAAAGTCTCATTGTTACCTGAAAAATTTACATCAGTGTTTAGAAGCCTATATTATTTAATGCTAGAGTTTGATTTTACTATATTGTTTATCTCGTATATTTTAGATAAATTAGATATTACTATTCCTATGATATTAACATTATTTTATTTTAGGTTGCAGCATTTTATTTTGAAATTTATTTATGTATTTGTATATAGTTTCTTAATAGTCTTGCTAATTTTTTTTTATTATAATATTTTTTATTATGGTGAAAAGAAGAGGTTTTTGAAAGGGTACCAACCCTTTTCGACAATACCACTCCTCTACATTAAATCAAACAATGAGGAATTAAAAAACAAAACAAAAAGGAACTAAGACATCATGTAATAACCCAAAACTAGCAATCCAATTTTTTTTGAAAGGAACGATTACAAGCAAAGGTTTGCAAGGGAGAAACCCTTATTTTGTTTATCTCAACATACAAGGCTTTGTCACATTTGAGTTTCAAGTCACTGCGGATGAAACTTAGTGGATAGGAGTGGTCAACTCTCATATTTTCTAGGGTTCATCTTACTAAACCTACACATTTAGAAGGATGTCAAAAGTGGTCCCCCCACCTTTTCCATACCCTCATCAGTATTGGACCATATAACCACAGTTTAGGGATTATCCTTTAAGGCCTATAACACTTAAAGGAGGACATTTATTCCCTAACCCGACTCTAAGTCCATCTAGGTAGGTTAATCAAGCGTAGAGCCTTGGTGCTTAGTTACCACACCTCCATGGGCTAACTAAGATCATTGCCACTTCACCAACAACTAACATGATCACCCGATCCTACACATTCAAGGGATCACCACTACTAACTTGTGAATGGTTCCACAACTCCTAGTTGATACACCCGATCCTAGTCGTTCAAGATGCAATAATTCACAAGAATATTGGCTATTGTATTCACATAACTCCTTCCAAGTTCATGAGTTCCTAGCTATTGCATTCTCGCAACTCCTTCTAAGACTTGTATCTACTTGGTTATTACATTCACACAACTCCTCCCAAGATTGAACTTTATGGTTTAAAAAAGAAAATTCTAAGCACCGCAAAGATAAACAAACTTTACAACAATTTCCTTAAAGTAAGAAAATGCACTTTATATAAAATTAAGCAAGATATAATTCATCTAATTTGAAATGTTATATTACATACACAAGGTTTACTTTTAACCATAAGCCAAATTATGCATATTTCAAATGCTTTACATAAAGATTTAAATCAAATGCTTTCTAAAACAATGTTGCATAACATGATAACCCAAGTATTTCACATAAGCAATTGATAACATTCAATACTAACTATCCAAAGTAAAATATTGTTCAAAACACCATAATGTACAAATTTAAATAACCAAATCTTTCAGTTTGTACAATAATACGGGTTTACAAAATCCTTGAGCAAAAAACTTTTACATAACTTTTGTTTATTTTTCCAAATCAACTATACATTAGCCAAGATCTTCAAATCATCTATAAACTCCAACTCCTTTCCCAATAAGGTATCCATCCTCGTTTTATAAGAGATATTTAAGGATTAGAACAAATCTATATGCAATACAACTTAAATATGTCATTTTCATATTACAAACAACCATGCATTAAACAAATAAACATTTCAACCAATAAGAGAATCTCATATTTCTCTTTATAATGATTCCTTAATCCCCAACAGTCTTAGAAATCACTATAATAGTTTCTATTTTAAAACCCATAGATAATAATACATCTTATAAAAGAGAATCCTATACTTCTTTTTATAATGATTCCTTAACCCATAAGAGGCTTAGGAATCACTATAATAATTTCTCTTTCAAAAGCCACATACAATAATACATCATACAAAAAAGAATCTCATACTTCTCTTTATAATGATTCCTTAACCCACAAGAGTCTCAAGAATCACTATAATAGTTTCTCTTTCAAAACCCACACATAATAATACATATTCTAAAAGAAATCTCATACTTCTCGTTATAATGAATCCTTAACTATAATAGTTTCTCTTTCAAAACCCACATACGATGTTCCATTTTATTAAACTACCCTTTTTAAAGCAAGAACATACATTCCAATTTTCATAATGAAAAGACCTCATCCTCTTATACTAATATAATGAAAGCTTCATCTTTAAAAAGGATATAACATCTGACATAAGGAAAGCTCTATATAGAGAATACATCATCTAATAAAGAGAGCTTTAACTTATCTATGATATAGAAATACTTCA
Source organism: Wollemia nobilis (assembly GCA_028583015.1). Classification (NCBI taxonomy): domain Eukaryota; kingdom Viridiplantae; phylum Streptophyta; class Pinopsida; order Araucariales; family Araucariaceae; genus Wollemia; species Wollemia nobilis. The sequence continues at coordinate 1,662,117 of JAQPPZ010000689.1, read as the reverse complement.
TTTAACATAACTAAAACTTTTTGATACATATTCTAATATAAAGAAGGCTTAGACCTTTCATGATATAAATTTACATCTTCTAATAAAGAAAGCTTAACCCTTTCCATACATCATCTAATATATAAAATTGCATCATTTAATAAAGAAAGCTTAAACCTTAAAAATAAAGAAATCTTAACTTTAAAGAAAACCACTTTGGTCGCACACAAACCACATGATCGGTACTACACAAGAAGCCTTGGTGTTGACATAAAACTAGATGCAGAGAGTGCTAAAATAAAATAGTCAACCTTAGAAATCTAACAAGATTCAAAGCAAACCAAACATCACCTTAATCTTCTACCAACAAATGTAGATAACTCAGGTACCACCCTACGATCAAAGAGCCTACTCTAGATAAGGAAGATAAAGCATAGGATATCCAAGAACTAAACACTTTTACAAAGTTGGTATTGGGTTACACAACACTAGCAACAATAGTCTTAAACATAACTTAAATATCTTCCCAAGATGTAATAAAAAAAGACACGATCCTACAAGTTTCAATGTTTGCACAATGTGAGTTGTTGCCAGGGGATTGGTTTGGTATGCTGTTGAAACTTGTCGCGATATCGCGACACCCTTTTCTTCTCCTCCTTTGATAGCGAAAATGCAACATGTCACGATATCACGATACTTTTCACCTTTGGCCACAAAAATACAACGTTGCAACGTTGCAACTTGTCACGATATCGCGACACTTTTTTCTCCTGTGGGCGCAACGTTGCAACTTGTCGCGATATCGCAACACTTTTTTCTCCTTTGGTCGCGATGTTACATCATGTCACGATATCGCGACACTTTTTCTCTTTTGGCCAGGATGTTGCAACATGTCGCGATTTCGCGACACTTTTTTCTCCTTTGGTCGCGGTGTTACATCATGTCACGATATCGTGAAACTTTTTCTCATTCGGCCACGGTGCTGCTTCATGTCGCGATATCGTGACATCTTTTCTCTTTGGCCGCGATGTTGCAACATGTCGCGATATCGTGACACTTTTCTTTGGCCGTAATAATGCAACATGTCGTGACACTTTTCTCTGACCGCGATAATGCAACATGTCGCGATATCATGACATTTTTTCTCTTTGGCCGCGATAAGGCAACATGTCGCGATATCGCGACACTTTTTCTCTTTGGCCGCGATAATGCAACATGTCGCGATATCGCGACACTTTTTCTCTTCGGCCACGGCGCTGCTACATGTCACGATATCATGACACTTTTTCTCTTCGGCCGTGATAATGCAACATGTCGCGATATCGCGACACCTTTTCTCCTCGGTCACGATAATGCAACATGTGATATCGCGACACTTTTTCTCTTCGGCCGTGATAATGCAACATGTCGCGATATCGTGACACTTTTTCTCTTCGACCATGGTGCTGCTACATGTCGCGATATCGCGACACCTTTTCCCTTTCGGTCGAGATGTTGCAACTTGTCGTGATATCGTGACACCTTTTCTCTTTTGGCCGGGATGTTGCAACTTGTTGCGATATCGCGACACTTTTCTTTGGCCGCAATAATGCAACATGTCGCAATATCGTGACACTTTTCTCTGACCGCGATAATGCAACATGTCGCGATATCGTGACACTTTTTCTCTTTGGTCGCGATAATGCAACATGTCGCGATATCGCGACACTTTTTCTCTTTGGCCGCGATAATGCAACATGTCGCGATATCGTGACACTTTTTCTCTTTGGTCGCGATAATGCAACATGTCGCGATATCACGACACTTTTTCCTCATCTGGCCATGACAATGCAACTTGTCGCGATATCACGACACTTTTTCTCCTTCGGCCACGACGCTACCACATGTCGCGATATCGCGACATATTTTCTCTTTGGCCGTGATGTTGCAACCTTTGGCCGCGATAATGCAACATGTCGCGATATCGCGACACTTTTTCTCCTTGGTCGCGATAATGCAACATGTCGCGATTTCGTGACACTTTTTCCTCATCTGGCCGCGACAATGCAACTTGTCACGATATCGCGACACTTTTTCTCCTTCGGCCATAGCGTTGCAACATGTCATGATATCACGACATCTTTTCTCCTTGGCCGCGATGTTGCAACTTGTCGCGATATCGCGACACTTTTTCTCCTTTGGCGTGACATTGCAACTTGTCACGATATCGCAACACCTTTCAACTTGTCGCGATATCGCGACACCTTTTCTCTTATAGCTACGATGATGCAGCATGTCGCGATATTGTGACACTTTTCCTCCTATGGCCACGATAATGCAGCATGTCGTGATATCACGACATATTTTCTTCTTGGGCCTTGATGATTCAACTTGTCGCGATATCGTGACACCTTTCCTCCTCTAGCCACGACGACGAAACTTGTCACGATATCGCGACACTTTTCTATTCTGGCAGTGACGTTGCAACATGTCACGATTTCGCGACACTTTCTCTCCTTCGGTCGCAGTGCTGCATCTTGTCGTGATATCGCGACATCTTTTCCTCCCTTGGTCACGACGACACAACATGTCGCGATATCGCGACACCTTTTCCTCCTTGCTTTCCTATATGCTTGGAACCACAAAAATGCAACATGTCACGATATCGTGACACCTTTCTTCTTGTGGTGTTTGACTTTTTCTCTGTTCTTTAGCTCTTGGGCCTCTTCGGTCGGTTTGATTAACATGTAAATTTATACTTGTACAAGGTTCAGGGACCTTTCAACACCCTTTCAACCAATAAAAAAAAAAAGACACAAAACTCAACTGAGTCTAGAACCCTACCTAAACTTAACAAAAAGGAAATAAATATCTATTACACTGCAAGCTTAACAAAATGCAGGAAAGCCAAAAATCAACATGATAGAAGAGCACAAATCAAACTTAAGAGCTTACATAACAAATCAACTCACAAGAAAACAATTATTCATTGGAGTACTCTGACTCTAAAGGCTTACCTCCTGCATCGCCTAAAGACTTGTTTTCTTTGGTTCTCTCCTCCCTCCTTTGCTTCCCCTCCTATTCCTCTCTGCATCCAATATTTCTAATAAATCAAACTCCACCTATGCACTCTTTTAAAATTGCTTTTGAGGTAGTTTTCCAAGAAGAATCCTACATTCTTCTATTGAGTTACCTTTGAGCTAGCTCGTAATGTTCTCTTTGGAATATTCCAATCATTAAAATGCTCAAGGTATTAAATAGAGTATGGTTTGCTTAACTAATGCTCTATTCTTTTTTACAAAGTAATTATTACATCTTCCTTAAACCTTAGAATAAAATCATACAACAATTAAAGTTATTTTTGAATTAATTTCAATAATTCATCTCATTAGTTTCCAATTACTAATATTGATTATTAGCATTGGTCCTAATATCCTCAAGTATTAATGCCACCAACATTAATACTTAAATAATGATTTTTCCATAAAGCTAATCATACCATCAACAACATAATTGCCATTCATATCCACAATGTTACACACTATTGTTTTATCCTTAAGTAGGTGGCTCTTTTAAGATAGTCCTAGACTATCACCAATCTATTAAGGAGACTCATTGCTTAGGCAACTTCCTAATCCAATGGTGTGAACATGGATTAAGCACACAAACAATGCATCTACATGAAGGGTAGTTTTCCTTGTTACCCTGAGTTGTCGATGAGCAAGTCATCATCATCATTTCCTAAAATATCTCTCATTGTAGGTGGTTCACCCATAGTTCCCACCAGAGAGAGAGTACCTAGTCCTACACCCACAAATACATCAGCAACACCATATTCTATGCTCAAAAGAATGCAATCATTCCATCATATAAACATCATAAAAGAAACTATATCATTAAACATTCACATCAATATATAGTTCATTGTCCATTAAGAGTTCTACCAAGGAGGGTTGTTACACATCAACAATTTGTAATTACTAGCAACAAAAGACAAGAAGTCATATAGACCGCTTGTAAGGAAAAAATATAAATGATTCACTTCCTATGACTACAAGAGGTGAATAAAACTTACAACCACTAATTAATAATTTAACTATAATTATATCTATTGTAAGCTTAAAACTCTCTATCAACTATACTCCTCAACTCACTAGGGAAATAATCTCTCCATATTATTGGTTCAAGATTGTCTACACCTTTGTTAGCCAACCAATCCTCTGCTTGTTTGCCCTCTCAATAGATATGCATTATATTAACCTCCTCCAAGTCTACAATGATATTTCTTGCATATGATATAATGCCTGATATGTTTCAACTGGCTTCATTCTTACCCCTTAAAAAATTAATAATATTTAAAGATTCACATTCAATAATGACCCTCTTTATATTCAATTGCTTCATTAAGCTCATGCTTGTGAATAGGGTATTTGTTTCTACCATATGGTTGGACTGAATGCAACAAGATTTTGTAAATGTTGTCATCCTACTTTTTTTTTTTAAATTCCCTCCTCCTACCCTACCAAGGTTTCCCTTAGATGTGAAGAACACAAGCTTATAATGAGAGGGGAGTGAACAGTATAGCACCCGCTTTTTACTTTCTTTCCAAACCAATATCAATTAGTGTCCTTAATTGCAATAACCAAATATAGTAGTGTGCATTAATGACATAGATATCAATAGTAAACAAGTGCACAAATCACCACACACAATTGAGATACAAGATTTAACGTGGTTCCCCCAATGTGGGGTACTCCACAAGATAATCTCCTTATAATATTTCATACATAAATAAGGATCCTTATCCCAATACAAATGATTACTTTGATCTTCTCAAAGCTAGGCAATACACTGATCTGCTCAGGTAGGCAATCCACTGATCTGCTTCAGAAAGCTCACCAAGAACTTGCCCAAAATTGCTCTAGCAAGCTCACTAAGAACTTACCCAAAATCTGCTCTAGCAAGCTCACTAAGAACTTGCCCAAAATCTGCTCTAGCAAGCTCACTAAGAACTTGCCCAAAATCTACTCTAGCAAGCTCACTAAGAACTTGCCCAAAACTACTTCAGCAAGCTCACCAAGAACTTACCCAAAATTTCTCTAGCAAGCTCACCAAGAACTTGCCCAAAATATTCTCAACAAGCTCACTAAGAACTTGCTCAAAATTTGCTCAACAATCTCACCAAGAACTTGCTCAAAATCTGTTCAACAAGCTCACCAAGAACTTGCTCAAAATTTGCTCAACAAGCTCACTAAGAACTTGCTCAAAACTGCTCAACAATCTCACTATTAACTTGCTCAAAATCTGCTCATCAAGCTCACCAAGAACTTTCTCAAAATATGCTCAACAAGCTCACTAAGAACTTGCTCAAAATCTGCTCAACAAGCTCACCAAGAACTTGCTCAAATGTTGTCCCAAATCTATCCACAAATATGTCCCAAAAGTCTTCTCAAAGGCTCAATCAATCATCCACAAAAACTACCACAAATTTGTCCCAAAATCCTTCTCAAAGGCTCAACCAATCATGCTCAAGTAGCACTCAAATCTCATCCACAAATCTATGAAGGCAAGGCTCAATGATGAATTCAACAATGAATGGCAATGCACTCTACAATGGATGACAACAATGATCCACAATGATCTCAACTCAAATCAATCTCAACTCAACTCAAGGTAATATTAACTCAACTCAAATCTTATAGAAGCATAAAGAGAATTGTTAGAGACTCAATATGTTCTAATATCAAATCTCAATCTCAACCCAAATCAAAATTATAGAATTATTTGTTTCATGGGACTTGAACAATCACCTCACACAATCACTTGACTAGGCTCAATCAACTCAACTCAACCAATCACCACAAGGGACAACTATTTCTCACAAAACCCTAGTCCAAGCATGTATCAACCAACTCAAATGTTTCCAACAATGCTCAATCACAAATCTCACATAACAATGATACTCATGTTCTTTTCTAAATCAAGTTCTTTGCATAACCAATGGGCTTCAACAACTATGCTTATAAAACAAGGTTTAAACACAAATCTCAAACCAGAAAACCTTGAAGCATTCAACCAACCACTTTCAAAAAGGAAACCACAATCAATCCTTTTCTCTCCAATGATATTTCAGAAATCAACCACCATAAACAAAGTCAATGGAGAATATTGCTCATACCTTTTGATGCCTTATTGGATGTCCACTAAATCTGCCACACTCAACAAACTTCTTTTTCAAATTTCAACAAGGGTTAGAAATCATGATTAATATCACAACAATAATATCCAAATAACACCTTATCACTCCTACTCAATAAGATACAACATGTCCCGTAATGAAATAATTAATCACCTTTGAAAAAGAACAAAACAACCTTCACTTTTGAAACCCTTTACAAAACATAAATATCTCTTTACATACAACTTATTTCTCCCTCTAAGCAAGTTAATAAAATAGCCCTTAAAATAAGATTTCCAATGATATCTAATATGATATACTTTCAAAAGGAGAAACACCATAAATCTCTCATTTTCTAAACATGCATCACAACCCTTATTCCTCCTAGGGCAACTTTAGAAAATAAAATATATTAAAAAAAATTATTAACTTGCCTCTGTCCCTGACGGGATTCGATCTTGTGACGTCTCCTTGTTCAAGGCTTTAACCAAAGCCAGCCTGCCATTGGGCCACACGCCCTCACGTGTCCAAAGGGACACAAACAAAAACTTATATCATAAACTTCTGCACCCTTCAAAAAACTTAACAACGCTTCGAGCGCTTCAACAAAGCAAATAACCATGACGCAACTCGATCGATCGTAGGACCTCCTATGTAACATACAACGCACGAACCACTAGGCAAAAGATGCCTATGTGTCTTATTAAACTCCGCGAATGATTTTTCAATAGACCAAAGTCACACTTCTCTCTCTTTTCGCAATTCATTCCCCAATCGAAGGCATTCGAAAAAATAAGCACTGGGATAATGAAGTCTAAGCTTTTGTTGGCATATATATATATATATATATATATATATATATATATATATATATTGCCTTTCCTATTTCTTTAGATGTCGACGCTATAAATTAATATAGCCTTTCCTTCTTTCTTTAGTCGGCGCTAAAATTAATATATTTAATTTTAAAATTAAAATTTAAAATTTAAACTAAATATTAAAAAAAAAATATCTCCATCACCGGGGCACCTTTTCAACGAAACAAAAAGCCAACCTGGGTTTTAAGAAAAACCCATTTCAAATCTGCCATCCATAGTTTTAAATAAAACCTTTTATTTTGCCTGCCTTGGTTTTCACAAAAACCCTATATATATCTATGCTCTCCAAAATATCATAAATGTTTATTTATGAAATGCTTTGGCCACCAAAACTCAATGTGATCCATGTGACATCAATGATCCATGTGACATCAATGACAACATAAAATAACTCAAATTGACAACAAGATGCCCCATCAAAATTTACTTTAATCCAACTAAGTTGAGGTGGTTTCCATATTGTATTCCATCTAGCCAATATTTTGGGGTCAATATCATAATTTTGGCTTGTAGGAAAGCCCCATTTTAAAGCAATTATGGCTTCCACTACCCTTCCTCCATCATTATGATGAGGTATAATAGAGATATTATCCTTAACTACAACTACAATTACGTTGAAGGTTGAGATTTCATTCTTGTACATTTTCTTAAAGATTTTGTTATTCCTTCCCTTCCAAATGCCCTAAAAAGTGAGGCAAGGCTATCTTCCAAGTTTGAGATAATCCTAAATTAGAAAAGGAAGATTTCCATTATTCTAATAAATCTGTAACCTCCTTTGGCTTCATCCACTAAATTTCAAATTCCTTCATCATTAATTCGAAAACCTTTGAAGAGAAGGGGCACTCCATAAACATATGCTTGATTGATTCTTCATTTTTAAAACATAACACACATCTATTGGGAGATAAAATCCCCTTCTCATTAAATTTTCCAACATTAAAATCTTATTCTGTATAGCCAACCATAGGAAGAAGGCAATCTTTAGAATTAAAACTTGCTCCAAAAGTTATTTGCATAAAAGCTACCTAGGGAGGGAGAGATCTGGGATTCATATCCTAATTTAACTGAATAGCTACTAGAGGAATTGGGAGCCCAAATAATAGTATCTATGTCTTTCTTTTGGCTTAAATGATATCCTTGTTGCAATTGATTTATCTTCATAATTTCTTGCTAAATGTCCCTCAAACTAGAATGCCTATCGATATTTTTTCATTGCTTACCATCAATTCCTCTATTTATAAAATATTTGACTTTTATTCTTACGGAATTAGCTAATTTTTTTCTTGCAAGATTCAACTCATCAATCAGCCCTAGAGGAGTATCAATGAGCCACAAGTCTTCCTAGAAATCAATATGGGAGCCATCTCCAACCTTCCACCAAATCCCTTTCCAAAGAAGCGGTCTCATCTTAACCAAATTATTCCAAAGAGAGGAACCTAGAGGAGGGTTTGCACATATTAGAAAAGAGTTATTATTCTCCATATATTTAGCTTTAATTATCTTTATCCATAAGGCCTCATTCTCTTGAATCAAACTCCATCCAATTTTGCTAACCAAGGCTTTATTAAACCCTTTCATTTTTCTTAGTCCTAATCCTCCTTTTTTAGGATTACAAACCCTATCCTAAGCTACCAAGGATATTCTTTCTTTTTCCTTTATACCAGTCCATAAGAATCTCCTTTGAATTTGTTCCAACCTATTTACTACTTTAGTCAGTATTTTAAATAAGGACATGTAGTAAATAGGTAAGATTTGTAGAGCTATCTTCACCAACTGAAGCTTCCCAGCTTGTTTTAAAAGCACCCCTTTCCACTCTACTAGCTTTTTTTGAAATTTATCCAGAATATGATTCCATAATTCTGCCTTCATTTTACCTTTAAACATGGGCATCCCTAAGTACAAGGAGGGAAACTCCTCTATCCCATAGTTGAGAAGTCTAAAAATTCTTTGTTGCTTCATAATTAAAGTGATATATTTAGATCTTAATTTTAGGAGGATAATAGAAATACTTGGTTTAAAGGCATATAACCTTTCACAAAATATTCAAACATTTATGAAAGAGTGTTTGATCTCAAATGAAAGTAATAAAAGATAGAGATAGGAACCTAACTTTGGTGAATGCAAAGTAGTATCAAAGAATTGTAAGATGTGAACATCTACCACTTCACTTGCACGCTCTGCTATAGGTCCTATTTGCTAATGTCATCCACTTTATTCATACCATAGTTGCCCAACCCATTTGTTGATGTCATCCGCTTTCCCTGTATTGTAGTTGCCCAACCCCCTCGTGTTTTGTGTCACATCACCACTCTCTATCATCGTCATTGTCAGACCTTTGACCTATCCAGTAGACCTCGTTGTTGTCGTTGGATGCTTGCATTTTCTTGCCCTTAAATATAATTAAAAATGTTTACAATTAAATGCAATTATAAATTATCGAGCCATTTCTATTTTAGCCATTGGATGTTGCATAGTTGTCATTCTTTAATGCCGGATAAATGTCATTGGAGTTGACCAATGCCAGATAAATATCAATGGAGTTGACCATTACAAATAATTAATACCATTGATTACTGCCAAATACATGCCATTGCGTTGATTGAATGTTGTGAATAGCTATTGACATCTAGTTGGAACCGAACCATAATTTTTACCATTTCCTTATTTCGAGAGACTTCTACCATTTTTGCTTTTACAAGGCCATTATTTGTCCAAGTATACCCTTGCATATACTCATTGGAAAGATTGTTTTAAGCTCTCCCCATTCACCATGTTTATTTTTTCCATTTACCCCTATTTTATCTCCTAAATTGTATCCCGAAGATTCCTTTGTCTTTCGGGCTTGCATTTTTGCCTCGTGACCACCTTTATTTATTTTTCGGTTTTTGTTCCTAGCTCACACTAGATGTATGGCCACCAAAATGGCCTTAGCCAAAAAAATTGGCTGAAGTCATCATCCAAATTAATTCTTTGGCTGACATTGTTAAGGAAATTAAACTTCAGTCCTCAACATCCTCTCATTCCCATGCAAAATGTGAAGTTCACATTTATGAAGGCTCCCAAGATCCTAATGTTCTCAATACTTGGATACTCGACATGGAGACCTAGTTTGACTATAGTCAAATAGCGGAGGATGACAAGGTTCCATTTGCCAAGCTAACACTTTTTAGAATGACTAAGGTTATGGTAATTGAATGCCACATTCTCACTTGGGATGACTTGGTCAAAGTTTTGAAGGCCATATTTTATTCATCCTATTATGATGCTGATTTACAAATTCATTGGTTTCACCTTCGACAGGGATAAAATTAGTCAGTTTAGGATTATGTGTATCAATTAAATTGGTTGCACATTTTGTTGTGTGTTGTTGATCCTATCGATTCCATGATTCTTAAGTTTAAAAGTGGGATTCTTGCACACTTATTTTGTGAGTTGAAATATACTTCGTGCACCACACTTGATGATGTGTTCAACCATGCTCAGCTTGTAGAGGAGAAGTTTGTTGCACAATACCAAGGACCTCACTACTCGTTGGGTGGTTCCACAAATGAGTCTCATCAACAACAACAAGCACCAAGACACTCATATTTTTTCCCTTATTCTTCTAATATCACTTCTAATAACTTCTTTGCTTCTAATAAAATATTTCATTCTTCTACTTCTCAACAGTTCTATCGATATTGTAAAAAAATAGGGCATGACAAATTTGCATGTCCAAAATTATAGAATTCTAACAAGAAGAATTTATTTGTAAAGTCTGATGAGGGAACATGTGATAACCCCATCAAGGCTACTGGTGAGGGAGATATTTATGAGGAATTAAGGGGACAATTAAATGATGTAACATTGATGCATCACCATTCCACCGCACGTGACCATGATAATTTGTTCATCACGCATGCACATTTGCTACATAATTTTGTTGTAGATTGTATCATTGACAATGGCTCACAAAATAATTTGATTGCGTAGTCCATTGTTGATAGGCTTAAACTTCCCACAACACCTCATCCTCATCCATACACTCTTGGGTGGAAGGATGATAAAAACACTTCACAGATCACACACACATGCACACTTGCATTTTCTTTTGGCCCTAAGTTCAAAGATAGGGTCACTTGTGATGTGACACCCATGGATTGTTGTGGATTATTGTTGGGTAAGTCATATCAGTTTGATAGGAATCCCACATATGATACCTATAATAATACATATACTTTGCAACATGAGAACAAATCCTTTCTTGTCTGTACTATTCCACCCACTACACATTGAGCTTGCACTAATTTGCATTAGGCACGACCTATTACTTTACTTTTTAGCACACCACAGTAGTAGGACATTCAACCACGAGCACTTTTATCCACTCAACAACACATACATCAGGCTCCTGCTCATGTTGTACCTCTAGTTGTTCTTGTTGTACCTATAGTTCCTGTTGTACCTGTCATTGTTCCTGTTGCACCAACATTTTTTCCTGTTGTACCAACAATTGTTCTTATGGCTCTCGTACCTACTCCTATTGCACTAACATCTCTTTGTGTTTCTCCTCCTCCTGCTCCAATTGTAGCTTCTCCTCTAGTTTTTCATTTGGTTCACAACACTCCGCATCCTACCTTCATCACATTGCAAGACTTTCAGCGTTTGGTGGTATATTAGAAACTTCCATTCATATCCACTCATCCTATTACTATTGGTAGTCCACATTGCATCTACATGGAGCCTCATTGTGGAGCATCCCCATAGCCTCTGATATTCCCACCAAATTTCTTTCCTTTTTTAACGCATTGAATTCTAATTCTTCTACGGTGGGGAGGAATGATAGGGATTAGGCGTGTTCTTGACAGGGATTAGGTGTGGTTTAATTAATGTAATAAGCCATTAACCATTAATGGCCATTTATTTTTAATTGTTAGTTGGGATAAGGTGCACCATTATCATTTAATGTAACCTTATCCATAACATGTGTTTGTAATACCTATTTATAGGCTTCTGTTGTTAATGGAAAATCAATTTTTAGATTATCTTCTAAAAAAAAAACAATTTGGTATCGTCTTCATTTAATGACCCACCTTCATTTAATGTATATGTGGTTTTCCTTTAATGATGACCACTTTCATTTAATGTTGCAATTCAATTGCACAAGCAGCCCATCATTAAATTCCAAAAAAAAATTAAATCGATGCTCCCTCATCCATCAATGCGTGGAATTAAAACCTGCAACTGCATTTTCTGTTTGGCATGTGGTTTGAGGAATCTTCTGATGCATTTCCTTCTGATATTAGTTACTGCTTTCTTCTACCAATTCGAGGGACCCATTTCAGTTGTCCACGGTATAGCAGTGTGAGAGCATTTTATGAGCTTGACTCAGATCTAGTGCCAGATTTTGGTTTTTTGAAGACTTGTAAAAATTTGTCATCTTGGTCTTCTTTTTGTAAACAAGAGTGCAATTTTGATTGTACCCAACACTCTTCAACTACTTCCACACTTGTACGCATTGGGAACCAATGCTTCTTCAGTGGGGAGGAATGATATGGATTATAACACATGTTTGTAATAAGTTGTTAGCTAAGGATAAGCATTATTTAATGCGTTCTTATCCTTAACTTATTCTTGTAATATCTATTTATAGGTTTCTTATGTTATTGAAAATGAAGTTTTGGATTGTCATTCATTTCTCGTGTCTGTTGTAACTGATTTCTCATTATTATTTTAGGAGGATAGTAGAAACACTTAGTTTAAAGGTACATATCCTTTCAAAATATATTCAAACATTGATGAAGAGTGTTTGATATCAAATGAAAGTAGTAATAAAAGATAGAGGTAGGAATCTAACTTTGATGAATATAAAGCAATATCAAAGAATTGTAAAATGTGAACAATCATAGCAAAAATAGGGTTTATAATAAAGAAGATATAAAATGAAAAATATATGTATCAAACAACAAGAAAGGGCATTGTGTATTAGGCAAAATATGATCAATATGGGAAATGAAAGTATAGCCCTCATCAACATCTCATACTTGGTCACCAAATTTATATGTGTAACTGTTATTGAGTCTCAAGAACAAACTTAATTAAATGGAAGTTAGGGAGAAAGATAAATGTTGTAAATTTAAAGGAAATATGGGGATTAATCAAAATCGAAAGAAATATTATAGAGTCTTAAAAGAAAAAATAACAAACCTATAAGAAGCATTAAAGAGATAGAGACAAAAATGACAAAATGTAAAGCAATATATAAAAACAAAGAAAATATTAATGAATTTAAGCATTGGCATAGAAAATAGGTGAGCTCAAATGAGCTCGAACAAATGAGGCATGATAGAAAGTAAAGTTTTATTGATAATAGTCACTCAATCAGGCATGGTTAGGCATAAATAAAGCAAAAATAACAATGGGTGAGCTCAAGCAAGTGAGGCATGATAGGGGGAGAAGTTTTATTGAAAATAATCTCTTAGTCAGGTATAATTATAAAATAAATGAGTGTACATAACCAATAACTACTTTGAAATAAATAGGAAGTTGGGCTCTTGAGAGCAATTAAACTTTGTATGCTAGAATTATAGAGGATACCCCTAGAGAAGAGGACCTAGGCTAGGGCCCATAGTTGAAGGAAGAACATAATTATTTCTCATCAAAACACATGAGCATGAGAGTCATGAGACTCTAATATTTAAAACATATGATAAAATAGCATTATGGAATATGATTATTTCTCACTAAAGCCCATAATGGTACAAGTGTTGTAGATTATAATTTGTTCACATAACTTATGAATGAATATGATGAATATAAAGGTTGAGGACTCTCTAATAGAATTGAAATTGAATATAATCCATTTTTTATAAAATTATCAATGCAAAGAAAAAATCAGAAAATAGAGAAGCCCCCAAACAACAATAATAATCCTTAATTCATGGAAATATTCTCATGACACAAGAAAATTCTTTAATATTCAAGAAAGTGATAAAAAAGTATTAAAAGTAGAAGAAGGGATCTATAAGCATACTGCGGTGGTAAAGGCTTTGGCCTCTCTTTGAGAGGTCCAAGGTTCAAATCCCACTCAATATGAGGGGACCATGACCCCTCATAAAAACATGTGTAAACTCATTGAAAAAAAAAGTAGAAAGAAAAAAAATAAAATAATTAAGAACCATGATCTAATGTGTATAATTCAAGAAACATTAAAAGGGTGGAAAAGGTCGGTTCTTATTGAACACAATAGCTGTGGTTCAAGTGAAGGTGAAGAAAAATATAACAAGTTACCGATTTCTTAAAAAAAATGCACTCTAGGAACTGAGAGCTGGTCCTAACCACGGATGGTAGAAGGGAGAAGATCGAGAAACTAGGGGTTTTTTGCTAGAGATCGAAGTTGTATTGCGATAGAAGGGAGAAAATCGACTTGTTTTTTTTGGTATGGTCTATTACTGTATTTTGTTGAAACTCGTGTTTCTGAAGTTTTAATCTGGATTTAGAGTTTGTTTTTGCCTTATTTTGTGTAATTTAAGGGTTACAATAGAAAACCCTAATAGAAGGCTTGAAAAAATAGAGAACGCTTGAAATTGAAAAATTAGGGTTTACAAGGGGGAGAATTCAATGGGAGAATCCTCGGTAGGAGGGTTCACACAGGGGACTTCTGAGGGAAGGATTCAGAGTCCCAAGGGACCTAATACACAATCCTTTGCGGAAGCGGTCAGAGGCAGTAATGGAAAGAGAGATGATACAGGAGAACAGGCCCAAAAAATCCTACAAGCCATGGGTAAAAGAAAGGAGATTGAAGCTGAACAAGCCAAAAGAAATGGATGTTTACCTCAGACAGAAACAATTCTAGTGCTAGAAATTGCAGAAGAACTCATAGCAGATGAGATTGTGTATAAATCCAAGCATACCTTAATATGCAAGTTTGTGGGACTCCGACCTTCTGCAAGGTTCTTGTACTCCTGGGCCAGAAAGCATTGGGCACCACAAGGGGAATTGGATATCTTCACATTATCGAATGGATACTTCGTAGTTGAATTCACAATGATATCTGACAAGGACAGAGCTTTTGAGGGAGGTCCGTATAACATAGGCCCTGCAGGTCTATTCATGCAACCATGGTGACCCACTTTTGATCCTAGAACTGAACCCTCGATAGCTCCAATTTGGCTAAAATTATTTGCACTTCCTTTAGAATACTGGAAAGAGGAAATTTTGGAGTTGATAGGTAATCTCTTGGGAAAATACATAGGCAGATCAAGAGAATCAACGGAAGGAGGATCAACAGCGTATGCCAGAATTTGTGTGGAGATGGACTTGGGAAAACCATTGCCAGCGGAAATTGACCTCAAAGTCGGAAGGAATATATGGAGACAACAAATAGACTATGAATCTGTGCCTTTCAGATGTAGAGCATGTCATGAATACGGACATTTGGTGAGAGGCTGCCCCAAACTAGCCAAAGGAGAGACAAATCCAATGAATCCAAACCCAGGAAACCAACCTCAGCAAAAAGAAAATGAACAAGGATTTCAGACGGTTATGAGAAAAGGAACAAAAAATAATAACCAGGAAAGAGGAAGAAATCAGCAGAAGGGAGGAAATACAAATCAACGCCAAGAAGGAAGGGCTCCATCCAACAAATATGAGATCCTCAGGCTAGATGATCCAATGGAAGGAGAGGAACTACCACACTCAAATCAAACAGAAAATCTAGAGAAACCGGTAGCAGAAGAGGTTCATCATCCACAACATACAGATACAAAAAAACAACAATACCTAAAAGTAATGAGAGGGGTAGAAGAAGGACAATCCATACAGGTACAATTTGCATCAACCAAAGAACAATAGATAGAATATAAAGAGCAGCCACAACCAGATATAGAAGGAGCTCTAGTACTATTTAATAAAGAGCCACATACATCTAAGGAGGTAATTATGGGAATAGCAAAGAAAAATAGAGAAAAGCCAGCCCTTGGGATAAGCCAAATGGAGAAAAGGCTAAAAAATGCAAACTCTCAAGGAGTAGGTAGAAAGACAAACAAAGAAAAAATACAACAACAAGGAGAACAGTTGAGAGAGGCAGGCGTGGTTAAACCCATAGCCAACTTCTACAACACGGGTTCCCAATGATTATACACACATGGAATGTAAGGGGATTAAACGACCACCCCAGACAATTGGTTGTTAAACGTATGATAGAAGATAACCACCCAGATGTGGTTTTATTACAGGAAACTAGAGCATCACTGGAAGCAATGCAAACAATATCCAAGAGATGTTGGAGGAATGGAGACTATGAGGCCCAAGATTCCCATGGTTTCTCTGGGGGAATGGCCACTTTGTGGAATAGAGACACTTTTCAGCAGGTAGGAGCAACATCAGCTAGAGGGATATTGATGACCAGATTGAGAGATAGAGAATCAGACTCAGTCTGGCTGATTATTAACTTTTATGGGATGAAGGAAGTGCAGGAACAAAAAACCCAATGGAAGTCAATCCAGGCTATTAGAGAAGCTTACCCAGAAGATAGGTTCCTGGTGGGTGGAGACTTCAATGCCAAGATGTCAGTGAATGACCAAGAGGGAGGCCTAAATCATCTCAGTGAGAAGGACAAACTCCTGATTGTCCAAGCTAATAATCTAAATCTGATTGACATTCCACCTCCAGGATGTGGTACTACTTGGACCAATAAAAGGAAAGGAGACCAAGCAATAAAATCAAGATTAGATAGGATATTGATAGAGGAAGAAATTCACCAGTTATGGAGCTATCATTCAGAAATCATAAACTTGTTATCTTTCGATCATTTCTTGGTACGTCTAAATATCACAAACAGAATACCCTAGTCCAAAAATCGCCCCTTCAGATTTGAGAACTTTTGGCTTCTAAACCAGGAATTACTAGAGTTAGTTCAACAATGGTGGCAACAAGGAAAACCAACATTTGGAAAGGCACAATTTCAGCTACACTCCAGATTGAAATATATCAAATATAAATTGAAAAACTGGAGCAAATTCCAAAGATCATATTTTTAGCAACAAAGAGCAGAGCTAGTTGAGAGAATGCAAGGAGTTGCAGAAAGAATTCGTTCGGAACCCCTTTCAGAGGAATTACTCTCCCATGAAAATATCTTAATGCAGGAGGAAGAGGAGCTAGATAAGAAAGAAGAAACCTATTGGAAGCAGAGATCTAGAATTACTTGGCTTCAAGAAGGAGATAGGAATACAAAGTTCTTTCACCAGTCAACCACAACTAGGAAACACTATAACCGGATTGATGCTTTAACAAATGCAGAAGGACTCCTTGAAACCACCACTTCAGGTATGCAAAAAGTAGCTAATGAGTATTTCTCCACTTTGTTTACTGCAGATTCACATCTGTCAAAACAATCCCAGGAGGAAATCTTGGGAAGTATCCCCAGATTAGTCTCTCAAGAGCAGAATGAGGAGCTTATGAAAGAGATCAAAGAAGAAGAGGTGAAAGAAACAATCTTCTCCATGCAATCAGGAAAGGCCCCAGGTCTTGATGGATTACCAATAGAATTCTATAAAGCTTTTTGGGATATTATAGGAGAAGATATAACTAGAGCAGTAGAAGAAGCCAGATCCAGTGGTAGGATTCTCAAATCCCTCAACCATACTTTTCTAGCTTTGATTCCAAAGGGAGGAGAGATGGAGAATCTAACCAATTACAGACCAATAGCCCTCTGCAATGTGATCTACAAGATCATCACCAAGGTAATAGCCAACAGACTAAAAGCTATATTACCAAATATCATATCTCCTGAACAAGGGGGATTTGTGCAGGGCAGACAAATATTAGATGGGATTGTAATAGCACAAGAAACTATACATCATATGGGCCAAAGAAAGAACAAAGGAATGTTCCTAAAGTTAGATCTATCCAAGGCCTATGATAGAGTGAGTTGGGAATTTTTGGATCAAATGTTGCAAAGATTTGGATTCCAAAAATATTGGATCAACTAGATACTTGAATGCATCTCCACAGTCTCCTTTTCAGTGCTCATCAATGGAACCCCCTCCCCACTATTCAAGGCTAGCAGAGGAATTAGACAAGGAGATCCTCTCTCTCCATATTTGTTCATTATTTTTGTAGAAGGATTAGGAAGACTCATACAGAAGAAAAAAATAGAGAACAACATTATAGGAATTCAAATAAATAGAGATATAGCTATCACTCATCTACAATTCATAGATGATACAGGATTATGGGGGAAGCAACAATAAAAGAAGCAACCAGTATCAGAGAAATATTAGACTGCTACACTACAGCCATTGGCCAACTTCTAAATGAAGAAAAATCCAAAGTTGTCTTCTTTAATGTTCATAAGAGAATCAAAGATCGGATAGCAAATATTCTTAGGTTCTCAATGGCCTCGTGTCCATTAGATTACTTGGGAATTCCCTTAATAGAAAAAAGCCTAAAAAGAAATATTGGAAATCCATAAAAGATAAAATTTTCTCAAAGTTGTCACATTGGTCTCATAGATGGTTAAGCTTTGGAGGCAGAGTCACACTTTTGAAGTCAGTGTTACAAGCAATGCCAATTTACAAATTTTCCATTTTAGCAGCCCCAAAGAGCATACTCAAATATTTGGATAAACTGATGAGAAAATTCTTATGGTCAGGAGCACAAGAAAATCAGAAAAATGCTTTGGTAAGCTAGGAGAAAGTCTGTCAACCAAAGGAAGAGGGAGGTCTTGGAATCGGAGTTGCATCAACAAACAACCTAGCACTAATAGGGAAGTTATATTGGCGGTGGATCACAAACCCAGATCAGTTATGGAGTCAAGTTCTAAAAGCTAAATATTACCCTGCACATGAAATGGAGGATGTCCCATGGTTTCCAGTTACAGGTGTGGGATCAAAGATATGGAAAACACTCAAAAGAGGGGCCTCACTGATTAAGGAAGACTTACATTGGAAAGTAGGTGATGGGAGAAAAGTCAGATTGTGGGATGATTCTTGGGAATTTTCCCCCCATTATCAAACAATACCCTCATCTTAGTGGCATCAGAGAGACTCTTCATAATCATGGCCAAACTCTTATATCTCAGTATCTCATCCCCCCAAGCCAACAACTAGCAGCTTCAGGAAGATGGCAAAATTTGGACCAGTGGTTAGGTGAAGAATGGGAAGCTGAAAAATGTGAACTGAAAGAAATTCTAGAAAAAAGAACATGGCTATGGAAAGATGGACCTGACCAACTAGCATGGGGATATGGGAAACAAGGCACTTACATAGTGAAAGCAGGCTACCGAAAGGCTCACCAAAGTAGCAAGAACCAACCCCAACAACAACATCCCTGGAAAGAAATATGGCAACCAAAAGGTTGGCCAAAGGTTAATTGTTTTATATGGCAGGTTGCTCACAAAAGCATTATGACTCAGGATAATATGAGGAGAAAGGGGTTCATTGGACCCAGTAGATGTGTAATGTGCTTCCAAGAGGTAGAAACTATAAACCACCTCCTTTTTTATTGCTCCTATGCTTACACAATCTGGAATTGGTGGTACTCCATATTTAGCCAAACAGAATGGTATCCTCCTAATGGTAGTAATTTTTGGGACTATTGGTCACATAACACCTTCAAATCCAAAACACTAAGCACAACTTGGAATTTAGGGATTGGCTTCATCTACTGGAAAATATGGTTGGAACAGAACAATATAATTTTTAAAGAGGAATTCGGCTCAGAAGAGAGGACCTAGGGGATTATGTTAAGGAAGTTATTAGAAATAGTGTAGACCAAAGTATAGGAAGAATCTCCGATGACAGAGGTAGAACAAGACATTTGGGCACAACTATGGAATCAAATGCAACATGAAAGCTATCAGGAATAGAAAAAAGAACAAAGAGGGCTTCAGTAATCTTTGTTGGAAGAGGACATATACAATTAAGAAGGAGGTAAAGTTTAAAGAACAGGGGATTCAGAGATCCTGGGCAGATAAAAGAAAATAGAAAAACTGCATTTTGAGCCTTGCCAAGAAAGGCAGGATATCAAAATGGATTTGTATAAGCTGATCAGTTTTTTTTGAATAAAATTTTTACCTTTTACTCAAAAAAATGGTGCAAAAGGTCCAAGTCTAAGAAGAAGAAAAAAGGTAGTTTTTGGCGAATACATGCTATAATAAAGAATGTAAATTAGAAACATTTTTTTTGAATGAAGGCAAAGTCTCAGAGCCACTTGGAGAGAGTGAAGTATCATATATGCAATAAAAACAACTAATATTTTAGTATGTAAAATGATCCCAATTACAACATAACTCCTCTTGTTTATAGACTAAATCAACAATAACCCTAGCCCTAATGCTCAAGGGCCAACTACCTAATCCTAAGACATAATCTAACAATAATAAAGATAGGAAAAGTGGTTATATTATATTCATTAGATGGCTACCCCCTAGAAAGCTTTGTTGTCAAAGCTATAAATGACTAAAAAATGCTCTAAGGTTCCCATGTTGCATCTTCATCTAGAATATTCTAACACTTAATGAGGAACTCTTGAATCTGATGAGACCATAGATTATAGACTTTGAACTACACCACTTCCAGTTGGAGAGTGATTTTACCTACTTCATCAAGTACTAAAAGCTTTGTCTAGGACTACCTCTTTTGGCCAATAACATGTGTAAGACAAGAAACATGAAATATAGAATGGATGTAGAAGACAACTGAACTTATAGTTGATATGCGATGTCATCAATGCAACAAACCACCTTGTAGGGATCGTAAAAGTGAGGAGCCAACTTCTAACTAAACTTGGTCTTCAAGGACAATTGCTTATAAGGCCAGAGGCACAAAACTACCATATCTCCCATGACAAAATGTCACTTAATGTGATGTAAATCCTATTGTTGCTTCATGTGGTTTTGGGCTTGGGATAAATTATCTTTAGGACTTGTAGCACAAGTTGATGTTGTTATAATAAGTCATCGACCTTGGCCCACTATGGAGGATCCTAGAACATAATCTACCATAGACGAAGACTTTTATCCATATAATGCCTTAGATGGGGACATCTTGAGGGAAGAATGGTGAGAAGTGTTATACCATTATTTGGCTAAAGATATCCAATAAACCCATTGATACTATTTGTTTTGAATGAAAAAACAAAAGTATCCAAATATTTGTTTACAATATTTGTTTAGCCATCTAATTCAGGGTGATAAGAAGAGGACATATTCAATTGAATACCCCTAAGACAAAACAATTCCATCAAAAAATTAATGGTGAAGACAAGGTCATATCATTAACAATGGACTTGAGCATGCCATACATTTTGAAATTAAAATTGAGGAAGACCTTAGCAACCTTGTTGGCTATGAAGGGATGTTGTAAGGCATAAAAATGAGTGTACTTTGAAAGGTAATCTACAACCACAAAGATCACTATTTTGTCCTCCAATTTGGGAAGGCCCTTAATGAAATCCATGGAGATGTGCTCCCATTGGGGTGAGTGCACGTCGATAAGTCCCTCTTGCAGGCCAAACATAGTTTGGTCGAACATTGTGACATAATACATATTTGGCCAAACATTATTCAACTGACCTATGTTTGACTAAACATTGTTCACTTGACCTATGTTTAGTCAAACATATATGACATCATGCCAAATGGTTTGGTTAAACTATGTTTGACCAAACATATGTTCAACTAAATTGACTTAAAATCTACCTATGGTTAGCCAAATATATATGATATCATGCCAAATGGGTTTTTTGAATATATGTTCAACCAAACTGACTTAAGACCTACAACCCCTTCCACTTCCATGGCTCTGCCATTTAGCAGATCCATGTGCCTCTCCTAGAAAACCTTCTCCTACTTAAGAAAACAAACCGTAGCAACTTAGCCATGTCCTCGTCAACTCAGCCACAATGCCAGGATTTGGTCGAAAGGTACATCCCACATTCCTCTACTATATTGGATGTCTTGATGGAGGCCATGCATAAAGTAATCCATGAGTACCCTTACCTAGCTTTTCTCTAGCAAGTTTGGTGGGCTATGTTTCTTTTTCACCCAACATCACTCCATTATGAAAAATACCTACTTTAAGATTAGATGAATGCATATTCTTGATAAGTTCATATCATTCCCCAATAGCCTTCATGGCATTTGTGAGGGGGGAGGAGAGGGATTTTATACAAAATAAAAAGGTGAGAGCTACAAAATCCACACCTTATTGTCATTATGGATGAGTGCCTTTTAGAGAGTAATGGAGAGGAATAAAGACATGATATTTTTGAAACTAAATCTTGCTTAATTGCTTAGAATTAATCTTGGAAAGGGGGTGATATGAATTATATTTCTATAAAAAGGAATTTTGGGAGGGACACAAAAGCTAAACATGGAATAGGAAAAGGGGAAATTGAAAGGGAGCTAGAAAAATGATTTTAGGTAAAGGAGAAGATTAAAGGAATTATCAAGTTTAGTATTTTGAAGTATTACATTTATTAAAAGGTCATTCTTTAGGATTTTTTTACCTATGCATGTAATATCTTTATTTTGCTTCAAAAGGAATACTAGCTTAAAATATACTACATGGCTCCAATAAAATTACTTGTACATTTTCCACAAGCATAAACGTTGCAGTTTGGACTCATCCAAGAACAAAATAAGGGCACGGTTAGGTAGAATAGTTTAGATAAAGTTCAAGCACAATTCGGGCACAATAGTTCAAGCACAATATAAAGGCACACTGACTTACAATTTTTGAGCCCTCAATATGTAGGTTAAAATGCATACATGGAAAAGAGTAGAGCATAACCTACTATAGAGAAGTGAATAAAATATATTTTTTGACCCCAACCCTAACACTTTTTTCAAGACAAATTTATTCTGCTTTGTTATAAACTTTATATTTTATTCACTAGTTGACTTGTCATTCTATTCAAGTTGGATTTCTTTGTAAATGGGAATTTTAGATTTTGATGCTAAATACTTAAAGCAAAATAACCTCAAGATATAAAATAAAGATACTATATCAAATATAAGATAATGACAATATTCTAAACATATAAAACTCATAAATAACTTCTGCAACAACTCATAAAATTTCCATTAACAAATGCTCACAAAAATAGTAATTTGATATAGAATAAAGATCTCAAGTACATCATACTTCCACACACTCTCCCTCTACATTGTGTTACTTGCACACATACATAGAGACACATATATAATGGAATGTGACTCTTCATATGGAGCACTCTTGGCCTTCTCTCTTCTTGAGACTCTTCACTTCCTATTCTAAGGACACATGTGCACATGGACTATTATGCACATTTACATTATTTAAATACTTTGCACATTCTAATAATACTTGTGCATTTATTACATTGCATAAAGTAAATACTCACACTCTAATCTAAGACACACTCCTAATCTAGAGATGTACCCAAGGTGGTACATTAGCATGTACCAAATAATGTAATATTCTCCAACACCCCCTTGTATTACATTATTTGGTTATTGAAGACTTTAGTCTTCAATATGGTCTTTGTATTTTAACTCACTTTGCATTGTATCCCTTCTTGATCAGGTCCTTTCTCCTCTTGCTTATCTTCATCATTGATGTTAGTCTTTATGCTTTCAGGTGACACCATGTCATCATTAAATTCTTGCAAAAATATTTTCTCTTTGCCTTTGTCCTTCATATCACAAGTCTTCTTTAGTATAGAACCTTTTGTGCATTCACTTATGGTATCATGATAAGACTCTAAATTAGATGAACTTGAAGCATCAATATTGCATGAATAATGAAATACTTTTCTAAAAATGATTCATCCACTTTTGCTTTCTTCTTAAGGGATTCAATCAACTCCTTTTGTTTCAAGTTCTTCTCTTTGTAATGCTTAAGTGCAAGTAATGTCATGTATATTATACTAGCAACATTCAAAGGAATCATAATACTATCTTTGTCATTGTCAATTGCTTCAAACATTCTCGCATGTAGGTAGTATTCTAATGTTTCAAAATTTTCTTCTAATGCTTCCTTATAGATGAAACTTGAAACTAAGTCTAACTTCCCTTTAGACTTTTCAATCAAATTTTTGATTCCAAATTTTATAACTTTTACTCTTCCTTTTCTAATTTCATTTTCCATTTCATTATTCAATGAACTCTTTAGAGTAGATATCCTTTTTTTCTCCTTAATATTAAATATTGAGAATAGTTTTGATAGAATATTTTATCTTTCAAAAATATTTGAGGTTGACTACCTTATGTCTCCCTAGTTTGTTTTATCAAAAAAAAAAATTGATACAATTTGAATTCTTCAAAAACTCTAGGTTGAATTCCTTTTATCTCCCAAATTTCAAAAAATATAATTCCTCAATTCTAAATTTCACAATCCTATGTTGGTGTTGAATTCCTTATAACTCCAAAATTAGAAATTTAGAAATCTAGTAAAAGGATATTTGCAAATCTTATATTCCTAATTTGATGTAGGAAACCTTATTTCTCCAAAATTTAAAATATTTGCAAATATTAAAATGCTTCACAAATTTCAATAACTCAATTACAAAATTTTACCAAATCTTCTCAAAACTTGAAATTGATTTCCAAAATTTCCCAAAATAATTTTAAGGCTTCTCAAAACTTTCCAAAAATAATTAATAATGCTTCTAAGGTTTCAAATTTCACTTCTAAACCTTTTCTCTCCAATAATCAAATTAATCTTGTAATTAATATTTCTTCAACCTTAGAAAAAATAATATTACCCTTTATCCTTATAACTCCTAGCTTGGGAAAATAATTAAATTTCAAATAGAGTGCTTTACCTCCAACTTTAGGCATGAAATAATCGGTCAAGGGTGTTTGACCTTCCCTTGAATGGCGCTCTCACTCCTCTATCACACGTATGGCACTTCTCTCCACTCTGCTACATTGATGAATGAATATATCATGCTATGCTTGATGCTCAATGTTGATTAATGCAAATGGAGTTAAATCCTTTGCATTTATGAGGGCCTGAGATGTTTCAATCACCTCCTCAATATGGTTGGTGTTCCTCCTTCTGTTTTAACAAGTGGCACTCAATATTTTGCATGCAAGACATTACAAAATCGATTCCTTTTCTCCTTAATGCTTCGTATGACCCTTGCAACTTTTGGCACTCAATTTTAGTCGATGATGATGGTGCTTCAGCTCTTCTCCAACATCTGTTCAACCAATGCTCTTTCCTTATGGTGGTTACAAAACTCTCGATCATTATTACTTCCAATGTATCTTCTTGGTGCTTGGTCTTCTCTCCTACGTTCTCCTTGGACTCATCTATCTTGATTGATGCTTAGCTTTCACTTTACCCTAGCTCATCCTCTTCAATGCTTCGACTTCTCAATGCATATCTTTTCAATGTCTGCTCGACTCCCTGCATTTGGACTCCTTGAATGGCATTGAAACTTTGACTTGGTGGCTTCTTTCTATTTTTCTAATGGCTCCTCCTTGAGCTTTGGTGGCTCTTCCAACCTTGGTGGTGCTCTTCACCTCTTCTAATATTGTTTTACCATAGAATGAATGCTCCTCCTTGGCTTTATGCATGGTGGCTTCTTTGGTGGTGCTTGCTCTACCTCCTTGGCTTTGGTGGTTCCACCTCTCAATGGTGGCTCAACTTCTCCTAGCTTGGTGGTGCCTTTTCACTATCAAATCTCTGTAATTTGTTGTGCTCCTTGGTGTCTTTAGACACTTTGAATCTTGCTCTATTTTAAGCCCTTATTCAGTTTCTTTTGCTTCAATAAACCTGCACTTTGTAAGCTTGTAAAAACAACATTCTTTACTAGTATTCTCTTCTCCTTATTTCTCCTTTTCAAGCAAACTCTAACTTCACTCTTTGCTATTTTATTTTGTAGATTCTAAGATGAAAGTGCTACCTCCTTCCTTGGCTTGAAGACTCTTAACTTTAAACTATCTTTTGCTGAATTCAATAGCTCTAATATGGTGCTCTCAAAAAACTTAAAGTAGACTAGTTTTAATACTTAAACAATAACCTTTTATAGCACCAATGTTACACACCTTTTGGCCTCCTTTTGTAGCTAATATCCTTGGTGACTTGATTCACCCTTTTGCTATCTCAAATTTGTAAATTTTGTAGCTTCACTTTATTTTATTTTTCTTCCCCAAAAACATCAATTTTGTAGCTCTAATTGCTACCCAAATATCAACTTGCTTTGTCATTCAATTTAGTTAATTTCCAAATATTTCTTCTTGTTGTCCAAACTTTATGAAATTTGTAGCTTCCAATGCTACCCAAAATGCTATCTCAAAACTTCTCCTTTCTCCTTCCAAAAATCTACCAAGAAACTCTAAAATTTGTAGCTCAAATACTTCTTCAAATGCTATCCAAAATACAACTTTATCTCCTTCAACTTGTTACCTTAGATTGTAGTCAATTTCTTCTTTGGAATCTCCTTCAAATTGCTTCCTTTTGCTATCTGCAAATTCTATCTTAATTGCTATCAATTCCTTCTTCAAACAACTATCCAAAATCACTTTCAAATCTACCCAAACCTTCTCCAATTCGCAACTCTTCTATCTCCTTCCAATGCTGCCCAAATTCGTAGTCCAAAACTCTTCAAATGCTGCTCCAAAATTCTGACTTCTTCTCCTCTATCTTGCTATCCTAAAATAGTCTCTAACTCCTCCAATCCGCTGCCTTAATTTTCTATCAAGCCTTCCTTCAATTGGTTGTTCAAGGGCACTTCAAAATCTACCCAAATATTCTTCAATTTGCAGCTCTATGTCACCTTCAATTTTCTGTCCTGTGACCCTTCAACTTCTATCATGAAAATCAGCAATCTTCTCCTCCACAAATCAGCCTTCAAAACTTTAATGGTTATCTCCAAAAATATTGATTTGGTGGCCTCTTCTTTCCTCTTTCTCCTCCTTAGCTTCCACTGAATTCTATCTTCAAATTTGACCTCTTTGCTGGCCTCTTCCTCAAGAATCTGAATGTCTTGAGGTCTTCAAAAATACTTTCCAAAATTTGGCAAACTTCTTGCCAAATCCTTCTTCCTTTTGGGCTTGTTGTTGGATGGTGACAATTATCCCAAATTCCTCTTTCCAGGAGCTTCTCCTACTTGCAATATTTTATCTCAAACTTTCTTCAAATCTTCTCCAATGGCCACTTCTTCAACTTCTTCAATATGGCTTCTCTAGCCTTCTTCTTTCTCCTTCCAAATTTGCTTGAAACCTCTTTTCTTGGGTTTCCAAATTCTTCAATCTTCTATCTCCTTTCTCAAATATGCAATGGGGACCTCTCCTCTTGGGTCTCCTCTTTCTTCAATATTATTTCTCAAATCTCCTATCTCCTTTCTCAAATCTACAATTGGGACCTCTTCTCTTGGGTCTCCTCTTTCTCCAATATTCAATAGGGCTTCTCTGGCCTCTTTCTCTCTTCTTCCTCCAATCTGCTATGGAGACCTCTTTCTTGAGTCTCCTCAATATTCAATCAATAGTCTTCAATCTTCAATGGGGACATTTTTCCTTGGGTCTCCTCAATATTCAATCTTCAATCTCCAATGGGACCTCTTTCTTGGACCTCCTTCATCTTCAATGTCTACTCTTTTGTTGCAACTCAAAAACTAATCCTTGCACGAGGAAAGCACATAGAATTTCAGGCAATCAAAGATGAAATTCTTCTCTATCTATTGTAGGAAGCTTCTCAACTTTTGAGAACTAATTTTTTGCAACAAAAACTTAGACAACAACAATCAACCAAATCTCCAGAATTCTAAAATCAATAAACTTCACTAGTTATCCTTCAATCTAGTGAAAAGAAATCTATGTTGAGTCCTAGTCTTCATGAGTTTTCCTGCAACCTTGTGGAAAGACTCTAGCCAAATTGCAATATGGAATCTTCTTCTATCTATCAACCTTTTCAATAGGACCTCCTTCTTGGGTCTCTTAATCTCATCAATGTCAAGGTCTATCTTCAAGACCTGTAAATTTCCTTCTATTCCGAATTTGCTCTTGGAATAGGTAAATTAAATCTCCAATATTCATTGGTTCTCCTTCAACATAGTGGAAAATACTATCTTCTCTGGTTTTCCTTTTCCAGAGGTAATTTCTTCAACTTCATTGGTTTCTCCTTAACCAGTGGAAATATCCTTTGCAACTTTTAAAAACTTGTACAAGATAAAACCTTGTTGTAGCTCTGATACCACTGTTAGCTTTTGATGCTAAATACTTAAAGCAAAATAACCTCAAGATCTAAAATAAAGATACTATATCAAATATAAGATAATGGTAATATTCTAAACATATAAAACTCATAAATAACTTCTGCAACAACTCATAAAATTGCCATTAACAAATGCTCACAAAAATAGTAATTTGATATAGAATAAAGATCTCAAGTACATCATACTTCCACACACTCTCCCTCTACATTGTGTTACTTGCACACATACATAGAGACACATATATAATGGAATGTGACTCTTCATATGGAGCACTCTTGGCCTTCTCTCTTCTTGAGACTCTTCACTTCCTATTCTAAGGACACATGTGCACATGGACTATTATGCACATTTACATTATTTAAATACTTTGCACATTCTAATAATACTTGTGCATTTATTACATTGCATAAAGTAAATACTCACACTCTAATCTAAGACACACTCCTAATCTAGAGATGTACCCAAGGTGGTACATTAGCATGTACCAAATAATGTAATATTCTCCAACACCCTCTTGTATTACATTATTTGGTTATTGAAGACTTTAGTATTCAATATGGTATTTGTCTTTTAAATCACTTTGCACTGTATCCATTCTTGATCAAGTCCTTTCTCCTCTTGCTTATCTTCATCATTGATGTTAGTATTTATGCTTTCAGGTGACACCATGTCATCGTTCAATTCTTGCAAAAACATTCTCTTTGCCTTTGTCATTCATATCACAAGTCTTCTTTAGCATAGAACCTTTTGTGCATTCACTTATGATATCATGATAAGACTCCGTGAAGCATCAATATTGCATGAATAATGAAATATTTTTTCTAAAACTGATTCATCCACTTTTGCTTTCTTCTTAAGGGATTCAATCAACTCCTTTTGTTTCAAGTTCCTCTCTTTGTAATGCTTAAGTTCAAGTAATTCCATGTATATTATACTAGCAACATTCAAAGGAATCATAACACTATAGTTGTCATTGTCAATTGCTTCAAACATTCTCGCATGTAGGTATTATTCTAATATTTCAAAATTTTCTTCTAATGCCTCCTTATAGATGAAACTTGAAACTAGGTCTAACTTTCCTTTAGACTTTGCAATAAATTTTTTTATTCCAAAGTTTATAAATTTTACTCTTTCTTTTTCTTTTCTAATTTCATTTTCCATTTCATTTCAATGAACTCTTTAGAGTAGGCATTCTTTTTTTTGCTCCTTATATTAAATATTGAGAATAGTTTTTATAGAATCTTTTCACTTTCAAAAATCTTTGAGATTGACTACCTTATGTCTCCCTAGTTTGTTTTATCAAACAACAATTTTGATACAATTTCAATTATTCAAAAACTATAGGTTGAATTCCTTTTATCTCTCAAATTTAAAAAAATATAATTCCTCAATTCTAAATTTCATAATCCTATGTTGGTGTTGAATTCCTTATAACTCCAAAATTAGAAATTTAGAAATCTAGTAAAAGGATATTTGCAAATATTATATTCCTAATTTAATGTAGGAAACCTTATTTTTCCAAAATTTAAAATATTTGCAAATATTTAAATGCTTCACAAATTTCAATAACTCAATTACAAAATTTTACCAAATCTTCTCAAAACTTGAAATTGATTTCCAAAATTTTCCAAAATAATTTTAAAACTTCTGAGAACTTTCCAAAAATTACTAATAATGCTTCCAAGTTTTCAAATTTCACTTCTAAACCTTTTCTCTTCAATAATGAAATTAATCTTTCTTCAAACTTAGAAAAAATAATATTACCCTTTATCCTTATAACTCCTAGATTTAGAAAATATTTAAATTTCAAATAGAGTGCTTTACCTCCAACTTAGGCACAAAGTATTTGATTAAGGTTGTTTGGTCTTCCATTGAATGTCAACCTCACTCCTTTGCCACACATATGACGCCTCTATCCACTTTGTTGCACTGATGAACAAATATGTCATGCTATATTTGATGCTCAATGCTGATTAATGCAAATGAAAATTAAATCCTTTGCATTTATGAGGGATTGGGATGTTTCAATCACCTCCTCAATATGGTTGGTGCTCCTATTTTAACAAGTGGCACTCAATATTTTACATGCAAGATGTTACAAAATCAATTCCTTTTCTCCTTATTGCTTCGTATGACCCTTGTAACTTTTGGTGCTCAATTTTAGTCGATGATGATGGTGCTTTAGCTCTTCTCCAAAATATGTTCAACCAATGCTCTTTCCTTATGGTAATTATAAAACTCTCGATCGTTATTACTTCCAATGTATCTTCTTGGCACTTGGTCTTCTTTCCTATGTTCTCCTTGGACTCATCTACCTTGACTAATGCTTAGCTTTCACTTTACCCTAGTTCGTCCTCTTTAATGATTTGACTTCTCAACACATATCTTTTCAATGTCTGCTTGACTTATTACATTTGGACTCCTTGGATGGCATTGAAAATTTGACTTGGTAGGTTTTTTCTATTTTTCCAACGACACCTCCTTGAGCTTTGGTGGCTCTTCCAACCTTGGTGGTGCTCTTCACCTCTTCTAACATTATTTTATCATAGAAGGAACACTCCTCCTTGTATTTATGCATGGTGGCTTCTTTGGTGGTGCTTTATCTACCTCCTTGGCTTTGGTGGTTCCACCTCTCAACGATGGATCAACTTCTTCTAGCTTGGTGGTGCATTTTAATTGTCAAATATCTGTAATTTATTGTGCTCCTTGGTGTCTTTAGATACTTTGAATATTTATCTATTTAAGCCCTTATTTGGTTTCTTTTGCTTAAATAAACCTACACTTTTTAAGCTTGTAAAAACAACATTCTTTACTAGTATTCTATTCTTATTTCTCCTTTTCAAGCAAACTCTAACTTCACTCTTTGTTGTTTTATTTTGCATATTCTAAGATAAAAGTGCTACCTCCTTCCTTGGATTGAAGACTCTTAACTTTAAACTATCTTTTGCTGAATTTAATAGCTCTAATATGGTGCTCTCAAAAAACTTAAAGTAGACTGGTTTTAATACTTAAACAATAACCTTTTATAGCACCAATGTTACACACCTTTTGGCCTCCTTTTGTAGCTAATATTCTTGGTGACATGATTCACCTTTTTGCTATCTCAAATTTGTAAATTTTTCAACTTCACTTTATTTTAATTTGATGCCCAAAAACATCAATCTTGCAGCTCTAATTGCTTCCTAAATATCATCTTGCTTGCTATCCAAAAATTCTGCAATTTTCAGCTTCAATTTCTGCCAAATATTTCTTCACTTTGTTGTCCAAATTTCATGAAATTTGCATCTTCCAATGCTTCCAAAAATGCTATCTCAAAACTTCTCCTTTCTACTTCCAAAAAACTGCCAAGATACTCTAAAATTTGCATCTCAAATACTTCTTCAAATCCTGTCCAAAATATAGTTTTATCTCCTTTAACTTGCTACCTTAGATTACAATCAATTTCTTCTTTGAAATCTCCTTCAAATTACTTCCTTTTTCTATCCACAAATTGATATAAATTCCTTCTTCAAAAAACTATCCAAAATCACTTTCAAATCTGTCCAAACCTTCTCTAATTCACATTTTTTCTATCTCCTTCCAATGTTGCCCAAATTTGCAATTCAAAACTCTTCAAATGCTGCTCCAAAATTCTGACTTCTTATCCTCTATATTTCTGTCCTAAAATAGTCTCTACCTCCTCCAATCCTCTGCCTTAATTTACTTTCAAGCCTTCCTTCAATTGGATGTTCAAGGACACTTCAAAATTTGCCTAAATCTTCTTCAATTTGTAGCTCTATGTCACCTTCAATCGTCTATCCTGTGACCCTTCAACTTATGTTACAAAAATCAGCCTTCAAAACTTTAATGGCTATCTCCAAAAATATCGATTTGGTGGCCTCTTCTTTCCTATTTCTCCCAACTTCCACTAAATTCTATCTTCAAATTTGGCCTCTTTGCTGACCTCTTTCTCAAGAATCTAAATATCTTAAGGTCTTCAAAAATACTTTCCAAAATCTGACAAACTTCTTGCCAAATCCTTCTTTATTTTTGGGCTTGTTGTCGGATGGTGAAAATTAACCCAAATTCCTCTTTCCAAGAGCTTCTCCTGCTCGCAATATTTTATCTCAAAATTTCTTCAAATATTTTTCAATGGCCACTTCTTCAACTTCTTCAATATGGCTTCTCTAGCCTTCTTCTTTCTCCTTCCAAATTTGCTTGAAACCTCTTTACTTGGATTTCCAAATTCTTCAATATTCTATATCCTTTCTCAAATCTGCAATGGGGACCTCTCCTCTTGGGTCTCCTCTTTATTCAATATTCTTTCTCAAATTTCCTATCTCCTTTCTCAAATATGCAATTGGGACCTCTTCTCTTGGGTCTCCTCTTTCTTCAATCTTCAATGGGGACCTTTTTCCTTAGGTATCCTTAATTTTCAATCTTCAATATCCAATGAGACCTCTTTAAATCAAAAACTAATCCTTGCACAAGGAAATCACATAGACTTTCAGGAAATCAAAGATGAAATTCTTCTCTATTTGTTGTAGGAAGCTTCTCAACTTTCGAGAACTAGTTTTTTACAACCAAAACTTAGACAATAGCAATCAACCAAATTTATAAAATTCTAAAATCAATAAACTTCACTTATTATCCTTCAATCTAGTAAAAATAAATCTAGGCTAAGTCCTAGTCTTTATGAGTTTTCCTATAATCCTATGGAAAGACTCTAGCCAAATTGCAATATGAAATCTTCTTCTATCTATAAAACTTTTCAATAGGACATCCTTCTTGGATCATTTAGTCTCATCAATGTCAAGGTCTATCTTCAAGACTTGTAAATTTTCTTGTATTATAAATTTGCTCTTGGAATAGGTAAATTAAATCTCTAGTATTAACTAGTTCTCCTTCAACATAGTGGAAAATAGTATCTTCTATGTTTTTCATTTTTCAGAGGTAATTTATTCAACTTCATTGGTTTCTCCTTAACCAGTGGAAATATCCTTTACAAATTTCAAAAATTTGTACAAGATAAAACCTTGTTGTAGCTCTAATACCACGATTAGCTTTTGATGCTAAATACTTAAATCAAAATAACCTCAAGATCTAAAATAAAGATACTATATCAAATATAATATAATGACAATATTCTAAACATATAAAACTCATAAATAAATTTTGCAACAACTCATAAAATTACCATTAATAAATGCTCACGAAAATAGTAATTTGATATAGAATAAAGATCTCAAGTACATCATACTTCCACACACTCTCTCTCTACATTGTGTTACTTGCACACGTACATAGAGACACATATATAATGGAATGTGACTATTTATATAGATCACTCTTGACCTTCTCTCTTCTTGAGACTCTTCACTTCCTATTCTAAGGAAACATGCACATGGACTATTATGCACATTTACATTATTTAAATACTTTACACATTATAATAATACTTGTGCTTTTATTACATTGCATAAAGTATATACTCACACTATAATCTAAGACACACTCCTAATCCAGATATGTACCCAAGGTGGTACATTAGCATGTACCAAATAATGTAATATTCTCCAACAGGGAATAAATTCTATTCATATTCCTTGAAATTTTCTAAGTTTAAATTTAGTGCTTTAAATAATGTGAATGAAGCAACATTGATTTGATTAAATTTATAGCTTTGTAGAGGATAGCTTTTGTTGTTTGCTAGGTAATTTGTATGGTTTATCAACTAGTTTTAATCCATAACCTTCTTTAGTTTCAATTTTTTTAAGTTGTGGTAAACTATTGAAGGGATTCAAAACTTTTTCCAATGCAACTTATCTTCTTCTTCTTATTATTAAATTCTCTTATGAATTAGAAGAAAAATACAATATCATAAGAGAATAAGCTTGTCTTCATGTGTTCTTACTTGCCACTGCAAGGAAGAGACAACCTAGTCTTCTAGAACCAAAAGACTTGAAAGGAGGTACACTAGTCAAACTTGAAGGATGAGTGGAAAAATAATCCAACAAATTGGTTTAATTCTATGAGAGTTTCAAACACATTTACTAAAATAATTTATTTTAGAGGATGTCAACTTGGTGATGGTTCTCACAGACCAAAATTTTTGAGGAGACTTGTGAGAAAGTCAAGTTTTTGTGTATGACCTTTTTAGGTGTCCAAGGTTAAGCATTTCTAGCACATAAGTTTTTACATTATTCATACAATATTTTTATGGATACCACATTAGTTGGTTGATTGTTGGTTTGGTAAAGGGTATAGTTGGGATTCATATGTGGTTTGTTGCTTGAGGTGGCTGAGTATTTTGATATGATTTCCAAGAATTATAGTGGAGTGTTCTTAACTATTTTTTTTTTCATTTTTAGTGATATATGTTGTTATCAAGTTTACACCTTTGTAAACTAGGATGAATGTTTTTTTCAATGTTGGTTTTTAACCTTCAAATGTTTTATTTTTTATTATTATTTCAACTAGAAACTTATTGGCAGCTTAAGGCCATCCACAACCAGGTTAGGTATCAACCATGCAATATGTTGTGATTTACACTATATGATCGCATGTGATGTTGTTGATATCCTGTTGGAGGAGAGGCATATATTATTGTCAAAGATATTTTTGGTGTCCCATGTTGATACTATTTACCCATGCATTAATACCATCTTGATATGTTATGTATTACATTTAATAAGGATGAATACTAATGCTAGTTTTATCTAAATAAATTAGATAGCTAATTTTTTTGTTAGTTAACAAGTCAATATCAAGTGTTCTAGCATTTGATATAATATAGTGATTGCCTTCTTCCATGAATATCTAAACTTGCAAACATTGGTATATTTTAACCCACCAAAACCAACCCAAGAGAGATATAATTTTTTTACACAAGTATGGTTCACAAGGAGTCCCAATATTATTACCAACATATTCAAGGCATCACCACCTTTGAGTTCAATGTTGCTACAAAAGACACTCAAGTGGATAGGAGTGGCCAACATCATGTATTTTTGGGGTTCAACTTACTTAACCTCATCATTTAAAAGGATGCTAAAGTGGTCCCCAACCTTTCCCATACCCTCACTGGTATAGGACAATTTGACCATAACGTAGGGATTATCCTTTAAGGCCCATAACACTTAAAGGAGAACACCTATTCCCTAACCCTTCCAAAATTTTGTTTATGAAGTTTATTTTGGCGTAAGCCTTGGTGCTTAGTTACCACACCTCCACAGACTAACTAAGGTCATTACCACTCACCTGACAATAAGTATGATCACTTGAACCTCATTGTTCAAGGTACCACCACTACTATTTTGTGAATGATTCCATTAACTTTGTAGTTATGGAACATTCTATCCTCACCATTCAAGGTGTATTAATCATGAATACCTAACTATTGCATCACCACAACTCCTTTTAGGACTCACATGTACCTAGTTATTGCATCTTCGTAACTCCTCCTAGGATTGGGTTAATTATTTGGTGTAGGTATCCTAAAAAGAGTTATATATCCACACCCAAGAATCCCTCCTAAAATTTATGCATTAAAAAAAAAAATTAACATCTCTCTTTAATTAAAGAAACTAAAGTGCTATAATAGAACAACATGCATAGTTATAACAAAATGCTAGTTCTTGAGTTAAAGTAGAACACAAATTTCAATATAAGCTAGCATAAAAGAAATATATTTCTAAATTTAAAACAAGATTAAAGTAAACATAATTCTAACTTCTAACATAATGCTAGCATAAAACATCTATTTA
Source organism: Wollemia nobilis (assembly GCA_028583015.1). Taxonomy (NCBI): domain Eukaryota; kingdom Viridiplantae; phylum Streptophyta; class Pinopsida; order Araucariales; family Araucariaceae; genus Wollemia; species Wollemia nobilis. The sequence goes on along the minus strand of JAQPPZ010000689.1, from coordinate 1,626,172 downwards.
ATTCAATCTAGTAAGACAACTTAAATAGATCATAAAACTAACATATAATTCTTGTCTTTTCTTTCCACAATAAAAACATCTTCAAGAGATCATAACCATCTCATTATTTCATTTGCTCAAAACTGAGTACTCCATACATTTACATGAGGGCATCCAAGCCTTATAATTTCAGGAATAAAAATAACCAAGTGTTACATAACAAAATTTCCATTTACATAACCACATTTTATTCCTAAATACATTAGAGCACATCCGCCTAAGTGGTCTCTATACCATATTCTCTTCACGATCCTCTTCATGAAGGAAGATCTCCCACAAACTTTGAGAAAATATTAGGGATTAGGACAACTCATAGATTGCTTATGCAAGCCTACCATGCACTAAGCTAAAACATACAAGATGCAAGATCACTCAAAAGAAAACACCCATGCCATGGTATTTGAGGGAATCCCATACTTCCCTCAATAATGATTCTCTTTATCTACCCAAGCCTCAAAAAATTATTATTTACAAAAGACTTTTTCCAAAAAACCTTTTCAAAACAAACATTTGTCCACATAAAAACCACTATTCTCAAAATTACTTTATTTCAAATTTAAACATTAATCTACGTATAAGCATTCATTAATCCCAATCAAGTCACAGGCTTCTTTCCTACAATTGACCATAACCAAATTTAAGAATTTAAATAACTTATGTCCTATTTACAAAGTAAAAACATTTCCTCAATGCAACAGAGAAGGAGCAACAAAAACTTATCTACAATAAAGTCACAATATCACTCTTGTCTAAAAGAAGCCATCACCAAACAAAACTCATGTGTTGGTGCTCCTTCCAGTTGGTGCTGGTAAACAAATTGTAAAGTTGGTGCTTTGCAAGAGGCTGGATTTGGATGGTAGTCCAAGCAGCCGTTCTTTTTGAGGAGTAGCCATTTTGGTGAACCTCGTTAAAAATCTATGTTGTGTAATGTTCTCTTGCTATACTTATTATATTTGTTTATAAGTTTGTTGACAACAATGACAATACTGTTTGCTGCACCTTGCTCAACATCATGTAGGCTACAAGGGTAAACAAAATATAAGCAAGCTAACATCAAACTTGGTGTTAGCTCAGACTGAAGCAAAACCACACTCTATCCACTCATAAAAGCTCAGCCACCCAAGTGCTATCTTACCTAAAAGATACAATAGTGCCTACACTACCAACCCAAGGCTAAAATGGATGAACTCCTACTCCGAGTTGGCATTAAAACCAAACACTAGATTGAGCATAAATAAAAGCAAATAGATGTAACTATGCATCTATTAGAAATCTAGAAAATAACAAACTACCACAATGAGGGGAAAAAGTAGGAAGATTGAAATCGACTAGTGCTACCTCAAGACATCTATCAAGGTTTAAGGAGAAGCAATGAGCTAAACAAAAAAAAAAGGGGTACTTGATCCCTTAAAGATATGAAAGGTTAACAAGAACAAGAAGCTTCCTAATACAAACATGTATGCCACTAAGGTTACTACACTCAAGCAAAAATACAACAATAAACCCTCTAATAATACAAGCTTCTAATAAGAGAGTAGGGTGCATATAGAAAAATAATAAGTAATTAAAAATATCCAACATAAAGGAAAGATAATTCTTGAGGCAAATACCTATTCAACGTCCACACACTTTGGTAAGACCTATGCCGCTAATCATCCAAAAACTTCCTCCTGATTCCTTCTACTTCTACTTATTCTAAAAACCAAAGCTCATCCTTTTATGCCTTTCCCAAGGATACATAAAAGGAAACCTTTCCTTTTGGCTTCATGTGTTATGTTTCCAATGAATCATTGCCAAGGTGGAGGAATGTTTGCACCGACGTCACCTTGATCTCCCAACGTTATCTTGAATCCATCATTTGCATGGCAGCCAACATATACCCATGAACTTAACAACATGCTATTACTCACATACTTTGATTAAAGGCCACATACATTAGATAACACTTAATTATTTTTTCAATGAGTTCACACATGTTTTTATGAGGAGTCCCGATCCCCTCATACTGAGTGGGGTTTGAAACTTGGAGATTACACCTTATTATTAAGATTAATTCTAATTAATATTTTACTATGGTTAGGATAACACTTTTCTTCCTTTAATCTAAATACATTTATAAGCATAACAACATGTATATGTTTATAACAAGGAGGAAGAAGAGCTTTTGCTTGTATTAAAATTAATATCCTATGATTAATCAAATACTTCCTTAGAAATAATTAACAACTCATCCCATATATTAAGTTAATATCTATTGGTGTGATATCTGACCTAATGGAAAGGGAGGGTTTACATGCTTGTGAACCTACACCAACATTAAATAGCCATGGAGTCAGGAGGCTAGGCAGTCGATCTCTAGAGAAGGTTGATTCCAAGGAATTCCTAGCTAACTATGCCTTGGGAAAAAGGGGGGAGAAAAAAAGGAAAGAAATACCATATCCAAAACTCACAAGGATGGATTTAGCTGCATCAATACATACATGTAATAAACTCACACCATTATGGGAAATACAATCAGACCACCTAATAAATCAACCAACATTACCCCTACTCATCATCTAAAGCACTCTTATTGAAAGTAAATTTTAAAACTACTGAATGAAATGCATAAATATAGAATGTAGAATTAGAGCATATCCATTCAACTAGCTGTAACAAAAATAAACCTTCAACTTTCACATACATACATATGAGTCAATTTGGAGATCAAACAGTGGTATACTTGCATTTTTAGAATGATAAAAGCTTTACATATGAATTTTAATGGCTAAAGAGCTATTGTTTGGAATACCTTGCACTCTAGCATATATAGACCTTAAAATAAATGTTGCATTCAATATGGTGGGTGGTGGATGAGACTATTGGGCAGTGCTATCGGGGTGACCATGCTACAAATTTCTTTTAAGATTTTTTATAGATTACGATGGGGGCGATTGTTGGGAGTACGCTAAACATGCTGTGTGAATATAAACTCTTGATTAGTATGACTCCGACAACTCTATCAAGCAATAAATACCATCTACTTACATTTAGGGCTAATAATTACGTGAGAAGATGTGCTGAGGCTAACCGCTTCTATGTACTCAGGTTATGATCTTTTGTCTACTGAACAAGCTCTAGAGTTATTTATTGCCATCTACTCACTGTGCATTCTCATAAAAGAAAGCATACCTTCCTTCCATAAAGGCTCCTTATTGTGGTAATAATTCTAGGATGGGTAGAACTTTGGATCCATTGCTGCTTGCTACCGACTTGAAACTTCACCCACTATGCACAAGGTGGGCTCTCGAGCTTCTACCCTAGTTTCTATCTTGGGAACAATTTTGGAATCTGTTGAGGGTATGACTAATGCCTAAACATCCACTGAGATCTATGCTTGGATGATCCTCTACCCTTCCTCTTGGGTGGCACTTTGGGAGCTGACCCTGACCTACTAGTGCTCCACTTATCTACCCTTTAATATGGCAAGCATTTAGAAACCCATTTCTCTGCCCTATCATCGAGGTAGGGATTTGGGATCCATTGGTAGGGACTACAGACTAATTTATCTACCTGATACCTTAGTTGAATATTGTATTTTGAACTAGAAAGGTTGTAGGAATCATTTGGTGGCTAATAATACCCGCTTTCACTAGTCACCTATCATCGGGTGGGATTTTGGGAACTATTCAATTTCTCAACCTGATCGATTCCTCTACCCTTTCCTAGCACCACCAAATTTTATGTTGGTAAATGTCACCTCCAAAAATCATGTTTAATGAATCAAGAGATTCATTCATAAGCCCCTTTAAGAAGATACTTCTCAAGTATCCGTCTCCTAGTTTTGTATGGGAAGATCTTTGCAAGTTAAAGTTAAACCTATCCCAATACTCCTCCAATGAATCACCTTCCTTCTGAGTCATATCTAGGACTTCTTCTTTGGAATCTTGTGATGAGGCCTAGAAATGCCTCCATCATAGCATATTTTGAACAACTAAAACTTGCCTAAAACTTTGTGATTTACTTTATATACTAGTTAAGTTGATCTAATATGTTGTGTATTAATTGTTTACATGATTGATGTGTTTGGAATATTATATGCTGATTTTTATAGTTTTTGTGTAGTTTTATGTCACTTTGCCATGACCTGTTATATAAGGGATATGCTTAGGCTGATAGCAACACTTTACTATTCTTATTTTGATGTTTCTCAAGCATTAATTTCTTTGAATTTAGCAAATAGTGCAAAGAACTGTTATTGTGCAACAAAAATTGGTTTTCCTGTGTAAATTCCAGCCAACTACCAATGAATGGCAAGGCATGGAATTCACACATGAAGAGAAATGAAGGCTATTGCAATCTGATCCTGAGGACTAATCCACCTAAGAAATTCAGCTGAAATCAATTGAAGAGTACATAGTTGGTCATTCTGAAGATCTTCAAATTGAGAAATACAATCTCTTCAGATTGAGCGAATATCTTCAAATTGAGCCACTTAGCTCCATATTGAGAACAAAAAGTAATTTTTGACATGTTGACTGATTTATGACAGTGTGATGGCGAGCCAAAAATCACTCACACCAAATTCTCAACTCTCATTCATTTAACTTGGAAAAATTTACAATAATGGCAGCAGTCTGCCAAATAAACTCCTTTATCCCGAAAGATAGTTTATCTTTTTTTCTATTACATCTTCCGCCCTGGAAGAAAAAATAGCCTAAACAGGTCCAGAATGGCCCTCTTGCCTTCACGTCTGCAACTCTGTCTTCGTAGTTCTCCGACGTCTGCAACTCTGTCTCAGTAGTTTTTCAACCCCTTGTGCATACCTTTGCTTCCCCTTTTAAAATCTCTGGCGTGACTCTCCGTTTCCCTTTTCTAACCCTTCGTTCCATTTCCTGTGCCTCTTCATTGTATCAACTTTTGAAATGTTTTTCTTTCTGAATCTTGGTCTTCGTCTGCTTTCATTGCACCTTGGTGCCACGTGCTTGTCCAGTGCGGCCACTGTAGACTCTGTCCGCTTGTCAACTAATGATGACGTTCGATATACCCACCGCTCGATAATTTCCTTTGTAATGGCCCCTGTAATCGCCTGCCCTTTCTTTTATTTTGTTTGGTCATGAAAATGCGACATGTCGCGATATCGTGAAACTTTTCTCTTCTTTGCCAACATGTCGCGATATCGCGACACTTTCTCTCCTTGCGGTATTTTGCTTTTCATTGCATGCTCCTGCATCAGACAATCGGGGTGGATTGAGAAGTGACCTTCACTTCTGTACTGTTCTGTCACCTTCTTTTTCAACATCTCAAAACTTGCAAAATCTTCAGCCTCAGCACTGCTCTTTTCTCCTTTATCCATCGTTCTCAATGGTGATTTACCAGTACTCCTATTGACAGTCCTATCCAGAGAAACTGGGACCGTACAAGCTCTCCAAGCTTCAGCAAAATCTGGGTCTTCAGGGTACAAACCCTTAAGTTCTTCAAACCCCACAACTTCCACTCTCATTGTCATCAGCGAACTCTTTTCATCCATCTCCTTCAATGGCCTCAACTTGTGACGCACTCCATCTTTCGTCAGAGAGTAAGTATTCACATGCCCATCATGCACTGCACGTCTGTCAAATTGCCATGGCATCCCCAACAACAAATGGCAAGCATCCATAGGCAAAACATCACACAGGACCTCATCCTGGTAACTCCTAATATTGAACTTGACTAAGGACTGTTAACTGACCAATGCCCTATGGTCCTTTTGCAACCACGCAATCCGGTATGGATGCGGGTGTCTCCTCCTCTCTAGCTGTAACTTAGTAACCATTTATTTAGAGACCAAGTTATCAGTACTACCATTATCTATAATAACATTATAGACCTTACCTGAACATTTGCACCTTGTGCGAAATAGGCTTTTCCTTTGTTCTGGTCCTTTCTCCTCATTCAATAAGGTTCTCCTTGTGACCATAACTTCTCCTCTCTCTACCTCCTCAGAATGTTTTGATTTAGCACCTTCATCTACTACAACAGCTCTGGCATGACCCTCAGGTCTCCTATTCGTCCTCTCTTGGTGTTGGGAACATTCATATGCTCGACGTCCCTCTTCCCCACAATGGAAATAGGTTCCACGAAATCCTCCTCTTCCATATCTACCTCTTCCTCTTTGGTAACCATTGTTCTGATTACAAGATCTGTAATCATTATCTCCCTTCTGATCCTAACTACTGCTAGCTTATTCTTTCTTCTCATCTCGTCCTCCATCTATTATTCCACCAGTTCTTACCCTCAAACCTTTTATTCAGCTTCTCTTCAACTTTTAGAGCAAACTGGTAAACATCCTCAATGGTGCTAATCCTAACCAGACTCAACTCTTCTTGAATATTGGTTCTCAATCCATTGATGTAATGGGCTACCTTCTCCTTGTTAGCCTCAGAATGGCCAGTTTTGATTGAGATCTGGTAAAACTCCTTTGTATATTCTTTGACAGATTTGTTTGACTGTCTCAAACTCTGCATTTTCCTTAATAGATCCACTTCGTAATCTATAGGAATAAACTGTCTCTTCAACTTCTCTACCATTCGATTCCATCTGGTTATCTTTACCTTTCTGCTTCTATTTATTTTTAGCTGCACTTCTTTCCACCATATGCAAGCATGGCCTTTCAACTTTGTTTTTACAAACTTAATCCGATCTGGATCTACAACCTCCTCATACTCAAAATATTCCTCCATATCATTGATCCAATCAATCAACTCCTCTGGATTGAGATTTCCAGAATACGTGGAGACATCAAACTTTGGCTTCTTCCCGATCTGAGATATGGCCTTAACTAATCGATCTTATGCAAGATCCATTGCTTCTTCTTCTTCTAATGGATTATCAACCTCCCAAGCTTCATCTTCACTATGGTCTTCTCTCCTTGGCTCAATCCATCTTCACAACTCCTCTTGCAGGGCTTACACTTGCCTCTACAAAACTCTGAAATCTTCTTCAAGTACCACATTTCTCCCACCACCATGGTTTCTTTGTGGAGGCTTTCTTCTTCACTCTCTTCTCACAACCCTTAACCACAGATCCTGATGTAAACTGCCTCACGTTTGGTGATCTGTTTACACACTCAAGAACCCTACGTTCTTCCATAGATCCTGGTGCAAACTGCCTCACTTTTAGCGATCTACTCACACACTCAAGAACTTTTGCTCTTCTATAGATCTTAGTGCAAACTACCTTACTTTCGATGATCTGCTCACACACTCAGGAACTCTCGCTCTTCCACAGATCTTGGTGCAAACTGCCTCACTTTCGACGATATGTTTACACACTCAGGAACTTTCACTCTTCCACAGATCCTAGTGCAAACTACCTCACTTTTGATGATCTGTTTACACACTCAGGAAATCTTGCTCTGATACCACTTGATGGCAAGCCAAAAATTGCTCACGCCAAATTCTCAACTCTCATTCATTTAACTTGGAAAAATTTACAATAATGGTAGCAGTCTGCCAAATAAACTCCTTTATCCTGAAAGATAGTTTATTTTTTTTTCTATTACAACATCTTCTGCCTTGGAAGAAAAAATAGCCTAAACAGGTCCAGAATGGCCCTCTTGCCTTCACGTCTGCAACTCTGTCTCCACAGTTCTTCGACGTCTGCAACTCTGTCTCAGTAGTTTTTTGACCCTTTGTGCATGCCTTTGCTTCCCCTTTTAAAATCTCTGGCGTGACTCTCCGTTTCCCTTTTCTGACCCTTCATTTCATTTCCCGTGCCTCTTCATTTTCTCGGCTTTTGAAATGTTTTTCTTTTCGACTCTTGGTCTTCGTCTGCTTTCATTGCACCTTGGTGCCACGTGCTTGTCCAGTGCAGCCACTGTAGACTCTATCTGCTTGTCAACCAATGATGACGTTTGGTATACCCACTACTCGATAATTTCCTCTTTAATGGCCCTTGTAATCGCCTGCCCTTTCATTTCTTTTGTTTGGTCACGAAAATGCGACATGTCGCGATATCGTGACACTTTTCTCTTCTTTGCCAACATGTCACGATATCATGACACTTTTTCTCCTTGTGATATTTTGCTTTCCATTGGATGCTTCTGCATCACAGTGGAAAAAGGGAAAGAAGGTTGAGGAGGTTAAAGGAAAATATCTCCCATCTAAATTTGCCGTCCTTGCCGTCCAAAGCCACAATTTATGGAAAATATCCTCTTCTAGGATAAACCCAGGGAATACTACAGAATAACAGGAATTGATTTGCAGAGTATATTTTTTGTTATAATTAGATTTTAGGCATCTATAAAAGATAGCTCCTGTCCAAGTTGAGCTAATAATAATAATAGTAGAAATAGTAGTAGAGAAAAGATAGATAGAGAATAAGTGAGAAAATTGAGACTGTTACAGTTCTGTAACAAGTTTTAGTAGCAAATTTGTAATCATATTCTGAATCAATAAAGTACAAGTTTTTCTATTAATTCTGTTATGTTTGAGTGTAAGTAAGATTTAGAGAGAGAGGAACTCATATCTTATTCTGGAAAAGGAGGTTGGACACTTCCAGACCTAGGAGGAGGACTAATAGACAAGTTTTGTTCTGATTTTGTTGTAGCAGAATAAGCTATGAAACTTGTCAATTTCATTCTTTTGTAGTAGTTAACATCCATTTCAGTCCTAATAATTTATTTTATATTCAATATACTTTTGTGATGTGATTAGTAGTAGATCTGATTAGTCTTTTTGCTTTCCAACAACTTTCCAATTTACTACAATTTCCATTTCCAACAATTTACAGTTTTTTGCAATTTTCTTGCATTATTGTTTTTGTTGTCAACCCCTGCATAGAAGATTGACAACCTTTTGTTACAGAGTATTGACATGACTTAATTTTAGTTTTCATTATTGCAAGAGTAAATAGACTTTCATTTTGCAACTGTAATTAGGTTTCCAATTACGCAATCGTAACTAGGGTTTTAATTATACAATTTAATCAGATTTCATTCTTGTAACTGTAACTAAGGTTTCATTTATGTAATCAACAATTAGTTTTCATTCTTACAATTAGATTAAAGTTCAATTTATGCAATTTAGAGGTAGAAGAGACCTAAAAAGCCCCACATAATCAGTTCCACCAATAAGACTTGTTGCTCCCAATTGACCTTAAATTATAGCCTTGTTCACTCCTTTCGTAGATAGCCTTGTACACTGCCCTGGATTGACAAATTCATTGAGAATTAATGATGTGCTTAATGACAACACATCATTTTGGTGTCGTTGCTAGGGAGAGTGTTGTTAGAAGGTGTCAACAGTTCAATAGCTATTAATTAGACTGAGTTATGAAAATTTAGGGTAAAATATGAATATAACAATTTGGTTAAGTAACAATTATTGACTTATAATTTATGTCATTAAGGAGTAGGCATGAATGAGTAGGCCTAGGGACGAAGAAGGCAAAATTATCCAAAGATATCCCTGGATTATTCCATTAAGAATATCTTCACGCCTAAGGGGTGAATCACCTATGTTTGAACTACCAGAAAAACTAAAACAAAAACCACCAGCTTCATCATCATCAGAATCTCCTGAGCAAGAAAAATTACTAGACTCATTATCAACAGAAGGTTTTGGACCTCTTGAGAAAGAAATTTGGATAGGTTTAACTATTTTTGAAGAACAAGAAATTATGGCAGAAAGAGGTAATCCAGATGGGGATGACCAGCATGGCCGTGTCCATAATGAAAATGATCAAGATGTGCTCCAACCTCCTAGAACATTTGAATATCCTATTCTTCTGAATCCCACATAGAACTCTCCCATGAAAATAATCTCACCTTCAGTGCTTCCAACCTTCCGGGGTGTTGCATCTGAAGATCCTGATCAGTTCCTGTTTGAGTTCAAAGTAGTGTGTCAAACCTATGACTATATAAATGATAATAAAAAACTCAAGGTTTTTCCTTCAACACTCAAGGACTCAGCATTACGTTGGTTCATGAGCTTACAACCAGATTCCATCCAAACCTGGGATCAAATGGAGACTGTGTTTTTAGACAAGTATCAAGAGTATTGTCGAGTAAGGAACAAGAAAGATGAGTTGTTCAGAATTAAACAAGAAGATGATGAAACATTAGAAGATTACCTTGATAGATTTGTGTTTGTTCAAAGAAGGTGTGGACTAGGAGAACCAGAATTGTGCAAAACCATTTTTCTAAGAGGATTACAAGATGAATCCAGAGAGGTATTAGATTTGATGGGAAATGGGGATGTAAGTACTCGTAATATGGATGAGATTGTGGATCTTTGTAGAAATTACTCTTGCACTAGGAAGAAAAGAAAGAAAAAGAGTACAAATGACACTGATGTGAAGGACCTAATAGAGGAACTTGCAAATTTTAAGACTGATATCCTGGTACAATTAAACACAACTCTGGGAGAAATATCTGCTAAAGCAAAAACCACAGAACCTTTAGCAATTTATTGCCCAAGATGCAGGAATAAACATGCCTTACAGGAATGTCCTCTAAACAAAACATCCATTTCAGCCATTTGTAGTATTTTCTCAAAAGGACATTTGACTGACAAATGTCATCTGCTACCACAACTAAAAACTATCCTAGAAACTCAAACAGAAGAACTCAATTATGTGGGACCAAGACAAGGGGGAAACTTTCAACAGTATCAAAATACCCCTCATTTTCCTACAAATTGGGGAAACAACCATGGAAACATGTCTTGGGGACAGTCAGAACCACCCCAACGTCCTTGGAATTATTCTCAATGGACAAATTCTCAAGAATGGCCACAGACAAGTTGGAATAATCCATCCTGGAATCAAAACCAGAATAACCCATCATGGAATCAAAATAACCCACCATGGACTCAGAATCAAAGTAATCCATCTTGGATGCAAAATCAACAACAGTGGGGTCAACAATACCAGTCCTATCCAAGGCAACAAAGAAATCAAGGTCAAACTCAGAATTTGCTGCCTGCACCAAATCAAAATTTTCAAGGAAAACCAAATCAACAAATGCAATAGGTGAAACAACCTCAATTACCAACTCAACCTGTAATAAATCCAAATAACATAAGGCAGGCAACTCCTGCCTATATGGCTGATTCTGAAGGAAATTCAGATATGCAAATTCTGGATTGTAGCAACATACAACTACGTTCAGGGAAAGTTTTACCTGAACCTGTTATAATTGAAGTGAAAGAAGATGAAATTCAAGAACCTATTGAACCAAGCAAAGTCAAACCAACAACGGAAGAAGAAGAAGAAAAATAGAACCACGAGCAGTAACAGTTACCTTCATCGGGGATAATTCCATACCCTGAGAGACTTAACACTACAACAAAAAATTTTGAATCAAGTTAGTGAAAGAACTCAGAAAATTAACCATATCACTGCCCTTATTGCAAGCCATTAAGGATATACCTATGATTAAAATAACTATCCGAGATTTGTGCAATAGAAGAGCAGGAAGAAAAAAGAAAGCATTTCCTAAAACTGTTCATGTTGAAGGAAAGATAGTTGATCTCTTGTCAAGAAAACTAGTACCTCCAAAGTATAGTGACCCAGGAAGTCCAGTTATCACAGTGATCATAAGCTCAGTACCAATATCAAACGTCTTAGTTGATCTAGGAGCTACAATAAATATCATGACCAAGGATACAATGGAACAATTACAGCTCAAACATCTCAGCCCCACATTCATAGTTTTAGAAATGGTTGATAGGTCAGTTGCAAAACCTGAAGGTATCATTGAAGATGTCCCTATAGAAGTTTCTTCTTGGGAATACCCTACAGATTTTTTGGTTTTACAGCCAAGAAACTCAGCACATGGCTATCCCATTATCCTAGGAAGACCTTGGCTTGCAACTGCAACAACCTTTATAGACTGTAGATCTAGAAAAATGACAATTTCAAATGGTATTGACCTAAAACAGATTTCTCTATATCCTCCTGCAAGACCTTTAAGCAATTTCACAGGTCATTTATGGTTTCCTGACTCAGATGAAGAACCAGAAGAGGTTATTTCCACACTAGCCACCTTGGTAGTAAGGGAACACACAGAAGACCTCCATGACACAGAAATTTTAGAAAATGAAATAGTCCTAATGAATGTTCTGCATGAACAAGGGTTAGAAGAGGAAGCAACCAATATCAATCAATTGCTAGTGAGAGAAGAAGGTCAAAGTTCTGAAGAAAGGCCATCTATACCATCACAGGAAACATCTGTTTCACTACCACATGGGTGGCACCATCACTTGATCTTCCCTTCTCATTGTTCCATACAGGATATGCTTCCATCAAAAATCAATGAGACAGAAACTTCTTATGTCCTCCCATCTCATCATTGTCCTCTTAATTCCCTAGTCAACAATTGTGAAGAAGTAAATTCAGTCCTTCCAAATACAAAACAAATAGAAGTCCAACCAGACAAATTTTTGAACATAAATAGCCAGCTTACTAGGGAAGAGGAAGAAAAATTGACAGCTATTTTGCAGAAGCATATCCATGCTTTTGCTTGGGATTACAAAGATATGTCAGGGATTCACCCTGATGTATGTACTCATAGAATTTATACTGAAGATGTCAAGCCTATAAGATAGCCTCAGAGAAGACTGAATCCTGCCTTGAGGGATATTGTGAAAGAAGAAATTGAAAAACTTCTGGAAGTAGGATTCATTTACCCAATTTTTGATAGCCGATGGGTCTCTCCATTGGTTATAGTGCCTAAGAAAAATGGAAAAATGAGAGTATGTATAGACTATAGAGAACTGAACAAAGTGACATACAAAGATCATTTTCCATTGCCATTCATAGATCAGGTGTTAGATACTCTTGCTGGAAAGAAATATTTTTGTTTTCTTGATGGATTTAGTGGATATAATCAAATTCAGGTTGCACCTGAAGATCAAGAGAAAACAACCTTTACCTGTCCATGGGGAACATTTGCCTATAGGGTCTTACCTTTTGGTTTGTGTAATGCCCCAACAACATTTCAGCGAGCAGTGTTAGCCATATTTTTTGATCTGACTACCAACAGTGTTGAAATATACATGGATGATTTCACAGTCTATGGATAGACTTTTGACTTTACATTGGAACACCTTGATAAAGTTTTAACTCGTTGTGAAACCTACCAGTTATCCTTAAATCCAGACAAATGTTTTATGATGATGGAGGAAGGAATAGTTCTTGGTCATCACATCTCTCCTCAAGGGATCCAGGTTGATCCAAAGAAGGTGGAAATTATCAAGAACCTTCTCCCTCCTAAAACTCAGACTGATGTCAGAAGCTTCCTAGGACACATTGGTTTTTACCGTAGGTTTATTCCCAGCTTTAGCACAATAGGCCATCCCATGTTTGCCCTATTGACTAAAGATTCTGAATTCTCCTGGACTGCAAAGTGTCAGGAATCATTTGAAGCTCTGAAAGAAAAATTAGTAACTCCACCTGTGTTAAGAGGACCTAACTGGACATTACCATTCCACATACAGACTGATGCTTCCAATACTGCAATTGGAGCAGACATTGGGACAAATCGACAATGGTGAACACTATGCTATCTACTACATTAGCAAGAACTTGATAGGAGCTGAAAAAAATTATACCACAACTGAGAAAGAATTCTTGGCAGTAATCTATGCCATCAATAAATTCAGGCATTACATCACAGGTTATCAAATATTCATTCACACAGATCACACAACCATTAAATATTTGATGAATAAGCCTATGGTGAGTGCAAGGATTATCCGTTGGTTACTATTGCTATAGGAATTTGATATCACAATAATCAATAAACCAGGAAAAGCTAATGTTGTAGCAGATTTTTTGTCCAGGTTGCAGAACATAGAGGAAGGGGAATTAGTGGAGGACACTTTTCCTGATGAAAAATTATTTGCTATATCTGTCCAATCACCTTGGTTTGCAGATATAGCCAACTATTTGGTCATAGGGAAAGTTCCCCCACATTTTACTTCCAAACAAAGAAAACAATTGATCAAACAGAGCTCTTCTTTTGAATGGATTCAAGGTATGCTTTTCAAGAGTAGTCCTGACCATGTGTTACGTAGGTGCATCCGAAAGGATGAGGTATATGATATCCTTAGGGCTTGTCATGATGAACCCTCCGGTGGACACTATTCTGTAAAAAGCACAATTAGGAAAATTTTAGGAATAGGATATTATTGGCCATCTCTTCACAAGGATGTGAAAAAGTACATCAGGCATTGTGATGCATGCCAAAGAATGGGGAAACCCACTCACACAAATGAAATGCCACTACAACCTCAAGTGGTTTTAGAACCATTTGAGAGGTGGGGGCTTGATTTTATGGGACCTATTGATCCACCTTCTCAAGGAAAGGTGCATATTCTGGTATGCACTGATTACCTGACAAAGTGGGTAGAGGTGCATGCTTTCAAACATGCTCATGAAGAGAAGGTCATTGATTTCTTGTATAACCAAATTTTTTAGAGATTTGGAGCTCCACGGTCTATCACCACGGACCAAGGACCCCAATTTGCATCTAAAGTTATTGAGGCTTTTACAGAGTTGTATGAAATCAAACATAGGAAATCATCACCTTACCACCCACAAGAAAATGGCCAAGTTGAGGTAACAAATAGAGAATTGGAATGGATCTTGACGAAAATAGTAGCTGTTCATAGGAGAAACTGGCTAGATAAATTACCTGAAGTGTGGGCTTACAATACTACTTGGAAATCCACTACTGGATTCACACCTTATGAACTAGTTTTTGGTAAAAAGCCCCTCCTACCTATTGAATTTGAGCTACTAACATTGCGCACAACATTGGAAATTGGAATTGAATTGTCATAGGCACAAGCGGATAGGATTCTACAGTTGAATGCATTGGATGAACTTCGGTTGGATGCTCTGCACCAAACTAAAGTAATTCAGGAGCAGAGGAAGCTGTGGCATGATGGCCACCTACAATAGAGAAAATTTTAGCAAGGAGATTGGGCTTTGTTGTTTGATTCTCGCTATGTGGACTTCCCTGGAAAACTAAGGACTAGATGGCTTGGACCATACCAGATTGAAGAAGTATTTGACAACGGAGCAGCTCGCCTCTCTCCCATTGATGATTCATGAAGAAAGTTGGTAGTGAATGGACATCACCTTCGAGTGTACCATACACCTCTGACTAAGGAGGAGTTCTTGCAACAACTTGATAGCTTGGATGCACAATAGGTAGAAGAGATTCCCTCTTCCACCACAATTGCCACAGATTGAGCATAATCATGGATTTCAAGAAAACAAAAAAATACAAAAAAAATCAGAAAACAAAAAGATGAATAAATTCTGGTTGTGAATTCCTTCATGGGCATAATCAGAATAAAAAAAAAAAAAAAGAGAGAAAAGGAGAGGTAAAAAAAAAAAAAAAAAAAAGAGAAAAATGAATAACTCAGCAGTGAAAACCTTTTTCTAAGGCACTACTGAGTTGGTATGCATGAAAACCAGTTTTCTGGCATGCATAACCTTGAAAAATTTTGAGTCACCATTGTACAAATTCACCAACTACATTTGTTTTTGAAGTATTGCAGTAAGCCTCAACAGAGCATCAACAAAAGCAGTCATCTTTCAAAAACTTGCATTAACTTGTTTTAACCAGGTATATGTTTCTTGCACTTTTCTCATTGTAAATATTTGATATATAGTATATGACAATTAACCATTAGTATAAAAGTGTTCATAAGAGTTGGCATAAGCAAAACATGTTTTAAAAGAAGAATGTTGGTTTCTGTTGTATCTTCGGAATGACTATTGCATTGTATCTACGGAATGACTGTTGCATTGTATCTTCGGAATGAAGCTTTGTCTTCGGATTAAAAATTGTCTTCGGAATGACAAGTCCAGCCTTGTCTTCGGATTGAAAATTGTCTTCAGAATGACAAGTCCAGCCTTGTCTTCGGATTGAAAATTGTCTTCGGAATGACAAGTCCAGCCTTGTCTTCGGATTGAAAACTGTCTTCGGAATGACAAGTCCTGCTTTGTCTTCGGAGTGAACCTTTGTCTTCGAAATAAAAATTATCTTCGAAATGAAATTTAATCTTCGGAATGAGCACTTAATGTTATGTTTCCACGTGGCATCCAAGGAGGGAGAAAAGACACGATCAACAAAATTTTTGACTCCATGTGATCATTGACACATGTCAACTGGTTCACGGTGAGATTTGTCTCATCTCGAGGAAGTACGAAATCATGGGGAAAATAACTAATAATGTGCCACCACCGTTCGTTGTTGATAACCATGCATGTGGGAAAATCATGCGCAGATCGGATGAGCTAAGGAGATTTGATGGCAAGGACGTCTGTCCAATGATTGATGGATAGGTGTCCAAGTCAAAAACAGGGAAGCGTGCCACTCTTCATTTCGAAGACGTAATCACTGATGCAACATGATTACAAGAATTTATTTTCGAAGAAGAACAGAACATTGCAAATCCAAAGAGAAAACCCTGTAATTCTGTAGAAACCAGAAACCAGTGACCTAGCGGACGACTGTAGTAGTAGAGGTGAGCAGTATTTTCAGCACAACAAGAACAAAAAAATGGGATGAAAGATAAAAATGGAACCAACAGATACTACCATCCTTCGAGAGATTCCAGAAGTGTTGCAAATTTTTGAAGATGGAGGGTTTATGCCATTTTTAGACAAATTCGATGGAAGCTCTGAAGATTTGGCTATCGAATTTGCTCGCACATTCAAAAACAATAGGGTGCACATCAACGACATGAGAATTGAGGTAACCCCTAAAGTTCTTAGTCAAATTACTAAACTTCCATTAGAGGGTCTTCAAATTTCTAGAACTGGCAAGAATACACTAGCAAACATAGTTAGTCAATTTCTGGAAGAAGATGATAAAGAACCAGAATACTTGATAAATAACAATGTGTAAGGGTGTAAAGAGGACCAACTTGCAAAAACCCTGGGATGAAGTAGCCACATGGGTAATCAAGTTTTTAACCTGTGAAGGGCAGTATGTAGTTTTATCAGGGCATCATTTTAAAATTTTGAACCACCTTAGACATGGTAGGCAACAGCCTGAGGTTAGGGTAAATCTTCCCCTATATCTGCACTAGGAGCTGCAAAACATGGCAAAATGCTATCAGGAGGGAAAAGGGAGCCCTCGCCACCATGGTCTTATCAAATTGGTCTGCAAGCATCATTTCAGAGGAAACCTAAGAAGCTTTGATAGGTTTTACTCTGCTCTGACTGATGTAGTCTTCGAAAAAGAGGATGAGGAGGAAGAAGACACAGATGCTGCTATAGAGGAGGAAACAGATGCTGCTATAGAGGAGGAAACAGATGCTGCTGCAGATATTGCTACAAAAGCAACAGAGTACCTTTCCCCAGAACCTTCAACCTCACAAACTAAGAGAGGGTCTGGAACTGGCAACAGAAAAGGAAAATAGAAGAGGGTCCATTTTTCTGAGAATATTGTTGATCTGACAGAATAGGGGAGTGAAGTTCCCAACAAAACTGGAGAAGAGACAGAAGTGGAAGCAGAGGAAATTCCACCAGAACCTGATACAATTCCTACAGCCCCTATTGACACAAGAAAATAGAGTAAGAAGAGAAAGTATACACCAGGAACCAGGAGGTCTACAAGACTCCACCTGAAAGAAACAGAAAAATAGACGATTGAAGAGGAAAACAACCAAGGCAGTCCTGATGTCACAGAAATACAACCAGCCACTATAAATACCACCTTGGAGGATTTTTTAGAATTTCCTGAATAGTTGGTTGAGGAAGAGTCTGGACAAGACAATTTTGAAATTGATGCAAACTTGGATGCAATCATAGATAACCTTATGGAACCTTCTGAACAGGACCGAACAGTTGAAATAGAAAGTGAGATAATGGTTGAGCAACAAACTACAGATAATTTGTCTGCATCAGATTCTGAATCATAAGAAGAGGAGGTGGACATTGCAGAACAGTTGAGAGCAGCCAAGAGTGTGATTAAAACACAAACCAGATGGGTTGAGGAGAAGGAAAATATCATTGAAAAACATGAAAAAAGAATTGTAGAGTTGCAACAGGAAGTGGAGGAACTAAAGAGCAGACTGTTACAATTTGAAAAATAGTCAACTACAGTAGATAATGAGGAAGAGTTGGCTCAATTATTGCTTGGATTATCTAGGGTAGATAATTCTTCCCCCTTGATAGAGGCATCTTTGGATGAAAACACAAGAGCTCATTCTGAAGCAGTGCCCTTCCATTCTGAAGCAACACCTTCTCAATCCGGAGATGCTCTAGAATCGATCAGGAGCCTAGAAAAGAATATCTATGGAGAGTCACAATAGTTATGTCTGCAAGAAACACCAGCACAGGAGCATTTTGAACAACAAAATGTAAATAATCAAGTAAGTGCTCCTCTGAATAAGATTTCTGTAGAAGTAGGGATACAAGTAGAATTGTTGTCATATGTCCAACCAGTGGAAGTAGCAGAAAAAGGGATACAAGTAGAATTGCTATCAGATGTCCAACCAGTAGAAGTGGCAGAAAAAGGGGTACAGGTGGAACTGTTGCCTAAGTTTCAACCTGTAATTAGACCACCCAATATTGTATCCCTAGAGCAGTATAATACAGACATTGCTAACTGGATGATCAAATATGAAAAGCTTGCCACACAGGTTGAGAAATTGAAATTGGTAGGAAAACAGCTGGAGACAAAGGACACAAAAATCAGTGCATTGAATGAAAAAGTAACTGACCTGTGTCAAATTGCTGAATTTTTGGTTCAATTCAGAAGAACTGCTAGGTTTTACAATCTCATTCTGAAGGAGAGATATCTGAGATGGCAGGTTATGAGAATTAGCTCAGGTCTCCCCTATAAACTGGAAAAAGCTGAAGAGTTTTTGGAAGCTTACTTCAACAGTCCTACAGAGCAGAAAAACTTGCTATGTGAGTTATTTCTGCACAACTTTTTCATTCTAGAGGATGTAGATTTCCACCCCTATATTTGCATAGGAGATGTGCAATTGAGAGCTTTTATGTCTACCTTACAAAATCAGTTTTACTGGGACCAAGAAAAAAGGTAAAATAAGGAAATTGAATTAAGAGCTGAATTGTTAGTCAGAGCAATTCAGCCAAATCATCCGATTATCACCGAGACAACATTTTCTCATGATGAACAGGGATGATATCAAAAGGATGTATTTGAGAAATTTGAGGGACTATGTAACTAAATTCTAGAATTTTTGTAATGACAATTTTGTTCCAACATTATCACATTGCAGAAATAGATGGGCAGAACTTTCCATGTCTTTACAGAAAAGGGAGCCTATCTCCCCCATTAATCTGGAATGGTCTAGAAGAAGAGCATAAGGGGTGATACAACTTATTGAAATTATGCAGCATAACTGGGTAGGTCTCAGATTTAGGCCTCCAACCATCATTACTCCAGTTCCCTACTATTTTGAAGAGGATCCTCAACCAGATGAGCAGTTTGAAAATTGGCTCAAAAACCTTCAGGAGAACAGAGGATACTATATAGGCAAAAAGTTGTTCTACAAATCATGGAACTTGAATATGGATATCTGTGATTCTATAGCCCAACAGAATGCATGAGGACATGCATTAATATAAGTTGGGGGGAAAATGATGAGGCCTGGAAATGCCTCCATCATAGCATGTTTTGAACAACTAAAACTTGCCTAAAACTCTGTGATTTACTTTATATACTAGTTAAGTTGATCTAATATGTTGTGTATTAATTGTTTGCATGATTGATGTGTTTGGAATATTATATGCTGATTTTTACAGTTTTTGTGTAGTTTTATGTCACTTTGCCATGACCTGTTACATAAGGGATATGCTTAGGTTGATAGCAACACTTTACTATTCTTATTTTGATGTTTCTCAAGCATTAATTTCTTTGAATTTAGCAAATAGTGCAAAGAACTATTATTGTGCAACAGAAACTGGTTTTCCTGTGTAAATTCCAGCCAACTACCAATGAATGGCAAGGCATGGAATTCACACATGAAGAGGAATGAAGGCTATTGCAATATGATCCTGAGGACTAATCCACCTGAGAAATGCAACTAAAATCAATTGAAGAGTACATAGTTGGTCATTTCGAAGATCTTCGGATTGAGAAATACAGTCTCTTCGGATTGAGCGAATATCTTCGGATTGAGCCACTTAGCTCCGGATTGAGAACAGAAAGCACTTTTTGACCTGTTGACTGATTTATGATGGTGGAAAAAGGGAAAGAAGGCTGAGGAGGTTAAAGGAAAATATCTCCCATCTAACTTTGTCATCCTTGCCATCCAAAGCCACAATTTATGGAAAAGATCCTCTTCTAGGATAAACCCAGGGAATACTACAGAATAACAGGAATTGATTTGCAGAGTATATTTTCTGTTGTAATTAGATTTTAGGCATCTATAAAAGATAGCTCCCATCCAGGTTGAGCTAATAATAATAATAGTAGAAATAGTAGTAGAGAAAATATAGATAGAGAATAAGCGAGAAAACTGAGACTGTTACAGTTTTGTAACAGGTTTTAGCAGCAGATTTGTAATCATGTTCTGAATCAATAAAGTACAAGTTTTTCTATTCATTCTATTATGTTTGAGTGTGAGTAAGATTTAGAGAGAGAGGAACTCATACCTTCTTCTAGAAAAGGAGGCTGGCCACTTCCAGACCTAGGAGGAGGACTAACAGACAGGTTTTGTTCTAATTTTGTCTGCAACAAGAATAAGTTGTGAAACTTGTCAATTTCATTCTTTTGTAGTAGTTAACATCCATTTCAGTCCTAATCATTTATTTTCTATTCAAGATACTTTTGTGATGTGATTAGCAGTAGATCTGATTAGTCTTTTTGCTTTCCAACAACTTTCCAATTTATTGCAATTTCCATTTCCAGCAATTTATAGTTTTTTGCAATTTTCCTGCATTATTGTTTTTGTTGTCAACCCCTGCATAAAAGATTGACAACCTTCTGTTACAGAGTATTGACAGGACTTAATTTTAGTTTTCATTATTGCAAGAGTAAATAGACTTTCATTTTGCAACTGTAATTAGGTTTCCAATTCTGCAATTGTAACTAGGGTTTTAATTCTGCAATTTAATCAGATTTCATTCTTGCAACTGTAACTAAGGTTTCATTTCTGTAATCAACAATTAGTTTTCATTCTTGCAATTAGATTAAAGTTCAATTTATGCAATTTAGAGGTAGAAGAGACCTAAAAACCCCCACACAATCAGTTCCACCAATAAGACTTGTTGCTCCCAATTGACCTTAAATTATAGCCTTGTTCACTCCTTTCGCAGATAGCCTTGTACACTGCCCTGGATTGACAAATTCATTGAGAATTAATGATGTGCTTAACGACAATGCATCATTTTGGTGTCATTGTCGGGGAGAGTGTTATTAGAAGGTGTCAACAGTTTAATAGCTGTTAATTATACTGAGTTGTGAAAATTTAGGGTAAAATATGAATATAACAGCTGGTTAAGTAACAATTATTGACTTATAATTAATGTCATTAAGGAGTAGGAATGAATGAGTAGGCCTAGGGATGAAGAAGGCAAAATTATCCAAAGAGATCCCTAGATTATTCCATTAAGAAGATCTTCACGTCTAAGGGGTGAATCACCTATGTTTGAACTAACAGAAAAACTAAAACAAAAACCACCAACTTCATCATCATCAGAATCTCCTAAGCGAGAAAAATTACCAGACTCATTATCAATAGAAGGTTTTGGATCTCTTGAGAAAGAAATTTGGATAGGTTTAACTATTTCTGAAGAACAAGAAATTATGGCAGAAAGAGGTAATCCAGATGGGGATGACCAGCATGGCCGTGTCCATAATGAAAATGATCAAGATGTGCTCCAACCTCTTAGAACATTTGAATATCCTATTCTTCTGAATCCCACACAGAAATATCCCATGAAAACAATCTCACCTTCAGTGCTTCCAACCTTTCAAGGTGTTGCATCTGAAGATCCTGATCGATTCCTGTTTGAGTTCAAAGTAGTGTTTCAAACCTATGACTATATAAATGATAATAAAAAACTCAAGGTTTTTCCTTCAACACTCAAGGACTCAGCATTACACTGGTTCATGAGCTTACAACTAGATTCCATCCAAACATGGGATCAAATGGAGACTGTGATTTTAGACAAGTATCAAGAGTATTGTCAAGTAAAGAACAAGAAAGATGAGTTGTTCAAAATTAAAGAAGAAGATGATGAAACATTAGAAGATTACCTTGATAGATTTGTGTTTGTTCAAAGGTGTGGACTAGGAAAACTAGAATTGTGCAAAACCATTTTTCTAAGAGGATGACAAGATGAATCCAGAGAGGTATTAGAATTGATGGGAAATGGAGATGTAAGTACTCGTAATATGGATGAGATTGTGGATCTTTGCAAAAATTACTCTTGCACTAGGCAAAAAATAAAGAAAAAGAGTACAAATGACACTGATGTGAAGGACCTAATAGAGGAACTTGCAAATTTTAAGACTGATATCCTGGTATAATTAAACACAGCTTTGGGAGAAATGTATGCTAAACCAAAAACTCTATCAAGATTAGTTTGAATATAGACTCTTGATTAGTTTGACTCCACCTGATAACTCTATCAAGCAATAAATACCATCTAATTACATTTAGGGCCATTAATTATGTGAGAAGATGTGCTAAGGCTAACCACTTCTATGTACTCAGGATATGATATTTTGCCTACCGAACAAGCTCTAGACTTATTTATTGCCATCTACTCACTGTGCACTCTCATAAAAGAAAGCAACCTTCCTTCCATAAAGGTTCCTTATTGTGGTAAAAATTCTAGGATGGGTAGAACTTTGGATCCATTGTTGCTTGCTACTAAATTGAAACTTCACCCACTATGCACAAGGTGGGCTCTCGAGCTTCTACCCTAGTTTCTATCTTGGGAACAATTTTGGAATCTATCAAGGGTATGACTAATGCCTAAACATCCACTGAGATCTATGCTTGGATGATCCTCTACCCTTCCTCTTGGGCGACACTTTGGGAGTTGACCCTGACCTACTAGTGCTCCACTTATCTACCCTTTAATATGGCAAGCATTTGGAAACCCATTTCTCTGCCCTATCATTGAGGTAGGGATTTGCGATCTGTTGGTAGGGACTATAGGCTCATTTATCTACCCGATACCTTAATTAGTTGAATAATGTATTTTGAACTAGAAAGGCTGTAGGAATAATTTGGTGGCTAATAATACCCGCTTTCACTAGTCACCTATCATCGGGTGGGATTTTGGGAACTATTCAATTTCTCAACCTGATCGATTCCTCTACCCTTTCTTAGCACCACCAAATTTTATATTGGTAAATGTCACCTCCAAAAATCATTTTTAATGCATCAAGAGATTCATTCGTAAACCCCTTTAAGAAGATACTTCTCAAGTATCTGTCTCCTAGTTTTGTATGGGGAGATATTTGCAAGTTAAAGTTAAACCTATCCCAATACTCCTCCAATGAATCACCTTCCTTCTGAGTCATATCTAGGACTTCTTCTTTGGAATCTTGTGATGAGGCCTAGAAATGCCTCCATCATAGCATATTTTGAACAACTAAAACTTGCCTAAAACTCTATGATTTACTTTATATACTAGTTAAGTTGATCTAATATGCTATGTATTAATTATTTGCATGATTGATGTGTTTGGAATATTATATGCTGATTTTTATAGTTTTTGTGTAGTTTTATGTCACTTTGCCATGACCTGTTACATAAGGGATATGCTTAGGCTGATAGCAACAATTTACTATTCTTATTTTTATGTTTCTCAAGCATTAACTAAAATTTTCTCAATCAATCTCTTGGGAATCCATTCCCTATTACAATGTTTATGGACCTCTGTCCAAAGGAGATACCAATCCCCTAAATCAAGTTCATGGATATCTATCCATAGGAGATACCAATCTCCTAATATCTGCTCTGGCTGGTGATCCTCTAGAAGACCTCTACCTCCACTGCCCTTAGCAAATGAAACTCTATTCATATAAGACACTTGTATTCCCTGCTTTGTCTGGAGATATTTTTCCTCAACCCTATCACCTAAAATATCTATCTCAAATATACACTACACATAGTATGTCAGTCTAGCACAAATCTATCCTCAATATCTATCTCTGGTCTAGAACAAAACTATATTCAAATATGCACCAATTTCTATCCTCGAATATGTACTAAAAATAGTCCTTTGGTCTAGCACAAATCTATCCTCAATCTATGTCCTCAAGCCTTAAATCAAGGCTTGAATCAATCTCAAATCAACTTTGCTGGATTTACTCCAAACCTTAACTCAAGGTTGAACAAATCAATCGATCAAATCTTCTCTCAAGTCTTCTCAAAGACTTGTCTCAAATCTACCTTGTAAGCTTCCACAAAAGCTCACACCAATATATCCACAATTCCTCTCTAGAACTTGTCCAATCTACTCAATAAGTTCCCACAAGAACTTATTCAAATCTGCTCTCAATCTGTATTGTAAGCTTCCACAAAAGCTTACCCAAATCTGTCCACAAGTCTTCTCAAAGACTTACCTTAAATCTGCTCAACAAGTCCATAATAGAACTTGTCCAATTTCATAGAAACATAAAGAGAATTTTTAGAGACTCAATATGCTCTATACTCATCACAATGCTCAATCACTTTTAATCACTCTTTTAGAAACATACAAAGAATTGTTAGAGACTCAATATGCTTCACATTCACCTCAATACTCAATCACTTTCAATAACTCTTTGAGAAACATAAGGAGAATTATTAGAGACTCAATATGCTTCACATTCACCTCAATTACTTTCTCAAATCAATTTAGAATATAGAATAGTTTGTTTTATGGAACTTGAACAATCACTTCACACATCCACTTGACTAGGCTCAACCAACTCTACTCAACCAATCACTCAATGAAAAAATCCTTACTTACAAACCCTAGTCCAAGCATATGATCCTTTACTCAAAATATTTCCAACAATGCTTATCAACCACTATAACAATGATACTCATGTTCTTTTCAAACCCTAGTTCAAGTTCTTCACACAACCAATGGCTTCAACAACAATGCTTATAAAACAACTCTCACATAATACCCCTGCCTCCTTGGGTCTTACCCGAAAGTGACATCCCTTTTGGGATGTTTTCCACAAAAAAAAAAACAACTCTCACATAACAATGATACTCATGTTCTTTTCAAACCCTAGTTCAAGTTCTTCACACACCCAATGGCTTCAACAACAATGCTTATAACACAAGGTTTTAACAACTCTTTATTCCAGAAAACCTTGAAGCATTAACTCAACACACTCAAGAAGGGAAACCCTAATCAAGTCCTTTTCAATCTAAACTTATTTTCCAGAAAACCAATCAACTCAACTATGGAAGAATGTGCTCATACCTTTTTATTGATGATGAAAGATCTTCAAAACTGCCTTCACACAACACCTCCTTTTCCAAGTGCCAAGGGTCAGATAACAAGTGTTAATATTCAAAATACAAAGATAACTCAATTTCATAATACACCTTATTTCTCCATCTCAATATCAATATTCAACAATAATAATTTCATTAAATGACTCTTTCAAAATGACACTTTCTACTTCTCAATATTGCAAAAAATTGATGTAATAAACCAATTTTAATTTCCTAAGGTAAAAGGAATATTACCCTAGTAAGATTTCATTTACCACCTAGGTAAATATCATAACCAATTTTCCCTTATATCTCCCTAACCTTTGTAAAAAGCCCCCTTTCACAATTTGCAAGATTCGATCCTACACCTCCTCCTTGCTAGCGCCTTGGTCGCAGCTAGCTAGCCGTGTGAGCCGAGCGCTCCACGTACAATGTAAAAGTACAAAAAGCACTTTTACTCCCTACTTAGTCCTTAGAGCCTTTGGCTCTTCTCCTCTCTTGCCACATGCCCTAAAATGATGCACTCCCTCCTTTATTTCTTTGCTGCTATCCTTGGCATGATCTTTGCGCTATTACTGCGAATTTCGAAGAGTAAATCGAATACTAAGGTTTTGCTTTGGCAAGGATTTAAATACCCTTATGCCTCCCTAAACTCGTACGTCGACGGGTGTATTTGAATATGATGTCGATGCTTAATAAAGACTTTATTAATTTATAAAGTTTTTAAATTCTAATTTAGAATTTAAATTTTATAAATTAATTTTATAACCCTTTGGCTTTTATATAAAAACCCTCTTTGATTTTACCACTTTGTATAAATAATATTTATTTATAAAATTTAAATTCAATTTGAATTTAAATATTTTATAAAATAAATATTAAAACCTCCTTTAGATTTTCAAAAAGCTTCCTTGGGTTTTTATAAAAAATCTTTTATTTGCTCATCCATGGTTTTAATAAAAACCTGCCTTCATATGATTCCACATAATATTAAAAATATTATGAAGCTTTTTGTCTTTAACCTGTGCATTGTTCCTCTTGACCTTTTGACATCAACGATAGCTTATTCCTTGACATCAATGACAACTTCGTTCCTTGACATCAATGACAACTTTGACTC
Source organism: Wollemia nobilis (assembly GCA_028583015.1). Lineage (NCBI taxonomy): Eukaryota > Viridiplantae > Streptophyta > Pinopsida > Araucariales > Araucariaceae > Wollemia > Wollemia nobilis. Next base: position 1,599,598 of record JAQPPZ010000689.1, on the reverse strand, counting down.
AAAATGTCCAACAGGGGGTTAAGTTGCAATGGGAATTGCAACTTGATGGGAGACATTAGATGGCATGGACACGAGCACTTGTGAAGCAACATTAACATGTGCTTCATACAAGGGGTTTTATAGATTAAGGTGTATGAGGATGAGATGGATGTGTTTTGAACATATGATGATTATGGTATGGATAGATGTTGGGAAGGTGTAGCAAATTCCTCAAAATAGGGTTATTGTACACCTGGGTAAGGCTTGAAGGTTGGAAGGAGATAAGTTCCTACTAGAAAATAGAATCATACCTAGGTGAGTTAGGGACTGACTCTAAGATATAGTTAGCAGATATTTGAAGAGCTTCTACTTGGGCCATATCTATATGGGTGATGTGGTGACCAAAGGTAGGTGAGGATGACTCAATTTGTGGAATAGCCATGTGAAATGACTGTGTGGATAACACAGTGTATGACAGACCCGCATATAAATCTAAATGAATCACCTGTATCACACTAGGGGGATTTACCATGGAAGTGGTAGTGGAAGGTGATAATGACCACTTCATTGCTGAAGTGGTGTGATTGTTGGATATTTGATTAATTATTTTAGCTTGATTTCTTGTTAATACCATAAACTAATGAATAAAATATAAAATGTGTTGGAAAATAAAATACAAAATGAAAAACTCATAAAATAAAATAGGTAATCCAAACCTATGTTTATGCAACAAAATGTGTCTTACCTTATGTTCTTTTTAAAATCTCATTTTAATGTTTTTTTTTGTTTTTGTGTGTTTTTATGAACTAATTTGAATTAAAATAGGTAAAAACTATGGCTTGGATGGGCAATGAGATTCTTACTGGTGATGAAGTCCACCAAGTTTGCTCAGGGGTGTCCTAAAGTGTCTAAGGGCAGATATTGGTGGATGGAGATGAAACCCACCGTCACCAGATCTCAAGCAATGGTTGGTGATGAAATCCAACACATTACTATTTAAAGTGATGCGTGTTGTATGTGGTTTCTTTAATATTTATATTTTTTTATGGTGTACACACAATGTCAGGAATAACTGATTTCACGAGTCTAAATTAGAATCTAACACTAGAAATATTAATTTCCCCAAAAGAAGTAGAGTACACCGCTTAAGACCATTCTCTAAACAAAGGAGGGTTCGTCTAATCTTCCACCTTGAATCACCAAATGCAAGGGTAATTTCAATATACTAATGATGTTCCTGCTTAGACCAGCAAAAGGAGAGATTCCTAACCCTAAAAATGTAAACTATTGTATGCAATTAACCATTCATATGCAAACAAAATGCAAGATTTTAAGTGTGCAGCACACCAGAAAACATTGAAATTTCAATTGGAAATGTGAAATGTGTGAATGAAAGATGGATGCAAAAACTAATATAATGCCTAAAATGCAGATTAATCATGCTTGTTTTTAACAAAATTTTAATGATGTTCTTTTTAACACAAAATCTGTAAAAACATAAAAATACATAAAATAGAGGGGTTAAATTTTTTAGGCAGACTAGCCTACGTACTTTTCCTCCTCCCTATGAAATTCCTTTGGGTGCTTGTGAAACACACCTAGACATTTCCTGAATGTCCCATGAGCGTTGCAAGCCATCCACACACCTTCTGTTCAACTCATGCAATTTTTCAAAAACCTTTATTCTGAGAAATTCATGTGATCTATTTTTATGAAACCTGCAACACGAAAATAGAAAACCACAAGTCAGTGACAAGATTAATTAAAATATAGAACCCTTTATGGGTCCCACCATGATCACCATTTGTGAATGCAAATTGAACAACACCAACATATGTACTATAAAATTAAATAAGTAATGTAAAACATAAAATTACACAATGAAATAAAATTTATTATGTTGCTCATGGATCTTCAATGTTATAATAATTTGTACCCCAAATATGGGGTTACAAAGCCTATTATGCTTGATACAATGATTATAATACACTAGGATTCTCCAAAACCCTAGTAAAAAAATAGTGGTGGTGTCTTCACATTTGGTATGATCCCAACAGATGTGAGTAGGATTTCTGATATCCTATACAGGACCACTCGAGCTTCAACAACTACCAATGAACTTGATTCCTAGATCACACATAAAGCAACAACAAGAGTTAGCAGTACTTATGAGGGCTCCACTATGTAAGACCCTCAGTAATAAAATTACTAATCTTGTCTCAAAAATAATGTTGTAAATAAATCTAAAGAACACTAAAATATAATGTAATGAATAGTTTACCTTGTCCCATGCAGACTTTTTGTATTCTAATATTCATTGTTATTGCAAAAATTGGTGTGCAGATGCCCTAGCAACTCCTGAGGGGTAGTGGGGATGCATAACTAGGGTTGTGAATGCCTGCGAGAACTTGGTGATGGCAGGAGGTGCCTAGAGGCACTCGGTGATGGTAGAAAGTGCCGAGAGATGCTCGAAGATGACATGAAGTGCCCAGAGGCACTCAAGGAACTTGGAGGGGTTTTCTAAGGACTAAAACAGAAGTTGTAGAAGCATATCTAGTTTATGTAAGGTTGAACAATGGTGGATGTGACAGTGATGGTGATGGATGAAAATGATGGCAAGGAGACTTAGACTTCTTAGGGAAAAAGACTTAGGGACTCCAAAATATCTAGGGATTCAAGGAAAACTTAGGGGTTGAGTTGTCAAAATGACTCCTCTTTATAATCTCTCCTAGGGTATGTTAGGGTTTCAACAACACAATTTGTGTGGTCAAGATTAAAACATGATGGAGGGTGGAGATTAAATATGTGCAAGTGGCATGGATTAAGGTAGATGAATGACTAGGATTAATTTTATATTTTATTTATATATATATATATATATATATATATTATATTAAATATATAAATAAAATATATAAAATATTATTATTTAAATATATATTAAACAAATATATATAAATAATGGATAAATGTGACGAGAAACTATGGATGGATGAAAAGTGGCTAGATTTTGGTGTCTGCACTACATACAAAATTTCCAACACCATATGCTCTTCTTATCTGAGTTACAGGTATAACAAAATCATTACTTTAATTTATAAAGACTTACTATTAATACTCACATTAAACCCAAATGGTGATGAGATTCTAAAATCCCCAGGTATTTCACTCCCTTAGAGGTTTTGTTAAATAATCATCAACAATTGAGTAGAAGAATACTAAATTAAACTATAGAATTGCTATGATTGATAACCAAAGCCTCATGGTCCTTTTCAAAGTTAATGTCACATTCAATGACAATATCATGGAGCTCTAAAATGGTAGTATTGAATGCAAGAATTAGATCATGACCAAAGTCCATGAGATTAAAAAACTATATGTAAATCCAAGGTGTCCCCAAACTCCTAGAAAAAGCAGCAAAGTTTACAAGTCTATCATATAAACAATAGATCTTAATCTGTAGGATAACATTTAAATGTTCACGTGGCACTTGGAAGGAAGAATTGTAACTTAAATGTGTTGGAAAGAGATTCAATTTTACAGAGAATTTGATGACTAGATCATACAAAAGAACCAAAAGGTACTGATCCATTGGATTTTTAGGTAAAGATATGAGATAAAAAAATGGGTAAAAACAACAACAATGTCACAACTCTAAGGAAGCTATTTTTACTCTCTACTGAATAAAACAAGATAAATGATCCAATGCTTATAAACCCAAAATCTATTAAAAAAAAAGGAGACCTTCATTGAAAATCCTAAATATGGCTCTCCGTAGTGTTGGAGAAGTAAACCAGTACACAATATTAGTAGTTTTTTTTTTCAAATGTGTAACAATCAATGATAAAAATAGTTGTATTGTGTGAAAAATAACATCCCTCTTGGGGAGACATTAAATGCTTTTGAAGACTCTTCTAGATTGTTCATGACATTTGTTGAAGGCATCCATTAGTGCAAAGTGCATAGATTAGATAAGGAGATTGATGAAAGAACCCACACCCAAGCCTTGATTTTGATGGACTTCAATTTATTTAATCATGTATTTTTAGAGTAGATTTTGACTCTTTGATTGGACTATTTAGTCCCTTTAAAGTCCACAATGCTATTTACCATATATTGGAGATAAAATGCTTATACTATACTAAAATATAGCTAAGATAATTTAATATCTATGAACCCCAACATAAAAATCGTAATAAGAATTTCTAATGGTATAACCTAAAAGAAAAATGATCTTACAAACCCAAATCTACTTGTAATATTTGATGTTCTATTGAAAACAAGGGTAATATAAATACTAAAGGGCCATGGTAGCAAAGACACAACTCTCAAAATGAGATCATCTTGGCTTCTACATCCCTTGGAGCCGAACTACTTTGATTCTAGTCATATCAAACTTATTTTGGTCATTTTTCATTCATAAAAGGATGCCTTAAATAGGCTTATCGATGCACCAATAAATTATCTCAAATAAATAAACCATAGTTTGTTTAATTATAACAAACCACCAAACAAAAAAAATATAACAAATAGCTAAATTAACAAACAATTAGTCAAAGTTGGAACACACTGACATTATTCCTCATCAATATCAAAGTTCTAGCATGGGCATTTAGTTTTTGTGTAATAATAAAATACTTGAAAAATAAAAGTAGCTATTGAAAGAATACAATTTTATGAAAATAGACAAGTATAAAAATATTTTCTTATAGTAGTTAATAGTCATCAAAGTTCAATTGGTTGACATCATGTAGAAGCTAGAAGTGAAAGGGTAAAAAAGTAACTTCATTGTTTGAATTTGCTAAGACGTTTTCTGTATAAGCAATTTTGTATTGTAGTTAGTCTAATTGGAATTCTAAAATATTGGTCAACCTATTTTTTTTGTGGTTAAGTTAGATATAGCTTTGCTTAGTAGTTTTTAGCCATGATCATGTTATATATATAAATATTTTATTTTTAAAGCATCTTCAATAACAAAAATCAATTGAAACTTAATTAACTAATATATCAATCTATTAAAGTATCAATTGAAAATTTGTAGCTTATTTGCTAGGAGATTGTTTCGTTGGATTTTTGAGTTTGATTTGTGGAATCCAACTCAGTATTTCTTGAGGCAATATTGCTAGATCTAAGGTTTGGGTGTGCCTTTCAAAACCTTAATTGTAATAGGTTTGGGGACCCTTTTAAACCCCTTCTACTATCAATAAAAAATATATCAATCTATTAAAGTCATTATAAAAACTCTGAAAAAAAAATATTTTGAATGATGTTATGGGATATAATCATTGATTTAAGAAAATGCATACGATTTTACTATTCACATATTTAATGATCGTGAACAGTTGATTTGAATTTAAAACAATAATAAAATCCATATAAAAGCATTAATAATATTCATTAGGATATAACCTAAAATCACTTTAATGTGAAGAATGTATCCTAGCTTATTAGTCCTTGTTGAAGATACTAGACTATTGCATCCATTCACTCGAGAACTTAACTAATAGCAAATAAATCCATCAATAACATACATTTATTCTTTAACAAGTTAAAATTTTGTAAGATTACATTAAATACCTAAAGTTTTGACTCACACTAAGACTATTCTTAGTGACATGTGTCCCATGATTATGGAAAATAATTTGTAGTTCATAGCGATATTTTACTTTATCTAACTAAAAGATCCTTCAAACATGAAATTATTTTTTGATTTTGTTTAATACTTGGGCTTCTCATTTATTTTAGCCCAAATAATAATTGATAATTAACCTAACCACTAAGCCATTTGTCTACAAATATTATTTGACAACCTCATGAAGCTTTGTCTATGTCTCCATGTGGTAGCTTTCAACAACATCATTGCAAACATCTTTAATTAATAATTCAATGTAGTTAGAATACTTGAGAGTCAAACACGTATCCCTTCCTTCATCTCAAGAAATATGATGCCCTAATATATGGACCACAAAATTTTACCTTGTTCATCTAATATGGATTTCAATGGAATTTTAAGGTTTCTTCCATACCATAAAATACTTACCACCCATTTTATAAATTTTAAAGAGTAAATTATGCATTTAAAACCCTCACGGTGAATTAGAATCCCTTGTAAGACTTGGGAAGGAAGAGCTCCAAGAGAGTAGTGAATTTGTAGCTACTTGCTAGGGGGATAATCTACAAAGGTAAAGCAAATATTATATTAAAGAATTTAAGAACTTATTTGAATTATGGAAAAATAAAATTAGGGTGAAAGAAGGATTTGATGTTTTTGTAGAAGGTTCACTAGACAATTATGAGATGAGAAGCTAGCAATATGGGTAAGGTATTTATAAAGTTTTTATTTAGATGTGAATCTTTTGTCTAGCAAGAGAAATGAACTGCATTTGTTGAATACAGTTGCTAGTGAGTAGTTTCTATTTCCAACTTTATAATAATAATTCAATGTAAGTTGCATAGATTAAGGTAAGGTTTCTATGTTTTCCATAGGACTACATCTCAATAATATTTGATAACTTCAGTGCCAATGTAGTTATTGATGGAAGCACTATAAATTTGGCTTTATAAAATATGGTACGTAAGTTTTCCCAATATTTATTCCATTGTTGTACATCTTAAGGATGAGCACGAGTACGTTTTCTAAAGAGGTTTTGATTTCAACATTCCCAAGCAAGATGACTATAATAACATGAGGTTTATTAGTTATAAAGGAGTAGATGTGTTTACTTAACATTTTTCTTGATTAGCAAGACTAGATATAAAAATATTTTTAAGAAGGTATTGATTTTTGTTTCCTTTGCATCATAAACTTTCTTTTATGCAAATATTTGGATGAGTTTGTTGTCACCAAGTGTATAGTTTTATAGAAATATATCTAATCTATTTTCTTTATAGTGGGTGAACAAGTTGAGGTATTATGTATTTGGTATACCAATTACTTTGGTTGGAAATAAATTAGGTTAGTAATAATGTCAACTCTCTTGGTTATACAACTATGATATTCATGGATGTAAACCATCTTAAAGTTATAATAATAATTTATTTTAATTGGTTATATGGGATTGAAACATGTCCCATTTGTATTATATCATCACCACATAGTGGTATTATAATAACTTAGCTATTAAGCATATGTATTACTTGGTAATATTCAAGCCTAGGTCTCCTCCTTGAAAGTTGAGGAATTAAACTGATTGAGATAATGCCATTTCATTATAAGTATAATTTTTGATATGAGACTCTAGTTATATTATTTAATTCTATAAGTGAATTTGGAATTATAGATATCTATGAGGAAAAATATTACCTAGCTTACTATCCTACCTTTGTTCCTATAACAACTAAAAAAGTATAGTTTCTAGTTTGAAGAGCTATTTTCTAATTCTTACTTTGTATAATAATTCATTTTTAGAACCATGTGTTGGATAACCCACCCTATTGTTTAATTAATTATTTTAATATTTTTTGAATGCTATTAAGGAGATTGACTAAGGAAATAAATTGGAGTTACTTCATATATAGAGCGTAACTCAAAGACTCAATAAGTAATGAAGTTAAATGTTTGAAGCATCTACACTAGTTTTTCTATGCTTGTCAAAAAGTCATAGCCTAAGTAGTATTGAAAATTCTTAGACACTCAAAAGGTTTTAAAAACTGTAATGAGTGTTTAGGTTCAATGTTGATATAGATACAAGTCTTTTAAATTTATGATTGTGCTTATTTGGAGAACATTAAGGTTATGTTTGATGCAATAATCAAGGCTATAATTCAACAACCAAAGCAAAAATAAATGAGAGGGAGAAAGTCCATGGAAGTTAACATGAGTTTATAGTTATGTTTTACTTTATCCTTGAGAATGTAATTACCACAAGAAAATAATGATAGCTAAATTTATAGTGTTAAGGGGTTGTATTGCTTGATTTAAATGCTTGGATTGGGTAACTTATGTTCTTGTTTTGTTTGGTCATAATATCTAGCACAACCTAATGACATAAAAATTCCATAGGTAGTTTTTATTTTAATTATTCTTGATGTATGCTTTCAAATAATTAGTCATGTATGTTTTACCCTTACAAAGTTTAGATCATGTTGAGTTCAATATGCCTAGAATGGTCATTTTTATCCTATAGATAGAAAAATCATTTGGTATGATGTTAGCTATTGTAATTTATCCAGGATTATTTTTTTGAATTGGTTTTTATTTTTTATTTTTTATTTTAGTCAGTTATATGAGATTAAAACATGCCCCACCTTAATACATGTTAACAATATGGTGGTATTACCACAAGCTTGGAAATTTTGCATGTATCCGTTGGCAAGATTCGAACCTTGGTCTCCTCCTTGAAGGTTGAGGAATCTAGTTGGTTGAGCTAATGCTATTTTATTGAATTGGTTTATTTTTAAACAAGTTAGATTTATCTTTTCATAAATTATAGAATCTCTCCTTAAATTTGCTAAGACCTTTTAAGTATAAGCAATTTTATATTAAAGTTAGCCTAATTGGAATTCTAAAATATTGGTCAACTTATTTTGTGTGTGGTTAAGTTAGATATAGCTTTGCTTAGTAGTTTTTAGCCATGATTATGTTATATATATATAAATATATATATATATATATATATATATATATATATATATATATATATATATATATATATATATATATATATATATTATTTTCAAAGCATCTTCAATACCAAAAATCAATTGAAACTTAATTAACTAATATATCAATCTATTAAAGTCATTATAAAAACTCTGAAAAAAAAATATTTTGAATGATGTTATGGGATATAATCATTGATTTAAGAAAATACATACGATTTTACTATTCACATATTTAATGATCGTGAACAGTTGATTTGAATTTCAAACAATAATAAAATCCATATAAAAGCATAAATAATATTCACTAGGATATAACCTAAAATCACTTTAATGTGAAGAATGTATCCTAGCTTATTAGTCCTTGTTGAAGATACTAGACTATTGCATCCATTCATTCGAGAACTTAACTAATAGCAAATAAATACATCAATAACATACATTTATTCTTTAACAAGTTAAAATTCTATAAGATTACATTAAATACTAAAAGTTTTGACTCACACTAAGACTATTCTTATTGACATGTGTTCCATGATTATGAAAAATAATTTATAGTTCATAACGCTATTTTACTTTATCTAACTAAAACTTCCTTTAAACATGAAAGTATTTATTGATTTTGTTTAATATTTGGGCTTCTCATTTATTTTATCTCAAATAATTATTGACGATTAACCTAACCACTAAGCCATTTGTCTACAAATATTATACGACAACCTCATGAAGCTTTATCTATGTCTCCATGTGGTAGCTTTCAACAACATCATTGCCAACATATTTAATTAATAATTCAATGTAGTTAGAATACTCAAGAGTCAAACACGTATCCCTTCCTTCATCTCAAGAAAGATGATGCCCTAATATATAGACCACAAAATCTTACACTATTCATCTAAAATGGATTTCAATGGAATTTTAAGGTTGCTTGCATACCATAAAAGACTTACCACCCCTTTTATAAGTTTTAAAGAGCAAATTATACATTTAAAACCCTCATGGTGAAGGAGAATACTTTGTGATACTTGGGAAGGAAGAGCTCCAACGTCACCTACTCTATATTTATGTCATCACCAAGTTCACTAAAATTCCAAGTTATTACATCTAATCTATAGGGATTTCAAACCCCATACTATAATAGTGTATTGATTGGGGGTGTGACGAGAATGCAAACTTGGGAATCCCTAAATTAATTTTTTGAGGAGGTCTTTTTATTTTAAGGGGTTAAAATCTTTCTTCCACTAGGAGAAGCAAAACCATAGCTTGCTTTGGATAAGCTAAAATTCAAAATTCATATCAAATGACATGAATACTAGTTGAATTCCTCAACTTTGAAGGAGGAGATCCAATTTCAAATCTTTCCAAGAGATACTTTCCGTCAAATTGGTATAACATTGCTATATGATCATGATACAATACTAGTGTGACCTATTTCAATCCAATATAACCAATTAAAAAAAGAAACAAGTTCATAATTCATATGACTTATTTTAACATAATTTAATTACTTCGTATAAAATCATACAAATTAACTATAATCCTCACCCTTGTATCTTAGTTCTTCACAATAAAAAGTAAATGAATTCAAATTATCAATGGTGGAATTTATCCACTTGACAAATCTATAACTCTCAAATCTACTTTATTGAAATAGAAAAATAGAGAATCTTATGAGATTACTAAAAAAATTGAGAGATAGAGAGAGAGTAGTGCATTTGTAGCTACTTTCTAGGGGGATAATCTACAAAGGTAAAGCAAATATTATATTAAAGAATTTAAGAACCTATTTGAATTGAGAAAAAATAAAATTAGGGTGAAAGAAGGATTTGATTTTTTTTGTAGAAGGTTCACTAGAGATAATTATGAGATGAGAAGCTAGTAACATGGATAAGGTATTTATAAAGTTTTTATTTGGATGTGAATTTTTATCTAGCAAGAGAAATAAACCGTATTTATTGAATACACTTGCTAGTGAGTAATTTCTATTTCCAACTTTATAATAATAATTCAATGTAAGTTGCATAGATTAAGATAAGGTTTCTATGATTTCCATAGGACTATATCTCAATAGTATTTGATAACTTTAGTGCCAATGTAGTTATTTATGGAAGCACTATAAATTTGGCTTTATAAAATATGGTAGGTAAGTTTTCCCAATATTTAGTCCATTGTTGTACATCTTAAGGATGAGCACAAGTACATTTTCTAAAGAGGTTTTGATTTCAACATTCCCGAGCAAGATGACTATAATAACATGAGGTTTATTAGTTATAGATGAGTAGATGTGTTTACTTAACATTTTTCTTGGTTAGAAAGACTAGATATAATTTTTTTTTAAGAAGGTATTGATCTTTGTTTCATTTTCATAATAAACTTCCTTTTATGCAAATATTTGGATGAGTTTTATGTCACCAAGTGTATAGTTTTATAGAAATATCTCTAATCTATTTTACTTATAGTGGGCGAACAAGTTAAGGTATTATACATTTTGTATACCAATTGCTTTGATTGGAAATAAATTAAGTTAGTAATAATGTCATCTCTCTTGGTTATACAATTGTGATATTCATGGATATAATCCATATTAAAGTTATAAGCATGATTTATTTTAATTGGTTATACGGGATTGAAACATGCCCCATTTGTATTATATCATCACCACATACTTGTATTATAATGACTTAGCTATTAAGCATATGTATCACTTGGCAAGATTCAAACCTAGATCTCCTCCTTGAAAGTTAGGAATTAAACCGATTGAGCTAATGCCATTTGATTATAAGTATATTTTTTGATATGAGACTCTAGTTATATTCTTTAATTCTATAAGTGAATTTGGAATTATAGATCTCTATGAGGAAAATTATTACCTAGCTTACTATCCTACCTTTGTTCCTATAACAACTAAAAAAGTATAGTTTATAGTTTGAAGAGCTATTTTCTAATATTTACGTTGTATAATACTTTAGAGCCATGCGTTGGATAACCCACCCTATTGTTTTATTAATTATTTTAATATTTTTTGAATGCTATTAAGGAGATTGACTAAGGAAATAAATTGGAGTTACTTCATATATAGAGCGCAACTCAAAGACTCAATAAGTAATGAAGTTAAATGTTTGAAGCATTTACACTAGTTTTTCTATGCTTTTCAAAAAGTCATAGCCTAAGTAGTATTGAAAATTCTTAGCCACTCAAAAGGTTTTAAAAACTGTAATGAGTGTTTAGGTTCAGTGTTGATATAGATACAAGTCTTTTAAATTTATGATTGTGCTTATTTGTAGAACATTAAGGTTATGTTTGATGTAATAATCAAGGCTATAATTCAACAACCAAAGAAAAAACAAATGAGAGGGAGAAATTCCATGGAAGTTAACATGAATTTATAGTTATCTTGTTTGAATTTATCCTTGAGAATGTAATTACCATGAGAAATGATAGCTAAGTTTATAGTGTTAAGGGGTTGTATTGCTTGATTTAAATGCTTGGGTTGGGTACCTTATGTTCTTGTTTTGTTTGGTCATAATATCTAGCACAACCCAATGGCATAAAAATTCCATAGGTTTATTTTTAAGTATTTTTGATGTATGCTTTCAAATAATTAGTCATGTATGTCTTACCCTTACAAAGTAAAGAGCACGTTGAGTTCAATATGCCTAGAATGGTTATTTTTATCCTATAGATAGAAAAATTATTTGGTATGATGTTAGCTATTGTACTTTATCCAAGATTATTTCATTGAATTGGTTTATTTTTTATTTTTTTATTTTAGTTGGTTATATGGGATTGAAACATGCCCGATCTTATTACATGTTAACGACATGGTGGTATTACCACAAGCTTGGCAATTTTACATATATCATTTGGCAAGATTCGAACCTTGGTGGTTGAGCTAATGCCATTTGATTGAATTGGTTTAATTTAAACAAGTTAGATTTATCTTTTCATAAATTATAGAATCTCTCCCTAAATTGATGGCATTAAGTAATTTTCCCCTTAGATATCAAAGATTATTGATGAAGAAAAAGAATGCTTCAATAGTTATAGGCAAAAAAAACACATCAGTAGAATTGTTTATACTTTAATTTTATCAATTATTATATGGAATATATTCTTATTATATTTTTCTACATATTTATTTAGTTTATTTTTTTTGTCCTATAATTTTAAATAATCAATAAACTTTAGAGTTTGAACTCATCCAGCATAATATCTAATTTGTTAAAGCTACTATCCTAATTCTTGATTGTTGCAAATGCTTGCTTGTATCCAAACACATTTTTGTTTAGTACAAATTTGAGGACAAATTTGCCACTATAACATACATCTCACTTGTTCATCACTATTTATTTACTTATATGACAAATATATAAATAAATATTTTTTAAAAAATAGTAAATATATTATTATAACACATTTTAACACAAACTAATCCATGCAACACAAGTTGATTGATGAAATGGTTTATAGTATATGCACCTTCAATTTACCTATGTTTACCATGTTACCAACCTATTCAACTATTGCAAACATAATCAAGGCTTAAACAACAACAATTTTTTTTCATAATCAAGTTTCAATATTAATAGAATTCCTCAAACTTTCATCAATTCAAAAAAATATATGATTTTCTTCTCACTCAACAACAAACGGCTTAAAAAACATGTTAAAGTTAAAACGTGTTAAACAAGTGTATTTGTTGGTAACTCAGTGTTAAACAAGTTGACTGCTCAGTAATAGCATGTGTACTACCAAGCCTTCAAACATTGAGCTTCTCTTCTTACAATCATTCGCTCATGACTCTTACACCGGTGGTTCTTAGCAAAAGAATTCCACATGTTGCTTATTGACATGAATGTGCATTAAAATATTTTTAACGTGAATTATTTACATTAATGGCGATATGGAGATAAACATAAGATAAATTTCTTATTGAAGACTTACAACTTAAATTTAATATGTTTCACACGTTCATATATAAAAAATACATGGGTTATAATCAAAATGACAATAACAAGACTTTCTTCTCTTTATAATCAAAATGACAATAACAAGACTTTCTTCTCTTTATAATCAAAATGACAATAACGAGACTTTCTTCTCTTTCCTGGACGTAGCTACAACCTTCCACTCTAATTATATGTGACTAGCCATTTTACTTCTGTAGACAAATGGAGTTTATAATATCAAACGACTGAAGCCGTTGTGTTGTGTTGTGCCATCTATTGGTAATAGATAGATAGGTATTAATGTGGAACGGAAAATATGCCACTAAAATAAAATAAAAAAAACGAATAGAAGATTGAAAATGAATTAAACATCATGTCATAGAGAAGATAAATTACTAGTTGCGATCTTCATTGTTCATCCACATAATATATTACACACAATGCAAACGATTGCCAGTACACTGAGAAGATTGGCGAAGCAATCAATCTGCTGTCTCAAAATCATAGACAAAAAGACTAACCAGTTTGAGGAATAGATATTCTCAATTCGAGTTGGATACCATCTTTCTCCTCCTCCTCGTTCACTTTACATGTTAAGTTCTCCATACAGTGATTGCTGGAAATAGCATTATTTTTGGTAGCAGCTGCCGTGGTTTCTTCTTGTTCATGGTGGAGTGAAGTGTGAGGGGGTGAGAGTGAGAGCGACAGTGATAGAGACGAGTTAGTATGATAAAATAATTTTGCCTTCTTAGGATTCAAACAAAGAGAGAGCGTGCCATCCTCTTCCTCTGGTCTCTTGTGTTTTTCTCCTATTGGGTTGATCTGATCGGTATGAGACACCACTTCTAGTCCTCTGCTCTCTTCATTATCATTACCAAGACAACCTAACAAGTTTTGGCTGGATGGGTCTTCATATTCATATATTTTTAGTTGTGTAATATTTTTATTATTCATCTCTCCCATCTCTTGACTATTGATACTCAGACTGTCGTCTCTTTGAAAATATTCGCACATATGAGGAGACTGTGTGTGCATGGCGGTAAATAAAGCTGCTGCAGGACGAACATCACATTCTTGTTCTCTCGCTAATCTGCTCTAGCAATAATGTCAACAACGAAAATGGAAACAATATTTTCAGAAATTACAGCAAACTCAGGTATCCTAGTTTCATATATCCAAGAGGAAAGAAAAAATATAAAAACTTGCTTTCAATACCTGTGTGGTGAAGGACTAGACGTAGCTGAATGAACGCCTGAAGAACGAAGCTTGCACAGAAAAGCAGGATGATTGTAATGATAATCGCTTCTCACTCCATTCCTGGAAATCTGAGATCTTCTATTAAGGCCAAACCCTTCCTGCCCTGCTTTTGATTCAGAAAGAAGCATAAATATATATTTTGGATGTTCACTGTTACACTATACCCAGATAGCATCTGCAACCCCACAATCTAATGCTGATGGTACATAAAGCAGGCAGAAATAAATATAGCAAGCAAAGTAATATACTAAGTAATTTACCTACCATTGTTGTTGTTTTCATCACTTTTCATACTGCGATACATCTGCACAACAACTCAATTTTGTTAGACAACTGAGGCCAAGCGGCCTAAAAATTACCCTAATTCCATTACCCAAGTACTCAATGGAAATGAAAATGAGAAAAGTACTCAATGGAAATGAAATGAGAATGGGTTTATAGAGACGGCCCATTTTTTACAATTTGATTAGGTCCAGACCTGCAAATGACTTTTGACGTGTGAAATGCTGAGCCCTCTGACATCCATCAGCTGAAGAACAAGCTTCGGAGTAGCCTCTGAAAAAACAAAGCAGTAATAGGTAAGGCAAATGAGAAATTCATGCCCAAGCTCATGCTCATACTCTCAGCCCCAAGTCCCAAGGTAGATAGGTAGATGGGTATTAACGTGAACGAAATTCCAATCATGGAATATGTGACTAGACTTGTAACATCACATTAACCGGATAAATAGAAAGTAAGAGGGCCAACTCCATACACATGCCCAAACTATACCCAAACTAAATGCTAATAAGGATGAAAAATCCTACATAACAGAACCAAGGACTTCTCGCTCTATCTATAAGTTAACTCTTGAAAAACAGGAAAATACTGCTGTGGGCAGGCTCACTTTCTTGACCGCCCAGAGATTCCACAGCAGCAAGAAAGCATTTATGGAGCTCAGGTGTCCATCTCAGGCGAGGAACGTTTGAACGCACGTACTGTCTCACTGTAGCACTTCTGCCGCTTCCGCTTCCAGAGGATCCCATTCCCATTTCTACCATCATTTTATTTGATTTTCAAACTCCTGCAACTATTCTCCATCAAAGTGCAACCCCACAGAGATAGTTAACCGCCTTATGTATATGGGTACATCACTAAGCTAAGTAGAGGATTAGAGGAATGAGAATTAAGTCAAATGCATTTCGTATAAATGTTGCTACTTAAACAATTAAAAAGACTATTGGAAAGCATGAATCTGATTCCGAGGAAAACGTGGTAGGCAACATATCGATCTAGTTGATAGGCAGGTGCGACCTTCCAATGGTGACAAATATCGATAAATTGTTTTACCGTTCTCCCCTCAATCAACTCAAGCCAGAAGAGAAGTTCAAATTCCCATGTTCGCTTTGTTGGATTTTTCCCTTCTATTATCGTAAATGGAGCCCTCTAGAACCTTAGACCTGCACGACATTTGACTCTTGTGTAATTTTGCTTGCTTTGAGAAAATGATAAGGCCATGATAGCATTTTAAACTAGGATCAAGAAATTGCAAATTCTCTCCCCTAAGGGTGAGTTTCCTCTCCTTTAAAAATTAGGGATAACTCTTATTTCTATGAAGAAACGAAAGAGCAGCAAACTCTTCCATTCTAAATTTTTGTGCCAAGAAGATATTGTTTCTTTCATTCATTCGTTCTGTAATCACTGAAAAATCAGTAACGTTTTTTAACCATACTTAAAGAAAGAATTCATTTTATTATATCCAAAACATATTTTTTTTGAATTTGGTTATTGCAAAATTTTTTTATGACGGATTTACAGGGTTGAATAGTCTCTTCCTAACCATGACCCTTCTTAAAGTTGTGAACTATACTTATCTATAGAGAATTTAACACAAAGCCAACACACCCACCTCTTCACAAACTCGCCCACATATCCAAAACATATCTTACCTCGTATGGTGAAAATTGAAAGCAAATACTAAAACAAAAAAACATTTTCCAAGGAAGGATGACAGGTTGTTCGTCAGAGATTAATAAGCATATTTACGAACATCTTCATGGTTGTTTAAGTATATTCTCATTCCCTGTCATTCATTCCAATTCCATTCCTAATTCCAGTTCTACCCTGAGTAGGATTCCTTGCCTGATACGTTATTGCTGCTCTGATCACATGGAGATACTTAGTCCTAGAATGACCATAAATCAAATCATATCACATGAAACTCCACTTCCCCAAACGGAGTAAAAATTAACAAGTTACAAGAATGTTCTCGATTTAAGCTCCCAGGCTCCGATTAAGTACATGCCTTTGACCACATTCTAAAATTTCAATACAAGCATGAATCCGTGATTTACACGGACACAGCATTTTGTTTGCCGCTTACATTGACAGATCAACCAACAAAATTCTTTTAATGCTCATCGACAAAACCGAGAACAGATTTCCTGTCGTATTAAACGCCCTCTTGCTTTGCCTTTACTGAGATTTGCCATCAAATTTTAAGAAAAGGGTCACTTTTCAAAAGGGTTGTGATGGAGATTTCTTTGTTTCCAAAATAAAAGAATTGTAGCATCATAAACAAACAATTTACTCTTAAACAAAAAATAAAAAGTAGTTGTCAACTATAGGATATAAAGAGGACAATGTCTGTTTTTATGGTGATGTTATCTCTCTTTATTTTGTTAGAAATCTCAATGCTAATAATGTTTTCATGACACAAAATCTTAAATATAGCAAAACCAAGAGTTACAAAATGGTAATTGAAGAAACATATGTAATCAAAGAATGGAATAAGGGAAAAAATATTTAATGTATTATTTAAAATTATTTTAAAAGTAGTTTCAATAAATAAAAAATAACATTATAGTAGTATTGCAATAGAAATATATAAAATAATAATATAGATGTGATAAAGAAAAGAGTACTCTCTTCTAAATAGTATAATAATGAATTCCTTTATTTTAAAGGAGGTTAAGAAAGGTATTAAGAAGTTAAGAATATGTGAATGGATTATTTGCAAAATGTTTAAAATGGTAAATAAAAAACCTAGTATTATATATTAGATTTTTTTTCCTTTAGATTGGTTATATAGGATTGAAATAAGCCTCACCCCAAATACATTATGACCATAAAATTGTATTACAATAACTTGGTTGTTATGTATGTGTTGTTTGGTAAGATTTAACCTACGGCTTAAAGTTGAGGAATTTAATGGATTGAGCTAATGTCATTTGATACATATAAGAAGTTTTTTTAACATGTCATTCAACATTGATTTTTAGCAAATTAGACAACAATTTTAGTTATAACTCCCTTCAAATGAGGTGATGTATACAATACTTCAAGTTATCAAAATATAATGGTCAATTGTCTATTTTGAAAATCTATTTGAAAGTATGGTTGAAAGTGGGTAGATGACCAAGAAAAGAGGACAAAAGGACAAACAAGTTTTAGGCCAAAGCAATCATGAATAGATCATTGCATCATAGTAAAATATATCATTGAAAAATATGAAATGTAAAAGGATTTTTTTTTCTTCTTCAAGAAGGCCTTTGATATAGTTCTTAAAGGTAAAATATGGAGTAAGATGGAATAAATGGGTATGACAAAAAATATAGGGTAGTATTTCATAGAATTTACAAAGAGGTTCAATCCAAAATCAAGACACAAAAATGCCTATCAAAATATTTAGAAGGTGATATAAGAAGTAGATAAGGAATATGCCCACTATCTCTACCTCTATGTGGCCTATACATTGATAAGCCACAAGAATGCTTAAATATAAAAGGAGACGAGGGTATTTAGTTTTTTATATATATGGTAAAGTTACGTTTGTATGAATTGATCTCATTTTGATTGCAAGGATATCACCTAAGTTGACAAAGTGCATTTAAAGTCCCTATAATACTTTTATAAAGAATTTGGTGTATAGATGAACACTAGTAAAACCATCTTAGAATTTGGTGTAAGTCCCCTTAAAATTATATTTTACCAACCAAATAAAATATGGAAAACTAAAATTTTGATTTGAAGGAGATCTTTTACAAGTGATAATAGAATAAAAGCAACTAAAGATAAATTTTAATAACAAGATAAATTGGGAAACATACAAATTGAAAAGTATTCATTTCTTGCATTGTAAAAGAGGTATAGGGAAATACAAGTATGGGTTTAAAACACCATATTGATCTTATTTAGTTTAGTGATGGTGTTAGTGGTGCTTAATGAATGTGATCCATAATTCAACATCACACGAAGCTTGAAATGAAGACAAATATAGAGGATCTAAAAGTGTTTGATCACAAGTAAATTCAAAGTAAAATATTCAATTTCATGCAAAATACTCCTAGTAGAAATGTGTCTTTGCTTTTTTTTTACAAGAAAATTCAAAATTTTATTTTAAGAATGAAAGAAAATTACACTTCTTGGGTGCCATGACACAAACAAAAACTAGATAAATAGATTACTGGGAATCAACATAAAATTATAGTGAGATAGATTAGAGAGGAAACCCCATATTCAAAACAACATGGGGATAATAAGGATAAAGATCATTATATATCAATACATAATCATCAAAATAACCTCCATGTCCATAACCAAGATAGAAACCAATGAAAAATAAAAAAATAGTTAAAATCTACCATAAAGCTCTAATCAATGGATAGACCCACAATAAAAACCTAGAGCTAGCATAGAAACTAGGGGTATGATATGTGAGTGAAAAATGAAACTCCATCCTTGATCTTTTTCATTTCCAAAAAACCTTCTAGAACCTATTGACCTTCTTTTGATAACCTATCTACTTTATCATTTAATTCCCTATAAACATGAGTAAAAGAAATATTTAAAAAAAAGAAAATCACCTCCAATAGTTCACCTCCCATCGATCTAAGTAGATTATTTTGTAATTGAGCAGATCCATTTGTCTAGTTGATGACTAGAGTAGAATCTCCAAAAAATAATAAATTTTTCACATTTCTCTTAGAAGCACACTTCATTAGTGATCTCAATGCTTGAAACTCAACAAAATTATTGGAACCTATCCTAAGACCTAGTTTAAATTTGATATAGTGGGTATCCGAGAAGTAAAAAATTCCTCCCATGCTACTAAAAGTCATATGTATTTGATTGGTCCCATAAAAAAGCCTCATGGTTGAGACTTTTCAATGAACAAATTGTCTACTTCTCGAGGTTTCTTACATTTGCAAGGCTATTTTTTTATTGAGACCAAAGTCCTCACCTAAAATATGACTTGAAATGGGGGGATAAACTTACCTTCAAAAATAGTTGCATTTCCTGCTAACCATATACCTCAACATATAAGACATGGTAAAGAAAGAAACTGTTTCAACTATTTTTTTCAAAAACCACTATCTTAAGCATAACTCCACTATTTCTCCTTCCCAAATATTTTAAACTCTAGTTATCTATTCAAATTCTAACCAAACCTATTGAGAAAAAAAAACATTTTATTAACAAATGTGTGATTTTTTACTCCTATGACCAACACAACATACAAATACTTGGATATTGTTTGCTTCTCCTCTAACGAAATGCCATCATGTTCCTTGCATCCAATCCAAATAAATCCGAAGTAGTGTTTTCTTATTTTTTCTAGAACTCCTTTGGGAATGAAGACCAAGGAGTGCCAAAACACAGGAATTGCTTCGAGAACAAACTTTAAAAGTATTAATCTCTCACCAATAGACAACCATCTATTACACCAATGGTTAACCCTAACTTCAATCTTCTCTAAAATCCATCCCTAGTTTCTCTTCCTATAACTATTTGACTTTAGTACAAAACCCAAGTACATAAAGCCTTCCTAAAAATATAAGAAACTAAAAGAACAAATTTTAATCAGACCCTGTTCAGTCTCCTACTCTAGACCATTAAAGAAAATAGAGGATTTTTGAAAATTAATCTCCATACTAGTAGCAATACTATAAGTGCCCAAGTTTTCCTTCAACTTTATATCTTCCCTTAAAATACCATTAGTGAACAACAATACATCATCAATAAATAATAAAGGACCCCCATTTTGATCATAGAAATGGATCCTACCCTCTTTACATCCAAAATAGCTCTATTCAATCCTTTAACAACCAACAGAAAGAGTAAAGGGGATAAAGGACATCCATATCTCAGTCCTCTCAAGGGTCTAAAGAATTTAGAAGTTGATCCATTTATAAGAACAATAAAAAATACAGAATAAATGCATACCATTATCCATCTTACTATCAAATAGCTAAAACCCACATGTAAGAGCATCAATCTGAGATACAACCAAGTAGTTCTATCATAATATTTAGATAGATCAAGTTTAAAGACCATTGCAGGAATATTTTTAGTTTTAATAGAGTGAAGGCCCTCTTGAGCAGCTCCTATGGCTTAAAAAAATTGCCTACCTACTAAAAACCCAAACTACTCCTAGAAAATAACTTTAGAGAAAATTTTCTTCAATCTAATACCCATAATATTTGTACTGATTTTATAGAAAGATTTACACAAGAAAATAGGCCTAAATTCATCAAAGATTTTAGGCTTCTCCTTTTTAGTAATCAAAGCTAAAAAAGTGGAGTTAAAAGCCCCCAAAACCTAACCACTCAACTTGACTTCCTCCATAAATCTATGAAGATCCTCCTCAATAGGATCATAGAAAACTAGGAAAAATTACACAGGCCCTCCATTAGGCCCTAAAATTTTATCCTTTTTAAAATAAATTAGGACAAATTTTAGGTCTTCCTTCGTGACCTCCTTTATAAGTAATTGATTATCCTCCTCTATCACAAAACTAGGGAAGAAGGTAGTTAACTTTAGAATTTTTTCAATGTTGATTCTATCAAGTTCTTTGTAGCTATATTGAGAATGTTTTACTCCCAAATTTGCTAACTTGAAAAAACTCCTAATGAGGATCCCTTCATTCTGCATCTCCTAGATAGCGTATGCCTTCTTCCTATGATTAGAAAAATTATGAAAAACTTAGAATTTTCATCCCCTTTTTTAACCATACAACTCTACTTTTCATTCTCCTTTCAACTTCCCTCCACTCCCATAATTTTTCTTCTTAACTTCAAGTTCAACTAGTTTTGTTTTCTCCTCATCTTTAAAAAACCAATCTCATTCTTTATATGATTTTTTTAAATTTCCTTCATCAACTTAAGATATCTATTTGTAGTCTCCTTTTTAATTGTAGTCCAAGATGCCACAACTCCTTTTAATTTTTTTAAGGAAACAATAAATTGAAAACTTGTCGATAACCTAGAACTTTGGTCATAACCAAACTATTCTTTTTAATCAATTGTTGAAATCCCTCTTCCTCAAACCAAATTGAATTGAGCTTAAAAGGACTAATAGGTTTTGCCTCACAAATTTCTAATTGAAGAAGAATGGGAGAATGATCTGAGCCACATCTAGTCTCAACCCATGTCTTTTTTTATGTCTATTTAATTGTATACTGACTTTGAGATCAAAAATTTATCCAACCTCTTTGACATTTGAACTTATCCAACTCCATTGTTTATCCGTGTAGGCAATAATTTTATTGGTTCCAAATCAATTAAACTAGTTTCTTCAATCTTATATCTAAAGTAATCTACAAGTCTATCAAGTCTTGTAGATTCTCCCCATACCTCATTTTTGTTCATAGTAAAATTTAAGTCCCCACCAATGATAAATATTTCATCCCTAATATACCCTTGGGAGAAAAATCTTCCTAGAAAACCTACCTATCTTCATATGAACCATATTAATTAATAACTGATACTTCAAACCCAAGTATTTAAAAAGAATTTGGTCCACAATTGAAACCATAAAGGAAGAATTAATTAAGGATATTGAGCTCTTCCAGTCAATTAAAACACTCCCAAAAATTTTGATAGCATCCAGGGCCAAGAACTCCTAGTCCCTAAGCAATTTACTTAACCCTTCAATGGCTTTTGAACTCACCCCATAGTTTCTTATAGAAGAATGACATCTGGATTATGAATCTCCACCATCCTAGCTAAGGCAAGTATTTTAGAGGGACTACCAAAACCTCGAATATTAAAGGATAACAAGATTATTTAAACATCATAGAGGTTTTTTATCCCACTCTAAGGACCTCTTTGATAAATTTTTGTTTACCTTGTTGAATTTTCATCATAGACTTCTCTTGTGCATTAAAAAAAATATATTTCCTACCTATTGAGGAAGTAGAAGAGCCCTTTATAATGTATAGACCTAACCTAAATATTCCAGCAACTACACAAGTTCTCAACTCAAAATCCCATTTTCCTAGAATTTAACAAATATATGTAAGAAAAACCAGTCTCCAAACCATCCCTTGAAATATATACCTCTGTAGAAGAGTCACCCTATAGGTTAGAAGTACTTCCTCCATTACTAGAAATATTTGGAGCAAAATTTCTATTCAATGTGTTTGAGATTCCCGATCCATTGTCCAAACCCCTAGAAAAGTCCTTGTCCTTGGGTCTTCTCTCTAGAGATTCGTAAGGAAGTGTCCAAACTTATTTATTACCTACTTCTAGATTATATCTAATTAAATTGGATAATAAGTGTCATAAGTCTTAGATTACTAAAAACCAAACCTAATAGAATCAAGTTCTAGCCCTTTCACAACTTTATTGATGACTCTATCTCCTATAACAACATATGAATAGTGAAATGGAGATAAAACCAAGCCCAAAACTTCTTCCTCCTTCTCTAGAGTTTTGGTTCTAGGTTCAACAACATCCTTTTTGCTTGTTTGGACCAAATTAGGGAGCACTATTGAGCTCTAAAAAATAGGTATCACATGATTATTGTTAGCTTACTTGAAATCCTCACTAGTCATTTGTTTTCTCCTCTATTTTTTGTGTGTGAAAGATTTAGTACATTCCTTAGAAATATGTCCATAGAAATGACAACAAACACATCTAAAAGAAATCTACAAATAGTCCATAATTTTATCATGAACTGTATTCCCCACAACTATCCACATATAGTCCTGTAAATCTTAACTGATATCCATCCAACAAAAAATTTATCTACAAACCAAAAAATACTAGATTTAAAAAAAAATCTGTATCCAAGGTTTCACCTAATGAATCTCCAATATATTTCAAGGCTCTTTCTGATGATAAATCCATTGGAAGAATTGGAAGTTTCACCGAGATCGAGATTCTCCTAGCAACTTTAGTCCTAGGATCAAAGTAAGTTGTCCAAGCCTTCAAATCCAAAAAGAAGACCCCCAATACCAATAGCTCCTAGAATTTTTTGTGCATCTTCCTCATATTGGAAAAGGAAACCTATCCATCCTTTGACAAGTAAGTGAAAAATCAACCCATATCCTAAGATTGGAACCCATAATTTATGCAACCACTCATTTAGAGTATTATCAACTATTTGATATTCATGAAACTTCCCAATAAGGACCTTCCCCAAAAATTCTAGAACTTTTTTCATCCTTAGGTCTTCCCCAAGTGCCATTATGATCTTTGATCGTATCTTTTTAACCACTTTATGTGCCTTACACACTTTAGTAACTAGAGTTATAGCTTGAGCTAGTTGAAAGTGTTGATCCACTCCACTTAGGGCCTCTAAATCAAGACCTTTACTAATAAAACCAAAACCAAATAAAAATAAAATCCATTAGGCAAAGTGATTTTGGGAAGATGGGAGCCTACTCTAGTTTTTTTCTTCGTAGTGAATAACTTTCTCATTCATTAGACCCATCGCTTGAGTAGAGTGTTCTAAGACACTTGAGAGTGAGCCGTCAATAGGAAAACTAACCTGATCTAAATCTACTAATATAGATTTCACTATATCCACTAAATTTTGAAGACATACAGTCATATTTTGGCCACTCAAAAAACCCAAGGACCCTTTGTTCTCAATTTTTAATTCTTATCCAAAATGGGACCCCTACCCCTTGGAGTTGAAAAGACGTATTGCCTCTCAAAGGGGTCCTCTGGTTCCTCTTCAATCTCCATCAAATACAAAATGTGCGTTTGCTATAGAAATAGACACAACAATTCATCTTCTAGGATATCTAAAAGGAATGAAAAAATGACTTCAAATAGTTAACATAAGGTTATAGTAGGAGATAATAAAAAATAACATCTAAATCAAAACGTTGAATGGATGAATAGATGGTGTATTAATTTAATAGAAAACCTAAATAATAACAAGGATATCAAAGTATATAATAGATAAAAATTTAGGGTAGCAATGTGGAAAATTGAGTTAGCAAAAAAGAAGGAAAACTACCTGTAGTAAAATTTCACTACACCAGACAAATCATGTTGGAAAGAAAAATTTGAAGTAAACTACCATCTAGTGTTGATAATATGAAAGTACATGAGAATCCTAGGAGATGCTCAATAAGGTGGTAACCAAAATTCTGGCTAGTATTCAATCTAGAAGGACCTATATGGACCTGTAATTCTTTCAAGTAATTTATTTTGGATCCTAAGGAAGCAATTTTGGGCTTGAAATTATTTAAGGCTTACTTATTCTTTGAAGATAAAATATTTTGTTTGGACTAGCTTGGTATTATTTAAAGTTGAGCTTGCAAAGCTAGCGGCCAAAACTTTTGACAATGATGTCAAAAGTGCACTCCAAAATATCTAACATAGTGAAAAAGCTTATAGAGTGGATGATATCCATTTTTTAAGTAGGTAAGTCAATAATTTCTAAGCGATGATATCATCTAAGATCCAAATTTTTTTGGTATAGTGAGAAGCCTATAGATAGCATACAAGATACCCAAAGCATAAGCCAAAGTGAGTATCATCCCAAACCAAATATTATTAGAAAGAAGGAAGATGCCAACATCTAAAAGGTTTGGTATGCTAACAAATCAAAATTGCTCTAAGAAGATAACACCCAACACCCCCGAAAAAGGTAATTTGACCAATGTGGTAGTTGTTGGAGTAGGAAAGTGACAACCACTCCAACAAAGCATAACTAGCCACAAGTGGGCTAACAAAGGACAAACCAAATGTGTTGAAGATGCTGAGTGGTGCTAGTTCATCCCAAATCATGCAAGTTTAGTTTTTCTTATGACTGTATAGAGTAGTTAGATTGATTTTAAATCAACAAAAACTATAAATAGATGAATGCTCCTCATTATAAATGGTCAAATATTTTAGTGTTTTCCTATTGTAAGTTATATGTTTATGCTATTCTAATACAATCAAGGGTTGTTTGACCTATCTCAATTAAAGTGTGAAGAATTATTCATTACGTTGATATTTACACTTTCAACATTTCTATTTATGCTTTAGTGGAAGTAATTTTTGTTAGGCTTAAAGTTGTTTGGCTTATTTCAATTGGTGATTGAAGTAATGTTTGTGAAACTTAAAAATATTTCGCTTATTTCTATTGGAGTGCTTGGAATGTTAAATGTTGTAAAATTCGAGTTTATAGTATTTTCTACATAGCTTTAATTGAATGGTCTATTAGGCATTGCTTGTAGCAGATGGTCTATGCTCATTCAACTAAAAATAATGTTGTTAGTTGATCTCCAACCACATTTAATATCTCTCTATCCCTACTCTTATCTCAACCCTACCCTATTTTTCATCTCTAGTCTTTTGCACAATAGAATTTAGATAAAGAATCAACATTCTTTGGAGATTGATTCAAAAGCATTTTTGAGCCATCCAATATTAACCTTGGTCTAGGGTGCACATTCTATACCTAGGAAGATCAAGCAATCAAACTAACTTGATGAGTTAAACCCCATATATGAGCACACATATATCTACACAAACATAAAATAGAATAAATATGCTTATAACTCACTTGAAGACTAGCTTACATCAAAATGTGAAAGAGGTAGATGGAAGAGACTTATGGAGTAATGAGGAGAGAGGATATATATCTTTTATAGCTTAGGGAAAGTTAAAATAGAGACAACCATGAGATATAAAATATACAACAATATTAAGACTTAGTTATTCAACATGTTAGTAGTGGATTCTATGTTTGAATTGCTTGAAAATACTATAATAGAGAAGTTGAGAGAATTTATTAGTAAGCTCAATAACAAAATATCATCACTTAGAAGGAGATGATGATGGATTAAACTTAATATTTTTACATAATATCATTTCCTTATAAAGGAATAAGTGAGATAATATATTGTGTTTAACAAGTCTTTGCTATCCATTATATTTTTGGCCATGCAAACATAAAAGGTCTTCTATTATATTCTATTCTAATCATAATATTCCTATTTAGGATAATAATTCTACTTGAAATTTCATCTACAACATTACAATGATCTTCAAATTGTAATCACTTATAATGATCCTCCCATATACATTTTATTATTTTCTTATTTTTATGTATAAATAATATTAATTATGGAAAAAGTAAGAGAAATATGTAAAATTTAAGATAATATAATTAAGTTTAAAGAGTAAATATTCAATATATTAGAACATTTTTATTTTTTCTAGCCTTGTCTATGAATACATAATTTTGCAATTATTATCCTATTAAAAATAAATATTTTTCATCATAGCTATATCACTTATAACTGAGAAATACCCATATATATAAATATGGTCTAAAACCATCTTAGTCTAAATCTTGATGAAGCTACTAGAGGAGCAATACAAAATCTTATAATTTTTTTTATTCAATGTATTCAATAATTATGTAGTCGATCTTTGATTTCTAGAAATCATATAATCCATCCATTGAAATTAGTTAAATTAAGTCTACATTAAATATTTATGGAATTTCTACTCCATAGTTTCCATACCATACCTAGTTAGTATTATTCTTTATTTAAACATATCCAGTTTAAAGTTTTACAAAACTCATTAGAACTGATCTAAAGACCCTTCTATTTGATTTTGCATTTATTCTTACTGAAAGGATAGTTAACTTAGTTGGTAAAAGGAAATAAAACCTCCCTCTTATCCTTGTAGTATTCCATGTATTTGCCTAAAATGATTTTAGAATATTGATGACTAAATATCCTTCCTTTCATGCATTGAGAAAAAAAATTCTCAAGGAAGAAAAATGTACTTTAAGAGTGTTGAAGTTTTCTAGAGGAATTCCTAGTCTTGATGGAATTATTCTAATAAAATTATTTGAAATTGATCCTTTTTGAAATCTAAGGGAAATTTCTAACCTCAAATGAAACATATCATGCCTTTTTGCACTCTCTATTTAAAATGCTTCTAACTTCCATTTACACTTCTAATTTTACATTGAAATAAGATATGCTTTTAATTGAACTTCTACATATTATCAATAGATTAGATCTCAACATATATGTTCATTCCATATAGTAGAGTAAAAAACTCCTCTACAACATCAATGGATTGCACAACATATTCTACCTTTGATTCATTTGTGGGATGCCAACAATTAAACAATGACACTTATTGATATTTATCAATATTTGGTTGCTCTAGTAAAAAACAAGAATATGGCCAAGTATTACATGCATTTCCATACCATTTTTATCATCAACTACTTGGAAGGTTTTATTATGAGTTACTACTACATTATATGGTTACTCTTAATGAATCTAATAAATTGAAATCCTTCATATTTAGTTTGGGCGTAGCTTATATCCTCCATCATAAAAATTATATAAAATTTTCCATAATTAAACTATCCCCTTTTATATATTACAATAAGAAACAATCTAATAGTTTTTCATAAAAAAATAACTCTACTTACACTCCCTTTGTAATTATGATACTAAAAAAACATAGCATGTCTTTGCACTAATAATAGTAACAAAATTTCTTTGTTGTCTATGTTTTCCTTGATAAACAAACCCTTTGAGAAAATAAAAAATAATATTAGTAAAGGAAGCAATTTTCTCACTACAAAATTAGATTAAGCTAGATTAATCCATAATTTTCCTAATTCCAATATACTCTTCTTATGTGAATAACATTCTATTGACCATTCCTACTATAAGAGACTAAATATTCTTCTAACTAGGGATGAGATCTAGTTGAAACTAGGACTTAGGTCCTTTAACATTTTAAAGTTGAGAGCAATCATAACATTACCCATAACTATTGCTAAAAAACAAATTTTATAAGAATAAACTTGCCATGTTTCATCTAGACATCAATGGTATAAAATGAATTCCTTGTCAATGTCAATACAACATTATTAGTAGTCTCATGAGTACCATAAGAAGGACCACTCAATGGTAAAAATACCAATAATACGAATTTTGGATAACACACAAAACTAGAAGTTTACCAAGCAAAAATCAAGTATCAAAATGATAGTTGACTATTAAATATTCTAAAAAATATGTTAAATAGAAAAAAGACATTCAAATCATTGATCAAAACCAACCAAACTATCACCATAGTAAATTTTATGAATAAATAAGGATATTACTTAGGAAAAATATATTCAAAGTCTCCTAAAGTATTATTTATACTTGTTAAATTCTAAGTTACTCCCAAGTTTAGACTAGAATTAGGTATTAAAATTTGCTCCTTATCACTTCTAGTCAACTTAAACCTCAAATTACTTAGTTCTATATTGTGCACATACATAGTTTTGCTTTCCTACCTCCTCTTCTTTCATTAATAAAACTAGTTCTTAGTTCCACCTACTCTACCATTTACATTCTATAATTTTCTATGATTTTTCTAGCTTTTTAATAAAATGATAAAAATGCTTAACATACGTTTTCAAGAAAATTGTTTACTTTATTGTGTCTTTAAAGAATCACTTTTTAAATTCAATATGTGCATAATTTTTATTATTAAATTTGAATCACACTCTATAATAGGAAACTACAAGTTAATATTATATGAATAGGTTTAGACCCTCTATCCTTATCTCTTTTTTAATAAATTTATCAATGCCCAAACCCATCTAAAAATCCTTAAAGAAAACAATTTACCCCACTAGTACCTTAAAAATATTTCCACTACTAAGCTTATTCCACCCATTGGGTGGAGGATGTCATGCTTCCTTCACCTTATTCTTCGTTATCTTCTTGAAGCACTTCTTTATTGCAATCTAAATGTTTGACCAACTATTGACCATGTTATTTTTCATATTTTTCAACACTTTAATCCTTTTCCATTTTTTTCATTTCAACATATCCAATAGTTTTCTCAATATTCCTTATAAGTTTCATTTGAGTTAACTCATTATTTTAGAAAATCCTTTAATTTATTCAATCCATATCCTTCAAATGAACATCGATAGAAATATCTACCTTGAATTTATTCCATAATTTAGAATTTTTTTGAGAAGACCTAATTTGTTAGAACCTTTTATACCTTTCTTATATTAGCCACTTCATTTATAAGTTTTGAATGAAATATTATCAATTCAAACAAACATAATCATAGGTTATAAGAAGTTAACAAATTTTTCCTTCTCACATATAATACATTGACATGACCCTATAATAATCCATTTTAATTATTCATATGTGATGGTATTTCCTTTTGATGCAACCCATAAAATATTTGAGATTTTATATACCATATATTGTTTTTACCTTTCCAATCCAATCTCTACCTCAATCAAATATAGACACATAGATCGAGAAATGTATGTTCCACTATAATGCTTATTCCACTATGAAAAAATCTATTTATATGATTGCATAAATATTTTACCTTTAACAAACACCTTCTATGCTAATTTATGCCTTGCTAAAACAATTGATGTTATATCTAAAAAAAATCATCTCTTTCTTGTGTGCCATCTAGTCTAGATATAAAGTACCAATAGTATTGAAATTTTCAACCCTAGATATATTGAAAAAATGTACAAAATATCCTTAAAATTACTTCTATGATTAGAGTTCTATCTCATATACATAGGTCTTTCAAAAGTCTACCTATTTTCCCTTATCTATCCTTTAGGTAACTCTCTCAACAAAAAGCTATTACAATTTAAAATCCATTTCCAAATAATAAATTCACACAAAGGATTTTCTTAAGTAAATAATCGTTTCACATTTATGTTACCCATATACTTAAATATTGCACCCAGGTGTTGTAGGTGATTTGGAGAGGAGAGGGCAATCCTCCAAGGGAGGTCCCAGGTTCGAATCTCCACCCTACCAAAAAGCTGAATTGGGTACCCAAAATCCAATTGATAATGTTGGAAAGGGCAGGGCTGGGTGCGACTCTCGGGTGAATTTGACGGTATAGAACCCCCTGTCCGTGGTATCTCAGACCAAGGCGGCCCCGCAAGGGGTTTTGCGCTAAATATATATATATATATATATATATATATATATACTTGAATATTGCCATCTTGCTCCAAAATTTATCTCATTTCTCAATACTCCCATTCCAAATTAGACAATAAAGATAGATTGAAAATTGAATGTTGCAATTCCTTACTTACCTAAATCCTAGGCTTGCAAACTTAGTTCAATAATAATAAGGAATACTTTATTCGATTCCCTATATCCTACCATAATTTCTTTTCATAATCCTATCCATTTATAGATAATTTTTTTGGGGACTGTAATATCAAGAATATATAATTGAGTAAGGTTGATAAGATAAATTTAATAAGTAAAAGTATACTTATTTATTATGACAATTTAGTTTTCAACTCATGATTTTCATTCTCATTCTACCTAGTAAATGACTTCAAAATTTAATCTTTAATTTTATTTGAAAATAGGGATAACTTTGTACATAAGTGAAAGACTTACCTTTTTGGAACTCCAACTATATTTTAATTTATTAATTTGCTTGTATATCCATATTGATTAAAAGTCTTGATTTTTTTAAAATTATATTTTATTTCAAAGCATTTTCATAATCTCATAATAAAATTTTGATATCTTTATTTTAATAATAATATTACACCATCAACATAGAATCATATAGAAATTAGAAATAGGATAATGCACCTCCTTTACTAGACCCTCTTATTTCTTCATGATGATCTTATAAATTTATCTTCTTTTTGGTTTAATCCTGATTTCTCTACCATAAGAACAAATATATAATGAGACACTTCATATGTAATGACTATAATGTAGCTAGGTTGACTATATTTATTATTATTAGCTCAAGCCTTGGGTTAATGTAGTTGATCCTTGAGCATTAGGGTTAGGGTTAATTTTTACATGGATTTGAATGCAGAATCTAACTACTTGCATTTCTAATTTTATGACATTGAATATGAATTTATTGTTGTCAATGGTTGTTTACTATTGAACATTATTGAATTACTACTACCATTATTGTATTTATTGAAGTTGTTTCATTAAAACATATCCCTATATCAAACTTTGAGTATCCACAAATAAACCTTCATAGGACCCATCAATTAACATCAATGACAAGGAAGTTGAGTAGTAGATTAATAACCAGTCCCATATGAAAGCATCAAATCCAAATTGTTCTAGGACTTTGTCTATGAAAGCCAACTAATATTTATAATACACCTTTGAAAAGTTTCCAACTTCACAGTCACTCCATTTTTTCATTTATAGAAATCAAATGGATCAACTCATGAACTAGAATTATAATATTGAGGATATATTTTTCTTTTGCAAAATAATTTTAGTCTTGATATGTTAACTATAGAAGCAAAAAACTTAGTCTATTCATTATTAGCTCAAAAATAATTTTGTAAACTACATTACACAAGTATATGGATTTATAGTTGTCAAATGACCTACTATTATATTTTCCCATAAGAATTATTAGTGTTGCATTAAGGACCTCAAGAATTGATTTTAATTATGGGACTTCTCTACTAGCATCTATATCTCTTTCCGTAGAAGGTAGTAAAAATTTTGAAAGACACAACTAGGAAAAAATAGATGCACTATTTTTCCTAAAATTTAATAGGTCTTTTCTTACCTCTTTCAACACTAAAGCTGAAATCATATTGTTGTGTTTCTTAGAGATGCTTTATGGGATTGCTTCCACCATTTTATTATGTGATTATATCCTATCTAATTCCTCCTTTACTAGTAGACTAGTAAAAATATCCAGTCTCCATATTTATATTCTCTATTGCTTCATAGCACAATCCCTCTAGTGCATGATATTGGTAATCTTGTTTATTTTCAATGGGTCATAGTATATTAGATTTTTAAAAAAATATGATCTCTTTCCTTAATACATGTAATTTTATATCTAGAATATATCTTTATTTCTATGAATCATCACAATTATTTTCAAAAACTTATTTCCTTCATATGTTAATTATTTAAAAACCTTTTGAAAAATATCCCTTTTATATTTTCATATATTCTTCTAGATTATACTTGGATTTAAAATATTAATAAGCACTATGTTATTCCACTCTTTTAGCTCACATTTTAGGTATTTTAGATTTATTATGAATTGTAGTATCCTTGTCCCATCAACATATTTACTATAAGCAAAAAATTTTAATTAATAATTAATAATTTGAATGTTCAGACCATTTTTTTAAAGGAAACTTGGGTTATGCTCTTGGTCTCATTCCTCCATGGGTGAAAGATAAATTGTAAATTATCCGATCCCCAAATATAAGAAATTCTTATTTTATATTTTTATTATGATTCAACAAGGCACAGATTCAGTAGAAATGATCTGGCCATTTCTAATAGTCTCTATCCATGTTCATCTACTATTCCAATGGTCCAACCTATTTATGGATAAATATCCCAATCATTGTTAAGATCTTTAAAATATTAAAAAACCATTGTGTATGTAGATGATAAGCTAAAATACCATGGATATAATTGAATTCTCCTGCACTAATCCACACATTATATCCTCATTTTATAACAAAAATATTAATTTCTTCAAATATTTTCCTATGTATGGTATTAGTAGGTCCAAACATGATGATCATGTTATGATTTCTAAAAATATCATGATGCTTCACTTCCAAAGAGGCCTTACTATTGGATTTGAATAAGTGTTTTCTTTCATAATTTATGAGTTACATATAATAATATATTCTTTTCTAATTGCACTTACACCAAAGTTCTAAGGTTTACAAAAAGACAATGTTGGACTATCACAACCCACATGAATTGGACTTTTAAAATGGTATTAATTGATATGGAGGACCAATTAATACCTTATTTGCATAAATATCAAGCTAATAATAAATAAAATTTTGGTATTAAATAAAGCAACTATGATAGAATAATTAGCTTAACTTATTAATAATGTTTAGCATTAATAAGAGGGTTTAGTTGATTGTCATAAGGGATTGTGCTATGACAAAGACCCTAACCATGCCTATTAAATCCCTATTTTTAATTCAAGGGTAGAGAATTTGGCATCTCCCCTTAGGAATTAAATAATAGTTTATCAAATTGACCCCTCCTCCAAATGAAGGGAGGAGGAAAAACATATTTGCCAATGGGAATTTAATATTAATTAAATTAAGATATCTTACTATTTCAATAGTAGTCCTTTTGAATTTAGAAAAAAAGGGGTCATAAAGGAAAATATTTTTATCTTTTAATATTGATTCACCTTTATGACTCATTAGTGGGAGCAATTTTTTATTTAATAGAGGATGGATATTTATCCTCACCAAAGTGGTTAAAGCATTAATAAAAGAGGCAAGGGATAGGAAATACTGTGTGCCTCTTATCATGCTTTCAGTGGAGATTTAATAAATTATATCTCTTTCCACCTTGCATAAGTTTAATATTAGTTTAGTAGAAGCATGGGATATGATATTCCATGAGTGCTTGTACTATCCTTGAAGAACACAAGCTTATACTGAGAGGGGGGTGAACAATATAAGACCACTTTTTACTTTTCTTTCAAATCAATATTATGCAATGTATAGATAGCAATATCAACAACAGTAATCAAAGCAATGCACAAATCACCACACACAATAGAGACACCACAATTTACGTGGTTCACCCAATGTGGGCTACTCCACGGAGAAAATATTTCACTAAAATTTTCTCAATCAATCTCTTGGGAATCCTTTCCCTATTACAATGTTTATGGACCTCTGTCCAATGGAGATACCAATCCCCTAAATCAAGTTCATGGATCTCTATCCACAGGAGAACTCCTTCTCCTCTGCTCTGGTTGGTGATCCTCTAGAAGACTACTGCCTCCACTACACCTGGCTTGTGGATCTCTCTCCACTGAAGACTCTTGTCCCCACTCAGAAGACCTATCCTCACTACCCTGGCTGATGGATCTCTATCCACTGGAGACTACTGTCCTCTCTACTCTATCACCTCCAAAGCTCTATCTCAAATCTACACTAAACTTAGTCCTTCGGTCTAGCACAAATCTGCTCAATCTCTATCTCTGGTCTGGCACAAACCTATCCTCAAATCTGCACCAAACTCTGCTCCACAAGTCCACATAGAACTTGTTCAAATCTTCTCAACAAGTCCACTTAGAACTTGCTCAAATATGCTCAACAAGTCCACTCAGAACTTGCTCAAATTCTCAACAAGTCCACTCAGAACTTGCTCAAATATGCTCAACAAGTCCACATAGAACTTGCTCAAATATGCTCAACAAGTCCACTTAGAACTTGCTCAAATCTGCTCAACAAGTCCACTTAGAACTTGCTCAAATCTGCTCAACAAGTCCACTCAGAACTTGCTCAAATCTGCTCAACAAGTCCACTCAAAATTTCTCAAATCTTCTCAACAAGTCCACTCAGAACTTGCTCAAATCTGCTCAACAAGTCCACTCATAACTTGCTCAAATTTGCTCAACAAGTCCACATAGAACTTGTCAAATTTCTCAATAAGTCCCATAGAACTTGTCAAATCTTAACAAGTCCACTTAGAACTTGTCAAATCTTAGAATCACTCAAATTTCAAATCTACTAAAATCCACTAAGACTTGTTTAATGATCTTGAACAATCCACTATGAACTTGTCAAATACTAGCTCAAACCAACTCTACTCAAAACAATCACTTAATGAAACAATCCTTTCATCATTCAAACCCTAGTCCAAGCATGTAAACATCAACTCAAAATGTTTCCAACAATGCTTAACAACAAATCTCACATAACAATGATACTCATGTTCTTTTTCAAACCCTAGTTCAAGTTCTTTGCTCAACAACTCACTTCAACAACAATGCTTATAAAACAATCCTCTCATAGCAATGATACTCAAACCCTAGTTCAAGTTCTTCACACAACCAATGTTTTCAACAACAATGCTTATTAAACAAGGTTTTAATCACAACTCTTTATTCTAGAAAACCTTGATGCATTAACTCAAACACACTCAAAAGGAAACCCTAATCAAGTCCTTTTCACTCCAAACTTATTTTCTAGAAAACCAACCAATCAAATTAAACTTTGGAAAATGTGCTCATACCTTTTTCTTGATGATGAAGGAATCTTCTAAATCTGCCAAAAATCTCAAACACTTCTTGCCAAGCTCAAAGAAATTATAAGATGATTAATTTCCTCAAAATACAATGTAAACATCAAAACACACATACACCTTATCACTCCATCTTTAAGAAAACATTCATCAACATTTACAAAAAGTAAATTACCACTTACACCTTATAATCTCCCAATAATATTCAATGCACTCTTCTTTTCAAAATAACCTAAGACAAGAAGCTCCCTCTATCCTTTTAATATTTCAATAAATCAATATGACAAAACACTTTATTAAAATAAACCTTAACACCTTATTCCTCCAACTTATCAAAAATCATTTCCAACTAACAATCCTTTCATGCACCCTTTTAGCTCCAAACTTTAGGCAACACACAAAAAATTAAAATCAAAATTTATTACCTTGCCTTGGAGGGGATTCGAACACACCGCGCAACCTCAACCGATGCTCTAGCCATGGCTCCCAATGCCATGCAAGCTAGGCGCTAGCTTGGGGACTAACGAGCACCACGTGCTCCAAAACCTTCCCCACTCACCTTGCACAAAACGTGCACCTTTCCTTTGGCGCTCTCCAACACCAATGCAACTACCAAAAACTACTGCCATTGCATTTCGAACGTAGGCCTCCTTGCGCCCAACACCCTAACGTTGTCCTTTCTACCACTAGGCCACCTGCCCAGTTGGCGCTTGGTATTTTGGCACAAATCCCCTTAAATGCTATTCGTTGGTGCTCAAACAGAATGGTCGCTTCTCTTTCTTCCTCACGAATTCAAACACAATTGCACGCATTCGATTACCGAGCAAAAGGATGAATTAAAATACCTCTAAGGCATTAGCATATATACTAATTTCCTTCCTCCATGCATGACGTCGATGCTCGAATTACCTTCAACGATTTTAGACGTCGACGCTTATTTCCTTTGGAGCTTATTAATTTATAAAATATTTAAATTCATTTGAATTTAAATTTTATAAATTAATTCTTTAAAACCCTTTGGTTTTATTTAAACCCTCTTTCACTTTGCACCTTGGTATAAATAATATTTATTTATAAAATTTAAATTCATTTTGAATTTAAATATTTTATCAAATAAATATTAAACCTTCCTTTAGCTTTGCAATAAACTTTCTTGGGTTTTTATGAAAACCTTTTAACTTATGCTTCCACATAATATTTAAAAATATTATGGAGCCCTTTGCCTTTAACCTTTGCATTGTTCCTCTTGACCTTTGACTTTATTAGAAGCTTCTTCCTGGATATCAATGACAACTTTGATAACTTGTTTCTTGACAAATTCCTTGACATTAATGATGACTTCATTTCTTGACATCAATGACAACTTTGACTTAAGGACTCAAAATGTCCAACAATCTCCCCCTTTGTCATTGATGGCAACCCAAATTATTTTTCTGAAAACTTGACTTCTTCTTCTGTTCTTCTCCCCTGGGACATTGCTCCCCTGGCTCAATGCTCTCTTCAAATACCAAATCTCTCCCCCTTACTCAAATCTCTCCCCCTTTGACATCAATGGCAAAGGGTCACCTTTGGGGCTCGGGGCTAAGAATGAGCCTCTTAGCTTAGCCCCTCCCCCACCTCCTCTTGAGGTGGTTAATTCTAGGGTGGGAGTATCTCTACTCCTAGAAAGCACTGTTCTTTACCTTTATCCTCTTTCCTTCTTATCTGATCCTTCTGATTCCTCTGACTGTTTCTTTCCATGTCCATGTTCCTGTCCATGTCTACATTCCTATTTCTATTCCTGTTCATATCCATGTTCTTATTCTATTCCTATTTTTGTTCATATCCATGTTCCTGTTCTTTCTTTTCATATCATGTTCTTTCTTTCATATCCATGTTCTTGTTCCTATTCTGTTCATATTCATATTCTTGTTCCTGTTCCTGTTCATACCTATTTCTGGAATGTCTGCTCTACACCACTTTGTTGTGTGACCATCATTGTTGCACTTGTAACACTTAATGTTATTATTCCTTGGAGGTGCAAATGTCTTAGGATTTCTCCTAGTGAAGCCATATCCTCTTCTATCATGAACCCTGCAATTCATTGCCTTGTGACCAAACTGATTACATGAGTAGCAATACCCATGGAAAAGTTATTTGTTCCCATATTCCTATCTTTCTCATGTCTTGCACTGTGAAGCCATGTGCCCAAACCTGTGACATGAAAAACATCTTCCATTGAAGTTTCCTTGTCTTGACCTCATTGGTCTCTTAGTCTCTCTTGACCTGTTCTGATTGTTGTTCCATCTGTATCTTCTTTGTGCATTGTTCCTATCTTTGTTGAACTCTCTATTGTCCAACTCATCCTCAGATGTCTCACTTTCTTTTACACTATCTTCTTCTGAAATATCTTCATCTGAAGTTTCTTCTCCTCCAAAACTTGAGGTTGACTCTCCTTCCCATTTCTTTTGAACCTGTTCAAATCCAAGACCTGTTTTGCTTGATGTAGTCTTTTGTGTCTTGATGAACTTATCCAAGTTCTTTGAGCTATTTTTGAACCCTTTCATCTTGATCTTGGAGTCCTCTAAATCTTCTCTTAGTAGTGCCACTTCTTGTGCTAACTTCTCACATTCTAAGATCTTTGCTTCTAACTTATCCTTGAACCTTTTTGCCTTAGCCTTTGATTTTTCTAAATCCTCTATGAGCAATCTTCTCTCTTCATCACATTCTTGAAACTGAATTTCAAGTTTAGAGTGTTGCTTTCTTACCTTCTTTACCATGTCAAGGGCATAAATAAGTTCTCCCTTGAGATCATATCCATCCTTTTCTGAATATTCCTCTATTTGTTTACCTTTGTCCACATCTTTATTTTCTATTGGCTTGTCTTCTATAGGATCACCTACTTCTTCTTCTAATGCCATTAGAAGGTTTTCATCTGGTCCTTCAAATGCATCCTCATATTCATCATCACTGAAACTATAACCATCCCTTGTACAATCATCTTCAAGATGTCCAAAGTTACCACATCTAAAACACTTGAGAATTACTGGAGTCCTTTTCTTAACTTGCTCTTTTTCTTCAATCATAAATAGGACTTCATCTCTATCATTATCTGAAAAACTAGCATCACTATCACTTGAGTACTTACTTGCATTATCCGCATAGTAGCTCCTCTTTTGCCTTTGGAAGAACTTCTTTCCTTGTCTATTTTGTCCATCCTTGCTTTTCTTTTGGTGCCTGTATCTTTCTGATTCCCTGTTCTTGTGATCTTGTTTTTCTTCACCATTGTTGTTCTTGGGTTCTTGACAATCTATTGCAAAATGTCCATACTTTCCACAATTGAAACACTTAACAGATCTTAGATCTCTAGATCTTCTAGAATCCTTATCTCTTCTACCATAATTAGCTTCTTCATCACTGGATGACTCATTGCTTGATTCTGACTTCTTACCCTTTGTCTTCTTGATTGCTTTGAATGTTGCTTCCTTCTAGGGAATAGGATATTTTGTTCTTATCTCAAATGTTGTAAGAATACCAAGCAACATATCTCTTGTCAAAGTATCACCATCCATTGACACTTCTATAGCAGAAACCTTTTCACTGAATCTTTTTGGAAGAGTTCTTAAGACTTTATCACAAACATCTGATTCATCAATCTTCATTCCAAGTCCTTGCATATCATTAACAACCTCATCAATTCAAAGTAGATAAGTACTAATATTTTCCTCATCCTTCATTCTTAATTCTTCAAATTGTCCTTTGAGATTTTGTATCTTTGCTTTCTTGACACTTTTATCTCCTTCATATATATCTTGCAATTTATCCCACATTTCTTTTGCAGTTTGACAATGCATAACTTTCATAGACTCTGTTCTATGCAAACCTCTCAAAAGTGCATTCATTGCTTTTGAATTGTAATGTTGTAGGAGCTTACCTTCCTTATCTATAGGAGGATTGATTAAGGGATCATATCCAAATTCAACTGCTTCCCAAATTTCATTGCCAAGTGCCATCAGGTAGATCTTCATTCTCATGCTCCAATACATATAGTCACTTCCATCAAATACTGGTGCTGAATTATCTGAGGACACATTCTTAGAATCCATTGTGTTCTTGATAGCTTTTCCTTCAAGCTATTAAACTCTTCTGAAGGAACCCGCTCTGATACCAATTGAAGAACACAAGCTTATACTGAGAGGGGGGTGAACAATATAAGACCACTTTTTACTTTTCTTTCAAATCAATATTATGCAATGTATAGATAGCAATATCAACAATAGTAATCAAAGCAATGCACAAATCACCACACACAATAGAGACACCACAATTTACATGGTTCACCCAATGTGGGCTACTCCACGAAGAAAATATTTCACTAAAATTTTCTCAATCAATCTCTTGGGAATCCTTTCCCTATTACAATGTTTATGGACCTCTATCCAATGGAGATACCAATCCCCTAAATCAAGTTCATGGATCTCTATCCATAGGAGAACTCCTTCTCCTCTACTCTGGCTGGTGATCCTCTAGAAGACTACTACCTCCACTACACTGGCTTGTGGATCTCTCTCCACTGAAGACTCTTGTCCCCACTCAGAAGACCTATCCTCACTACCCTAGCTGATGGATCTCTATCCACTAGAGACTACTGTCCTCTCTACTCTATCACCTCCAAATCTCTATCTCAAATCTACACTAAACTCAGTCCTTCGATCTAGCACAAATCTGCTCAATCTCTATCTCTAGTCTGGCACAAACCTATCCTCAAATCTGCACCAAACTCTGCTCCACAAGTCCACATAAAACTTGTTCAAATCTTCTCAACAAGTCCACTCAAAACTTTCTCAAATATGCTCAACAAGTCCACTCAGAACTTGCTCAAATCTGCTCAACAAGTCCACTAGAACTTGCTCAAATATGCTCAACAAGTCCACTCAGAACTTGCTCAAATATGCTCAACAAGTCCACTTAGAACTTGCTCAAATATGCTCAACAAGTCCACTTAGAACTTGCTCAAATCTGCTCAACAAGTCCACTCAAAACTTGCTCAAATATGCTCAATAAGTCCACTCAGAACTTGCTCAAATATGCTCAACAAGTCCACTTAGAACTTTTTCAATATGCTCAACAAGTCCACTCAAAACTTGCTCAAATCTACTCAACAAGTCCACTCGAACTTGTCAAATCTCAATAATCTAGAACTTGTCAAATTTTAACAAGTCCACTCAAAACTTGTCAAATATCTCAAGAAACATAAAATTAAATACTAATATCATTAACTATGTCAAATCAGAATATAATAGTTATTTAATGGAACTTGTACAATCACTTCAACATCCACTTGAATAAACAATTCTAACTCAAACAATCACTCAATCATACAATATCTTACAAACCCTAGTCCAAGCATTTAAACATCAACTCAAAATGTTTCCAACAATGCTCAACAACAATATCTCAATAACAATGATACTCATGTTCTTTTCAAACCCTAGTTCAAGTTCTTTTCTCAACAACTCACTTCAACAACAATGCTTATAAAACAATCCTCTCATAGCAATGATACTCAAACCCTAGTTCAAGTTCTTCACACAACCAATGTTTTCAACAACAATGCTTATTAAACAAGGTTTTAATCACAACTCTTTATTCCAGAAAACCTTGATGCATTAACTCAAACACACTCAAAAGGAAACCCTAATCAAGTCCTTTTCACTCCAAACTTATTTTCCAGAAAACCAACCAATCAAATTAAACTTTGGAAAATGTGCTCATACCTTTTTCTTGATGATGAAGGAATCTTCTAAATCTGCCAAAAATCTCAAACACTTCTTGCCAAGCTCAAAGAAATTATAAGATGATTAATTTCCTCAAAATACAATGTAAACATCAAAACACACATACACCTTATCACTCCATCTTTAAGAAAACATTCATCAACATTTACAAAAAGTAAATTACCACTTACACCTTATAATCTCCCAATAATATTCAATGCACTCTTCTTTTCAAAATAACCTAAGACAAGAAGCTCCCTCTATCCTTTTAATATTTCAATAAATCAATATGACAAAACACTTTATTAAAATAAACCTTAACACCTTATTCCTCCAACTTATCAAAAATAATTTCCAACTAACAATCCTTTCATGCACCCTTTTAGCTCCAAACTTTAGGCAACACACAAAAATTAAAATCAAAATTTATTACCTTACCTTGGAGGGGATTCGAACACACCGTGCAACCTCAACCGGCGCTCTAGCCATGGCTCCCAATGCCGTGCAAGCTAGGCGCTAGCTTGGGGACTAACGAGCACCACGTGCTCCAAAACCTTCCCCGCTCACCTTGCGCAAAACGTGTGCCTTTCCTTTGGTGCTCTCCAACACCAATGCAACTACCAAAAACATTGCCACTGCATTTCAAACGCAGGCCTCCTTGCGCCTCAACACCCTAACACTGTCCTTTCTGCCACTAGGCCACCTGCCTAGTTGGCGCTTGGTCTTTTGGCACAAATCCCCTTAAACGCTATTCGTTGGTGCTCAAACAGAATGGTCGCTTCTCTTTCTTCCTCACGAATTCAAACACAATTGCACGCATTCGATTACCGAGCAAAAGGATGAATTAAAATACCTCTAAGGCATTAGCATATATACTAATTTCCTTCCTCCATGCATGACGTCGGCGCTCGAATTACCTTCAACGATTTTAGACGTCGACGCT
Source organism: Wollemia nobilis (assembly GCA_028583015.1). Lineage (NCBI taxonomy): Eukaryota > Viridiplantae > Streptophyta > Pinopsida > Araucariales > Araucariaceae > Wollemia > Wollemia nobilis. Next base: position 1,556,830 of record JAQPPZ010000689.1, on the reverse strand, counting down.
TATTTCCTTTGGAGCTTATTAATTTATAAAATATTTAAATTCATTTGAATTTAAATTTTATAAATTAATTCTTTAAAACCCTTTGGTTTTATTTAAACCCTCTTTCACTTTGCACCTTGGTATAAATAATATTTATTTATAAAATTTAAATTCATTTTGAATTTAAATATTTTATCAAATAAATATTAAACCTTCCTTTAGCTTTGCAATAAACTTTCTTGGGTTTTTATGAAAACCTTTTAACTTATGCTTCCACATAATATTTAAAAATATTATGGAGCCCTTTGCCTTTAACCTTTGCATTGTTCCTCTTGACCTTTGACTTTATTAGAAGCTTCTTCCTGGATATCAATGACAACTTTGATAACTTGTTTCTTGACAAATTCCTTGACATTAATGATGACTTCATTTCTTGACATCAATGACAACTTTGACTTAAGGACTCAAAATGTCCAACAATCCCTTAGTGGAAATTAAAAATATAATTCCCTTGTTTTGTCTCCCTCCACCTAGCATGGGTATGGTATTATTTTAATAGGGAAAGGACCTCCATTCTCATAGTGCTTACCCATGTGGGAATATTTAAATCTCTCCCTTGTCCCTAGCTAGCATGGTGGAAACCATTATTTTATTAGAGAATCTCTTCTACATGGGGGAGGAGTTTTCTTATAAATTGAGAGCCTCTTGGGAGGAGAGGAGCTAAGAAAACCTTGGGAATAGAAGGATTCATGGAGGCTAGCATGAGAAGACTAGGAGGAGGCTTAGAAGCTAGATTGGAGGAGATGACTAGAAGGAGCAAGTATTTTTAGACAAGAAGATGGATGTGGGATATTTTTGAGGAATTTAAGGTTGGATCTTTCCACCCTCTTTACATTCAATGTGTTTAACAACAAAAGAATATTGAAATCTAGTTTTTTTTGGAGTACAATGCTTGTTTTTATGAGATTGATTTAGAACTCAGTATAGGGTATGATAATCTCTCCTTCCTTCTAGGGTTATGTGTAAGGGGTAAGTCCAAAAATGTATTTATAAAAATTTGGTGAATTAGTTTCGACATCCAAGCAAATAGTGTCCGAACGCATGTAGAAGGTTCACTATTATTAGGGAAAATGTTGGAAATTTAAACTTAAAATGGTCAAATTATTATAAAATTGAGGAGAATTGACCCCAAAAAAAATTTGCATCCAATTTTTTTTGGCTAATGGACCCTAGTCAAGGGTCCCAAATATTAGCCAATTCCAAATTTTGAAAATCCTAATTTTAGCCAATTTGGTGATAAATAGTCACTATGCATAACCCTGCTTACTTCTAATTTATGTTAGTCTCCTTTGGGTATTGAATTAAGGTAGATAAATTTGTTTTTTACCTTTAATATCTTCAATGGTTAAAAGCATATTTCATTTGTATTGAATGAGTTTTAATTACATTAGTAGATAATGCATTTCATTTGATTTGATGATATAATAGTGGAATTGTATTTCATTATTAGTTAGAATGAAGTTGAAATATAATAGTGGATTTAATTTCATTTTGGTTAGAGTTGAATTGAAATATAATAGTGGATATTATATTTAATTTTAGTTAGAGTGGACTTGGAATATAATGGTGGATGTTGTATTTATATTGTAGCTAGAATGGTCTCAAAATATAATAGCAGATGTTGTACTTCACTATAGATAGAATAGTCTAGAAAAATATCAAAGGATAATATATTTCAAAGGAATGATTTAGTCATGAAATATTATAGTGGATAGTATATTCCATTTGGATAATTGGATTGAGAAATATATTAGTGGATAGTATATTTCATCTGATTATTTTGAATGAGAAATATATGATAGACAATATGTTTTATTTTAGATAGATTGGACTTGAAATATATAGACAATATGTTTCATTTCAGATGGATTGGACTTGAAATATATGATAGATAGTATGTTTTATTTTGGATAATTTGAAGTTATGTGTATTTTTCTTTGGATGGAAGAATACATTAGACTCTTGGAGGAAAGATTCTACTTTAGTGTGGATTAAAAGATAAAGGTTATCATTAGGAGGATGAACGTGGAATTCACCCAAGGAAATTTAAGGGTATTCCCTCATTGTAATTAAAATATGAGTTAAAGGGATCAAATCACGGTGTGGAGCATAAGAATTATGGGGTTCTTGTGCACCCATGATTTGTACTAATAATTTGAGATAAGGAATGGTGTGATTCCTTGTAAGAATGTAGTAGAGATTGATTTGACAAGTAATGAAAATTAGACCTTGTTGTAGACCTTTGACCAGGGTAGATTAAGTGGATGGCCACATGACAATTGTAACAATGCCAATGTTAACTAAACCCCATTGATAGACTAATATATTTTTTTTAACAACACATTTTAAGTTCAATTAGATAAAGTTCACATTTATGTATAAATTACCCATCCTGGGCTACACCATCCATAGTACTATTAGATGTATTCCAAATTTCTTTTTCATTCCTAGGCATACCACAACTGAGACTAGTCACTATAGATGACACTCAAGTGGTCAGGATGTGGCCACATCTTGTATTAACTTATGGATCTAAGCATAATGCCTTGAAGCCTATATACCTACACCTGCATAGTGATTTATCCAGTGCTTAGTGCTTAATTATTAAACTATCTAATTAAGGTATTTATCACTCCCCATGGTAAATAGCTTGGCCACCCAGTCCTCCCCATTCAAGGTGACAACACCAAACTTGCGATGTTACTCCATACCTCCACGGTAGGATATATTGTCCAAGATTTCTCACGTAGGACCTTTCCAAAGCTAACCTGCTTTTTGGAACCCTATGGGCTACACCGCCTAGAGTAATCAAACACAAGGAGACTTGAGTGTTGCCTACCGCAACTTCCCTCAAGTATTGGAAACATCATATTTTAGGTTTTATAATGTATTAAGAGAATATACTCTCATTATTAATCTCTAAGATATCTACCTACAATCTCTATTCTTAAATAATAACCTTCAAGTAACATCTCTAATTATGAATAAGGAAATTACATAATTTATGAGAAGTCTATCAAATTCTTAAATTATCAATCAATGCATGTAATACTAATATTGTATCATATATATACATAATCCCAAAAGGCTCTCCATATAAGCAATATAAATAATATACCGATTCCATTACATAACTACACTTTTTAAAATATCTCAAAGTAAATATTTCATAATTCCAAGTCCTTACATTAGATATCCATCTTCACCTTTTAAAGAGCAATAATATTTACATCATATAAACAAGACATTAATTCATTGATATTCCATATTAGCAAAAGAGTATGCATATTGAGGGAAGAAATCAGAGAGGGAGGGCTCTGGTCCCTTCCCTGCTCCCCCTCCCCTAGATCCTGGATCCTGCCCAGTCCCTGGCTCAACCCAGGTCATCCCTCCCTAGGAGTGGTTGTTTGCAGATGATCTCCTAGGGGGAGATCCTTCTCCATTTTCTGTGCCCCTCCCAGTGGGCTCGGGCTTCCTTGGTTGTTCTGGTGGCCTGGTGCTTCCCAGGGATCCCTGTTTGTTTGGGGATCCCTTCCCTTTTTTCCCTCAGGCTTCCCCCTGGGGTTTTTTTGTAGGTTATTCGCATGGATCTGGTCCCCTGCATTTCTTTGAGTGGTGGAGGTGATGGTTTAGGGTTTGACAGCTTCCTAGGGTCTCCCTTGAGGTCCTCACAGCTTTGGGGGTGGTCTGGGGGGGCCTCTTTCCTCCTTTGCTTGTGAATCCTCGATGGGATCCTGTGGCTGCTGTTCTTCCCACGTGGAGGCTTCTTCGTGCTGGTTCTGCTCCTTGGTGGACACCCTGGGCATCTGGTTTGGCCTTGGGGGGGCTTTCCTCTGCCTGGGCTGTTCCCATTCCCAGTCCCAGTTCCCTGAAGCTGCTTCTGTGCTTGGACGGGATCCTTGGTCCCTGCTGCTGGGTTCCTATGGTTTCTGCTGCATGTTTCTTTCTTGGGGGGGTCTGATCTATGCATGCAGACCTTAGATCCCACTTGTATGGCTCCTTGGGATCCTTTCCCTATGACTGTTTTCCTCTTCCCGCTTGGGATTCCCAGCCCCTGGATCCCTGTTTCCTTAACCTGCTTTCCTTGCTATTTTCCCAGGGCGGGATCCTCGTGGTGAAGTTGTCTGTGTGCTTCCCGCTGGGCCGGATCCTGGCTCTCGGCTTCTTGCTGGGCGGGATCCCCCTGTCGCTGGGCGGAATGGCTTCTCGCTGGGCGGGATCCTCTGGGCGGGATCCACCTTTTTCGCTGGTTTTTCGTTGGGCGGGATCCGCCAAATCCGCTGGGCGGGATCCGCCAAATCCGCTGGTTTTCCCGCTGGGCGGGATTTTCACCTTTTTGCTGGTTTCTCGGATGGCAAGATTTTCCTGGTGAAGTTTTTTTGATGCTTTCCGCTGGGCGGGATCTTCTCTGAGGTGGGTTTAAGCTGCTTCCCGCTAGGCGGGTTTCTCTCTTTGGTGGTTTCTGACTGCTTCCCGTGAGGCAAGATTTTATTGTAATGGTTTTTCTATGATTCCTGCTGGGCGGGATCTTCTCATTGGTGGTTTTCGGCTTCTCCCCGCTGGGCGGGTTCTGTTTTATTATTTAATTGTCTTTGGTGGGATCGTCTACTATGTCAAAATTTTTTGTAATTCGGTCTGAGATGTGGTTTCCTGTCTCAACCTTGCAGCCCTAAAGGTGCTCTCCTTCTATTGTTATAAGGTTTTGGGATCCTCTTAAAAAACCCGCTATGTATATAATGTTACTTACCAAAAAAAAAAAGACTATGCATATTTCATATTAATAACCTTTCATTAAAGAGCATACAATAAACTAAAATAGTAGATGCAAGTATCGAAGATAACACCACATTTATCCTAGGAAAATCCCTAAGGGAAAAACCCAACCTCAAAGATATATTTTCATTATATAATCATAATTTTCTCCAATACAATCAATTTAAGAAATTTCCATAATTCCATTTTTCAAAATTATCCATATAATACATAAGAATTTCCACAATTTTTTATGTTACGAAAGAACACCATTCTTTCCAAATATATTAAGTAACAACCTATTTTCATCAAACAAGGTATCATGTTTTCAACAATCATATTGTATAAAATAAATCTCAATAAGGGACCCTTTAATACCTTCAAGAATGAACTCCATGTTCATATCATATTGTATAAAATAAATTTCAAGAATGGACCCTATAGTCCCTTCAAGAATGAACTCCAAATTCATTCTTTTCCAAAGATTGTTTAATCAAGAACCTAGAAATTCCACAGTTCTATCATCATCTTAGAATTTCTCTGATTCTATCATTAGTTTAGAACTTCCACAGTTCTATCATCATCTTAGAACTTCCACAGTTCTATCATTAGTTTAGAACTTCCACAGTTCTATCATCATCTTAGAACTTCCACAGTTCTATCATTAGTTTAGAACTTCCATAGTTCTATCATAACTTAGAACTTCCACAGTTCTATCATTAGTTTAGAACTTCCACAATTCTATCATCATTTTAGAACTTCCACAATTACATCATTAGTTTAGAACTTCCACAATTCTATCATAACTTAGAACTTCTACAGTTCCTATTTATGAATAGTTACATTCATTCAATAAGAAAACCATGATTAAATGGTATACTAAGAGAAGTTCATACTTCTCTTAGAAATTAATTTAATTTATAAGGGACACTCTAAGAGAAACCCATACTTTTCTTAGACAATCTATCTTTCCTTAACCAAAAGTTAAGCATAGATTCAAGCACTTAATCGTATAATTTGGAAACATAAATACATTCGTCTAAGTCATCCAACTTCATTAAATATTTTCATTACAAAATAAGACCTTATCATTTTAAAGGAAAACCAAGTTTCATTTTCCAAAATACAATAAAACTTACCTTTCAAAAAAACATGCATTCATTAAATCAAAAGGAAGATTAATCCACTAAATCTCTTATTATTCCAAAAAGGGAGTTTAATCCATTTAATCTCAAATTATTCCAAAATAATAGATTAGTCCATTTAATCTCTAATTATTCCAAAAGGGGAGATTAATCCATTTAATCTCAAATTATTCCAAAGGAATAGATTAGTCCATTTAATCTCTAATTATTCCAAAAGGGGAAATTAATCCATTTAATCTCAAATTATTTCAAAATATGATATTAGTCCATTTAATCTCTAATAATTCCAAAAGTAGAATTGATTAACTTATTTAATTCAAAGGTCAACTAATCTTAAACAATAGGGTCTTTCATTCCCTAAAATTAATTCCATATATTTAGAGACCAACTAGTCTTCAAACAATAGGGTTTTCCTTTCCCTATAAACAATTTCCTATATTTAGAGACCAACTAGTCTCAAACAATAGGGTTTTCCTTTCCCTATAAACAATTTCTTATATCCCCATATTGCATAAATAGAGCATAAAATCTGCCATTAATGGAGTCTATCTATCCTCTAAAGAAATCATTCATTACTAATATTTTGAGAGTAATCACATACAAAGCATGTATTAAAGAAGAAGATATTCTATAAATAATTATAGAAACAATTTGGAGCATAAAATGAAAGACAATCCTTTAGATATGAAAGAAATTAGGAGGAAATTAAAATCATGAAAGGAGTCCACCTGAATTCTCCTTCTCCTCCAATAGGCCTCCTAATACTCCAAAGGTTGCCTTCCAATATTGCCTCCTCATGCTTGTCCTCTCATGCTAGCCTCCAAGTCCTCCTCATGCTCTGCTTAGCCTAGTATTCTCCTTGTGCTTCCTTTACTCCCAACTAAGCCCTCTTAGGCTTATATAAAGGCCTTCTTGAAAGATGCCTTTATTAAACTATTAATTTCTCCCTTTATGAAACATAAAGGTGATTTAATATTAAATTATGGAAAGATCCTCCATTATGGCCCCCTTTTACTCGCCTACCTTAATTTGGAGAAGGTTAACATCAAAAGGGTTTATGCCTCCTATTTTAATAATGCTTTAATTAAGATGCCCTTTCTCCATCCTTAGTTTGGAAAGGGGGTCTATTTTAAAAAGCATTTTTTAATTCTTAAGGAAAGATGCCAATTCTCTACCCTTGAATTAGAAATAGGGATTTAATAGGCATGGTTAGGGTCTTTTTCATAGCACAATTCCTTATGATAATTAATTAAACCCTCTTATTAATGCTAAACATCATTAATAAGTTAAACTAATTATGCAAATTCTCTACCTTTATGAGTCATGAAGGTGGTCAAATATTATAATATTATAATATTAATAATATATTATATTATATTATTATAATATTATTAATATTATATTAATACAATATGAAATTATTATATTAATAATATTTTATTTCCTTTATTGAAAGGTGTTTTAAGAAATGAGTTTTCCTTTATTATATTACTTTTTTAAATTTGACCCTTTATTAGCCACCATTTAGGCCTTCCCCCTCCGTCCATTTGGAGGGGAGTCCTAATCCATTAGCCCTTTATCGTTTTGGTCATTTTCCTAATTTAAAAGGTCTACTATTGAAATAGTAAGATGCCTTAATTTAATCAATATTAAATTACCATTAGAAAAGATACCAATCCTCCTCCCTTTATTTGGAGGAGGGGTCAATTTGGTAAACTATTATTTTATTCCAAGGGGAAGATGCTCTTTCTCCTCCCTTGGTTTGGAAGGGGTCTTTGTTACCCAATTCCAACTCAATTTCCTATTTTACAAAAATAGGTTAAATAATCAAATCATCTAATTAAAGCTAATCATAATTAATTAATTAAACTTGTAATTAATATTAAATCATCTAATTAAAGCTAATCAAAATTAATTAATTAAACTTGTAATTAATATTAAATCATCATTAAGACCATTATGTATCTTCATCCATCTTTTTCTTCTTTCTCATCCAAAGTCGCGACTCCCTCATCCACTCTATCTGAAGGATTCCTGTTCCTGCAACCATGCAGACTAATGCATACTATCATTAGTACCATATTATTAAATAAACCAATCATCCATTGCAAATAATCAACTTAATGCAATTTAATCTATCTTCAAAATAACATAACAATTTTATATGTCCATTATATTGAAAAGCTTACCAAGGGAGGGTCATGACAGTGACCGAGAGCTAGGTGTGAGAGAGGGCTTAGGTAGCCAAGGAGGCTTAGTGAATAGTGAATAGTCAATAGTGAATAGTAAATGAATAGTGGATATGTGAATAGTGAATAGTGGAAGATGAATAGTAATTCTAGTACAAATGACTAGAATTTGGTGTCTATAGATGTTGGTTGTATGCAATTATATCACCATATTTTATCTTTCATGGGATGTAATATCCCACATTGCTTGTGCGAGGAAGTATTGGTGGTTCATAAGTGATTTGGTGCCCCTTATGGAAGTGACCACCACTCGGTGGTTAAGGTGGCCACCAAGTGAGGGGGCCACTCCATGCTAGTTGAGGGTGTAAAGATACTTTGATAACATAAGTTGTTTGATGTTAGTGTTTGACCCACTAGTTGACTCACATGTGTTGTCTTGCCATGTGGATGCATGTAGGTTGTTGGTCACTTATGATTGGTTGATTGACTACACTAGTTGTGGGGTGCATTAGTATTAAAACCCCTTTTAAGTAGCTCATGGTATTTATGTGAGGCATTAATATAGAGGAGGATACCTCTATTAGCCTAACCACTAAGCGGTGGTCAGGGTAGGTCCCACTTGGTAGAGGTTGAGAATTGATGGTAAACGCTCTAAAATGACTTAGTAACCAAAGTTATTGACTGAGTTAAATGTTGTTGATCAAATCTAACTAGGGTTGACTAATTGACCTTGATAGTTGAATAGTTGACTGTAAATTACCCACCTTTTTGATTAGGTGTTTCTCTAGTTAATTATGAGATTAAATGGATTAATATCTCTTTTGGATTTATTAAGAGATTAAGTGGATTAATCTCCCTTTTTATTTAAAGAATACATATTTTTGGAAAGGCAAGTTTTATTGTATTTTGGAAAATAAAACTTGGTTTTCTTTACAAATGAGGGAGTCTTGTAATAAAAATAGTTACTAAAGATGGATGACTTGATTTGAGATTTCCAAATGGTAAAATTCTAAGCATTTAAATAGATAGAATATCTAAGGGAAGAATGGACTTCTCATAACATGAAATAGAATAATTTTCTAAGGAAAGTATGACCTTTCCTTAAGCATATTTTATGGAAATCAAATGATTGTCTAAAGGAAGTATGGGCTCCCCTTGGTGTGCTTTCATAAAAATTGAATGAATGACTAAGAGAATTATGAGATTCTCTTAGTATGCCTTTTGGAAATTTAATAAGAGAAGTATGGACTTATCTTAGATTACCATTTTTGGAGATAAAGGATAGGTAAAATTATTTATCTATGATTTTATAAAGAAGTTCATTGAATGGTTGATACCATTATTCATGAGAAAACACTTGTGCTCATTAAATAGTTGTTGTCATTGCTTATTGAATGGTTGTAGCCATTCATGGTTAGGAACTATGTTGGAGAGAATAGATGAGGAGATCTATTCTTGAGAAGAGTATGGGCTCTTCTCCTTGAAATGTGATTAATGATAGAACTATGGAAGTTCTAAGCTAATGATAGAACTATGGAAGTTCTAACCTTCTGATAAGCAAACTATGGAAGAATGAACATGGAGTTCATTCTTGAAGGGATTATGGGGTCCCTTCTTGAAATTTATTTTATACAAAATTATTGAATGATAAAATAACTTTCAATATTGAAGAATGAATGTGGAATTCATTCTTGAGGAAATTATGGGGTTCCCTCATTAATTTTGTAATATGAATTAAATGAGCAATTCATGATTTTGGGGACATAAGAATTATGGGGTTCTTATGTATTTGTATTTGTATATATATGATTTGGAAAAATAAATTATAGGATTCCTTTATATCATTGTATTTGAGATAGTTAAACTTATGAAATGAAATGAATGTTTCAAAGCTAGGTTTTTATCTTAAGAATTTCCCAAGATACATGATGTGTTGTATCTTCATCTTTTGATCTTGCATTCGATGCTTTTAGATCTAGTTGTTGAGGTTATGTTTGCACTTCAATAAGATGAGAAGTCATTGCAAGAATAAATCATGGACATGATTGTAAGGTTTCATTTGAATATATATGTAATGTTCTATACTTTTATCTTACATGGAATGCTCAAAGAGGAAGTCTTTGATTATAATAATTTATGAATGAATATTGTAGTCTTTTACATTGTTTAATGATGAATGACTTATGATGCTATGGAAATATCTTGTGTACCTTACTTGTGCAACCTTTGCTTGTAAATTTTGTACTTAAAAAATATCTTTCTCTTGGGTTGTTTTGAGTTGAGTAACAAGTGGGTCATTATAGTTGGTATCAAATCCCAAGCTAGAAAATGGATTCTAGTATAAGGTCTAGGCTAGTAAAAATATGTTGGTAAAAGAACCAAAGGTTGGTTCAAGACTAAAGGTTGCTCAATTTGAGTTTAAGGTTGTTTGAACCATTGATAACAATGTTTTAGTCATTAAATATCTAGTCATAGGACTAGAAGCTTCCATGAATAAGCTAATGATTTCTTAAAATTCGATCCTAGGAAAGGTAGCTTTACTTTGGTATGGCATATTGCATGGAGAAAGTATAACCATCATTATCAAGTGAGGGATAATGTATAAGATTACCTAGAAATAAGTATCATGTGTGGAGCAAATCAGTCATTGTCAAATAAAAGATAATAAAAAAAATTAGTTCGTAGGGATAAAGAACTAACTATAAATAACTAAACTCAACTCCTTTGTAGATAAGGAGGATGACACCTTACAATGAGGTAAGCGTGACCCTTGATACTATCGAAATATGGTTAAGAAGAGGATATTATTAGAATTTATGGTTGGCTAGTTAGGATGAAGCTAAAGTTAGACATCAATGGGATATTTTGAGGAATCCCAATTGAGAGAGAGAAAGTATCACCACCATAGTTTATGGATTGTAAGAATAGGTGAACAACAAAAAGAATATTTTATTAGAAAGACTAAGCAACCTATGACTAAAAATAAGGTCTTTGGCCTGAGAAAAGAGTTGAACATCTTAGAAATGGTGAAATAATGCAGAGAAGAGCCAACATAAACCTTAAATATACCAAGAAAACTTTCACATCTAAGACACCACCAAAAATCACAATATACGGAGTAGAGTAATATGTCACTCAACCATCAAGTGGTGGTTGAGTTTAATAGTGTGATGTGCACTATTTAAATAATGGTTTATACCACAACATAGTGCATGTGGTATTATTAATATCCGCATATGAGAACCCGATGTGAAAATATTTAATGGTTCAAGGCATACACGATAAGAATTAATCTTAGGGGATCTTGTGAAGACAAATGATTGAGAAAAGATCTATAGAAGTAATGATAAAGATCCCAATTATAAATCTAAATATTTATCATTGATTTTGACTCCATCACAATTGTTATCCACTCCTCATAGTTAACTATTTATCAAATAGGTAAATAACAGTATATTCTCATCATAGATATATTTAGAAAATATTAATATAATGGCATAATAGTCTAAATTTGCTATGTGTAATACCTTGTGGTCTTATTTTTGGGGAGTGCATTTGCTAAGCATATTATAGCCTTGGTAATCATTTTTCTATTATTGGCATATTTATTGTTGCATACTTTGTAAGGAAGAAGCAAGTACTTGGAGTCTACTTATGTTCAAGTATTTTCCTCCCACTATTGAAACCATTGGTGAATCAAAGTGGAAGATCTAAGAAAACCCTCCACATCTTGTGGGTCTTAAGTGATGTACCTTAGAATATTTTGAGGATCTCACTTGGCATATGTGTCTCTTGGCTAAGGTCCCTCCTTATTTCTAAGTGTTGTAAATATGACAACAAGAGTTGCTAGAATGAGCTTTGGAGGAACTACAAAATCGGCAGAGGTGTGGCCTTTAAAGGTTTTAAGACCTCGTCACATATTCCAAGGGATATTTTGGAGAGTAATAAATTCCTTAGATCATGAGGTAAATCTTGAATATTGGTAGAGCTAGCCAAGGACTTGTTAAACTTAAGAGTATTGGAAATATCAACTGAGGCATGGCTATGAGAATCTTCTCCATGATGAAATTACTCTTTTATAATCCAAATAGTAAGAGGTTACCCTTCATTTACTTGATGCAACTTTAGAATGTGGAGAGACTTCAAAGTTTGAAAGAAGAATTCAAGTGGTGAATCTTTGGTAGAATGGTGGTGTTAAAAAAAAATTGATCTCTAAGATACACTTCTCTATTGTTATGCAATTTTTTTATTGATCACAAATTAATTCTTGAGGCTCATAATTTGAGAATAGATATTCAAATGTTCATTATAACCATGAGCTAGATACTTGAGGAAATTTTTTTTAGCAACACTCAAGTCTTCTTGTATTTGGGTGGTGTAACCTAAAAGGTTCCCAAAAGTGGGTAGGCTTTGGAAAAGTCCTAAGCAGTATAGCTTAGACTATGATGGCACCTTGATCAAGGAGGATCAGGTGGCCAAGTTATTTAACACACAAAGTGATAAATACATCTAGTGGTACTCTAAACATTAAATTGTGATCTTTACTTATTATGAACATTAACTATGATTCCTATGAAGGTGATATTTGTAGTCTAACAAAGCTTGAACCTACCTAATTTGGAAAGAATATGTGTGGAATTTATTCTTGAGAGGACTATGGGATCTTGTCAAAAACCAAATTTTCTTAGTTAATTTTGATCATACTTAATGAGAAGGAATAGATGGGAAGATCTGTTCTTGGTTAAGCATTAATCATAATTAATGAGAAGGAATACAAAAGAAAATTTATTCTTAGTTAAGTTGATTATACTTAATGAGAAGGAATAGATGATGAATCTATTGAACATTCTTAATGGGAAATAATAGATGGGGAATCTATTCTTGAGAGGAGTATGGGATCCTCTCTCTAAGATATTTAAGAATGTACCAAATTATGAGACTATATTAATCATTCAAAGAAACATGTAAGCTTAATAGAAAGATTAAGGTTCCTTGTGGACTCATGAGCCCATGGGATGGGAACTTTCTCAACTTAAACTTAAACTTCATTAAGAATTAGAACAAATTATTCCAATACTTGAGTGTAGTTGCACTAGGCAACACTCAAATCTTATTGTTTGAGGGGAGTTGCAGTAGGTAACACTCAAACATTTTTGAGGGGAGTTGTAGTAGGTAACACTAAAGTTTTCTTGTGATATTCTGGGTGATGTAGCCTAGAGGATTCCAAAAAAGTGAAAAAGCTTTTATAAAGTCATAGGTGAGAAAGCTTGGACTAATTATCCTACTACAGAGGTATGAGTTATTATCACAAGTTTGTGTTGACACCTTAGGATTAGAGAGGCCAAACTATTTGGTAATGATAGCCTTAATTAGCCACATGGTAATCAAGCACTAAGTCCTAGATGATTCACCATGAAGAATCATGTATCCATGGCCAAGGTGAATACACAAAGATCATACATAGACCTAATTATGTATGAAAAGGAAAAAGACATTCCCTTTTGATGGACTAAAAGGGATAACCCTACGCTATGGTCAAATGGTCTTATATTCATGAAAATTGGTAAGATAATGTGGGGAGACCATTAAGGCATCCTTTGTACCATGGAGGTATATAAAGGTATCCTTATACCATGGAGGTATATAAAGGAAAAACCCTAGTATTACAGGATGGGGCCACATCCTAACCACTTGAGTGTCATCTATAGTGACTAGTTCTCAATTGTGGTATACCTTGGAAAGGAAGAAAAAGAAAATTTTGGGATACATCTATGTGAATCTAAGTCAACTATTCTTAGATAAGTTTTGATCATACTTAATGGGAAGGAATAGATGTAGAATCTATTCTTAGTTAAGTATTGAAAATTCTTAATGGAAGGGAATAGATGGGGAATCTATTCTAGAGAGGAGTATGGGATCCTCTCTTTAAGCTAAATTATGTACCACTTAGAAAAAGTGGAGGACATATCTAAGTGAATAAATGCTTTTTTTGATGCATTTTGATGAGTTGAAATTATATTTTCCTTATGAATTGTAATATATGTCATTACAAGACTCTATATGAGATTGACTATGTATTGATTGAGGTTTCAATGCTTAGTATTTTGCAATATTGATGTTTAATTTATTTCTTTGAATAATATGGTATTGTTGATGTTTTGTATACTTGCAGGACTAGGTACTCTCATAGGTAGAAGATGTTTCTTACCACCGAGAACGAGATGTTGGAAAAAAATGATAATAGCTCAGGCTATTCTATGAAATTTTAATGCTTATTTTACTATTTTTATGAATTATCTATGCTTTGTATTGCGAGAAACATAGAGGACTATTTTTAGTCCAAGAGGGTAGTATGTCACAACCTGCCTAAATTGGAATTTCAAAAAGGTATTAATTGATATGCATGATCAATTAGTATTTGATTTACATAAATATGAAGCTAATATTTAATATTAATTTTGGTATTAAATAAACAAGTATGATAGAATAATTAGCTTAACTTATTAATAATTTTTAGCATTAATAAGAGGGTTTAGTTGATTGTCATAAGGGATTGTGCTATGACAAAGACCCTAACCATGCCTATAATCCCTATTTTTAATTCAAGGGTAGAGAATTTGGCATATCCCATTAGGAATTAAATAATAGTTTATTAAATTGACCCCTCCTCCAAATGAAGGGAGGAGGAAGAGCATGTTGGAAATTTTGAGTATATTTTTGTCATTTATGTCAAAGTTTTGAGGTCATAGATTGATGACATTGGTTGTAATTGATATCTCAACATAACAAAAAGACAAGGTCTATAATCTGGTTAAAATGCAAGACAAAGATCATTCTCAGTGCAAGGAAATTAATAAAAAGAGGGTTATAATATTTATATTTTAAGACCAAGAGGTTTGGGACAAAGCTCCAAGTGTTTGGTTAAAAGGTTGAAGACCATGGTTTAAAAATTTTGAAGGAAGCAAGTGACTAAGGCTCAAAAAGGAAATAATATTATAATATTAAAGTTAAAAGGTTAAAGCCTAAGGTTCAATTATAAAATAATTATAATATTTTATATTATAAATTATTTTAAACCCAAGGTGGGTTTTTGCACCAAATATGAAAAGAAGTTTTAAATTCTTAAACATCGTCGACGTCCAAAGCAAGGTGGTAAATCCATATTAATATGGATGATTTTTTTCTAGCCCTAAGATTGAGTGTTTGATGCACGAACTATTCATTTTCTTGTGTGTGATGTAAGAAGAAGACAAATTATTTTAAAAATGAAGAAGGGGTTTGGACATGGATAACAATAAAATCATGGATTTTATCTCCAGCCAAGCAGTTGACCTAGTGGAAGGCTGGGCAGTGTTAAGGCACAGGTCAGACACCAGGTCATGAGTTCAATTTTGGGTAGTGATAGTTTTGAAAGGATTTTTTGGCAAGGAAGTGAGAGCGAAGGTTAAAGTACGAATTACACACTAGTGTTTTCATGTGGGCGGTTGGCCTAGCGGTAGCCGAAGCAACATGAGCACATTGGAAGATAGGAGGTGTTATGGTTGAACCTCACCTGTGACAGTTTTGGTAAGTAAGATTTAAATTTTATTAAGTCTAAGATTGAGTGTTAGGCGCTTAAGGTGTGTTTGATTTTTTGAGTGGCATTGGACTTAAGGAGCTATAAGGGAAATATTTTTTTTACTTCTTGCCATTGTTTAGAAGAAAAATATAATGGAGAGTGCATTTTTATGAAATGTTATTTTGTGGAGTAATAAGGAAATAATTGGTAAATCCTTTTGAGAGTGATTGTTAATATTTTAAGTAGGAGATAAAAGGTGTAGAATGTACCATTATTGTTTGGAATATTCGATTCAATTTGAAGGACTTGGTTCATGATTTAATATTTTATTTTAAGAAACCAAAAGAAATATAGAGCATTGGTTTGGAACAAATTGTGCACACATTTTGAGGAAGTTTTCTAACACATAAAGAGGTGTTGTGCTAACCCTTTTATAGTTGCAAAAGATATTGTGTGTGAGATAGATTTTGAAGACATATCTCCATAAGAGCAAGTTATGAGGTATGGGAATATCATTCCTTATTTAAAGTGTTTATTGAAGTGAATGTTTTGGAACATAAAGTGGAGTGAAAAGGATTGTTTGGTAAGCATTGTTGAAATTATTTGAGGTAGGATTTTATGCTTCTATAGTTGAAAGAGGTTGAGATATCTATGTTAGATATTGTGAACTACTTGTGCTAGTTTTGAAGATAAGTTTTTGCATATTTGAGAAATCCTTTTGAGCATGTGTTATAAATAGTTATGAGCATGTCCTAAAGCAGAATTGTGCAGGGATTGTGATTAGGTTAGAGGTAAATTTTGAGCAGGTTTTGAGACAAACTTGTGAGCAAGTTAGAGGTAAATTTTGAGAAGGTTTTGAGGTAGAATTGTGTGCAGGTTAGAGGTATATTTTGAGCTGGTTTTGAGGTAGACTTGTGAATATATTAGAGGTAAATTTTGAGCAGGTTTTAAGATAGAATTTTGAGCAGATTAAATTAGTGCTGTGAGTAGATTAGATCAAATTTGTGAGTAGAGCAGAGGGGATAGAGTTATCCTATGGAGAGATATCCATAAACCAGAGCAAAGGGGATAGAGTTCTCCTATGTAGAGAGATCCACAAACTAGAGTAGTTGGGATAGAGGTCTCTTGTGGAGAAAGATCCACAAACCAAAATATAAGGGGATTGGTGTCTCCTTTGGATAGAGGTTCATAAACATTGTAATAGGGATTTGATTTCCAAATATTCATTGATAAAATTTATAAGGAATATTTCTCTGTGGAGTAGCCCACATTGGGTGAACCACGTTAAATCATGTCTCTCATGTGTGTGATGATGTATGCATTGTTTATTGCTTTGATATTATTGTTGTTATCATTTGTATTGAGAAGTAAAAAGTTTTATCTTATACTATTCACCCTCCCTCTCATTATAATATTATGTTCTTCAATTGGTATCAGAATGGTTTCCTTCATGAAAAGCCTAACATATTGAAGGAAGATCCCACAAGAGCATATAGGACCTCAAAAAATGGAGAAGAGGCCATGATCAACATAAAAGAGGAATTTATTACTACTCTTAGAAACTTGGAAAATGTTAGAAGGAATAATTCAAGTTTGAAGGATCAAATCCAAGAGGATGAGGAAACAAAGATGGAACTTCTACAAAACCTCATAGAGCTCAAGGTAAAAGTTGAAGAAGAAAGGAAAATTGAATAGGATATGGAAAAATACTTAAAGGCAAAAGAGTTAGAATGTAAAATATTGGAATCTAAAATTATCTCTCTAATAAAGGAAGTTTAAAAGACTAAGGATAAGTTACAGCAAGATAAAAATTTAGAGAAACAGAAAGAGGAGTCAAACTCCCAAAGAACAAAGATATCAAAAGAAGAAGAGCCCATGACTTATGCTAATTTATTGAAAGGAAAAAGCATAAATAAGGAAGAAGGCGAACCATAGATAAAAGTCAATTACAGGAATAACAAAGGAAGAAGCATGCAAACATATTACTCAAGGCACTCTAAAAGGTTACAAAATTTCTTCCATGGCTATTGTTTTTCATGTAACAAATACGGTCATAGAGCTATACATTACATTGTTTATGTAAGAGATATTTTGATAGAAATTTCAATTCTTTTGCACCTCTCATGAATGAAAATATCATATGTTACAAATGCAATAACTTTGGGCACAAGGCCAAATGGTGTAAAATGGTATTTCCTAAATTAAGAAAAAAGAAAGAGGATCAGAAGGCTCAAAAGAATACGACCTCAAAAATTAGGAGAGGGGGAAAAAAACAAGAAAAAGTGAAGTCAATGTTGGTACAAACAACTCTTCATATGCAAGATAAGATAAAACAATGGTTTCTTGATAGTGGTTGTTCAAGTCATATGACAGGGGACAAGAGTAAATTTATTGTACTTAAAGAATTCAATGGAGGATTAGTAAGATTTGGTGACAATGGTTTAGAAAACATCTGTGGGAAAGGAACCTTGAGTTTTGATAATGGAAAAACAAAGACAAAAAATGTATTGTATGTCAAGGGTTTGAGGTACAATTTACTAAGTGTAAGCCAACTTTGTGATCAGGGCACATGGTGACTTTTCATCCAAATATATGTGAGATTAAAAAATCTAAAACTGGAAAGCTCATTGCATATGCAAATAGAACTACAAATGATATCTATATGCTAAGTGAGATTAAGGGAGAAAAGTTTTTCTTATCACAAGAAGATGAGAGTTGGTTATGGAATAGAAGAATAGGTCATCTGAACTTTGATAACATAGTGAAAATAAGAAACAAGAAGGCAATCAGATATTTACCCAAGATAAAAGGCCATAAAACACAATTTGTGCACAATGTAAGCATGGAAAGAAAACAAGAACAAGTTTTAAGTCAAAAGAATTTATGTCATCTAAACCATTGAAACTAATTCACACTAACCTATGTGGTCCCTACAAGGACAAAGAGTCTACTAGGTGAAAGTTACTTCATGTTATTTGTAGATGACTTCTCTAGAATGACTTGGGTAGACTTCTTAAAAGAAAGTCATAAGCCTTTGAGAAGTTCAAGGTATTCAAAGAATTAGTAGAAAATAAAATAGGTAAAAGGATTAAGTGTTTAAGATCAGATAGAGGAGGATAATTTACTTCAGGTGAATTCATATATTTTTATGAACAACATGAGATCAAAAGAGAATATTCAACAATAAGAACTCCTCAACAAAATGGAGTAGTTGAAAGAAAAAATAGGACTATTGAAAATATGGCGAAAGCTATGTTTAATGAGTCTAATATTTTAGATTGTTTTTTGAGAGATGCAGTTCATACAACAATATATATCATCAATAGAGCTCAAGTAACAGTAAATCATCACAAAAACCCATATGAGCTCTCAAAAGGGAGATCAACTACTATAAAATATTTCAATTTTTTTGAAAGCAAATGTTACATAAGATGGAAAGAGAAAATTTTGGGTAAGCTTGATTCAAGATGTGATGAGGGTATTTTCCTTGGCTATTCCACTAAAATCAAAGCCTATAGGTGCTATAATAAGAGGACACATACAATTGTGGAAAATATAAATGACTAGAATTTGGTGTCTATAAATATTGGTTGTGTGCAGTTATATCACCATATTTTATATTTCACATGATGTAATATCCCACATTGCCTGTGTGGGCAAGTATTGGTGGTTCATATGGAATTTGGTACCCTTTATTGAGGTGATCACCACTCAATGGTCAAGGTAGCCACCAAGCAAGGGGACACTCCATGCTAGTTGAGGGCACAAAGATACTTGGCTAGCATTGGTTGGTTGATGTTAGTGTTAGACCCACTAGTTGACTCACCTGTGTTGTATTGCCATGTAGATGCATGTAGGTTTTTGGTCACCTATGATTGGTTGATCGGCTACACTAGTTGTAAGGTGCACTAGTATTAAAACCCCTTTTAAGTAGCTCATGGTATTTATGCGAGGCCTTAATATAGATGAGGATGCCTCTATTAGCCTGAACACCAGGCGATGGTCATGGTAGGCCCCACTTGGTAGAGGTTGAGAATTGATAATAAATGCTCTAAAATGACTTAGTAACCAAAGCGGTTGACTAGGTTAAATGTTGTTGACTGAATCTAACTAGGATTGATTGATTGACCTTGACAATTAAATAGTTGACTGTAAATTATCCACCTTTTTAGTTAGGTGTTTTTTCTAGTTAATTATGAAATTAGATGTATTAATATCCCTTTTTGGATTTACTAAGACATTAATTGGATTCATCTCTCTTTTGATTTAATAAATGCATATTTTTGGAAAGGCAAGTTTTATTGTATTTTGGAAAATGAAAACTTGGTTTTCTTTACAAATGAGAGAGTCTTGTTTTGTAATGAAAATAGTTAATAAATATGGATGACTTGATTTGGGTTTCCAAAATGCTGAAATTTTGTTTGTTTAAATAGATAGAATGTCTAAGGGAAGAATGGGCTTCTCATAACATGAAACTGAATGATTGTCTAAGGAAACTATGACCTTTTCTTAAGCGTATTTTGTGGAATTTAAACGATTTTCTAAGGAAAGTATGGGCTCCCCTTAGTGTGCTTTTGTAAATATTGAATGAATGACTAAGAGATATATGGGATTATCTTAGTATACATTTTGCAAATTTAATAAGAGAAGTATGAGCTTATCTTAGAGGATAGATGGGGAGATCTATTCTTCAGATGAGTATGGGATCTTCTCCTTGAAATGTGATTAATGATAGAACTATGAAAGTTCTAAGATAATGATAGAATTGTGGAAGTTCTAACCTTCTGATAAGCAAACTATGGAAGAATGAACATGGAGTTCATTCTTCAAGGGATTATGAGGCCCCTTATTGAAAATTATTTTATACAAATTGATTGAATGATAAAATAAATTTCACTATTGAAGAATGACTGTGGATTTAATTTTTGAGGAAATTATGGGGTTCCCTCATTAATTTTATAAATTATTAAATAAGAAATTCATGATTTTGGGGACATAACAATTATGGGGCTCTTATGTATTTGTAGTTATATATATATATATATGATTTGGAAAAAGGAATTATATGATTCCTTTATATCATTGTATTTGAGATAGTATGAAATAAAATGGATGTTTCAAAGTTGGGTTAAAACAAAAGGGTTTCCTAGGATATATGATGTGTTGTATCTTCATCTTTTGATATTGCATTTGATGCTTTCTATATCTAGTTATTGAAGTTATGTTTGCACTTCATTAAAATGGGAAGTCATTGCAAAGAATAAAACATGTATATGAATTTGATAAGAGTTTCATTTAAATATTGATGTAATGTTCAATACTTTTATCTTACATGGAATTTTTTAAGAAGAAATTTTTGATTATAATCATTTATGAATTAATGCTGTAGTCTTTTACATTGTTTAATGGTGAATGGATTAATATGCTATGGAAATATCTTGTGTACCTTACTTATGCAACTTTTTCTTGTAAAGTTCACTTAAAAAAAATCTCTCTTGGGTTGTTGTAATTTGAGTAATGAGTGGGTCATTATAGTTGATATCAGAGCCCAAGCTAGCAAATGGATTCTATTATAAGGTCTATAATAGTAAAAAGATGTTGGTAAAAGAACCAATGGTTAGTTCAAGACTAAAGGTTGCTCAATTAGAGTTTAAGGTTGTTTAAACCATTGATAACAACATTTTAGTTGCTAAAAATTGGGCCGTAGGACTAAAATATTCCATGAATAACCTAAATATTGCTTAAAATTTGATCCTAGGAAAGGTAGATTTACTTTGGTGAAGAACACAAACTTATACTGAGAGGGTGGGTGAACATTATAAGACCACTTTTTACTTTTATTTCCAAATCAATATTAAGCAATGTGTAGATAGAAATATCAATAGCAGTAATAAAAGCAATGCACAAATCACCACACACAATAGAGACACCATAATTTACGTGGTTCACTTAATTTGGGCTACTCCATGGAGAAAATATTTCATTAAAATTTTCTTAATCAATCTCTTGGGAATCCTTCCAAATTACAATGTTTATGGACCTCTATCCAAAGGAGACACCAATCCCATAAATCAAGTTTGTGGATCTCTATCCACATGATAACTCCTTCTCCTCTACTCTAGTTGGTGATCCTCTAGAAGACTACTACCTCCACTGCACTGGCTTGTGGATCTCTCTCCACTAATGACTCTTATTCCCACTCAGAAGACCTATCCTCACTACCTTGGCTAATGGATCTCTATCCACTGGAGAGTATTGTCCTCTCTGCTCTTGTCACCTCCAAAGCTCTATCTCAAATCTGATCAACAGGTCCACTAAGAACTTGCTCAAATATGCTCAATAGGTTCACTCAAAACCTGCTCAAATATGCTCAATAGGTCCACTCAGAACCTACTTAAATTTGCCCAAAAATTCCACACAAAACTTGCTCAAATCTGCTCAACAAGTCCACACAGAACTTGCTCAAATATGCTCAACAAGTCCACACAAAACTTGCTCAAATTTGCACAAGTCCACATAGAAATTGCTCAAATTTGCTCAACAAGTCCACATAGAACTTGCTCAAATCTGCTCAACAAGTCCACATAGAACTTGCTCAAATATGCTCAACAAGTTCACATAGAACTTGCTCAAATCTGCTCAACAAGTCCACACAGAACTTGCTCAAATCTGCTCAACAAGCTCACTCATAACTTGTCCAATCTTCTCAATAAGTCCACACATAACTTATTAAAATATGCTCAATAAGTCCACATATAACTTATTCAAATCTACTCAACAAGCTCACTCAAAACTTGTCCAATCTGCTCAATAAGTCCACATAGAACTTATTCAAATATGCTCAACAAGCTCACTCAGAACTTGTCCAATCTGCTCAATAAGTCCACACAGAACTTATTCAAATCTGCTCTGAGCTTTTTCCAATCTCATAGAAACATAAAGAGAATTGTTAGAGACTCAATATGTTCTACACTCAATGCTCAATCACTTTCTTAAATCAATTCAAAATATAGAATAGTTTGTTTTATGGAAATTGAACAATCACTTCACACACCCACTTGACTAGGCTCAATCAAATCTACTCAACCAATTACTCAAGAAACAACCCTTTCTCACAAACCCTAGTCCAAGCATGTAAACACTAACTTAAAATATTTCCAACAATGCTCAACCACAAATCTTACATAACAATGATACTCATGTTCTTTTCAAATCCTATTTCAAGTTCTTTGCGCAACCAATGTCTTCAACAACAATGCTTATACATCAATCTTCACATAACAATGATACTCATGTTCTTTTGCACAATACTAACTCAAGTTCTTCACACAACCAATGGATTCAACAACAATGCTTATGCATCAATCTTCACATAACAATGATACTCATGTTCTTTTGCACAATACTAACTCAAGTTCTTCACACAACCAATGGCTTCAACAACAATGCTTATAAAACAAGGTTTTAACAAAAAATATTTATTCCAGAAAACCTTGAAGCATGAACTCAAAACTCTTGAAAAAGAAACCCTAATAAATTCCTTTTCACTCCAAACTTATTTTCAAAAAACCAATCAATCAAATAAACTAAGGAAGAATTTGCCCATACCTTTTTGCTTGACAAGGTGTAGATCTCACAAATCTATCACACTCACAATTACTTGTTTGCCAATATCAATAAGGGTTAGAAGATAATAATTTCCTCAACACAACACAATTCAAAACGATATCAAACAAAATACACCTTATCACTCCAACTTTAAAATAATATTCAATACCCTCATAATAATATCTTTGGAAAAAATCCTTTTACAAATAAAATCAACGCTCACTAAAATTCAAAACCTCTTATTACCTTATTAGTCCAACTTAAAAAGAATATATCCTTTTTTATAAATTACAATTCAACACATAACAATTTGCTATTCACTCCTTATTTCTCCTAACCACTATTTTTATTACCTAACTAAAACCTTTTAAAAACCCCTTATAACTCCTAATAAAGGCTTAAACTAAAACTTTAGGTAGTAAAAATATTTTAGAAAATTACCTTTGTCTCTCAACGGGTTTCGAACCCTTGATATTTGCCTCTGTGAATGCCCTAGCCGTGGGCTCCTCAACCACGTGCACTCAATGCACATTGAGAGCTAAAAATATCTTTGCACACTATATTCCTCCTAGCGCCTTAAACGACAAACACGAAAACTCAAACCTTTCCCTTTGTGCACGCACTCCTCGGGATTCGAATGTAGGTTCATCTCCCCACAAACACCTTAGCAAAAATATGCACTGCCAATGGACCACCGTGTCCAACTTGTCTTGGGCACCAACCTTACTCCGCTATAACCCTTGCGCATAAGACAAAAAGTCGTTCGTCTTCTTCCTCACCTGAAACTTTGAATCACACATGCAATTTACTTTGTCACATTAATTAAATTCGATGAGGGATAATTTGCAAGGTATTTTGGCCTCCCTTTTATACACGAAGCTACCATTGTATTCAAACATCGGTGCTCCAAATTTTTGATGATGTCGATGTATTTAACCTTTGTAATTTATAAATGATTTAAATTCCAAGGAATTTAAATTTTATAAATTATAATTATAACCTTTGGCTTTTAAGGCCTTTTCTTATTGCACAACTTTGTATTGATGATATTTATTTATAAAATTTAAATTCCTTTTGAATTTAAATATTTTATAAAATAAATATTAGACCTCCTTTGAACTTTGCAATAGGCCTCCTTGGGTATTTATGAAAACCCTTTTTAACTTATGCTCTCATATAATATTAAAATATTATGGAGCCCTTTTGCCTTTAACTTCTGCACTGTTGAAGCTTCTTCATAGATATTAGTGACACCTTGACGACTTTATTTCTTGCTCAATTCCTTGACATTAATGATGACTTCATTTGGTGACATAAATGACAACTTTTGACTTAGGGAATCAAAATGCCCAACAATCTCTCCCTTTGTCATTGATGGCAACCCAACTTATTTTTACCGAAAACTTGACCTTTCTTTTATTTTGTTTCCCCTGGGACATTACTCCCCCTGGCTCAAAGCTCTTTCAATTATCAAGTCCCTCCCCATTTTACATCAATGGCAAAGGGACACATTTTGGGATTGAGGCTAATGATGAGACTCTTAGATTAGCCCCTCCCCCACCTTCTATTGAGGTGGTTAATTCTATGGTGGAAGTATTTCTACTCCCAGAAGACATTGTTCTTTGCCTTTATCCTCTTCTCTTATTTTTTGAGTTTTCTTATTCCTCTGACTATTTCTATCCATGTCTATGTTAGCATTCCTGTTCCTATTCCTATTCCTATTCATATCCATGTTCCTATTCCTGTTCCTGTTCATATCCATGTTCCTGTTCCTATTATTGTTCCTGTTCACATTCATGTTTCTATTCCTGTTCATACATGTTTTTGGAATATCTAATCTACACTACTTTGTTGTGTGACCATAATTATTGCACTTATAACACTTAATGTTATTATTCCTTGGAGGTGCACTTGTCTTAGGATTTATTCTAGTGAAGCCATATCCTCTTTTGTCATGAACCCTGCAATTCATTTCCTTGTGACCAAACTGATTACATGAGTAGCAATACCCATGAATTTTTTTTCTGTTCCCAATATCCCATCTTACATGTGTCCTGCATTGTGAAGCCATGTGCCCAAACCTATGACATGAAAAACATATTTCATTGAAGCTTCCTTGTATTGACCTCATTGGTATCCTATTTTGATTTTTGTTCCATATGTATCTTCTTTGTGCATTGTTCCTATTTTTGTTGAACTCTCTATTGTCTAACTCATCCTTTGATGTCTTACTTTCGTTCACACTATATTCTTCTGAAGTATATTCATATGAAGTTTCTTCTCCTCCAAAACTTGAAGTTGACTCTCCTTCCCATTTCTTTTGAACCTGTTCAAATCCAAGACCTGTTTTGTTTGTTGACCTTCTTTGTACCTTGACTCTCTTATCCATAATATTTGAGCTATTATGGAATTATTTCATCTTGATCTTGGAGTCCTCTAAATATTCTTTTAGTAGTGCCACTTCTTGTGCTAACTTCTCACATTCCAATATTTTTTCTTCTAACTTATCTTTGAACCTTTTTGCCCTAGCTTTTAATTTTTCTAAATACACTATGAGCAATCTTCTCTCTTCATAACATTCTTGAAACTAAATTTCAAGTTTAGAGTGTTGCTTCCTTACCTTATTTACTATGTCAAGGGCATAGATAAGTTCTCCCTTTAAATCATAAACATACTTTAATGAATATTCCTCTATTTGTTTATCTTTGTCCATATCTCTATTTTATTTTGGCTTATCTTCTATAGGGTCACTTATTTCTTCTTCTAAAGCCATTAGAAGATTTTCATCTGGTCCTTCAAGTGAATTCTCATATTCATCATCACTGAAACTATAACCATCCCTTGTATAATCATAATCAAGATGTCCAAAGTTACCACATCTAAAACACTTGAGAATAACTAGAATTTTTTTCTTAATTGGTTCTTTTTCTTCAATCATAAATAGGACTTCATCTCTATCATTGTTTGAAAAAATAACATCACTATCACTTGAATACTTACTTGCATTATCTGCATAGTAGCTTCTCTTTTTCCTTTAAAAGAACTTATTTCCTTGTCTGCTTTGTTCATCCTTGCTTTTATTTTGATGCTTATCCCACCTATATCTTTCTAATTCCTTGTTCCTGTGATCCTGTTTTTCTTCACCATTGTTGTTCTTGGGTTCTTGACCATATGTTGCAAAATGTCTATACCTTCCACAATTAAAATATTTAACAGATATTTTATCTCTAGATCTTCTATAGTCCTTATATCTTCTACCATAGTTAGTTTCTTCATCACTAGATGACTCATTGCTTGATTATGAATTCTTACCCTTTGTCTTATTGGTTTCTTTGAATGTTACTTCCTTCTGGGACAAGATATTTTGTTCTTATCTCAAATATTGTGAGCATACCAAGCAACTTATCTCTTGTCAAAGTATCACCATCTATTGATACTTCTATAGCAAAAACCTGTTTACTAAATCTATTTGGAAGAGATCTTAAGACTTTATCACAAACATCAGATTCATCAATATTCATACCAAGTCCTCCCATATTATTAACAACCTCATCAATTCGAATTAGGTAAGCAATAATATTTTCCTCTTAATTCATTCTTAATTCTTCAAGTTATCTTTTGAGGTTTCGACTCTTTGATTTCTTGAGACTTTTATCTCCTTCATATATATTTTGCAATTTATCCCACATCTCTTTTATAGTTTGACAATGCATAACTTTCATAGACTCTGTTCTATGCAAACCTCTCACAAGTGCATTCATTGCTTTTGAATTATAGTGTTGTATAAGCTTAACTTCCTTATCTATGGGAGGATTTATTAAGGGATCGTATCCAAATTCCACTGAATCCCAAATTTCATTGCCAAGTGCCATCAGGTAGATATTCATCATCATACTCCAATACATATAGTCACTTCCATCAAAAAATGGTGCTGAATTATTTGAGGACACTTCCTTAGGATCCATTGTGTTCTTGTTAGACTTTACTTCAAGCTATTATTCTGAAGGAACCCATATTGATACCAATTGAAGAACGCAAGCTTATACTGAGAGGGGTGGTGAACAGTATAAGAACACTTTTTACTTTTCTTTCCAAATTAATATTAAGGAATGTGTAGATAGCAATATAAATAGTAGTAATAAAATCAATGTACAAATCACCACACACAATAGAGACACCACAATTTACGTGGTTCACCCAATGTGGGCTACTCCACGGAGAAAATATTTCACTAAAATTTTCTCAATCAATCTCTTGGTAATCCTTCCCAATTACAATGTTTATGGACCTCTATCCAAAGGTGACACCAATCCCCTAAATTGAGTTTGTGGATCTCTATCCATAGGAGAACTCCTTCTCCTTTGCTCTGGCTAGTGGTCCTCTATAAGACTACTGCCTCCACTGGACTAGCTTGTGTATCTCTCTCCACTGAAGACTCTTATCCCCACTCAGAAAACCTATCCTCACTACCTTGGCTGATGGATATCTATCTACCGGAAACTACTTTCCTCTCTGCTCTTGTCACCTCCAAAGCTCTATCTCAAACATGCTCAATAGGTCCACTTGAAACCTACTCAAATATTATAAATAGGTTCACTCAAAACTTGCTCAAATCTTCTCAATAGGTCCACTCAGAACCTACTCAATTTTTCTCAATAAGTCCACACATAACTTGCTCAAATATGCTCAACAAGTCCACACAAAAATTACTCAAATATGCTCAACAAGTCCACATAGAACTTGCTCAAATATTCTCAAAAAATCCACACAAAACTTGCTCAAATTTGCTCAACAAGTCCACACATAACTTGCTCAAATATTCTCAACAAGTCCACACAGAACTTGCTCAAATATGCTCAACAATTTCACACAGAACTTGCTCAAATATGCTCAATAAGTCCACATAGAACTTGCTCAAATTTGCTCAAAAAGTCCACACAAAACTTGCTCAAATATGCTTCAACAAGTCCACACAAAACTTGCTCAACTCTGCTCAACAAGCTCACTCAAAACTTGTCCAATCTGCTCAATAAGTCCACACAAAACTTATTCAAATCTGCTCAATAAGTCCACACAAAACTTATTCAAATCTGCTCAACAAGCTCACTCAGAACTTGTCCAATCTACTCAATAAGTCCACATATAACTTATTCAAATCTGCTCAACAAGCTCACTCATAACTTGTTCAATCTGCTCAATAAGCCCACATAGAACTTATTCAAATCTACTCAACAAGCTCACTCAGAACTTGTTCAATCTCATAGAAACATAAAAAGAATTTTTAGAGACTCAATATGTTCTACACTCAATGCTCAATCACTTTATTAACTCAATTCAAAATATATAATAGTTTTTTTTATGAAACTTGAACAATCACTTCACACACCCACTTGAATAGGATCAATCAAATCTACTCAACCAATTACTCAAGAAACAACCCTTGATCACAAACCCTAGTCCAAGCATGTAAACACTAACTCAAAATATTTCCAACAATGCTCAACCACAAATCTTACATAACAATGATACTCATGTTCTTTTCAAATCCTATTTCAAGTTCTTTGCGCAACCAATGTCTTCAACAACAATGCTTATACATCAATCTTCACATAACAATGATACTCACGTTCTTTTCAAACCCTAGTTCAAGTTATTTGCACAACCAATATATTCAACAACAATGCTTATACATCAATATTCACATTGTTGTAATCACAATGACACTGAGAGGGGGGGTGAATCAGTGTGTTCTTTAAAAACTTCTAAAACAATTAGATTTAAAACCAGCAGCAGTTTAAAGCAGATAAAAGAGATACTAAAAGCATCAAGAAAGCATCACACATAACACAACATTTTAACGAGGTTCACCAATGTGGCTACTCCTCAAAAATACTGCTTGGACTACCATCCAAATCCAACCAATGCAAAGCTACAACTTTACATAATCCTTTACCAAGGACCAACCGGAAGGAGCACCAACCCCTTGACTTTATCTCGCTACAATAGAATGGAGCACCAACTCCTATTTTACCAAGGACCTACCTGGAAAGAGGCACCAACCCCTTATGCCAAGCTACAACTTGGAAGATAATAATAAAAATTGCAGAATAAAACTTTCACCTTAATTTTCATGATTTGCCATTTTTTTGCATTCTGCTGTGTGTTTGCATTCTGCTACTTCTGCGCAAAATGATTCGCACTATCCGACAGCTTCTTTATAATTCTTTGCGCTCTCTGTCGTATTCAGTTTATCGATTACTTCTGTAAACTGCGCACTGTCACTTCGGACTTAGAACACGACTTCTGCATATCGCGCTCTTATCATCCATGCACTTCACGATCTGCAGATCCGAATTACGACTCTGCACTTTCCTCAACCGAACTTGATGCAATCACCCTTCTCGCACTTACACATTATCTCATCGCTATATTCTCTATACCGCCATTCCAAAGAACTAACACTTTTCTCACTCCCGGATCGAAACGACTTGCTCTCGGCTTCACGCGAACTTGTTTCGCACCTTTCACATCGTATTCCATCCCTAAACCTCGCAATGGACCCCCTTTTTATAGAAGAGAATACCATATCAAACATCTTCGACTGTCACTTAAAGACGTCGACTGCAAACCCTAATGAAGTCAACATGAAACCCTAGAATTTTTTTGGCTGATTAACCTTTGTGATTGTCGGCTGCAAACCCTAAAAACTCTCACCGTAATAACCCTAAAAAGTGTCAGCTTTAAAATAAGTTGTCTCGTTGTAAAACCCTAACACATGTCCGCTTCAAGACCTCAAAGATGTCCACTGTAAAACCCTAGCAATTGTCGGCTTTGAAACCCTAACGACGTCCACTGTGAAGCCCTAGCAACTGTCGGCTTCAAACCCTAAAAACCGTCGGCCTCGATTCAAACTTGTCGGCCTCAAACTCCTCTGCCACCTTCTTCTCCTTCACGTAGCTTATTTTCATGAAATAGCAACACGTCGCGATATCGCGACATTTTTTGTGTCCGTACACCTCCTTGGCTTTGTCGTCGCGAAATCGTGACCTTTTTGGCCGTTGACAGCTTTGCCTCCGTTCTTGTCGCGATATCGCGACACTTTGATCAGTTGCTGACGTCATCATCATTCTTGTCGCGAAATCACGACGCTTCTGGCTTCTGGCGGCTTTTCTCGCAACCTGTCATGAAATCGCGACACTTTCAGCTTTCACTGACGTCATCCTCATTCTTGTCACGAAATCGCGACGCTTTCGGCTTTCGTACATTTTGTGCTTCATTCAGTAGCGAAATCGCTACAACTTTGCCTTGTGCTTCCAACTTACTTCTTCTTGAGAAATTTTGACTTGTGCCTTACACTTTCGACTTGAAGTATGATTGCTGCAACTTTGATGTCTGCACTTTAGACCCGTAGCGAAATCGCTACACCTTTATCTTGCGCATCTTTTACCCGTAGCGAAATCGCTACACCTTTACTTTGTGCATTTGCAGCTTGTAGCGAAATCGCTACACCTTTACTTTGTCTCTTTGCAACTCGTAGCGAAATCGCTACACCTTTACTTTGTGCCTTTGCACTCGTAGCGAAATCGCTACACCTTTACTTGGTCTTTGTAACTTGTAGCGAAATCGCTACAACTTTTTCACTTAACACTTTCTCCCGGTTTCGCAAAGAAAGTCAACATGTAGCGAAATCGCTACAGTTTCTCAACTTGACTTCTTGGCCTCCGACTTGTCATGAAATCGTGATAGTTTGACTTGCGCCTTCACTCTCCTTACTTCCGTCATGAAATCGTGACATCTCCGGCTGCACTTTCTCTCTCCTCATTTTCGTCGCGATATCGCGACATTTCTGGCTGCACTTTCTCTCTCCTCACTTTCGTCGCGATATCGCGACATTTCTTATTGCACTTTCTCTCTCTTCCGACTTGTCGCGAAATACGACAGAAAACATGTCGCGATATCGCGACAGTTTTCTAACTTGTCTTTTTCTTCAAATTTTTTCTATCTTCTGCATCTGAATGACTTCTGATCTGCCTACCCACCGCATCCTTGGATCTAACTCGCCTGTGTTGACAACAATGACAACCTTCTTGCAACACCTTGCTCAACAATCTCCCCTTTGGAATTGTTGGCAACACCTCGTATACATTCCCGTAACTCTTCTCCCCCTTTGTCAATAATACCAAAGGGTCTGCTATAGACTCTCCCCGTGTCCATCCTCACACTTCTCGTGCACAATTTGACTCCCCCGAGTTCATCCTCACGCACTCAAGTGCTCCCCCGAGAAAGTGATCCCCGTAGCTAGTCACTTCTTAGGAAGTGTGACTACTCCTAATTTGCTCCGAAGATACTCAAATACTTCCTTGGGCAAAGGTTTTGTAAAAATATCTGCTACACTGTTTCTGTAGTTGGGACATAGTCCAATTTAACTTCTCCTTCTGCAACTTTTTCTTTCAAGAAATGATACCTTATAGCAATGTGCTTTGTCCGGGAGTGCATTACTGGATTCTTAGAAATATTGATTGCACTGGTGTTGTCACACTTTACTGATATTGGTTCACTAAAATTAATACCTAGATCTTTCAAGGTTTGTTTCATCCATATAACTTGTGTGCAACATGTTGTTGCTGCAATATATTCTGCCTCAGCTGTAGATAAAGACACCGACTCTTGCTTCTTACTATGCCATGCAACCAATCTGTCCCCCAAATAGAATGCTCCTCCACCGGTACTCTTTCTGTCATCAACACATCCAGCCCAATCTGCATCTGAATATGATATAAGAGTGAAATCTTTGCCTTTTGGATACCACAACCCATACTCCATGGTGCCTTTGAGATACCGAAAAATCCTTTTAACTACTGTTACATGAGTCTCTTTGGGACTGGCCTGAAATCTGGCTACCATGCAAACTGCCTGCAGAATATCAGGTCTGGTTGCAGTTAAATATAGTAAGCTTCCTATCATTGATCTATACATGGTTTGATCTACAGGTGGAGATTTGTCTTCTTTACTCAACTTGCAGCCTGTTGTCATGGGCGTGCTGACTGGCTTACTGTCCTCCATAGTGAACCTCTTTAGCATTTCTTTCACATATTTGATTTGAGAAATGAATATACCTTTCTCATTCTGATTAACTTGTAACCCCATAAAGTAAGACAGTTCACCAATCATTGACATTTCAAATTCATTCTGCATCTTGTTTGCTAAGTCTTTACATGATTCATCTTTGTTGCTGCCAAATATGATATCGTCCACATAGACAACAAGAACAATGAGATGCCCATCTTCTGTTTTCACATACATATTACTGTCCACTAATCCTTTCTTGAATCCCTGTTGAGAGAGATAATTATCTAGCCTAGCATACCATGCCCGTGGTGCTTGTTTTAATCCATACAATGCTTTCTTTAATTTGCAGACAAGGTTGGGATCTTCACTGATTTGAAAACCATCTAGTTGTTCAATATATACCTCCTCTTCGAGTTTCCCATTTAAGAAGGCAGATTTTACGTCCATCTGATATACCCTGAAGTTTTTGTGAACTGCTAAGGCCAAAAACATTCTAATTGCTTCTAATCCGGCCACTGGAGCAAATGTCTCTTCAAAATCAATGCCTTCGACCGTGCATATCCTTTACAAACCAGCCTTGCTTTGTTCCTAATGACCCGTCCGTCTTCATTTAATTTGTTTCGAAATATCCACTTGGTGCCGATTACATTCTTGTTTGCAGTGTCTAGGTACTAACTCCCAAGTTCTGTTCTTTTCTATCCGATCTAACTCTTCATTTATTGCCTTCATCCAATCGACATCTTTGCTTGCTTCATCTATGTTTTTGGGCTCAATGCTGGATAAAAGAGAGTAATTACTTATTACTTTCTTTCTTGTCTGAATGCCACTGTGGGATCTCCAATTATTTGGTCTCTAGGATGATTTTTCTGCCAGTTGCCCGTTTTGAATTTTCTATTTTCTTGCATCTCTGAGTCATCTGATAAGTCATCTGTATCAGCCGTAGATGTATTTTCTGTGCCATGTACTTCATCAACTTCAATTACTTCTTCGTAGATTGGGTAGTTTTCTTGAAAATTAACTATTTGTTTCCTCCCTTCATCGAATTTAACATCTCGGACCGTCCACAATTTTCTTGAGTCTCTTGTTGTAGCATTTGTAAGCTTTGCTATGTGGAGAATAACCAACAAACACACCTTCATCTCGCTCTATCTTCAAACTTTCCAAGGTTGTCATCGCTTTTTCTTGATGTAGCATTTACAGCCAAATACTTTGAGATGTTTTGTTGTTGCTTTTCTACCAAACCACAACTCATACGGTGTTTTGCATTCATGAGTTCTTAACATATACCTGTTTTGAATGTATACTGCTGTGTGAACTGCTTCTTTCCAGAATCTATCTCGCTATTTTGCTTTCTGCCAGCATGGTGCGTGCCATTTCTTGAATTGTTCTGTTCTTCCTTTCTACTACACCATTCTGCTGAGGAGTTCTGGTCGCCGAATATTGTCTCCCGATACCATATTTTTCATAGTATTCTAAAAATTCATTCGAAATGAATTCTCCTCCTCTCGTCCGATCGCAAGCATTTAATCCTTTTCCCTCGTTTCATTCTCGACTAGCCGTTTGAAGGTTCTGAACATTTCAAAAGCTTCTGTTTTATCTTTTAGGAAGAATATCCATGTCATTCGGAAAAATCATCAATACACAACGATAAAGTATTTGTCGTCGTTTATGCTTTGAGTCCTCATGGGTCCGCATAAGTCCGTGTGAATGAGTTCCAAAGGCCTCGCTAGTATGGTATTCTTTTGTTTTAAATGAAACTCCGGTCTCGCTTTCCCTTCTCGACATGAAGCACACACACTGTTTGTGGGTTTCTTAATGGTTGGAATATCTCTCACCGCTTGTTTAGAGCTGATTCTTACCAGATTATCAAAACTTATGTGTCCAAGCCTCTTATGCCACAACCAGTTCTCTTCTTCTTGTCCCATGAAGCACATACCTTCTAAAGATTCTGAGAGAGTGTATAGGTTGCCAGACGTCCTTGAGCCGGTTGCTATCAATTTCTCGTTGTTTATCTTTCTGACTTCACAACCCTGCTTCTTGAAAACCACTTCATGTCCTTTATCACAGATTTGACTCACACTTAACAGATTATGTTTCAAACCATCCACATATAAAACTTCTTCTGACTTGATTTTCCCTTCACTAATTTTGACCGATCCTTTACCAATTATTTTGGCTCCATCATTATTGCCGAACTTCACAGAACCACCCTCATATTTCTGTAGATTTTCAAATTTCTGTTTATCACCTGTCATATGACTTGAGCAACCACTGTCAAGAATCCACGGTACATATTTATTCTGAGCTCTAAAAGCTGTCTGCACTATTAAAGATTCCTGTTCTTTTCTGAGCTGTTCCTTTTGTTTCCATTCTGTCTTAACTGTGGTGTTGGGTTCTAGCTGGGATTTCCCTTTTCAAAATTTTGCACATATCCTTCAGAAGAAATTCTATTGTGTTTTGCCTTATATGGTTGAGTTCTTCTTTTCTGAGATTGATATGGAACATAAATACTACGACAGTTTCTGGCAATATGCCCGAAGTTGTGACACTTAAAACATTCTACTGCATAACTCATTAGAGGAGCAAAAGCATTTTTACTAGTGAAACTTCTTGGACCTATATTGTATTTGCAGTCAACAATTTTATGCCCATAACCATTACATTTAAAACAAAAACCATAGAAATAATGATTGAACCTGAAAGATGGTCTTGGCCAAGTTGTTGCAGGAGCCTTAGATCTTCTTTTCTTTTGATGTATGACCTTGGTAAAGCCATCATTGTCAGCTGCTATTTCAGGACTGGTATTACAACCTTTCTTTTGCCTCGATTTGTTTTTCTTTCCACAAACTGTTCCTTGTCTTTACTCTTTTCACTTTCAACATTGCTTGCCTTTGGTCCACTTGATGATTCTCCTTCAGTAAAGCCCGCACCAAATTTGATACCTGTGGATCTTTGATCGCTTAGAATTTTGTCCAGCTTCATCGAACTTTCTTCACGCTTTAAATGACAGTTGATTTTTCGATCCAGACTCTTGTATCTGGTATTCGGAGACTAACATTTTCTTCTTCCAATTTGCAGCAGTAATCTATCTTCATGGTTACCTGTATTTCAAGATCTTCGAACATTTTCTTGTATTCTTCTGTCTGTGTTTTTAGACTGGCTATAATGTCATTTGCATCCTTAAGTTTCCTTGACAATTTTTCATTCTTCTTTTTCTCATATTTCCATTCCATGAGAGCAGACACCAACTCACCCTCTAAATCAACTTCAGCCTCATCTTCTTCAATAGATACTTCAGAGTTCATTCCCTCTCTGTTTTCTATGTTTTCTGCCTCTTCTGATTCGTCTATTTCAAATGCCATAAATAGAGCCTCACCTGTTCCTTCCTCGTAGTTTTCACTAGAACTGTCCTCTCGAAGATTCTGCATTTCGGGAGATAAAGCTTTTCTTTTTGAAATTGCCTTTTCTGAAGTTTGTTTTCTTCCTCCATTCACCTCTTTCTTGATGCCGAGTTTCTTCACCTTTGTTCTTGTTATTGAGAGGACATTTGGTAGCAAAGTGTCCAATGCCTCCACAATCGAAACATTTAAGAGGTAGCTTCCCTTTGTATTTTCCTTTTCCTTTCTTTAGCTTTCTTACAAAATTTGCTTCCATTTCATCCGAATCATTCTCTTCTTCAAATTCTTGTTTTGTGCTTTTGCCTTTTAGAGCTTTGAAGGCTGCTTCTCTATCAATGGGATTAGATCTTCCTATTCTCATTTCAAAAGCAATCAAAGAACCATGCATCTCATCCATACTAAAATGATTTAAATCTTTGGCTTCTTCTATGGCAGAGACTTTTGAATCAAATCTAGAAGGAAGTGATCTCAATACCTTTTTCACGATAGCAAGATCGGTTAGTTCTTCACCAAGACCTCTGATTGAATTCGTGATCCCATTGACTCTTTGCATGAAAGTCTCTATGTTCTCATCATTGTCCATCTTTAAAGATTCGTATTGAGCTCGATGTGCTTGAAGTTTGGCCTCCTTGATCCTATCATCTCCTTCATGAATTTTCTCTAGTTTATCCCAGATGTCTTTTGTCGATTCACAATTTATGACTTTGACTAGCTCACTGTCAACTAGTCCACACATAATAGCATTTCTTGCTTTTGAATCACATTCAAATGCCTTTTTACCTGCAGTGTCCGTTGGAGCGGTGGCAGGAGCTTTGTAACCATTAACTACCGCACCCCAGATGTCAAAGCCCAAAGCACTGAGATATGTTTGCATTCTAATTTTCCAGAATGCATAATTTGTCCCATCAAACATTGGCGCTTTGTTCGAAGAGAATCCTTCACCACTTGCCATTGCGTAACTTCCAAGATCACCTTAGCTGTTTAAGCCTGTTCAGGTACTTGGCTCTGATACCAATTGTTGTAATCACAATGACACTGAGAGGGGGGGTGAATCAGTGTGTTCTTTAAAAACTTCTAAAACAATTAGATTTAAAACCAGCAGCAGTTTAAAGCAGATAAAAGAGATACTAAAAGCATCAAGAAAGCATCACACATAACACAACATTTTAACGAGGTTCACCAATGTGGCTACTCCTCAAAAAGACTGCTTGGACTACCATCCAAATCCAACCAATGCAAAGCTACAACTTTACATAATCCTTTACCAAGCACCAACCGGAAGGAGCACCAACCCCTTGAATTTATCTGCTACAACAGAATGGAGCACCAACTCCTATTTTACCAAGGACCTACCGGAAAGAGGCACCAACCCCTTATGCCAAGCTACAACTTGGAAGATAATAATAAAAATTGCAGAATAAAACTTTCACCTTAATTTTCATGATCTGCCATTTTTCTGCATTCTGCTGTGTGTTTGCATTCTGCTACTTCTGCGCAAAATGATTCGCACTATCCGACAGCTTCTTTATAATTCTTTGCGCTCTCTCGCTATATTCAGTTTATCGATTACTTCTATAAACTATGCACTGTCACTTCGGACTTAGAACACGACTTCTGCATATCGCGCTCTTATCATCCATGCACTTCACGATCTATAGATCCGAATTACGACTCGCACTTTCCTCAACCGAACTTGATGCAATCACCCTTCTCGCACTTACACATTATCTCATCGCTATATTCTCTATACTGCCATTCCAAAGAACTAACACTTTTCTCACTCTCTGGATCGAAACGACTTGCTCTCGGCTTCACGCGAACTTGTTTCGCACCTTTCACATCTATTGCACACCTTAACCTCGCAACAGACCCCATTTTTATAGAAGAGAATACCATATCAAACATCTTCGACTGTCACTTAAAGACGTCGACTGCAAACCCTAATGAAGTCAACATGAAACCCTAGAATTTTTTGGCTGATTAACCTTTGTGATTGTCGACTGCAAACCCTAAAAACTCTCACCGTAATAACCCTAAAAAGTGTCGACTTTAAAACCCCCAAAAAGTTCTTTGTAAAACCCTAACACATGTGTTCAAGACCTCAAAGATGTCCACTGTAAAACCCTAGCAATTGTCGACTTTGAAACCCTAACGACGTCCACTGTGAAGCCCTAGCAACTGTCGGCTTCAAACCCTAAAAACCATCGGCCTCGATTCAAACTTGTCGGCCTCAAACTCCTCTGCCACCTTCTTCTCCTTCACGTAGCTTATTTCTGTGAAATAGCAACACGTCATGATATCGTGACATTTTTTGTGTCCGTACACCTCCTTGGCTTTGTCGTCGTGAAATCGTGACCTTTTTGGCCATTGACAGCTTTGCCTCCGTTCTTGTCGTGATATCGCGACACTTTGATCAGTTGCTGACGTCATCATCATTCTTGTCACGAAATCGCGACGCTTTCGGCTTCTGGCGGCTTTTCTCGCACCTTGTCATGAAATCGTGACACTTTCAGCTTTCGCTGACGTCATCCGCATTCTTGTCGTGAAATCGCGACGCTTTCGGCTTCCATACATTTTGTGCTTCATTCAGTAGCGAAATCGCTACAACTTTGCCTTGTGCTTCCAACTTACTTCTTCTTGAGAAATTTTGACTTGTGCCTTACACTTTCGACTTGAAGTATGATTGCTGCAACTTTGATGTCCGCACTTTAGACCCGTAGCGAAATCGCTACACCTTTGTTTTGCGCATCTTTTACCCGTAGCGAAATCGCTACACCTTTACTTTGTGCATTTGCCATTTGTAGCAAAATCGCTACACCTTTACTTCGTCTCTTTGCAACTCGTAGCAAAATCGCTACACCTTTACTTTGTGCCTTTGCAACTCGTAGCGAAAATCGCTACACCTTTACTTGGTCTTTGTAACTTGTAGCGAAATCGCTACAACTTTTTCACTTAACACTTTCTCCCGATTTTTGCCAGCGAAAAGTCAACA
The DNA here is from genome assembly GCA_028583015.1 of Wollemia nobilis. Lineage (NCBI taxonomy): Eukaryota > Viridiplantae > Streptophyta > Pinopsida > Araucariales > Araucariaceae > Wollemia > Wollemia nobilis. Next base: position 1,518,080 of record JAQPPZ010000689.1, on the reverse strand, counting down.
TGTAGCGAAATCGCTACAGTTTCTCAACTTGACTTCTTGGCCTCCGACTTGTCACGAAATCGTGATAGTTTGACTTGCGCCTTCACTCTCCTTACTTCCGTCGTGAAATCGTGACATCTCCGGCTGCACTTTCTCTCTCCTCATTTTCGTCGCGATATCGCGACATTTCTGGCTGCACTTTCTCTCTCCTCACTTTCGTCGCGATATCGCGACATTTCTTATTGCACTTTCTCTCTCTTTCGACTTGTCGCGAATCACGACAGAAAACATGTCGCGATATCGCGACAGTTTTCTAACTTGTCTTTTTCTTCGAATTTTTTCTATCTTCTGCATCTGAATGACTTCTGATCTATCTACCCACTGCATCCTTGGATCTAACTGCCTGTGTTGACAACAATGACAACCTTCTTGTAACACCTTGCTCAACACACATAACAATGATACTCATGTTCTTTTGCACAATACTAACTCAAGTTCTTCACACAACCAATGGATTAAACAACAATGCTTATGCATCAATCTTCACATAACAATGATACTCATGTTCTTTTGCACAATACTAACTCAAGTTCTTCACACAACCAATGGCTTCAACAACAATGATTATAAAACAAGGTTTTAAAAACAACTCTTTATTCCAAAAAACCTTGAAGCATGAACTCAACACTATTGAAAAGGAAACCCTAATCAAGTCCTTTTCACTCCAAACTTATTTTCATAAAACCAATCAATCAAATCAACTAAGGAAGAATTTTCCCATACCTTTTTTCTTGACAAGGTGTAGATCTCACAAATCTATCACACTCACAATTACTTCTTTGCCAATCTCAATAAGGGTTAGAAGATAATAATTTCCTCAACACAACACAATACAAAATGATATAAAACAAAATACACCTTATCACTCCAAATTTTAAAATAATATCCAATACCCTCATAATAATCTCTTTGGAAAAAATCATTTTACAAATAAAATCAACACTCACTAAAATTCAAAACCTCTTATTACCTTATTACTCCAACTTAAAAAGAATATATCCTCTTTTATAAATCACAATTCAACACATAACAATTTGCTATTCACTCCTTATTTCTCCTAACCACTAATTTTATTGCCTAACTAAAACCTTTTAAAAACCCCTTATAACTCCTAATAAAGGCTTTAATTAAAACTTTAGGCAATAAAAATTATTTTAGAAAATTACCTTTGCCTCTCAACGGGTTTCGAACCCTTGACCTTTGCCTCCATGAACGCCCTAGCTATGGGCTCCTCAACCACGTGTGCTCAATGCATGTTGAGAGCTAAAAAGTTCTTTGTGCACTATATTCCTCCTAGTGCCTTAAACGATAAATGTGAAAACTCAAACTTTTCCCTTTGCGCACGCACTCCTCGGGATTCGAATGTAGGTTCATCTCCCCACAAACGACTTAGCAAAAATATGTGCTACCAATGGACCACCATTTCCAACTTGTCTTGGGCACCAACCTTACTCCGCTATAACCCTTACACATAAGATGAAAAGTTGTTCATCTTCTTCCTCACCCAAATCTTTGAATTGCTCATGCAATTTACTTTGTCGCATTAATTAAATTCGATGAGGGATAATTTGCAAGGTCCTTTGGCCTCCCTTTTATACACAAAGTTGCCATTGTCTTCAAATGTCGGCGCTCCAAATTTTTTGATGACATCGGCGCATTTAACCTTTGTAATTTTTAAATGATTTAAATTCCAAGGAATTTAAATTTTATAAATTATAATTACAAACATTGGCTTTTAAGGCCTTCTCTTATTGCACAACTTTGTATTGATATTTATAAAATTTTTCTTTTGAATTTAGATATTTTATAAAATAAATATTAGACCTCCTTTGAACTTTGCAATAGACCTCCTTGGGTCTTTATGAAAACCCTTTTCAACTTATGCTCTCATATAATATTAAAATATTATGGAGCCCTTTTGCCTTTAACTTTTGCACTGTTGAAGCTTCTTCCTCGATATTAGTGACACCTTGATGACTTTATTTCTTGCCAAATTCCTTGACATTAATGATGATTTCATTTGGTGACATCAATGACAAATTTTGACTTAGGGACTCAAAATGTCCAACATTTGGTATGGAATCTTTCATGGAGCAAGTATAACCATCATTATCAAATGAGTGATAATGTGTAATCTTACCTAGGAATAAGTATCTTGCATGGAGCAAGAATAACCTTAGTCATTATCAAACAAAAGATAATTAAACAAAAATTATCTCATAGGGATAAAGAACTAACTATAAATAACTAAACTTAACTTCTTTGTAGATAAGGAGGATGAAACCTTACATTAAGGCAAGTGTGACCCTTGATACTATCAACTAATAGCTAAGAAGAGGATCTTCTTAGAATTTAAGGTCAACTAATCAGAATGAAGCTAAAGTTAGACCTCGATGGGATAGTTTGAGGAATACCTATTGAGATATAAAAAGTCTCACCACCATAATTTATGGATTGTAAGAACAAGTGAACAAAAAAAGAATGTTTTATTTTATTATTTATTTGCTTAGAAAAACTAAGTAGTCTCTCACTATAAATATGGCCTTTATCCAGAAAGAAGTTGAACATATCAGCAATGATAAAAGAATGCAGAGATAGAGCCAACATGAACCTTAAGCATACCCCATTCAATCTGAAGATAGAGGTAAATAGAACCTTAACCATGACTTAGATGTCATCAAACATAATTTTTTATGGAATAGGGTAATATACGACTCAACCATCAAGTGGTGGTCAATTTTAATAGTGTGTTGTGTGCTATTTAAATAATGGTTTATACCACAACATAGTGCATGTGGTATTATTAATATCCACATATGAGAATCCTATGTGAAAATATTTAATGGTTCAAGGCATACATGATAAGAATTAATCTTAGGGGATATTGTGAAGATAAATGGTTGAGAAAATATCTGTAGAAGTAATGACAAAGATATCAATTCTAAATCTAAATATTGATCAGTGATTTTGACTCCATCACAGATGTGAGCCACTCCTAATAGTTAACTATTTATCAGATAGATAAATAGTATTATATTCTCATGGTAAAGATATTTTAAAAATATTGATACAGTGGAATTCTAGTCTAAATTTGCTAAGTGTAATACTTTATGGTCTTATTTTTGGGGAATGCATTTGCTAAGCATATTATAACCTTGGTAATCATTTTTCTATTATTGACAGAGCTATTATTGCATACTTTGTATGGAAGAAGCAAGTACTTGGATTGTACTTATATTCAAGTGTTTTCCTCCCACTATTAGAACCATTGGTGAATCAAAGTGGAAGAGCTAAGAAAAACCTCCACATATTGTGGATCTTAAGCTATGTACCTTAGACTCTTTTGAGGATCTCACTTGGAATATGTGTCTCTTGGTTAAGCTCCCTCCTTATTTCTAAGTGTTGTAAAGATGACATTAGGAGTTGCTAGAACAAGCTTTAGAGGAACTATAGAACTGGAAGAGGTGTGGTATTTAAAGGTTTTAATACCTCATCACATATTCCAAGGGATATTTTGGAGAGTAATAAATTCCTTAGATCATGAGGTAAATCTTGAATATTGGTAGAGCTAGCCAAGGACTTCTTGAATTAAATACTATTGGAAAGATCAACTGAGGCATGGTTGCGATAATCTTCTCCATGATGAAATTACTATTTTATAACCCGAATAGTAAGGGTTACCCATAATTTACTTGATGCAACTTTGGAATGTGGAGAGACTTCAAAGTTGGCAAGAATATTTAAGTGGTGAATATTTGGTAGAATGGTGGCGTTCAATACAAAAAAATTGATTTCCAAGTTATACTTCTCTATTGTTATGTAATTTTTCCTTGATTACAAATTAATTCTTGAGGTTCATAGTTTGAGAGGAGATTTTTAATGTTCATTATAGCCATAAGATAAATACTTGAGGGAATTTGAATCAGGTTTTCATGTGATAATTTAGGTAGTATAACCTAAAAGGTTCCCTAAAATTAGGCTTTGGGAATGTCCTAATTAGTGTAGCTTAGACTATGATGGCACCTTGATAAGGGAGGATCGAGTGGACAAGATATTTATCACACAAAGTGATAAATACATATAGTGGTACTTTAAACATTAAATTGGACTCTTTACTTATTATGAACATAAACTATGATTGTGAATTTGGACTATGAATATAATAAATAAAAAAGTGATCTTTATAGTCTATTTAAGTTTGAACATACAAAATTGGAAAAGAATATGTGAGGAATCTATTATTGAGAGGAGTATGGGATCCTATTGTAGACACCTAAATCACGTAAATCAGATAATACTATCATTGCATCACATATGCCCTCTTATCGACAACATATGGCCCTATTGGGCACCCCTCTAGGCTAGCAAAAGGCTTCCAAAAGCCTCCAAAACTTAGTTTGGAGGGTTCCTAGCAGTTTGGGATAGTTTTGGGGCTCCTACTGGTGGTCGTCCCACCCAGGGATGACCATAGTTGGTGACCATCCCACCCAGGGATGGCCATCAACAACCATCCCTGGGTGGGATGACCCCTAACTGGACCCTTGAAAAAGTCAAAGGACATGCTAAATGGCAATCCAAGACTACCATTAGCATGTCCAATCACCCCAAATTGATTGGGGACCTACTAATGGATAGTGGGGTAGTTTATTGGGAGCACCCAAAGGGGTAACCTTCTCCCAATCACCCCATGACATGATTAGGACATGTGGCATCACCTGCCTCGCATGGCAAAAGATGCCATTTTGCCCTAGATGCCCTTTTGGGCTATAAAAGGAGGTCCAAAACCTCATTCTAAAAAGGAGGAGAAGTAGCATTTTGAGCAATGAAGTGCTGCCCAATTCTATCCCTACTTGTCCCCAACCTTTTTGCAAACCAAAACTCGCCCTTTCCCTAGCCTTGAAACCCTCTTCACTCGAAGGTGATTTTAGGGGTAGTAGGACTTGATACACCCATTCCAAACCAGAAAAATTGAAGGTATATTTGGCCCCATCTATCGACAACACTCCCATACCAATTTTGGACCAATTCCCATAGCCATAGGTGACAAAACTAAGGTAGTTTTGTAACCGTCCCACCTAGGGACGACCAGTAGTCTATCCATGGCACACCTAGGGATGGCCACAAAATAGGTTGGAATTTTAGATAAATTCCTCCATAGTCCCCTTAGGAATGTCCTAAGGAACCTATGGTCCAAATTTGAGGTAATTTGGAGGAGTTTTGATGCAGGTTTGGTGATCCCCAATGTTGCAGGTCTATCTGGCTCACCCCGGATGACCAGCAATTATGCATTGTTTCACCCTTAATCTTGCCTCCAAAGTTTCTTATTTGCATTTATATTATATTAGAATATGCATATGCTTATTTTAGATCAGTTTTTGTATATGTAGATCACTTTATTTGGTCGTAGCATATGCTTCTTTTGCTATGTTTTCAAGGCTTTCTTCATCTTATGAAACATGTGCTATTAACCCCATTTTAGTCCCTTGTGTGTAGGTCCAGGTAGTTCTACGTAGAAGGAAGGATCTAAGAAGACCAGAAGAATAGGTTGAAGGATAGCTCTCAATCGTGGGATGCGATATTTACATCAAACAACCATAGTTTACATCGCTTTGAGGCCCCTTTCAAGGGACTAGATCCCTTGAACATTGTAATGGAAGTTGTATCAATTTGTAAAAGCCCTCAAGGGGATATTTGTAATCTCATATTTGAAGCTATACATTGATTAAATAGAAGGATAAATCCACCATTTGGTTATACATTTGCTTCACTTTAATAGATTACAAGTTTATGTGCTATTTCCTTTGAATGCTTTATAAATGCTTTACATTGCAATGGAATGCCCTTAAGGCGGTGTAGTAAATTTCATGTCTTCAGTGGCGATCATGGTATATGATGTATTTTTATCTCCCCTTTGGATGATGCTAATTTGGACCTCAAATTTTGGTTTTATTTGTTGCAGGTAGTGACCGTTCTGAGCAGAAATGGCCTCTTTGCTGCTCCATGGCACTGGGTGAGATGACTAGCTCCATGGCATTGGGTGGGACGGCCCCCAATATGTGACCATCCCTACCTAGGATGGCCACAAAACTAGAGGGTTTCTACAAAAATTTGTAGAAACAACAAGTTTCAGGTTCATTTTTACACCTTTCTGCACTTTCAATTTGCAAATTTGCTGTTCAAAATAGTCAAATTTTACATTTTCTTGTCTTCTCTATGCATAGAAAGGTTAGATATCCTCTTTCCAAAATTGTGCATTAATTAGATCAGAAGAAATAAGGAAAATAATAGTAGACTTTCTGCTTTTTGTCTGGTTTGACTGCTTGCCACTTGCCCAAAAAGGGTTAAGTTCATATAGGTGTTTAATTTTAGTGCTTTCCTTTTATGTTACTAATAATTTCTGAAAGAAAAATGCACCTTCATGCATTTAGTAAATAATCATTGAGTGCTACTTTGTTTTCTTTCAAATTTTTAAAAGGAACCCCACACACCAAGTTCTATTTTAACATCAATGGAGTTGGGCTCTCATATCCAACCCATTGATCGAGACCAATAGTGGATGTAATTACCACTCGATTGGCTCATGAGAAGTACTATCGGGACCCATCCGTGGCCAAGGCCGACCCAAGATCTATCCTAACCATGCAAAATAGCATGCATTCCTCTTCGAAGGGGTGTATCATTGCACACGGGGTGCTGGGTGAGGGTTGGTAGTACCTATGCTACCTCGTTGGATATGGATTTCATCCCCATATTTGACTTGTGCGAGTATATAGGTGAAATCCTTTAAACATTTGAGAATATCATCCAATGAAATATCAAACACGAGAAAAGGATTTTCTTTACAAAGCAACACATCTTGAAACACATCAAACAAGTTTAGGGATTCACATTTAAATATTTAAAGGAGATAATCATTTGTTTTCTTGTGTGTTTCTATTGATTGTGTATTTGAATCTATAAAACTTAAAAAGAGATAATCATGTTGTCTACTTTAGGTATTTCTTTATTTTTTGGGTAATCAACCCAAGATCCTCGATCTGGGGGTCAAACCCTAATAATAAAAAATATATATATATAATGCATAGGGTATTTCTTTAGTGTAGGGTTCCCTTCAAGGTTTGCCTAGTCAATGCATCATGACAACTATGCATAGCCAAGCTCAATCATGAGCCTATGAAGTTGAAAACTATAGGAGAGGCCATGAGCATCATAGTTATAAGTATGAGGATCTCCCCCCACATAGGGAACATGACTATATACCTAGGGTAGGGTTAAATGATCATCTTAAGCTTCCAAGGAACCCTTCCCTAGGGTACCAAAACCTAGATGAGTATGATACTCATCATAGTGGGCAAGTCAATTCTGCCCAACCATTCCTCACTTATAAAAGAAGACCTGAGGAAGATCCTAATTATCCTTGATCACATTATTCCATGCAACCACAAGGTACCTCTTCCAAGAGAACACCAATGGGTTATTCATGTGATCAAGTGGACTCTTCGGTTAGTCAACACCGAGTCCAAGTCCAAACTAGAGATAATCTGCCTACCAAGAGGCCTAGTAGGGAAGTCTACACTCCCTCTACACCACCTAGAACTCCCATCCAACAAGTGGTAGCAAGCCAGAAGAGGCCTATGCGAAGTTTGCATACGTCATCAACCAACATGACCATGGGAGAGTTAATACAAGGATTCCCAAAGTATCAGGAAACTTTCATGGAGGTTTTAAATTCTATTGAATTACAACCTCATGATTTTGATGCTTTCACCAACTTTGTGGAATACATAAAAATGCACAAAGATCCTGTTATATCCTTTCGGAATCAGGATATCAAACCTAGGTCTACCAATTTACTAGACTCTCCTTTGCACATCATTGCGTGCATCAATAGGATCCCCTATAAGTGAGTGTTGGTTGATACAGGTTCCACAATAAACATCATTACCACAACCACACTAAAGCATCTCAAAATCCCATCTTCGCACATTGCAAGATCCAATTTCACCTTGAAAGCATTTAATGATGCTTTGTCCTCCACTATAGGCACCATAATCCTACCTATTCAAGTGGGGCAAAAGACTATGCCTACATTATTCTATATATTGGAAGGTGAAAGAATATATAACATATTATTAGGAGTACCTTGGATAAGAGACATGGAGTGCATCCCCTCTCTTGTACATCAATGCCTTAAATACATTCATGAAGGTCAGGTCCATGTGGTTGATGCCGACCCAGACCCCTTCAAGTATTACAATAAGGATGATCATCCACAAGAGTCTACTCATCCATCCACACCTTTGGATACTAAACTCAATGATCTTATCCAAATTTTAGATTCAACCCCATGGTTAGTTGTGAAGTTACCTTCACCACCATCGCTAGTACCATCCTCTATTTCTTCAAACGAGGGAGAGTCAAAAAGGCTAACCGCAAAAGCTCTCTTAGACATTTTTGACACATTAGAAGAAGACCTTCCTACTCCTACCAACAAGGAGGAACCAATGGTGGATATAGAAGAATTAGATCATATCATACCATCTTCATCCACCAAACTTGAGGACACAAGTCACTTGACCAATCCTGAACTTGATGAATGCATAGAACCCGATGTTAAATTCATGCATATCATTGAGTTGATCAAGGATCTAGGATGTCCTCCTATCGATTTGCCACCCATTGATAGCATTTCTGATGCACCCCCTGAGCATGGGGGCCAAGTAGATCACCTTGGACAAGTTTATGATGCACCTGTGACTGGTCCAAGTGCCAATGCATCTTCTCATGAGTTTGTGGGAATGATCAATGTGATGACAGAGAACCAAAGTCCTCTGAATTCATCTAGGCCACTTGCGACTCCATCCAACATTCCATCCATAACACAAGAGATATCATTGATGGATTTAGGCACACCTACTCCATCTCATTCAACATCTCAACAAAATCAAGAACAAGTGTACCCACTACAACAAAGTGGAGATAATCTAGCTACCACAATTGAACACTATGAGGTGGAACAAGAGCATGAGCTAAATCAATAACAAGAGCATGTGGATATACTCACTACCCACAATCATCATGAACCATATGCATTTACTCAGATGATTTTGGATAGGCTAGCCAATGTTGAGTTACAAGTGAGTCACCAACATAATGACTCACAACAGATCTTGAATCGACTCGCAAGCATTGAGCTATAGTTGAGTCATTCAAAATCTCAACCCCTTGATTGTCAGGACCAACCTCCTCCTATGCAATCCAATGTTAAGTCTCAATAGAAGCTAGGGCAAAGGCAACAACACCATCAACCTCACATGTATACACCATTGCCTGAATATTTGGTGTCACTCTTTAATCGATTATGCGAGGCTAAGGTTATCACATTGCTAGATATCCACCCTTTGGATCCTAATAGACACAAACCAATGTGGTATCAAGAGAGTCAACACTATCCTTATCATCAAGTGAATGGTCATAATATTAAGTCATGTATCACCTTCAAGAATAAGGTACAAGATATGCTTGACAAGAATGATCTTCAAATCAACAATCAACAAATTGACATAGTTCAAAATCTGTTACCTATAAATAAGAGTCAAGAAGAAAAACCTAAACAGGTGACTAAGATGCATACAACCCCATCACCTCATAAAATGTGGTGACCATGTTCACCTCATTTAAAGCCTCAACATCATACCTGGACTCCACTAGCTGAGTCCATGTCAACCATCTTTCACAACTTGCAAGAAGCAAAGGCAATCATCTTGCCAGATATACCCCTAATCAATCCAAATAGGTCTAGATCTAGATGATATAGGGAGGATCATTCTTACCTCTATCACCAAATTAAAGGGCATGACATTAGAAATTGTCATAATTTTAGACATGTGGTCCAAGATCTTATTGATAAGGAAGTTGTATCCACAAGCGGGTCACTCATGTTACCCCATCAAGACATTGGTATTAACAAGAATTCCTTGCCACAATAGGGGGAGTCAATCTCTATCACTCCTCCTAGCCAAGCCAATAATAATGCATCAAACATAGTACATACTGGGGGTATCCAAGGTGTCACACCTTCCCCACTATTTACATCACAAAAAATGAAGCAAATTGAGGATCCTAAAGGTATTGCACCTTCCTCGCTTCCTTTGATCACCATAAATGTTGGGGGTACACAAGGTATTGCACCTTCCTCCTAGAAGCACAAAGTAATAAAAGTTACAAAAATCTCCAAAGGCATCTATAAGCCCTTTGGTCACAACCAAATACCCCTAGGTAGTCGTAGACACTTTCTAAGTGTCATTGTCCGCCTAGGTCACCCTAAATACTCCTAGCAATTTTTGACCATCTAGGTCAAGCTAAAAACCCCTAGAATATCTACAATAATCTAGGTCAACTTTAAATTATCCAAAGGCATACCATAAGCCCTTTGGTCACAACCAAATGCCCCTAGGTAGTCGTAGACACTTTCTAAGTGTTGTTGCCCACCTAGGTCACCCTAAAGGCTCCTAGCGGTTTTGACCATCTAGGTCACATAAAAAATCTCCTAGACTATCTATGATCATCTAGGTCAACCTTAAATGCTCCAAAGGCATCCATAATCCCTTTGGTCACAACAAAATTCCCCTAGGTAGTCGTAGACACTTTCTAAGTGTCGTTGCTCGCCTAGGTCACCCTAAAGGCTCCTAGCGGTCTTTGACCATCTAGGTCACATAAAAAAGCTCCTAGACTATCTATGATCATCTAGGTCAATCCTAAAATCTCCAAAGGCATCTATAAGCCCTTTGGTCACCTTAAAATACTCCTAGGTAGTCCATGATTATTTAGGTCAACCCAAAATGCCCCTAGGCGGTCTATGACCGTCTAGGTCAAGCTAAAATGCTCCTAGGTAGTTTACAACTATCTAGGTCAAACCTAAATGCTCCAAAGGTATCTATAAGCCCTTTGGTCACCCAAAAAGCTCCAATGGCATTCATTAAGCCCATTGGTCAACTTGTACATATATATATATATATATACATATTCAAAATAACAAAAAAATCATGAAAATCATCAAAATACAAAAATATTGCATTGTATTGCATTTCTCATCACTTGCATTATAATCATAGTTGCATTAGGCATACTCATCATTGCATTATGCATCATTCCAAATTGATCATATATGTCTAGCACTAGGTCTGTACACTAGGCATCTATTAAAATCATTGTTGTTATGAGTTAATATTACCACCTGTTAATATTACATATACCATTTACATTATATGTCTGTTTCCCATCACTTAGCCATTGTTAGTAAAACATAGTTAAAGTTTTTGGTCACTCAGCCATATCTAGTTGTCTTCTCAGATTTTGTAGAAAGCTAGCATGATTTTTAGAAGGTAGAATCCTACTTAGATAATGCTTGGTATACATCAAAATCCCAACATAATTTTCACATTAATAAATCCAAGTCTAGCACAAGGAAAGATGAAAACTATGAAGTAGTCTAGGTTACTTTCAAGCGAAAAGGTTATCTTGCTCATCCCCCTGTGCAAATGGTTCAAAGATGCTGAGAATTGACAAAAGGACAAGTTCCTCCTTACCCAAAATCCCTTACCCTACACTGGGGTAAATATCCCAAAGAAAGAAAATCAGTAATGATTATTATCCCCTCCCTAGTATTGAAAACATACATTGCCCTACACTGGGGCAAGTATCTCAAAGAAATATTCCAAATAAAATAGTGATTATTATCACTCCCAAATATGCATAAAGAAACAATGATTATTATCACTAGGAAAAGCAAAAAAAATAGTGGTTCTCACCACTATTAAAATCCCTTGCTCAACAAATCAAAATGAGCAAAATTCCCTTGAGAAAGTCAAAGAAAGGTAGGGACTCTAGAACTTGAATCCCTAGAATTCTCAGCATTAGAGAACCATAAGGTGATCCTCATTACAGGTTTGGTGGATAGCCTACTTGTCAATGGTGGTAGCCTCCCGCATGATGATATGTCTATCACTTAAGCAACTTGTTTAGGTATAGACCAATGTTTGAATGTGGATGAGCTAGCTTGTTGTAACCTAGGTTACCTAGTGGTCTAATCCAACTAAGTACAAAACTCAGGATAATGAGACTCGCAGAATGATCTCTAGTGTCGATGGGCTGAATGAATCCCATTTGCACTAGGGTAATCTTATGTGTTATCATGGTAATGAACTCACGTGCACACACAGGGATATTGATTATCTTGGTTATCTTAGTAGGTGCATACTTTGTCAAAATATCTTGTATAGTTATTATATGACTTTTGATTAGGTAACTAGAGTGTTTGAGTCTCTTCAAAACCACTAAATAATATCATATCATATTACATTATCCATTTTATTTTACATCATGTTGCCACATGTTTGTCATAATTCCAAAATCCATTACATAGTGTCAATAATAACATGAAAATAATAAAGATACATTTTGTATAGTCTATGGTGCTAGCATAGTATGCATCAAATAGTCATTATATAGCCATCATACAAAATCAAATCATTCATTACATCAATTCATATACATTTTTCCTTATATACTTTTGTTTATTAAAGGATGTTCATAAAATGGGATAGATACCAGATAGATATTAGCAATAATATTTAGATAGCCACTGACTATTTTATGCATATATTTTAATTTACAAAAGCATATAGAGAACACATAAACATCTACATATCATCAGCTCAAATCATATGATCAATACATGCATCCATGTTAGACATCCATCATAGCATCATAAAATATAAGCATTGCATACATCTCATAAAGCAATAAGGAAACACATGATGATAATAGAAACTCATATATATGTATGAGACCAAAATATACATCATAATCCAAAAACTTCCTATGGGCTACAATCAAGTGGGTCCTTAGACCTCACACTCCAAAAATCAAAATTCAAAAACAACTTCAAATATAAAAAAAAAATGGGCCAACAACCCACCAAAAACAAGACAGAATGGTCAATAAAATGAGAGGGATCTAGACTGAACCTATAATATTTTTGGATGCATCAAAAGACTCTATTTTACTCCCCAAGAAGGCCTCCATGGATGGACCACTCCACGGGAATGAGATATTTGGCCTTTTGACTCCAAAACTATTCATCAAAATAGTCAAAAATCACCTCCAAACAGGTATTTAGTACCATGGGAAAAATAGAGAGTTGCCCCAATTAAGTCATATGTGTCAAGTGACTCATCGCTTTAGCATTTTTCATGCCCTCATCGACTCATCACTTGAGGGGGTAGTCATAATGATAAATTCAAAAATCGAATCAACATTTAAATACTCATAAGTGTAAATTCCATGCATTCAAAAGAATCTTGGCTAAAGATAAATTTTCAAGCCCATGTTGGGGCAAAGAATCAGCATAAGAAACAAAAAAATAGGCTTGACCTCCTTGAAACCTTGAGAATTGACCCATGTAAAGGTTTACAAGGATACAAGGCACCAAGACCTAGTATGCCCTAAGCCCCATAAGACTGTTACTACAACACGACTGAAAGGTATACCCAAAATCGATCCTTCGACTATGTCAATAGAAAGGATTCCAAGAATGTATGCCATTTCCACAATGGAGGCATCCAAAGTTGATTAGGTTAATGAACAACCTTGATCATTTGATGATTTAGTGATCTATTTTTTCTCAACGCTTTGTTGCACATCGTGCATCCCAAAAATGGGGCATCTATAGACACCTAAATCACGTAAATCGGATAAGACTATCAGTGCATTACATATGCCCTCTTATCGACAACATATGGCCCTATTGGGCACCCCTCTAGGCTAGAAAAAGGCTTCCAAAAGCCTCCAAAACTTAGTTTGGAGGGTTCCTAGCAGTCTAGGGTAGTTTTGGGGCTCCTACTAGTGGTCGTCCCACCTAGGGATGACCATAGTTGGTGACCGTCCCACCCAGGGATGACCATCAACAACCATCCCTAGGTGGGACGACCCCTAACTGGACCCTTGAAAAAGTCAAAGGACGCACTAAATGGCAATCCAAGACTACCATTAGCGCGTCCAATCACCCCAAATTGATTGGGGACCTACTAATGGATAGTGAGGTAGTTGATTGGGAGCCCCAAAGGGGTAACCTTCTCCCAATCACCCCATGACATGATTAGGACATGTGGCATCACCTGCCTCGCATGGCAGAAGATGCCATTTTTACCTAGATGCCCTTTTGGGCTATAAAATTAGGTCCAAACCCTCATTATAGGAAGGAGAGAAGTAGAATTTTGAGCAACGAAGTGCTGCCCAATTCTATCCCTACTTGTCCCCAACCTTTTTACAAACCAAAACTTGCCCTTTCCCTAGCCTTGAAACCCTCTTCACTCGAAGGCAATTTCAGGGGAAGTAGGACTTGATCCACCCATTCCAAACCAGCCAAATTGAAGGTATATTTGGCCCCATCTATCGACAACACTCCCATACCAATTTTGGACCAATTCCCACGGCCATAGGTGACAAAACTAAGGTAGTTTTGTAACCATCCCACCTGGGGATGACCAGTAGTATGTCCATGGCACACCTAGGGATGGCCACAAAATAGGTTGGAATTTTAGATAAATTCCTCCATAGTCCCCTTAGGAATGTCCTAGAGGAACCTATGGTCCAAATTTGAGGCAGTTTGGAGGAGTTTTGATGCAGGTTTGGTGATCCCCAATGTTGCAGGTCTATCTGGCTCACCCCGGGATGACCAACAGTTATGCATAGTTTCACCTTTAATATTGCCTCAAAAGTTTCTTATTTGCATTTATATTATATTATAATATGTATATGCTTATTGTAGATCAGTTTTTGTATATGTAGATTGCTTTATTTGGTCGTAGTATATGCTTCTTTTGCTATGTTTTCAAGGCTTTCTTCATCTTATGAAACAGGTGCTATTAACCCCATTTTAGTCCCTTGTGTGTAGGTCCAGGTAGTTCTACGTAGAAGGAAGGAGCTAAGAAGACTAGAATAATAGGTTGAAGGATAGCTCTCAATCGTGGGATGCGATATTTACATCAACAACCATAGTTTACACCGCTTTGAGGCCCCTTTCAAGGGACTAGATCCCTTGAACATTGTAATGGAAGTTGTATCAATTTGTAAAAGCCCTCAAGGGGATATTTGTAATCTCATATTTGAAGCTATACATTGATTAAATAGAAGGAGAAATCCACCATTTGGTTATACATTTGCTTCACTTTAATAGATTACAAGTTTATGTGTTATTTCCCTTTGAATGCTTTATAAATGCTTTACATTGCAATGGAATGCCCTTAAGGTGGTGTAGTAAATTTCACGTCTTCACATCTCAAAATCCATTCATTCATATTTAAGTTTATTTTACTTAATGAGAAGAAATATATGGAAAAATCTATTCTTAGTTAATTTGATTATACTTAATGAGAAGAAACAAATGATGAATCTATTTAACATTCTTAATGGGAAAGAATAGATGGGGAATCTATTCTTGAAAGAAGTATGAGATCCTCTATCTAAGATATTTAAGAATGTAATACAATATGAGATTAAATTAATCATTCAAAGAAACATGTAATGTTAATAGAAAGGTTCCTTTTGGACTCATGAGCCCATGGGATGGGAACTTTCTTAACTTAAACTTTATTAATAATTTGATTGGATGATTCCAATACTTAAGAGTTGAAGTAGGCAACATTCAAACATTTTTGTTTGAGGGGAGTTACTGTAGGCAACACTAAAACATTTTTGAGGGGAGTTGTGGTAGGCAATACTCAAGTTTTCTTGTTATATTCTAGGTGGTGTAGCCAAAAGGGTTAAAAAAAAAACAAGAAAGATTTTGGAAAGTCCTAAGCGAGAAAGTCTGTTAGAATTTCCCAAGAATAGACATGCAAAGCATTACAAGAATTATGAAGAGAAGAGTAGAACTGATTGATTATTCCATGGGATCAACTTTGTATAAATAGCAAAGTTGATCAATGTGAGTCGTTGGATTACAACAACTCAACAAATCTGAACTAGTCTAAACTGAGAGTTCACCTGACTCATGGAAGAGTGGTAACTCAAGTAAGACTATCCTAGTAGAACTTAAGAGAACAAATATTTATTCTAACACCCCCCTTAAGTGATACTAGGGGTGAATGTAACAATAGGAGATGAGTCCCGACAACAAGGCCTGATGAGGTACTCATGTACAATGAATTTATAGAAGAGATGGTAAAAAAAACCACATGGGAAAAAACCATCTTTCAAGAAGAAGAAGAAGAGGCATGTCTTCGGATGGCGAAGATTGTCCTCTATTGAAGATAAAAAAATGAGTCCCGACAATATTGCCTTATTAGGTACTCATGTACAATGTACTTACATATAGGAGAGATGGTGAAAAAACCACATGGGAAAAAACCATCTTCCAAGAAGAAAAAGAACAATAAGAAGAAGAGAGAGGTGAAAACCTCTGTGCACCCTTCTAATGCAACTGCCTAACCCCAAGTTTCTCTCACAACTGAATGTAACACAGAGAAGGAAAGGATTTGGTGAAGATGTCTACAATTTGATTTTCTGTGGGAATGTACTCCAAGTTTAGATCCCCTTGCTGAATATGTTGCCGAATGAAGTGCATGTGAATCTCAATGTGCTTTGTGCGCTGATGCTCAACTGGATTGCGGGCAATATGAATTGTGCTTTGATTGTCACACCAAAGGGTAATGGGTTGGTCATGAAAAAACCAAATTCCCTTAGTATCTGACGAAGCCAAAGAGCTTCCTGACTGGCCAAAATTGCTGCCCTGTATTCTGCCTCTGTAGATGATAATGCTACTACTTGTTGTTTTTTGCATGACCAAGCAATAGGTGAAGAACCAAGACAAAAAACATAGCCAGACGTGGAACATCTATCTTCAACCAAACCTGCCCAATCAGAATCTATGTAACCAATGATATCCATGGATCCTCCTTCATATAAGAGCCCATAGTGAGTAGTTCCTTGCAAGTAGCGAAGTATTCTCTTCGTTGCTTGCCAATGGCTGAAATGAGGTTGATGTGAGAATCTAGATATTAAGCCAACAACATATGAAATATCTGGGTGAGTATGAGTGAGGTATAATAGACTTCCTACAAGCTATCTGTAGAGAGTAGCATCACATAGAGGGGACTTGCAGGAAGTATTTAGAGTGACTCCAGACTGAAAAGGTGTGGAAGAAGGCTTGCAATCAGTCATCTTAAACCGTTGAAGAAGGTCTAGAGTATATTTCTGTTGACACAATGAAATTCCTGCATCTGTTTGAGTTATCTGAAACCCAAGGAAGTAATGAGCTAAACCCAGATCAGCCATCTCAAATTTCTCAAAAAGGGAGTCTTTGATAGTCTGGATGTGAGAAATGGCACTACCAATGAGTAGTAGATCATCAACATAGAGAACAAGTATGGTGATGTGTTCTTCATCCCTCCAAATGTAGACTGTTGCATCAGACTCACAATGAGAAAACCCTGAGGAAAGAAGGAAGGAGTCCATTTTTTCATACCAAGCTCTAGGAGCTTGTTTGAGACCATAGAGAGATTTCCTTAGTCTACAAACAAGAGAGGAGTCTTGAATAAATCCAGCAGGTTGTTCCATGAATATTTCCTCTTTTAAGTCACCATGCAAGAAAGCACTTTTAACATCCATTTGAAAAATTGGCCACTTTTGGGAAGCAACAAGTGCAAGTACCAGCCTAACATAATCCATTTTTGCAACTGGTGCAAAGGTTTCAGAATAATCTATGCCTTCAATTTGTGAAAAACCTTTAGCTACCAAGCGAGCTTTGTGTTTGTCAATTTCTCCATCAGGTCCATACTTAGTTCTGTAAATCCATTTACAACGAACCAATTTTCTCCCTTTAGGTAGAGGGACTAGATCCCAAGTTTTATTTTTGATTAAGGAAGAAAATTCATTCTCCATGGCATTATCCCATTCTTTTATACCAGTTGCTTCTTTGAAGGATTGAGGATCTATGGAAATGGACTGACAGACAAGACCAGAACCCATGGAGTTGCTTAATCTGGATGATGGAAGATTTTGGATGTAAGGAGTGGCCTCTTGAACAATGGTGCGGGCCCATTTTGGCATTGTGGAAGGAGTAATGGGTGTGGCAGGACTTTGAGTTGGTGTTTGAAGTATAGGATCTTCATTTTGGTTATCTAACTCAAGGATGGGATCTTCATTATATTGAGGCTCAAATATTGGAGATGGCTCGAGAGAATCAATGTTGGAAGAAGATGATTGAGGATCTTTATAAGGGAATGTTTCATCAAATTGAACATTTCTGTGAAAAAATATTTCATGAGTTGTGGGATCAAGGAGCCTGTAGGCTTTCATTTCCTCACAATAACCAACAAAGATGAGTTGCTTGCTCTTTTTTTCTAGAGCCTTCCTCTTTTTCTTTGGGATATGTGCCCAAGCAGTACACCCAAAAACTTTGAAAAAAGAGACATCAGGTTTTGAGCCAGTCCATGCTTCCTCTAGAGTCAAATGGCCAAGAGCTTTATGAGGTGTGCGATTTTGAATATAATTTGCATAGTTAATTGCCTCAGCCCAATAAACTACTGGAAGATCTCTTGAGTGGAGCATACAGTTTGCCATTTCTTTTAGAGTTCTATTTTTCCTTTCTGCAATGCCATTTTGTTGCGGATTATGGGAGACTGAATGTTGATGAATTATGCCATGAGTTGAGAGAAATATGGAGAACTCATTACTGAAGTATTCCCCCCATTATCTGTATGAATTTGCTTGATTTTGCAAGTAGCTTGATTTTCAACTAAGGCCTTAAATATTTTGAAGTGGGATAGAACCTCACTTTTGTATTTTAGAAAGTAGACCCAAGTTCTTCTTGAAAAATCATCAATGAAGGTTAAGGCATATTTTTCTCCTTTGAAAGAAGGCTCTAGAAAGACCATCAAGTCACTATGGATTAACTCTAGAGGGGATGAGACTCTTTGAGAACCACTTGGGTGAAAAGGATCTTGATGTTGCTTTCCAAGAGCACATCCAGGACATACTCCATCAATAGAAGAAACTTTTGGCAACCCTGTTACCATTTCATGAGTATTCAACTCCTTTAGATAGCTATAACTGAGATGTCCAAACCTCTCATGCCAAATTTTGCTTTCAAGATCTCCATGTGCAACAAAATAGGAGGCCCCATCTAAATTTTTGAATCCCTTGAAGTAAAATAGGTGAGTGTTATGGTCAATATCTCCTTGAGCTATGATAGAGTGTGGTTCTTGAAAGTCTCTTATCTCAACTCCTGTTGGTGAAAATAGAACTGTTTTACCCTTTGCAGAAGTACAAATATGATAGATGGAGAGGATATTTGTAGCTATATTTGGGACATAGAGAACATTATTGATACAACCACCATCAATGGATATGTCACCTTTTCCTTTGACCGGGATAAAGGATGAGTCACCAACTTCTATGCTACAAGTTGAGCTTGAGGAGATTGAAGTGAATGACTCATGTGATGAAGTCATATGATGAGTTGCTCCTGAATCTAGAACCCAATATTTTGATGAAGTTTTTATAGCTTTACCTTGAACATTTAAGGCTTTTCCTATCTGCTTCTTAGTGTCTATCTTGTGATCCTTCATTGTTGCCTCTAGTTGTTGAAGTCTTTTCCAACATTTGTTCCCAGAATGACCATCCTTTTTGCAATGTGTACAAGTTATGGGGCCTCTTTCTTTCTTTTTGAATTTTTCTTTAGTGGAGGTGGATGCTACTAATGCTTTTGAGGAAGAGGGAGAGATCTCATATTTTGCAAGTTTTGTTTCCTCTCTAGTTAGCCTATCACAAAACTCCTCTAAAGAGGGCATTTTAAAACTTGTACCAAGTGCATCTTTTGTAGACAAAAAGGTGGTTGCAAAAATTTGAAATACTCCATTTAACTTAGAGAGAATAAGATAGATGCATTCTTCTTCTATTTTATTCTTGCCACTACCTTTTAATTGAGTGAGGACCTCTTTAAATTTGGTGAGAAAGTCAACAATATTGCTGAAGTCTTCAGGAGATAATGTTGTTAACTCTGCCTCTAGCTGCATTGACCTTATTTGATCCACTTTACCAAACAAGTTCTTTAGTTTTTTCCAACTCTCAAATGGAGTTTTACATTCTGAAATGTGAAACCATAGGCTTTCATTTACATTTGTGCTTATAATACCCATTGTTTCATACATCTTTCCTTTATGAATAAATTTTTCATATTCCTTTTCAAATTCAGGTTGCTCTTCTTCTAGTAAGTGTGTGAGCCCTTTTTGAGAAATGAGATTTAATATATTTGGTTTCCATGTGTGATAGTTATGAGGGGTGAGTGGATCAATTGTATTCATTTTTTCCAAAGAAATTTGAAGTGAACCAATAATCCCCCCTTTAACTTCAAGAACTTCTTAGAGAATACAATGATGCACTAGCAGAAACACCTGTTTAATGAAGGCAGCAGAAGCCCGACCTTTATACCAATATCTTCAATTTACCCACCCTTACATGAGGGAAACTATAAGTAAATGAGGAGAATTGATACATGGAACATAGGCTTATGAAGCAAGAATAATCAGCCAGACCTCTATACCGAATCTTCTCAATTACCCACCCTTACGTGAGGGAAACTATAAGTTAATGAGAAGAATGATACATGGAACATAGGCGATTATTAAATATTTGGGCCAAATTTGATGTGCTCTTTGAAAATATTTTAAGTTTTTCTTGCTTGAGTGTTCAAATGTTCATGTGTTTTTAAAAAAATAGTTATGCAGGTAGAACATTTAGAAGATGCTGAAATTGAGATGTAAGCAACAATACCAAGTGGCAAAAAAGGTGCCAAACTTAGACTTTACCACCAAACTGTCCTCCTATAGCTACCTACTTAAAGGAATGTAGCAAAAAAGGAACTTTTGTGAACAAATCCAAGGACCAAAATATGCAAGGACCAACACTAACAACCCCCCTGAAGTCTTCAAGATAGGTGCAAGAAGTAGCACCTCAAAAAAATCCCCCCAAAAATTGTATTAATGAGATTACAATAGACTCTTTCACTCTTTGATAGCCTTGGTATAGGCTCAAGAAAATAGTGAAAAAAGAGTCATAGATTTGAAACCCAGAACAATGATCCTTCACTTTGAGAGCCTGAAGGTTACAATTTTGTAGAGGAAGAGCACTTAGAGTAAAAAAATATGACTCTTTACAATATACTATTTTCAAAGGAAAATAATAATAAACCAAAATATATTAATGCCTTAGAGTATAAGGCTATCAAGAAATCCAGTGGTGAGCTCTTTTGACTACATCGTGCATCTCTCTTCGCTGGAGTTTGAGATGAATGAAGCTGCTCCTTGAAAGGTGTTGATGGCACATTTTCAAAAAAACTTTAAGAAATGACTTCTGTGATGACAGATCTGCTTTTAAAAAAACAAAATTTTTGCTTGGTGGCTTCCCTTGGAGAGTGGTTGCATCTTGAATGAATAGGCAACATCTCTCAAATCAGCATTCTTTGGAGCATCATTGAAACTATTTGGAAAATGCAGAGTGCAGCAACTTGAGGCAATGCCTAATGATGAGAACGTAAGGAGCTACAGTGCCTTCGAGGCTTCTGATCAGTTCTCTTTGGTGATCGAACCATGCGAGGGTGCAAAGGAGAACTAAAACCAAAGCTAATCAGAGTGGTCACTTAAATGGCCCTCGAGATTCAATTGACCATGCCTTGGAGTGTTGTTTGGCACGTAATGAACATCTAGTCGTGTTGAGAGACACCTATAGCATGAGCCAAGCTAAGGATAGTTGTCGAGTGACTTTCATTTCTCAACGGGTGAAAGACGACATCAATCTTATTGCACCAATCCAGTTTTAGATGGGCACACTGAGTTGGATTCTGAAGGACAAAATATGATGCACCAACATCACCAAACAGATAGGCACCAAGCTGACTATCGCACGAGCCTAATATCTTGCAGATCTCGCTCAACGGGTGAAATATGATGCACCAACGTCATCGATCGTATAGGCACCAAGCTGACTGTCGCAAGATCCAAATAATTCACAGAACAGGAAAAAACCTGCGAGAAGAAACATGAAAAAGATAATAATGGCAGCCACATAAAATATCGAGCTGCGTAGTCTCGATTTGAAGAGTGTGCCATCAGTGCAAGGGTTGGGAGAAGCTGGTTAATGGAATGCAAACATGCTCAATACCTTGATTTTCTTTATAACATAAAATGGACAATCGTTTGACTAGTGTAACATAGAATGTATTTACACTAATCAATATTTTCAGATATAAAGACTTTAAGACTATTGACAAAGATTGTATTGCTTCCGAGTTCATACGCAGCTTGGAGAAAAAAACTCAAATACCCTTGTTGCTTTTCTATATCATGCTTTCAACAAAAAAAATTATTTTGTTGAAAAAAAATGGCTTGTGGATAGAAAATATGACTACTCAATAACCTTTAAGCAAGTAGAGTTAGCCAAAAAAAACTATCCAAAGAAAATGAACCAGTGCCTAGAAAAAACCTTCAAGAGAGAATGCTTAGCAAAATCTATCCTGCTCTGGTACCATGTTAGAATTTCCCAAGAATAGACATGCAAAGCATTACAAGAATTATGAAGAGAAGAGTAGAACTGATTGATTATTCCATGGGATCAACTTTGTATAAATAGCAAAGTTGATCAATGTGAGCCGTTGGATTACAACAACTCAACAAATCTGAACTAGTCTAAACTGAGAGTTCACCTGACTCATGGAAGAGTGGTAACTCAAGTAAGACTATCCTAGTAGAACTTAAGAGAACAAATATTTATTCTAACAAAATCTTGGACTAATTATCCTACCACAAAGGTATCGATTTTATCAAACATATGGTACGTTAGGATGAGGGAGGCCAAGCTATTTAGTAATGATAGCCTTAATTAGCCATATGGTAATCAAGCATTAAGTTCTAGATGACTCATCATGAAAGAGCATGTATCTAGGCCCATGAAAAATATACCAAGATCCTACATAGACCTACTTATGTATGAATAGGGAAAAGGTGTTCCCTTTTGATGGACTAAAAGGGAGAACCCTACGCTATGGTCAAATGGTCTTACATTCATGAAAATTGGTAAGACAATGTGGGGAGACCATTAAGGCATCCTTTGTACCATGGAGGTATATAAAGGTATCCTTATACCATGGAGGTATATAAAGGAAAAATCCAAGTATTATAGGATGGGGCCACATCTTGACCACTTGAGTGTCATTTGTAGTGACTAGTTCTCAGTTGTGGTATGCCTTGGAATGAAAAAGAAATTTTGGATACATCTATGTGAATCTAAGTCAGCTATTCTTAGATAAGTTTTGATCAAAATTAATGGGTAGGAATAGATGTAGAACCTATTCTTAGTTAAGTATTGAACATTATTAATGGAAGGGAATAGATGGGGAATCTATTATAGAGAGGAGTATGAGATCCTATATTTAAGTAAAATTATGTAACACTTAGAAAATGTGGAGAAAATATCTAATTGAATAAATATTTTGCTTGATGTATTTTGATGAGTTGAAATTATATTTTCCTTATGAATTGTAATATCTGTTATTATAATACTCTATATGATATTGACTATGTATTTATTAAGGTTTAAATGCTTAGTATTTTACAATATTGATGTTTAATTTCTTTATTTCAAGAATATGATATTGTTGATGTTTTTTATTTTTGTAGGACCAAGTACTCTTGTAGGTAGAAGATGTTGCTTACCACCGAGAACAAGATGCTAGAAAAAAAATGATAATAGCTAAGGCTGTTCTATGAAATTTTAATGCTTATTTTAATATTTTTATGAATTTTCTATGCTTTGTATTGCGAGAATCATAGATGAATATGTTTAGTCCAAGAGGGTAGTATGTCACAAATCGCCTAAATTGGACTTTCAAAAAGGTATTAATTGATATGGAGGATCAATTAATACTTGATTTGCATAAATACCAAGATAATATTTAATATTAGTTTTGGTATTAAATAAACAAACTATGATAGAATAATTAGCTTAACTTATTAATAATGTTTAGCATTAATAAGAGGGTTTAGTTGATTTTCATAAGGGATTATGTTATGACAAAGATCCTAACCATACCTATTAAATCCCTATTTTAATTCAAGGGTAGATAATTTAGCATATCCCCTTAGGAATTAAGTAATAGTTTATCAAATTGATCCCTCCTCAAAATGAAGGGAGGAGGAAGAGCATGTTGAAAATTTTGAGTATATTGTTGTCATTGATGTCAAAGTTTTGAGGTCATAGATTGATGACATTGGTTGCAATTGATATCTCGGCATAACAAAAATACAAGGTCTATAAGTTGGTTAAAATGCAAGACAAAGATCATTCTCAATGCAAGGAAATTAATAAAAAGAGGGTTATAATATTATTTTTTTAAGCCCAAGAGGTTTGGGATAAAGCTCCAAGTGTTTGGTTAAAAGGTTGAAGACCATGGTTTAAAATTTTTGAAGGAAGCAAGTGATTAAATCTCATAGAGGAAATAATATTATAATATTAAAGTTAAAAGGTTAAAGCCTAAGGTTAAATTATAAAATAATTATAATATTTTATATTATAAATTATTTTAAACCCAAGGTGGGTTTTGACGCCAAATTTGAAAAGAATTTTTAAATTCTTAAACAACGTCGACGTCTAAAGCAAGGTGGTAAATCCATATTAATATGGATGATTTTTTTCTAGCCCTAAGGATGAGTTTTTGATGTGCAAACTATTTATTTCCTTTTGCGTGATGTGAGAAGAAGAAGATAAATTATTTTAAGAAGGAATAAGGGATTTGGACATGGATAACAATAAAATCATAAATTTTATCTCCAGCTAAGCGGTATGCTAGGCAATGTTAAGGCGTAGGGCAGACACCAGGTCATGAGTTCGATTTTAGGTGGTGATAGTTTTGAAAGGATTTTTGTTGGCAAGGAAGTGAGAGTAGAGGTTAAAGTGTGAATCATGCACTAGTGTTTTTATGTGGATAGTTGGTCTAGCGGCAGCCCAAGCAGCATGAGCACATTGGTAGATAGGAGGTGTTGTGGTCGAACCTCACCCGCGGTAGTTTTGGTAAGGAAGATTTAATTTTTATTAAGTCTAAGGTTGAGTTTTAGGCACTTAAGATGTGTTTGATTGTTTGAGAACTATTGGACTTAAGGATCTATGAGGGAAATATTTTTTTATTTCTTGCCATTGTTTAGAAGAAAAATATAATGGAGAGTGTATTTTTTTGAAATGTTATTTTGTGGAGTAATAAGGAAATTATTGGTAAATAATTTTGAGAGTGTTTGTTGATATTTTAAGTGGGAGATAAAAGGTGTAGAATGTACCTTTATTGTTTGTAATATTTGATTCAATTTGAAGGACTTGGTTCAGGATTTTAAGTTTTATTTAGAGAAACTAAAAGAAATATAGAGCACTGGTTTGGAACAAATTGTGCACACATTTTGAGGAAGTTTTCTAATATATAAAGAGGTGTTGTGCTAACCCTTTTATATTTGCAAAATATATTGTGTGTGGGATATACTTTGAAGACATATATCCATAAGAGCAAGCTAAGAAGTATGGGCATATCATTCCTTATTTAAAATGTTTATTGAAGTGAATATTTTGGAACATAAAGTGGAGTGAAAAGGATTGTTTGGTAAGCATTGTTGAAAATATTTTATTTAGGATTTTATTCTTCTATAATTGAAAGAGGTTGAGATATTTGTGCTAGAGATTGTGAAATGCTTGTGTTAGGTTTGAAGACAAGTTTTTGCATCTTTGAGAAATATTTTTTAGCGTGTGTTATAAATAGTTATGAGCATGTATTAGAGAAAAATTGAGCAGGGATTGTAAGCAGGTTAGAGGTAAATTTTGAGCAAGTTTTGAGATAGACTTGTGAGCAGGTTAGAGGAAAATTTTGAGCAGGTTTTGAGGTAGACTTGTGAGTAGGTTAGAGGTAGATTTTGAGCAGGTTTTGAGGAAGAATTACGAATAGATTAGAGGTAAATTTTGAGCAGGTTTTAAGGTAGACTTTTGAGCAGATTAAATCAGTGTTGTGAGCAGATTAGATCAAATTTGTGAGCATATAAGAGGAGATAGAGTTATCCTATGGAGAGATATCCAC
Source organism: Wollemia nobilis (assembly GCA_028583015.1). Lineage (NCBI taxonomy): Eukaryota > Viridiplantae > Streptophyta > Pinopsida > Araucariales > Araucariaceae > Wollemia > Wollemia nobilis. Next base: position 1,491,874 of record JAQPPZ010000689.1, on the reverse strand, counting down.
AAACCAGAGCAAAGGGGATAGAGTTTCCCCATGGAGAGAGATCCACAAATTAGAGAAATGGGGATAGAGGTCTCCTATGGAGAGAGATCCACAAACCAAAATATAAGGGGATTGGTGTCTCCTTTGGACATAGATTCATAAACATTGTAATAGGGATTTGATTCCCAAAGATTCATTGAGAAAAAATTATAAGGAATATTTTCTCCATGGAGTAGCCCACATTAGGTGAACCACGTTAAATTATGTCTCTCATGTCTATGATGATGTGTGCATTATTTATTTCTTTGATATTATTGTTGTTATCATTTGGATTGAGAAGTAAAAGGTTTTATATTATACTATTCACCCCCATCTCAATATAAGATTATGTTCTTCAATTGGTATTAGAGTGATTTCCTTCATGAAAAGCCTAACATATTTAAGGAAGCTCCCACAAGAACATACAGGACCTCAAAAAATGGAGAAGAGGCCATGATCGACATAAAAGAGGAATTTATTACTACTCTTAGAAAATTGGAAAAGGTTTGAAAGAATAATTCAAGTTTGAAGGATAAAATCCAAGAGGATGAGGAAGCAAAGATGGAACTTCTACAAAACCTCATAGAGATCAAGGTAAAAGTTGAATAAGGAATGAAAATTGAATAGGTTATGGCAGAACGGTTAAATGCAAAAGAGTTAGAATGTGAAATATTGGAATCTAAAATTATCTCTCTAAGAAAGGAAGTTGAAAATACTAAGGATAAGTTACAACAAGATAAAAATTTAGGGAAACAAAAAGAGGAGTCAAGCTCCCAAGGAACAAAGATATCAAAAGAAGAAGAGCCCATGACTTATGCTAATGCATTGAAAGGCAAAAGCATCAAGAAGGAAGAAGGCAAAGAAGAACCATGGACAAAAGCCAATTACATGAATAGCAAAGGAAGAAGCATGCAACCATATTAATCAAGGCACTCTAACAGGTTACAAAATTTCTTCCATGTCTATTGTTTTTCATGCAACAAATATGGTCATAGAGCTATACATTGCACTGTTTATGTGAGAGATAATTTTGATAGAAATTTCAATTCTTTTGCATCTCTCATGAATGACAATATCATATGTTACAAATGCAATAACTTTGGGCACAAGGCCAAATGGTGTAAAATGGTATTTTCCTAATTAAACAAAAATAAAGACGATCAGAAGGCTCAAAATAATACAACCTCAACAATTAGGAGAGAGAGAAAAGATCAAGAAAAACTGAAGTCAATGTTGGTACAAATAGCTCTTCATGTGCAAGATAAGAGAAAAAAATGGTTTGTTGATAGTGGTTTTTCAAGTCATATGATAGGGGACAAGAGTAAATTTCTTGTACTTAAAGAATTCAATGGAGGATCAGTAAAATTTGGTGACAATGGTTCAAACAAATATGTGGGAAAGGAACCTTGAGTTTAGATAATGGAAAAAAAAAGATAGAAAATGAATTGTATGTCAAGGGTTTGAGGCACAATTTACTAAGTGTAAGCCAAATTTGTGATCAAGGGCACATGGTGACTTTTCATCCAAATAGATGTGAGATCAAAAAATCTAAAACTGGAAAGCTCTTTGCAGATGCAAATAGAACTACAAACAATATCTATATGCTAAGTGAGATTAAGGGAGAAAAGTATTTCTTATCACAAGAAGATGAGAGTTGGGTATGGCATAGAAGAATGGGTCATATGAACTTTGAAAACACAGTGAAAATAAGAAACAAGAAGGCAGTCGAAGATTCACCCAAGATAAAAAGGCCACAAAAGACAATTTGTGCACAATGTCAGCATGGAAAGCAAACAAGAACAAGTTTTAAGTAAAAGTAATTTACGTAATATGAACCATTGAAACTAATTCACACTAACCTATGTGGTCCTACAAGGATGAAGAGTCTACTAGGTGAAAGTTACTTCATGTTATTTATAGATGACTTCTCTAGAATGACTTGGGTAGCTTTCTTAAAAGAAAAGTCAAAAGCCTTTGAGAAGTTCAAGGTATTCAAAAAATTAGTAGAAACTGAAATAGGTAAAAGGATTAAGTGTTTAAGATCAGATAAAGGAGGAGAATTTACTTTAGGTGAATTCATAGATTTTTGTGAACAACATGGGATCAAAAGAGAATATTTAGCCACAAGAACTCCTCAAAAAAATAGAGTAGTTGAAAGGAAAAATAGGACTGTTGAAAATATGGTCAAAGCTATGTTGAATGAGTCTAATATTTTAGATGGTTTTTGGAGAGATGCAGTTCATACAACAGTATATATCATCAATAAAGCTCAATTAAGAGTATCATCACAAAACTCCACATAAGCTCTCAAAAGGGAGACCAAATACTGTAAAATATTTCAAAATGTTTTGAAGCAAATGCTACATAATATGGGAAGAGAACAATTTGGGTAAGTTTGATTCAAGATGTGATGACGATATTTTCCTTGGCTATTCCACTAAAATAAAAGCCTATAGGTGCTATAATAAGAGGACACATAAAATTGTGGAAAGTATAAATAACTAGAATTTGGTGTCTATAAATGTCGGTTGTGTGCAGTTATATCACCATATTTTATCTTTCACAGGATGTAATATCCTACATTGCCTGTGCGGGGAAGTATTGGTGGTTCATATGGGATCTGGTACCCTTTATTGAGGTGATCACCACTCAATGGTCAAGGTAGCCACCAAGAAGGAGGGTACTCCATGGTAGTTGAGGGTGCAAAGATACTTGACTAGGATTAGTTGGTTGATGTTAGTGTTAGACCCACCAGTTGAATCACTTGTGTTGTCTTACCATGTGGATGCATATAGGTTGTTGGGCCTATGATTGGTTGATCGACTGTCCCAGTTGTAAGGTGCACTAGTATTAAAACCCCTTTTAAGTAGCTCATGGTATTTATGTAAGGCCTAAATATAGATGAGGATACCTCTATTAGCCTAAACACCAGGCAGTGGTCATGGTAGGCCCCACCTGGTAGAGGTTGAGAATTGATGGTAAATGCTCTAAAATGACTTAGTAACCAAAGTTGTTGATTGAGTTAAATGTTGTTGATCGAATCTAACTAGGGTTGATTGATTGACCTTGACAACTGTAAATTATCAACCTTTTTAGTTAGGTGTTTTTCTAGTTAATTATGAGATTAAATGGATTAATATCCCTTTTTGGATTTACTAAGAGATTAATTGGATTCATCTCTCTTTTGATTTAATAAATGCATATTTTTGGAAAGGCAAGTTTTATTGTATTTTGTAAAATGAAAACTTGGTTTTATTTAACAATGAGAGAGTCTTGTTTTGTAATTAAAATAGTTAATAAAGATGGATGACTTGATTTGGGTTTCCCAAATGCTGAAATTTTTATTGTTTAAATAGATAGAATATCTAAGGGAAGAATGGGCTTCTCATAACATGAAACTAAATGATTTTCTAAGGAAAGTATGACCTTTTCTTAAGCATGTTTTATGGAAATCAAATGATTGTCTAAGGGAAGTATGGGCTCCCCTTAGTGTGCTTTTGTAAAAATTGAATGAATGACTAAGAGATATATGGGATTATCTTAGTATGTCTTTTGGAAATTTAATAAGAGAAGTATGGGCTTATCTTAGAGTGAATTTTTGAAGATAAAGGATAGGTTAAATGACTTATCTATGATTGGATAAAGAGATTTATTGAATGGTTTATGCCATTATTTATGAGAAAATACTTGTGCTCATTAAATAGTTATTGAAGTTGTGTTTGCACTTCATTAAAATGGGAAGTCATTGCAAATAATAAAATATGTATATGAATTTGATAATATTTTCATTTAAATATTGATGTAATGTTCTATGCTTTTATCTTACATGGAATGTTTTAATAGGAACTCTTTGACTATAATCATTTATGAATTAATGTTGTAGTCTTTTACATTGTTTAATGATGAATGGATTAATATTCTATGGAAATATCTTGTTTAAATTACTTGTGTAACCTTTTCTTGTAAAATTCACTCAAAAAAATCTCTCTTGGGTTGTTGTGAGTTGAGTAACGAGTGGATCATTATAGTAGATATCAGAGCCCAGGCTAGCAAATGAATTCTAGTATAAGGTCTAGGATAGTAAAAAGATGTTGGTAAAAGAACCAATGGTTAGTTAAATACTAAAGGTTGCTCAATTAGAGTTTAAGGTTGTTTAAACCATTGATAACAACATTTTAGTTGCTAAAACTTAGGTCGTAGGACTAAAATATTCCATGAATAAGCTAAATATTGCTTAAAATTTAATCCTAGGAAAGGTAGCTTTACTTTGGTATAGAATATTGCATGGAGCAAGTATAACAATCATTATCAAATGAGTTATAATGTATAATATTACCTAGGAATAAGTATCTTGTGTGAATCAAGAATAAACTTAGTCATTATCAAATAAAAGATAATGAAACAAAAATTATCTCGTAGGTATAAATAACTAAAATTAACTCCTTTTTAGATAAGAAGGATGAAACCTTGCAGTAAGGCAAGTGTGACCCTTGATACTATCGACTAATAGCTAATAAGAGGATCTTCTTAGAATTCAAGATCAACTAGTCAGAATGAAGCTAAAGTTAGACCTCAATGGGATAGTTTGAGGAATCCCTATTGAGAGATAAAAAGTCTCACCAACATAGTTTATGGATTGTAAGAACAAGTGAACAAAAAAAGAATGTTTTATTTTATTATTTATTTGCTTAGAAAGACTAAGTAGTCTCTAACTGCAAATATGGCCTTTGGCTAGAGAAAGAAGTTGAACATATCAGCTATGATGAAAGAATGTAGAGATAGATCCAACATAAAACTTAAACATAACCTATTACATCTAAATATAGAGGTAAATAGAACCTTTACCATGACCTAGATGCCATCAAACATCATTGTCTATGGAATAGAGAAATATACCACTCAACCATAGAGTGGTGGTCAATTTTAATAGAATGATGTGTGCTATTTAAATAATGGTTTATACCGCAATACAATGCATGTGGTATTATTAATATCCACATATGAGAATCCTATGTGAAAATGTTTAATGGTTCAAGGCATACACGATAAGAATTAATATTAGGGGATCTTGTGAAGATAAATGGTTGAGAAAAGATCTGTAGAAGTAATGACAAATATCTCAATTCTAAATCTAAATCTTGATCATTGATTTTGAATCCATCATAATTGTGAACCACTCCTAATAGTTAACTATTTATCAGATAGATAAATAGTAGTATATTCTCATGGAAAAGATATTTAGAAAATATTAATACAGTGGAAATCTAGTCTAAATTTTTTGTGTAATACTTTGTGGTATTATTTTGGGGGAATGCATTTGCTAATAATATTATAGCCTTGGTAATTATTTTTATATTATTGGCAGAGCTATTGTTGCATACTTTGTATGGAAGAAGCAAGTACTTGGATTCTACTTATGTTCAAGTATATTCCTACCACTATTGGAACCATTGGTGAATCAAAGTGGAAGAGCTAAGCAAACCCTCCACATATTGTGGATCTTAAGCTATGTACCTTTGACTCTTTTGAGGATCTCACTTGGAATATGTGTCTCTTGGTTAAGCTCCCTCCTTATTTCTAAGTGTTGTAAATATGAAAATAGGAGTTGCTAGAACGAGCTTTGGAGGAACTATAGAACTAGAAGAGGTGTGGCCTTTAAAGGTCTTAAGACCTCATCACATATTCCAAGGGATATTTTGGAGAGTAATAAATTCCTTAGATCATGAGGTAAAGCTTAAATATTGGTAGAGCTAACCAAGGACTTGTTGAATTTAAGAGTGTTGGAAAGATCAACCAAGGCATGGTTGCAAGAATCTTCTCCATGATGAAATTGCTCTTTTATAACCCAAATAGTAAGGGTTACCCATCATTTACATGATGCAAATTTAGAATGTGGAGAGAATTCAAAGTTGGCAAGAATAGTTAAGTGGTGAATCTTTGGTAGAATGGTGGTGTTCAATACAAAAAAATTGATTTCCAAGTTATACTTATCTATTGTTATGTAATTTTTCCTTGATTACAAATTCATTCTTGAGGTTCATAGTTTGAGAAGAGATTTTTAATGTTCATTATAGCCATAAGATAAATACTTGAGAAAATTTTCTCTCAAGTTTTCTTGTGATAATTTGGGTAGTATAACCTAAAAGGTTCCCAAAAGCAAGTAGGCTTTGGGAATGTCCTAAGTAGTGTAGCTTCGACTATGATGGCACCTTGATCGGGGAGGATCGGGTGGACAACATATTTATCACACAAAGTGATAAATACATCTAGTGGTACTTTAAACATTAAATTGCACTCTTTACTTATTATGAACATAAACTATTGTAGCAACCCCGAGACGCACGCACCGCTCTTTTTACTCTACTTGCAATGTATTAAAAACCCAAAATGAAATGGAAGACAATGAAAAGCATATAACACAGAAATAACAAAGATGGATCTCTTTATTTGTATTGAAACCCGGTTACATGTCGGTCCCTCTTAGGGATACCCATTTCGATACAATAAGGTTACAAATAGGCAAAGAGTGCCCCTTTCGCAAAGAGGTGGTGCGCTTTCAAAAGCTTCCCGGTTTCACACATGGAAATGTATGAGGGCTTACAGATGCCTCCTTCTCTAGGCCTATTTCCTAGAGGGATCCCTTTTGCTCTCGTATGTTGCAGATTTTGTTCGATGAACCTGTGGCCCTGTAAGCAATGAAACAACAACACACGCTTAGATGTCCGAGAATACCTCCCCGGATGAGGTTGTTAGCAATGAATATAACAAATGAAAGCAAGTGCAAATTAGACTAATGCTATGAATGCGAATGAATGAAATGATGCTATGCTAATGATATGCTAAACAAAATAATGAATCTAATGTCTAAAACCCTAAGCTAGGCTCATGGGCCACTATCCAAGACAACGACCGCTAAAGTGACTCTCGTCCTCTTTGCTCCAAAGCTATGGATCAAAGCTTGTATCCGATGTTGAAATAATGGTTGCTATGCTCTCCAATTTGTCAGGGCTTCACCGTAAATGTGATCTCCAAGGGAAGCTCTCCAAGTCTCGAAAGCTCTCCTCAATGACCCGTCCTGATAAATTTGGGATACTGATATGTGATGGATGGATCGATGATAAAAGATGGATCCCTTGGTGCTCTTAGGCTTGCACCTTTTATAGTGTGAAACCCTAGGTCTATGTCCAAGCCCTAGGAATGAATTCCTCATGCGTAGTGAGAGTTAGCATGAGAAGCTTTTTGTCTTTTCTATGTTTAAAGACCAGTTAACTAAAGTCTAAATGCAAACTCAAGTCTCCCATGTGAACTGGTCATGAAAGGGAATGCAAAGTTACTCCCGCTCACCTTTATTGCATGCAGACTACCACTTCCACCCGTGATTAGGCATGTTTGTCGAAAAACTACTTTTATGGTTTAGCTGTTGTCATCTGTAGTGACTAAGATCTAGCTGCTATTGTCTATAGTGGCTAAGTTTTGGCTCTCTAGGCTTGAGCGGCTAAGATCTGGTCACTCTTGGCTTGAGCGGCTAGGCTTGGATGGCTTGAAAAGGCCCCAAATGAGTGGTGAGAACCACTGTTGATGCTTGGAAAGTCCAAGATTATGTCATATGATCTTATGAATGTGTCTATGTGAGTAGCTCCCCTAAGCATGACATGTTTTAGGTGTCTACAGATGCCCCTTTTTGCGACGCATTATGTGGAAAACACAACGCTGAGCAAAAATATAGACTGATCTATTTGTAGGGTGTATGGTGATCAATGGTCTGATCAACGTCGGATGGCCCAATCATGCAAGATGGTGCACATCCTTTGAATCATTGCCTCAATGTTCGAAGGACTTAGCTTAGTGGCTTGGGCATGTTAAATTGCACTCATTCCTCAAACTCAATCGGGTAGCTTCAGCTGCTACAATAGTTTCGATCGGTAGGAGAGCTACAATTGAAGATGTCATGTCTGCTTACGTTCCCAACAAACAAGGGAAATTTGTGATTGTTGTATGCAATGATTCATAGGACGAACATGATTTTGATGTGATCGAGTGATCTTTTGTTGATTTGATTATGATTATGTTGAAGTTTTGAACTACTTCCTCACACAATGGATTGGTGAAGAAATGACAATGAATGAAGCGACAAGTCGCTTGACCAATATGACTAATTTGGTTCCTTTCTAGCATTTGTTGCTTTTAATGGGCAATCCCACATCCAAGTGTGATTCCAATTGTTTATGATAATCATCCATCCCTATCCCGAGGAGCGGTCCAACTATCAATAGCCTTCTTAGGGAGTTAGGATGAGTGATTCTATTTATGTTCATATTGTATCACTTTGGCTTAATGTTTTTGGTATCATAGGGGAATTAGGATGATCCTTTCGCACCCGTGGAGCAGTCCGACCATCTTGGTCTTCTTCGGGATTGAAGGGTGGCACATCGTAATTCCAAAATGAATTATTTTTGCCCCAAGTGGCCTTATGGTAACCTACTCATCTCATCAAAGTGCATGGAGTGTGAATCGTTGCAATCGCTGAGTGGATAGAGTAAGTAACTGGGTACGAGGCCTACTTGAGATTATGCTTTTATGTGATTTTTTTTGTTATTTTGATCATTAAGATGATTTCAATTCATCAAAATGCATTTATTTAATATTTTTTTGTTATCCCCCATGGAAGGAATTTTTTGTTTTTATCTATGGAGCAGGCCGTTGTCAGGTCCAGTGACCTCTGAGTCTCTGCCTATGGCCATTGTCACCTTGAGCGGCCACAAAGTTTGGGCCGCTGACGTCAGTAGCGGCCAAGGCATAATTTGAAAATATAAAAATGCATTTTTAGGGTTTTGAACCTATCATTTTCTTTGTTGACAATTCACTTTTCAGAGCTCTAGTGAGACAACGATAGTTGCAGTTTTGGAAGATACTTGCATCGAGGATATGGCTACGTAGGGTGAGGTATCAGCTACTGGAGGAGCCGGAGCTTCTCGGGTATTATTTCAAACCCTAACCTCTTTTCCTCTTTTGGGTAAAATTGAACCTCACTAAGTAAATGGTAAATGAACCTCACTAAACCTGTTGGTAATGAATGGAATCCGTAGCTAGGCTTAGTATAGGTTTTTATGTGGTGGGTTGGTCCCCATTTTTGATTTTTTTAATTTTTTGCATTTTATGGCCTAGGGTTCATAGGTTTGCCATGTCACCTTTCGGTCGCTATTGCTCAGAGTGATAAAAATTTGGTCGTTGTCGCTTAGAGCGGCTAGGTTTGAACCCCAATGGTCAAAAATTTGACCATTGGGCTTTGGCCGCTATTGTCTCTAGTGGCTAGATTTTGGCTACTGTGGGTGACAACGACTAAATCCCTTAGCCAATTTTTCAAATATTTTTTTTTTTTGGATTTTCCTGAGATAGTTTTTAATTTTTTTTGGAATTTTGAACTACTCTTTAGCATGTGTTGCATGCCTAGGTGTATTTATCCCCCTCTTTGCTCATGTTTAGGAGAATGTCATATTTTCATGTTTTATTGGGATTTATGCCTTAGATGCACTGTAGTTATGTTTCATATTTCTTTTTCTTTGCTTAGATCCTTACTGCTCGGGCTCGAGACCCGAGGCTCATGAATGACCTTCTACCTCTTCTAGATGACATGGATTGGAGGTGGCTTAAGGCTCGTAGGCTCCAGTATGTTACTAGACTACCTCACATTATGTCAGATCAGGCTTACCTTACGGCTTTGGCCCATCATTGGGACCCTCGGACTAATACTTTCCACCTCTCGATCGATGAGATGACCATTACATTGGAGGATGTGTACAGGATCTTTCGGATCCCTTTTGATGGAGTGGCCATTGTTTCTTCGACCACTAATGATCAGGTGGTTGTCTTCACTCGGGTGTTCGAAGGGTGCTCTAAGGAGGCTCTCAAGGACACCAAGTCTTGGGGAGTGTCTATTATCCATTGGTACCAGGAGCATGTTTTCATAGCGAGGCATGCGGTGTTGCTGATGGTCATCAACAATGTCCTTATCCCAGATTTCTTAGGCTTGAGGTTCCCTTGGAACCTCCTTGTGATGGTTCAAGACTTGATGGATAGTGAGGAGCCTATCATATATGCATGGGGTAGGTCTCTATTGGCTCAATGTTATGATGAGCTGTACCACATCCATCGAAGGGGTCATGTCAACATCGCCTATAGTTGGCTTTTACAGATCTGGGGATGGGAGCACATTAGGGTAGATCGCCCTAAGGGGCTTCCTATTGAGATCATAGTTGTGGATGGGTGGATGTAGTGCTATGCCACTAGATGGGCTAGAGAGCGAGGAGTGCAAGAGCCACACTTTTGTAGGGGATTTGACTCATTATACTAATAATTATATTGGACTTTAGGCTGGAGATGTCATATGGCACCTGTATCATGAGTGTCCTGCTTGGGATGACCCGACCAGTTTTACTGCTAGGACACGACATGAGCGATGGCTCATCGATCACAAGATTAGCATCTAGGAGCACTTCTTCTACTCTCGGGTTCTTCGTCAGTATAGGTTGTAGTAGGATGTGCCACTAGTACCATTTTTGTATAGGCACATCGGAGCAGAGAGAGACCTCCCTCCCTGATAGGTTATAGAGTTAGTTGATGAGGAGGATGCCCCAACTGTTGATCTTGGAGTGGCTGGGGGAGTCACAGATGCATTTGTGTGGTGGTGGGGTGACCTGATGTGGCATGGTGAGGGTAGTATGGGCTAAGAGGATGATGGCAGAGATGGGGCAGATCCATCGGGATGCAGGGTTCATGCTAGGACTACGGTATGGGGCTAGTAGGCAGAGCAGGTGGTAGTGGAGCAAGAGGCTCTTGAGGAGGTGGAGGAGGATATGGAGCCTAAGGAGAGAGATTCTCCTCTCAGGGCATAGCTACATGATGTGGAGGTTGAGCTCCAGTCGGCCAAGATATAGGTACAATAGTGTGATGCCATCATAGCTCAATGGGATACCACTATTTTGTTATGGGAGGAGCTACCTGGATGTAGGTTGTTGTTGCTCCTCCTGCTCTCGAGGGTCCTTCGAGGGTAGCTCTCGAGGATGAGATCAGTCATCTATAGGGTTTGCTAGATGAGAGTGATGTACATATTGTTAAGGATGTAGCCCATATTGTCGCTCTCTCAAGGTAGATCAGGAGGCTAGGAGCCATCCCTAGGGAGAGAGGAGCCACATGTGGGTCATAGGTCAATAGGAGCTCTATAGTAGGGTAGTATTCCATTTGGCCTGGTCATGGGGCCTAGACTCATATTGAGAGACCAACAGGGTCTAGCTCACACCATTCTCCTAGAGATCCGTCCATAGGGGGTGGTGTTGTAGGGGGTGTAGGCCTAGTATTTGATTGATGGTTCTCTTGGTTTTGATTCATTTTTGAGGTTGACTGACCTATATGACTGTAGCCCATGGGCATTTTTGTATATCCATGGACTTGACACACATACTTTTATGATATCTTTGCATTATGACTCATTATGTGTATCGTTTATTGCTCATGTTTTTGTTGTTATTTTGTTTTATGATGTGATGTGATGATGGCATTATGATGACTTGATGTATATGTTAGATGATAGATGATATTGTAGATGCTTAGATGGATGTGTAGATGCTTATATGATTTGATGATATGATGTGATGTATTTTGAGTTGATAAATGATGAATTTATGATTGTATGCAAATGGATATTGCCTATATGTTTTATGATGTGCTTTATGATGTAATGATGGGTGATTATGGTTTTTGTGTTTATGGATGCGATGTTATTGTTAAATGCATGTTTAATTTTGCTTTAATTGTATGCATCTAACTTATGTGATGGGATGGTATAAACGAACCTGTATGCTCTAATCACTTAAAACATAAGGAATGCATATGACATTGACAATCTTAATGGGTGATACCACAGAAAGTAAAAAATTAATCATGAATTTAAATAATCACTCTTATCATAAGAATTGATTAAGTATTCATATATGAGATGTAATGGTGTGAGATGTATTTTCTTGATAAGTTTCTGTAAATTAAAAGATATAAAGTAGTCAGTGGTCATCTATATACTATTTCTAATATATATGCGGTATCTGTCCTACTATGTTGATACCCCCTAATTTATAGAATCTTATAAAGAAAGTGATGGTGTGAATGATGATATGATTTGTTGCTATGTAAGAATTTTTGGGGCTTTTCGGAGATTCAAACACTCTAGTTACCCTATCAATGATTGTGTACTGACCATTTAAGGCTTTTGAAAATTAGGCTTTCATCATGGACCTAGATACTCATTATCCCTGTGTGTGCAAATGAATGTATATTTTGAGATAGAACCCATGCATTTCCTCCGATGTTAGGCGGGATTCTTTCAGCCCATTTCTAAGATCAGGGATCCTCAAGTGTTCATCTTATCCTTATGTTGGACTCAATTGGACTATACCACTAGGCAATTTTGGGTTACCTAAAGCTAGCTCATCCACATTCAAACATTGGTCTATACAAATGCATAGCTTTTGTGATAGACATATCATCATGCGTAAGGATTTCTCCTTCCAATTTTGTATAATGCTGAGAATTCCAGGGATTCAAGCTCCATTCCCTTCTTTTCTTCATTTTGACTTGGGATACTTGCTCATATTTAGTGATGAAAATCACTTTTTATTTTTGATTGATTTTTTTTTTTGAGCAAGGGATTCTTGTAGTGATGATAATCACTGTTTATTTTGATTTTATCCTTTTGATATTTTGAGCTATGAATACGGGGTTTATGTGTGACTTTTGAATATTTTGAACTTTGAACTTGGGATTTTTGCTTGTTGAATTAAGCAAGGGATTTTTGGGTAGGGTAGAGCTTGTCCTTTTGTCAATTCTCAACACTTTTGAACCGGTTGCACAGGGGGATAAGCAAGGAAGACCCTTTTTGCTTTAGGTAACCTAACCACTTTATGGCTTTCATATTTCCCTTGTACCAACTAGAATTTAGTGTTTGTAATTAGTGATGGGATCTTGAGATATTCTAGGCTTTGTCACCACTAGACCTTATTCTCTACTAACCAAGATGGTTTTCCACAAAATTTGATAAGATCACTAGGTGTGGTTGAATAACCGAAAAACCTTAGTATATTATGTATAGCAACAAATAATGGTTGTGTTGAAAAACACAATTACACACATGTGTTGATGGAGGTATGGATTTGAATGATTTGTGAGACAAATTGTGGTATCACTTTTAAGGCTCTTATGACATATGCAATTGTAATGGATATGAAAATGCAATGCAATGATGTGGATGCAAGATGTGAGATGCAATTGTTTTTGTATTTTTGATTTTTATGTTGTTTTTGTATTTTTGTTTAATTTGACCAAAGGGCTTATTATGCCTTTGGGGATTTTTTATTTTTGACCAAGTAGCATGAAGTACCCTTGGAGCTTTTTGATTTTAACCAAGTAGGCATGAAGTTACCCTTGGAGCTTTTTTATTGTTGAGTTGACCAAGCGGTTTGGAATACCCTTGGAGCATTTTGAATTGGATTTGACCAAGCAGTTTGAATTGAATACCCTTGGAGCTTTTTGATTTGATTTTGACCAAGGGCTTGGATACCCTTGGAGCATTTTGAATTGAATTTGACCAAGCGGTTTGAATACCCTTGGAGCATTTTAATTTGATTTTGACCAAGGCTTGGATGCCCTTGGAGCATTTTGATTTGAATTTTATGTTTGTTTTTTTTTTTTTTGAATATTTGAATATTTTTTTTTTATGTGTAGAATGCCTTTAAGTGAATGATATTGAGAGGTTCAGCTCTTCAACACCATCTAATGATATAAGGTGATATGCTCTAGTCCAATTTTCTGTGAAATCATGTATGGGCCTATCCAATTTATCGTGAACTTGTCTCATAGGTGCGGTGGTAGATTCGAATTCTATTGGTTTTCTTTGAGCACTAGATCTCCAACCTTGAATTCTCTTAGGTGGACTTTACTATTGTAAGCTCGCACAAGGTGATATTGGTAAATGCGAAGATGCTCTAAAGCATTGACTCGACGTTCATCAAGAAGCATCAACTGATCAAGGTGGCCTTGTCGTGTGGTATCATCATCTATGAAGTCCTTTAATGCTATGTGTAGAGTTGGAATTTCCAACTCTAGTGGCATGATGGCCTCGTGCCATATACTAGTGAAAATGGTGTTGCCCTAGTGGGCATCCGTATACTAGTCCTTTATGCCCATAGTGCAAGAGGTAATTGCATGTGCCAATCCTTGTGATTGTCTTGCACCGTCTTCCTCAAGATGGAGACTATTATTGTTTGAGGCTTTGCCATTCTTGGGATAATAAGGCATTGAAAAATTGTAATGGTTTTTGTGTCTTGAAAGATGGTCCATTATCCAATATTATCTTCGAAAGAACTTTCACATGAACGGTTGTAAAATTAGAGGATTTGAGGGATTAAGGATCCCAAAGAGGCCATGGTGTCTGCAAATCTATTTGACGTACGAGGGATTGCCTCGATGTCATACCATTCCAACGGACTAGGTAGGTGTCAACAAGTTCCTTGTAAGTCTTCAAGAGTGGGCACCTGCATTGAAATAGTCCTTTGACCTAGTTTACTATGAGCAAGGAGTCACCAAAGATATTCAATCTTTTAATGCCCATTGCTATGGTTGTTTGGAGTCCCAAGATCAATGCTTCATATTCTATGTTGTTGTTTGTGTATGGGAAGTCTAGTTTGAATGATAAGGGCAATGGAGTACCTTATGGTGTGATAAAGACAATCCCTGCTCCACCCCTTGTTCACACTTTGAACCATCGAAGAACATTGACATGTCTCTTTCTTTCTTAGGTTCTTCGAGTTCTGCGATCTGATAATGCAAAGACCACATCATCAGGCAATTCTATGGTGAGAGGCTTGTTATCTTGAAGAGGCACCTCTGCTAATTGATCTACTATGACTTGTCCCTTGATGGACTTTTGGCTTATGAACTCTAGATCAAATTCTATCAATAGCATGATCCACTTTGTGCTACATGTATTGTGATATGTCTTGCTCTTTGTCTTGTGCATTCTTTTGGGCTAACATGGTGCCCAATGCAAAATTAGTAGCCGATATATATAATAAAAATGGTATGTCTGGCCTTGGTGGAGCCAACACTGGTGGTGTTTCCAGATAAGTTTTGATCTCTGCAAAGGCTTGATGGCATTCTTCATCCCAATGAAAGGGGACCTCCTTGCATAGCAACCGATTCATGGGTCAGCATTTGTCTGATAATTGTGTGATGAATCTTTTGATGGATGCTATCTTGCCTTGTAGGCTCCTTAGCTCCCTAATGTTGGTAGGGGCGGCCATTTCCAATATAGCCTTTACCTTTGCAGGATCGACTTCAATGCCTCTCTTGGATACGATGAATCCCAAAAGCTTGCCATAAGTTATGCCAAATACGCACTTCTTAGGATTCAATCGGACATTGTGCTCAATGAGGTGGTCAAAGACTTGTCTAAGGACTTCAGTGCACTCTTACCGCAATAGGGACTTGGCCAGTAAGTCATCCATGTAATCCTCTAAGATCTTATGCATATAGTCATGGAATATGTATGTCATGGCCCGCTGATATGTGGCACCAACATTTTTGAGACCGAATGGCATCACTTTGTAATAGAATGTTCCCCATGGAGTAATGAAAGTAGTTTTATGTTGATCTTCGGGCTTAATCCGGATCTGGTTGTATCAAAAAAACCATCCATTAGGGAGAGCATCTCATGACCTACGGTTGCATCTACAAGAGCATCTATGTTTGGCAATGGGAATGAATCCTTTGGTGTTGCCCTATTTAAATCTCTGAAGTCTGTGCAGATATGGACTCTTCCGTTAGGTTTCCCCATGGGTACCATGTTTGACACCCACTCAGGGTAGTCGATAGGAACTATGAATACTGCATCCAGTAGTTTTTGCAATTCGTTCTTCACCATCAAAGCGATGGTTGGATGCATTTTCCTCAGCTTTTTCTTGATTGGCTTCTTCATGGGATCCAATGAAAGGTTGTGAATGACTAACTTTGGATCTATCCCTGGCATGTCTTTGTAAGTCCAAGCAAAAATATTTGGCCTCTCTTTGAGGAGAGGAATTAGGATGGCTTGTTCCTCTGGAGATAGACTTTCTCCGAACTTGAATTTCCTTGGTTGGGTAGGATCATCATTGATGTCCACCTCGAAAGTCGCTTCTATAGCCATATGTGACCCATCCTCTAGTTGATGAGGCATGGGTATCAAATGAATGTCATCGATAGGATTTATAGGACCTACTGACTCAGGATCCAAACCAACATGGAAGACGTCATACGCACAACCTGATGCAAAATGGAATGGTTGTAACATCTCTTCATTGGGGAAGAGGTCTTCAGGCTCTATGGGTGAATTAGTGTGATCCCAATCAATAGCCTCTACATCAAGATGCAATGATTTGGTAGGATCTACTGGATTATGAAGTGGAGTGGCCAAATCAATGGAGATCATGTTGATGGATGGGATGAAATCTCCAGGACCACATGGGTGTAATCTTATCTCAGGGGTTTCCCTTCCATACTTATGATGAGGTTCTAGAGGAATGGGAATTTCTAGATCTAGCCCATGAGCAGGGTGGATAATAGGATCATTGGGCTCTAACCGCTCTCTGAATGTAGGTGGAGGGGGATTGACCATCTGGTGAATGGCAGCTAGGTCAACAGGTCTCCCTAAAAATCATAGATGAGGGTCTATGGCATGAAGTGCCACCTCTCTCTACTAGCATGTTGACTTGTCGCAAGTGGTGAGGCCCAAGATAAGCCATCTCGATCTCATCCTCAAAGTCATCATCACTTATCCAAAAACCGTTAGCATTGGTATGTGGCCCTAGAACAGAAGGCTCATGTCTTGGCCCCAAGTAGGCCATCTCCATTTCATCTTCATATTCTTCATCACTTATGAAGAATCCATTTGCATTTGTCTCTTGCCCCAAAGTCAGGGGTTGATGGCTTAGGCCTAAGTAGGCTCTTTCTGTTGAGTCTTCTGATTCATAGTCACTTTCATCCGATATGTACCCACTCTCATTATGGATGGACCATGTGAATATTTGTAAATAGTGAGGCCCATGGTAGGCTAAGCCAAGTTGCGCCTCATCATCACTTGCTTCATATCCATTCTCCTCATCCCATGAGTTGTACCCTATTGGGGTGGAATCAATTGAGATGTTTGGATGATAAATTTTTGGTGGCGGTACGTTCATCGTGGCCACTTGTCTGTTGCTCAAATTTCTTGTTCTTAGGGGGTGATAAGGAATGAAATCGATGTCTTCTCCTAACCCTAAGCTTAATCTATCCAATGCTACTACAAGAGAGTCATCTCGACCTCCAATATAATAGCCTAACCCAAATCTGTCGGAGGGAAGTTGATATTGTGGCTCGTATGGCCGCCTGCACCCCTACTCATATATACCAAGGCCATAGCCATGCCAATGGCAATGCTCAAAGTAGCTTAGAGAAAACTCGGGATTAGAGAGGTAATGAACATTGACCATGAATAATTCATCATAATCCTCTTCTATGTCTGAAGACTTATGGGCGCAGTCCAGGTCGGCATAGACAAAATTGGTTTGGTTGGGAGGGATTCCAAGTGGAACCACTATTCCCACTGGCGGTCTCAAGTCCTTAGGTCTTCCCATGTCTTGTGCAGACTCAATGATAGGCGTAAAGGTAATGTTCTGCACAAGGTACTCCCCTATGCCTGTGCTTGCCAAGTGTATTGATGCATGCGATGTGGATGACCCTACGGATGACACTGGCGAAGCGGGATGGTAATCACTATCTTCATCTTGATCTTGAAGATCTTCTTCTTCCATAGGACTTGGCATTTCAGCAATGGCTATAGTTGGCACTTCCTTGGGCCTTTCCTCCTTGACTAAGGGTGCCTTTAGCTTCTGATTATCTTTTGGTTTTGACGTTGATGGTACTTTAGAAGCATTGACTATTTTAAGTGCACCAGGAGGTGTTGATGTGCATGGGTCTTTTCTTACCCTTTTGTCTTTGTTATCCAATTGTGTGGTTGGAGATGAAGGTGCTACGTATAGGTGGGTAGAAGGAATTACAAATTCTCCTAGAATGTCCACCTGATGGACGTATTTAAATGGCTCTTCATCGGCCAAAACCACATAGACTTTGTTTTCGTGCACATACTTGACACACTGGTGCAAGATCGAAGGAACACACTTCATGGCCCTTATCCAAGGATGCCCTAGGAGGATGTTGTATTGCATAGCCCCTTCCAAGACATGACACATCACAGGGATGGTCTTGTGCCCCACCTTGATGGGTAGGACTATCATTCCCATAGTATTGCATAAAGCATCATTAAAAGCTCTCAATGTGTAGGCTCCTAGAATGATATTGGACTTGGGGATCTTGAGGTGCTCTATTGTTATTGTTGTAATGATGTTTATTGATGAACCTGTATCGACCAAGACCCTCTTGAAAGGTAAGTCATTGATTGCCACCACAATGTTTAGCAAAGGGTCTGGTAAGGTAGTAGGTACTATCTTAATCTCATAATCATAGAATCGAATTACAGGTTCCTGGCATTCTTGTACTTGTCCCACAAAATGAGTGAATGCATTCGCATCTTGTGGTTGGAGCTCAATTGTCCTTAAAATTTCCATTAAAGTCTCCCTATGCTTTGGGGACTATTGTATGAGCTCATAGATGGATAACTTAGTTGGAGTCATCTGTAGGTTTTGCTCCAATCTACTCCGGATAGTTACCACAGGTCATGTTGGTGGACTTGGAAGGTTGTCTTACCCTTGCCTCTACCTAGGTGTAGCTGGGAAATTCATGGGAGCTGCAGGAGGTTGCGGTTGACCATACCGTCTAGTCCTGGTTGCTATGTTAACAATCTCAACCATCCCAATGCATCCATGGGTAGGTATATCAGCTCGAACCTGATTGACTTGGGCCCCTTGCTCTCTAGGGGCCTCATGATTGGGCAATGGGTTTCTGTATATGCCCATGTCTCTGTTATCGAGAGCCAGTGGGTTGTCAACTTTGAGTTCTCCCACCTCAATCATGTTTTGCACTTGATGCTTAAAACCAATGCAAGCCTCAATGTCATGCCCCGGTATCCTATGATAAGGGTAAAATTGATCTTCCCTATATCCTTTTGGCTTAGGATGGTTGGGATCTATAAGAGGTATATCAAGAAATCTGATCCTCCTGGCCTCGCTCAACTGATTAAATATTGATTGCATTGATTCTGTCAGAGGCGTGAAATAGCGAGGTGGCTTGCATTCTTTGTTTTGCCCCTGATTGTTCCTTTGATCGTAATTGGCTAGCGAGGGATGTGCTTGATAGTTCTGGGGTTGTTGTGCACCCCCATCCTTAGGTGTAGCCAATATGACTTGATTGACTAGAGCAGGGTTGCCCTGCTTCTGCTTGTACTTGTCATTCTTACCATTCTTGTTCCACTCCTTTTTGTTTCGGAGTTTAATGGTTCCCTCATCTACTTTTATGTCTTCGATGAGTTTGGCCTATGCCAAAGCTTCCTCAAATGAAGGATACTACTGAAGTTGTAGCAAGAGGGAGATGTGTTTAGAACAACTTTTGGTGAACATGTGAATGATCTCTTCTATGGGAATGGAGAATGATAATTTTGCCATGACTTTTCTCCATCTATTCCCATAATCCATTACTGGCTCATCATCATACTATTTCAAGTTGGCCAGGTCTGAAAGGTTCACCTTCTTCTTAGCACCAAAGGAGAAATGCTTTAGGAATGCGTTTACTAGTTGTTCAAAGTTGGTTATGCTATGCTTAGGTAGTTGGTTGAACCATTGAGTGGCAGCACCTAAAAATGTCATTATGAATGTTCTTAGCATGAGAGCGTCATTGTCTTCAAGATGAAAACATGCATTGATAAAATTGGTGACGTGCTCTTGTGCATCCTCTTCACCCTTAAATTTTTCCAACCTAGGCATCTCAAAGTGCTTAGGATATGGAGGGCTAGGGATTGATGGGCACAATGGTTGGTTGTGTATTTTACTCAATGTTGGTGAGTTCCCAGCTGCCTCTTGTTTCTCAAAGGCTTTTATATTTTTAGCAATTTCTTGAAATACCTTTGATGCATGGATTTCCTCCTCTTGTAGGCCTACTCATAGTGGTAATGGAGGTAACTCTCTATCCATTTGATTTGTTCTATTTTCCTCCCTCCTATGAGGGGACTCAGGATTGTGATCCTGGTTTGTTATGTTTGCCCTTTCCCCACTAGTTGGATTTCGTTCATGGTTTGGTGGGTGATTTCATTGTGGGCTATCTTGTCTAGTGCGCCTCTCCTTAGGTGAGTCAACGCATCTAGTTCTTTGGTGGTCACCACCATTTATCTATAAATTGCTAAGAGCTAGCCACTCAACTTGCTCTCTTAAGCGTTGCTCATGTTGGTGCAAGAGTCTTTCTCTTTGTTTATCCTATTCGAGAGCTTCCACTAGCTCTCGCTCCTTACGTAATGCATTTTCTAACCATCTCACATGGTCATTTTGCATTGTCATAGAAGACTCATGTTTATCTGACTCTGTTCTTGTTGTCTTGACTCATAGATTCCTCGAGGAGGTTTTTGTTGTACCTGTACTCTTGCTAGCTAATGTGACTTGTTTAGTGTACTATTGAGTATCCCTATGATCATACTCTATACGTCTACTATGGGGTCACTCTGAGGTACCCCTATATTGAGAGATGTGCTTAGAAGTCACAGTTCATGAGCTTCCAGATGCAGAGTTCTTAGTAGCTACAGTTCTTTGAGTTGGTCGTGTAGGAAACCGATCCAACCCGTCTAGTTGTCTTGTTTTCCATGGTTGGTCCCATGGGGTGCCATTCACTCCTATGAGGTCATAGTCTATGGGAATATTTCCTTTTGTGTGAAGGGTTTCTTCTATCTGATTCCCATGACTAGATGTAGCTCTAGTTTCCTACCCTTCAGTGGGCAGACCTATTTCATATGTTTCTTGTGAATCTTGAGGTGTTGCAACTCTTGCTTGCCTTCTTGATGAAGAGGGCTTTGTGGTGACATGTTTTCTCCATGTGGATGGAGATGTAGCAGTCTCGTCATCCCTATGTGAAGAATGAGTTTTAGAACCTTCTTTATGTCCATGTGAGGAGGAAGCCCTTGAAGCTTCCTCACGTCTTTGAGATGTTTCTATGTGTTTAGAGGAGGCCCTTGAGGTCTCCTCATGTCTCCTTGATGAGGATGGTTGTGAAGCCTCTTTTTGTTTATGTGACTTTGTTCCATGATGTGGTTCCCTACTTGGGGTTTCTCGAGGAGATCCCCCAAGGGTTGAGTTATCACCCCTTAGGCTCATGGAGCTACGTCCCACGGTCTTACGGGTAGGTCGTTCAATGTTACTATGACTTCGCCTATGGGTATGAGTTGCTTCAATCTCTCCCTCGGTATCAGATCGAGGGTGTTTACTTCTTGTTTTGACCATGTTGTCTATGAATTGATATTTTGAGTTGCAATTTAGGAATAGCCACACAATACCAAACAAATGTTTATCTTGATTATCGATTTAAGTGTGCCCTAAACTATTTGGTGTGTTTTGATGTGTTGTTCTTTTGATTTCTTGCTTTTGTTCTTGGATTAAGAATGAGAAGACTCATCCATAGTGACAATCAAGTACACCCATGCCAAACATGATTTTCTCAAAAGAAGCTAGGGTACACCACTGAAGTCCTAGTGGGGGGTTCACCTAGCTCTTCCACTCTGAACCAATGATTGTTCCAATAGTGGGAGACAGTTTGAGCACAAGTAACTTAGTATCACTATAAGTAAGTTTCTCAATCCATTTCTAGGAAGCTCTAGGGGGAAAACCAGTGGAAGGAGATGAATTCCAACGTCACTGGACTGAATTGAGGGTTGGTGATGAAATCCAACTCCCCAATGTTTAAATGATACATGCGTGTGTGGTGTTCATTTTAAGCTTGCATAACATAAAGTGCATCATATAGCAGCAATGAGTCTTTCCTATATGCCTAAGTGCAAAAATACATTTCAATATTCAGAAAGATGCATGAACTACTATGATTTGTATGAGCACACTTTATTTCATGCAGCTATGGCCTCTAGCAGGGCCTCAAAGCAAGCAAACAACATACAATGTCTAGCACATTGGATTCTAGGGTGAAATTTTTAGGCATAAGCCATTGTTCCTAGCAACGCCTAGTGGAAATCTAAAAGAAGATCTAAGATATGCAAAATGCTTAATTCTTTCTCCTTTTATTCTTTCAATTTCCAAACATAAATGTGCTTTAAGTTCTCTATTTTAGACACATAGAAGCAAATAGAAAGCTGTAAAATATCAGAGAGGTTATACCAACCTCTAATCCAGCTCAGGGAACCTTGTTTCTGTCCTCTGCTACTCTCCAGTTCTGGCCACTATTGACCAGAGCGACTGGTTCTTGGTCATCGTTAGTGGGAGCGGCTAAAGCTCTATTGGCCATTGTAGCTTAGAGTGGCTAATTTTTGGCCACTGTAGCTCAGAGCGGCTAGACCTACACAAAACTAAGTTAGTATTTAGGCAAAAAATGAAAAATTAGTGGAGGTCCCACCGTGATCGCCATCTGTAGCGACCCCGGGATGCACGCACCACTCTTTTTACTCTACTTGCAATGTATTAAAACCCAAAAATGAAATGGAAGACAATGAAAAGCATATAACACAGAAATAACAAAGATGGATCTCTTTATTTGTATTGAAACCCGGTTACATGTCGGTCCCTCTTAGGGATACCCATTTCGATACAATAAGGTTACAAATAGGCAAAGAGTGCCCCTTTCGCAAAGAGGTGGTGCACTTCCAAAAGCTTCCCGGTTCCGCACACGAAAATGTATGAGGGCTTACAGATGCCTCCTTCTCTAGGTCTATTTCCTAGAGGGATCCCTTTTGCTCTCGTATGTTGCAGATTCTGTCCGATGAACCTGTGGCCCTGTAAGCAATGAAACAACAACACACGCTTAGATGTCCGAGAATACCTCCTCGGATGAGGTTGTTAGCAATGAATATAACAAATGAAAGCAAGTGCAAATTAGACTAATGCTATGAATGCGAATGAATGAAATGATGCTATGCTAATGATATGCTAAAAAAATAATGAATCTAATGTCTAAAACCCTAAGCTAGGCTCATGGGCCACTATCCAAGACAACGGTCGCTAAAGTGACTCTCGTCCTCTTTGCTCCAAAGCTATGGATCAAAGCTTGTATCCGATGTTGAAATAATGGTTGCTATGCTCTCCAATTTGTCAGGGCTTCATCGTAAATGTGATCTCCAAGGGAACTCTCCAAGTCTCAAAAGCTCTCCTCAATGACCTGTCTTGATAAATTCAGGATAATATGTGATGGATGGATGAGATAAAATATGGATCCTTGGTGCTCTTAGGCTTGCACCTTTTATAGTGTGAAACCCTAGGTCTATGTCCAAGCCCTAGGAATGAATTCCTCATGCGTAGTGAGAGTTAGCATGAGAAGATTTTTGTCTTTTCTATGTTTAAAGACCAGTTAACTAAAGTCTAAATGCAAACTCAAGTCTCCCATGTGAACTGGTCATGAAAGGGAATGCAAAGTTACTCCCGCTCACCTTTATTGCATGCAGACTGCCACTTCCACCCGTGATTAGGCCTGTTTGTCGGAAAAACTACTTTTATGGTTTAGCCGCTGTCGTCTACAGTGACTAAGATCTGGCCATTGTCATCTGTAGTGGCTAAGGTCTGGCCACTCTAGGCTTGAGCGGCTAAGATCTGGTCACTCTTGGCTTGAGCGGCTAGGCTTGGATGGCTTGAAAAGGCCCCAAATGAGTGGTGAGAACCACTGTTGATGCTTGGAAAGTCCAATATTATGTCATATGATCTTATGAATGTGTCTATGTGAGTAGCTCCCCTAAGCATGACACATTTTAGGTGTCTACAACTATGATTATTGTGAATTTGGACTATGAATATAACAAATGAAAAAGGTGATCTTTATAGTCTATTTAAGTTTGAACATACAAAATTGGGAAATGATATGTGAGGAATCTATTATTGAGAGGAGTATGGGATCCTCTCAAAAGCCATACATTCTTATTTAAGTTGATTTTACTTAATGAGAAGAAATAGATGGAAAACCTATTCTTAGTTAAATCTAATTATACTTAATGAGAAGAAACTAATGATGAATCTATTGAACATTCTTAATGGGAAAGAATAGATGGGGAATATATTCTTAAGAGAAGTATGGGATCCTCTCTCTAATAATATAATAATGTACCAAATTATGAGACTATATTAATCATTCAAAGAAACATGTAATATTAATAGAAATATTAAGGTTCCTTGTGGACTCATGAGCCCACGGGATGGGAAATTTCTTAACTTAAACTTAAACTTCATTAATAATTTGATTGAATGATTCCAATACTTAAGAGTTGAAGTAGACAACACTCAAATATTTTTTTTTGAGAGGAGTTACAGTAGGCAACACTCAAACCTTTTTGAGGGGAGTTGTGGTAGGCAATACTCAAGTTTTCTTGTTATATTCTGGGTGGTGTAGCCAAAAGGGTTCCAAAACAGAGTAGGAAATATTTTGGAAAGTCCTAAGAAAAAAATATTGGACTAATTATCCTACCATGGAGGTATGGATTTTATCACAAGTTTGTGTTGGTACATTAGGATGAGGGAGGCTAAGCTATTTAGTAATGATAGCCTTAACTAGCCACATGGTAATCAAGCATTAAGTTCTATATGGGGAATCTATTCTAGATATGAAAGGGAATAGATGGGGAATAGATGGAAGGGAATATATAGGGAATCTATTCTAGATAGGAGTATGGGATCCTATATTTAATTTAAATTATGTAACACTTAGAAAAAGTGGAGGAAATATCTAAGTGAATAAATGCTTTGCTTGATTCACTTTGATGAGTTGAAATTATAGTTTCCTTATGAATTATAATATATGTTATTACAAGACTCTATATGAGATTGACTATGTATTGATTAAGGTTTTAATTCTTAGTATTTTTCAATATTGATTTTTAATTTATTTATTTCAAGAATATGATATTGTTGATGTCTTTTGTATTTTCAAGACCCAGTAATCTCGTAGGTAGAAAATGTTGCTTACCACCGAGAATGAGATGCTGGAAAAAAATATGATAATAGCTTAGGTTGTTCTATGATTTTATCTAATACCTCATGATAATAATAATAAAATCATAGAGTTTATCTCCAGCCAAGCGGTTGGCCTAGTGGTAGGCTGGGCAACGTTAAGGTGTAGGGCAGACACTAGGTCATGAGTTTGATTTTGGGCAGTGAAAGTTTTGAAAGTATTTTTGTTGGAAAGGAAGTGAGAGTAGAGGTTAAAGTGTGAATCACACACTAGTGTTTTTGTGTGGACGGTTGGCCTAGTGGTAGCCCAAGCAACATGAGCTCACTAGCAGATAGGAGGTGTTGTGGTTGAACTTCACCTATGGCAGTTTTGGTAAGTAAGATTTAATTTTTATTAATTCTAAGGTTGAGTGTTAGGTGCTTAAGGTGTGATTGATTGTTTGAGCACCATTGGACTTAAGGAGCTATAGGGGAAATATTTTTTTATTTCTTGCCATTGTTTAGAAGAAAAAAAAATGGAGAGTGTATTTTTATGAAATGTTATTTTGTGGAGTAAAAAGGAAATCATTGGCTAGTCATGGTGGAAATGTGGAAAACCAATGTGAGTTTCTCTCCTTTTCATTTTCAATTAATGTGGCTTAGAGACATTTCCTTTAGAACTCGTGTTCAAAAATGGTGGAAGGAAGGTAAACCTAGGCATGGGACTAAGATGTTCTGTTTTGCCAAAATACTACAATACATTAAATCCAAAATCAAGACTTGGAACTGGAAATATTTTGGGGATGTTCATAAAAAAAAACATGAAGTTATTGCTCATATTGAAAATTTGAATAAGAAAATACGTTTAGATGGCCTCACAGAGAAGATAAGTGCAGATGAAATTAAACTCACAACTCAGTTAGAGGAATGGGAAAAAAAGAAGAAATCTTATGGAAGCAAAAATCTAGAATTCAATGGCTCAAATAAGGAGATCGAAACACAAATTTCTTCCACAAATATCTTCTAGCTCAAAGATCTCACAACTTTATTTCTTCCCTGAAATTAGATTCTGGAGATGTTGTTTATACTTGGGATGGCATGAACTCTATTGTTGTTGATTACTTTTCCAATATTTTTGCTGCTACTCCTCTTGACTCAACTTCTCAACAAAATGTTCTTCAAGCAATCCCTTCTCTTATCACTTCTGAGGAGAACTCTATTTTTACTGCTCTTGTTACTATCAATGAGCTTCAATGGGTAGTTTTTAAAATGCAAAAATGGAAAACCCCAGGTCTTGATGGTTTTCCCATTGAGTTCTACCAAGAGTTCTGGGATATCCTTCATGTTGATTTATTAGAGGTGGTGGAAGAAGCCAGGAAAGCCAAAGAAATTTTGAAGTTTATCAATAAAACTTATATTACTCTTGTTCCAAAAGCTCAAGAGGTTGATCATATCTCAACTTTTAGACCTATTTCTTTATGTAATGTTCTTCTCAAAATCATTACTAAAATCATGGTAGAAAGGTTGAAGCCTCTTTTGCATAAGATTATTTCCCCAGAGCAAGGGGGTTATGTGGAAGGGCGTCAAATAGTAGATGAGATAGTTCTTGCTCATGAAGCCATCCATTCCATGGATATGCAAAATTCTCCTTCCATGTTCATTCGGTTAGACTTATCCAAAGCTTATGACAAAGTGGATTGGCACTTCCTTATCAAAGTTTTGAGGCAATTTGGTTTCTCTAAGGATTGGATGGATTAGATTATGGGATGTATCTCTTTAGTTTCCTACTTAGTTCTTATCAATGGTAGGCCTTCTCAGTCATTCCCAACTTCCAGAGGTATTAGGCAAGGTGACCCACTATCCCCTTATTTATTCATCATTCTTGTTGAATGCTTGGGTAGGACTATAACCAAAAATAGGGAAAACAAAACCCTTGAGGGAGTTACCATTGCTCATGGAGCTAGACCTATCTCTCATATTCAATTTTTGGATGACTCTACTCTTTTAGGTAAAGCTACAGTTAAGGAAGCTTCTAATATTAAGCAAATCATTAGCTATTTTTCTAAGGCTACTAGGCAGTTGATCAATGAAGACAAATCTAAAGTTATTTTCTTTCACTGCTCTACTAGACAGGAATCCATGGTCTTGGATAAATTAATATATAAGAAGACCTCCCTTCCAATCACTTATTTAGGTATTCCCATAAATATTCAAAGGCAAAAAAATAAATATTGGAATTGGTTGTTGGACAAAGTCAAGAAGAAAATTGGAAAGTGGACCAACAGGTGGCTTTCTTCTAGGGGTAGAATCACCTTGGTAAAATCAGTCCTTCAAGCTATTCCTATTTATGTTTCTTCCATTTTGAATATCCCAAAGGTTGTTCTTCAAGAATTGGATCAAATCAGTCATCGTTTCCTTTGGAGTGGTACTAAGGAGAAAATAAAATGGGCCTTGGTGAAATGGGATACTTTATGTCTTCCTAAGAGTGAAGGAGGCTTAGGATTTAGGTCTTCTATTAATAACAACAAAGCTTTAGCTACTAAATTATATTGGAGGATGTTGCATAACCCCAATGCTCTTTGGGCCAATAATCTCTATGCTAAATATGCTGAGAACAAAAGTCCTGAAGACCTTGTTCGCTATCAACTTCCTACCAAAGGTTCTCCCATTTTAGCAGTTCTTAAGACTAGTGAGGATTTGATAAAGAAAAATTTATTTTGGATCATTCATAATGGTCAAAAGGAAAATTTTTGGACAGATTCTTGGGATGGTCACAAGCCTTTGATAACTCAGTTTCTCGATTGGAGGCCTTGGATGGAGGAGCTTCACCGAGCTAATTGGATAAAGGTGGCTAATTACTGTTGGTACCATACTGGTAATTCAAAGGTTGGTAGATATTGGATCCCTATTGAGGACTGGCCTATTCAAATCCTAGAAAGGCAAAGACAAGATATCCAAGGCATCCTTCATATGAGATCCCTCTCTTGGTCCCATGAAAAAGATTGTTTTGGATGGAACAACACTACTAAGGGTGAGTATTCAGTTGCTCAAGGTTATTTGACCTTATGCCATAATAATCCCAACCATTCTTCTGACATATTTTCTCGATTGTGGGCTCAAAAGCTCTGGCCTAAGGTGAGGTTCTTTAATTGGATTTTATTGCATCGTAGGGTGCTTACTAGTGAGCAACTTATGAAGCATGGTTTTCATGGCCCTTTTAGATGTGAAATGTGTGAAGAGAATGTAGAAACTCTCAACCATATTTTTATTGAGTGTACTTTAGCCTCTGAGCTATGGAGGAGAATGGCCACTTTACTTGGCTTATAGTGGTCCAATTTTTTTACTTTTGAACAACTTTGGAGGGATTGGCCTAATCAAGAGGGTGTTGATCATTTTATTAGGCAGTTAGTTTGGATGGGTTCTACCATTCTTCTTTGGAATATTTGGAATGAAAGGAACAACCAAATTTTTAATCAAGATAGGAAGGATATTCACTATATTTGGCAAAATACCATAGCCAACTTAGTTGAATCAATCCATCAACTCCTTAATCACCCCCAAAACTCCCACCAAATATGGGATCAAGTGATGCAAATATTGAAGATTAAATCTTCTAAGGGCAACCAACTTAAAGGGAATGTGAGTATTAGTAAGATGGATAGGACAAGAAATTGGCAACCTCCTCCTAAGGATTTTGGAAAAGTCAATACTGATGGAGCCTCTAGAGGGAACCCTGGAAAAGCCAATGTGGGAGGAATTGGTAGACTTTCGGATGGCTCCCTGGTTTTTACTTTTGCTGAAGAATTTGGGTATTCTTTCCAATAACCTTGTTGAGGGGTATGGTATCCTCGAGAGGCCTTCAGGAGGCTACTAAGGTTGGATGGGAAAAGGTGTTAGTTGAGTCTGACTCTCAACTTATGATTAATATCTTGAAGACTCCTTCTAAGAATCATAAGGTGGATTGGAGAATAAAAAGAATTATTGAGAAGATTCAATTAATCCAGATGGGATTTTTGAAAGTTGATTACAATCATGTGGTCCGAGATCAAAACAAGAGTGTTGATGCTTTAGCTAATTGGGCTTTGGACAAAGGTGATCTTACTTGTTATGGCCACCCTCCTAGATGGTGGGCTTCTCAAATTAGGGAAGCTCTTCTTTCTATCATTTCTTTGGATGGCTCCAGTTCGAAGGTACCTAGTTTCTTCTTGTTTTTTTTTGCTTCTCTTTGGTTCATTCAGTTTTTTTAGTTCCCTAGCTCATTCTATTCTTTCTTTTGTTTCCTCTGTTGATTCTTGCCTTAATAGTCTTCTGGTCTAGATAGGTCATTGTTATGTTCAATTTTTTTTCTTTTTTCTTTTTTTTTTTTGTTTAGTTTTTTAAGGTGGGTGGGTTCTTTTGTTTTGTTTTGTTTTTTGTGTTCTTTGTGTTGTTTTTTGTTGTTCTTGTGTTTTTGTTGTTTTGTGTTTTTTTTTTTAATGTTTTTTGTTATTGTTCTTGTGTTTTTTTTCGTTCTTGTTCTTGGGTTTCTCTTTGTTTGTGTTAATTCATGTTTTTATGTGTGAGTGTTTTCTATGTTTTTTGTTTTTGTTTATTGTCTATTGTTGGTTGTTTTTTATTTTTATTTTTATTTTTTTAATATTTTTAGGTTTTGGTTGTGTTTATTTTTCATGTTTTTTTTGGGTTATGTCTTTGTAGTGTTCTATTGTTTTTGTCTTGTTTGTGTTTTGTTATGTGGTTCTTGTGTTTTTCTATGTGGTTCGTGTTGTGGTTTCTTTTATCTTATTGTGTGTGTTTGGTTGTGCTTTTGTTTTTGACACACTCAAGGAGCATGTTTTTTATTTTATTTTATTATTTTTGTTGTTATTTACTTATTTTTAAATTGGTTTTGTGTGTTTGTTTGCTCCTTGAGTATGTCAAAGGTGGTAGGCCAAGTCCGAGTCCTGGGCATTTTTGGTGGAATGGATACCCCTACCTCCTTGGGTCTTACTCGAAAGTGGCATCCCTTTTGGGATGTTTTCCACAAATAAAAAATAAAAAATAAAAAATAAGGAAATTATTGGTAAATCCTTTTGGGAGTGTTTGTTGATATTTTAAGTGGGAGATAAAAGGTGTAGAATGTACCTTTATTGTTTGTAATATTTGATTCAATTTTGAAGGACTTGGTTCATGATTTAATGTTTTATTTTGAGAAACCAAAAGAGGTATAGAGCATTGGTTTGGAACAAATTGTGCACACATTTTGAGAAGGTTTTCTAACACATAAAGAGGTGTTGTGCTAACCCTTTTATAGTTGCAAAATATATTGTGTGTGAGATAGATTTTTGAAGACATATCTCCATAAGAGCAAGCTAAGAGGTATGGGCATATCATTCCTTGTTTAAAGTGTTTGTTGAAGTGAATTTTTTGGAACATAAGGTGGAGTGAAAAGGATTGTTTGATAAGCATTGTTGGAAATATTTGAGTTAGGATTTTATGCTTCTATTGTTGAAAGAGTTTGAGATATTTGTGCTAGAGATTGTGAACTACTTGTGCTAGGTTTGAAGATAAGTTTTTGCATCTTTGTGAAACCCTTTTTGAGCATGTGTTATAAGTAGTTATGAGCATGTATTAGAGCAGAATTGAGTAGAGATTATGAGCAGGTTAGAGGTAAATTTTGAGTAGGTTTGAGGTAGACTTGTGAGCATGTTAGAGGTAAATTTTGAGCAGGTTTGAGGTAGACTTGTGAGCAGGTTAGAGGTAAATTTTGAGTAGGTTTTGAGGTAGACTTGTGAGCAGGTTAGAGGTAGACTTGTGAGCAGGTTTTAAGGTAGACTTGTGAGCATATTGAATAAGTGTTGTGAGTAGATTAGATCAGATTTGTGATCAAAGTAGAGAGGATAGAGTTCTCTATGGAGAGAGATCCACAAACTAGAGCAGAGGGGATAGAGTTCTCCTATGGAGAGAGATCCACAAACTAGAGTAGTGGGGATAGAGGTCTCCTATGGAGAGAGATCCACAAACCAGAGTATAAGGGGATTGGTGTCTCCTTTGGATAGAGGTCCATAAACATTGTAATAGGGATTTGATTCCCAAAGATTCATTGAGAAAAATTTATAAGGAATATTTTCTTCATGGAGTAGCCCACATTGGGTGAACCACATTAAATCATGTCTCTCATGTGTGTGATGATGTGTGCATTATTTATTACTTTGATATTATTGTTGTTATCATTTGGATTGAAAAGTAAAATGTTTTATCTTATACTGTTCACCCCCCTCTCAGTATAAGATTATGTTCTTCAATTGGTATCAGAGTAGGTTCCTTCATGAAAAGCCTAACAACTTGAAGGAAGATCCCACAAGAACATACATGACCTCAAAAAATGGAGAAGAGGCCATGATCGACATAAAAGAGGAATTTATTGTTGCTCTTAGAAACTTGGAAAAGGTTAGAAGGAAGAATTCAAGTTTGAAGGATCAAATCCAAGAGGATGAGGAAGCAAAGATGGAACTTCTACAAAACCTCACAGAGCTCAAGGTAAAAGTTGAAGAGGGAAGGAAAATTGAATAGGATATGGTAGAATAGTTAAAGGCAAAAGAGTTAGAATGTGAAATATTGGAATCTAAAATTGTCTCTCTAAGAAAGGAAGTTGAAAAGACTAAGGGTAAGTTACAACAAGATATAAAGTTAGGGAAACAGAAAGAGGATTCAAGCTCCCAAGGAACAAAGATATCAAAAGAAGAAGAGCCCATGACTTATGCTAATGCATTGAAAGGCAAAAGCATCAAGAAGGAAGAAGGCAAAGAAGATCCATGGACAAAAGTCAATTACAGGAACAACAAAGGAAGAAGCATGCGACCATATTATTCAAGGCACTCCAACAGGTTACAAAATCTCTTCCATGGCTATTGTTTTTCATGTAACAAATATGGTCATAGAGTTGTACATTGCACTGTTTATGTGAGAGATAATGTTGATAGAAATTTCAATTCTTTTGCACCTCTCATGAATGACAATATCATATGTTACAAATGCAATAACTTTGGGCACAAGGCCAAATGGTGTAAAATGGTATTTCTTGAATTAAGCAAAAAGGAGGATCAGAAGGCTCAAAATAATACAACCTCAACAATTAGGAGAGAGAGAAAAGAGCAAGAAAAAGTGAAGTCAATGTTGGTACAAACAACTCTTCATGTGCAAGATAAGAGAAAATAATGGTTTCTTGATAGTGGTTGTTCAAGTCATATGATAGGGGACAAGAGTAAATTTCTTGTACTTAAAGAAATCAATGGAGGATCAATAAAATTTGGTGACAATGGTTCAACAAAAATCTGTGGGAAAGGAACCTTGAGTTTAGATAATGGAAAAACAAAGATAGAGAATGTATTGTATGTCAAGGGATTGAGGCACAATTTACTAAGTGTAAGCCAACTTTGTGATCAGGGGCACATGGTCACTTTTCATCCAAATAGATGTGAGATCAAAAAATCTAAAATTGGAAAGCTCATTGCAGATGCCAATAGAACTACAAACAATCTCTACATGCTAAGTGAGATTAAGGGAGAAAAGTGTTTCTTATCACAAGAAGATGAGAGTTGGTTATGGCATAGAAGAATGGGTCATCTGAACTTTGACAACATAGTGAAAATAAGAAACAAGCAGGTAGTCAGAGATTTACCCAAGATAAAAAGGCCACAAAACATAATTTGTGCACAATGTCAGCATGGAAAGCAAACAAGAACAAGTTTCAATTCAAAAGAATTTACGTCATCTGAACCATTGAAACTAGTTCACACTGACCTATGTGGTCCTACAAGGACAAAGAGTCTACTAGGTGAAAGTTACTTCATGTTATTTATAGATGACTTCTCCAGAATGACTTGGGTAGCTTTCTTAAAAGAAAAGTCAGAAGCCTTTGAGAAGTTCAAGGCATTCAAAGAATTAGTAGAAAATAAAATAGGTAGAAGGATTAAGTGTTTAAGATCAGATAGAGGAGGAGAATTTACTTCAGGTGAATTCATAGATTTTTGTGAACAACATGGGATCAAAAGAGAATATTCAATAGCAAGAACTCCTCAACAAAATGGAGTAGTTGAAAGGAAAAATAGGATTATTGAGAATATGGCCAGAGCTATGTTGAATGAGTCTAAGATTTTAGATGGTTTTTGGAGAGATGCAGTTCATACAATAGTATATATCATCAATAGAGCTCAAGTAAGAGTAAATCATCACAAAACCCCATATGAGCTCTAGAAAGGGAGACCAACTACTATAAAATATTTCAAAATTTTTGGAAGCAAATGCTACATAAGATGGGAAGAGAAAAATTTGGGTAAGTTTGATTCAAGATGTGATGAGGGTATTTTCCTTGGCTATTCCACTAAGAGCAAAGCCTATAGGTGCTATAATAAGAGGACACATACAATTATGGAAAGTATAAATGTGATAGTTGATGAACAGACAAGGTCAAAAGAACCAACTCAAGAAATTGTGTATCAAGAAGAAGAAAGTTGCCAAGAAGAATTAGGTGAAGAATCAAAAGAAGAAGAAACACAAAGAACACTACCTAAGACTCCATCCAGGTATGTGCAGAAAAATCATCCAAGAGATCTAATTATTGGAAATCCAGATGAAAGACAGACAAGGAGGAAGATAATAGGAACAAGTGAGCATGCAAATCTTTCCTTGTTGTCTAAAATTGAGCCCAAGGATTTCAATGAGGCAAGAGAAGATAAGTTTTGGGTCAAGGCAATGGATGAGGAATTGGATCAAATAGAAAAAAGTGAGACTTGGGAACTTGTCCCATGACCAAAAGATAAGAATGTAATTGGCACTAAATGGGTTTTCAGAAACAAGTTAAATGAATATGGTCAGGTAGTCAAAAATAAAGCAAGATTGGTATGCAAAGGTTATGCACAAGTTGAAGGGATTGATTTTGATGAAACATTTGCTCATGTTGCATGACTTGAGGCCATAAGGATATTTTTAGCTTTCTCAAGTTTCAAAAACTTCAAAGTATATCAAATGGATGTTAAATCAACTTTTCTCAATGGTGTCTTGGAAGAAGAGGTCTACATTGAGCAACCTGAGGGGTTCAACCTAACTGATAAGCCATATTATGTATGCAGATTAAAGAAGGCTCTTTATGGACTAAAGCAAGCTCCTAGAGCTTGGTATTCAAGGTTGGATAAGTATCTTCAGGAATAGGGTTTTAGGAAAGGAATAGTTGATAATAATTTATACATCAAAAATGAAGGAAATGACTTACTAATTATGGTTGTTTATGTGGATGATATCATTTTTGGAGGTAATAATGATAAGATGTGTCAAAAATTTGCAAAGAGTATGCAAAATGAATTTGAAATGTCAATGCTTGGTGAGTTGTCCTTCTTTCTTGGACTACAGATTTCACAATCAGAGAAGGGTGTATTTCTCTCACAAACCAAGTATATAAAAGAAATGTTGAAGAAATTCAAATTAGAAGACTGCAAACCAGTAAGTACCCCCATGGTTACAGGATGCAAGTTGAGTAAATATGATGAATCTCCTGAGGCAAATCAGACATTGTATAGATCTATGATTGGCAACTTACTATATGTTACAACTACAAGACCAGATATAATGCAGGTAGTGGGACTGGTGGCAAGATTTCAAGCAGCACCAAAGGAAACACATGTAATGGTAGTAAAGAGAATTCTCAAGTATTTAAAAGGGACTATGGATTTTGGACTCTGGTATCCCATAAGTGATAATTTCACTCTCATAGCATATACAGATATGCATATTGGGCAAGTAGTATTGATGATAGAAAAAGCACAAGTGGAGGAGCATTCTTTCTTGGAGATTGTTTAGTCTCTTGGCTAAGCAAGAAACATGCATCAATATCCTTATCCATAGTAGAGGCAGAGTACATTGCAGTGGTTTCTTGTTGTACACAGGTGTTATGGATGAAGTAAACTTTAAAGGACTTCAAGATAGAGCATGATCATCCCATCTCCATACTATGTGATAATACAAGTGCTATAAACATTTCAAAGAATCTAGTGATGCACTCCAGGACCAAGCACATTCCGATCAAATACCATTTTCTGAGAGAACAGGTGATGGATAAGCAAGTCAAATTGGAATATGTTACTACAAAGGAATAGATTGCGGATATTTTCACTAAGCCACTTCCAAAGGAAACTTTTGAGTATCTTAGAGGAAAATTGGGAGTAGTTTTACTCCCACCCCAAAATTAATCACCTCAAGGAGAGGAGGTGGGGAGGGGGCTGAGCTAAGAGTCTTATATTTAGCCCCAAAGGAGTCCCTTTGCCATTGATGTCAAAGGGGGAGAGATTTGAGTAAGGGGAGAGCAGTTTCTCAAGGGGAGCAGATTTGGAATCAAGTGGTTTGAAAAAGGAATTTTTAGAAAGGGTTGCCATCAATGACAAAGGGGGAGATTGTTGGAAATTTTGAGTATATTGTTGTCATTGATGTCAAAGTTTTGAGGTCATAGGTTGATGACATTGGTTGTCATTGATATCTTGGCATGGAAAAAATACAAGGTTTATAAGTTGGTTAAAATGCAAGGCAAAGATCATTCTCAGTGCAAGGAAATTGATAAAAAGAGGGTTAAAATATTTATATTTTAAGCCCAAGAGGTTTGGGACAAAGCTCCAAGTGATTGGTTAAAAGGTTGAAGGCCCTGGTTTAAAAATCCTAAAGGAAGCAAGTGACTAAGGCTCAAAAAGGAAATAATATTATAATATTAAATTTAAAAGGTTAAAGCCTAAGGTTAAATTATAAAATAATTATAATATTTTATATTATAAATTATTTTAAACCCAAGGTGGGTTTTGGTGCCAACTTTGAAAAGAATTTTTAAATTCTTAAAAGCATCGACGTCCAAAGCATGGTGGTAAATCCATATTAATATGGATAATTTTTCTAGCCCTAAGGTTGTGTGTTTGATGTGTAAGTTATTCGTTTCCTGTGTGCATGATGTGAGAAGAAGAAAAATTATTTTAAAAAGGAAGAAGGGCTTTGGACGTGGATAAAAATAATATCATGGATCTTATCTCCAGCTAGACGGTTGGCCTAGCGGTGGACTAGGCGAGTGTTAAGGCGTAGGGCAAGACACCAGGTCGTGAGTTCGATTTCGGGTGGCGACAGTTTTGAAAAGATTTTTGTTGGCAAGGAAGTGTGAGTAGAGGTCAAAGTGTGAATCATGCACTAGTGTTTTCATGTGGGCGGTTGGCCTAGCGGCAGCCCAAGCAGCGTGAGCGCACTGGCAGGTAGGAGGTGTTGTGGTCGAGTCTCACCCGCGGTAATTTTGGTAAGCAAGATTTAATTTTTATTAAGTCTAAGGTTGAGTTGTTAGGCGCTTAAGGTGTGTTTGATTGTTTGAGCGCCATTGGACTTAGGGAGCTATAAGGGAAATATTTTTTATTTCTTGCCATTGTTTAGAAGAAAAATATAATGGAGAGTGTATTTTTCTAAAGTGTTATTTTGTGGAGTAATAAGGAAATTATTGGTAAATCCTTTTGGGTGTGTTTGTTGATATTTTAAGTGGGAGATAAAAGGTGTAGAATGTACCTTTATTGTTTGTAATATTTGATTCAATTTTGAAGGACTTGGTTCATGATTTAATGTTTTATTTTGAGAAACCAAAAGAGGTATAGAGCATTGGTTTGGAACAAATTGTGCACACATTTTGAGGAGGTTTTCTAACACATAAAGAGGTGTTGTGCTAACCCTTTTATAGTTGCAAAAGATATTGTGTGTGAGATAAATTTTTGAAGATATATCTCCATAAGAGCAAGCTAAGAGGTATGGGCATATCATTCCTTATTTAAAGTGTTTTTTGAAGTGAATGTTTTGGAACATAAGGTGGAGTGAAAAGGATTGTTTGATAAGCATTGTTGAAAATATTTGAGTTAGGATTTTGTGCTTCTCTAGTTGAAAGAGGTTGAGATATTTATGCTAGATATTGTGAACTACTTGTGCTAGGTTTGAAGATAAGTTTTTGCATCTTTGTGAAATCCTTTTGAGCATGTGTTATAAGTAGTTATGAGCATGTATTAGAGCATAATTGAGCAGAGATTGTGAGCAAGTTTTTAGGCAGACTTGTGAGAAGGTTAGAGGTAGATTATGAGAAGGTTTTGAGGTAGACTTGTGAACAGGTTAGAGGTAGATTTTGAGAATATTTTGAGGTAGACTTGTGAATAGATTAGAGGAATATTTTGAGTAGGTTTTGAGGTAAACTTTTGAGCAAATTGAATTAGTATTGTGAGTATATTAGATCAAATTTGTGAGTAGATTAGAGGGGATAGAGTTCTCCTGTGGAGAGAGATCCACAAACCAGAGCAGAGGGGATAGAGTTCTCTTATGGAGAGAGATCCACAAACTAGAGCAGTGGGGACAGAGGTCTCTTGTGGAGAGAGATCCACAAACCAGAATATAAGGGGATTGGTGTCTCCTTTGGATAGAGGTCCATAAACATTGTAATAGGGATTTGATTCCCAAAGATTCATTGAGAAAAATTTATAAGGAATATTTTCTCTGTGGAGTAGCCCACATTGGGTGAACCATGTTAAATCATGTCTCTCATGTGTGTGATGATGTGTGCATTATTTACTACTTTGATATTATTGTTGTTATCATTTGGATTGAGAAGTAAAATGTTTTATCTTATACTGTTCACCTCCCCTCTCAGTATAAGCTTATGTTATTTAGAGCATATTTGCCAATGAGAATTTAATATTAATTAAATTAAGGAATCTTACTAATTCAATAGTAGTACTTTTGACTTTTGAAAAAGGGGGTCATAAAGAAGGATCCTTTTATGTTTTAATATTGATTCACCTTTATGACTCATTAGTGGGAGCAATATTTTATTTAATAGAGGATGGGTCTTTATCCTCACTAAAGGGGTTAAAGCATTATAAAAAGGGGCAAGGGATAGAGAATCCTATGAGTGCCTCTTATCATGCTTTAAGTGGAGATTTAATAAATTATATCTCTTTCCACCTTTCATAAGTTTAATATTAGTTTAGTAGAAGCATGGGATAGAAGATTCCATGAGTGCTTCTACTATCCCTTAGTGGAAATTAAAAATATTATTCCCTTGTTTTATTCTCCCTCCACCTAGCATGGGTATGGTATTATTTTAATAGGGAAAGGACCTCCATTCTCATAGTGCTTATCCATGTGGGAATATTTAAATCTCTCTCTTGTCCCTAGCTAGCATGGTGGAAACCATTATTTTATTAGAGAATATCTTCTACATGGAGGAGAAGTTTTCTTATAAATTGAGAGCCTCTTGGGAGGAGAGGAGCTAAGGCAACCTTAGGATTATTATAAGGATTCATGGAGGCTAGCATGAGAAGGCTATGAGGAGCCTTATAAGCTAGCTTGGAGGAGATGACTAGGAGCAAGAATTTAGAGACTAGAAGGTGGATGTAGGACATTTAGGAGGAATTTAAGGTTGGATATTTCCATCCTATTTACATTCAATATGTTTAACAATAAAAGAATGTTAAAATCTAATTTATTTTTTGGAATACAATGCTTGTATTTGTATTTGTATATATATTATTTGGAAAAAGGAATTATGGGATTCCTTTATATCATTGTATTTGAGATAGTTAAACTTATGAAATAAAATGGGTGTTTCAAAGTTAGGTTTTTTCTTGAAAGGGTTTCCTAGGATATATGATGTGTTGTATCTTCATCTTTTGATATTGATTTTGATGATTTCTAGATCTAGTTATTGAAGTTATGTTTGCACTTCATTAAAATGGGAAGTCATTACAAAGAATAAATCATGGATATGAATTTGATAAAAGTTTAATTTAAATATTGATGCAACGTTCTTTGCTTTTGTCTTATATAGAATGTTCTAAGAGGAAGTATTTGATTATAATAATTTATGAATGAATGTTGTAGTCTTTTACATTGTTTAATGATGAATGGTTTATGATGCTATGGAAATATCTTGTGTACCTTACTTGTGCAACCTTTGCTTGTAAAATTCTGCACTTAAAAAAAACATCTCTCTCTTGGGTTGTTTTGAGTTGAGTAATGAGTGGGTCATTACATGGACCATTCCCAACAAATGCCCTTTGAGAATTATAATATTGAATTCTTTCATGAATAGGATAGAACACTTATTGCACATATGGATGTAAGCTATCCATCTACTATAGATAAATATCAAATTCATGGTATTCACAATGTTAGTCAAAATCCTCTTAAGGCTACCCCTAAAGCATATTCTAAGGTAGAAAAAGAAGAGTATTAGAATTATATGAAGCTCATACTTGATGATAAGTAAAATTTCTAAAAAATAGAGAGAACTACCATGAGTATAAGAGAGCTAAAAATAAAAAATAGGAATCCAAAGACCTAAATTTATTGAAGTCTATCAAATATATATTTTAGAATTTCATGAGTTTCTTCTTCCCCATTTTTTTTTTCTAACGATAATATTAGTGAATCTTGAAAGGAGTCTAACTTATCTAAGTGTGAATATGTTCATGCCTTAATTTCCTTATTATATTCCAATGTCTAAGACTTATCTATTATTTTTTCTCTTTTGTTGATAGCCCTCTTGCATAATGTTTTACCAGCAAACTCAAACACATTAATCACTCCATTTGTACTATGCCAAAATTCTCTCTCATGACTCACTTACTCATGTTCCACTTAAGAAGGTCTCCTAGCCCTGCATGTGAGAGAAGTTCAACATCTAAACCTTATCATTCTAGCCATATTTGTCATACTCCATTACCTAATTCTTCACCTCCTTATGTCTTATCCACTCATAAAACAAAATATCTTATCCAATTTTCTATTGGAGTTTATTACATTATTTGGTACCTTGCAAGTACCTTGTAAATATTTTGTAAATACTTTGTAAATAGTTTGGTTTGAAGTAGTCTTGTAAATATTTATCATTTAATAATCATTAGATGTTTGTCATTATTAGGGAGTCAATAAATATATTTCTCCTATGAGAAATATGAAGAGTCATATCTCTCATGATTTTGATGAGATGAAGAGAAATATGAAATTGAAATGTCAAGAATCTTTTTGTAAATGTTATTGATAAGGATAACATGTGAGAATGTATTACAATGTGAATTGTAGTACATTATTTTGTACTCTAAAGTAT
Source organism: Wollemia nobilis (assembly GCA_028583015.1). NCBI lineage: Eukaryota > Viridiplantae > Streptophyta > Pinopsida > Araucariales > Araucariaceae > Wollemia > Wollemia nobilis. The sequence continues at coordinate 1,451,593 of JAQPPZ010000689.1, read as the reverse complement.
TGTAATATTACCATCAATATGAATATAGTGTGTTTGTTCATTTTATGAGTTATGAGTTGAATATATGTGATGCATCCTACTATATTGTAAGAGTTCTTTAAATTTTGTATTCATCCTTGAGTATTAAATTAAGCATATATGCTAACAATGATATCAAAGCCACCATTATTAGAACCAGGTCATAGAAAAGTGTACATAAGTTGTAAAACATTGCCTAAATTATCTAAGTGTCCAAGAAATGTTTATGAGTTTCCAATGTCTATGTGATGTGTAACCTGCAACCCTAAGGATGTTCATAGTAATTTATATCCAACAAGACCATTTGTATCTAGTGAGTTAATTCAGTTGTGAGAGGTGCTTAGAGTGCCCAAGTAAATTCTTATCTAGTGAGTTCATTCAGCTATGAGATGCATCCAAATTGTGATAGCTAGTGGAGGAGGAGTTGATACTCCTAATTGACAAAGGATTCCCCTATGGTTGTAGGCCTATGAGATTGTTAAAATATTTCTTGTAAACAAGGTTGGAGATTGCCTTATGCAAGATTTATGAACCAAGGAAATATTTTTACTAGTGCAAGTAAGAGGAAGCTAATGGTGGAGGTGATTGATGCATATTTCTGCACGTGTTTGCATTGAGCAAAAGGAACACTCAATGCAAAGTGAAATATGGAAATATTGAAGAGCAAAATAAAAAAGGCCAACCTATAGAAATATTAGAAGCTTATGTAATAGATATTTAGGGAAGATAGCATGCATAATGAAAAAGATGAAATGTTTGAGCCACAAGACAGAGGTGATAAAAAGAATAATATATAGTGGTCAAGAATTTAGAATGTGCTCCTAAACAAAAATAACATTAAAGAGAAAAATGTGTGGGTTAGCACAATAGTCAAACAAAGGTAAATTAATTTCTAGAATGATTTCTTTTATCCTTCAAAGCCTAATATTTATTAAACTGAGAAAAATTATAATGAAATTTATTAAAAAGAGGAGAATTAAAAGTGAACATAATTAAAGGATTTTAATTTTTAATAAATATTATAGTAAAAGAGGATAGAAGAAGATTTGATATATGATTTAATATTTATAGAAGGTTTGAAAAGGAAAATAAACATTTGAAAATAAATTTAAGGAAAAATAAAGGTTATTTTAAGGTATTTTTCAACAGTGGGAAGGGCTTTAAACTCTCTTTGAGAGGTCCAATGTTCAAACCCCACTCAGTATGAGGGGACCAAGACCCCTCATAAAAACCTATGTAAATTCATTAGAAGTTGCAAGCTTACTGTAGTGGTAAGTGCTTTGGCCTCTCTTTGAGAGGTCCAAGGTTTAAACCCCACTCAGTATGAAGGGACCGAGACCCCTCATAAAAACCTATGTAAACTCATTGAAACAATATATATATTTTAAGATCTCACTTGGTTTATTTTACAAAGTATATTTTTTAAGGGAATATTTGAAAGAAGCTATTTGGAAAGGAGCTAAGAAATTGAAGGATTAATTCAAGAAAGGAAGATGAGGATAGATTATTGAGCATGCTTTATAAGGTATGAAAATATTTTTTACCTCCAAAGTTTATTATTGAAAGGAAAATAATTAGGGAGACAAAAGGAATTCATAAGGAACATTTTAAATGATAAAATTTTAAAGAGGCAAAGAAAAAATATTTGAAGAATCAAAATTATTTAAAGTTGTTCAAAAGGTTAGAAGATTTTTTTTAAGAACTAAAAGGAAATATGTGAATGAAATTATTATTGGTCCATAAGGTATTTTTTAATGACAAGTTTTGAAACTAAAAATAGAAGACAAAAATCAGAAGAGTTCAAAAAGACATTAGAGATTCTATATTCATTTGAAAGATTGAAAAAATAATAGAATAAATTTTTTAATACAAGGAAATCCTAAAGAGAAATTTGAACAAAAAGGAAGGTCAAAGAAGGAAAAAGATTGAATTAGGGAGTTAAAATGCTTTCTACTTGATAATTAAAAGAAAATTTCAAACTTCCCCTCATCCAACCAAAGTATAGAAGAATTGAGGTAAAGGAAAAACTAACATTAATTAAAGGTCTACATTTATTTGAAGGATTTGAAAAACATTTGAAAGAAAGTTTTAGAATCTAAATTATGTCTTCATAAAAAATCCCTCAAGTGTCATTTGTACAAAGAAAAAAGTGTCATTAGAAGAGGAATTCGAAAATAAAAAAATATTTTATCACAAATAAGAACATGGTCAATTGGGTCAAACCACCATATTTTTCAATAGAAAAATGAGAAATCAAATTTAGAACAAAAAATTGAAATGACACATGACATAAAAAAAATAGAGGATAACTATTGGTACATTTTTTTTAGAGATAAGTAATCACATGACTGGTAATTGATATTGGTTTGATTCTATCCAAGTAAAAAAATATAGTATACTTATCAAAATTATAGATGATAAAATCTATCAAGTTCAAGGAGTAGGCAATGTTTTACTCAACCTACCTTTTCTTTAATGCAAACTAGAAAATGTATTGCATGTGCCTAGATTAGCCAATAACTAAATTTCAATCTCACAATTGTTGGACAATGGTAGAAACAATGAATTAAGGATGGTCCATGGAAGTAAAAATTGCTTCATTAAAATATAAAGTAAGCTTGAAGCCATTGGTTCTATCAAAAATGGTATATTTTCACTTAGATATGACATCACTTTCTCATAAACAATTGAATCAACTACTTCCATGAGAGAAATATCAATCACAAATGCAATATCAAAGAAGAAGTATAAATCATCAAAGATACAACATAGTACACATGGATTTCATGATGAAAGAAATGAATCAAGTAAGAGAAGAATTGTCAAACAATGCTTTCATTTTAGCAAAAAGATCACCAAGTAACATAGGAAATTCCTCTACCTTATAGAATCATCCAAAATGGATAAAAATAAATCTCCTTATGGAAAAATAAATTAAAGAAAAAGATCAAATATTTAGTGGTAAACTCAAAGTGATGAATGAAAACCATGATCTATGTGACCTACTTTAGTGTGACACTTGTAATCTTCATGAAAAGAAAAATGTGAATTATAATACATGTGATTTGAAACTCATGATGGTAGAAACTTATCGTGATACAAATAATTTGGAGTCCATGAAGGTTTATGTGAATTGTGATACTTATGATTTAAGATCCATGACAACATATGTATGTTGTGCTACAAGAGACCTTGTTCAGAGAATAGGTATAGCATATTACACAAGGGATTTGAGCATTTACAAAGAGTGTACAAAAAGTGTATGTGTTGATTATATTTGTGTTGGTCATAGTAATTATGATGCATGTGATAATCCTCTATAGAAATTAGACACAAAAGGTTTGAGAAATACTCTTGAAAATATTGATACAAAAAATGGTTGTGAATCAATTTGTTTTATCATGCAGAAAATGTTTGTGAGATAGTCAATATGTGTAATGGTTGTGATGAAAGTTAGATTGCTAGAGTTGTTGACAATGAAAGTTCATTTCTTATTAATGAACATTCAAATATTGTTGATTTTTTTATTGTATATAAAATACTTGTGATGTACATATTGATAGCACTAGATGGATGTCTCTAGAGAAGAATGTTTTGTCTTTCTGATTTTGATAGTAATAGTTTTAATTTTTTTCATAAGAGTTCTTGTGTAGAAAATTCTTTCTTTGATTGTGCAAAGTATCTCAGATTTGATTGATAGTATGTTGACATAGGTCATTCAAAATTTGTTAATAATGATCTAAATTGTGATAAATATTCTTGTGATGACTTATTACATTCAAATTAGGGTAATGATTAATTTGAAAGGCATATACAATAAATTGGTACTAAACTAGGATATGATGGAACATGGCAAGGAATAAAATAATATATTGTTGCTAAATACAAAGGCTTCAAATTTACAAGACAAGCTGATGAGAGTGATTTTATGACAAGGAACACTAATATCAGTTTTGTAATAGGGAATCTTGTGAGAGGAAATAAAGAAGGTAAAGTTATGATAGGTACCAATTACAACTATTGTGACAAATTGGTACATATGAAAGATAAATATTTGAAAGAGATAAAAATAAAAAGTAGGAGCCAAAGTCAATGCCAGAAGTAGAACTTAGAAGTCAAAATAAAATTGAGAGATTGATATCATACCAAAAAATGTAATAGGAGGGGGTGTTGGATTTTATTACATTATTTGGCACCTTTCAAGTACCTTGTAAATATTTTTGTGTGGAGTCTTGTAAACATTTATTAGTTAATAATCAATAGATGTTTGTCATTATTAAGGAGTCAATAAATATACTTCTCCTATGATAAATATGAAGAGTCATATCTCTAGTGATTTTATGGGGATGAAGAGAGAGTTGAAGTTGAAATATCAAGAGTCTCTTTGTAAAGGCTATTAATAAGGATAACATGTAAGGATGTATTGTTATGTGAATTACAATACATTATTTTGTAATGTAAAGTATTGTAATATTGCTATCAATATATGTGATGCATCCTAGTATTTTGTGAGAGTTATTTGAATTTTGTACTCATGGAGCACTGATATGTGAATCTCCTTCATGAAGCATTGGTTTTTGATATTTCTCAATGAATCATGGATATTTGAGCACTCTACACAAGCATCCTATATGGATCAATATATGGACATGCATTCTTGAGTGTAGGCAGACGAATTAACACGTTTACATCAATGCACATTTGTATGAATATATGAATGCATGCACATGTGTTAATGATATGTGTTTATAAGAGGTGTAACATGTGTTATGCTACTTATGTTGGATTTTATAATACTTTTTATAAATGAATAAAATCAATACATTACCAAAAAAAAATTAGCTTACAAAAAATGCACAAATAGGAAGAGTATCTATAAACACCAAAATACTCTCATTAAATAAAATAATAAACACTCCAATTAATAATGAAATAATGCTAAGGGGTAATATTGATGCTCCAATACACCTAGGTAAGAATTTTCACCCTAGACTGGAGTCAAGATTAGATGGCTTAGGATTAATTCTAAGCCAACCTTTGAAAAATATCGGTTCCTTGTGAAGTTGCTACTAAAATATTAAAGAAATAGAAAATGAAAAGTGATGAAAAAGGAAAGGGTTATATAAATTGAATTAAATGCAATTAGGGTTTAGCTAGAAAAATTCTTTAAGCTAAATGAGCATAGGTCATAGTACAAGAAAAGCCTAACAAACTATAAAATTAATGCTATGCATAAAATATATTGACCTCTAAAATCACAATATTTAGCATCACCAATGCTCCAACCAAAGAAAGCCAAACAATTTAAGCCTAACAAATAGACCAAAGGAATACCAAACAACATTAAACCTAACATAAATACTTTGATTAAAGCAAACAATCAATGCCAAAAGTGTAAATATTATGTAAAGAGATCTATAAAAATTAATTGGAGTAAGTGAAACTGTTCTTGATTGTGTTCCAAAGTAGCATAAACATACAAATTGTCATAGGAAAACACTAAAACATTTGAAATTTTTACAATGAGGGGTATTACCCTATTTATAGTTTTTTTTGGACTAAAATAAATCTTACTACCATTTATAATAATAATAAAAAATAGGCTTGCATTATTAGGGAGGAGTTGGTGCCACTTGGCATCTTCAATATTTTCATATCAAACTTGAAGCAATTATGATTTGCCAAGGTGGTTGTTGATTTTAAGCTTTAAAATTTGTAGTTATGGGACCTAAAAAATTTATTCCATGGAGATTGGAACCTCTTTCTTAAAGCGATGTTGATTTGTAAGCATTTCAGACCCTTTTGGTGCTAATGTCATTATCTTCATTGATGAATATTTGGTTCAAGTTGACACCTTACTTTACTTGGCTCTATCATGCTATTAGTATGTATTTCATCATGCTAGAACATTTCAAGACCTAGGCCTATGTAATTACCTCAAAATATCTAAATTAATTCCTTTTTGGAATAAATACTACTTATTTTTTATCTTTGCACTATGATAGAGGTTTTGATGGGTTTTGCTGATCTTAGTAGGAAATGTTTTTGGCACACTTTCTTTCAATATTTTTATCATTTTATGTTTGCAAAGGTGATGGATTTTGAAGCCTTAAAATTAATATAAACTCATAGGACAAATTTCATAGGATCAAATATTAGATAACCACAATATAGTAAGATGATGTAAACAAAATAATATGAGCAAAGTAATATGTATATCATGACTTATAATATGTCAACTAATATTCATTAATATGCAAATAAATGAATGTAAATAGCCTAAATCATACATGTATAAAGTATGTAACACAACTTACAATATTAATTGCTTGAATGTATGCAATATTTATTACTCTTCTTTCTCTTAAAAATATAGTACTTTACTCTTGATGGTGATATTGATAACATTTTCTATATCTCTTCTATTCCTAATATAAACCTCTATGGAGCAATATATAGCCATTGTAGAATGAAATTTTGGAAACTTGACTATTCCTTTCCTTATACCAAGTCTCATGACTCTTGGATTCTCTACTTGACACTTGTATACACATGAATCTATCTTGTATGCACACCTAGACATGACTCTTCACTTAGCACTCTCTAATATAAAGACACTTGTCCACACTTACATATGAGACATTTGTGCACATATACTCGCATTACACTTGCACACTTATTCACATGAAACTTATGTATTTCTTGCACATACACACTTATATATGATACATTTGTGCACATATACTCACATTGCACTTGCACACTTATTCACATGACACTTGTGCATTTATTGCACATATACACTTACATAACACTTGTGCATTTCCTGCACAATTTTGGATAGTGTGGACTTTGGCTATCCCACGAAGGTGATAGCACAGGCGACAGGTTTGAAATTGTTGAGGCTTTGCTTGTGGTGTGACCACGGTTCAACTCCCATGATCGATTGGCGCTTACCATTTTTGTGTTAGGCGTGTTTTGTGGAGAGTCATTGAGGAGTGAGCATTGAGTGTCCCATGTGAAGATGCAGCCCTTGGAGGGCCTAAGTCATGGTCGAAAGCACCGAAGGTTGTGGAGGAAATAAAAGGTATGCAAGTTTAATATTTTAATTTTTATGGATGCTAAGTGTTAGGGGAGTTATAAGGTGAAAAGATTAAAATATTTTTATTGTGGACATTTGTGTATGTGGTGAATGATTTTATTATATTGAGTTTGGAGATTATAAGGTGTACAAGGGAAATTGCTATGTATGTTGTTTTTGATGAAATTGTTGAAGTGAAATATTGAGTTTGGAGATTATAAGGTGTACAAGGAAAATTGCTATGTATGTTATTTTTGATGAAATTATTTGAGTTAAAATATTGAGTTTGGAGATTATAAGGTGTACAAGAGGACTTGATGTTTTGTGTAAAAATTATTTTGTGAAGAGGTTGTGGTAACCTAACCCTTGATATTGGCAAAGAGAATAATTGTGATTGAGACAGGTTTTTAAGGGCACTTCTTCATCAAACAAAAAGGTATGGGCACATATTTCTTGTGAGTGATTGTTGGATGTTGTGAATGCTAAGTTGGAGTGAAAAGGATTGTTTGGTAAGCATTGTTGAATTTGGTTTTGTATTAATGCTTCAAGGTTTTTTTTGGAATAAAGGTTGATACTAGAAACCTTGTTTGATAAGCATTGTTGGAAATATTGAAGTAAAGCCTTCATATGCATGATTAGGGATTGTGAAAGAACATGAGTATCATTGTTATGTGAAGTTGTGAACTATCTTGAACTAGGGTTTGTGAAAGAACATGAGTATCATTGTTATGTGAGATTGGTTGATAAGCATTATTGGAAATAATTGAGTGAATGTTCATATGCTTGGACTAGGGTTTGTAAGCAAGGAGTATTTCATTGAGTGATTGATTGAGTGGAGTTGATTGAGCCTAGTCAAGTGGAAGTGTTGAAGTGATAGTTCTAATTCTGTGAAACAAATTGTTCTATATTCTAAATTGATTTGAGAAAGAGTTTGAAAGTGAATGAGCATTATTGTGAGTGTGAATCATATTGAGTCTCTAACAATTCTCTATATGTTTCTATGATAAAAGAGAGAGAGTGAAAGTGATTGAGCATTGTTGTGAGTGTGAAGCATATTGAGTCTCTAACAATTCTCTATATGTTTCTATGAGATTGGACAAGTTCTAGTGAGGACTTGTTGAGCAGATTTGAGGTAAGTCTTGGTGAAGACTTGTTGAGCAGATTGGACAAGTTCTAGTGAGGACTTGTTGAGTAGATTTGAGGTAAGTCTTGGTGAAGACTTGTGGACAGATTGGTGTGAGCTTTTATGGAAGATTACAATACATATTTGAAGATAGAGATTGAGAGTAGATTGGACAAGTTCTAGAGAGGACTTGTGGATAGATTAGTGTGAGATTTTGTGGAAGCTTACAAGGTAGATTTGAGATAAGTCTTTGAGAAGACTTGTGAGCAGAGTTGATTGATTGATTTGTTCAAACCTTGAGTTAAGGTTTGGGGCAGATCTAGCAAAGTTGATTTGTGATTGAGTCAAGCTTTGTGTTAAGGCTTGAGGATATATTTAAGGATAGATTTTGGTGTAGATTTGAGGACAGGTTTGTACCATAATGAGATAGAGATTGAGCAGATTTGTGCTAGATCGAAGGACTATGTTTAGTGTATATTTAAGGATAGATATTGAGTAGATTTGTGCTAGATTGAAGGACTATGTTTAGTGTAGATCTGAGGATAGAGATTGAGCAAATTTGTGCTAGATCAAAGGACTATGTTTAGTGCAGATCAGAGGATAGAGATTGAGAATATTTGTGCTAGATCGAAGGACCTTGTTTAGTACTAAGATATTGCTTTGGAGGTGATAGAGTATAGAGGATGACAATATCTAGTGGATAGAGATCCATTAGCTAGGGTAGTGAGGATAGGTCTTCTGAGTGAGGACAGGAGTCTTCAATGGATAGAGATCCATAAGCTAGTGCAGTGGAGGTAGCAGTTCTTCTAGAAGATCACCAGCTAGAGCAGAGGAGAAGGAGTTCTCCTATGGATAGAGATCCATGAATTGAGGAGATTTGTGTCTCTTGTGGATAGAGATCCATGAACTTGATTAGGGGATTGGTGTCTCCTTTGGATAGAGGTCCATAAACATTGTAATAGGGAAAGGATTCCCAAGAGATTTGTTGAGAAAATTTTAGTGAAATATTTTCTCCATGGAGTAGCCCACATTGGGTGAACCACGTTAAATTGGTGTCTCTATTGTGTGTGATGATTTGTGCATTGCTTTGGTTACTACTATTGATATTGCTATTGATTATATTGGATAATATTGTTTGGGAAAGAAAAGTAAAAAGTGATCTTATATTGTTCACCCCCTCTCAGTATAAGCTTGTGTTCTTCAATTGGTATCAGAGTTGGTTCCTTCAAAAAAGGTTTAACAACTTGAAGGAAGATCTTACAAGAACACAAATGGTAAAGAAAGGTAAAAGTAGAACCATGAGATACAAGAAGAAAAGAACACACATGGTCATGAAAGAAAAGGAAGATGAATTTAATGTTGTTGTTTTGAGAGGAGAAATAGAAATAGATTCAAGAGATGAATCAAGCAGTGGAGAAAAGGCCATATTGATAAAGTTTTGTACAAGATGTAGGAAGACAGGTCACCATGCAACTTATTGTCCACAAGAAGGTGAAGAATGTTTTGTTTGTGGTCAAATCGGTCATGATGTAGGTTATTACAATGGGTTTAGTAGTGGTGAAGATGAAGATGATACTTTCAGAATTGAAGTCCTAGAGGATGGTTTAGAAAAGGATAACAGGGATAGTCAAAATAGGTATGAAGAAGAAACTCTACTTTGGACAATAGAAGAAAATGCTCTATTGAAGACCAAAGAAAAGAGAAAAATTTAGAAAAATAAAAGGAGGAAGCCACTCTTAAGGAACTTGTTGAGTTGAAAAGGGAGAACTTAGAATTAAAGGCTCAAATACAAGAGGATGAGAAATGTAAGACAAAGCTTCTACAAGATCTCTCTGACTTGAAAGATAAGGTTGAAAAGGCAAGGAGAGTTGAAAAAGATATGGTTGAACAGTCAAAGGTAAAAGAGCTAGAATGTGAAATACTTATTGTTGATCTCGAAGAATTAAAAAGGGAGAACTCAGGATTAAGGGTTCAAGCTCAAGAATATGAGAAAGCAAAAGCAAAGTTTCTACAAGAGCTCACTAACTTCAAAATTAAGGTTGAAGAGGCAAGGAAAATTGAAGAAGGTATGGCTAAAAAATTAAAGATAAAATATCTAGAGTGTGAAATATTAGAACATGAGATAGTTTCACTAAGGATGGAAGTAAAAGGATCTAAGGACAAGCTACACAAGTTTGAGAAAAATTCAAAGACTTTGGACAGGATTATCAATGCACAAAGATCATCAGTCACCAAAATAGGACTTAGTTTTGAAGAAGAACAAGGGAAACAGGAAGTAGAAAAAGGAGAGTCAAGCTCAAGTACCAAGAAGAAGAAGCTTCAAAAGAAGAGAGTAAAAGAGAGAGTGAGACTTCTAAGGATAAGTTGGACAATAGAAATTTCAACAAGGAAAGGAACAATGCACAAATGAGGAACAAATGGAACAAGAAACAACATAGGGAAGAAGAGACTAAGAGACCAATGGGGTCAAGGTAAGGCAATTTCAATGGATGATGCTTCTCATGTCATAGGTTTGGGCACAAAGCTTCTCAATGTAGGACACATGAAAGACAAGAATATGGGAACTTCAAAAATAGGTAGCTATTTCAAGGGTATTGCTACTCTTGTAATCAGTTTGGTCACAAGGCAATGAATTACAAGGTTCATGACAGGAATAGATATGGCTTCACCAGGAGAAATCCCAAGACATTTGCACCTCCAAGGAATAATAACATTAAGTGTTATAAGTGCAATAATGATGGATATATAACAAAGTGGTGTAGAGCAGAAATTCCAGAGACAAGCAAGAATAGAAATAGTCAGAGGAATCAGAAGGATCATATGAGGAGGAAAGTGGACAAAGGAAAAGAGCAGTGCATGTTGGGAGTAGAAATACTCCCACCCCAAAATTAACCACCTCAAGAGGAGGTGGGGGAGGGGCTAAGCTAAGAGTCTCATTCTTAGCCCCGAGCCCCAAAGGTGACCCTTTGCCATTGATGACAAAGGAGGAGAGATTTGAGTTAGGGGGAGAGCATTCAATCAGGGGGAGCAATTTCTTAGGGGAGTAGAACAAAAAAAGGTAAAAGGAATGGTAAAAGGAAAATGGGTTGCCATCAATGACAAAGGGGGAGATTGTTGGAAATATGAGCAAGATTTGTTGTCATTGATGTCAAAAGCATTTTTGTGCTATGTTCATCATCTTTGAGGACATTAAGTGTTTCTTCCAAAAGCAAGAAGGTCTTGAAAAGCAATAGGTTATAATATTTATTTTTAAATATTATATACCCAAGAGGGCCCAAAGGATGAAGACCCAAGGAAGGAGAAGCAAGTTCAAATTAAATAATTATATTTTATTATTATTATTTCAGGCCAAAAATCAAGCTGAAGAAGATCAAGGACCAAGTTGAAAAATACCCACAAGCAGATTTAATTTAAATTAAAATATTAATCTTTGATTAAAATTTTAATTTAAATAATGATGGGTGCTAAGGTTTAATTTAAATATTTATTTAATATTTAAAATTAATTTTAATATTCGAATTTGAATTCGAATTCGAATGTCCACCGACATATTGAAGACAAAGGGCATGCATATAAATAAGGAAATGATTTCATTTCCAAATACTACCAAGCAATTTTTTCTCGATGATCTCCAATTTATTACATGCGTTGTGTTGATTCGTTCGCTGCATCCGAGGAGGAGGGAACATTTTTTTGTTCCATGCACGTGAGGGTTTAAGGTTTTTAGACAACGTGGACTTTGGCTATCCCACTAGCGGTGATAGCATAGGTGGCAGGTTTGAAATTATTGAGGCTTTGCTTGTGGTGTGACCATGGTTCGACTCCCACGATCGACGATATTGGTGCTTACCCTTTTTGCATTTAGCATGTTTTGTGGAGAGTCATTGAGGAGTGAGCGCCAAGTTTCCCATGTGAAGACGCAGCCCTTGGAGGGCATAAGTTGTGGTCGAAAGCACCGAAGGTTGTGGAGGAAATAAAAGTAATGCAAGTTTAATATTTTAATTTTTATGGATGCTAAGTGTTAGGGGAGTTATAAGGTGAAAAGATTAAAATATTTTTATTGTGACATTTGTGTATGTGGTGAATGATTTTATTATATTGAGTTTGGATATTATAAGGTGTACAAGGGAAATTGCTATGTATGTTGTTTTTGATGAAATTGTTGAAGTGAAATATTGAGTTTGGAGATTATAAGGTGTACAAGGAAAATTGCTATGTATGTTATTTTTGATGAAATTATTTGAGTTAAAATATTGAGTTTGGAGATTATAATGTGTACAAGAGGACTTGATGTTTTGTGTAAAAATTATTTTGTGAAGAGGTTGTGGTAACCTAACCCTTGAGATTGGCAAAGAGAATAATTGTGATTGAGACAGGTTTTTAAGGGCACTTCTTCATCAAATAAAAAGGTATGGGCACATATTTCTTGTGAGTGATTGTTGGATGTTGTGAATGCTAAGTTGGAGTGAAAAGGATTGTTTGGTAAGCATTGTTGAGTTTGGTCTTGTATTAATGCTTCAAGGTTCTTTTGGAATAAAAGTTGATACTAGAAACCTTGTTTGATAAGCATTGTTGGAAATATTGAAGTAAAGCCTTCATATGCATGATTAGGGATTGTGAAAGAACATGAGTATCATTGTTATGTGAAGTTGTGAACTATCTTGAACTAGGGTTTGTGAAAGAACATGAGTATCATTGTTATGTGAGATTGGTTGATAAGCATTATTGGAAATATTTGAGTGAATGTTCATATGCTTGGACTAGGGTTTGTGAGCAAGGAGTATTTCATTAAATTGATTGAGCCTAGTCAAGTGGAAGTGTTGAAGTGATAGTTCTAGTTCTGTGAAACAAATTGTTCTATATTCTAAATTGATTTGAGAAAGAGTTTGAAAGTGATTGAGCATTATTGTAAGTAAGAAGCATATTGAGTCTCTAACAATTCTCTATGTGTCTGTAATAAAAGAGAGGGAGTGAAAGTGATTAAGCATTGTTGTGAGTGTGAAGAATATTGAGTCTCTAACAATTCTCTATATGTTTCTATGAGATTGGACAAGTTCTAGTGAGGACTTGTTGAGCAGATTTGAGGTAAGTCTTGGTGAAGACTTGTTGAGCATATTGGACAAGTTCTAGTGAGGACTGTTGAGCAGATTAGAGGTAAGTCTTGGAGAAGACTTGTGGATAGATTTGTGTGAGATTTTGTGGAAGCTTACAATACCAATTTGAAGACAGATATTGAGAGCAGATTGGACAAGTTCTAGAGAGGACTTGTGGATAGATTAGTGTGAGCTTTTGTGGAAGCTTACAAGTTATATTTGAGACAAGTATTCTCAAAGACTTGAGAGCAGAGTTGATTGATTGATTTGTTCAAACCTTGGGTTAAGGTTTGGGGTAGATCTAGAAGATTTGATTTGTGATTGAGTCAAGTTTTGTGTTAAGGCTTGAGGATATATTTGAGGATAGAGTTTGGTGTAGATTTGAGGATAGGTTTGTGCCAAAAAAGAGACAAATATTGAGTATATTTGTGCTAGACAAAAGGACTATGTTTAGTGCATATTTGAGGATAGATATTGAGCATATTTGTGCTAGATCGAAGGACTATGTTTAGTGTAGATTAGAGGATAGAGATTGAGTAGATTTGTACTAGACCAAAGGACTATGTTTAGTGCAGATCAAAGGATAGAGATTGAGCATATTTGTGCTAGACCGAAGGACCATGTTTAGTGTAGATTTGAGAGAGAGCTAGCTTTGGAGGTGATAGAGTATAGAGGATGATAATCTCCAGTGGATAGAGATCCATTAGCTCAAGTAGTGAGGATAGCTCTTCTGAGTGAGGATAGGAGTCTTTAGTGGATAGAGATCCATAAGCCAATGCAGTGGAGGCAATAGTTCTTCTAGAATATCACCAACCAGAGTAGAGGAGAAGGAGTTCTCATGTGGATAGAGATCCACAAACTAGTTGAGGATATTGGTGTCTCCTATGGATAGAGATCCATGAACTTGATTAGGGGATTGGTGTCTCCTTTGGATAGAGGTCCATAAATATTGTAATAGGGAAAATATTTCCAAGAGCATGGAGTAGCCCACATTGGGTGAACCATGTTAAATTGGTGTCTCTATTGTGTGTGATGATTTGTGCATTGCTTTGGTTACTGTTGTTGATATTTCCATTGATAATATTGGATATTACTATTTGGGAAAGAAAAGTAAAAAGTGGTCTTATATTGTTCACCCCCTCTCAGTATGAGCTTGTGTTCTTCATCTTCATGATCTCGTAGAGTTTGGCTTAGAAAAGCTATAGGTTTTTCATTGTGATCTTTGTATTTCTAAGTGAGCATGGTCATGTAGCTTTTTTCTACTTCAAATACATAGAGAATGAAGTATATTTCTTGTAATTAGGGTTATCTAATTTTAGGGCTCTAGTAATAGCTTCTTTTATGCTTGTGAAAGCCTTCCTTGTGGCTTATGTCCATGTGAAGTATGCCTACTTTTTTAGCATTTTGTCATAGGCTTTACTATCTGAGCAAAGTTAGACATGAATTTCTAGACATAATTTATTGGCCAAAGAATGACTATACATGTTTATTATTTTGAGGTAAAGGAAGCACTAATATTGTGTTTACTCTATATATATTAATAGCTATACCTTCCTTTGATACTACATGACCCAACAACTTGAATTTATGGATAGCAAAGATTGACTTTCTCATGTTGAGTGATACCTTGAATTCTTTGCATTTCTAAAAAACTAGCTTGAGATGATCAAAGTGCTTTTTATTTTTATGAGAAAAGACTATCATATCATCTAGATAGATCAATATGAACTTGTTCACAAGTTCAATAAAATCTAGGTCCATATCCATTTGGAAGGTAACTCTCATATTATACAAGCCAAAATACATTCTTTTATAATAAAATGTTCCCCATTTGTTTGTGAACATGGTTTTATGTTGATCATCATCTCGAACCCATACTTGATTAAAACTTGAAAATCCATCTAACAATGAAAATATTTTTGCTCTAGCAATAACATGTAAGATTAGATCGATCTAGGGAAAAAGGATAGTAATCCTTTATGAATGCTTTATTTAGGTTTATGAAATCCACATAAAGGCAAATATCTCCATTCTTCTTTTTAATTGGCACTAGATTGACTACCAACATGGAATGTTTGATCGAGTAAATGATTTTTGCATTTACCATGTTCAATAATTTTTGTTTCATCAATGTTTCTATTTTTGGGTTTACCAACCTTTGCTTTTACCAAAATGGCTTGGCATTAGGCAGTAATTCTATAGTATTTTGGATGGTCTCTTTATTATAGACTTTTAAATCATCGTAACTCCAAGCAATGATGTCATTAAATTATTTGCATAGATTTAAAAGCTACAAAAATTATTCTTCAAAGCATTGTACTCCAAATTTTAAATTATTTTTGGGCTCCAATTGAATCTCTCTAAACTCCTATTCTTTGATTATCATCTTTTGTTCAATTGGCCAATCACTGCTATCAAATTTTTTTTTACGGGTGATTAGTACCTTGGCAATATGATTATTTTTTAGTTGAAAAAATTAATCCTTATTTATATTCTCTAGCATGTCATCAATTACATTTGTGCAATCCATATCTTGAATCAATAAATCCACTATTTTTTTATCATTGTCAAATACTTTCTATAATTAATCCTTATTTGACATAGACAGTCTAAATGCCAATTAATAGATCTTGGGCATTTTATTAGATCATAGGCGGGATAAAAGTTGGCTCTATGGGGGGCCAATGCATTAGGTTGTACATTTTTCTCTTTGGGAATTGATTTTATATTTAGTGCATCAAAGCTTTCAAATAAATCCTAAACCCTATTTTGACAAGCTTTTAGATAATGTTACTTGATGTTGTATTTTCTATGATTTGATTTACCACTAACTTAGAATCTTCATAAATAATTAATAGATTGATTTCCATCTTCTTTGATTATTTGAATCCAATACATAGTGCCTTATACTCTACTATATTATTGGTGTAGCTCTAGGTCGGTTGATATGATAATATTTTTGTTCCTTTAGATGGCAAAGTCAACACCTGCTCTAACATCATTTTTACACCTAACTCCATTAAAGTAGAGCTTCCATATCTCAGTTTGTCGAAGATATTTATTTGTGATGGATAAAATTTTTTCTTCTTTGGATTTGCAATGTAATAAGTGTTGATTCCTATTTCAATCATAGCATTGAATTTTTAAGTGAGAATTGATTTTTAGTTTGTAGCTCATCTATGATCTCTTCTACTGGATCAATTTACTCACTAATCATGCTAACAATGTTCTATTCCTCTTTAATTTTCCTTATAGGTTATGTGGATGGATTTTTAGTAAATATTTTCATCTTCCTTTCCTTATGAGGAATTTTCACGTGTTAATAATCCAAGGATAGATATCCACCCATTTTTTTGTGAAATTGTGGGAAAGGCACATACCAAAGTAAGGTTTTAGGTCTACTATGACCATTTATTGTATGACTATTATCTGAGGTATCCTATGTAATACCATGGGTATATCCTTGATCAATCCAATAGTATTTATTGGGGTTTCATCTAGTTGCAACACTTTGAGACTAGAACATGTGTATTCCATGCACATTACTTCACAAATGGATTTTGGAATAACCATCATTGCTACTCCAAAATCCACTATGCAATTGTGTACAACCCATCCTTCCATATGCAGGGACATATAGAATGGAGGTGGCATATTTTTACCTACTCTTGGAGTAGGTTTTCCTTGTGTTGGATTGAGATTTGGTTGATTCTAGTTGTCAAGCCTAATGGATTTCAATGATGCCTGAAGCATTATACATGCTTGCTTTGGACATTGTTTTCTTTAGTTCATATGATATTAAAGCTAAGGGATTCTGATTATTTCTTTTCTTATTTTTTAGCCCATTGAATTTCTTCTAGTATTTTTATGTTGCTTTAATCCTTTGTTACCTATTTATGGAAGGATACCAAATATTGTTTCTAGCCTATTTTTTAGTCTTATCTTATTTTGCTTGCACTAGTTTATATTATTATTTTAGAGGCTCTACTAGAAGCTAATTTATCTTCTACATAGGTTGAGGTGCTTCCTTTTTTGGTTGATTTGTCTACTAGGATAGAACCTTGAATGGATTTAATTTATTATAATCTACTTGAAATGGTTTCTTTCTAGATAGAGTTAGGACTCTAATCGATTCTTCTTCTTACACCATCAAATTTTGATCTACTTCCCATAGCATATTAACCTAGCTCTTTTGACCTCCTTTTGCCTTTTCAACTATAATTTTTGCATTTGATGTTGATGAATCATACAAGTACTTTCACCATGTGGATAATTACAAGTTAAGAACCAATAATGTCTCTGATGTCACAGTAAGATGATCAAATTCTTGGTTATTGTATACTGAATTAGGTTTCCCACCAATATTTCTAGAAGGAGTCCTTTATCTTTTACCATGTACAAAAATCTTGTAGGATGGCAATTTGTTAAATTTTTCAATGCTATCATAATATCATTCATGCCAACTATTTGAGGATCAAGAGCCAGTAATCCAGGTATGGAAGAAGTTGTTGATAGTGCTAGAGTTGGTAATGCTATAAATTTGGGTGTAGGGGTTGGAGCTACATTTGTAAAATGAGTGATTGTAACTAGTGTTTTTTTCATATCTAGGCTACCAGATTTTTGGAAATATTGGCATTACATTCTTGGGAGGAGATTTGCCTATAGATATTAGAGTATTTTTAGCTACTACAATTGCTTGATAAATTTTTGGTAACGTTAACACATTAGATTATTATATCAGCAAGCCTAGGTCTTAGTTAAATTCATAGAGGTAATAGTATAGTAATTGGGCATTCATCAACTTAATTTATAGTGACACTCTTTTTCAAGTTATACTGAATCTAATGTTAAAGTCCATTATTCATTCTTTAGGATGTCTTTGTATAGTGGTGAAATGGGTTAATAGTGAGAATGGATATCCTTGTTCATTAATTTTTACACCAATATACCAACAAGATGTGCCCATGAACTAATGCAACCATACTAGAGGGTCCTATTGTTTCCATTGCACAACTCTCCCCAATTAGGAACCCACTTGAATTTTTTGGAATTTTTTACCAAGCTTCAAATTTACTTGCACCCATGTTTTACATGTGGTTGCATTGAATGAACTTTTTAAAAGCTTGTTTGCATTGGATAAGTCTTCTAACTTGCTTACATTTAATATTTTATGATGGACTAGATTTGAATTATTTTCCAAGTTTGAAAGATTTCATTTTTTGAAGTGTTTTTAGGATTTTCCTAAATTTCACCATTCTTGGTAATTACAAACCTAAAGTGACCATAACTTTTGCCATAGAGTTATGTTTAATGTGATTCAAAGCATAGTAGAAATAGATTGAAATTATCTTTACAATGGTACCAAATTTGCATGCACAACTCCAATATTTTAATAAATTTGGATAAAATATCATTCTAGCCAAATTAATTCCCTATGATAATCCACAAGCTTAAAATAGATATATCTCTCAATCCTTAGTGAATTTTTAGATTATTTTAGCTGTTTTGGATACCAATTTCACAATTTTATAAACATAGAAATATTGGGTCTGAATTGACATCAAGGGAACCTTGAACTGTAACTATGAATCTATGACTTCTGGTAGGCGCATACCCGCTAATCACAGCTCAAACCCCGACATTGGATGGATCAGAGATATACTTCAATCCAACCTCCAGAGTAGGTTGGTACCTTGTCAACTATTTAGATGTTGACTCAATTAAGCTCAATTAAAAAGTGTAAGTTTAGGGATAGAAATAGGGTAAGGGTTAGAAAACAATTGAGAAATTAGGTGGTCGGATAGAGCTAACAACATTGACAAATAGCAAGAATCCATTGATCAATCACATTTCCAGTATGCCACACTTGAGACTAACAACAATCAAAACTCAACATCTTCACCATTAGAATAAGGAAATGCTCAGAAAACTATTTCAAACACCTAAATGCTAATAATCCAAATAGCAGAATTAGATCAACACTTAGGCTAACAAAAATAGAAGTCTTCTACAACATTTATTCAAGCATGAACCATTCCAAGGTGCTCTAAATTAGCAATCCAATATCAGCAGAATTGACTAACCATAAAGTAGTAACATAAATGCATTCACAGAATGAATCTACAGTTGGTAAAGATGAAAAATTAGAGGTAAACATCCAAGTAATGCTCCTTCTATTGATCTTTCAACAATTACAGTAATATATCAGGAAAACACTCTAGAGCCGACCCTTAATCATGGGGGTTCGATCTCCTTATATAGATTTTACAATGATTAACATGATGGAACATTACAAGGACTTTCTCTATTAAAAAAAAAGTGTTGAGGTGGCAGCCTCTCATGAATCTTCAAGAAGGGAACTAAGTTGTACTCCATTAATGTTGTATCTATACTCTGCAAATGCTCGGCTCCTCAACTAACTTCCATGGCTAGAGAGGTTACAGATCAATCTGGACCACTCTTCATTCTTGAAAGAATCTTCCATCATTAATTTACAACTAAAAATATAGTTGGATCTTGATTCTGGTGATGTTTGGTCTTCCCAAATATTTTCTACTACCTTTGTCAGGTTTTGCTACCTTTGTCTTCTTCAAAATATGTTAGTTCATTTTTTACTAGTCTTGGTTTGACCATATTGACTATGGAGTATGGGTTCTTAAATATATCACAACCTTTCAAAGAATCCACAACTCTAAATTCCATCGAGTAAGGTTTGACTATGTTGACTATAAAATTGGCTTTTATGGTTGCCAATGACTTCCTACAAACTTTGCTACTTTGATTTTTGCTAGGTTAGGTTTGACCGGTTTGACTATGAAACTGGATTTTGCTTTGGCTTTTGGAAGATGTTATCACTACTTTCTAGAATCTACAACTCTGTATTCCACCTTGCATCATTTGACCATGTTGATTATGGAATCTATCTTTTAGCATATTTTAAACTCTCACTTCTTCTGACATGAAAACTTTCCATACCTTGATGTCGCTTCTTCTATTTTCTGCCATTCTAGATTCCGCTTGTCCAACTTTGACCTCATTGACTACGGAATTTGTCTCCAATGGAACTTCACATAGCCTTTGCCATTTTTTTATTACTTAGAATATTTATAATTTGGCTAAGTATGTAGCCTTTTGGGGTCTACATTTTGGTGCCTCCTAGGGAGCATTGCTAGCAAGGCTACGAACTCAGATCCTTATCCATTGGGTACTAGAGTCAAAAATAAAATGAGTTAGCTCTACCCTCATGAGTCTTCTACAATCCATTGCTATCCACTGGTTGCAGACTTATGTTTCCAAAGAAAACTTCCCTATAAACCCTACTCTCTAAAGTCATTGAAAGAAAACTCAGAGAGTAACGGTTCACATGGAGGTCATATTTAGGAACAATTGTTGCCATACTCAAAATTCATTGGAGTATGCTCTTTATCATATATATATACAATCAGGATAAGCCTCACACCTTCCACATGTTTGGATAAACTCATGCTTCTTTTGCTTTCTGATAGTGTCAGGTTCAAAACTGCTTCTCCCAAAAATGATCTTTATATTTTATTACTCTAACTCTATGCAAAACCTTGAATTGAAAGCATAACAAAATTATTGGCATAATGATGCCTTTATTTTTGATCTTGTTCTTGGGCAGTATCTTTCACTACCTCCTCTTCTTGTTCTTCTTCCTCTCCTGAATGTTGTTGCTCCTCTTTGTCCTTGGCCCTTTCTGATTCTGGTTCTCCTTTCAGAATGTGTTTTTCTAGATTCAAAATATCCATAGCATTATTCCAGGATTTTAATGTAGGATTTTGGATTTTTGAAAGTTGATGCTGAACATATCACAATTCCACCATTGTATCATAAGAGGAGGAAGCTCCCCTTCTGCTAGGTTAATCATCAGCTCCTTCAATTTGGCTACATTTTTTATCAGTTGAGTAACTTTCTCTTGATCGATTGGCTCCTGCCATGCATCTATTTCTAATTCTTCTTGAATCAATGCTTGTATACTCCTCTGGAAATCTTCATTTGATATCATCAAGTCATATTCCCTCCAAAATCTACTGAAACCATATTGCACCATCTCCTGATTGATATCAACAATCCTTTGCAATTCTTCATCCAATTTCTCAATTAATGGCCACCCTTTCTGGAGCAGATTATTCTTCTTAAGAATGATTCTAGCTACAATTCTTGAAGTGCTCCAATCCTTTTTGGGAATAGGCTTACCCAACTAGCTGCATGTAGCTTCGAACAGATTGAGGAGCTCATTGGCCTTAGGAGCAATTGGTCATATGAGTTTGGTGGTGGCTTCTATAACTTCTCTTGCTACTGGCAATACCTCACTAGCCTCATTCAGGAAGTCAAAAATGTGTTGCATTCTAGAGCACCTCTCCAAGATCTCGGATAGGATTTCTCTCCTGACTTGTTTCACCTTGACCTTAGAAAATCTGGTAGACTTAATTTTCTCCTCCTGTAGTTGTTGCTCTAAAACCTGTATTTTCTCTACATACTACTTATTCTTCTCCTATAGCTATTGCACCTGTTCCTTGAAATCTACCATATTTTCAAACCTACTCTACCATTTCTTAGCATCATTTTCTAAGGCTTGCATCTCCTTCTTCTGGTCCTTGATGGTAGCTTGGAGTCTGGAAACCTTTTCCTCTAATTTTGTAGCCTTCTCCTGATAGATATCAGTTTTGAAAAACATGGTTTCTAGTCTAGCTTTGGTTGTAACCATCACATCCTCTATTGCTAACTGCTCTATATCTTCTATCTTCTCAACTATCTGATAATATTCAACTATCATATCTTCAATTGGTTTATCGACTAGAGGAAGCATTTTGAATTTCATCCTCTATCGAGACACCAGATCAACCACTATTGTCTTTCTCACCCTAACCACTCCTTTGGAAGATTGGGCCAGCTTCATGCTCTAGAAATTTTATGCTTTCAGTGAAGAGCTCATGATCCTCTAAAGAGATGCCACTATGGGATGATCCATAGGGGTAGTAGGAGTGACATTGGTAGGGAAAGAAGGGACCATTGTAGTAGAAAGGGGAGTTGAGGTAATAAGCATTGAATCAGTATTTATAGTGGAAATGGCAACTAGAATAAAGCTAGTTGCTATTGTTGATGGAGGGGTAAATGGTAATGATATTATCATTATTATTAGGGGTAATGATGATGCAAAAGTTGGATTTATGGAAGTTGGAGGTGGAGAAGGTAATGGGTTTTACAAACATGGATTTAAAGATGAAACTTTGGGACTTTTGATGATATTGGGTGGAGAATTGATTGAGCGAAAAGGGGAATGGTGATGAAGGGGATATGATTGAGGGGAATATGGTTTAGATGAAGATAAGTTCACAATATTCTTAATTTGAGAAGGGGAATGATATTTCTCTAGGGAATAAGTAGGAGAAGAAGGGGGAATGAGATCAAAAATCATACCTGAACCTATTGTTGTAGCCTGATGGAGAACTTCTTCAACACTTTTCTCCCTATCTTCTTGAATCTCTGATCTATCATATGTAATGGGATATTGTGTTAATCCTTCCACTTTATCCAATATCTACTTCTTTAGGGCTTCGACATCAATCTCCAGTACTGCACCTTCCACTTTCCTTATGAATGGTATAGTTGATTGTGTTACTTGTTGAGGAGATGCTTCAATAGATTTAGTGGTTGGGGTTTATTTGCTTTTCCTTTTGGAGGGGGTGATAATCATCTGGTCTAACACTTTCCTATTTTTCTTTTGACTTTCTTTTATAGGGGTCTTTGCCTCTGTAGCTTTACATTGGGATCTTCTCCTCCTTGGAGTATCCTCTTCTACTCTGACTTCTTGTAAGTTTCCCTCCTCCTATTGTAGAGGAGAAGTAGAGAGTGGAGTAGACTCTTGTTGCTTCTTAGCTATTCTAAGCTTCTTCTCTTTTGCTTTACCCTTTTTGGGCTCGCTTGTCTTCACTTTCCCTAGAACCACTACTAAGATTTTCTTTGGTTGAGCCTTCCAAGTCATAGCATGTTCATCATATATTTTCTCAAATTCCTCATCAATTTTGGGAGTGGGGTATTTTTTCTTCATTGCATTTCTTTCCACTCTCATATTCCACCATTCGAGGGTTTTGGTTGGAGGCCACTTATGAGTTTCCTCCATTTCCTTTTCTTTTACTTGGTTGAGCTGGTGAGAGACCTTTGTTGGATCATAATCATTTGCATGCACGTAAAAATATCTCCATGGTGGAAGTGGTTCCATCTTACTCACATTCCATTTAATAGGAGACTGCTCTCTATTATTTCTATTTTTCTCCATATGCGTGCATTTAGATTTCACCAGTTTGGCCACTTTTTCTCCATGCAGCTCCTTGATTCTTGCTATGAACAAATCATCTGGGTCATACCCCCATCTATGTGGAAGTTGTATGAGGCCTAATATTTCCATGGTTGTCATGATTTGCTCACACTACCATTTCCACCACACGGTGATGTCACCCTCATTGAAACCATATTCAATGGTTGCCCTCCTTTTATTTTTGAAACTGAATCTATAATTTATATAATCAACTTACCTATAATATTCTAGTGTGAATAAGTGGTGAGTGACATAATGTGGCAATAAGAAGGGCTTCTCTATAAAATCATATAATCTGATGATTGTACCTTCTATTAGAATGTACCAGTATCCTTATTCTACCCCATTTACCTTGATTCTCTTTTCAATTTTTGGGGCTAGTCTAGGACAATCACCATACATAACCTTGAGAGCAGGTCCAAGAAATTCAAAGTTGAAAGGGTAATATGACTGAGTTCTACTTAGAACCCTAGTCCAATGATATACTAGCAATATATGTCCATCTGTGTCCCTATCATTTATTGATATCCATGGGTATTCCTCTCTAGTAGCACCAAAGAACATCCAGATCAGATTAGAATAATGTCTGAATACTAGATTTTCTTCTTCTCATTGCATTTCCACCAGTTGCTCATGCATTCTTCTGGTGAGGAATGAGGGCTAGTTGAAGTAAATTGGGGTGCTACTATTATCACCTGGTTGTGGGATGTACATCCTACTATTGGAAATATAATATGCAGTAGCTAATTACCAATCATTCACCTCTGCATCCGACTCAAGGCCAACTATAACTACTAACATAGAATAAAGCTCTACTTCTTTAAATTCACTTATGGGAATGGGAGTCACAGGTAGGGCTTGACTGGGCTTGGCATTCTTGAGCTGATCGTACACCCAATCTCTAAAATGATTTCCATTTTGCTTTTGATTCCTCAGGGTATAATACTTAGATTACTGCTCTAAGCTGAAGTCTCTAGTGGATGTTCGGGGTTTTTGCCCTATTGTAAACATCTCTCGATAGGTTTGTTTAGTGATATGGAACAAAACCCTATCATGTGATGTCCTTATAGACCTTGACTCAGGGTCATAAAACTTAGCTATACTAGAGACTAATTTAGGGTATGGATGTACTACATCACAAATGTAATAGGTGAGGAAAGAATACATGGCTCCCATACCTTGGTCTGAAAGTGGCTCACCCTTGAAAAATTTCTCTTCGTACTTCCATATTAGGTTGTCTCTGGTCATATATGTCATCTTTGTATCCATGACCCCTACTTTCTTGTCTATGTAGCATGGTTTGTCTATCTTCTTTGTCGAATATGATGCCATTTCAGCTTCCACTCAATTTTTCTTTCACAAACTCCTTGGTGATAAGTTGTAGACCATTCTCAACAATGTTTCTACTTCTTCTAATCAGTTTCTTGTAAATGGTTGAGTATTTGAATTTTCCTATTTAAATAGCCCTTTTCGCATCCACTCACCATTAATGAAAGTGAGTGGGTAGTTGCCCTCCCATGATTTCAAATGAATGAATAAAATGATGTGAAGTGTGGCTTGTCAGTGAAGGGTGAGTCTCTGATTGGATGAGGTTCGAGGTAGATGGTGGTAAACTAACCATTGGTACACTTCCCAAAGCGTATTTAATTTCCATCTCTTGTGGAAAAATATCAGACAAAGTGGATTTATGGTGCTTAGCTTTCCTCTCTTGAAATTCCACCAGTTTGTAATTTTGCTATGCCACTTTGACTACTTTGACTATGGATTTTCCCCATTGAGTTACCCTCTTGCAGAATGTATCACAGTATTTTTTAGGGGTGGAAATTTACTTTCTCCTTTTTTACTTTTTTTCTTTTTTCTTTTGAATGTGGTACAAAAATAAAATAATACATAATGCATACATAAAGAAAATATAATACATCATATGTACATATATTACAATAAGAGGATTTTATCTCTAACTAAAGTAGAGTTTGAGATGGTACCCATTTATAGGAATGGGTTGTATGTTTCCTCTTTGATCCTGGAGCTGAAATGCATTGCTCTCTTTTACTTCAATGATCTTGAATGGTCCTTCCCAAAAAGAGTCAAATTTTTGATGATTTCCTGGCTTAGCCTTTTCAGCATTCCATCTTAGCACCAGGTCACCTTCCTTGAAATTTTTGAACCTTACCTTCTTGTCAAACCACTCTTTGGTGTTTATGGAGTACTTCTAAAAGTTTTCATATGCCTGAGTTCTCTGTTCCTCTAGATGTAGTAGATGCATCAATATGGCCTCCAATGGACTTTGATCGAGTTTTGGATCATGACTGGCCCATCTTAAAGCTGGTATTTCTAGGTGAGTGGGTAGGAGAGCCTCCTTACCATAAACCAATGCATAAGGAGATGTTTTGATAGATCTCTTGATAGTGATTCTGTCAGCCCATAGAACTTGATCAAGCAATAGATGCCAACTCCTTTTGTTCTCCTCTAGTGCCCTTTTCATGATTCTAAGCAAGTTCTTATTGGTAGATTCCACTAACCCATTTCCCTGAGGGTAATAGTTAGAAGAGTTCTTGATATTTATACCATACTTGCTCATGAATCCAATGTATTTTGCACCTATAAAATTTGGGCCATTGTCACTCACTAGTGCTTCTGGGATTCCAAATCTTGTAATTAGATTCTCTAGAAAATCAATCACTACCTTTTGATCAGATTTCTTAGTTGGAATAGCTTCAACCCATCTAGTGAAATAGTCCATGGTGGTAAGGATGAACTTATGCCCTACTGATGAATTTGGACTGATAACTCCAACAAAGTCAAGTCCCCACTATTGGAAGGGTTCTTCTACTTGAATTGGTTTGAGCGGAAATGTTGCATTCTTGGTTCTTCCCACATATCTTTGACATTTGTCATAGGACTTAGCTACTTTGAAAACATCTACAAATATGGTAGGCCAATAATATCCTACCCTTATTATCTTCATGGCAGTTATTCTTCCTAAAAAGTGACCACCTGATAGGCCTTTATGAAACTCCTCGATGACCTTTTATTTCTCATTATCCTTCAGACATCTTAAGAGCACTCCATCTAAGTTCTTTCTATACTTCTGAAAGTAGTATATATTTAAGAGCTTGTAACCTGAACCTTCTTCTCTATGAGGGGTTTAGTCCCTAAGGACACGCTCCTGATAGAAAATAAATTATTAATTGATCTAACCAATAAAAACCTTCTGAGATACTATAATCTTGATCATACTTAACCTCCTAACAAGCTACTGTTTGTTCTAAATCCACCTTAGCTGCTAGCTCTTGGCATAGTGCTCTTCCTCTGACTAGTTTGGTAGGATGGATCTCTACATCATACTCTTGTATCTTAGTAATCTATCCAACCCTTTTATCACCTAATTCTCCTTGAAGGATGAAGTTTCTCACATCAAGGTGAACCACGTAGACCAGAGTTTTGCTCTGAACCAAGTATTACCTAAACTTCTTTAGAGACTTCATAATAATAAATACTTGTCTTTCAATGAAGTTGTACTTAGTCTGATACTCATGCAACATCTATCTCTAGAAGAATATGGGGTGTTCCTCTCCACTCTCATATTTCTGAGTAAGTATATATGCATAGCTTTCCTTAGCTCCATAGGCATATACAATAAAATATTTGGTGAAATCTAGATTTATCAACACTGGTGTAGTGGCAACTACCTGTTTAATAGCCTCAAAGGCTTGTTTCCACTTTTTAGTCCACTTGAACTCCATATTTTTCTTGAGTAATTCAGATATAGGCCTGACTACCTGAGCGAAGTCTGAAATAAACTTCCGCACAAAGTTAATCTACCCAAATAAGGACTGTAAACTCTTTTTGTTTGTGGGCAAGGGAAGGGCTAGGATTGACTTTACTCTATCTGGATCTATTGCCATCCCTTATTTGGAAACTATATGTCCCAGTAGTTTGCCCTCATGAACTATGAAGAAATATTTCTTGGGATTAAGAGATATACCAAACTCTCTACATTTCTGGAAAACTTTCTCTAAATGTTCAAGATGTGACTCTTTTCTATGAGAGAATATTGTCATGTCATCCAGGTAAATCAAAATGATTTTATTGATGAGTTCACCGAAGGCATAGTCCATTGCCCTCTAGAAAGTGGCTCCTGCATTGGATAGACTGAATGACATCCTCTGATAAGCAAATGTGCCCCATTTGGTAGTGAAAGTTATTTTGAACTGATCTTCATCCTTAACCCAAATCTGGTTGTACCTAAAAAATCCATCCAATAAAGAGTACCTTTCCGCTCCTGACACCATCTGAAGGATCTGATCCATCTGAGGAAGAGGATAGTGATATTTTAATGAGGCTCTATTTAAATTCTTGAAATCCATGCATAGGTAAATGTCTCCATTTTTATTTCTCACCGGGACCAAGTTGGCGACCCATGTGGAATGCTTGATGGGATATATGATTTTACCTTTCAAAAGTTTAATCAGTTCTTATCTCATTATGGATTCAATTTTTGGATTGACAGGCCTTTGTCTTTGCCAAAAAGGTTTCGCATTAGGTTCTAGCTCAATGGTATGTTGAATGATCTTCTTATCATAGACTTTAAGATCATCATAGGACTAGGCAATGATATCAGGATATCTGGAACATAATGTCTTAACTCCTTCCACCTCTTCTAGAGAGCATCTTACTCCTACATTGATTTTCTTATCTACTCTTATTTCAACCTCACTATAAATTTTATCATCTATTCTCATAGTCTTTGATTTTTTTCCATCTTCATTATCAAATAGACTCTCTAATGTGATCAATCCCTTAGGAATATGATTATTCTTGAGATGGATCATATCTTGTTGCTCTATTTCTTGAATAAGCTCTTCTTGAACCTCTGATAGACAAGCTTCTCTGACTAGAAAATCAATTATCTGGTCATCACTTTCGAAGACTTGCCAAAATATCTGCCTATCTGGGACTATGGGCCTGAAGACTAGCTTGACCTTCTTACTTGTAGTTGTGCCCAAATCTGAGGAAGGGTTGAAATTAGCTCCTTTAATGGCCAAAGCATCAACTAGTGTATTCCTCTCCCTAGGAATGGAGTGAATATTCAATGCATCAAATGACTCCATTAAATCCCACACTCTATTCCTGTAAGTCTTCAAATAGTGATGTTTACTATTGCACTTTTCTGTGACCTGGTTGACCACTAGCTCTGAATCACCAAATATGTCTAATATTTTGATTCCCATATTTTTCACTTGCATCAACCCTAAACACAAAGCTTCATATTCCACAGCATTATTTGTACAAGCCCAAGTGAATCTGAAGGAAAAAAATTTTACTCCTTCTGAAGGAGATTTTAGCACTATACCAACTTCGACTCCATTTTTGCACCTTGCTCCATCGAAATGCATAGTCCAGACCTCTGTCTATCTTAATGATTGATTGGATATAGCAGGGATATTCTTTTTGGCCTCAACGGATATATTGTATGTGCCCAACCCAGTCTCTACTAGACTGTAGTCATCTCTGAAGGGTAATTCATCTTCTATCTCTAGATCTTCTAATATTTCTACCATTTTTGGTTCTTCCATCACTGAATTATTGTATAAATCTTCTTCAATTTTTCCAATGTGGAAGGACATCAAATTTTTTAGAGTTATTCTTATCCTTTTGCCTTTGTAAGGAACTATCATTGCAGAGTAATCAAGATACATGATTCCACCCATTTTGGTCATGAACTCTCTTGAAAGGCAAATGCCAAAATATGGCTCGAGGTCTACTACCACAATTTCTTGGACAATTGTAATTTTTGGGGCCTTGTGTAACCTCATCAATACATATTTTATAACTCCCATGGTCTTTACAGGGGTGCCATCAAGTTGTAAAACACCTTGGCAAGATCTTGTGTACTCCATCCCCATTTCATCACAAACTACTTTTGGCATAATAATTGTTGAGGCACCTGAATCTATCATACAATTGTGGACTACCCATCCTTCCATTCTGAGAGAGATGTAGAATGGTGGTGGTTTATTCTTCAGGGTAGTAGGAGACATATTTTCTCTATCCTATGCTATATTGAAAATTATGGTAGTTTCTTTTCCTTGAGATCTTTTATGCAGGGAAGCTTTCAACAAGTCAATTTGATTGGGGAGGAAAAGAGTGTCATATAGGCTTGCTCTAGTTGGAACTCTTTTTAATTCATCAATGATGTTATATTCTATCTGAACTGGTGGAGGTCTCTCATACCTTTTTTTTGGATCTCCATAGTTCTTTCTGTACTATTGTGTAGCTTCGATCCTTTGGCGCTTCGTAATCGAAGGGAAACTTAGATTTTCTTGGGCCTCTTTTCTTGCACTTTCTTGTTCCTTATTCCTTTCTTTCTCACCTCCTCCTAGAAATCTTACCTCCCTCTCCTATCTTCTAGGGACTATGTTACTTTTTTCTACTACTTGTAGAATAGGAAATCGGTCCTCACTTTGTAGTGGTGTTTCTCTCCTCTTTTGTGAAGGAACCTAGAAACTACCCATCTTCTATGGGTCCACTTGCATGGGCTTCTTTTTGGACCTTGTCATTACCAAAACTTGCTCCTCCTCGAAAGAACCTTGTCCAGTCATGACTTGATCATACTACCATAACATGTTGACTCTTCCCTTCTGGTTTCTTTCCACCTTCTCCATGGCTTGCTGCACATGGTGTTGGTACATGGTACAAGATTCTGAGTCATGTGGATCATTGCATACTAGAAACCATATGTTGACAAGACTGGTCTTGGAAACGTGATCATGATCTTCCTGATTTGTATTGACTCTGATTCCCATACTATAACTAGGACCAGGCTTTTGATCTCTGCTTATATAAGGGAATCTTCTTGGTTGAAATATTTTTGTCTCTCTCTTATCCATAGCATTCATTTTATTACTGAGCATCTTGAGCGTACTTTGAATGTCAAGAAGCATAGTGGACTCTTGAGGAGCTTGAGGAGGGAGTGGCAGAAAGGAGTTTGCAGGTATTGGTATTTTTGATGGTGGAATGGGAGTCATCTGAGGGAGGGGTGATGACAAAGGAGGGGGATCCATGTATGAAGATGTGGAAGACTGACTTAAGGCATGAGATGTCTCAGAACCATAAGGTATGATAGCTTTTGGAGGTAACCTTCCTACATTGATTAGGATGTTCTCAGCTTGCACAACTGCATTGTAGACCTGAGGGAAGGTGTTAACTCTAGACTACTGTGTTTGTAACCCAAGATCCAACCCCAAAGCTCTTATATAGTACATAAAAGTGAGAGGGGAGGTGGGTCTAGCTTTCGGTGGAATTCTTTTCCAAGTTCTACTAAATCTCAAGTTAAAGTTTAAAATAGATTCTTGCTGATGTTTTTGCATAGATGTAAACTGGTTAAGGAGGGAAAAGGGATCAACTGACTCATTGAAATCTTCTACAAAGGGTTCTGCTAATGCGGCCCATGAAGTAATGGTGTTATCTTCTAAAGTTCTGAACTAGTGCAAAATTTTCCCTCTAAAGGATAGGGCTAGGATTCTGATAATGACATCCTCATTTTTTATATTATGAATAGTTACTAAATTCAAGATATCTTGGTAGTGCTCGTAGGTGGTTTTACCTAACCCATCATATGTAGGTATAGATTTTGATACAGCCTATGGAATATCATGCATATGGGCAAGTCTCAGGGGACCAACTGTATTCCAACTAGGGTATTTTTGTAGGGGCTGATTTGGAGGCACATTCTGAGCCATGTTTACTGGTGATATTCTAGTTGGAGGTGGTTGTAAAGGTGTTATAAGGGTTAGTTTAGGAGGAGTCTAGTCTGAATGGAATTCTTAGTTTAAATCTCTTATGATGATGGATCCTTTTAGAGGGAGCTCGTAATAAATGAATGAACCTAGATTGTTCTTTGCAACTGACCTAGTATTCATGAAAAAACTGCAAGTTGTTGGAATGGCTTTCTGGATATTTGCATTTAGGGGAGTCACCAAGTGAATTTATAGATCACCACTTAATGAGGTCAAGACAACTCACTAAATCTTGATTCCTCTAGGAGGGGTAAAGAAAATAAACTTTTGTGGGTTATGTATGCTTCTTGTAAATAGGTCCCACCGAGCATGCCAGAACTATTGGGGTCTGAATTGACATCAAGGGAACCTTGAACTGTAACTATGAATCTATGAATTCTAGTAGGTGCATACCCGCTAATCATAGCTCAAACCCTAATATTGGATGGATCAGAGATATACTTCAATCCAACCTCCAGAGTAGGTTGGTTCCTTGTCAACTATTTTAGATGTTGACTCAATTAAGCTCAATTAAAAAGTGTAAGTTTAGGGATAGAAATAGGGTAAGGGTTAGAAAATAATTGAGAAATTAGGTGGTCGGATAGAGCTAACAACATTGAAAAATAGCAAGAATCCACTGATCAATCACATTTCTAGTATGCCACACTTGAGACTAACAACAATCAAAACTCAACATCTTCACCATTAGAATAAGGAAATGCTTAGAAAACTATTTCAAACACCTAAAATGCTAATAATCCAAATAGCAAAATTAGATCAACACTTAGGCTAACAAAAATAGAAGTCTTCTACAACATTTATTCAGGCATGAACCATTCCAAGGTGCTCTAAATTAGCAATCCAATATCAATAGAATTGACTAACCATAAAGCAATAATAGAAATGCATTCATAGAATGAATCTACAGTTGGTAAAGATGAAAAATTAGAGGTAAACATCCAAGTAATGCTCCTTCTATTGATATTTCAATAATTATAGTAATATATCAAGAAAACACTCTAGAGCCGACCCTTAATCATGGGGGTTCGATCTCCTTATATAGATTTTACAATGATTAACATGATGGAACATTACAAGGACTTTCTCTATTAAAACAACAAAGTGCTGAGGTGGCAGCCTCTCATGAATCTTCAAGAAGGGAACTAAGTTGTACTCCATTAATGTTGTATCTACACTCTACAAATGCTCAGCTCCTCAACTGACTTCCATGGTTGGAGAGGTTACAGATCAATCTGGACCACTCTTCATTCTTGCAGAATCTTCTATCATTGATTTACAACTAAAAATGTAGTTGGATCTTGATTTCGATGATGTTTGGTCTTCCCAAATATTTTTCACTACCTTTGTTAGGTTTCACTACCTTTGTCTTCTTCAAAATCTATTGGTTCATTTTTTGCTAGTCCTGGTTTGACCATATTGACTATG
Source organism: Wollemia nobilis (assembly GCA_028583015.1). NCBI lineage: Eukaryota > Viridiplantae > Streptophyta > Pinopsida > Araucariales > Araucariaceae > Wollemia > Wollemia nobilis. Next base: position 1,418,712 of record JAQPPZ010000689.1, on the reverse strand, counting down.
GAGTATGGGTTCTTAAATATATCATAACCTTTCAAAGAATCCACAACTCTAAATTCCACCAAGTAAGGTTTGACTGTATTGACTATGGAATTGGCTTCTGTGGTTGCCAACGACTTCTTACAAACTCCACTACTTTGATTTTTGCTAGGTTAGGTTTGATCGGTTTGACTACGAAACTAGCTTCTGCTTTGGATTTTGGAAGATGTTATCACTACTTTCTAGAATCCACAACTCTGTATTCTACCTTGCATCATTTGACCATGCTGACTATGGAATCTATATTTTAGCAGATTTTAAACTCTCACTTCTTCTGACATGAAAAATTTCCATACCCTGATGTCACTTCTTCTATTTTCCACCATTTTGGATTTCGCTTGTCCGACTTTGACCTCGCTGACTACGGAATTTGTCTCCAACAGAAATTCACATAGCCTTTTGCCATTTTTTTTATTACTTAGCAGATTTATAATTTGGCTAAGTATGTAGCCTTTTGGGGTCTACACGAAATTTTTGTGAAATTTCGAGCACTTTGAATTTTTTAACCTATTTTTTAAGCTATGAGAATTCAAGAGAAAATCCTAGAGCCAACTCCATGCCACAATATTTCTCCATGCCACGGTCAATACGGTCAACTCAGGAAAAATTAAAAAATGAATCCCAACCTAGGGAAAGCCCAAAAATTGAGATTACCCAAAACTGTGACCATTGCAAATTTTTGCAAAAAATAATTTTGCTCTATAATATTTTGATTTTGCTATGCTAAGGAATTAGATTTTCATAAATATTTCATTTCACACTATGATATCTTGATTCCTCTAAGGTTCACAAGTCTTAATTAAAATTTTTTAAACCTAATTAACAAATGGTATTGATCCAAGCCTAGAGCCATCTCTAAGCCACGATCATGAATTTGTTAAAAAATGAATTCAAATTTTTAATTGCAAAAAGAGTTTGAATTAGTAATTCTAGAATTTTACCATGGCCTAGAGCCATCTCTATGTCATGATCATGAATTTGTTAAATAATGACTCTAGATTTCAATTGCAAAATGAGTTTGAATTAATAAATTCATATTTATGCCATGGCCTAGAGCCATATCTATGTCATGATCATGAGTTTGTTAAACAATAACTTCAGATTTCAATTGCAAAATGAGTTCAAATTAATAATTTTAGAATTCCACCCTAGTCTAGAGTTGACTCCATACCATGATAAAAAAGTGAATTATCTTAACTTGGAATATTTAAATCTTAGCTTAAAGCCAACTCTGTGTCGTGATCAAGAAGACTAAAAATTTAAATTCCCAAATTCTTATCCTGGCCTAGAGCCATCTGCGTGCCACGACTATGTTTTTTTAATATTAAATATAATATTTTTCCCTAAAATTAAAAGCAAAAAAACTTAGCAAATAATATAAAATTAAAAATTTAAATGAAATATAATGTCAAACCTTAGAAAATCAATTAATAAATTTAATAATCATCAATCTTAGAAATAATAATAATAGCAAAGATGCCACTTGCATTCTTGGTGATGTGACCTGGGTTCAATCCCCATGGTATATCTGTATAAGAAGTATTACTCAATAATAATAATAATAATAATAATAGCAATAAAATGATTTTTTGTCACCATATTTTTAATTTGAATTTGTCTTCTGTGTTTGTAGGTGATAAAACCAAAGTAGAAGATGAAATATATGACTGGAAATATGAAGCAACAAAGCTTAGAGGCTTCTAGAACAATCCAATCAAAAAAATCTACCATGGAGAATTATTGCAAGAATAGGGGACAACTCAAATTGAAACTCAACCATCTAACTAACCATTGTTTCACATTCATACAACTTTAATACATGAGAGAAAAGCAAATTGTAAAAACTAGTTGCAGAGAAAGTGAAAGCTGAAGAGAAAATTAGAACATTCATCAAACCTAGACCTAATTCTAACCACTTCATGCTTGACATATCACATTCTCAAATAATTGCAAAGATCCATGGCTAAGAATTGAAGATCAAGATCAAGAACAAGCCCAAAATGACACATCATCCAATGCCAACTATACTATTACAGTTGTAAAACATTGAAGTTTTAATATTGTAAGGCTATAATTAGCCATTGATACCTCATTCCAAAATGTCATCAGATTCCACTCTTAGCAATAGGTTTTATCATTTTTTTCCTTGGTAGATAGATGGACATCCGTACCCCTATTATTTTACTTGGATATTTGTAATGGAAATCACTTATAGCAAGCAATTTTGAGACTATGTAATTCCTAAATATCTTCATTTAATACAAAGTACTAAAATTCTTGGTGTAATCTATGCATGATGATGGTGGTTGCATTTGAGTCAATTTTAGTATTTTGCTCTCTTTCCCTTTGAATATGGCACTAGCTTAGTTTTAGATTGTGTGATAGTTGATTGGACTAAGATTGGTTGTTCAAAGTTAGCTACTTCAATAGATTCCATACAAGGCTTCAAGATCACAATGGCTTGTTTTCTATCTTTCTCTAACCCTTCCTTTTGAATTTCTTTGACAATCAAGTAGATTAAAAGTAGTTTAATTTCATATTATGAAGTTTTATTTTCATGAATATGCATTTTACTATTTGATATTTTAGAATATCTTTTTGAATGTGTTTCAAGATTATAATAAAAAAGTAGTAAGCCTAGAACCTTGCTTTCATATGTACTTTACTATTAAATTTTCAAATAATTTGGTAATTTACTAAATAATTATATTAGATTTAGCTTAAATTAGACCCTAAGAACATTCAGGCTGGACCCTGTATTTCTCACGTAGCTTTGGGTAAAGGTATCTATGGATATCTTCTTGAATGGACAGTTGATGGGGTTGGATGATGATCTTGCATTGGTGACTCTCTGATGGAAGTATTCTTCTGCAATTGTTTTTGGTCCTAGGATGGGGGATCCTATGTGTGAATGCTTGCTACAAAATATGGTCTCTAGATGACAATCCTTGTGTGAGATATTCTCTTCTAGCCATGAGGCACCACAGTGGATTGATTCTATGGATTTTTCCACCTTCCAGTTGTGATATTTGTCTCATTTGCAATGATATATCATGGTTTGTGGAGATCTCCTTATGCTGCTAAACTATCTTCTAGGTCATATTTGTAGTGAGATCCCATGGCCTACCAAGATCTTCTCGCACTGCTAGTTTTTCTTCTAGGCCTCCGAAAAGCTTCTATGTGTAGGCTTTCATTTTTTATTTTTTGCATGGGATTCCAGTTTCATTTCAAGAGGTAATCCTATCTCATTTTTGAGAGGTTTTGTGTTTTAGTTGGGGCTCGAGGCCCCCCTATTCACTTTATTTGGTGTAGTTTCTATTTTAGTTGCATGTTGGTTTTTTCTAGTCTTGGCGAGAAAACTTTGTTCAAATTTTAGTTCATTTCGGCTATGTGCTAGTCTTGGTAGGAAAACATTTTTTAAATTTTAGTTCTATATTTTTTTGGTCTTGCAAAGGTTTTCTCCCTAGTTTTTATGATTTTTGTTTACCTCTAGAAGATAGTGTTCTCAAGATTGTACCTTTTGTTGTGATCTCTTTGTAAAAGTTTCAAGGACCCTTTCAAAACGCCTTTTTACTAATAAAAAAAAGACCCTAAGAACATGAACTAATCACTCACCCTTGTAACAATCATGTGTGACCCTAAATATTTTAAATATTTTCCTTACTTTCCTTTGAATTACTGAATAATTTGATAGAATAAATCAACCAGGTTAGACCAACCTTACCAGAACCTTAGGGAAATCCATATTTTATTTCAATAGAGGACATCTTATCTTGACCATTGGTGTATGTTTGCAATTGGGTAGATGTATCACTCAATATGAAATGGAACTAAAAGGAGTGTATGAAAGTGTTTAATTTGATTCTTGCAATGTTTACTTAAAGCTTGAAGCATTCAATCCATTGTTATTGTAATATTTGAAACTATTATCAAGACCTAAAATTTAATTCCTAAAATTTGAAATTACTAAAAATTTCATGTTATTTGTTACTATAAAACTTAGTGTACAACAATAAATGGCACTATAAGGAGGTCTTGAAAGTGTTTAATTCAATTACTAAAACTGTTTAATTAGAGTTTGAGATGCCCAATTTATTATTACTGTAATATTTGAATTGATCAACTCATAGTTGATTTTTATTTAGGGCCTAAACTCTTTGATTCATTATTAATTTAGAGCCTTGAATTACTGATTTTCTATTATCCTCAATGCACAGCAGGAAATGGTACTAGAAGGAGGGTGGTGAATTGTTGATTTATTGTTACTTTAGGCCTATAAAGTGTGATTCATTGTTACAATAGTTTAAATTGTTAGATTAATTGAATTGTTTGTTTTATTATCACTTTAAGACATAAATTGGTAATTTTCTAAGTCCTCCAAGCCCTCAATGTGCAATTGAACTAAAAGAAGGGAATGAAGCCAATTAACTAGATTTTAGGTCTTTAAATTGCGTAAATTGATCTTAAGTTCTAAAATTTTATGATAGTTTCTACAATTCTTATATGTTTTGAATTTTGAAATATTTCATTCATTGTTACTATCTTAATATTTGTAGATAACAACATAATTCTTGAGTTCTTGATATTTGAAATTGTTACTTTCATTGTTATATCTTTTACATTCTATATTTTCTTGACTGTTAAAACTGGAACCTAGGGTTATTATCACCAGGTCTAAGGCCTCTAAAAGTGATACTGAATTTCATAGTATTTCTCCTCATAAAATATCTATAAAATGTAGAGGTTAGTCAAGCACTCTTCCTCCCACTAATACCTCATACCAACCTATCACACCATATTTATCCATTTGTCACCCCATTAAGTACACCAATGCTAGAATTTGCATCCTGGTTAGGTGGTAGTAGTCTACTGAATATTCTTGGACCATCCCATGACATGCCTAAGAATGTTGAAAGGTATTTTCCTTGACACAAATATGATAGATCTAGAATAGCTAAATAACACATACAATCTTATAAAGATGCTTTAATTAGGTTACAATATGAACACAAATATGTGGCCTGTAGGATGTTTCTTTTCACTATGGTTGAACTAGCATATGATTGGTAAATTAGTTTACCTGTAAATTCTATTACTTCTTGGGATTAGATTGAGATAAATTTTATTATTTAGTTTAGGTTGCCTATAGACCTTGCTCTCATAAAACACCAATTTACCTCAGTTAGAAGAGAACCTAATAAACCTTTAAGGATATTTAACACCAGGTTTCATAAGCTTTACAATAGACTCATTCCACCTTATAATCTCACTATAGAAGCAATTATTTATATGTATTACAAATATTTAGACCCTCTTACATCCATTTTTGTAAGGAGAGCACCTCACATCATTACTATATCCATGGAATATAGTGAGGCCTTGACCATAGAACAACAATTAATACCTCAAGGTTTTGGAATTAGTCAACGACCTTCATTATAACAACTAGATACATTTAATCAGATCTCAATGATTAATCAAGTATTTTCATAGCAGTTTCCAATGTTGAATGCTTCACCATACCCTAATTATAAATTTCATTACTACCCCTACCCACCCTATTACTCCAAATTAGTTTACAACTAATTGGAATACTTATGCTAATGTTCAAACCACACCAAAATTTCTAAATGCTACTTCAAATCAAAATATGTCAACATTTCCAAATGTTAATCAGTCTCAGTACACCCCAAATTTTTAATACTAATCTAAATTAAACCATGCCAACTTTCTTGATTCTCACTTTATCTGTAAAAAATATCATAAATCAAACTACTACATCCCAGACTAATAATTCCAACTCCTAGATAGATAACATGCAAATATTAGTTTAGAAGCTTAGTAGTGATATGATTCGGTTACAGAAACAAGTTACTCAAAATCTACTTACAAATAACATTTATAATAGGAATTTCAATGTCCAAGTGACTAATAACCAATGGGATACTCACTCAGACAATGGAGGAATCCCAAATCTTACTAGCAATCAATTGGATGACAAATTAGGAGCTTCCATAAATTTGGTTGACCTTGCTAAAATTGACTATCCAAAGTTTAAAACTACTTTAGATACTAACTATAAAGAGATGAATATTTTAGAGTTAGTACCCACCAATGAGGATTGTAGGAATCAAGTTAATCAAAATGTAGGGACAACCTTAGTTTCAAAAATATAGGAACCTAAATGGATGAATATGAGTCTAAAGATGAATCTAAAAATGACATAGAAGAAGAGGTGGAATATCACCAACTATTTTAGAAGAATAATGATTATATTCTTTAGAGTAAAGAAGAGGAATAATTTATTCCTTTTATACCTCCTAGATAAACTTCCATTCCACCTGAGGTGCAAGGCACTAAAATCCCTATCTCACCTAATTTGTTTGCAATTCTTATATAGTCAAAAATAGAGAAGAATATATAACCAAATAATATTGGATATGCTTTTATCGAAGACCTTAATGAAGCCAAGGAAAATAGTCCTTTGATTGAGATAGTTCAGTTGATTGATCATAAGAATTTGTTGCTTGAGAAAGAAGAAACTATAAAGGCTACTCATGCTTTGGTGGTTGTAAACATAGAAAAGGTAGAATCCCCACCTTTCCTTTTGACTACTAGAATTTCTAGTAAAATTTTACATAACTACCTCATGGATTCAAGGGTTTTTGGTAATGAAATACCATATGTTGTTAACAAGGAATTAGAGTTGACTCCTATTCATATAAGTAATAAGATTGTTACATTGGACAAGACAAAAGTAGATGTGATTGAGGTACTAAATCAAGTTCATAAATAGTTGACTACCGAACCTAGGATACAAAATTACAATGATCCTCATTTGGTGGATATCCTAGAGGTCTGTAAGATGTTGCTTAGCTATGATTGGTCTAAAACAATGAATAACTATATGGCAATGAAGTTTTCAAAAATGGGGTTAATTTTGAAGAAACTCATTATTGATAAAAAGAATGACAATAATAATCTAAAAATAGGAGTTTACACTATGGTAGTGGAAATAGTAACCAAATACAGTTAATCAATAATAGACACATCATATGGTAGACATAAAATAATTGAAGGCCAGTTATGCACCTTTAAGTTTGATGGAAAAAAATATAAGTATGGAGATGGTGATAGAATTAAATCAAGCTAGTGGGGTGAGAGAGGTAAAATGAAGGCCTTTGGAATTTTAGGTTTGATATTACTATGGGATAAGGCCCATGAAAGCCAACATGTTTGTCATTACATGCATCTTCCAAATGATCATAACCAAGTATGGGATCCTAGAAAATTTAATATGACCCAATCATTGTACCATAGTTTCCTATTTTGATGTCTTTTATTTTACTTCATTTTGATACAGTTTCATTTTGTTCATAGTTAGTTTTGTTTTCTTTGATTTTGAGTTTTTCTTTTCATGTTTAATGTTTTAGGTGTTTGTTTGATTTTACTCATTTGAATAGTTTATTTTCTTTTGTGAAATTTCTTGTCTATTTTATGTTTTAGTTTTCATATTTATTTTATCTTTTCTTTCCTTAAATTTTGACAAGTGTATTAAAATTGCCATCAACTTTTGATTTCTCTAAAGAAATGTTTCTTATGAATTGAATATTGAGGACTTGTTTGAAATTAGGTGAAACTAAAAAATAGTGAATCAAATTATCTAGTAATCATATTTGGATTATGGGCTAAAATTGAGGACACTAAAATAATGTAACATCTTGCTAAAGCTTCACATCTATCAACCATATTTAAATAATTTTTGTATCATAAAGAATAAAATCATTATGGTTTGATAATTAGGTAAACATATAAACACTCTATCCTTAGACTTATAGATCTCTAACCCAAAAGGGGTACTTATAATATTTGTAATTCATCTAAATACTTCTTAATCATGAAGGAAAATATTAATAATATAATATTCTAAAGTTCTTGGGTGATATGGATAATATCTACTAGAGCTATAGATGCTTGATTGGTAGTAGAGCAATGTCTAGAAGAGATCAAGGTCATCTCCATAAAAGCTATGAATGCTTGATTGGTTGTGGAGCAATGCAAAGGTAAATATTTATGAGTGATATCCTTAATAGCCTAATTTCAAACCAAATGATGGAATTTTGATTGATTCAAGAATAAGGAATGAATGCACAAAGCACACACTAAGCTAAAGCAAATGGAACATCTATTTTTAGTTGAAATTGTTTAACCCCATCTTTCTTGGATGTTGTTAAGTGGTCTGCATTTTTCTAGTTTTGGTTTCCTTGATTTCAAGTTGGGTTCTTTATCCAAAATGCTCAAGAACATTTTCTAGTAGAGTCACCATTTGTTATTGCCATCACACAACTCTCCCCAATTGGGGACCCACTTGAATTTTTCACCAAACTTCAAATTTACTTGTACTCATGTTTTACATTTGATTGCATTGAATGAACTTTTTAAAATCTTGCTTGCATTGGATAATTCTTCTAACTTATTTACATTGAATATTTTATGATGTATTGGATTTCAATTATTTTTCCAAGTTTGAAAAGTTCCATTTTTTAAAGTGTTTTTAGGGTCTTCCTAAATTTTGCCATTCTTGGTAATTGCAAACCTAAAGTGACCATAACTTTTGCTACATAGCTTTGTTTGATGTGATTTAAATCCTAGTAGAAAGATATTGAAATTATATTTAAAATGGTACAAAATTTGCATGCACAACCCCAATATTTTAGTAAATTTGAATAGAATATCATTCCAACCAAATTAATTCCCCGTGATAGTCCACAAGATTAAAATGGCTATATCTCTTGATCCTTAATGATTTTTTTATTATGTCAACTCTTTTGGATACCCATTTCACCATTTTATTAATATGGAAAGTTTTATGAAATTTTGGGTACTTTGAATTTTTAACCTATTTTTTAAGCTATGAAAATTCAATAGCAAATCTCAGAGCTAACTCCATGCCACAAGCTTGCTCCATGCTATGATCAATATGGTCAACTAAGGAAAAATTCAAAAATGAATCCCAACCTAGGGAAATCCCAAAAATTGATATTAACCATTGTGGATTTCCATGAAAATTAATTTTGCTCTATAATATTTTGATTTTGCTATGCTAAGCTTTCAAATTTCCATGAAGATTTCATTTTACACTATAATTTCTTGATTCCTCTAAGGTCTAAAATTCTTCATTAATATATTTTTTAAACTGAATCAATGAACAATATTGATCCCGAAATAGAGCCATTTCTATGGTACGATCGTGAATTTGTTAAATAATGACTTCAAATTTCAATTGCAAAATGAGTTTGAATTAATAATTCTAGAATTATGCCATGGCCTAGAGCCATCTCTATATCTTAATCATGAATTTTTTAAACAATGACTCCAAATTTCAATTACAAAATGAGTTTGAATTAATAATTTTAGAATTTCTCCATGGCCCAGAGCCATCTCTATGCCACAATCATGAATTTATTAAACAATGACTTCATATTTCAATTGCAAAATGAGTTTGAATTAATAATTTTAGAATTCCTCCCCAATCCCAAGTCGACTCTCTGCCACAATCAAAAAGTGAATTATCTTAACTTAGCAAATTTAAATCTCGACCCAAAGTTGACTCCGTGCCATGATCAAGAAGACTGAAACTTTAAATTCCCACATTCTCATCTTGGCCCAGAGCCATCTACATGCCGTGATTGTGAATTTTTTTCAATATTAAATATAATATTGTACCCTAAAATTAAAACCAAAAAACCTTAGCATATAATATAGAATTTAAAATTTAAATGAAATATAATGTTTTTTTTAATTTACACGGTGGAAACGGTAACCACCGTGAATTCGGGCAGGTTTTTTGGCTTTTATGGCTACCACAGTATTCTACGTTGTTCACCCCAAAAGCCACCACATAGTTCTTCATGTAGTCCACCCCTATAACCACCATGCCACAATCATTTTAAACCTTTTACACTGTTGAAAGCACTAGGAAATGGACAAGCGTTTAGTCTGGTGAGGCCCAATATTTGAACCTTGGACCACTGCCCTCCTTACGGGGTTTGGTTGGACCAATTGGTATACACCTCAAACCTAAATGAAATATAATGTTAAACCTTAGAAAATCAATTAATAATTTTAATAATCATCAACCTTAGCAATAATAATAATAATAAAATGATTTTTTTATCACCAAATTTTTAATTTGAATTTGTCTTCTATGTTTGCAGGTGATAGAACCAGAGTAGAAGATGAAACATTGGATCGAGAAGATGAGCGACAAAGCTCGAAGGCTTCTAGAACAATCCAATCAATATAATCTACCATGGATAATTACTAAAATAATAGGGTATGGCTTAGATTGAAGCTCAACCAACTAACTAACCATTATTTCACATTCATACAATTGTAAGCCATGAGAGCCGAGCAAATTGTAGAAACTAGTTGTAAAAAAAGTGAGAGCTAAAGAGGAAATTAGAACATTCATCGAACCTGGACCTAATTATGACCACTTCATGCTTGACAACTCAACTTCTCAAATAATTGTAGATATCCATGGCTAAGAATTAAATATCAAGATCAAGAACAATCCCAAAATGACACATTATCTAATGCCAGCTATACTATTACAATTATAAAAAACTGATATTTCAATATTGTAAGGCTATAAATAGCCATTGAGACCCCATTCCAAAAGGTCATAGTATTCCACTCTTAGCAATAGTATTTAGCATTTTTTTCTTTGTAGATCGATGGATGTTTGCACCCTTGTTATTGTACTTGGATATTTGTAATGGCAATCACCTATAGCAAGCAATTTTGAGACTATGAAATTCCTAAATATCCTCATCTAATACAAAAAACTAAAATTTTTGGTGTAATATTCACATGATAATGGTTTTTGCATTTGAGTCAATTTTATTATTTTGCTCTCTTTCCCTTTGAATATGGCACTAGCTTAGTTTTAGATTGTGTAATAGTTGATCAGACTAAGACTGGTTATTTAGAGTTAGTTGCTTCAACGGATTCCATACAAGGCTTTGATATCACAATGTCTTGTTTTATTTCTTTATCTAACCCTTCCTTTTGAATTTATTTGACAATCAAGTAGATTAGAAGTAGTTTAGTTTCATATTTTGAAGCTTTATTTTCATGAATATGCATTACTATTAAAATTTTTAGAATATCTCTTTGAATGTGTTTCAAGATTATAATAAAAAGGTTGTAAGCCTAGAAACTTGCTTTCATATGCGCTTTACTATGAAATTTGTAAAGAATATGGCAATTAATTAAATAAATGTAGTAGCTTGAGCTTAAATTAGACCCTAAGAAAAGGGATTAATCACTTGCCCTTGTAACAGTCATGTGTGACCCTGAATATTCTAGATATTTTCCTTTCTTTTGAATTACTAAAGAATTTGATAGAATAATCAACCAGGTTAGACCAACCTTAACAAAACCTTGGGGAAATCTATATTTCCTTTCAACAGAGGACATCTTTTCCTAACCATTGGTGTATGTTTACAACTGGGTAGATGCATCACTCAATAGGTCTAATTTCTAAGTCAACCTATGGAGTAGGACGGTTACTATGATCCTAGCTAAACTAACTAAAATGGGGGGTGCAAGCTAAAGTAAGGGATGTGTAAAGTTAGAAGCTAAGCTAGAAATAGTGCAAATTTAGCAACATCAAGGAACAAAGTATGAGAGTCTCACACTTTGAATTGAACTAAATTTCCTAACATACTAGATTAATTTTCTTATTGCAAAGCATTTAATCAAAATAAACACGAAGCATTATCAAAAAATCTAGAAACTAATAAATAATAAATCTAGGGAGAAATATAGATAGTAGAATAACTGTAGCAAAATAAATCATTTATATAGCTTTAACATAAATACTTAATGACTTAGTTAACATACATACATATTTTACAATAAGTTGAGAAAGAGGCCAAACAACAATCTAGTATTTATTCAAAAGGCATATAGCACAATCATCATACAATTATGTAATTGTAAATGCTAAATATCCAACCATTTAAAATATTTACATTTAGTTATATATAGATTTACCACACATTTTATTAGCTTAGCATCATTGCTTTAAGAGCGGAATGTAGGTTTGGTAGATTGTTGTAGCATGTGTGCATCCATTTTAGCTCATTCTTTTGTAACTAACTTGGCATTGTGGTGTTGATGTGGATAGCTTCTATTTCATCCAACAGATTGGTGTTTGAAGTGTGTTCATATGGTGCACAAGATACTTTGACAAGTTTATTTTGCTTTTAGCTACCCCACTACTACTTTAATTGTATTAACACAAATGTCAATAAGGAAAACTACTGGATAATTAATATTTTTTAACAGTAGATTATAATTTCTAGGAGAATTCTTGGGACTTTCAATCCACTAGCACCTTTGAATTCAATATTTTTCTAGTTCTCTCAAACCTTTTATCGAATGCCAAGTTTTTTATCCTCTCTTGATGACATCAGCATCATCAAAATCTAGCCATCCTTTTGCTTTGTTGCATCCTCATGCATGGCTCTATAGGTCAAAATCTAGATACTTATTTATTAGGATCTACTCTTTTTCAATTCTTCATTTAACACTACTCAAGCTCTATCAAACTTATATGTGCCTCTTGATGATGTCAGCATTTGGGATGTTTGATGCTCTTTCATACTTAGTTGAGTGAAGCACTTTTCTAGATATCATAATTCAATTCCACTTTATGCTACCCAATGTGTCGGGTTCCATACATTAGAATATTTTCTAGTTAGGCTCTCTTTTGCTATGTCAGGTTTTCATGCTATCCCTACTAATGTCAGCACACCAAAATATTTATTTGTTACTTAGCCTAAACTATGTTATACTCAATAGGTTTTGCTACAATATCAAGTGCTATATTTTCATCTAAAATTAGACAAAACTATTTCTTAATGCATCGAATTATTTTCCATGCTCTGCTAGATGCTATGCTTTTATCAAGCCTTTTTTGACATCAACATTTTATATTTTTGACAATGTTTCATACTTAGTCAAAAATTGAGTCCAACATGAAATAGATAGATGATTTCTTTTGCCTTTGATTGTTGGATATTAGATGCTTTCAAGCTTGTTGCTAACATTATCACCACAAAAATTTTGGTAGCTTTATACACTTAGAAAAATGATGTTGCTTATGCCTATCTTGTCTTTTGATCCAATGACTATTTCAGGTGTCTGAATGCACTTCTGAGATTGCCTTACTTAGCAAAATGGTAGAACATTTTATTGGAAAAATTCCTCTTCTTTTGAGGATATGGATGTGGGTGATCAATTATACCCACAATAAGCATGAAGTTAAGGTCATCTATACTCCTCTTTAGACATTTTTTTATGAATGGTGGATATATAGAGGGGCACCTCAAATGGGTATATACATAATGCATGACACATCCTCCATAGTGAGAGTTATCTCCTAGTATGCTAGTTGAAAGGTATTAGTCTTAATATACCATCACTCATCTAAGGCTATGAATAGAATTTTATCAAACTCTATCTTAGTATGTGATCCTCAAAAATTAAAAGGAATAAAATAAATTTTAATATGCATAGCTAGAAATATTACACATCTAGAGTATACATATTCATCTATAAAAATAAACAATCTTGACAACTATCAATAAAAATCAATATTTTCTTAAAATTATCTAATTGTTTAGAAGCAACAAAAGTGTCATTCTTTGGAAAAAGCACAAATGTTTTGCATTTTAATGGTGATATTTATTATGAAAGTACCATACTTTCACATTATTTATTATTTACAAAAGTTACATAATGGCACAAATGCACTAGAAATGATGCTATAACTCAATCATAACATTATACGTTAGCCCTACATCATGATAAAATTATTACATTCTCATCTAAGGATAAAATCCCATTTAAAATAACTAAATTTATCAAGTTTCAAATAGTGTCCATGAGGTAGGTCAAAGGGTTTGGCTTGTTTGTCAAAGAACTCCCTTGGGAGGGTGGAGACCATGGTTCAAATCCCTCAGGCCTCATAGAATTAGAGGGTATATCATGCCAGTGCCATCTGCTACGTTAAAAAGTTTACCTGGTTCAACTAGAAGTTATAGTGGTAGCAAGGAGCAGGATTTAAACCCACGAAGAGGTAATGAAAAATGTAATGATTTACTGATTCCTCTAGTATATGCAAAACAAAGTAGTGTACATGAGATTTATATCCTCCACTAACCATCAATAATTGTACTCTATCACCATAATATGTGTGTCTTGCCTACAAAGCCAAAAAATGGTGATATAAATGTGTTTCAAACACTCCTTTTTCACCACTATGAATGCTAAAAAAGATTTTATTTTTACCACCTATTATTTTAACCCCACCCCTCTCAATCATATTTCATCACAAACCTACTTTTCTCTCATTACTCTACTTTTGTGCATATAGTCAGGTCAATTTTTCTTATTCAACCTAAAATATTTTCAAGAACTTTAGGGGGCACACATAGCGGACAACATTTAATAGTATCATAAAGGTAAATTTTATATCATAAAAAATAGTCTCTAAAAGTTATCCATCAATCTAAAACAAAAAACAAGTCAAGAAGCAAAGAATTCATCATAAGATAAGGACAAGAAAATTAGTTTTTGATAGATACATCATATAAAAGGAGTAAATATAAAGACACAATTCTAATAGATTAACCTACAACACAAAAAAAATTATTTCTAACATGAAATTCATCAAAATCATAAGAAAATATCAAGTTAAAGTTGATCAAAACGAGCTTAAATGTCCCATATTAGAAGCATAGTTCTAGATGTGTTAGTGTTATAATACTATTATTGGAACCTCATGGCATAAAAGTAGGTAGGGAGTTTGGATCCTCTAATTCTTATTTTGAATTCTTGGATGAATTTCTCTTCAAAGATTCATAAAAAAATTCTATATAAGGAGCTAATAAGACCATATTTTTCATGCATCTTCAAAAACTTTTGAATTTTTTTCATTGCTATCAATGTACTTCAAATTCCATCCAAAAAATTCAAATTATATTTTGATATTCTCCAAACATTATATAGATCTACTATGACATTTTGAAGGTATGGAAAAGGTACCTGTTGGTTATGAATCTGCCACTAGGATAGGATTTAGTGTAATGCACCCTAGATTCGTCTAGAAAATTGAAAGGTTGGAAGGAAGGAATGCCTTCCGCGCCAATATTCGGAGGAGGCCGACTTCATTTGGATTCTCAACTTTGGGGGAGTGGCTTAGAGTGTAGGAAAGATATTAGAAAATATGAAAAGAGACATAAATGGCTTGTTTCAGGTGGGGAAGATAAGCAACACAGTGACAAACCAATCACCACTACTAACAGTAATTAAAATACTAAGTAAAGCATAAATTAATGGCGCATTCTATCTTATGTATCCTTTAATTCACTGTTCCATATTTACTTAATTGCCAATATTGATATCCATATTTAGAATAGCAATAATAAAAAATATAAGCAACGTAGAGAAGAAACACTTAGTCAAGACAACATACAAGACAAAAACAACCAATAGAGATAAGTATACTTTGTATTTTGAGAGAAAACGCATAGTTATAAAAGTCTCTTAGCAAGATATCCCCCTTCCACTACTTTAAAATGAAATGGAACTGCTATATATAGTGCAAAATCCCCCCTGATTACATTATGGTCCTAGTATCCCAAATCTGACAAAGACATAAAGCTGACAAAAGCAACAAAAAGTGGCTGATGCTTGATCTCTATAGATAAGAAAGTAATGGCAATGAGATTCACTTGAAAATGTGTCAGCTCTGCAACAATCCGATGGTTGAGAAGCTAAGTGGATTGAATGAGAGTATATAGAATAAGACCTGTCAGTCCATACCCATCCAAATAGCACTTGAGTAGCCCAACTTATGTCACATCTTGAATCGGATCATGAGACGAGACACTTGTCATCATATGGAGTTCAATGATGGAGAATAGGGGAGGGAAGAAAAGTAGCTACTCTGGAATTATGGTTCTGCCCGACAACACACAAGAAAGGAGCACAATCGAACGATATGTCTTAAAAACAGCGCAGTTGGGTGGACTTTGCCTTACCCAAATTTATCTTTCCTTGTCTTCCCACCCGAGAGCACACAAAAGGGGGTGCATCATTGGATGGCACGGTGCACTTGGGCGGATTTCGTGCCTTAGTCAAATTTAGACATTACTCTCCTTATGGCCACCCTATAGCGCATAACTTGGTCCAAGTCGCCTGATTTCACAGCAAATTCGGGTGACTTCAACACTTAGATTTTTTAGGTGCTCCTTTCATCAATTGTTGCCCGATGGAACACTTTGTCTCTAGGCACCACCTGAATTCGAGCGAAGTCGGGCGGGGCCAATACTTAGAAAATTTATGGGTCCTTATCTGCTGATGTTGCCCGAGTGCGCTATAGAACATGTGCATCGTCCGATTGCGCAGCGTGCTCAGATGGATCACACTTAGACAAATTTTTGGATGGGCCCATGCTTACCAACCTAGGTGCACAAAGTGGAGCATGCGTAGCCTGAATGCACAACGCAGTCGAATGGAAACAAACACTTAACATGAATGAAGGTAAACATGAAATAGAATATGAAAGAGGTGACATTGGATAAATGAGGAGCAGAAAGGGAGAGAAGAAGAACATGAAAGAAGAGAGAAGAGAGGGAAAGTAGCAACCTTACAATTTTTCAAAATTAGCACTTCATGCAAAATGTGGCAACATTCTTGGTGGCTCGTGGGGTGTCGATCTCACCTCGGTGCAATCAAACCTTGACCTTTATCCCTTGGGCATAGAGTCATTCCCTGACCCTACACCTGTTTGTTGCTACTGCTGCTGTTGTTGCACTTACAGCTGCTGAGCTCCTAGCTTGGGAAGCTGTTCTTTTCTTATTCATCATCACTTTCAACAGAATCTCATTTAGAGCCCTCCTCTTCCTCTTCCTACTGTGAGCCTAATGGCTCAGCTCCCTTCTGTTCTTCTTGCTTGGCAGGTTCAACCTGCTCGTGGATATGCCTGTAAATGATCTTTGCTTTGGCCCAGGTTGCATCTTGGAAGAGCTCTAGGTCGTTGATATCCTTTAGCACTTTTTGGAATGCCGCAACCATGTGCTTATCAATAGTACTGTACCTTGCTTCAATTTCCTAAAAACTGGCACTAATATTGCTAAGCTTAGACATCAACTGGGTCAACTATTCCTCTTGGATGGGCTCAAGCCAACCATCAATCTTTGAGATATTCGCTTCATATGCCCACCAATCCTCCTTTATCTGCTCTAGCGATAAAAATCTTTCATATTTTAGGAATATTGGGGCTCCCAAATCAGAAAGGGAATGGAATGGGGCCAGGTAGATGCTCTTTTCATGCAACAATGCATCCAACCTCCTCTTGGATACCCTAACCTTTTATGATGTTTCAAAATAATTTTGCAAGGTGATCCTTGCATCCACCTAGTCTAGGGCAATATGTGACATGGGTGCAAATTGGAAATTGGTTTGCTCGTATTCTTCCAGTTTTAATGCCAAGTCTAGCCATTGCTGCGCTTGACATTCGACTTCCTCTACCATAGGATTTCCCTGGGAAGAAATTTAAAGAATTGCAGAGACAAAGCTTAAGACGGGGATAGCTCTAACGATACTAGCCTTGTAACTCTTTAGAATATGGGACCTCATCTCCTTCACCTTGTATTTGGAGAATGCAAAGTCCTGAGATGACTTATCCTCTAGCAGCCCATTAATTTATTGCAGTTCATCCTGCAGCTAGGCAACATGGGCTAGGGCTACTTTCTTCTCCTCTGCTAACTGGTCGGCTACTACCTTTTGGGCCGCTATCTCCTATTGAGAAGCTGCAAGCTGGTCCTTTAATTTTTTTACTTCTTCTTGTGTAGACTCCAGCTACACTTTTGTTTTAGCCAAGTCATCATCCATATTTCTTTTCTAAACATGAACTTGGAAGAACTTCTCTTTGTTTTCAAGTCGCTTGACCAGGAGCTTATCAAATTTTCATTGAATCACGCCTATCTCATACTCTTCACTGATATCATCAAAACTTGTCTCCTTAACCTCGTGCCTTTAATCCTCCTTGGTCATCTCCTGCAAAGGCTTCTTGACCTTAGGTATTTTCTTTTCTGAATGGATGAATCTTCTGTCCAAGTCAAAAAATGCCCATTTTTTTGGCATTATGATCTCCTCGTCTCTTCTCTTCTTTACGCTATGCAAAAATGTAGTAGAGCTACCAACGACCCTCATAGCTAAGGGCTGGTACTCAGAAACTTGCAAATCCATGCCAATCAGGTCTACCTCCCCCAAGAGGGAGTGCGTAGAGGGCATATCTTTCTACGGTATTTCTTCTGCAAACAGGGAGTCAAGAGTTGGACTATTAAATGTGACCACGCTTGAGGATGATCGAGACTTAGGGGAAGTGAGGGTTTGCTAGAGAGGGGAAGATGGAGAATGGGGGTCCAGAGTGATGACAGGTGAGCAGTGTGAGGACTAAAAAGCCTCTTTTGTGCTAGGGGAATAGGATAAACCTAGGGTTTGGCCCTGGGTATGAAATGGATCAGGCCTTTGTACAAAATTACTGAAGGTCAGTGGGGGATTCTGAGGTTGAGTGAATAGAGAGGGTGATGAAGTGGCCAAAATTTTCTCAGACATAAGATAAGAGGAAGTGGCAGAAAGGGCTTTTAGGGGCTATTGCCCGAGGGAAAGAGACGCACCTACGGGTTATGACCGAACTGGTGTCTGGAGATCACTTTCAACCTAGGTCTCTACTTATTTCTGTGGGCTGTCATCCATAGAAATAATATTTGCTATAGCAGTGCTGACCCATGCAACTTCTTTCGCTTACCGCTTGACATCCTTCTTCTGGCACTTTTCCTTATGGTGCTTCTTGGACTTTCTTTTCCTTTTCTCCTTTTTCTCAGCAACTTGTTCTAGGGGAGCAGGCGTAGATGATTGCTCAGGGGCCTGTATGCTTTCAGTGGCCTCACTCTGATGCTCAGTGGGGGCCACACTTTCTACCTCTGCCCCACCTACCGATATTTTAGGCACGTTTTCCACCTGAGGAGACTTTTTTGCCGCTATTGATGACATTGGGCCTTCTACCTCACTTTTTTAAGCTTGACCACTGGGAGCTCTTCATACAACTAAATTTTGGGGTGGAGGCTTCCTTTTATACCTTTTTGGCCTTCCTCGAGGGACGAAATTTCAAAATTTGAATGATTACCATTTGCTGAAATAGCGATCATATAGGACAAAAAAGTCATTATCAACCGATAGATTCTTCTTTTCAATTTTTTTGTACCGTGTGTGATAGCTCATCTTCCAACACTCCAATATTTTGTTATCCATCCAGCCCAGCTGTTTTCCTTTTGTCACTAGCCTCCTAAATCATGGTGTATCCAGTTTATTGTCAGGATTTTGCTCAAGATCGTATTCTGCCTCAACGCAGTAGAAATCCTACCACAGAGACCAAGTTTGCATCCTCTTTATGTGCCATTCCAAATCCATCTTGACCTTGTTGTTCCTTTCTTCCATTATCTGCTCTCACGAGCAGCAATGAACAAATTTTCTTATCTCCCCGTCTGGATCATACTTCCTACATTATGGCAGCTACACCAAGCCCATGTTGAGGAGGGCTTGCTCCAAGCAGATGTGTTGCCCTACTTTGCTAATTGTGATGTCTCCCCAGTAAAATAGATACATAAAAATAGGGATTTTCTTTTTTCCCTGGCCGTAATCCTCCTCAACACTGTCCATTTATCGTGTTGCTTCCATGCCAAACTAGTATTTTGTGCAGAGGTATGGCAACAAAAAGGGCTTACCATTGAATTTGTAAACCCTGGTAACATTACCTTGAGTTAACCGAAAAGTGTCACCAATTTTTTTCCATCGCAGATGATTAGTCAGGTGTATAGGAGGGTGAGTTGCTGGGCCATTAATGAGAGCCAGAGCTAGGCCCTAAAATCTAAGGTTAAAGTTATAGAATGAGCCCATCCTATATAGAAACTCAGTCCACTCGTATACTAGCAATGGGGCACCCTTCTTGTTCACCATATTCACTTTGAGGCTCATCATTTGAAATTGCAGGAAGTACAGGCACAACCATGCCATAAAAGAATAGTGTCTGAATTTGTTATACTACCTTTTCTGCAACTTGACCAGAGCAGTATGCATGGCATACGCTATGTAATTGGCCTAGTCAAAATAAATCTAACGCCTTCTGCTTCGGTAGGCTCCTCCATACATGATGGCTTTAGCAAGTGCCAACTGATAGGGGTAGAATTTCTCTTTAGTACGGAAGCCCAGTACCCATGCCAGTATCGTGTATAAGTACGAGTCCTTAAAATTTTTCAAGAGAATTAGTCTCCACGGCCATCACGAAGCTGGAATTGGATGCGCCAGCTCCGAGTTGAGGAAGTCCCTATTTTTTTGACAGTCATCAAACCTGGTAGTTTGTTCCTCTAGAATCACCTTTCGGATGATGGCATCCCTATCTGGCTCGAGTCCAAGCATGAATATGGGACACAACCTCTTTGAAGAGGGAAAAAAATTGTCTGCCCTACCAGTCACAAACCTATTGGGTATCGGTTTTGTAGAACGTTACGATGGACATGATGAGCTCAGGGCAGTGGTGAACTGGTGGACATAAGAACTAGTGCAGGTTCGTGGAGTAGGTAGCCCCGAGGTGATGCATGGTCGAGACCTTCTTGACCTAGTGCAAAATATTTTGGCGTAGCTTGGTGATTCTCAGAGAGTAGTCATCGTCTTTGAACTCGAACAGGAGGTCCATGGGTGGTGGAATAGGACCTTGTCTTTTGCATCATGCCTTGGGTTTCTTGATACTTTCCTTTGATGGCTCGCTATCTCGAGCAATAGAAACAACCTGCTCTTCAAATTCTTGCTCAGAATGCTCTAAGATGCTAGAATCTGCCTGTATAGGTGCCTTCCCTTTCATGGTGCCCGACCTTGCACTCATGGCATCGAATTCTACTAGAATTCATGACTGCAATTCATTGTAATTCACCTCTTCCTTCTTTCATAGTGCTGATTCAATTTACTTTAACAGTGCTAGCAATTCAAAATGGTAAAAACCTTCTTTTGTAATGTTTGAGTGGGCAACATTAGTGGCAATGTGGGAATTTAAATTTTGATTTCCTGAAGTGGGTGGCCAACGCCGTTATTTTTTGGCAGCCGTGCATGGGGGCCTTCCTTGAAAATCTCACCTCGTGCTTGATTGGGCCTAAAGTGCGCTTTTCATTTATGAAATATGCCTAGGAGATAGTGCAATAATTCCAAGAATATTTAGAAACCCATGCCATTAATGTCACCTAGGACTTCAACTGGGCACACATTTTAAAGTTCAATGTTTGGTGGGGCCTAGTCGTTGCCTTCATTTAGACCAAGTACGCTCTAACAATAAGCATTGTCGGGCTTCGGGCTTTGAAAATTGTGTGGATGGGTAGAGCACTTAGACAATCTTTCAAATTATTCCATCTTCATGTAGCCCAAGTTTTCTTTAGGTGTGTGTCGCCCGACTGCGTAGCGCAGTTGGGCGGCAAACACTTAGAATTTTCTTTTGTGCGCACCTTGATTACTGCCCATGTTCACAAGGTAGAGCTCGCATAGCCCGATTGCGAAGTGCAGTTGGGTAAAAGATGATACTTAGATTTTCTGAACCAACACCCCTTCAATGATGCTCCTGTCGGACCTCACCAAAGATGGTGTGTGTTGTTGAACCTTGCACGAGGAATCGGTGCAGTTGGGCGGGGTACTTTTATACTTTCCAAACTTGGTTGAGTCATCCATATGAGGGCACGTAAAAAAGGGTGTGTCATCTGATTGTGCAACGCACTTGGATGGCTCACACTTAGAATATTTGATGGACAACTCTAGCCCATTAGCTCAGGTGCACAAAACGAGGTGCACATAGCCCGATTGCATAGCACAGTCATACTATGCACCAAAACTTAGAGAAATATTTTGTAGTTTCATCCTCTTGCTCACCCCGGCCCGCCTCCCTGAGGCACTAAAAACAATGGGTGAAGTTCGGCTTCGGGGTTGTTTTCTACGCTCTTGGGCAAAAACTTGTTCCTTTCAATTTTTTGGCTCATGCACTTCTCATTTTAATACCTTGGCTAACTTCAACTTAAAGTAGGAAACCTATAAACTGGGAAAAATATTTACAAGTGGGAATGAAAAGAAATGCAAGAAATAAAATATGTACATGGGAAAACCTGGGGTATTTCTCAGCTGTAGTATGCTTTCAAATGAAAGCAATTGACAGGAATTGGGAGAACCTGGCCCTCCATGTCCTTCAACACAAACGCATTGAACTGATTCATCCAAACTATTTGGAAAGGACCATCCCAGAAGGCATCTAGTTTGTCATGATTTCCTGGTTTCGAGTCCCATTTCAACACTAAATCTCTGATATTGAAAACTCGGGTGGTGGTTCCTTTCAAGAACCAGTTATGCATCATCTTGACATGTTTGGTGAAAGCCTGAAACACCTTCTCTATTTCTTCTTCCAATTGTAGTAGCTAAGCTAATCGGGCATCAACAGGGTCTTTGAAACCTTTATCATCCTCTAGCTACCAAAGTGCAGGGATCTCTATATGAGTGGGTAGGACAACATCTTTACCGTATACAAGTGCATATGGAGATGTTTTGATAGATTTCTTGAAAGAGATACGGTCTGCCCATAGCACACGATCCAATAGTAGGTGTCATGTCCTCTTATTCCTTGCCATAGTCTTCTTTATGATCTTCAACAGATTCTTGTTAGTAGACTCGGCCAGGCCGTTTCCCTGTGGATAATAGTTGGAAGACATCTTATGATAAATGCCATACCTTTTGGTGAATTATGTAAGCACAAAACCTACAAATATTGGGCCATTGTCCATGATGATTGCCTCTGGTATCCCAAAATGGGTGATGAGGCTATCTAGAAATCTGATGACCGTCTCTTGATCGATATGCTTTATCGGCACTGCCTCGGCCCATCTGGTGAACTAGTTTGTAGACGTCAGGATAAACTTGTGCCCTACCAAAGATTTGGGTGTGATTACCCCAAAAAAGTCAAGATCCAATTGCTAAAATGGAGCCTCAACTTGAATCGTCTGGAGGGACACGGGAGCTTTACGATTTCTACCAGTGAACCTATGGCACTTCTCACACCTTTGGC
This sequence comes from Wollemia nobilis, assembly GCA_028583015.1. NCBI lineage: Eukaryota > Viridiplantae > Streptophyta > Pinopsida > Araucariales > Araucariaceae > Wollemia > Wollemia nobilis. The sequence goes on along the minus strand of JAQPPZ010000689.1, from coordinate 1,395,446 downwards.
AGACTACATGGGCATCTACAAAGAGGGTAGGCCAATAATAGCCTGCTTTGATAATCTTTAAGGTCATCGACCTTCCCAAATGATGTCCTCCTAGCATTCTAGAATGAAATTCATCGAGGATGTTCGGCTGGTCTAACTCTCTGATGCACCGCAATAGGATGTCATCAATGTTTCTAAAATATAGCCCCTTGGGGCAAAGAATGTACTTCAAGACATTAAGCCTGAACCTCCTTCTTTGCGAGGCATTGAGCTGATCTGGACATCTGTTTGTGTTAAAATACCACACTATATCATTTGTCCAGTCATTTTCCTCTGATAAGGAGTTAGCAAGATTGACTTCTGTCATGGGGTCTTCCCATTTACAAGCAAAAAAATTGGTTGTAGCACTTCGAACCAACTCTTGGCATAGAGCTCGCCCTCAGACTAACTTCGTAGGCCACACCTCTATGTTAAAATCCTATATTTTGGCACTCCACCCTGCCCTGTTGTGACCGGGTTCACCATGGATCATGAAATTTTTGATGACGAAGACAGTGGTTCGGATCTAAGAAACAAAATGTTTAAATTTTTGAAGCGACCTCATAACCACATGGACTTGCCTTTCAATGAAATTATACCTCTCTTCATGCGGTTGGATTACCTGGCTTAGAAATGCTATCAGACGCTCTTCTCCATCATCTCCCTTCTAGGTCGGGATGGCAGCGTAGCTTTCGAGCTCTCCTATCGTATAGAGGATGAAGTCTTTTGAGTAATATGGATTTATTAATACCAGAGCCTGAGCAATTCTGGACATGATATCTTCAAAGGCTTTCTTTCTTTCATCAGTCTAGATGAAGTCTGCATCCTTATTCAGAAGCTCAGACATAGGCTTGATTACTTGGGCGAAGTCAGGCACAAATTTTATTACAAAGTTGATTTGGCCAAAGAATGATTGTAACCCTTTCTTGTTGACTAGGATGGTCAAACGGAGCAGAGCTTCAGCTCGATCAGGGTCAACTGCAAGGAAATTTTCAGAAATAACATGGCCAAGCAGTTTACCCTCCTTTACTGCAAAGACAAATTTCTTTGGGTTAATGGATATGCCGAACTCGTGACATCTCTCAAATATTTACCTCAAATGGGAGGTATAATATTATCTTCTGTGTGAAAACATAGTCATATCATCCAGATAGATGACAATGATTTTATTCAACAACTCATGGAATACCAAATCCATGGCTCTCTAGAATGTAGCCCCGACATTTGAAAGACCGAAGGACATGCATTGGTAGGTGAATTTTCCTCATTTTGTAGTGAACATCATCTTGTGTTGATCCTCATTATTTACCCAAATTTGGTTGTAGTCAGAGAACCCATATAATAGAGAAAATCTCTGAGCTCCCGCAACCACGTGTAGGATCTGATAAATTTGAGGGAGTGGGTAATGGTCTTTCAATTAAGCCTGATTGAGGTTTTTTAAATCTACACAGAGACAAATATCTCCATTCTTTTTTCGTACAGGGTCCAGATTTGTGACCCAAGAATAATGCTTGATGGGGTAGATGATCTTCGCCTCTAGCATCTTCAAGAGTTTTGATTTCATCATGGATTCAATATTTAGATTCACCATCCTTTGCTTCTGCCAAAAAGGCTTTGCATTATCTTACAGTTCTATAGTATGCTTGATTATCTCTTTGTCATACCCCTTTAGGTCTTGGTAGCACCAGGCCACGATATTCAGGTACTCTTCGCATAGAGATCAGATTAGATATAACTCCTCATTAGTGCAATCCATCCCAAACTTAATCACCTTTCCAGGTTCTAGTTCCAGGTCCATGTACTGCTTGGGGTCCACTTTGATCCTATGGGCTATGGATCTATTGTTCTGATCAAAGAGGCTCTCTAGGGTAATCAATCCTTTCAGGACATGATTATTTTTTAACTATATCAAACCCTCATATTGCTCGTCATCAGGGTATCTACCTTCGATTGTACTAGCTTCATTTATCAAAAAGGTGACGATATCTTCATCACAGTTGGACACCTTCCAATGGGTGTCCTTGTCAGGCACAGAAGGCTTGTAAATGGTACAAACCGACTTCAACTTCTAGACAGTATCATCAACTAGGACGTACCTAGCTCCAACAGATTCCATAATGTCAGCATGCTTATTTTTTTTATGAGATATGGCCTTGACATTCAGAGATTCAAATGACTCCATCAAATCCTAGACATGGTTGTGGTACGCCTTGAGGTAATACTTCTTGGAGGTGCACTTATTGGTAATCTGGTTACACACCAGCTCTGAATCACCAAAGATCTACAAATGCTTTATCCCAAGTATCTCTACCTTTCTCAAGCCCAAAAACAAGGTTTCATACTCTGCTGCATTGTTAGTGTAACTCCAGACCAACCTATAAGTGTAGTCCTTTTGAATCGCGGATGGCAAAACCAGAAGTACACCTACACTGGTGCCATTCTTACATCAGGTGCCATCAAAGTACAACTTTCATAGATTTTTTGGGGCAAGTCCAACATCTTTCTTTGCAGACTGATCAAGTCTTTCAGGCTGAGTGACAGAGTAGCAACCTTTTTCGGTATCAATCATGGCATTGAAATCTAGTAGGGAGAACTCATCCTCCACTTGTAATAGCTCAAGGGTCTCTTCTACCAAATCTACCTCTACTAGTTCCTTAGTCATCATATGAACCATGTCGTTCTACTATTCTTCCCCAGGTATCTTTTCGACCAGAAATGTGGAAGGATTTTCATTATAGATCTTCAGTCTCCTTCCTTTAAAAGGCACTTCCATATGTGAATAATCCAACGACAGATATCCACCCAGCTTCTCAGTGAAATCTCTAGAGAGACACATGCCGAAGTAGGGTTCCAAGTCAACCACCACAACCTCTTGAATGACCACTATGTCAAGCGCTTTATGCAGTCGGATTGGGATGTATTTGATGACACCAACTATCTTGATAGGAGTTTCGCCTAGCTGCAACACACCTTGCATGCTCCTTATGTATTCCATACCAATATCTTCGTAGATAGCCCTTGACATGATAGTAGTGGAGGCACCAAAGTCCACCATGCAATTGTGTACTATATGGCCCTCCATTTGCAAAGATAGATAGAAAGATGATGGCCTATTTTTCCCAATAGTAGATACTGTCAAGGGCTGAGCTAACACAACAGGCTACATCAGCTTTCCATATTTTATGTTCTTCAAGGATTCCTGCAACAGGTCTACTTGTTCTAGGAGTAGAAGAGCCTCATACATGCTTATCTTTTTTGGAGTCTTCTTGAGCTCATCAAATATATTGTAAGTTGAAGTGCCAGCTCCCTTTATCTCTTTTGCTGGCTCATACCTGGTTTAGTATTGTTGAGTGGCTTCAACCCTCTGTCTCTTCATCAGTGATGGATACCTCAACTTTTCTTAAGCTTGTTATTTTGTTTCAACTAGAGGCTAGGACACAAGAGCCTTTACTGTGGGAGCCTTGAGCGTCGAGAACTTTTCTTTGGCTGTAGGAGGTAAAGGCAGCTTGTCAGGTGCTAGCATATCAGGCTACGTCCTTTCCCTTATGGCGTATACTTTTAACGGCTTCATTTGGGTTGTGGGGGCCTCAATAGAACTTTTGCCCTCTTTGGTCAAGAGAGACATGAGATCTTCTTCTGGGATTGCAAATTTATCTTCATCGTCAAGGATCATGTATGCTTCGTCCTCCGTGGCACTGCTCACAATGGTTTGAATATAATGTTGATGTAACATGCAACCCTCATCTCCATGTGGATCGTTGCATGTAGAGCACTAGTTAACATAGTCAAAAGTGCCTGGTTGAGCATCATTGGCAACATTCCTCGTCAGGGGCCTTTGCGCTTGAGTAGCTTTATCTTTGGTTAGCACAGGGGGAGGATATGGTCTCCTCAGAGGAAACTCCATCTGGGCTTGTTTCTTCTTCATGATTTTCATGTCATTGGAGATAGTATGGTAACCAGAGGTAAGGGCCCGCACCTCCTGAAGGATCTTATTCTGAATATCATTATCAGTAGGCACCGATCAGACTAGCGGAGGTATTACAACTAATGATGGAGGTGCAAAATATATCGCATACTAAGGGGGAGCTGGGAGTGCAGGATATTATGAAGGCAAAGGTGGTATGGATATAGGGCTGACCATATGGGTTTATGACTAGCGCTATATTCCATGGCTATTGGGGGTACTGATTTGACAAGGATGGCATCACACCAGATGCGGATGGATATTGTGGCTGTGGAAATCAGGATAGATGGGAGGCTGCATTCTATGAGGGAGTCTTCCTATAGAAAATATGTCTAATTTTGCTTACTGGGCAACTTCATATAAAGTGAGAAAATTATCGACCCGGGATATCTTAAGAAGCAGATAAATGTCTGAATTAAAAGACCTCAGGTAATAGTACACAACTTGTCCCGTGGGAGGTCACATACCATAAGGTACTCTTTTCTAGGACCTCGTAAACCTCACGTTGAATTCCGATATCTCCTCTTGTGGATGGCGTTGAATACTTTGAAACTAGTTCAACAATGAGGAGGGATTAATGGATTTGTTTCATCCCTTCACTAGTCTGCCTGATAACTGAGGCCATCCCATGATAGCTCCTTCTAGAAAAGATCTCCACTAGTAAAGGAGTTTCCCTCTCAAAGAAAGAGCTAATAAATGGGTCTTAACACTCTCACTAGTGATAGAGTGCAGTGCAGCCAAGGCCAAAATATCTTGGATGTGATTGTATGCTATTTTCTTAGATCCATAATAAGTAGGAATGGATTTCAAGGCAACAGGGGGTAAAACTTCTTGTCCAACTAGAGCCAAGGGCCCCGTGGAATCAACTGTCAGGAAGAGATCATCATAATTTTTTTGGGCAACCATGTCTTCTTCCTCTTCAGTAGTATAATCAGTATCAGTGCTGTCCGAAGTCGTAGGCTGTTCTTCAATTTCTTCTTCTTCAACCTCAGCTTCAACCTTGAGTTTATTTTGGTGATCTTGGTAGTCATCTAGCCTTACACGCTCCCCAGGAGCATTTATGTCAATTTCGTAGAGATCAGGTTGTTGTCCTGGGTTCCTTGCTCTCCATATTCTCATATGCATGAAGGCACTTTTGATATCAGACGAGTCTCATGGACTCAGAGAATATTTAGGGAGTCACCAGGTGTTTTGATTTGACAGTAATGAAGCAAACACCAATGCTTTGATTCTATTTTGGGGTGGGAAACTCTCGATTCCTACCAGGTATGCCAAAGAAACTGATGGTTACGAATTTGCCATTAGGATAGGATTTAGTGTAATGCACCCTAGATTCACCCAATAGATTTAAATGCCGAAAGGAAGGAATACCTTTTACGCCAATCTTCGAAGGAGGCCGAATTCCTTTGGATTCTCAAATTTAGGGGGGTGGCTTAAAGTGCAGGAAAGAGATTAGCAAATATGAAAAGAGACATAAATGACTTGTTTCAAGTGGGGAAGATAAGCAACACAGTGACGAACCAATCACCACTACTAACAATAATTAAAACACTAAGTAAAGAAAAAATTAATGGTGCATTCTATCTTATGTATCCTTTAATTCAGTGTTCCAAATTTACTTAATTGCCAATATTGATATCTAGATTTAGAATAGCAATAATCATAAATATAAGCAACGTAGAGCAGAAACACTTAGTCAAGGCAGCATACAAGACAAAAACAACCAATAGAGCCAAGTATAATTTGTATTTTGAGAGCAAACACATATTTACAGAAGTATCTTAGCAAGATATCCCCCTTCCACCACTTCACAATGAAATGGAATTGCTATATATAGTGCAAAATCCCCCTTGATTACATTATGGTCCTAGTATCCCAAATCTAACAAAAGACACAAAGTTGACAAAAGCAGCAAAAAGTGGCTGATGCTTGACCTCTGCAGATAAGAAAGTAATGGTAGTGAGGTCCACTTGCAAATGTGTCAGCTCCACAACGATTCGATGGCTAAGAATTTAAGTGGCTTGAATGAGAGTAGATAGAATAAGACTTGTCAGTCCATACCCATCCAAATAGCACTTGAGCAGCCCAAATTCTATCACATATTGACTCAGATTATGATACGGGACACTTGTCATCATCTGGAGTTCATTGATGGAGAATAGGGGAGGGAAGACACTTAGTTGCTCTCAAATTATGATTTTGCCTGGTAGCGCACAAGAAAGGAGTGCAGTCGAACGACATGTCTTGAAAATAGCACAGTTAGGCAGAATTTGCCTTAGCCAATTTTATCTTTCCTCATCTTCCCACCCAAGGGTGCACAAAAGGGGTGCACCGTCAGATGACTTGATGCACTTGGGTGGATTCCGTGCCTTAGTCAAATTTAGACATTGCTCTCCTTATGGCCATCCGGTGGCGCATAACTTGGTCCAAGCTGCCCGATTTCGCAATGAAGTCGGGCAGCTTCAACTCTTAGATTTTTTAGGTGATCCTTTCATAAATTGTCACTCGATGGTGCACTTCATCTCTGGGCGCCGCTCGACTTCAAGCGAAGTCAGGCGGTGCCAATACTTAGAAAATTTTTGGGCCCTTATTCGTTGATGCTACCCGAGTGTGCTATAGAATATATGCATCGTACGATTGTGCAGCATGCTCAAAAGGATGACACTTAGACAAATTTTTGGATGGGCCCATGCTTGCCAGCCCAGGTGCGCAAAGTGGAGCATGCGCAGCCCGACTGCGCAGTGCAGTCAGGCGGAAACAAACACTTAATAGGAATTAATGTAAACATGAAACATAATATGAAAGAGGTGACATTTGATAAATGGGGAGCAAAAAGGGAGAGAAGAAAAACAGGAAAGAAGAGAGAAGAGAGGGAAAGCAGCAACCTTACAATTTTTCAAAATTAGCACCCCGTGCAAAATGTGGCAACAGTACCCTAAATTTTTAATTTAAATTTTGGTACCAAAATTTTGGCATGTTGCTTATGCACATGCCCTAATGGTGCTTGATACTTCTCTCAATGTGTGCACCCTTAATTATGGTTAAGTTAGGCTTTTTGACAAGAATAATGAAGATGCCAAGATAGCTATCTTGAAGGAAATTAATTCATTGGAGAGGGAATATTCTTGGATCAAATCCCTATGTCACCATTATTTAAGATATCTCTTTGCAGATTCTTTAACACTATTCCTTGAGGTATGGCTAGATCAAATACTGGTCAACCAATCAAATGGATAGGCATTTAATGCACAAGGTTCATGGTTTAAATCTCTTTTTTGTTTGGATTGCACTTCAAAAGGAAAAGTATATAGTCTTCATGCGAACATCCTTTTTGTGGTTCATAAAATCATGCAACCTAGTTGGTTATTCTCCCCTAGTCTAAGCACTAGTGACCTCGCTAAATAGGGTTTGATTCATGACAAAAATATTTTTTGGATATGGGTGTTTTTGTCTTAGCCCAACATTGAAGGATTATACATAAGTTTAGGCACCTTCAATCACAAAGATGGGTTGGGTCCCCTGGAGACCCAGTTTCAACTCCCACATTTGGTGCACTCAAATATTTATGGATGTTATAAATATTTGGATGACATGGTTGTCAACATGGTGCTTCCATGCACCAATATTTTTTCTATTAACATAATCCAACCAGTCAAATGCAAGTAATTGTTGAATTTTGGATGCACTAATATGGTGAAAAATTAGTGGGAGATACCAGTGAATAATGATTCACCAAGTGGCCACCAACTTTTGGAACTTTAATTTTTTTTTGGATATCCATTAGGGAAAATATTTAGAGGTCATAACTTTTACATATGGAAGCATTTTAAGCCTTTTTAATAAATCACATAATTTTTCAACATTTACATAGTTTTGGTATTAAATTTGTAGACTTGTTATGGTGTTAGGGATAAAAATATATGATGAATCACAAAGCCCTAGTTACTCATCTCAATGGGTGAAATTTTAGTGATTGGTCAACTCAAATTATTGGACTATTACATAGTAAGAACCTATGGTGTATATTTCAAGAATATGAAACATAAATCCTTGATGAAGAAACCCATGACCAACTATTTTCCTTGTTGATTGAACTAGATTTAATTTTTCAAATCAAATATGAGAGTGGCCCTATCAAGGTATGGTTAAAATTACATAAATAAATTGGAAAATTTAATACTATTAAAGTTACGTGGAGTTAGAGCTCTCCTCTCTTAAATTGGTTGAGTTTGATAGTGTTGAGCACTATATTGCAAGATTCAAGGAATTAAGAGTAAATAATACATCTTTTAAAGGCAAAAAAAATGATGATATAAAATGCATGAAGATTGTTCTCGCTAATATCTCCATTTATTTTTAGATATTGAACCTAATGGTTCATATTATTTCTCTATTGTTTGAATCTTAAAGACTCATACTCTTTATTAGATTTTTTCTTTCCTAGTTTATTTTCATGTGGCAATGAGGAATTGTGATGGAACTTCATAAATATATGCTCATAAAAAGGAATCCAAATATAAATATGCTAAGACCTAGGGGCTAAAGTGATAGGCTAAGTCTAATAATTCAAAGACCATTTATATATACTACATGTGAGAAGGGCATATGATGAAGAATTGCTTACTAAAATTACAAACGATTGAAGCTAAGATTTTAAAAATTGATGGACATCTTCTATATGGTGGGGTGAATTTGGAGGATCTTTCATAACTACAAAAGCCCACTAGAACATCCATTATGGGGGGAAGATATTATTGTCTCTAATTTCTTTTCTCCTTGGTCCCTCAGTTTAAATTATGAGGGGTGTTGAAATTATAATCTGATTCATGGCCAAGGCTGATATTATATACTGTAATCTTAAATAGACCTAAGTACATTAATTATACAATGTATTGAATTTATTATAATATTTATTATGTAAGCCCTGTAGGCCATGATTAACCTTGTTATGGTTAAAGCCACGTTATAAACTTGTACTTAAACTTAAGTTATTTTATGTATTAGGGGTTTTGATATTGGTATAGATACCCCCACCACTCATTTATATTAATAAAGTATTGTAAATCTTGTTTAATAATATAGTGATGATTTATGGTTCCTATGAGTGTCCCCCAATATCTATGTCTCTTTTATTTCTTTTTTTCCTTTTAAAATTTTTGTATAATATTTGAGTGGATGTATTGCTTCTACTCATTTCTAAAAACTATTGTGAATTCCATAAATGAATATCTTACAAGAGAAGTAGAAGACATGGCTTCCATTTGTAGATACCTAAAATACATCATGTTTAGGGGATTACTCATATGGGTATCCTTGCAGACCATATGAATGATCTTGGACCTTTACAATGCAAAGAAGTGGTTCTAACCACTCAATTTAGGCATCTTTGGCCTATTCAGCCTTAGCCGTGGGTGACACTCGCAACTAAGATCTCAGCCGCAACTGATACCCACAGCTAGAATTCTAGTTGTGCTTAGGGGCTGTGGCTAGCTCTGCAACTACATAGACTCTCAAGCCAAGCCAAAATCAGTTACAATGACTCTAGTAGTGGATTTTGAATGGTTTCAAGTGAGTAAGCTTCTAGATTCTTCCTTCCAACTGCTCCAACCTTCTAGTTCTTGATCTTGGCTTCCCAAGGAAGCTAGGATGAGGAATTGAGAAGTGCTATAAGACCCCCCTCCAAATTGGAAAGAAAAGACAGGAGAGTTTTCAAGTGAATGCAACGAAGCCCTACCAAATTTGAGAGCAATATACAACCTATGAGGAATGTCTACATGCTATTAATTTGGAGAATTATGACTATATTTGGAGTAATGAAGATCCTAAGATCTTGAGGAGCAATATTTTCCAATTGAACCACCTTTATTGCAATTTTGAGTGAACACCACCAATCTATTCCAGAATGAAGAGGCAACCCTTGATCATAAATTCCTTAGAGGAATTAGTCATTTCAAGCCCTGATTGCAAGAGAAAGAAGGTTTTCACCTCAGTGGTTACTAATAGAGCTAGCTGCGCTTGGGACCCACAACTAGGGTTTGAAGTTCATTTCCTTCCATTTTAGTAGTAGATTCCTATTTCCAACCATGCAATTAGTTAGATCTAGCTTAGATTAACTCTCATTTGCATACTTGTATGGTTAATTAGCAGAATTTGAGGTAGCTTTGTCCTTATTTTGTCACATTTACCAATTTGCATTAATCTTCTTAGATTAGACTTATTTCATGCTTTCAGTGCAAATTTGATGTTAGATTAATTAGATCTAATTAGATTTAAGCATACTTTGTATTATTTTATCATTATTGCACATATATTTGCTTACATTGATATATTTTTATGTTTGATTGCAAGTTTTGCCATATTCTTTGAAAATATTCCACAAGAGCCTCATCATGAGAGGTCTCATATGTTCTTAAATGTGCTATGTTGTTTCTTGAATGCAGATAACATATTCTTGACATCTTTGAAGCATTCTTGGAATCAATTCCCTCCAAGCAAGTGAGAAGAAGGTATACATAAACCTTGAGCAATTCATGTCGAATCTAGAGAACCTATGGATTGCACCAACCTCATTTAGGGGCTTCAAAACATTGTATTCATTGTATGTCGAATCTAGAGAACCTATGGATTGCATGTCCCTCTTGGAGAAGGAGGCCAGTTAACCCTCACCCTTACTCTACCATTAAATTTCTTATAATATTTTAAATATTTTTTTGGGGAATTATACTTGAATTTTGTGTATTTTAGTTTATTTTTTTTGGACCAATGATCAATCCCCTAGAATGGACATTCTAGTACTATAGTTGATTCTCTTTTGTTTGCATGAGGAAATGTGTCTTCTTTTTGGCATGTCGATGGTCAAATACAAAGGGATTCTAACCCTGATTGCACAAGGTCTAAAGCTTTGAGAGTACTTGAACCCATTTTGAGGTTTGTTAAGCCATAGGGGTTTGGGTCATATTTTTCCTACTGGATATGTAATTTTTTGTTAGGATTTTTAGTTTATTTCTATGCAATGCTTTGTGTTTGTTGTGATTTGGCTTGGCTCAAGGGTTGGATATGGCTAAAGGATTTTACTTTGTATTAAGGCTTGAATTCAACAAGGTTGGTTATGGATTTTTTTGAAAGTAGTTTGAGTAAGTGTGACAATAGTGAAGCACTTAATGTGAAGTAGGTTTTTTTAAGTGAAGTTTAAGAATGGATATTAGATTACTGGGTTAGAGGTTATTGGGCTAAGGTTGATGTGATTCACTTTTGTTTTATTATTTGTATAGGAAGCCAAAACAAGACTTGAGTGTTTTTTTTTTTAGAGAATTAGTTTGTAACAATGATTTTTTAGTTTGAAGACTAGATAGGAAGGATCCATTTTTTTCTTAGAGTAAACATCAAAACAATGATGGTTTTCATTATAGAGATATGTATGTAGGACTTGGAGACGGGGGAGGAATAGTATGCATATGCATTGAAGGAATTTGTTCAAAAAAATATGGACTAAAAATGTTGATATATTGGCTTAGCCTTTTGTGTCCACCATTGAAGAATATGCTATCAAATTGAGATATTAAATATTGCAAGTTTTTATTGAAATTTAAAGAGTGTCAAATTGAAAGGAGGATTTGAAGGATTTTATATGGAGGGGACAAGTGTATTAGAAGGGAGTGATAGGTGGAAGAGAGATGGAAAAAAACTAAGGTAAAGAGGGTTTCAAAAGAGAATGGCAACAAAGAGACTAAATGAATAATATAGTCAAAGGACAAAATGACAAATAGAAAGAAGAAAATAGAACAATAACCAAAAAAATTTAATACAATGAACAATGGTTGCAAGGAGCCACAAGATGAAGAAAGAGCATGCAGTGAAGATGGCAAAATGGAGACAAGGTGGGGTCCAACCATAAAAAAACTTACAAAGAAATAAGATTTTTCAAAAAAGTCCATAGTAGAACTCCTAAACAAGGCTAGAGAGGAGGGAATACTAGATCAAGGCATGTTGTATGGAACAATATGGAAGGAATAAGTAGATGTGATGTATTAGAGAGGACTAGATGGATATTCAAAGAAACCAATATTTTATTTCCAATATGAGCTTATCGAAATTTGGAATAAGAGGACTAATAATTCTACAAACCATACCCTTAAAGAAGTGGATGAAAGTAGAATAGAAGCAAATATCCCAAACTTAGCACTAACCCAATTACAAGGGCTACTAAATCGAAATACCTCTTGGCTAAATAAGGGAAGAGGTAAGAGAACAAGTTGTATTAAAACTAAAAGGAGATAGTTAAAATGGTGGTGGGGGAAGATCTAATGTTTGAATAAGTTTTATCATTGAAAGATAAAGCTCTAGTGGGAAGGTTCATGGAATACTCGATGAAAACAAAAACTCTTTGTGATTGCATAAATTCAACACGATTTAATTTGTTGGGATATCTCTCAACACACCTGTAACAACCCTACTAGAATGGATATTTGAGTTATCCTTATTTTATTTTAGAATGAGATATTGTTGATGAATTTGTGGATGCAGGAACATGTGTCCAAGAAGATCAAGTGAACTAGGTACCTCCTTCAAGTAAAAATATAGAGGTCATCTTCATGAGGTAAGGAGGGATATGATGGAGGTGAGAAAAAAAACCACGATCCATGAGTACATGGAAGCTCACTAAAATAAATTCATATAGGGATATCTTGATTGTTGTATGCATTATGCATATGCTTGTTTGATACATTTGTTTTGCATTATGCATATGCATACATATGTTTGCTTGATAAAATTATGTGGCATGATTTTGTTTGTTTCATATTTACTTATGAAAAGTATTATTTAAAATAAAAAATAATAATATAAATATAAATATAAATATAATATAATATAATATAATATAATATCGCCGAATTGAAAACTTATCCTTTTTTGGTGCTTTTAGCGGTTTAAAAGGTTTAAAATGATTGTGGCATGGTGATTATAGGTACGGACTGCACGAAGATCTGTGTGGTAGCTTTCGAGATGAACAACGTAGAATACTGTGGTGGCCATAAAAGACCAGCTATCGATTCCACCATATATATATATATATATAACATATATTTTCTTTAAAAAGCATGATGTTTCCTCCTCACATTTGGACCACCAAAAATATTTCCTCAGTAGCCATCCTAAATAGTAAAAATGCATGACCACCCTTATGTGTCATCAAATTCATGCGTTTGGATTTCTATATAAAGATGAATAAAACAGTTTGAATTCATTTGGCTCTTGGTTGGTGATTGCTTAAGTTTGATTGGTGTTTGCAGTGGATGACCTCTTTGGACTATATTAGTTTTGCAATCGAGTTGCTGTTAAAAATTCATCAGGTCAGATACTATTATTTATATTACTGAAACTTACAAATGGATGCTGGTAGTTTATCATTGCTTGTTGACCAAGTGTATGCTTTGAACTGGTCACTATTGCTTGAAAGAATTTAATTTTCTCTTACTGTGAATGTTTCTATTACACATTTGGTATGTTCTCCCTATGCAATATGTTTCAATAATCATTTATACCTACCTACCGACGTTTCAGTGTACCTACTTTGTGTCTATACTAGTATCTGGGTACCTAAAATATATGTATATGAGAATCACCTATCTTTGAGGAGAGGAGAAAGGGACCGAGTAGCTGATTCTACTCTATACTAGCCTTGGATAAATAAACTACTAGATAAATTAAAACTCAAAAAAAAGGGCTAAAACCCATGTTGTGTATGCTTGTTACAAACTGCTCTTCTTGTGTGTTGTATTCAAATAGATTGCATACATAATGTTGGGACGCTGCTAATCCAACATGCCATGACCACTATCTTTCCTTTGGGTGAGTCTGTGTTGGTTGACTACGTATGGACGCCATGCCGTGTTGGAGAACCAGTCCCTAGTACCACAACTACCTTCCTATTGCAAGCCATAAGAGCTTTTCTGGAGCTCCTAACATCTCTCAGTAGCGTCGCCTGTAAGAGCACAACGGTTCATTGTAGCATAAAATAAACTTTATGTATTGAAACTTGTTTTATGAAGGCATCTATATTGTGGTAGATTTACCCATTTATTTTAGCAAGGATAATTGTTTTACCGTCCATTAAAATAGTTATTTTATCTTTTGTTGTGGTTTTAAAATGCTGGAGCTTAAGAATTTATGGAGATAATAGTCGGGTTGAAATACTTTTGATGCAATCCCTTTTTGTTAAAGATAGCCTGCGAGGGAGTGATGTGTAATTTATTATTATATATTTTATGATGTTATAGTTTGAAATTTAATTTATTTTACTCTTAAGTTCGGAGAGCCCAACTTTTATAGATTATGAAATAATTAATTAGAAGATCTGAATATTTTAACAGGAGATGCTATTTAGTATAAGTAAAATTGGTGTGTGAATCTACTTATCAAATTATTGTAATTTAAAAAAATAAATAGTTGCCTTGTCACCTTGTAATTTAGTTGCTTTTCGATTAAAATTATTTGGGTTTACAAATACTCCTAAAAATGATACTTATAGACTTGGGCAACCATGTACTCTTTCATCCATTACTTACTATCTGATTGTTGTTTGTTCAATTGCAAGTATTTAAAAAAAAAACATTTTTATTTTAAACCAAGATCTGAGCTATTATGGGGGGCAAAGGATCTTAATTGTTGTGTAGCACCTAGCTCACCGTATGAGTTGGTTATATTCTCTCTTGGAGATTTTGAACTGCATTGAAACTCTCTTTGAAACTCCACTGGTAGAAATGATGTTAAATATTTTAATCAAGTGATAAAATATAACAATCACAATTTGGCCTTGGCTTGCATCATAGAACTCTTAATGGATGTCTTTATTTTATAGACAAAATTTCCAGACTATTAAGTGTTTTAACTCAACCAAACTAAATAAAGCTACTGTGTTATAACACAATATAGTTTAATGATAAATTATTCTCTTCTATGTGCTGGTGAGAGCGTAGCAACCATAGGTGACATTAAAATTTTAGTTAAAATATTGTCGTGATGTAAAATAGTTGTAAACCCTAAAACTAACTTGATAGAATGTCATATAGAGAAATGCATAGAGGAAAATTAAATCTTAGAAGTTACTAAAATATTTTAGTAAGAATATCCACGTGTTGTAGGTGAGTTGGAGAGTAGGGTAATCTTTCAAGGGAGGTCTTTGGTTCGAATCTCCGCCTTACCAAAAGCACATCAAGTACCCAAAATTTAGTTGATAATGCTAGTTCGATCAGGACTGAGTGTGACTCTCATGTGATTCTGACAGTGTATAACCCCTGGTCGTGGAATCTTAGACCAAGGTGGCCCCGCAAGAGGTTTGATCAGGGCAGCATATGACTCTCAGGTGATTTTGACAATGTATTCGTGGTTTCTCAGACCAAAGTTCGCTAACTAAATTAAAAAAAATACTTTAGTAAGAACCAACTGACATGTTTTCCAATATACTTCAGGTATTCTCAAAGTAAATGGTCAAAACCCCATTTAATTTAAATACAAATTCACTTAGGTTTAAGAATTTTATTAAAATCCTTTAAAGAATTCCTTTTAGTTAAAATCATGAAATCTTTTATGGAGATAATTGTGCATTGGGAGATTTCTTTTATATAAAGACTGCAAATATTTATATGTGAATCTTGTCCAGAAGAGATTTAGGTTAAAATTTTGGGAGCATTTTATTAGCTTTAGCAAAGGTAGTATACCCAAAGCGATCATGGTCTGGATCGATGGTCTCCATATCATGCCGGGTCAACAACAACAATACAAATAAGCTGTTGGTAGAAGTCCTTGTGATTTGAACAGTACGTTTACCAATTACTAAAAATAGTAGTTGTAACCACCTTCCTTATATAACAAAAAAAATCATAAAATCTTTTATGGAGATAATCGTGCATGGGAGATTTGTTTTTGTATAAAGACTCTAAATGGCTCTTATATTATAAGTAAACCTTTTTAGAAAAAGGTGTAAGAGTATCGTTACTTGTCTTTTTACTTAATATTCATTTAAGTAAATGAAGTTATTTAAAGTTTATAGGAATATTGTACTAAAAATAGTGTTTCTGTTCCTGACTTAATAATTTATTTTAAATTAAACCTGGGGCTCTGTCATTAATTGAAGAAGAGATATGTTTATGGTGGTTCTCTAAGTTTGAGATGAATAAAGATGCTAAAGGTTGATGTGGTAGTACTTTCTAATTGGTGTGCAATTCATACTGGGATGACATCTTCTATATAACGTATTTGATTAAGTGAACCAAACTTTCATCTAGAAATACTAGACTTTATAATGTCAAAATATTACATTGAACCAAAACATGAAGATGATTAATAAGCTATTTAATCACGACAAAATTTAGATTTTATAATGTTGAAGTATTGTATTTGGATTAAAATTGTCTTTGACATATACCCTTACTTTTTATGGTAGTTGTGTCGTTACAAATTAAGTTTTTAATAAATAGAAGTTTTATAATAAAGAGTGAGTTTTGATTTGGTTTATTTTATGAAGTAAGGGTATATGTCAAAGAGTGAGTTTTGATTTGGTTTATAAAGAGTAAGTTTTTAATAAATAGAAGTTTTATAGTTTTATAAAAAGTGAGTTTTGAGTAAGTTTTATAAAGATGATTAATAAACTATTTAATAATGTTGAAGTATTGTATTTGGATTAAAATTGTCTTTGACATATACCCTTACTTTTTGTGGTAGTTGTCTCGTTACAAATTAAGTTTTTAATAAATAGAAGTTTTATAGTTTTATAAAGAGTGAGTTTTGATTTGGTTTATTTTATGACATATTCATTTTAATGTACATATCTTTTGGGCCATAATAAAACAATAATTTTATATTCAAACATTTATATATTCAGCTTTGATCTTCTATCTTTTATTAAAAGAGCAAAACTATAAGACAAGTGGGTTAGAGTCATAAATTGTAGTTAAAATAATATGCTTGTGAATGTGATTCGGGTAATCATAGAATGATTATTTCCTTTAAATATAAGTTTTCTATAGAAAAGCATTTATGACTTTCAAAAGAACACAAGTTTTCTATAGAAAAGCATTTATGACTTTCAAAAGAACACGCAAGAAATATTTCAAATAAAAAAATCAAATTATAGTTTAGTTTCAATAAATCTGGAAAATGATTTTGTTGACTTTTTAAATCTTAGCTCCATGAGTGAAATATTAAATTATTATTTTATATTAAGGGTACTTTTGACTTATTTGAAAAAGCTTTAGTAAATCTCAAACTAGCATTTCTATATAGAAAATGTATTGAGTTAAGTATATTAAGGGTACTTTTGACTTATTTGAAAAAGCTTTAGTAAATTTTAAACTAGCATTTCTATATAGAAAAATGTATTGAGTTAAGTATAGTTTCATTTTCTTTAATATGAAAGGTGTTTTTTTTTAAAGTAATAATGTTTTAATTAGAAAAAAATTATGGAGCAGAATGGAAGAGCTAAAGGTTCCAATTCACCATAGGGTAGCAATTCATAGATTATATGAGCATGTAAAGAATAGAATTAGAACACAGGAAAGGTTATCTGAATGTTTTAGTAGTGACATAGGTGTCCAACAAGGTTGACCTCTATCTTTGACCTTATTTGGGTTGTACATTGACAAGTTAGAAGAATTGATAAACAAATTTGGGGGAGAGGGTGTGTACTTAGTCAAATATGTGGTAAAAATCCTCATGTATGCAAACAATATAATTCTTGTGGCCCAATCAGCCAAAGATCTAGAAGATCACCTTTGAGCCCTAGAAATATTTTGTAAAGAATTTGTGATGCAGATGAACACAAGCAAAACAAAAATTATGATGTTTTAGCAAAAAAGAAGAAGCAACAGCTCGAATTTCAGTTTGCAGGAGAACCGCTTGAGGTAGTAGTAGAATACAAATACCTAGGCATAGACTTTCATGACAAACTTAATTGGAATACATGTAGGATGAAAATAACTCAAAGTGGTTGGATAACACTATATGCACTTCAAAACGGGTGTAGGAATGTCGAGTTGTGGGACTGGAAGATCACCGAGGTCTTATTTGGCTTACTTGTTACACCGGTTTTGTTGTATGGTTGCAAGGTGTGGGCTAGTGGCACAACAAATGCAAAATGGAGGCAAATATAAAGGATTCAAAAATATCTAATCACAAATTTTCTCAAAATTAATGCCACAACCCCTTATGAAATTATTCTAGCTGAAACTAGAATGTTCCCTTTATAAGCAATTGCTATTACCAAGATGTTATGTTACTTGAAAAAAATAGAAAACATGAAAAATGACATATGGCCTAGGGCATCTAGGGACAAATATTTGCATAGGTGGAAGAATACATGAATGAAAAAAAATCATAAATGGATGAAACATTGGAAAATCAACATAAATGAATGCCCAAATGTCAACAAAGACATAAAAAATTATGTCAATGAAAAGTTTAGAAATGGAATGTGGAAAAATGTAAGCAAGAACAGACAATATTATATTACAAAGTTTAACCCAACGTATGACCACAAGGAAAAAGTGTATATAGGCGCTGAAATCAAGTGGAAGGAAAAAATCCTCATTGCTCAGATAAGGACTAGCTCTCATAGGCTTAGATGTGAAACAGGGAGATGGACAACACCCAAATAACAATGGGAAGAAAGGATATGTACTCTATGCAACATAGGGGTAGTAGAGACAGAGAAACACTTCATTTATAAATGCCCAATTTTTTTTATATATTTGTGGCAAATACAAAGAAACACTTAGAAACGGGTCTATGGTATAGTTATTTGAAGACAATAAAATAAAAAAAGTTGGGGAATTGCTAACCCAAATTAGCAAGAGAAGGAACAACCTTCTCAAAGATATTAAAGATCATATGATATGATTTGAGTAGTTGTACTTCCATATTTGAGGTCCCATAGACCATATTTGGGTCTGGCGGAAGTAATTAAAATATTTCATTTCATTTCATTTCAATTCCTTTTATTGAAAATATATATATGTGGAAACTTTTAAATATTTTAAAATAAAGTATTTGTTTATTTTTTTGATAAAATTACTGTTCATTCCACCTATTATATTTTGAAGTAATATTTTCTAATTGAACTTTCAATTGGTTGACATAGAGGATCCTTTCACCTTAAAACCCTTATCCTCGAAAATCATTTTGACCACTTTAGTGAACAAAATTTTACCATCGGGAGGAATGGTGAAATACTAAAACTAATGATTACAGGAAGGGCAATCACCTAAAAACCAACACCAATAAGTGTAATAAGGACAACTATTATGATTCAGGAGCATCTACACTCCTTATGGGAAGGATTAGGATGTGAATGTAATGAGAGGTAGTATGGGACATCATCTCTAGGTCATTGAACAAGTAGTACGGTGAGGGGTCTCTTGCATATTGGACGATTGGGAGTTCACACAACAATGAGATGGAATGGGACATATCGTAGTCATTCGTACAATGATAAGCAATACCTGGACCCGATCCAAGGTAATGGTGGGCTCTAGTTGACTTTAGGGAAGGTGGACTCTCAACTAGGCACAAGACATATTTACACTACACCCTTGCAAGTTTGTTTTAAAAATCAAGGACATAAATTTGGTCAAAATAACCTAAGTCCTTAATTCTAAGGGACAGGGAGTTATGCGTCCACCCTCTAGGTGTTATGGTCCCTAGAAAATAACCCTAGCCATGAACCTGGGTTCTCAGGATGAGAGGATAGGTTCACAAAAAGGCATCTTTTCTATGAGATCTAGCCAATATCGACCACTTGGGAAATCATATGCAAGGACCCATATTCCCAAACATGGGATTTTATATACCTCATACTAATAAAATATTGGGTGATCATCAAACTTTCTCTTTGTGTTTTATTTAAGACCTTAAAACTGGTCAAAATTTTTACTTTGTGATTCTAGTGGGCATGATTGGGTTGGACAACCAGGTGAACCAGGTGGGTAGGATCTGGGTTGTTATAGTTGGTATCAAAGCTCTAGGTGATGAATCTCATGCCACAAAATCCTAAAGTTGTAGGGTTATTTGTAACATCTTAGTGAGTTTGTAAGAGAAAATCTAAAACAATTAACATAGCTCTTTTATAATTAGATGGAGGATCTTGCGACAGTAGTCAAATTATTTCAAGTGCAGTTGGAACAATCTATAGTCATGATTAAACTATTGATAGAGAAGATGGAATTACAACAACAAAAGATAGATCTTCTCATCGAGCAAGGATGTAGAAGAAAGAAGGACAAGCTAAGAAAGAAATGAAGGCTCATGAAAAGCATGAAGAAGATCAATCAGGGAAAGAAGATGGCTAAAAATTGCAAGAGTGATTTGTCTACAAATACTTAAGCAGATAAGAAGAATATTTGAGCACCAGAACAAGGCTGCTACGTTTGTGGAGGGCCCCATTTCTCCAACAAATACCTTCAAAAATCTAAACAACAAGGTTGCTACATTTGTGGAGGGCCCCATTTCGTCAATAAATATCCTCAGATATTTGATCACAAATAAGAATCTAAGGAGCAACCTCCTGAAATATGCGCAAAGCCTGTATGCCAAGAAGAGCAAGTTGCTCCTCCAATCTAAGCAATAATACAAATATTTACTTATAGTAGAGCAATAAATATTATTTTTATTAGTTATTTGAGGGACATATTAGAAGGACCAATATTTTTGGCTAATGGGTGGAAGGTTGAATTTGGGTCAAGGCAAACCCATAAACTTAACTAGTGTCTATACCTTTGAAATAATTTTAGGTGTAGATTGGCTTAAAACTCATAAAGCCTTTCTAAAATTTGAATAAAGATAACTAGATTTTACCTGAGTCCATTATGCTCATAAATAATTTAAGTTGCATCTTTGGTCAACCATGCAAGTTAAGAAGGCTATGTGAAAAGATGGTATGATCTGTGTGATCAAGAAGAAACAAATTGAGCCCAACTCATGTCAAGCATTGACCCGATAAGGACAAATATTTTGGGATAATTTGTTATACTTTAGGAAGAGATTAGGCATTGTGAATGAGACAAGTTATGGGCTACTATTTTATAATAAGTACGATACATAAAATATACAGGATAATATACCTATTTAGATGAGTGAGTTTTCAAATTCACCTAATAATTGGATAGATGGACAATCAAGGAGGATTGAATCAATAGATAACAAGACATGAATCATTAGAAATAGAAGAGGGTTAGATTGGGTAATAGCTTAAAGCAGTTAAACTAGATTCCTAAAGGAACAATGGACTTTAAAGAGATCTAAATCACCATGAGAATTATTAAGGAAATGTAGAGATTTTATAAGGATGAAAATCAAAAGAAGACCACCATGGGAATCCTCTAAAGAAAGGTAGAGTTTCTATAAGGGTGGAATACAAAAGTTTCAATACAATACTCCTCTATCATGGGACACTCCATAAGATCATATAATAATCAGATCAAACACTGTCAGGATGATGGAGGAATGATTAAGAGAAATACATTAAAGGCTCAAGGAAACATTAAAAGAGCTATGATAATCTCAAAGGACATTGGAATAATCTCTGCAGGAGACAAATTTTTCTTAGGGGTGAAACCTTCCAAACACTCAAAATTCCAAGTTTAACCCAAGATTTATGAGACCCATTGAAACCATTGACAAAATCAGCCCTGTTGCCTATAAGTTAACCTTGCCACCTAGTTTATCAAAAATTTGTGATACCTTCCATATGTTCCTCCTTAGTAGATATAATACTGATCCTTTCCATGTTTTTGCAGATGTTCGATCCCCACCACCTTGAAGTTTGTCCAACTAAAAATACTTGGAGAGAAATAAATCAATGTAAAGTCAAGAGGGACCATTACTCTGAACAAAATACCACTTGGGAGAATGTGGATGACTTGAAAAAATAGTTTCCATATTTGTTTGAATGATCAATGATATATATTTATTTTGTTTAATATTTATGAATGCATGTGAATTTACTTGATTTGGCATTGTGGCATTTGAATAGATGTATAATTTATTTGAATATGCAAACACAAAGGACTGTATTTATTTCTAGGAGAGAATGTAACAACCCTACTAGAATGGCTATTTGAGTTATCCTTATTTTATTTTAAAATGAGATACTACTGATGAATTTGTGGATGCAGGAACACATGCCCAAGAAAATCAAGTGATCCAGGTACATCCTTCAAGCGAAAAGATAGAGGTCATCCAAATGAGGGAAGGAGGAATATGATGGAGGCATGAAAAAACACCATAGTCCATGAGTACATGGAAGCTCACTAAAATAAATTCATATAGGGGCATCCTGATTGTTAGTTGCATTATGCATATTTTTGTTTGGTAGATCTATTTTGATAAATCTATTTTGCTAAGGCCATCTTGATTGTTGGTTGTATTATGCATATGTTTGCTTAATAGATCTGTTTTGCATTAGCGTATGCTTGCTTAGTAAAATTATGTGGCATTATTTTATTTGTTTCATATTTAATCATAAAAAATATTATTTAAAATAAATAATAATAATAAAACTAAAATATAATATAATAATAAATATAACATGACTTTTCTCCTCACATTTGGACCACCAAAACTATTGCCTCTTAGTAGCCATCATAAATAGTGAAAATGCATGACCACCCTTATGTGTCATCAAATTCATGTGTTTGGATTTAAAGATGAATAAAACAGTTTGAATTCATTTGATTCTTGGCTGGTGATTGCTTATGTCCAGTTGGTGTTTCTAGTGGATGACCTCTTTGGACTATATTAGTTTCGCAATCGAGTTGTTAAAAATTCATCAAGTCAAATTCTATTATTTATATTATTGAAAATTGCAAATGGATGCTTGCAAATTATCGTTGCTTGTTGACTAAGTGCATGCTTTGAACTAGTCATTATTGTTTGAAAGAATTTAATTTTCTTTTACTGTGAATATTTCTATTACACATTTGGTATGTTACCCATGTGCAATATGTTTCAATAATCATTTATACCTACCTACCGATATTTCGGTGTACCTTTTGTGTGTCTATACCAGTATTTGGGTACCTAAAAATATATGTATATGAGAATCACCTATCTCCAGGGAGAGGAGAAAGCGACCAAGTAGCTGATACAAATTTGTACGAGCCTTAAATAAACAAACTACTAGATAAATTAAAACTCAAAAAAGAAGGGCTAAAACTCTTGCTGACCCAAAATGCCATGACCAAAATCTTTTCATCGGGTGCATCTGGAGGGTGAGTCGGTGCTGGTTGACTGCTTATGGATGCCACGCCGTGTGAGAGAACCAGTCCCTAGTACCACAACTACCTTCCTATTGTGAGCCATAAGAGCTTTGTTGGAGCTCCTAACATCTCCCAGTAGCACCGCCTGCAAGAGTGCAATGGTTCATTGTAGCAGAAAAGAAACTTTGTGTATTGAAACTTGTTTTATGCAGGCATCTATATTTTGATAGATTTACCCATTTATTTTAGCAAGGATAATTGTTTTGCCATCTGTTAAACTATTTATTTTATCTGTTGTTGTGTTTCGAAATGCTGGAGCTTAAGAATTTATGAAGATAATAGTCGAGTTGAATTACTTTTGGTGCAATCGATTTTTGTTAAAGATATCCTACGATGGAGTATTATGTAATTTATTATTATATATTTTATGATGTTATAGTTTGAAATTTAATTTATTTTACTAGCCCAACTTTCATAGTTTATAAAATAATTAATAAGAAGGTTTGAATATTTTAACAGGAGATGTTATTTAGTATAAGTAAAATTGGGGTGTGAATCTACTTATCAAATAGTTGTTATATAAAAAAATAAATAGCTGCCTTGTCATCTTGTAATTTATTTGCTCTTGATAAAAATTAATTGGGTTTATAAATACTCCTAAAAATGATACTTATAGACTTGGGTGACCGTGTACACTCTTTCATCTATTACTTACTAGTTGATTGTTGTGTGTTCAATTGCAATGATCTAAAAAAAAAAACCATTTTGTTTTAAACCAATATCTAAGCGAGTATTGGGGGGCGTCGGAGCTTCATTATTGTGTAGCACCTAGCTCGCCATATGAGTTGGTTATCTTCTATCTCTTGGAGCTTTTGACCAGAAGTGAAACTCTCTTTGAAACTCCACTAATAGAAATGTAGTTTAAAAATTTTAATCAAGTGATAAAAGATAACAATCGCAATTTAGCCTTGGCTTGTATCATAGAACTCTTAATGGACATATTTATTTTATAGACAAAATTTACCAACTATTAAGTGTTTAAACTCAACCAAGCTAAATAAAGCTAATATGTTATAACACAACATAGTTTAGTGATAAATTATTGTCTTCTACGTGTGTTGGTGAGAGTGCAGCAACCATAGGTGACATTAAAATTTTAGTCAAAACATTATCGTGATGCAAAATGGTTGTAAACCCTAAAACTACCTTGATAGAATGTCATAGGTAAATGCGTAGAGGAAAAATTAAACCTTAGGAGTTAGTAGTATACTTTAGTAAGAACCAACTGAAATGTTTGTCACTATAATTTGGGTATTCTCAATGTAAATGCTCAAAAACCCTTTTAATTTAAATACAAATTCGCTTAGGTTTAAGAATTTTATTAAAATCCTTTAAAGAATTCTTTTAGTTAAAATCATGAAATATGAAATCTTTTATGGTGATAGTCATGCATTAGGAAATTTGTTTTATATAAAGACTCTAAATGACTCTTATATTATAGGTAAACCTTTTTACATATAGAATCTCCTAAAAAAAAAGGGGTGAGAGTATCGTTACTTGTCTTTTTAATTAATATTCATTTAAGTAAATGAAGTTATTTAAAGTTTATAGAAAAACTATGCTGACAAATAGTGGTTATGTTCATGACTTAATATTTAATTTTAAGTTAAACCTTGGGCTCTGTCATTAAATGAAGAAGATATCCGTTTATGGTGGTTTTGTGAGTTCGAGATGAATAAAAATGCTAAAGGTTGATGTGGTGGTACTTTTTTAATTGGTGTGCAATTCATACTGGGATAATGTCTTCTATATAATGTATTTGAATAAGTGAGCCAGGATTTCATGTAGAAATACTAACATTAGACTTTATAATGTCAAAATATTGCATCGAACCAAAACATGAAGGTAATTAATAAGCTATTTAATAACGAAGAAATTTAGACTTTATAATATTGAAGTATTGTATTTGGATTAAAATTATCATCGAATAATATGAGTTTGTATTTATTTGATATATACACTAACTTTTGGTGGTAGTTGTCTGGGTACAAATTGAGTTCTTAATAAATAGAAATTTTATAGTTTTATAAAGAGTGAGTTTTGATTTGGTTTATTTTACCTTTTAATTATGACATATTCATTTTAACTATGCATATTTTTGGGCCATAATAAAAGAATATGAGATATTTTATATTCAAATATTTATATATTACTCTTTGGTCTTCTATCTTCTATTAAAAGAACAAACCTATAAGACAAGTGGGTTAGAGTCATAAATTATAGTAAAAATAATATGCTTGAGAATGTGATTCGGGTAATTATAGAACGATTATTTCCTTTAAATATAAGTGTATCTATAGAAAAACATTTATGACTTTCAAAAGAACACGTAGACAATATTCCAAATAAAAAATCAAATTACAGTTAAGTCTCAATAAAGCTAGAAAATTATTTTGTTGAATTTTTTAAGCTTAGCTCCATGAGTGAAAGATTAAATTATTGTTTTATATTAAGGGTACTTTTGACTTATTTGAAGAATCTTTAGTAAAGCTTGACCTAGCATTTGTATATAGAAAAATGTATTGAGTTAAGTATGGTTTTATTTTTATTTAATATGAAAGATGTTTTCTTTTAAAGTAATAATGTTTTAATTCCTTTTATTGAATGATATACATGCGGGAACTTATAGATATTTTAAAATAAAGAATTTGTTTATTTTTTTTGATAAAATTATTGCATTTTACTACTTTATTTTGAAGTAATATTGTCGAATTGTTGATATAGAGTATCTTTTCACTTTAAAACCCTTATCCTTGGAAATTATTTTGATCACTTTAGTGAACAAAATTTTACCATCAAGAGGAATTGTAAAATACTAAAACTAATGATTACATGAAGGGAAATCACCTAAAACCCAACACCAATAATTGTAGGAAGGACAATTACTATGAATCAAGAACGGTTACACTCTTGATGGGAGGGATCAATATGAGAATGTAACGAGGACGATATGGGATGTCACCTCTAGGTCACTGAATGAGTAGTACGATGAGGGATATCTTGCATATTGGATGATTGGGAGTTCACTCAGTGATGATATGGAATGGGATATCTCATTGTTATTCATGCAATGATAAGTGATAAATACCCGAACTAGGATAATGGTGGGGCCTAGTTGATTCCAGGGAAGGTGGACTCTCAACTAGACATAAGGTATATTTATGTTACATCATTGCATGTTTGTTTTAAGAATCTAGGACATAAATTAGGCCAAAGGAACATAAGTCCTTCAATTCTAAGGGATGGGGAGTTATGCATCCACTCTCTAGGTGTTATGGGCCCTAGAGGATAACCCCAACCATGAACCTGGGTTCTTGATATGAGAAGATATTTTCACAAAAAGACACATTTTCTACGGGATTTGGCCAATCTCAACCACTTGGGAGATCATCTACAATGGTCCATATTCCAAAACATGGGATTTTCTATGCCTTGTACTAATAAAATATTGGGTGATCATCAAACTTTCTCCTTATATTTTTTTTAAGACCTGGAAACCAGTTGAAATTTTTACTTTGTGATTCTAATGCGTAGGACTGGGTTGGACAACCAAGTGAACCAGGTAGGTAGGATCTAGGTTGTTACAATTCTATGTAATGACAAAAGTTTGTTGTAGAATTATCTTGTGTCCCTTACTATGAGTTGTGCCACGATATTTCTTGATCACAAGTAGTATAGACTTTAGTGGATTTGCCACTTTAATTTTGGACAATATTATCACAAAGACTCTAGGTAGACTTAATTGGGTTAGGAAACCCCTGAAGTGAGCTTATAATATTTCTTTATATGATCAAGTTCATTCAGATTAAAAATTATTAAACGATTAATGTTCTTTGACAAAGATTTACAACAATTCTCTAATTATGCCTAGATCGGTGCCTTATCCATTACCAGTTGTAGCAAGATTGTAAACACATTAATATAACAGAAAGAAAGGGAAAGAATATGTTGATTCAATTATGTTCATTCAAATAATGTAATAAGCACAATTTATTATCAATGAAAGAAAGCATCAATTACACATTCAAATCATGTAATATGTAAAAGAGACACACATTCAAAATTGAACATAGAGAATTACCCAAGGGAAGAAGCTAGAATTGTATTAATATCAAAGGATTTTACAATGAGAGAATGGCTTAAAGTGGCACAGAGCTCTAAAAGTAAATACAAATAGAATTATTATTCAAATGATGTAACAAGAACTCTTCAACCTCTATTCCAATATGGTAACAATAAGCCTCCAAACTTCTAATTTAGTAGCTAGAAATTATCGTAGCTTCTTGGATGCTTCCCTATCAAAACTTGCACACTAATAAGGAGGAATAATAAATGGTAAAAGATAGAAGACACTGAAATAGGAATACACTGGAAAGAACAAGAACACTTAGAATACCTCTAGGAAAAATGGCTATGCAAAATCTTGATCATTTTCTTGTTTGTGGTTATTCTTATAGTTTCTAGATGTCTTATTTTAGTTATAGTTATGCTCATTAGATTCTTCCATGTGGTATTATCTCTACCTTTGATGTCTTGAGTGCACCACAAAAAAATTATAATTATCCTGAGCTATTTTATTGACACTTGTCTATTCCAAGACCTCAATTTTAATTTTTAGAGTACATTTGTGTCATGGTCCTTCATAGGATTTACTTGTATTTTCTTATTCTATTAATTTGGAGTTTTATCCTCTTTCACACTAGGTCCTACTTCATTTTTGTTTTTCTTTGGTTGAATTATTCCTAGTAGGTTTGCAATTTTTCCCCATGCTTCATCATAAACTGATTTTGCAAATCTAGTTATGTATTTCATGTTTAATGACTTGTTTGCATAATATTTGGTTGAAAATTCATTTTCCTTGGTGAAATTAACTATTAGTTGAACTATTTTTGATAATTCATTAAGTTGTTGGGCTAAATTTTGTTCATCCTTTTCATCACACTTGAAATATTATATTCTTTTAGATATCATCTCATCAACTTTCTTTGTTGCAAAGAGTTCTTTACGTAGGATACCAGCTTGTTTTCTTTTCTTATCCATTTCACTCACCCAAACCTCCATGTCTGAGAGGAAGTTTTCCTAGTATGGCTTCTCATGGAGATAGGTATTTAACTTAAGGAACTCTTCTTGGTATTTGTAGCTTCTACCATCTGAGATAGTCACTTGCTTGTTATTTATCTAGCTATACTCTTATCTATACTTTTTATGGATAGGCTTTAGAGTTGTTTCCCTCTTATATGTATCTTGTAATAGTATCATCATACTTTGAGTCATAGTCATGATATCAACAAGGTATTTGAGTATTTTGACCAATTATTTTACCCTTGTTTTTAGTTTTGATATCACTTCTTCCTTGTACTTTTTAACAAAACAAGTGTTATAAAAATGTTCTTCTACCTACACTTGTGATTTCTATCCTTGAAGCCTACTAACCTTTGTAACTTCTCATTCTTGGCTTGCAATTTATTCAATCTAACCAAAGCTTTGTTATTTTTTAAGGGCTTTCTATTGTGGCTACATGGGCTTGAGCTTGTGATTTGATTAAAGTTATAGGATCTTCCTAATATTAAATAGTTTCTTATCCCATAACCTTATTCATTTGTAGGAATGCGATCTTGGCCATTGGTATTGTCACTTTCACTATCACAAGGGGTATTATTGGAAGTTAAGAGCTTTGATCATCTAATTATTCCACTATGTACTATATTTAACTTGGATTTTTTCCTTCTTCTATATCCTAAATCTATTTCTCATCATTTGTATAAAAAAGTATAGCTTCTTTTGTCCTAGTGAGAATAAAGCTTTTGGGTTTGGCTAGAGTACTTTCATGTATAACCTTTTTATGTTTTGGGGAGATTGATAGGCCCTTGGCTTTCACTTGATGTTCCTGTAGTATATTAGCCAATCCTCTAGCTTCTTTGATTTTATTGAGCATAATTGAGGAGATTTTAAGTTTCTGCTTATTCACCACTATAGATATGGGTATGGCATCGAGCAAGTTTACCAACCAACTGGATTTTATATTTGGAAGCCATAAAAATTTTGTCTAGATCTAGGATAGCTAGTTGATTTGGTGCAAAATAAAATGTGACTTTCCATTTCCTATCTCATCAATAGTGTTGGTGATAGGTTGAATAGCTGAAGGTAGTCTCATTTCTACCATGCTTGAATCAATTATTTCCATGACTACTTCCATTTTCTCAGGCTCCTACTTTATGAACTTTAGGATTGGGTCTTGTAGCTCTTCAAGGTGTATGGAGGATACTAATGGAGCAAAGGCTTCTATTAAGTCCCTTCTCAACACTTATAATTTAGCAGTATTGTTATCTACTATATTTATTTGAGTGTGGTACATTTTGCCCAAATATTATTTCCATATGGATTCCAAATATTATCCTTTCCTATATTTCATCTTTAAATTTATCTCCTTGATGAATAACCAAGGTATTTGGTAGCTTATCAACAACATTATCCCTATAATAATTGAAAGGATCATAAGGTCACCAAGTGATCTCAGAGAAACCATATGAATCCATTTTCCATAGGGCATCTAATAAACTATATTATCCTTTATATGTGTAATATCCCATTCTGTAGGGGAAGGCTAGCCATGGAATTTTGGATTTCTTCTTGTAGGCTCTCATTTTAGTTTCTTCAACTACTTATTGGAATATATTATATTATTTGGTACATGTTAATATACCACCTTGGGTACATATTTAGATTAAGAGAGTGTCCTAGATTAGAGTGTGAGTATTTACTTTATGTAATGTAATAAATGCACAAGTGTTATTAAAGTGTGCAAAGTATTCAATAATGTAAATGTGCACAAGTGTCCATTATGTAAGAGTGCACATGTGTCCTTAGAGTAGGAAAGTGAAGAGTCTCAAGAAGAGTGATAGCCAAGAGTCATAAGGTATGGAAGAGTCATAGCCATCCAAGAGTCATTATAGGAAGGCTATATATTCATTGTTATAGTGAAGCTATGTAGTTGATTGAGATATTTATTCTATATCAAGATACTATTTTATGAGCATTTGTTAATGGTATTTTATGAGTTGTTATAGAAGTTATTTATGATTTTTATATGTTTATAATATTACCATTGACTTACATTTATTATAGCAACTTTATTTTAGATCTTATGATTATTTTGATTTAAGTATTAAGCAGCAAAAGCTAACGGTGGTATCAGAGGCATAAGGGATATTGACAGGAGATAGGGAGAGCCACAAGGGATATTGAGATGAGATAAAGAGATTTTATTTACAAAATTATAAAATTTATAGTTTGGCTATAGTATTTCTATAGGTTTGCATAAAAACTCATGAAGACTAGAACTCAACATAGATATATTTCCACTAGATTGAAAGATAACTAGTGAAGATTATTGATTTTAGAATTATGAATATTTGGATGTATTTGGTTGCTACTGTCTAAGTTTTTGTTGTAGAAAATTAGTTCTCAAAATTTGAGAAGCTTCCTAAAATAAATAGATAAGAATTTCACATTTGGTTTCCTGAAAGTCTATGCACTTTCCTCGTGCAGGAATTAGTCTTGATTTGCAGTAAAAGAGTAGACATTGAATATTATAGAGGTCCAAGTAAGATATCCCATTGAAGATTGAAGATTAAGGAGACCCAAGAAAGAGGTCCTCATTGAATATTGAAGATTGCAGATTAAAATTTGAGGAGACCCAAGAAAGAAGTCCCCATTGCAGATTTGAGAAAGGAGGTAGAAGATTGAAGAATTTGGAAACCTAAGAGAAGAGGTTTCAAGCAAATTTGGAAGGAGTAAGAAGAAGGCTAGAGAATCCCTATTGATAAAATTGAAGAAGTTGCCATTGCAGAAGTTTCGAAGAAATTTTGAGGAAGAAGATTAAAAGAAGAAGAAACTCCTGGAAAGAGATAATCACATCTAAATTAGGAAAAATATTGTCATTCAAAAACAAGCTCAAAAGGATTTGTGAAACTAATTCAAGGAGAATATTTTTAGCAAGAAGTTTGCCAAAATTGAGAAAGTAATTTTGAATACTTCAAGACATTCAAATTCTTGAAGAAGATTCCACAAAAGAGGCCAAATTCAAAGACATAATTCAACGAGAGCTAAGGAGGAGAAAGAGGATAGAAGAGACCACCAAATTGAGAATTTTGAAGACAACCAATAAGATTTTGAAGGTCGATTTGTAAATGAGAAGACTATTATTTTTCATGATAGAATTTTAAGGGTCATAGGACAAAAAAAATAAAGGTGACAGAGCTACAAATTGAAGAAGTTTTGGAAATATTTTGTAGTGCCCTTGAGCAGCAATTGAAGGAGAATTTGACAATAAACTAAGGCAGTATATTGGAGGAGTTAGAGATTGTTTTTGGACAGCAAGATACAAGAAGAGAAATCAGATTTTGTGAGCAGTGATTGAAGAGTTTCAAGACTACAAAATTGGGCAGCATTAGAAGGAGATAGTAGAGCTATGTTTTGAATATTTTTAGAGAAAATTTGAGAGAGCTTTGGACAAAAAAGCAAAGGAATATTTGGTAGCAATTGAAGCTACAGATTGCAAAGTTTGTGGATAGCAAGAAGTTTGTATTTGGAGCTACAAAATTAGATAGGTTGAAGATAAATAAGGCTAATTTCAAATAGCATTTGAAGAGGAAGAAAGGCTGAAAATTTCAGCATTCTATAATAGCTATTTGGAAAGGAGAAAGAGAAGTTCTGAACATCATACTTTGAAGAAGGTAAAAGTTATTTTTGGGGGCAGAAAAGTAAAAGGAAGTGAAGCTACAAAATTTGTAAATTTGAGATAGCAAAAAGATGTCAAATCACCAAGGATATTAGCTACAAAATGAGGTAAAACATGTTTGTAATATTGGTGCTATAAAAGTTCATTATTCAAGCATTCAAATTCGCTTATTAGAAAGTTTTTGAAAGCACCATATTAGAGTTATTAAAACCAACAAAATATATTCTAATTTAAGTGTCTCCAAACCAAGAAAGGAGGCATAATTATCATCCAAGAATCTACAAAACATAACAACAAATAGTGAGGTTAAATATTGCTTGAAAGGGAGTAATAAGAAGGAAAAATTAATATATTTATTGTAAAGAATTGGATAAAATAAAGAGATCTAATAGTATAAAAATACAAGGAAGAATTTATAAAAAAATGCAAAGCAAGGTAGCAAAGAGAAGAACCATAAAATATTGGGAGAGTCACCACAAGTGCCATCCAAAGGATAAAAGGTAGATGAAGAGTCACTGAGGAAAAGTCTGTCAAGCAAGGAGATAGAACACCATCAAAGATCTACTGAAGTTAAGAGAAGTAGTAAATAAGGCCAAACGTAGTTTTGTACCTTTGAGGAGTCATGGAATTCCAAGTGCCATTACACAACACCATTTTGGAGTATTGTTGGTCAACGTTGAAGCATTCCCATTGTAGTAAAAAGGAACCAATGAAACACCATCATTATAGTTCAAAAGGAGTGTTGAAGGAATAATGTGGTAATTGTCATGTTAATTGACACTTGACACACATATTGATAAGAAGTATATGTCGAGCAAGGTACAACGTGATAACATGGACAAAGAATCTAGCTACTAGGTTGGTAGGTATGGCAAGAAAATTGAGCATTTTAAGTTAGTCAAAGCACCAATTAAAGAAGTTACAAAGGATCTATTGCACTTCTAGCCAACGAAGAAGAGTGTGTAAGTTAAATAACAAGGGGCAGGTGAATTGTATATGTTACACAACCATTATGATATAGGATGTAACTTAGCACCTAAGAGAACCAAGAATTCCTATTGACATGATGAATTTTGATGCAAGTAGGTGAAGACCAAAGAAGCACAATTATTTTATCAATGTGTCAGTGTCATGTGGGAATCTAATTGTGAAGAAAATTTTGTTGTTATGAGATATATAAGTCCTTTGGGTTTTCTAGTGGGAATAGTACCTACTTGAAAATTTCAATTATGCAGTACTAGCAACCACATGGTGGTGAAAATAAAACAGTGAAATAGACAAGGAAGGTAGTTGCATGGATGAGCATTGGAAAAAGTATTTATATATAGCATCACAAAGATATGAAAAAAATGCATGGCAAATAGATGAGGTTATCATGATTTGGAACCATCTGCTTGTTGTGGTGTAGTGGTAAATGCCCTGGGTTCTGGTAGAGGCCGACCCAGGTTCCATTCCCCTTGTCTCCATATTACAGATATATGGTATAGTTAGGAATGTCCTATGTGCTGGTAGAGGCCGACAAGGCTCCATTCCTCCTATGCCCAACCTGTTGAAAGTGGCACCTTGAAAGGGGTGTTTTCCACTATAAATTAGTTTTACCCAGGTGTTGTAGGTGAGTTGGAGAGGAGAGGACAATCCTCCAAGGGAGATCCCAGGTTCAAATCTCCACCCTACCAAAAAGTTGAATTGGGTATCCAAAATCCAATTGATAATGTTGGTGCGGGCAGGGTCGTGTGCGACCCCTCGGTGACTTTGACGGTGTAGAACCCCCTGTTCATGGTCTGTCAGACCAAGGCGGCTTCGTAAGGGTTTTTTTGCTTAAAAAAAATCATGATTTGGAACCATCATTCACCATAAGAGTGAATAATGGTCATCAAATTCATAAAAGAAACATTACAGTTTGGTGGACATCACCGTTACAATGAAGTAATGTTTAGCAGCACATGAAGAGAAGGAGATAAATTAAAAGGATATTGACATACAGTGGTTCATGTATTTGCAAGAGTGCCAAAATAATCGCACACCCTAATAAGAAAGTAATAATTAAACTTGATTTTTTATTTTTTATAAATTTTGGAGAAATAAGGGTAGAATTATACTTGAAGTTGATTATTATATTTCCATATCAATTAATTATGCTATTGGAGGAATAAGGCTTATAAGTTGAAAATCAAAACCCTAGAAACCTGATTAATACATTTTGAGAAATTATTTTGGAGTTTTGGAAAATTAATTTCAAGTTTTATAATTAATCTACTAGATTTTGTAAATTAGATTTAATATTTGCAAATTGATAATTTTGGAGAAATAAGGACTACTACATCAAATTGGAATATTGATTTTTGCAAATATTATTTTACAAAATTGTTAAATTTATTATTTGGGAGTTAAAAGGAATTCAACTTAGAAATTTGAGAATTGAAATCTTCATTAGAAAACTATTGTTTGATCATCATTAGGGAGACATAAGGTTGTCAACATAAAGTTTTTGAAAATTGCAAGATTGTATCAAAAATTTTCTTTAGTTATTTATTCAAAATTATCTTAGGAAGTTCAGCAAAAGTGATTCTGAGTTATCACAAGAATTCATAATGTCCTAGGATAATTTTTGGGTGACTCTATGTGGGCTTAATTTCAAGGTGAACATCCATATGTTGGTTGAGGTGATCAAGTTGCCCAACAATGGAGATCTAATTCATTGAGATAAGAACTCCTTGCTGGAAAAACTAGGCCACTTCAGAGACAAAGGCAAGTACCCAGCGAAAGAGAAAGGATGCATCATTAGGGATGCCATTTCAGTACCTTAGAATAGGTTAATGGTTCCTATTATGCATTTTTCACCATCGATGAGCCTAGCTCTCCTCTCAAAATCTTTCACTTAGCATTTTTGAATCACCTACACGACATCAAGAGCATCAATATCCCTAAATACCTTTTTAGGTCAATAGAGCTATCGATTGGGAGTGTCAGGAAGGTTACCTCTACACACCTGAAACATAAAGGTCTCCACTTGATTTTGTATAAGCACACTTTAAAAAATAAAGCACAAAGGGACACCCTTATTGTTTTTGGCAACCTTGTTGATCATCCTTCTAATTTAGCACCTAGTCAAGGGACTCCAAGTGATGGTGAGGTGGAGAAAGGTGCTACTGATTCAAACAATGCTCAAAAAAGTTAATCTTTAGCTCTTCTAATGACACTCCACATTCATCCTACCATTGCTTGACTAAAGGTAAGGCTTCTAAAGAGAAGTAGAACAATATCATTAGTATTGATCCTAACAGGGAGACCCCTAGAGAGTCTCTTAAAAAACATTAAAAAACTAAAATTTTAGGATGATATTGCTTTGCTGCTCTCTCCCATAGAAGGTGAATCCTCTTGCGATCTTTCAACTCGTGTTATGCCAAAATCTAATTCTGATGATCCTCTATCCAATCTAGATGACTTAATGAATTTGACTTTGATCCTTCTCTAGCAAGTTGTTAAGGTGGTTAGTAATATCAAGAAGTAGAATGATGTTTCTACCTAGGTCTTATATGTTGAACAATGTGCAAATGATGATGATAAGGATCCTTCTGAGGCCTTCGAGTAGCTAGGGTTTCTCTAGCCACCTTGTTTTTTTTCTAGATAGTCTAGGGCTTTTTGTCCCTTGTCTCTGAGCCTTCATGTTGTCTTCTGTGCTTTTTTTTTTCTTTCCAAGGAGGTGGTCCCCATTTTTTTGTTGTGTTCCCTTTGGTTTTTCTCTTTGTGTCTTCTTCCTAAGGTTATCTCTTAGTTATTTCTGATGTAAAAGGTTTGGGACCCTTTTCAAAACCCCTTTTTCTATCAATAAAAAATAGTGAAACAAAAGGGACTCAACTAAATGTTTAAAATATTGAAATATATATCATTCAAAGAAAACTATGGATTATTGGTACATAGATTCTAAAGCAAGTAAATGTATGGTTGGAAATAAATAGTGGTTTAAATATCTAAAAATAAAATATGAGAAATTAATTGCTATAGGAGATAGTAATAATACTTATGAAGTAAAAGGAATAAAAAATATTCTAGTCAATCTAATTAATGTTTTATATGTTCCTATATTGACTACCAATATTCTTTCAGTTTCTCAACTTATGGATCAAAATATGATAGTAGAGGTTAGAGTCATCAATGGAAAGAAACAATGTCATATTATTAAAAAAGGAAAAGAAAAATGGATCAATTATGATCCAAACTTATCTTCCATATTCATACACCAGAAATCAAAGAAGATTAAGCTAATGAAGAATCAAAGAATGGAGATGATGAAGCAGAAGTTTCTATACAAGAAAAGAAAGGGTTATATAATCCTAAAGATAAAGGAAATATTCTTATGCAAAAATTTGATGATTATGAAAGAGTTCAAGAGACTTGTAATATTGAAGCCACAAATATTAGAATATACTAACCATTCATTTGATCAGTATATAGAAAGGCAGTAGTCTGAAGAAAGCAAGAAAGAACAACACGAGTTTCAAAATCAGAATGAAGATCAAAGTTTTCAATAACTAAATAATGTAATATAGGGGGACTTTGGAATATATTACATTATTTGGTGCATGCTAATGTATCACCTTGGGTACATATTTAGTTTAGGTAAGTGTCCTTGATTAGAGTGTGAGTATTTACTGTATGTAATGTAATAAATGCACAAGTTTTATTAAAGTGTGCAAAGTATTCAATAATGTAAATGTGCACAAGTGTGCATTATGTAAGAGTGCACGTGTATCCTTAGAGTAGGAAAGTGAAAAATATCAATAAGAGTGATAGCTAAGAGTGATAGCCAAGAGTCACAAGGTATGGAAGAGTCATAGTCATCCAAGAGTCATTATAGGAAGACTATGTATTCATTATTACAATGAAGCTGTAGCAAGTGTGAACAGGACTTAGCTTGAAATAGGCTTAGAAAAATCTAGTTTTTCTAAGCACAGTGTGAACACACTTACCTTTTGTCGGCTAATCTTGTTGGATGGTCGGCATGATTTTCCTTCTCCCTTTCCTTTATTTTCTCCTTATCCCTCCATTCTCCTTCCTCCTTTCCTGCCGTCCATTTTCCCTTATCACTCCACTCCCTTCCTCTCCCCACGCTCGCTGCCACCTCCCACTCCACTTCCTACTCCTCCGTTCTCTCTAAACTCCCCGATCTTCCTCCACCTTCCCTTCCCTACTATTGCGCATGTTCTAAGCCTATATAAGGTTTATTTTAATGTATTTTTCAACTGGTTAGTTTAATTGAATTATTTTGGCTTTGTTTATTTTGTGTCAATTGTTTTACCTTTGGCTAATGTTAATCTAAGCTTACCTTCAACTTAGATTCACACTGGTATCGGAGCTGAGGGGGCACGGATCCCGAGGGCCGAGGTAAGGCACGAAAGCCGAAGCGCACGGATCTCGAG
The DNA here is from genome assembly GCA_028583015.1 of Wollemia nobilis. Lineage (NCBI taxonomy): Eukaryota > Viridiplantae > Streptophyta > Pinopsida > Araucariales > Araucariaceae > Wollemia > Wollemia nobilis. The sequence goes on along the minus strand of JAQPPZ010000689.1, from coordinate 1,357,997 downwards.
GAGCGGCAAAGAGGCTATCGCATGGATCTCGAGGAGCGATGGAGTGGCTGTCGCATGGATCCTAAGGAGCACATGGATCTCGAGGAGTGATGAAGAGGCGTACGACATGGATCTCGAGGAGGCATGGATCGAGGATCATGAAAGAATGGGGGCGTGGATATGGCGATGTGAATGAAAGTGGCGTGAAGACATGGACAAGTGCGAGAGGGAGAAGTGATGGACGAGGGATGGAGTGTGCCACGTGGCAGAAGTTTGGTTGATGGACGGGCAAAGGTTTGGCGAGATCGATTGCCCGAAGGCAATCGACCTAAAGAGTGTTCGCAGGCTTTGATAAAGCCTGGACACACTCTTTGCCCACTGAATGTGGGATTAATTTTTTTCAAACTATTTTAAGCCGACCATATGAAGTATAACCTCCTTCCTCCTCTTATTCGTCCGGCTAGAATGGTCTAGCGGTCAAGTCCCCCGCCTTGCAGAGAAGAGACCCGGGGTCGAATCCTTCGGGTATAAAAAAAGTTTTTTTTTTTTTTTTTTCTTCGCCGATCACAAGGTTTAAATTTGTTTGTTTACTCTATCCCACCAGCCACGTGGTGCAGGGCTAAGTCTTCGGGTAGACATGGAGGTTACCGATTCGAATCTCGTGGGGTTTAAAAAAAAGGTTAATTTTTAAATTAAATTTTTATTATTTTTTTTTTTTAAAAAAGTTTTAAAATAATAATTTCTATATATTTTTTATTATGTTTTTTTAAATATCCATTTTATTTAAAAATAATAATTAAAAATATATATAGGAAATTGTTAATTTTTTTTTAAAAGGTCTTTATTAAAACAAATTTTAGAAAAAAAATTATAAAAATAAAAGGGTGCAAAGATATTTTGATATAAAAAGTTTTTTTTGGCATCATACTAAGTTGTAACCCAGTTCATACGGTGTGATTCTGGGTAGATGATCCGGTCAACCGGATGCTATAATGCATTACTCTCTCTGTTGAGAAGAGAGACTCCTGATTCCTTTGACGGGAAAGTCCAGTGGTATGGACTTCATACAGTGTTTTGCCAATTAGAGAATCAAGTGATTGCTCATCTGAGGAAACCAGATTCTGGCTACGAGGCGGATTCTGAAGATAATATCTTCGGGCAAAGGATAGTTGAATCCGAGACGGTTGAAATAGTACCTGAAGGACAATCAAGTGACAGTTATTCACCTACAGTGCCTGAAGTAGAAACAAGTGAGAGCTATACACCACGCTCTCCTGATTCAGAACCAGAAGAAGAAGAAGAAGAAGAAGAAGAAGAAGAAGAAGAAGAACCAGTGGAGGTGAAACCTGCAATTGAAGAACGAAATGTTCTCAAACGAAGTTATGAACCAGCAGTAGCACCTGAAGTCATTATAATTAGTGACGACGAAGCAGACAATTTCACCTTTCCAGTTTTGGGTGATCCTCGAGAAGAAGAACGCCAAATCAGTGAGCATATTAAGAAAGCTAGATTTGATTTAAATCAGTAAATCAGTGATCTATTTTGTACTTCTTTGTACTACTTGTTTGAAGTTGCAATAAAGTTTGCTTTCTAAAATGGCTTCCAATACTAGTCTACCAATCCCTGAGTTCAATGGAGGTGATTACGAGTATTGGTCAATTAAAATGAAAACTCTTTTGATAGGCAAAGGTCTTTGGGATGTGATTGAAGAGGGATATACTGAACCTATGCTGCTGAATGGGCAGCTTTGAATGTTGTTGATAAAAGGGCTAGAAAGGAAGCACAGAAGAATAATTCTTCCGCCCTTTATCATATCCAAGCCGCCCTTGATAGAAGTATTTTCCCTAGAATAGCTTCTTTTATAACTGTTGAATCTGCTTGGAATGCTTTAAAAGAAAGTTATAGGGGTAGTGACCAAGTCAAACAAGTTAAACTACAAACCTTGAAACGAGAGTTTGAGACTCTTAAAATGCAAGAGAGTGAAAAGGTTGGTGATTACTGCGTGCGTGTGAAAGCCGTAGTAGATAAGATGGTCACTTTAGGAGAAGATGTAAAGCCTGAAGTTATAGTGAAGAAAGTGTTGAGGACACTTCTTCCTAAGTGGAATTCAGTTGCCATAATTATAGAAGAATCCAAAGACCTAACTTCTCTGTCTTTTGAATCCCTAATTGGCTCACTTCTCTCACATGAAGAGAGGTTACAACAAACTCCTTCCACAAGTTATGGAGGAGATGATAAAGCCTTTGCTTCACAAGAAGGCAGAGGTAGAGGCCATGGCAGAGGACAGTATAGAGGTAGAGGCAAAAATAATCAGAGAGGTGGAACTCCTAACAGAGGAGGAAATCAGAACAGAGGAGGATTCTCAAACAGAGGTGAACAACAGAATAGAGGAGGACAACAAAATAGAGGAAAACAATCAGGCAGAGGCAAAGGAGGAGATAAGTCAAAACAATCTTGCTACAATTATGGCAAACTTGGCCATTATGCTCGTGATTGTTGGACAAAGACTTCACAAGGAACTAGTAGCAGCCAGAGCAGTCAGTTTGGAAATTTTGGAGAAGAGGAAGAGGCCACAAATCTCTTTCTCTCTTATGGTCAGGCAGATCAGAACATGAATGATACATGGATCTTGGACACTGGGTGTTCAAACCATATGAGTGGCAAAGAAGGGCTCTTTGCTACTCTAAACTCCTCATACAAATCCAACATCAAATTGGGAGATGATAAATCATTGGCAGTTGAAGGCATTGGAGCAATGGCGGTTCCAACTAAAGAAGGCGTCAAACATGTAAGTGATATCTATTACACACCCCATCTTCAACACAATATTTTAAGTGTTGGTCAAATGTTAGAAAAGAACTACAAGTTGCTTTTTGATGAGGGTAAATGCACTATTTTTGATAAAAATAACAGTAATAGAATCATTACACAAGTGCCAATGTCAAAGAATAGATTGTTTCCTTTAAAGTTTGGCCAGCCAGGGGGAGATAAGTTAGCAAATGTTGCTATTTCCAATCCAAGTGTCCTATGGCACTTGAGATATGGTCATTTGAATTCAGCTAGTTTGAAAATGCTAACTTCACAAGCGATGGTAACCGGACTTCCTAAGGTTCAGGATAGTAAGGAAGTCTGTGAAGGGTGTGCTCTTGGGAAGCATGCCAGATCAAAATTTCCTCATGGACAAGCATGGCGGGCCAGCTATCCACTCCAGCTAGTGCATACAGACATCTGTGGTCCGATGCAGACCAAGAGTCTTGGTAACAACTCTTACTTCCTACTCTTCATTGATGATTTTACTAGAATGTGTTGGATATATTTTTTGAAATATAAGGATGAAGCATTTGAATGCTTTGTCGATTTCAAAACAAGAGTTGAAAGTGAGAGTAGATATTTTGTAAAATGTCTTAGATCAGATAGGGGAGGAGAATACTCCTCTAATGAGTTCTTGAATTTTTGTAAGCAACATGGCATTAAGAGGCAGTTCACAGCTGCCTACACTCCATAGCAGAATGGTGTCGCAGAGAGGAAGAATCGCACCATTGTGGAGATGGCAAGGTCTATGCTTCAGATGAAGCATTTGACTAATTCATATTGGGCAGATGCAACCAGGACCAACGTACATATCTTGAACAGAAGTCCTACTGCAAGTTTGGAAGGACAGACACCTTACCAAGCTTGGTATGGTAAAAAGCCAAATGTTAAGTATTTTAGAGTGTTTGGCTCGCTGGCATATTCTCACATTCCTGATGAGCTAAGAAAGAAGCTCGATCCAAAGAGTCAAGCATGCATCTTTGTAGGATATTGTGAGAATACAAAAGCTTACAGACTCTACAATCCCAGGACTAGAAAGTTTGTGCTTTCCAGGGATGTGATTTTTGATGAAGGGGGAGAATGGGGTAAGCCCCAGATTTTTAGTGATGATGAATCTAGTGATGTAGGTTCTAAGCAGGTGCAACAACAGACACCACAGAAAAGTAAGCGAGTCTCCTCCCAGAGATCCAAGTTCATCTTCCGATTCAACTTCTTCACCAAGTCCTTCTCCATAGAGATCAGTAAGTTCCTCACCAATGGACATCGATTCTCCATCCAGAGGTAAGAGAACTCTACAGAATCATCCATCATATCAGATGTTGGATAAGAATTTTTCAAAAAGATACACTAGGAGTCAAGCTAGTGAAATGAATTATGTTCTACAAAGATTAGAAAATATGCACTTGTATGGTGATGATGTTTCCCAGCAGGAACCTAGGGGAGATTTAGTTAACTATGCTTTGTTAACTAATACACAACTTGAACCTTCTAGTTATGAGAAGGCTTGTACTCAAAATATTTGGCAAGATGCCATGAAAGAGGAGATCACCTCTATAAAAAACAATGACACTTGGGAGTTGGTGAAGCTTCCTAAAGGAAAGAAACGTGTTGGATGTAAGTGGGTCTACAAGACCAAGTTTAATGCTGATGGTAGCATTGAGAGGCACAAGGCGAGATTAGTTGCAAAGGGATTTACTCAGAAATATGGAATTGATTATGAAGAGACTTTTGCTCCTGTAGCCAGACAGGAGACTATCAGAATAGTTCTTGCCTTAGCTGCACACAAGGGATGGACTGTCCAACACATGGATGTAAAGAGTGCATTTCTAAATGGTTACTTGACAGAAGAAGTGTATGTTGAGCAACCACAGGGATTTGAAGAGAAAGACAAGGAACATCTTGTTTACAAACTGAAGAAGGCTCTTTATGGCCTCAAGCAGGCACCGAGAGCTTGGTACTCACGCATTGATGGGTACTTTAAAGATTATGGGTTCATCAGAAGCAAAAATGAACCCACGCTCTACTACTTGAATCAAGGAAATGACATCCTCATAGTTTGTTTGTATGTGGATGATCTCATTTTTATGGGTAGTAATGAAAAAGTTAACATGGAGTTCAAGCACTCCATGATGCAGGAATTTGAGATGAAGGATCTTGGCTTGATGAAATACTTTCTTGGAATGGAAGTACATCGAGACAGATTCGAGGATCTTCATCTGTCAACTTAAGTATGCTCGAGATATGATTCGAAGTTTGCTATGGAGCAATGCAAATCAGTTGCAACTCCAATTGGACATGGGATCCAATTAAGCAAGGATGATGGAGCACCGAAAGTTGATGTGACCACTTTCCGAAGCATTGTTGGGAGTTTGATGTTTCTCGCCAACACCAGACCAGACATTCAGTATGTTGTATCTCTTGTTTCTAGATTTATGTCTAATCCATCTGAGCTGCATTTGCAGGCAGCTAAAAGGATTTTGAGATATGTGAAGGGTACATTGGATTTTGGAATCCAGTACTACAAAAGTGATACTATCAAGCTTGAAGGCTTTAGTGATAGTGATTGGGGCAGCAATATTGATGATAGAAAATCCACATCGGGTAACTATTTTAGTCTTGGTTCGGGCCTAATAACTTGGAGTTCCAAGAAGCAGACAGTAGTAGCACTATCTTCAATAGAAGCTGAGTATATAGCGGTTACTCATGCTAGTACTCAAGCTCTATGGCTCCGAAAGGTATTAGAAGAGATTGGAGAGCAACAAAGTGGTCCAACTCGAATATTCTATGACAACATCAGTGCCATTCTGTTGGCATACAATCCTGTCCACCATAGTAGATCAAAGCATTTTGATATGAAGTACCACTTCATCCGAGATATGGTGGAAACTGATATTGTTGAGCTTCACTATTGCCACACTTTGGAGAACGTCGCTGACATCTTCACCAAGGCACTGGCTAAAGCTCAATTTGTAAAGCTGAGAGACTGTATAGTCAGTTCTCTCAACTTTAAGGGGGAGAATGTAGCAAGTGTGAACAGGACTTAGCTTGAAACGGCTTAGAAAAATCTAGTTTTTCTAAGCCCAGTGTGAACACACTTACCTTTTGTCGGCTAATCTTGTCGGATGGTCGGCATGATATTCTTTCTCCCTTTCCTTTATTTTCTCCTTATCCCTCCATTCTCCTTCCTCCTTTCCTGCCGTCCATTTTCCCTTATCACTCCACTCCCTTCCTCTCCCCACGCTCGCTGCCACCTCCCACTCCACTTCCTACTCCTCCGTTCTCTCTAAACTCCCCGATCTTCCTCCACCTTCCCTTCCCTACTATTGCGCATGTTCTAAGCCTATATAAGGTTTATTTTAATGTAATTTTCAACTGGTTAGTTTAATGAATTATTTCGGCTTTTTATTTGTGTCAATTTTTACCTTGGCCTAATGTTAATCTAAGCTTACCTTAACCTTAGATTCACAGAAGCTATGGTAGTTAATTGAGATATTTATTCTATATCAAGATCCTATTTTCTTAAGCATTTGTTAATGGCATTTTTATGAGTTTTTATAGAAGTTATTTATGAGTTTAATATGTTTAAAATATTAAAATTGACTTATATTTCTTACAACACATTTATTTTAGATCTTGTGGTTATTTTGCTTTAATTATTAAGCATAAAAAACTAACACTACTTGCCTCATGATTTCTAATGTTGTAATGTATATGGAAAAAAACTTGGGTAGTACTTTGGGTGGAATATTGGACCCATATATTCTTATGTAGGTTATCACGGCCCTTCTAGACAAGACTCTTTTTATTAAATATTATGTATTAATGGTTGTATGTTCAGTACTTAATCTTGCTTTATAGTCATTGTGCAATGACTAGTTATATGCATTTGTTGCTTTGAATATGGTATTTTTGATGCATGTTTTTTTGCAGGATCAGGTACCCTCATGGGTGGAAGGACTTAGGATGACCACCAATGATGAGGGTAAAAAGGGAAATGATTTCGATGAATCGTTCATAAAATAACTTGGTAACATGGACTAGTAACCATGTAGGTGCATTACATTTTGTTTATCTAGTTTGCATCATTGGGCCATGACATTGATAACAACGAGCCTCCTTAGAGTGGAACGGTAATAGTTGGATATATTTTAAAACTAACCATCCAAATAGGGATAAAACAATGGTGTTGACGATGGTTATTTATGATTGCTTTTGTGAATGCTATGCTTCCTTTTGTAAAACATCATTTTATTAAATTAAGTAATTATGGAAATTAATATTAGATTAATTAGAATTTATTTTAGTGTTAAATTAATTTATTTTATTTAATATAAGATAAATTAATGGGGAATTAATCTTAGATTAGTTAGAATTTATTTTAGTGTTAAATTAATTTATCTTGTTTTATGTTTAATATAAGATAGATTAATGTGGAATTAATATTAGATTAATTAAGCTTTAATCTGGTGATTTGATTATTTAGCCTATTTTTGTAAAATATGAAAGTAAGTTGGAATTGGGTGATAAAGACCCCTTCCAAATTGTTGGAGTATATTACATTATTTGGTACATGTCTTAGATTAGGCTTTACTTTATGTAATGTAATAAATGCATGAGTGTGCATAATATTCAATAATGTATATGTGCATAGTAGTCATGTGTACATGTTTCCATAGATTAGGAAAATATAGTGAAGATTCATAAGGTATAGAAGAGTCATAGTCATCCAAGAGTTATAGTAGAAAGGCTACTTATACATGTTATAGCCTTGAGTTATGTGACGCTTACTTGATACTTACAAAGTATTGTACCATTTTTGTGAGATTCTATTAATGGCTATTTTATGAGTTATTCCAAAAGTTTCTTATGTTGTTTATATCTTTCTTAGATTTTTATTATCATAGTTATAACATTGGTTGCATTTTCCTTAAGTCTATAGATTCAAAAGCTAATAGTGGTATTAGAGCCACAAGGGACTTTGACAGGAGATAAAGAGAGCTATTGTAAGGTTTGAACTTACATAGTTTTTATAAAGTTCAAAGGAGAAAGTAGTGAAGGTGAGAAAATTATATTTGGAAGGTGAAACCAGAGAATATTGGATATTCTCTATTCCAAGAATAAATTTGGAATAGAAGGAGATTTCAGGTCTTGAAGTCAGACTTTAATATTATGGATATTGAGGAGATTAAGAGACTCGAGAAGGAGGTCCTATTGGAGAATTTGGTAGATTGAAGGAGACTGCAAATTGTAGATTGGCTAGAGTCTTTCCATAGGGTTGCAAAAGAACTCATGAAGACTAGGACTCAACACAAAATTTATTCCACTAGTTTTGAGGATAACTAGTGAAGTTTGTTTATTTTAGAATTTTGGAAATTTTAACATATTTGGTACTACTATCTAAGTTTTTGGTTGTAGAAAATTAACACCCAAAATTTGAGAAGTTTCCTACAATAGATAGATAATAATTTCACCTTTGTTGCTTGAAATTCTATGTGCTTTCCTCATGACGGGATTAATTATTTGTTGCAAAAAAACTTGAGATTGAAGAGGTCTAAGAAAAGACCCTATTGGAGATTGAAGTTTGAGGAGACTCAAGAAGGAACCATAAGAATATTGTAGATTTAAGATAGTTGTATATTGGAGAAGTTGAAGAGACCTGAAAGATGTCAGATTGAAGAACTTCCAGTTTTGGAAGATAGAATATTGGAGATAGAAGATTACATATTGAAGATTATAGATTGAAAATTGGAGATAGATAAGATCTAATAATAGGTCCTATTGCATATTCGAAGAGTAAAATACTTTGAATATTTAGGATTCTAGTAGTAGAAAACTTTGAAGATCTAGTAGAGAGATCTCATTGCAGAATTTCCATAGTTGGGAGATTGAGGAAACCAGAAAAAGGTTTTAGTAGATATTTGAGAAGAGAAGTTGAAGAGTTGTAGAGAGGATTTAAAAAGTTGTATAAGCAGAAGACCCAAGAGAAGTGGTCTTAAGATATTTTGGTGAATAAGAAGAAGGCTGAAGAAAGCCTTATTGCATATTTGGAAAAGGGACCATTGAAGGCATCTTGGAGAAAGCGAGAAGTAGGAGACTGCAAGCATATTGCAAATAGAGAAGAGTAACTTTATAAAATTTAAAAGTGGAGGATATTTGGAGAAGGTTTGTGATAGGATATTAGAAGCGAGGAGAATTTTTTGTAAATAGGTTTTTGGGACAATTGTCATCATTTGATAATAAGACCAAAAGGAAGAAGTGTTTGGCAAGAAGTTTACCAAATCTTGAAGAAGGGAATTAAGGATCTCAAGATATTAATATTCTTGAGAAAGCAGTTAGCATAGTATATCATTTTTAAAGTAGAATATTATAGATCATTGGAAGGATATATTGCAGGAGAAATATTGTTGAAGAAGACAATGGTTTGGAGTGAAATTTTATGAAGAGACATATTGGAGAAGCAACAAACTTTGTGGAGGAATATGTAGAAGATAAATCGATAGAAAATATTTGAAGGAGACAAATATTGAAGACTGTGAAGGTTTGAGGATGAAAGGATGAACATGATAAATTGTATTCATGGTTAAAAAGGGGTAAGAAAATCATTCACTATCCAAAAGAAGATAGTGATATGTTTGTGGCACATACTATAACATATTATTTCATAATGTGAAGTAATTATCAAGAATAAATGACAATGTTGAAGGTTTGGAAAAGTTAAAATGAAGTGGTACTAGCCATTATAGCTCCAAACAACTCAGTCATAGTGAATAATAGAAGTAACCATTGGCTGCAAAAAATTAGTAGATACATGGCACGATGGTTGCATTCATGAGTTTGTGTAGTGAGAGCGTAATCATAGTGATACATAGGAGAAAATAAATTGTCACCACATTGATAGGGGTAACCAAAACCTACCCAAACATTACAAATTTCTTGAGTTATCGATAATGATCACTAGCATAACTTACCATAATTGTAATAGAAATAACTATCACTCACACAAAACATGGTGGGTCACCAAAGTTTACAGTCGATCAAGGAGATGTTACAAATCAACACAGGAGAAAAATTTGAAGCAAAGTTAGAGGATATGGTCAAACATCTTTGAACACAAATTTTGTGTATCCATTTTGGCCTACATTGGAGGTAAATATTATTTAATTCAATAATTGATTATTTGCCCAAGTTAGAAGTTATAAAATATATTATCATTTGTCTTAGGTTATTAAGAAATTAATCTAATCATATATAGATTAATTTTTGGAGAGATAAGTGTTAATAGTTAAAACCTTAGAAATGAAATTAATGGAACTTAAATTGAATATTTGTAATTTGATTTCATAAAATGATTAATATTATTTACAATTTGATTAGATTGGAGTAATAAGGTCAAAAGTAAACTTACAAAAATTACAAATATATTTTATCTAAATTTTTGAGCTTGGAGGTATAAGGTATTCAACAATAACATAGGAATTAAGAAATTTAGAGGTATTATATTCTTGTAACTAGGGAATTATAAGGTATTTTACCTCAAAGGGTCATGGCAAAGAAAAAGCAAAGGAAGATAAATACTAATGAGTTGTCAAAAATATCTAAAAACCTATATGTCCAAGAAAAATTAGATATTTAGGAAATTTTAGAAAGGTTGGAAGGTTTAAAATCCCATACACACCATACAATAGAAGAAATTGAAAAGGATACATCAATGAGTTTCTTACAATCAATATTTTTTTTTTTGAATTTACATGGTGGAATCGGTAGCCGCCATGAATCGGGCAGGCTGTCCATATTTTTATGGCCACCACAGTATTCTACGCTATCTGCACCAGAAGCCGCCACACAGATATTCATGTAGTCCGCCCCTATAACCACCATGCCACAATCATTTTAAATATTTTACGCTGTTGAAAGCACCAGGAAAGGGACAAGCGTTCAGTCCGATGAGGCCCGAGATTTGAACCTTGGACCTCCGCCCCCTTATGGGGTTTGGATGAACCAATTGGTCTACACCTCGGACCTTCTTACAATCGATATGAAGAGAAATCAAAAATGAGAATTTCTTACCACTTGGTAATTATATGTATGGAAAGCTTCAAGAGGCATATGAAGATTCTAAAAGTAATTTTACATCACCTAGTGATATAGGACACTTGATGTATATGATATTTCTTTCTCATGAAATACTTAAGGATAAGAATAAAAGACTAGAGGTAATGATTAAAGATTTGAATAAAAATTTCATTGATGAAACAAATGATTTGAACAGTAAGCTTGATGATATTACTAGTGAAGCAAAAAAAGGAGATTATTCTATACTTCAAAAATATATGCAAAGTGTTCTTAAAAATGCTAATGATTGCTATGAAGACTTTGTTACAATACCTATCAATATATGGAGAATAATATACAAAGGAATCGTCACACTTAATATTTACAAGATGAGAGAACAAGAAAAGGTTGAAGGAATAAATGAAACAGTGATGAAAGATGCTTCTAATAATACAAATGATTTAAAGCCTATGATGGTAGATTCATGTTGCAATACTATGGAATAAAAACCAATGATGATTTATACTTCTTGTGACACTAGTGATTTAGAATCCATGATAAACATTGATGCTATATGCGATACAAGTGACTTGAATATTGTTCATGATTGCTCAAAAAATGTTTATGCTACTAGTATTGATGGAGATGTTCAAGATCATTCTAATGATTGTATTAATCATTTTGAGATGCATACTAACAACTTTAGTTCAAAGTTGATGAGACATGAATATACAGGTCAAACTAGTTGTAATAAGCAAGGGACTGAGTTTTTAATAGAGATTAATAGGAATAGTTGCTATGAAGGACATAATGATCAAAGGGATTCAGTAATAGAAAAACAAGTCCAGTTATTATAGCAAATATAGGCATAATATAGAGAGATGTTGGAATCTTCATAGTTGTAAAATTTGTGGAGAAACCAATCATTTACAAAGATATTGTTGGTACAAATAAGATCATTTCTTTTATTAGATATATACAATGACAAGAAACTTCATCAATGGATTCTCTCAGGTATATTTATCAAGGTATAGATATGGGAACAAGAAATGTATGAATTTCTTCAACAATAGATTTAGAAAGAAATCAGTAATAGTGTCAAAATCAAAATACAAAGTTAAGAAAAAATATGAAGCCCAAGCAGAAGATTATATGCAAGGTCACTTGAATAATGAAGACCAATACGAAGATCCATATTGAAGATTAAAGTCTTCAATAACCAAATAATGTAATACAAGGGGGTGTTGGAATATATTACATTATTTGGTACTTGTATTAGATTAAGTTTAGTCTTTACTTTATGCAATGTAATAAATTTACAAGTGTGCATAATATTTAATAATGTAAATGTGTACATTAGGTCATGTTTACATGTGTCCATAGATTAGGAAAAGATAGTGAATAGTCATATTACAAGTGTACATCAATTAGAGCTCAATATGTTTCCAAAGGAGAGCCAAGAGTCACAAATTATGGAAGAGTCATACTCATCCAAGAGTCATTGTATAAAGGCTATTTATACTTGCTATAGCCTTGAGTTATGTGATGTTTACTTGTTACTTACTAAGCATTGTATAATTTTCATGATATTCTATTAATAGCTATTTCTTAGATTGTCATTATCATAGTTATAACATTGGTTGCATTTTCCTTAAATCTATAGCTTCAAAAGCTAACACAAACCAAGGTAGGAGAAAGAGCATCTTCCCCTTGGAATAAAATAATATTTTACCAAATTAACCCCTCCTCCAAAATGAAGGGAGAAGGATTGGTATCTTTGAACTAGAGAATTTGATATTAATTAAATTAAGGCATCTTACTATTTCAATAGTAGTCCTTTTAAATTTAGGAAAAGGATCAAATTAGGGTTTATTTGATTTTCATAAAGGATTGTGCCATGAAAAAGACCCTAACCATACCTATTAAATCCCTATTTTTAATTCAAGCGTAGAGAATTGACATATTTCTTTAAGAATTAAATAATGCTTTTCAAAATAACCCCCTTTCCAAACCAAGGGTGGAGAAAGGGCATCTTAATTAAAGCATGAGGTATGAACCTTTTGATGGTAACCTTCTCCAAATTAAGTGAGGAGAGTAAAAATGGCCCATAATGGAGGATCTTTCTATCATTTAATATTAGCTCACCTTTATGACTCATAAAGGGAGAAATTAATAGTTTAATAAAGGCTTATTTCAATAAGGCCTTTATATAATCCTAAGAGGGCATAGTTGGAGTTATGCTAGCATGAGGAAGGAGGAAGTGGAAGGCAACTTGGGAGTATGCATGAAAAAACTAGGCATCCTTGGAGGTCATTCTTGGAGAACATGGAGGCTATCATTAGGATTTATATTTTGAAGAATTTAGAGGAGGCTAAGCTTGGGAGGATTTTTATATTTAAGAGGTTGAGAGAGAATTTTTATATTGGAGAGATTGGAAGTTTTAGAAAATAATCTAGAGGTTTTCACTTTGAGAGCAATAATTCTAGAAGAGGAATTCGAGAAGCTAGGAAGAATAAATATTCAAAAGCTTGGAAATCAGGTTGGATTTAACCATTTCTTTTGTGTGTTTGATAATAATAATAATATATATATATATATATAGATATTAAGTTATTGTTTTCTTATTCCTCCATTTAGCCTTACTTATTTTTAATAATAATTATTATTATTAAGTAGTTCCTTTGGATTAGGAATCTACCTCTCAAGGTGAAAGTGTTTGAATCAAATTGGAACTCTAGGAGGAGTTTCAAAATTAAGTAGTTTCTTTGGATTAGGACTCTACCTCTCAAGGTGGAAGTGTTTGAATCAAATTGAAACTCTAAGAGGAGTTTCAAAATTAAGTAGTTCCTTTTTATTAAGACTCTACAATGAGTTTAGTGGTCAAAATTTGAGAAAACCCCCTTTTTAATTTATGTTTTTATCTTTAAAACAAAAGAGGGTTTTATCTTTTAAAAATGATGTTCTATTAGAAAAAGAGGGTTTTATTTTTTTTAAATGATGTTTTTTTAAAAGTAGAGGGTTTTCATCTTTTAAAAATAATGTTATTTTAAAAGAAGAGGTTTTTATATTTTCTAAATGATAGGGTTTTATCTTTTAAAAATGACATTCTTTTAAAAGTAAAGGGTTTTTATCTTTTAAAAATAATGTTCTTTTAAAATAAGAGGTTTTTATCTTTTATAAATAATGTCCCTTTAAAAAATGGCTTTTTATCCTCTTAGAAAATTATGTTTTGAGTAAGGAAATATTTTGCTTTGTTCTTTTAAAACCTATTAATTTTGTGGAAAAAGTGAAAGATAAAAATAGGGGATTGAGTACCTTATAACTTTACTTTTAGCTATGTTTTGTGGAGAAAATGAATGCTTTATACATTGGTTTATTCATAACCGATGGATGCAAGTTTAGGGAATCTAGGGATTGATTAGTAGGTAAACTTGTTATGAAATTATGATTGGTATTAGAGATATTGTATTACCTTTCAACCAATTGGGTTCTCTAGCTTTAACTGAAAAGTAACTTTGGATAGCCATTGACTTTAACTCTATTTCATACCATCCAAAGTTAGGAATTGTAAAACTCAATATGACCTTTGTCTAGATGGTATTTCTAGGAGGTTTTTATTGATTGAAAGATGTTTCTTTTTTGAAAAAGAACTTGATAAGTAATGGGTGGGAAAACTCATTCTTTGGGAAATTATAGGATTTCCATCAATTGTTGTTTGAAAGATAGAATAATATATATGCTCTATGTATCTTTTTCATAGATTATGTATATGATTGTAATTTTTTTTATAAATTAGATATGTCATAGTAGCTGCATTTCATGTTATGAAAGTTGTTTTGATCCCTTAAACCATCACCATCTTATGAAAGAGACCAAAACGGAGGACTTAAGAGACTTTTACTTCATGTTATATTATTAAAAATATTTGAGGTAAATATGTTTGATCCTTGAAAAGTTGCTCTGATTTAATGGTAATAATATTATAATTATTGAATGTGATCTTGAGGAAAGATCCGTGGTTATGATGTAAATAGTTTTGAATGTAAAGGCCTAAGTTTTAATTAATTTAAAAATACAAGTCTTTGCAACAAAAAAAATGGGTGGATAAGCACACCCCAATAGGTAGTAACACTAACTCAGGTTGAGTTAGTAAGTGGTTACTCAAAACAACAAAAATAGGGTTAAACCAGTCACCAACCACATCACCAAAAAGCATGCATTAAATCATGTCAATCATGGGGGTATTCTCATGAGATGAATGTCTCTCACCCTCCCTATGATACCAACCTGTATTAGAAGGAATGGAAATGAGCCACCCATCCTACCTAGACATGAACGTTATCACCTGTACCAGATCCATCAATGCCATCAGATACATCCTAACCCACCACATTAGTTGGAGTGACTGGGAATATTGGAATGGGATCTCCTCAACCAAAAACTAGGTCTGGCTCCACCTGGTGAACCTCCCAACCACTACCATGATGAGATGTACTATTTCCAATGTTCCCTTGGATTTGGTGAATAGAAGACAATTGAGACCAATATATTTCTACAGACCAAGAGGGAAGTCACCAATGAGAGGCATTTGGTGAAGAACATGAACTTATACTGAGAGGGGGGTGAACAGTATAAGACTTAACCATTTAATAATTTTAAATTCAGATAGCAGTGGCATCAACATGATATTAAACAAGATAGAAAGCATCACACATAGAAGACTCATTTTAACGTGGTTCACCCAAAAAGGCTGGGCTACGTCCACAAAACTTTTCTCTAAAAGTTTATTTCAAATTCTTTGGGAAACCTTCCCAATTACAATGTTTATGAGCCTCTGCTCAAAGGAGATACCTTCCCCTAACTCTGCTCTAGCTGGTGATCCTCTAGAAGACCTCTGCCTCTTCTGCCCTTAGCAAGTGGAACTCTATCCATAGAAGACACCTGTCTTCCCTGCTCTGGCTGGAGACCTCTGTCCTCAACTCTGTCACCTCAAAGCTGGTCCTCGAATTTGCACCAAAACATAGTCCTTCGATCTGGTACAAATTGTCCTCTTCCTCTGTTCTGCAAGACACAGTCCTTCGCTCTTATTGCGCAATTACAGCTGCACTCGATCGAACATCGACCTTTGCACCTCTGTGCAAACATAGCAGCATACAACACTCTACGATCGAACTTCTCACAGTGCGCATCAACTCGCCACTTCTGCGCTAATTGCGCTGTTATGGCTGCATCTCGCACACTTCGCACAAATCGACTCGACTCGACTCACTCTCTTGCGCACAACAGAATTCACTTGCACAAATTCGATACTCACATTCGATACCTTGAAACTCAAAAATAGTCCTCCTTTTATAGCATTAATTCATGATCAAAAACTTAATCTTTAGTCGGCTGTTACCCTAAAGATCATCGACTGCAAAACCCTAAACTTCGTCGGCCCAGATTTAACTCTATCGGCTCAAAGTTAACTTTGTCCTTCAACCGCCTCTGGAACTCACCTGTAGCTTCTATCGTGAAACTACAACATGTCGCGATATCGTGACATTTTTGCAACCATACACCTTCTATAGCTTTTGTCGCGAAATCGCGACACCTTTGCCTTTGTCCCTTCACTTGTCCTTGTCATGAAATCGTGACACTTCTACTTTTGTTGACGTCATCTTCACTCTGTCATGAAATCGTGACACTTTAGTCTTCATGGCCTTCTTCTCCGCTTTTGTCATGAAATCATGACACTTCTACTTCTGCTGACGTCATCTTCAACTCTATCATGAAATCATGACACTTCTGCATCCGTACAACTTCTTTGTAGCCTTGTCGTGAAATCATGATGCTTCTTCTTTCAGGATCTTTCCTTTGCTGCATGTCATGAAATCATGATGTTCTCACTTTAAGCTTTTTAGCATGTCAAAATTGTGATACCTCAACTTGACCTTTAGGATGTCAAGGAAGTCCTCACTTGGAACTTTGCATCATGTCGCGAAATCATGACAGTTCTAAATAACTTCTCTCTCTTGATCTTGTCATGAAATCATGACAGTTCCCTTGGACTCTCTTTTCGCATTATGTCATGAAATCGTGACACTTTTCTTTTCCTCTCTCCTTCACATGTCATGAAATCGTGACACTTTCCAACTTGCTCTCCTTCTCAACATGTCATAAAATCGTGACACTTTTGCCCAAACTTTCTCTCTCCTCAAACATGTCATGAAATCATGACAGTTTTGCCAGCACTTTCTCTCTCCTAAAACATGTCATGAAATCATGACAGTTTTTCCAGCCGCCTGCATACTTTTTCTTACTTGTCTTTTTCTTGATCTTTTGCAACTGGGCTACTCTGATCTACTTGGAAACTCACTGTCCAAACTGAAACCTTCATCAAAACACATTCTTTGACATCAAACCAAATTGCTTCAAGACCTTCTTGACATCAATGACAACATCTACACTTAGAGCAAAGGCAATGTACCCAAGGTACCCAAAATTGCCAACAATCTCCCCCTTTGTCATTGATGGCAACCCTTAACTGAAAACACTAGTCAAGAGCCAAAACTGAAACCAACTGATCCATCAACTGAGAATCTTCCTTTGAAGTTTTTGCTCCCCCTGACTTGAAGCTCTCTTCTTCACTATGAAGCTCTCCCCCTTACTCATATCTCTCCCCCTTTGTCATCAATGGCAAAGGGCCACCTTTGGGACTCGGGACTAAGAAAGAGCCTCTTGGCTTGGTCCCTCCCCCACCTCCTGATGAGGTGATTAATTTTGAGGTGAGAGTACAACTCCCAATTTCTCCCTTAGATACTCAAACGTATCTCTTGGAAGAGGTTTGGTGAAGATATCTGCAATCTGCTCTTTAGTAGGCACATACTCTAGCTTGACCTGCTTCTCTTGCACTTTCTCCCTTAGAAAATGATATTTGATGGAAATGTGCTTCGTCCTTGAGTGCATTACCAGATTTTTAGAAATACTTATGGCACTTGTATTATCACAGAGAATGGAGATGGGTTGTTCATGCTTGACTTTGAAATCCTCCAAGGTGGTTTTCATCCATAAAACCTGTGTGCACCCAGCCACTGCTGCTATGTATTCAGCTTCTGCTGTAGATAAGGAAACTGAAGGTTGTTTCTTACTCAACCAAGAAACCAGACTCTTTCCCAGAAAGAATGCTCCACCACTAGTGCTTTTCCTGTCATCAATACTGCCTGCCCAATCTGCATCTGTATATGCTGTGAGGGTGAAATCATCACCTTTGGGATACCAAAGCCCAAAGTCCATAGTGCCCTTCAAATATCTGAATATCCTCTTGATTGCTATAACATGAGATTCTTTTGGAGCTGCCTGAAATCTTGCAACTAATCCAACGGCCTGCATGATATCCGGTCTGGTAGTTGTACTGTATAGTAAACTGCCAATCATAGATCTGTACAACTTCTGATCTACCGCTGGAGATTCATCATCTTTACTCAGATTGCACCCTGTAATCATAGGAGTACACACGGGTTTGTTGTCCATCATCCCAAATTTCTTCAACATTTCTTTGATATACTTTTCCTGAGAGAGAAATATACCATCTTTTGATTGCGCAATCTGAAGCCCTAAAAAGAATGACAGCTCTCCAATCATAGACATCTCGAATTCCTTCTGCATGGTGTTGGCAAAAACTTTGCACATCTGAGTATTATTTCCCCCAAAAATAATATCATCAACATAGACAACTATGATCAACATATCATCACCTTCATTCTTAATATACAAGTTGCTATCTGCCACACCTTTCCCGAAACCTTGCTCATGAAGATACCCATCAAGTCTTGAGTACCAAGCCCTGGGTGCTTGCTTTAACCCGTACAAGGCCTTTTTTAGTTTACATACATAGTCTGGCTGTTCTGAGAGAGACACTCCTTCTGGCTGTTCTATGTAGACTTCTTCATTCAACACCCCATTTAGAAAGGCTGACTTTACATCCATTTGAAATACCTTGAAATATTTGAAACTAGAAAGGGCCAAAAACATTCTGATAGCTTCAAGACGAGCAACAGGCACAAACGTCTCCTCGAAATCAACACCTTCTACTTGAGAATAACCTTTACAAACTAACCTAGCTTTGTTTCTGACAATCTTTCCGTCCTCATTGAGTTTATTTCTGAATATCCATTTTGTGCCAATGACATTCTTGTCCTTAGGTCTAGGAACCAAATCCCAAGTTTCACTTTTCTCTATTTGATTTAGCTCTTCATCCATTGCTTTTATCCAAAATTTATCTGCACATGCTTCACTGAAATCTTTTGGCTCAATCTGAGACAATAAAGCAACATTCGTAGAATCATGTGAAGGAATGACTCTTCTTCTTGTTTGCCTACTGTTTGGATCACCAATGATCAAGTCTTTGGGATGATGTTTCTGAACATACCGTGAAGGAGTTTTGGGAAGCAGTTGTTGTCTTTCCTCTTCTTCATCTGAAGCCTCTCTGAATTCTTCTTGACAGATTTCATCACCCAGTTCCTTGACTGGTTCTTTTATCCCTGTCTTTTCATCTACTGTTACATTTATGCTTTCTACAATAGTATGAGTTCTTTTGTTGAAACATCTGTAGGCCTTGCTTCTGCTGGAATATCCAAGAAAAATTCCCTCATCACACCTAGGATCAAATTTTCCCAAATTCTGATCTTCCCTTCTGATGAAGCACTTACTCCCGAACACTTTGAAGTGTTTTACTGTAGCTGGTCTTCCTTTCCACAACTCATAGGGAGTTTTATGATGATTGACTCTGAGTTGAGCCCTGGTGATGATGTAAACTATTGTACTGACTGCTTCTCTCCAAAAGCCATCTAAAAGTTTTGACTCATTTAACATAGCTCTAGCCATATTTTCAACAGTTCTATTTTTCCTTTCAACTACTCCATTTTGTTGAGGAGTTCTTGCTGTTGAATATTCTCTTTTGATTCCGTGTTGCTCACAGTATTCCACAAATTCATTTGAAGTGAACTCTCCTCCTCTATCTGATCTTAAGCATTTGATTCTCTTGTGAGTCTCATTTTCAATCATTTCTTTAAAAGCTTTAAATTTTTCAAAAGCTTCAGATTTTTCTTTGAGAAAAGTAACCCAAGTCATTCTAGAATAATCATCTATAAACAACATGAAGTAGCTATCTCCCTGAATGCTCTGAGTTCTAGTGGGGCCACACAAATCAGTATGAATAAGATCCAATGGTTTGGAAGAAGTATACCCTTTTGATTTGAAACTGGTTCTGGTCTTGTTTACCATGTTGACAAGGACCGCAAATGATGTTATGGGGCCTTTTTATTTTAGGCAAGTCTCTGACTCGCTTCCTTGTTACTAATACTCGACAAGATTATCAAAACTCAAATGTCCCAATATTTTATGCCATAACCAACTCTCATCTTCTTGAGTTATAAAACACTTTTCCCTTTTTATCTCACTTAGCATGTAAAGATTGTTTGGAGTCCTTGTAGCACTAGCAATGAGTTTTCCATTTTTTTCTTTACTTATCTCACATCTATCTGAAAAGAAAGATACTATGTGCCCTTGATCACAAAGTTGACTCACACTAAGAAGATTATGTCTTAGGCCTTCTACATAGAGCACATTCTCTATTTTGGATTTCCCATCCAAACTAAGAGTCCCTTTACCACAGATTTTTGCGGACCTGTTATCTCCAAAACTGACTGTTCCTCTGTTTGTTTCTTTGAAAACCAAAAACTTTTCTTTTTCACCAGTCATATGTTTTGAACAACCACTATCAAGATACCATTTTTCTACTTTGTCTTGAGCATGAAAAGCAGTTTGAACTATCATTGACTTAGATTTGATCTCATTCCTCTTTTTAGTGAACTCAAAGCTAAATCTATTCAAACGCACATCCTTGCTATATGCCCAAAATTCTTGCACTTGTAACACATGATATTTTTGTTCATAAGAGGTGCAAATGAGTTAACATTTTCCTTACTATGGCTATTCAGAGATTTATTGCAATGCATAGCTATGTGACCAAATTTCTTACAGGAAAAACAATAGCCATGGAAGGTATTATGTAACCCTGTTTTGATGCCTTGGATGATTGTTCTTCTTGCGATCAACTGGAATCCACTGTTCTTCAGGATGAAGATTGATCTTGCTCGAAGACCCTATTTCATGAATGGTGATACCATCCTTCTTTTCACATGGAGTATTCTGTCTGAGAGTCAAATGTTCCAACTTTACTCTAAGAGACATAATTTCTTCTTCTAGTTTCTCACAATCAGCTTCCTTTCCTTTTAGAGCCTCTGTTAGAACCTGTTCAACCTTCTTCCCTTCTTCAGCTAGAATTTTGAAATCTATAACACTTTGAGACAATTCTGATCTTGCTATCTCTTCTTCTTGACATTTATGCTTGAGAACAAAATTCTCTTCCCTGAGTTTCTCAAGCTTTCTCAAGGCCAAGAAGAATTCACTTTTGAGATCGAACTCAACCTCTTCATTTCTTTCTGAATTTATATGTTCCTCTGATAGATCCTTCTCCAAGCTGTTAGGCTCTTTCTGGAGTGACCTGCTCTGATACCAATTGAAGAACATGAACTTATACTGAGAGGGGGGGTGAACAGTATAAGACTTAACCATTTAATAATTTTAAATTCAGATAGCAGTGGCATCAACATGATATTAAACAAGACAGAAAGCATCACACATAGAAGACTCATTTTAACGTGGTTCACCCAGAAAGGCTGGGCTACGTCCACAAAACTTTTCTCTAAAAGTTTATTTCAAATTCTTTGGGAAACCTTCCCAATTACAATGTTTATGAGCCTCTGCTCAAAGGAGATACCTTCCCCTAACTCTGCTCTGGCTGGTGATCCTCTAGAAGACCTCTGCCTCTTCTGCCCTTAGCAAGTGGAACTCTATCCACAGAAGACACCTGTCTTCCCTGCTCTGGCTGGAGACCTCTGTCCTCAACTCTGTCACCTCAAAGCTGGTCCTCGAATTTGCACCAAAACATAGTCCTTCGATCTGGTACAAATTGTCCTCTTCCTCTGTTCTGCAAGACACAGTCCTTCGCTCTTATTGCGCAATTACAGCTGCACTCGATCGAACATCGACCTTTGCACCTCTATGCAAACACAGCAGCATACAACACTCTATGATCGAACTTCTCACAGTGCGCATCAACTCGCCACTTCTACGCTAATTGCGCTATTATGGCTGCATCTCGCACACTTCGCACAAATCGACTCGACTCACTCTCTTGCACCATGGAATTCACTTGCGCAAATTCGATACTCACATTCGATACCTTGAAACTCAAAAATAGTCCTCCTTTTATAGCATTAATTCATGATCAAAAACTTAATCTTTAGTCGGCTGTTACCCTAAAGATCATCGGCTGCAAAACCCTAAACTTCGTCGGCCCAGATTTAACTCTGTCGGCTCAAAGTTAACTCTGTCCTTCAACCGCCTCTGGAACTCACCTGTAGCTTCTATCGTGAAACTACAACATGTCATGATATCATGACATTTTTGCAACCATACACTACCTTATGGCTTTTGTCGCGATATCGTGACACTTTTGCTTTTGCCTGCCTTGACAACGTCCTTGTCATGAAATCGTGACACCTCTGCCTCTTGCTGACGTCATCTTCACTCCTATCATGAAATCGTGACACTTTAGTCTTCATGGCCTTCCTCTCTGCTTTTGTCATGAAATCATGACACATCTGCTTCTGCTGACATCATCTCCAACTCTGTCACGAAATCGTGACACTTCCTGCATCGGTACAACTTCTTTGTAGCCTATCGCGAAATCGTGACGCTTCTCATTTCAGACTCTTCCCTTTCCTGCATGTCACAAAATCGTGATAGTTCTCACTTTGATCTTTTCAGCATGTCACGAAATCATGACAGTCCTCAACTTGACCTCTATAGCATGTCACAAAAACATGACAGTCCTCACTTGGAACTTTGCATCATGTTGCGAAATTACGACAGTTCCTGAAAACATAATTCCACAAGATAGCAAGGAAACTCTAGAATGCAAATGGGATGCCAAGGAATTTAAAAATATCCACTGGTTGGATCCAATGCCACTGGAAGCTTTCAAATCAGCTTGGAAGGTCCAAATATGATTACCTATAGCATGAGGTCTTCCTCCATTGAATTCTAGATCTTGATGCTTTGCAAAAAACATCCAGGCAATCTAGTGCCTATTTGACATAGTGTTCATCCTCATGAAGTTTCAAAAAATAATCATCTACAAAATGTCCATTTATGAGTTGAGAATATTCTCCAGGTAAAGAAATGCCCTTAATATTACCTTGACTCACTTGGTTAGCAAGAATGTATCCAAAATATTCAACTGCTAATATGAAAAGAGAAGGAGCCAAAGGATAATCCTATATGATAGATATGAATAATCCAATTGATTCAGACTAACAATTGTTTAAAGTAAGCATAGTTGAAGCATCCATAAAAAGTATACTAATCGAGATTAAAAAAATGGCTCGAAACTAAGAGCTTGAAGCATGGTAAGGATAAAATTTCATTCAATCCTATCATAAGATTTCTCAAAATCAATATTGATGAAAATAGTATTTTTTTGAGTGGCTCTAGCCCATTCCATCCCCTCCAAAAAAAATATATATTTTCCAAAATATATCTACTCTGCACAAATCCAATATGCTGAGGACGGATAATAAGTGGCAATAGAGGTCTAAGGTGTAAGGTCAAAGCCTTAGCAATTGTAAATCGCATTGAGTAAAGTAATAGGCCTCTAGTTGGTGAGCACTTTTGGATCCCCTTACTTAAGAATGAATTTAATATTGCCCTTATTAATTATAGAACCTAAATATCTAAAAGCTATTACTTCCTGATAACAAATCTAGGCCAATCATGTCCCAGTACTCCTTATAAAATTCACAAGGAAATCCATCTAATCTTGGAGATTTACAATTAGCCATCCTGGACAGGTCTTCATAAATATCATCCAAGACAAAGGATGTTTACAAGATTCCTTTTGAAGATTTGAAAGCTTCTTAGTAACAACAGCACAACAAGCTTAAATTGTAGTTTGTCGTTCAAGAGTTAACTCCTAAGAAGCAAAAACTTTTTGATAATGCTTGAAAAAAAAATTAATAACATTAGGAAGCAATGTCCAATGAACCCTTGCATATTGAATAGCATTGAACTGAACAACTCGTCTCAAGGGCTTTATTTTCTAAAAATAAAAATAAAAAAAAATTGAAACCCTATTACCAATTTTTAGCCAGTGAAGCCAAGCACAAAGCTGAGCTCCATTTGCTTCATAAAGCTCAATTTTTTTTAAGCTCGTGCCTAAGACTTACAAATTGGGCTTGAAGAATAGATCTTAGAGGGATCATTTCTAGTCTAACAAAATTTTGATTAAGTTCAGCTTTAAGGGTTGCATTAGAGATTCATCTGCGCTTGGCAACTTCAACTCTTAAATTCTTGAGAAGAATAGTTGTTCTAGATAAAGTTGCATTCCACCAAGAAATTCTACCATTAATTCTAGTTGTTATGAGAATCAAATTCCAAATCCTACGAATATGAGTAGATATAACTTGATATTTCAAAAAATAAACATTCAGATAGAACTAAGACTTGAATTGAAGAGGCAAAAGTGGAGAACAAGAAATAAAAAACACAATGGGAGTATGATCAGAAACGGTGGTATCAGGAATAATTGAAACAAAGGATAGATAAACTAACAAGTGATGGAAATGAAAATGAGAATGTTTATATAGCATAGCTCTATCAAGCTACTTCAAAATATGGGTATTTCTAGCTTGAAAGTTGGACCAGGTATACCACATCGACTTAGGAAAATAGGAGGGTATAAATTAGGAATTAGGGTCACTCAACCCAAGCTTATTCTTTAAAAAAATCATGCTTCCCACTCTCCAATATTCCAATGCATAGGGAGTAAACCAAGTTTGTCAATCGATTTATCCACCATATTGAAGTCACCACACACCACCCAAACTACTTCAACAAAGGAAAGAGTAAGCCATCACCATAAATCACACCTTTTCAATGCATTATTAGAAGCATACACATTAATCAAACCAAAAGAGATACCACCAAATTAAAAAATAATCCAAACTGCTTGATTTGAGGGGTCCACACCCCATGTGACAATATGATAATACCACATGGGAGAAAAGAAATTAACAACTCCTCCTTTTCCAATAGTATGATGGGAACAAAAAAACTTACTTGTTGGCCATAAAAAGGTATAGGTACTATCCAAAATGAAGTCAACAACTTTAACTTCTTGCAAACACAAAAAATCTAGATTGCCATGCAAGTGAGCAAAATTCTGAATCTCTTTTCGGACTTGATATTTTTGGACTGGTTCCGTTAATCCTCTTACATTCCAAGACAACAAAATAATTGAGGATGATCGAGGTTCATTCCCTTGGGAACATATTTAGTATATCCCAAATCTCCTAGGGAAGTGAACGAATTGATGAGAAATTGTTCATGATTTTCCCTAAGAAAGTTGGTTTGATGTCTCTTTTCTTGATGTGACCCATCACGATCTGGACTACGTGAATGATATGACCTAGAGAATGATACATCCTCAGGTAAAGCTTGCTTAAAAATGGAAGTAGAAAATCATTAGAAGAAGAAGATACTAGAGGTAGTGAAGGTAGTGAAACTTAATATGAAGTAGGTATAGGAGAGGACCCTCCTGGTGCCAAGGGAGATGGTTTTATCAGAGTTGTAGGAGTTGGAAGGGCTAGCATACGTGGTGTCGAGAGTTAGAACTAGAACCTCCTTGCAACATTGACTACTTAGATTGATGGTATTTTTTGTTTGTCAAGGTAGTCCATTCATCTAGATGGTTATTGGATCCTAGAGTTGGAGCTATCTAATTAGGGGGAGGAACAACTACATTGCACAATTTAAACTTATTAGCCATAAGCGGATAATCTTTAATTTTATGCTTTATTGATTGAAAATGGTAGCAAGTGTTGGGTAAATTAATGTACACAAAACGCTACGTAAAAAACTTATCACCAATATTTAGGTCAATAGACTTAGTAAGGTCCTTGGAAAAATCAAATTTGACACACACACACTTGTTAGGGAAGACAATATAGAATTTATTTGGTTCTAAGCGGACCACCTTCCCAAGGGTGGAAGCAATACTTTGTAGGAATGGCCAAAATGTCGTTAGAAGACCATGGAACTCAGCCCAAACAAGCACTTCCATAGAAGCCTCATTATTGATAGAGAAATCTCTAGACGACTGTTGAAAGATAAGAAAAGAGCTTCAAACATACTAGGGACCCCGACTAAAAAATTATTGTGCATGCTCAGCATCAGAAAAGTAAAAAAGAAAAAACCCTTTTGATAAATTTTGGATATTCTCTATCTTAATGTCATAAAGTTGCCAATACTGTTGAATCCAAAATCGGATTAGAGTATCATTTAGGATACAACCCAAAAAATATCTTATCAGGGTATGCTCTTCTAACCACTTACATGCATTATCAAACTCAATAACATGATTTTCAACAATAGGATTGGTATTGTTACCTCATGAAAAAATTTTAGCATGAACTTGCTGAGTCTCTTCCCTAGCGCCATTCCTCACTCTGAAAGCTTTAGCATAATTTGAATCTACCGTATGAGTGGTAGATATTAGAAGGAATAAGGAGGAATCCTATATCCTAGGGTTTTCTCACACTAACCTAATTTCTATGCAAAAAATATTTTATTTCTCCTGATTGTCAAAAAAAATCCTATATTGAAATGTTACACTTCGGCAATCTGCACTAGTTGATCATCTATACAATATTATTGTTCCTTAAAAGTAAATATGGATATCTAATGTAAGGATTTGAAATTATGAAAATTTTACTTTGTTATATAATTAAAATGTATTTATGTAATGTAATCATGTATATTCTTTATATTGCTTAGATGGAGAGATTTTTGGACTTTTGTATATCTATATGATGCAATATTGGTATTACATGCATTGATTACTAATTTTATAAATTGATAGACTTCCAATAATTTATGTAATTTTCTTATTCATAGTTATATATGTTCCTCGAAGGTTCTTATTTAATAATAGAGATTGTGGGTAGATAACTTAGAGATTAATAATTAGAGTAAAGACTCTTAATACATTATTTTAATCTAAACATGATGATCCCATTACTTGAGGGAAGTTGTGGTAGGCAAAACTCAAGTATCCTCATGATTGATTACTATGGGTGGTGTAGCCTAGAGGGTTCCCAAATGTGGGTTAGCTTTGGAAATGTCCTAAGTGAGAAATATTGGACTAGATATCCTACCATGGAGATATGGAGTATCATCGCAAGATTTGGTATTGGCACCTTGAACAGGGAGGATTGGGTAGCCAAACTATTTACCACGAGAAGTTATAAATACCTTGATTAGATATTTTAGTAATTAAGCACTAAGTACTAGATATCTCATGATGGAGGTGTACGTATCTAGGCTTCAAGGTAATTATATTTTTTATAAAAGAATCTAGCTAAACTTAATCACTTGAGTGCCATATGCAGTGACTAGTTCTCAATTGTGGTATGCCTTGTGATAAGAAATTAAAGAGGGATACATCTATGTGAACTCTATATAATGAACTTAACATGTGAATGTTTTAAAAAAATTATTATTCTATTAATGGATTTAGGTAACATTGGGGTTGTTATAGTTGGCATCAAAGTCAGACTAGCAAATTGATGCTAGTATAAGGTTTAGTCTAGTAAAAGTATGTCATTGATTTTGGTTACATTACAACTATTAGCCACTCCTCATAGTTAACTATTTATCATATGGATAAATGGCACTATATTCTCATGGTAGAGATATTTAGAAAATATTGATACAATGGTATTTTGGTCTAATTTATTGTGTGCAATCCTATGTGGTATTTTTGGGGAGTGCATTTTCTAAGCATATTATAGAATTTTTAATCATATTGCTATTACTAGTAGAGCTATTGATACATAATTTGTAAGGAAGAAGCAAGTACTTGGAGTTAACTTATGTTCAAGTAATTTCCTCCCACTATTGGAACCATTGGTGAATAAAAGTGGAAGAGCTAAGTGAACCCTCCATATCTTGTGGGTATTAAGTGGTGTGCCTTAGACTCTCTTGAGGAATCACTTGGAATATGTGTTTCTTGTCTAATATCCCTCCTTATTTATTAATGTATCATAGGACCATAAGCTTCCATAGATGAACTCTAGGTCATAGGACTATAAGCTTCCATAGATGAACTCTAGGTCGTAGGACTATAAGCTTCCATGGATAACCTCTAGGTCATATGGACTAGAAGCTTTCTAGGAATGTGCTAAGGGTTTAGATATCTTCCTATGCAAGCCCTTATTTAGTCCTTAGTTTAAATCCAAAAAGACCTAGCACTTTGATTGCGGGATTTCCAAAGAATGAGTCTAGGAAATGCAATCATATAATATGATCAATAAAATCATCAGTAGATGATAATATTTTTCGTATGGCATCTTGCATGGAGCTAGTGTGATCATTGTTATTATTATGTGTAAATACTTTTAGAAGTAACACCTTGCATGGAGAAAGTATAACAATAGTCATTATCAAACGAATGGTAATGAATTAATTTAGTAACATAATATTATTTGTATGGCTAGGTATAATGGCACCAAAACTAAGGAGAGGAAGAAGTGAACCTCTCAAAATTCAAGGCATGCTAGGCAAGAAAATATCATGGCTAGAACTATAGGAAAAAGTTTAGGAAACTCAAACAAAGAGGTAGAGAACCTCACTGTTGTTGTCTCTTTGTTACAAGAGAAGATTAGTCAAACAAATGAGCAGATTATTCAAATAAATGATCAAATGGATCAATGGATGGACCAAAAAAGGTAGTTGTTGGAAGCCATAGTAGGTCAAAGCTCATAGGGTAGACACCCAAAAGTTAGAGATGAAGAGAATTTTGTTATAGTTGAGCAAGAAGTCAAGGCTTTCATTGAGGCAGAATTGGTTAAGGACTTGAAGAATGTGAATACTTCCAAATTTAATGGAAAATGTGGAGGTGATTCAATAGATGCATGGCTAAATTAATTAGAGACATATTATTCTATAAAAAATTTGTCATCTATTACTCACATTATATGGGTCACTCTTCACTTACATGAGACCGCTTTAGAATGGTGGAATATCTTTAAAACAAGAATGAAGATTCAAGTGGTGAATCTTCAATGGTTGGACTTTGTTAAGGCTTTTAAGAAAATATTCTTGACAGAATAGTTGTATGTAGAAAAATTTGAGGGGTTTTCTACACTCAAACAGGGAACCATGATCATGGAGAGGTATTGTCAAAGGTTTGTAAAACTTTTTAGGTACATGACAGAGTTTGATAGAAATGAAAATTTGAGGATATAAAAGTTTATCCTAGGAATGGATCTTGGGATAAGAAAAATTATTAATTTTCTTAATCATGTGACCTTGCAAAAGGCTTATGATTTGGCTCGTTAGGAAGAGGCCAATCAAAAAAGAACAAATCCTTCTTTAACCAAGTCCAAATGATAGGAAAAGGTAGACAGGAATAAGAGAATAAAAGTAGTTTTGGATTTACAAATAAGGAGTAGTATCAAGGAAAAGAAAATAAATGTAGCCCAAGAATCCAGAATAGGGGTGCTAGGAACCAAGGGAAATTCAAAAAGAAATTTTAAAGGAGAAATAATATTCCCAACCCCAAACCCCTGTAGTAGGTTAATCTAGTGTAGAAAGAGGTAATAAGAGATCAAGTTAAAGGAAAATATCAAGGACCTATAGATAGTTGCTATGATTTTTGGGGTTCACACTTTGTAAATAAGTGCACTCGATGACAACAATCAAGGAATCAGAGTGGAGAATAGAATTGTTGAATCTATGCCTCAACCAGTATTCAATATCTAGAAGGGTAGGCATCTCCAATGATGATAGTTTGCAAGCCATATAATAAGAAGTTAAGAATTCTTATTGATAGTGGAGCTACAAATAGTTTTATATCCTCAAATATAATTGAGGATATACCAAAAAAGCCTAGATTTTTGGCACAAGGGTGGAAAGTTGAGTATGGTTTTGGATAGATCTACTTCATGGATCAATGTTTATACATAATTGAGGTAACTTTACCCAATGGCTCTACTATTTGATATTTATATGTAGCACTACTACATGCCTTTGATGTTATATTAGGGATTGATTGGTTAAGGGCTCATGGAGCCATAATCATTTTCCAATAAATATGGATGGATTATTCTAACAAGAATAATAAGAGGGTAAGGATTTATAGTGAGAAAGTATCCTTTCAATCTCAGCTTTTGTCAGCAAAAAAACTAAGAAAAGCTATAAAAAAAATGTGGAATGGTTTGTGTTATTAAGTTAAACAACAAAATGGAATATGATGGGAAGAAGGAAGTATTTGAGAAACATCCAATTCTTCAAGAATTTAGGGATGTATTTTTGGAAGAAATTTTAGGACTTCCATCAAAGTGTGAATTTGAATTCACCATTGAGCTATTTCCAAGAGCAGAACCCATAAATAGAACCCATTATAGGATGAATACTATTGAGTTACAGGAGTTGAAGGTGCAATTCCAAGGATTACTTGATAAAGGTTTGATAAAACCTAGTGTTTCACCATGGGGTGCACCTATGCTTTTTGTAAAAAATAAGGATGGATCCTCAAGGGTATGTATTGATTATAGAATGCTAAATAAGGTGACTATCAAGAATAGATATTTTTTACCTTGAATTGAGGATCTCTTTGATCAATTGAAGGATGCCACCATATTCTCCAAAATAGATTTAAAGTCTAGATATCATCAATTAATGATTCATGATGAGGATACTCACAAAATGACTTTCAAGACTAGATATGGGTATTATGAATTCATAGTTTTTCTCTTTGGGTTAACAAATGCACCAACAACATTTATGAACTTAATGAACAGTGTGTTTAGGAGGCATCTAGATCAGTTCATTTTGGTATTCTTAGATAATATCTTCATTTACTCATGTAGTAAAGAGGAACATGATAGGCACTTAAGGATTGTGCTAGAGATTCTTAGAGAGAATGAACTTTTTGGAAATTTATCCAAATGTGATTTTTGTGTTCCACAAGTTCAATACTTGGGACATATCATATTAAAGGATGGGATCGTTGTGGATTCAAAGAAGGTTGAAGCCATCTTGAGCTGGTCAGCACACACCAATGTGTCTTAAGTGAGAATCTTCATGGGTCTTGTTGGATATTATAGGTATTTTATGAAGGATTATTCCAATATGATCTATCCTATCACTGACCTTCAAAATAAGGTAAAGGAGTTCATTTGGATAGATAAATGTGAGTCACTTTTAACACTCTTAAGGAAATACTCACTACGATACCTATTCTAAAAATACCGGATTCGTAAGAGAATTACATGATTTGCACATATGCTTCCTTAGAAGTTTTGGGAAGGGTACTATCCCAAGATGGAGTTGTAGTAGCTTATGCATCTAGAAAACTCAAGGATCATGAGGTGAATTATGTGATGCATGATATTGAGCTTTTAGTAGTTGTTCATGCTCTTAAGGTTTGGCGATATTATTTTCTAGGAAAACCCTTTGAGTTAAGAACTGACCATCAAAGCCTGAGGTACATCTTTACCCAACCTTTGTTGAATGTAAGGCAAAGAAGATGGATAGAATTTCTAGTAGAATACAACTTTGGTATTGAATATATCAATGGCAACAAAAATAATATTGTTGATACCTTGAGTATAAGAGGGTACATTGTAGTTGTAACTCGAAGTCATGTGAACTTGATGGATCAAGATAGAAGGATGCATTTACAATATCGGTTTTACATAGAGATTCAAGATGAAGTAGAAAGAAAAACTTTATAAAATAAGGATTTTAGTATAAAATATGGTCTTTTATATTTCAAGGATAGGGTGGTTATACCTCAATCTTGTGATTTGAGGAGATAGATTATGCAAGAGGTACATAGATCTCTTTAATCTGCTCACTATAGAGGGGTCAAAATGAGGAAGAACATGAAAAATACCTTTTAATGATCTGGAATGAAAAAGTCTATCACAGATTTAATTTCTAGATATCTAGAATATCATAATGTTAAGGTTGAACATCGACATCTAGTAGGGAAGTTGTACTCGCATGACATACCTATGTAGAAATGGCAAGTAATATCCATGGATTTCATTGTAGGTTTACCTAAAACTAGATACCAACATGATGCAATCATTGTTGTAGTAAATAAACTGAATAAGGTTGCACATTTTATACTAGGAAATATTTGGGATGATTCAATGGTAGTGGAAAATAGGTTTACCAAGGAAATTTTTGGGTTGCATGGATATCTGGAAGTGATAATTTTTTATAGGGATTCCATATTCACATCAAAATTCTAGTAAGCTCTTCATTATGTAGTAGGTACAAATATTAATATCAGTTCTACATATCATCCAGAAATAGATGGGAAAATAGATAGGGTTAACCAAGTGCTTGAGGATATACTTCGCAAGTATTGTATGGACAAAAATGCTTGGTGGGAAGACTTTTTGCAACTAGTGTATTTTGCATACAATAATGATTACCATACATCCTTGGAAATGGCCTTGATTGAAGAATTATATGGTATAAAATTTAGGACACCCCTATCATGGAATAATTCAAAGGATAAAGTGATGATAAAACCAGATTTTGTTAGATATATGGAGGAGCAACTTAGGATAATTCAACAAAGGCTTAAGGAAGCCACCGATCAATAGAAGACCTATGCAAATCTAAAAAGAATGCCTAGAGAATTCTTGGTGGGGGATAAAGTCTTCTTAAGTGTTTGACCTAAGAAAAGTGCAATAAAATATACTAAGTTAGACCCTTGTAATGACCCTCCCCCGGTCTAATTTTCAATCTTTTTATTTTGCTGATACAATTTGTGTGAAAACACAGACAATCCAGAAATATAGAGGTATTTTGTTTTTTTATTTCAAATACTGAACTAGGGCACAACAATTACAATGATTTCAATTCTGGAAACATTAAATCAATACAATAAAATAAATACCTCTGTAAACCCTAGCTGATCTGATCTCTGTATAGATAAATATGAAGGCTCAACCCTTCAGATTGGAACTCTGTGTGGTGTCCCCGCTCCAGATATTCCCCTGTATAAAGCTCTGTGTCCCTGTGTGGAAACCCCAACTCCGGAAGACTGAATAATGAAGTCTGAATGTATTCCCTGTATGGAAATACCGCTGATTGGCCCGAGGGTAATCTTTCAACCCCGAAGTCAATGTCCCTGTAAGAGGTTACCGACTCTCACAAGCTCCAGAATCTCTGCAATGTCTCTGCTAGAGAGTTCTCCAAAACCCAGAGGGAAGGAAGAAAAAATAATCCACGCATAATCCAAATGATCTCCCAAAAGCCTTTTTAATCTTTCCTTTTAGGGTTCTCCCAAATTAGGGCAAAATTAGGGTTGTGCACACAAAATAATTTAATTTCTAATTTTCTCTTATTTTCCCTCAACAGGCCCCCTTGTGCACTAGGTTCAACCACTTAAAGTTATTTTATAAAGTGGCCCCTTTTTACAACGTTATAAGTGACCCTTTATAATATAAAGTACAAACTTTATAAATATTAAAATAATGTCACTTAATGAAATTAACTTCGGCCATTAAAATACTGGACCTCCGCTTGTCAGAATGAAAAACTGTGAACAGTTCTGGATACCCAATTCGCCGAAGTGTAATCCTGCAGCTGACCCGTTGATCGAAACCCTAAAAACGGCCATTGCTAAAAATAGAAATCCCATCAAACGACCTCCGAACGAGCCCAAACGACAGTCAATCAAGAGCTCTCTGGGTTCTGTCAAAGATTCTGATATCTCCAAAGGCTCCCCTACATCCGATTTAGCCTACGGGAGCTCATGTATAGGCTAATCTGCTCTGCACACTGACTGCCTAGAAAAGGGGACATTACAGTCCGCCCTTCCCAAAGATTGCTTGTCCTCAAGCAATATGCATACATACTCCAGTCAAGTGTCTGCATCCTGGCTGAGGTCCATCAAATCCCTGGATCCCATAACATCCTCAAAAAGAAACCACCACGTTGACGCTGTGCCACTCTGATCACATCTGGAAATCCACTGTGCACAATTAGCTCAAGGCTAAACTGCAGCACCATAATATGATCATTCTCCAGCCTGAAAATAAAATGCCTGTCTAAGCTGGAATGAAATATCTCACGCCAAGTAATATCTGTGAAATCTCCATCATAGGCAACTGCAAGAACAACTCTGAAACTGTCTTCATAATCACCATCTAACAATCTCAACTCAACGCTTGTCCACCTGACGTAAATTGGGTGATCCCATGTCCCAAAATCAACTACAACCAACAAAGCATCCTCTGAAAAGATAGCGTCCATCATCATAACTAGATTGTAGTGATCGCTACTCAACCAAGTGGGGTGTAAATTAAACTGCATGTCACCTGAAAAATTACCCACACCCATGACGACCCAATTGAGATGCAAATCAATCTCCATCAAGTGGCTGATAATGTAGTGGATAGCAATGCTAAATCTGAAGATAACCATTCCATTAATGCACCTACTATCAAAATCTGAAAATACTCTGTAAACACTTAGTCTTTCATTGTCCAAACAGCTACCCCGAAATAACCATTGCTCCAAATCAGCAACAAGCATGGGAGCATCATTACAAGATGTATCATTCAGAAACAAAGAGTGACTGCAATGACACATTCTGGAATCCCAAAAACTCATCCAAAACTGGATTGAGTTAGCACGAGACACATGTTCGCTGCAAATCTGAAACATAACAGCTAAAAAGCAAAGCTTGGCCATGTCCCAAACTGAAGAAGCCCTCCAAAAAGTCATCAACTCAACAAGTTTCCCATTTCCGCTCATGATTTCTCTCCAATCCATTTGTATGATCACAAATGTATATATATGTTGGCTGATTAAAAGAGGAGCAGCAACATACCTTCCATTCTTTTTGTCAACCATCTCCCAAGGCACGCACCTTCCATCATCCTCGATGCCCAGAAACATAAGCATGCGATCCTGGGTGTAGAAATTCATCTTCCCAAAGGCTCTGTCATACTGGAGCTGCATCATACCATACATCATATGAATGTTAACTATGGAAGATGTAGAAATATATGTTGGTACAACACAAGGCCTCTCCATCACATCAGCTGCTGGTTCATTATTAATCTCCTCTCTTTGTGGTGTGTCCACAAGATCCCTCACCATGCCACCATGATCATGATGCATCTCAAAAAGTGGGTTATCAAAAGATGTCTCATGATCCATTTTAAATAATGGATTGTCGACCCACTGAAAACTGTCATTATCCTTATGCTCATCCCAATCAACCTGCTGATCCACAATAGTATTCTCTGACTGAACTAATTTGAAGTCCTCCCGTATGCTATCCAGTTCTTTAATTACTTGTTCAATCTCCTTTGCTCTTTCCTTGTTCTCTTGATCTCTGAAATTTATGATAGCAGCAAGTTCCCTTTTTGTTTCATGTAACTCCATCTGAACACCTGTCAAGGAATCTCTAACTGTGCTAAGCTCAAGAGTGAGCTCATCCACCTCAACCTGAGTTTCCCTGTCATGAAATAAGGCCTCATCTGCAATCCTGATAGTTGTATCCTTGTCTTTGATCATGTGCAAGAAGACTGATTTCATTTCATGCATTGTACTCTCAAGTTTTTGTAAATCAGCAATGGAAATGTTTTTGTTTGATTGGGTTTTAGGTGTCTTTTGGATGAGAGTTTCAACAAGCTTCATTGATTCATCCAAAGTAGATAACATGTGCACTTCATTTTCAGCTGACACCAACAACTTGTTCTTCCAGTTATCATCAAAATTATCAAGATCATGCAATATAAATGGACTGCTGATATTATTTAAATCATAATCAGAATTAGTTTCATACCTTTCAGCAGTGTCTATAAGGCTGCCCTGATCTTCAAGTGTCTCTTCATGAGGAATTACCTTACTAAAAAATTTGTCCTTCAAATCAAGGAAGGTGTGACTATCCTGAACTCCCTTATCCACATGCTCTATCTCATGAGAAATGAATTCTTCTTCAACACAATCTTCTGATTTGATTTCTTCTTCAGCAGTAGTCTTTGAATCTTCAACTTCATCATCATTGTGTTTGGATTCTTTGTTCATCTTCTCAAGAAGTTTCATTTTTTCATCTCCATTTGGTTGTTGCCTCATACGTAAATCAATGTAATCTTCACAAGTCATTAGGGCACGAAAACCATCATCATGAGCCTTCCACTCCTGCTGGAACTGATCAAGTAATTCAGTAACTGTAGGCTCCACCTTTACCCAAGGAGGAATTGTAGGTGGAGAATTTGTCATCATAGCAGCCAACTGATTGATGGATTTCTGCAACTCTCTCTGACCCTGCCAAAACTCACGCTGAAACTTATTCCAATCACTGAGTGGCTCCATCTTCATACCGGACTAACCAACTCTCAGTTGAAGAAGTTATGAGAAAACACACCAGATATGAACCCAAACAGGCTGGCAAAATAAGCTGAGCTCTGATACCACTGTAATGACCCTCCCTCGATCTAATTTTCAATCTTTTTTATTTTGTTGATACAATTTGTGTGAAAACACAGACAATCCAGAAATATAGAGGTATTTTGTTTTTTATTTCAAATATTGAACTAGGGCACAACAATTACAATGATTTCAATTTTGGAAACATTAAATCAATACAATAAAATAAATACCTCTGTAAACCCTAGCTGATCTGATCTCTGTATAGATAAATATGAAGGCTCAGCCCTTCATATTGGAACTCCGTGTGGTGTCCCCGCTCCAGATATTCCCTTGTATAAAGCTCTGTGTCCCTGTGTGGAAACCCCAACTCCAGAAGACTGAATAATGAAGTCCGAATGTATTCCCTGTATGGAAATACCGCTGATTGGCTTGAGGGTAATCTTTCAACCCCGAAGTCAATGTCCCTGTAAGAGGTTACCGGCTCTCACAAGCTCCAGAATCTCTGCAATGTCTCTGCTAGAGAGTTCTCCAAAACCCAGAGGGAAGGAAGAAAAAATAATCCACGCATAATCCAAATGATCTCCCAAAAGCCTTTTTAATCTTTCCTTTTAGGGTTCTCCCAAATTAGGGCAAAATTAGGGTTGTGCACACAAAATAATTTAATTTCTAATTTTCTCTTATTTTCCCTCAACAAGCCCCCTTGTGCACTAGGTTCAACCACTTAAAGTTATTTTATAAAGTGGCCCCTTTTTACAACGTTATAAGTGACCCTTTATAATATAAAGTACAAACTTTATAAATATTAAAATAATGTCACTTAATGAAATTAACTTCGGCCATTAAAATACTGGACCTCCGCTTGTCAGAATGAAAAACTGTGAACAGTTCTGGATACCCAATTCGCCGAAGTGTAATCCTGCAGTTGACCCGTTGACCGAAACCCTAAAAACGGCCACTGCTAAAAATAGAAATCCCGTCAAACGACCTCCGAACGAGCCCAAACGACAGTCAATCAAGAGCTCTCTGGGTTTTGTCAAAGATTCTGATATCTCCAAAGGCTCCCCTACATCCGATTTAGCCTACGGGAGCTCATGTATAGGCTAATCTGCTCTGCACATTGACTGCCTAGAAAAGGGGACATTACAACCCTCATTTTTTTGGACCTTTTGAGATCATTGATAGGATAAGTCCTATCAAACTCATTTTACCACCCAACCTATCAAAGATCCATGATACTTTTCACATATCCCTACTTAGAAAGTATGTTATTGATCCTTCACATGTTTGGGATGTTTCTAAATTACACATGGTAGATCCATCACTCATTGAGGTGAGACTGATGAGGATTCTAGAGTTTCATTCCAAGGCTATGAGGAAGAAAACTTTAGAATAGTGTAAGTTCCAGTGGGACCACTTCTCAAAATAGAGTTCCACTTGGGAGAAAGTGGAAGACATGCAAAAATATTTTCCTTATTTGTTTGAGTAAATTATATGTATGTTTTTATATAGTAAGAAACATAGAGGAGTTTTTTTAGCCTAAGGCAGAGTATGTAATGACCCTCCTAGACAAGACTCTTTTTTATTAAATATTATGTATTGATGGTTGTATGTTCAATACTTAATCCTGAATTATAGTTATTATCTAATGATTAGTTATATGTATTTGTTTCTTTGAATATGGTACTACTAATGCATGTTTTATTGCAAGATCAGGTACTTTCATGAGTGGAAGGACTTAGGATGACCACCAACAATGACGGTAAAAATAGAAATGATGTTGATGACCCATTCATCAAATATCTTGGTAACATGGACTAGTAATCATGTAGGTGCATTGCATTTTGTTTATCTAGTTTTCATCATTGGGCCATGATGTTTATAACAACGAGCCTCCATAGAGTGGAACGGTAATAGTTGGATCTATTTTAAAATTGACCACCCGCATAGGGATAAAATAGCGGTGTTGACTATGGTTATTTATGATTGTTTTTGTAAATACTATGCTTCATTTTGTAAGTAATTATGGATATTACATTTTAGATTAACTAGAATTCATTTTAGTGTTAAATGGATTTATTTTGTTTAATATAAGATAGATTAATGGGGAATTAATCTTAGATTAATTAAAATTTATTTTAGTGTTAAGATAATTTATCTTGTAATTTGTTTAATCTAAGATAGATTAATGTGGAACTAATCTTAGATAAATTAAGTTTTAATTTGGTGATTTGATTATTTAGCCTATTTTTGTAAAATAGGAAATTAAGTTGGAATTGGGTGATAAAGACCCCTTCCAAACCAAGGGAAGAGAAAGAGCACATTCCCCTTGGAATAAAATAATATTTTCCAAATTGACCCCTCCAAAATTAAGGGACTAGGATTGATATCTTTGAAATAGAGAATTTGATATTAATTAAATTATGGCATCTTACTATTTCAATAGTACTCATTTTAAATTTAGGAAAATGACCAAATTAGGGTTTAGTTGATTGTCATAAGGGATTGTGCCATGACGAAGACCCTAATTATACCTATTAAATCCTTATTTTTAATTCAAGGGTATAGAATTGGCATCTTTTTTTAGGAATAAAATAATGCTTTTTAAAATAGACCCCTTTCTAAACCAAGGGTGGAGAAAACACATCTTAATTAAAGCATAATTAAAATGGGAGGCATGGAAATTTTTATGGTAACCTTATTCAAATTAAAGGAGGAGAGTAAAAGGGGGCCATAATGGATGATCTTTCTATCATTTAATATTAGCTCACCTTTATGACTCATAAAGGGGAAATTAATAGTTTAATAAAGGCATCTTTAAAGAAGGCCTTTATATAAGCCTAAGATGACTTAGTTGGAGTTATGCTAGCATGAGGAAGGAGGAAGTGGAAGGCAAATTGGATGTATGCTTGAGAAAGCTAGGTATCCTTGGAGGTTATTATTGGAGAACTTGGAGGCTAGCATTAGGATTTAATTTTTGAAGAATTTAGAGGAGGCTAAGCTTGGGAGGATTTTTATATTTAAGAGGTTGAGAGAGAATTTTTATATTGGAGAGACTAGAAGTTTTAGAAAATAAGCTAGAGGTTTTTGCTTTGAGAACAATAAATCAAGAAGAGGAATTCAAGAAGCTTGGAAGAAGAAATATTCAGAAGCTTGGGAACCAGGTTGGATTCAACCATTTCTTTTGTGCAAGATTTATATATATATATGTCTTTTAATATGTTTATATATATATATATAGATATATATATATATATATATATATATATATATATATATATATATATATATATATATATATGGAGTTATTTTTTTCTTATTCCTCCATAAATGCCCATGTTTTTTTTTTTTTTAACATGGTGGAATTGGTAGCCACCATGAATACGGGTAGGCTATCCAGCTTTTATGGCCGCCACAATATTCTGCGTTGTCCACCCTAAGTCGCCACATAGATCTTCGTGCAATCCACCCCTATAACCGCCATGCCACAATCATTTTAAACCTTTTATGCCACTGAAAGCACCAGGAAAGGGACAAGCGTTCAGTCCGATGAGGCCCGAGATTTGAACCATAAATGCCCATGTTAAACCTGGGTTTTATTTAAATAATAATAAAATAAAGGGTTTATTTTAGCCTTACCCATTTTTAATTTTTATTATTATTAAGTAGTTCCTTTGGATTAGGACTCTACATGTCAAGGTGGAATTTTTTGAATCAAATTGAAACTCTAGGAGGAGTCTCAAAATTAAGTAGTTCCTTTGGATTAGGACTCTACCTCTCAAGGTGGAAGTGTTTGAATCAAATTGAAAATCTAGGATGAGTTTCAAAATTAAGTAGTTCCTTTGGACTAGGACTCTCCCTCTCAAGGTAGAAGTGTTTGAATAAAATTGAAACTCTAGTAGGAGTTTCAAAATTTAGTTCCTTTGGATTAGGACTCTATGATGAGTTTAGTGTTTAATATTTGAGAAAATCCCATTTTTAATTTATGTTTTTATATTTAAAATAAAAGAGGGTTTTATCTTTAAAAAATGATGAAAAGAATAGGGTTTTGTTTTTTAAGAATGATGTTCTTTTAAAAGTAGAGGATTTTTATCTTTTAAAAGTAGAGGTTTTTATATTTTATAAATGATAGGGATTTATCTTTTAAAAATGATGTTCTTTTAAAATTATAGGGTTTTTATCTTTTAAAAATAATATTATTTTAAAAGAAGAGGTTTTTATATTTTAGAAATGATGTTCCTTTAAAAGATGGTTTTTTATCCTCTTAGAAAATTATGTTTTGAGTAAGGAAATGTTTTGTTTTGTTCTTTTAAAACCTTTTGTTTTTGTCTAAAAAGTAAAAGATAAAAATAGGGGACTGAGTACCTTTTAACTTTTCTTCTAGCTATGTTTTATGGAGAAAATAAATGCTTTATACTTTGGTTTATTCATAATTGATGGATGCAAGTTTAGGGAAATCTAGGGATTGATTTGTAGGTAAACTTATTATAAAATTATGATTGGTATTAGAGGCATTGTATTACCTTTCAGCCAACTGGGTTCTCCAACTTTAACTAAAAAGTAACTTTGGATAGCCACTGGCTTTAACTCTAGTTCATACCATCCAAAGTTAAGAATTGTAAAACTCAATATGACCTTTGTCTAGATGGGATTTCTAAGAGGTGTTTATTGATTGAAAGAAATTTCTTTGTGGAAAAGAACTTAACAAAGAAATGGTGAGGAAACTCATTCTTTTTCCATCAATTGTTGTTTGAAAGATATATATATATATATATATATATATGATTTATGGATATTTTTCATAGATTATATATATGATTGCAAAACATTTTTTCAAAATTATATATGTCATAGTAGTTGCATTTCATGTTACGAAAAAAGTTGTTTGATCCCTTAAACCATCACCATCTTATGAAAGAGACCAAAACGAAGTAGTTAAGAGACTTTTACTTCATGTTATATTCTTAAAATTATTCAATGTATATATGTTTGATCCTTGAAAAAAAACTCTGATTTAATTGGAAGATTATTATAATTATTGAATGTGATCTTGAGGAAAGATTCGTGGTTATGATGTAAATAGTATTGTTCCTTAAAAGTAAAGATGAATATCTAATGTAAGGATTTGGAATTATGAAATATTTACTTTGTGATATTTTTAAAAGTGTAATCATGTAATGTAATCAGGTATATTTTCTATATTTCTTAGATAGAGAGTTATTTGGACTTGTGTATATATATATATATATATATATATATATATGATCCAATATTAGTATTACATGCATTGATTAATAATTTAAAAAATTGATAGACTTCTCATAAGTTATAGTTAGAGATATTTCTTGAAGGTTCTTATTTAAGAATAGATATTGTGGGTAG
Source organism: Wollemia nobilis (assembly GCA_028583015.1). NCBI lineage: Eukaryota > Viridiplantae > Streptophyta > Pinopsida > Araucariales > Araucariaceae > Wollemia > Wollemia nobilis. The sequence goes on along the minus strand of JAQPPZ010000689.1, from coordinate 1,316,201 downwards.
ATCACTTAGAGGTTAATAATGAGAGTAGAGACTCTTAATATATTATTTTAATATAATTATGATGATCCCATTACTTGAGGGGAGTTGTGGTAGGTAACACTCAAGTCTCCTTGCAATTGATTACTCTGGGTGGCATAGCCTAGAGGGTTTTAAAAAGTGAGTTAGATTTGGGAAGGTCCTAAGTGGGAAAGCTTGGACTAGATACCCTACCATGGGAGTATGGAGTATTATCACAAGTTTTGGTGTTGGCACCATGAATAGAGAGAATTGAGTGGCCAAGGTATTTACCACAAGAAGTGATAATTACCATAATTATCTAGTTTAGTAAATAAGCACTAAGTACTAGTTATATCACCATGCAAGTGTAGGTATCTAGGCTTCAAGGCACTTTTATAAGTTATTAAAATATCTAGCTAATCCTGACCACTTGAGTGTTGTCTACAATGACTAGTTCTTAGTTGTGGTATGCCTTGTGATGAGAAACTAAATAGGGATATATCTATGTGAACTCCATCTATTGAACTTAACATGTATTAATTTTTTAAAATATATATTAGTCTATTAAAGGGTTTAGTTAACATTGGGGTTGTTATAGTTGGTATTAGAGACAGGCTAGCAAATGGACATTAGTATAAGGTTTAGGATAGTAAAAGGATGTAATTGATTTTGGTTCCATCATAGCTTTTAGCCACTCCTCATAGTTAACTATTTATCAGATGGATAAATAGCAGTATATTCTCATGGTAAAGATATTTAGAAAATATTGATACAATGGTATGGTCTAATTTGTTGTGTGTAATACTCTATATTCTTATTTTGTGGAGTGCATTTGCTAAGCATATTATAGCCTTGGTAATCATTTTTCTATTACTAGTAGAGCTATTGATACATACTTTGTAAGGAAGAAGCAAGTACTTGGAGTCTACTTATGTTCAAGTCTTTTCCTCCCACTATTGGAACCATTGGTGAATCAAAGTGGAAGATCTAAGCGAACCCTCCACATATTTTTAGTATTAAGTGGTGTATCGTAGACTCTTTTTAGGACCTCACTTGGCATATGTATCTCTTGGCTAAGCTCCCTCCTTATTTATTAATGTATCTTAGGACTATAAGCTTCCATAGATGAACTCTAGATCATAGGACTATAAGCTTCAATATATGAACTCTAGGTCATAGGACTATAAGCTTCCATCGATAACCTCTAGGTCATATGGACAAGAAGCTTCCTAGGAATGTGCTAAGTATTTAGGTAACTTCCTTTGCAAGCCCTTATTTAGTCCTTAAGTTAAAGCTGAAAAGACCTAGCACTTTCGATTGCAAAATTTCCAAAGAATCAATATAGAAAATGCAATCATAGAGTAAGTATGACCAATGACATCATCAGTAGATGATAATATTCTTGGTATGACACCTTGTAGGGAGCTAGTGTGATCATTTTTATTATTATGTGTAAATACTTTTAGAACTAAAAACTTGTGTAGATTAAGTATAATAATAGTCATTATCAAACAAATGGGAATGAATTAAGTTAGTAACTTAATATTATTTTTATGGCCAGGTAAAATGGCACCAAAAATAAGGAGAGGAAGAAGTGAAATATCTCAGGATCCAGGGCAAGCTAGGATAGAAAATACCGAGGCTATAACTATAGGATAAAGTTTGGAAAAATCAAACAAAGAGATCGTGAAACTCACTATTGTGGTCTCTTTGTTACAAGAGTAGGCTAATCAACAAAATGGGCATATGATTCAAATAAATGATCAAATGGATCAATCTATGGACTAGCAAAGGTAGTTTTTGGATGCTATAGTAGGTCAAAGATCACAGGGTAGGCACCCAAAAGTTAGACAGGAAGAGAATCTTGTTACAGTTGAGCAAGAAGTTAAGGCTCTCATTGAGGTAGAAATGGCTAAGGACCTGAAGAATATGAAGACTTCCAAATTCAATGGAAACGATGGAGGTGATTTGATCGAGGTATGGTTGAATTAATTAGAGACATATTATTCTATGAAAAAATTATCATATTTTACTCAAACTGTATGGGTCACTCTTCACTTATAGGAGATAACTTTAGAATAGTGGAATACCTTCAAAATAGAAAAGAAGATCCAATCAGTGAATCTTCAATGCTTGGAGTTTGTTAAGGATTCAAAGGAAATATTCCTGATAGAATAGTTTTATGTAGAAAAATTTGAGGAATTTTCTACACTTGAACAGGGAACCATGACCATGGAGAGGTATTATTAGAGGTTTGTAAAAATTTTGAGGTACGTGCTAGAGTTTGAAAGCAATGAGCATTTGAGGATACAAAAGTTCATCCTAGGAATGGATCTTAGGATAAGAACAATTATTAATTTTCTTAAAATGATGCAAAAGGCTTATGATTTGGCTCATCAAGAAGAGGTTGATCAACAAAGTAGAAAATCTTTTTTTACCATGGATAAATGATAGGAAAAGGTAGACAGGAACAAGGGAGCAAAAATAGTGTTGGATCTAAAATCAGGGGTAAGGTCAAGGAAAAGGAAATAAATGGAACCCAGGAATCTAGAATAGGGGTTCTAGGAACCAAGGGAAATTCAAAAATAATTTTCAAAGGAGAAATAATATTCTCAATCCCTACAACAAGTTAATCCAGTGCAGAAAGAGGCAATAAGAGATCAAGGGAAAGAAAAATCTCAAGGACTTGTAGGTAGTTGCCATGATTGTGAGAGTCCACACTTTGCAAACAAGTGATGTCAATGTAAACAATTAGGGAATTAGGATGGAGATTAGAATCATCAAATATATGCATCAACCAGTAACCAATATCTATAAGGAAAGACCACTTCGATGATGATAGTTCGTAAGATTTATAATAGAGAAGTTAAGATTATTATTGATAGTGGAGCTACATATAGTTTTATTTCCTCAAATATAATTAGGGATATGCTATAAAATCCTAGAATTTTAGCACAAGGATGGAAATTTGAGTATGGGTCTGGACATACCTACTTTATGGATCAATTTTTATCCACAATCAAGGTAACTTTACAAAATGACTCTAATATTTGGCATTTTATGTAGCACCACTACATGCCTTTGATGTCATATTAGGGATTGATTGGTTAAGGGTTCATGGAGCCATAATAAATATGTATGGATTATTCTGACAAGAATAAGAAGAGGGTAAAGATTTGTAGTGAGCAAGGATCCTTTCAACCTCAAATTTTGTTAGCAAAGAAATTGAGAAAAGGTATAAATAAATATGGAATGGTTTATGTCATTAATTTAAACAACAAAATTGAGGATGATGGGAAGAAGGAAGTATTTGAGAAAAATCCAATTATTCAAGAATTTAGAAATGTATTTCTGAAAGAACTTCCAATACTTCCATAAAACCGTGAATTTGACTTTACCATTGAGCTATTTCCAAGAGCAGAACCCATAAATAGAACCCCTTATAGGATGAATACTACTTATTTATAGGAGTTTAAGGTGCAACTTAAAGGGTTACTTGATAAAGGATTGATCAAAACTAGTGTTTCACCATGGGTCACACTTGTGCTTTTTGTAAAAAAGAAGGATGGATCCTTAAGGCTATGTATTGACTATAAAATTCTAAATAAGGTGACTATCAATAATAGGTATCCTTTACCTAAAATTGATGATCTCTTCAATATCCATGGATTTCATTGTAGGTTTATCTAAAAATAGGTACCAACATGATGCAATCCTTGTTGTAGTCAATAAATTGACTCAAGTTGCACATTTTATACCAGGAAATATTTGCAATGATGCAAAGGTAGTGGAAAATAGGTTTGCTAAAGAAATTTTTGGGTTGCATGGATATCTTGAAGTGATCATTTCTACAAGGATTCAGATTCACATCAAAATTCTGGTAAGCTCTTCATCGTGTAGTAGGCACAAAGCTTAATATCAGTTTTGCATATCATCGAAAAATGAATGGGAAAATAGAGAGCATTAACCAAGAGCTTTAGGACATGCTTCACATGTATTGTATCAACAAAAATTCTCAGTGGGAAGACTTTTTACATCTAGTAGATTTTGCATATAATAACGATTACCATACATCCTTGGGAATGGCCTTGTTTGAAGCCTTGCATATCAAAAAGTATAGGACACCTCTATCATGGGATAATCCAAAGGATTGAGTGATGATCAGACCTGATTATGTCAGAGATATAGAGAAGCAACTTTGGATAATTCAACAAAGGCTTAAGGAAGCCATCGATCGACAGAAGATCTATGCATATCTAAAAAGAATACCTAAAGAATTCTTAGTGGGGGATAAAGCCTTCTTAAGGGTTTGACCTAAGAAAAGTGTGGTAAAATATACTAAGTTAGAACCGCATTTTGTTGGGACTTTTGATATCATTTATAGGATAAGTCTTGTGGATTACAAACTCACTTTACCATCCAATCTATCAAAGATACATGATACTTTTCATATATCTTTACTTAGATAGTATTTTTTTGATCCTACACATGTTTGGGATATTTCCAAATAGCAGATGGTAGATCCATCACTCATTAAGGTGAGACCAATGAGGATTCTAGAGTTTCATTCCAAGGATATGAGAAAGAAAACTTTAGAATAGTGTAAGGTCTAGTTGGACCACTTCTCAGAAAGAGTGCCACTTGGGAGAAAGTGGAAGACATGCAAAAATATTTTTCTTATTTTTTTGAGTGAATTATATGTATGTTTTGTATAGTAGGAAACATAAAAGGACTATGTTTAGACTAAGGGGATAGTATGTCATGGCCATCCTACACAAGAATTTTTTAGATTAAATATTATGTATTGATGGTTGTATGTTCAGTACTTAATCTTGATTTATAGTCATTGTGTAATGATTAGTTATATGCATTTGTTGCTTTTAATATGGTACTAATGATGTATGATTTGTTGCAAAATTAGTTACTCTCATGGGTGGAAGGACTTAGGATGACCATAAATGATGAGATTAAAAAGAGAAATGATGTCGATGACTCATTTATAAAATAGCTTGGTAACATGGACTAGTAATCATGTAGGTGCATTGCATTTTGTTTATATAGTTTGCATCATTGGGCCATGAAGTTGATAGCAATGAGCCTCCCTAGAGTGGAATGATAATAGTTGGATTTATTTTAAAAGTGGCCACCCACATTGGGATAAAACAATAGTGTAGACTATGGTTATTTATGATTGCTTTTGTAAATGCTATAATTCATTTTGTAAAATGTTATTTCATTAAATTAAGTAATTATGGAAATTAATATTAGATTTATTAGAATTCATTTTAGTGTCAAATAAATTTATTTTGTTTAATATAAGATAGATTAATGGGGAATTAATATTAGATTAATTAAAATTCATTTTAGTGTTAAATGAATTTATCTTGTTTTATATTTAATCTAAGATAGATTAATGTGCAATTAATCTTAAATAATTAGGCTTTAATTTGGTGATTTGATTATTTAGATTATTTTTGTAAAATAGGAAATGAAGTTGGAATTGGGTGATAAAGACCCCTTCCAAACTAAGGGAGGAGAAAGAGCATCTTCCCTTTGGAATAAAATAAAAGTTTGTCAAATTCACCCTTTATCCAAGATGAAGGGAGGAGGATTGGTATCTTTTTTTTTAATTTAAATGGTGGAATCGGTAGCCACCATGAATTCGGGTAGGCTATCCGACTTTTATGGCTTCCATAGTATTTTGTGTTGTCTGCCCTAGAAGTTGCCCCATAGTTCTTCATGCAATCCACCCCTATAATTATCATGCCACAATCATTTAAAACCTTTTACATCGCTAAAATCACCAAGAAAGGTACAAGTGTTAGGTCTGGTGAAGCTCAAGATTTGAACCTTGGACATCCGCCCCCCTTATGGGGTTTTTTTGAACCAATTGGTCTACACCTCAGACCTAGGATTGGTATATTTGAAATAGAGAATTTGATATTAATTAAATTAAGGCATCTTACTATTTCAATAGTAGTCCTTTTAATTTAGGAAAATGATCAAATTAGTGTTGGCAATTTTGGGTACCTTGGGTGCATTGCCTTTGCTCAAGTGTATAAGTTGTCATTGATGTCAAGAAGCTTTTGAAGGAATTTGATTTGATGTTGAAAGTGTTAGTATAAAATGAGGGTTGTTTGGAGAGTTGAGGTGTGATTCGAATGTGTCGTTGAAGTACGAAATTTGCAGATAGTGCGCAAAGCAAGAATTTTAATCGTTGTGAGCAGAGTGCGAATTCGATTGTAGTGTGCAAAGTGCATTTCATCGAATCATTCTGAGTGGGAAAGATCAAAAAGGAAGAAGAGTGTGCGCAGACAGTGCAAGGGTTGAAGTTCAACCAAGTGCGGGAGTGTTTGTGCAGAGAGAGAAGAGGGCATAGAGAGCAGACAGGCAAAGACAAACGAGGACATTTATGCTATACCGAAGGACTATGTTTTGTGCAGATCAGAGAAAGAGAACGAGGACATTTGTGCAAAACCAAAGGACTATGTTTAGTGCAAATTCGAGGACCAGCATTGGAGGTGAAAGAGTTGAGGACAGAGGTCTCCAGCCAGAGTAGGGAGGACAAGTGTCTTCTATGGATAGAGTTCCATTTGCTAAGGGTAGCAGAGGTAGAGGTCTTCTAGAGGATCACCAGCCAGAGCAGAGCTAGGGGATTGGTGTCTCCTGTGGGTTGGTAACCATGAACTCAAGATTAGGGGATTGGTGTCTCCTTTGGGTTGGTGCCCATAAACATTGTAATCGGGAAAGGTATTCCCAGAATTTGGATTGATAAAATTTAGTGAAATATTTTATCCGTGGATGTAGCCCAGCCATTCTAGGTGAACCACGTTAAGATTGTTGTCTCTTTGTGGATGTTTTTATGCATTGCTTTGATATTGCTGTGGGTATATCACTTTACTGTTTTGTAATATAAAGGAAAAAGTAAAAAGTGGTCTTATACTGTTCACCCCCCCCTCTCAGTATAAGCTTGTGTTCTTCAATTGGTATCAGAGCCGGTGCCTTCGGAAAGTTTAACGACTTGAAGGAAAAGCTAGTAAAGAACACAATGGATTATTTAAGCGAAGCAATGCAACACCTATTCTTGATGGGTCAGATTTTGGTCTTTGGAGTGCAAGGATGAAGGTTCATCTAATGGCACTTGGTAATGAGGTATGGAAAGTAATTGAAGATGAGTACACTATTCCTGTACATGGTCCAAATACTAAAGAAGAAAGGCTCCTACATCACAGCAATTCAAAAGCAATGAATGCAATCCTGAAAGGCTTATAGAAAGCATATCTCACCAAAGTGATTCACTGCAAGACAACCAGTGAAATGTGGAAACAATTGCAGGTGGTTCATATAGGTGATACAAATGTCAAAAAGGCCAAGTTGAGACACTTCAAAGGTATGTTTGAACAACTCAAGATGAATGATGATGAAAATATTAGTGACTATATGCTTCGTATGGATGAGGTTGTTAACTCCATGAAAGACTTAGGTCTTGAGCTTGCTGAAAATGATGTTTGTGATAAGATTTTAAGATCTCTTCCTAATAGATTTAGAGAAAATATTTTTGCTATTGAGGAAGCTAAAGATTTGGATAAATTGAAAAAGGATGAGCTCCATAGTATACTTGCAGCATTTGAGTTGAGAACTCAAGTGAAGGTTGACGTCAAGAAAGAGGCGACTTTCAAGGCTACCAAGAAATCCAAGGGTAAACAACTTCAAGAGAGTGATGAGTCTTCTAGTTATGAAGAGGCATATTACAGCAAGAAAGGCAAATTCTCTAGAAAGCACAAAAGCATGAAAAAAATAAGATGTTTCAATTGCGGAAAGTTTGGTCATTATGCTACAGACTGTACTATTTCCAAGGATGAAAGTGACGAAGATAAACAGGATTCTAAGAGCAAGGATTCTGAAAAGCACATGCATCACAGAAAGAACAAATATGAGCACAACAATCGAGGAAAGAGGTATTCTCACAAGCACAAGAAGAGTTTCTACCTAGACAAAGCAAGTAAGTGTTTGAGTAGTGATAGTGAAAGTTCTTCGAGTGATGATGAAAATGAGATGTTCATTTCAAAAAAAGAGGAAGAACCGAAACATAGATTCATTATCATGAAATGTCTTAGATGTGGAAATTTTGGTCACCTTGAGGATGATTGTACAAATAATGATTTGGTTTCCAGTATGTATGAGGATGCTTCAGAAAACTATAAGGAATATGCATGTATGGTTTTCGAAAAAGGTAGCACCTCTAGTGATAAGAAAGCTGAAAAAGACTTTGATGATTTAGATAGCAAACAAATAAAGGATAGATATGAGTAAGGGGGAGAGTTTCAAGTGAAGAGGAAAGCTTCAAGTCAGGGGGAGCAAAAATTCAAAGGAAAATTCTCAGTTGTGGGCACAGTTTCTCAGTTGTTAGCACATTTGGTTTCAGTTTTGGTTCTTGAGACGTGTTTTCAGTAAAGGTTTGCCATCAATGACAAAGGGGGAGATTGTTGGCAATTTTGGGTACCTTGGGCACTTTGCATGGCTCAAGTTAAGAAGGTAAATGACAATTTTAGAAGTGCTAGTTTCTTTCAAGGGTATTGCTACTCTTGTCAATAGTTTGGGCACAAGACAGTCTATTGCAAGGTTAATTACAGGAACAGGTTTGATCAAAACAGGTTTGGGTAGAACTGGCGGATTCAAAGAACAGGTATGCCTAAAATAAATAACATTGTTACTTGTTATAAGTGCAACAATGAAGGTCACATAGCTAGACAGTGTAGAGCTAAACTTCCAAGATACAGGAACAGGAACAGTGGTATGAACAGGTCCAAGGATCAAGGCATGGAAAAGAACAAGAATGATAACGGGAACAAGAACAAGTGACGAGAACGAGAACAGGAATATGGACAAAGAGTTCAAGAGAAGGCCCGACAAGGAAGTGATAGATGCTGATGATGATCAGTGCCTAATGGGAGTTTTACTTCCACCCCAAAATTAATCACCTCATCAAGAGGTGGGGGAGGGACTAAGCTAAGAGGCTCACTCTTAGTCCCAAGCCCCAAAGGTGACCCTTTGCCATTGATGACAAGGGGGAGAGATATGAGTAAGGGGGAGAGTTTCAAGTGAAGAGGAAAGCTTCAAGTCAGGGGGAGCAAAACTTCAAAGGAATATTCTCAGTTGTGGGCATAGTTTCTCAGCTGTTAGCATAGTTGGTTTCAGTTTTGGCTCTTGAGATGTGTTTTTAGTAAAGGTTTGCCATCAATGACAAAGGGGGATATTGTTAGCAATTTTGGGTACCTTGGGTGCATTGCCTTTGCTCAAGTGTATAAGTTGTCATTGATGTCAAGAAGCTTTTGAAGGAATTTGATTTGATCTTGAAAGTGTTAGTATAAAAGGAGGGCTATTTGGAGAGTTGAGGTGTGATTCGAATGCATCATTGAAGTGCAAAATTTGTAGATAGTGCGCAGAGCAAGAAGTTCAATCGCTGTGAGCAGAGTACAAATTATATTGTAGTGTGCAGAGTGCATTTCATCGAATCATTTTGAGTGGGAAATATCAAAAAGGAAGAAGAGTGTGCGCAGACAGTGCAAGGGTTGAAGTTCGACCAAGTGTAGGAGTGTTTGCACAGAGAGAGAAGAGGGAATAGAGAGCAGACAGGAAAATATGAATGAGGACATTTGTGCCAGACCGAAGGACTGTGTTTGGTGTAGATCAGAGAAAGATAATGAGGACATTTGTGCTAAATCGAAGGACTGTATTTAGTGCAAATTCAAGGACCAGATTTGGAGGTGAAAGAGTTGAGGACAAAGGTCTCCAGCCAGAGCAGGGAGGACAGGTGTCTTCTATGGATAGAGTTCCATTTGCTAAGGGTAGCGAAGGCAGAGGTCTTCTAGAGGATCACCAGCCAGAATAGAGCTAGGGGATTGGTGTCTCCTGTGGGTTGGTAACCACGAAATTGAGATTAGGGGATTGGTGTCTCCTTTGGGTTGGTGCCCATAAACATTGTAATCGGGAAAGGTATTCCCAAAATTTGGATTGATAAAATTTAGTGAAAGATTTTATCCGTGGATGTAGCCCAGCCATTCTGGGTGAACCACGTTAAGATTGTTGTCTCTTTGTGGATGTTTTTATGCATTGCTTTGATATTGTTGTGGGTATATCACTTTACTATTTTGTAATATAAAGGAAAAAGTAAAAAGTGGTCTTATACTATTCACCCCCCTCTCAGTATAAGCTTGTTTTCTTTAATTAGGATTTAGTTGATTGTCATAAGGGATTGTGCTATGACAAAGACCTTAACCATGCATATTAAATCCCTATTTCTAATTTAAGGGTAGAGGATTTGCATCTTTATTTAGGAATTAAACAATGCTTTTCAAAATAGACCCCCTTTCCAAACCAAGAGTGGAGAAAGGTCATCTTAATTAAAGCATTATTAAAATAGGAGGCATGAACATTTTGATGGCAACCTTCTCCAAATTAAGGGAGGAGATTAAAAGAGGGCCATAATGGAGGATATTTGTATCATTTAATATTAACTCACCTTTATGACTCATAAAGGGAGAAATTAATAGTTTAATAAAGGCATCTTTCAATAAGGCCTTTATATAAGCCTAAGAGGGCTTAGTTAGAGTTAGGATGGCATGAGGAAGGAGGAAGTGGAAGGTAACTTGGGAGTATGAATGAGAAAGCTAGGCATTCTTGGAGGTCATTCTTGGAGAAATTGGAGGCTAGCATTAGGATTTAATTTTTGAATAATTTAGAGGAGGATAAGCTTGGGAAGATTTTTATATTTATGAGGCTGAGAGAGAATTTTTATATTGGAGAGACTAGAAGTTTTAGAAAATAAGCTAGAGATTTTTGCTTTGGGAGCATTAATTATAGAAGAGGAATTCGAGAAGCTTGGAAGAAGAAGTATTCAGAAGCTTGGGAACCAGGTTGGATTTAACCATTTCTTTTGTGCAAGCTTTATATATAGTTATTTTAATATGTTTTAATATTATATATAGAGTTATTAATTTCTTATTCCTCTATTAATGCATGTGTTAAACATGGGTTTTATTTTAATAATAATAATATAAAGGTTTTATTTTAGCTTTACCTCTTTTGGGTTTATTTTAGCCTTACTGGTTTTTAATTTTTACTATTATTAAGCAATTCCTTTGGATTATGACTCTACCTATCAAGGTGGAAGTGTTTGAATCAAATTGAAACTCTAGGAGGAGTTTCAAAATTAAGTAATTCCTTTGGATTAGGACTCTACCTCTAAAGGTGGAATTTTTTGAATCAAATTGAAACTCTAGGAGGAGTTTCAAAATTAAGTAGTTCCTTTAGATTAGGACTCTACATCTCAAGGTAGAAGTGTTTGAATCAAATTGAAACTCTAGGAGGAGTTTCAAAATTAAGTAGTTCCTTTGTATTAGGACTCTATGATGAGTTTAGTGGTCAATATTTGAGACAACCCTCGTTTTAATTTATGTGTTTATATTTAAAATAAAAGAGGGTTTTATCTTTTAAAATGATATTCTTTTAAAAGAAGAGGGTTTCACTTTTTAAGAATGATATTATTTTAAAATTAGATGGTTTTATCCTTGTGAGTGTGTACTACCGGCAAGGATACCACTTCCGTTATTGGTGATGTGATCCAAGTTCAATACCCATGGTGGATGTGTATAAGAAGTATTATTCAAAAAAAAAGTAGAGGGTTTTTCTCTTTTAAAAATAATGTTCTTTTGAAAGAAGAGGTTTTTATCTTTTATAAATGATAGGGTTTTATCTTTTATAAATGATGTTATTTTAAAAGTAGAGGGTTTTTATCTTTTAAAAATAATGTTCTTTTAAAAGAAGAGGTTTTTTATCTTTTATAAATGATATTCCTTTAAAATATGGATTTTTATCCTCAGCAAATTACGTTTTGAGTAAGGAAATGTGTTGCTTTGTTCTTTTAAAACCTATTGCTTTTGTGGAAAACATGAAAGATAAAAAAGGGGGCTGAGTACCTTAAAAATTTACTTTTAGCTATATTTTATGGAGAAAATGAATGCTTTATACTTTGGTTTATTCATAATTGATGGATGCAAGTTTAGGGAAATCTAGGGATTGATTAGCAGGCAAACTTGTTATGAAATTATAATTTGTATTAGATCCCTTGTATTACCTTTTAGCCAACTAGGTTCTCGAACTTTAACTAAAAAGTAACTTTAGATAGTCATTGGCTTTAACTCTAGTTCATACCATCCAAAGTTAAGAATTGTAAAACTCAATATGACCTTTGTCTAGATGGGATTTATAGGAGGTGTTTATTGATTGAAGATGTTTCTTTGTTGAAAAGGAATTTGACAAATAATGGGTGGGGAAACTCATTTTTTGGGAAATTATAGGATTTCCATCAATTGTTGTTTGAAAGATAGAATAATATATATATATATATATATATATATATATATATATATATATATAGCTTTATGGATTTTTTTCATAGATTATGTATATGATTGCAAAAATATTTTTTAAAATTAGATATGTCATAGTAGTTGCATTTCATGTTACAAAAAAAGTTGTTATGATTCCTTAAACCATCACTATCTTATGAAATAGACCAAAACAGAGGTGTAAATGTTTGGAGAGTATCCTCTTCTTGAGACTATATTGGTTCAAAAATAAATGAGAAAACCAACCCATGGATCTTGAGTGGTGAACACTCTTTTCCTTCTATGAACACCTTCGTGCACTTCTGATCTTGAAAAATCTTGGTTGGGATCCCTCTGACTCTAACCCTTAGCTAGCTAGGGTCCCTCTAACTTAGACCTTCAACTTTTGATCCAAGCCTTGCCCTTGGATTTTTCATTTCTTTAACATTTGCAGTCGTAATTATGCAATCATGCAATCATTATGTTGATCCGGTGGATTCCTCACTATTGTTGTACATGGGGTGATATCTATTTTATTTTGCACTAGCGTGATCCTATTAGTTAGCCACATACTGAATTCAACCATCATTTCAATGGCTTTTCAATACTTGGTGTTGATATGGTGGCTTCTCACTATCATCGTTTCTTGATGTGCTATCCATTTATTTTGGCAATCTAAAGCACTTAACAATTCCATTTTCCTTATAGAAATACTCTACCGTACAACACCATCACTCAAGGCAATTTTATTGATTTTTGATAATATTTTCAATCATTTCTGTTCAGCTAGAACACATATCCATTCTCTACTATGTTACTGTTATGTCTCGGATGATTTCACTGCTTATCGGTTCCAATCTATAATTCTTGGCATCCAAAAGACTCGGATCTGAAGTAATTTCACATTTATCGATGATCACAAATAACTCCTATGTAAGAATGATGAATTTCTGATGAGGTTATCAATTTTTGATGATAATAAATTACATGCCCTAAGGTTAATTTTAATCTTTTAGCTAATTTTATTTGTTGGCACTGTGTTAACATTTTTATCGAGTGAATTTCATGTCCACTATGACAGTTGGTGGACTATTGTTTGTTGTGCACCGTGAACGTTGGATCACTGTTGACTATTGTAAATTGTGACCATTGTATCATTATTGATTGTTGTAAATTATGACCGTTGGATCACTGTTGACTGTTGTAAATTATGATCATTGGTTTCCTATTGTGCTTTGTGTTGGTTCCACTTACTGTTGTTAACCGTTAGACGTTGAGTCTCACAAATTTAAAAATCAAATTCCTAATCTATACAAGATTTCATTCATCATTTCAACCACCTTCGAGTCTTACTTGGCATTTTAGATTTTGATGTTGTCTTGATTGCAAAGTTTAAAAGTGGTCTTCTTACACATTTTTATAGCGATATTAAATATACTGCTTGCACAACATTGGATGATGCATTCAAACATGTGTAGCTACCTAAGAAGAATTTCATGGTACAACATTAGGAGCCTCACTACTCTTTCTATGATTTGACAGAAGATGTGCACAAGCATTAACAAGGATGAAAGAGAGCTTCCCATGTTTCTTCTTATGTTACTTCCACTTTTTACCCCCTTCTTCTAAAAATTTATTTTCTTCTTCCTCTTCTTCATTCTATCATGCTTAAACTGCTAAATTTTGTAACTATTGTAAGAGGTAAGGCCATGATAAAAATCAATGTCCACAATTACAAAAGAAGAAGAATATTTTTGTACAGTATGATGAGGGCACTTGTGATAACCCCATTGAGACTACTGAAGAAGAAGAAATTTATGAGGAGTTGAGAGGGCAGCTTAATAATGTAACACTCATGAATCAACATTCCAAAGCAAGTGATTGTGACCAATTGTTTGTCACTCGTGCTCACTTGCTCCATAACTTTGTAGTAGATTGTATAATCGATAATGGCTCACAAAATAATTTGATTGCATAGTCCATTGTTAATAGGATCAAGCTCCCTACATCCAAACATACTCACCCCTACTCTCTTAGGTAGAAGGATAGCACCAAAACATCAAAAATCACACACACGTGCACCATTGCATTTGCATTTAACCCCAAGTTTTAGGATAAGATCACGTGTGATGTCACACCCATTGATTGTTGTGGATTACTTCTAGGTAAACCTTACCAATATGATAGGTGTACCACTTATGATGCCTATCACAATACATATACTTTACAACATGAGAACAAATTATTTCTTGTCTATAGTGTTCCACCCACTACACATTGGACTTGCACTAATTTACATCAGGTACAACCAATTGCTTTGATTTTTAGCACACCACAATAGAAGGAGGTCCAACCACGAGCACTTTTGTCCACTTCACCTCACATTCATAGGGCTCTTATTCCTGTTGTACCTCCAATTCCAATAATTTTTCCTATTGTTCACATTGTTCCAACAGTTGTTCTCGTTGCACTAGTAGTTGTTTTTGTTGTCCTAGAAGTTCTTATTACACCAATAGTTGTTTTGGTTGTACTAGTAGTTCCTATTGCACCAAAAACTATTTTTATTACACCAGAACCTGATCCTATTGCACAACCATCTCTTCTTATTGATACTACTCCTACTCTAGTTACAACTCAACCTATAGTTCCTCATTTGGTTCACACCACTCCACATCCTACCTCTTTAACATTGTAGGACTTTCAGTGTTTGGTGGCATGTCAACAATTACCATTCATACACAATCATCCTATTCATATTGATAGTCCAAATTGCATCTACATGGAGCCTCATTATGGATAATTCCCATAGCCTTTGGTTTTCTCCCCAACTTCCTTCTCTTTTTGAGCATATTGGAGTCCAATACTCCTATGATGGGGAGGAATGATATGGATTAATATTATATTCTATAATACTACCCCTCCTCATATGGATCATGTTATATCGCATTTAATACTCACACATATTGTGCATATTAAATGCCATATTATAAAGGTAGACATGCCTATAAATATGTTTTTTATTAATGCAGTTCTCAATTTTCATTTGTGTCATTTTGCATTGTATTTTAATAGTGTTTCACACATCATTGTTTATACTTAGAGATATTCCTTTAAGGTTCATATTTAAGAATAGATATTGTGGTTAGATCACTTAGAGGTTAATAATGAGAGTATATACTCTTAATACCTTTTTTTAATCTAAAAATGATGATCCCATTACTTGATGGGAGTTGTAGTAGGTAACACTTAAGTCTCCTTGTGATTGATTACTCTAGGTGGTGTAGTCTAGAGGTTTCCCAAAAGTAAGTTAGATTTGGAAAGATCCTAAGCAAGACATATTGGACTAGATATCCTACGATGGAAGTATGGAGTATCATCACAAGTTTTGGTGTTGGCGCCTTGAGCAAGGAGGATTGGGTGGTCAAGCTATTTACCATGAGAAGTGATAAATACCTTAATTAGCTAGTTTAGTAATTAAGCACTAAGTACTATATATCTCACCATGCAGGTGTAGGTATCTAGGCTTCAAGGCACTTATATAAGTTATTAAAATATCTAGCTAATCCTAACCACTTGAGTGTCATCTACAACGACTAGTTCTCAACAATGGTATGCCTTGTGATGAAAAATTAAAGAGGGATACATCTATGTGAAATCTATCTAATGAACTTAACATGTATTAATGTTTTTAAAAATATTATTAGTCTATTAATGGGTTTAGTTAACATTGGGGTTGTTACAGTTGATATCATAGCCAGGCTATCAAATGGATGCTAGTATATTATTTAGGCTAGTAAAAGGATACCATTTATTTTTGTTCCATAATAACTATTAGCCACTCCTCATAGTTAACTATTTATTAGATGGATAAATAGTAGTATATTATCATGGTAAAGATATTTAGAAAATATTGATACAATGGTATTCTGATCTAATTTATTATGTATAATACTTTGTAGTCTTATTTTGGGGAGTTTATTCGGTAATCATATTATAGCCTTTGTAATCATTTTGCTATTACTAGCAGATTTGTTAATACATACTCTGTAAGTAAGAAGAAATTACTTGGAGTCTACTTATGTTCAAGTCTTTTCCTCTCACTATTGAAACCATTGGTGAATCAAAGTGGAATAGCTAAGTGAACCCTCCATATCTTGTGGGTATTAAGCAATGTACCTTATACTCTTTTGAATATCTCACTTGGCATCTGTATCTCTTGGCTAAGCTCCCTCATTTATTAATATATTGTAGGACTATAATCTTCCATATATGAACTCTAGGTCATAGGACTATAAGATTCCATAGATGAGCTCTAGGTCATAGGACTATAAGCTTCCATGGATTAGAATCTTCTTATGAATGTACTAACTTCTAAGGTTTTAGGTATATTCCTATGTAGGCCCTTACTTAGTATTTAAGTTAAAGCCAAAAAGACTAGCACTTTCAATTGTAGGATTTCCAAAGAATTAGTCTAGAAAATGCAATCGCAGAGTAAGTATGACCAATGACATCATAAATAGATGATAATATTATTGGTATGGCACATTGCAAGGAGATAGTGTTATCATTGTTATTATTATGTGTAAATACTTTTAGAAGTAACACCTTGTGTGGAGTAAGTATAACAATATTCATTATCAAACAAATGTTATTAAATTAATTTACTAACTTAATATTATTTTGTTGGCCAGGTATAATGGTGCTAAAACCAAGGAGAGGAATAAGCATAACCTCTTAGGATCCATGGCAAGCTAGGCAAGAAAATTACAAGGCTAGACCTATAGGAGAAAGTTTGGTAAACTTGAACAAATTGGTAGAGAACCTCACTACTATGGTCTATTTGTTACAAGAGCAGATTAATTAGAAAAATGAGAAAATGATTCAAAGAAATGATCATATGGTTCAATGGATGGATAAACAAAGGTAGTTTTTGGATGCTATAGAAGTTCAAAGCTCATAGGGTAGACACCTGAAAGTTAGAGAGGAAGAGAATCCTCTTATAGTTGAGCAAGATGTCAGGGCTCTCATTGAGGCAAAACTAGATAAGGACCTAAAGAATGTGAAGACTTCAAAATTCAATGGAAACAATGGATTTGATTAATTTGAGGCATGGATGAATGAATTAGAGACATATTATTCTATGAAAAATCTATCATCTATTACTCAAAATTTATGGTCCACTCTTCACTTACAAGAGATCGCTCTAGAATGGTGGAATACCTTCAAAACAGGAAAGAAGATTCAAGCGGTGAATCTTCAATGGTTGGAGTTTGTTAAGGCTTTCAAGCAAATATTTTTGAATGCAAGACAAAGAAGATGGATAAAATTTATAGTAGAATACAACATTGGTATTGAATATATCAAAGAAAATCTAAATAAGGTTGTTGATGCCTTGAGTAGAATAAGGCACATTGCAACAATAACTCGAAGTCATATGGAATTGATGGACCAAGTCAAAAAGGTGTAGTTACAAGATCAATTTTACATAGAGATTCGAGATGAAGTGGAAAGAAATCCTTTGGAAAATAAGGGTTTAAATATAAAATATGGTCTTTTATATTTCAAGAATAGGGTGGTTATACCCAAATCTAGTGATTTGAGGAGATAAATTATGCAAGAGGTTCATAGATCTCCTTACTCTGCTCATCCTAGAGGGAAAAAAATGGGGGAGAACATGAAAAAAGATATTTAATTAGTTTGGAATGAAAAATGATATCACATATTTCATTACTAGATGTCTAGAATGTTAGAAGGTTAAGGCTAAACATTGATATCCAGTAGGGCAGTTGTACTTGCATGACATACCTATGTAAAAATGGGAATTAATATCCATGGATTTCATTGTATGTTTACCTAAAACTAGGTATCAACATGATGCAATCCTTGTTGTAGTCGATAAAATGACTTATGTTGCACATTTTATACTATGAAATATTTGATATGATGCAAAGGTAGTGGTAAATAGGTTTGCCAAGGAAATTTTTGGGTTGCATGGATATCCTGAAGTGATATTTTCTACAAGGATTCTAGATTCACATTAGAATTTTGGCAAGCTCTTAATCGTGCAGTTGGTACAAATCTTAATATCAGTTCTACATATCATCCAAAACTGGATGGGCAAATGGAGAGGGTTAACCAAGAGCTTTAGGACATGCTTCACATGTATTGTATGGACCAAAAGTCTCGGTGGGAAGACTTTTTGCATCTAGTGGAGTTTGCATATAATAACGATTACCATACATCCTTGGGAATGACCTTTTTTAAAGCCTTGTATGGCAAAAAATGTATGACACCTCTATCGTGGGACAATCCAAAGAATTGAATGATGATCAAACCTAATTTTTTCAAAGAGATATAGGATCAACTTTGGATAATTCAAAAAAGGTGTAAGAAGCCATCGATTGACATAAGAGCTATGCAAATCTAAAAAGAATACCTAAAGAATTCTTAGTGGGGGACAAAGCCTTATTAAGGGTTTGACCTAAGAAAAGTGTAATAAAATATACTAAGTTAGACCCTCATTTTTTTGGGTCTTTTGAGATCATTAATAGGATAAGTCTTGTGGATTACAAACTCACTTTATCATCCAGCCTATCAAATATCCATGATACTTTTCACATATATTTACTTAGAACATATGTTGTTGATCCTACATATGTTTGGGATATTTCCAAATTGCAGGTGGTAGATCCATCA
The DNA here is from genome assembly GCA_028583015.1 of Wollemia nobilis. NCBI lineage: Eukaryota > Viridiplantae > Streptophyta > Pinopsida > Araucariales > Araucariaceae > Wollemia > Wollemia nobilis. The sequence continues at coordinate 1,297,119 of JAQPPZ010000689.1, read as the reverse complement.
CTCATTAATGTGAGACCAATGAGGATTCTAAAGTTTCGTTCCAAGGCTATGAGAAAGTAAACTTTAGAATAGTGTAAAGTCCACTGGGACCACTTATTAGAATAGAGTGCCACTTGGGAGAAAGTGGAAGACATGCAAAAATATTTTTCTTATTTGTTTGAGTGAATTATATGTATGTTTTTGTATAGTAGGAAACATAGAGGACTATGTTTAGACTAATGGGAGAGTATGTCATGGCCCTCCTAGAAATGACTCTTTTAGATTAAATATTATGTATTGATGGTTGTATGTTTAGTACTTAATCTTACTTTATAGTCAATGTGTAATGATTAGTTACATGTATTTGTTTCTTTGAATATGTTACTGATGATGCATGTTTTGTTGCAAGATTAGTTACTCTCACGGGTGGAAAGACTTAGGATGACCATAAATGGTGATAGTAAAAATGGAAATGATGTCGATGACTCATTCATCAAATAGCTTGGTAACATGAACTAGTAATCATGTAGGTGCATTGCATTTTGTTTATCTAGTTTGCTTTATTAGGCCATGACATTGATAACAATGAGCATCCCTAGAGTGGAACGGTAATAGTTGGATCTACTTTCAAAGTGGCCATCCACATAGGGATAAAACATTGGTGTTGACTATGGTTATTTATAATTTATTTTGTAAATGCTATAATTTATTTTGTAAAACGTAATTTTATTAAATTAAGTAATTATAGAAATTAATATTAGATTTATTAGAATTCATTTTAGTTTTAAATGAATTTATTTTGTCTAATCTAATATAGATTAATGGGGAATTAATATTAGATTAATTAGAATTCATTTTAGTGTTAAATGAATTTATCTTGTTTTATCTTGTTTTTGTAAAATAGGAAATAAAGTTAGAATTGGGTGATAAAGACCCCTTCCAAACCAAGGGAGGAGAAAGAGCATCTTCCCATTGAAATAAATAATAGTTTGTGAAATTGAACCCTTCTCCAAAATGAAGGAAGGAGGATTAGTATATTTGAAATAGAGAATTTTATATTAATTAAATTAAGGTATCTTACTATTTCAATAGTAGTCCTTTTAATTTATAAAAATGATCAAATTAGGGTTTAGTTGATTGTCATAAGGGATTGTGTTATGGCAAAGACCCTAACCATACCTATTAAATCCATATTTCTAATTCAGGGGTAGAGAATTAACATATTTCTTTAGGAATTAAATAATGTTTTTCAAAATAGACCCCCTTTCCAAACCAAGGGTGGAGAAAGGGCATCTTAATTAAAGCATTATTAAAATAGGAGGCATAAACCTTTTAATGGAAACCTTCTCCAAATTAAGAGAGGAGAGTAAAAGGGGGTCATAATGGAGGATCTTTCTATCATTTAATATTAACTCACCTTTATGACTTATAAAGGAAGAAATTAATAGTTTAATAAAGGCATCTTTCAAGAAGACCTTTATATAATCCTAAGAGGGATTAGTTTAAGTTAGGATAGCATGAGGAAGGATGAATTGGAAGGCAACTTGCGAGTATGCATGTGAAAGCTAGGCATCCTTGGAGGTCATTCTTGGAGAACTTGGAGGCTAGCATTAGAATTTAATTTTTCAATAATTTAGAGGAGGTTAGGCTTGGGAGGATTTTTATATTTAAGATGTTGAGAGAGAATTTATATATTGGAGAGACTAGAAGTTTTAGAAAATAAGCTAGACATTTTTGCTTCGGGAGCATTAATTCTAGAAGAGGAATTCGAGAAGTTTGGAAGAAGAAATATTCAAAATCTTGGGAACCATGTTGGATTCAACCATATCTTTTATGTAAGCTTTATATATATATATATATATATAGATAGATAGATAGATAGATAGATAGATATATAGATAGGTCTTTTAATATGTTTTAATATTATACATATGGAGTTATTGCTTTCTTATTTCTCCATTAATGTCCATGTTAAACATGGGTTATATTTTAATAATAATAAAATAAAGGGTTTATTTTAGCTTTACCTCTTTTGGGATTATTTTAGCCTTACCTATTTTTAATTTTTACTATTATTAAGTATTTCCTTTGGATTAAGACTCTACCTCTCAAGGTGGAAGTGTTTGAATCAAATTGAAAATCTAGGAGGAATTTCAAAATTAAGTAGTTCCTTTGGATTAGGACTCTACCTCTCAAGGTGGAATTGTTTGAATCAAATTGAAACTCTAGGAGGAGTTTCAAAATTAAGTAGTTTCTTTAGATTAGGACTCTAACTCTCAACGTAGAAGTGGTTGAATCAAATTAAAACTCTAGGAGGAGTTTCAAATTAAGTATTTCCTTTGGATTAGGACTCTAACTCTCAACGTAGAAGTGGTTGAATAAAATTGAAACTCTAGGAGGAGTTTAAAAATTAAGTTGTTCCTTTGGATTAGGACTCTTCAATGAGTTTAGTGGCCAATATTTAAGAAAACCCTCTTTTTACTTTATGTTTTTATCTTTAAAATAAAAGAGGGTTTTATATTTTAAAAATGATTTTCTATTAAAAGAAGAGGATTTTATTTTTAAGAATGATGTTCTTTTAAAAGTAGAGAATTTTTATCTTTCAAAAATAATGTTCTTTTGAAAGAAGAGTTTTTTTTTTATATATTTTATAAATTATAGGATTTTATCTTTTAAAAATGATGTTCTTTTAAAAGTAGAGGGTTTTTATCTTTTAAAAATAATGTTCTTTTAAAAGAAGAGGTTTTTATCTTTTATAAATGATGTTCCTTTAAAAAATGGCTTTTTATCCTCTTAGCAAATTATGTTTTAAGGAAATGTTTTGCTTTGTTCTTTTAAAACCTATTGCTTTTGTGGAAAAAGTAAAAGATAAAAATAGAGGACTGAGTACCTTATAAATTTTCTTTTAACTATATTTTTTTGAGAAAATGAATGCTTTATTTTTCTTTATTCATAATTGATAGATGCAAGTTTACAAAAATCTAGGGATTGATTAGTAGGTAAAATTGTTATGAAATTATGATTAATATTAGAGCCATTGTATTACCTTTCAGCCAACTAGGTTCTTTGAATTTAAATAAAAATTAACTTTGGATAGTCATTGGCTTTAACTCTAGTTCATACCATCCAAAGTTAATAATTGTAAAACTCAATATGACCTTTGTCTATATGGGATTTCTAGGAGGTGTTTATTGATTGAAAGACATTTCTTTGTTGAAAAATAACTTGAAAACAAATGGGTGGGAAAACTCATTCTTTGGTAAATTATAGGATTTCCATCAATTGGTGTTTGAAATTTAGAATAATATATATAGATGCTTTAAGGATATTTTTCATATATTATGTATATGATTGAAAAAATATATATTTTTAATTATATAAGTCATAGTAGCTACATTTCATGTTATGAAAAAAGTTGTTTTGATCCCTTAAACCATCACCATATTATGAAAGTGGCAAAAACAAAGGACTTAAGAGACTTTTAATTCATGTTATATTCTTAAAAATATTCGATGTAGATATGTTTGATCCTTGAAAAGAATCTTTGATTTAATGGTGTAGACACCTAAAATGCGTCATGTGTAGGGGACTACTCATATGGGCATGCTAACAGACCATATGAAAGATCTTGGACAATTCCAAGGTGAAGTAGTGGTTCTAACCACTCAATTTGGGCAGAGTTGGCATACTCAACCTTATCCATGGCTGACACCCATGAATAATAGATCTAGCTATGCCTCAGAGCCGAGGCTAGCACTGAAACAATTTTGAATCCCAAGTCTAGCCAAATTTAGTTACAACGGTCTAGGCAACGAGAATTCAAATGGTTTTGGATGGGGAAGCTTCAAGATTTTTCCTCCCAACTGATTCAACCTCCTGGATCTTGATCTTGGCTTCCCAAGCAAGCCAAGATTAGAGATTAGGAAGGCTATAAGACCCCCTTCAAATTGAGAAGAATTTTGGAATGATATTGAGTTGAAATGCAGTGAAGCTCTACCAAAATGGATAGTGAATTGACAACCCCTTGAGGAGAGTCAAAGTGCTACCCAATTGTGGAGTGACAAGCATGAATCCATCAATGAAGCTTCCAAAGGACTAAGAAGCATCAATCACAAATTCAAGCCAATCGAATGTGAATCTTATCAAATTCAACCACAAATCCATCTTGGGACATAGAGGTGACCCTTGATCATCAATTCCATGGAGGGAATCAGAGATCTAAGCCTTGATTACAAGAGCAAGAACACTTTTAGCTCAGTGGCGGCTAATAGTGCCAGCTGCACCTCAAACCTGTGGTGAGGGTTTGATCTTTAATTTTCTTTGTTTTAGCAGTAGATTTCCATTTCCAGTTATGCAATTAGTTTAATCTAGCATAGATTAACATTGTAGCAGATATTTGACCGATCAATTTAGGATTTAGAGGTAGATTTGCTCTCATTTCCTTGCAATTATCAATTTAGACTAGTTTTATGCTTTTCAAGTTTTAATGGCTAATTAGGCTTCCTAATTGCTAGATTTCATGCTTTTTTACATGCTTTACAGTAATTTGGTGATTTCTTGCATATCTTCATAGATTTACATGCTTTCTTGCTTTCTTTATCATAAATTTATGCAATTCTCTCAAAAGCCTCATCAAGAGAGGCCTCCTTTGTTATTAACCCCTTTCATGTTGTTTCTTGAACGTAGGGTTTACAAGACCTAATCAATTTCAAGGCATTCAAGGTAGCATATGCCTCCAACCAAAGGAGAAGAAGGCTATATTTGGCCTTAAGCAGTTTGTGTACCTTCTAAAAAATTTATGGATTACACCTCCCCCTTGTTTAGAGGGTCTTCAAAATTGTATCAATTGTATCAAAATTGAGTATCCCTAAGAGGGACGTATATGTAATCTGGATTTGAAAAAGTTTTAATAAAAGAAAACCTATTTTCTTATTAAATTCATTATTGTCTATTATTTATTTCTTTAATACTCGATTTCAATTGATGCACTAGTTAGGTGTATGCTTTTTAGATCACTACAGAGGGCGATCACGATGGAAACCCCATAAATTTTGTAAGAATTGATGGATTTTTAAACTTTTTTGTTGCAGGTGTTAGCCACACTTGATAGTCATGGTGCATAGTCTCCACCACGCTTGACAACCATGGCTAGCAGCATATTAGAAAAGCAGACAATAATTGGTTGTATCTCCATTAGATGAGGAATCCAAGTAACCCTGATCCTCTGTAATTTTTTAGCTTGTTGTTTTCACTGTTGTAGGTAGTTAGAAAAATTAAAGAAATAGTAAAGTGAATGAATTTCAATGCAAATCTCATGCTATCTATCAGCCGTGCCTACCATCCATGACCAGCTCTGTTAGCTGTGCCTATCAAATGTAGCTAAATTCTTGGTCCACGGCTCTGTCTCGTAGCTAGAATTGTTACCTACGGTTCTGTCCCACGATGAACAGTCAGAGTTTTTTTGTAGAGTTTGCCTATGATGGTCCAATTAGAGGCTGATTAGAGTATTTTAACTGCATTCTCTAAAATACATTTCAATAATTAGATGCATCTTTTTGAATATTAAAATATTTATCATTAGGCATATAGGAAAGAGCATTGTATGCTTGGTGTTGCATTTTCCCTTTTTTTTAAAGTATAAAATGAACACACACACACCACGTAACACTTAAATGTTGGTGAGTTGGAAGTCATATCCAACCACTAGTAGGGTTCAATGATGGTGGTAGTGATTTCCATCCGTTGGTCCAACTCCCTCAAACCTTGTACTATTGGCCAATACCGACTCCAAGATTTGTCCTAACCATGCAAAATAGCATGCATTCCTCTTTGAAGGGGTGTATCATTGCACACGGGGTGTTGGGTGAGGATCGGTAGGACCTATGCTCCCTACCCGGGTGTGGATTTCATCTCCACATTTTGGGGGGTTTACGTGATCGTGACTTTCATTGTCGGTTGTCGAGCTACGAGCATACAGGTGAAAACCCTTAAACTATTGAGCATTACATCAACAATTTCAAACACGATGAGAGTAGTTTAAGTTTTCAATAAATTTCAAACACATCAAACCAGTGTAGGGCTCACAAATAAAATTTAAAAGAGATAATCATTCTTGTTTTCTTTGTTTGCTTTAAAATCTACATACGAGATAATACACATCATGGTTAGAACATGGAGAGGCCGATCTCGGTGTAGAATCAAGGTTGAAGTCGAAGCTCCACCCAATGCATAGCACAATGCATCAAACCCTCAATCACAAGATCCTCCTAAATGATATTTGGTGAGCATTAGAGGGAAAAATCTATGTGTGGGGGTTCTCGTCAGAATACCCCACCTAGAGGAGGAAATGTACATGCCTCATGAGATAGATCTGAGTATGGAAGATCCCAACATGGGGCCTTCGAGCATGGGAGAATATATCATGATCATACACCTCATGGATCCACTGGATCTGCTAAAGAGTACATCATTGAGGAAGGAACTATAACCAAGTTGGTTCCCATATATACTCGAGCTAAGGGTGGCTCAAGGCCCCCGTTAGTTCAAAATAGACAAGTAGAAAATATTCCCATTTAGGGGTAGGAAGAGAGGGCTACTTCAAAGCATAGGCCCGCATAGACTCCAAACAATAATGAACTTGGTAAGTTCACATTTGATATGTCTAATGTTGGAGTCAATGGTACACCACCACATGAGCCATGGTGCACTAGACAATTGGATGGTCTTGATAGAGTCCTAGGGTAGCTAGGGTATAAACCCTCGATTGTGCACTCTCATTCTATGAGTTCTCATAGTGAGAGCACATGTAGGACCATCAAAGAACCAGGAGAATGCTCTAAGCATTCTTGTAGTATACTTGCCCCATTGACCCACATGGGCATAGAGCATAGACAACACCAGAATACAAATGTCATCTACACAAAAAATGCAAGAGCATGGAAAACAAGTCTGTTGGAGGTCATACCGATAAAGCTACTTGGATAGAATAGATACACCAGAGACCGCATACGATCGATCTTATAGATCGATCATAGAAACTGGTGTCATAACAATGATAGTAGATCTTCCAATATCAATTGGAATATGTCTATGCAGAGCGTGAGCACCTCAAAAATGAGGATACTCAAAGATAGAGGTTGCTAAGGTAGCATATTTTTGAGCAATGCATGCATGAGCAACACATCCTTGATCAAAAGGAGTGTGTTGAGTGAGAGGATCAATTGGCTCGTACCAATCTACCCCCTTAGAGTGAGTATAGGGAGCACATTCACATATGAGCTGCTTCGTAGCCTGATTTATGCCTTGAAGACATTGAAACTCGTACTCACCATACAACCCAAAACATGATGTAGCACCAAGTGCTAGAACATCATGGGCATACGCAGTATGAAGAAGTAGTAGGAGATGAACAAGAATAGGAATATATTGAGATCTCCTTAGTAGACATGGAGGATGAGCCTAGTCCTCCACCTCAATTGAAGAAGAATTTACCTCCAAAGGCTCCCCAAAGACCTCTCAAAGAAGAGGAAATTCTATCTTCGAAGGCATATCATGCCTTGGCAGACAAGGTTCAAGAAATAGAGAAACAAGGGATGACTTATCAAAAGCCAACCTTGAACAAAATACATAATGAGCCTTTATGCCCTTCAGTGCCCATTCTAGTGTATCTCGATCACTTTGAGATGCCAAATTGGAGAAATTTCAAGGAGAGGAGGATGCTCAAGAACATGTTACAAGATTTATGGATATGTGCTTTCATATAGAAAGAAATGATGCTCTGTTGCTGAGAACCTTCATCACAACCCTTTAAGGCCCGGCCCGAGAGTGGTTCAATCAACTTAAGAGGCATAAAATAACCAACTTTGAATAGAAGGCTAATGTGTTTCTTGAACACTTCTCCTTCAACATCAAGAAGAAGGTAAACCTATCCGATCTGGCTGCTTTAATGCAACATGATGATGAGTTGATCATGGATTATGGGAAAATATGGAGAAAGATAATGGTAAAGTTACCATTTTCTATTCTAACCATAGAGCTAACTCGGATGTTTACAAAGATTTGTGTGAAGCACATCTCGCTACTACTATAGTTGCAATAGTATCAAAAATTTGAGGAGGCCTTGGTGCAAGCTAAGGTAATAGAGGACATCAAGTTACAGGAGGGTAACTTGAAGCTCTAGAACAAGAAGGAATGGAACAAGAAGAACACCCAAAATCATAAAGAACAAGCCAAGTTGACCCATGTAAACCAAGTGGTGTTAAACCTCTAGAAAGGGGATAAGGGGAAACAACAAAATTATCAAGCCCAACCTCCTCCTACATGATATGATCAATGCAATAATAAAAAGAAGGGTAAGAATAAATAACAACATTTGCCTCGCTAGTTCACACCTTTGTTGGAGTCGATGACATCGATATTCCATCAATTGTGTGAGGCCAAGGCCCTCAACTTATCAAAGATCAAATTAATAGACCCTAATCAACCCAAACCAAAGGGGTATAGGGATGATCTGTATTGTGCTTTCCATAGGATGAAGGGACATGACATCGAAGGATGTTATAGTTTCAAACATATAGTGCAAAATATGATCGAAAAGGGTGAGCTAATTATGGACAACCCTTAGGCTCCAGAAAACCAAAATATGGGGATCTTCAAGAACCCCTTACCGAATCATGAGCCATCGAGGAACAATGTTGGTCATGTGAATCAAGTGTGGGTGGAACCACCAACTCAAGGATTCATTGGCATGGTCAATGTTGTCATGATATAAGGGAGGTATGAGCGACCAAATCCACCTCTATCTCCCATAAGAGTTCAATCTGTGAACCCTAAAAATCCGATGTAAAATGTTCCAGGCCCACCAACTAGACCAGTGGTGACAATCAGGAGTAGGCTAGTTCAAAGCCTATAGATAACTCTATAAAAGTTGTTGATCTATGAACTGATTCAATAGTCTCCTAAGAAAATGGAGATGCTCATGGATATCCTAAGGTCTATCAAAGTTCATTCCTAGGACCTTGAAGCATTTACAAAATTTATGGGACATGTGCAACAATGTAGTGAACCGGTGATTCAATTCAATGATCACGAGATTAAGATGGTCTCCACTGCTATAGCGGACCCACTACTACATATAATTATGTGTGTTAATAACACACCATTCAAATAGGTTTTTATTGACATAGGGTCATCAATCAACATTATTACCACTAAGGCATTAATGCATCTGAAGTTGCTGAAGTCACATATTGTACCTTCTACTTTCACCTTGAGAGCATTTAACGATGTGCTATGCTCAATGATAGGTACTATAGTTCTTCCAATTTAGGTTGGACTGAAGACCATCCCTGTGATGTGTCATGTGATAGAAGGTGCCATGCAATATAACATCCTCTTAGGGAGGCCTTGGATTAGAGAAATGCATTGTGTTCCCTCGATTTTACATTAATGTATTTTACTAGGTTCACATGGTTCCTTCCAATGAGGAGCCATTCAAATATGTGAACTTAGCAGATTTGCTTGGAGATTTCATTCTCCCCTCAATGCATCTGGATATATGATCGACATCACCAATCAAAAATCTAGAAGGTAAATTAAAAGGAGTGTGTACAGGACCTTCCACGATAGCACCACAACTATCAAATCACACAACAACAACTTCAACAAATCCTATGACATCCAAGGTGCTTAGGAATGACAAGAATCTTAAGGTAGTTATGGGTAAAAAAGAGATAAATCAAGCACCCAAGGTAGCAAATGTCAAGGTTCCTAGTCCCATGGATGAAGGGGATGCTCAAAATCAAGTCGAGGAGGCACCTAAGCCTACCTCACCTACTTCTTCAGTAGGGTCATATGCACCGCAGGTGACAGTACATTTGGTTAATCTTAGATTAGCAGAATATATTGTTCAAAATATGACATTCACACCATTTATCAAAACTTCACAGGACATGGGCTGAACTCAAGCCCATCACTTTCTTGTGGGAACGGTGGTACCACTAGGGGTGCCACCTAACCAAACAAACTTCATTTATGGAGGGTTTGATCAACTTGCAAATCACATGCCCATATATGAGGATGATGATGAACCATTCATGGTGAATTTTCATTATTTTTCTAACCTTAAATTCACCCTATGATATTTCAAATGTTACCATTGGCATGGTTATGATTTAGGTTTATTCGAGCAAGGGCACCGAGTTCCCATCGAACCATAGTATCAACTACCAACTAATAGATTTGGGTTAGGCTACCATATAAGAGGACAGGATGAGCTCCTAGCAATATCTTTAGATTTTTTGAACCTTAGATTGGGGGATGATGTGGATTGGAATCCTTATCACCCTAAACCTTCTCGCATACAAAGGGGTAATAGGTTAGTAACCTATGTCTCTATTGATCCACCTGAGATCTATCACGATAACATCGTGGTAGAGGTCAATCCAGGAGATAATCCAAGAGCCAACTTGGACATTGAAAACTCTGAAGCTACCGATGATACTGGTATGCAGATCCAGAATCTAGGTATAGCAATAGACACTAAATCATAAGTTGCTTCTGAGGAAGTGTAAGCAGAGTCCATTGTCAAAAGTGATGGACCAGATTGCGATTCTAGAATAGATGATAATGAGTAATCCTCAAGCAATGAATGATATGAGGACAAGATTGAGTTGGCTTACTTAGGTCCTCTACATTTACATCATATGTTACCCATGGAGATAGTGGGTGAGAATGAGGGACCCCTCATTGATGATAGTGGATATGAAGAGTGGGCCTACCTTGGGCCTCATCTTGCTAATCGCCCAATTTTGGTTGGCCAGGGTGAAGGACTCATATACGATAGTGATGACGAGGATGAGACCAAGAGAGCCTATCTCAGGCTTCACTATTTAAGGCATCATCATGAATCGGTTGACATCGATGAGATGTATCAAAGAGTCTATCCTGGCCTACACCTCAGAGGGAGACCACCCAATTTAGATATGATTTATCATATAGTCTTCCCTGATCCACCGACATACATGCAACTCCTTGAGCCGAGTGATCCCACTTTTCAGTCTATTCATAGATTGGATCCGGAGATCCCCATACCCCTAGAGCCACATCTTGGGTATGTGAATAGCACAGATAAGTTAGAATTGCACACACATGGTTCTGGAGATCTAATCCATTCCATAAATATGATCTCCATTGATTTTACCACTCCACTTCATAATCCAGTCAATCCTTCCAAACCATTGTATCTTAATGTAGATGCTATTGATTGGGATCATGTTGATTCACCACTAGAGCCTGAAGATTTCTTCCCTAATGAATAAATGTTGCAACCTTTTCATTTTATGCTAGGCTATGCACATGATGTTTATCACATGGAGGGTAATTCAAATGTGGAACTATTAAACCCAGTTGATGACATCCACTTGATTCCCATGCCTCATCAAATTGAGGAGGGATCACATATATCAGTAGAGGAAACCTTTGATGTGGATATTAATGATGATCCCACTAATCCTAAGAAGGTTAACTTTAGAGAGATTCTATCTCTTGATGAGTGTGCCAACCTCATCCCTCTGCTAAGAGAGAGACCTGATATCTTTGCTTGGACATACAAGGATATGTTGGGACTAGATCCAAAAATGGTTACTCATCCCTCCAAAAGGCCTATCAAGTAGAAGCTCAGGAAGATGCATCCAACAATAACTTTAATGGTTAAAGATGAGCTGTAGAAGTTGTTGGATGTAGAGTTCATTATCTCCATTGACTATCCAAAATGGGTATCAAACATGGTACCTGTAGGAAAACCATATGGAAGGATCCATATCTATATGGATTTTAGAGACCTCAACAAGGCAACACCAAAGGATTCATTCTCTTTGCCCAACATAGATGCTCTTGTAGACGCAACTGTAGGTCATGAGATTTTATCCCTTTTGGATGATTTTTTTGGTCACAATAAAATTAGGATTAAAGTTGAAGTCCAAAAAAAAACCATGTTCACAATTCCATGGGGAATATTCTATTATAAAGTTATGCCATTTGGCATTAAAAATGTTGGTGCCACATATCAGTGAGCCATGACATACATTTTCCATGACTACATGCACAAAATCTTGGAAGATTATATCGATGACTTAATGGCAAAGTCATTGCTACATTCAGAGCATGCAGAGGTCCTGAGGAAGGTCTTTGATTGCCTAATAGAGCATAAGGTTAGGTTGAATCCCAAGAAGTGCATATTTGGTATAAATTTAGGAAAGCTCTTGGTATTCATCATTTCAAAATTAGGGATCAAATTTGACCCAAGGAAGGTCAAGGCCATATTGGAAATACATCCTCCCATAAATATCAAAGAGCTAAGAAGCCTACAGGGCAAAGTAGAATCTATAAAGTGATTTATTGCACAATTATCAAATAAATTTTGACCCATGAATTGACTGCTACACAAGGAGGTCTCATTCAATTGGAACGAGGAATATCAAGCGACCTTCATTGAAATTAAGCAATACCTGGAAACGTCACTAGTGCTAGCTCCACCAAGACTGGATATGCCTTTCTTGTTGTATATATAGGCTACTAAATTGCATTGGAAATCATGTTAGCCTAAAAGAATGCACAAGATAAAGAGCAAGTGATATATTACATCAGTTGCACCTTGGTGAGTTATGAGCTAGGGTATGCATACATGGAGAAGCTGTGTTTAGCAGTGGTGTTTGCAACAAATAAGTTGTGTCATTACATGTTGAGTCATATGACGTATGTGATATCCAAATAGAATCCTTTGTAGTATATGATGAGAAATATATATCATAATACACATAATGCAAAGTGGATCATGCTATTGATAGAATTTTATTTGGAATTCATCAGCCAAAAGTCCATCAAGGGATAATTCATAGCTGATCAACTAGTAGAGGCACCTCTCAAAAATAGTAGGCCTCTTACCATTGAGCTTATTGATGATGTAGTCGGGAAAGATATGTGAACAAGATAAGAAAAGACAAGGAGGAAAGCTACTTTGCTGGAATTTTTTTGAGACCTATCTGGTGGGCTCTGCGGGGATGGCAATAGTTTCTGGAGGAGGTATGAACAACTGGAGGAATGTAGTGATGGCATCAGGTCCGTCATAGAGCGTGCATGCTAGGGCTGGTATTTCTTTTAAAAATGATTGGAAGGAACAAGATTTCCCATTGCATGCCAGGAATCGCTTGTTAAATAACAATGGATGTTTGGAATAATGTGAAGCCAGGCCGGTTCTAGTGGTTCAACCAGACTCGATGGCAGAAGATGTGGAGTATTTAACCAAACATGCACTTATTGGTAAATTTATGGGCATCTGAATTTGTCTTCCCTTTGTGGAGTCTTGGGTTAGGAAGACTTGGAACCCTGAAGGTGATGTGGAGGTGATGCTGAGTGCAAACAACTATTTTATGGTGGTTTTTTCTTGTCTTGCAGATCGTAACAAAGCATTTGAAGGAGGTCCCTATTTTTGTAACCAAGCGGGACTCTTTCTTAAACCCTAGCATGTGGGTTTCAACCCATCAGAGGAGCGACCGTCATGGGTTTCGATGTGGGTTTGGCTTCCATGGCTCCCATTGGAATTTTGGAGAAATGACATCTTGCATATGATTGCCCTTCTACTTGGGAAGCCGGTTGGGCCGTCACGACAGACGTTGGATAAAAAGGTAATCTCTATTGCCCGTATCTATGTTGAAATTGATTTAAACAATCCTATTCCAGATTCTATTGAAATACAGTTCGGATCAACCAAATGGGTTCAAAAACTTGACTATGAAGCTCTTCCATTTTGTTGTTGGATTTGCTATGAATATGGCCACTTACAAAGAAAATGCCCTAAGTTTTTCCTACCTGTGGCTTCAAATCCTGGGCCCTCTCGAGCTGTACAAAATATGGATAAAGGAAAAGCCCCGATAAAGGAGGGAGATCAGGATAAGGAAGGCTTTTTTACGATAAAACCTCAAAACAAAGGAAGAAAGGAAAAAAGAGACATTAAGGATAACCAGCCAGATGCTCAGCTCAACCGTTTTGAAATTCTAGAGAATCTTGATCAATGCGTGGAGATACCTAAAACATCACTACTTGTTATAGATATAACAGGACCAAATCAGTTGTCTCTTCATGAGGTGGAACCAAGGGAACCAGATATAGGGGGTTTAAATGAAGAACGATAGGGCTTTGGTTCTGAGTATAGGTGATATGGTTGGCCCTAGCCCTGGAAGAGAAGTTATCTTAGAAAATGGCATAGATTTAGATATGCCCTCTCCTACCCAAGCACTGATGCGATCATCCATGGACTGTAAAACTCCTACGGTGTTGGGATTGCAACATAAAATAATTAAAAAAAATGCTTCAGATAAGAATATGAAGGTGGGTTGGAAGAAAGACCAGGATAAAATTAAGTTAATGGGGGAGACTTTGGTAGAGTCAGGTTTGGTGAGAACATTGGACTCCCATTTTTATAACCCCCAAAAATGATTATACTTTCATGGAATGTAAGGGGGTTGAACAACATCCCTAGAAAAAAAGTTGTTCATGATTTGATTCGTGTTCATTCTTCGGATGTGGTTTTTATTTAGGAGACTAAATTAGCTATTGATAGTTTGTTCAATATTGCTCCCAAGTTGTGGAGAAAGGGGCAATGTCAGTGTATTGGTGCATGTGGATATGCTGGTGGCCTTGCTTGTTTATGGGATCCATTTAAGATCTCTCCTCTTACCTGGATTTCCAGCAGGTGGTCTATTTCGATGATCGGGCATGATAATGAATCTGGTGAGACCATCCTACTTACAAACGTGTATGCTCCTATTGATTACAATGGTAAAGTGAATTTATGGGAGCACATTGGCTTTGTGAGAAGTCTGGCTCCCCTGTACCCATGGATTTTGGCTGGAGACTTCAATTCTATCACTTATCTGGAGGAAAAACGTGGTGGGATTGATCGTCTTGAGCCTTTTTCTTCTATCTTCAATGCTCATATCCGGGCCTTGAACTTGGTTGACATCAAGCTGAATAATGGGATATTTACCTGGCATAATAGAAGATGTGGGGAATATTCCATTTCAGAGAGACTGGATAGGTTTATGATCTCTAGTTTTTGGATTGGCAATAATAGAAGCGCTAGTTCTGTGATTTTGGAGGGTAGAGGATCTGATAATTGGCCTATCAAAATCTTTACTCTAGAGTTAGGGCTAAAAAAGAATCCCTCATTTAAGTTTCAACTTATGTGGCTACGAGATCCTAAGCTTCATGATTTCATGCGAGGCTGGTGGACTAATGGCAAACCTCCTCATGGCACCGCTATGTACTCCTTTATGAAGCGACTTCAATTTGTTAAGCATAAATTGAAGAGATGGAATAGACTAAATTTTGGGAACCTTTCCTTGGCTAATCTGGTAGCTCTTAGGAGGGTGGAAGAAGCCTCAAGGAAGATTAGAGATCAGGGACTCACAGAGGAGCTTCTTGTTGAGGAATCTGAGGCTGTAAAAGACCTTGCTAAATGGGAACTGAGGGAAGAAATTTTTTGGAAACAAAAATCTCGAGTAGATTGGCTTCAGGAAGGGGATAGAAACATAGCCTTCTTTTATAACTTTGTTAAGGCTCGTCGTAATGGTAACCTGATTACCTCTCTTGTTAATTCTCAGGGTGCCCTGCTTTCTTCTTTCAAGGATATTTCAGAAGAGACTAAGAGGTATTTTTCCTCTCTCTTCAAGGAGGATGCCCTCTCATATGATGAGGAAGAAAAACTTATTCTAAACTGTATTCCCTTGATTGTTTCTAGAGAGATGAATGAGCACTTGATGGATCCAATTTCCCTTGAGGAGTTGAAAAGTGTTGTATTCAAGATGAAAAAGGGGAAAGCCTCGGGTCCGAATGGATTCTCGATTGAGTTTTATCAAGAGTTTTGGGAGTTAATAAAATTTGACCTTTTGGAAGTGGTTCGTGAGTCCCAAAAGAACAAACAGATGCTAAGGGCCCTAAATGCTACCTTTGTGGTGCTTATTCCCAAGAAAGAGGGAGCGAATTCCCTGGATATGTTT
Source organism: Wollemia nobilis (assembly GCA_028583015.1). Lineage (NCBI taxonomy): Eukaryota > Viridiplantae > Streptophyta > Pinopsida > Araucariales > Araucariaceae > Wollemia > Wollemia nobilis. The sequence goes on along the minus strand of JAQPPZ010000689.1, from coordinate 1,281,085 downwards.
AGGCCTATTGCTCTCTGTAATGTTGTATATAATATCATCACAAAAATTATTGCTGAGAGGCTGAATATATGGTTGAGAAAAATCATCTCTGAGGAGCAAGGTGGGTTTGTTACTGGCCGACAAATCATGGATGGGGTTGTTATTGCTACAGAAGCTATTCACTCAATGGAAACTTTTAAGGCGAAAACTATGTTCATTAAGTTGGACATGGAAAAAGCCTATGACAGAGTTAGATGGTCCTTTCTTCAAAAAATTCTTACTACTTTTGGCTTTGAGGAGGAATGGATTAGATGGGTGATGAGTTGTATTTCTTCTTCCTCATTCTCTGTTCTTGTTAATAACGAGACAACGAAGCTGTTTGAGGCCTCGAGGGGATTGAGGCAAGGAGATCCTCTATCTCCTTATTTGTTTATCATTATGGCAGAAGGGTTGGGCAGATTACTCAAGTATCAGGTCAGGCATGGTCTCATTCAGGGGTGGAAGTGGGATAACAGTTTGCCACCTCTTTCCCACCTTCAATTTTTTGATGATACTGCTTTGTTGGGAGTTGCCACTATCAAGGAAGTTGGAAACATTAGACAGTCTCTTGACATATATCTTGGTGCTTCTGGATAGGTTATTAATGAGGACAAGTCCTTTATTTTCTTCTTCAATACCACCCCTCTTATTCAAGCCAGGATTTCTCGCATTCTAAGATTCCAGGTCGGGACACCCCCCTTCATTTATCTTGAGATCCTGATTTCATCTCATCCTCTGCCTAGATCTTCTTGGAAGTCTATACTTGATAAGTTTAGAAGGAAGATAAATCACTGGACTATCAGATGGCTATCCTCTGCAAGTAGAGTATTGCTTTTAAAATCTGTTATTCAAGCTTTACCCATTTACAGATGTTTTGTGCAAACAACTCCTCGTTTCATCAAGGACATGGATGCTCTGTCAAGATAATTTTTGTGGTCTGGCAAACTTGATCAATCTAAATGGAGTTTGGTTAGATGGGATTCCATTTGTAGGCCAGTTCAAGAGGGAGGCCTTGGGTTGCGACAGGCAACTCTTTCTAGGCAGGCTTTAGCTACGAAACTTTATTGGAGATGGTGTACCTCTCAAGATCAAATTTGGGCTAAAATATTATCTTATAAATACTTGAGAGGTATTTCTGAGGCAGATATCCCTAGAGCCAATTTTTTTGGGAAAGGTTCTGTTATCTGGGACACTCTGAAAAGAGGAACTAATTTAATTAAGCGAGGGTTTGTTCCGGATTTGCAATCGGGGATCAAATGTTCTTTTTTGGGAGGATTCTTGGGATGGCCACCCTCCTATATTGACTCAATATCCCAGGTTACATTCCCTAAGCATTTGTTTCTTGGAAGCAGGTTGGTCTCATGTGGAGGACTTTAAAAAAATCTAGTATTTTGGAAATATGGAGATGTACAGATGGAAAGATCCGTAGGAATGGCCCCAAGGGGGATTTGCCGAGGATAGAGAGGTGCTTGCTCTTATTATTGTAGGGAGGTACTGTTCTTCATTGAGGGATAAAGACATTCTGGCTTGGAACCTTAATCCCAAGGGAACCTACTCTGTAGCCTATGGTTATCAAGTTCTTGATAAGCAAAATTTTGGGAGTCTCCCTGTCACATGGTGGAAAAATGTGTGGAATAGATTTGCTTGGTCGAAATGTAACTTTTTCTCTCGGTGGTAGCTCGTAATAAATGCCTCACTTGGGATAAATTGAGGAAGAGGGGATTTTAGGGTCCCTCTTTATGTGTCCTTTGTGGTAAGAATGAGGATGACTCTTCTCATTTATTTTTCCAATGCTCCCTTGCCAGAGACATTTGGCACTGTTGGTGGAATGCCTGGAACCATCCTTGTTTTCATGTGATCTCCCTAGTGGAGTTTTGGAGTAGTCTGGGCAGACCTCTAGCCAACGCCCCCTTCCTCCAAGTGGCTTGGAATTTGGGCCCTTCTTGCATCATCTGGCAGATTTGGCTCGAACAAAACCGACGCATTTTTAAGGGAAGTCATTTGGTTGTTCAAAAGATCTAGCAAAGGATACTGTGTATGGTTCAAGAAACTATCCATAGTAAATGTGATGTGGACCCTCATTTGGACTCTAGGGAGGATAAGGTATGACAGGCCCTTTGTTTTTTTGGGTTTGGCATGAATTCTTCTATCCCTAGTAGGATTCCTCAGCTTAGCAAGAAGGTTAGGAGAGAGGGTATATGGAGACTGCACCCTAGAAGATTTTTAAAAATTAATACTGATGGGTCGTCCAGGGGCAATCCTGGACATGCTGGAATTGGTGGTGTTGGGAGAGATTCTGCTAGCGTGGTCAGTTTTTTCTTTTCCATTTATAAAGGTGTTCAATCTAACAATCTTATGGAAGCTTTGGCGATACTTGAGGCCTTGCAAAGGGGGTTTTATCTTGGCTGGAATAGTATTCTTTGCGAGTCTGACTCTCAAATTTTGGTTAATATTTTAAATAGCAAAAGAGTGGAGGATGTTAATTGGCAATTGGCCTCTGTGACCATTCAGATTCTCAGAATGAGTGAAGATTTTGAATTTATATCCTTTGTGCACATTCCAAGGGAATGGAGGGGTTGCTGATTACCTGGCCAAAAGGGCTTCTGAGCTATTGGATACTCAAAGTATTGATAACTGGGAGAGTCTCTCGTCTAGGGATTCTCAACACCTATGGGAGTTGATCCATAAGGATGTTCAGACTTAATGTGGTTTGTTTTTTTTGGTTTTCTTTGGGAGTTGACCTTGTCTAGTGATTTAGCCTGTCTTGTTGCTTATTTGAGTCTTGGGTGGGGGCTCAGCTGTACTTTGTAATCCAGAATTTTTATCAATAAATTTTTACCCCTTTATTTAAAAAAAAAGCTTATTGATGATGTAGTCTTCACATTATCAAAATATCTCAAACCCAAAGAACCAAATAACAAAGCTAACATGACTTTGTTCTTCGACGGTTCAAAGTGTGAGCAAGGGGGTGGTGCAGGAATTATCTTCTTAATGCCACAATGTGCTCCAATGCCCTTGTCATTTAAGCTAGACTTTCCTTGTACCATTAACAATGTTGAGTACGAAGCCCTCTTCTTGGGTCTCCAAATAGCTATTACCATGAAGATTAAAATATTAAACATCTTTGGTGATTATCTTCTCATATTCAATCAAGTGAAGGGACTTTTTTAGTACAGGTGTCCTATCCTAAAATCTTATAAGGATCTCACTGACACTTATCTAGCCCAGCTAGAGTGGTACGACATTGAGGCAATCCCTCTTATGTAAAATAGGTTCATAGAAACTATGGCATATTTAGGATATTTAATCCCTTAGAATCCATCTACCAAATTTACTACCATTCATGTAAATATGCTATCACATACCACAATGTAGTGTGTGGCTTTTGATAACAAGGAATCAATCAACATGATTCATATAGAACCAAATCATGAGTGGTTCTATAAAGCTAGAGAATTTCTCAAGAAGGCACCCTAGGGATATTTGATATCTTAGGGTCCTATGGGGAATGGCACCACCATTCACAACAAGGTTGTATCCCAGTCTGCATTCACGCACAATGAAATGCCAAGGGAACAAGTCATCTTGTCAATCGAGGTAGAAGCATATCAGGACTGGATGTCACAATTACATGACTTTCTAAAGATTGGTTTAATCCCTCAGGGATTGTCACATGTCACAAAGCACACATTCAGATAGAAAGTGACAAAGTATATTTTTCTAGGAGACATCTTGTATCGTCGAAGCTACGATGGAATTCTCCTTCATTGTCTTGAGCTCCAAGAGTCAACTTGGATAATTTTGTAGGTTCATGATGGTACATGTGGTGGCAATTTTAGCGGCATGGCCATTTTCAAGTGCATCCTTTGAATGGATTATTATTGGACCACTATGGAGAAGGATTGCACCACGTATGTCAAGAAATGTGTTAAATGTCAACATCATTCTAATCTTACGCACTTGCCATCATAGGCCTTACAAACCATCCAAGTGGCTTGGCCATTTGCTCAGTGGGAATTAGACCTAATTGATAAGATCTCTCCCTTGTAATCAGGCTATAATACATTCATCATAATAGCTATTGAGTATTTTACAAAGTGGGTGGAAGCCATCCCTTTAACAATGATAACTGGAGTATGTATTGCGGAGTTTATACTTCACAATATCATTAGTCATTTTGGGATACCATCCAAGCTAATCTTGGATAATGAAATATTATTCAAGAACAAAACTATGAGGGCTTTGACATCCAAGTACAATATACAACACAGTTTTATGACTCCATATTATCTATAGGCAAACAGGTAAGTTGAGGCTTTAAACAAGATAGTGGTAGCTATCTTGAAAAATACGGTACAAGAAAACCACAAATATTGGCACATCCAGCTGCCCCTTGTGTTATGGGCTTATAGGACTAGTATATGAATGTCTACTGGGGCAACCCCATTTTTGTTAGCATATGGTTTTGAGGCCATCATGCCCTTAGAGTTGGAAATTCCAATGCTGTGTGTCGCATTGAAAGAGTTCATCGATGATGACACTGCGTGGCAAGCTCATCTTGATCAATTGATGCTTATTAATGAACATCACGTGAATGCCCTTGAGCATCTTCATGTTTATCAAGAATTCTTAAAATGAACTTAAAATAATAAATTCCATCTAAGAGACTTTAAATTTGGTGATCTTGTGCTAAAATAGAACCAACAAAACTCAAGCCTGCCATCGCACTTGTGAGATAAATTTACGACTAATTGGTTAGGTCCTTATATCATATTAGAGTAGATTGGACCTAAAACGTATCACCTGACATCACTTGAATGGGTTGAAGAGCCTGAACCTCTCAACATCCTTCATATTAAGGCATTCCATACATAATAATTCAAAAATTCAAAATATGGAAATTTTCAAAATCCATAAAAATCAAAAAACAATAAAACCTAAAAATATTGTAAAATATTCAAAACTCCAAAAATATTTGCATCATACATTTTATTTTACACTTGCATTTAGTTAATTGTATGGCATTAGATATTTCCATCCATTGCACTTGCATTAGGATAGGTTATGTTTGTAATATTACAAAAGACACCACGTTTGTATTTCAATCATGCATCTATGCATCATCATCTTCCATTACCCTTGTGAGTAATCATGTTTTTCAACACAACCCCTCCTATTGCTATGAAGAATATACTAGGGTTTTTCGGTCATTCAATCATACCTAGTGTTCTTCTCAAATTTAGTAGAAATATTGCTTTGCTTTTGTATATGAGATATAGTTTTGATAGTACTTAGCATATCAGAATCCTATCACTAATCAACACATTAACAATCCTAATTAGGGTAAGGAAGGACAAACACTACAAAGTGGTCCGGGTCACCTTAAGCGAAAGGTTTTGTTACTTACTCAGTTTTAAGGCACAATGGTCTAGAGTAGTGGTCATTGGCAAAAGGACAAATCCCCCCCTACTCGAAGTAATCCCTTGCTTACATCAAAAGGAGAAAAATCCTAGAGTCAAACCCAATCCCTTGCTCTATAAAGAAATACAAAATACAAAATAAATAGTGATTCTTATCAATATATATGAGCAAGTATCCCAATAAATTGAAGAAAATAAGGGGGTGAAATTGAATCCTTGGAATGGTCAATACTCAAAAATCATGGAGTGATCCCCAATACAACAATGGGTTGAATGAATCTCGCCTAAAATTGGGGTAGGTCTAGCAAGTTACAAATGAGCTAGCTTTAGGTGGCTTTTATTGCCTAGTGGTCTAGTCCAATTGAGTCCAAACCTAGGATCGGGTGAGCATGTGGTGATCCTCATTACAACAATGGGCTGAATGAATCCCGCCTGGTTATGAGGTAGTCTTATGTCTTATCTAATATATTTATTTGCACACATAGGGACAATGAATAGATGGGTCTTTCATAGCAAAAAAATTATCTTTTAAAAGTCTAGTATAGTCATTATACAACTTTTGATAAGTCAACTAGGGTGTTTGAGTCTCGTGGAAAATCTCAAAAATTCCCAAATAGCAACAACTCATTTCAATGAATAAATCATTAACTTCTTTTTATAATATTTTTTTATTAAAGGGTGTTCATAACATAGGTTAGATACCGGATGGATATCAACAATGATATTTAGACGACCACTGACTATTTTGTGCATATATTTTAACTTACAAAAGCTTATGAAGAGAAACAATATATCATCTCATCCCACACATGGATTTCTAGTTGATTAATTCTTATGATGAGATGTATCAATTACATTTCATGATTGTTATACATTCTATGGTGTCATCCATTAGATTGTTAACTCATATTGCATTTATTATTTATGTTTTAAGTGATTAAAGCATACATGATCATTTACATTAGATTACATCATATAAATATTATATTACATACATTGCATTCATCATATCATAACATCATAAATTAAATTTATACAAGTAAATCAAATTAAACATGCATTTAACATCTAACATTGCATCCATATGCATACATCATAGTAGTCCATCTACACATCTAGATCACAATATCTAGGCATACATCCATTATCTAGCTAGTGCATGTCATCCATACATCACATCATATAGCATCAGATAAACATAACATGTAAGCATTGCATCCATATGCATCTCATAAACATAAAACAATAAAAATATACACATATAATGAGTCTCATAAATGTTATATCATATATATATATATATATATATATATATATATATATATGTGTGTGTGTGTGTGTGTGTGTGTGTGTGTCAAAAACAAAGTATATAGGCATATGTCCAAAATACCTATAGGCTACAATTATGTAGGTCCTCAGACCTTACACCCAAAAATGGTACAAACATATAACAATATTTGTACTAAGTGGGACTTGCATCCCTTGTCTAGGAGTCTCTTCCACTAGTGCCACCCTCCCTATGAGTCTTCCTGGAGCTGGCGCTTGAGGACCGCTCTGTCCGCTGAGTCCTATGGCTAGATATTGCAAATGATTACCCTGTATCCCATGTCCTAGTCCACTAGGTCCCTGTAGTAGTAGACCTCTCTAGCACCTCAACCCTAAGTAGTCTTATCTCTCCCTCCAAGAGAGTGATGCAGACCACATCTAAGGAGTATTGGGTATTAGCCTCTTAAACGAGGTATGCAATCTTTGGATCTCTGCATCCACATACAAACATGCTAGTCTCGATACATTTGGAGTGGCAGGAGAAACCTATAAAGTCAAGGTACCTCCCTTCATAGACTAGAGCAAGTCTCACTCCATGGTGACAACGTCCAACTAAGCTCAGAGAAGATCACATTACCTAGTGATATTTTGTATCTCAATTTCAACAGTGGCAATCTATACTTAGAGAGATATCCTTTCCTCATTGGATCTTCACCACTATTCCTATCCCTATGCTAGTTGATCCTATGATACCCTCAACTATGCCTATAGGGTATCTGTGAATGTGTCCCTCTCTAAAAATTGAGTCCCTATAATCTGTAGTTGTGACTCCAAGCTAGTAACCTAGGCCTAAGCTATGATACCTTGTCATCGGGCTCCTCCTCAACCTCCTCCTCAGCCTGAGGATCATCCTCTACTGCTAGAACCTTGCCCTAGCCACCATCTATCCTCTAGAGAAACTGTATCTCATACAGGTCCTCAATTGCTACCTTTGTAGCTACCTCAACTTCCCGTCTAGTGGGACACCACCTCACGACAACCTAGTAGTCCACTAGGAATAATAATCTATTGTGGTCCTAGAATATGCAAGCCCTGAATCCTACCAAGCATCATCCTCGTCCTCCAATGAAGTCATAGAAGGTCAAGCTAAGTCTCTCTTTGCCTTAATATGGTGATAAGGAATTGGCTCATATGGGATGTCCTGGAAGATCCTAAATTGCCTTGTGATGCATGAGTAATGGAAGAACTCAGTATCTCAGGATTATACCCAAGGAGCCATCTCTTGCATCATGCCTGCTTGAGATAGTAATCTGCCTCATCCCACATAGGGCAATCCATGTAGGGTTGCCATTGTATATGCTCTGGTTGTAGTCTCATTAGTTGATCTAGATAATTTTGGATATCCCCTACTTAGGACTTGCTCTTGAAACCCTTGGCCTCCCTAGGCTAGCAGGCATCATAGAATTGGCACTCCTTGTCAATTTCTCTAATCTCTAGTGGCAGTCCCCTTAGATGATCAATAGCAATGTGCTCCTAGGTCCATATCTGGAGTAGTATGTTGCATTTGACTCCCACATAGCTCTATTGTGTGATCTGATAAAGCTCATCGTAGAGTTGTGCAAGTAGAGAACTCTCTCGAGATAGAATCAACAACTCTCGAGTGGTGCTTGCTAGTAGGTCATGAGTCCTAGCTAGGAGGTTCCAAGGTAACCTCACTCTGGAAGTGTTGGGCAACACAATCTGAAAAATCAACTACATCAATACTACCACTCATTAGGAGAAGACACGCTTGCAGTACCTATACTCAATGTGGATGCCACTGTGCTCTAAGTCTAGTTGTGCCTCATCACTCTGGGTATCGAATATCCTATAAAAATTTGCATCCTTCACCGAGGTGGGTGAAGATGTGATGGCCTCGCCATCAATGGGATACATAAGATGCGATAGACATCCTCTATGATGATAGTGATCTTACCTATTGGCACGGTAAAGGTATTGGTCCACACATCCCAGCATTGGGCCAAAGTAGTCATGTATGCCTGATCTAACTGGATAGATTATAGGTATAGTACATAGCCAAAATTGATGGCATTGAACCAATCCCGGTCAGTGTCGGTCAACCCGTAATGGAGCTGGTGAAGGAGATAATACTCCCTTACTCTAGCAATCAAGGTTTGAAGGGAGCAATAATAAAATCCATAAAATTTTTGAAAAACATCAAAAATGTACTAAAATCGCAAAAAAATGCATAAAAATTTTCAAAGAGGTAAATACAATCATAAATGTAGTCACAATGTGCAACAAACATCAAAGCCTCACTTCAAAAAATTCTAAAAAATTAATTAAATCAATCAAAACAACAAACAAATTCAAAAAATTAATTTGTTTTTAAGGTTTCTCAACTGCGGCTTTGACCCACGACTAGTGGCAACAGTTAATTTTTTGAACATTGGAATTTGAATTTAGCCACGACTGACAGTTGTAGCTGCCAATTTACCAATTTGGAACCACAACTACCACCCGCGGCTATGGGAAAGACCCTTTTCAAGGTCATTTCCTATCCTATGCAACCCCAAAACCCAAAAATAAAAGCCCTCCCCAACTAAGCTAGCCTAATCTAACCTAACTAGGGTGAGGTTCATTACCAACACTTTAGTGAGTTTCTTTAGTTCATTAATTAATTTTATTCATTTTTTGGTAAGTACATGAGTGAAGTTCAGGATGCTACCTTAGCAGCACCGACTCTTCCACTGGTGGAATATTCTGGTCAATCAGCCATAGGTCAAGGTAGTTGATGTTCAATTCAGCATTGTTTCATATCAAATTTTAATTCACACATCTCAGAGCTCTCTTGATTGCTGTAGAAAATTGGAAAATAATGAATTGAAAATGATAAATTTTTATTTTATATTTCCAATTTTACCCTCAATCACAGCTGAAAATCATGGGTACAAAATTAGGGTTTTCCAACTGTGGCTACCAGCCGTAGCTAAGGAATTTGCAAAAATTAGTTGTGTCTAACACCCACGACTAGCATCCTGCCATTAATACCCTCAAAATTCAACCATGAGGAGCTTCAAAATGCAAAATAAAAAATATCCAATGGGCCAAAACCCTCAAAATTTTCAAAAATAACAAAAAATTTACATAATTCAAAAAATTCAAATACACCTTGTATCTAGTTATTTACCCTATACACATGGTGGTTACAACGACTTGCGATCTATACAATTTGGAAAGATGAGTAAATTACCATAAGGATATTTGGGGTAAAATAATCAGTTTTTGGTGGAATGGAGATGCTCCAATCCAGCAAATCATTCCACATGCATGTAAAATCATGTTGGGAGGACCGTGGAGACACCACATCTCCTAGCATTAAAACTTTGATAGAAGGAAGTTCACATTGTGATTCAACACAAGCTTGAACAAAATTGTTATCATCTTGAATCCCTAAGAAGGCCATTGTGGTTAGACTGCTCCATGGGATAGAGATGTACAATTACTATTAATAGTTGAAATCATGGTTGAATTAGGCCTTGCCAAGTAATCAAAGTGTAAAAGTCTTCAATTTTTTAGATCAATCATGTTGGTCAAGTGACTCATTGCTTCATTCAATTCCCTACCCTCATCAACTCATCGCTTGAGGGGGTAGTCATAATATCAATAATCATAATCAAATTCAATAGGAGATCACTTGATCTTATCAAATTGTGTTCATATTACGAATCATTGCCAATAACTATCATAAGCTTACCCTTTGCTAGGGTAAAAAGAAAATATGACAGTTAAGCTAGGAGCTCTCCACCTATCAGTACGATTGTAGCACTAACACTACCCGATCACTGTGGAGCTTGCAAACACTTTGTAAATTAAGCCTTCCCTCATTTGGAGGCAATGATTCTAAGATGTGAATCCTTTTGCAAGACTGGGCATCTAATGTTGATAAGATCAATGATCATTATTTGACCTATGATATGGTTTTAGGAGGTCTATTTTTTCTTAGCATTATTCATTATCACAACGCATATCAAAAGGGGCATCTGTAGACACCTAAAATACGTCATGTGTAGGGGACTACTCATATGGGTATGCTAACAGACCATATGAAAGATCTTGGACAATACCAAGGTGCAGTAGTGGTTCTAACCACTCAATTTTGGTAGAGTTGGCATACTCAGCCTTAGCCATGGCTGACACCCATAGCTAATAGAGCTAGCTATGCCTCAAAGCCATGGCTAACACTAAAACTATTTTGAATCATGGGCTAAGCCAAATTTAGTTACAACGATCTGGGCAACAAGAATTCAAATGGTTTTGGGTGGGGAAGCTTCAAGAGTTTTCCTCCCAACTAATACAACCTCCTAGATCTTGATCTTGGCTTCCCAAGCAAGCTAAGACTAGATATTAGGAAGGCTGTAAGACCCCCCTTCAAATTTGGGAGAATTCTGGAATGATCTTGAGTTGAAATGCAACAAAGCTCTGCCAAAAAAATAGTGAATTGACAACCCCTTGAGGAGAATCGAAGTGTTGCCCAGTTGTGGAGTGACAAGTATGACTCCATCAATGGATCTTCCAAAGGACTAAGAAGCATAAATCACAAATTCAATCCAATCGAATGTGAATCTTATCAAATTAAATCGCCAATCCATCTTGGGACATAGAGGAAATCCTTGATCATCAATTCCATAGAGGGAATCAGATATCTAAGCCTTGACTACAAGAGCAAGAACACTTTCGGCCTTAGTCGCGACTGCCAGTCATGGCTAACAGTGCCAGTTGCACCTTAGACCCATAGCGAGGGTTTGATATTTGATTTCCTTTATGTTAGCAATAGATTTCCATTTTTAGTTATCCAATTAGTTTAATCTAGCATAGATTAACATTGTAGAAGATATTTGATCGATCAATGTAGAATTTATAGGTAGATTTACCCTAATTTCCTTGAAATTATCAATTTAGACTAGTTCCATCAAGTTCTAATGGCTAATTAGGCTTCCTAATTGCTATATTTCATGCTTTATTTACATGCTTTATAATAATTTTGTGATTTCTTGCATATATTCATAGATTTACATGCTTTCTTGCTTTCTTTATCATCAATTTATGCAATTCTCTCAAAAGCCTCATCAAGAGAGGCCTCCTTTGTTATTAACCCCTTTCATGTTATTTCTTGAACATGAAAGGGTTTTACAGGTTCTAATCAATTTCAAGGCATTCAAGGTAGCATATGCCTCCAGCCAAAGGAGAAGAAGGCTATCTTTGGCCTTAAGTAGATCACGTACCTTCTAAAAATTCTACGTATTACACCTCCCCCTTGTTTAGAGGATCTTCAAAATTGTATCAATTGTATCAAAATTGAGTATACCTAAGAAGGACATATATGTAATCTAGATTTGACAAATTTTTAATTAAAATAAACCTTATTTTCTTGTTAAATTCATTGTTGTCTATTATTTTTGCTTTAATACTTGATTTCAATTGGTGCACTAGTTAGGTGTATGCTTTTTAGAACATTACAAATGGGAAGCTTATTGTAATTATTGAATGTGATCTTGAGGAAAGACTTATGGTTATGCTGTAAATATTATTGTTCCTTAAAAGTAAATATGGATATCTAATGTAAGGATTTGGAATAATGAAATATTTACTTTGTGATATTCTTAAAAGTGTAGTTATGTAATGTACTAAGGTATATTATTTATATTTCTTAGATGGAGAGCTTTTTGTGCTTGTGTATGTCTATATGATGCAATATTAGTATTACATGCATTGATTAATAATTTAAAAATTTGATAAACTTCTCATAAGTTATGTAATTTCCTTGTTCATAGTTAGAGATGTTCCTTGAAGGTTCTTATTTAAGAATATAGATTGTGGGTAGATCACTTAGAGATTAATAATGAGAGTAGAGACTCTTAATACATTGTTTTAATCTAAACATGATGATCCCATTACTTGAGGGAGTTATGGTAGGCAACACTCAAGTCTTCTTGTGATTGATTACTCTAGATGGTGTAGCCTAGAGGGTTCCCAAAAGTAAGTTAGCTTTGGAAATGTCCTAAGCGATAAATCTTGGAGTAGATATCCTACCATGTAAGTATGGAGTATCATCGCAAGTTTTGGTGCTGGCACCTTGAGCAAGGAGGATCGAGTGGTCGAGCTAGTTACCACAGGAAGTGATAAATACCTTAATTAGCTATTTTATTATTTAAGCACTAAGTACTAGATATATCTCCATGTAGGTGTAGGTATATAGACTTTAAGGCACTTACATAAGTTATTAAAAGATCTATCTAATTTTGACCACTTGAGTGTCATCTATAGTGACTAGTTCTCAATTGTGATATACCTTGTGATGAGAAATTAAAGAGGGATACATCTATGTGAACTCTATCTTTTGAACTTAACATGTATTAATGTTTAAAAAAAAAATAGTCTATTAATTGGTTTAGTTAACATTGAGGTTGTTACAGTTGGTATCATAGTCTGGCTAGAAAATGGATGCTAGTATAAGGTTTAGGCTAGTAAAAGGATGCCATTTATTTTTGTTCCATCACAACTATTAGCCACTCCTTATAGTTAACTACTTATCAAATGGATAAATAGTAGTATATTATCATGGTAAAGACATTTAGAAAATATTGATACAATGGTATTTTGGTTTAATTTATTGTGTATAATACTCTGTGGTATTATTTTAGGGAGTGCATTCGCTAAGCATATTATAGCCTTGGTAATAATTTTTCTATTACTAGCAGAGTTTTTGATACATACTTTGTAAGGAAGAAGCAAGTACTTGAAGTCTACTTATGTTCAAGTCTTTTCCTCCCACTATTAGAACCATTGGTGAATCAAAGTGGAAGAGCTAAGCAAACCCTCCACATATTGTGGGTCTTAAGTGGTGTACCTTAGACTCTTTTGAGGACCTCACTTGGCATTTGTGTCTCTTGGCTAAGCTCCCTCCTTATTTTTTAATGTATCGTAGGACTATAAGCTTCCATAGATGAACTCTAGGTCATAGGACTATAAGCTTCCATAGATGAGCTCTAGGTCATAGGACTATAAGCTTCCATGGATAAAATCTAGGTTGTATGGACTAGAATCTTCCTAAGAATGTGTTAAGGGTTTAGGTATCTTCCTATGTAGACCTTTATTTAGTCTTTATATTAAATCCAAAAAGACCTAGCACTTTCGATTACAATATTTCCAAAGAATTAGTCTAGGAAATGTAATCGTAGAGTAAGTATGACTAATGACATCATCAATAGATGATAATATTCTTGTTATGGCACCTTGCAAGGAGCTAGTGTGATCATTGTTATTATTATGTGTAAATATTTTTAAAAGTAACACCTTGTGTGGAGTAAGTATAACAATATTCATTATCAAATGAATGGTAACGAATTAAGTTAGTAATTTAATATTATTTTTGTGGTTAGGTATAATGGCATAAAAACTATTGAAAGGAAGAAGCAAAACCTCTTAGGATCTATGGCAATTTAGGCAATAAAATTCCAAGTCTATACCTATAGGATAAAGTTTGGGAAACTCAAACAAAGAGGTAGAGAACCTTACTATTGTGGTCTCTTTATTACAAGAGTAGATTAATTAGCAAAATAAGAAGATGATTCAAAGAAATGATCAAATGGTTCAATGGATGGACCAAAAAAGGTAGTTATTGGATGCTATAGTAGGTCAAAGCTCATAGGGTAGACACCTAAAATTTAGAGACGAAGATAATCCTATTATATTTAAGCAAGAAGTTAGGGCTTTCATTGAGGTAAAATTGGATAAGGACCTAAATAATGTGAAGACTTCCAAATTCAATGGAAACAATGGAGGTGATTCAACTAAGGCATGGCTAAATGAATTAGAGATATATTATTCTATGAAAAATCTATCATCTATTACTCAAACTATATGTGCCACTCTTCACTTATAGGAGATTGCTTTAGAATGGAAAAATACCTTCAAAACATGAAAGAAGATTCAAGTGATGAATCTTCAATGGTTGGAGTTTGTTAAGGCTTTCAAGAAAATATTCTTGATAGAACAATTTTATGAAGAAAATTTTGAGGAATTTTCTATACTTTAATTGGGAACCATGACCATAGAGAGGTATTATCAGAGGTTTGTAAAAATTTCAAGGTACATGCCAAAGTTTAATAGCAATGAGCATTTTAGGATAGAAAATTTCATCCTAGGAATGTATCTTAGGATAAGAACAATTATTAATTTGCTTAAAAATGTAACCTTGCAAAAGGCTTATTATTTGGCTCATCAAGAAGAGGCCAATCAACAAAGCTAAAAAGTCTTCTTTAACCATGGATAAATGATAGGAAAAGGTAGACAAGAACAAGGGGAAAATAGTGTTGGATCTAAAACTCGGGGGTAAGGTCAAGGAAAAGGGAATAAATGGAACCCAAGAATCTATAATAGGGGTTCTAGGAACCAAGAGAAATTTAAAAATAATTTTCAAAGGAGAAATAATATTCCCAATCCCTACAACAGGTTAATCTAGTTTTGAAAGAGGTAATAAGAGATCGAGGGAAAGAAAAATCTCAAGGACCTATAGGTGATTGCTATGATTGTGGGGCTCCACACTTTACAAACAAGTTCTCTTGATGACAAAAATTAGGGAATTAGGATGGATATCAAAATCATCGAATCTATACCTCAACTAATAATCAATCTCTAGAAGGGTAGGTCACTTCAATGATGAAAGTTGGTAAGCTTTATAATAGAGAAATTAAGATTCTTATTGATAGTGGAGCTACATATATTTTAATTTCATTAAATATAATTAAGGATATGCTAGAAAATCTTAGAATTTTGGCACAAGGGTGGAAAGTTGAGTATGGTTCTGGATAAACCTACTATATGGATCAATGTTTTCCCATAGTCGAGGTAACTTTACCCAATGGATATACTATTTGGTATTTTTATGTAGCACCACTAATGCCTTTGATGTCATATTAGGGATTTATTGGTTAAGGTATTATGAAGCCTTAATCAATTTCCAAAAAAAATGAATGGATTATTCTAACAAGAATAAGAAGAGGTTAAGGATTTGCAGTGAGGAAGGATCCTTTCAACCTCAAATTTTGTCAACAAAGCAATTGAGAAAATCTATAAAGAAATGTGGAATGATTTATGTAATTAAGTTAAAAAAACAAAAAGGAATATGATGGGAAGAAGGAAGTATTTGAGAAACATTTTTTTCTTCAAGAATTTAGGGATGTATTTTCAAAAAAAATTCTAGGAATTCCATCAAACTGTGAAATTGACTTTACCATTGAGCTATTGCCAGGTGAAAAAACCCATAAATAGAACCCCTTATAGGATGAATCCTATTGATTTATAGTAGTTGAAGGTGCAAATCCAAGGGTTACTTGATAAAGGTTTTATCAAACCTAGTTTTTTACCATGGGACGTACCTATGCTTTTTGTAAAAAAGAAGGATGGCTCCTTAAGGCTATGTATTGACTACAAAATTCTAAATAAGGTGAATATCAAGAATATGTATCCTTTACCTCAAATTGAGGATCTATTTTATCAATTGAAGGATACCACCATATTCTCCAAAATATATTTAAAGTCTGGATATCATCAATTAAGGATTGTGAGGAGGATACTCACAAAATACTTTCAATACTAGATATGGGCATTATAAATTCATAATGTTGCACTTTGGGTTAACAAATGCACCAACAATATTTTGGAACTTAATGAATAGTGTGTTTAGGAGGCATCTAGATCAATTCATTTTGGTATTATTAGATAATTTATTGATTTACTCTTGTAGTAAAGAGAAACATGATAGGCACTTAAGGATTATGCATGAGATTCTTAGAGAGAATCAACTTTTTGGATATTTTTCCAAATGTAAATTTTGTGTTCCACAAGTTCAATACTTGGTACATATCATATCAAAGTATGGGATCATTTTGGATCCAAAGAAGGTTGAAGCCATATTGAGTGGGCCAACACCGACCAATGTTTCTGAAGTGAGAAGATTCATGGGTCTTGTTGGGTATTATAGGTGTTTTGTGAAGGATTATTCCAAAATCGCTTATCCTATCACTAACCTTCAAAATAATGGAAAAGAGTTTAAGTGGATAGATAAATATGAAGCCAATTTTAACACTCATAAGTAAAAGCTCACTATGACACCTATCCTAAAAATACCCAATCCACAAGAGAATTACATGATTTGCATAGATGCTTCCTTAGAAGGTTTGGGAGGGGTACTATCCTAAGATGGAGTTACGATAACTAATGCATCTACAAAACTCAAGAAGCATGAGGTGAATTATGCAACACATAATTTTGAGCTTCCAAAAAATATTCATGCTCTCAATATTTGGTGATATTATTTGTTGAAAAACCCTTTGAGTTAAGAACTGACCATCAAAGCCTAAGGTACATATTTACCCAACCTCTGTTGAATGCAAGGTAAAGAAGATGGATAGAATTTCTAGTAGAATACAACTTTGATATTGAATATATCAAAGAAAATGTAAACAATATTTTTGATACCTTGAGTAGAAGAAGGTACATTACAACAATAATTCAAAGTCATGTGGACTTGGTGGATCAAGTGAGAAAGATGCAGTGACAAGTTCAATTTTACATAGAGATTTGTTAAACTTACCAAAGAAAAAATATGAAGTGGAAAGAAATCCTTTATAAAATAAGGATTTTAGTATAAAATATGGTCTTTTATGTTTTAAGTATAGGATGGTTGTACCCCATTCTAGTGATATGATAAGACAAATTATGCAAGAGGTGCATAGATCTCCTTACTCTGCTCACCTTGGAGGGACAAAAACTAGGGAGAACATGAAATAGATATTTAATTGAATTGGAATGAAAAAGGATATCATATATTTCATTGATATATTTCTAGAATTTCAGAAGGATAAGTTTGAACATCAACATCTAGTAGGTTAGTTGTACCTACATGACATACCTATGTAGAAATGGTAAGTAATATCCATGGATTTAATTGTAGGTTTACCTAAAACTAGGTACCAACATGATGCAATCCTTGTTGTAGTCGATAAATTGACTAAGGTTGCACATTTCATACCAAAAAATATCTACAATGATGCAAAGGTAGTGGTAAATAGATTTTCCAAGGAAATTTTTTGGGTTGCATGGATATCCTGAAGTGATCATTTCTGACAAGGATTCTAGATTCACATCAGAATTTTGGTAAGCTCTTCATTATGTATTAGGCACAAATATTAATATTCATTTTGCATATCATCCAAAAATGGATAAAAATAGAGAGGGTTAACCAAGTGCTTGAGGAAATGCTTCACATGTATTGTATGGACCAAAATTCTTGATGGAAAGATGTTTTCCATCTAGTAGAGTTTACATACAATAACGATTACCATACATCCTTGGGAATGGCCTTGTTTGAAGCCTTGTATGGAAAAAAATGTAGGACACCTCTATCGTGGGATAATCCAAAGGATTGAGTGATGATCAGACCTAATTTTATCAGAGACATGAAGGAGCAACTTTAGATAATTTGATAAAGGCTTAAGGAAGCCATTGATCGACAAAAGAGCTATGTAGATCTAAAAATAATACCTAGAGAATTATTGGTGGGGGACAAAGTCTTCTTAAGGGTTTGACCTAAGAAAAGTGTGATAAAATCTACTAAGTTAGACCCTCATTTTGTTGGGTCTTTTGAGATCATTGATAGGATAAGTATTATTGCTTACAAACTCGCTTTACCACCCAACCTATCAAATATCCATGATATTTTTCACATATCTTTACTTAGAACATATGTTATTGATCCTAGACATGTTTGGGATTTTTCCAAATCGAATATGGTACATCTATCACTCATTTAGGTGATACCAATGAGGATTCTAAAGTTCCATTCCAATGCTATGAGGAAGTAAACTTTAGAACAGTGTAAGGTCCAATGGGACCACTTCTCAGAATAGAGTGCCACTTGGGAGAAAGTGGAAGACAAGCAAACAAATATTCTTATTTATTTGAGTGAATTATAGTATATTTTTGTATAGCAAGAAACATAGAGGACTTTTTTTAGCCTAAGGGTAGAGTATTTCATGGCCCTCCTAGATAATACTCTTTTTATCTAAAATTATATATTGATGGTTGTATGTTCAGTACTTAATCCTGCTTTATAGTCATTATCTAATGATTAGTTATATGCATTTGTTTCTTTGAATATGGTATTGTTGATGCATGTTTTGTTGCAAGATTAGTTACTCTCGTGGGTGGAAGGACTTAGGATGACCACCAATGAATATGGTAAAAATAGAAATGATATCGATGAATCATTCATGAAACAACTTGGTAACATATACTAGTAATCATGTAGGTGCATTACATTTTTTATCTAGTTTGCATCATTGGCCCATGATGTTGATAGCAATGAGCCTCCCTAGAGTGGAATGGTAATAGTTGGATCTATCCATCCACATAGAGATAAAACAATGGTGTTGATTGTGGTTATTTATGATTGCTTTGTAGATGCTATAATTTGTTTTGTAAAATGTCATTTATTAAATTAAGTAGTTTTGGAAATTATTATTAGATTAAATAGAATTCATTTTAATGTTAAATAAATTTATCTTGTTTTATGTTTAATATAAGATAGATTAATGTGGAATTAATATTATATTAATTAATCATAATTTGGTGATTTGATAATTTAACTTATTTTTGTAAAATAGAAAATAAGTTGAAATTGGGTGATAAATATCCCTTCCAAACAAACGGAGGAGGAAGAGCATCTTCCCCTTGAAATAAAATAATAGTTTGTAAAATTGACTCCTTCTCAAAATGAAAGGAGGAGGATTGGTATCTTATTTTTTTTAAGCAAAAAACCCCTTATGGGGCCGCCTTGGTCTGAGAGACCATGACCAGGGGGTTCTACATAGTCAAAGCCACCTAGGATTCATGCCCGACCCTGCTTGCACCAACATTATCAATTGGATTTTGGGTACCCAATTAAAGTTTTTGGTAGGGTGGAAATTCAAACCTGGACCTCCCTTGGAGGATTTCCCTCTCCTCTCCAACTCACCTACAACACCTAGGTAAGGATTGGTATATTTAAAATAGAGAATTTGATAGTAATTAAATTAATGCATCTTACTATTTCAATAACAATCCTTTTAATTTAGAAAAATTACCGAATTAGGGTTTAATTGATTGTCATAAGGGATTGTGCTATAACAAAGACCCTAACCATGCCTATTAAATCCCTATTTCTAATTCAAGGGTAGATAATTGGCATCTTTCTTTAGGAATTAAATAATGCTTTCCAAAATAGACTCCCTTTCCAAACCAAGGGTGGATAAAGGGCATCTTAATTAAAGCATTATTAAAGTAGGAGGCATGAACCTTTTGATGGCAACCTTATCCAAATTAAGGGAGGAGAGTAAAAGGGGACCATAATGGAGGATATTTGTATCATTTAATATTAACTCACCTTTAAGACTCATAAAGGGAGAAATTAATAGTTTAATAAAGGCATATTTCAAGAAGGCCTTTATATAAGCCTAAGAGGGCTTAGTTGGAGTTATGATAGCATGAGGAAGGAGGAAGTGGAAGGCAACTTGGAGTATGTATGAGAAAGCTAGGCATCCTTGGAGGTCATTCTTGGAGAACTTGGAGGCTAGCATTAGGATTTAATTTTTGAAGAATTTAGACGAGGCTAAGCTTGGGAGGATTTTTATATTTAAGAGGATAAGAGAGAATTTTTATATTGGAGAGATTGAAAGTTTTAGAAAATATGCTAGATATTTTTGCTTTGGGAGCATTAATTCTAGAAGAGGAATTCAAGAATCTTGGAATAAGAAATATTCAGAAGCTTGGGAACCAGGTTGGATTCAACCATTTCTTTTGTGTGAGCTTTATGTATATATATAAGTATTTTAATATTTTTAATAATATATATGGAGTTATTGCTTTCTTATTCCTCCATTAATACCTAGGTTTTATTTTAATAATAATAAAATAAAGGGTTTATTTTAGCTTTACCTTTTTTAGGTTTATTTTATCCTTACCTATTTTTAAATTTTACTATTATTAAGAAGTTTCTTTGGATTATGACTCTACCTATCATGGTGGAAGTGTTTGAATCAAATTCAAACTCTAGGAGGAGTTTCAAAATTAAGTAGATCCTTTGGATTAGGACTCTACCTCTCAAGGTGGAATTGTTTGAATCAAATTGAAACTCTAGGAGGAGTTTCAAAATTAACTAGCTCCTTTGGATTAGGACTCTACATCTCAAGGTAGAAGTGTTTGAATCAAATTGAAACTCTAGGAGGAGTTTCAAAATTTAGTAGTTCCTTTGGATTAGGACTCTATGATGAGTTTAGTGGTCAATATTTGAGAAAACCTTCTTTTTAATTTATGTTTTCATATTTAAAATAAAAGAGGGTTTTATCTTTTAAAATGATTTTCTTTTAAAATAATAGGGTTTTATTTTTTAAGAATGTTATTATTTTAAAAGTAGAGGGTTTTAGGAGACTTTTAATTCAATGATGCTCTTTTAAGAGAGTTTTACTTCATGTTATATTCTTAAAAATATTCGATGTAGATATTTTTGATCCTTGAAAAGAAGTTTCGATTTAATGGGAAGCTTATTGTAATTATTGAATGTGATCTTGAGGAAAGATCCTTGGTTATGATGTAAATATTATTATTCCTTAAAAGTAAATATGGATATATAATGTAAGGATTTGGAATTATGAAATATTTACTTTGAGATATTCTTAAAAGTGTAGTTATGTAATGGAATCGGGTATATTATTTATATTTCTTATATGGAGAGCTTTTTTAGCTTGTGTATATCTATATAATGTGATATTAGTATTACATGTGTTGATTAATAATTTAAAAAATTGATAGACTTCTCATAAGTTATGTAATTTTCTTGTTCATCATTAGAGATGTTTGTTGAAGGTTCTTATTTAAGAATAAATATTGTGGATAGATCTCTTAGAGGTTAATAATGAGAGTAGAGACTCTTAATACATTATTTTAATCTAAACATGATGATCCCATTACTTGAGGGGAGTTACGATAGGCAACACTCAAGTCTCCTTGCGATTTATTACTCTGGGTGGAATAAACTAGAGGGTTACCAAAAGTGGATTTTCTTTGGAAAGGTCTTGTTGTGGAAAATTTAGGTATCCTTAATATATCTATCATGCTACCTAAAATTTCAAACTCATAATGAGAAATGCAAGCTCTGGTACACTTGCCTCTTTGACCTACAAACTAACAGTGCAACGGGTTGGATCAGGATACCCTAATATGAGCTCAGTTAATAATTCAACGTTATGCATCGATAGCTTAACCAAATAAAAAAATAAAATTAAAATAAGTTTTATTCTAACCAAGCAATCAATGTAATATTTTCAACCTTAGCTCCAAGAATGCAGATCGGTGTCTTATCTGTTGGGCAACTATAGCAAAAATTAAAGGACCTCATGAACCAATAAGAAAGGGAAGAGAATAAACTAACATACCCATGTCCATTCAAATAATGTAATCAACATGAGCATTAAATCAGTGAAAAGAAAGCATCATTTGTGAATTCAAATTATGCAATACACAAACTAGCAACATACACACAGTGGTTTATAGAAAAATGAAAGATCAAGGCTAGAATTTGTATTATATTCTATATTAAGTGATTACAATATCAAAGCCTAGAAGTATGCTCAGGTCTCTCAGAACAGTACAATGTTCACCTTGTTCAAATGATGTAACAAGGGAGTCACAATTCCTTGTCCTAAATCTAGTGACATAGAAACTCCAACTCCTAGAAATAGCTCCTAGAAATGATCTTAGATGGGCTGATTTGAATCTTGGCTATCCCTGCACACAGGTGAGAAGAATTAAGAAATGGTAACACAAATACAACAAAGAAGATACAGTCAACCTAGAAAAAACACTCAAAACACCTCTTGCAAAAATTTGATATTCTATTTCTTGATGATGATTTTGACCTTGGAGACATTTTTTATAATTTTAAATTTAAAATTCTATTATAAAATATTGGAGTAGATGCAACCACCTAGAGCCCTCTCTGCCACTAATTTCGATGAGGGCATTATAAAAAAAGTGGACTATCATAGGCTATCAAAACTAGGAAAAACTGGTCATCTATCCCAAAACTGTTCAATTATTCTTGTTCTATGAGTAGTTTGACTTCTTTCTATTTTTCTACAGTGGTGGACCTGATTCTAACTTCTTATTTATCTTATTTTAAAATCTCAACTCCCAATAGATTTGCAATCTGATGCCAGGATTCATCACAAAAAGAAGTCGACTTAACTTTGTGTTCTATGCTTATTAGTCGATTGATATATGTTTTAGTCAATGGCCCATTTTTATTAGAAAACTTGACTATTTCTTGGCTCATTTAGGTCAACTCTTTTAACTATTGTGCTAACTCCTACTTGTTTATCTATTGCATTTGAATTTTTTTATTCTATTGATTATGAATTCTTCATAACTATTTTCTTTTACGAGCTCCTTAAGGGAATCACAACCTTATATTCTTGTATTATCCATCTCTTTTATCCATTCATTCAAATCTTGGATATAATTCTCCTAGTATGGCCTCTCACGGAGGTAAGTACTCAACTTCTAAATTTTTTTT
Source organism: Wollemia nobilis (assembly GCA_028583015.1). Classification (NCBI taxonomy): domain Eukaryota; kingdom Viridiplantae; phylum Streptophyta; class Pinopsida; order Araucariales; family Araucariaceae; genus Wollemia; species Wollemia nobilis. Next base: position 1,257,709 of record JAQPPZ010000689.1, on the reverse strand, counting down.
TGGCAATCACAATTCTATCCATATGTAGTGGTGATCTATTTGTTTTTTATCTAGCTATATTATTGCTTGTATTTTTTATAGATGGGATTTATAGCTAGTGCTCTTTGGTTTGTATTTTGTGGTAGGTTCTTGGTATTCTAAGATATAATCATGACCAATTCCTTGAATATATTAGGTATTTTTTTTACTTGTACTTTCACTTCTTCAATCAGCCCTTGTTTAATATATGTGGCACTATCAAACTATTGCTCAACCTGGACTAGTGGCCTTTCCTCTTGTAACTTACTGATTTCTTCTTGCAATTTACATATTTCAACTAGAAGATTTTTATTTTAAATTCTCAACTAATTCCTCTCTCCATTTACTTACTTTAGTTGAATGCTTTGAGCTCTTAAATCTTGGATTTCTACTTCAATAGCCATTGTAGTTTGGGTGTGAAATACAAGATCATTTTTCATCATATCTATGGTGTCTCATTTGAACTTCATCTCTTCAGATCTTGGATCGATAAATAATTCTATTAATTTTTTGGGTAAAGGTAATGTAATAGTAACATTAGATCCTCCTTATGTTACTCCTTGTTGAACCCTCAATTTTTGAGTTGAATCCTCACCAATTACTTTCTCAATGGTAGTTATCTGCTCTTCCTCTTCAGTACTGAATTGAATATTCATCTCCTTTTTCTTGACTAAGATCACAAAATAGTATGCCTCTAAGATTGAGCTAGCTTCTATTTGGGATATTTTGGACGATGGAGAACTAGGAGGAGATGCTTTTTCTAGCATGTGTTCTCTTAGGATATTTCCAAGTCCTCCATGCTGAGTGATCTTTGTCATGCATGTTTAAGGGATATTAATCTTTTCATCATCGATGACTAGATGCATACTAGGGGCATTGCTCACCAATTCTATTTAAATATTATGAAGTCAAGGGAAAATAATTTTGGGAATGAACTATAGTGTAGACCTTAGGAATATTTTGATATTATGGAACCTTATGATAATTTGCACCCAATGGGAATTTAGTGTATTAATGGACTAAGGAAATAAAAATATTATGGAAAAATGTTTGTGTTCTATGACAATTGTGGACTTAATAAGAACAATAAGCATACCTAGGAATAATTTTACCAAAACATTTAGTCATTGACATGCTTTTGGCACTTAAATGACCCAATATTCTCTTAAGATGATCAATACTCCATAAAATTACATAGGCAATGAACTTTGATGATTTTTTTGAAAATTAGGGGCATAAATCAAGTTGGGGTTTTTACACCCCAACACAGGCTCTAACTGGGATAGGATACATGAATGGCCTTAATGACATGAATTTTCACAAGAACTCTAAAATATTTGATTGCCAATGAAATATCAAAAAGAATCATACTAAGAACCAATTGCCAAAGGAAAAATAAGATACTAGTTTTGCAAAGCAATAAAGAGATTGGCACTAATTCTAACAAGTAAAATCAGAGGACTTAGCTTAAGAACAAATGAACCTTGAATCATGTGATAACAAATATTTCAGCAATGTATTAAGATATAGTTGAGTTAAAATTAATTGAAGGATACTGTTTCATCATGTCTTGGCTTGTGTGTGTCTTGTGCATTCATTCTTATTCCTTGATCAATCAAGGTTATATCACCTTGGTAAGAGTTAGGCTTGTTAAATATTTCATCCTTAATGATATTCGCATTTGCATTGCTCCACTGCCAATTAAGCTTTTATAGCTTCGATGGAGATGACCTTGATTCCTTCTGGACCTACTCTACTACCATTTGGGAGTCCATAGCCCTAGTAGAGGTTATCTAGATAGTCCAAGCACTTGTCTTTCTTTGCATTATTTATATTTTCTCCTTGATTTAAGAAGAATTGTGATGAGTTGAAAATTTTAAGTGTGCCTAATGGGCTAGGGATCTATTATTAGTTTTTGATGCAATGTCCAAATGGAGATAACAATCATGATATGTAGAATAATATGAAATAAAGTAAATCTACTAGATGATTGAGATATGCATAAATAGAAATGATATAAATGAATACAATGTAGCTATGGAGGAAATGAAAACTTCATTAATAAAGCTATTGAACTACATTGCACTCATCACCACTGGATGGTGATCTACACAGAACTGTACTATGGTGTTTTCTAGATATTATTCATCAAGTTTTACCTTCTTTTGAGTAATTTTATCAATCCTTTTTATTATTCATTTTCTACCTTGTAGTGTTTATATGTGAGTAGTGCCATGTATAATATACTCACAAAGTCTAAGGAAAGTGAAATATCATTTTTTCCATTGTCAATTACTTTATTGAGATGGGTTTGAAGATAGCATTCCATGGTATAAAAATCATCTTCTAAGGCTTTACTATGAATTACTATTGAAGCTAGATCTAACCTTCCTTCTGATTTGTTAAGTACATTCATGATCCCAAGTTTTATGGCATTCACTTTTTCTTTTTTGAAGCACTTATTGGTATTTTGAGAAGTAGACATCCTTATAGCTCCCTAGTTTTAGGATATATGATCCCTATTTGAAGTATATAAGCTTGATTTGATGAAACCTTTATTAATCCTTAGGTTTGTAGGCTTCCTTATGTCTCCCTAGTAATAAGAGTATGAACACCTAATTATAGGTTTTGAAGAAAGCTTATATCTTCCCAACTTGATAATCTTTGATATATATTATTGTCAAGTTTTGTAGAATGCCTTATGACTCCCTCATGATTTTGGAGTATGATATAGTGCTTTTGTAAAATATAGTTCAATTTATGGTTGATTTTGCATAGTTTTGTAAAGATCAAAAATCAAATTTCTAACACCTTATTACTCCTAATTGAACTAAGCACTTTTCCAATTTTGAAGAGGTTTTAATGTTGTATTACTTTTGTCCCTTTTGAGAAATTTTGAGATAAGAAAATTATAAATTTCCAACCTTAAGAAAAATCTCTAATAACCTCTTTTGTAACCTTTAGGATTTTATTCAATTATTTATAATTTCCAATAACCTAGTTTGATGTTAGAAAATTAATAATATTTGCAAAATATTAAAAAATTTAATCCAAGTAGAATTCCTTATTTCTCCTAGGTTGTATTGCAAATATTATTTCAATTTGATAAGTTATATGTTATAGATTTTGCTTTCAAAAATCTAAGATTTAACCTTATCTTATAACCCTTATATCTCAAAAAATGAAAGCAATAATAAAATGGGATTTAACCTTAACTTTGGATGCTAAATCTCCTTGGTGTTCAGTGCGTATTTCGATTGGATATAACAACAGTATTAAGGTTACTTTTGGCACTCGAATCAATTGAGATTCCTTATCTTCAATGCTGAACGTAGGAACTTATGGGAGTCAAAGTCTCCTTTGACCTACACTTTATTCTCCCTTGTATGGTGCTCCTTCTCTGTCTTGAAATACAGTGTCTCCTAAATTCAAACACTAGTTTATGATAGTGCTTTAAATGCACTTATTACATATATGAGCTATGTATTGCCTTCCATATTGCTTGTTTGACCTCCTTGGTGCCTTAAATAGGATGAGCTTCTTACACTTTGTGACAAGTGTCACCTAAAATACTTTTTGTAGATGCCTTCAATGTAAACCTTGCAATGATGAGGTTAGTGGTAACCTCCCAATATTTGTAACTCCTCCTAAGCATGTGTATTGTCCTTTTGGTGAGTGCTTGAGTCTTCACATACGTTGGAGAGTATAAAGCATTTTTTCCAAGTGGAACTCAAGGCTCATGCATGTGAGTCTTCTTTGTAACGTTTCTTGGAACCTTTATCTTGCCTTCTACGTGATCTTGCCTTGTTTCTTGAAATGCAAGTAATCTCCTAGCATCCATGGATGCTTCTACGTATTGGCTCTTGGATATTTGGTGCTCCTACAAAATGGTCCTATAGTAACTCCTTGTAGTCTTTAATGGTGGATTTTCTCCTTTCGTTTTCCTTTGTAATATGTTGTTGGTTCATTTTTACAACAGTTGAATGATTTCCTTTTGATTTATTTTGATAATGCTCCTCTTATGTAGGTAATATCTGTTATAATAAATATTTAGTTCTTAAGTTCTACTAGGATAGTCTAAACTTGAGTTACCACTCTTCCATGAGGTAAGTGAACTCTTAGTTTAGACTAGTTCATATTTGTGGAGTTGTAATCCAATGACTCACATTGATGAACTTTGCTATTTGTACAAAGTTGATCCCATGGAATAATCAATCAGTTTTTGATCTTCTTAGTAATGCTTTGCATATCTAGTTTCTTGGTTCAATATTGATTCTCAATATTTCTAACATGGTATCAGAGTGGGGCTAGTTTTTTGCAGCATTCTACTTTTCATAGACCTGGTTTAGCTTGTCCTCTATCTCTAGATAAGTCTTCTTTGGCTGTTTTCAACTTATTTAAAGTTGTTAAAATAAGTCATATTTTTTTTATCTATTGTGTTAGAGCACCTATATTTCATATAGATCATTGCTATTTCATATAGTACATATTGTGTTTGAATACTTATATTTCATTGCTATTGTTGAAGGACATTAGAGAGAAGCAGAGATATACTCCCTTTGTGCGTATTGTAAAAAAATTTACTACTCTATCATTTTATAGTCCTTTATAGCAAAGATATACTCCAATCTAAGTCCCTTTTTGGATGTAACCTATTTCTTGGAGAAATAAAGGTGATTTGGTGTGTCGAACATTCTCTTATCGAACGTGTTTGGCATTCAATCCTCATTGTATTCTTGCCTGTTCAAGTGTTGATGCTCGTGCTTGTTAAATAGAAGGCCTCTAAGCTATGCGATGGAAAATTGAAGAGAAGGGTGCAATCGCTTTCACGTATTATAGACCCAAAAATATTAACCTTTCACTGATGTCACACTCACCTAAAGCCAACATCTCGAGCATGTTGGAAATTTTGAGCAGTTGTCATTGATGTCCAAAATTAGTTGCCATTGATGTCAAGGTGCCAAGTGATAGCTCAGCTCAAGTGCAATTGTAAGTTTAATGAAATTAATGAATGGTTTAAATATCTATATTTTACACCCAAGAGAATGGGTCAACCCAAGGAAGCAAATTATTCAAGGCATCAAAAGGATATAATATTATAATAATTGTTATTATAATATTAAAGTGATATGGTGAAAACCCCAAATAAAATATTTATAATTTTCATTATAATATTTTATAAATCAAAGTGGGTTTAAGTTTAATTATATCTCATAAACCCAAAGTTGAGTTTGGAGGCAAAGGCATTCGAAGCACCTTATAAAGTTACCTCACCTTCATCGATGTCGTGGAAGGAGAGTCTTTGGAAGCGCCGACGTTCTTCAAGGAGTGGAGAAAGAAAATATAAATACCTTACCCAAGGGACATAAACATTATCCTTGCTCGAATTATTAATTGGCATGCAAAAAGGAAGAAGAGCTCTTGAGATTTCAATTTTTGTGTACAGTGAAGAGCTCTTGAGATTTCAATTTTTGTGTACAGTGAACAGTTTAAAAAGGGAAGCATTAATTGTTCGAAGGCCAACTAGGCAGCATGGCCTAGTGATGAGTGGGCAGGTGCAAAAATATTTGTTTTCAAGAGAGCCTACATTCAAAATACGATGGCTGCATTGGAGATCGTGTTGATTGAAAGATGCCCAAGGTGCACGTTATTTTTGCCAAGGGTAGAGGGAGCACTACTTGAAGCACGTGGTGCTTCATTGGTTTCAAATGAGCATGTAGCTCATTTAGCATTTGAGGTCATGGTTAAGGTGCACTTCATGGGTATAGTTGAGGGTTCGATTCTCCCAAATGCAAGGTAAATATTTTTTATTAAAACTTTTATTATCTGTCTAAAGTTGGAGATATAAGGGTGTTTAAGGTTTTATGATTATTTGCCTATGTTGGAGTTATGAGGATTGTTAAGTGCAAATTTAGAAGGATTAATTATTAAATAAGTGGTGGTATTTGAGTATTGTTATTAGGAGTAATAAGGAGGTTTTTATTTTAATTGCTTATTAAATTCTTAATCAATATATTAATATATTGGATACTTAAGACTATTGAGCATTGATTTTATTTTAATAAGGATTTTTATATTAAATAAGATTATGGTGAATATTATTTTTAAGTTGGAGTGATAAGGTGTAATTTTGATATCATTTTGTATTGTGTTTTTTTGAGGAAATTATTATCTTCTAACCCTTATTGAGATTGGTAAAGAAGTAATTGTGAGTGTGGTAGATTTATGAGATCAACTCCTTGTCAAGCAAAAAGGTATGGGCAAATTATTCCTTGGTTGAGTTGATTGATTGGCTTACTAAAAAATAAAGTTTGGAGTGAAAAGGATTTGATTAGGGTTTCCTTTTTGAAAGTGCATGAGTCAATGCTTCAATATTTTCTGGAATAAAGAATTGTGATTAAAACCTTGTTTGATAAGCATAGTTGTTGAAGCCATTGGTTGTGTGAAGAACTTGAGTTAGGGTTTTGCAAAGATCATGAGTATCATTGTTATATGAATATTTTTTTATAAGCATTGTTGTTGAAGTGAGTTATTGTACAAATAACTTGAACTATAGTTTTTGAAAAGAACATGAGTATCATTGTTATGTGAGATTTGTTGTTGAGCATTGTTGGAAACATTTTGAGTTGGTTGATATATGCTTGGACTAGGGTTTGTGAGAAAGGAGAGTTTCATTAAGAAATTGATTGATTTGAGTTGGTTGAGCCTAGTCAAGTGGTTGTATGAAGTGATTTTTTAAGTTCCATAAAATAAACTATTCTACATTTTGATTTGAGTTGTGAAAATGATTGAGCATTGAGTATAGAACATATTGAGTCTCTAACAATTCTCTTTATGCTTCTATGATATTGAGAAAATTTTGAAAGTGATTGTGCATTGAGTATAGAACATATTGAGTCTCTAACAATTCTCTTTATGCTTCTATGAGATTGAGAAAATTTTGAAAGTGATTGTGCATTGAGAGTAGAACATATTGAGTCTCTAACAATTTTCTTTATGCTTCTATGAGATTGGACAAGTTCTATGTGTGGACTTGTTAAGAAGATTTGAGGCAAGTCTTTGAGAAGACTTGTGGACTGATTTTGCGTGAGATTTTGTATAATATTACAATACATATTTGGTTAAGTTATATAGAGGACTTATTGAGCAGATTGGGACAAGTTCTGTGTGATCTTGTTGAGTAGATTTGGACAGGTTCTGATTGGACCTGTTGACTAGATTTGGATAGGTTTTGAGTGGACCTGTTGAGCAGATTTAGATAGGTTCTAAGTGGACCTGTTGAGCAGATTTGAGTAGGTTCTAAGTGGACCTATTGAGAATATTTGGATAGGTTCTGAGTGGACCTGTTGAGCAAATTTGGATAGGTTCTGAGTGGATCCGTTGAGCAGATTTGAGTAGGTTGAGTGGACCTGTTGAGTAGATTTGAGCAAGTTCTGAGTGAACTTGTTGAGCGGATTTGAGCAAGTTCTATGTGGACTTGTTGATCATAATTGTGCTTAGATCGAATGGACTGTGTTTAGTGTATATTTTAGTGGAATATTTGAGCAGATTTGTGCTAGATCGACTGGACTATGTTTAGTGCATATTTGAGTGGACTTGTTGAGTAGATTTATGCTAGATCAACTGGACTGTGTTTAGTAAAAATTTGAGATAGATCTTTGGAGGTGACATAGCAGAGAGGACAATAGTATCTAGTGGATAGAGATCCATCAGCTAGGGTAGTGAGGATAGGTCTTCTTATTGGGGATAAGAGTCTTCAATGGAGAGAGATCCACAAGCCAATGCAGTGGAGGCAGTAGTCTTCTAGAGGATCACCAGCCAAAGTAGAGGAGAAGATCCATGAACTTGATTTAGGGGATTGATATATCCTTTGGATAGAGGTCCATAAACATTGTAATAGGGAAAGGATTCCCAAGAGATTTATTGAGAAAGTTTTAGTGAAATATTTTCTCCATGGAGTAGCCCACATTGGGTGAACCACGTAAAATTGGTGTCTCATGTGTGTGTGATGTTTTATGCACTGCTTTAGTTTTTACTGTTGATATTGCCATTGATATATTACATAATATTGATTGTGATAAGAAAAGTAAAAAGTGATCTTATACTGTTCATCCCCCTCTCTCAGTATAAGCTTGTGTTCTTCAAAGTAATCTGCTACTAAAGAACGTCAGGTATTTTTCCAATCCCCTGCTATTTTGTTTCACACCAGACAAAGTGAGTCACTGCTGAGTTCTCATATATGGTACAATGCTCTCATTAAATGACGCACTCCACTACTAAATTTCTAGGTAAATCTTGTCAAGCAATTTTAAAGGAGTTTTTGTCATGATCCTTTCATTAAGATTGGTACGTTCCATTTTAACGAATATTTTACTATGCAAATTGATTGGTGCATATCCTTTCATTAATATTCATGTGTTCCCATTTATAAGGTTTGCTATGAACATTGATTGGCATGTCATGTCTTAGTCACTATTCCAAATTGTCCTCTTCAATCACTATAGTCCTCCCTTCCACTTGGTAATAGTCACCATTCATGGCAAATTTTACATCACACTCAAGTGTTTAAAAAGCCTTCAAACTATCGCTCTCCTCTTTCAGTAAGCCTAGGAGTCCGATGTTCAAAGCTGGAGTCCCTCCATGAATGAACCTGAAGTCCATCCAACGAGTGGTGTCCAAAAGGCATTGATTGTTTCAAGAAGGCGCTATTGAGATTCTTCTATATTTTTTTCCTCCTCGAACCCAACAAGCAAGAGACACTTACTATTTTTTTGGAAGAGACTACTTGGTTCTTTCCATTCATAGCGACATTACTCTGCGTGTCAGTTTGTTTTTGAATGTGCAGATTTAAACATTGGAAGATATTGCTAGGCTCTAAGGATGCTTCATTGTTTCTAGAGATGCTTTGTATTTATCCTCAAATGTGTTGTGTTTTTCTCTCCTCGAAGCCATTGAGAGCGAGAAGCTGACTGTATTTTTTAGAATAACACTGCCTAGTTTCTCAATTCATAGTGACATTGAAGTCTAGCCTACCACTTTTCTCAGCTTGGTGCCATCCGAAGTGTGCATCACTAGGGTTGTCTACACTATACGAAGTGTGCACTTCATGTGTGCTATGATCTCTAAAATATAGGGATATAATGGTATTCATTCCTCTCTTGTGATGGTAGATCTTATTGGGAATAATAAATTATGGTATATCAACCTATTTTAAGTTGATAAAAGCCTAAGGTTGATTTTATTACTTTGCATTAATATATTTTATATAATTAAGCAGGATTTTTTGTAAATAATCTTACTGATTCTAATTTCCATCCTCCAAGAAGCCTAAAAAATTGTAACAGGATCAATTTTGATTTTGATCTAAAGGCTTTCAATTTTTTTTTTAATCAATTCAATACAAATGGGGGGGATTTGTAGGTGTTGATTCATGCACCACTTTGTTCTCATTGAAAGTGGAGAGGGAGATCCTAGTTTGCTATTTTCTTCTAAACATGGTTTTTTTTTGCTACTGGTGCATCATTTCCTCAAAGTTTTCTACAAATATAGAAGTATTTGCTACTGCTGCATTCCTTTTTTTAGAGAAGTTATTGGAGGACAGATAGCTGGTGGAATTCCTTTTTTATAGAACTCTCTTGGCCATATGATAATGTTGCTTGCACCTCATTCCTTAGAATTTTCTACATGTAATAAAAACTCTTGAAAATACTCACAAAACTTCTCATAAGGCACATCAAAATTTGGCCCATTTATTTTAAAAAAATTACCTATGTTCCACGTATCGTTCTTCTCAATTACTTATAGTTTTCCTCATGTAAGTGCGGGTCATTGAGAAGATTTGTTATAAATATCTGGTAGATTTTTCTTGATTCAAATTACCTATGTTCCATGTATCGCTCTCCTCATTTTACTTATAGTTTCCCTCATGTAAGGGCATGTAAATTGAAGAGTTTGGTATAACAGACTGGCTTCTATTGCCTTCATTCAATAGGTGTTTTTGCTGGTGCTGATTTCTTTGCCTTCATTGAAATAAGGGTGCATCATTGTCTTCTCTAAAATATTACAGTTAAAGGGGGGAATATTGGTTCACTATAATTTTTTTTCTCTCGCAAAATGAACACAATTGACCCATTGATCCCTCATAACTACCACACATGGAAACCAAAAATATTAAATCTCATTTCTCAAAAATGGCTCACACACTTGCTAGAAGAGAAGCAGCCTAAATTTGAAAAGGAATATGAAATATTTGTTCATAAAGGGAAGATGTATGAAACAATGGATATTATAAGCACAAATGTAAATGAAAGCTTATGGTTTCACATTTCAAAATTTAAAACTCCATTTGAGAGTTGGAAGAAACTACATAACTTTTTTGGTAAAGTGGATCAAATAAGGTCAATGTAGCTAGAGGCAAAGTTAAGAGCATTATCTCCTGAAGAATTCAACAATATTTTTGACTTTCTCACCAAATTTAAAGAGGTACTCACTCAATTAAAAGGTAGTGGTAAGAATAAAATAGAAGAATGCATCTATCTTATTCTCTCTAAGTTAAATGGAGTATTTCAAATTTTTGCAACCACCTTTTTATGTACAAAATATGCACTTGGTACAAGTTTTTTTTCTAACATGGTGAAATCGGTAGCCACCACGAATCCGGGTAGGCTGTCCAGATTTTTATGGTCTCCATAGTATTCTGCGTTGTCTACCCCATAAGTCGCCACACAGATCTTCATGCAATCTACCCCTATAACCGCCATGCCACAATCATTTTAAACCTTTTACGTTGCTGAAAGCACTAGGAAAGGGACAAGAATTTAGTCTGACGAGGTCCAATATTTGAACCTTGGACCTCTGCCCCCCTTATGGGGTTTGAATGAACCAATTGGTCTACACCTCGGACCTATACAAGTTTTAAAATACCCTCTTTAGAGGAGTTTTGTGATAGGCTAACTAGAGAGGAAATAAAACTTGCAAAATATGAGATCTCTCCCTCTTCCTCAAAAGCATTAGTAGCATCCACCTCCACTAAAGAGAAATTCAAGAAGAAATAAAAAGGCCCTATAACTTGTACACATTGCAAAAAGGATGGTCATTCTGGGAACAAATGTTGGAAAAGACTACAACAACTAGAGGCAGCAATGAAGGATCACAAAATAGGCATTAATAAGCAAATAGAAAAATCCTTAAATTTTCAATGCAAAGCTATAAAAAATTCATCAAAATATTGGGTTCTATATTCAGGGGCAACTCATCATATGTCTTCTTCACATAAGTCAGTGACTTCAATCTCCTTGAGCTCAACTTGTAGCATAGAAGTTGGTGACTCATCCTTTATCCCAGACAAAGGAAAAGGTGAAATATCCATTGATGGTGGTTATATCAATAATGTTCTCTATATCCCAAAAATAGCTACAAATATCCTCTCCATATATCATATTTGTACTTCTAAAAAGGACAAAATAGTTCTATTTTATCCAATAGGAGTTGAGATAAGAGACTTTCAATAACCCCACTGTATCATAGCAAAAGAAGATATTGATCATAACACTCACCTATTTCACTTCCAGGGATTCAAAAATTTAGATGGGACCTCCTACTTTGTTGCACATGGATATCTTGAAAGCCAAATTTGGCATAAAAGGTTTAGACATCTCAGTTATAGCTATCTAAAGGAGATGAATACTCATGAAATGGTAACAGGGTTGCCAAAATTCCCTTCTATTGATGGAGTATGTCCTAGATGTGCTCTTGGAAAGCAACATCAAGATCCTTTTTACCCAAGTGGTTTTCAAAGAGCCTCATCCCCTCTAGAGTTAATCCATAGTGACTTTATGGTCTTCCCAAAGCCTTCCTTGAAAGGAGCAAAATATGCCTTAACCTTCATTGATGATTTTTCAAGAAAAACTTGGGTATACTTTCTAAAATACAAAAGTGATGTTCTATCCCACTTCAAAATATTCAAGGCCTTAGATGAAAATCAATCCACTTGCAAAATCAAGAAAATTTGTACAAATAATGGGGGGGAATACTTCAGCAATGAGTTCTCCATATTTATCTCAACTCATGGTGTAATTCATCAACATTAACTCTCCCATAATCCACAACAAAATGGCATTGTAGAAAGGAAAAATAGAACTTTAAAATAAATGGAAAACTATATGCTCCACTCAAGATATATTCCAGAAGTTTTTTGGGCTGAGGCAATTAACTGTACAAATTATATTCAAAACCACACACCTCATAAAGCTCTTGGCCATTTGACTCTTGAGGAAGCATCGACTGGCTCAAAACTTGATGTCTCCTTTTTCAAAGTTTTTGGATGTACTAATTGGGCACACATCCCAAATAAAATAGAAAGGCTTTAGATAGAAAAAGTAAGAATCTCATATTTATTGGTTATTGTGAGGAAATGAAAGCCTACGGGCTCCATTATCCCACAACTCATGAGGTATTTTTCATAGAAATGTTCAATTTGATGAAACATTCCCTGATAAATATCCTCAATCATCCTCTTCCAACAATAATTCTCTTGATCCATATTTAATATTTGAGCCTCAATACAATGAATATCCCATCCTTGATAAATATGACCATAATGAGTATCATATACTTCAAACTCCAACTCAAAGTCCTGCCACATCCATTACCCCTTCCACAATGCCAAAATGGGCCTGCACCACAGTTCAAGAGGCCACTCCTTACATCTAAAATCTTCCATCATCCAGAAGTCTTGTATGTCAGTCCATTTCCATAGATCCTCAATCCTTCAAGGAAACAACTGGTATAAAATAATGGGATGATGCCATGGAGAATGAATTTTCTTCCTTAATAAAAAACAAAACTTCGGATCTAGTCCCTCTACCTAAAGGAAAGAAATTGGTTCATTGTAAATGGATTTATAGAACTAAGTATGGACCTAATGGAGAAATTGACAAACACAAAGCTCACTTGGTAGCTAAAGTTTTTTCACATATTCAACCTACCAAATTTATTCAAGACTCCTCCCTTGTTTGTAGACTAAGGATATCTCTCTATGGTATCAAACAAGATCCTAGAGCTTGGTATGAAAAAAATTGACTCCTTATTTCCTCAGGATTTTCTCATTATGAGTCTGATGCAACAGTCTATATTTGGAGAGATAAAGAAAACATCACCATACTTGTTCTCTATGTTGATGATATACTACTCACTAGTAGTGTCATTTCTCACATCTAGACTATCAACGGTTTAAGATTGACTGATTGCAAGCCTTCTTCCACACCCTTTTAGTTTGTATTCACTTTATCTACTTCTTGCAAATTCCCTCTATGTGATGCTACTATCTATAGACAACTTGTAGGATACCTCACTCATACTTGCCCAAATATTTCCTATGTTGTTGGCTTAGTATCCAGATTCTCCCATAAAACTCATTTCAGCCATTGGCAAGCAGCAAAGAGAATCCTCTACTACTTATAGGGAACCACTCACTTTGGGATTCTATATTAGGGTGGATCCATGGATATCATTGGTTACACATATTCTGATTGGGCAGGTTCAGTTGAAGATATATGTTCCACCTTTGGCTATGTTTTTTGTCTTGGTTCTTCACCTATTGCTTGGTCATACAAAAAACAACAAGCAGTAGCATTATCATCTACAAATGTAGAATATAGGGCAGCATTTTTGGCCAGTCAGGAAGCTCTTTGGCTTCCTTAGATACTAAGGGAATTTGGTTTTTTCCATGAAAAACCTATTACCATTTGGTGTGACAATCAAAGCATAATTGATATTGCTTGCAATCCAGTTGAGCATCAGTGCACCAAGCACATTGAGATTCACATTCACTTCATTCGACAACATATTCAGCAAGGGGATCTAAGCTTGGAGTATATTCCCACAAAAAATCAAATTGCAGACATCTTCACAAAATCTTTTCCTTCTCCACATTACATTCAGTTGCATGAGAAACTTGGGATAAAGCAATTACAATATAAGGGTGTATAAAGGTTTTCACCTCTCCATTCTTCTCCTTCTTTTTCTTCTTCTTGGAATATGGTTTTTTACCATGTGGTTTTTTCACCATCTCTCCAAAATGTAAGTTTATTGTACATGAGTACCTCATCAGGCCTTGTTGCCGGGACTCATCTCCTGTTGATACATTCACCCCTAGTATCACTTAAGGGGGGGTGTTAGAATAAATCTTTAGTTCTTAAGTTCTACTAGGATAGTCTAAAATTGAGTTACCACTCTTCCATGAGGTAAGTGAACTCTTAGTTTAGACTAGTTTAGATTTGTTGAGTTGTTGTAATCCAATGGCTCACATTGATCAACTTTGATATTTATACAAAGTTGATCCCATGGAATAATAAATCAGTTTTTGATCTTCTTAGTAATGCTTTGCATATCTATTTTCTTGGTTTAATATTGATTCTCAATATTTCTAACAATTCCTTATAGGTTGCCCTTCTACATAATATTCGGTTTATTTTTGGCTCCTTGTTATGCTTCCAATGTTGCAGGTGATATGTACTCTTATAGGGCTTGATTTGAAGATTGAAAACCCAATGTTTGTAAACACCTTGACTCCTTGGATATATGGGCACTTCGGTAGCTCCTTTATTTTTCTCGATAAAAACATCCTTGCTGCTCTGTGTAGATAATACTTTTTTCATTCCAAAAGAACAAAAATGGTTCTTCTATAATATATAGTTTTTGCACAAAAATGAAGAGTTTTTTACATAATATTTTTTCCTTTTCTTGGATGATAGATGATCCAAGCTAATGTTGCTTTTGAGTAGGAATTCTTGATCTCTGCACTAAAATGGATCCTTTATAATTTCCTTGAATATTAATACTTCTAAGGTATTGATTTGAGGCTTCCTTCAAGGACTTCAATGGAGGTTTTCTTCTTCACCTTTTGCTTCCAATGGTGGCTTCTATAGGTCACGAAAGTGCTGCAAATTTGTGCTAATTTTTATGCTTTCAACAACATAAATTAATTGAGATAACTAGTATAGTGCTTAAAAATGCACCTTTTAATGGTAACAATAATATCACCTTATTGCTCCACTAATATCTTAAAAATGCACTTAATAATTTCACTACAACCTTTCAAGGATAATCAGGAAGGAACCCATGCATATTTCATTACAAACACAGTTGTAGGATCAAGTTTTCTTTTCTCTCTCTTTTAAAGTAGAATATAGGTAGTTGATAGATAACTCTAAAATCTAATCAACCCCTAATGTGTAAATGAAAATTAAAATTAACCTTTTCTTTTTGCACTTTTGAAGACTATAATTTTTCTTTCCCTTCTTGCAACTTTAATCTAAATAAGGTGCTTCAATGAATATGATAAGTAATCCAATTAATGAGTTAGATAGAACCAATAGTTGCATATCTTTTTTAAAAGCTTCTATAGCTCTTTTACCGCTTCTATAGAGGATGTGGATCTTGGTGTCTAATATCACCAAGTTTTTGCTTTGAGTAGAGTCTTGCAACTTTTTGTAGACTATCTTGAACAACTTCTTCTTCAACAAAATATGTTCTCAAACTTTCTTTCATGAGCCTAAAATTTGGTGGCTTTTTCTCCTCTTGTGTTATCTTCCTTATGCTATAGATTTGGAGAGGTCTTTGTATCTAAAGAGGTGCCTTCTTGCTATGAGAGGTAATCTTCAAATATCCTAGATTTGGTGAGCTTCTTATATCTTTAAGTCTTCTTTTCAAATTTTGACTTCAAGAAGGATCTTCTTCTCAATATTTTGAATGTCTTGAGGTCTTTCACTGGATTCTTATTCTAGGATTTGGCACTCCTTGCAAAATTCTCTTTCTCTTGGGCTTGTTGTTGGATGGTGATAATTGTCCCAAGTCCTTCATTATCAGGGGCTTCTCCTTGGTAGTGGATTTCTCCAGTGAGTTCTCCTTTGATGATTTCTTGAATAAGGCTTTCCTAGCCTTTTACAATATGCTTTATGAGACCTTCCCAAGGTCTTTGATCTTGTAGCTTCTACTGGTCTTTCCTTGAGACCTCTTCAACCTTCTTCTCCTAGAAGTATTGGTGGTGAGATCTTCTTTTGGATCTCTAATTTTGTTACTTCTAGATTCGAGTAGGACTCTCCTAGTCCTTGTTCTTCTTCCAAGTTTGAAAGTCCTTCAATGAGATATTCTAATATCTTTTGCTTCAGGTTTTGAATTTATTTTGAAGAAGATACTCTTCCTAATTTTCTTGTGGTAAGTTTCCCAACTCACTAAATATTTTTTCTATACAACAAATATATTAGTACTGAAATCTTAGTATGTTTATGAATCAGATATTCTTTTTGAATTCTTCTTTAGGATAAAGGATTCTGGAGCCTTTTTTAGTATCTAGGCTTATGTGGCCTTTTGAGTATCAAGGCTTTTATGGCCTTTTCAATATCAGGACTTGTGTGGCCTTTTCAATATCAAGGATTTTGTGGCCTTTTCAATATCAAGACTTTTGTGGCTTTTTATTCAAGGCTTCTATGGCCTTTTATTCAAGGAATTTATGACCTTTTTGTATCAAGGCTTCTATGGCCTATTCTTCAACTGTAAAGTTCTTTAATATAGTAATGGAGATCTTCAATCTCCTAACTTCACCACAACTCTTCTCTAAAAGTCTTCTTCTCTTGCACAAGGAACTAATATATGCACTATGAGGGCACATTGACCTTTGGGCAACGAAGTTGGAGTCTCCTAGATTTATATTGTAGGAGTACCAATCAGCTGAGAATTAATTATCTACAACAAAATAAACTTTGGTTAATAGTTAGAAAGATCTAGATACATTGGATGATCTTCACGAGATGATTTGTCAATCTAGTGGATTGAATGTTGATTCATGGTCTTCATGAGTTTTTCTTGTAACTCTATGGAAATACTCTAGTCAAATGCAATCTCAGTATTTTTTAGAACTATGATTTCTTTGAGTCTTGAAACTCTCCCTAATTCTACCACCTAGATTATTTTGAGATCTTTTGATAGTGGCTGGTCCAACAGTGCATCAGGTTGAAAAAATACTCAAGCTCAATGATAATGGTGGTTTCCCTATTGATATACATAGACTAGATCTATTGTGGCTCTGATACCACTATTATCTTTTGATGTAATGGCCAAAGATAGATAACAATCATGAGATGCAAAATAATATGAAATAAATTAAATCTTCTAGATGAATGAGATATTCATAAATAGAAATGATATAAGAGAATAAAATGTAGCTATGGAGGAAATGAACACTCTATTAATAAATCTATTGAACTACATTACACTCATCACCACTAGATGGTGATCTACATAGAACTGTACTATGCTCTAAGCTACTATGTACCCGACTCTCTATATCTATGTATTACAATGAGGCATTTCTTATATAGGTAAAATAGATTCCTTGGCCAACACTCTACCTAGTTGTGCAAGGGACAACTTGCACATATATAACTTGCACATTGATACTTGTGCATTTATTACATTGCATAAAGTAACTAGATAACTTCCCCCTAAATTAATCTAATATCCTAAGTATGTACCTTGGAAGATACATTTACATGACCCAAATTATGTAAAATACTCTATTTCTAATATATGTAAGGCTAAATAAATGAGTATACATATTTTTTACCTGAACAACCCACCAATGATGACTCATTCTTCATGATCCTGAAATATCCTTAAAATTTATGAAAGATGTGAAGCTTTGGCATAACTTACAATATCTCTAGCATAATCTATTTTAGATATATATCCATGGGATAATTACCTAAAACTTGGTCTGTAAGTCCTTAGTGTCATATGTCCTTAATCTAGATTCTCTTTTCTTAACTTATTAATAACAAGTCCATAGGAAAGTAAATCAAAATTATAATGTGTAATAAACATCTTATGACGATAAAGAACATAAAAATTGCTAGACAGAAGCAACGACAAAGCAAAAGAAAAAGTACCTTATTGGAATACTTGTAGGAATTGTGACCTTTTCTATTGCTTATAGATGGTTGTTATTATTTGGAATGTTTTTCTATGAATTACTCAAATGAATAACGGTACACATGGAAGTAATATAGGGGTCAATACCTCTTTTGCCCCCCTTTTTTTAATGGTGATAGTTGATTCTTTTATAAGTATCAGCTAATGTTTTGTTCATGACTCATAGACTCATGCCTTTGGGATGTATTGGAGTCATGGATTTTTGCTACTATGTACTTTTTATTTATTTTTATTTATTTTTTAAATCATATTTTACCATTATTACATTTCTTTGAAATGTCATTGTTTTGTTTTTCTATCAAACAATATTTTAACCTCTAGATGTAGAGTAAGTTCAAACTTTCTTAGTTTTTGTTTGAAATATCTAGGATACGTTCTTAATTTTTGATGATTCCAAACAAGAATATATCCTAGTCGAGCTTTATGTATCTTTTCTATCCTTACTGATGTTATGATGTCTCTTTGGTTAGACTACATAATTCCTATGGGGTTTCTGATGATATGTTGAATATTGAAGACTTTGTCCTGAAAAGAGATGAAAGATATAGTATTATCTAGGACTAAGGATTTGTTGATGAAAATGATGGTGAAATCATTAAAAAATTGAGCACCATGTTTTTCATGTTCACAAATTATTAAGTTTTTTAAACCTAAACTTCTTAATCGATCTGGTTGAATTGTACCTCCTAATTTCTTAACCTACTACCTGGATAACAAAATGAAGATGATGGAATACCTACCCACTATTGCAACATTCATAACCATTATTTTCTCTGGATATTGGACAACAATAGTAGGTGTTTTGTGATGTCAACACATGAAACATTCTTATCATCCATTATAGAATTGGGAGGGCAATCTTTCATATAGGTGAGACTCATCAGGTCAAATACTTGCTTAGATACAGTGTTATGTGAGGCTCCTTTTTTGGGTATGGAATGGTGAATGACATATTCATCCACTAAATCTGGTGTATGAACGTAAAAGGGCATTAATAAATTGGTATATTTGTACTTTTCCAGATCGAGTAACCAACCTAGCCATTTTTTTGAATGATTAATGGGATTACAAGCATTCAAGGTATCATTTGGGTATTTGATAATTGTTGTTGCTTCTTTTTGTATTGTAACCTCTTGGTGAACACCTTCTTTGGGATCATTATCAATCAATTCTATGTCAAGGTTTTTTCTTTATATTAGGCTTATCAATGATGACTTGGTCTCCTGACTCATTGCCTTTAGTTGTTATTATTTCATCATCTTTTATTGTTTCATTGAACAATACTTCTAATTATGACTATTATTTTTGTATCTTTTCTATGTCAAAATAATCAGTCTCATCCACTATGCTTTTAGCAACATAGAAACCTCCAGTAGTCTTTGTTTTTGCAAACTAGTATTGTTCAACCCTATCAAAACTATCATCAAAAGTTTCATGAGCATATTGTTATTTGAAAACTAAGGTTCTCTGTTCATGATTCATAGGACAAAAATCAAAATCTTTCTCAGGATTAGCTTATTCATCTCTATCTTTTAGACTCCAACACAAATTAATTTTGATTTCTTCATCAAAATTTTCATTAAGGTCTATATTGGGATGCAAGGTTGAGTAGATACCACAACTAGAGGGGTTATGGGGTGAATCGTAGTAAAGGAAGTAAAAAGGAAAATTAGAAAATATGCTAGCTAAGACCATTGGATTCAAGCTTGTATTTACATCTTTCTATCTTTCTTTCTTCCTCCAACCATTATTGTTTCCATTCCTACCTCCTTCATCAATGTTGTTTTTGCTCCAATTCCTATTGAAGTTTATTTTAAATGGAGACCTATTGTCATTCTATGATTGAGAGGACTCAGGGTTTTCTCATTTTTCTCTCTCAATTTTGGATAACCTACTATTCATTGTATTGAACATCTCGGTTAACTGACTAGACAATTTTTCTATAGGATCTAGCTCAATTTTCTTTAGAAATGAGAAACCAACCTTTTTGGGTTTTTTTATCTACATGGATTTGGCCTTGCTCAAATTAATGTTATTTAATTTTCCTACTATCTATCATATCTCTTTTGATTTGTATGGATTTTTCCATGCATTCATCGATCGTAGCAACCCTCTGTTGTCTTAACTCATAATTGAATTCATCAGGCAATTCATTCTTGTAGAACTAGATGGACCGGTTTCCATTGGGTCTTAGGGTTATAGGAATATTATTTTTTATTTTGAAAAGTTACCTATTAAATTCCTCTACATATTAATTATCTTTATTCTTCATGGTTGCCATTTTAATTAGTGTTAGCTTTTGATGCAACATGTAATGGGAGATAGCAATCACAAGATGCAGAATAATATGAAATAAAGTAAATCTATGAGATGACTAAAAATACTATAAATAGAAATGATGGAGATGTTTACAAAATAGCTATGGAGGAAATGAACACTCCATGAATAAAGCTACTACTCAAGAATGGGCATTGAGCATATCACACTCCATCATATTACATCACATTGCTACATCACACCACACTGGTCTACACTACTTCCTACTGTTGTATCTTGCTCTATACCTATGGCCCTTTATATAGGAAATAGGTTCCTTGGCCAACACTCTACCTAGTTGTGCAAGGGACAACTTGCACATATACAACTTGCACTTTGACACTTGTGCATTTATTACATTGCATGAAGTAACTAGATAACTTCCCCCTAAAGTAATCTAATGTCCTAAGTATGTACCAAGAAAGGTACATTTACATGATCCAAATGATGTAATATACTCTATTTCTAACACCCCCTTGTATTACATTATTTGGATATTGAAGACTTTAGTCTTCAATGTGGATCTTCTTCCATCTGATAATGGAATTTGTATTCTCCTTCATTGCTTACTGTGATCAGGTTCAGTAGATAATTTGTGTCTTCATATGATGCAAAGTAAGTTGTAGCTGGAGGTTCTTCTGACTATTGTATGTGTTCAACTGGTTCAGTCTTCATGATGCCATGTTTCTTTTTAGCATGTATTTTCTTCCTTTTTCTTCTTCTTCTTCTCTTGTGATTCTGCATCGGTGCTGGTAGAATTTTTGCTTCATGACAAGTTAGTTTATCATCACAATAATATTGTTCTTTATCTTGTTCCTTGTGTTGAGTAAGTACAAACACAATTAGTGATAGATACACCATCAAACATTCTTCTGGTGAAAATATAACCAATATTTGTGAATTCCACCATGTTGTGAAGAGAATATCGTGAAGATAACCAATCAATGTTGTAAAGTTACCTTCTTTAGCTTCTTTAAGAAACAAGGAAAATTTCTCTTTGTCACTAATGGGTAGATACTCGTATCCTTCTAGAGTATCTATTAAGTTTTGGGAGTAGTATTCTACTTCATGCAATAGTTCTTCATTATTGAAAGCATTTCTCAGGATATCATCCATGATAGATCCTTCTTTTGAATTTTGCAAGAATCTTAGAAGTCTACCTTATGACTCCCTATATTAGGATATATGATTCCTGATTGAAGAATATAAGCTTGATTTGATAAAACCTTTATTAATCCTTGTTTTGTAGACTTCCTTATGTCTCCCAAGTAATGTGAGTATATACTCCTAAGGATTTTTAGGTTTTTGAGGAAAGCTTATATTTTGTAACTTGATAATCTTTGATAGATGCTGATATTACCAAGTTTTGTAGAATGCCTTATGACTCCCTAGTATGCTATGGATAAGATATAGTGCTTTTGTAAATTATAGTTCAATATTTGATTGATTTTGTAAAGGTTTTGTAAATACCAAAATCAACTCTTATTATCCCTTATTGCTCCTATTGAACTAAGCACTGTTCCCAAATTTTAAAGAGGTTATAATGTTGGATCTTTTGTCTCCTTTTGAGAAGTTTGAGACAATAATTTTATGAATATCCAACCTTTGAAAAAACTCTCTTTATAAATAACCCTTTGGGAATTAGGTTTAGTGTATCTAATTTTCCAATTAATTAATTTGATGTAGTAGCCCTTATGACTCCCTAATATTTGGATAAATTAGACCACAATAATATTTGCAAATATTTATTAATTATTCCAGTAGAAACCCTTATTACTCCTAGGTTTTATATTGCAAATATTATATTTATTTGATAAAGTATTCCCTTTGATGAATGGCTTTCAATATAGTTAAATGTCTTCAATTATAACCTTATAACTTCTAAGGAAAGAAAGCACATAAGAATGGGAATGAAACTTTACCTTTCACCAAGCAATATATGGTATTGTTTTTTGAGAAGCTAGGGCTGTAGTATTTACGTAGACGTCTTGAATGTTGTGACTGTACCCTCCAATGGAATCACTTGGAGCTTAAAGCATTCCAAATCTGGTGCTTTGGACTCTTCCTTTGACCTCACTTGGATTGAGCATTGAAGGCTCTAACACCTTCTTTCCATGCTACAATTCTGCCCTATGCATGCATAGATGAAGTGATAAATGTCAAGATGAAAATTGCTTGTTGACCTCGATCATTGATGTCCTTAATATGGAGAAGCTTCTTGTCTAAAGTGCCAAGTGGCACGTCCATTTCCCTTCGAGCGCTTGAGGAGAGTTTGGTGCAAAAGAAATGTTTGTCTTCCTTCTTGTAATGTATGAGCGTTACATTATTTAGAAAAATGTTTGGTCTCCCAATGGACAAGTGTATCCCATACACTCAATGCACCAGCTTGTTCATGTAACTCCTTTCTTGAAGATGAGTGCTCTCTTGACTTGAGCGTTAGGGTTTTCCTTTAGTGACAAGTGTCACTTTCTTCTCTGCATGGATGTCCTCCCTTTCACTGGTTCAAATGGACCTTTTTGGAGATCCTTTTAGCTTCAAAAATCCCCAACTCTTCTTTCATTCACCTGCACTATTTTTAGCTGGGATATGGAGCAACAATATGGAGGCTTTGAGCACCGATTTTAGCTAATGGATGTGGAGTAAGTGACACTCCAATGGTGCTTCGATTTTCCCTTTCTTTCTTACTTGCTTACATCCTCCTTTCGTAGATGCTATTGCTCTTGAATGATGTTGTTTCTCCCTTTGCTTTTGCACATTGTATCTTGCAGGTTCGACCATCCAGGATGTGAGGAGTATGAGCCCTTTGATTGGCTCCTTGAGCTAAGCTTGGATTACTGCTAGCATACGACCACTTTTGGCTGGTTTTTCCAGCAAGTGTAGTGCCTTTGGGGCACCTTTAAATCTACCTTTTCTCCCTGTATAACCAGATTAGGATAGTGCAATATAATGTAAAATAGTTTTTATACAAAATATCCTTATTGCACCTTCTTTTGCACTCCTCTTTTTAAATCTAAATTTCTGGTTTTGAGGTAGAATATTTGAGTGCAATATAGGGGTTTTGAGGTTGTCTCTTTGATTAGACACCTTCCCCTTTTTTCTTGGATGTTTTATGAATGGATCCAAGCTTGTAACCACATGATGGAAGCTTTGTTTTTGTTATATTTTTCTGCACTATTTCTTGTGCTTTGAACTTGAGACTCACCAAGTCTCGTTCGATGCTTCCTTTGATGCTCTTTTGGTGGTTACTTTCTTCTCCAATACTTGGAGGATTGAGCTGATTTTGTGGCTTCCTCAGGCCACCCAAAGTTGCAGATCTCTGTGCACTAATAGTGTCTTTAGACACTTTGACAAATTCTATTTTTGTGCCCTTCTAACGAACACAAACAATAATATTTTTGAGAGCAATATAATAGTGCAAATATAATAATATTTTACTTTTAATGCACTAACAATATCACCTTATCACTCCAATCAACTCTCAAAAAATAATGCACTTAATCAATCTACTACAACTAATCAAGAATAATCTGAAATGAATCTTCAAGAATTATTCTACAATTTCTTTAAAAGCAAGGTAATAGGAGCTAGTCTTCTTTTTCTTTTCCAAAGTAGATGATAGGTAGTTGATAGATAGTTTGAGATTCTGAAATCTAATCAACTCCTAAAGTGCAAATGAACCTTAAAGAATCCTTTCTTTTTGCACTTTTTGAAGACTCTAATTCAACTCTCCTTTTTGCAACTTCAATCCAATTAAGGTGCTTAAACAAATCTGATAAGTAATCCACTTAATGAATCTACTTGCACCAATAGTTGCTTACCTTTTTTTGAAAGCCCTTTTCACCACTTTTGTAGAGGATGTAGATCTTGGTGTCTATGATCACCAAGTTGCTACCTTGAGTAAGATCTTGCAGCTCTCTGTAGGCTACCTTGAACAACTTTATCTTCACCAAAATATGGTCTCCCTTTCATGAGCCTAGAATTTTTGGTGGCTTGTTCTCCTCTTGTAGTCTCCTCCTTTTTGTTGTAGATTTGAAGAGATATTTGATTCTGAAGTGGTGCCTTCTTGCTGTGAGAGGTAATCTCCAAGTCTCCTAGATTTGGTAGGCTTCTTCTATCTGAATCTTCCTTCAAGCTTCTTGTCAAATTCTGACTTCAAATAGGATCTTCTTCTCAAGATTCTGTATGTCTTGAGGTCTTTTGATATTTGGCACTCCTTGCCAAATTCTTCTTCTTGGGCTTGTTTTCGGATGGCGACAATTATCCCAAATATTTCACTATCTCCAATAGTGAATTTCTCCAATGAGTTCTCCTTGGAACTCCTTTGATGATTTCTTCAGCAAGGCTCTCCAAGCCTTTTACTGGATGCTCATAGAGACCTCTCCAAGGCCTTTGATCTTGCAGCTTCTTCTGGTCTTCCTTGAGACCTTATCTTCAACCTTCTACTTCTGGAAGTGTTGGTGGTGAGATCTTCTCCTAGATCTCTGATTCTGCTACCTCTATATTCGAGCAGGACTCTCCTAGTCCTTCTTCATCAATGAGATCTTCTCCTGATCTCTTTTGCTTTAGGTGCTGGATTGATTCTAAAGAAGATACTCCTCCTAACCTTTTTGTAGGAAGCTTTCCCAACTCACTGAATCTTCTTGTTCCTACAACAAAGTATTAGTACTAAAATCTGCTTCTGAATTAGATACTCTCTTCTGAAGTCTTCTTCAGGATCAAGGCTTCTGTGGCCTTTTTAATATCAAGGCTTATGTGGCCTTTTTAGTACAAGGTTCTGTGGCCTTTTCTTCAAGGCTTCTATGGCCTTTTTGATCAAGGCTTCTATGGCCTTTTTTTGATCAAGGCTTCTATGGCCTTTTTTTGATCAAGGCTTCTATGGCCTTTTAAGGCTTCTATGGCCTTTTCTTCTTGTGAAGTTTCCAATCTAGCAATGGAGATCTCCTGTCTCCCAACTTCACCATAATTCTTCTCCAGAAGTCTCTTCTGTAGTATTCTTCTCTTGCAGTAACTAATCTCTGCACTATGAAGGCACTCTGACCTTCGGAAACGAAGTTGAAATCTCCTAGATTTCTATTGTAGGAGGTGTCCCAATCATCTGAGAATTAATTCCCTATAATAAAAGAAACTTTAGGTCAATTTCTCCAGATCTCTTAGATGAGCTTCACTAGTTGATTCATCAAACTAGTGGATCAAATGTTGAGTCCTAGTCTTCACAAGTTTTCCCTTGAAACTCTGTGGAAAGACTCTAGCCATATGCAATCTCAGTATTCCAAAAACTAAGATTTCTTTTAGTCCTAACTTGTGGCTCTCCTTAATTCTACCACCTAGACTCTTCTGAGAATTTTTGATAGTGATTGGTCCAATGGCGTGTCAGGTTGACAAAAACTCAGGGTCAATGATAATGGTGGTTTTCCTATTGATCTACCGTGGCTCTGATACCACTGTTAGCTTTTGATGCAGCATGTAATGGGAGATAGCAATCACAAGATGCAGAATAATATGAAATAAAGTAAATCTATGAGATGACTAAAAATACTATAAATAGAAATGATGGAGATGTTTACAAAATAGCTCTGGAGGAAATGAACACTCCATGAATAGAGCTACTGCTCAAGAATGGGCATTGAGCATATCACACTCCATCATATTACATCACACTGCTACATCACACCACACTGGTCTACACTACTTCCTACTATTGTATCTTGCTCTATACCTATGGCCCTTTATATAGGAAATAGGTTCCTTGGCCAACACTCTACCTAGTTGTGCAAGGGACAACTTGCACATATACAACTTGCACTTTGACACTTGTGCATTTATTACATTGCATGAAGTAACTAGATAACTTCCCCCTAAAGTAATCTAATGTCCTAAGTATGTACCAAGAAAGGTACATTTACATGATCCAAATGATGTAATATACTCTATTTCTAACACTCAGTAATGACTATTCATTTTTCCTCTTTGTGCTTCTTTAGAAATACTTCTTCCATGAATTGGAAATTAGAGATGTAATTCTCTAAGAAAATTTTGAACCAATATCTAGTATCTTTTTCTACGATCTAAATAAATATCCTTAGGGCTACGTCTTCTTCTTCAACTTCAAGGCTATCTAAGGCATACACAGCTTTTGATATGCTCTTATCCAGTCACAATATTATTACCTTGGAATTTAGGCAAGTATTTATGGGCTTTGCTAGGGAGGTCATGGAGATTTAGGGGTAGTTGAAAAGGCTTGTACCTATTAGTTCTCTAGGTCTAAAGGTTCTGATTATTTTTGTTATTGTTATTTGGGGGATGATTAGCCATGGTGATCATAGGGGTGGTGATAATAGGGACCCTTACAATTGAATTAGCAGTCAAAACACTCTTAAAAAAATGATCTAGGATGCTAGAATTGTTATATAAAGGAACATTCCTGTTAACAAAATTTCTACTACTACAATATGATTTAGTTATATAAAACTAACTTTTAAGAACTGGTTTTTTTTGTTATGGATAAATACCTATGGGTTCTCAAATTATTTAAGGATTTTATTACCACTTCTTCTCGTATGCAATAGATCATAATTTGAATCTTCTTCGATTTCATTCAATTTAGAGTCACTAACATAATTTATGCAGAAGAATCCCTCTCTAGATAATATTTCTTAGCATTAACACTCTTTCTAGATTTGTCAAATACTCTTAGAGATACTCATGAATAATAATAGAAAATTTAAAATGTGCCCATGTTAAGAAATTAACACAATTAACACTAGAAATATGTTGCGTTAAGTTGGTGATCTGAAGTTTACCAGAAAATTCACAGTATAATAAGGAGATAAAAAAATGATATACAAATTATAAAATAGTTTATCCTTGGAAATGGTTCTAGAAATATATTATGGAAAATTTAGGCATCCTTAAGATATTTGTCATGCTACCCAAATTTTTAGATTCACAATGAGAAATGCAAGCTCTGGTGGACTTGCCTATTTGACCTAAAAATGGGTTTTATATATAAAATTATGATGGAATAGGTCGGGTCAGCATACCCTAATATGATCTAGTTAATAATTCGACGTTATGCATCAGTAGCTCAACCAAATTAAAAAGGAAAATTAAAATGAATTTTATTTTGACCAAGCAATCAATGTAGCATTCCCAACCTTAGCTCCAAGAATGCAAATCGGTGTCTTATCTATTGGGTAACTATAGTAAAAATTAAATGACCTCATGAACCAGTGAGAAAGAAGATAATAAACTCACATACCCATGTCCATTCAAATAATGTAATCTTCATGAGCATTAAATAAGCAAAAATAAAGCATCGTTTGTGGAATCAAATTATGCAATGCACAAACAAGCGATATACACACAGTGATTTATAGAAAAAATACAGAGCAAGGCTAGAATTTGTATAATATTCTATATTAAATAATTACAATATTAGAGCCTAGGAGTGTGCTCAGGTCTCTCAAAAATACAATACAATGTTCACCTTGTTCAAATGATGTAACAAGGGAATCACAATTTCCTATCCTAAATCTAGTGACATAGAAACTCCAACTCCTAGAAACAACTCCTAGAAATGATCTTAGGTGGGATGATTCAAATCTTAGTGATATCTACATATATATGAGAAGAATTAAGAAATGGGAACATAAAGACAACAAAGAAGATACAGTCAACCCAAACAAGACACTTAGAATACCTCTTGCAAAAATTTGCTATTCTATTTCTTGATGATGATTTTGACCTTGGAGACCTTTTTATAATTTGAAATTTGAAATTATGTTATAAACACTTGGAGCAGATGCATCCACCTAGAGCCCTATTTTCTACTAATTTATGCGAGTGCATTACAGCAAAACTGGGCTATCATAGGCTATCAAAACTAGGAAAAATTGGTCATCTATCTCAAAACTATTATTTTAGTTATTCTTGTTCTATGAGTGGTTTGACTTCTTTCTCTTTTTCTACAATGGTGGGTCTAATGCTAAATTCTTCTTTATCTTCTTCTAAAATCTCAACTCCCAATAGATCCACAATATAACATTGGGCTTCATCATAAAAAGAAGTCGATTTAACATCATGTTCCATGCTCATCAGTTGATTGATATATGTTTTAGTCAGTGGCCCATTTTTGTAAGCAAACTTGAATATTTCTTGGCTCATTTGGGTCAAATATTTTAATTTTTGTGCTAACTCTTGCTCGTTTTCTCGATTGCATTTGAATTTTGTTATTCTATTGATTATTAATTCTTTGCAACCATATGCTTTTATGAGATCCTTAAGGGAATCATAGCCTTGTATTCCTATATAATCCATCTCTTTAATCCATTCATTCAAATATTGGAGAAAATTATCCTAATATGGCCTCTCACGGAGGTAAGTACTCAACTTCTAAAATTCCATTTATCAATCGTAATTCTATCCATTTGTAGTTGTGACCTATTTGTTTTTTATCTAGCTATATTCTTATTTATATTTTCTGATAGATGGAATTGATAGTCAGTGCTCTTTGGTCTATATTCTGCAGTAGGTTCTTGGTAGTCTAAGATATACTCATTATTTTTTCTAGTGCCTTGAATATATTAGGTAGATTTTTCACTTGTGCTTTCACTTCTTCAATCAGCCCTTATTTATAATGTTCAATAAATTTGGCACTATAAAACTATCACTCAACATGGACTAGTGGCCTTTGCTCTTGTAACTTACAGAATTCTTCTTGCAATTTACTTCATCCAAAAGCTTTTTGTTTTCAATTCTCAACTAATTTATCTCTCTCTTTACCTACTTTAGTTGAGCGTTTTGGGCTCTTAAATATTTGAGTTCTACTTCAATATTCATAGCAGTTTGGGTGTGAACTACAAGATTAGTTTTCATTATATCTATAGTGTCTCCTTTGAAATTCATATCTTTAGCTCTTGGATCGATAAATAATTCTATTGTTTTTTTCAAGAAAATATGATGTAATAGTAATATTAAAGCCTCCTTATGTGACTCCTTGTTGAACCCTTAGTTGTTGAGTTGACTCCTCATCAATTTATCACTCAATGGTAGTTATCTACTCTTCCTCTTTAGTACTAAATTTAATATTCATCTCCTTTTTCTTGACTAATATCACATAATGGGATACCTCTGAGGTTAAGGCATCTTCTATTCAGGTCTTTTTGGATGGTGGAGAACTAGGGGGAGATGCTTTTTCTAGCATGTGTTCTCTCAAGATATTTCTAAGTCCTCTAGACTGAGTGATCTTTTTCATGGCTATCTAAGGGATCTTATGCTTTTCATCATCATTGACTAGATGCATACTAGGGGCATTGCTCACCAATTCCACTTGTTATTGAGAACTAATAAATATTTTACCAACTTATTCAACTATTTTAGGTTTGGCAATTATATTAGCTTTTGATACAACATGCAATGGGAGATATCATTCACAATATGCAAAATAATAAGAAAGAAAGTAAATCTACGATATGACTAAAATATGCTATAAATAGAAATGACATAAATGAGTATAATAGTGGCTATGGAGAAAATGAACACTCCATGATAAAACCTACTACTCAATGAATGAGCTCTGAGATTATAGCTCACACACTCTACACTATTGTGTATATCCTATACTACTATACTATCCTTTATCTTATCTCACACTCTATCTATGGCCCTTTATATAGGAAGATAAGTTCTTGGCCAACACTCTACCTAGCTGTACAAGGGATATCTTGCATATTTATAGCTTACATATTGACACTTGTGCATTTATTACATTGCATGAATTAACTAGATAAATTCCCCTTAAAGTAATCTAATTTTCTAAGTATGTACCAAGGAAGGTACATTTACATTACCCAAATAATGTAATATAAGCTATTTCTAACACCCCCTGTATTACAATAATTGGGTATTGAAGACTTTAGTCTTCAATGTGGATCTTCCTCCAATGGATAGTGAAATTTTTATTCTCCTTCATCGCTTAGTGTGATCAGGTTTAGCAAGTAATATTTGTCTTCATATTATGTGAAGTAATATTTAGCTGAAGGTTCTTCTACATTTTGTATGTATCCAGCTAGTTCTATCTTCATGATGACATGTTTATCTTTAATATACCTCTTCTTTCTTTTTCTTCTTCTTCTTCTCTTCTAATTATGCAATGGTGTTGATGGAGTTTTTTGTACATGATAGGTTAGTCTATAATCACAATAGTATTATTCTTTATTGCTATCATTTTCCTTGTGTTGATTAAGTACAAACACAATTAGAGATAGATAGACCATCAGACATTATTCTGGTGAAAGTATAACTAATCTTTGCAAGTTCCACCATGCTATGAAAAGAATATCATGAAGATAACTAATCAATGTTGTAAAGATACCTTCTTTAGCTTCCTTAAGAAACAAGGAGAAATTTTCTTTGTCGCTAGAGGATAGATACTCAAATCCTTCGAGAGTATCTATTAAGTTTTGAGAGTAGTATTCTACTTAATGAAATAATTCCTCATTATTGAAAGGATTTCTCAAGATAGTATCCATGATAGATATTTTCTTGCTATTTCTTAGAATTGAATTTGTAAGAATATTTGAAGTCTACCTTATAACTCCTTATATGATCTCTAATATAAGTATATAATATTGATTTGGTAAAAGCTTTATTAATCCTTGGTTTTGTAGGCTTCCTTATGTCTCCTTAGTTTGAGAATATATACTCTTAAGGATTTTTGGGTTTTGTAGAAAGATTATATATTGCAACTTGATAATTTTGATAAATACTGATATTGCCAAGTTTTGTAGAATACCTTATGACTCCCTAGTATGTTTTGGATAAGCTATAAAGTGCTTTTGTAAATTAAAGTTCAATTTTGGTTGATTTTGTAAAATTTTGTAAATATCAAAATCAAATTCTATTATCCTTATTGCTACTATTGAACTAAGCACTTTTACCAAATTTAAATAGGTTTTAATGTTGGATATTTTTTCTTGATTTGAGAAGATTTGAGGCAATAATATTATAAATTTCCAACCTTTAAAATGTTTTGATAAACTCTCTTTAAATATCCCTTTAGTATTTAATCCAAGTGTATATAATTTTCAATTTAATTAGTTTAATGTAGTAGCCCTTATAACTCCCTAATTTTGGAAAAATTAGATCACAGTAATATTTGCAAGTATTTAAGGTTAATTCCCAATAGAAAATCTTATTACACCTAAGTTCAATATTGCAAATATTATATTATCTTGATAGATAATTCCCTTTGAGGTATTGCTTTCAATAATTATATTTCTCTAAATTCAACCTTATAACTCCCTAGAGATGAAAGCATATAAATATAGAAATAATCCTTACCTCAACCAAGCTATAATTGATACTATTTTTAGATGTGTAATGGTTACACTTGTTAAATGTAGTTGCTTTAATTGTGTTTAGACTAGAGCATTGAATGCTCTATACCTTGCTTCCACGTTGTGATGGATCTCACATCTTGAATGTAAATGCACTGTAATACCTTGTTCAAATGTTGCATTGAAATTGTTGGTCCAAGGAGCATTTAATAGGAAGTCAACCTAGTGACAAGTGTCACTTTAGTTACACTTCAATGCTTTCTTGGATGTCTGTTGCAAGTGTAACAGTTGCAATATCTTCTTCCTTCTTGCATTTTTCAAATGATAACACCAATGGAGAAATGTAACTCCTCTTCCACATGGTCTATGGGAACCAAAATATTGTTGTAACACTTAAAATTTGATTAGGCACCTATAACCTTCCTTGTAAGGTTTCTTGGATATTAAGCATTTTTGAGAGATTGTGCCAAGTGGTACTCAAATTTTTTGCATGATGTCTATCACTATTACACCTCCAAGGAGAATGTAACTCCTTTATGCCTCTTCCTTTGCTTGTTACGTTTCTTGAAGTGTAAGCAAACAATTTTCTCTCACAATCAATCCTTGAGGCAGTATTAGAGCTATGAATGGCATGGAAGATGCTACATTTGATGGATTTTCTTCACCGAGTTTCACACCTTTGCAATTAGCACCTTTTCTCCTCACTTTTGGTTCTCTTTGATGTACAAATTACTATGATGTTCGTGCATATTTGGATGAGGTAATAGTGATGCCTTTGCTTGTAGTATGGCTCATTCTTCTATGTAACTATAGGTTATTGATATTTTACTGTGTGCTTATGTTGTGCAGGTTTATCCATCCAAGATATGTGAGGAATGATCCTTTTTTATGGCTCCTTGTGTCGCAAATATGGAGTGCTTTTTGTACATTCTTCTTGGTTGGATTCCTTGTGACCTTTGTGCCTTTAATGGCACCTTATATCTACTTCCTTTCTACAAACAATGTAGTGCAATACCTTGTGAATAATACACTTTCTTTTGCACCCTTTGTGCACTCCCTTTTTTAGGTTTTGTAGTCTAATTTTGGAGCAAATTTTTGAATGCATAAATGAGGGTTTTGAGGATGTCCTTTTTAGTAGCCTCCTTACCTTCTTTACTTGGATATTTTATGGTGAATCCAAGCTTTATAAACACTATAAAATAGAATATTTGTTTTAGTTGCACTAACCCCTAAGTGCTTTGTATTTGAGACTCACCCAGTTTCAATATTTGAATATTATTTTTGGTTATATTTTCTTTGCTTGTACTAAACAATTTATGTGGCTTATATTGGCCACTACGAGTTGCAAGTTTTTGTGCTTTAAGAGTGTCTTTAGACACTTGATGCAAACTAGATTTTGTAGCCTTTTTTCAACGCATAAACTAATTTCTTTTTAGAGTAATAATAGTGCAAATGAATATACAAATTTTATTTTTTAATACACTAAAAAATTACAGCTTATCACTCCAATATACTCTAAATAAAATACACTTAATCAATTCACTACAAATAATCAAGAATAATACTAAATGAACCTTCAAATATTCTACAAATTCACTACAGTTAGTATTGTAGGATCCAATATTCTTTTTGCTTTCCAAAGTAGATAATAGGTAGTTGATAGATAATTAATATTTGGAATCTAATCAACTCCTAGTGTGCAAATGAACCTCTAAAAAAGGAACCTTTATTTTGCACTTTTGAAGACTGTAATTTAGGTTGTAACTTTAATCTAGATTAAGGTGCTTTAACAAATCTGAAAAGTAATCCAATGAATGAATCTATTTGAACTAATAGTTGCTTACCTTATTTTGAAAGTTTTTGCAGCTTCTTTGAAAATTCGAGGATGTAGATCTTGGTGTCTTTGCCTCGAGTAAGATCTTGTAGCTCTTTGTTGATGTCTGATATGATTCTTCTTCATCAAACTGTAGTCTCAACTTCTTTTCATGAACTTAATATTTTGTGACTTTCTTCTCCTCTTGTGGTCTCCTCCTATTGTAGAATTGGATAATTTTGTATCTCTAAAGTGGTTTCCTCTTGATATGGGAGGCAATATTCAAATCTCTTAGATTTGATGAGATTCTTCTATCTTCAAGTATTCTTGTCAAATTCTGACTCCAAGTAGGATCTTCTTACTAGATCTCCTTTACATGCAACAAAAATATTAGTACTAAAATATTCTTATGAATTAGGTATTCTATTTTGGAGTCTTCTTTAGGATAAAGACTTGTATGGCCTATTTCAGTATCAAGGCTTAAGTGGCCTTTTCAATGCTTCTATGGCCTTTTCTTTAATATCAAGGCTTCTATGACCTTTTCAAGGCTTATGTAGCCTTTTATTATGGATCAAGGTTCCTATGGAATTTTCTAGGCTTTTATGGCCTTTTCTTATGGATAAAGTCTTCTATGGACTTTTTATTTTTGTGAAGTTCTTAAATCTAGCAATGGAGATCTCATGTCTCTTGACTTCACCATGATTATTTTCTAGAAGTTTCTTCTAAAGTATTCTCCTCTCTGCAACAACTAATCTTTGCACTATGAAGGTACTCTAACCTTCGGGAAACAAAGTTGAAGTATCATAGCTTTCTATTGTAGGAGATGTCCCAATCATATGAGAATTAATTCCCTAAAATTAAAGTTATTTTAGGTAAATATTTCCAGATCTCTTAAATGAGCTTCACTAGTTGTTTCATTAAACTAGTGGATAAAATCTTGAGCCCTAGTCTTCACAAGTTTTCCTGCAACAAAGTGGAAAGACTCTAGCCATATGCAATCTCAGTATTTTTGAAACTGATATTTTATTCAGTCCTCACTTGTGGATCTCCCTAATTCTATCACCTAGAATCTTCTAAGAAATTTTGACAGTGACTAGTCCAATGGTGCATTAGGTTGACAAAAAACTCAGGGTCAATGATAATGGTAATTTTCTTATTGATCTACTATAGCTTAAGATACCATAGCTCTGATACCACTATTAGATTTTAATACAACATGCAATGGGATATAGCATTCACAAGATGTAGAATAATAAGAAAGAAAATAAATCTATGAGATGACTAAAATATGCTATAAATATAAATGATAAAAATGAGTACAATAGTAGCTATGGAGGAAAGTAACAATCCATGATATAAGCTACTACTCAATGAATGAGCTCTAAGCTTATAGCTCACACACCGTACAGTATTGTGTCTATCCTACACTACTATGCTCTACTCTATCTTATCTCACACTTATCTATGGCCCTTTATATAGGAATATAAGTTCCTTGGCCAAATATTTACCTAGTTGTACAAGAGACACCTTACACATTTACAGCTTGCACATTGAAACTTGTGCATTTATTACATTGCAAGAAGTAACTAGATAAATTTCCCCTAAAGTAATCTAATGTCCTAAGTATGTACCAAGGAAGGTACATTTACGAGACCCAAATAATGTAATATAATCTATTTATAACATGTTAGGATGGCCAATTCTTCCTGCACATATCTAAGAGCAGTCTTGAGGAGTTGGTTCAATCTTCTAAAAAATCACTTCTACATATGGGGAATCCTATATGACTATTTCAATCTATTATGGAACCTTCCTAAGTACTTGAAGGAAATAATCTTCGAGCTTATCAGGTTGGGTCACTGGTATCAATGGAGCGTAATATTCTATGGTATCAAATATGATCATGTTAATATCAGACCTGTAATTTCCAATTTTCTCTATTGATGTGAAATTTTTTTTGTTTATCTTTCAAATTACTATTAAGTTATCTTTGTGGGTGATAGTGATCTACATGGCATCCTCGAAGGGATATTTTTTATGCCCCATATGCAACTTTATTACATTTTGTATTTCTTTTTCATACTCTCCATGTGGATCATAAGCTTTCCAAGGGATTTCTGTGAAGCCATAGTCATCCACTCTCTATATGGATCTGAGCAAGCTATAATATCCTTTGTAAATGTAGTGCCCTAGCTTGAAAGACAACTTGATCCGAGAGACTCTTTCTTTACCGCTATTAACCCTTATTTTCACTTCTTTGACTACTTTCATAGCAATTTCCTGTGCAGCTATAGACATTAGATAATACTTAAAAAGTGCTTTCAAGGGCAACTTTGCATCGTATAGCCTGATATATGTAAATTCTTCTACAAAAAATAAGTCTTCTTACTTGGTTTTGCATAAGAAATTAATTATAATAGTTCTAATTATCGATGTATTATGGCCACACAGCTCATGATGAATAACAATAGTAAACCTCTTGATGAATATTCTAAAACTCGACCAACCCTTGTGAATCCAAGGTAGTCTTTCTTGAACCAAATTGGCATTAACTCATTCTAGCACCTGAATCATCTAAGTGTTCGACTGGCCTACGATAAGTTGTATAAAGAAAGAGTAGTACATGAATTCTAGCATGACCTCTTTTTTCTCTTTAATGACTTCTTTTAATGATGTGAGCTATTTGTGTAAGTTTTCTTCTATGATTTCTTCCCATAGATACATAGGTATTTCTCCTATTTTGTTCAATTGCATTGCCATATACATTACCTCTCTTCTAACATTATACAGGTCTCGTATACCCAATGCAATATTGATCATGTCCACATAGTCCTTAGCTCAAGTTCTAAGAGTAACTTTCTCAATGGAGAATTTATAAGAAACTTTGTAATCATAGCCAAGCATATTTGGATAAAACATAGTATTGAGCATAAAGAAAGATTGTAATTCAAGTACCTTATCTCTAGGGACTAACTTTGTTGGAGAAATATTAAACACATTTTGAATGGATTCTTTTATAATTTTGAAGACCTTTTGATCTTGGTGATTGAGGGTAGTCTTGGAGTTCAGGTTGTATGTTTTTACCAACCATGATAATAGATCAAATGAATGGTAAACCCTAGGGTAGATAAGTTTTCCTAGGTTGCTATTCCACTTATTGCAGTATGGGTTATCTGCATATCAATCCTTCTTTGCTCTCTTGGAGAGATCTTTGAGTAGTGTCTAGTGTTGTATGTAGTCTTCCTATGCATACTCAAAATAATAGATGGTCTCATGTTTAAACTCTTATCTTTGTTCTTTTATTATCCACCCTATTGGACCCTATCTATGCTAAAACATATTCCTTTTTCTTCTTAATTTTTTTACCTAAGAAATGTTCATATAGATATGCTTTGGTGACTTTTAGAACTCTATCTGTAATTTCATCAATGACCATCTTAACAACTTTGGAAGATTTATTAGGAAGTCTAAAGGACTTCTTAGGGATGCTATAAGAATCCATGACTATAAAACTATAATGGTGATACTCAAACTCTCTTTCCTTAGTCACCTTTTTCTAATTCTTGCACTAAAATCCAATTGCGGTGAGGTCTCTGATATTTCAAGTGTAGTATTTAAAATGACATGGGATATTTTTTGCATGTGAGGCTTTAATTTTGGTCCCAACTACCATGTTTAGGAGAGTGCTTTTCGAATTGTGGTAACCTTACCTTTTTTGTAATTACTACAATGGTATTCTTGTGAGAAATTGGTATTATGATTGGCTTTGTAGATCTACCAGTTTTTCATGTTGGAATATCATTGGTGCCATGTCAAATTGAGACTTTATAGGAAGACTACTTTCAAGATCCCTGTGAATGCCTTTTTGATCTTATAAGTTGTTGGTAAAATATATACGTACCTTGAGTCATCATTTGGTTTCACCACCCGATGTGAGATTTTTGCTCTTCGATCTTTGATGGAGGTTAAACCATTAATTTCTTGATCAAATATATGTTTTTGATCTTCATCCATGCGAATAGGATTGTTACTAATCAGCTCAAGCTATCACTGATGTATTAGTGATAGGGTCCTCGGGTTGGCGATAGGAGAGGGCTTGTCATTGTTTGACCTATGCCAAGAGTATTTCATCAACGATAGAGATCTGGAACCTTAATGGTAAGATGAATGGGGAACTTAAAAAAAAATAATTCCTTTAAAAATTATTTAGGGCAAGAAATATCATGGTGGGGGAAATGTTTACTAGCTTAGGGGAGGTTAGGTAAGACTAGGTAAACCATAAATCTTGATTGGTGTATGACCTTACCAAGACTTAGGACTTAGGGCTTAGTGAATGACCAAAATATTATTAACATGAGGTAAAGTAAATTCACGAGGTCCAAACTCTTAAAAATATTTTCACAAATTGACTAGCACTATCACTTATGAATGAACAATGAGGGTTCTTTATGAGTGACTGACAAGAAACTTAACACCATTTGACTAGTGTCATCATTGTTTAACTTGGGCTATCATAGATGGATCAACGATGGAGGAATATCTTCGATGCTACAAAGAGGATTTTATACTTTTTATGGTTAACATGATTATTGATGGTTTAGTATGGTCACTAATAGGAGAGTGATGGAAACTTGAGATTGGTTATGAGACTTACATGAAAATATTATGATTACAAGGACTAACTTGGGAGTTAGACCATGGAGAGAACGTAATGTGACCTAGGTGTATGTAAAAAAGACTTAAAAAATAATCAGTTAGGCCTTATGAAAAATAAACGATGATGTGACTAGAGACCTTTTATCATGCTTAGGACTTAATGAATCACAAAAATATTTGTATGAATAGGAGGGGGAATGATATCCTACGATGTATAGGCCCTTAAGTCATACATGGAAAGAGTGCATTTTTTATCTTTTAAGGTGATTGTAAATGCATTAGTGATGGGACTTTAGTATGAGCAAGAGTGACATATTTTGTTATTCAATGTTGGCACAGTCACTAATTGGCCAGTGTTGTAGCTGATTGACTAGTGATGGGACTCTCTCATCAATGATAGTAATTTTTTTTTAGATGCTCTTAGGTTTTTGAGCTTAGAAAAACTTTAAAATTTAGATTAGTGTTATCGTCAATTTATTAGGGTGATCGTTGGTGGATGAGCGATAGGGGATATAAATGGGTGATGGAGTAACGTGCTTGATTTAAATATTATGAAGTCAAAGGAAAATAATTTGGGGATTGAACTAGAGTGTGTACATTAGGGAATAAATTGACATTATGGAACCTTATGATCAATTGCATCCAAGGGAAATTTAATGGATTAATGGAATAAAGAAATAAAAATATTATGGAAAAATGTTTGTGGGCTATGACATTTGTGGACTTAATCAGAATGATAAGCATCATGTTAGATTTTGATGCAACATGTAATGGGAGATAGCAATCACAAGATGCAAAATAATATGAAATAAAGTAAATCTATGAGATGACTGAAAATATACTATAAATAGAAATGATGGAGATGTTTACAAAAGTAGTTGTGGAGGAAATGAACACTCCATGAATATAGCTACAACTCAAGAATGGGCATTGAGCATATTACACCCCATCACAATACATCACACTACTACATCATGCCACTCTGGTCTACACTACTTCCTATTGTTGTAGTTCACTACCTCTATGTCTATGGCCCTTTATATAGGAAATAGATTCCTTGGCCAACACTCTACCTAGATGTGCAAGGGATAGCTTGCACATATACAACTTGCACTTTGACACTTGTGCATTTATTACATTG
Organism: Wollemia nobilis; assembly: GCA_028583015.1. NCBI lineage: Eukaryota > Viridiplantae > Streptophyta > Pinopsida > Araucariales > Araucariaceae > Wollemia > Wollemia nobilis. Next base: position 1,218,440 of record JAQPPZ010000689.1, on the reverse strand, counting down.
CATGAAGTAACTAGATAACTTCCCCCTAAAGTAATCTAATGTCCTAAGTATGTACCAAGAAAGGTACATTTACATAATCCAAATGATGTAATAGTCTATTTCTAACACCCCCTGTATTACATTATTTGGATATTGAAGACTTTAGTCTTCAATGTGGATCTTCTTCCAGTTGATGATCTTTGACTTGTTCAGGTTCATCATCCTTGTCTTCTATCCATCCACTTTTATTATTCTCTTTGCAAGTGTCTTCATTTGGTTTTGAATGTTGATGACTGAGTAGAGCATGGTGCACTTGTCCTCTCATCTTCTTGATTTTGATTCTTCTATGCTTACCTTTTTGATGTACTAGTTCTTCATTTTATTGAACTTGTTCCTTTGGAAATATGTTAGCATCATTATGAAACATCACAATATTTTGTGAGCTTTTCATTGAATCTAGGATATATGTATTTTCATGGATTGATCTTATTGCTTTTATTTCTCCCTATTTCATAATGAGACATGTATTTATTCCATCCATATATCCAAATTTGATCATATAGTTATCTTCTACTAACTTGCTTACTGAGATGAGATTGAATGTTAGTTTAGGAACATACAATACATTTTGTAGTAGAATATTTGGAAATGATATGCTAGGTGTTACACATCCATATCCATGTATGGGATAGGTTTGACTATCTGCAATTCTTAATCTATAGCCTTTAGCATCTTCAAGATAGTCAAACCATTGTATATTTCCTATCATATGATGACTTACCCCTGAGTCAATATACCACATATTTTTGTGTTTTGTAGAATAATTTCTATTGGAGCAAATATCACATTCATTATATGACATTCCTTTTTCCATTTGAAGAAGTAGAGGAAATGAGATAGGATTTTCTTTGTTGTCTACCTTATGACTCCCTATGTTAGGATATATGATTCCTGATTGAAGAAATATAAGCTTGATTTGATAAAACCTTTAATAATCCTTGTTTTGTAGACTACCTTATGTCTCCCAAGTAATGTGAGTATATACTCCTAAGGATTTTTAGGTTATGAGGAAAGCTTATATTTTGTAACTTGATAATCTATGATGGATGTTGATATTACCAAGTTTTGTAGAATACCTTATGACTCCCTAGTATGCTATGGATAAGATATAGTGCTTTTGTAGAATTATAGTTCAATATTTGATTGATTTTGTAAAGTTTTGTAGAATACCAAAATCAATTCCTATTATCCCTTATTACTCCTATTGAACTAAGCATTGTTCCCAAATTTTAAAGAGGTTATAATGTTGGATCTTTTATCTCCTTTTGAAAGGATTGAGACAATAATATTATGAATATCCAACCTATGATAAAACTCTCTTTATAAATAACCCTTTGGGAATTAGGTTAAGTGTATCTAATTTTCCAATTAAATGATTTGATGTAGTAGCCCTTATGACTCCCTAATCTTTGGATAAATTAGATCACAATTAATATTTGCAAATATTCAATTCTTATCCAAGTAGAAAACCTTATTACTCCTAGGTTTTATATTGCAAATATTTGATTTAATTTGATAAAATATTTCCCTTGATATATGGCTTTCAATGTATATAAATTCCTTTGATTTAACCCTTATAACTCCAAGGAAATAAAGCACATATTAATGGAAATAATTTTACCTTTCTCCAAGCAAATTTTGGCACTGAATTTAGAGATGCTTGGACTGTAGAATATACGTAGACATCATGGATGTTGTGGCTTTGTTCTCCAATGGAAATGCTTTGGGTTTAATGTGTTCCAAATCTGGCATCTTCTAGTCTCTTCCCTTGACTTCGATTGCCTTGAGCATTAAAGGCTCTAACACCTTCTTGACATGCTGCAACTCGACCCTTTTCACATAGATGATGAGAGAGTAATTTTGACGATGAAGAATGCTTCTTGACTTTGGTCGTTGATGTCCTTAAATGGAGAAGATTCATCTCTTATGTGCCAAGTGGCATGACCATTTCCTTTCGAGCGCTTGAGGAGAGTTTGGTGCCAATGAACGTTTGTCTCCCTTCTTGTAATGTAAGAACGTTACATTCTTTAGCAAAATGCTTGGTCTTCCTCTTTGACAAGTGTACTCAATGCACCAAATGCACTAGCCTGTTCATGTAACTCCTCCTTGAAGATGAGCACTCTCTTGAATCGAGCGTTAGGGTTTTCCTTTAGTGACAAGTGTCACTTTCTTCTCTGCATGGATGTAGTCTCTATTGCTGGTTTGAATGGACCCTTTGAGACCTTTTTAGCTTCGCAAATCCCCACCTTTGCTTTCGTTCATCTGCATAGATTTTTATTGGGATATGGAGCAACAGAATGGAGGTCTTGAGCACCACTTTCAATGAGCGTATATGGAGTAAGTAATACTCCAATGGTGCTTCAACTTATTTTTTCTTTTGTATATGCTTTTCATCCTCCTTACGTAGATGCTATTGCTCTTTGAATGATATTGTTTCTCCCTTGCTCTTGTACGTAAATCTTGCAGGTTCAACCATCTAGAATGTGAGGAGTATGAGCCCTTCGTATGGCTCCTTGAGCTAGGCTTGGATGGCTGCTAGCATACGACTACTTTCGACTGGTTTTTCCAGCAAGAGTAGTGCCTTTGAGGCACCTTTGAATCTACCTTCTCTCCCTGTATAACTAGATTAGAAATAGTGCACTATAATGTAAAATAGTTTTAATACAAGATGACCTTGTTGCACTTTCTTTTGCACTCCTCTTTGTAAGTCTTAATTTCTGGTTTTTGAGGTAGAATATTGAGTGCAATATAGGGGTTTTGAGGTTGTCTCTAGATTAGACACCTTCCCCTGTTTTCTTGGATATTTTATAGATAAATCCAAGCTTGTAACCACATGATAGAAGCTATTTTTCTGCACTATTTTCTTGTGCTTTGAACTTGAGACTCACCAAGTCTCGTTCGAGGCTTCTTTTGATGCTCTTATGGTGGTTACTTTCTTCTCCAATGCTTGGAGGATTGAGCTAATTTTGTGGCTTCCTTAGGCCACTTCAAAGTTGCAGATCTCAGTGCATTAATAGTGTCTTTAGACACTTTGACAAATTCTATTTTTGTGCCCTTCTAATGAACACAAACAATAATCTTTGAGAGCAATATAATAGTGCAAAATGAATCTAATAATATTTTACTTCTACTGCACTAACAATTTCACCTTATCACTCCAATCAACTCTAAAAAATAATGCACTTAATCAATTTACTGCAACTAATCAAGAATAATCTGAAATGAATCTTCAAGAATTATTCTAAAATTTCTTATAAGCAAGGTAATAGGAGCTAGTCTTCATTTTCTTTTCCAAAGTAGATGATAGGTAGTTGATAGATAGTTTGAGATTCTAAAATCTAATCAACTCCTAAAGTGCAAATGAACCTTAAAAGAATCCTTTCTTTTTGCACATTTGAAGACTCTTAATTCAACTCTCCTTTTTGCAACTTCAATCCAATTAAGGTGCTTAAACAAATCTGATAAGTAATCCACTTAATGAATCTACTTGCACCAATAGTTGCTTACTTTTTCTAAAAGCCCTTTTCACCACTTCTATAGAGGATGTAGATCTTGGTGTCTAAGATCACCAAGTTGTTATCTTGAGTAAGATCCTGCAACTCTCTATAGGCTGCCTTGAACAACTTCATCTTCACCAAAATATGGTCTCCAACTCTCTTTCATGAGCCTAGGATTTTGGTGGCTTGTTCTCCTCTTGTAGTCTCCTCCTTTTTCTATATATTAGAAGAGATCTTTGATTCTGAAGTGGTGCCTTCTTGTTGTGAGAGGTAATCTCCAAATCTCCTAGATTTGGTAGGCTTCTTCTGTCTGAATCTTCCTTCAAGCTTCTTGTCAAATTTTGACTTCAAATAGGATCTTCTTCTCAAGATTCTGAATGTCTTGAGGTCTTCTAATATTTGGAACTCCTTGCCAAATTCTTCTTCTTGGGCTTGTTTTCGGATGGTGATAATTATCCCAAATATTTCACTATCTCCAATAGTGAATTTCTCCAATGAGTTCTCCTTGGAACTCCTTTGATGATTTCTTCAGTAAGGCTCTCCAAGCCTTTTATTGGATGCTCGTAGAGGCCTCTCCAAGGCCTTGCAACTTCTTCTGGTCTTCTTTGAGACCTTATCTTCAACCTTCTGCTTCTAGAAGTTTTGGTGGTGAGATCTTCTCCTGGATCTCTGATTCTATTACCTTTGTATTCGAGTAGGACTCTCCTAGTCCTTCTTCATCAATGAGATCTTCTCCTGATATCTTTTGCTTTAGGTGTTGGATTGATTCTGAAGAAGATACTCTTCCTAACCTTTTTGTAGGAAGCTTTCCCAACTCACTGAATCTACCTGTTCCTACAACAAAGTATTAGTACTAAAATCTACTTCTGAATTAGATACTCTCTTCTGGAGTCTTCTTCAAGATCAAGGCTTCTGTGGCCTTTTATTCAAGGCTTCTGTGGCCTTTTATTCAAGGCTTCTGTGGCATTTTCTTTGGATCAAGGCTTTTATGGCCTTTTCTTCTTGATCAAGGCTTCTATGGCCTTTTCTTCTAGATCAAGGCTTCTATGGCCTTTTCTTCTTGTGAAGTTTCCAATATAGCAATGGAGATCTCCTATCTCCAAACTTCACTATAATTCTTCTCCAAAAGTCTCTTCTATAGTGTTCTTCTCTTGCAATAACTAATCTCTACACTATGAAGGCACTCCGACCTTCAGGAAACGAAGTTGAAATATCCTAGATTTCTATTGTAGGAGGTGTCCCAATCATCTGAGTATTAATTCCCTATAATAAAAGAACCTTCAGGTTAGTTTCTCCAGATCTCTTAGATGAGCTTCACTAGTTGATTCATCAAACTAGTGGATCAAGTGTTGAGTCCTAGTCTTCACAAGTTTTCCCTTGAAACTCTATGGAAAGACTCTAGCCATATGCAATCTCAGTATTCTAGAATCTAAGATTTCTTTCAGTCCTTACTTGTGGCTCTCCTTAATTCTACCACCAAGACTCTTCTAAGAATTTTTGATAGTGACTGGTCCAATGGCGCATCAGGTTCTCAAAAACCTCAGGGTCAATGATAATGGTGGTTCCCTATAGACCTACCGTAGCTCTGATACCATTGTTAGCTTTTGATGCAACATGTAATGGGAGATAGCAATCACAAGATGCAGAATAATATGAAATAAAGTAAATCTATGAGATGACTGAAAATATACTATAAATAGAAATTATGGAGATGTTTACAAAAGTAGTTATGGAGGAAATGAACACTCCATGAATATAGCTACAACTCAAGAATGGGCATTGAGCATATTACACCCCATCACAATACATCACACTGCTACATCATGCCACTCTGGTCTACACTACTTCCTGCTGCTATATTTCTCTACCTCTATGTCTATGGCCCTTTATATAGGAAATAGATTCCTTGGCCAACACTCTACCTAGATGTGCAAGGGATAGCTTGCACTTTGACACTTGTGCATTTATTACATTGCATGAAGTAACTAGATAACTTCCCCCTAAAGTAATCTAATGTCCTAAGTATGTACCAAGAAAGGTACATTTACATAATCCAAATGATGTAATAGTCAATTTCTAACATACCCCTAGGACTAATTTTCCCAAAACCTGTAGTCATCAACATGAACCTGGCACTTAAATGACCCCATATTCTCTTAATATGAAAAAGACTCCCTAAAATCACATAGACAATGAACTTTGATGAATGCTTTAAAAAATAGGGGTATAAAGCAAGTTAGGGTTTTTACACCCCAAAAGGTACTAAGTGGGAAAGCTTGGACTAGATATCCTACCATGGAGGTATGGAGTATCATCACAAGTTTTAGTGTTGGCACCTTGAACAGGGAGGATATGGTGGCCAAGCTATTTACCATGGGAAGTGATAAATACCTTAATTAGCTAGTTTAGTAATTAAGAACTAAGTACTAGATATCTCACCGTGTAGGTGTAGGTATCTAGGCTTCAAGGCACTTATATAAGTTATAAAAGGATATAGCTAATCCTAGCCACTTGAGTGTCATCTGCAATGACTAATTCTTAATTGTGGTATGCCTTGTGATGATAAATTATTGAGGGATACATCTATGTGAACTCTATCTAATGAATTTAACATGTGTTAATGTCTAAAAAAATTATTAGTATATTAATGGGTTTAGTTAACATTGGCTTTGTTACATAGGTAAATTATTTAGTAAATAAAATATCTCCTACTTTCCTCCCTTGAAAAAATATAGCTATCCATGTACCAATTTTGTTAGGGATGCAGTTGCAAATCCTATATTGTATCTTTAGGAGAAACCTACCAAAACACTAGGAACAGTTGGACCAACCTTCTTGAACCCATGTAAGTCTTTCTTGGATGAGTTCATCATATACCCCTCCCCATTCTTCTATCAATTGTTTGGTCATATTCCCGACTATTAGGTGTATAAGGAAGGAGTAATATGAAAATGGTGGCATCACTTCTCTTTTTTTTGTGATGGACTTTTGTAAATATTTGAATTCTCTATCTATTGTGTTACTAATGACCTCCTCCCATCTATACATGATGGATTTTCCTCTTCTATTACACTGCACTACTAGGTATATAACTTCTCTATGGATTCAATTTAATTATTTTCCCCCAACACTATACTGATCATGTCCACATAATCTCTAATCCAAGGGTGAAGGTCAAATTTATGAATAGGGAAATCATACGATACAACTACTTTATGATAAAAACTCTTTGTATAAAATGAATTTTCAATCATATATTGAGACTAAGAATCTATTACCTTTCTATTTAGTACCAATGTGAAGAACTTTTTTATTTTTTTTATGGTAATTTTGAGCATCGATCGGTTCACAAAATCTTTGATTGCTCTAGTTTTTGGATCATAGGTGACCGTCAACCACAATAGGAGTCCTGAAGAATAATACACCTTGGGAAATATCAACTTACCCAGGTTGTAGATCAATTTATTATAGAAAGGACTAGGTTGGTGTCGAGCTCTCCATGCCCTTTTAAAAAATATTGCAAGCAACAATGGGTGGCATTGATAATCTTCTTGTGTTTACTCATAACCAAAAATGGTATTTTTCTCTACTTCCCATTGCTAAGAAGGAGTGATTTCTAAGTTTGGCCCTAATAGCTTGGAAAATTTCTTCCATCTACAGTGATGGCTTTTTCTTTCAACTCCTGGTATGACATGCCATTTATGAGGTTTTCTATTCTAGCTACAACTAGTGGAAGAGGAATTTGTGGGGTTGCATTAGAGGATGCCATGGTAATGTTTCTCTATACAATTTTTCTAAATTATATGATGAAAACATATCTTCCTCACTTTTGGCTCATTCTCTATCACTCTAGTGTACTTGTAGCTCTAAACTATGAGTGCTTGTTGTAAGTAAAATTTAAACACTTCATGCAAATATTAATAGCAACCCTTACATGCACCAGATTTTATTACCTCCAACTATATCCCTTTGATTTTCTAGTTGAAATTTACCATATGTTTACCTAATAAACACCTTAAAAATTGTGATATGGTATTTATGTTATGTAGTTGGTTAGAAAATTTTATCCTCATTTGAACTATGACCGTTGGTTCCTTGGAGATCAATTTTTGGCTGTTTTTCAATATTTTAGCATGTGTGTCAAAATATCTTGACTTTATCTCTTATGCCAAAAAAATCTATTCTTTGTCATCGAGGTCCACTTTATTCATCTTCACTTTAATATGTGTTGCACTACCAAAAAATTAAAATACAATGCTCTTGGCTTTGTTGATTGTATGTACGTCATCAAACGGCTTGGAGGTGATCTTTGTCATTCATCACAAGGGAGAATTTAGTTGAAACAAAATAATTTTGACTAAATGAACTTACAATTTTTTTTATCAAGGTACAAGTCTTTTATATCGATCTATAGATGAATCTATGTTGTGTGCTTCTTTTCCAATGAGGTCATCCACATCATTCATTTTGGGCTAATCAGATGCTAATGCTTCATCTCAAGAAAATAGGTTTGGGTTGTGCACTTATTTTCTAGTGAATTCATTTACACCATTCATATTTGGGTCAATCAGAAGCTAATGCTTCATATTGAGTGAGCAGATATAAGTTGTGTGTTTCTTTTCCATCAAGGTCATCTACACAATTCATCTTTGGTCCAATGAAAATCCATCGCATCATGTCAACCACTCAAATTTAAAGGTACCATGTGGTCCAAATGAAAATTCAAAGTAACAAAAAAAGGGGGTGCATAGACATGGGGGAACTTTAGACCTTAGGTAGATGCAAAATAATTTTTATGAAGATGTTCCTTTTGGAATTAGAAGTGGTGATAATTGCCTATGGTTGTGACCTTATGTTTAGGTGCATAATAAGTGGTAGGATTCCAATGTATATGACTATAAAAAATGAATCATAGGATCCTTGGAATAATTCTAGGGGACTAGCTTGTCAACCTTGTATATGCACAACTTAGGATTTTTGGGGAAATATTGAATGAATCCTAGAATCATAATTTTGATCCATAATTATTGACCCTTAAAATTATGTAAGGTAGATTTTATTATTATAAAATCTTATGGAGCACTTTCAATTAGGGTCAAAAGAGGGAAATTTGAGTCTATGATATTAGGACCTTTAGACCTTATGAAATGAAGTGATTTAATTTTTGACAAATCAGAATGGATCGCTCAAAGTCACCCACTCAAATATACACCATGCAATTCTTAACCAATTAGAGTGGAGTGCTTGAAGTCACTCACTCAAATCTGTACCACAAATTTTCTGACCAATCAAATTACAACGCTTGAGTTGGCCTGCTTACACCCACTCCACACAATTTTAAACCAATCAATATTGAACGCTTGAATTGCCCCACTTCAATATGATACACATAATTTTATTTAATAAAACCTTAGGCGGGGTGAGGGGTATTTATTTTTTGAATGCTATAATTGTAGACCTTAGTACATAAGGTTAGGAAAAAAGAGGAAAATTTTGAACATGTCTTGACGACCCTTGAACTTATATGATGAGGACATTATTTTTGGGGTGCTCCCAAGGTAATGGACATTATAAAATGCATAGGGGAAGGAAGATGTATGAAAGACCTAAGGGACTTATAGGTTTTATCTTTTAGGAATTGACATGACTCTAATGGGATATGTGAATGATTTATTTTTGGCTTTTAACCATATAAAAGGAAAATATGAGGAAATATTAGGACCTTCGGGGAAATGTTTCTTTTATGCGATATGGGAACTTTAAACCTTAGGAGCCTGAGTAATTTATTTTTTTTGCTAATCATAGTAGAGTGCTCATTCTCACACGCTTAAACCCGTACCATACATTTTCAAGCCAATCAAAATTGAGCACTTGAGTTCTCCTGCTCACACGTGCACTACACATTTTCTAGCCAATCAAAATTGAGTGCTTGAATTTACCCACTCACACTTGCACCACATATTTTTCTTCAATAGAATATTAGGTAGAGTTTAAATTATTTTTATCATAAATATATCTCTTTGTGGGGGTGACACTTCAGGCCTTAGAAAATGGAGCAAATATTATAATTCAAGGGCTTATATTTTGAACCTAGAGGCTAAGGCAAAAATAGGGGATTTTACCCTATGTGCCAATATGATATGGGCTTGAGGTGATGGAAGGCATTATTTTGTGGGGGATATTTTTTTAGGTGTGAATTTTACATGATAGTGTGAAAAGTGCAAAGGGGGGAAAATGATGTGTGGATGACCTAAGGCTTTATGATTTTGAAATGATATTTAATAAATATTAGAGCTAGGTATTTATGAGAGAGAATATTAAAAGAGGTCCAATGACCATAGAATTTTCAAAAGCAACCAGAGGTACCATGGGGAACTTATAAGGGACCAGTGGTTTATGATTTTGCAAAAATGGAGTTTTGAGGATATTTTAAGGAAGGACATGCTCTTAACTAAGACAAATTTTCAAAGTGACACTACAAAAAAAATTGAAAGACACCAATTTATTCAACAAAATAAACTAGACCTAGGACTCAACAAGACCTATCCAAATTTTAAAGTTACAGTACTCCTTAAGTTGAATTTTGGAAATCTAACATAGGCTCCAACTGGTACAAGTGGTAAAAACTTGAAGAACTTGAGAATCTTAGAATCTCTAGTTACACTTTCCTAGAATCACCTTAAAATAAACTAAAAAAAATATTGAAAAATAGACATTCTTTAACCTAATAACCTAATGCTAAAAATTAAAAATTGAAAGGAATATTGTTGCAACAGATGGTCTAGAGGCATAAGAATCAAAACAAACATTCCTAATCACCTAGAGAAAAAGTAAGAAACTTGAAACACACTTTTTTTTGTAAGAAGTACAACTTCACTCTTTTCTGATCCTAAAATAGGGATTATACAACAAATTTTGGTCATTTATTGGGATCTCCATTTGGTCTCCTTCCAAGGTTTGTAGCTTGTAAGTGTGCTACCCAACAATCTGAACTATTTGGTAAGGTCCAAGCCACTTGGGATCTAGTTTACCTTTTTCACCATGTTTTTCATTCTTAGGGTCCCAGTATATCACTATATCTCCCTCAAAGAATGGTTTACCTCTTGCCTTATTGTTAAAATACTACACTATTTTTTGTGTTTTTTCTATCATCCTGGTCAAAGCTTCTCTTCTCTCTTCTTGCAATTATACTATTTTATCCAACATTCTTTGTAATATATCAGGTCTTTCATGATCTTGCAATAGTAGAGATAAAGAAACTCTCTCTACTTGAGGAGGTAATTGGGCATTTTCTCCATACACTAACTTATATGGAGATCTCCATGTACTTATTTTGATTGATAATTTTTTTACCCGTAAAGCATATTTTAATTCATTTTTCCAATTTCTCTTATTTTTGACAAGTGACCTCGTAATCCTGGTAATAAAAAATTTCTTTGAAGATTCTTCCAAATCATTTCCTTGACGAGAATAATGTGTAGCATGAGAAAGCTCAATACTATATTCAACTCAAAATTCAATTATTTCAAATGAGGTAAAATAAGTGGCATTATCAATGACCAGCTTCGTAGGGATCCCAAATCTACTCAAAATATTTTCTTCTAAAAATTTGATAACTACTTCAGTTGTTGACTTCTTTAATGGACCTGCTTCTACTTATTTAGTAAAATAATAAGTTATTTTGATAATCCATTTATGGTTTCCAAAAGAGTTTGGATTCATTTCACCAATTAGGTCAATTTCCTATTATGTAAATGGAGTGTCAATAATTATTGGATTTAGAGGCATAACTTCTAAATGTTTCTTCCCCACAAAAACCTAATAATTATGGAAACCTCTCATATATTGATGAACATACTTGAACAAAGAAGGCTAGTAGTAGTCAATTCTTATGATTTTATTAGTAGTGGTTTTAGGTGAAGAATTACCTCCATATAATCCATTATGGTATTGTTTAATTACCTCAAGAACCTCTTTTACAAATAATTAGAGCAATAATACTCCATATGAATGTCTCCAGTAAAATTTACCTTCCTAGACATAGTATTTTTGAGCTTGCTACTTCACGGATCTCATTCTATTTGTAGATATATCTCTTAGGAAAGATAAAGTTTGAATATATGACAATATGTCATCATACCATATGCATTCTACATTATCATTTCTTCTAATATCATGCATTTCATCTACCATGATAGTATTTTTCATGATCTCACCTTCTCTATTAGCCATGTATTTTGCCAATCCCTATATCCTAACAATCTAAAATGCTTTAAATTCTACATCATACTATAGTAGTTTAACCATCCACCTTGTTGGACTGTCTGTAGGTTTATACTGAGTAAGGACATCTTTTATATCTATGTAAAGAATGTAATCTATAAAGTTGTTAGATCCAAAGATGCTCTTGAAATACTCCAATGCTCTTATTAAGGCATAAGCATGTTTTTCTATCATGGTATATTTTAACTGAGCTCCTTTTAGTCCTATACTCATAAAATCTATGGGTATTTCATTGTTCTCATCATATTTTTGAGATAAAATTATGGTAATAGTATGCTCTAATGCAAAGGAATATATATTGAAAATTTTAGAATAGTTAGGATAATTCAACATAGGGGTTGTAGTGATGACATCTTTAATACTTTAAAAAGCTTTGATATTTTCTTCTATCCACCTTATGTCCCTATATTTCTTAATCATGTCATTTATAGGTTTCACAATTTCAACAAATTTGGGTACAAACCTCTTAATGAAGTTAATCTTGCTAAAGAAAGATCTAACTCCTTTAAGATTTTTAGGAGAAGGGATTTTAGCTATAGCTTTCATCCTTTATGGATCAATATTAATGCCTTATTTTGATAACATATGCCTTAATAACTTCCCTTGTGTTGCTCCAAAGATACACTTTTTAGGATTAAGAGATATCCCAATTTCTTTACACTTGTTGAAAACAATTTCCAAATGTTCAAAGTGATCTACTAGATTCTTAGAAAAATTGTTATACCATCAAGGTATACAACAACTATTTCAAACATGAGATATTTAAAAGCAATATCCATAGCCCTATAAAATGTGGTATCTATAGTCATTAATCCTAATGGTATTATAATATATTCAAAGGTTCCCCAAGGTGTAGTAAAAGTAATCTTATATTCAAGGTTCCCCAATAAAGCTATGCTTGATGATGTTGCGAAATGTGAGATTAAGTTGGATTTTGTTCCAACTATAGATCAAGTAGCAGATATCTTCACAAAACCATTGCCCAAGGAAGTTTTTGAGTACCTTCGCAATAAATTGGGAGTGGTCACACTTCCCAAGAATTGACTAGCTACAGGGATCACATTCTCGGGGGGAGCATTTAAGTATTTGATTATCTTTTTGCTCATGTTCATAATTTTTGCTAAGTATAATAAATTTTGCCTGAGAATGTTATGCATGGACTCAGGGGGAGTCTGCAAAAGCCCTTTGGTATTATTGTCAAAGGGGGAGAAGAGTTATAGGAAATTGCACATGTGTTGCCAAAAATTCCAAAGGGGGAGATTGTTGAGCAAGGTGCAGCAATAGTATTGTCATTGTTGTCAACACAATTAGATAGATATGTTGATGCAGTGGACAGGAAGTTCAAAAGCTATTCAGATGCGTAAGACAGGATTTCAAAGGTTATTCAGAGTATGTACAGTGATTTTCCAAGAAGATCGAAGTGGCCCATATGCAAAAGATAAAAAAAAAAAACAAGTAAGAAAAGTGTCGCGATATCGCGACATATACAGCAGGCAAGAAAAACTATCGTGATTTCGTGACATGTTGGAAGAGAGAGAAAAAGTAGGAAAAACTGTCACGATTTCGCGACATGTTGGAAGAGAGAAAAAGCAGGAAAAATTGTCACGATTTCACGACATGTTGGAAGAGGGAGAAAAAGCAGGAAAAACTATCGCGATTTCGTGACATGTTGGAAGAGAAAAAGGCAAGTGGAAAAATTGTCGCGATTTTGCGACATGTTGGAAGAGAAAGAGAAAGCAAAAAAAAGTGTCGCGATTTCATAACAAGTTCAAAGAAAGAGAACAAGTAAGAAAAGTGTCATGATTTCGCGACATGTCGCATTTTCGTGACTAAAACAAGAGAGAGAAAGTAAGTTGGAAAAGTGTCACGATTTCATGACATGTCGCATTTTTGCGACTAAAATAGGAGAGAGAAAGTAAGTTTGAAAAGTGTCGCGATATCGCGACATGTCGCATTTTCACGACACTTTTCAAACTTACTTTCTCTCTCCTATTTTAGTCACTTTTCAAACTTACTCTCTCTCTTGTTTTAGTCATGAAAATGCGACATGTCGCAAAATCGTGACACTTTTCCAACTTACTTTCTCTCTCCTGTTTTAGTCGCGAAAATAGGACATGTCACGAAATCGCGACACTTTTCTTACTTGTTCTCTTTCTTCGAACTTGTCATGAAATCATGACACTTTTTCTTGCTTTCTCTTTCTCTTCCAACATGTCGTGAAATCGCGATAGTTTTTCCACTTGCATTTTTCTCTTCCAACATGTCGCGAAATTGTGACAGTTTTTCCTGTTTTTTCTCTCTCTTCCAACATGTCGCAAAATTGTGACAGTTTTTCTTGATTTTTCTCTCTCTTCCAACATGTCACAAAATCGTGACAGTTTTTCTTGCCTGTTGTAGATGTCACGATATCGCGACACTTTTCTTACTTGTTTTTTTTTTTTTGATCTTTTGCATATGGGCCACTTCGATCTTCTTGGAAAATCATTGTACATACTCTGAATAACCTTTGAACTCCTGTCTTCTGCATCTGAATAGCATTTGAACTTCCTATCCACTGTATCAACAGATCTATCTGACTGTGTTGACTATTATGACAATATTGTTGTTGCACCTTGCTCAACACATGCTACTACTTACAATAACTACTCCATGTTGGAGAGTGGGTATTTGTCCTTGAGTGAACTTTTTTTTTAAATTCCTGAAGTCAACACATAGCCTAATATCTCTAATTTTCTTCTTGATTGGTACCAAATTAGCTATCCAAAAATAAAATCTTACTTTTTCTAATTATTTTAGCATCCAGTAATTTTGTACTTCCTTTTACATGATTGGATGTAATGTGGTATTAAATTTTCTCTGCTTTTTTTTGAAGTGTTTTGCATATTCTTGTAAATTTATTAAAAGAGTCATAACATTTGTATTGAATGTCCTCAAATCCTCATAACTCCATGCAAAAATATATTTATTCTTTTTTATAAAGCTAATGTATCATTGTCTTTTCTTTTCTGACAAAGATTTATTTATTTTTACAAGCCTAGGCTCTTCCTCTATTCCAATATTAACATCATCAGCTTTAGATTCTTATAATAGTGGTTTGAAAGCTTTGTCAAAATCATAAAATAAGCTTTCTAAAAATACAAAGCCCCTAGGAATTCTATTTTTTTTTTAGTTGGATGACTTCAACAGGTTCTCCAATTACATATTTTAATCTCTCTTCATCCTCTTCCTCACATATTATATTGACAAATTGGTTCTAAAGAGTCATGAAATATTTAATGTCTACATCATCCTGAAATACTTGAAGATAAAAAATATTATCTGGTATAGATAATTTATAGATAGAAATATTAGGAAATATATCCATGTACTCTGTGTCAATTTCTAGATAATCTACACCAAATGCATTTATGGCCAATAGATCTACAACATAATTGTTTTCTTGGAATACACAAGAAGTTAAATGCTAGAAATTTATTCATTTCAACTAGTATTGTTTGTTGATACTATTTCAGTCTTGGAATTTTGGCCTAAT
Source organism: Wollemia nobilis (assembly GCA_028583015.1). NCBI lineage: Eukaryota > Viridiplantae > Streptophyta > Pinopsida > Araucariales > Araucariaceae > Wollemia > Wollemia nobilis. The sequence goes on along the minus strand of JAQPPZ010000689.1, from coordinate 1,203,089 downwards.
ATTTTCTTTTTACCTACTATATAATTAGTTTTGTATCCCACTAACAGTCAATTAATTGAGGCCTAATTATTTGGATTTTCTAATTCCTAATAGTAAAGTTTCATATTCACCCACATTATTAGTGCAAGAGAATTCAAGCCTATAAGGGACACCCACATAGTTTCCTTTGATATCAGTCAAATTAATTCCTACACCAACCCCAGACTATGAATTTATCCCATTAAATATCATGGCCCCACATTTTTACAGTTAGAATCCTAGTAGATTATTCATCAACTTTTGCTCTGATTTTTGGATCCATGTCTTGAGCATCAGGAACTTCTTTTATAAATGGTGTATTTCATATTGAATATAGTCCCATATCTTTTTCTCAATTGAATTAATTGTATCGCCCAAATTTTTTGCACCCTTACCTTCAGGCTAAAGGATCCGTACCCGAAAGGGGGTGAGAAAAGGATGGAACAATACCTCGGACGGAGAGGCCCTTTGAAGGTCGCGCCTCTCGGGGAGGGGTATAAAGGTGAATTTTTGACGGATGGTGGGGTTCACCAGGGAAACTTTGAGTGGCAGTTTCCACGCCTAGGTTTGAAAATGGGTTTGATTTATTCGTTTTATGTTCAATCATTCCGATTCCTAGGTTGGCCAAAATGAAGCTAAGCTATTCTATATGAAGATTCTGATTTATATGAAGACAGAAGACATAAATGAATCCTAATGTGATTGAATACGAAGAATATATAAAATGGAGAAGAGTACACCTGATTTCTGATGTCTGATGAAGATTCTAAAGCTTGTAGGAGTCCAGATCATCCCGGATATGACGGGATCATCTGTAATTGTACAGAATCATCCCAAATCATAGGAGATCATCCGAGATCACCCAAGATCATCAGCGACCTGACGAATTCGTCAGGCGAATTCGTCAGAAACCTGCAATCAAGGAAACAGACACCAAAAACCAAAAATACAATTGCAAGAATGATGCAAAATGATAGAAATAAGAGTATAGATGTTTGAATGATAAATCTAGATATCAAATTAAATGAGATGCACTATTTTGGAAACTTATTTTGAATTTTATCATGCAATTATGCTAAATGAGGTGAACTCCAAGATGCAAAACAGAAGTAAATTAATCTAATGCACCAATAAATAAGGAAAATGAGATAGAGAATGCAAACTCAGGGCTCTGATTGCCCCCAAGCTGAATTGTAGACCGGATCATCTGTAATCGTACAAGATCATCGCCGATCTTGACAGGATCGTCTAGAATTGTAGTTGAATCACCTGCGACGATCCGAGCTACCTCCAGCTGAAACACAGTGAAATCCTGCAACAAAACTTGAAAACACAAGTGCGAATGATGGGAGATCAAGGAGGGAGTCAGGGGGATAAACTAGAAAAATCCTAGTTTATATAGGATTAGGGGGAGGTTAGGAGGTTGGGGATCATCCCAATCTGGGAGATCCTCAACGTGGGAATCTCCAACCGCGTAGACACGCTTCTGCCCAAGTTGGAGAGGTCGTTGGAACAGAAGCTAATTGCAAAAATTTGGTTTTGGGACGAAATCGTCTAGACGTTCTATTCCAGACGAATTCATCTTTTTTGATGATATCGTCAGATCGACGATGATATCGTCCAACGGTCACAACAACCTCTAAAAATGGCATGAAAAATGAGGTAAGCGGTTAACGAGCGGTTTCGGGGTTAAAATTCAAATTTCTACTTTTTACTGATGGTTTAACTACGCCAATTTTAGGGTGCTACATTTTGCCCCCTCTTTAGCGCATTTTTAAAAAAAATGCGTTAAAGACGAGTTCTTCACGCTTTACGAGAAAGCAAAAATTTATTCCATTTTTTAGACGACGATTCTAGGTCGAATCGTATGATTGTTTACTATGGTGCCCCCTCTGAGTTTTTACCCAAATCGAACGTTTGAGGTAAAAGCGCGAAAAAGCAAAAATAAAAAAATGTCATTTTTGAATAAAAATAAGAAAAATAGGGTAAAACCCTAATTCATTTTTACTGTTCACTTTCATTGTTTCAGAGCTCTGCAGGCGAAATGGTGGAGACGACACACAGATCGACAGAGATCCGACGCGGGTTGCGGGTAAGGATCTAAACCTAGTTTTACTATGTTTTTAACTTGATTTACTTAATTTTTTGACTTGAATTTTAATTTTTTTGGGCGTCGCGGCCGTTTTTAGGCCGTCGACGAAATCGTCTCTATATTGCCGATTTCGTCTAGGGATGAAATCGAAGAAATAGGGGTGATCCCATCCAATAAGGGGTGATCCCCAAATTGAAGAAGTGAGATGATTTCATCCTATTAAGGATGATTTTATCTAAATTTGGTACGATATCGTCCAATAATGGGCGATATCAACTTTGATTTTAATTGATTTTTTAATGATTATGTACTAATGATTTTTGTTGTTTTATTGCTTATTTTGTAGAGGGGATTGCTAAAGAGTCGGGAGTGGAAATACGGAGGTCTAAGAGATGATTTGGCCATGCTCGATCAGGCCGAGCGAGACAGATTGGTAGAGGTAGGACTACAGCATGTGGCAGAGATGCCATAAATTCCTATAGACATGGGGCTACTGATAGCCCTAGCAGAGAGATGGTATCCAGAGTCGTCCTGCTTTCGGCTACCGATAGGGAGATGACTCCCACTCTAGAGGATGTATGGAGGATCTTGAGGATCCCCATACATGGTCGATTCATGATGCCTTCGGCCAATCAGGGCCACGCCATGATGAGATTGTGCGCGGACCCGAGCTTCGTCCTGGAGAAGGGCGGAGTGAACATCGAGGCTTTGAGGCGGATGCCTAGGGCATCTCGGTTGACCCAAGTTTTGGTAGGGGTGGTGGGTGGCCTTCTTCTATGCCACCAGAGTGGATGCAGATTATCATGGCTACTTTCAGATGTGGTCTGTGACATGAGAGACCATGGATACAGGTTTTCTTGGGGCAGCTTTGTACTATGTCGCTTGTATAGGATCCTTTACGGGGTCGTATACAAGGGGGGTCGATGTCTGGTGCTGACATCGCTTCTACAGGTTTGGTGCTGGGAGCACATTGTGGTGCGAAGGCCGGTAGGGCTTCCATTGATAGGAGTTGATCGGGAGAGACCCCGGGTTTTCTATTGGTGGCTCCAGAGAGGGTCATAATGGCGGATAGATCTATCGACGTCTCAAAGGTTGTTGGATGACCTCACCCTAGATCGGATCACCTAGAGACCATGGAGAGAGCATCCAGGGTGGGTAGAGGATGGACAGGAGTTGGCTCGCATCAGGCGAGTCATATGGTTGAGGACAGAGTGGGGAGAGGTAGAGCTCCATCGCTATGACCAAGTTTTGAGGTAGTTCGGTCTATAGCAGGGGATCCCTAGTCTTAGGGATTATGAGTACTCTCGGACTATGTGGGATAGTACCACACTAAGCGGGGCTCCAGACATGCAGCGGTTCTGGAGTCAGGATGTTGATGATGCCCCCATTCAGCCAGTGGATGGGGATGATGCGGGGATAGCAGACGGATATGATGCCTGGTATGCAGGCATCCGCCCTCCTCGGATGATGAGGGCATAGGGTTCGATGCACGTTGTAGTGCAATGGATGGAGAGGCGGTGCCAGGCTGCCATCGATGCAGCGAGGGGTCATGGAGGGAGGGATCAGTGATGGCCTCCTCAGGAGAGATGTCGAAGAGCACCATAGGCTCTAGAGAGACAACAAGAAGAGGAGGGAGGAGAGGAGAGAGGAGAGGAGAGAAAGACTCCCTCCTCAGTAGAGGGATAGGCCACCATCGCCCGATAGGGGCAAGGGTGTCGAGGTGGGGGAGAGAAACGAGATGGCAGCTCTTCGGGTGGAGAATGCTCACCTACGAGCTTAGGTGCAGACTCTACAGGATGAGGCTACATGGCTCAGGGCTCGGAGCGGAGGGGCGAGCATTCTGGAGCTAGCACGGTCGGTTGCTCAGACCACGTTCTATCAGGGAGTGTACTATAGCTGGTTCTAGAGGGCTAGAGGATACAGTTGCCAGTCGGCATTGCGGAGCCGATCAGGATGGGGTCATCGAGGACATCATCACGATCGACGTCGAGGACCCATGACACAGGACGGGCTTCGATGGGACCACCTCCTCCACCTCAGGGTGGGAGAGGAGATGAGGTTGAGAGCTCGAGGTCTTCTCGAGACTAGATGCACATTGTACATAGACTATTTTTGAGATGATTGAGTATGCCAGGGTATAGATTGTGGCATACCAATCCGTTTTGATATGATGTATATACTTCTTGATATATATATGATGTTATTTTTGTGATATGACTTGTGCATATGTTTTATGATGCTTTAATATTTTAATTGTTGATTGACTATTCATGTAATTATGTCGTTGAAAATATTATAATTTTATGTCATGCTATAAAATTAAATGAAATAATCTGATGTAAACAAACTGGTTGTTGTGGTGTGTTTTGATGAAAATAAAGTGACTTCTAACAATAATTTCAAAGGACATTGTCGTTGTTACATGACCATTTCATGGAGTCGCCGCTCGCTAGGTCATCAAGCTAATCCCAGTATGAGAGAAATATTGCTAAAAGTAAAAGGGTGCTTAAGAGACTTTCTTAAGACTTTGTGTTGTGATGATGAAAAATAGTGATGATTTGTTTTCAGATTTCCATGAAAATATTATGCATGAAATATTAAAAATATGATTTTTTCTAGGCATAAAATTCCTAAGTATGATAGAAATTTGAACAATTCCCTAGGAATTATACCATCGTCGCAAAAAAAATGAATGTTGACATAATGAAATGAAATAGGAAAGTTTTCGTTCTTTTTAAAGCACAATTGTGTAACATAATGATTTAAGCCATATGCTTTTATGGATTAAATAAATGGGAAATAAAATTAGAACGATGGTTTGCGCTAGGCATAGAATTTTAGGTATAGACTTATACCATCATCGCGAAATCAAAAGAAGAAATTGATATAATAGTTTTATTGCATAGTTGATTTTTGATTTTGAGATAAACAGAAAATATAAAAATGAGGACTTGCACTAGGCATAAAATTCCAATTTAGGTTTAGGAACTATACCATCGTTGCGAAAGTCGAAAATATATAAATGTGACTTTATTGCTAGATTTTTGAACATGTTTTGCAAGAAAATTTTGGATTTTTGAAAAAAATGTATTTAATTGATTTTACGCTAAGCGAGATATTCTCAAGTAAGAAAGTCAAATTATTCCAGAAGATTTGAATAAATATTTTAAATTATTTCAAAGACAAAATTTAGATTTATAAGGAACCCCGTGTGCATACGTGAGTTCATTGCCGATCTTGATCTATCATAATGATACAAAATCTCTCAAACACAAATGTGTGTGCAATTGTAATGTTCATTTACCGATTTTGAGCAAGATAATTTGATACAAGTAATTTGAATTAACCAAATGAGTGTTCGTTGACCATGATTTATATGCATGTAACCGTACCAGACTACTATGTAAGTCGGGTCATCAAGAGCTAGCTGATCCATAAGCGGACATAGGTCTGTACAAAAGAAGGTCGCTAATGTGACAGACATGTCACCACGCTAGGAGTTACCCAAGGCCAAGCGAGTTGGGCACAAACCACCTGTTATGGGGCTTACCTCACGGTTTTTGAATAATTGAGAATTCCAGGGATTCAAGCTCATTCACCCTTCTTTTCTTTCAAAGGGTGGGAAGGATTTATTGCTTTTTCTTTTCTTTTCTTTTCTTTTTCTATTTTTTTTTTTGTATTTTGCTTGACACTGAGATAATGCTGAAATATTGTTGAGATGGTACAAAATGATACTGAAATAATGCTTCTGAATAATTTCTCTTTTTCTCATGATTTTTCTTGATTTTCTTTTCTTTTCTTTTTCTTCCTATACTAGGGATACTTGCTCGGATTGGCTGTAGAGCAAGGGATTTTTATTCAGGGAGGGGTGAGCTTGTCCTTTTGTCAATTCTCAAAGATTCTAGACCATGTGCATGATAGGATAGCGGGGAAACTTTTCGCTCAAGAGACCACTTCTACTGTGTAGCATCGTTTTGAATTTGCAATGAAATCATTTTAATGTGAAAAGGTGTACTTGGTTCAAGTAAATAACAAGATCAGTTCTCTATGCTCAAAACTTTATTTAATTCAACTGTGGACTTCGATATAAGAGAGATTAATAATCATACCAAATAAGATCAAGATATTTATTCATGTGAGTGTGAAAGTGAGGGATTCCAGATAAATGCTAATTTATCCAAAATAACTGAAAATATAACTGCAATACTTCAAGAATTGACAGGTGCAAAATAGAAGATGTTTTTGAGGATTTTGATGATTTTGATTTTTTTATATTTTGATTTTTAATTTATGAATTGAGAGAATACATAATATTACTATTTTTGAAATTTTTATATGAATTACTAATATGAGACAATATGTATAATATATACAGTGATGAAATTACCAATTTATGCATAATAGCGCTTAAGATGCATAATGTTCATAGGTTCTTTAAGATCTTTACCATCTAAGGTAGCTAATCTGTATGCTCCCGATCCAAATTTAGCAGTGATAATATATGGCCCAAGCCAGTTAGGCTCGAATTTGCCTTTAAGGTCTTTAGTTGCATTAGTATTTTTTGATTTTCTTTTAAGACGAGGTCATCGATCTCAAAGGATCGATTATGAACTTTCTTGAGATATGCTCGTTTGAGCTTGTTATGGTAGGCACGAAGATGCTCCAAAGCATTAATGCGCTTCTCATCTAGGAGTTCCAGCTGACTAGCATGATATTCATCTCCTACTTCAGTATCTTGAAGTAGCAGAGCCAAAGAAGGAACTTCTAGTTCAAAGGGAAAAACAGCTTCAGCGCCATAAACCAAAACAAAAGGTGAAGTGCCGATGGGAGTACGAATGCTAGTTCGATAAGCCCACAAAGCAGGATATAATTGAATGTGCCAATCACGGCCAGATTTATTGACCAGTCTCTTGAGGATTTTAATTAATGTTTTATTAGATGCTTAGCTTGGCCATTACCATGAGGATAATAGGGAGTGGACCAACGATGTTGAATTTTATATTTTTGACATAGTTTCTTTACATCTTTGTTTTTGAAACAAGTTCCATTATCCGAGATGAGATTTGCAGGAATTTCGAACCTACAAATAATTTGATTAAGAATAAACTTGGAAACTTGCGTTCCAGTGCAAGAAGCTAAGGGCATAGCTTCGACCCACTTCGTAAAATACTCGGTGGCGGTTATGATGAATTTGTGTCCATCAGATGACACAGGATTGATTTTTTCGATGATGTCTAAGCCCCATTTTGAAAAGGGCCAAGGAGATGAAATAGCCTGCAGTTCTTGTGCAGGCGCATGGACAAGGTCAGCGTGTTTCTGGCACTTGTCGCAATGGCACACGTAATCATGTGCATCATTCTCCATGGTAGGCCAAAAATATCCTATCCTAAGGAGCTTCTTAGCAATGGCGCTACCACTAAAGTGTCCCCCACAAGATCCATCATGGGCTTCACTCAAAGCTGATCTAGACTCTTCTAGATTCAAACATCTTAATAGGATACCTTCAAAAGATCTCCTATATAATGTATTGCCAATTATTACGAAGCGACTTGCTCGTCTACGTAATAACCGGTACTGGTTTCTATTAAAACCTTCGGGAAGGTCCCATTTTGAAGAAAATTGAGGATGTCGGTGTACCAAAGTTCAGGAATAGTTTCGTTGATTAGAAACACGTCCAAAGGTTCCAAGCATGATTTAGTTGAAGCGGGTTCCTGGAGTCGATGAATAATGATGGTAGCATATTCGTCATCTAACTCCAAGGGTAAAAGAGATGCAGTTACGGCCATAGCGTCAGCCGCACGATTGCTAGTTCTAGGAATAGCTTCCAAGGTAACTTGATCAAATAAAGATATTAATTGTAATACATATGCTTTATATGGGCACAATTTATCATCTCTAGTCTGATAAACATCGTTAATTTGATTTATAACAAGTTGAGAATCATCGAAAACTAATAGATTTTTAATTTTTAGTGCCAGGGCAGCTCGTAATCCAAGGATTAGAGCCTCATATTCAATAGTGTTATTAGTACAGGCAAACGTTAATTTAAAGGATAGAGGTATGAGATGTTTCTGTGGAGATATCAAAATAATACCTACACCAGCCCCACTCATGCATCGGGCTCCATCAAAGTATAGGGACCATTGCTCTGAATGATCCGCCTCTAGGTTAAGGCATTCGTCAGGAAACTCAATGACGAGGGGATGGGTGGACTCTAAGGGTGCAACAACTAATTGATCTACTATGATTTGACCCTTAACAGACTTTTGTCCTATAAATGTGAGTTCAAACTCGCTTAGAGCAAGAACCCACTTCGTTGTGCGACCAGATAAATAAGGTCGACTCATGAGATACCGCAAGGGATCAGATTTAGCAATAACGTATGTTTTTGACTGAGCATATAATGGCGTAGTTTCTGTGTAGAAAATATGACTGCTAGACATAACTTCTCTAATGTTGTGTAGCGGGTTTCATAACTAATTAATGTTCTGCTAATGTAATAATTAGCATGCTCTCTTTTCTCATCATCAAGTTGAGCTAACATAGCTCCTAAAGCAAAATCTGAAGCAAAAATATACAAGATAAATGGGCGATCAGGTTTAGGTGGTGAAAGTATAGGTGGGTTAAGAAGATATTGTTTGAGGAGTTCAAATGCTTCCTTACATTCGTCGTCCCAATGGAAAGAGACATCCTTCTTAAGAAGCTTAAGAAAGGGTCTAGTTTTATCCGCCAACTTATCGATGAAGCGACGGATAGCTTGAAGCTTACCTTGTAGACTCCGTAATTCAGATATATTTGTAGGTGCGGGCATATCAGTGATAGCCGTAATCTTGAGAGGGTCAATTTTGATGCCACGTAAAGAAACTATAACCCCCAATAATTTACCCGACTTAACTCCGAATATACATTTGGTTGGATTCAATCGGATAAGATATTCCCTTAACCGATCAAATACTTTTCTCAAGTCATCTAAATGGTCATCTTCTTCAGTAGAACGAGCTATAATGTCATCTACATAATCATGTAGTATATCATGCATCATATCATGAAAGATATAAGTCATGGCTCGTTGATAGGTTGCACCTACATTCTTCAAACCGAATGGCATCACTTTCCAACAGAAAGTCCCCCAAGGGGTAATAAAGGTTGTTTTAGCCTGATCTTCAGGAGCTATCCTGATCTGATTATAACCAGAAAATCCATCCATTAAGGATATCATTCCACTCCCAGTAGTAAAATCAATGATCTGATCCATATTGGGAAGGGGAAAATCATCTTTAGGGCATGCAACATTAATATCTCTAAAGTCTGTACAAACCCTAATCTTAGTAGCTTCTTTCTTAGTTATTGGAACTACATTCGAGATCCATTCAGCATAATCAATGGCTTGTATAAAAATAACATTCAGGAGTTTTTCTAACTCCCCTTTGACTAGTAAGGCCACTTTAGGATGCATTTTTCTAAGCTTCTGCTTAACAGGTTTAGCATCCGGATGCACTACTAGGTGATGCATAACTACAGAAGGGTCTAAACCTGGCATATCTTCATATGTCCAAGCAAAAACATCTTCATATTCTTTAAGAAATGCAATGTATTTATCCTATTTTTCTTGACTCAATTCTGATCCAATGTTGATTATGTGAGGGTTATCGTCGGTTCCAATGTTAATTTTTATGACATTTTCTACTTCCATGTGTAGATCTCTCTCAAAATTAGGTGGGGCGGGTGAAACGCCCAATTCTTGTAATTCTTCCAAGGTTAGCTTGGATAATTCGTCTTGAGGAGTCGTGGCCTCAAGTTGGGCTATACTAGGTATAGAGCCATCAAAATAAAATCCATTATGTAATAATTCCTCAATGGAGACATCGTGAAAGATATCTCCCTCCAACTCATCGTCGGATTCAGCGATCATCTCAGGATAAGCTATAGATAGCATATTACATGTGAATGTCTTATTCATTAAATGCAAAGCATCGCGTTCATCTAAATAATCTTGGTAACATATAAGATGGTCATCATCCTCAAATGGGAATGGTTGACCCTTACTAGAAAATAGGCCCACACCACATCGGGCGGGCCACGCTTCTACCTCAAAAGGTTCTTTCATACCATTCTGGAAAGGTCCCAAACCTTTCCCTTTATATCCCAATTTAAGCATTATAGGTTTGGCTTTAATATACTCATTAGTAAAATAACATCGAGCATATCCATCATAATGAGTTCTGATGTTTCTAGGTATTCTACCCCAGTCATATCCCTTATAAATAAAGGCACAGCTCCCGACTTGGTAAATACTTCCCATAGGTTGTGGGAGGCCCAAGGTATGAGGAGATGGTGGCAAATTATTTAAAATAAGGGAATCTTGCATAGAAGCATTCGTTTCTTCTGATATAAGAATTTTAGATAGATCGGGTAAGAGCTCGTCAGTAAGAGCATAAGAGGTAGAAGGAACATTCCCTACGTCTTTCGATGTAGAAAATATGAATTTGGTGGATGTAGACGGTGTAGAGGTTTCGATAGATGGGTCTATTAAAGGTATGGAAGTTATAGGAGTAGAACAAGAGACATTGGTTGTGGGATTAGGATCTTTCTTAGGTCCTAATGCGGTTTGTTGAGAAGATGGTTGAGCTATATGTGGAGGTGCAGCTGATGGAGAAGAAGTAGATGACGTTGTGGGTGTGAGTTTCACACGTTTAGATGGATAATGAGAATTAGGATGTGTGGATGACAGAGCGGGGCAAAATTGAACTCCAATAGGTTCTACCAAAGCACACATATCAAAGGGTCTTGGATCACCATGAATGGTAACCAACTGATTCTTAAATTCGAACTTAACACATTGATGTAAAGTTGAGGGAACAGCTCGCATCGCGTTGATCCAAGGACGACCCAAGAGTATATTGTACGATGCAGGGCAATGTACAATAAACACAGTCGTATCCAAGGTTCTTGGACCAACTTTGCAATGGAATGGTAATAACTCCACACGTTTCTTGTGTTTCGTCATTGAAAGCTTTTATGATCATATCAGTTCTTTTCATTTCATCACTTCTAAACCCAAATATTTGGTAGAAGTCAAAAGTGCAGATATTTAAAGATGAACCATTATCAATCAAAACTCGTTTGATTGCTACATCTCCAATTAAGGCAGTAATATACAAGGGGTTATCTTTATGTAAACTATGTTGCGGTATGTCTCTATCTCGAAAGTCAATACAATCAACTTCACGAGTTATTATAGTATCGGCCATGGCTTCAGGTTGAATGTCTTGTGGTACCATCATTCGACTTAATGTGAGCATTAATTCATCTCTATGTGTAGGAGAAGATCTTAAAAGGTCCAAGAGAGAAATTCTAGTTGTAATATTTGATAATTGTTCATTAATATTATAAGGAGGTTTAGGTTGAACATTAGGTGAATGATTCCCTTTATTAGGAACCTTCAAAACAAATGGAGCTGATCCACCATTCTGAATTTGATCTTGTTGAGAATTTTGAGCCTGTTGTCTAGTAACAACTCGATGGTACCCACAATATTATTCTACGGATGATGAATGGGTCTTGGTCTAGCGTTTATAGCTAGCTCATTAGAAAGTAATCGGTGAGACGATGGTCTAGTAGTGACTCTTCTTGGAAATGGCTCTTCTGGAACCATATAACTTGTGATAGGGTGAATAGGATCCGATTCATCTTTAGAACTATTCGATTGATTTGATGTGATTTCCATATCACTCTCAGTCTCGTATTCTGTATCACTAAGATCAGGTATCTAAATATTATATAGAGGCCTGGTTGTAACCACGGATAAAGTTGTGTCAAATATTTCCAGATCATGAGCAGGTAAATGCCCACTAATAGTTCCTACATATCGGGCAGGAGGAGGGACATTATGATGTTCAACTTGATTAGCCACCTCCTTACCATGTTTTGGTAAGGGATGTTGAAAGATGTCCAATGATGATTGGCATTCGATTCTAGTTTTGTGGGGTGTTCTTTTGAACATTATTAGGAGGATTTTGCTTAGGTTGAAAGGCTTGCACCTCCATCTCATTGTTATCAATCAAGTCCTGTATTTTATGTTTTAATCTTTTACAAGAGTTGGTAGTGTGTCCAGGTCCTCTATGGAAGTCACAGTGTAAATCTGCTCTGTATCCGGGTATAGTTGGATCAGGTTCCCGAATATTTGGTAATTGAATCAAACCTCGTTCTAATAATTGTGGTAGAATAGTTGATAAAGGTTGATTTAACCTAGTAAATTCTCGAGGAGGTCTATCAGGAGGTTTCAGTACAAACTTCTCCGTTGTCTTCGCAGCATTAACATTAGCAATATTTTTGCTATCGGTGACTCCATCACCCACAACTTGTTTATTCTTATATTGATTTTTGGATGTTTTCTCATCGTCTCTCTTTTTAAGTTGGCCTCTCCTAATGAGAGCATCTTCCACTCTTCGGGCTAAGTCTATAGCTTGATCGAAGGTGGTCAAGGTAGCGATTGATAATTCGTAAGATAGTTGCTCTTGCAAATTATTAATAAAGATGTCCAACATCTCCCTATAAGGTAACACAAAGTGCAATTTTCCTATCAATTGTCTCCACCTAGCTAGGAAATCAGCAAAGCATTCCTCTTTGCCCTGTTTTAAGTTATACAAATCTTTAATGGTCACATCTCTTTCGATGTAGGCACTAAATTGATGAACAAAAGACTCGGCAGTTTCTTCGAAATTCCTCAAAGAATTAGTGGGTAATTGATAATACCACTCTAATGCCATTCCTCCCAAGATTTTCGGGAACATTTTTAGTAATAACAAGTCATCATGTGATATATCATGACATGCTATCCTAAACATACGAAGATGCTCTATGGGATCTTCGGTTCCTTTATATATGGGAAGAACAAGCATAGGAAAATGTTTAGGATACGGTTGTGCTACGACTATAGGATCTAAAGGCTGACTACACATCTCTCGATAATTGTACGAGGGATGGTAGGGATCTATCTGGTCCATGCGGGAAACTAACTGTTTCACCACGGCTTCCAGATTGCTAGTTTGTCCACCATATTGGTTCGGTGGCACATAGGTATGGGATCTATGAGCGTATGATGGTGTGACACAAGGATTAGATGTTATATTGCTATTATGCAAAGTGTTGGTAGGAAGAGTATTATGAAGGGGATTTGTAATAGTATTATGTTGTACCTTAGATTGTTGGTAATTGGTGTTCGGTTTTGTTTTGGGTTTTTGTTGATTTGAGGTATGTTGATCAAGAGCTTGGCGAAATAGAGCAGTAAATGATGGTTTCTTTTGTGCGGGAATGACTCTAGGCTTGTTAACAGGCACTTTAGATCGTTGGGTAACCTGTTGTTGTTGCATGCTCTGGATCGCAGCTACTATATCCAAATTGGATGGTCCAGCTTGATCACTCTCTTGGTCAATAAAGGACAAGGGATTAGTGTGTGTTTGAAATACTTCTTCTAGAGTTGCTTGAGTGTCACTAATTCGATCCTTGTCCATATGGGCTGCTCTATTAAAAACACCAATATTAGTGTTAATGAACTTCCAGAATTGTTCCATGTTCTCAAAAGTGATAGCTCCTCCCGGAGACATTTTAGGGGATGAGGATCCTTCCTCTCTAATAGTTTCTTCTTGTTCATTTCCTACAACAAGCTCTTCTTCTTGTTGGTCTAGGGTTTCTTCTTCCTGAACTTGGTCCTCAGGAGGGACATTTTGGTCAGTTAATGGTCTTCCTAACCAATCTTCATCTTCTTCGGTTTGTTTTCCATTCCTAAGTCTAGGCATTGTGCTAAACTTAGGTTTTAGAAAATATATATATTTTTTTTATATATATATATATATATATGCGATAGGGTTGAGAGGTATATATTTTAACTATATACCTACTATAATATTTTAAAAGGAAATGTTTTGTTATTTTTTTTTTTGTGATTTTATTATATTATTATTTTGCGAGAATAAAAATAACAAACAACATGCTAGTTGTAAGAAACAATAGTAGAAAGAATCACTTAGCTTTCTATGAATAGTTTATGGATATCATTGATAGGGTCAAGTTCATCGGGAGTCATGAAATGCTCCTCTTCAAATTGGAAGTTGTTTTTCAAGAACTTGACAAAGTGTGCTATGGTAATATGATCTATTTTAGACTCTGACATGTAAAAATAAAGTTCATGGCAATACTCTCGATACAACACAGCTCTAGGAACTCTATTCCATCTCTTTCTATCCGTAAGAATGACTTCTTGATCCTCTACACGAGATAGAAATTTATGTACTACAACTACGTTCTCAAGGTATTCCTCAAAGGTGTATAATTCAGAAGACACAAGTGCTCTTTTATCGGCTAACCACCTATGGCAAGCTCTCTGAAGTTCATGATACAAAGTCACCTGATCAGGATCCAGGATTCTATCTAGGACAAACCTCTTAATTTGCCTAAGTTCTGCAGATCTAGATTCAATAATACCCAATCTCCTATCAAGTTCGTCCCACAAAGGTTGGGCTCTATATGTTTGAGGTACTCTAAGCACAGAAGTAATCTCTATGGCCGTTAATTGATTTTCAACATTTATGGAGACAGCTCGTCTTCTATTATAATCTACCATCTAAGTATGATATGCAAATTTAACGGTTTTCTAATGATTCTAGATGTTCTTAATAATGTGTTTTTTTTTGGATTGTTTTCAAAAGGTGTTTTTAGTTTCACGTCGGGTTCACCAAAATGTATCGCCCAAATTTTTGCACCCTTACCTTCAGGCTAAAGGAACCGTACCCGAAAGGGGTGAGAAAAGGATGGAACAATACCTCGGACGGAGAGGCCCTTTGAAGGTCGCGCCTCTCGGGGAGGGGTATAAAGGTGAATTTTGACGGATGGTGGGGTTCACCAGGAAACTTTGAGTGGCGGTTTCCATGCCTAGGTTGAGAATGGGTTTGATTTGTTCGTTTTATGTTCAATCATTCAGATTCCTAGGTTGGCCAAAATGAAGCTAAGCTATTCTATATGAAGATTCTGATTTATATGAAGACAGAAGACATAAATGAATCCTAATGTGATTGAATATAGAGAATATATAAAATGGAGAAGAGTACACCTGATTTCTGATGTCTGATGAAGATTATGAAGCTTGTAGGAGTCCAGATCATCCCGGATATGACAGGATCATCTGTAATTGTACAGAATCATCCCAAATCATAGGAGATCATCCGAGATCACCCAAGATCATCAGCGACCTGATGAATTCGTCAAGCGAATTCGTCAGAAACCTGCAATCAAGGAAACAGACACCAAAAACCAAAAATACAATTGCAAGAATGATGCAAAATGATAGAAATAAGAGTATAGATGTTTGAATGATAAATCCAGATATCAAATTAAATGAGATGCACTATTTTGGAAACTTATTTTGAATTTTATCATGCAATTATGCTAAATGAGGTGAACTCCAAGATGCAAAACAGAAGTAAATTAATCTAATGCACCAATAAATAAGGAAAATGAGATAGAGAATGCAAACTCAGGGCTCTGATTGCCCCCAAGCTGAATTGCGAGACCGGATCATCTGTAATCGTACAAGATCATCGCCGATCTTGACAGGATCGTCTAGAATTGTAGTTGAATCGCCTGCGACGATCCGAGCTACCTCCGGCTGAAACACAGTGAAATCCTGCAACAAAACTTGAAAACACAAGTGCGAATGATGGGAGATCAGGGAGGGAGTCAGGGGGATAAACTAGAAAAATCCCAGTTTATATAGGATTAGGGGGAGGTTAGGAGGTTGGGGATCATCCCAATCTGGGAGATCCTCAACGTGGGAATCTCCAACCATGCAGACACGCTTCTGCCCAAGTTGGAGAGGTCGTTGGAACAGAAGCTAATTGCAAAAATTTGGTTTTGGGACGAAATCGTCTGGACGTTCTGTTCCAGACGAATTCGTCCGATTTGGGACGATATCGTCAGATCGACGATGATATCGTCAGATCGACGACGATATCGTCCAACGGTCACAACAACCTCTAAAAATGGCATGAAAAATGAGGTAAGCGGTTAACGGGCGGTTTCGGGGTTAAAATTCAAATTTCTACTTTTTACTGATGGTTTAACTGCGCCAATTTTAGGGTGTGACTTTAACCAAATTAACCATAGTATCATAAAATTACCTTAATTCTATGGAATACTTGTTAAAAGGTTCTCTCCTAAGAGTAACATTTTATTTTCCTATCAGAGAAATTGTAGCATAAGACCAATCTAACTAAACAGAGACACCTAATTGTTCATCCCAATGTCTTCTCAGAAGTAAAGAAAACAAAGGGTCTACATCTACAACTACTACATCCATTACAATATCTTCATTTGGATATTGATCTAAGAATACTAGCAAGCCATTTATTATCCCAACACATGGTATCTATCTACTATCCATTATTGAAACAGGAGGAGAGTCTATTGTGAAAATAAGTCCTAATTGATTTGCTATCTATTTAGGCATAATATTGTGTGAAATGCCACTTTCAAGCATGTAGTTATGAATAACATATTGATCCCCTAATTTTGATTTAAACCTGAGTGACATAAAATGGTCTAACTAAAGATGTTCTAGTCTCCTGATATTTCATTTAGATCTTAAGGAATTACATTTTAACATATTGTCTATTCAATTAACCCAAAGGCTTTGCAAACTTGATCTCTATATTAGGGACTATCATCAATTCACCAAAATTAATATTGACCTTTTATCTAGTTATTTTTGAGATAGCATCAAATTCAAACTTTTTGACATCAAATGTTCTTAAATATTCCTTTTTTTGTTGCTTTTGTTAATCTTTGTGTACTTCAACTTCTTTAGGAATGACCCTCTTACCTTTTTGTTTTTTATCTTTATAGGTAATTTTGTTTGGGCATATCTTCCCTTTACTCTCACTAGTAGATGTTTTTTCTATCTTTCCTAGCATTGCTCTACTCAGATTTATGGCATGGATTCTTTCTAATTCCTCTATTTCTTCTGTTGTTGGTGTTAATTTTCTTGGTTTCATTCTATCATATATAGATTCTTATGATATTTGCATGATATTTTCATTATCAATGAATAGAATCTTAGGATGATGGTTAGAAGCATATAAATTCATGTTTTCATCAAATAATTTTTCTCTAGATTCATCTTCTTGAGTCCAACAAACATTAATTCTTATATATTCTTTGGACTCATCCTCAAGGTCTACATTATTATGCATACTCAAATAGATTCCATAGTCGATTGAATTGTGAGGAGCATTATAAGCATAGAATTAAAAATAAAAATATACTATTAAATTAACAAAAGGGATGGAATTGGGGAAATCATCTAAGTCTTTTTCCATTTCTCTTTTTTTCCAACCATTTCCATTGTTTTTGTTTCTATTTCCTTCTTTTGTGTTATTTTTTTTTTAAATAAAGGGGTAAAAATTTATTGATAAAAATTCTGGATTACAGAGTACAACTGAGCTTCCAACCAGGACTCAAATAAACAGCCAAACAGGCTAAAACCACTAGACTAGATTGACACCCGAAGAAGACAACAAGAACAAACCACATTAAGTCTGAACATCCTTGTGGATCAACTCCCACAGGCGTTGAGAGTCCCCAGATGGGAGACTCTCCCAGTGATCGATAATCCAAGGATCCAACAACTCAGAAGCCCTTTTGGCCAGGTAATCAACAACCACATTCCATTCCCTTGGAATGTGCACAAAGGATATAAATTCGAACTCTTCACTCATTCTGAGAATCTGAATGGCTACAGAGGCCAACTACCAATTAACTTCCTCCATCCTTTTACTATTTAAAATATTAACCACAATTTGAGAGTCAAACTCACAGATAATCCTACGCCAGCCAAGAGAAAACCCCCTCTGCAAGGCCTCAAGAATTGCAAGAGCTTCCATAAAATTGTTGGAGTGAACACCTTTATAAATGGAAAAGAAAAAATTGACACCACCAACAGAATCTCTCCCAACACCGCCAATGCCAGCATGTCCAGGATTACCCCTGGATGATCCATCAGTATTAATTTTTAAAACTCCTCTAGGGGGTGGCCTCCACCTACCATCTCTCCTAACCTTCTTGTTGAGCTGAGGAACCCTGCTAGGGCTAGAAGAGTTCACACCATCCCCAAAGAGACCAAGGGCCTGTTGTACCTTCTCCTCCCTAGAATCCAAAAGAGGGTCCACATCACATTTGCTATGGATGGTTTCCTGAACCATACACAGGATCCTTTGCCAAATCTGTTGAACAACCAAATGACTGCCCTGAAAGATGCGATGGTTCCATTCAAGCCAAATCTGCCAGATGATGCAAGAAGGGCCCAAATTCCAAGCCACCCAAAGGAAGGGGGCCTTGGCCGGAGGTCTACCTAGACTACTCCAAAACTCCACCAGGGACAGCACATGAAAACATGGATGGTTCCAAGCGCTCCACCAACGGTGCCAAATGTCTCTGGCAAAGGAGCATTGGAAAAATAAATGAGAAGAGTCATCCTCATTCTTACTGCAAAGGACACAAAAAGAGGGACCCTGAAATCCCCTCTTCCTCATGTTATCCCAAGTGAGGCATTTATTACGAGCTACCAACCAGAGAAAGAAGTTACATTTCGGCCAAGCAAATTTGTTCCACACCTTTTTCCACCATGTGACAGGAAGACTCCCATACTTTTGCTTATCAAGAACCTGATAACCATAGGCTACCGAGTAGGTTCCCTTGGGATCAGGGTTCCAAGCCAGAATATCTTTACCCCTCAATGAAGAATAGGGCCTCCCCATAAGAATAAGAGCAAGCTCCTCTCTGTCCTTGGCCAGTCCCCCTCGGGCCATTCTTGCGGATCTTTCCACCTGTACATCTCCATATTTCCAAAAGACTAGATTTTTTTAAAGTCCTCCACACGAGACCAACCCGCTTCCAAGAAAAAAATGCTTAGGGAACGTAACCTGGGATATTGATTCAAGATAGGAGGGTGGCCATCCCAAGAATCCTCCCAAAAAAGAGCATTTGATCCCCGATTGCAAATCCAGAACAAACCCCGCTTGATTAAATTAGCTCCTCTTTTCAGAGTGTCCCAGATAACTGAACCTTTCCCAACCAAGCTGACTCTAGGGATCTCAGCCTCATAAATACCTCTCAAGTATTTACAAGATAATATTTTAGCCCAAATATGATCCTGAGAGGTACACCATCTCCAATAAAGTTTTGCAGCCAAAGCCTATCCAAAAAGAGTTGTCTGTCGCAACCCAAGGCCTCCCTCTTGCATCGGCCTACATATAGAATCCCATCTAACCAAACTCCATTTAGATTGATTAAGTTTTCCAGACCATAAAAACTGTCTTGACAAAGCTTCCATGTCCTTGATGAAATGAGAGGGAGCTATTTGTACAAAACATCTATAAATGGGTAAAGCTTGAACAACAGATTTTAAAAGCAACACTCTACCTATAGTGGATAGCCATATGAAAGTCCAGTGATTCACCTTCCTTCTAAACTTATCAAGCATAGACTGCCAAGAAGATCTAGGTAGAGGATGAGATGAAATTGGAATACCAAGATAAATGAAGGGGGAGTCCCAACCTGGAATCTTAGAATACGAGCAATCCTGGCTTGAATAAGAGGAGGGGTATTAAAGAAGAAAATAGAAGACTTGTCCTCATTAATCAACTGTCCAGAAGCACCAAGATATATGTCAAGAGACTGTCTAATATTTCCAGCTTCCCTGATAGTGGCAACTCCCAACAAAGTAGTATCATCAACAAATTGAAGGTGGGAAAGAGGTGGCAAACTACTATCCCACTTCCACCCTTGAATGAGACCCTGCCTGACTTGAGACTTGAGCAATCTTCCCAACCCTTCCACCATAATGATAAACAAATAAGGAGATAAAGGATCTCCTTGCCTCAATCCCCTTGAGGCCTCAAATAGCTCTGATGGCTCATTATTAACAAGAACAGAGAATGAGGAAGAAGAAACACAACTCATCACCCATCTAATCCATTCCTCCTCAAATCCAAAAGCCGCAAGAACTTTTTGAAGAAAGGACCATCTGACCCGATCATAAGCTTTGGCCATGTCCAACTTAATGAACATATTTTTCTCCTTAGAAATTTCCATCGAGTGAATAGCTTCTGTAGCAATAACAACCCCATCCAGGATTTTTCGACCAACAACAAACCCTCCTTGCTCCTCAGAGATGATTTTTCTCAACCATATCTTTAGCCTCTCAGCAATAATTTTTGTGATGATCTTATACACAACATTGCATAGAGCAATAGGCCTGAACATATCCAAGGAATTTGCTCCCTCTTTTTTGGGAATAAGCACCACAAAGGTAGCATTTAGGGCCCTTAGCATCTGTTTGTTCTTTTGGGACTCACGGACCACCTCCAGAAGATCAAATTTGATTAAATCCCAAAACTCTTGATAAAACTCAATCGGGAATCCATCTGGGCCTAGGGATTTTCCTTTTTTCATCCTGAATACAACATTTTCCAACTCCTCAAGGGAAATTGGACCCATCAAGTGCTCATTCATCTCTCTAGAAACAATTGATGGAATACAATTTAGAATAAGCTTTTCATTCTCATCATCTGAGAGGGAGTCCTCCTTGAAGAGAGAGGAAAAATACCTCTTAGTCTCTTCTAAAATATCCCTGAAAGAAGAGAGCAGGGCACCCTGAGAATTCACAAGAGAGGTAATCAGGTTACCATTACGGCGAGCCTTAACTGAGTTATAAAAGAAGGTTGTGTTCCTATCCCCTTCCTGAAGCCAATCTACTCGAGCTTTTTGTTTCCAAAAAATTTCTTCCCTCAGTTCCCATTCAGCAAGGTCTTTCGCAGCCTCAGATTCCTCAACGAGAAGCTCCTTCGTGAGTCCCTGATCTCTAATATTCCTTGAAGCTTCTTCCACCCTCCTAAGAGCTACCAGCTTAGCCAAGGAAAGGTTCCCAAAATTTAGTCTATTCCATCTCTTCAATTTATGCTTAACAAATTGTAGTCGCTTCATAAAGGAATACATAGCGGTGCCATGAGGAGGTTTGCCAGTGGTCCACCAACCTCGCATGAAATCATGAAGCTTAGGATCACGAAGCCACATAAGTTGAAACTTAAAGGAAGGGTTCTTCTTTAGCCCTAACTCTAGAGCAGAGAGTTTGATAGGCCAATGATCAGATCCCCTACCCTCCAGAATCATAGAACTAGCACTTCTGTTATTACCCATCCAATAATTGGAGATCAAAAACCTATCCAGTCTCTCTGAGATGGAAGCTTCCCCACACCTTCTATTGTGCCAAGTAAATATCCCATTATCTGGCTTGATGTCAACCAAGTTCAGGGCCTGGATATGAGCACTGAAGATAGAAGAAAAAGGCTCGAGACGGTCAACCCCACCGCGTTTCTCCTCTAGACAAGTGATAGAGTTGAAGTCTCCAGCCAAAATCCATGGGTACAGGGGAGCCAGACTTCTCACAAAGCAAATGTGCTCCCACAAATTCACTTTACCATTGTAATCAATAGGAGCATACACATTTGTAAGTAGGATGGTTTCACCAGATTCATTATCATGCCCGATCATCGAAATAGACCATCTGTTGGAAATCCAAGTAAGAGGGGATATCTTAACCGGATCCCATAAACAAGCGATGCCACCAACATATCCACATGCACCAATACACTGGCATTGCCCCCTTCTCCACAACTTGGGAGTAATATTGAACATACTATCAGTAGCCAATTTAGTCTCCTGAATAAACACCACATCCAGAGAATGTACACGAACCAAATCACGAACAACTTTTTGTCTGGGGATGTTGTTCAACCCCCTTACATTCCATGAAAGGATAATCATTTTTGGGGGTTAGAAAAATGGGAGTCCAATGTTCTCACCAAGCCTGACTCCACCAAAGTCTCCCCCATTAACTTAATTTTATCCTGGTCCTTCTTTCGACCCACCTTCATATTCTTATCCGAAAATTTTTTTTAATTATTTTCTGCTGCAATCCCAACACCGTAGGAGTTTTGCAGTCCAAGGATGACTGCATCAATGCTTGAGTAGGAGAGGGCATAACTAAATCTATACCACTTTCCAAAATAGTTTCCCTTCTAGGGCTAGATCCAACCATATCACCTATACTCAGATCCAAAGCCCTTTGTTCTTCATTTAAACCCCCTAGATCTGATTCCTTAAGTTCCACCTCAAGAAGAGACATCTGATTTGACCCTGTTATATTTGCATCAGGTAGTGACGTTTCAGGTATCTCCATGCACTGATCAAGATCATCTAATATTTCAAAATGGTTGAGTAGAGCATCTGGCTGGCTATCCTTATGGTCTCTGTTTGCCCTTCGTCCTCTATTTTGGGCTTTTACCGGAACAAAGCCTTCCTTATCCCGTTCCCCTTCCTTTATCGGGGCTTTTCCTTTATCCAAATTTTGTCCAGATCGAGAGGGCCCAGGATTTGAAGCCACAGGCGGGACAAACTTAGGGCATTTTCTTTGTAGGTGGCCATATTCACAGTAAATCCAGAAATGAAATGGAAGAGCTTCATAGTCAAGTTTTTGAACCCATGTAGTCGATCCAAACTGTATTTCAATAGAATCTGGAATGGGATTATTTAAATCAATTTCAACATAGATACGGGCAACAGAGATTACCTTTTTATCCATTGTCTATTGTGACGGTCCAACCGGCTTCCCAAGAAGAAGGGCAATCTTATGCAAGATATCAGTTCTCCAGAATTCCAATGGGAGCCATGGAAGCCGAACCCATACTGGAACCCACGATGGCCGCTCCTCTGATGGGTTGAAACCCACATGCCAGGGTTTAAGAAAGAGTCCCGCTTGGTTATAGAAATAAGGACCCCCTTCAAATGCTTTGTTGCGATCTGCAAGACAAGAGAAAACCACCATAAAATAGTTGTTCGCACTCAACATCACCTCCACGTCACCTTCAGGATTCCAAGTCTTCCTGACCCAAGCCTCCACAAAGGGGAGAGAAATTTGGATGCCCAAAAATTTACCAATAAGCGCATGTTTGGTTAAATATTCCACATCTTCCACCACCGAGTCTGGTTGAACCACTAGAACCGGCCTGGCTTCACATCGTTCCAAACATCCATTGTTCTTTAACAAGCGGTTCCCGACATGCACTGGGAAATCTTGTTCCTTCCAGTCATTTTTAGATGAAAAAACATCACGAGCATGCACTCTTTGTGATGGACCCGATGCCATCACGACATTCCTCCAGTTTTTCAGACCTCCTCCAAAAATGGCTGCCATCCCCGCAGAGCAGTTTTTCCTCATCAAACCCTAGCAGAGTAGTTTTCCTTCTTTTGTGTTGTTATTATTCCAACCTCTATTGAAGTTTATTCTGAAATGGGTCTACTATCTATCTATTGTTTATCACTTTGAAAAAGTGAAGATTTTGCTTTATTTTCTTTCCTTCTTTCTATCCTTGCTAATATATTATTCATTGTATTAAACATCTCATTCATCTGATTAGCCAGCCTTTCCATAGGATCTTGATCCATTTTCTTTAATATCATAAATTTTATTTTCTTGGGTTTCTTATCGGGTTGATTTTTTTTTTTTGGTAATTAAGGTACATATTCATTACAACCGGGTTTTACAGGTTGACCCAAAACCTATTACAAAAATAGCACAACATTGAAAATGGGACATGATCTCAATAGGGACAGTCTGTCTAGCCCCCTACCGTGGTCACACAACCAACAAAGAACAACACCCTTACAAAATATTACACACACCTTGGAACACAGGCAGTCAGCATTATCGCCTCCTAACACTTTCTCTTTTCTTTTGGTCGTGAAACTGCGACATGTCGCAATATCGCAACACTTTTCATTCCTCCTTTTTCTTTTCTCTTTTGGCCGTGAAAAAGTGACATGTCACAAAATCATGACACTTTTCCTTCCTGCTCTTTCTCTTCTCTTTTGGACACGAAAATACGACATGTCGCGATATCGCGACACTTTTTCCTTCTTTCTTATTCTCTTCACTTTTGGTCACAAAAAAGCGACATGTCGTGATATCGCTACACCCTTTATTTCATTTTGAACATGTCATGAAATCATGACACTTTTTCTTTCCTCCTATTTCTCTTCTCTTTTGGTCGCGATAATGCAACATGTAGCGAAATCATGGCACTTATCCTTCTTGCTCTGTCTCTTCTCTTTTACTCGCAACAAGATGACATGTCGCGAAATCGTGACTCTTTTTCCATATTGCTCTTGCTCTTCTCTTTTGGTCGCGATAAACCGACATGTCGTGAAATCGCGACACTTTTTCCTTCTTGCTCTTTCTCTTCTCTTTTGGATGCGAAAATCTGACATGTCGCAAAAATGTGACACTTTTTCATTCATGTTCAACACATCGCCAAAAAGCGATACTCTTTCCTTCTTGCTCACCATGTCGCGATATCACGACATTCTGTCTTGCATGTCGCGATATTGTGACACTTTTTCTTTCTTGCTCTTTCTCTTTTCTTTTGGTCACGAAAATGCGACATGTCGCGATATCGCGACACTTTTTCCATGTCGCAAAATCATGACACATTTTCCATGTCACGATATCGCGACACTTTTTCTTTCATGCTCAACATGTCGCGATATCGTGACACATTTTCCATGTCGCGATATCGTGACACATTTTCCTTCATGCTCAACATGTCATGATATCGTAACACTTTTTCCTTCCTCCTCTTTCACTTCTTTTTTGGTCGCGAGAATGCGACGTGTTGCGATATCGCACCACTTTTCCTTCTTGCTCTTGGTCTTCTCTTTTGGCCGTGAAAAGACATGTCGCAAAATCGTGACACTTTTTCTTTCTTGCTCTTTATCTTCTCTTTCTGTCATGAAAAAACATGTCACGATATCGCGACACTTTTTCCCACTTACTCTTTCTCTTCTTTTTTGGTCATGATAATACGACATGTCACGATATTGTGACACTTCGTCCTTCAAGCTTAACTTATCGCCAAACAATGACCCTTCTTCCTTCCAGTTTAACTTATCGCCAAAAAGCGATAATTTTTCCTTCTTGCTCAAATTGTCATGAAATCGCGACACTCTTTCAATCATCATGTCGCGATATCGTGACACTTTTTCCCTCATTCTTTTTCTCTTCTCTTTTGATCGTGACAACGCGACATGTCGTGATATCGCGATACTTTTTCCATATCGCGATATCGCGATACTTTTTCCATATCGCGATATCGCGACACTCTTAACATGTCGTGATATCGTGACACTTTTCCTTTCCTCCTCTTTCACTTCTTTTTGGGTCGCGAGAATGCGACATGTCGCAATATCACGCCACTTTTCCTTCCTGCTCTTGGTCTTCTCTTTTGGCCTTGAAAAGACGACATGTCATGAAATTGCGACACTTTTTCTTTCATGCTCTTTCTCTTCTCTTTTAGTCACGAAAAAACATGTCGCGATATCGCGACACTTTTTCCCACTTGCTCTTTCTCTTCTTTTTTGGTCGCGATAATACGACATGTCGTGATATCGTGACACTTCGTCCTTCAAGCTTAACTTATCGCCAAAAAGTGACCCTTCTTCCTTCAAGCTTAACTTATCGCCAAAAAGTGACACTTTTTCCTTCTTGCTCAACATGTCATGAAATCGTGACACTCTTTCATTCTTGCTCATCATGTCGCGATATCGCGACACTTTTTCCCTCATGATTTTTCTCCTCTTTTGATCACGACCACACGACATGTGATATCGCGACACTTTTTTCATGTCGCGATATCACGACACTCTTTCTAGCATGTCGCGACATCGCGACACCTTTCCTTTCTAGCTCTGTATGTCACGAAATCGTGACACTCTTCCTTTCTTGCTTAACCTGTCATGATATCATGACCCTTTTTCCAACATGTCATCATATTGTGACACTCTTTCTTTCTTGCTCAGCCTATCGTGAAATCGCTACACTTTTCTTTACTTGCTGAAATTTGCAATTTCTAAAACTCAAACAAGTCACGAAAATGTGACCTCGGTATTTGGCCTTAGCCATTGCCCCTAACCCCATATCATGAAGCCACCAATCCACCTGGAACCTTTCCCTATTTCAAATAAAACTAAAGCCATCACAACAAGGACCGAAGCAATACTGACTAAACCTCATTGAAATAGCTCTCCCTCTTTTCGATCCCCACGGCTTCACTTCACTTTGGACCCCATGTTCCCAAATGACCAACCCAGTGGCTTCCACCCCTAAATTGGCCAAGATATCAGCAGTTTTATTTGCTTCCCTAAAAACTTGCTGAGCCTTCCGATCGTTCTTGGTTTGGTGAAAGCTTCTAGCCTCTTCGATGACAGTCTTAATTCACCATGGAGGATTTTTCCCGTTGTTGAGAAGGTTTATGACTTGCATTGAATCTCCTTTGATAATGAGTTTACCTTCAATTTCCTGAGCCAACTGAAGACCCCTCTATAACGCTCTTGCTTCTGCCTCGTTGTTAGTCCTATTTCCCAGCCATTCAGAAAATGCCATCACCAACTTGCCTTGATGATCTCTCACTACTCCTCTAGCCCCTACATTTCCAGGGTTACCTTTAGAGGCCCCATCGAAGTTGAGCTTGAACCAACCTACCGGGGGCGGTTTCCACTTGACACCTAATCTAGGATTGACCTTGAAAGACAGATATCTCACCAAGAGTGATATTTAAGGATTGAGTGATCCGCCTCTCCCAGGGGGAAGGATTTCAATCTTCATAAGGTATAAGGCTGACATTTTCACGGGCAAAGATAAGAATCTTATGGGGTTGATTTAGCTCTAAGAAATAAGGCTTCATTTTACCACTATCAATCATATTTTTTTCAATTTGAATTATTTTTTCCATGCATGCATTGATAGTAGTCACCTCTGGAAATGCAATCTTGTAGAAACAAATTGAATAAACATCATTGGGTCTTAACCAAATAGGAATTTTATTCCTAATTTTGATAAACCTTCTATTAAAATCCTCAACAGATTCATTTTCTTTTTTCTTCATAGTAGATAATTCTATTAAAAGGAAATGTTCATTCTTTCTTTCACCATATTTCTATAGAAAATTTTCCTCCATGTTATAGAAATTACGGATAGTGTTAGATAGAATATTGTTAAACCATTCTCTAGCATATTTCTTTAATATTTATAATAAAAGCCTAAGGACTACATCTTCTTATTTCACTTCGAGGCTATCCATACCACATAAAAAATATCTAATGTGATCTTCTATAGATACAATATTATTCCCTTGAAACTTGTATAGATATTTATGAGATTTTGTAGGTAGGGTATTTAACACAGGGTGCAAGACAAAATGGAGGTACCTATTGGTTCTCCATTGATGTATATTGGGTTGTGGATTGGCCATGCTAACTACAAGGGTAATTTTAGTAGGATTTATAGTAACAATAGTAGAAGAAATAAAAATAGTGCTATTAATTGTGGGGCTATTATCGACAATAGTAGAATCTGAATTACTTCTAGAAATAGAAATTTTATATGAGGGACTTTTGTTGCGATTCTAGAGAAGTACCTTTGGATTTGATAGTTCTAAGAAAAATTTTGAGCACTCCTTATTGTATATGCTATGACAAGTTGCTCACTCTTTCTTTATTTCTTTATTTCTGGGCTTAAACCAGTCAAAGTTGCTAGCACAATATGTGCAAAAGAAACTTGAATGTTTTGGTCAAGATAGCTCAACCTTGATACTCTTAGCCTCACAAATTATTATAAAATTTAAGGAATTTGGTTAATTTGGTAACATAATAGACAATAAAATTAAAAACCAACATAGCCCATGATTGTTGTACTAAAAATAAGAAAAACCATGGAAACTTAAAAATGGAAACTCAAATTTTTCCTTGGCAAAAGTGCCTAAAACAACTGGTTGAGTGTAGCCACTTAAAGAATTTTTTAAATGTTGATGGGAAATAAAATTACAGAAAAATAAGTTGTATATAAAATACAATTTTAGTTCCTAGCAATGGTATGCAAATCTATTGTGGAAAAATCTTGTGTCCCTTAATATGAGTCATGCCATAAGATATTTCTTTATCACAAGAAGTATTATAGACTCTGGTGGACTTGCCACTTTAATTTAGGAAAATATTATCACAAAGACTCTAGATAGACTGAATTGGGTTAGGATACCCCTAAAGTGAGCTTATAATATTTCTTTATATGCTCATGTTCATCCAGATAAAAAATATGTTAAACAGTTGATGTTCTTTGACCAATATTTACAATAATTCTCTAATTATGCCTAGATTGGTGCCTTATCCATTACCAATTATAGCAATATTGTAAACACATTAATGTAACAAAAAGAAAGGAAAAGAAGATGTTGAGTCAATTATGTTCATTCAAATAATGTAATAAGCACAATTTATTATCAATGAAAGAAAATATTAATTACACATTCAAATCATGTAATATGTAAAAGAGACACACATTCAAAATTGAACACAGAGAATTGCCCAAGGGAAGAAGCTGGAATTGTATTAATATCAAATAATTTTACAATGAGAGCCTAGCTTAAATTGGCATAGATATCTATAAATGAATACAATAGAATTCTTGTTGAAGTGATGTAACAATAACTCTTCAACCTTCATTTAAATATGGTAATAATAGGCCTCCAAAATTCTAATTCAATAGTTGGAAATGATCATAGTTTTCTAAATGCTTCCCTATCAAAACCTACACAGTAATGGGGAGGAATAAGAAATGGCAAAAGATAGAAGACACAAAAAGAAGAATACAATGGTAAGAACAAGAACACTTAAAATACCTCTAGGAATGGCTATGCAAAATATTGATCTTTTTCTTAGTTATTGTGATTCTTCTTAAAGTTTTTGGGTGTCCAATTTTAATTACAGTTGTGCTCATCAGATTCTTCCACATGGTATTATATTTTCCTTTAATTTCTTGAGTGCACCACAAAAAAATTAATATTGTCTTGAGCTATTTTATTGACACCTATCTATTCCAGTACCTTAATTTTATTTTGTGGATTACAATTGTGTCAGGCATGGTCCTTCGTAGGATATACTTGTGTTTTCTTATTCTATTACTTTGGAGATTTATCCTCTTCCACACTGTGCCCTGCTTTATTTTTTTCTTTGGTTGAATTATTCCTAATAGGTTTGCAATTCATTGCCATGCTTCATCACAAAATGATGTTGCATATGTAATTGTATATTTCATGTTTAATGACTTGTTAGCATAGTCTTTGGTTGAAATTTCATTTTCCTTGGTGAAATTGACTATTGGTTGAACTATTTTTGATAATTCATTAAGTTGTTGGGCTAACTTCTGCTCATCCTTTTCATCACACTTGAAATTTTGTATTATTTTAGATATCATCTCATAAAATTTCTCTGGTTCCAAGAGTTCTTCAAGTAGGATGCTAGCTTGTTTTATTTTTCTTATCCATTTCACTCCTCCAAACCTCCATGTCCTAGAGGAAGTTTTCCCGGTATGGCTTCTCATGGAGATAGGTATTCAACTTAAGAAAATCTGCTTTGCATTCGTAGTTTCTACCATTTGAGATAGTCACTTGTTATTATTTATCTAGATGTACTCTTATCTACACTTTTTGTAGATAGGATTTAGAGTTGTTACCCTCTTATTTTCATATTGCAATACTACCCTTATACTTTGAGTCATTGCCATCATATCAGCAAGGTCTTTGAGTATTTTAGCCAATGATTTTACCCTTGTTTTTAGTTCTAATATCACTTCTTCCTTGTAATTATTAACAAAAAAATTATTGTCAAAATATTTTGCTACCTGCACATGTGATGTTTGTCATTGAAGCCTACTGATCTCTCCTTATTACTTCTTATTCTCAATCTACAAATGATTCAATATCACTACCAAAGCTTGGTTGCTTTTGTAAAGGATTTCTCATGTGGCTACATGAGCTTGAGCTTGTAATTTGGCTAAAGTTAGAGGATCTTTCTGATATTGAATGGTCGCTTGTCCCATATCCTTATTCATTTACATGGATGTGACCTTAGCCATTGGTATTGTCTCTTCCACTGTCATAAGGGGTACTATTGGAAGTTGAGATCTTTGATCATCTAGTTCTTCCACTCTATATAGAATTTCACCTAGAATTTTTTCTTCCTCTATATCTTGAATATGTTTCTCATAATTTGTATAAAAAACTACTTCTTATGTCCTAATGAGAACAAAGCTTTTGGATTTGGTTGGAGTGCTTTTGTGTTTGACCTTTTTATATTCTGGGGACCTTGATAGGTCCTTGGCTTTCACTTGATGTTTACATTATTCAATCCTCCAACTTATTGGCTTTGCTTGAGCATAATTGAGGAGATTTCAATTTCCTCCTTATTCACCACTATAGATCTAGGTATGACCTCGGGCAAGTTTACTGCCAACTAGAGTTTACGTTTGGGAGCCATAACAATTTAGGCCAGATCTAGGATAGTTGGTTGAGTTGGTGTAGAAGAAAAGGTGATAATTTTTTTCTTCTTCCCTATATCTTCAATAATATCTATAGGAGGTTGAATAGATAAAGGTACTCCTATTTTTTCCATAGTTCAATTAATTGATTTCCATGACTAATTCCATTTGCTCATGCTTTATGACTTTCATGATTAGGTCTTGTAGATCTTTAGGGTGTATGGAGGAGACTAATGGAGCAAAGACTTTTTTTGAGGCCCTTCTTAACACTCTTAATTCAACAAGGTAGTTATATACCATCTCTATTTGAGTGTGGAGCCTCTTGCCCAAATATTCTTTCCATATGGATTCCAAGTATTCTCTTTTATTTATAGCCAATTGTATTTTATCTTCAAATTTATCTCCTCAATGAATAATCAAGGTATTTGGTAACTTATCAAATATTATCCCTATGATAATTGAAAGGATCATAAGGTTTCCAAGAAATCTCAAAGAAACCATATGAATCTATTTTTCATAAGGCATCCAATAAACTATATTATCCTGTATATGTGTAATATCCCATTCTGTAGGGTAGGGGAAGGCTAGCCATGGAATTTTGGATTTCTTCTTGTAGGCTCTCACTTTAGTTTCTTTAGCTACTTGCCTCATGATTTCTAATGTTGCAATGGACATGGGGAAAAACTTGGGTAGTACTTTGGGTGGAATCTTAGACCCATATATTCTTATGTAGGTAAATTATTTAGTGAAGAAAAAATCTCCTGCTTTCCTCCCATGCAAAAATGTAGCTATCCCTATATCAATATTTTTAGGATTGTGGTTGCAAAGCCTATAATTGTAGATATAAAAAATTGACCCACCCAAATGAGTCATTTTTTCTTGGGTTCCTTTGAAAGGTTCTTAAACTTTCTAGGATGAGTTTGATCCCTTTTTCTTGTAATTTATCTTATTTTTATTGGCCTTGAATGAATCCACACCCGGTAATTTACGGGGCACAATTTGATAAATTTACTATTTTCTTCAAAAATCTAAATTTTAAGTCAACCTTTTAGGATGTTGACCTGATCAAGGTTAAGTTTTATTTTTCCTACCTTTTAGCCCTCTAGAATCTTATAATTAAAGGGATTGGATCCCTTTAAAAAAAAGAAGAGAGAAGTGATCCAAAAGGTTATCATAAGTTCCAGATTATGTTCTTGACATTACAAGCTAGAAATTTGGAAAATTCCATGTGAAATCAAAGTTATCTTATATTTAGGTGCTTTGGTGTTCTATTGTTGGTGTGTTCCTTGTGATTTTGAAAGTGGGGAAAGCCTTGACTACAATTTATATTCTTGTAGGAGGAGAGGTCTTCCACCTTTGCTCTTGCTTCTTCCACGAGATCATCAGGTTATTTCTTTACATTCATTAGTTTACATATTTACTCTAGTTTATGCTATGTTGCATTTTTACCTCTATTTTAGGGTTTTAAACCCTCTTGTGTGAATCTACACCCCATACATTTTAGGTCATAGATTTAACAAAATCCCTACTTTTGCTTTTTGGGTGTTCTATGTTTGTTTTGATACTACTACCAAATCCATGCTCAATATCCTACAGGGTGTAAATTTGGTCTAGCTAAGTTTTAGAATGAATATTTACCCCAAAACCCTAGGGATTCATTTTGCATACCCTTTGCATTATGTTTTATCTCTGTCTGTGTTCTTTTTTTATAGATATCATTCTATTTTGACTATATTTCATATCATATTAGCTTGGAGGTAATTATTTATCCCCAAAGCCTAGTTGTCAAAATTGTATTCTTAATCATGTATTGCATCCATTTTGTTTCCATTTGATTCATTATTCTATGCTATCATATTCTATTGTGTTTGGTCCAAAGGTCAAATCTTATTTTATTATGAATGGTCAACTAAAAAAATGAAGGGGGATTGAATGTTGTGCCTCCAATATTAGTCTTATAGCGGCCTAAGCAGGCCCCCAAACGTTGACCATATTTTTTAGAGTTTTTGTAAGCTATTTAGTATTGGATATTATAGGTTCCAAAAAAAGCTTGGATCAAACACCATATCAGATAAGAACTTTTGTTTAGCTAAGAAGGATTTTGTTTCTTACAACCTAGGGTTAGAAATCATTGAATCAAAGAATCATACTAGGGCTAGATATTGTCTTCTTGCATCTTGTATATTTTGCATTGCTCTTTCATTTCTATAGTTTAGCATAGAAATTTCAAACATATGTGATTTCTTAATTGACACATTAAACATTTACATCCTAAACTTGGAGCGATTCCTAAAACCATTCCTAGTGAACCAATTCCTTTTAGTGTCCCCAAGTGTAGAGAATATAACACATCCCCATGGTCACCTCAGATCCTAGTGGATCCAGATGAGAATCGTACATGGTAGAGCAGTTTTCCCCCTCTACATATTTGGTGAATCCAACATAAAGCACACGTATTAATGGCCAAGATAGGAAACCTCTTCCTTTTTTTCCTAAAAACTTTAAACAAGACCACTAATGTTGTTTATTTAGATAAAAATAAAATAAAAAATATTAAGAGTTTTCTTGTGTCTTTCCTTAGTTTCTTCCTCTATCCTTTCATTTCTCCTAATGAATCCATTCCTTAGGATTTAGTGAAGGCATTTGGAATCTGATCAAATTCCTTAATAAGATGATCAGGTTGATAGAGACAATCCTAATCCTAATGCTTAAGAGCAAGAACATGTGGAAACTAGTACTAATTATGATCCCCATAAGGGGCCTTATGGAGGCTTCACATTCATAATAGTTGATCATTTATGGGGTTTTATAAAATTCCATAGAATAATTACACAAGTTATTCCAACTAGTAGTGCATCTCAAGATTATGTTCAATTTTCTCCTCATTCTGCTAATCTCAACATTCATGCTTCTATTCCACAAACTATTAGTTATCCTCTCTAGAAAGATACCACATATCATAACCCATACCATAATAGTATCAATGCTTCCAATATTTTCCAAGTTCCATTTCAACAACCTACCTATACGCCTTCCCTAGGGAACCTAAGAAAATTGCACAACAACAATCCCAAGATGCAAAGTTTAAAATATGTTGTGAAATAATTAGTTTCAAGAGTGGACATAATTCAACCACCTAGTTTCACCTACAACTAAAAATAAATATGCAATTAACCCTTAGACCCTATCAATACCTCTAGGTCCTACCCTAAGAACTTTCTAATACTAGTTTTGTCTATCTATAAGGGAAAAAAATATCCAATTGAGCATTTAAGAATATTTAGGACAACATGCCATGATATCATATATGATGACATGTTGCTGCTTAAGATGTTTCCTAAGATCCTTGGTGGTATGGCATTAGAGTGTTATTATTAATTGCCTAATCATTCTTTGAGGAACTTTGAAGAGATGATTGAAGTGCTTGTTCAACAATTTGGTGTGTATTTTGAAAAGAATGTGACTATAAAATATGTCTATATGTTAAAATAGGCTAAATATGAGAGTCTTTCAAAATTTATGTCTCATTGGAGGAGTCTAGTTGGATGCTTGAGATATACCTTACCTCCTTGGGACATGCTTGAAATATTTATTAGGAATTTACAAGAACAATAATCTTATGAATTGAAAATAACAAGTATCACATCATTTGGTCAAGCTAGAGATCTAGCAAGAAGGGTAGAGCAAGCGCTTATCAAAAGAGGTTACCTTAATATAAAATAATATAGGACCATTAAATACAATATAATAATAAGCACGTAGTTGATTATGGGGTAATAGATAGTAGGCCTATTAACAATGTTGTTAACACCCTATAAAATATGGTGCTTTGCTAGCCTCAAAAACCTCCACCAAGAAATTTCACAAGACTCTACATGCCTATGAATATGGTCCTACAACAACTTTTGGAAGCTAATAATATTGAGTTGCCTCCCATAAGGCAACTTGATACCATAATTGATTAGTATAAGCTTGGTCAACATTGTGAGTATCACAGAGTGGAGGACCATACGAAAAACTCATGTAAGATGTTGAAACATGTGGTGCAAGACCTGATTGATTAAGGGTGACTTGTTATAGAAGGTTCTTGACCCAATCCTCCAACAAACAACCAACCTCCTACTCAACTAGCACCCATAACTAATCAAGACATGGGAAGTTTCCAAGATCCCCTCCCTAAGCATGATTAGCAAGCAACTAATAAAGTGTCATATCACAATGTGCCACCTCCCTATGATAATATGGTTGGTATGACAACAATAACTATAAGGCAACAAGCACAAAATCAATCAACTCAACATTCTTAGTAGGATATGCATTCTTCATCCAAACCACCTTCAAAACCCATATTAGTTTTGAAGAATACCCAAAAAAGGAGCACGAGAATAGAAAATCCACCTTTAGTGTTGAAGCCACAACCTACAGTCTCCTTTGACATTCAAAAATAATTAGCTAGTATCCCAACCAAGATCTCTCTCTTAGAACTTTTGTAAACTTCTCCTATTCATAGGGAAGCCTTGTTGAAGCATCCAATACAACAATCTATTCCTTAAGATATTTCCCCTAGTGCTATAGCTAATATTGTAATTTCTCTTAGGATACATCATATCACATTCTTGGATGACGATATTTCTTCCTCAAACCCGTGAGGGGATTCTTCCCTTTACATCACTGCATTCATTAGAAAATATTTATCAAACATATTCTAGTTGATAATGGTTCTTCCCTCATTTATGCACCTATCAATTCTTCCAAAAGTTTGGATTAAAAGATGAAGATTTAACTAAGTACAATATCATCATCAAAGGTTTCAACAACGAGCCCTAAGAGGCTTGTGGTATTATATCTCTCCTCATTAGAGTTGGATCTAAGATATTATATACCTTTTTCTATGTGGTGTCTTGCCCTACATCTTTTAATATACTTCTCGGATGTCCTTGGATTCATGCAATGAGGGTGGTCCCTTCTACTTTTCATCAATGTTTGAAGTTCAAATATAAGAATCAACTAGTCACCATTTAGAGCGATCCTCACCCATTTGAATATTGGTTGATGGTGGAACAAACTCAATATGATATTAGTTTATGCCCATCAATTTCCTCATATCATATAACTAAATAATTTGAAAATCTAAAAGTGAGTGAGAAACCTCTCATCAATGTTTCATCATGGGATCAAGTTAATATGTTTCTTCAAGAGCCTCTTTTGGATCTTGCCAAGCTACCACCTTCACCAAGGACTATGGATTTACCCTATAAGAAGTGTGAAGTAGTAAAAATTAGCACATGTAACTTTATCTTTACAGGAGTCTCCCTCAAAGAAAATATCCATGGTAGCAACCCTCTTCCCATAGAGTGCTCTTTTACCCATTGTTACCTATTCAATAACTACCCACTTCCCAAGAAAATCTTCTCTAGTATGGGATATATAGGTAAAGGTTTGGGACCGCACCAAAAAAGTATTGAAGAACCTTTAGAAGTGGATATTTGGCCTGGGAGATGTAGCATAGGATACATCCCTAATAAAAACCAACCTTTACCCTATGATGATGATGATCACCTTATTACTTATGCTAAACATTTAGATTTTCAAATCTTTAAGTGGAGTGATGAGGATGAGGGTCCCCCTTATCCCTCAAATATTATATTTTACAATATAGTAATATTTGGGTATCCTGAGCAAGGTGTGACACCTAGGGTTATGCATAGTGGCGAATATTCGCCAATTGGGTGAATATTAGGATTTTCAAAATTGAAAATTGGCGAATATGAGGACCCTCAACGTCGGCCTATTCACCTAAAATTTTCAGGATCAATATTTTTCTTAGGGTCAATTCGCCACAATATGTATCCAAGCATAGGCATATTTGTACTCGTTGGAAAGCTCTTTTTGATTCTGATCTAATGGTGGTGTTATTATGAAGTTTTAAGGTGATTTAATAGGTCAAAATTTAGCACAAAGATGACCTTATTTTTTAGGGCTTAAAATGCCCCAAATTTTTGTGTGAAAATGATTGATTTGATTTGCTTTGGATTCACCTTGATTTTGATTAGGATTCGCCATTTTGTTACAAGTACATTTTGGGTCCAACTCCTTATGCATAACCCTGGACTGACGCCAAAGGTGTATGCTAAAATGAGTACCCCTTATGACATAGCTCATGAGGATATTCTTTGGAATAGCTTCTCCTTTGATGGGTCTATCCCTTGTGTTGCATATGCTAAGTCTCCTCATTCTCGAGGGGACCATATTCCTCTATCTCATAGAGACCTTGCAAAGTTGGGAATTTCTCCTCATTTCATCAAAAAGGATGGTATAGTCAGAGTTTACATTAACTTTCATGTCGCATCTCCTAAATAATATATTGTGGATGATCCCCTTCATGATGAGAATCATGAATATATCCTCCATCATAGTCCTTTCTTTGATGGTTCAAATCCTTGCACTACCATCATGTTTGTTAAAATAGGTGGTACACTCAAAATTTGTGTTGACTTTAAGAACCAATAAATATAATTCAAATTCCAATATATATATATATATATATATATATATATATATATATATATATATATATATATATATATATATATATATATATATATTATGCATGGCATTACATCTTCATTTTCATCTAGTTTGCATCTGATTTTCTTGATTCATACTGCATGATTATCTACCATATTTTGCATGTTTTTTCTAACATTCTGTTCCACCTTGCATTTTGCCTGTCATACAATTGCATTTTTTCTTGTTCATATTTGCATGACTACTTGATCATATAGATTATTTGGGATTTCATGATAATGGCATGTGATGACACCTATTTAGGTCATAGCTCACGTACATTGCACTCACACTAGGGCTTTGATGCCTAGCAAATCCCCAACCTAGGGCCCATTTTTGTGCATCTTCATCGTTGCATTAACCCATCCCATATTTTCTTTATATTTCTTGACCTTGAAAGTTTTTATTTTGTATATCTCTCCAAGTCAATGGATATAGTTCTTTTTTATATCCTTATCCTTTGCATATTTTTCTTTCTTTTTTCATAAATTAAAGAATATAAATTCTTCTTTTATTTTTGATATGTGCTTTCAAACTTTTTTCTTCTTGATATTTTGATGGATAAGTGGTCCTCATGGGATAGGATAGATACCATATGAATATCCTTTATGGTGTTTATACGAAAATTGACCATATTACGCACACCTATTAACCATCGAAACTTCAATATGGATACATACACTCACCTCTTATTCTACTCCATTGGCTTTCTCCATACACATTGCATACACCACACTTCTATTGGGTAGTAATTGATTTGACACATCATTTACACACAACACACCTCTTATAGTATTAACTTCATGGTCACGAGTGAGTGGTAGCCTCCATTCAACCATTTGCAAGTATACATATTAGCGAGTATATCTCTTTCTCTCTAGCCATATTAGCGAGCACTACACCCCTAGTAGGTAATCGCTCTACACTTATCCATATTTTTTGTAAGAATAACACCCTCATGGGATAGCTTCATGGCCACATATGAGGGGTAGCCTCCATCTCGGTCATTATGACGATACATCCTTGCAAGGGTTTACTCATTTTATTTTCTTTTGCTTAGCCTTTTGAAGCTTTATTTTCATCTCCTTCTTTGCATTTCGTTTTTCTTCATCTTTTATTTTCCTCTTCTTCTTTCCATCCATCCATATATTTTCATGTTGCACCTAATTTTAGGTTTGCACTTAGATGCTTGTATTTATTTAAATTCATTCCATTTCTTTCATTTAGTTGCATTCATTATGTTTGTCATCACCATGCATAAAACAAAAAAAATTCACACAATGCACACATATTTTTCACACCATAATATAATAGAAATTGTAGCATGATGTTAATTGATAGACAATAAATATATGTTAGCTAGGTTGGTGTACGCTATTCTAAGCCTAGCACACTTAACCCTCTCCCAGGGATGCATGTCATAATCTGAAATTGGCATGTTACCCTGGACCTAGCCCTAGCTCTATGAGAATATTTCCTCTACTTTGCTTGTTAGTGGTGGTCCTAGTGGGGGTATGTTCACAAATTGCATAGCTATATGTGAGTGAGATCATGATCTACTGTACAAATGAAGGAAGGTTGGTGGCTGAACCCTTTAGTCCACTAACACTGTTTGAAATTACAGAGCCTGGTATAAGGCCTCCCTCTATACCACTCTATCCTGGTCCTCATCGATCCTTTGTAGTTGCTCCTGCAATAGGCAGATCCTCTCACCTAGTTGGCTACTCATTGCAATTGCTCTAAACCTAGGCCTACTTATGATCCTACTCTAGCTGACCCATATCCCCTCTAAGGTGACTCACATTGGACCTCATTGCATCCCTATTTACTATGACCTGGACTATTTGTGCCCAAAGAGTGTCTATCTCCCCTTGCACAGTAACCACCGTTGGAGCAAAATCTACCTTTGGTTACGTTTGCGCCCAAGACTTTGCCAACATTGAAGGACCAGGTCAGAACAGAGTCTACCTGGTTCAATCTCCAGAGGAGGCTGGTTCCTTTGTTTCTTTTAGGGAAAAGGGAGAGAGAGGGAAATGCATAAAGAGAGGGAAATATAGCTAATGCTAGAGGATTAAAATGGTACAGATTAAGCAACAACAACAACTACTACCACAACCTTTTGTAGAGAAGCATAATAGAACCAAAACATAGAAACTTAAACCCTCGGTGAATGCTTTATGATAATACAACTCTATTTGTGAAGTTAAATTGCAGATCTTAATAGAATGTTAATGCAGGAATTCAGATTAAGAATTGATGCAGATTACATTCAAACTAGATTTAATTAGCAATAGACAACACATACATACTTGATTTCACAACACCAATGAGCCAAGAACCAGAATGTAGATCTTTATTTAGCTTTCAGAAGTCTGTATACATAGCCTTGTAAATGCCTAAGAGCCGACCATTTGCTTGGATCACTCATTCTATATATAAGAGTTTTACATAACAAAAAACTAAAAGTTGTTACAATAGTATGCCCATAGGCTCATTCTGGTATAGAAGAAAGTTAAGGAGTGATGGAGCTTCTAACTGAAAGAGGTTAGGATATTCTTGTTACATCAATATTTATCTGATATCTCAGACTTCATGGTCTCCGTGGCCTTCAAAATGTCATGCCATCATGACTTTTGGCCTCTGCTTGGTCCTTGGCCTTCAAAATGTCGTGCCATCATGACTTTTGGCCTCTGCTTGGTCCTTGGCCTTCAAAATATCATGCCATCATGAATTTTGGCCTCTGCTTGGTCCTTGGCCTTCAAAATGTTGTGCCATCATGACTTTTGGCCTCTGCTTGGTCCTTGGCCTTCAAAATGTCATACCATCATGACTTTTGGCCTCTGCTTGGTCCTTGGCCTTCAA
Source organism: Wollemia nobilis (assembly GCA_028583015.1). Lineage (NCBI taxonomy): Eukaryota > Viridiplantae > Streptophyta > Pinopsida > Araucariales > Araucariaceae > Wollemia > Wollemia nobilis. The sequence continues at coordinate 1,163,076 of JAQPPZ010000689.1, read as the reverse complement.
AATATCGTGCCATCATGACTTTTGGCCTCTGCTTGGTCCTTGGCCTTCAAAATATTGCACCATCATGACTTTTGGCCTCTACTTGGTCCTTGGCCTTCAAAATGTCATGCCATCATGACTTTTGGCCTTTGCTTGGTCCTTGGCCTTCAAAATGTCATGCCATCATGACTTTTGGCCTCCTTGGTCCTTGGCCTTCAAAATGTTGTGCTTTTTTCTTTCTTTTAAATATGCCATCATGACTTTTGGTCTTGGTCTGCTCCATTACTTCCAAAATATTATGCCATCATGACTTTTGATTTCTACACTTAGTATCTGGAGGAGATTATTCCTTCTTTCCCTGGATGTGGTCATTTTGACCAACATTCTTGGTGCCTCCTAGGGTAATTCTATCAGCTGAATGTTAGAACCTAGAGCCTTTATCCATTGGGGAATGAAGTCGAAAAAATAAAATAATAATAAAAATAAGGGAAAGAAGGGTAAATATACCAAGTAGATAGAAAAAATAAACAAAAATTCGCTTTGAAGCGATCATTCTTTTGGAGTACTTCCACTAGAATTTCCTGTTTCCTTTTGACCCGAAGGTGGTGCACTGCTGGATGAGGCCTTCTTGGCTTTTATTTGTTTCTCCTTTTCTTGTTTGTTCTTCTCTTGAACAACCTCATTGTAGGTGGCGCAAGCCTTCTTCCAGGTCTCTTCATCTGTATCAGCATTTTCCTTGAAGGTGAGATACAGGTATTCTAGCTCCTCGACCTTGTCATACGATAGAGATTTTGCTTTCAAACTTAGTTCATGTAGACAAGCATTCATCTGAGTGATATCCTGAGCCATAGTGAATATTGAATTTTCTTGAACTGGCTCTTCCCAACTGTCAATCTCTGATTCATCTTCTAGGAACTTTCTCCAAGAGGCCTTCAGCTCATCTTCTGCCAGGAGTTTTGAATTTCTATCCCAGAAGCTAGGCATGCCACAATTTTTGGCTATACCCACATGTTTGGTAATTGCTTTAGCTTCTATCTTTAGCTCGTACATTATCCTTGCACCTTTTGTTATCAACTTGTGTCTCTTGAAGAAATTACGGGCAACCAATTTGGCCTGAGACCAATTTGCATCATGAGCTCTATACCCTGCTATCGCCTGAGTGCTATCCACCAGGACCTAAATTTTATTAGCAGGCTAACCTTTTCGAGCATCTCCTTTCGGACTACTTTTGCTTTCTCTTTGGTCAGTCCACTGGTCTTATCTGCACTATCAGATAGCTACTTCTTGAGGTCTTCAACTTGTTGCTACAACATTTGAATTTGTTCTTCAGCCTTTGCTACTCTCTCTTTGTAAGGGGTGACCTCATTGAACCTCTCCTCCCATTTCTTGGCTTCATTTTTCAAAGCCTTCTATGGTTTTCTGCTGGTGAAGGGCTTCTTCTAAATGCTTTCTTGATTGCTCTTCCCGAAGGAATTTTTCTTTGTAATATTCTACGTTTAGATAAATTGTCCCCATATGATTCTGAGCCTTGCTCCACTCATCATCCATGGGTAGTTGAGTCATGTCTTCCTGAGTCACCTCAGCTTGGTAGTCCTCCAAAGTCATTTCCTTTTTGGCTTCTACACTAGTGGGGTCATCTTCAGTGTGGACCGTTACATGCTGATGGGATCTAACATTGTTCCTTCTTGGATGTGGGCTACATCTATAGAGATTTGGGAGCTCTATGACTTCAACCATGTGGTAGCATTGATGTTGGCCTTCTTCAATTTCTTGAATTTGGCAATAGTAGGGTTGTTTGTGGGGAAGCAGTTTGCATGGCTTGGAAGCTTAATAGGTTGGCAGAAGGGGAAAGGAGTGGTGGCTAAGGAGGCTTCCATACTTAATTGTCTAGAAGGGGACCCTTCATGAGTAGGGGGAGACACTGGTGGATTCCTCTATGTTGATGGATTAGTTGGCAAAGTTTGTTGAGTGGATGGGGGAGTTTGATGAGGAGGTGATGGAGGAGGTTGATCGAAAGATGATGGGTTGCCCTATATTTTAGAATGGGGAGGGGAATTTCTCTGGGAATGAGGAGAAGGAGTATCAAGGTCAATGGGAGACATACCTGAGGCCTTTGGTGGAGTGACATCCTCGGTTCCCTATGACTTCTCGGTGTAGACTTCTACAATTTGTTTTAGGCTTGAGTTATCAACCTCAGTTGTTGTCTTTGTCAGGGATTGCACCTCACCAATGGTTTCTTTTTTGCAGGGGTTTCTTTGGGAGTTTTTTATATCCTATTTCTATTTGATCTCTAGTCTCCTCATGCTCTTCTGATTTTGTGTGTTCCTCGGACTCTTCATCTTGTTTTGATTCTTCATATTCTAACTCTTTTGAGGATATTTCTATTCTTCTCCTTTTTTAGGAGCCACCCTTCTCTGACTCTACTTTTCTTTTCTTGTGTACAAGCTGAGCACTATCATCTGACTCTATGTCTGATCCTGAAGGGGGATGAACTCTCGATGTCTTTTCTTTGGGGTTTCTATTTGTTTAGCTGCTATTGCTTTCCCCTTATCTTGTTCTGTACTACCTTCAACTTGTCTGATAGGGATGCCATCAATTCCTAGGGGAACCTTATCCGCTAGAGTCTCAGACCATTCATCATGACTTGCATCATACTTTATGTAGAACTCTGTGTCCATATTCAAACCATACCTAGTGAATGTTTGAATGTGGCACCTCATTTGCCACCATGCTAATATTTTAGCATGATCCTAGTATTTTCCTCTTTTCTTCATCCTTTTGATGGTTTTATCAGTGAGCTTGTGCTTTGGGTTTGAAGCTGGGCTCCAATATGCCAGGTGCTCATAGAAATCATGCCATGGAGGAAGTGGTTGCATCCTCTCAACGTGCCATTCTAGCGGCTGGTCTTCATTATTATTCCTGCCCTATTTGTCAAGTTGCCTATCAGAGGCATGAAATTGCTTGAAAGGAGCCTTGTTCAGGGTGGCCTACCTCTGGGCGAATTTATCTTCAGGATCATATTTCCACTTTTGTGGCAACTCTACCAATTTTAGGCCTCTTAGAACCTGAGCGATTTTCTCATGATCTCCCTTCTTCGACATTGTCACTCCCTCATATTGAAAGGGCATGAGGCAAGTGTGTGTCCTCTGAGCACCTATCCCATATTTTTTGTTGATGAATTCTATTTGCCTTACGTACTCCAGAGCAAACAGTCGCTTGGTGACATAGTAAGGCAATAGGAAAGGCTTCTCTGTGAAGCCATAAAGCCTAATAACTACCCCCTATGTTAGGATGAACCAGTCCCCTTCTTCTGCATGGGGGTGTCTCAAGGTGTTCTCCATTTGTTTAGGAATTCTTGGCATTTGACCATTTATGAGTTTTAGAGCAGGGCCCAAGAATTCCATGTTGAAGTGGTAATATGAACCCGTGTTTGAAAGAAGCGGTGTCCATTCACATACTGGTAAGTGTTCCCCTTTCTGATCCTTCATGGTGGTGGAAATAGAAACCAAATGCTTGGCTTGAAAGAAGAAAAATATCCATACTAGATATGAAGAATACCTGAATGTATCTGGGATCTCCCTTTGTAGCTTGGAGAGGCCTATGTGTAGCTATTGGGCTAGGTACACTAGCCAATCAAAAAATATAGGCACTCTATCTGGATCTATGTGTGCTTTGTCATAGAATTAGGGAATAGACATACATTGTGCTACTATGATCTACCATCCATAAACTTGGGTGTCATCCTCCAATCCCACCACCATGGCCATCATAGAGAAAAGTTCTTTGTTCTTGAATCTAGATAGGGGAATGGGGGACTTGGGCATAGACTTCTCTGAAAGAGTGTCTGACAGGTTCTATTGTAGGAATGCCCTGATGTTTGGGGCATTGGTGTAGTACTTCATAGAATTCTTAGGGTCGAACTGGATGGGGGAACCATAGGTTTTCTTCCATAGGTGAAGATGACCTTGATCGTATCTGGGTCGAGTGTGAACATGGCTTCCCCTTTGAAATTATTTACCACTCTGTGCTTGACATCATACATTTTTGCCATCGCCTGGATTAGCTCTGGATAGGAGTGAACTTGGGGGTAGATGTACCAGTAGAGAAAAGAATGGTATGAGAAAGTGCTTGGATTAGATGGAGACATGTCTGTGGTGATCCTTGTAGCTATATCCTTCCAAATTTGTTCTAGCTCCTTCCATGTTATCTTTACATCTATAATATGAGCATCGGGGTCCACGAAGCTACTTCCCTTTTTGCTTGAGCTTCTCTTTTTCTTAGAGGGTGTTGCCAAAGAACTAGCAGTTGGGGGTGTGGCCACCATGGTCGTGCTTTGTAACTTGGTAGTTAAGAACAATCGGGAGAGTGAATAGCAGTGTTGCAGAGCTCTCTGAATAGAAAATAGACACAAGAAAAGTAGAAGGTGAAGGAAGGAGATGGAAGATGGGCGAAAAAAGGGCTATGCATGCTCATGCCAACCTGACATGCAATAACTATCAAACTGATGTGGAACAATTTTGGTTGGTGGTACTCATTTCAATGCAGATTTTGAATACTACCTGGAGCCTTGGTCTGCATGCCAGTATTCAAAAATCTACCAACCATCAGTTGTCATTTTTGGTTAGGACCAATGATCTGCTCTACCACTATATTAGGCTAATAAATCGGTATCATTTCTATCTTGGGCCAATAGATTTCTACCACTTTTGCTTTGTGCCAATTGGTGGGTATGATAGTACCTTAAAAAGAACACTTTTTAGAGTTTCGAGGTCACTACTTTTATTGCCAAAAATACCCTACTATTCTTATGTGGCACTTTCTGTTCCTTGTAATAGTGCTAGGTTATTGTGATGTGGTACTTTTTAAAGAATCTTCCCTTTTGTCTGATGTGGCTATTCATGTTTGAATGGCACCTAGTACCCAAAATTCATGCTATCATGATATTTTGCTTTGGAAGGGCACTTGACACCAAAAAGTTGTGCCATCATGACATTTTCTTTGAAGGGGCGCTCAACTGCCCAAAAGTCATGCTATCATGATATTTTGCTTTGAAGGGTGCTTGTACACCAAAAAGTCATGCCATCATGACATTTTTCTTTGAAGGGGTACTCATCTGCCCAAAAGTCATGCTATCATGACATTTTGCTTTGAAAGGGTGCTTGTACACCAAAAAGTTGTGCCATCATGATAATTTTATTTAAAGGGACGCTTAGCTACCCAAAATTCATGCTATCATGACATTTTGCTTTGAAAGAAAAGGAAAATGCATATTTACATAAAAATACATACAAGGGGAGGAGGAACTTATTACTTGAAGTACAACTTTAGATGGAAGTCGTTAATAGGGATAGGTTGAACATGGCCTTGCTCATATTTCAACTGGAAGGAGTTGTGTTGCTTTTCTTCTATTATCTCAAAAGGGCCTTCCCAGAATGCATCAAATTTATCATGATTTCTAGGTTTAGACTTCTTCTCATTCCATCTGAGGACTAAGTCTCCCACCTTAAATTTCCTTAGGGTGGTCTTCTTATCAAACCATCCCTTCGTGGCGACAACATGCTTTAGGTGGTGATTGTAGGCCCGTTCCTTTTGTTCTTCTGAATGTAGGAGTTGGACCAACCTATTCTCCATTGGTTCTACCTCTTCTGTACCAGCTTGATTGAGCAGCTTTAAAGTTGGTATTTCTATGTGCATGGGTAGGACTGCTTCTTTTTCGTAGACCAAGGAATAAGGAGATGCATTGATGGATTTCTTGATGGTTATTCTATCAGCCCATAGTGCTTGATTTATCAGGGAGTGCCAACTTCTCTTGTTGTCCTTTAGAGTCCATTTCAAAATTTTGAGCAGGTTTTTATTTGTAGATTCAGCTAGTCTGTTTCCTTGAGGATAGTAGTTTGAGGATGTTTTCAAATAAATCCCGTATTTGCATGTAAATTCAATCATCTTGGCGCCTATGAAGGATGAACCATTATCTGTGACTAACACCTCTAGGATGCCAAATCTGGTGATCAGACTTTCCATAAATTCTATCATGACCTCTTGGTCTACCTTTTTGGTGGGTATTACCTCTGACCATTTTGTGAAGTAGTCAGTGGCTGTCAAGATATACTTATGTCTAGTGGATGAGTTGGGTTCTATTATCCCGATGAAATCCAGTCCCCATTGTTGGAAAGGTTCTTCAACCTGGATGGACTTTAGGGGCAATGGAGCATTCCTGTTTCTCCCGACGTACCTTTGGCACTCCTCACAACCTCTTGTTATTTTGAAGGCATCTACAAATATGGTTGGCTAGTAGCACCCGATCTTGATGATCTTCAGGGTAGTGGTTCTCCTCGAATAGTGTCCTCCTGACAATCCCCCATGGAACTCTTCCAGGATCTTCTATTTTTGTTCTTCTTTTATGCAATGAAGAAGTACCCCATCCAAGTTTTTTCTGTACAATCCTTCAAGAAGTAGGGTGTACTTCAAATCCTGGATCCGGTACCTCCTTCTTTGTGAGGAATTTAAATTTTTTGGGCATCTCCTAGTTTGGAAGTATTTGATCAATTCATCAGCCCATTCGAGCCATTCTGGGAGTTGATCATCATCTGATACTGCTCCTGAGTCTGGCACGCTACGTACTCTAGCGAAGCATGCTTGGCGAGTTCTTGGCATAATGCTCTACCTCTTACTAGCTTGGTCGGGTGTATTTCTACATCATATTCTTGTATTTTGGTCACCCAACCAGCTCTTGTGTCACCAAGCTCTCCTTGTATGATGAAGCTTCGTACATCAGGGTGGATGGTGTAGATGATTATCTTGCTCTGTGATAAGAAATACCTAAACTTTTTTAGAGACTTCATTATTGCATATATCTATTTTTCAATGAAGTTATATTTTTCTTCATGTTCCTACATAGTTTGGCTCAGAAAAGCTATGGGTCTTTCTTCATTGTCAGCTCCCTTCTGTGTGAGTACTATGGCATAGCTTTCTTGTTCACCTATAGCATATAAAATAAAATCCCTGGAATAGTCTGGATTTACTAAGATAGGGGCTTGAGCTATCTGTTCTTTGATCTATTGGAAGGCTTGTTTCCTCACATCCATCCACTTGAACATGACATCCTTTTTTAAAATCTCTATCATTGGTTTGATGATTTGTGCAAAGTCAGCTATGAATTTACGCATAAAATTGATCTGGCCGAAGAATGACTGTAAGCCCTTTTTGTTTGGGGGAGGGGAAGATCTAACAGTGCTTTCACCCTATTAGGGTCTATGGCTAGACCAGACTTAGAGACAACATGACCAAGTAGAAGTCCTTCCTCCATAGCAAAGATGGATTTTCTGGGATTTATGGAGATACCAAACTCCCTACACTTTTCAAATACACTTCTGAGATGTGCTATGTGATCTCCTTTCTGGTGAGAGAAAACTATCATGTCATCTAGGTAAATCACTATTATCTTATTCACCAATTCTCTGAATGCTACATCCATAGCTCTTTGGAAAGTCGCTCCAGCATTGGATAATCCGAAAGGCATTCTCTGGTAAGCAAACGTTCCCCACTTAGTTGTGAATGCGGTCTTAAACTGATCTTCATCTTTGACCCATACCTGATTGTACCTAGAGAAGCCATCTAGGAGTGAAAACCTTTCTGCTCCTACTACTGTGTGTAGAATCTGATCAATCTATGGGAGGGGATAATGATCCTTCAGGGAAGCCTTGTTCAAATTGTGAAATTCGACACATAATCGGATGTCTCCATTCTTATTTCTGACCGGGACCAAGTTAGCAACCCATGTCGAATGCTTGATTGGGTAAATGATTTTAGCTTCAAGGAGTTTCAGTAGTTCCTATTTCATTAAGGCTTCAATTTTGGGGTTTACTGGCCATTGCTTTTGCCAAAATGGCTTTGCACCTTCCTCGAGTTCGATCGTGTGTTGGATCATTTCTTTTGAATAGACTTTCAGGTCTCTGTAGGTCCAGGCAATGATGTCAGGGAATTCCTTGCACAATTCTCTGATTTCTTCCATTTCTACTTTCGTAGTGTTCACTCCCAATTTGATGGCTTTGTCAGGCTCCATTTGAGTTTCTTTGTACCTATGTTTGTCGACTTTCATTTTGTGACCAATCGACCTATCATTATTATCAAATAGGCTTTCAAGAGTAACCAATCCTTTCGGGATGTGGTTATTTTTCAATTGGATGATGTTCTCATCTTCTTCATCTTCAGCCATTCTATTGTTAGAGCAATTCATCTCATGGACGAGGAAATCCACTATTTGTCGATCATTCTCAAAAACTTGCCAGAAGGTATCTTTATCTAGCACAGAAGGTCTGTAAATTAGCCTGACTATTTTAGACTTTTGGATGACATTGCTTATAGGGCAGAAGTTTGCCCCCACTGAAGCCAATAAGTCTGCATGAGTATTTTTCTCTCTAGGAATCGCCTTTATGTTTAGATATTCAAAGGATTCTAGTAGATCCTAGACTTTGTTTCGGTAAGCTTTAAGATAATGTTGTTTGCTTACACATTTTTTAGTGACTTGATTCACTATTAACTCAGAGTCACCTAAGATTTGTAGTTGCCTGATGCCCATATTTTTAGATTTCTCGAGGCCTAAACATAGTACATCATACTCTGCTGCATTATTAGTGCAACTCCAGGTTAACCGGTAAGAAAAAACCTTTTCCTCGCCTATTGGGGAAATTAGGACGATACCTGCTCTAGCTCTATTTTTACATCTGGCCCCATCAAATAAAAGCTTCCAAATTTGATCAGTGGGTTGGTTTACCATAGGGGGATCAATGGGATCTTTCTTCTTAGGTTTTAGAATCGTATAACTCCCAATGTCAGTCTCGATCATAGCATTGAAATCTTGGAGGGAGAACTGGTCTTCTTCTTGTAATACATTTAGAGCTTCTTCCATCAAGTTTAGGTCTTCTAGTTCCTCGGTCATCATGTTCACTATGGTGGGCTATTTACTTTCATCTTCAAGTTTTCCGATATGGAAGGTTGATGGTTTCTCATTGAATATTTTCACCCTTTTGCCTTTGAATGGGATTTCTAGGTGTGAAAAATCCAATGATAGATATCCTCCTATCTTGGTTGTGAACTCCCTGGAAAGGCACATACCAAAATAAAGCTCTAAGTCCACTACTACCACTTCCTGTATGACTGTGAGTTGGGGCAGCCTATGGAGTACTATCGAAATATCTTTGATTACCCCTATAGTTTTCATAGGGGTCCCATCTAGTTGTAAGATGCTAGGACTACTTCTTGTATATTCCATGCCCATGATGTCACATACTACTTTGGGCATCACAGTGGTTGCAGCTCTAGAGTCTATCATGCAGTTGTGAACAACCCACCCTTCCATTTGGAGAGATAAGTAAAAGGGGGAGGTCTATTTTTTTCTCGAAGTGGATGTTAGACTAGCTTGTGCAGAATCCATCTGAGTGGGGGTCTTGTTCTTATTTTTCATAGACCTCAAAGATTCTTGCAGCAAATCAATCTATCCTAGAAGCTGCAGAGTTTCATACATAGTTGCTTTAGAGGGAGTTTTCTTCATTTCTTCAACTATGTTAAATGGGAGGGGTTCAACACTCTTTTCCTTTACTGTTGCATCATACTTGTTTCTATACCCCTGAGTAGCATCAATCCTTTGATGTTTAGTAAGTGAAGGATATCTCAATTTATCCCTGGCTTGCTCCTACATTTTAGTTTCTTTCTATCATGGTACTTCCTTGCAAGTCTCTGTATCTTTCTGGTTTGAACTCGGGGGAGATCTTTCATAAGAAGTCCTTTTCTCAATAGGGTTCCTTAAAGGTGAAGGTACTTTCAAGGGGTTGAGGTCTTGGGGATCAACCTACAAAGGTTTCTTTCCTGACCTGGTAAGGATGACTACTTGTTCCATAGAAGGCATCATGAAATTTTGATTCTCTTCCCTGATTATGTTAACTTGGCCCTTTAGGCTTCTTTCGGCCTTCTCTCCGGCTACCTTCTATATTTGATGCTGATGGATCATGCAAGAAGTCTCACCATGAGGGTCATTGCATGTGGAACACCAAAAAACTGATTCTACTGAAGCGTCACCAGGCTCACTATCTTCATTGGCATAAATCGTACTAGATTTATCATAGTTCCTAGCACTCGTAGAAGCTTGATCTCTAGTCACTTGTGGAAACCTTCTTGGTTGGGAATTTCTTTCCACCTCTCTTCATTCCATGGATATGAACTTGTTTTCCAGAGTCTTATAAGAAGCTTGTAGATCTTGCAGAACTGCCAGTTGGGGATCTGGGGTTGATGGGACCATAGCCATGGGGAGTGCAGGGATAGGGGGAAGTATTGGAAGTGTAGGAGGAGCTTGTATTGATGGGATGTTAGGCTATCCGGTCCACTTGGGGAGACTGGTATTAGTTGGGCATGTGGCATTTGATGCCTGAGGTAGATTTGGAAAAATAGGCATCATTGATTTGGGTGGAAAATGACCAATAGCAATTAGGTCTTTCTCTGCCCTTTGTGCTTCTTGATAAACCTCAGGGAAAGTGCGTACATGAGACTGTCTAATTGCCATACTTATATCTGAGTTAAAATCTCTCAAATAATAATACATTGCTTGTTCATGAGTTGGTCTCAAACCATCAGGTACTCTCAACCAAGTTCTATTGAATCTGATATTAAAATCTATGATCTCCTCTTGTGGGTGTTTCTGAACAATAGTGAACTAGTTCAGTAGGGAGAAGGGATCTATCTACTCATTGAATTCTTCCACTAATTTACCAGCAAGTTGGGCCCATGTAGATATGGATTGATTTTCAAGAGCTCTATACCAATAGAGCATTTTCCCTTTCAAGGAAATTACTAGTAATCTTATCATAACATCCTCTTCCTGAATGTCATGGATGGGGGCCAATGCAGCCACATCTAGACAATGTTCATAAGTCATATTTCCAGTACCATCATACTAGGGTAGAGCTTTTAGGGCTACTATGGGGATCGGATGTTGAGCTTCCAGGTTCAAGGGGCCTGTATGGTTCCATGTGGGGTAAGGTAGAATAGGAAGATTCTCGGCCATTGCGGTTGCGTGGATAATTGGAGCTAAAATTCTACTAGCGATAGTGCTAGGGAGGGCTACAAGGGAAGTATCGGAGTGTTTTGAATTGTTGATGTAAGCAAAAGTTGTTCTAGCAACCAAAATAGGGTTAGCCCAGAGGCTACCAAGGTGTAGTTCAAAAAACTCTATGGGTTCTTCTAAATTTTTTGCCTTAGATCTGGTTATCATGAAAGATGGTTCATGACCAGAATCTGGGTAAGGGATTTTCTAAGGTTCTCTTCTGGTGCGGAGTCTCCAGGTGATATAAAAATATTGACAGGGCAAAGCTATTCACCAGGGCTTTGATCTGTATAATGCATGGGATTTGTGTCCCACCAGGCGTGCCAAAAATTATTGGAGCAAAATCTACCTTTGGTTACGTTTGCACCCAAGACTTTGCCAACATTGAAGGACCAGGTCAGAACAGAGTCTACCTGGTTCAATCTCTAGAGGAGGTTGGTTCCTTTGTTTCTTTTAGGGAAAAGGGAGAGAGAGGGAAATGCATAAAGAGAGGGAAATATAGCTAATGCTAGAGGATTAAAATGGTATAGATTAAGCAACAACAACAACTACTACCACAACCTTTTGTAGAGAAGCATAATAGAACCAAAACATAGAAACTTAAACCCTCGGTGAATGCTTTATGATAATACAACTCTATTTATGAAGTTAAATTGTAGATCTTAACAGAATGTTAATGCAAGAATTCAGATTAAGAATTGATGCAGATTACATTCAAACTAGATTTAATTAGCAATAGACAACACATACATACTTGATTTCACAACACCAATGAGCCAAGAACCAGAATGTAGATCTTTATTTAGCTTTCAGAAGTCTGTATACATAGCCTTGTAAATGCCTAAGAGCCGACCATTTGTTTGGGTCACTCATTCTATATATAAGAGTTTTACATAATAAAAAACTAAAATTTGTTACAATAGTATGCCCGTAGGCTCATTCTGGTACAGAAGAAAGTTAAGGAGTGATGGAGCTTCTAACTAAAAGAGGTTGGGATATTCTTGTTACATCAATATTTATTTGATCTCTCAGACTTCATGGTCTCCGTGGCCTTCAAAATGTCATGCCATCATGAATTTTGGCCTCTGCTTGGTCCTTGGCCTTCAAAATATCATGCCATCATGAATTTTGGCCTCTACTTGGTCCTTGGCCTTCAAAATGTTGTGCCATCATGAATTTTAGCCACTGCTTGGTCCTTGGCCTTCAAAATGTCATGCCATCATGAATTTTGGCCTCTTCTTGGTCCTTGGCCTTCAAAATGTCATGCCATCATGAATTTTGGCCTCTGCTTGGTCCTTGGCCTTCAAAATGTTGCACCATCATGACTTTTAGCCTCTGCTTGGTCCTTGGCCTTCAAAATGTCATGCCATCATGAATTTTGGCCTCTGCTTGGTCCTTGGCCTTCAAAATGTCATGCCATCATGACTTTTGGCCTCTGCTTGGTCCTTGGCCTTCAAAATGTCGTGCCATCATGACTTTTGGCCTCTGCTTGGTCCTTGGCCTTCAAAATATCGTGCCATCATGACTTTTGGTCTTGGTCTACTCCATTACTTCCAAAATATCATGCCATCATGACTTTTGATTTCTACACTTAGTATCTGGAGGATATTATTCCTTCTTTCCCTGGATGTGGTCATTTTGACCAACACCACCCTATGTATTGGCCCCACTGCTACCCTCATTGGGTCCCCCTAACCCATGGTTTGGCTAGGTCTTATCTTTCCTACTAAGGGGACACCCCTAGATTCTCCCCCTACCCCTACTCCAAAGAGAGTTATGGTGGTCATTGTGGCAATCACCACCTCTACCCTAACATATACCCTATCCTACCTAGGAGAATATGGCATATACTCTCATTGATCCACTATGCATTGGTTAACCTCTCAGAGCACCAGTTGCACTCATTGATCCATTACTTGGCACCTCTACATTGGCACTGATGGGGAGATCCTTGGGGTATAATGTCCCTATACCATATATTGTATACAATGGCTACCCTAACATCATCAAATCTAGGATCGATGTAGAGGGGATCATCTAGATCCTCCTCCATAAACCTATCCATATCAATATCCTCTCTAACCCTCTATCGATCTTGCCTCACCCTCCTATACCATTGGTCACCTAGGTTCATTATCTCCTATATAATCCTAAACTACCATGGTACTCAATCAATCGATATAGCTCCAGCTTGTCCTTATTTTTGGATATTCATCAGACCCTCCTGAACCAATCCAACTCCTTCCTATACTCATCCCACCTAGTGTGTAGATGCCATGACTACCATATGATTTTGTGGTCACATAGCTCATCTATGACCCGCCTCCCCAATGGTAGAATACTTGCATATGACCTTTGTGTCCGCTCTAGGTATCAAGATCATATATATCCTACTTGTCACTTCAGGTTGAACAATGGTCCTAGTAGTGCCTCTGGCCTCCTGATGGCTATGTGCTCCTAATACCACATCTAGAGTAAATTCATGCATACCAACCTTGTATGTCGTTTATACACGATGTTGTACAATTTTCTATATAAATGGGCTAACATATATGGACACCATGTGAACCACACCTGTTAGACCCATATGTGTACCACTACCCTTGCTAGTACCCATGACAGGTGTTTTCGACTTGTGTGGCATACTAGCAATCCTACCACCACTCCATAAAGCACAATCATCAATTCCCCAACTTGATGTCATTGTGGCATGTCATCAACATGGAATTCACTCTTGCAAATCTTATATGATAGGTCACTTATCAATATCTGTATTGTCATCATAAGTACTTATACCATGTAAACCATCCTTGATTTTATGGGGATCCTCAAGATGCATCACACATCCTCTAGTGTGATGGTCATCTCCCCTATCGATAACTAGAATGTGGATGACTCCAGGTACCACCGCTCTGCTAGCACTATCAATAGAACTCTATTAGCCTCCACCTAGGGCATCTTCACCAAGTGTAGCAGCCCCACTACCCCTAGTGTTCATCTCTCTATTGGCATGAGCTCTTGGAGTACCTTCTCAAGGGTAGTCGATCACCATTCCTTGATCTTAAGGACATCATGCTGCAATAAAAATATTTAAAAAATCATCAATATAAAAACACTAAAAAGCAACCTAATTTTATTTTTTTATTGTTTTCATCAAATCTATGTCTCGTGTTCTTTAGGGTAAAAATTTGTGAATCCACGTCCTATATGGTATAGGGCATAGATTCGATCGTTGCTAGAGCCAACCAAATCCGCACCTAGGTCCTGTGTGGTAATTTTACAAAAACATAAAAAAATAATAAAAATTCATAAAAACATGCTAAAAATGGATAAAAATCAATTTGCAAACTGATATTATGGCTCTTACCCGTGCTCAATAAACTGTTGTACCGGCCTCACCCCTTGCAACTATCATTCGGTGCGTAGGAAGAGCCATTATTTCATTTTCTCCAGAGCTCTCTTCTATGTTCTCATGCGATGAAATGAATTAGGGTTTTCACCCCATTTGCTTTTTATTCCTCCTTTTTTCATTTTTTTCTCTCATTTTCTCTTCTTCCTTTTTCATCATTTTTCACTCTCTTTTCTTCGAAGTCTTACATTTTGAGTTTCAATAGGAATTGTGCATTCCTCATGAAACTCAAGGGAGGACCCTGGCTTGAGAGGCATTAATATCCCTAATACCTTGTTTTGCATGCCAAATGTTCAAAGTGTCCAAAATAATACTTTTTTTGCACCACCCCTTTCTTCTAAACCAACCACCCTTTTTTTCTTTTATTTTATATCTTTTCACCCTTGGGTGTCTACATCTTTCTTTCATGCATTTATTAGGCCATAAATGTATCAAATAGGGGGAAAAATGTAGACACAAAAAGTTGACCCACCTAAATGAGTCATTTTCCTTGGCTTCCTTTGAGAGGTTATTAAACTTGCTAGGAGCAAATTTGACCCCTTTTCCTTGTGTTTTGCCTTGTTTTTTTTGGCCTTGACTAAATTCGTGCTTGGTAATTTATTGGGCACAAATTCAACAAATTTAGGATTTTTCTTCAAAAACCTAAATTTTAAGTTGACCCTTTTAGGACATCAGCCTAATAAAGGTTATGTTTTTTTTTCCTTCCTTTTAGCCCTCCAAACCATTATAAATCAGAGTTCATGATTATGTTCTTGAGATTACAAAAAAGAAGAGAGAAGTGATCCAAAAGGTTATCATAAGTATTGGAAATTTTGAGTAGTTTGTTATCATTGATTTCAAGATAGTATTGTTTCAGTTTCATCATCGTTAAGATAATCAAGTGGTTATTCCAAAAGCAAGAAGGATTTTAAAAGGTATAGTATATAAAAAACATTAATATTATATGCCTAAAAAGGCCTAAAAGGTTGAAGACCCAAGGAAGGAGAAGCAAGTTTAAATTAGATAATAATATTATATTAATTATTATTATTGGATAGGTTGATGAGGTGAAGTAAACCGGGTCCAAGGAATTATTAAAATAATTTATTCTTGAAAAGACCCATGAAGCAACTTGCAAAATATTTAATTTAATTTATTTAAATTAAAATATTTTAACCCATGGTTAAAATTTTAATTTAAATAAAAAATGGGTGGAAAAGGTAAACCTAAATTTAAATTTCAAAATCAAATTATGGGTCGACGAGTTTTGTGCAAGTGAAAACATGTATAAAAAGAGAAAATTAATTCTCATTTTATTCCCTTTTGACCAATTCTATCAAGTGTTGTGCTATGCTAATGTTAATTTATGCACTTCGTGTTTTGAGAGAAGAGGTTTTCGTGCTTCAAAAAAGGAAGACAAGGAGCAGGTTTTGAAAAATGTGGAAGTCAAAGGAGGTACCATCCGCGACAGTAGCGCAGGTGGGAGTTGAAGCCAAGTGAAAGCATTGAAATGGAAAAGACATGAGTTCGGTTCACTTCATGTGCTTTGCAAGGGAAAATATTTTGGTTTTTCGTGCTAGAGGATAGAAGACATAAGGGATAAAACGTAAATCGTGCACCTTGAGTTTTGTGTGGGCTCATAGCCCAACCGGTGGCCTAGCATTGGGCTAGGGTGTTGAGGAAGCAAGGTTGTGAGTTTGATTTTGGCTGGAAATATTTTTGGCATAGTCAAAATAAAAGGTATGCAAATTATGATTTGATTTTTCAAAGGTTTTTGATATCCAAAAATTTGCTTTAAAGGGTTGCATGAAATCTGAAAGGATAGCTTGTGAGTTTTTTAAGGGAGATATAAGGTGTAAGGAAAATTAAAATATTTTATTTTAATTTTGGTGGTTAGAATTTATTCTATGAGATAGGAGTTATAAGGTTTGCAAAGGAAAATATATTTTATATTTTGAGATAAAGCTATGTTGTGTTAATTATTTTGAGAGGAGAAATAAGGGGCATAAAAGAAATTGTTGTGGTTATTTTCTTTTATTAAATTGTTGAATTATATTTTGAGAGTGTGGAGATTATAAGGTGTATTTAAGACTTGTTATTTGTGTATGGTTATTGGAAAAATATTTGCAAAGATATTTTTGAGAAATATTGTTGTTACCTAACCTTAAAATTGGCAAAGAAGATTTGATTATGGTTAAGACAGGTTTTGAAGACACATCTCCATCTAAATAAAAGGTATGGGCACATCTTCCTTATGAGTGGAATATTGTTGGATTGAATGTTGTGAAATGCAAGGTTGGAGTGAAAAGGATGATTTGATAAGCATTGTTGGAAATATTTGAGTGAGTGTCCATGTGCATGATTAAGGTTTGTAAAAGAACATGAGTACCATTGTTATGTGAAAATTGAAATTATCTTGATTCAAGGTTTATAGTATGAATTGTTGGAAGTATAGTGAAACACTTGGTTAGGGTTTGTATGAAAGTTGTGTTTTATTGAGTGGATGGTTGAGTAAAGTTGATTGATCATTGTTGATTGAGAGCACTGGAGTGATAGTTCAAGATTTATGATGATTTGAAATAGAGTTTGAAAGTGTTAGAGTGATTTGTGAGTGTGAAACATATTGAGTATCTTACCATTCTCTATATGCTTCCATGATCAAACAAGATTTTACTTGAAACTTTTTTGTGTGATTAAAGAGGTTTACTGAAAGGATTAAATTGAGTTGTGTATGCAAGTTTTGGAATTGATTTGAACAAGCTTTTGTAGAAGCTTGTGGAAAAATTTGAGTAATTCCTATAAGGAACTTAAGGACAGAGTTAAGTAAGCTTTTGTGAAAGCTTAAGGATATATTTGTGTGAGCTTTTGTGAAAGCTTACAATCATATTTGAGGTAAGTCTTGGTGAAGACTTGTTGAGCGGATTACACAAGTTCTAGTGAGGACTTTTTGAACATATTTGAGATAGATATTGAGCATATTTGTGCTAGACCAAAGGATAGTGTTTAGTGCATATTTGAGACAAAGAGTGAGCAGGTTTATGCAATGCAAAGAATACTATTCCATACAAATCTAAGACAAAGACAGAATAGAGTAAGAGTAGTATTTGGAGGTGACAAAGCAGAGGACAGTAGTCTCTAGTGGATAGAGTTCCATTCGCCAGGGTAATGAGGACATAGTTCTTCTAAGTGAGGATAGGGGTCTTCCATGGAGATATATCCACAATCCAGTGCAGTGCAGTAGTCTTCCAAGAGATCACCAGCTAGAGTAGAGGAGGAGTTCTCCTATCGATAAATATCCACAAATTTGATTAGGGTATTGGAATATTCTTTGGATAGAGGTTAATAAATATTGTAATAGGGAAGGATTCCCAAGATATTTGTTGAGGAAATTTTAGTGAAATATTTTCTCCATAGATGTAGCCCACATTGGGTGAACCACATAAAATCATGTCTCTCATGTGTGTGATGCTTTGTGTAACATTTATTACTTTAATATTGCTGATATTATCATATGGTTTAAAAAGCAAAAAAAATTATCTTATACTGTTTACCCCCCCTCTTAGTATAAGCACATGTTCTTCAATAAGTTCTAAATTATGTTCTTGAGATTACAAGCTAGCAATTTGGAAAATTTCATGTGAAATCAGAGTTCTCTTATCTTTAGGTGCTTTGGTGTTCTACTATTGGTATGTTCCTTGTGATTTTGCAAGTTGAGAAAGCCTTGATGACAATTTATCTTCTTGGAGTAGGATAGGTCTTCCACCTTTGCTCTTGTTTCTTCCATGAAATCACCAAGTTATTTATTTACATTCATTAGTTTGCATTTTCATTCTTGTTTATGTTTTTTTGTGCTTTCGTCTCTATTTTGTGGTTTTATACCCTCTTGTGTGAATCCACATCCTATCTTCTATAGGACATTGATTCAACGAAAGCCCTAGTTTCACCCATCAGACATTCTATGCCCATTTTGGCATTGCTATCGAATCTACGCTTAGTATCCTATAGGGCATGGATTTGATCTAGCTAATTTTTGGGGTGATTGTTTGTCCCAAAACCCTAGGTTTTCATTTTCTATACCCTCTGCATTCTATTTCATCTCTACATGTGTTTTTTTCTAACATTTATCATTTTTTTATTGCATTTCATATCATATTAGCTTAGGGGTAATTATTTGTCCCTAAATCCTAGTTGTCAAAATTATATTCTTGATCATGCATTGCATCCATTCTATTTATATTTGATTCGTTGTTCTATGTTGTCATATTCTATTGTGTTCCAAAGGCCAAAGCTCATTTTATTATGAATGATAAACTAAAATGACTAAGGGGGCTTGACTGTTGCACCTCCAAGCTTAGTCTTATAACAGCCTAAGTAGGCCCCCAAATGTTGACCATATCGTTTAGAGTTTTTGTGAAGAAATTTTGTAGATTTGAAGACAGTGGATATTTTGGATGTAAGACAAATCTTGGATCGAACGCCATATTAGATAAGTACCCTTGTTTAAATATGAAGGATTTTATTGCTTACAACCTAAAGTTAGAAATCATTAAATCGAATAATTATACTAGGGTTAGAAATTTTATTCTTGCATCTTGTGTGTTTTGCATTGCTATTTTATTTCCATAGTTTAGCATAGAAAGCCCAAACATAGGTGATTGCTTAATTGACACATTAAACATTTCCACCCCAAACTTGGAGTGATTATTAAATCTATTCCTAGTGAACCCATTCCTTTTGGTATCCTTGAATGTTGAGAATATAACACACCCCCACGGTCACCTCAACTCCTAGTAGATCTAGCTGAGAATCATACTGTCAGGGCAGTTTTTCCCTTCTACAGTAATGTATCTCTAGGAGAAACCTACCAAAAATTTGGGAATGGCTAGACCAACCTTCTTGAATCCATGGAATTCTTTCCTAGATGATTTTATAATATACTCCTCCCCATTCTTCTATCAATTATTTGGTCATATGCCCGACTATCTGGTGTATATTGATGGAGTAATATGAAAATGGTGGCATCACTTCTCTTTGTTCTATAGTGGCCTTTTGTAACTCTCTAAATTCTCTGTCTATTGTGTTACTAATGGCCTCCTCCCATATATAAATGGTGGGTCATCCTCTTCTATTACACTACACTACTAGGTATATAACTTCTTTGTGAACCCAATTTAATTATTTTTCCCCCAACACTATATTGATCATGTCCACATAATCTCTAACCCAGGGGTGAAGGTTATATTTATGAACAAAAAAAATTGTACAATACAACTACATTGTGATAAAAAATATTTTTGTAAAAAGAAGTGCCAATCATATATTGAGACCAAGAAGCTAATACCTTTCTAGTTAGTACCAATGTGGCTTCATTCAATGCAAAGGCCTTTATTATTTTTTAAGGGGTGATTTTGAATTTTTGTCGATTTGTGAAATCCCTGATGTATCTAGTTTATGGATTGTAGGTGGCCACCAACCTTGATAGGAGGTCTAAGGAATAATATACCTTGGAGTATATCAACTTATTCAGGTTGCAGAAAGGACTGGGTTGGTTTCAATCTCTTCATAACCTTTTGAAAAGTCTTGTAAGTAGCCATGGGTGGCATTGATAATCTCCCTGTATCTGCTCATAATAAAAAATATATTTCTACTCTACTTTCCACTACTGAGTACGAGTGATTAGGTTTGGTCTTGATAGCTTGGAAAATTCATTTCCATCTATAGTGGTGGCTTTTTCTTTTAGATCTTGTTAGGACATGTTATTTCTGAGATTTTCTATTTTTGCTACAACTAATGGAAGAGGAATTTTTGGAGCAGCACTTGACAATGCCATGGTAGTGTTGCTTTATACATTTTTCTTAATTCTATGACAAAAATATATCTACCTCACTTTTGGCCCATTCTCTATCACTCCGGTATACTTGCAGCTCTTGATTGTGAGTGCTTACTATAAGTGAAAATTGAACACTTTTATGGATATTAATGGCAACCCTCTCATGCACTAGATTTTATTACCTCCAACTATATCCCTTTAATTTTCTAGTTGAGCTTCACCATATTTTTTCCTAATAACTACCTTAACAGTCATGACATGGTATTCATGTTCTGTAATTGGTTAGAAAATGGTATCCTCATTTGAATTGTGATCATTGGTTCCCTAGAGATTGATTCTAGGCCGTCTATCAACTTTTTGGCATTTGTGCCAAAAGATCCTGACTTTGTCTTAAAATATTTTCTTTATCATTGGGGTCCACTTTGTTCATCTTCACTTTAGTATGTGTTGTATTACCAATGAACTAAAATATAACTCTCTTGGCTTTGTTGATTAATGTACATTGTTAGATGGCTTGGAGGTGATCTTGGTAATTCATCACAAGGGAGATATTAGCTGAAATAAAAATATTCTGACTAAATGAACTTACAATAATCTGCTAAGGTACAAGCCTTTTATCTTGATCTGTGGATGAATATGAGTTATGCACTTCTTTTCCAGTGAGGTCATCTATGTTTTTCATTTGTGGGCTATTTAGAAGCTAATGCTTCATCTCAAGCAAGTAGATCTGGACTATGCATTTCTTTTCTAGCAAGTTCATCTGCACCATTCATCTTTGGGCTAATCAAAAGCCAATGCTTTATCTCGAGCAAGCAAATCTAGATCTCGGGCTTATTTTCTAGTAAGGTCATTTGCACCACTCATATTTGGGCCAATTGAAAGCTAGTGCTTCATCTCACTCACTCAAATTTGAAGGTACCACATGGCCCAGATGAAAAGTCAAATCGGGTGAAAAAGGGGGTGCATAGACATGGGGGAACTTTGGACCTTAGGTAGATGAAAAATATTTTTTATGAAGATGTCCCTTTTGGTATTAGAAGTGGCAGCAATTGCTTATGGTTGTGACCTTACTTTTAGGTGCATAATAGGTGGTGGAAGTCCAATGTATATAACTAAAAAAATGAATCACATGGGCTTAGGAATAAGTCTATGGTACTAGCTTTTCAACCTTGTATATGTGTGACTTAGGATGTTCGAGAAATTATTGAATGAAGATTGGATTCATCATTTTGGTTCATAAATTATTGACCCTTAACATTATGTAAGGTGGATTTTCTTAGGATAAAACCTTATGGAGCACTTTCAATTATGATCAAAAGGGAGAAATTTGAGTCTATGTGATTGGGACCTCTAGACCTTAGGAAATGAAGTGATTTAATTTTTGACCAATCAGAGTGGGTCACTCAAGTTCACCCACTCAAATCTGTGCCACATAATTCTTAACCAATCATAGTGGATTTCTTGAAGTCACCCACTCAAATTTGTGCCACATATTTTCTGACCAATCTGATTATAGTGCTTGATTTGGCCTACTTACACCCACTCTACACAATTTTGAACCAATCAGGATTGAGTGCTTGAATTGACCCACTTTAATATGATCCACACAATTTTCTTTAATAAAAATTTAGGCAGGGTGTGGGGCATTTATTTTTTGAAGGCCATGATTGTAGACCTTAATACATAAGGTTAGAGCAAAAGGAGAGAAAATTTTGAACATGTGTTGACAACCCATGAACTTATATGATGAGGTCATTATTTTCAGGGTGCTCCCAAGTAAATGGATATTATAAACTGAATGGGGAAAGCAAAACGTATGAAATACCTAAGGGACTTATAGGTTTTATCTTTAGGAATTGACATGACTCTAAGGGCGGATGCAGATGATTTACTTTTGGCTTTTAACCATATAAAACAAAAATATGGGGAAATCTCAGGACCTTCGAGGAAATGTTCCTTTTATGCAATGTGGGAAATTTAGACCTTAGGAACCTGAGCAATTTATATTTTTGGAAAATCATAGTAGAGCACTCATTCTCACCCGCTTACACCTGCACCACATATTTTCAAGTCAATCAAAATTTAATGCTTGAGTTTGCTCGCTCACACCCACACCACACATTTTCTAGCCAATCAAAATTGAGTGCTTGAATTTGCTCGCTCACACCCACACCACACATTTTTCTTCGATAGAATCTTAGGCATAGTTTTAATTATTTGTATCATAAATATATCTCTTTGTGGGGTGACACTTTAGGCCTTAGAAAATGGAGTAGATATTATAATTTAGGGGCTTATATTTCAGACCTAGAGGTTAAGGTAAAAAGGGGGAGTGCTAATATGATATGGGCCTAAGGTGATGGAAGGAATTATTTTGCGAGGGACCTTTTTAGGTTTAATTTTACATTATAGTGCAAAAATTCAAAAGGAGGTGGGGGAAATGATGTGTGGATTATCTAAGGCTTTATGATTTTGAAATGATATTTAATGAAGCTTAGACCTAGGGGTTTATGAGAGGGAAAGTTAAAAGGGGGCCAATGGCCATAGAATTTTCAAAAGCAACCATAGGTACCATGGGGAACTTGGGCAGGACCAATGGTTTATGATTTTGTAAAAATAAAATTTTGAGGATATTTTAAGGAAGGACATGCTCTTAACCAAGACATAGATTTGCAAAGGGCCACTAGACAAAAAATTGAAAGCCACCAATTTATTCAACAAAATAACCTAGACCTAGGACTCCACAAGACCTATCAAAATTTTAAAAATAGGGGTAACCCTTAAGTTGGATTTTGGGGATCCAACAGTTGGATAGGTTTTGTATTATAGAAAGCGGAAGATGCCAAAACTATAAAAAATGATAAAATAAAAATGGAGTCATAGTATACTTTAAATAATTAGACACCTGCATTCGATGCTCACTCAAAGAGGATAACCACTTAGCATATTTGGGTCAAGTTACTTGCAATACCATTATAATATTGGAATGAAAATATGTTGAGATAAATAGGGAACTCTTTGGTTTTTTTTAGTGGACTCAAAAAATATAAATGGTATTTAGAAATTGATGGCTTGAATCTTAGTGGAGATGGACCTAAGTCTAGGGTTACCTAAGAATATGGAATTCATAATAGAAATATGGTTTCACACAGCAGTTATATTACATGGGAGTTCCATTTCAATGTAGTTTTTACCACCAATATGGTTATCTCAAAGTAGAATGTAGAGCAGGAAGAAGTAGTAGACATAGAATTGAGCAGATAGAAGTTGAAACTCCCATTGGTACAAGTAATAGAGAGAATATAATACTAACATAATTTTAAGCAAATAAGTAACAAGTAACAATATCAAGATCTCTAGAAGAACAATCACAAGCATCACTCAAACAACAAAAGAAAAAGAACCAAGTAACTAAACAATTATTCATGGGTGCTACAAAAGAAAAGAGGGAGGCTTTAAATTTTTTATAAATAGCATAGAGGATAAGATTCAAGTAATCCAATATCATCTTTGCATGTTGATTTTAATGACACAAATAATAAATTTGTTTCCCTATACAAATTTGGCTTGAAATTGGTTTAGGAGGACCATATAGAGAATAGTCTTGAGAGAAGGATAGAAGATATTATTTCTCCCTAAGTAAGGGGAATTAAGAAGGATAATGGAGGATAGATATGTCAAGGGATGAGGTAAGGATTAGTTTGGGATGGAAGAGGGCATACTTTCTCTAATATCATGGAGAAAATAAAGAGAAAAAATAAGTAAACTAAGGAAACCCCCCATAAAAAAGATTTCTTCTCCCTTTAGTCTTTTATTGCAATGTAAACTTTTTACTATTATGGAAATGTATGCTTTAAAATATTAAAAAAAACATATAAGATATTTTAGAAAATTCAAAATAAATTGAGCTTTAAAGCTAGTCAAACTCAGGGTTCCTTAGTAGGTAGGATTTTCTATCTAAAATAGCCCAAAAAATATCTAAGAAAGAAATTATTTATGGTAAACAAAGATCTATGTATGGGGTACTTAGAGAAAGACAACCCCCTAAGTTAGGTAATTCATGATAATTATATATCTTTGAAATATATCCCTAAAAAAGACTAATTAAATATCAAAAACCTTATGTTATCTTGATTCAAGAAACCGTGTCAGAGGTTAGAAAGGCAAAAACTATTTTTAACTCACTCCTACCAAGCTAGAAGTTTATTGGGATAGACTCAAATGGAAAATCAAGGGAAATTTTCTTGGAATGGAAAGATTATTTTCAATTGATTGATAACTTCTTCATAGAAACAATATCAGAATTCCACTCCAAGGAGTTAAGGAAAACTATAACTATAGTAAATTTGTAAGGTCTATATAGATAGGTAGATTTTTTTGGAGGAATTGTTTGGCCAAGATCTTCTATAAAAGGATAATTTAGTGGTGGGAGGGTTTTTAAACTTTGTTACAAAAATAAGTGAAATATGGGGAGAACAGGCAAAAATGGACCCACTAGCTAATCTATTCCTTCACAAAATTTAGAGTGTTGGACCAACAAAGCTTGCTCCTACATGGAGGAACAATAAATCTAGAAGTCATGGGATATCTAATATATTAGACAAATTTCTAGTTTTAGAGAATCTCTTAGCTTTAGCTGATAAGATGAGAACTTATATAGATCAAGGGGAGGATCAGATAATTCCCTAATCCTTTTATAGCTACAAAAGGATGAGAATAAACCAATAGGCCCTTTCAAATTCAATCTTATTTGGGTAAGGGATGAAGAATTCCAAAATTTAGTAAGAGTAGAATGGAGGCATTATGATCCAACCTAAAAAGAGATAACCATGTTTAAGTTTACAAGTAATCTTAGGAGAATAAAAATCACATTAGGTTGGGCCAAAGCAAAATACTGGTAAGCAGAGGTAAGATTTACTAAAATTTAATCTGCTACAAATTAGCTTTGCAGTACCAAAGGTAATGAAGTTTTTTTAGAGAATGAAATCATGCAAGTCAAAGAACTAGAAAAAAAAAAGATAATTATTAGAATAGGAGGAAATGGAGAATGAAAAGCAAGGCTTTATGGCTAGAATAAGGGGGTGCAAATATATTTTTTTCAAAATTATGCAAAACAAAGGAAATATACAAACACAATTTGGAAAAAAAAGAGGAGAATGAAGACACTTTGAGAATATTCTAAGAGTTGGAATCATTAACAGTAAATTACTTTAAAGACTTGTATAAATATCTAAATATAGCAAATATAGCAGAGATAATAAAACTAGTTCTAAATTTATCCCAGATAGGAACAAAAGAAACTTTCTTCTAAAAAATCATGGAGGAGTTACATTCAGTAGTCAAATCATGCCAAAAATGGAAAATTCCAAGTCTAGATGGATGGACAATTGATTTTTATTTGGATTTTTATGAAACATTGAGGAGGATCTTTTAAAAGTGGTAGAAGACTCAAGGATTGAGGGATAGTTACTAGGATCCATAAACTCCACTTTCTTGGCTTTGATTCAATATATATATATATATATATATATATATATATATATATATATATATATATATATATATATATATATATATATATATATATATATTTATTTATTTATTTATTTATTTATTTATTTATTTATTTATTTATTTATTTATTTATTTCAAAGATTATAGACCTATCTCTTTATGTAATACCCTCTACAAAATCATCTCAAAGATTATAGCTAATAGGATTAAAGGGGTCCTTCTAGATGATTTTCTAGAACAATTTGGGTTTTTAATTAAAAGGTAAATTCATGAAGCAATAGGGATAGCCTACGAAAGACTACATAAAATAAAGACAAGGAGGAAACAAGCAATGGTAATAAAATTGGATCTAGTAAAATCTTTTGATAAAGTAAATTGTTTATATATCAGGATGAGCCTAATGGATGTAGCATTATCTTTGTGAATTAGGTTATGGGATGTATCAATTTAACCTCTTTTGTTGTACTTATCAATGGGTCAGCATCCAATTTTTTTAAGGCTTCCACGGGTTTGAGAAAAGGATATCCTCTTTCTACTCTTATTTTTATTTTGGTAGTAGAAGGTTTAAGTAGATTTATTAGAGAACATAAAAGACAAGAAATAATCAAGGGTATCAAAAATGGTAACTATTTGAAGGTAACCCATTTGCTCTTTGCAAATGACGTTTTACTTTTTGGAAACAGGACATTAAACGAAGTCTTAAAGTATAAAGATGTGTTAGACCTATATTGTATGTATAAAAGAATAGAAATAAATATATAAAAGACAAAATAGCCTTCAATGGGTTTTAGCTAGGGAAAATAGAAGCAGTAATGAGAATTTATGGTTTCAAGCAAGTATAATTTGATAAAGGGATAAAATATTTAGGCTTTTATGTGAAACCTAATGACTATGGGTACCAGTATTGGATCTAGTTATACAACAAAGTAGAGAAGAGGATCACCACTTGATGCACTAGGTGGCTATCATTTGGAGGTCACCTTACATTGGTAAAATTAGTTTTGGAAGCCACTCCATTCTACTGGCACTCCATGGCTTACACTTTTATCACAATATTAGAGAAAATAAAGAAGTGTTTCCAATTTCTTTTGTCAGGGAACAAATAAAAGGATGCAATGGTACTAGTTAAATGGAACATAATAGCTAAACCAAAATTATATGGAGGATAGGACCTCAAGAATATACATAATTTTGGAAAAACTTTAGGAGCAAAAAATTTATGGAGATTGATAGTCGACAAAGAATTAAGGCAAGAAGTAATTTAAGAGAAATATTTAGGCACCATGTTCTTTGTAGATTGGATTAAACTACAAAATAAATTAGCTCAAAAGCCACAATTATTTGGAAAGCACTAGTGAGTTTTCATTAGTTGGAAATATATTGGCTTAGAAAATAGTAAATGGAAAGGAAGTAAGCATAGGCAAAGATCCTTGGCTAGGAAGTAAAGGAAATTGTTAGCTTCAATAAAACATAATAGATCATCTTCATAGGCAAGAAAATATGGTATTGGTATAGGTGGTATTAATAGCCAGTACTAATTTATAGAGACAAGGATGGCTCATAGCATAAGCACTAACACTAGGAGGAATTGATGCACATATTTGGCATGATTACACAAAGGAACTAGAAAGATAAGATATAAGACTTAATCAACAAAGAGACTTTCTAATATAGTCTAAGAATCCAACAATGGGGAGTATACAGTTAGATAAGGGTATAAGGGAAGCTTTGACATCAATAATGAGGAAAATATTTGGTGGTGGACTAAAATATGGAAGGTAAAAGCTCCCCTAAAAACTAGAATCTTTGTCTAGTTAGCTCTAGCCCAAAAGGCACTAACATGGGATATTCTTCAAAGGAGATCTTGGCAAGGACTAAGTCAATGTGTCATGTATAGAAAGGATGAAGAAATAGTGGATCATCTTCTAGTTCATTGTCATTTTGCAAGAGAAGTGTGGAATTAAATTATGCCTTTGACTTAATGGCAAGGACAATGGACTACTAGGAATCTTTTGGATATCATACAATAGTGGTTCAAAGAAAGAAGATTAAATGATTATAGATGTGTCCCTTTGATAGTGGGATGGAGCTAATGGTTAGCTAGAAATGCTAGATTATTTTAAGGTGAGGAAATTCTAGTGATAGAGGTACAAATGCAAATTAAATTCATTTTTGAAAGTCTAAGAATCTCCTCAAAACAAAAACTAAGTAGGCATATAGGGACACTATTAGTAGATCCTATGAAGTCATAGGTCTTCTTTGATGGAGCTTGCTAGGGTAACCCAATTAGTTGTGGAGCTATGGAAGCACTTTACTTAAATAAAAATTATAAGATCACTTTCAAGGCAGGTTTAGGGGAATAAATAATATGACAAAATGGAAAGCATTGATCCTCTTAAGGAGAATAGTAGTGGAGCAAGGAATCATAACTTTATAAATTTATGGAGATTCAAAAATTATTGATAAGTTGGATTGTAGATCATGTTGAGATGAAAAACTTGCTCCTGAGTCCTTTCTATGAGCAAGTGAAATTATTAGAATCTTCTATAATAAAAGTTTTATACAAACACATCTATAGGAAACTAAATTTAGAAGTTGATTATCTTTCAAAAGATAAATTGAACCTTCCAGCAGAAACTTAGTAGAGGGAATAAGTGGTTAGAGGAATTGTGGTTTCCTCATAGTCCTCCTATTATTAAGGATCATATCAGAGATCTATTAATAACAAAAAAAAAAGGTTTTGAAAGAGACCCTTGCCTTTATTTTATAGAAAGATAAGCTTTAAAATAGCATTAGTCTTTAGAATTGAAACCCGAATCTTCCTCAGTTTTGGTACTTAGGCAAGATTCATTTGAGAACAATGGTTGATTAGGAATTTATTCATGCTTTTCACTTACCAATCCTATTATTAGGGTTATGTTTTTGGATTGTAAATCAGTTGTAACATATTACAACAGCAAGAGCAATACTCCTCTCAGTTCAATTTAAACCAAGATAAGATGTAACTGAAATTGTTGAAGGTACTTTATACTTGTATTGTAATTTTTTTCAAACTAAAAAATAAAAATTACAATTTCTAAGAAAAATTTATTATTTTCTTATAGTTTTTATATTAAATATATCAAAATTATTACAAAATTAAGTAAACTAAAAATTTATAATTCATTTACATATTAAAAATCATATTATTTATTTTTATTGATTAGATGGCGCTCAAACAATCTTCTTGAAACCCCTACGACCTATGCTTAAGGATGGACATCTTCTTGAAACCCCTACACCCGATGCTCAAGGTTGGACATCCCTATCCCAACCATGACCTCCGGTAAGGGTGAGGGTTGAGTTTATAAATAGGGACCAAACACAACCATACACACACTCACCCCCTCACACACTCACCCACACTATGGTTTGAACCTTGGACCTCTCCAAGAAGAGCCAAAGCCCGAATCGTTGCACTAAATACTATTGTATTTTAAAAAATAATATTATTAAATTGTGATAACTATCTTGATTGCAATGGTGCTTATAAATAAGGTCTGGAATGTATTTAAGTAGTTGATCTAATAACACTTAATATATTTATCTAAATTATTAATTTATTATGATTTTTATATTAAACATATCAAAATAACTAAAAATCAAGTAAATAAATATTTATAATTTTTTTTTTATATATACATAGTGGATTCGGTAGTTGTCATGAATCCGAGTAGGTTGTCCAACTTTTATGGTTGTCATAGTATTCTATGTTGTCTGTTTCGAAAGCCGTCACAACCCCTATAACCACCATGCTACAATCATTTTAAACTTTTGCCACCACTGAAAGTACAAGGAAAGGAACAAGCGTTCAATTTTATGAGGCCCAAGATTTGAACCTTGGACCTCCACGTCCTTTATGGGGTTTGGTTGAACTAATTGGTCTACAATGTAGACCTAATTTATTTATAAATTAAATGTCATATTATGTATTTTTATTAATTAAATAATAATACTTCCATTTTACATTATTTTTAATGTTATTTGTATTTTAAAAAGTTAAAGTAGTTTTTAAAGTCGGGGCCATAAGCCATAGGTTATATGAGACCATCTTTGTAAGGAACGTTCTTCATCCAATATATGGTTATCTAGCCATACTTTAGTTAAGAAAATATATTATTTTATAATATGTATTCAATAAAGGATGAGTGGGTAGTTAAGTTGGTGTGAGACGACCAATTGAAGAACGTGATCCGTACGGTGCAGATCCATGCAATTTTGGTTCAAATCACATTGATTTACCATAAATATTTTTGTCGTTAAGGTCTAGGTGGATTGGTAGGACGTTGGGCACTTACCAAGAGGAGACCTAGGTTCAAACCTCAAGATATACCCAATTTGGGCAAAGGTGGTAGTCTGGCCTAAGTTTGTTGAGTGTGCATAACATGATGATAGTGGTACCAACTCCAAGCCACCTGAGGTCTCCTTCACTTCGGATCGTGTTTAACGAGGTAAGATAAGGGTTATAATGGTAGCACCATGATTTGATGCTACAATTGGAGGCAATGCAACTTGATCCTGTGATTAGTTATTCAAAAAGGAAAGATAGTTTTCGATTCCTCTATGTATCAAAAAATAATAATATGAATTTAGTAATTATTTATATAAATAACAAATAATCCTATTCAATATCGGTTTAACTATTTTTCAGTCTTGATAGGGACATCGTAAGGTAAAATTCATAGGCTCTTTTGACGGACCCAAGTTCAATTCATGGGAACAAGAACCCTTCCCCACTTTTCAAACTTTAAAAAATATATATATAACAAATATTTGTTTTTTTTTTTTTTTTGAGGGGGATGGGGTAGGAACTAGGTAAAGATGAAGTCAACAAAACTGTAAATAATACTATGTTAAAACTTATCTAAATTCTGGAACATGAACCCTTCCCCACTTTTCAACCTCTTAAAAAATATAAATAACAAAGATTTGAATTTGAGGTAGGAAACCTCTATAATCTCTAGCCTACTAAGTAAAGATGAAGTCAAAAAAACTTTAAATAATATTATGTTAAAAATTATTTAAATTCTATGAAGATGGTTTGAAATGAACTCTAAATCATGAATAAACATTAAATATAAATAAATTAAAGGAGATTAAAATGGTCTCGATTGAAATGGTCTCATTTCTTCTTATTTTTTTAATTGGTTGATACAAAGGGTTTTGAAAGGTCGCGAAACCTTTTACACAAATGCAACAAAGATAGTTAGTCAGAAACGACCTAATTGAACTGAAAACAAACAACCCCAAAGGGGAACAAAACAATCAACTTTAAACCAAAAAGAAGGCACAAACAGAAACAAAAAGGAACAAGGGTCCAAACTACAACAACGGTACCCAAAAGGAAATAAAAACAATTTTCGAAGGCCCAACCAAGATTACTACATTGACTCAACAAGGTTCAATTCTAGTCCATGTCAGACAAACCATGTCTAGCCACTATGCCAAATCAACCACATTAGCACCAACAACCAATTAAAGATTAATATTTTCATGATAACATAAGGGAAAAGGGGATATGTGCTAGCATCCATGTCAGACAAACCATGTCCAACCATTATGCCTCAAATCAACGACATCAGCACCAGCAACCAGTTAAAGATGTCAGACAAACCATG
The DNA here is from genome assembly GCA_028583015.1 of Wollemia nobilis. Classification (NCBI taxonomy): domain Eukaryota; kingdom Viridiplantae; phylum Streptophyta; class Pinopsida; order Araucariales; family Araucariaceae; genus Wollemia; species Wollemia nobilis. The sequence continues at coordinate 1,131,613 of JAQPPZ010000689.1, read as the reverse complement.
TCCAGCCACTAGGCCCCAAATCAGCGACATCAGCACTAGAAACCAATTAAAGATTAATATTTCCATTTGCATCAATGTGGGCCACAATACATTGAGGGAAATTGTCATACTAGACTTAAAGGTTATCTCGTTCAACTAACAAGGAGGTCAGCAGCTTTGTTTCCTTCTTGGTAAACATGCTAAATTATAATATGTTTCGTGCCTTCAATTATCTTCAAGCTTTATTGAACAACGTTGAAAATGCTCCAGGGGATATGTGTTGGCATCCATGTCAGACAATAGGCCCCAAATCATGGAAAAAGGAAAAGGGGATATATGTTGGCATCCATGTCAAACAAACCATGTCCATCCACTAAGCCCCAAATCAGCCACATCAATATCAACAACCAGTAAAATATTAAACAACCAAGATTACTGCATTGGCTCGGTGAGGTTCAATTCTGGTCAATGTCAGACAAACCATGTCCAGCCACTAGGCCCCAAATCAACCACATCAACACCAGCAATCAGATAAAAATTAAGATTTCCACAGCCACATAAAAAAAAAGGGATATGTGCTGACATCCATATCAAACAAACCATGTCCAGCCACTAAGCCCCAAATCAGCCACATCAACACCAACAACCAGTTAAAGATTAAGATTTCCATATGCATCAGTGTGGACCACAATACATTGAGGAAAATTGTCATACTAAACTTGGAGATTATCTTATTCAACTCTTTGATTGGCAAGGAGGTCAACAACTTTTTTATCAATAAGATTTATGTGTATATTTTTTTATAAAGGTTTCGACAAAATCAAGAAAAAAGCTTTCTTACCAATAAGATTTATGTGTATATTTTTTTTTATAAAGGTTTGAACAAAATCAAGAAAACGAGCATGATTCTTTTATCTAAACAAAATCAATAAATGTACGAATGGAAAAAAAAGTCAAGACATGTACCAATGGAATCCTTAGGGATCCTTTACATGTGGCGTTGGATTTTTTCTAGTTTTTTAGCGAGGAATATGAATCTAATGATCATATATTAGAACTTATTTTAAAAAGATAATTATTAAACCAAAAGAAATTATCATTTGTTGTAGGTAGCATCTCATTTTCTAATTTTTTATTTTCTCAACTCCAATTAATCTGAGCTGGTCACCTGTACTTCACCTAAATCTCTAATTGTTTTCACCAAAATTAGATGTATTTTTGGTATGCAGTGTTGACTTTAAATCCAGCCATTATCCAACACGACACTCCCATTTGAGTTGGCACACATGGCGTTTTGGACAAGGAAGAAATTCCATCCAACAACTAGTTATAAAGCAGCTGACCAATAATTTTATATTCTACATCAATGCCACCCAGTTATTCCAAGTGCAGGTAAGCACCGGCCATACATATATATATATAAATTGTTTGAGTAATCAGAATGTCCCACATGCAATGTATTCAACAACATTTTGTGCAGTATGTTATTCATGGGATCCACACAACGTCACAGGGATGGTAGTGAATAAAGAATCCTTCAATTGTATCAGAAATTTTCAATGCGGTTAAACAGTGGGTGACCAAACTGAAACAAATATTCGACGTCGTTCCACGGTTCTTTATATAATTGTTTTAGGATTTATCCAATACCTATATATTATTGTTTTTGGGATTTATCCGGTACCTATATATTATTGTTTTAAGCTCTATTCAAGGTAAAAAAACATGAGGGAGTGGTTGTATGCTAAGTTTGGTTCGAAGTATGGTATGACTTTGTTAAAAACTATTTTACAATTTTGAAAAATTAAATTAATAATTGTTAAAAATATTTGCAGTCCAAGGGTTGGGTGAAAGCAAACTTTACAATGGAATTCTTATTTTTGTTCATGGAAATAGTTGGTCCATTCTAATGTATTTTATACTACAAAAATGAGGAAACATCTGACCACTTGATGTTTGAGTGTCCATTCATATGTAAGATTTAGGAGCAATGGTTTTTAACTTATAAAATCTGAACTAATAGTGATTTGAATAGGATTAATATTTGGGAAAGATGGAAGAGGGACAAATTTAAATCTAAAGCTCTTTGTATCAAGTGGAAGCTTGGATTAAACTTTATTTGGTGGCAAGTGTGGTTGGAAAGAAATGACAGAATTTTTAGAAAAACATTTTAATCTTTGGATGGTGTTTGCTAGGTCATTTGGAGCAAAATCATGGAGATTGTGATAGTATATGCTAATGAGGAAACTCAAACTAATATAGGGAAGATAGAGAATGAAGTCAAAATGCAGGAGGGGTAGAGCTACTTGGAAAACACCCTTAGAAGGCTGGATTAAAATAATGATGGAGCTGCAAAACGTAATCCAAGTAGAGCTATAATTGGAGTGGTCTACATGAATCATGTTGGAACAATGTTCTATTGGAAACTGCAGGGCTGGGCAAGGCCACAAACAATGAAACAAAAGCCTTAGTTATCAAATTTGCTTCTGTCTGGATGGTAAGAAAAGGTTATAGGAGGATAATCATATAATCAGATTCTCAAAATCTTGGTAGGAGGTTATAAGAGGATAATTATATAATTAGATTCTCAAATCTTTATAGGAGCTCTATATTGCATGAGGAATTTTGCTTTGGAGACGTGGAGGTTGAGGATTCTTATCACCAAAATTAGGAAGTTGTGGAAGGAAATGAAATATGTGATTTCGATTTATGTGGGTAGAGCTCTAAATAAAGTGAAAGACTTCTTATCGAAGAAGGGTACCAAGAAGGAGGTAGAGGTTCAATGGCACAATAGCATGACTATTTAAGATGAGAGGATTAGGCAACTTGGTGAGCAAATCTAGTGTTTGACTAATTTGGACTGCCATTGTTTAAGAGGTTTGGCTCCAATGCATATCTCCTTTTAATGTTGTAATTAAAAGTGGTTAGTTCTTGGGATCTTAGGTTTTACAGTTACAAAATTTTGTTGGAAAGTTAAAAGGAGGAAATGGGTGCTCTTGTTGGCTAAGGCTAAGAGGAGTCTTGTCCCAACTTGTAAATAATCTTGTTTTAATATAATTTTTTCAAATTATTAAAAAAAATTAAATTAAATACAAGAAAGAGTTCTACAAGTAAAAAGTTATTAAATGGACTACTACATACATTTATACTGAGATTAAAACAACTCACATATTAGGTCTATTGTGTATACCATTATGTTACATTTTTCATGGCCTCTTGGTAGGTTCGAATCTTGCTCCTTGCTACCACTATAACCTCCATGTCTTTTAGTTCTACAAGGCTTGAGAGATTTGAACGGTGGTCTCCACCCTTCAAGGTTGGACCCTCCAACCCAAGTCTATTTGTATTTAAATGATGGACATTTTTTTAATTAAAAACAAGCAAGCTTAACTCAATTAATTTGAATCATGGAATTTTTTTTTATGAAAATAAACAAAACACAATTAAAATAGTGAAGAGTTTAAATGGAAAGAACAAGGGTAAAGGTGAAAGAATTTTTAACGTCTACGAGACCATAGGTCATATAAAACCATCCTTATAGAGGATATTATTGATCTGACATGTGTTTATTTAATCAAATTTAGTAAAATATGATATACTATTTTATCATGCTAGATTTGAACCTTAAACCTTTTATTCAAAGTTTCAAAGAATTAGTAAAAATTGACACATCATTATTTATTCTTTTTATTATTTAATATATATATATATATTATTTTTAAAACTAGTTATATAAATAGAAAGCCATTTAACCATGTTACACTATGTTTTTAATAAATTATGTGATGATACAATTTTTTTTACAAAGGGTATTGTTTAAACTAGATCATTAAAAATCTACATTTTAAATTAATTTAATTCATTAATGTGTTTAATTACTATGAAGTATGATATACAAATTTATCACGTTAGATTTGAACCTTACACATTTTATTCAAAGTTTCAAAGAATTAGTAAAAAATTACACATCATTATTTATTTCTTTTTATTTATTAATAAATGTATATATTAACGAGACTGTACCATTAACAAGACGGTGGGTGTGTTGGAAGCCTTCGCTGAGAGTTTGAATCTTACCAGCTATGCTGACAATTACTAAAAATTGTGATTGTAACCAATTCATCTATGCAACCAAAAATATATATATATATTATTTTTAAAATTAGTTATATAAATAGAAACCCATTTAACCATGTCACTCTGTGTTTTTAACAAATTATGTGATGAAAAGATTCAAACCTCCCTCATACTCAATATGAGGAGACCAAAAACCTATGTAAACTCATTTTATATATATATAATATTGTTTAAACTAAATCATTAAAAAACTATATTTTTAATTAATTTAATTCATTCTATTTGATTATGTATATAATTATATCTATTTTATTTTTTTAAATGTTATTTTATTTATATAACCAATATATTTATTTTTCTTTTACTAAAAAAATATTTACAACTTAATAGGACGGTATTGATGGTAAAAGATTAGATACTCTACGCATAGTAAACCTAGAGGAGTGTGAGGTGGTTTAATATGCTCAATTCTAGTGGATCTTAAAAGTTGTTTTATTTAATAACCTTTTTATCATTTTTTTAATATTTTATCTTTTAAAAAAAATAAGTTATTTGGAGTTGTTGAGATTTGAAAGCTACATCAATTATTTGTCCCAACTATTGAACCAAGAACCTATTGGTAACTTTTTCTTTTTTCGATTTGGCTTTGTTAATATATTTTTAAAACAATTTGTTTTGAGATTGACATTTTTAAAGTGATATTTTATTTTGTTTTTTTTTTGTTCTTGATTACTTAGATAAGATGCTTCTATTTAAAAAATACTAACAATATTGATAAAAATCATAAATATTTATATTAAATAATTTTGACAATAAAATAAATAATATAAATGGGTTATATATAATAACCTATCAAATATGATATGTAAGATTTTTTTAATTACATCCAACCTATATTTTATATCAAGAAAGGAATGATGGAGGGAGAGGTGAAGAGTGATGATGGTGGAAGTGGCAATGGTGGGAACGAGGATGAGGGGAAGGGAGACAATGGAAATATTTTTCTCAAAATGGTATTCCTCTAATAGAGGTGAATAATGGTCCAGGCCCAAATTTTGTTTTTAGTGTTGATAATGTGGCACTTTGTTTGGGGCTTGTTGGAAGGGACCCACATTCCTTTTGTGGGGGTCCTTCATGGTCATCTATGGTTAGTGGTAAGAAGAAAACCCATGAACCTTGTTTTACCCTAATCCCTGAAGGAGGTAAAATTATTGTCCTAGATGAGCTTGTAGATATGGAGATTGAACAAGGATCTGCAAATTTGGTAGGGCATTTCATGGGTGCTCGTCCAGATTTGGACATGCTTAGGAAATGGGTTGCATCAAAATGGAGGCCCAATGACCACATGGAAATAGTTGCTTTACTAAAAGGTTTTTCATGGTCAAGTTGCTCTTCAAGGAGGACTCAAACAAAATTTTGGGGGGAGGACCATGGTTTTTTGGATGGAGGGGTCTCATCTTGCAAAGATGGAGTTCAGATTTTGACCCAAATTCTCAAAGTTTTTTCCAAGCCCCAATTTGGGTCAGGCTACCAAGTTTACCCTATCACTTCTAGAATGAGGATGTGTTGGTGGGTATCGCAAGAGAAATAGGGGTCCTGGTGGCTATTGACCCAACCACCAAAGCCCATTCTCGACTAATTTATGCAATATTATGTGTTAATGCAGACCTTGAGAAGGTTTTACCTACCTCAGTCAGTTTGGTCTCAAAGTTGGGGGTTTGGAACTAGAATATTGAGTATGAGAATGCTCTAGTCATATGTGCAACATGCAAGAAACTAGGGCATTCATCTAATGTATGCCCTACATAAAAAATCCTCCCAAAAACATAAAATGTGGAAAAATAAACAGTCTGAAGGAGAGAGCTCTAGACAAGGTAATGGAAGATGTGAGAATTAGGTGGATGGCATTCCCCATTAGACTTTTCCAGAAAAGAATCATACATTGATGAAGAAGTAGGATGCCCAAGATCCCTCGCCTATTGAATATGGGGAGATACTTTCAAGAAAATATGAGGTAAGTTCTCCTCCTAAACTTATTTTCTCTATGATGAATAAAATTCCCATGGCAAATATGTTCTCCTATCTTTTGAGTCAGGAGAATGATATGGATGTTAATCCCCAACCCCACTCTTTTGAGGGTTTGGAAGAAGTTTCTTTGGAGGGAACTTTGCCTAAATTTTTGAGGATTTCTCTCCCAACCTTAAATTCTCTTATTACTCCCATTCAAAGGTCACCGAAAAAATAGGATAGTGCTTCAGATTTACCTCTTAATGGGAAAGGTTTAAAAGCTAGCCCAACATTAGCTTCTATTATTTCTTCCATCCAAATCTTGTTAACAAAATAGGCAAGTGCTATAGATTCACCACCTAATGGGAAAGTTTCAAAATCTAGCCCCAATCGCATCATGAGGAGTAACAAAAAAGGGGCAGTGGATGTGGGAGCTAACTCTAAGAAGGGGCGACCTTCGAACCAAGACTCAAGGTTGAGGGAGACCTTAAAAGATATAGCTAATGGAACCCAGATGACACTTTCTATGGGAGGGGAGAAGAAGCACCCCACCAAGTCTCATAAATGAAAATATTATCTTGGAACATAAGGGGTTTGAATACCCCTTCAAAGCAATGACTGGTTGCTTCTATGAGGAAAGATCTAAAACCTCATATTTTTTTATTCAAGAAACTAAAATTAAGGAGAACAATTTTGATAAGGTTAAGAATATCATATGGAAGGAGGCCTGTTATTCTACAAGCCATGCTTTGGGAGCTTTTGGGGGTTTAATGTGTCTTTGGGATAATTCAAAAATTGAAGGCAAAGTGCTCTCTTCTTCTGATAGATTCATTAACATATTTTTCTATTGCAAAGTTTCTAAAATATCTTGGGTTTTAACTAATGTGTATGCTCCAAACTCAGTTGTGGGAAGAGGAAGACTATGGGAGGAGTTGAGCATAAATAGAAATGCTTTCCTTGACCTTGCTTGGATGTTGGTTGGGGATTTTAATTCCCCCCTCTTTCCCTCAAAAAAATGAGGAAGCCAATCCCCCTCTAATGGTATGGAGGACTTCGAATTTTTTGTCAATACTAATGAGTTGATGGACTTCGAGCTAAAAGGAAGTAAATTCACTTGGAGCAACAGAAGGCTAGGGGAACATCTTATCCAATCAAATTTGGATAGGTTTTTTGTTTCTAAAGAAGGGCTTCATCATTTTGGTGACTTTGTTCTCTCTTCTCTTCCAAGAATAGGATCAGATCACAATCCTTTGGTACTAGATGTTTTAGTTGGGAATATAATTTTTAAGTTTCCCTTTCATTTTTAGGTTATGTGGCTGAAAAATGATACCCTTGAGGCCTTGATAGCTGATTGGTGGAAGAAGGATTTTCTAGGTCCCCTAATATCTCAAGTTGCCAATAAGTTAAGATTTGTGAAGAGCAATTTAAAAGAATGGAATAAAAATATCTTTGGTAACATTTTCCAAAAGAAGAAATCCTTGAAACTGCAACTTTCATCCATTGAAGCTACTGGAAAATCTTTCCCCCATCAGAGGCTGATAAAGATATTGAAAGGAGTTTGTTGGCAGATTTCCATAATGTATTGGCCTACGAGGAATCCTACTAGAGATAGAAGTCCAAGGCTCTCTAGTTGAAATATGGAGATAGAAATACTAAGTTTTTTCATGCCACAACCTTGAGACACAAGAGTTTCAATAAGATTACTAAAATTGTTAAGGAGGATGGTACTAAAACTAGAAATATTTTGGAAATTCATGAGGATGTTGTACAATTTTTTAAAAATATCTTAGGAGTGGCGACACCTATAAATGAGCAGGCCTCCAATTATTTTTTGAATTTTATTCCTTCTCTAATTTTTGAACAAATGAACTCTAGTCTTATCACTCCATTCAAAGAGTTTAAAATCAAAGAGGTAATGTTTTCCATGGTTGGTGAGAAGGCCCCTAGACCTGATGGTTTTCCTGCAATTTTTTACCAAAATTTTTGGGGAATTGTGGGGAAGGATATATATAATGCTATGGGTGAAATTCAAAATACCCTTCATATTCCCAATGACATCAATTCCACCTTTTTGGTTTTGATTCCTAAATTGGTAGGAGCTAATTCCTTCAATAATTTTAGGCCCATAAGTCTGTGTAATACTCTTTATAAAATATTGGCTAAAGTCATAGCCAATAGAATGAAGGTCATTCTTCCTCAGATTATTGATCCCTACCAAGGTGCTTTTGTTAAAGGGAGGTAAATCTTGGATGGTATGATTACTATTCATGAAGTTCTTCACTCCATAGATAAAAGTGGTAGAGATGGATTTTTGTTGAAATTAGACATGAACAAGGCATATGATAGAGTATCTTGGGAATTTTTGTTTAAATTTATGGGTAAATTTGGCTTTCACCCTACTTGGATAGACCTCATCAAAGGATGTATGTGCTCAGTTATGAATTCTATCCTAATTAATGGTTCTCCAATAGGTTATTTTAGAAGCCTCTAAGGCCTAAGACAAGGGGACCCCTTGTCTCCTTATCTATTTCTTATTATGGTTGAAGCCTTGGGTAGATCTATTCAGATAACCTAGTCTAAGGGGTTAATTTTAGGGATAAATCCTACCTCCTCCTGCAATCCCATAACCCACCAACAATTTGTAGATGATACTCTTCTTGCTTCAAGATCCTCTATTCTAGAAGCAAAAGAGATTAAGTTTATTCTATCTTCTTATGAGGCTACCTCTGGATAGAAGATAAATTTCAACAAGAGCAAGGTATTTTTTTAATACCCCCTTCAAAGGTAGGTAAATATTATAAAAATATTTGAATGTTCCATTGGGAAGCTCCCTTTCATTTATCTAGGTTTACCGCTTTTCAGTGGTAGGTTACAAGATTCTTCTTGGCTTCCTGTGGTTGAGAGGGTTAGGAGAAAGTTGGCAAGCTAGAAAGGTGCCCTCCTTAGCCAAGCTGGTAAGGCACAACTCATTAAATCCACCCTCCAAAGTATCTTGGTCTTCTTTTTGTCATTGTTTAAGATGCCATAGAAAATCTACCAAAATATTGATAGTATTCAAAAGGCCTTTCTTTGGATGGGCATGGAAGAAAAACATAGAATTCCCCTAGTGGATTGGAAGTAGGTTTGTTCTAGGAAGAGCAAGGGTGGATTAGGCCTCAGGAAACTAAAACAAATGAATTTGGCCCTTATTGCAAAATAGGGTTGGAAGTTTTTCAAAATGGATGAAGTTGGATGGGTAAAGATTTTAATAACTAAATATCTTGGTAGAGATGGTAATTTCCTTGATATTCAGGCCAATCCAAAGAGCTCTATTTTTTGGAAACACCTTCTTGATTCTAGGTTTATTATTAAAAAAGGCTTGAGATGGAAAATTGGTGATGGTAGGAAAGTTAACTTTTGGGATGATAGTTGGATTCGTAATGAGCCTTTGATTAGAGACCAACTTCTAAACTACTTAGAGCCCTTTACTATGCAATCTTGTGGATCTAGAGTCACTGACTTTATTGAGGTAAGGGATGGAAAAAGGACTTGGAAGACTTTATCTCTTGTTAACCCCTCCCCTAGAAATATTTGTGCTCTAAATTATTTATCCAATATTCTCAAAATTCATCTCCTTAATCCTAACCCATCAGTTGATTCCCCTATTTGGAAAGTAGATAATAAGGGCCTTTTCATGGTTAAATCTGCTTACTTTCTTCAGTTTGATGAGGAAGAGGACTGGTTTCTAGCTAGTAAGATATGGTTCAAACACCTCATACCTAAAGTTAATTTCTTCTTTTGGCTGGTCATCCTAGAACAAAATCCTTACTATTGAAAACCTTCACAAAAGAGGCTTACCCATTTTGAATAGGTGTTATCTGTGTGAAGCTGCTTGGGAGAATGCTAATCATTTATTTCTTGAGTGTCCCTTCTCCTTAGAAGTTATCCACCTTCTTCTCATCAAATTCAATTTTACCTGGGTCATGCCTAATAACATTCTAGACCTGTGTTTGTAGTGGGTTGCCCCCTTCCATAATATTTTGCTTAGAATTTGTTGGTCTTTCTATTTGCCTCATTTTCTTTGGGGTATTTGGAATGAAAGAAACAATAGAGCCTTCAAGAATGTTAAAAAGGATCCCTTGCATGTGGAAGCTAAAATTTTCAATTCCTTGAAAGAAAATGTTTCTATAATCCCTATCAAATATGATAAATGGTCCCATAGTGAAGGTAAGCTTGCCAGCTAGTTGGGTATCCTAAATCTAGAAGGTATTTGTAGTCTACCCACCCCTAATCCTAGAGATCTTGTCAAATGGTAGCCTCCACCTCAAGGTTGGATAAAATTAAACTTTGATGGGGTAGCTAAGGGCAACCCAGGCATCATAAGGGCTAGAGGAATCATCAGGGATGACAAAGGGGTTATTCTTTTGGCCTTTGCTGACTTCTTAGGTGTTTAGTCCAGTTTTTTTGCTGAAGCTTGGGCACTTTATCAAGGGGTCATGCTCCTAGAAAAGTTGAATGCAAAGAAGGTGGTGATCGAAGGTGACTCTCTTTCCATCATTAATATTGCTAAAGGAAATCATTCCCCCACTGGTCCATTGCAGATTTAATAGAAGATATTTACCATCGCACTAAGAATTTGGAAGGTGTTGAATTCAGGCACACCTTTAGAGAAGGAAATAAGGAAGTTGACCTATTGGCCAACTAGGGGGTCAATCAGAATGCTCTTCAAATATGGATGAAGGATTTCCTTGTATTTTAACTGTGTACGTTTTGGTTTTAAATTTTGGTCTCTTTTTGTCCTTGGTTGATAAGGTGCTCCCTCTTGCTTTTTGTTGAAGGCCTTTTCTTCCTTCTGCCTATTTGTGGCTATTTTGTTGTATCCCCCTATCCCTTGGGGTTGTTCTCCTCTTGATCCGCTTACTGTTCTTGTTTCTATTATGTCTCTCATTGTAAAAGGTTAAGGATCCTTTCAAAATCCTATGTTTTCCTACCTAATAAAATATATAATCAGTAAATTATTTAATATTAGAATTAACCTTTAAATATTAGATGTCATGTTAAAATTAAATGATTTTCAATTATAAACTATAAATAAGAAAATAATTTTACCTTTATAATCAATTTTAAAGATGTTCTATAAAATAATATTTAGAAAACTTAGTTTGGATATAATTTTATCAAAATTTGAATACATATGGAAAGACACTATATCATTGAGCATAAGAAACATTAATAAAATCTCAATTTGGACCAACACAACTAAAAAGAGTAAAAACTAGGAAGATTTGGTTGCAACATATAATTGAAAAAGTCTAAGGTATTATTTGAAGAGGAAAAATGGATAAATAAATGTTCACATGTAATTGGTGTAATGCATTTAATTTAAATATATATAGTTGTATTATGAAAGAGATCTACAATCCAATCATGTTTTGCTTCTAACCCTGACTTTGATATTTTTCTTTTTATTGTAAAATAGACCTACAATTCAATTATGTTTTGCTTTTGGTAATTCTCCATCCCATTTGTGTTTATCTCATATTGTTGTAATACCTCCAAAAGCTTCTATATAAGAAACTAGCTAACAATCTCCCATCCAAATATATTTGAATGTATCGTTACATTCCTCACTAATTAGTTTTATTTCTTATATCAAAATAAACTTAGAACTGTAAAAACCTATTAATTCATTAATAACTCTTTTATTAGGTGTCTGATTCGTACCATTAATATTCCATGATACTATCTTCATTATTACTTATTTTTATTTATGGTCTTGACCTCATTTATTTTTCAATAAGTTTTACTGAGTTTACACAAGTTTTTATGAGGGGTATTGGTCCCCTCATACTGAGTGGGGTTTGAACCTTAAATCTCTGAAAGAGAGGTCAAAGCCCTTACCATTGTAGTAATATTGCAACTATTTCTTGGCCTCACTTATTGTTAATGCCTATAATATTTGTTTTTGGTTTTCCAAATTGATATCCCTCTAAGATTCCTTTTGTATTTGTTATTGCTTTAAGCGGCTTCCTCTCTTTTTCTATTTCCACCAACACTTTCATCTTCATTCATATATTTTATTTTTTTATGTTATTTATAGCGACACTTATCTTCTAAAGGGTTTTGGTACCTTGGAGAAGAATAACCTCATCAACACTTTCTTCTTTATTTTTCCCTATAAATCCTAAGTTGAAATGATGATCCTTTATATTAAATACTTTTTTATGCTACTATGAAAATCTTAAATGTTGCCTTAGAAACCTTAAAGTGCAATGATGATCCTTCATAGTAACTATTTTCTTATGCTACCATGAAAATCCTAAATTTTAATGGATATCATCCATACTCATTTCCTTATTACACTACTCTTGCAACTTTAAAGTGCAAGGGACACACTCTATATTACTTTCACTTTAATTACAAGGAGAGGATTTTATAATACTAGAGGAAAATAAAGATGAATTACTTAGATTGACCTTGATGTCTTTTACCTCCTTTGCTTTAAATTTTACCTCCCCATATTTCTTCACATCTTTAATTACTTTTAAACTTGAACATGCATATTGCACTTCCTCATCCCTTACATCATTTTTATTTTTTATAATGCTTTACCTAAGTAAACCATAATGGCCTTAGTCATATAATAATGTATAGGAGCCTTCCCTACCACTTACTTGGGATTGAAAAATCTTGATCTCATTAAGCTTCTACTATGGCATGATATCCTTGATTTGTATTGAGTTTATGTCATATCCCATTATTTTATCTCTTTCTCAACTATTTTTACTTTTCATATTAAAATGCAATGTTTTCATGATCTACTTGTTGTTCCTATTTTTTTTATTCAAATTTAATCTTAACAAAATATGGTAAAGGTTTTGAAATATCTATGGAAACATGTATCTAGGTACATACACCGTGTCTTTGCTCCTTAGTCGTTGGTCCCTTCCATATGAACTTCCCTAGAGGATTGCCAATATTCTTCAAAATTTGCTTATTAATAAGTTGATATGGAAGTCTAAAATTTCTAAGACACACTAGAAGCCTGCTAATAGTATTTGTCTCCACTAAACATTCTCACTCTTGGGTCTTAAGTATAATGCATCTCTCCCCGCTAAACCATAGGCCATCACCCATTATTTTATCCTTTATTTTTGAACTAGAGAAGATAAGGAGGAAATTTTATTTTAAAGAATAGACATGGAGTAATTTGAATTTAATCGACAGTTCCACTTGAACCAATTTTAATCTCTAAAAACCCTAGCCAATATCCTTGGAACTTACTTATTAACCCTATACTTTTAAGAACCTTTATCATGATCAATAATATTATCATTAATAATCACTTATGGTGTACCATATTCTAGCTAGATAGGATTTGCTATAGATTTTACCTATTTTTTACCCCCAACTAGAGCATATGTGCTTACTAGAACATCTTTACTTCCAATTAGTTCTTTTAAAATATGAATTTCTTAGAATGCTACCTAGCTTTCTTCTTAATAATCCTTTAATTTTTTAATTTCCTAAAAGATAAAAAAAAAAAAAAAAAATGAAGTTGAATCTCTATTCACGCTATACTATATATGTATATTATTAACATATATGTAATAGATATTGAGAACTCAAATACATCATCTATTAAATACATGACATAAAAAAAAAAAATCTTGTTAATTATAATTTAATAGTTATTATAAATATTTTATTAAATAAATTTTATTAAATGATTGTTGCCTATTTATATCTAATGAATATAATTTACATATACATAAATTTTTTTAAGTTTATAAAAATAAAAATAAAAACAAACAATTTTCCATCTCTTTCTAGCATACTTATATTCTTTATTTCAAATAATTTTTAGAATGAAACATGTTTAAAATTTTAAACAAATGTGCAAATCTAGGGGTCTAAACTTTATTCTTAGTGGAATACATGTTTTAAATTATCTATAGGGAGGAAAATTAAATGTTTAATTCATATTTCCAAGGATGAGTCCTCCATGAGTGTTGAGGATGAAGGGGGTTTGAATATATTTTTGATGGCCTCTACGAGTTGTAAACATAGATATTTTAATTTTAATTTTACTTTTTATATTACATATGCATACAAGGATTTATTTCCATGAGATTAAAATTTTGATCTCTTTCTAGAAATAGTCTTGTTGGATTTCATAGAGTTTTTTAGAAATAAATGGAATCAAATATTACCTAGTACTGCTTACCTAGAATGAAGAATGAAGAACACAAAATATATTGGGGGGTGTATATGGACACCAAATGATCTCATTAAATGAAAATGAAGTTACACTATAAGTGATAACCAAAGGGTGTCTATACCCAAATAAAAGTTACATTTAGGCCAAGGTTGTGAGACTAGTCTTTAGGAATAAAATATTACCAAAAGTTATAAAAGCATATCTTCAATGTTTACATGGGTCTAAAGGGTAAATATGATCAATATAGATATAAATTTTGATAATGGTCTTAATAAAATCTTAACCACCACATATTCCAACATTCACCTTAATTTGAATAAGGGACATAAAGAGAGATCCTTAATTGTCATCCCCCATTTTAAGGAAACTCTCCAACTCTAAGAAGCTTCTACATGTTCACAAAAGTGACCTCAAACATGACCTTGGTTAGAACATCTACTACCTACTCTAATAAGGCATAAAAACTAGATCAAGCATCCCATGTGCATGAATACATATTACAAAGTGCATCCATATCTTTGTAAGATTTGTACACTAATGAAACATTGAATTACAAACAAGTTAGATGGTGTTTTAATTATCACATTTAAGAGTAACTAGAAAATTATGAGAAATGTCAATCTCCTCTAAAATCATGAGAATCCACCTAATATGTTTAATTACTTCATTAGTAGCATAATATTCATCCTCATGGAAGATAAATAAATAGTGGATTAACATTTGAAACATCAATAAACTAATTTAGACTCCAAATAGAACACAATTTTTTGGTGGATCATCACTTATTCAAGTCACCAACCAGTTAACATCTAAAAGTTCTATCAAAATTGGAGGGAGATAATGGATTATTGGATACCCATCTACTAGGTTCATATGTGAGAATCCTCTTAACTATTATCCAATGACTCTCCTAGAGTTCTTGCATATATTTGAAATAGTAATTGATAGAAAAGGCTATATAATGTCTAATATTAGTAAGTTAGAAAAGTCCTCCCATAGGATATCAATACGACATTACATCTATCAAAGGAGTAGAACAATCGACTTAAATATTTAGGCCTAAAGTAAATGAAATCCAAGCAAACTTACAATTCTCCATCGTAAAATTTTAAGGAGATCCAAAGCATACTCAAACTAGTAAATAGTTATGCCAAAATATGTCTGATCAATCTAAATCCCTAAAATATAATGGAGAAACTCAAAACATATTATTTGAAAATTGGAATGAAGCCATGACTTCAAATTTTGGATTAGAGTAAAAGAGATGCTCATGATAAGAAGAATGTCAACATACAACACAATGTCCAAAAATTTCTCAACCTAATATTTGATATAAACGTCATGTTTAGCCCCACATGGTTAAAAATCCTAACTAAAGAAAAGGAATGGATCTTCTCATGCAATGCACAAGGAGCCTTCTTAAGTCATACAAGCACCTATTCATATGATAAACCAATAGAGTGGGTCCCCCAAGCTCAAATGTAAGTGGCTACTACATGTAGATTTCATCTTAAATCTTCCCATGTAGAAAGGTACTCTTCATATCCATTTGATGTACCTTCCATCCATATGAGATAGCAACAAGGATAATCATCCTAACTAAGTCCACCCTACCCACTAGTAAAAATATCTTAGAATATTCTACTCCCTCTTGTTGAGAGAATTCTTTATAAATAAGTCATACTGTGTACTTCTCCATCCAAAGTATATTTGGCCTTATAGACCCATTTACAACCAATAACATTATTCCCTTCTAGAAGAGGAACCAATTTCATGTCCTATTCTTCATCAAAGACTCGTCTTCTATCAGCATATCATATTTCCATTTTGATCACCCCTTAGCGTAATAATATGTGAGAGGATCTTGAGAATATACTATATTTGAAAGAAGTGCTTAGAAGGAGCATGTTATTGTAGATCAAGAGATTAAATAGGTTGAGAATCCTTTAGAATCATCTTAACCCACTTGGTGTTGGAAAAACTGAGAAAGAATCACGAGTATTCTACAACAAATCAACATCAAAAGCTAAAACTAAAGAATCTAACTCAACATCATCACTCACCTCATCTCATAAAGTTGAAGTATTCAAAACTTATGCATCTTGCTTATAATGCCCTAAACCTAGAGAAGAAATTGTTACATATGGTGCTACTCATGAAGGAATTAAATCAATATTCAATGGTCCACCACTTGAATATTCTCTAACAAAAATAGAGTCAACCAAAGTCATGAAAGAACAAGCCAAATTTAAGAAGAAAAAAGGTTAGAAGGATTATTTTTCCAAAGGATAGGTGGGGGGTGGAAGTAATACCTAAAATAACCTCATCAAATATAACATCTCTATGGATCAAAAATTCATGCCTATAAGGAAAGTAAAGATGATATGCCTTTGAGGTATCTGAATATCCCACAAAAATATACGTATGAATCTTTGGTTTCTCATTTTGAATATTCTTAGGTATGTGAGCCCATACCAAAGACTCAAAGATACAAAATCAAGACACATTCGTCTTATCCCATATCTCTCAAGAGGTTTCATGTCATATATTATCTTGGTAGAATATCTATTTAATGATGTATGTTGCACAGGTGATAATATCACTGTAGAATTTATGATCTATCCCCTTGTCATGAATAATTCATCATGTAATATTTATGATCACCTTATTTTTCCTCTCATGCACACCATTCTATTTATAAGTATAGAGAAAAATCCTCTAATATGCAATCCCATGAGAAGCCAAAAAATCATAAAAATTATAACCAATATATTCAACACCCCCATCTATCCTTGCACATTTGATTCTCCTATCTAGTTGATTTTCAGTAAGGGTCTTTAAGTTATTAACCTCTTAAATACCTCATCCTTTGTATTGTGTACAACCACACATACCTAGAGAAATCATCAATAAAAATAATGAAGTACCTATTTCTTAAGAGGGATGGTGTACCTATAGGTCCACAAATATTACTATGTATAATTTCCAAGGGATGAGAGGTTCACATTAAAACACATTTTGGAAATTTATCCTAATTATGCTTTCCAATAAAAAATCCCTTACATGCACCAATTAGAGGGGATATACATGGAATCCCAGTGGCTATTTGATGCTAGCTCATGTATTTCAAAGATCTAAAGCTGAGATGTCGAAGCCTATACTACCTCTTTTAACTTTCACTATGTGCATGTGCAATCATAACAACAAAGTTTTTCTTCTTGGAAGTAAAATAATATTAAAATAATATAATTATCAATAATATCAAATTATTTATGGATAAGATTACAAGTTCATCCTCCAATATACTAGTTTGATTGGAATCAATTCAATCATAAATTTCTCATGTAGCACTTAGGGATCCATGGTGCTTCTAGCATGGGTGTTATATATATTTTCAACATGAAGAGCAATAACACCACGAATGTCATCCTTTTTATGCATATATAGTTGCTTTACTTCTTCAAAATTACTATCATGAGGCTCCTAATTCACACATTTGAGCAACCCCTTGCTTTGAAATAGAGCTTCAATTTTGATCTTCCAAGTAGCATAGTTAATACCACTCAAAAAGGGAACATAGTTCCATAACTATTCTACCAATTTTGAGTGTAATTGTGATAAGAAGCAACACCACCAATGCAAAGATCTTGAAAAACTACGTGATTTAAAAAATAGACTAAAAAATATTTCATATACAAAACTTATGGCCCGTAAAACTTTTGCCCTAAAATTGCAAATAATACCTCCAAAACCTTTAAAAAAAATCAATACCTGTAATGAATGGAAAGCCCTACATGTTACTATGTGATTGGTTGAGGGTGTGCTAAGCATGTGTTGATTGTCTAGTGTAGTGTTGAATTGTGTGATGTCATTTAACATGATTTGATTTACTCCTTGATATATGAACCAAACTATGCTACTTGTTGTATCTTGATTCACTCTAAAATTTATCCATCATCAAGTTTGTTGTTGATAATGTATGCTATTTTTCAAGTTTATTGAGATGGAAAAATGTGATTGCTCAAACTTGTAGTTATTTTCAATATAATCTGGTAAAGGAAGGAATAATTACATCTGAAGCTGACTTTGAACCTTATACAAGATGAAAAGTCCTCAAACCATTGTCAATATCTAGGAATCCTATGCAAGAATATCAGCAAGAATATATCTTCGAAGGTTGAAAATGAGTGTAAAAACCCTTATGTTATGTGGCCAAGATAATCATCAAGTTATAACATCTAATAACCCATAGTAATATTGCATAGCATTTTTGGCGATATCTAAAAAATATATCATTATTGATAATAACTAATGAGCCTTTTTCAGCGATATCTAAACCATACCAAAACAAAATTCTCAAAAATGATTATCGTGTATGTTGCCAATGATCATTTATCCACCACTGAAATAGTCTCTAGATGACTTCACTCCCAATAGATAGGGCCTTATTTCCTAGGTTTATTTCCCTCTACAAGTAGAGAACCCCTACGAGCTGTCAAAGTTATAGTAAAATGTCACTACAATCTAACCAAGGAAGGGATAGTTGCATCTAAAGCTAACTTGAAACCTTATACAAGATGGAAAGCCCTAAAACCTTTGCTAATTACCAAGAATCCTATGTAGAAGATCACCAGGAAGATATCTTTGAAGGTTAAAAATGATCATAAAAACCCTTATGTTGTATGGCCAAGATAATTGTCAAGTTATAACATCTAATAGCCCACATTAATCTTGCATAATATTTTTGATGATATCTAAACTAGACCCCATCATGGATAACAACTAATGAGTCTTTTCGATGATAACTAAAGTAGCTCTATCATTGATGGTGGTTTGACTCAAACAATAGGTATAAATGAGTTAGTAGAATTGGCTATCATCCACATTTATTTAGGTTCATATCTCTTGACCCCTCATTTGTCATCTCTCCACCACATGTCTATGATACATTCATTAGGGAAGTTCAGTTGAGGAAATGATGATAGTTGTAGAGAGTGGAAGAAGACTCACAAGATCTCATCACAAGAGCTTCCAAGAAAAATTCATTCTACTGCATTCAATCAATGATACCTTTTGGTGAAGAATATATGCACCAAAAACCCCTCCAAGGGGAAGCCAGTGCATAATAATAGTAGAGTTTTAGACAAAGAAATATTTCGAGTCGAAGATCCCATGTAAAGAAGAAATATAATCTACAATTCTCATATCAAAAGGTTCCAAGAGTCAGAATGTGACAAAAGTCTAGGAGGAATGAACAAAGAATATTAAAAGATTAAATTTTTTTTAAATATTCAACCAATGTAGAAAGAAAAAAGTTTTGATGATGTAGCCTTAAAGGAAGAAAGCAATAAAGAAAGAATAAAGATAAAATTTCTGATTGTCAAAAGTTTTAAAATAATAAAAATAAGAAAATGAGAAGAAGTTATAACAAAAGGATTATACAAGACAAAAAAAATTAGCATGAGACATCAAAAGGTTTGATAGAAAGTCAAAAGAGAATATGTCACCTAAGCACCTAGATCAAGCTTGGAAGTTTAAGAGTTTTGAAGAGGATAAAATCCCAATAGGTAGTCAAGTGCTTTGAATAAATAAAACAAAGTGCATAAACTCCCAAAAGAGGTAGATAAGCCAAATCAATGCATCATTACTAAGGGAGAATAAAGGTTACCTACCAATATCACTTCAACTCAGTAATTTAGGAGAATTAGGTAATTTAGTGAAGATGAGGGTATGTCAACCGCAATAACTTCAATCTTAAAACTAATAAGAGTAATGGTAAAAGGTGCTTCGTTCAATTTTCAAGGATCCCTAAGAAAGAACAGTTGAGATTGTCAAAATTTTCTATAAATTTTGGAGGGAAATTCTTCCCATTTTGTAATCTATAAATAGTAGTTAGTTTGGCATTGTAAAGGATCGATAAGTTCTATAACTTTCCCTTCATTTTCCTTTGTATAGTAGTGCGTGTATCTCTAGGTGGTTTTGCAAGTAACCCAAACCCACGCTTTCTAGCATACTATCTATAGTATTTTACTTGCATATATACTTTAGAGGTCTACACATCTATTTGGTTCCATTATTTTGGTTCTCATACCTTGACCTATCTCCTTTGTGTGTGTGTGCTTGTATTTTAATTTATGATTATATATGTCAAGGAGAGGAAGTACACATGTTGATGTATTATGACCAAAGTTGTTGTGTAGGGGAATCTTATTTCATATTTGGTGCATCACCTCTTGTTAGCTCAGGTTTTTTCCTTTTCGTTGTCTTTTTTTTCTTATTCTAACCCTTTTCCTCGAAACTATTAGATTAGGAACAGTGCACCCAAGATCACATCTTATAAAGAAGTCATCCTTTATAAAAAAAAAATTGAAGGTCCTCAACTAAGCTAAATCCCATGCTTTCAATATTGGCCCTATTATGTCGATCCGTGTAATATGCAATAACCTTGATCTCTTAGTCCATACTCTATTCAATATATAAGACAATAAAAAGGACAACAAAACCTATATTTATATGCATCTAGTGGCATATGGCATACCAAATCAATCATTAGATGACCTACCATATCAATCCAATTAGAGACTACCACATCAATGTTTACATTAGCCTTTACATAACCTACCATGTGTTATGTTAATATTCATATCACATCATCAACTACGTCAATGCTTGCACAAACCTCCAAGCATCATGCCATATAACTTGTATGAACTACCATATCACTTGTACGATTATCATGTGCTATCTCAAAATTTATGTATTGGCTACCAAATCAATTGTATAGGCTACCATTTTAGTTGCCATAAGTTACCTCAAGATTCATATACCTATTTCTAAGTAACCTATATGGTCTACCATGCTAGTCATAAGGACTACCATGTGTCAGTTTGAGATTTATGCATTGCATTCCATGTCATGTCATCTATATGGATTGTCATATTACCTATATGGACTTCCATGTGTCTTCTATATAGCTTTTGCATGCCATCATAAATCTATAAAGGGGTGATTTTATAAGGTGCTTTTAAAGGTTTATATAGACCCAAATGAGAAATATAACCAATACAATTACAAACATCAACCATGACCTAAAAAGAAGCTTAACAACCACATATTTAACACCTCTTCCATTCATCATTCCATCAATATTTTTATGATGTAAAACGCCTTATAAAAATAATAATAATAATAATCAAACCTAAAAAATTGTAATAAACAACCTTAAAATCAAATATCTATGATTCCAAAATTGATTCAACATCATCCATCAAATTTCGTTAAAATAACCCTTAACGCTATTATATTTATTAATAAAAAATATAATTATACAATTATTTTATGAAACATGTTTTTTAAATATTGCAATCTTTAAAATTTAACAACATTGAAATCATTGGCTCAATCACTTTAATTTTTAAGAATTAAGAATATCGAAATCATATGCTCAATCATAGAAAGTGATTGAGACTCATTAATGCTATTCCAACTTTGACTAATAACCATCTTGCTAAGCATATGCTTATCTGATTAGTTTATCAAGCATTTGCTTTTCCAAAATTTAAAAAGACTAAAATCATTGGCATCATTGGCTAAATCAGATAAAGCGATTGACCTTCATCGATACCAGTGCAACATGGATTAATAATTTGAATAGGTTATTGGGATCTGCATCAAATCATGCCGGAAATGAATATCCAACATTTCTTACGTTCCAGTATGTTTTTAATTAGAAAGAGTAACGAGCATGCTCCCATGTTCAATGCTCCCCCAAAGATCTACACATTCAATTAAAAATGCATGTCCTTTGAGTCTCCTCTTTATTCAAAATTACATTAGTACAATCCGTCCGTTATCCTTTATAGGTCGGCTTCAAAGAAGAGGGAGGTGCCTGTAATGAATGGAAGACAATCATCAACAATTCAAAAATAGCAGTCTCAATAGCTCCTCCTATAGTCTCAATTATATTATTGGTTATATTTTATTATTTTTTGAATTTAGCCAAAATTCTTTTGCATTAGAAGGGTTTTACAACTCAAAATCACTCAGGAATCGTCCGACTTTGACGGCACCAACATTATCAATTAAATTTTAAGTATACACCAATATTATCAATTGAATTTTAAGTATTCAAAAACATACATAAAAGCTCTTATAATTCAATTATATATTATATTATTCGTTATATTTTTCGACTCCATATTCTATGAAACTTTATTTATATATGCAATTAGTGAATATGACGGTATGGTATGATCAGCACCTTCCTGCTGAAGGCAATAATGTAGGGATGAAATAATAGTGGTTGCAGGTTATTGTTATGTAAATTAAAAAATATTTAAAACTGTGGAAAAGGTTTTGGTGGGGAAGTGGGTTTATAATAATACTATTTTCAGGGGTTAGTAAATTGGTAAGTGCAGATGTAGCTGATCTAGGTTTAAACTTTGGGAGAAGTCAACCCTTGCATTACGCACCTGGCGGTCCATTTCACGCCAGGCTAAAATACCGAGGACGAAGATATGAATCCAGCTAGACCGATGACGAAGATACGAATCCAGCACCTGGCCGTCCATTTCATGCCAGACTAAAATATCAACGACGAAGATACAAACAGCACTTGGCTGTCCATTTCACGCTAAGCTAAAATTAACGTAATGGAATAAAGATTATGGGAATCAATCCAAAGATTTGAACCCTACTTAATAGTAAAAAAATACTGTAAATATAATCATTCCCTTACCAATCAAAAAAGACAATCCCTATGGATGTATTGATTATATTGTTTTCAATGAAGTAATTTATAAAAAAAAAAACCTTTCATAGCAGCTATTTATCTCACAAAGTCACTGTTTTGGCTGATCTTCGGACAGGACGTTGACCGTTTAAAACTAACGGTCGGGCTAAAAAAAGGCCTGTGGGCAGTCACATCCAGGAAAATATTTATTCGTCTCTCATCTGAATGATCAGCCAGGAAATTTTCGTTAGAAGTTTTCGCTTCGAAAGTGTTTTTTCTCGAGAAAGGATGCAGAGATGAATTTTACATAACATGTTATGGCGGCTGCTACGTCGCACTAAACAGAGTATTGTAAAAAAAAAAAATTGTTCCTGGAAAGATGAGGCGGCTCACTAAATTAGCATACATTTCAATCCCAGCTAATATCATACAGCCTGTGGGCACGTCTTCCGTTAATGCGCTCTTGGTGAGTTCTAAAAAACCACCCAAAAGCTTTCATGGCGCATTCAGGGGCGTTGTAAATAGCACCAGCTTTTGGTTCGTGTTTCTGGCAATGTGTGTTTGTATCACCATTTTCAACGTTGTTTTTCCATGGCTTTACCGGCATGATGTTTTCGATAAGGAGCCCTGCTCAAATTTGATGGAATTGCCCGTTTCACAGCAACAAAATATGGCTGTAACTCCTCTACCTGTTCATGCGCTAGAACAGAATTTGACGGATGATGAGAAACGGTTTTGGCAGCAGCCTGATAATCTTGGGTACAGGCCGTGTCTGGATTTCAGCGAAGAATACCGTCAAAATTCGTTGCGGGGCGTCAAGGAGAAGGGTAGATTCTTGATGGTTGTGGTGTCGGGAGGATTGAATCAGCAGAGAAACCAGATTGTCGACGCTGTTGTCATTGCTCGTATTTTGGATGCCGCTCTTGTTGTTCCCGTTTTGCAGGTCAATGTCATTTGGGAGGACGAGAGGTAGCCAATTTTTTTATTTTTCCTATTGAAATTTTTTAGATACCATTGCTTTTATCTGAATTCTTCGTATTCAATTGTGGGTGCAGTGAGTTTTCGGACATTTTCGATGTAGAACACTTTAAAGAGACTCTGAAAGAAGATGTGCGAATAGTTTCCTCGCTGCCTTCGACTCATCTAATGACGAGGCCGGCTGAGGAGAAGATTATTTCTCTTCATGTTACCCCTGAATGGATTCGCAGGCGATATATGAAGCGGGTAAGCCTCCATGACATTGTCACCTGGACAACGTTGTTAATTCATGGTTAAGAAAATACGAAATTGTACAAGTTTGTTGTAAATTTTGTGTTGGTTAATTATTAAAAATAGTGATTGTAAATGGATAGCAAATTTAAAGGTGAAAGCTTTTGATCAAGTGGGACTCCTCAGTCTCTTGCTTTCTAACCAGTTCATATGATATTGATATTTCATTCCACTTTAATTCCGTTAAAATTTTGGTGGCAATAACAGTTTCACAGAGGAGTGCTACTTCTTCGAGGATTAGACTCCAGGCTTTCCAAAGACCTTCCTCCGGATCTACAAAAGCTTCGTTGCAAGGTTTGCCGAATCGCTAAATATAGCACTCTCTAACACACTTCAGTTTAAACGTGTTAGATTCAATTTTAAATATGGAATGAAAGAAAAATTGCAACCTAAACATGTTTACAACTGAGATTAGAGAGCTTCACAGTTAAGTTTCTTTGTTTTCCATTGAAATTCACCCTGTCCGGAACACTGGGGATTCGTTTCATTAATTAACTAGCTAGAGCATTTATGAGAGGAGAGGGAAGAGGTTGACATTCTGCAACTAAATTTCGATTTATACCGATTGGAAGATATTAAAGAACAATGCAGAATGATTAATTATCTATCAATGGCAGCAGGTGGCGTTTCACGCTCTGAGATTCGCGGCGCCTATACAAGCTTTGGGAACCAAACTTGCGGAACGAATGTGGCGTGAGGGGCCTTATTTGGCTCTTCATTTGCGTCTGGAGATGGACGTGTGGGTGAGAACAGGGTGCCTCCCCGGATTGGAATCCCACTACGATCAAATTATCGAACGAGAGAGGAGGCGGCGGCCCAATCTGCTTACTTCACGATCCAACGTGACATACCATCAACGCAAAATTCATGGCCTCTGTCCTCTCAATGCTATGGAAATCGCCAGGTAAAACTTCTAATACTCAAATTCGAAAAAATAAACTTAAATAATTGTTCTGCTTGCTCCAGTAGAGCTTAGGTTCAAATTTTGGGAGTCATGTTGTCAGTTTTACAAAGGTAGTAGTTTGATCTGAATTCTCTGACTGTGCGCGACAGACTCTTACAACTTACGAAATCCACTTATTTAGAAAAGACTCAAGTTCAATCCTTAGAAGCCATACTGTCAACTTTGCAAAGGTAGTAGTTTGATCTGAATCCTCTTCCACTTATTTAGAAAAGACTCAAGTTCAATCCTTAGAAGCCATACTGTCAACTTTGCAAAGGTAGTAGTTTGATCTGAATCCTCTCAGTGCGCAACAAACTGATATAACTTAAAAAACCCACTTATTAAGAAAAGACCTAGGTTCAAACCTTAGAAGTTATACTGTCAGCTTTGCAAAGGTAGTAATGTGATCTGAATCCTATGAGTACCCAACAGACCAATAACACTTACTAACCCATAAAGATTATAAAACAACAAAATGACATAAGATTATAAGAAATCAACATTCAAAAGAAAAAACTGTAACCCACTCCTCAAATACAAAAAAAAAAAAAAAAATTACTCTCCTTTTAATTTACTTTTTGAATTCAATTGAATGAATAGAGCATGGGCATTAATGGCAGGGTTTTGAAAGCTTTGGGAGCTTCAAGCAGAGTTCGCATATACTGGGCGGGAGGGGAGCCACTGGGAGGAGCCGAGGCTCTAAAACCTCTCACCGATCACTTTCCCTATTTCTTCAATAAAGCGAGCGTGGCGATGGCAGGAGAGCTTGAACCTTACCGTAACCAATCATCGGTTCTCGCAGCAATCGACTACATTTTGGCCCTCAACGGTGATATATTCATGCCATCTCATGGCGGAAACATGGGCCGTGCGTTGCAGGTAATTTTATTTTACATACCTGCTTTCCTGATTATTAAAATGTCTAGCTAAAAATTGGGTTTGTGAAAAGTATTTTGATAATTCTTTCCATGGGGTGCAGGGGCACAGAGCATATGCAGGTCACAGAAAGTACATAACGCCGAACAAAAGAGCCATGGCGAAATACTTGATGGACCCGACCTTGTCTGAAGGAGATTTTAAAACGATAATACGGCAACTTCATAACGAGTCCCTCGGTCGGCCACTAGTCAGAAACGATAAGATTGTGCCAGACGTCATTGCCTACCCTGTTCCTTATTGCATGTGCACAAAACCATCTCCATCTCCCCTGCCTTAACCAATAAGTCGCCAGAATTAGTTTAATATCAGTAGTGTTTTTTATTAAAAATTTATGATGTTCGATAATTACTATTTTTATCAATTTATCTATCTCTTATTAATTGGTTTATCCCTACTGACTTATCTATCTCCTACCAACCTAAAATAGTCCACTCCTACTAACCTATCTATCTCCTACCAATCTACCTATTGTTAAGTTGAATTATTCTGCCATTTAAATCTTTTAAATACTCTGCCATTACAAGTCTTTTAAAGAAGAGTGAGTAGAATGTATTTTTTTTTATTGCATAAGAGAGTTGGTTTTAGCCACTATTTTTAGTAATTGGTCAAGACAGATTCAAATTAGAGAAACTACTTTCTGTCTCAACAAACCTATCAATTTAATTGTTGTTGATACAATATAAAATAAAAACCATGAGTAAAATGTTTATTGTGAAATATCTTGTAAAAAGTTAAGGGCTTCCAATCTCAAATCCCTTAAGCATTCCCATGTAAATATTTTTTCAAAGGTTACTTGAATTCTTTCTTTAGCGGACACATTACGCTTGAAGTTTGTGTTACTAATTACGGAGGGTGTTCTTAGAGAAACGTATCAATTTCTTAAAGAATTTTCAGACACAGGCGGTCCGTCAACCATAATACATTTCCGGTTGCTTGCTGGCACGACTTCAGACAAATTATGATGATATTATGGGCTGAAACAATTGACAAAATTATATACTTGATTGGAAAAGAAATCTGTGGGCCTGTCAAATAGCTAAAACTAAGGGTAGTCATTTCAACAAGGAAGATATATCTTCCGCTGACTGATTACGCTAGCCTGTATTTTATTCTATTTTATTCCTTTTTAAATGGAAAAAGTTGAAAAGATGTTCATGTACGCCATTAAAGGCTTTCCTCGTCAATGTTTTAAATTGATGTTTTTGTGTTAAAAAAATCTTCGTTTTCTTTTTTTAATTTCCTTGAGCAAGGGCCAACTACCTAATTTTGACAGTGCTATAATTATAATGTATTAATTGGATTGAATTGATTGTTAATTATAATATATTTAATTGGATTGAATTGATTGTTTTTTATTTTTTTTATTTTAAAGGTTAGATGTATTTTATATATATAAACATGGGTTTGGACATGTGTGGGGGTTTGTCTCTTGCTTTTTAATAAGTTAATGTGATGATGCAAGTCTAGTGGCATGATTGGAATTTCGTGGTTGACCTTAAATATTCAACATTTAAGTATAATAATATATATATATATATATATATATATATATATATATATATTTTTTTTTTTTTTTTTTTTTTGGGTTAGGGAAGGTAATTTTTTGTTAACCATTTAAATCTAGGTTGACTAACGTTTATAAAGTTTGGTAATAATTAGTATTTGATATGAGAAATGTAAGGTATCTTGTAAATTACATTATTCTATGAACATTTTTAAGGAGTATGAAGTAAAATCTTGATATAGTATGCGAAGGATTAGGGTTTTTCTTTAAAAATATTTTATCTTTTAAGAGCCATATCTTTGCAAAAAGAAATATCTAATTCAATTGATTCTTGGACTAACTTTTACAACATTTGAATAGCTTTAAAATGAGTGATCATATGCAAAACTTTGAGCAATATTGAGGGAGATACAATCCTATGAAGTCAACCATTTGGAACAAAGATAGTGACGATTTTTCAAGTCGTGAAAAACAAAATTGCAAATATTTGTCAACTAGGGTTTCGAACAATGGGAAGAACAATGAAGGGCTAGGACTTCAGTGAGGCAAGACATTCTATTTGGACAAAAAAAATTCAACTAAGATTGTTTTCCTTTCTTTATCTTACATGAAAAATTTATAAAGTTTTTATCAAATATTATATTTGCTATAGGAAATTCAGATAAATTTCAATAGATTTTGAGTTTTAGTTTCCTTTCCATGGACCTATTTATAGTTAAATCCTTAGAATCATCTCTAGTGGTAGAGGTTAGTGAGCGCACCTCAAAGAGATCCTCATTGCTCCAAGATAGGGCAGTTTTTGGTAAATTTATTGGGTATAGGCCAGGGGCTTCAGCATTGAGAAAATGGATTGATAGGAGTTGGAAGTCTCCAGGAGTGATTCTATCATTTCTTCCCAAAGGTTTCTTCCTAGCCATTGTTTGTTCTAGAGAAGAAAGAGAAAGACTCCTAAAAGGGGGTCTTTGGTTTATGGGAAGAGCGAGACTCTTCCTTACCCGTTGGTATGAAGGTTTTTCACCTGAAAATGTAAATCTATCCCTAATACCAATCTAGGTTAGGATGTTTGGGTTACCCATTAAATTTTGGGAAATAGATATCTTCAAGGTAATAGGCAACACTCTAGGAGAACCCCTTGAGATTTTAGATATGGAAAAAGATGGATTCTTGGCTATTTATGCTCGAATATTGGTCATGATTGATATAAGTAAAGCTTTACTAGAATCAATCATTCTTAAGTATGGGGATAAGAGGTGGACCAAAACTATAGATTATGAAAACATATCTTTTAGATGTAGAATATGTCATGAGGTGGGGTATATTGAGAGATCATGCCCTAAGAAGAGCTCAGGAGAATCATTTATAGAAAACTGCAAGAGAAACTTACAAATGGTTATGGATGAAGATGGTTTTCAACTTCCAAAAATAGATCTAAAAAATAAAAGAAAATAAATAGTGGAGACCAATAAGGAAGGATATTGGAATAAATACCAACTATTTTGAGGCTTTAGCATATGAAGAAAAATTAGATCAAAACTTAGAGGACACGATATAACAATTTCAACATATTAACAAGGAACCGTCTATTCAGTATGATCCTAATTTATTGAAGAAAATTCTCTATGAACCTAAGGAATGTGTCTCATCAGATTTTTAAGACTCTCTTGAAGTACCATGCACCATTTAAGAGAAAAAAAATTGGTAAAAATAATGTAGTTTTAGAAGTTAATACCTCTACCATTAATAAGGAAATACCAGAAAATGAGCAGGATAAGTCAAAAGCTTCTATAATAGAGCCAAGAGAGGATAAATATGATGAAAAATAAAATTTTGAAAGAATATTGAGGAATAGAATAATAAGACCTACTCCTAATATAGGCAAGGCAAAAAGAGGAAAACCCTCAAATTATCAAGCAAGATCTAGGGAAGCAAGAGCAAACATAGAGAAAGGAACACAAACTAAGTTGGTTGAACTTCTCTTTACCAAACAACAAAATGATATTGGTAATACACAAGTGGGGCCAAAAGCCCTAATGAGACATGATTATCATATCATGAAATATAAGGGGTGCTAATGCCCCCTCAAAGCAGAGGTATATTAGGGACCTATGTTTAAGAAATAAACCTAATATTCTCTATATCCATGAAACTAAAATGACAAAAGAAAAAGTTTCTAAATCTATGAAATCAATATGGGCAATATGTGAATGGAATGCTATGGATTCTGAAGGAGCGGCAAGGGGAATTCTAACTTGTTGGAATCCTTCTAGAACCTCTTATGTAACCATTCATAAAACTAGGTATTAGATAGCCTCTTTAGTCACTTGCTACTTTGTAGATATTTGTTTCATCCTTATCAATGTCTATGGACCTACTACTCAGTCAGGTAGGTTAGAAGTTTGGTGTGGGATTGAAGCCTTTATGAGAACTAAAGACCAAGAAACCTTATTCATGATCATTGGAGATTTTAATGCCATAACCAAGCTAGATGAAAAATTTAATGGAATTAGGAAATTGACCGAAAATATGAAATATTTCTTAGCTTTTATTCAAAACAATAATCTATGGAAAGTTTTTTTTTTAAATTTACATGGTGAAATTGGTAGCTGCCACGAATTTGAGTAGGTTGTCCGACTTTTATGGCCGCCACAGTATTCTATGTTGTCCACCCTGAAAGTCACCACGATATTCTATGTTGTCTACCCTGAAAGCTTCCATAGTTCTTCATGCAGTCTGCCCCTGTAACCACCATACCACAATCATTTTAAATATTTTATGCTGCTAAAATCACTAGGAAAGGGATAAGTATTCAGTGCGATGAGGCCTGAGATTTGAACCTTGGACCTCTGTCCCCCTTACGGGGTTTGGTCAAACCAATTGGTCTACACCTCAGACCTATAATCTATGGGAAGTTGATTTTGAAGAAGAAAACTATACTTGGACCAACAACAGGAGAGGCCATAACCTTATAGAAGAAAAAATACATAGATGCATTCTCTCAGATCATTGGCTAGATGAAGGAACTTGTGCTAAAATAAATACCTTAACAAGTATTGGTTTAGATCATTGACCAATAAGAGTTAAAATAGTGGTAAGTGAATTCAAAAAATATCATATTTTAAATTTGAGTAAATATGGGAAGACCATCCTTAATATGTTGATATGATAGCTCAAACATGGAATTCTTTGGGTAATGGTGGGTTGTATGGTCTTCTAAACCAAATTAAATCTATGACATATATATTAAAAGAATGGAACAAGAACACCTTTGGAAATATTTTTGAGAAGAAAGAAGAACTAAAAAATAAACTTTCAAAATTCCAAAAAGGTGATGATAATAATTCAAGCTAAGAGGAAAGGGAGTTGCTTAGTGAATATCATAATTTTTTGAGTACGGAAGATAAATTCTGGAGATTAAAATCAAGACAGACTTGGTTAAAATAAAGAGATAAAAAAACAAAGTTTTTCATAGGATGGCTATAGTACAGAGATCAACTTCCAAAATTAGTATAATTAAATCAATAGAAGGGTTTTGGATTGAAGATCAAAGTGAAATTAGAAAAGAGGTAGAGTCTTTTTATCAAAATATTCTAGGTTCAAAGGAGACTGATGTTCTTAATGATAAATTTCTTCAATATGTTCCTTCAATTATAACGAATAAAGACAATAGGAAACAGATGGAGCCTATTACTCTAGAAGAAATTCATTTAGCTCTTTTCTCTTTTAATAAGGATAAATCCTTAGGTCTAGATGGGCTCTTTATAGCTTTTTACCAACATAATTGGGATATAGTGAAGGATTCTTTAATGGTTGCAGTGAAATAGTCTAGAATAAAACAATACATACCTTATAAAATAAATGCAACATATCTTACCCTAATTCTAAAATAGACGGATGTTGAATTGTTTGATTATTTTACACCCCTAAGCCTATGTAATATGACATATATGATTATTTCCAAAGTAATAGCAAATAGATTAAGGTCATTGTTAGAAAAAATCATTTCATAAGAGCACGGATTTGTGAAAGGGAGACAAATTCTAGGCGGGATCATAGTAGCTCATGAAGTTATACATTCAACAACTTCAAGAAAAGAGAAAACAATATCTTAAAACTTGATATGAGTAAAGCCTATGATAGGGTTAAATACAATTTTCTTTTTACATTTTTAGATAAGTTTAGTTTCAAGAAGAAATGGGTTATATGGATTAAAGCTTGTGTCTCTACAATATTTTATTAAGTGTTGTTCAATGGGTTAGTGATAAAATCTTATAAAGCCAAGAGAGGCCTTAGACAAGGAGATCCTCTATATCCTTATTGTTAATTATTATAGCATAAGTTTTGAGTAGTAACTTAAATAAGGCTTACAAATATGGGCTTATAAGTGGAGTTAAGGTTAGTAATAACATCAATAACATCACCCATCAACAGTTTGTAGATGATACAACCCTTTTTGGGAGGGCAAGGTTAAATGAGGTCAAAGCTTTGAATAACTTTTTAAAAGAGTACAAAATAGCTTTAGGGAAAAAATTTAATAGGACTAAATCCAAAATTTACTTTCTTAACACGTCTGCTACTATCAAAGCAATAATTTGCAGGTTTCTTCAAATGGAAGAGGCAAATTTGCCAATAACTTATCTAGGAATGTCTTTATTTGAGGGGATAATGAGGATAGATTTATGGAATCCAGTTATTAGTAAAGTTTAGAATAAACTTCCAACTTGGAAAGGTAGATGGTTATCATTAGTACGAAGAGTGCAGTTCTTTAAGTTAGTCTTACAAGCCATTCCAACATATTATATGTCATTGTATTCTATGCCAAAATCAGTTGAAAAAAGGTTAATCTATTTTATGCAATCCTTTTTATGGTCAGGTTTACATGAAAAAAGAAAATTTTCTTTGGTGAAATAAAGCAATTTGTGTGATGATAAAACTAGGGGAGGGCTTGGTTTAAGATTTCTTATAGATACAAACTTAGATCTTAGGGAAAAATTTATCTGGAGATTGTACAAAGAGAGACAAATACAATGGAAAAGAATTCTTCTAAGTATATTGATCCCAATGATCAAAGTTTAATATTTATTGCATTCTCTCTACCAAATGGTTTTGCTCTTTGGAATGGTTTAAAAAATCTATTGATCTTATGATTAAAGGTTTAATATGAGTGGTGGGAACTAGAGAAAAAAATTCTATTTGGATGGATACTTGGTGTGATAAAAAACCACTCAATTTAGATCCAATTTTGAAACCTTGGATGAGATTGCTTCAAGATAAATATGGTGATAGGGTTTCAAACATTTTGTACAAGGATCGAGAAGGAATATACAAATGGAAAGAATATTTTTTTACAAGTATACAAGACATTGATGGTAGGAGGCAATTGAGTAGAAAGATAAAAACTATGATTATTCCGATGGGAGCCAAGGATAAATTGATTTGGGAGTTGAATAGCTCAGGAGAATACACAACAAGAAGTGGATATAATGTTCAACACCAATAAAATAATAATGTCACTAGAATATGGAGAGATATTTGGGATAGCCCAAGCATTCCTAAAGTTAAAATGTTTGTTTGGCTAGTAGGTCATAGAAGAATTTTATCCTGGGATAACCTTATGAAAAGGGATTTTCATGGCCCCTCTCAATGTATTTTTTGTAAAAAGGAGAGTATAGACCATCTCTTGGGACATTGCTCAATAGTTTGGAATCTATGGCAATGGATTCTTAATATGTTTGGTAAATGCATGGTGATGAATAACATAATTGAATATTGGTTAAAGCAATGACATAGCACTTATAAAAGTGAGGCTTTACAAACAATATGGGATATATTAAAAGATATAATTCTTTGGACTATATGGCTAGAAAGGAATAGAATAATATTTAAAGGAAATGAAGTAAATTTAGAGGTAATGAAAAATAAGATATGTTTAGCCATATAGGAGTCTAAACCAACCCTATCAACTCACCCAGTCCCTAATTTAGAAGCAGAGAGCCTTGATAGATTGATTCAAGTCATTAAATGAAATTATAATATTGGGTACAAGAGAATAAAAAAGAAGACAAAGAATATAAAGTGGAAAACACCAGATGTGGAGTGGGTTAAATTTAATTTTGATGGAGCATTTAAAGGAAATCCAAGACCAATAAGAGGAGGAGGAATAATTAGAAATAATAGAGGAGATATTTTATCTCATTAAGCTTTCAATAGTGGATTTAAGATAAATAATGAAGTTGAAGCTTGGGTGAATTTAGAAGGGTTAAAAATATGTAAACAAATGAAATAGAATAGAGTATGGATGGAAGGTGATTCTCTCATAGTAATAAATGCAATTTTGAGGAAAGCAAAGGCTCCATGGAACATACAAGAGATAATTGTGGAAATTCAATATCTTGCTAAATAGTTTGAAGAAATCATGTTTACACATATATTAAGGGAAGGAAACAAATGTGCAAATAAGCTAGCCAATAGAGGGGTTTTGATTGAGGATCATGAAGTTAAATTCTCCTTTCCATGGTTAGAGGAAGTAGAAATTTTAGTTGAAGCTGACAAAAAAATGTTGATTGCCTAAATAAATTAATGATTAATATTTACTTTAATGTTTTCCATTGGTAATATCTGCTTTATTTTGTAAAAATAATTATTTTCATTTAGACTATTTATTATAATTTTTATGGTTGCACTTGTGTTTTAGGAAGGAAACTAGCAATCTAGATTTGGTAAATCAAACTATGATAGTGCGATGTTTTGGAAATATTACTCTACTAAGATGTAAGCCATAGATAGTAGAGGTGAATTTTTGGCATTGTGAAGGCTCCTATAAAGATAGATTCTAAATTCTGGATTAATTGTATTCATACAAAAATTTGAAAAGATCCAAAAAATGAAAATCAAGAATTCAAATTTATGTAAAATGACGTAGGTTTCTAGCTATAACATCTCAATTGAGATTAGAAGTGTATCTATTTGTAAACTCTCAAGCTCTAAGGAAGAGAGATGTAATTTGTCAAGGGTGGGGGACCCGAGTACAACCCCTTATTATCCAAAAAAAAAAAAAGTTTGATATTAATTACATATTTTGTTATATAATATAAAAGATATATATATATATATATATATATATATATATATATATATATATATATATATATTATATTGTTTACCTAATTTAAAATATAAATACATCATATTAATTATAATTTGTCTCGGTCAATTAAATTACTTATATGTTTTAGTTGATTGTTTTTTATTAAACTAATTAAAATTTATTAGATTTTTAAGTTATTAGACTTTTTTGTGAATGATTTATATTCTAGTAACAACAATGTGAACAAAGTAGTTAGAAAGAAAGATGACATGTTACTTTGTTAAATTTAGCCTTACATATGAACTATATATATATATATATATATATATATATATATATATATATTATTTTTTTTTTTTATATTATATATATAGTCTCGTAGGGACACCCTAGTGGTATGTCATTGGATTGTTATCTAGGCTACCCAAGTTCAAATCACAAGGAGGGAGGTCCCCTTTGTACCTTTGGGGAGTGTGGCCTCTTTTGTGCTACTTATTGTACTTTATCTTACTTCAAATATATAAAAAAAGAAGTATGTAAATATTAAGTGAAGAGAAAATATGCTTATAATCCAATTTAAAACTAGCTTATATCAATTAGTGTGAGACAAGTAAAATGGAAGAAACCTAGATAAAAGTGGGAAGAAAGAATATGCAATTATTGTAGTTAGGGTCGATAGAAGCAATGGAAATTGAGAAATACATTATGTTGGAATGTAAAGCTTATAAGAATATTTAGGATAGTTATACTAATACATTAATAATGGATTTATATCTATATTGTTTGAAGAAACAAGAATAGAGAAGCTATAAAAATTTTATCAAAGTGATACATGCATAATTGGCAAGTTGTTGTAATACTACTATGTGATGAAGATGTAATAGGGATGGGGTTCATTTTAATCAGGGTTTAATTTTTAATGATGGAGCTTCTCTACAACTTCTAAAGTATCCAACAAAGGTGGATAGTATGGGTGTAAAAGATCCATATTGAAAATAAGGAGGCCTAAGTATGGAGGAAGACATAGCTCAAAGGCATTATCTCCACCTACTTGGTAATAGTGTATGGTCCATGCCTTATAGGTATGAGATTGCAAGAGGCACCTCAAAGGTATTCTTTCTAAAGATAAAGTTATAAATTATCTCTATCTTTGTACCAAGTTAGTACACGATGCTTATCATGGTGCTCATCATATTTAGTATTTATCTTTTGAAGGATGTCATGTATTTGACATTAGATCTGCTAAAAATTTCTAACAAACCTACTTATTTTGTTAATCTCCATTTGCATATAATATGACTCCTATCACGGATATAGAAAAAGAATAATCAATTTGTAGACACGAAAAATTGACCCACTTTGAGTGGGGCAATCTTCCTTAGTGCCCCTAAGAGGCCCTCAACCCCTTCCAAGAGCAAGGGAAGACCTCTTTGCCTCCCTTTTTTAATTTGTTTATCTTTTAGCGAAATCATGCCCCGTATTTACGAGGCACGACTTCACTGTTTAACCTAATTTTTTTATTTAATTTTATTTTATTATTTTGAGCCCACTTAGACCCAGGTTTAAACCCTCCAACATGTTTTGGCATCGACTGTGAGTTTATTTTTGCCCACATTTTTCCCTCCAATTTCATCTATAAAAGGAAGGATATTCTTGCTAAATCAATAAGATGCGATATGCAAAGTTTTAATGTGCGATCTTAGTGCAAATTTTTTATTATTGATTAAGCTCAAAATATTTATGATAGTTTGTTCTTCTTCCTTTGTTTTCTCTACTGCAAGCTAACCCCGAAGTGCAAATTTTGGATTGATCTTCTATTGCATGGATTGGATTGATTTGTTGTGTGACTTGGTGGATCCGTGGTGTAGTTCGGAGAGATAGAGTGCCCGCTCGGATACTTCAATATTCTCTTCCTACTTCTGTGATGTCCATTAGGGTTTGCTTACTTTATTTTCAATATTTATTTCATCTTCTGCACTCACTTTTTATTTTTCATTAGTCTACAATGATATCACACCCGACATTAGCGAGGCGTGACTTCGCTTGCCCTAATTAGGGCAAATTAATCTGCAAAAGCGAAATTGCACCCCATCTAGGCAAGGTGCGACTTTGCTACTGCGTTATCATGCCCACTCCAGGTGAGGCACGATTTTGCCCTAGGGCACACTCGGAGGCAATTTCTAGATTCTGCTTTCACTATTGCATTCCATTTTGTTTCTAGATCATATTGTTGCACTCTATTTTCTATTTTCTGTTACTGTATTTCTGTTTTATGATTAATTCTCCAAAGGTCAATTTTCGCTTTTGTATTAAAAGGTCATCTAAAAGGACCTAGGGGGCTTGATTGTTGTGCCTCCAAGATCTATTACACAGTGGCCTAAGCAGGCCCCCTAATGCTAATTCTATTTTTTAGTGTTTCATGAGTGATCTTGCAGAAACAGGTATTCTTGATATCATTGGACAAGAGGCAGAAAAAGCTAAATCAACCACCGGTCTAGATAAGTGCTCTACTCATTCTATTGGTTGAAAATTTGATTTAATTATTGATTCTTAGGCATCTGAAAGTGAAAGGCATTTAGTTTGCATCTAGGGATAACTTCTGTGCATTTATTTTGTGTATCCTCTGCTTTAAAGGTTTTTTGAAATTAAACCCTAGGTTAGTGAGCATCCAAAATAAAGAATCATTCTAGGATAGCTCTTGTATGCTTGCATTCTATTTTCAATTGTATTATTCTACTTTCTGCATTGTCCTTTATCTTTTCTAGCTTAGATCTAGAAAGGCCAAACTTAGGTGTTTGTCTTGAAATTGAATACATCAAACTATCCCGAATATCCTGAGGACTTGGAGCGAGTCCTTAAACCATTCTTGGTGAACCCTTCCCCCTAGCACCGAGTGTAGAGTACAACATACCCCCGTGGTTCACCCCACAAAAGGTTCCCTCCTTGCGGATCCAACCTTTTGTTTGGGAATTGTACGTGGTAGGGCAGTTTTCCCCCTCTACATATTTGGTGAACCCGACGTGAACACCTCCTTTTACTTTAAACACTAAGCAAGATCATTAATTCTATTTGGAAAATATTTAAGTAATTAAGAATTTGCTTGTTAGTGTTTTCCCCTATTTTTTTTCACTACTTCTAATGGCTCCTTTCCTTAGAAGTCAGAGGAAACAATTAGAGTCTGATTATGTTCCTTTGGAAGATGATCAGATTGATAGGGAAAACCCTAATGTAGATCCAAAAGAGCAAGAAGAGGTAGACATGGAAACTGAAACTAATCCTGATCCTTTTTCTGGACCTAATGGGAGTTATGTTTTTTCATCATTTGATCACATTTGGGAATTCATGAAAGCTCATAAGGAAAAACTATTGGAATATGTGGAGCGAGAAGCTCATCTTGAAAAAGAGGATGCTACTCCTTCCCCTCCCAATAGGTCTCCTTTGCTTCATCATGGTATTCCTACATCTCAATCCTTGCATCAAAACAATTTTAAGAACCAAGTGACTTGTGCCATTACTAATACCACCAATATTGGAGGGAATCTGCAAGTCCCTCTAACTAGTAGTGGCCCAAAAATTTATTCTCAATTTCCTCCTGTATCCTCTAATATCAACACTATTGCTTCTGTTCCACCAAATTTGAGTTATCCTCAAAGTGCCACATACAACCAAAGTATCCAAAGTTTGAATCCAACATCAGGGTTTCAACATACATACATTCCTCCTTTGGGAAGTTTGGGGAACATACATAGTAATCCAAAAATGCAGAATTTGACAAGTGTTGTGAATCAATTGGTTTCAAGGATGGATATGATTCAACCTTCAAGGTTTACATACAACTATAAAGAAATGTGTAGTCAGCCATTGGATCCTATTGTTGTTGCTAGACCTTATCCTAAGCATTTTCCTATGCTAGTATTGCCAATCTATAAAGGGACTGAAGATCCAATAGAGCATTTGAGAGGATTCAGGATAGCTTGTCATGATCTTATTTATGATGATATGCTCTTATTAAAAACATTTCCAAAGAGTCTTGTTGGAATGGCATTAGAATGGTATTATCGGTTGCCCAACTATTCTTTGAAGAGTTTTGAGAAGACTGCAGAGATGTTTGTTCATCAGTTTAGTGCCTATATTGAAAAGGAAGTAACAATGAGAGATCTATATGATTTAAAGTAAAGTAAAGAAGAAAGTTTTTCAGAATTCTTAGCTCGTTGGAGAAGTTTAGTTGGTCGATTAAGACAACCTGTATCTCAAAAAGATATGCTTGATATATTCATTGGTAATTTACAAGAACAATTATCTTATGCTCTAGAAACTACTACTGTCACATCTTTAGACCAAGCAATTGAGTTAGCAAGAAAAGTGGAACAAGCTCTCATTAGAAGAGGTCAACTCAAGATTAAAGAAGATAAGCCAACTAAGTCTCAACCTAAGAATAAGCATATAGGAGGTAATAGTGATAGTAGGCCTATTAACAATGTCACTAACAACCTACAAAATATTGTACTTCAGAAACCTCCTCAAAGGAATTTCACAAGACTTAATATCCCTATGGAAGCAGTTTTAAAGCAACTATTGGATGCTAAAGCAATAGAATTACCTCCAGTAAGACAACCAGATACTACAACTCATTGGTATAAGGTAGGTCAATATTACACTTATCATAGAGTAGAAGGACATTGGATGAACACTTGTAAGAAATTGAAGCATGTGGTTCAAGATTTGATTGATGCGGGACGCATTGATTTAGGAAATCTCCAATCAACGAGTAGTCAAACTCCTACTCAACAAGTTCCAACAACAAACCAAGATATGGGGATATTTAAGGATCCTCTACCTAAGCATGAGCAACAAGCAACCAATCAAGTGGCTCATCAAGATGATTCCCTACGCCATAGCAATGTGGTTGGTATGGTTGGGGTAACTACAAGGAAATAGGCTCAGAATCAGCAACATCAGCAAGGATAAAGTTTAGTATCTCAACCCAATACAGTTTTAAAGGAGAATCAGAGAAGAGATTCAGCTACAAGGATTCCACCTATAGTGTTGAGACCATAGTCACAAGTTTCATTTGATCTTCAGAAGTAGTTAGCTAGTACTCTAGCAAAGATATCAGTGTTAGAACTTTTGTAGACTTCTCCCGATCACAGAAATGCTTTAATGAATTTTTTACAACAATCTATTTTCCCAGACATCCCTCTTGATGCCATAGTTGACATTGTAGGTTCTTTTGGGATACATCATGTCTCATTCTTAGATGATGATAAACCTTCCTCAAACTTACATGGAGATTCATCACTTTACATCACCACACTTATTGGGGATACCCTTATCAAGCGGGTTTTGATTGATAATGGGTCATCCCTCAATTTGTGTACATATCAATTCTTTCAAAAATTTGGATTAAAAGAGGAATATTTAACAAAAACTGATATCATTATTAAAGCTTTCAACAATGAGTCCCAAGAGGCCTGTGGTGTCATATCTCTCCCCTTAAAAGTGGGGCCAAGGATATTGGATACTTTGTTTTATGTGGTACATTGTCCTGCATCTTTTAATCTTCTTCTTGGGTGACCTTGGATCCATGCTATGAAGGTCGTCCCTTCTACTTTTCATCAATGTCTCAAATTTGAATTCAAGAATCAAGTTATCACCATTCTAGGTGACCCTCGACCATTTGAATTCTGTTCAAATATAGAGTTAGCTCAAATCGATTCTTATTCGTGTCCTTCTATTTCTTCAACCACTTCCCCATGTTCCTCATATCAAATTTTTGAATATTTTCAAAGTTTAAAAGTGAGTGAGGAACATAGGACCCATACTTTCTCCTCGGATCATGATAATCAGTTTCTTCAAGAGCCTCTTCTGGATCTAGCCAAGCTACCACCTTCACCTCGAACTATGGGCTTACCTCATAAGAAGGGTGATGTTGTACACATTGGCATGTGTGCTTTTATCTTCGGAGGTATGGCTTCTGAAGAAAAGCTTCATGGTAGCAACCCATCTCTCAATGAGTGCTCTTTTGCTCAATGCTATCTCACTAATGACTATCCCCTTCCTAAGCAGATCCTGTCCGGTATGGGATATGCAGGTAAAGGATTGGGACCACAACAGAAGGGTATTCAAGAACCCTTGGATGTTGAGATTTGGCCTGGGAGATGTGGTATAGGTTTTATACCTAATAAAAATGAACCTTTGCCTTTTGAGGATGATGACCATCTTATGACTTATGCAGAATATATGGAATATCAAAAGTTGTCAATAGATGATAATAAAAGTGTTAATTTTTCTTTTCCTTCAAATATAATGTCTTGTAATATGGTTGGCTCTATCTGTTCTAAAGATAACTTTCCTTCTGTATTAGAGAATGAGGAATATTTGTATAATGTCTTTTATGTTAAAAGGAATGGTGCTATTAGAAAATGTAGTGATTATCGTGCCATGGATGTCAAAAGAAGGGCCTTGGAAGAACTTTCCCATGATTTTCATCATCGAGAAAATGCACTCCTTGGGGATATCTTCGATCCGACACCTCATGGCACGTTAATTTATTTTAATAAGATGAATGGTGCATTTAGGTTTTGCATTGATTTCAATTCTTAACAAAAAAAACTTTCATATAGTTGCATTTGCATTTTCCATTTGCATCCACTTGCTTGCTCATATTGCATTATTGCTTGTCATCCTTGCATGATTGCTTGACATCTAACTTAACACCTTGCATGTTTGCCTATCATAAATGCATGATTGATTGTTCATGATTGCTTGCTCATATAGATTTTGGGGATCTTGCGACAATGGCATGTGATGATACCTAGTTAGGTCATAGCTCACATGCATTGCACTTTTCACTAGGACTCTGATGCCTAGCAAGATCCCCCTAGGGATTCTTTCCCTCCTTATTTTATTCTTATGATCACTTATTCTCCTTTTCTTGATTTCTTCATGATGTTGTACAAAATATTTCTCATAGTCCCACTCTGGGATAGCACTTGCATAATATTTTTACACATATTACACCCCATATGGGATACTTATACATCCTAGCGGGTATTGCACTATTCATGATCTTCTATCGAGTCATACTCTCTTTTGACTCAGCAGGCTCAACACCCCATTATAGGATAAGCTCCTTGGTCATTTTTAGTAGACCTCGGCATACATCCTAGTGGGTAATCACCTCACAACATTCAATAAGGGAGAAACCACCCATAGTGGGTCAAACCTCCACACACTTGTTCACATTGATGCAAGTGCTACACCCATAGTGGGTCTAGCTACCTCATTTATCCGATCCACAGTGTCTGGCTACACTGGTTCATAGCAACCTATGCTAGCCTTATACTTTGGATCGTTCATTTTTCTCCTTTTTTGATGGTTGACCTTTGGACCTCCCTATTTTCTCTTCTTCTTCTCTTCTTCTTCTCTCTTCTCTTCTTCTTTCTTCTCTCTCTTTTCTCTTTCTTTTCTTCTTCCTTCTCTCCTCTTCTTCTTTCTTTCTCTTATTTTTCTCTTGCTTAATCTCATTTCTCCTTCTTTCTTCTCCTTGTTCTTCTTCTATTTGCATTCATTTCATCCTTCATATAGTGTGCATTAGGATAGTTTGCATACATAAAAACACTTAAAATAAACAAGCAAAATATAAAAACATGCATTAAAACATTACACATAGAACACATAAAATCATAACAAAATTTGTAGCTATGTATTACTCGTAGGAAAAAGAGTACATCGTGTGAGGTTGGTGTACCACAATCTAGACTCAGTACACTCAACCTAGGGATGCACACCACAATAAAAAATTGGTGCATCATCTCGATCCCTAGCCTAACGTATCAAAGAATTTGTGAAGCATTTGGGTATTGATGTGAGTGACATTGAATATGAATGGGCAAGTGTTATAAACCAATTTTGTGAAGCAAAGTTATACACTAGTTTGATTTGATTTGAAAGGGATTTGCAAGAGGTAGAGATATGATTTGATGAATGTAAGATATGTGAATGTGAAGAACATATTGGGTATTTGATAGTACATATCATTCTCTATATGTTCAAGAGGTTAAACGAATTCTAGGTAGAATATGTCTGAATTGCCTAGTTGAAGAAAGTATTTCTGAAAGAGATATAAGCATTATTTTGAACATCATTTGTGTGCAAGATTTGGGATTGGTTGAGTATGTTCTATGAGTTGTTTTGAGCATGTGTTAGAGCAGAGTAGAGCAGAGTTATTTGTGGTAGATTTGAGCAAGTCTTGTGAGAAGACTTGAAGTAAGTTTGAGGTAGATTTGAGCAAGTCTTGTGATAAGACTTGAAGTAGGTTTGAGGTAGATTTGAGCATGTCTTGTGAGAAGACTTGAAGTAGGTTTGAGGTAGATTTGAGCATGTCTTGTGAGAATACTTGAAGCAGGTTTGAGGTATATTTGAGCAAGTCTTGTGAGAAGACTTGAAGTAGATTTGAAGATAGATTTGTGCATGTAATATGTGTAGATTTGGGATAGTGTTGAGAGCAGATTTGTAAGAAGACTTGAAATAGGTTTTGGATAGATTTGTGAGCAGACTTGAGTAAGCCTCGTGAGTAGGCTTGGAGTAGAGTCAAAGTAGATGTGTGTACTAGCTTTGGAAGTGACCAGAGTAGAGAGGAGAGGAGTCTCATGTGGATAGAGTTCCACGAACTAGAGTAAAGGAGAGGAGTCTCCTATGGATAGAGTTCCACGAACTAGACCAACAAGGGGATAGAGTTCTCCTATGGATAGAGTTCCACAAACTAGAGCAAAGGAGAGGAGTCTCCTATGGATAGAGTTCCACGAACCAACATAGCAATGGGGATAGAGGTCTCTTGTGGATAGAGGTCCATGAACTTGAGCATAGGGGATTGGTGTCTCCTTTGGATAGAGGTCCATAAACATTGTAATAGGGAATTGGTTCCCAAGAGATCTATTGAGAAAATTTATAAGAAATATTTTCTCCGTGGACGTAACCCACATTGGGTGAACCACGTTAAATCTGTGTCTCTCATGTGTGTGATGATTTGTGCATTGCTTTGTTACTGCTATTGATATTGCAATTGATAACATTGGATAATATTGTTTGGGAAAGAAAAGTAAAATTTTATCTTATACTATTCACCCCCCCTCTCAGTATAAGCTTGTGTTCTTCAATTGGTATCAAAGCGGGTTCCTTCAAAAAAAGTCTAACAGCTTGAAGGAAGATATTACAGGAACACAGATGGCTTCTCAGAATGGATCTTCAATAAATAAGGCTCCATTGTTTGATGGGAACAATTATGCTTTCTGGAGTATGAGGATGAAGACTTATTTGATGGCACAAGGATATGAAACATGGCAATAATCTATTGAGGATGGGTTCACACCTACAACTACTCCTCCCACAAATAAGGATGGAAAGCAATTATATGTGAATAATACCAAGGCTATGAATGGAATCTTAAGTGGATTACGTGAATCAAAATTTGTGAAAGTTATGCAATGCAAATAAACAAAAGAAATATGGGACAAATTGAAGCAAACATATGAAGGAGATAGCAAGGTCAAGTTGGCAAAACTTCAAACTCACAGGAGGAGGTTTGAAGAGTTGAATATGGAAGATGAGGAAGATATTGCTAAATACTTACTTCATGTTGATGAAGTTGTTAATACCATGCGTGGACTTGGATTCAAAATTGAGGACTCTAGTGTTGCTCAGAAAGTATTAAGATCACTCCCTATGAGGTATGATGCAAAGGTTTTAGCTATAGAAGAGATGAAGGATCTTGATAAGTTGACTATGGATGAGTTACATGGAATTCTCACAGCTTATGAGATGAGGACATAAAAAGATCACAATTCCAAGAAAGAGGCAACATTCAAAGTTTCAAAGAAGACAAAAGATAAGAAACCAGAATCAAGTGATGAGTCAAGCAGTAATGAAGAAGCTAACTACGCAAGAAGAAATAAGGACTCAAGAAAACACAAATATGTAAATACAGTGAAATGTTTTAATTGTGGTAACTTTGGTCACTATGCATCAAATTTTCCACAAGCTAGAAGTAGTAGCAGTGAAGAGAAACATGATTATAAGAAAAAGGAAGAAAGAAAATTTAGGCATGAAAAGAAAAATAGGTATGGTCAAGGCAAGCATGAAAATAAGTTCTTTCAAAGGCACAAGAAGAGTTTCTATGTTAAAAGAGCAAGC
Organism: Wollemia nobilis; assembly: GCA_028583015.1. NCBI lineage: Eukaryota > Viridiplantae > Streptophyta > Pinopsida > Araucariales > Araucariaceae > Wollemia > Wollemia nobilis. The sequence goes on along the minus strand of JAQPPZ010000689.1, from coordinate 1,086,689 downwards.
AATGCTTCAAGTGACAGTGATGAAAGACTCTCAGATAGTGAAAAAGAAGAGATTCTATTTTTGGCAATAGAAGAGGAAGAAAACACTCCTATTGAAGACCAAGTAGAATATGCTCCTATAATTGAAGACCTAGAGAAAGGTTCAAAAAAATAAGAAGAAGGCACAGTTGATCTAGAAGAGGAACTTATTGTTTCTCTCAGAGAGTTGAAAAGAGTTAGAAAGCAGAATTCAAGACTTAAGGCTCAAGTTCAAGAAGATGAGGAAATAAAAGAAAAGCTTCTACAAGATCTCAAAAACTCAAAAGCTAAGGCAAGGATAATTAAAGAAGTCATGGTTGAAAAGTTAGAGGTAAAAGAGTTAGAATGTGAAATATTAGAACATGAAGTGGTTTCTCTAAGAATGGAAGTGAAATATTCTAAGGATAAGTTACACAGGTTTGGGAAAAGTTCAAAAGCTTTGGATACCATTATCAATGCACAAAGATCTTCATTTATCAAAATAGGACTTGGTTTTGAAGAAGGTCAAGAGGTACAAAAAGAGGAGTCAAGCTCAAAAGAAAAGGAAGTTTCAGAGGAAGATATTGAAGAAGAACCTAAGACCTATGTTGATAAGTTGAAGAGTGGAAGCTTCACTAAGAAAGAAAACAATGCACAAACAAGAAACAAGGACCATCACAGAGAAGGCAAAGAAAGGACTAAGAGACCAGATGTTTCAAGACAAGATGAATATTTCTTCCAAGGGCATTGTTTTTCATGTAATCATTTTGGTCACAAAGCTATGCATTACAGGGTTCATGGAAAGGAGTATGGCTTCACTAAGAGGAACTTCAACTCATTCGAAGATGGATATTTCTTTCAAGGTTATTGCTACTCATGTAATCGCTTTGGTCATAAAGCTATACACTATAGGGTTCATGACAAAAATGATTATGGCTTCACCAAGAGGAAATTCAAGTCATTTGCACCTTCCAAGAACTACAACATCAGGTGTTACAATTGCAATAATCTTGGGCATAAGGCTAAGTGGTGTAGAATAGAGTTTTTGAAACTTCCAGAGTCAAGCAAGAACAGGGACACTCAAAAGGATCAAAAGGGTATGATTACAAAGGTGTTGAAAAAGAAGGTTGAAAAGGAAAAATAGCATTGTAAGTTGGGAGTAGATTTACTCCCACCCCAAAATTAATCACCTCAAGGAGAGGAGGTGGTGAGGGGGTTGAGCTAAGAGTCTTATTTTTTAGCCCCAAAGGAGTCCCTTTGCCATTGATGTCAAAGGGGGAGAGTTTTAGTAAGGGGGAGAGAAATCAGTAAGGGGAGCAACTTCTCAGGGGGAGCAGATTTGGAATTCAGTGGTTGGAAAAGAAATTTTTAGAAAGGGTTGCCATCAATGACAAAGGGGGAGATTGTTGGAAATTTTGAGTACATTGGTTGTCATTGATGTCAAAAGTGAAATGGTTGAGAATTATCTTCAAGGTTGAAATATTAAAGCACAAGGCAAATATCTTCAAAGGGTACATGAGGCAAAAAAATTGATGTCAAAGGTACAATAATTGTCAAGGCAAAATATTCTCCATGGTTGTATTTGCAAGGAAAAGACAAGACTTCATTTGGTTAGAAAAAGGTTTAATTTGCAAAGGCCCAAAGGTTAAAAGTTTAAATTATAATATTTAAATATTTTAAGATTTAAATTATTATAATTAAGTAAAAGGTTTAAAAGACAAGGTTTCATTTGATTGATAGAGTTTCAAATACTACAAGGAAGGCAAAAGGTTTTATTATAATATATTTAAAAAATATTATAATAATAAAGTGCAAGGTTAGAAGGCACCAAAGTAAAGTCATATAATCAAAAATCAAATAGCGTCGACATCCTCATAAAAATCAATATGCATATTTAAGGGGAATAATGTTTTCACTTTGGTGTGAATAAAAAAATATGCAATCGTGTGCCAATCATTTCGTTCGCTGAATTCATGGAAGTAGAGAGGGTTCATAGGAATAGTGGAAGCAGAGAGAGTTCACTAGAATCGTGGAAGCAGAGTGAGCGCACATGTGGAGGTAGAGAGAGCACACACAGAGCACTAGTTGAGGGTAAAATATTTCATGCATGATTATCGAGGGCAGAGAAGAAGGAAGGAAGTAGCGCACAAAATCAGAGGCAGAATCAGGTCAGAACAAATATTGATTATCATGGTGGAAGTTTCATCTAGGCGGTTGGCTCAGATGATAGGGAGTCCCTACGCTAAGATGTGGCACGGAGGAGGTCTCAGGGTCGAGACTCGACGGTGATGTTTTTACATTTTTGTTGACCAAAGGAATCGACGAAGGGTTTAAGACGTACATCGTGCACATAGGTTCTTGTGTGGGTAGCTAGCCCATGTGGCACTCTAGCTCGTGCTAGAGCATGGGCTCCATGAGGTTTCACGTTCGACTCCCTTCGATGGTAGAATTGGTAAGGGCATTAAATTTTGTTATAAAGTTTGATTTTGCAATTAGGGAGTCATAAGGGTGTGAGTTAATAAAGTTTGTGTGCAAATTAGGAGTTATAAGGATATGTTATAAAATCTTTCTATTTTGCAAATAGAAATTATAAAGGTGTTTTATAAAGTTTTATTTTGCAAAGAGCATAAAGAGAAAATACAAAGGGGATAATTTTTGCATGTGAGAGTAGGAGTTATAAGGTGTTATTGTGGTTTGATTTTTGGTTGAAATTTTGTATGGTGAAAAGTAAGTTTGAGGGGTTTTGATAATTGTTAATGTCCTATATTTTGAGAACAAATGAAAATTCATTGAACATCATTGAGCACATATTTTTGAGAAGAAAGTTAATGTTGATGGTTTGAAAGAGAAATCTACTAATCAGTTTTGAAGTAGCACTTGGAAGAGGAAATTCTTTTGAGATAGGTTTTTGAGAGCACATCTTTCATCAAAGCAAGTTAAGAGGTATGTTGACATTATTCCTTCTCTAAGGTGTTTGGTTGAGCGAATATTTTAGAATCATAAGGTGGAGATAAAAGGGTTGATTAGTGTGTATTGTTGGAAATATTTGAGCTAGGGTTTTGAGAACAAATTGTGCATCATTGATTAGTGAAATTGGAAATACTTGTGCTAGGGTTTTGAGAGCAAATTGTGCATTCTTGTTGAAATAATTTGTGAAGCATTTGGGCATTGATGTGAGTGACATTGAATGTGAATGGGCAAGTGTTAGAAACCAGTTTTGTGAAGCAAAGTTATACACTAGTTTGATTTGATTTGAAAGGGATTTGCAAGAGGTAGAGATATGATTTGATGAATGCAAGATATGTGAATGTGAAGAACATATTGGGTATTTGATAGTACATATCATTCTCTATATGTTCAAGAGGTTAAACGAATTCTAGGTAGAATATGTCTGAACTGCCTAGTTGAAGAAAGCATTTTTGAAAGAGATATAAGCATTGTTTTGAACATCATTTGTGTGCAAGATTTGGGATTGGTTGAGCATGTGCTATGAGTTGTTTTGAGCATGTATTAGAGCAGAGCAGAGTAGAGTTATTTGTGGTAGATTTGAGCAAGTCTTGTGAGAAGACTTGAAGCAGGTTTGAGGTAGATTTGAGCAAGTCTTGTGAGAAGACTTGAAGCAGGTTTGAGGTAGATTTGAGCAAGTCTTGTGAGAAGACTTGAAGTAGGTTTGAGGCATATTTGAGTAAGTATTGTGAGAATACTTGAATCAGGTTTGAGGTAGATTTGAGCAAGTCTTATAAGAAGACTTGAAGCATATTTGAAGACAGATTTATGCATGTAATGTATGCATATTTGAAGACAGATTTATGCATGTAATGTATGCATATTTGGGACAGTGTTGAGAGTAGATTTGTAAGAAGACTTGAAACAGGTTTTGGATAGATTTGTGAGCAGATTTGGAGTAGAGTCAAAGCAGAGGTGTGTACCAGCTTTGGAAGTGACCAGATCAGAGAGGAAAGGAGTTCTCCTATGGATAGAGTTCCACGAACTAGAGCAAAGGAGAGGAGTATCCTGTGGATAGAGTTCCACGAACTAGACCAGCAAGGGGATAGAGTTCTCCTGTGGATAGAGTTCCATGAACCAGAGAAAAGGAGAGGAGTCTCCTGTGGATAGAGTTCCACGAACTAGACCAGTAAAGGGATAGATTTCTCCTATGGATAGAGTTCCACAAACTAGAGCAAAGGAGAGGGGTCTCCTGTGGATAGTGTTCCATGAACTAGACCAATAAGTGGATAGAGTTCTCCTGTGGATAGAGTTCCACAAACCAGAGCAAAGGAGAGAAGTCTCCTATGGATAGAGTTCCACAAACCAGATCATCAATGGGATAGAGGTCTCCTATGGATAGAGGTCCACAAACCTGAGCATTGGGGATTGAGATCTCCTTTGGATAGAGGTCCATAAACATTGTAATAGGGAATTGGTTCCCAAGAGATCTATTGAGAAAATTTATAAGAAATATTTTCTCCGTGGACGTAACCCACATTGGGTGAACCACTTTAAATCGGTCTCTCATGTGTGTGATGATTTGTGCATTACTTTGTTACTGCTATTGATATTGCAATTGATAACATTGGATAATATTTTTGGGAAAGAAAAGTAAAATTTTATCTTATACTATTCACCCCCCTCTCAGTATAAGCTTGTGTTCTTCAGTTGGAATTATGACACTCAAATTGTTGGTTTAGTTGGCAAAATCGAAAGGAATACAAAAAATTCAAATTTATAGAGACTTATAGGTGGTAATAAACTGGATGTTTGGCATTTTTAGGATGGAAAACATGATTCTACAACCCATATCTCAAATAAAAGAAGTTGTGGATCGAAGTGAAGCTTTAATTTTTTGGTATATTTATAGAAAAAATAGGAAAGTAGATGAACTCTTGAACTAGGTACATGCTTAATATAGGAATTCAGTGAGAGCAATACTTGAACCAGGTACATACTTAATATATATACTGGAAGCAAGCACATGCTATTTAGTGAGAGTAATACATTGTTTGAACCATGTACGTGCTTAATATAGGAATGTAGTGAGAGCAATACATTGCAATTGATTCATATCTCTATGTAAGGGGATTACTTCACTCTAGTTAAAGCAAATTTTTCAAAAAAACTCAAAAGTGAGTGATTTAAAGAATATTGGTTGACAAATTAGGAAGGTGTCCAAGAATAGAACTTAGTCATATAAAAATAGCTAATTATGATCTATAAGCAACCTGATTTTTAGGTCATCATTGAAGCTTTAAAGAAATGCCAAAAAACATCTAAAGAATGTAATTTCATATTTGCTTAATATAATTTTTACATCTTTTATATTTCAAAATGAGCAAGAGTAGGCGCAGGAGTGAGAGTGGAAGTGATCATGCAGGTGAAGTGAGATTTGGAGGGTTTCTCTGAGGAGGGACATCCATTCTCGATGAGGATTTTTCTTTTTTATCTATGGAGTTTGATCTACTATTAGGGTATCATGGGATTCCTGTCCCATTTGACCTGAGTGCTTTGTCCTTTAAGCTACTTTTTAGCTCTTCAATTTTGGAGGTGGAGGTCCATTCAGAGATGGATGTGATTGTTATTCCAAAGGATATCATGGGGTATTTTTTGAAAGAATGAGTCTTTAATGTGGTTGGTAAATTTATTGGTCTTCGCCCTAATTTGAATTCAATTAGACATTGGGCCTTTCTAAAATGGGTGCCTTGTGGATGGATGGAAATTATGGTATTGCCCAACAATTTCTTCCTAGTTAAATTGGTTGAGGAAGAAGATATTTTGAAGATCCTAAGGGGAAGACCCTAGTTCTTTGGTAAAAGAAGCTTGTTTGTGTGAAGATTGTATTTAAATTTTGATCCAGAATCCCTAGAAATTAATTTATGTCCTATTTGGATTAGATTTCTTAGTCTACCCCTATACTTTTGGCATGGATATATCCTTAAGGGAATTTAAAAAATGTTTGGGGACTTCATTTGCCTTGATGGTCCAACCCGCACCAAATCTAGAATGGTTGCAGCTCAATTGTGTGTTAATATGAATTTGGATGGCGATCTCCCCAATACCATTGATCTCATATTGGAGTTGGTTACTCGTAAGTAAGCTATTGAATTTGAGAATCTTCGTGGCAAGCCGATGGAGTTTTTGAACAATTCCAAAAAGGGTGAAGTCAAAAGAAAGGAAATTATGAGGAAAAAACAATGGAGGTGGAAAGAGTCGTCGAGTAATGCTAGATAAGTTGGATATGCATTAGATTATCGAGGTAATTTTTCTATTGCTAATGGGGAAGGTACTACCTAAGAAGATCCCAATAGAAAAAGCCTTTCTCCTCTGCTTTAAAAGTCCCTATCGAAGCTGGAAGCTCATTCATCAAGAATTGAAGATTTAACTCAGATTGATGATTTTCTAGAGGAAAAGCCCAAATATCTAGAAACTATTTTGGAGACTTCAGAAGCTAAGATGGGATTAAATTACTTGGTCCTAGATCAGGCCTCTAACAAGGTATGTTCAAATTTTCAAAACTTATGTCTTTCTTCTCAAAAGCCATCAAATATGATTATTGAAAACAGTCCATATGGGCCAAGATTTGAATTAATTGGCAAAAAAGTATAAAATAAAGCTTCCAAAATATTGAAGCCAAAAGGATCTTCCCCTAAAATCATTTGTAAAGGCCTAGTGGATGTTGGGTCCTCCAAGACACTGAGGAGACCGAGTTCAATTTTTTTGAGAGAACAACAAACTAAGAATGAGCTTGCTGATGGAAGCCAATATATGCTGATATTTGTTGAAGATAAAAGGGTTGTTTTTTCTTTAAAATCAGCTTCTCATGGATCTTCATGTTTGTATAGGTAGGAGGACAACAAAAATAATCCCATTAAATAAAAATCATCTCATGGAATGCAAGAGGGCTTAACGACCTTCCCAAATAGAGAATTCTTGCATCAATGAGAAAGGAAATTTTTACTCAAATTCTCATTTAGGAAACAAAGCTTGATTCTAGTAACTACAATAAAGTAAAGAATCATATTTAGAAGGATGCAAATTTTATGGCTTTTCATGCCCAAGGAATTTTTGGAGGTCTTTTATGTATGTGGGACCCTACTAAAATTGAAGGGATTTGGATATCCCCATCAACAAGAATTATGAAAATTTTATTCTGTTGTAAGGATTCAAATAAGATATAGATTCAGTCTAATATTTATGCTCCAAATTCCACTATGGAAAGAAATATCTTCTAGAATATTCTGACTCAAATGCAGGATCACTTGAAGGATGAATGTTGGGTGTTAGCATGGGATTTCAATTCTCCTCTTTACAATTGGAAAAAAAAAGAGAGGACAAACTTCTTGGTCTAAAGGAGTGGAGGATTTTTCAATTTTGTTAACCATAATAATCTAATGGGTGTTGATTTAAGAGGAAGCAAATAGACTTGGAGTAATAGAAGGATAGGTAACCAACTGATTCAAATCAAACTAGACAATTTTTTGGTGTCTAAGGAGGGGATGGATTTGCTTGGTGCTTCATCTCTTAGCTCTCTTCCTAGAGTTGGATCAAACCATAACCCCTTCTTGAAATATCTGGTGAAAACTATTCCAAGAGGCCTTTTAGATTTGAATCAATATGGATAAAACATTTAGAACTAGAGTTGAAGATTACAAAATGGTGGAGTCAGAGATTCATAGGCCCTCTTATGTCTCAAATTGCTAAAAAAATAAGATTTATTAAATTCAAACTTAAGGCTTGGAATAAAGGTCTTTGGAAATATCTTCAACCAGAAAAAGGACATCCAAAGTCAATTAAAATATATTGAGTCTCAAGTAGAATCAAGTCCTTTTTCTAAAAATTAGAGAAGTAATGAAAAGACTCTTTTGGCTAATTTACATAATGTGTTAGCCAAGGAAGAGATTTATTGGATGTAGAAATCTAGAGCAGTATGGCTTAAGGAAGGATATAGGAACACAAAATATTTCCATATGAAAGCCCTTAAACATAGAATCTCAAATAGAATTAAAGAGCTTGTTCTGATATATGGAACTATCACCAAAGACCCTAAAAGGAATCAGAAGAAAGTTGTTTTTTTACTTTCAAGATCTTCTTGGTTCACAACACCATGGGGATAAACTAGCTGAAAACAAGCTTCTTAGTTTCATAATGCATCTCATCTCTCAGGTTATGAATGAGTTTCTTATCAGCCCTTTGGAAGAGGATGAAGTCAAAGAGGTGGTCTTCTCTATGGCAGGAGAAAAGGCTCCAGGCTCGGATGACTTTTTGGCCATCTTTTTAAAAAAAAAATGGCATATTGTTAGATTAGAGTTAATTGAAGCTTTATTAGAGACTCAAAAAAATGGCCACATTCCAAGAGATGTTAATTCTACCTTCATTGTGCTTATTCCTAAATATTTTGGAGTGAATGATCTCAAGGATTTTAGGTCGATTAGCCTGTGTAATACTATATATAAGATCTTTTTCTAAGATTTTGGCTAACATAATTAAAAGGATTCTTCTGCATATCATTAGTTACAACCAAGGTGGATTTTTTCGAGAAGGCAAATTCTAGATGACATTATAATTGTTCATGAGCTTTTGCATTTAGTGGAGAAAAGTGGCAAGGCAACAATGTTCATCAAACTAGATATGAATAAAGCCTATGATAGAGTTTCGTGGAAATTTTTAGAAAATGTTTGGATAAAATTTGGCTTCTCACAGGTTTGGGTTAAGCTCTTCAAGGAGTGCTTTTCATCCCTAATGTTTTCTATTATTTTTAATGGATCACCTTCAAGATACTTTAAGAGCTTGAGAGGTCTGAGGCAAGGGGATCTCCTTTCCTATTATCTCTTTATTATCCTGGCTAAACTTGGGAATAATGATCAAAGCAGCTCTAGATTCCAAAGTTGTTGAAGGTATAAAATCGGCCTCCTTTGCGGACCCTGTTTCACATCAACAATTTGCTAACGACACTCTTCTAATGACATGGACTTTAATTCCTTAGGCAAGAGAAATTAAAAATATTTTAATTTTATGTGAGTTGGTTGTGGGTCAAAAGATTAACCTTAGAAAGAGCAAGATATTCTTCTTTAATACACTCCTCGGGAGGCAGAGAGCTATAATAGATATTTTGGACTGTATCGTTGTCGACCTCCCATATTCCTACCTAGGCATGCCCTTATTTAAAGGAAGAGTGAAAGATGAGCTTTGGTTTTTTGTTTTAGATGGATTGTAGAAAAAGCTTGCAGGATGGAAGGGGACTTTGTTAAGCTAGGATGCCAAAGCCCTTTTAGTCATGTCTTCACTTCAAAGCCTATCAATTTACTTCATGTCCCTTTTTAAGATTCCTACTAAGATTGCAAAGAAGATTGAAAAAATCCAAAAGTTGTTTGGTCTAGAGCAAAGAATAAATCAGGATTTCATCTCATTTCGTGGAAGCAAGTCTATTCTTGTAAAAAGAAGGGTGGTCTTGGTTTTAGGAGGCATATTCAAATGAATGATGCATTGCTAGCTAAGCAGTGTTGGAGGTTTATATCGCTTAAGGATCACATCTGGTCTCATATTGTTAAAGCTAAATACTTTGTCAACATCTCTTCGTTTTTGGACCTCTAGGCTTTTCCTTCAGGTTTTGCCTTTTGGAACAACATTATTAAAACCAAGGATACAATTCTCAAAGGAGTTAGGTGGAAGTTGGGTAATGGTCAAAAAATCAACTTTTGGGAAGATACCTAGTTAAAGAAGAATCCCCTTATCACAATCCCTTCCTACACTACACTAAAGCAATCTCTAGATCTCTCTTTGGGGCCTAAAGTGGCCAATTTTATGGAAGATATTGATGGAAGAAAATTTTGGAAGCATTTGTCAGTTCCTGGGCTTGATAGGGAAGAGGAGGAAGCACTACAAAATCTAAATAGTATGTTTAGGTTACAAGCTATTAAAAACTCTACCTGTGAAGATATTTTAATCTGGTCTAAAGAGAGTAATGGAGTATTCTCAATAAAATCTGCATTCTTGCTGGATTGTCAAGATGGGGGTTTCTAGGACTCAAACAGATAGGTCTTAATTAAAATGATTACTCCAAAAATTAACTTTTTCCCCTGGCTTGCTATGCAGAATAAAATTATATCAATAGAAAATCTTTAAAAAAGAGGATTAACTCTCATCAATAAATGCTATCTATGCAGTAAGAGAGAGGAAACCACTAATCTTCTATTTGTAGATTGTGTTTTTTTCTTGTGAAGTCCTTCATTCGTTAATGAATAAGATGAGTGTGATCTGGGTTTTAACAAATTCTATTGAAGAGATGTTTGAACAATGTACTTCCCCTTTCCTTGGCAAAATATGTCGATCAATCTGGACTCTGTGCTTTCCACATTTTCTTTGGGAAATCTGGAAAGAAAGGAACAATCGGGCTTTCAAGGGTTGCTCTCATGATGTTAGATTTGTCTTTACTAAAATCCTCTCTAGCCTAGTGGAAAATGTGTCAAATATCTCCTCCTCAAAAGAAAAGAAATCTCCTTTAGAGCTGAATCTCGCCAATGATTTGGGAATTCCAATAGGCCCTCAGGAGTCTGCTCATGTTGATCGAAGGACTAGGCAACAAACGATGTGGATTCCCCGTAAGATGGTTGGATTAAATTAAATTTTGATGGGGCCTCCAAAAAGATTCCAGGTCCGATTAGTGCAGGAAAAATCCTAAGAAATTGTGTAAGGGGAGATTATCATGACCTTTACTGAAAACTTAGGTATTAAACAAGCCAGTTTGCAGAGTAGGGCTATGGGGCAAACCTTATTAGACAATTTCAAGACAAAAGGATTATATGTTAAGGGGACTAGTTAAACACCATAAATATTCTCTCAGGCAACTCAAAAGCTAGTTGGGACACAAAGATTATGATAGCTGAAACTAAAAATGTTTTGAAATCCTTGGAAGCCTACAGATGCTCTCATATATTCAGAGAAGAGAACTGTGTCGCTGATGCTCTAGCAAACCTTGGAGTTGCTCAGGCGGGGCTGTCAGTTTGGTATGACAACTTCCCGCAGGAATTATTAAATATAACCCAAAATGAAAGGCTTTGGTTCTTTCATGATCCTTATTTCATATAAATATGATACGATGAAGCTTTTGGAGAAGAACTGGATCTCTGTTTTCAAGAGGCAGGATTGATTTGCTGGTTGGCGAGATCAAAACTTCGTTGTAAGCTTCTCAAATTCAAATTTAGTAAGTGGGAATTGGCTTTGTCTTTATAGTTGGCATCCCTGGTTCCTTTGGGTTTGGGCTTAGGGTTGGAACACCACGCAAACTTCAATTTTTTATTTTTTTGTGGTTTTTGCCTTGATAGGCTGGTGGCTTGGTTTATGTGTATTGTTCTTTTGGTAATAGTGTTTGTTGTTTTTGCTTTTGTTTATCCGTGTGTGAGAAGTCTCTTGCTGTAAAGGATCCTTTCAATTTTTTTTGGTTTTTCCACTAATCAAAAAAAAAATTGCAACCCCCAAGGGCTAGGTAGATTGGTAAGGGCTAGTCCGGCTTGGCACTTACCAAGAAGAGACCCAGTTCAAATCTTGGGGGAAGCTTGTTGCAAAGGTAGTAGTCTGATCTAAATCCTCTGAGTGCATGCCAGATTGACGACGATGGACACTTACCAAGAAGAGACCCAGGTTCAAATCTTTGGGGAAGCTTGTTGCAAAGGTAGTAGTCTGATCTGATTCCTCTGAGTGTGTGTCCGATTCCCGAGCATTCAGTGGTCCATTTCATGTCGGGCTATAAAACAACCAGGTGGAATAAGTTTGATGGATGTAACCCTCTAGTTTAAACCCTGAATTGATCGATTACTAAAATAGTGTGTTGTAACCAACTCTCTTATATAACCCAAAAAAAAATTACAACAAAAAAGATACGAAAAATCCATAACGAGTCCCTCGCTTGGCCAGTAGTCAGAAACGATAAGATTGCGCGAGACGTCATTGCCTACCCTGTTCCTGATTGCATGTGCACCAAACCATCTCTATCCCCCTTGCCTTTACCAAAATGTCGCCAGAATTAGTTGAATGTTTAGTATGAAATATCTTATAAAGAAGTCAAGGGCTTCCGATATCAAATCCCTGTAAATTTTTCTTGGAAGGTTACTTGAATTCTTTCTTTAGCGGACACATTACGCTTGAAGTTTGTGTTTCTAATTACGCGGGGTGTTCTTAATAAAACGTATCAATTCCTTTAAAAGTTCCCAGACACAGGCCGTCCGTCAAACATAATACATTTCCGGTTGCTTGCTGGCACGACTTCAGACGAATTATGATGGTATTATGGGCTGAAACAATTGACAAAATTATATACTTGATTGGAAATGAAATCTGTGGGCCTATCAAATAGCTAAAGCTAAGAGTAGTAATATCAACGAGGGAGATATATTCTCCACTTACTGATTACACTAACCTATATTTCATTTTATTCTATTCCCTTTTAACCGAAAAAAGTTGAAAAGATGTTCATGTACGCCATTAAAGGCTTTCTTCATCAATGTTTTAAAAAGATGTTTTTGTCTGTCAAAACAATCATTCTTCAAAAATCTGCCAGTTTTAATTCCCTTGAGCAAGGGCCACATGGACCAACAACTTAATTTTGTCATTGCTATAATTGTAAGGTATTTAATTGGATTGGGCTGATTGTATTTTATTTTCTTTGATTCTAAAGATTAGATGTATTTTTTTGTTTTGATAAAATTTTATTTTTATTTACGGTTAACAAAGTTATTTTTATACATAAATAAATAAAAACAACCGTAACATTCTTTTGCGGGTTCAAATTTTTGGAGCTGCTTTCATAACTTCTACCTTATCTCATTATTATTAGCGACCCAAGCTGAGGGAGACCATTAGTGGCTGAGGATTGGAACAACCGTTGGGCACTCAGCAAAGTTAGACAAGCTACTACCTTTGCTCCAAAAAAAACTTGCCTCCAAAGTTTGAAGAAGCGCTAGAACTTACCAAGGGTTAACACAACTTATTTAGAGGTTACTTATTGAACATTTAAGTATAGGAATAAATATTGTTTTAGATAGTTTTTATCAACCATTTAAAATTAGCTTGATGAATCTTTATTAAGTTGGATATTAGTTGGACCACTGAGGGATACCGTGCGAGGAGCTTACGAGAAGGTTCGGATCCCTCGTAGAAACCTGTGTAAACTTAAATTTTGAGTTTGACAAGGACAATGCAATGGTTAAGGTTTTGGTCTTTTTTTTTTTTTTAGAGAGGTTTAAGGTTCAAACCACAATATGTCAAAAAAGGAATAGGTTGGAAATTAGTTGTGGAGTGTTTGTCAATTAAGTATCCCATTGACTTCGTCTAACCCAACAAGTTAGGGTTTATAGTGGTAGCACTCAATGGTGTTTCCGTTCTTTCTATGTATTAAAAAAAAGTTTGATATTAATTAAATGTTTTATTATATAATATAAAAGTTGTTAAATATATTATATATATTATTATATTTATTTTTATTTGGTTAGTGTGAGAAACCCCTAAGACCAACGCTGAGTAGGTCCTCCCAACCATGACCCCTCCTAAAGCCGAAAGCTATGCTTATCAACAGGGAATTTAACAGAACCACCACACACCCACCCCCTCACACACTCGCCCACGTTGCAGTTTAAACCTTGAACCTTCCGAAGAAAAGCCAAAGGATAATCAAAAGAATCGATTACATTTTCTACTACCAAGCAGGGTTCAAATCTTGGGGTTACCCCCTATAACTACTTATACCACCTTATTGTTCATGTACTAGAGTGAGAAGGACCATCGACGATGACTCGGGGTTTGAACCATTGTCATTGGGCTGGCACACACTCAGGAAAATCAAGTCACACACTCAGGAAAATCAGGTCAGACTACTACCTTTGTTCCCGCAAGGCTTGCCTCCAAGATTTGAACCTAGGTCTCTTCTTGGTAAGCGCCAGAACATGTATTGCATAGTTTAAAACATAAATATATCATTAACCATAAACAAATTTGTTTAGTTAACTATATTATTAGAGAAACCCCTACGACCAACACACATTGTTGAGTAGGTTCCCTCCAACCATGACCCCTCCTAAAACCGAGAGCTATGCTTATCAATAGGGAATTTAACACAACCACCACACACCCACCCCCTCACATACTCGCCCAGATCGCGGTTTAAACTTTGAACCTCCCGAAGAAAAGCCAAAGGAGAATCAGAAGAATCGATTACAACCACAATTCTTTTCAACTACCAAGCAGGGTTCATTACCTCCTATAACTACTTTTACCACCTCATTGTTCATGTACTAGAGTGAGAAGGACCATCGACGATGACACATTCAGGAAAATTAGATCAAACTACTACCTTTGTTCCCACAAGACTTGCCTCCAAGGTTTGAACCTAGGTCTCTTCTTGCTAAGCACCAGGACTTATGTATCGCATAGTTTAAAACATAAATATATCATTAACCATAAATAAATTTGTTTAGTTAACTATATAATTAGAGAAACCCCTACGACCAATGCGTAGGGTTGAGTAGGCTCCCCAACCATGATCTCTCCTAAAACCGAGAGCTATGCTTATCAATAGGGAATTTAACACAACCACCACACACCCACCCCCTCACACACTCGCCCACGTTACAGTTTAAACCTTGAACCTCCCGAAGAATAGCCAAAGGAGAATCAGAAGAATCAATTACAACCACAATTCTTTTCTACTGCCAAGCAAGGTTCAAATATTGGGGTTACCCCTATAACTGCTTATATCACGTCATTGTTCATGTATTAGAGTGAGAAGGACCATCGACGACTACTTAGGGTTGGTAGGGTTGGAACCATTGTCATTGGGCTGGCACACACTAGTATTAACTTTGTCCCCCACAAGGCTTACCTCCAAGGTTTGAACCTAAGTATCTTCTTGGCAAGCGCCAAGACTTATGTATCGCATAATTTAAAACATAAATATATTATATTAACCATAAACAAATTTGTTTAGTTAACTATATTATTTATAGTTTTAGTTGCTTGTTTTTATTTAAACTAATTAAAGTTTATTAGCTTTTTAAGTTATTAGACTTTTGTGATTTATAGTCCAACAACAATATGAACAAAAGAATTGGAATAAAGATGACGTGTTAAGTTGTTGAATTTAACTTTACATATGGACATCGTTAAATATATAAATATAAAGGTGTAAATTTCAAATAGACAACAAATACACTTATAGTTTAATTGAATCCTAGATTAAATGAATTCAACAAATGCAAGTAAAATGGAAGGAACCTACACAAAAACGAGAAAAATATGTAACTATTGTAGTTAGGGCAAGAAAAAAGCTTTATGTTGGAGTGTAAAACTTATAATGATATTTAGGATAGTTATACTAATACATTAATAATATGATTAAAAATCTAGATTGTTTGAAGAAACAAGAATAAAAAAGTTAGAAAAGTTTATCAAAGTGATGAAGATGTAATAAGGGTAGGGTTCATTTTATATTAAAAAAAGCTTAAAAAAATTATTAGCAAAATATCAATTTTTTTAGAAGGAGATATTGATGTATGGACTTTAATTTCTCACATAAATTTATTTTCTTTTAAAAGAACAAGAGAACATAATATTAATTAAATTTTAACCCCCAAAAGCTTATTTTGACCTATGTTTTTTCAATGCGTTTACATAGGTTTTTATGAGCGGTCCTAGTACCTTAAACCTTTCAAAGAAAGGCCAAATCCCTTACCACTGCAGTAAGTTTGTAATTTTATTTTGACCTATGTTAAAAGCCTTCTATTATCTATACTATTTTATTTTAAAATTATTAGTGAGACAAAAAAAAGTCATCTCTTTCTCAAACCAACCATATGATTTATAAATGTTATATATTAATTTGTATTCTCTTAATTATAAAATATGTGTTTATTACATTAAAAGTTGTGTTAAAGAATACAACTTTTAAATAATCATGTTATATAAATGTTATATATTAATTTGTATTCTCTTAATTATAAAATATGTGTTTATTACATTAAAAGTTGTGTTAAAGAATACAACTTTGATTGATTATTTAAATGAGAGGTTAATGTCTTGACTTTAATTTCTTACATAAATTTATTTTCTTTCAAAAGAACAAATAAGACAACATAATATTAACAAATACTTGTCATGGCTTATTTTAACCTAATGAATATTTTATTTTTAATAAGTTGTGTGGTTTCTATTGGAGTCACTTCCGATACAAAAACAAAACAACATTGCATTATTTTCATTACAATTCTAACAAGTTAATTAAATAAAACATATATTTACTTTTTATGAGAGATATTTTCTATCTTCCTCAAATTTCTAAGTTTCCATAATCAACTTTTTTTAAAGGAACTAACAACAAAAATAACCCTTACATGACACAACTCCAATAGATAGAAGGAAAACAAATATAAAAATCATCCACCAAAGAGAAAATTAGTTCGATTATTTTTATTCTATAGCAAAGGTTCTTCCTCCTTTAGAGTGGTAAGAATTAAGAACACATTTTTACACTTCAAGCTCCTAAGGTAATATCTAGTTGTAGCACATTTTTGTAGGATCATCATTTTTAGAAAACTGATTATCATTGATTGTTTCATAATTAGCTTCAAGAATACCATTTGAGGTGCTAATATTTTTCATGGAACTGTTTGTATGCTCTTTAGTAACCAATTGAATTTTATCAACGATCTTAATTAAATTCTCCTTTTAAGATTGAGTCTTTTGTTGCTCGTATGATTCCTACTAGACAATTGGTGCATCTGAAGGATGAGCTTATTTCTTTTGAACTAGGATATTTGAAGGTTTCAAATCATTCACATGCAAGACCTTCTCCTCCATTGAGGAATCAGAGCATGATCGAATAACCGGGCATCTCTTCTTCAAGTGGCCATATTGCTCATAGCCATAACATCTTAGGAAGAAGTTTTCATATTTAATATTTTGAATCCATTCCTCTTTGCTTGAGGATATAGAAATAGATTGAGACCCAGGAACTAAAACATCCATCCAAACAGCCAATCTTGCTTTACTCATTAATTTTACTAGACAAATTTTCCTCTATTTGGGCATCCATATACTGGAATACACCAACGGTATTACCATTTTGGTGAATATATTCTCTCCCAAAAACTCTACAAGGAGAGCATAAAGATTCACCTAGACTGAGAAGCCATTAACTTCTTCTATAAAGGGGTTGAAACCAGGATTCCAAGGTCTTATATAGACACCCTTTTGTTCGAAAATCCAATTATATCTATAATCCATTACCCTATTTATATCCACTAAATTAGAAAAGGAAACAAAAAAGAAATTTTTGGGTAGGAGAGTTACTTGGAATTTTGTACTGGTCCACCAATCTTTAATGTATCCTTTGAGATCCTCTAGACCTGGTCTTTTGCCTTTGAGTTTGCATATAATTGTTTGATATTCATGATCAATTAGATCCAACCCAAATTCATCCTCTGAAATCTTAATAGAGGGTAGATGTTCATCCACTTGCGAACCCAAATATCCCTAAGAGATATTTCTTCTAATTGAAGAGGCTTTCTCATAAACTAAAGAGACGATCTGCGAACAACCCTCTTCCTTCAACTCTTGACTGCACCTAGGGTTTGCATCCCTTTTGCGAAGACTATAGCCAAATTTATCGCTTTATTCCATGGCTTGATTACACCTAGAGTTTTCAACCCAATCTTGACCTCATGAATGTTAAAAAATATTATATTATCTATATTATTTTCTTTGAAAATTATTAGTGAGATAATAGAGCCATTTATTTCTTAGACCAATCATATGTTATATAGATATTATATTAATTTGTATTTTGTTAAGTATAAACTATTTGTTTGTTGCATTAAAAATTGTTGTATTAAAGAATATAACTTTCATTAAATTATTTATCAAAAAATGGTCTAAATAATATCTACTTTGGAGGTCCGAGGTGTAGACCAATTGGTTCATCCAAACCCCATAAGGGGGTGGAGGTCCAAGGTTCAAATCTCGGGCCTCGTCGAACTGAACGCTTGTCCCTTTCCTGGTGCTTTCAACGGCGTAAAAGGTTTAAAATTATTGTGGCATGGTGGTTATAGGGGCAGACTGTGCGAAGATCTATGTGGCGACTTTTGGGGTGGACTGTGCGAAGATCTATGTGGCGACTTCTGGGGCGAACAACACAGAATACTGTAGCGGCCATAAAAGCTAGACAGCCTGCCTGGATTCGTGGCGGCTACCGATTCCACCATGTAAATTCAAAAAAAAATATCTACTTTAGACATGTATTAATAAATTAGGAAAAGATCTTCCAACTAACTAATAACATATATTTAAATAAAAATATTTTGAAATTGTATTATATGCTAAAATAAAATTTTAAAACAATAATTTAAGACCTTCATTCAATCTCATCATTTGTAGTGTATAAAATTATAGAAATGGGTTCATTATAAAGATAATTTTTAATTGTTATGATTTGTCATTATTTTTTAGAAGGATAATATCAACCATAACAACTAGAAATAATATCTATAAGAAACTCATTTATATAACATTTTATTTTATAATTAATATTGGTGAGGAGGTATGGCTAAGGTTTTGATACATTGTTCATAAATTTATTTCAATACATAAGTCAATTCCAAAAGTTTTTTTGTTTGATTTATTATGGACTATGAAACATCTAAAATTTATATTTATTTTGATTTAGCTTTATTTTCCTTATAAGACAAGTCATATTTTTTAGTTTTTAATTTTCAAGAGTTATGATTGTAGTTATTATATTGTTTATCATAGAAAGTATTTTCTTTTGGAATTGAATCATTAGAAGAATTATTTTTATACTTAGAGACAAGTGTCATTCTTAACATTTGTAACAACCCCAAACCTAATTAGATTGAGGGTTGAACTATTATTCCTGTATGTATGTATCTCTCTCTCTATATATATATAATTAACAACATCAAACACCATCACATACTAACAACCACAAAGAACAATATCTACTAAAAAATATAT
The DNA here is from genome assembly GCA_028583015.1 of Wollemia nobilis. Classification (NCBI taxonomy): domain Eukaryota; kingdom Viridiplantae; phylum Streptophyta; class Pinopsida; order Araucariales; family Araucariaceae; genus Wollemia; species Wollemia nobilis. Next base: position 1,067,685 of record JAQPPZ010000689.1, on the reverse strand, counting down.
TCAAATCAAACGTAAGAATTAACTAGCAAGAGATACATTAAAAGCAAATAAAAAGGGAGAATCAGTACCAATAACACATTATATATCCTGGGAAAACCTAGCCTCAAATGTTTCCTTTATTGCATAAGTTTGGTCTTCACAAATACAAGGATCCCATAATCCATTTCTCCCAAACATATGCTAATACAATGCGTAGGAACTCATAGTTCCCATGACTTTATCGTGAATTACTCTTTTAATCCACATAACAGATTCTACAATTGCTTCTCTAGGAGTAGCTCCTTCCTCCTAGTCTATTAGAGGAGTAGTACATCCCTAAGGGCCTAATGTATTCATAACATCGGTACCTGCTTATATATAAGAATATTTCCATTTCCATCCATAAAATTAACTAAAGAACCATACCTTTAATTAATCCAATTTCCATTTATTAAACTAACTAAAGTCTCATACCTTTAGTTAATCTAATAATCCAATTTTCATTTATCAAACTTACTAAAGTCACATACCTTTAGTTAATATAATAGTTCAATTTCCATTTATCAAACTAACTAAAGTCCCATACCTTTAGTTAATATAGTAATCCAATTTCCATTTTTCAAACTAATTAAATTCTCATACCTTTAGTTAATCTAGTAATCCAATTTTCATTTATCAAACTGTTAGATTTTTTGCCATATTAAATTTTTTTCGGGTAAATTCGAGTGAAATACCTTTTCGCTCTCATGCACAATGAAATGCTTTTTTGCCCATAGGTGCAGTGAAAATCCTTTTTTGAACATTTCATTGGAAAAAACACTTCTTGGGAATTTTGCTGGCGAAATCACTTTGCTGGTAGTTTTGCTCCCATTAATAGAAAAATTCCTTTTCACTTCATTTCTTAGCAAAATCCAATTTCCAAGATGGGCCCCACTTTTGGCAGCGCAAGGTTTTCCTAGGTGAAGTCGTACCAAAAAGGCAAGATTGGGATAAAATTCCATTTTTCCTAGGTTTGGAGCGAAACTACATTTCCAAGCGCAAGTCTAGGAAAAAGCCCATTTTGGGCATGACTTGGATGAAATGAAAATGAAGGCCCGTTTCGGGTGAAACTTTGAGTGAAAGCTTATTTTAGAAGCAAACATCATCATCCCTAATTTTTTAGTACAAATCTTCTTTGGGAAAGTATTAAGGCTGGTAGAATTAATTCTTGTGGCAACGCAATAGATATATCTGGGATTATTACTAAAAAACTGTTGAATTTAAGTATTGCACCCTTGACTCTGGTGTAATCTTATTCATTTTTGAAGTATTGTCCACTTTGGTGGGTATTCATTTTCAAGGCACCATCATGGAGATTAAAATAAAACCGATGATTTTCACCAAAGCCTCGATACGCCATTGATAAAATTGCTAGACGTTTCCCAATGCATTTGCTAATTGGTTCATTGCTATTGCCAAGGAGGAATTGTTGTTGTTTGATCCTTGACTAGCCGACATTTTGTTTTAATGTGCATTTAATTATAGAGGTGCAACCCTCTATAAATACTAAGCATTTTGATGTAAAAGGGGAGGATAGACATTCTACTAAAAAAACTCTTTGAGTTTAAATTTTTGCCTTAATCAAAATATGCTTGACTCTAGTTCCTGGAGCAGTCTTTGTGTGTATACTTTCTACTTGTTATTTTTGTTAAATTCATATCTTGGTTAGATAGATTAAATTTTGCATCTGAATTTGATTGTTGATGAAGAGTGAATGTTGAAATACTAACTGGAGGTTATCTTTACAAGTTGTGATCGGTTTCTATGTTATTATTTCGATTAAATTCTATTAAAACTTGATGTGGTTGCTTAGCTGCTAGTTTATCCCCATATTACATTTCTGGCTCAGCCATATTTTCCATTCCTTTCTGTCATTTGCCATCTCTTTCCTATTACCCTAAGCTTTAAACCAAATTAGATTCCCTCTCTGAAGAATGGCCCGAAGGACATCTCTCTCCTTCAGCCTTTCAATGTTGGCTGGGTCTAGGGCGTATATATTTTATGATTAGGTAGATTCGTGACCAACGGTTTTTGGCACGCCTGGTGGGACTCTAAATTTTTTTCACTTTGATCAGTATTAAGGTTTGATGTTCATATTTTTACTATCCAACTAGAACATCTGGTGACTTAGTTTTACCCATAAGCCTCCGAATGTGAAGTGAGTGAAAGCTTTTTTTCATGATCACAATATCAAAGGCTAAAAATCCAGGAGATCCCGTTGAGTTTTATGAACTTAACACCCAAGTGTTAGGAGAACATCCTAGGTTAGTCACTCCAACTATCCCATCAAGTGCAACATATTCACAGTTAGCTGGTGTGTTATCTGTTCCTTCAAGCCCTGCTAGCACAACCACTCATTTTTTGCCTCCCTAAGCAAATACTGCAGTCCAAATGGCTCAAAATCCACCACCACAGCCACCAAGAAAGTTACCAGCATGGAACCACTTAGGACCTCTAAATATGCAAGCTCAAAATCTAATTTTACAAGCATAAATAAATGTTTACCTACTTACGATGGTATGGATAAGATGGCTTATGAACATGTCCAAGATGTGGCTACCTTGGTGATAATCCATAGCATCATAGACAAGGATATCATGGTAATATTTCTCATGCTCTCTTAGAGGTAAGTTGCTTTACTGGTATTGGTCATTACAACATGCCACCATTACCACCTAGGACCAATTGGCTGAATTATTAATCAAAGGTTTCAACAAATAAGCAATTGTTTTCTCTTTGTTGCATCAGTTTACCACCATTCAGAGGTATCTATAGGAGGAAATCATAGACTTCAATGTCAGGTTCACCTAAACTTAGCATAGAGTTCTCGATGGTCTCTGATTAACTCTTGAGCAAGCTGCATTTTACTACCTTTGAGATTTCAACTCCGACATCAGTATGGTCATTTGACAGTCCAACATCAACATATTTTTTGATCTATATTCTTCTACACAAAAGGTCGAAGCAGACCTAATTGCTATCGATAAGATTCCACCAAAAATGGCAATGCCTATTTTTCTCGATCTTCCATAGTATTTGTATGCCAATGTATCTTCTCATCCCTTGTCCATGTCCCCCATGTATCCAATCCCTTCATGGAGTCCAAATTCATCTCAAACTATGATGACAATTTCTATCTTGTAACTACCTGATCCAACCATTCCATAGTTACCCACTCTGGTTCCATTCCCAACACTGTCATCCTCGCTTGTACCTATTCCATTACCATCTCCTCCAACACCCTCAAATCCTGATCCACAAGATAAGTTGCTTAAAGAGATGCAGTCGATGAACGCAACCATAAGAGAGATGGAAAATAAGATCATAGTTATTAAGAGGAAGTAGGCTGAAAGAGGTTTTGAGCCTAGGATATTTCAACCTCCTTCGATCACCAGGGAGCAAGCAGTTTCAACCAGCAAGGCACTTGAGAGAAATCCGATTGTATTGGTAAATAAAGAAGCTGGCACATCAGACAAAGCATATTGGTGTTCTACCTGTAATGATCTGCATAATGAAGAAACTTGCATGGTTCATCTGAACTACATGTAGACATTGGCAGAAAGTTCTTTCGGTGGTCAAATCAATATGTTATAGAAGTCAATCATAATTTCATGGTCCCTTATGAAGAACAAGTTTTAGTTCTCACAAGAGCTGAAATAAAACCCGTCACCATGGACCCAGCTAAGATGGAGCTCTTGAAGATACCTATTGATTCAAAGGTGAAAAATAAGAAAAAAATAAGCACAAGCAAAATTAGTTGTTCCAATGCCCAAGCCAGATGCACCTATCCTTCTAAAATATCTTTTACCTCCACGAGTGAAAGCGAGATTGCAAGAAAATTTTTTAACTTTGCAAGCGAAAGCTGAAATGGAGGAACAAGCTAGGGAAAAGCTCAAATAGCCATCCTTGGCCAAGCGTCAAATGGTAGAGGCTACACAATAGTACTAGATAATATGTGAGGCTATAAATGAAGGAAAAGATTCCAATGCATCCATGTATAACATAGTTGAAGAGCTAAAGAGGATTCCAGCCAAGACAAGTCTCTATGATGCACTACAATTGCTTGGACAAGTGGAATTATTGCAAGAATCACTGAAATTTGTGAAAGATAAGGGGAGGAATCTGACTCAAACAGTGTGAGCTTAAACATGAATTATTTTTACCACTAGAAAGAATATACCACCCCCTTTATAATTGTCTATCAGGATGGAAGGCTAGATTATGCACAATTGCATGATCGACTTCGGTGCTGCAATGATTGCCATGCCAAAGGTAGTTTGTGACATTATGAGTATGGAATATACTAGAAATATCCCTAGCATATTTTTATTATATGGAGCCCCTGTGGGGATAGTTGGGGTCATCAAAGACATCCCCATTGTGTTGCATAAAATACCTCAGATCACTATGTTCCAAGAGGTGGTCGTGGTTGATCTGGAGTCGTATTTTAGCATGTGCCTATCGAGAGAGTTCACTACCAAGTTGGGAGGCTACCTTTCATTGGACTATTCTCATTTGGATATTCCTATCAAAGGAAGGAGAATCCAGATCTATAATGAGAATTCTTTGACTTACCACATAGAGAAAATTGAAGAAGATAACCCATAAATTATATCAACTTGATGACCGAAGAATTGGAGGAATGAGATTTTATGGAAGAAGTTATGGATGAGCTTTGGACAGAATATGAGTTTTCAATTCTCGATTTTAATGCTATGATGGAGACTAAAATTGGTTGTTATACCATTACTAAGCCTGAAAAAGCTAAAGTGAAAGTTCTCGATGGTTAAGATTCTATTCTTGATCAGTTATGGAAGCTATACTTCGATGGTGCAAGGTGTAAGAATAACGTAGAAGCTAGGATAATTTTCATTTCTCCTTTTGGCATACAAAATATGTACTCTTATCGATTGACTTGGAGCTGTACAAACAACACCACCGAGTATGAAGCACTATACCTAGGTCTGAAAAAGGTAGAGAAGCTCGAAATCAAACAACTGTAGATTTTTAGATATTTTGAGTTGATCATCAACCAGGTAACCAGTAACTGTATTTCCAAGAAGCACTACCTAAAAGCTTACCGTAACAAAGTATGGGATTTGTTAGAGTATTTCATAGTATTGAAAGTTTAAGCGATTTTGTAGGAACAAAACAAACATGCAGATATCTTGGCATCCCTTGGTGCTAATTTTTCTCTAGTTGAACATGTGGTGAGAAAGCCCAAGACTGTGAGGTTAGTTTATAGACCTTTGGTCCTTCATATACATATATACTAGAAAGTGTTCGAAAGTTATGAGTAGATTGTAAATTTTCTGATAAAAGAAGCTAGTAATATGGAAGAAAGAATACTTGATGAGGAAGAAGCTGAGGGGTTGATACAATTGTGAAACAATCATATCCCAAAATGATTGATTACGCTTGAAATCCTCTTTGATCAACATGATAGAACAAATAAGAATAAGATCAAAGTGGATGAAAAAGAGTACACTGAACTGCAGTTAGGACCTGAGAAGTCGATCAAAGTTGGTACTGATTGCACTTTGTAAGAGTTAGAGTAGATCAAGTAATTTTTCCATGAGTACCCAGACATTATCGCTTAGAGCTGCCAAGATTTGAAAGGCTACAATAAAGATGTGATCCAACATACCATTGAGTTGCAAGGAGTGAAACCCTTCAGGAAAAAACAAAGGCTAATCAATCCCAAGATTGAAACCCTAATGAAAGTAGAGCTGCTAAATATTATGGAGGCCAAAATCATTTACCCAATTAAGAAATCTACCTGGGTAGAAAATCCAGTCCCTGTGAGAAAGAAGAATGGAGATATTTACCTGTGCATGGACTTTCAAAATTTAAACTAGATGTCTCTGAAGGATAATTATCCGCTATCACAAATTGATCAGATTCTTCATGTAGTGGCTGGTGCTTAGAGATTCTCTCTGTTATATGGATTCTTCAGCTATAACCAAATTTGGGTCAAGGATGAAGATCAATATAAAACGGTGTTCACCATGAAATGAGGAACTTTTGCTTATCAGTGGATGTCGTTTTGTATATCAAAGGTGCAAATTTTCATAGAGCAATGGACGTAGCTTTCGAGGAGTTGTTAAATCATGTTCTTGTGATTTATTTGGATGACATGATTATCTTTTACCACAACAGGGAGGAGCATAGTCTACATTTGAGACAAGTGTTCGAGAAGTGCTAGGAATTCAAAATATCAATCAACCCAAAGAAGTCCATCTTCGTGGTAAAACATGGAAAGTGTGGTTTGAGAGAAATTAGGAGCTAAAAATAGGAAATTAATATTGTATTCAACCTTAGGAATAATAGGTTACATTGGTATTTATACTCGTAAAAATAAACGAACTTAGGGAATATAGGGAAGTTAGAGAAATAGAAGAAATAGGGAGGAAAAGAGAAAGGGATAATGATTTGGTTCGCCTTGCCGCCCTTTTCGTCCAATCTTGCCCAGTAAGTTGTTGTCCAAGTCAAACTTACCTACCCAGTTAGCTGTCGTCCAAGGAGGTAAAAGGGGTAAGATACAAAGATTACCGTTGCAACATTTTTTTTACATTTTTTACTCCTTTTTTCTTCTTTTACTAGCTTTATTTCCAACATTCTCCCCCTTAAAGTTGAGAGGACTAACTATACAGTCTCTCAGCTTTATATATTGAGCTTTAGCTATACCTTTGGTGAAGATGTCAGCAATATTATCGAAAGTGTTACAATATTGAAGCTCAACTATTTGTTGTTCCACCATATCTCGAGTGAAGTGATACTTCATATCGAAATGCTTTGATCTGCTATGGTGGATTGGATTGTATGCTAAATGAATGGCACTTATGTTATCACAATACAGTCGAGTTGGACCACTCTTGTTGTAATCACAATGACACTAAGAGGGGGGGTGAATCAGTGTAGCATTCCAAAACATGAATAGACAGCTCAAAAAAATTTGCAGCAGATAAAACTTATAAACAAATATAATAAGTACCGCAAGAGAACATCACACAACACAGATTTTTAACGAGGTTCACCAAAATGGCTACTCCTCAAAAAGAATGGCTGCTTGGACTCCCATCCAAATCCAACCTCTTGCAAAGCACCAACTTTACAATTTGTTTACCAAAGACCAACCTGGAAGGAGCACCAACCCCTTAACTTTATCTCGCTTCAACGAGAATGGAGCACCAACTCCTATTTTACCAGGACCCTACCGGAAAGAGGCACCAACCCCTTAATTTTCCAGCACCAACTGGACAATTTGTTTACCAAAGACCAACCGGAAAGAGGCACCAACCCCTTAATTTGCCAAAGCACCAACTGGACTTCAATATTGAATAAAAAAATGTTTGACATATACCTTTGTTATTGCAAGACTCTAACTGGTCTACATCACCTTTGCAATCTCTATGCACTCTGCTCTCTCTTGCGTAATCACTTCACACAGTCTGCTGCACTGCTACAGCCAGACTTTGCAATCAACTTTGCCCTTCACGCTTCTCTGCACACTCTGCTTTCTCTGCGCACACGCTTCGCACACTCGTGTCGTTTCACATTCTCGCTCTCTCGCTCAACACGAACTTCACTTTCACAAACACTATGCTCGCATTCCCACTTTATCTTAACACCCCATTCTTCAAACTCGAAGAACCCTTGCTTTTATAGAAGAAATTTTAGAGGCAAACCCTAGAAGAACGTTGACTGAGAAACCCTAGAATTTGTCAGCTGCCAAACCCTAAAATCCGTCGGCTGTAACCCTAAGAATGTCGGCTACAAAACCCTAGAAATTGTCGGCTGCCAAACCCTAAAATCCGTCGGCCCAGATTTAACTTTGTCGGCCTCAAACTCTTCTCCACCTTCGTCACCTTCCTGTAGCTTATTGCCACGAAATAGTAACACGTCGGCCCTTTTAATTTAATTTAATATTCTAATTTAAATTTTAAATAAAATAAAATTTAAACTAAATATTTAAAATTAAATATCTTCATCACCGGGGCATCTTTTTCAACGAAACGAAGAGCCAACTTGGGTTTTAAGAAAAACCCATTTCAAGTCTGTTATCCATGGTTTTAAATAAACCTTTTATTTTGACTACCTTGGTTTTCACAAAAAACCTTTAAAATTTAAACTCAATATTTAAAATTAAATATCTTCATCACCGGGGCATCTTTTTCAACGAAACGAAGAGCCAACTTGGGTTTTAAGAAAAACCCATTTCAAATCTGTTATCCATGATTTTAAATAAAACTTTTTATTTTGACTGCCTTGGTTTTCAAAAAAAACCTTTCCGCTTCTTGACATCTCAGGTTCTGAAGACTTCTTCTTCTCATTCTGAATTATGTTTTCTGTTTCCGTGCATCTATCATTTAAGGACTCATGATCTGACTAACTTTTGAACTTTATCCTCTGCATCTGAGTGACTTCCGAACCGCCCGTCCATTGCATCATTAGATCTAACCGACTATATTGACCAATGACAATCCTCCTACAACACCTTGCTCAACACCGAACTCCTATCCATTGTACTTTGGCCGCACCTTGCTCGTTCAATAAACTCTTGTCCATTGCATCAATAAATTTGTCCGACCGTGTTGACAACAATGACAATACTTGTTTGCTGCACTTTGCTCAACAATCTCCCCCTTTGGAATTGTTGGCAACACATGTGCAATTTTCCCCGTAAATCTTCTCCCCCTTTGACAATAATACCAAAGGGCTGCCGCAGACTCCCCCGAGTCTATGCACAACATTCTTAGACACAAATTATTACAATTAGCAAATATTCCAAGCATGAACAAGAAGAAAAACAAATACACAAATGCTCCCCCTGAGTCCAAGACCACTTCATTTCACTGATTGACAACATCATGATAAGCATAATAGGCATCAATAAAATCAACAATGTGAATAGCAGCAATAACCAGTGAATGACACCATCACCATCAACTTCACCAATATAACATGTGTAAGAACATGACTGAACCACTGTCTTCTGTGCAACTACCCTCTGTTATCTTGCAAACTCAAACTTGTCCACTGTTAGTGAAGGCATACAATAATCTTATATAGCCAACTTTTTGTTCTGCAATGCCAGCAACATCTGCATACAACTTCACCATGCATCTTGGATATATTCTCAACAAGCTTGAACCCAATGACAATTGTTTGTCTCTCTCTGCAGTGAGAATCCAAAAGGCTACCTCAATCCACTTTCAACTCTGTGCAAGTACCAAACACTGTACCACAACACAACCAACATCTTTTCTCAACCAATTAGGGCTTTAGCAACAATGCTTATAGACAAGGTTTAACCAACATCATTCAACTCAAGATTAACCTTGAAGCATTCAACCAATCACTACATGAAAAAGGAAACTATTAGACATCATTTTCCTTCCAAAGGTATTTGAACAAGACAGCCACCAACATAAATCACCAAGGCAAAGAATAACTTGCTCAAATCAAACTCAATGGAGTAAGCCCAAATCATGTATCAAGAAAAGCATTAACTTGATCAAAACAACCACTATGAAAGCAACTCAACTATTCATCACCAGGCTGGAAATCATCTGGCTGCTCATTAAAAACTTTTTTCTTCAATCTTCCCATTCAACATGCTGATTTCACTTTTGTCATCAGAATTGACAAGTGACTCACTTCTGTACCAATTTTTGTCCAACACTACAATTTTACTGCCAACTCTTACTTTCAACTATGCATGTCGGAAGAAGACATTTTGTCAAACACTTTATGGCCAACCGTAGTGCACCTTACTCAGCCTCAAGCTTCTTATCCTTGGATTGGCATTAAATAAATAGTTAAAACAAAACTGTCTGTGAATTAAATATATTCACCAAGGTGTCATGAAAGATCTGACAATCTTCACATCAAGCGTCAAACAAAAACACGCTGCTATTATCGAAACACAAATACACAGCTGGGGCAATCATTCTTTCACTAATCAAATTATCTGAACTGTTACATTTCATGGCTTTGAACAGTTATAGTAAGAACCATCAACAGTACAGCAATGACATACAACAATACTAGAAATGGTGGCGACTCTCCATTTAATCTCCAGCCTTCATGGCACTTCCACAAACAACCATATGAACTGAAATAAATTTAAACAACTATAGTGCAACTCCTCCTTACTACTTGCCTTTCATCCTCAGGTTAATCCAACAAACATATAAGAGCAATAAAATAAAACCTTTTTCAAAATGCTCCCCTTGAGGATGTGTTACCTGGAGTTGCTTAGTGCAGCAGAAGAGCAGTCTCCTTTAGTTCAAGGAGACACGATTTCCTCTCTTCTTTCTTTCTCCAGACTTTCTTGACCTTGGGCTTGGATTTTTCACCTGCGTCCCTATTTTGCATCATTGTGTGAACTCGAATATCTCTCTGGTGTGGTTGTCTCTTATGCATCCATGATGAATGATTATTTTCCTTTCTTCTATGAACCTGATTTATTCCCTGTCTGTGTTGTGTTCTTTGCGTCTTATGAAATCTACTATTTTGCCTTAGATTTGATACAGAAGTGCTTGGACAAAACCTTGCTATGTGCCCATGACCATTGCATTGAAAACATTGTACAAAGTGTTCACTCAGATATGCAGATGTATTTTGACTAGCATAACTCTTTGATTTATTATTTAATCCACAATAAGTTGCCTTGTGACCATACTGGTTACATCTGAAACAATAGCCATTAAAAGTGTTAGCATGAAAAAAGTGAGAGTGGTAGAACCTCTTTTGTTGTGGCTGCTTTGCTGTAAATCTCCTTTGATATTTTCTTTCTTTTGAAGATACAGCTTTAATCTTTTCTTGCTCCAACCCTTCAATAGTGAAATTTTTCTTCTCTGTAGAGTTGGATGATGAAGGTTGTTCACCTTCTGACTTTTTATGCTTTGATCCTTCAAAGGTGAGCTCCTTTTTCTCTCGCATATTTGGACGATGGGGGTTTTTCACCTTCATACCCAAGACCATGCTTATCCGTGGAGCTTCTCCGATAATTTATCATTTTATCTAGCAATTCTGTGCTCTTCTCGAATTTAAGATTTGTATTGGCCTCTTCCAGCTTGTTTCTTCAAAGAGATAATCTTTTCTTCTTGTTTGCAGCAAATAGTCTCTTTCTCATTGATCCGAGACCTAAGAGTTTCTTCAATCCTTTTGAACTCTTCTATTTGCAACTTCCGATTGCTAACTATTTTGTTGGAATCTTCTTCATGTTTGCTACATACATTAACTTTCTTATTCATCTCTTCTGTCTGTATTCTTAGACCGTCTATCTCTTCTTCTAGCTTACTGCAATACTCTGATTTCATGGTTAACTGCATTTCGAGATTTTTAGAAATTTTCTTGTAATCTTCTGTCTGTACTTTCAAACTGGTGATTATATCTTCTGCATCCTCAACCTTTTTAACCAGAGCTGAAATTAGTTTATGTTCCCAATTTGCTTCTGCATCACTTTCTTCTTCATCATATTCTTGTTCTAAATCTGTTTCTTTACCAATTTTGAATGGATCATCTTCAACTTCACTGCTATTAGAACCATGGCACTAACATTCATTATGACCGAGTTGACCGCAAATAAAAAATTTTGTACCTAGAGAACCCGCATCATGATCGAGTTGTCTCTTGGCCTTTTCTCCACCCGCTTGATTCATCTTCATTTTCTTTCATGACCCTGTGTGTTCTTTTCTTCTTGTGTCTCATGGTTCCACTTTTGCCTTTCTTTGCCATTTGTGTAATAATCCAAGATCAACCCGGACTGATTAAGCCTCGAAACTGGGAACTTGGCTCTGATACCAATTGTTGTAATCACAATGACACTGAGAGGGGGGGTGAATCAGTGTAGCATTCCAAAACATGAATAGACAAACTCAAAAAATTTGCAATGCAGATAAAACTTATAAACAAATATAATAAGTACCGCAAGAGAACATCACACAACACAGATTTTTAACGAGGTTCACCAAAATGGCTACTCCTCAAAAAGAATGGCCGCTTGGATTACCATCCAAATCCAACCTCTTGCAAAGCACCAACTTTACAATTTGTTTACCAACGACCAACCTGGAAGGAGCACCAACCCCTTAACTTTATCTCGCTTCAACGTAATGGAGCACCAACTCCTATTTTACCAAGCACCTACCGGAAAGAGGCACCAACCCCTTAATTTGCCAAAGCACCAACCGGACAATTTGTTTACCAAGACCAACCGGAAAGAGGCACCAACCCCTTAATTTGCCAAGCACCAACCGGACTTCAATATTGAATAAAAAAATGTTTGACATATACCTTTGTTATTGCAAGACTCTAACAGGTCTACATCACCTTTGCAATCTCTATGCACTCTGCTCTCTCTTGCGTAATCACTTCACACAGTCTGCTGCACTGCTACAGCCGAGACTTTGCAATCAACTTTGCCCTTCACGCTTCTCTGCACACTCGCTTTCTCTGCGCACACGCTTCGCACACTCTGTGTCGTTTCACATTCTGCTCTCTGCTCAACACGAACTTCACTTTCACAAACACTATGCTCGCATTCCCACTTTATCTTAACACCCCATTCTTCAAACTCGAAGAACCCTTGCTTTTATAGAAGAAATTTTAGAGGCAAACCCTAGAAGAACGTTGACTGAGAAACCCTAGAATTTGTCAGCTGCCAAACCCTAAAATCCGTCGCGAACCCTCAAGAATGCTCGGCCACAAAACCCTAGAAATTGCTCGTCGCCAAACCCTAAAATCCGTCGGCCCGGATTTAACTTTGTCGGCCTCAAACTCTTCTCCACCTTCGTCACCTTCCCCGTAGCTTATTGCCACGAAATAGTAACACGTCGGCCCTTTTAATTTAATTTAATATTCTAATTTAAATTTTAAATAAAATAAAATTTAAACTAAATATTTAAAATTAAATATCTTCATCACCGGGGCATCTTTTTCAACGAAACGAAGAGCCAACTTGGGTTTTAAGAAAAACCCATTTCAAGTCTGTTATCCATGGTTTTAAATAAACCTTTTATTTTGACTACCTTGGTTTTCACAAAAAACCTTTAAAATTTAAACTCAATATTTAAAATTAAATATCTTCATCACCGGGGCATCTTTTTCAACGAAACGAAGAGCCAACTTGGGTTTTAAGAAAAACCCATTTCAAATCTGTTATCCATGATTTTAAATAAAACTTTTTATTTTGACTGCCTTGGTTTTCAAAAAAAAAACCTTTCCGCTTCTTGACATCTCAGGTTCTGAAGACTTCTTCTTCTCATTCTGAATTATGTTTTCTCGTTTCGTGCATCTATCATTTAAGGACTCATGATCTGACTAACTTTTGAACTTTATCCTCTGCATCTGAGTGACTTCCGAACCGCCCGTCCATTGCATCATTAGATCTAACCGACTATATTGACCAATGACAATCCTCCTACAACACCTTGCTCAACACCGAACTCCTATCCATTGTACTTTGGCTGCACCTTGCTGTTCAATAAACTCTTGTCCATTGCATCAATAAATTTGTCTGACTGTGTTGACAACAATGACAATACCGTTTGCTGCACTTTGCTCAACAACTCTGACTTTCTCCAATCTCTTCAAGAACTTTTCTTAACCATAGGGCCTGAGTACTAGCATGAGTGATGGCTATATACTCAACCTTAGTTGATGACAATGCTACAATAGTTTGTTTTTTGGAACTCCATGTAATTAGTCCTGATCCTAGACTAAACAATTCACTGATGTAGATTTCTTGTCATCTATGTTGATGCCCCAATCACTGTCACTGAATCCAACTAATTTCACAAAATTACATTTTTGGTAATGGATTCCAAAATCCAACGTACCTTTTACATATCTTAAAATTCTTGTAGTTTCTTGTAAATGCAGCTCATATGGACTAGCCATAAACCTTGAAACTAGAGAAACAAAATATTGAATATCGGGCCTAGTGTTGGTGAGAAACATCAGACTCCCAACCATGCTTTTGTAAATGGTCATGTCAACCTTTGATGCTCCATCGTCCTGGCTCAATTGGATCTCATGTCCAGTAGTAGTTGCAACTGATTTGCACTGCTCCATGGCAAATTTCTTGATCATTTCTTGAGCATACTTGTGTTGATATATGAAGATCCCTTTATTTTATTGATGCACTTCCATCCCTAGGAAGTATCACATTAAACCAAGATATTTCATCTCGAACTATTTCATCATGGAGTTTTTGAACTCCATATTCATTTTATTGTTACTACCCATAAATATTAGATCATCCACATACAAAAAAACTATGAGAATGTCTACTCCATGTTTTAGGTAGTACAGAGTTGGTTCACTTTTGCTTCTTGTGAATCCATACTCACTAAAATAGCCATCAATGCGTGAGTACCAAGCTCTTGGTGCTTGCTTGAGGCCATAAAGTGCTTTCTTCAATTTGTAAACAAGGTTCTCTTTTCCCTGTTCTTGGAAACCTTGAGGTTGTTGAACATAAAACTCTTCTGTCAAGTATCCGTTCAGAAAAGCACTCTTTACATCCATGTGTTGAACATTCCATCCTTTATGGGCTGCTAAGGAAATAATTGATCTGATTGTCTCTTGTCTTGCAACATGAGCAAAATTTTCCTCATAGTCAATGCCATATTTTTGAGTAAAACCTTTTGCTACTAGTCTCGCCTTATGCCTCTCAATGCTTCCATCAGCATTGTACTTGGTCTTGTAGACCCATTTACATCCAACACATTTTTTACATTTGGGTAGCTTTACTAGCTCCCATGTATCATTATTTTTTATAGAGGTTATTTCCTCTTTCATGGCTTCTTGCCATACATTTTGAGTACATGCCTTCTCATAGCTAGCTAGTTCTAGCTATGCACTAGCCAATAAAGCATAATTGACTACATCTCCTCTAGGTTCTTGGGAGTTATCATCCCCATACAATTGCAAATTCTCAAGTTGTTGCAGAACTAAATTCATTTCACTAGCTTGGCTTCTAGTGAATCTTCTTTGGAAATTTTGATCCAACATCTGAAAGGAAGGATGATGTTGTAAAGTTTTTCTGCCTCTTGATGGAGATTCAATGTCCATCGATGAAGAATTTACTGATCTCTATGGGTAAGGACTTGGACTGGTGTTTGATGTACTTGATGTAGTACTCTTGCTTGGCCTTGGAGGGGGTGGTGTGCCTTTCTTGGGAGACACATGTTGTACCTGATGTATTTATGAAGAATTTACATCTTGGGACTCATCATCAACAAAAATTCTTTGATGATCCCATTCTCCCCCTTCATAAAAAATTACATCCCTGGAAAGTATAACTTTATGAGTCTTGGGATTGTAGAGTCTATATGCCTTTGTAGACTCACAATACCCTACAAATATACAAGCTTGACTTTTTGGATCAAGCTTCTTCCTTTTCTCATCAGGAATGTGTGCATATGCTAAAGAACCAAACACTTTGAAGTGCTTTACATTAGGTTTCTTTCCATACCACACCTCATAAGGAGTGACACCATCTAAACTAGAAGTAGGACTTCTATTTAGAATATATACAGTGGTTCTTACAGCCTCTGCCCAATACATATGAGTTAGATGCTTAGTTTATAGCATCAATATTGCCATCTCAACTATGGTGCGGTTTTTTCGCTCTGCAGACCATTCTGTTGTGGGGTATAGGCAGTGGTAAATTGCCTTTTGATCCCACTTGCTTTACAATATTTCAAGAATGCTTTTTAGGAGTATTCACCTCCTCGATTTGTCCTAAGACATTTTACATAATTCCCACTTTGATTCTCTACATTGTTTCTAAAATATATGAAGCAATCAAAAGCTTCATCTTTATGTTTCAAAAAATAAATCTAGCACATTCTAGAGAAGTCATCTATGAAAGTGAAAAAATAAGAATAGTTTCCGAGACTCTATGTTTGCATTGGTCCACAGATGTCTGAATGTACTAACTAAAGTGGATAGCTGGCTCTCCACGCTTGTACTTTTGGAAACTTCGACCTTGAGTGCTTTCCCAAAGCACATCCTTCACAAACCTCCTTTTGTTCATTGATTTTGGGAAGTCCTGTCACCATAGCTTGAGAAGTTAGAAGTTTCAAGCTAGCGGAATTAAGGTGACCATATCGCAAGTGCCAAAGCACACTTGGATTTGTTATAGCTACATTTGAAATTTGAGCTCCTCCTGAATCATCAAATTTGAGAGGAAATAACCTGTTCTTGGTCATGGGGACCTGTGTGATGACACGATTACAATTATTTTTATCAAAAATGATACATTGTCCTTCATCAAATACAAGCTTGTAATTGTTCTCCATCATTTTCCCAACGCTTAGAAGATTGTGTTGGAGCTTTGGAGTGTAATAGATATCATGCACTTTCTTTAGTCCTTCTTTGGTTGGAACCTCCATGGCTCCAATGCCCTCTACTTGCAATGTCTTATCATCCCCTAATTTGATTTGGGATTTATAAGTGGAATCTAGAGTAGCAAATAAATGTTCTTTGCCACTCATATGGTTTGAACAACCAGTATCCAGAATCCATGTGTTATTTAGATTTTGTTCTGATTGTCCATATGACAAAAAAATATTAGAGGTATCATCTTCTTCTCCATAATTACCATATTGACTACTATTGCCTTGTGAATATTTTGACCAGTAGTCGCGAGCGAAGTGACCTGGCTTGCCACAGTTGAAACAAGCTGATTTGGACTTGTCACTTCCTCACCCTTGATTTCCACTTTGTCCTGGATTTCCTCAATTTTTATTTCCACCTCTTTGCTGATTGCCTCCTCTGTATGAGTTGCCTCCTCTGTTGGAATTGCCTCCTCTGTTCTGATTGCCTCCTCTGTAGTTGCTTCTACCTCTACCTCTTTGCTTACCTATGCCTTGACCTCTTCCCTGTCCTCTTCCATTGTTTTCATTGGAAGTGAAGGCCTTATCATCACCTTCATAGTTGGTTGAAGGAGTTTCAGGAAACCTCTCTTCATGTGACATTAATGATCCAATTAATGCATTGAATGTTAAAAGGGAAAGATCTTTGGATTCTTCTATAATTATGGAAATATGGTTCCATTTCTGTGTAAGTGTTCGCAACACTTTTGTTACAATTGTCTCATGCTTGATTGCTTCATCTAGTGTAACCATTTTATCTACTATTGCTTTTACTCTAACACAATAATCATCGATTTTTTCATCATCTTTCATTCGAAGATTTTCAAAATCTCTCTTCAGTGTTTGAAGCCTTACTTGCTTCAATTTATTACTACCTTGGAATCCATAACTCAATGCTTTCCATGCATCTTGATCAGTCGTACAAGCAAAAATTCTAGGAAATATGCTTTTCTCCAATGCGGCTTGGAGATAAGAAAGAGCAGATGAGTTGCTCTTTTTCTCTTCTTTTCGAGTTTTCTTGTCTGTTGCATTAAGTGTGGTTCAGTTTGTGGGTTCTATATAGCCTTCCTCTATGATGTCCCACAAACCTCTTCCTATGAGCAGGGTCTTCATCTTTATAGACCAGTACTCCTAGTTTTAACCATTAAATTCTGGGATAGGTAAGATATTGTGTGAGGCCATAGTTACCAAAAAAATCTCTTTATTTCACGGTTACAAAAGTACTTTGCTGAATGAAAGAAAGAAGAAGAAGGAAGAGGAAGAGATTACAAATTTAAGTCAAATATGACTTGTTCTACTCTATCATTGACTGCTTGCTCCTCTTGATGTGGGGATGCGATCTCTTGATTTCCAAAGTTATCTGCCACTTCTTCTTCGTCGTCACTTATTGGTATGATTTTCGGTGATGGTGGTTATAGTATTTCCATTGAAATGCCTTAGTGTGTGTACTCTGATTCTTGTGGTGCAGCTTGGATGGATTCTGATTGTTCAAATTGACTTCTAAATGAATTATCTTCAAAATTTGCTTCGTACCCTGAGTCAGGATGCCTTTGATGTCCGATTACTATGTTTTGAAGTTGACTAAACACAATGTTGAGTCCATAACCTCTTACCTTTTCATCAAACCTTTTTGCACCTTCTCTTGCTATAATTGCACATAAGGCATGATAACACCCATTAGGTCTGATCATCAAATGCCTTTTACAAAATAATAAGCCTCTTAGGCTTATTACACACTCTTTACTCTTAGGAAAGTTATCAATTTCTCTTTCAATCTCTAAGTATTTCACAAAAAAAATGAAATGTACAATCTCTTTGTGGATGACAATATTAAGCCTTCAAGGCTTTTACAACAAAATTTTAAAATTTAAACTTATTAAAAAACATTAAATATTCATATTTAATAAAAAAATAATTTTATAATCATTAAAACCTAAGTTTTAAAATAATTATAAATTAATTTTTATTAAATTAATATTTAATAATTTTAAATTTCTAAAGTTTAAATAATAAAAAAAAATTAAACAAAATTTATCTCTAGCCCATTCGAACCCATGACCTCTTGATAGTCACAAAACCTTAGACCAATGCGCCACGAAGTTTAATTTAAAACTCAAAGGATCCACGATCCTTTTCAACTATGCTTTCCAGGAGATTTAAAAAAAAACAAAGCAAAATAGTGCCTAGTGGGATTCGAACCCGTGACACCTAGATCACAAGCGTTGCGCCTTAGCCGCTCGAGCTATGCCCACGACTGAGTATGGAGGAGGAGGGTTTTGTATTTAACAAGGTCTTGTCATCGATTGCAAAGAGAAAAAAAAACAATAATCCCACATTCAGTATGATGGAGGCAATGCAAGGGTTTATAACCCTGGGTGCACACATTTTGAAATGATCACCTTCGAGCAATCAACGATTGCATCTTTTTCCTTTGATTAACCAACTGTTCCTCACCACGTTGCTCCCTTCGCTACCACGTTGTCTGTCTGCATCAACTTTTGAGTCGTCCAGTCAGCGTGGGTCTTGTTCTCCTCTCACTATGTGCTACTCTCTGATTGGTTCTCCTATGTCGCTCCTGTCTCCATGTGCTTGTTGTGTTGTCCTACTCCAGACTTCACCTCGATCTATGTGCTTCAGGCTTCTCTCACCTCGATCTATGTGCTACGAGCCCCACCTTGACCTCGCTACGAGCTATGTATTATGGGATTCTATCTCCTCAATCCTTGGGCTTCCCTTGCCTCGATCCTCATGCCATCTCGTCTTCGACTCTGATACCAGATGTGGTTTGAGAGAAATTAGGAGCAAAAAATAGGAAATTAATATTGTATTCAACCTTAGGAATAATAGGTTACATTGGTATTTATACTCGTAAAAATAAATGAACTTAGGGAATATAGGGAAGTTAGGGAAATAGAAGAAATAGGGAGGAAAAGGGAAAGGGAAAATGAGTTGGTTCACCTTGCCGCCCTTGCCGTCCAATCCTACCCAGTCAGCTGCCATCCAAGTCAAACTTACCTACCCAGTTAGCTGCCGTCCAAGGAGGTAAAAGGGGTAAGATCCAAATATTACCGTTGAAACAAATTTTTTACCTTTTTTACTCCTTTTACTAGATTTATTTCCAACATAAAGCTCCTGGGCCATGTTATTTTAGAGGAAGGTTTGGCTATAGATCCAGCTAGATCTGAGGCTCTATTGAAGCTTCCATTGCTAGCCAGAAAGAAGGATTTGCAATCATTTTTCAGGTAGATCAACTTTATTTGAAAGTTTGTTGTAAATTTTGCCCAAGTGGTAAAGCCAATGATTGAGTTGTTAAAGAAAAATGTTGAGTTCAAATGGACTGAGCAAAGGATGCAAGCATTCAGGGAAATCAAAGAAAGAATTGCTCAAGTCCCAGTCCTGGTGAACCCAAATTACTCAAAATATTTTACCCTATATGCCATTGGTGAATAAGAGAGCTATACAATGGTTCTTACATAGAGGGGAGATGATGGAGATCAACAACCGATTGATTTCTTGAGTCAAGTCATCCAACCGCATGAAGAAAAATATAATTTCATTGAAAATCAAGTGTATGTGATGATGAAATCCTTGAAGAAGTTCCAACATTTTGTTTTCACAACAAAACAATAGTTTATGTTGTTCATCCAAAAGCCCAAAGTTTCATAATTCAAGGAGAGCTTGGAGACAAGAGAGCTAGTTGGGTTTCCAAAATATAAAAGTATGACATTGAAATCTGACCAACCAAGCTAGTTTGAGGCTGAGTATTGTGTCAAGAGCTTGCAAAAAGTGCTCCATTCGAATCCATGATTTACCAACTTGAATATCCAATAAGAAATTTTGCTAATCACTCTACGAATGATCGTGATTGGACAAAGGACCTTGTTGAATATTTCCATTCAGGAAGATGTCCACCACTCCTCAGTGCCTCACAAAGAAGGATATCCAAACTTCATGCCCTTACGTACGTGATGATGTCGAATGGACTATTTCATAAGAATATTTATGGAGTTCTTCTCAGGAGTGTCCAAGAATTAGAGAAACAAGGAATCCTAGAGGAGTTTCACTCTGGTTTATCAGGAATCCATTATGCATGGAGGCCAATGGCGTTGAAGATCATCAAAGCAGGATATTTCTAGCCTACTCTCTTTATATATGCTTTCAAATTTATTTAGAGTTGCGATAATTTCTAGAGATATGTTGGTAGAAGCAATAATGCATCATTGTCCCTTAATCCAATTCAAGTAGAAGCACCATTTTAGCAATGGGGCTTAAACTTTATTAGGGTCATTGATCCCAATTCCTCTACCAAACACAAATACATCCTGATTGCAACTGACTATTTCATTTGATGGTCAGAAGCAATCCTGACCAAGAAGGCAGATCAGACAATAATTATCTCTTTTCTTGAGGGGTTAATCACTCATTTTGGTATACCAGATGCAATCATAATAGACAATGGAACTCCCTTCATCGGTGCTAAGATCATAGAATTTTTGGATACGTATAGGATTTATTTGAAGATATCATCTAATTATTCGTAGGGGAATAGATTGGCTGAGTCCACAAACAAGAATTTGCTGAGAATTCTAAAGAGAAACCTTGGAGATAAAAAGCACAGTTGGTACTTACTCCTGAACCAAGCATTATGGGCTGATCGTATCTTTGTAAAAAAATCTATCAAGATGTCCCCCTATTCCTTAGTATACGATAAAGAAGTAGTGTTGCTCATTCATATTGAATTGTCAGCTCTTTAGTCATGGCACTTATTTTATGGTGAAGATGATGGATCTGATCCCATGAGCATGAGGTTGGCTCAACTTCTACAGTTGGAGGAAGAGAGGAAGAAATCATACAATGCCTTCATGAAACATACCTAGAGGACTAAGGAATGGTTCGATAAGAAAGCTTCTAAAAATAATTTCAAGGTAGGCGACCTGGTGTTAAAATGAAATGAGAACAAGGTGAAGCCTGGAAAGCATCACAAGTTCAAAGTGATTTGGGAGGGCCCTTTCCAGATTTCGGGTGTGAATCAAGTTAAATCATTTTATTTGTAGGATATGGATAGCCATGCACTGCCAATTCCGATCAATGGTCTTCATTTGAAGGTCTACTACTAGTGCAAATCGAGATTATGAATGTAAATATGTACAAATATTTGTTTAATGTTTCTTTGAGTAAAAAAATGGCTAAGGATGAGAACCAAAATCCTTTTTCACTAACGAAAATGAATTTCGCTAACGAAAAGCCTTCTTCGCCCCTTTTGCCTGGAAGAAAAAAAAATTGAGGTGAAAAAGTGGTCAAAACCCAGGACTTCCCACGAGGTTACCCATATGAGTACTACTCCATGAAAAATGCTTAACTATGGAGTTCTTGAAGAATCAACTTGTGTAGTGTGTCTTTTGGGTTCAAGGTTCTAGAGGTGTAAAAAAAAAAAACAAAGGGCTTACATTTTTTGCCCTTACCTTGAAACCCCTCTTTTTTGGTTTTTTGAAAAAGTTTTTCCATGCTTCTTTTGCCTACCCAAAATGTGGTTTCGCTCCTTTCCACGCCTTTCCACAAAAAAAACAAAAATAATGAAATACCTTTTCACTGTGAGGTTGCGATTTCGCTGCCAAAAATAATTTTTGCCAGTGAAATCCCTCCTCGTTACCTTTTCTTGCTTTTTTGCCAAATCATACTTTTTCAGCACGAAAGTCAGCAAGAAAAATATGCATAGGAATATTTTTGCTTTCTCGGGAAAATGGGAGTTAATTCGTTCCACTTTTAGAAGGAGGGACGCCCAACTTAGTAAAAGCATTTGATGGAAAAGAAAAGAAAAAAATAAATTAAATAAAAAAAAAGTGATTTCGCTCATGCATATTTCATTTTCGAAGTGAAACTTAAGTTGCTAGCCATCAACCCCCACTTACATGCTTTTTCGAGCGAATAACATCGCAAAGCTTATTTTCAAAACAAAGTGGGGTGAAATGCCTTTTTGCCTTGCTTTTCCAGCAAATCCCTAGAGTGCATGGTGTTTCACCTGTAAAAATAGTAAATTTTCTTTTTCGGTGCCTCACATCAGTGAACCAAGGCACTCATCACGCTTTTCAAGGTGAAAAAGCAGCAAGGCACATTTCTAAAAATAACCGTTAAGGACCAGTTGCATCCCTTAAGAAGGAAAAATCAATTTAAATATTAAAGAAACCAATCAAAGCGCTTGGATAAGAGGTGGGCAAAATTGATAAATCATTGGAAAGCGTGGCATATCCGCAAAATTAGCTGGCACATTGTAGGCCTTTGTTTAGGTAGGTGTGGTTAAAAATTTATAAAAGGGTAAACATTTTAGTTAAAGAAATCAAAATTTATAGAGTTCCTATGGAATATTGCTGTGCATTGTTTTTTGCTCAAAGATCTGCAGTTATTCATCGCTTGTTCGAAGAAAGCTAAAGATGGGGAAGAGAACCACAAAATCCAAGAAGGAGATAGCTCTGAAGAAGGCTAAACCAGAAAAGAGGTAGTGAAAATCTAGATATGAGGAGGAAGAAGTAGAATTAACACCTTACTATGACTGCCTGGCGCAAATCAGTGACTGTAATCACAAACAAGGTCATGGAGAAATCGCACCATGATTTTGAGTTCGCTCTGTAGAAGGTGTCTGCTGAAATTTCCCATACCACGACATTCTACTCTTATCTCTTCTGGTATTTGTGTACGTCTATGCACCCATGTCCTGAGCTGATTTGGGTGACTATGCAATATTATAAATTTGCTTCAAGAACTATTCAAAAAACCCAAGGAGATCAACTATTCAGTATTTCAGCCAGCTCAATAAGGGACACCTTCGCCTATGGTGCAAGACCTCTACCTGATATCATGTTTAAAAAACTCAATATTTCAGATCAGAAGGAAAGGTATCAGTCCACTGTTCACATGCGATAGTTTATGGAGAACCAAAAGTTGAAGACATCACATTTTGGGGAGTTGCCATAATTGTCGGTGTTGTTGAGAGATTTCAAGAGCCCAAATTTATACTCAATGTTGGCATGGTTGGTGGGATTGTCTTCGGATTCCACAGTGCATAAGTGGCAAGCATCGTTGATACAGTGTATTTCACAAGTGGAGTTTTATATGCCAACTACCATGACAAAAACCACAAATCCTATTTTTCTTTGATTGGATAGATTTCTTAGCACGAAGAATGCACTCACAGTTGCAAAAGGTGCAAAGCAGGGAAGATGTTACTTTCAGGTACTGCTCCCTTCTGGTATGGTACTTTTTCTATCACATGCAATCTCATTTTGCTTTTATAGCAGTAAGGAAGACAAATGAAACAAGAAGAATGTTGTTTGTGTATTCATGGACTCAGAGTCTATCCAAAATAGAGTCCTATTATAACTTTAATAGAATATTTTTGGGGCTTTCCCTTGAGTTGATTTATGGGGTATGCAATAGAGTGCCTCGAGCAATGAAAGCAGAGGTGGTTGACAAGAAAAAAGGTAATGTATTTTTGCTAACACAAGGAGTGATGGTCAGAATTTTCAATTTCATTGTAAAACCCTTTCTATTGTCGTATTTCACCATCGAATATCTTTTGGCCCTGGAGGTATCCTGACAAAGCGATTTTACAAATGATACCTATGGGATGAACATGGGAAAGAAAGCTATATACGTTATGCCATTCTCGTTTGACAATATAAGAGTAACTCACTATGGCCATAATGGATTGATTGCTGAGATGTTGTACGACCATGGGTTGGTTGAGCTTCCTCAACAATGGTGGTATGATCCTTTGGGTATTTTTGCAAGTTACATCAAAGCTAAGAATTTTTATTGCTACCCCCAAGAAGACATCTTACAATAGAGGAATAATCCCAAGGGACGTGACATTCAATGACATGTTGAGAAGATGATGTCACTCCATCCTTGGCATGATTTTTATGAGATGGAGGTTGAGTATGATCATGTGAATCATCCAGAGCAATTTCATCCTCCAAGTTTGTTCGATAAGATGAAAGTGAAATTTCCTAATTGGTCTGATGAAAATATTTCCAACTAGTGGGTCATGAGGGTCCCCTAAAGTAAGCCCTGGTGAAGATATCCGTTGGTTATGGATGATGAATTTTCATTGATTTATGATGATTAGTGTGAAAAGTATCATCCCCTCTCTTTTTCTGACTTGGTTTCTAGAAGTATCCATAGCCCTGACAAAGAAGAAGATGTGGTGAGAAAAAAGGAGGTATCAATAGAAGAGAGAGTAGTTATTGAAGAATAAGAAGAGGAGCAATTGTCTTTCGAGGAGAAGCTTTCACTCAGAAAGAGGAGAGCGGGTATAAGAGTACCTTTCCCCATCATGGTGAAGAAGACCAAAAGTGCAGTTTTTGTGCTTAGCACAAAATCATTTCACAAATGATTGAGCAGACTATTTTTTAGGATGTACCCTCTTCAGCTCAACTGGAACAATCAAGCCCAATGGTGACAATAGTAGATCTGGAAGAAAAGGAAGAAAAATAAAAGGAAAATAAAGACACTATAGTGCAGTAGCCTTCATCGCTAACTCAAATGGTGTCAGAGCCCATAGGTATGCATTTTCTTTCCTCTTATCTCTTTGAAAAGCACTTGGTGACCACTGTCTCCCTGTTTGTAGTTCCCATATCTACTTCACCTCTAGTTTTCATACCCATCTATTATGTTCCCATCTCTATTTCACATTTGTAGGTCACCAACGCTCTCCCAGTTTCATCCATTCCCTCCTTTTATCTTTCCTTCAGTTCATTCGCATCCACCTTGAACCCATTTTCCCTTTCATTATCCTTCGCTTCATCTTCCATGCCTTCTAATCCTATTACCACTGTAAGTAAGCAAGCCCCTCTCAAAGTGAGCATAATTGTAACACCCTCCACTTCCATCCCTATTATTGAGTCAAATCCTCAGCAGACCCTTTTCCTATCTTTCCTAATTTTTGTAGTGTAGAAGCCACTAGATTCTAATATGGAGTTGCTACTAGATCACCCTATAGTATAAAATATCAATAGAGCACAACAAATTTCATCACAATGGCTGAAGAATTGCAAGCAGAAGGATGTGTTAGCCCTAGAAAAACTGATGAAGAAAGTGAATTTTGATCCAGAGGTAATGGAGGTGCACACAGTGAATATGGTTCCTTAGGTCTAGAAACCTTAAGGAAATATGACACCCAGTGATTATTCGTACGAATTTGTCATCGAGTACCTCATGAAGATAGATGCAACTAAGAAAATGGGCAACATACAGGTGGAGATGAGTTCGATCTACCTGCACAATGAGCATTACAAGGACTACTTATAGGTTGAGGTAAAGATAATGGAGTTAGAGGAAGCTTTGGTAGCACAAAAGGCCCAACTGGATGTTGCATAGTTTGAATCTCAGCAGTGGCAGTAGAAAGTAATGCACTTGGAGGACACAATCAAAGAAATTAAATGAGCAACCACACAGTACCAAGTAGTGCAGTAGGAAACACAATAATAGATCCAAGCCTTGCGAGACCAGCTCCATAATCTGTAGAATCAGTCGATAGTAAAGACAATGCAATCAGTGATCCTCACAAAGGAGAAAATTAAGGAATATCGTAGTTAGCTACTAATTGATTGTAAAAATATGGCGATTACGTTAGTTCTCATGTTCCTTAAGGAAGTGCAAATGCTCATTTCGTACAATAAACATGAAGTGGAGTATACAAAGGACAAACTAAAGCTAAAATTAGAAATGGTGATGAAGATCCAGGTAATAGCTCAAATGGATCTCTGATTCTACCCACTAAGTGAAATAGCCCATGCTTGGGAAAATGCCAAGATCATGCTACGCAGTTATTTCTCCAAGATGGACTTGGTTAAAGAAGCCCATAAGCTACAAAATGTATTTCAGCATGAGAGGTGCATTTCATTGGTTTACTTTGATACGATCACAGCTAATGGTTTCCCCAGTTTCGTTGATGATCAGGGGAATATTTTGGCAAATAAGGACCTGGACACGTTATGGGTTGTTTTCATATATGATGCCTCAAATATTGATGACTTGGAGAAGCCCATCACTGAAGAGCATGTGCTACCATTAATGAGGAAATTCACCCACATTGAGTCTATATTATTGGAGCTCATCCAGAGGGCCAACTATATTGATTTGTATTATGTTGAGACTTTTAGATACTTTGTGGATACTCTCAATGCTCGTGAGGTGATTAGTATGGATTCCTGGATCAAAGTAGTTGCGGTGTATGAATCTACAGTGTCACATCTTAAAAATTAGGAAGAAGCTGGTACAAGTAGTAGGTAATCAGATGCTACTGATAGTGGAGACCCTGAGCCCAATGAATAAAGGTCTGGGATCGATTGCATTCAACTGAGCTGAATACCTCGTGAGCCACCCGAAATATTGGCATTTTTGCCACATTAAATTTTTTTCAGGCAAAATCCTAGCAAAATACCTTTTTTCTCTCATGCACAATGAAATGCCTTTTTATCCCCAAGCACAACAAAAATCCTTTTTTGAGCACTTCGCTGGCGAAAACACTTCCTAGGTATTTTTTTGGTGAGATCACTTTGTTGGCAGTTTCACTCCCATTAATGGCAAAATTCTTGTTCACTTCATTTCTCAATAAAATCTAGTTTCCAAGATGGGCCCCACTTTTGGCAGCACAAGATTTTCCCAGGTGAAGTCGTAGAAAAAAGGTAAGATTGAGGTAAAATTCCATTTCACCTAGGTTTGGAACGAAACTCCATTTCCAAGCGCAAGTCTAGACAAAAGCCCATTTCGGGCATGACTTGGGAAAAATGAAGATGAAGGTCCATTTCGAATGAAACTTTGAGCGAAAGCTCATTTTAGAAGCAAAAACCATTGCCCCTAAATTTTTAGTGCATATATTCTTTGGGAAAGGATTAAGGTTGGTAGAATTAATTCCCATGGCAACACAATAGATATATCCAGGATCACTGCTAGATTTAAGTATTGCGCCCTTGACTTTGGTGTAATATTTTTTTTATTTTTGAAGTGTTGTCCACTACGCCATGCGATAAAATTGCTAGACATTTTCCAATGCATTAATTGGTTCATTGTTGTTGCCAAGGAGGAATTACTGCTATTTTATCCTTGAATAACTGATATTTTGTTTTAATGTGCATTTAATTACAGAGACACAACCCTCTATAAATACTAAGCATTTTGATGTAAAAGGGGAGGATAGACATTCTACTGAAAAAACTCTTTGAGTTTAACTTTTTGCCTTAATTGAAAGATGCTTGACTCTAGTTCCTGGAGTAGTCTTTGTGTGTATGCTTTTTTCTTTTTATTTATATTAAATTCATATCTTGGTTAGATAGATTAAATTTTGCATTTAAATTTGATTGTTGATGGAGTGAATGTTGAAATACTAACTGAAGGTTATCTTTGAAAACCGTGATTGGTTTCTATGCTATTATTTCGATTAAATGTTGTTAAAACTTGATGTGGTTTCTTAGCTGCTAGTTTATCCCCATCTTACATTTCTAGCTTATAGCCATATTTCCCATCCCTTTCTATCATTTTCCATGTTTTTCCTATTACCCTAAGCTTTAAACCAAATTATATTAGTAATGGAACCATCTCTCTATAGAGATTGGCCCGAATGACATCTCTCATTCGGCCTTTCAATGTTGGTCGGGTCTAGGGTGCATATATTTTATGATAGGCAGATTCGTGACCAACACAAACTAACTAAAGTCTCATACCTTTAGCTAATCTAATAATCCAATTTTATTACAAACTATACTATCTTACTTAGCATAATCCATAATTTTCATAATAACTATGTATTTATCTTATAACATAATCTAAAGTTTTTCAATATAAATTGTGTTTCTACCCATTGAACACAATCTACAAATTTTGCAATATAAACAATGTTTCCATACATTAAACATAATCTACAAATTTTGTAATATAAACTATGTTTCCATCCATTAAACATAATCTACAAAATTTGCATTATAAACTATGATATCTACCTTATAACATATTCCACAACTTTGCAATAAAAACTATGTTAATCACATTCTAACATAATCCATCTTTGCAACATAAACTATGTTGTACCATCTTATAACATAATCTATATTTCTTTAATATAAACTTATGTTAAACCAACTTATAACACAATCTACATTTTTTTAAATATAAACTATGTTAAACCAAATTATAACACAATCTACATTTCTTTAAATATAAACTATGTTAAACAAGCTTATAACACAATCTATATTTCTTTAAATATAAACTATGTTAAACCAACTTATAACACAATATACATTTCTTTAAATATAAACTATGCTAAACCAACTTATAACACAATCCACATTTCTTTACAAACTATGTTATCTACCTTAACATAATTCATAACATTCCTTTAAGATTATTCCATTTTAAAGATAATCTAAACTATTTTAATTACTGAATCAAAGTCTCTTACTTTAATTTAATAATAAACTATTTTCCTTTTATTTTCACTAAATAGAGTCCCGTACCTCCAAATAATAAAAATAAACCATTTTTTCTTTATTCCCCTAAATTTAAATTCTTCTTCTTTAAATTAATCAAGTAACTCATAAACCCTTTATTTAACATAATCAAAGACTACTCTCTTTAATTATTTAAAGAAAACATAACCCTTCTATTTAACATAATCAAAGTCTACTTTCATTAATTTTTTAAATAAAACATAACCCTTCTATTTAACATAATCAAAGACTACTTTATTTAATTATTTAAATAAAACATAACCCTTCTATTTAACATAATCAATCGTTTGATTTCACCCTAACATATTAGGTTTTATTATGAATTTCAAATTTAGGAGAAGCTCTCTAAAACCATAATAATCAAACACATCAATGATATTCGAACATAATGGAAGGGTGGCAACCAACCAAGAACACAAGGATAACGAGAAACAAGTCAGAAGGTTGTTGGGTAAGCATCGAGTTTTGAAGAAAATGTGATTGATAGCTAGGCGATGCCCTGAGGGTTTACTATGTCTTGCAAGGTGCTCGAGGATCCACAACAATGACCACTGATGTAGACATCTACTTAGCTCACACCTAGGCGGATTATGCTAGGTTCAAAGGAGAGGTGGGGTAGATTTACCCAATCTTAAGCTAAGGTCCCACAGTGCGGATAATGTCAACACCCAAGCAAAGATAATGATAACCATTCCCTATCCTAAGACGTGGTTCTAGATATCCATGCAACAAGGCTAAAATACGGGGAGGAGGTTCACATAACTTTGAGAAAGAATCATAGAACAAGCAATGACGTCCCGTAGGGGGGTTTACCTAAAAGGCTTGATGCTGCCAAAGCTCTAATTTTTTCCACAATGGACTTAAGGTAAGTTAAAAAAATATTGGCATCCACATTTTTGTAGTATAACAGTTCATCGAACAGTGCACGAAGAAGGGTTTTATTCCCACCAACACATGGGTGACCCAAACAAAACCAAGAAAAATCAATCACCCGAGGGGAGACACAATGAGAAGGAAAACGATTATGAACTTACACATGGGTAGGTCAAAAAGCATTTTTAAACTAGTTTAATCAATAAAATCTATTTACATGCGATGTAAACCAACCTGTGAATTCCTTCTATCGATTTTGTTGGTCCTGGGTAGCATTATCTTTACAACTTAGTTCTCTTTTGGTCTCGCTTCTCTTCTTCTCATTCCAACAAAGATGATTGTTTTTTTTGCTTGACTCCTATTTCACAAGGGAAAATGAGTCCTTTGCCCTCATGCCTAATGTCTTGTCCATTATTAACTCCACCTACTCGCCATTACATCATCCTAATTCATCAGGCGGTAGGGGAGATATTTCAATTCTCTTCCTTTTTAAAATTAAACCAAGTTGCAGATATGAGCATACAAGACCATCTACACTCTCAGAGTAATAAATTTTAATTATATTCAAATTAAAATATTCCCATTTAAATAATACTTTTCCAAATTATTATATTTACTTATAAATAATTCCATATCTATAAAGTTCCAACTAAATAAATGAAACTTTTATTATTATCTTAGTGAAAGCATTATAAACTAATTTAGATGAATCTCCATTATAATTTAAAATGGATTGTTTATTATTTTCAAATGAAGTTCTTTCATTTAATATAATTAAACCACTATTTATAAATGTTATCATTTAAAATAATTAAACTATTATTTATAAATGAATCTCTAATATCATTTAAAAAATTAAACTATTATTTATAAATGAATCTCTATTAATCTAAATACATACCCAAAAGTATCAACTCCACCTTCATTGCCTTGGTTCCCAAAGGGCCTGTGTGTAAATCTATGTTAGATTTCAGACCCATTAGTATTTGCAATGTCCTGTATAAAACTCTTACTAAAGCCATGGCTACAAGACTCAAAGAGATCCTTCCTCAGATCATAGACCCTTGTCAAGGTAGCTCTATCAAAGGAAGAAATATTACTGATATTTTTGTCACGTTGCATGAAGCCCTTCATTCTTCTAGTCATTACAAAAAAGATGCCATGTTTTTCAAAATTAATCTGAATAAGGCTTTTTACAGAGTTAACAGATATTTTTTTATTGTTGTCCTTCTCAAATTTAGGTTTCATAGGGAGTGGGTTTATCTTGTTCATAACTGCATCTCTAATTCCTAATTTTCAGTCCTGTCAATGGATCTACAGTAGGGTTTTTCGCTAGTAACAGGGACCTTAGACAGGGAGAGCCTCTATCCCCCATCCTTTTTATAATTATTTCTAAATCCTTGGGTAGAGTGCTCAAAAATTCTTGCTCCAATGGCTTAATTTTAGGCATTAAGGCTACGTTTAATTTAAGAGCCTTGTCTCACCAGCAGTTCGTTGATGATACCTTCATTACTACTCATGCTTCTGTGTTGGAAGCAAAATCTATTAAGAGTATTCTTGATACTTATGAGAAGGTTGTAGGGCAAAAAATAAATTATTTTAAAAGCAAATTTTTTCTTCATTAACACTTCCCAAGAGAGATAAGCTAATATTACACGCATCTTTCAATGTGTTATATCTTAGTTACCTACCCAATAATTGGACCTCCCTCTTTTCACCAGTGCTCCAAAGGAATCCATGTGGAGTAACGTTATTGAGAGGATTAACAAAAAACTTACAGTTGGAAAGGGACCCTCCTATTCTAAAGAAACCAAAGCCACCCTAACAATGGCTTGTCTCCAATTTTTTCCTATTTATTTCATGTCCATCTTCAAATTTTTTGTTGTTGTCTACATGAAAATTAAGCAAATTCAAAAAATAATTTTATGGGCAGGTGTCGAGGATAGGAAAATATTTCATCTGGTCAGTTGGGACAAGGTGTGCTCTCCCAAAAGTTAGGGGGGCTTGGGGCTCTGAATATTTTGTAATATGAACATATCCTTGTTAGCCAAGCAAGCATGGAAGGTTTTCACCAACAACAACCTTGAATGGGTCTCAATTGTAAACAAAAATATCTTCAAAATCATTGTTTCATAGATGATGATACACCCAGAGAGAGCTCCACTTTTTGGAAATCAATTATCCAAACTAGATGTCTAATTCATAAGGGAATAAGGTGGCAATTAGGCACTGGGAGTAAAATTAACTTCTGGACTGATAGGTGGATCTCTAATCAATCGCTTTTAGAGAACAATAAAATTGCTATTTTACAACCTTTTTGGGACACTTTAATTGGTAGCAAGGTTGAAGATTTCATTGATGTTTCGTTTGATTCTAATGTTGGAAATTTGAGTTATTTTGTGTTGTCATTGATGTCATATGGATCACATTGAGTTTTGGTGGCAAAAGCACTTCATAAATAATCATTTATGATATTTTGGAGAGCAAGGATATATATAGGATTTTGTGGCACAAGAGGCATATAATATTTAATTTTTTAAATATTATATTAATGGTTTTTATTAAAACCAATGGTAAAGGCTTTTATAAAACCAATGACAAAGGTTTTTATTAAAACCAACGACAAGGTTTTTTTATTAAAACCCACGGAAAGGGTTTTCATTAAAACCATTTGAAAGGGTTTTTTATTAAAACCAGTATGCTAAGACTTCTCCAAATTATGATGGATGAAAAGGTTTTGCAATAAAACCTAGGTGCAAAAAGTTTCATGATGAAATTCAAAAGAATGAAGGAGATATCCCAATTCAAAGTTAAAAGGTGAATTATTAAATTTTTATTTAATAATTCTAAGGTCTAAGGTTGTATTATATTATCCGTCGATGTGCAAAGGTTGGGGAGATAAATAAGATTCGCCGACGTCATTCGAAGGCATTGAGGTGCATATAAATAAAAGGTAAAAATCTTTGTTTATTGAAGACTTGACATAGAGCATGAGAGAGAGTCGTCGAAAGGGGAGCAACGAAGAAAGAAGGATAAATAACTTTAGATTTGAGAGCAAGGTCAAGTGAATAGCATGGGAAAGTGACGTCATGTAGGAGCCTATAGCGCAGTTGGTAGCGCATGAACTTTACACAAGGTAGGTTCGTTGTTAGAATCCCGCCAAGGGCAAAGTGTTTTGCTAAGAAAGTAAAATCGAGTTTCATATTTGAGCGCAGGTTAAAGTTGGGTGTTTGGGATTAAAATCCCAATGTGGGCTAGCACCCATGTGGTAAGTGCTTCATAGTGCTAAGTGAGAGGAACAGAGTTCAACTCCCGTGAAGGTGTGAAGGCGCATTGATTTTTGGTAAGGCATTAACAATTTCGAAGGTGGTGAAGGCACATTAATTTTGGCAAAGGCATTAATGATTTCGAAGGTTGTGAAGGCTACGAATTTCGTAAAAAGGTATTTATCTCTAGTGCATGGTAATATTTGTTATTACCAAATTTTTGGTGCATTAAAATCATTTCTGCCATAACTAGGGAGTCATAAGGTATTTGTTGGAAATAAATGATTGTTGTGTGTGCTTAGGGAGATATAAGGTGTTGAGATATTATTTGTGATTGTTGTGTGTACTTAGGGAGTTATAAGGTGTTGAATTAAATAATTGAAATTTTTGTGTGTACTTGTGGAGTTATAAGGTGTGAAATTAAATAAATAAAAGTATAGGTGCTTGTTGTTTATGTTAATGAAATTAGGGAGTCATAAGGTTGTAAAGTGTTGAACCTGTATATGTCCTAGTGCATGATTTGATTATGAAGTTAAACTAGGAACTTGAGACCTAGTTAATTGCTACATTGAGTTAGAAGACATGCACATAAGTTAGGGTTTGAAGTTGAAGACAAATTGCTTGATTATGTGCCTTGGCTATTGAGAGGAAGTGGATGGATTAGAAAATCAAATTTATGGATAAAATTGATACTTGAGTTCCATGATTGCTTTAGTGGAGTTCATTGATAGTATTACCATTATTGAGGAGGTTTTTGCTATTGCTTTGAGGAGATTATTGTTGGTTACTTGTTGATTACATTGCCACTATTTGAGACCATTGAGGAGATCATTTTCTAGTCACTTGTGGATACATTTGTCTTTCATTTGAGGAGATCATTATTGGCTATTTGAGAGCTCTTTGCTTGAGGGAGTTGTGCTTGTTTCTTGAGAGCTTATTGACATTGCATGAGGAATATATTATTGAGAACCTATTGCTATCACTTGTGGATATTGTCCTTGGTTGGTTGAAGTCCTCATTGTTATTGCTTGGAGAGATTTCCATTTGAGAGATCATTTGTCATCCATTTGAGAGATCATTTGTCATACATTGTTGAGATCATTGTGGATCATTGTTGTCATCCATTTAAGAGTACATTTGCCATTCATTTTTGAGCACATTGTTGAGTATTGTCATAATTCATTTGTTATCCATTGTTGAGTTCATCATTGAGCCTTGCCTTCGTTGATTTGTGGTTGAGATTTGAGTGCTACTTGAGAGTCATTGGTTGAGCCTTTGGGAAGGTTTTTGGGACAAAATTTTTGGAAATATTTGAGACAACTTTTATGCATGATTGGTTGAGCCTTTGGGAAGGCTTTTGGGACATAATTTTTGGACAGATTTGAGACAACTTTTGTGCATGATTGTTTGAGCCTTTTGTGAAGGCTTTAAGGACAGATTTGGGATAACATTTGAGCAGGATGTTTTGAGCCTTGTGATAAGGCATTGAGGTAGATTTGTGAGAAGTGAAAGATTTAGGACATAAAAAAAAATACATCAACACCAATTACCTAGCTGAGTAGATCAATGGATAGCCTAGCTGAGCAGATTAGTGAATAGCCTAGATGAGTAGATTAGTGGAAAGCCTAGTTGAGCATATCAGTGGATAGCCTAACTGAGCAAATCAATGGATATCCTAGTTGAGGAGATCAGTGGATAACCTAGTTGAGTAGATCAATGGATAGCCTAGCTAAGTAGATCAGTGTATAGCCTAGCTGAGTAGATCAATGGAGAGCCTAGTTGAGCAGATTAGTGGATAGCCTAGCTGAGTAGATCAATGAATAGCCTAGCTGAGCTGATCAGTGGATAGCCTAGCTGAGCAGATCAATAGATAGCCTAGATGAGCAGATCAATGGAGAGCCTAGCTAAGCATATCAATGAATAGCCTAGCTGAGCAGATCAATGGATAGCCTAGTTGAGCAGATTAGTGGAGAGCCTAGTTGAGCAAGTAAGTGGAGAGCCTAGTTGAGCAGATCAGTGGAGCCCACCTGAGCATATCAAGACAGCCTAGCTTTGAGCAGATCAAAGTAATAATTTGTATTGGAATAAGGATCCCTATTTCTTTATGAAATATTATAAGGATAATATCTTGTGGACTACCCCACATTGGGGGAACCACGTTAAATATTGTGTCTCAATTGTGTGTGATGATTTGTGCACTTGCTTACTATTGCTATCTATGTTATTAATGCACACTGCTATATTTGGTTATTGCAATTGAGGACACTAATTGATATTGGTTTGGAAATAAAGTAAAAAGTTGGTGTTATACTGTTCACCCCCCCTCTCAGTATAAGCTTGTGTTCTTCATCTAAGCGTTGGAAAAAATTTCATATTCCAAATGCTAATGGCCAAATCTCTGATGCTTCAGCTATTCTCAAAACCATTCTAAATGCTACAGTCATCCCCACTGGTAATTCTCCTGACTCCCCTTTTTGGAAAGAGACTGATTTTGGTTTGTTCACGACTAAATTTGCTCATGGTATAACTATTGATTATCAAGCGGTTCAAATACCTTATGATCGAGTGTGTATTAAATATCTCATTCCAAAAGTTTATCATTTCAGCTGGTTGGCCATCCAAAATAAGATTCTAACAATTTATAATCTTATGAAAAGGGGCATGATTGTTCCTAATGGATGCTATTTGTACATGAATACCTAGAAATCTATCAATCACCTCTTTCTGGAGTGCTCTTTCTCCAAGATAGCTTTGGATCACCTTATATCCACTTTTCATATCTCATGGGTTCCTCCTAATTTTTTGAGTCACCTTTTCATCTAATGGCCAGTTGCTTTCAAAAATATCATATTATCTTCTTTATGTAAAGTGACCCTTCACCATATCTTATGGCAATTGTGGCTTGAAAGAAATAGCAGAGTTTTTTCTTCCTCTTATAAGGATCCCTTCTCTGTTTCCAATAAAGCTATTACCTTTGCTGTAGAAAATTCCCAGCTCTAGTCTATTATGTTCTCTTCCTTAAAAATTCCCTACAACTCCAGTTCTAGTTTTTCAGCTCCTCATCCCAGAGTGGGTGCCCATTGGATTCCTCCTCCAAGTGAGTGGCTGAAACTTAACTTTGATGGTACCTCCAAAGGAAATCCAAGGGATGCAGGTGCAAGTGGTATTGTCAGAGATCACAGTGTTCAAGTTATTATGGCTTATGTTGAGTATCTGGGGTGTCAAACTAATCATTTTACTAAATTTCATGCATTGTGGAGAGATCTAGATCTTCTCAAGTATTATAAAGGTAACATTTTTATTGAGGGATATTATTTGAATATTATAAATACTCTAAAAAACAATAGGGTATCCTATTGGAATGTTAGAACCATTTTTCAGGAAGCTAAGAAGCTATCCCAAAATTTCAATGATATATCTATCAATCATGTGTACCGCAAAGCTAACAGGCTTGCAAATATTATTTCCAATTGAGGAGTTATCCATAAATCACTATCTATTTGGAAAGAAATATTTCCCCAAGAAGTTTTAAATGCTACTAATAATGATTTGGTTTGAAATATGTGGTCACAAGTTTTGGCGGGTCAGCTTCTCCAATGATGACTCTAGCTTTTTCAGCATGATTTTTTTCTTTGGTTCCAATTCTTATGGTGGAAGTTTTATGATTAGCGTGACTTTCAATCTTGCTATTAGTACTGGTGGTTGGTTCTTTTGTTTCCTTTCCATGAAGTATGCTATGTCCCAAGGTAGGCCCTGTCAGTGGGTTTGTCTCGTGGTGGTATTCTCCAAGCATGTCAAGTCCCTTAGTAGGTCTAGGCAGTGTAATTGGATGTTGTTAAACAAGGTCAATATGTGTCAAGTCTTGAGATCCTCTTTTTTGCATCTTCCAAATTTTGAGAGTCATTTTTTAAGTCAATAGGCACTCCCAATATTATCCCAGTCCTATCCTTTGCATAGTCTATCTTGTGCCATGTCTGTATTTTCCAGTGTCTATTTCCTATGGATATTTACTAAGTGGTCTACCAATCACTACAACTCAGATTTTGGAAATGTCGTTTATTGTGCCAAAAATTTCTATATTTACAACCATGGTCATCTGGTTTTGTCCACTATTGTGTGTTCTAGGCAGTAAGAAGCGTAGTGTTTGGTTTCTATGGTCTTCCTTTTTCCCCAGTCTTACCAACATGGCACTGCTTGATCCATCTAGCCTTCAACTTGATCCCCTATATTAGATCTTTCTGGAAGCTCATGGTCTCATTCCTTTCGTCAAAAATTTCAAAGGGCTGAGCAAGATATCACTAAAGCCTTTGTCAATTCATGGAATAATGGTTATGTTGTTGTGCATAACCTTAATTTCAGATTTATTGTTAAGATGATGGCCGAGGTGATAGAAATTTTGGTGAAAGGGCGAGCGGTGTGAAGAGATCATCATAACTAGGAACCTGAGATCCAGGGCTTCCCATTACTATTTCTAAGTTCTTTATTGCCCCTACATGGGTCTTTTTGAATACTATGTTTCTTCGTTTTCGGGTATCTATTATAGTTTTTGTTGATCTTTTATGAGCACCCACTATGTGGGTTTTTGTTATAGTTCCTTTACAAGGTTTACAGGTAGTTATTTATCTTAAGAAACCCTTGTGTGGGTATTTCTCAGGTTGTATTTTTGTGTTTATGACATCAGACATCCACTCAACCTTCTCTGTTGTTGTTTGGTCCTTTTCATTTAGGTTGCAGCTGGTCAATGTGCAGGCCTGTGTCATCTTATGCTATTGTTTTAGCTACCAGTTTATCTAGTTGGGTTTGGGGCCCATTTAAACCCCGCACCTAAGCAATTTTACCTACAAAAAAAAAACTCTATTATCATTTAAAATAATTATTTTCTTATTATACTTTTTTATAAGTCTTTATTATAAATAATCATTTATTTATAATACCTTATTCTCCTATTATAATTTTATAAAATTATTTAGGGTTGATTAGGCATTGCATAGTTGTTTAATTAAAACAAAACTATGTACAAATTATCTTTAAACAACACATAGTTTTCCATGCCTTAAAGCCTACCAGGGAGGGTCATGATAACATCAATATATCTAGAGTGAACTAAATAATGTAAATCAAGAGTTTCTTGCAAGGATAATTTATGTAATTAGAATATTCCTAATTCGAAAGTATGAAGAAGAGTTTTTTGTTTACCAAATATTACTAGTTCAATAGAGTCTACCTTTATAGATTTTGTTTATCTTAAATATTATTAATTTAAGAGAGTCTATTTTTATGAATTTTTATCCTCTAATGAAGATTGTGATAAATCATAACCATGGTATTATGAATCACTCTTGCAAAAAATATTTTTTGTGAAACATAAAAGGGCCTTCACACTAAGGCATTTTGCATATCTTGAGCATCTTCCCAAGCCTTCCCTAAGGGTATTTTCATGTGAAGGATTTTTCTCCATGTTGGCAACCCATGTGGAAGAAGCATGGCCATGTGCAAGGATAGGTGAGGAAAATTTCACATGAAATAAAATTCATACCAAAGTTCTTTTGCATGAAAAAACCTTTGTGTGAAGGTCTTCCCAATGCAAATATGTCCATTAAGGGCATAATGACCCCATTATATCATTCCAATGAAGCCAAAAGGATAGGGGTTTTGATGTGAAGGCTTTTGTACAAATAACATGCAATGACATCCTGAAAACCATCCATATCAAAAAACCCCTATCACAAAGCATATATTTACCACATCAACTAGTCAGGTATGCATCAAACCCTATATTTTTTACAAGTATTTTTTCGCTTTAAAAAGGGGGCTTTCAGTTTTTTTTTTCAAAATTAGGTTTTATTAAAAAATGTAGATGAGAGATAATTTTATTTGAAAAGAGGGAATACGTTCCCAAAAAATATGATAGAATTTTTTGTTCAAAAGGGGGTTTCAAAATTAGTGTTAAATTTTTTATTTTTAAACATAGGTAAAATTATGAAGTGGATTACATTACAAAAAAAACTCTCTAAAATGATATAAAAATAGAAAATATGAGAAACATTTTTGTTTGTAAAGACCTAGTATAATTAAATTTGTGGAAACAATGAATCAATTCAACCCTCTACAACCAAACATGTACCTCATAATTTAAGAGGTAATGAGGGATAGTGTGTGAGGAAATAATTTTTTTGAGGAGATTGATGAGGAGATTTCCAACTCCATTTTACTAGAGGATTGATCATGTTATACACACTAAAGGAGAATTTGAGGTTATATTATAGCCTGCTATATACACCCATAGATGGCTACTATGAGTTATCTATGGTTTATTTCTATATAAGTAAAACTACTCAACAATGATGAGATCCTATAATATTTTTCCTTGATGATTCATTATGATTTTCATTATAATATCATGTCAATTATACTTCTACACCATATTTTAGAGGATAGGGTTTAATCCATTTATGTGATAACCTAAATTTCAAGAGAAGAGTCCTTGGTGATGATTATAACCCTAGGGATTTATGTATGGGAGACATCATCATCTTTTGAGGTTTCTAATCCAACTGAGTGTTAGAAAGTGGATAAGGTAGTCAATAAAATTCATTCATCACTTTTCATCATATTAGTTAGATCAAAAGACCTCTTAGGACCTATACAAATTATATGGAGCCATATATAGTTACATGACTTAGGTATTATTATCTTGACCCACCCATCCTTGAGATTCCTCGATGTGTTATATTCAACCATGGTGTTATTAGAGGAGCATGTCAATCCGTAGTACTTTGATAGAAAAAAGCTTACTTTTCTTCTTTATACACTCACATGTTAATTATGTTATATATTTACTACAAGGAGTTCCTATGAGTGATATGTTAGGGGCATGGATCACCAAACACAATCATCATATTATATCATCCATTGATGGATGCAAACATATATCATGTTCCTTCTACATACATGGTTAGGGATCCATGGGAGGATATCGATGTTTAAACAACTAACCATATGCATGATGGGAAGGGGGGTGTCATGTTTAGATTAT
Source organism: Wollemia nobilis (assembly GCA_028583015.1). Taxonomy (NCBI): domain Eukaryota; kingdom Viridiplantae; phylum Streptophyta; class Pinopsida; order Araucariales; family Araucariaceae; genus Wollemia; species Wollemia nobilis. The sequence goes on along the minus strand of JAQPPZ010000689.1, from coordinate 1,027,601 downwards.
TGATTATGCACATTATATTAATAGGAATATTGATGCTCAAATGGTTTCTAATCATGTGCATCATGTGGAGGAGGATATTGAGGTTCTACATGAGGTAGAGGTTTATGTCAATGTGATAAAGGAGTATAATATTGATAGTAAGGTTACTTATTAATCTACAATATTTTATGGATATAAGATGTGTTAGGATGGAACAATAGAGGTGTATCCTTGATCTAATTTTAATTGGATAATCCAATCTATTGCTTCAATAATAAAATAAATAAACAATAAATAAATAGTCATGTGCACAATTATCTTCTATCATGAAAAAATTGAACAATGATATGTATAGGAGAGATGTGATAATTTGTGGCATCTCCTTTGATATGGTTATCTTATACATGATAATGCATACTTATATATAAATTAGACTATGAAGAGGCCTTGGAGAATATCAAATGATTTATTTTCCAATAGTTACAAGAATGGAGATAATAGTTGGCTAATGATCAATTTTTGGTATTCTATTTGTATTATATTGTAATTCTATTGATATTTTATTGGTAATGCTATAATTGATATGAGACTAAGTATTTTGGTGCCAAGGCTAGAATTAGTGCCAAAACTAGTACTATAAGCAATTATGACATGATACTTTGGCACCAGACTCAAACAAAAGAGTTGGAATTGGCACTATGTGTGGGAAGTGGTTATACCCCTAACTATTAACATTGGAATTTATTGCAAATTATTTTGTATTAATTGCACCTCCCTAAAAATAAATGGATCCTATTGCTTCTAATATTGGGATCAAGTGAGGAAACTTCTGCTCAATCTAATTATGGGTTAGACATCTTCCTTAGTGAATAGGCTAACCTACTTTGATTATTTGGTAGAGAATAATTTCTAGAGCCCTACTGCACATGACCTAAGTGTCCATGATATAATATGTGTTTATTGTAGAGGTATAATTAGGGTTCAATTTTTAATTACGGAGTTGCTCTACAACTTCTCAAGTATCCAACAAAGGTGTATAGTATCTATGTAGAAGATCTATATTGAAAATGGACAGGCCCAAGTATGGAGGAAGACATAAATCAAAGGTGTTATCTCTAACTACTTTGTAATAGTGTATGGTCCATACCATATAGGTATGAACTTCCAAGAGGAACCTCAAATAATTTCTATTTAAAGATAAAGTTAGACATTTTCTCCAACTTTGTACTGGGTTAGTTCATGATGCTTGTCATAGTGCTCATCATTATTAGCATTTACCTTTTGAAGGATGTCATGTATCTAACATTATCTTTGCTAAATATCTCCTATAAACCTATTTATTTTGTTAATCTCTATTTGTGTATAATATATATCCTATCATGGATATAGAAAAACATGGTCAATTGGTACCAAATTTTGAAAGACCAGAAAGCCTAAAATGGTTTATGGAATATGAAGATGTTAATAACCCTATTATAGCTATGTTGAACATAGGGAAAAAATTTATCCCATGTGCATGGAAGGTTAGAGTTGTACATTCTAAATAAATGTACAATAATTTTTCACCACCTCTATATTCCCATCTAACTAAGGACAAAATCTAGTTGATTTGAGAATTCTAGTATCAATGGAGGACCAAAGGCTTGAGCTAAAAATGTTGAGGACTTTGGAATTCATGTTAGACATAATTATCGATGATAATCCAGAATGAAAGCATACACATTTGAAGAAATATTTGGCAACTACTTCCATAGTGATGCTCTTTTCATAAGGCATGATGATAACCATTTATGAAAAGTCCATCTATTACCACATATACAATAATTTTCATGGTGATTGTTTAGTATTATTGATATGAAATCCTTTGATATTGATGTATAAGGTTTGTTAAGTGTAGGTAGCAAAATGTACAAAACCAATTTCTTGCTGGAAGGTTTAGTAATTATTAATTACATAGGCTACACATGATTTGATGTACCTATGGACATCATAGTGAAGCTTAGGTATAGAAACAACTCTATAGAATAAATAATATTTTGGATGTGTTAAAGTTTCCTTCTATTTAACTTTAACAAGACTTCCAGATGAGTTTTCCCCTCACTTGGTGTACACTATTATGTGTTGGCAGCAAAGAATATTATCCTATAGATAGAAACTAGAAATACTTTTACCTAAGAGTGATACATGATAAATGCTATGGTAATTTAATTTTGATTCATATATGTGAAACAAATTGGAAGTCTTATAACCATAGGTGTTAAGGACAGTGGTATGTGTGGTAACTAGCTATCAAATAAGTTAATATATAGCAAGGTTGGTGCTTTCCTTTGATTTTTAGTGTTCAAATACACAAAAATTAACCAATTTTATTATGGTGGTCATTCTATAACATGTTCTTTGTATGGATAAAATTAATTGGTTTGTGGTCTATATAAAATATCCTTTCCAAGATGCAATGCTTCTAGTGGTAGTAATATTGGACATGACATAGAGATCATGAGCTTGCATAAGGTCTATCCAAATTGTATCATTAAAACTTTTAGTACGATAAGTTACTATACGCCCATGTTGACTAAGAATGATGCCAAGTGCATACTTTAAGGTATCTATTTCAATTTCAAAAGGTTTTTGTAGGTCTTGCAACATGAGAACTGGAGAAAAAAAAAGTACTTGATTCAATTATTCAAATAGAATTTTTTGCATTTGTGTTCAAGTAAAATTTACTTTGACACCTCCCTTGGTCACTTGATTCAATGGCTAAGCAATTATGTAAAAGTCTAGTATAAAATCAGATGTAGAACTTTATAATATCCAAGAAGGTGTAAATTTCTATTAGGGTCTTTATGATAGGCTAATATTATATGACCCAAATATTATATATGTTGATATGAACTCCGTCCTCATTAATATTTAATCCTAAATATTAAAAATACTTGACACCAAAATAACACTTATCTAGGTTAGCAGTAAGTTTACACTAGCACAAAGGGCTAAAAACTCTGCTAACATGCTTCAAGTTATTTCTATGTACAATTGAACATATGAATATCATCCATGTAGATGACCACAAATAGATCAATGGATGGATATTGTATGTCATTCATCATGTGCATGAACACTGATAGCCCATTGGTAATACCAAAACTAACAATTCAAATAGGACCTCTTTAGATTTAAAAGGTTATTATGTAGATAATTTTTGGCTTAGTTAGGATCTAATGGTACCCAAATTTGAGATAATATTTTGGTGAAGTATTGACAACTCTTAGTTGATCTAAGATATCATCGATCCTACAAAAGAAGATAGAAGTTATTCACTATGATTTAATTTATTAATCTATATTCAATGCAAATTCACCAAAAGATTTTGTTACTTCATGCTAACACAAATAATATTCAAAAGGGTGAAGTGATGTAGGTATTACATTATTTGGTACCATTGTATATATTTATATTAGGAGTGTATTTAACATTTGTATCAATAGTAGGTGTCAAGTTGTGAAGAGTGTTTATGTATCATTTAATTATGTGTCAATTATGAATAAGTGAAGAGTTTTGTGAGGTGTCATGTGTGCAAGTGCGAGTTATGAGTGAAATGTGTCATGTGTGAAAGTGAAGAGTCATGTGTGATGTGTCAAGATGAGAAGTACAATATTATGTAATCATGAGAGACTTTATCATAATGTAAGGCATGTGAAAGGTTGCATCTCCCTTGAGTTAGAGGAGAGTAAAAGTCAATAGTATTGAAGAGTTTTTATGTAAAGTTATATATTGGAGATAAAGCTCCATGCTATGTAACAAGTTTGTATTAAGAGATTTTGATTATTAATAAAGTTTCTTTATCTTGTGTAACATTGTTATTATTGCATGAGATGATGTTTATTTGATAACACAATCATGGGATATTTTAAACTATGATATATTAGAGCACATTTGCTCATAGTGGTATCAAAGCCACTTTAGTAAGCTCTATCCAAGTTGAAGAAAGAAAGGAAGAATTTTTGGTGTGAATATTGGACATGTGATGTTGATGTAAATTTGGAGTTGAGGAAGGGTTGTTGGAGATGATATTGTTGAAGTGAAGAGTTGCTATAAGTAGAGAATTTGAAAGAAAATATTGGAGGATATTGGACTATGAAATTTGTAGGAGTAAAATATTGGGGGGAAGAATATTGAGAGACCATTTTTTGGGGGGCAATTTGGAGAAGTTGCTTACTGGAATATTGCTTATAGGAAGACTAATTGCTTATTGGATGATTACAAAAATATTTATGGATGATTGCAAAGTATGAACAAGATTTTGTGGATATCTGAAAGGATAATACATCTACATTGAGAAAGAAGAGAGTTAGAGTTCAAAAAAAGAGTGCGTGAGTGTATAATAGGAGAATACATTTGCATTTGTGAAGGGACAATTTGTGAAAAATATACATCAAGAATTATTGCCTCGCATCTACACCAGATTAAAGAGATGTTTGAATGTGCCTACACTAGAGAAGTGAAGCCTACATCTGAGGAGTGAATCCTAAGAAATAAATTATAGCCTATGCCTGAGGAGTGAAGCCTACGCATGAGGAGAGAAACATTACGTCTAAGAAGTATATTAATAGAATATGGAAAAAATATTACATTTAACAGTTAAGAACAATTATGAAAGCAAAATAATGTTTCTCTACTAAAAATGAATTTAGTGGAGCACCATAAAGAAGGTATAAATTCTAACCGTAGCCTTAAACTAGATTTAAATTGAGCACATTATATTTTTCAAAAATATTTGGTTTAATCAAAGTTTTGGGAGATTAAGGAAAATTGATTTGATTAATTAAAATATTGGGAGGTATAAGGTTATTAAATATTTAAAATTTGAAATTGGATATTATTAAATTTTTATTAAATTGAAATTTGGAGGGAGAGATTATTAAATTAAAATTGTGAGGTTGGGAGATACAAGAAGATTAAGGAATTGAATGTGAACTTTGAAAATTTGAGATTGGTTGATAAGAGATTAAAGTGAAATTTGAAATTGACTAAATAAAAATTATGAAAATTTGATTTTAATTGAGAAGTATTCAAATTTTGGAGTTATATGGAAGTCAACATCAAAGGAGATTAATTTTTTGAAAATGAATACATCAAGAAAATCATATAAGTTTAAGGACCAAATATTATGAGAATAAATTTTCATACACAAAAATATTGTCAAAAATATGTGGCAAGATACAATAAACCATGTGAAATTCATTCAAATCCAAAAATGATAAATGACTATTCATGGTATATTGATTCAGGTGCAATTCAACACATGACCGGATATTTATATTGGTTTAATTCAATAAAAGTTAAAATAAACATACCAATTAAAATAGTTGATTATAAAGTTTACTATATATAGGGATCCAAAAATGTTATACTTAGTTTACCATATATTTTTTTTATTATATATAGAATGGGGTTTTAAAAGTGTCCCCAAACCTTTTACAATAGGATAAGCCCTACAAAACTTGGCCTAAGACCAACAATACATGGACAAGAACAACTATAAAGCACTACAACTGGCCACCCATCACCAAGTGAACTAGCTACAACTTGATACAAGAAATAAAATTAAAATAGCGCTAGTGAGCCCCCCAACCAACCAACACTCCACATGACTACACACATAACCTTTCTTCATAAACAATAAAAGTTTATAGAGCATAAAGAAGCATGCATCACTAAATCCAATTGAAGAAGGCCTTTGGGAAAATTTTCTCTCCAAACGGATAGACGATTGAGACTTGTACCTAGGTTTAACATAAATTCAACATGGTAGTTTCCTTCTTTGAAGATATGCGTTATCTCCCTATTCCATCTAGCCTAAAGAATCTGCCTATATTCCATAATCACAACCTCAATGTTCCAACTAGGTATTGAATCACCTTTGATCAAATTTATAATATTAAAGGAGTCTCTTTCAATGCAAAAATTTTGGCACCCCATCTTATCCACAAGTAGGAGACCTTGGTAAAGGGCTTTGGCCTCAACAACATGGTAAGTTTGGATATCTAAGAATTTGGCATACGCTAGAAAAATCCCACCTCTATCATCCATAAGCACCCCACCAGCACCAGCATGACTAGGATTACCCTTTGAAGCTCTATCAAAATTTAGTTTAATCCAACCCAAAGAAGGAGGTTCCCACCTCACAAGGGCCTAGGGATTAGGACCAAGAAGACCAGCAACCCTATTGCTCTATTGAAAGTCAATTTTCCTTTCAAGCTCAACCTCCTCAAATCTACCCTCCTCCAAAGCTAGAGAGGACACACTATCCAGGGTGGAAGCCAAGGCACTAGAAAAAGTAGATGCAAGATCTCTTTTGAAGTTTTTAAAAATTCTACTATTCCTCTCCTTCCACACCTACCAAAAAATATGCGACAAATAGAAGTTCCAAAAAATTTAATCCTTGGAGAGTAAAAAGGAGATGACCATTGAGCACAAACATCAAAATCAAACTCAAAACCACCCAACTTAGTCCCAAAAATTTAAAAAATGAGTTAAGAACTTCCATAGAGAATGAGAATTGAAAGAATAGATGCCTTGTTTGTTCCTCTTTAACACCATAGAGGTAAAATATGTTAGGCATTGACCAATCTCTTTTTTTTTTTAATGGTCAAAATATTATTTAGAGTTGCCAACCAGAAATATATATTCACCTTTGGCATTAGAACCTTAAGCCATAATTTGAAAGGTGGGACCCATGGAGGAGTCTTAATAACCAGCAAATTATAGGTAGACTTGACTAAAAAGGATCTATTATTTTTCCCTACCTAGAAGATCTCATCCTCTTCATTTCTTTGTTTAATGACCTAAAACTTCAAATTATTAGAAATTAGAATCCAAGCTTCAAGTTTAGCATTGTTGAGAATAGACTAGTATAACGATTTTCAAACCTTCAACCCATTGACCACCTTAATAAAAGTTAGCCACCTTAGATCCAAAGACCAATCTGGACCTAGGCTCGAAACATGCCATATTTAGAATTTGCATAAGGGGCTAGTCCATCAACTAAATATCTTTCCAAAAATCAATCTTGAGTCCATCACCCAACCTCCACCTGCAACCTTTGGAGACTAGCACCCTCAACTTTTGCAAAAAATTCTATTGTCTCAAGTATTTGGGTGACACAATGCTGACCCAACTAGTTTCAATTTGATTTGCCAACTTCCATCCTTGTTTTGCAACCAAATCCTTATTCATCTTCCTGATGTCATAGAGACCTAAGCCACCATCCTTTTTAGGTTTTTAGACTTTCTCCCAACCAACTAAGTGAATTTTTTTCTTCTCATTAGACCTAGATCAAAGAAACAACTTTTTAATATGTTCAATATTCAATGAAATATTGTTAAGAATTTTGAACATAGATAAGAAGAAGATTGGAATTCTTTGAAGAGTAGACTTTACTAGGGTAGCCTTTTTGGCTTGATTGAGCAGGGATCATTTCCACCCGATCAACTTCCTTTGCAATATTTCCACCACAGGTTCCCAAAGTGAATCATGGATCCTACCTTTAAACAAAGGCATTCCAAGATAAATATATGGGAGGACAACCACCTCACAACCCAATATGAGAGCAATTATCCTCTGCCTCACTAAGGGGGTATTCAGAAAGAAGATTTTTCTTTTTATATAATTTATATTTTACCCAACTACAATTTCAAATGCCTTCAAGATTTATTTTAGCACCTTTAATTGGGAAACTAAAGCAAGGAGGGAGAGCATAACATCATTTGCAAATTGATGATGAGAAATAGAATCCATTGGTAAAGCAACCTTGATACCTTCCATAAAGAGTTCTAAATTGATAGCCCTACACAAAGCTTTCACCACTAATATATAGAGGTAAGGGAACAAGGGGTCCCCTTTGTGAATACCTCTTAGACTTGAAAATAACCTGCTAGGGATCCATTTATTAAGATTAAAAACTTGGTAGAAGAGATACAAGCATGGACAAGTCTTATCCAACTTTGGTAAAAACCAAATTTTCTCAAAACCTTTAACAAAAATTCCCACGAAACCCTGTCATAAGCCTTGTTCATGTCTAATTTGAGGAGGATACCAGCTCTGCCACTTTTATCAGCTGAATGAAGGATTTCATGTACAACTATGATACTATCTAGGATTTGTCTCCCTATCAAAAATTCTCTTTGGGTTAAATCAATCAAGGCTATAAGAAAAGGTTTCAATCTGTTAACAAAGGCCTTTGTCAAATTTTATAAACAATGCTACATAAGTTGATGGGTCTAAAGGCACCCAAGTCATTTATGCAAAAATTATTGGGGATCAAATTTTAAAGAGTAGAATTCACTCTGAATGGGATATGATTGGTGGTTTAGACCTCCCAAAGGGCATCAACAATATCCTTCCCCATAATATGCCAATACTTCTGGAAAAATAGGGGGGAAACCATCAGGACCCGGAGCATTTATTCCTTCCATCACAAAGATAGTATTTTTCGCTTCCTCATCATTGAATGGAGAGATAAGGGCTTGGTTCATATCAACTATGAAAAGGCTGGTAATACTACCAAGCAGCTTATTTTGGGCTTATTTATTACAAATATCTTAAGTGTACGTAATAAAATATACTTTATGTCCCTAGTATAACCAATTATTTTATCTTGATATCTCAATTGGTTGATAGAGGAAGAACTGTGGAGTTCAAATATATTAATGGGAACAAAAAATGTCTCATTAAAAGAAAAAAAATTAAAGCTATGGATTCCCACAAGAGTGGGATGTTTGCATTAGATGTAATAGAAATATTAAAAAAATCAAAACCAACTTTTGCCATAGGATAAAAATCAGAAGAAGTATTATATTGAGCATAAAAAATTGTAAGGCAAGAGAATATATCTCCAAAAGAATAAGAAATAGAACTAGCATCATGAGCAATTCCAAATACATAATTAAAGGATGAAGACAAGAATAAGATAGAATATAGATATTAAATGCAAAAGCCTTCACACCAAACAATGTAATAATGGGGGGAGGGGGTGTTGGAGGTATTACATTATTTGGTACCATTGTAAATATTTAGATTAGAAGTGTATATAATATTTGTGTCAATAATAGGTTTCAATTTGTGAAGAGTGTTTATGTGTCATGTAGTTAAGTGTGAGTTATGAGTAAGTGAAGAGTTGTATGAGGTGTCATGTGTGCAAGTGTGAGTTATGAGTGAAAGGTGTCATGTGAAAGTGAAGAGTCATGTGTGATGTATCAAGATGAGAAGTAGGAGGTTATGTAATCATGAGATACTTTATCATAATGTAAGGCATGTGAAAGGTTACATCTCTTGTGAGTTATATGAGAGAAAAAGTTAGGATTATTGAAGAGTTTTTATGTAAAGTTATATATTGAAGACAAAGCTCCATTCCATGTAACAAGTTTGTATTATGAGGTTTTTATTATCAATAAAGCTTATTTATCTTGTGCAACATTATTATTATTGAATGATATGATGTTTGTTTGATAATATGATATTGGGATATATTAACCTATGATATATTATAGCACATTTATTAACATGAAGTACTAGGTTGGATGTGAGCTTTCTATAGTGTATGAATATGATACTTAATATTATTGTTCTCTAGAACGAAGCATTTATAGACTAGCACATTTTATAGAGGTATCCTTATCATTAGATGAATAAAATGTTTAACCTCAAGTGAAGAGAAACTTTTGTGGAAGACTTTCTCCCCATCCCATGAGGGATTAAGTAGTTTAGAGTATTTTTGGGTTGTGAGAAACAGGATTTAGCTTATCTTTTGTCTAGGTGGTGCTGGTTCAGAATGGGCTCTGGAAAGACTATAGGTTTTAACCTAGTCACCCAACTGTTGATGAAGACTTAAATAAAATCTTGAAGAAAAAGGAGCATTCTACAATACCTAGAAAAATTTAATGGCCATAATATACAATTGGCAAGATATATATATATATATATATATATATATATATAACTATACCTAGCATAATGGGGTGGTAAGAGTGGGAAGTCTCAAGTTTGAGATTTCAATTTCCCTCATCATGAAAGTTACTAGTCTACCAGTAGATGGGTCCTACCATAACAAGGACAAACATTTCTTGTGTAGAGAAGCCCAAAGCTTCCTGAGTGAAAGCGAAGAGTTGGTGAGATACTAGAAAGGCTATAGATGAGACTCTCTTAAGGAGCCTTGGGATAGGGTGGCCCTAATTGTCATGCAATTCTTCAATTTGTATGAGAACCAGGAGATCATCCGAAGCCACCACATCATGTTTCTTAACCAACTTTACAAAAAGAGAGCCATGAACATTCCTTCATTCTTGTTCCAGTCGTTGGAAAAATTGGTGAACTGGATCAAAAGAGGTAAAGTTTTTTAACCTCTCCATCAAGGATTGTTAAAATTAAATTATCGAGCATGTTACCAAGATAAGAAGTTTGGTGGATGATGAGATTTTTAAATCCTTGGCTTTGACCCCAATGGTGGTTGCTTCCTCTGACCCGTCCAAGGAGAGAGATTACCCCTTACCCTAATCATGCCATGAGTGAAAAATATTATGCAATTCACATAGTTATGGGTCTCTCCCCCTTGTTATATTTGGTGGGAGCGAGATTCATACCAGGAAATCCAAATATTTGAGTTTTTCTTCAAAACTAACCAAAAAAACCCAATGGTGATTGAGGAATTTGATTCTAAGGAGTTAGTCTCAACTAAGAAAAAAGTAAAGCTTGATGTTGGGGCTGAGATCAAATGCACTGAAGGGATCCAAAGGCCTCAAGACCCAACTAATGCTTCAAAATCCATCAAGAACATGGTGATAAATATCCAAAACTCTCTTATTGCTTCTATGCATTCAATAATCTCCTATGCTAAGGAAATCAAGATCCTGCTAAGTAGGGACCAAGCAGACATGTGGTAGGACCTAGGAAGGATGCTTTTGAATACTATGAGTTGTAAGTTGGGCCATTTAGCCACCTGGTCTATTTTTGCTTCCTATAATGGAAATCTATTATTTTTAGATTTTTTTCCCCTACATGGGTGTCGGGTGTTGGTTATTGTGGTTCTACCCCTACGTGAGATTTTTTTTTGAATAATTTTAGTTTATGTTTTTTTTTTTTGGAAACTTTTACTCTATTAGAAGTTATGATTTTTCCCCTGCCTAGATGTTGTTAAGTTTCCTACCTCCTATGGTTTCCGCTAAGGGTTGGTAGTTCTCCTTTTTTTGTAAAATATTCGGGGTACCTTTCAAAACCCCTTCTTCCATGTTATCAAAAATTTAAAAAATATGGAATCTTGAGTGTGAAGTAAAGAAATTATTATAATATGAGATAACCTTGTCTATTTGGTAGTGTTGTCCCTACTACATATCTATAATGGACTTAAAATTTATGGTAATGAGCTTCTTTCCTTATTATTTATTGATCATGAGGATGATCACCTTATAACATTGTTTGATACTAATTGTAGACACCTAATTTTAGAACATTTCACCATCCAAGTCTATCAATTTTACTAATTAACCCTCATTCAATAGCCTTCTAGTAAATCAAATTGAATCAACCTTTTTCATAACCAAGTTTAGAGAGTTATTGATCTAAAAGTAATGGCATATTTGGGATGCCAATATATATCATAAATCTTCATAAAAAAACACAAAAATTCATTCATTAGAACAAGCTCAAAAAGAGCTTTCCAGCTAGTTTATATATTTCTATATTTGCATAATGATCAATGCCTCTAACTGTAAGAAAATAGCATCTAGGTAGGGCAAAAGCAAAAGCATCAGATAAAAGAAAAAATTTCATACAATTCTTTTGCACCATATGCTGTGATTTTCCATCTTTGACCATTTTTTAAACTATCTCATCATAAAAAAAATCAATTTCCAAAAATGTTATGTAAAATTAATAGTGTTGCATAGCACTTTTGTGTTGGCACAAGCATAATATTGGAAGCATGTCTCTCTAGCATGCACACAAACTCCACTATTCTTAGACATGATCACATGTTGGTCATCTCACATGATAGAATATTCCAATCATCTTTGACCCTCTAGAAATTCCCTCAAAGAGAGTCCCAAAAATCTATAAATTAAGCCCTTGATATGGGAATTCAACACGATTTCAAGCATCAAAACCTAGCTAATATTTTATTTGAATTCTCAAGAGCATTAGTTCCTTTACATTTCACTTCCTCTTTCATCCATTTCATCTCTTATTGCACTCAATCCCTCTTTCATTCTCAAGCTTTTTCATTAGCATATTAGGGCATACAAGACAAGGCATAGGGTCTTCTAAACAAAGCAAGTTTCTTGCTCTCCTATCAATAACTAAGGATATATTTAGTTGTGGAGGATACACTTAGTGGGCTTGGTTGTATGACCTCCTTCTTGCTTTGTCTTACTTGGTTATTTCATTTTATTTTACATTAATCTCTTATCTTGCAATTTATAACATCATTTTTGCTCTACCATCTAATTGTATTTTACATTTGCTAACATTTTTGTTATCTTATCTTGTTATATTTTTACATTTAATTCTCCTAACACCACTTCTTGGTGTTGCTAAATGTTATCTTGTTCAATTACCTCCTTGTGTCTTGCACTTCCTAGCAACAATTTTGCTCATCCTTCTTACTAGATTGTGAATTTATTAATAAATCTCTTAGCATATATTGTACCTCTTTCATATTTGCACACTAGTGTTGGAAATTTGAGTTATTTTATTTTTTTATTGATTTCACATGAATCATTGATGTCATATGGATCACATTGAGTTTTTATGGGTAAGAGATATTTTGGAAAGCATGGATAAATTCAGGGTTTTTGTGAAAACGAAGGCAGGAAAAATAAAAGGTTTTTATTTAAAACCATGGATGGCAGATTTGAAATGGGTTTTTCTTAAAACCCAGGTTGGCCTTTCGTTTCGTCGAAAAAGGTGCCCCGGTGATGGAGATATTTAATTTTAAATATTTAGTTTAAATTTTAATTATTTAAAATTTAAACTAAAGTTAGCACCGACGTCTAAAGAAAGAGGAAAAATCAATAATGCGTCGATGTCATCAAAAATGAAGAGAAGACTATATAAATGGGTATCCTAAGGTTCATTTGAAATAAATCCTTACTCGTGTTAATCGTTGGCTAACAGCCAAAGAGAGCTCGTGCGAATTGTTTTGAAAAGGGAGACAATGAATAAATCCAAGGTTGGTCGAAAGCCCAAGACATTGTGGGCAGAGTGGCACATTGGCAATTGGCTTTTTGTTAAGGTGTGTGGCAGCGCTTTACGTCAAGGTTCGAATCTCCTTTACTGCATTCGAAGGCATTGGAAGGAAAGCGCTCGAAGTGCTTTTGGTTTGCATGTAAGGGAGGAAGGACTTAAGGCATGTTGTGCCTTTTACCTTTGAACGAGCGGCTAGCTCGTGTGGCAACCTTAGCCGCGGCTAAGGCATTCGCGGTGTGGGAAAGTTGGGGGTTCAAATCCCCTTGAGGAGGTAATTACGTTTTGCTCTAATTCAATTTGGTTGATGCCCTAGGATAGGAGTTATAAGGTGGTTAAGGAATAATTAAAGTTTTTAATTAAACTTTATTTTTATAAGGGTTGTGATTATTATTTCAGAGGTGAATGAGTTGTTGATTTATTTTGATATTCATGAAATTGAAAATTAAGATTTAGGAGAAATAAGGAGTTGTTATAAACTATTTTTTAGAGCCTTATTAATTATTATTTTTGATAAAGGTTTTATTAAAAAGGACTTTGGTGGATGTGTTTATTAAGTTGGAGTAAAAAGGTGTAAATTGAGTTATGCTTATCTTGTGATTATTATTTGAAGTCCACTAACCCTTATTAATATTGGAAAGGAAAGTTGTATTTAGTGTGGCAGATTTTATGGACAACTTCTTGGCATCAAAAAGGTATGGGCACATTCTCCTATTGATTGTTTATGGTGGTTGATTTTTGAAATATCATTGGAGTGAAAAGGATTGATTGTGGTTTCCTTTTCGAAAGCGGTTGGTTGAATGCTTCAAGGTTTTATGGTTTGAGAGTTCTGGTTAAACCTTGTTTTATAAGCATAGTTGTTGAAGCCCATTGGTTGTGAAAGAACTTGAAAAGAACATGAGTATCATTGTTAGGTGAGATTTATGGTTGAGCATTGTTGGAAACATTTGAGTTGGTAGATACATGCTTGGACTAGGGTTTTTGTGAGAAAGAGTAGTCCCTTGTGGTGATTGGTTGAGTTGAGTTGATTGAGCCTAGTCAAGTGATTGTGTAAGGTGATTGGTCAAGTTCCATGAAACAAACTAATTCCATAATTCTGATTTGAGTTGAGAGTGAGACTAGAACATATTGAGTCTCTAATAATTCTCTTTATGCTTCTATGAGTTGACTTGAGTTGAGTTGAGATTGATTTGAGTTGAGTTGAGTTGAGATCATTGTGGATCATTGTTGTCATCCATTGAAGAGTACATTGTCATTCATTGTTGAGTTCATATTTGAAGCTTTGCCTTGATAGATTTGTGGATGAGATTTGAGTGCTACTTGTGCATGATTGATTGAGCCTTTGAGAAGGCCTTTGTGGACAGTTTTGGGATAGCTTTGTGGACAGTTTTGGGACATCTTTGTGGACAGTTTTAAGATAGATTTGTGGATAGATTTGAGTAAGTTCTTGGTGAGCTTGCTAGAGCAAATTTGGGTAAGTTCTTGGTGAGCTTGCTAGAGCAAATTTGGGTAAGTTCTTGGTGAGCTTTGTCATGACCTGTTACCCTCCTACCTTATTTAAAGAATATTAATTGATCTTGGGGGATCAATTAATGCTTGATAGAAGGGGCATGACCCTAAAGAATCCTACAAAAATATAATAGAAGAATTTTAGAAGGATAAGGAAATATTAATTATTTAAAGGTTATCTATGAGGTCTAGTAAAAGATATATTTAAAGAGTTATCTTTTACAAAAAATTGAAACCATATAATAAATCTGGTGTAGATTAAGTGGACCCTATGTGGATGGGCCTAAAAAGGACCAATGAATTTTTAAATAACTCATAGGTCACCCCTATATTTTGGAAAGTACTCATGTGGATACCTGACATTGGTGGGAGTTATGCAAGGAAGTCCATGGTTTATCAAGAATAGTTCCACCCTTGTAACTATCTTATGCCTCAACAGTAGGAACTTTGACATTCATCTTATCCATAGAGGACCCTTGAAGGACATGATGAAGTCATACTGGTACTAGGCATCTTTTTAGTATTATTATAATATGGTCACTATTTGGCCCATGAGTGGAAAATTTCCCTATAAATAGAAGGCATTTTGGGAAGAAATGGCTATCTAGGTTCTAGGGGTCTTAATGGTCTAGGGAGTATGCTCTTCACCCATGGGGGTGAATACGAAACTAGAAGGCCTAAAGATTTCCTAGATATAATAAAAAGACAATACATAAGGTTAGAAGGATTCCCTAGTTGATGAGGAGGCATTTGGAGAACTAGAAGGAAACAATGGAGGTCACCATGGAAGTTGAGGGGGACAACTTGAAGAAGAAAGGTTAGATCTTGCCTATTGTTTGCATTTGAGATTCGAATGGAAATATCTATTTTTAATCATGGGTTTTGAAGATATATTAAACTTGGGATTGTATATATATTAAATTTGATTCCTTTAAGCTTTTATTCTGGGTTGAAGATATATTAGATTGATTATTTTAAAAGCTTCAATCTATGTCATGGTTGTTGAAAATAGATGAAATCAACCTACGCAAGCCGATATTATAGACACCCTGTGGAAATAAAGTAGTGATCGAATTAAGATGTTTATTTTTATACGCGGCTAAAATCCCGGCTATTCATTTGTGACATATTTTTAGTTTGATAAAAAAGAAAAAACTCAGGCCCATGTCTCTGTCTAAAATTTTGATGGCTTCACCTATACAATCCTTTTTGTATGAATGCTATGTCTTTGCCCAAATATATTTTGTAGGATTTAACTCGGCCTAGTTCATTAGTTAAACATAACCTCTGCCTTCAATCTCTTGGCAGCACCTCAGATCTTGTTTAGACATTGTGTCCAAGAGGACCAGATGATTAATAAAGTTCTGACTGTTATAATAACAGAAGACCGATTTTGACATATACGTTTATATACTCCAATTCATAGTCTATCTAAGGATTGGATATTAGATATGGAGATTGAACTTATTTCTTATATACACCTATCTAAGGATTGGATATTAGATATGGAGATTGAACTTATTTCTTATATACATCTACCATAGGGATTGAACTTGGGTCATATTACCAAAAATACAAGTGATATCTTTACCAGTAGACCATAGGGATTGAACTTGGTGGATGTGTTTATTAAGTTGGAGTAAAAAGGTGTAAATTGAGTTATGCTTATCTTGTGATTATTATTTGAAGTCCACTAACCCTTATTAAGATTGGAAAGGAAAGTTGTATTTAGTGTGGTAGATTTTGTGGACAACTTCTTGGCATCAAAAAGGTATGGGCACATTCTCCTATTGATTGTTTATGGTGGTTGATTTCTGAAATATCATTGGAGTGAAAAGGATTGATTGTGGTTTCCTTTTCGAAAGTGGTTGGTTGAATGCTTCAAGGTTTTCTGGTTTGAGAGTTCTGGTTAAACCTTGTTTTATAAGCATAGTTGTTGAAGCCCATTGGTTGTAAAAAAACTTGAAAAGAACATGAGTATCATTGTTATGTGATATTTATGGTTGAGCATTGTTGGAAACATTTGAGTTGGTAGATACATGCTTGGACTAGGGTTTTTGTGAGAAAGAGTAGTCACTTGTGGTGATTGGTTCGAGTTGAGTTGATTGAGCCTAGTCAAGTGATTGTGTAAGGTGATTGGTCAAGTTCCATGAAACAAACTAATTCCATAATTCTGATTTGAGTTGAGAGTGAGACTAGAACATATTGAGTCTCTAATAATTCTCTTTATGCTTCTATGAGTTGACTTGAGTTGAGTTGAGTTGAGTTGAGATCATTGTGGATCATTGTTGTCATCCATTGAAGAGTACATTGCCATTCATTGTTGAGTTCATATTTGAAGCTTTGTCTTGATAGATTTGTGGATGAGATTTGAGTGCTACTTGTGCATGATTGATTGAGCCTTTGAGAAGACCTTTGTGGACAGTTTTGGGATAGCTTTGTGGACAGTTTTGGGACATCTTTGTGGATAGTTTTGGGACAAATTTGTGGATATATTTGAGCAAGTTCTTGGTGAGCTTGCTAGAGCAAATTTGGGTAAGTTCTTGGTGAGCTTTTTCATGACCCGTTACCCTCCTACCTTATTTAAAGAATATTAATTGATCTTGGGGTATCAATTAATGCCTGATAGAAGGGGCATGACCCTAAAGAATCCTACAAAAATATAATAGAAGAATTTTATAATGATAAGGAAATATTAATTATTCAAAGGTTATCTATGAGGTCTAGTAAAAGATATATTTAAAGAATTATCTTTTACAAAAAAATTGAAACCATATAATAAATCTGGTGTAGATTAAGTGGACCTTATGTGGATGGGCCTAAAAAGGACCAATGAATTTTTAAATAACTCATGGGTCACCCCTATATTTTGGGAAGTACTCATGTGGATACCTGACATTGGTGGGAGTTATGCAAGGAAGTCCATGGTTTATCAAGAATAGTTCCACCCTTGTAACTATCTTATGCCTCAACAGTAGGAACTTTGATATTCATCTCATCCATAGAGGACCCTTGAAGGACATGATGAAGTCATACTGGTACTAGGCATCTTTTTAGTATTATTATAATATGGTCACTATTTGGCCCATGAGTAGAAAATTTCCCTATAAATAAAAGGCATTTTGGGAAGAAATGGCTATCTAGGTTCTAGAGGTCTTAATGGTCTAGGGAGTATGCTCTTCACCCATGGGGGTGAATCAGAAACTAGAAGGCCTAAAGATTTCCTAGATATAATAAAAAGACAATACATAGGTTTAAAAGGATTCTATAGTTGATGAGGAGGTATTTGGAGAACTAGAAAGAAACAATGGAGGTCACCATGGAAGTTGAGAGGGACAAATTAAAGAAGAAAGGTTAGATCTTGCCTATTGTTTGCATTCGAGATTCGAATGGAAATATCTATTTTTAAGCATGGGTTTTGAAGATATATTAAACTTGGGATTGTATATATATTAAATTTGATTCCTTTAAGCTTTTATTCTGGGTTGAAGATATATTAGATTGATTATTTTAAAAGCTTCAATCTATGTCTTGGTTGTTGAAAATAGATGAAATCGACCTACGCAAGCCGATATTATAGACACCCTGTGGAAATAAAGTAGTGATCGAATTAAGATGTTTATTTTTATACGCGGCTAAAATCCCGGCTATTCATTTGTGACATATTTTTAGTTTGATAAAAAAAAAAAACTGGGGCCCATGTCTCTGTCTAAAATTTTGATGGCTTCACCTATACAATCCTTTTTGTATGAATGATATGTCTTTGCCCAAATATATTTTGGAGGATTTAACTCGGCCTAGTTCATTAGTTAAACATAACCTCTGCCTTCAATCTCTTGGCAGCACCTCAGATCTTGTTTAGACATTGTGTCCAAGAGGACCAGATGATTAATAAATTTCTTACTGTTATAATAACAGAAGACCGATTTTGACATATACGTTTATATACTCCAATTCGCAGTCTATCTAAGGATTGGATATTAGATATGGAGATCGAACTTATATTTTATACATACCTATCATAGGGATTGAACTTGGGTCATATCACCAAAAATACAAGTGATATCTTTACCAGTAGACCCTACCATAGGGATTGAACTTGGGTCATATCACCAAAAATACAAGTGATATCTTTACCAGTAAACCTGGGTCATATCACCAAAAATACAAGTGATATCTTTACAGATAGACTATACTGGAAAGTACACAAGGAAATGATGTATACATTAACCATAAATCAGAAATATTTTTGGACACCGATAGCTTAAATTTCCCACACCAGATCTGTAATTAGAAGGCTCGGATTCAATTTAAGCTCTGAAATTGAAGTCAGCTGACTCTGCATCGTCATCAAATGATGTTATAGGGTTGCCCGTGCGATAGCGGATGCCCAAGCTTGAAAGATTTGCAATTCAGATTGGAAACAATTCACCCCTGTTATGAGCTATCTACAGGAACGAAGGCCATAAATCGTTCCATTACCTACATTAACCTGGAATAGTTATAACCAGAGACACTCTTACCAATGTCATTAAAGGGTCTGGGTTGGTTTTTACGACCCCATCTCGTCTTGTTAGCTCTCTGTTCGACGACTTGAACAGTCAGACCCGACGCGTCCCAAATTCCCTTCTGCCGTGATCGAACGGATAACCCATTTCAAAAATCTTATTGGGTATAATAAAGTGTATACCTCTAGTCTGTATTTTTTTCAGTATGCCATACTACCCAATCTCTCCATGTGAAACCATAAGGAGGCCATCGTGCCTAAATTGTCTATTTTTGCCCTGCTTGTCCATCTGACGTTGACGCATCCCATAGAAATTACTCCATTGATTCACTCTAAAATCATGTTTGAATCAATATGAGGTTTGGACATCTGTAGTACAACCTCAAATTGACTCCATGGGTTCTCTGTTCCGGTAGATCCAGATGGAAAAGCATTTTTTAAGGGCAAATGGCTCCTAAATCATAACGCAATGGCTAACTACTAGAGCCGAGTTCATTTGCTCTGGAGTTCCAATGTTGCAGATTACACTTTAGGGTTCAACCCATGTATAAAAAGTATTTACTCAATAAAAATAATAATAAAATAAAATAACATATCTTTGTCATGTCTACAGCAAACAACAAAACTCTATTAAGAAGTATTTACTCAAATAAAATTTAATCTCTATCACAGCCACAACAAAACCCTACTAAGGTTATTTCAATTGAAATATTCATTACTCGCCGCCAGTCTCGAAATCCCTGCAATTTTTGGGTACAGAGATATAATCCAGTTTAGGAATATTAACACAGATTAAATTGTAATTGGAAGGGTTTCCCCAATCATTCATGACAAAGCAAGCAAATCAATCTCAAACTTCCTCTCGAATATTGCTTCTATTGACACATGGTTCCAATTTCCAAACCCGGGGTATTGATAGGAGACTCTGAACTGCATCCGAATAATGGATAAAATACCTTAGGGTTTCTACTATAGTAATCAAACACCACCGGTTAAGAGTGCCACATGCTTAAGCTCGGTAGTCTGCAGATGTGACTCTACACAACTCAACCTATCAGGAGCAAGGACAATACACTTCACCTTTACTGTATTGTAGTATATTTAGTAGCTCCGCATTACTTGTAGACAATGTAACGAAGATAGCACCCGCACGATGGCGATCATTTCAACCTCGAAGGACGAGCCAAGTATAGGGGAGGTCTGAACTAGGATTTGCTTACGAAAAATGGGTTGATTGATTTTGAGAATTGAGTTAGGTCAATTATGCATAAGTTGGACCTACATTCCGTGGGGGAGATTACGACCCCACATCTCCACTCCATGATGGAATTCCTCTCATCAAGTTGTAGTCTTTTTATTAACTTCGTAATTATTAAGATCAACCATTATAATGAAGTAGATTTTGAGGTAAGACCAAACATTATATATAGGTTGTTAACCCTATAATTTTGTTGCAGCCATTGTGTATGCTACTAAGTAGTAGTAATTTATTTGGTAAAATTAAGGTATAAAGTTGCATATATTTATATTTTGAAATCATAATAAGATGTACCTTTAAAACAAGAATATTAGATTACTAAATATGATGATAAGTATTTAAAAGGAAAGTGACATAGGTGGATATTGGTATTTAATGTACTTCTAGTAAATATTTAGTCTGGGAGGGAATTCTTGTAGACACTATAATAAGAAATAAGAATTGAATAAGTATATTAGTTGAATTTGGGAAGGAATACTTATATTTTTGATGTGGAATTATCCGGAGTTGTTTTAATGTAAACCAATTTTTGATTATTAATTTAGGAAAATAATGGTTATCATGAATTAAAGGTATGGGACTTTAATTCATTGACTTTGTATCAATTATGAAGAATGAATTTAGAATTCATTCTTGAGGAAACTTATAGTTCTCCCTCGAAATACGATATCTCCAAAATATAATCCAATGACTTTTCATGAACATTGTAAAATGATAGATGCCTTAAGAACTAGAGATTCTTTAATGGTATTGTGAATTTTATATTGATGTCATAGATGAAGGGATTGGGTGATTCCTTAATTACATCAATAGGTCAAAATAGAAATTGTTGTATACCTCGACCTATATTTAGAAAAGAAGGGCCGATAAGTGTCCTGCTAAAGTTGTAAAAGTTGCCATTTAAGTTTATGAAAAAGAGGAAGAAATATTTTGGAGGCTGGGTTTTTCCCGACAGGGTTTCCTAGGATAAACCTTGGTGTTACTTTAATTTTGTGGTTTGATTTATTATATCTTGTGAATGGTGCAATTATGTTCAAATGTAAATGATTTATGATGTTGTATTCGAACGATGTATATTAGATGTGGTGATTAACTTTATGCACTGTAATTAATGCTAAATTTTTAGTAGGATAAATATGTATGGATGCTACAAGTGTAGACTCAAATTCTATTATGTTGATAATTTAATGTAATGCAATTGTCTCGATCATTTTGTAACAGTGATTTATTTTAATAGAACAATATCATGTGATGGATAGAGGTTATTTAAATGTGTTAATAGTTCAATGGCATTTGTCTAATTTTCACTATAACATTGAGGGGTAATTAATGATATGCAACACCATTTATATTCTTGTTGTAGAAACTAAATCTTAAGCGAAAAATTGGATTTACGCATTATATCCTTATTCTTGTATGGAACACAAATCCGACTAAAAAGAAGGTTTTGTATAATGCTTTAAACCTAAGGACAAGATGGAATGAATCTTACTTCATGGATTAAATGCATTTAAAATGACCTAGTTGAGATCATGTTGTGGAATGAAACTCTCAAGAGGACACTATGACCTTGATTTACAATCCAAGACAGATCCTCCTCTCTACACTAAAGGATTAAAATTACATGGGACTAGTATTGTCCATTTAAAAGGAATTCATTAGAAGGATTGCCTAACCTAGGGTGTAATAGGAGGATCAAAGACATATGTTCCATGGATTCATATCACAATAGTGATATATCAGTCTTAGGACCCCTTCCTATATGGATTGGATTGGAACTAAGACTTAGGAATAATCATGGGTGTGGTTATTCCGTCTATGATGGGTTACCCTTGGTGGGGTTCTCCATATTCAAGGCATTCACCTGGTCCTAGTGGACCAAATGGTGATTTCTCCTTTTACGGGGATGAAACTGGTATGCTTGGCCAACATACTCATACCAAGTGAGGTATGAAGGTTTCGTAGAAGCTGATCACTTCTACTTAAGGAGACTCTGATCAAGTCTCTATAGCTCTTGAAGCTATATGCCTTGAATGATACAATCTAAATGGAATATGCTTGTCTTAGGTTATGGATTAGGTCATTGCTACATGAACAATTAAAAAATAAATAAATAAATTGTGGATGTGAAGAAATAACGAATGGGGTTCGTTACAAGCTTGCTAGAGCAGATTTCGACAAGTTCTTGGTGAGCTTGTTGGAACAAATTTGGGCAAGTTTTTGGTGAGCTTGCTAGAGTAGATTTGGACAAGTTCTTGGTGAGCTTGTTGGGGCAGATTTGGACAAGTTTTGTGTGAGCTTGTTATTCAATTTTGGACAAGTTCTGTGTGAACTTGTCCAAAATCGAATAACAAGCTCACACAAAACTACTATCATTTTTGAAAAAGTTTTGTGTGAACTTGTTATTCAATTTTGGATAAGTTCTGTGTGAGCTTGTTATTCAGATTTGGACAAGTTGTGTGTGAACTTGTTATTTCCTAGCTTTGAGCAGATCAAAGAAATTATTGTATTGGATAAGGATCCTTATTTCTGTGTGAAATATTATAAAAAGATTATCTGGTGGAGTACCCCACATTGGGGGAACCACGTTAAATCTTGTGTATCAATTGTGTGTGGTGACTTGTGCTCTTGCTTACTACTACTATCAGAGTTATTAATGCACACTGCTATATTTGGTTATTACAATTAAGGACATTAATTGATATTGATTTGGAAAGAAATTAAAAAGTGGTCTTATACTGTTCACCCCCCCTCAGTATAAGCTTGTGTTCTTCAACTAGTTTGGAATTTTAGCATTCAATTTAGTAATTTTGTATGCAATATTTGACTAGGATAATTTGCATTTAGGTTCATACATTCTTAAGAGTGTAATCTATATTTCAACATACTTTATGAAGGTTTTATTTACTATAAATCTCTATTTCTAGTCTCAGGGTCAAAAGTGTAGCGTAGATACATTAATTACAATGTTTTTGCTCTATTTTTTTCATTTATTAAAAGCACCATATAATAGTGAAAGTCTTGCACATTACTTCTACTTTGTCTATAGCACTTTAACTTGAATCATATTTTTCCCAGTTTTTGACATTTATTTATTCGTCATATTAAAATATTGGTTTGATCACTTTTACTAGGAATTTCTCTACCTCCCCTTGATTAGATAGACTCACCTAAAATAGTTTTAGTTTTTGTATATTTATTTTGTAGGTCACTCTATGAAATTTCTATATTCAAAGTAAAAGTGTCATGCAACACCTCTGACTATGTGTAGTGCTTTTGTTTAGAGAGCAAAATCAAGAACTATCACTCATGAATCTATTCTATCTGATTTCTTTACCTTAGTGTATGTTGTTAAATATCTATGTTTTATTTTTGTTCTCTATTTTTTAGAACTTTATTAAAAGGAAATTTATCGAGTTTAATTCATTTGGTTGCATTTTAGGATAACTTATTGTATGCATGCATTAATTCCTTTCTTTCCTTAAAATAAAAACATCCTTTAGTTTTGATCAAAATCATTTGAATAGGAAAAACACTTAGTCTAGGCTTGTTTGCTTGCATTCTTTGTATTCTTGTATTCTTTTAAATATTTTCTTTAAATCCTTCTTAAAGGCTTAGGTATAGGATGTGAATCCCTAGGTGTTTACCAATCAACACATTCAACATACTATAGGATTTTAACATATACATATTGAAGTAATACCACACTCAACATGCAATATTACATTCTAGTGAGTCCAACGTGAACACCTATACGAGTCACAAAATACCTTGAGCCTAGCCCTAAAAATATATAAAAATAATCAAGCTTTAAATAAGATTATATAATTTGTTTGTGTAGGTATAAAATACTAATCAATATTAACAAAGAACATACCCTCTCACATATTTTCCCAATTCATGTATCTAGGAGTGGTCATTCCCATGTACCGTCCTCTTCAACATACCACAAAGTATCTCTTATTTATGGCCACATAATAACATATATTAAGAGGACCAACTTCTTCCATATTTTTATGGGTATCTTAGAAGGGAGGGTATATAATAAGGTTTAATTATATCAAGAATCCCCTTAAGGTATATCGATGGATTGGTATCTAGAGAGGAGGAGATAAAAGTGACCAAAAGACTTTTTTATCTTAATTATTTTTTTAAACAAATCCTAAACAATTAATTTTTCCTTGATCTTGTCTAGTGGTCATCTTCCAAAACCTTAAATACTTGTTTAAATTAATCTTCTTCCCTTTTCAAATCATCTTAGTGGTCGAAATATGTGCAACTCATAAGGTAGTTTGTCAATTGGCCACGCATCCTAGACCTCTAGTGGAGAATCATGAAGATCCTTCCACCCTTGATAACCCTAACTCTAAGAGAGAAGATGATGGTACTACATCCTTAGGTTCTCTCCTTACACAATGGTCAAAATATATTGATCCTTAGGTACTTTGATCACATGGTAGCCCCTTTTCAAAAACATAAGGATGGTGTCCTTGTCATCCCTAGGGATCACAAAAATAAGCAAAGCACTTCTTTAGGAAAGGAATCCATCATGGATCATCCCTTTCCACCTAATTATAATTCCTTATATTCCAAATTCTCAAAAATGAACCTTAATGCATCAACAACTAATTCCATTCCCTCTATCATCAATACTTCCAATAATGTTAGGATGCAAGCTATCCCTTCATCCTCATGACGTCATCCACTTGCTCCCTTTATTAAAACATTGTCAAGGATCAATATAATTTGTCCCAAATTGCAACAAGTAATCACAACATGCATCCCTAAATTAGGTGCACCTCCTAGTGATTCAATCCCTCATCCTTTCGTTAACACTTCTTCTAATCCCATTAGTGATAATATTAGTTTTGCTCAGAACTCTATTTCTTCCACCACCCATCCTACATTCATTAAACCAAACCACTTGGGGATGAACCATATTATGCCATCATAAACATCATATACACCAATATTTCAACATAATTTTTTACATCAATCATCAAATTCTTCTTGTCCCATAAAACATACATTTTGTACCATATGCTCCCATTCCTTTTAAATTTCAATCTTTAACATTGAAATTAGAGTGACAGGAACAAAAAACCTATATCCAAGGTTAATTTTACAACCACAAGTACTCCTATAAGGAATTATGCAATCAAACCATAGATCCCATCATAGTTAGCCATCCCTTTCCTCCTAAATTTTTAATATCTATTTTAAATATACAAAGGAAATGAATACCCTACCAATCACCTTAGGCTTTTCCAAATTTCTTGTAGTGGCATTGTGCATGATGAAATGTCATTACTCTAGGTTTTTCCCAAAATGAAAAAAGCCTTAATGGTATTGCTTTGGAATATTTGTTGAAATATTTGTCGAACAATTCTCTGTATAACTCAAATAAATGCCCACAACTACTGGCCTTTTTGGGTTCTAACAAGCAAAATATGAGAATTTTGTTGCCTTTTGGGTAATGTGGAAAGCTTTGGTATGGATAATATAATACATTCCCCCAAAAATATATCTTTTAAACATCCTTATAATAAACATTCATGAGCAATTAGCCTTCTACCTAGAAACATCCAATGTGTCTTCCTTTGAAGGTGCCATAGAAATGATCAAGAGAGTAAAAATCTCCCTTCGTAAGAGGAGGAAATTGAAAATTGAATATATTAAGGAAGTGGGAATATTTTCCTCTTACCCAAATGGGAAAAATAAGAACAAGCATATTATAGGTAATGGAGTCATGGACTTTCTCCAAATCAACAATGTTAATGCTTCTACAACCATTCAAAATATTATTGTATAATAAACCACAACAAAAGTTCACTAAATTACATCATTCTCCTACCACTATCCTAGCACAACTTATTGAAGCTAATATGGTAGAACTTCCACCTATCAATCCCATAAATCCTAAGAAATATCAACTTGTTTGTCCTATCCTATTGAACATTTTTGTTTCCACTACATTAGTGACCATACAACCAATAAATGCAGAGGTCTTAGAAATCTAACTCAAGACATGATAGATAGTGGTCAATTCACCTTTAGTAATTATTATGTCTATCCTATTTTGAATTAAGATATTGGAATTATTCAAGATCCATTACTTGATCATAGCTAAAAGGCAACAAACTATGTTTACTATAGGAATATCCCACCTTCATATCAAGGCACAATGGGAACACTATAACTTTTTTGATCAATCATTGCCATGAAATCCCTTTATATCCTATTTTTACCTTATGTAATTAGCTAGATCAATTAGATAAGAGAGGGATATTTTGAGATAGGATATGTCCTTAGTAGTAGTCTTGACTTGTTTGCTTGTATTCATTGTATTCTTACATCCTTTTAAATTTTTGCTTTAGATCCTTCTTAAAGGCTTAGGTATAGGATGTGAACCCCTAGGTGTTTACCGATCAACACATTCAACATTCTATAGGATTTTAACATATACATATTATAATACCACACTCAATATGTGATATTTACATTTTGATGAGTCCAACGTGAACACCTCTATGAGTCATAAAATACCTTGAGCCTAGCCCTAACAAAAGATAAAATTAATTAAGCTTTAAATAAGATCATATAATATATGTGTGTATCTACAAAATACTAATTGTTGGAATGTTTTCCACATTAAAATTTTGTTAAAATTTTGCCCAAATATGTAAGCAATTTTTCCAGTGAAATCCATTTTGAGCATTTTTGCCACATTAAAAATTTTGTTGAAATTTTTAATAAGTGTTCGGTGGGTGTCATTTTGGGAAAAATCATAGCAAAATTCCTTTTCGCCCCAGGTGCAACGAAAATCAATTTCCAATTAGTTTTTCCTGTGAAATCGTTAGCTGGCAGTTTCGCCTAGTTTCTAGCGAAATTCCCCTTTCGCCCAGTTTTTGGAAAAATTCCCTTTTCGCCCACTTTTTTGGTGAAATTTCCCTTTTGCTTGCTTTTTCAGTGAAATTCCTCTTTTGCTCCATTTTTCATAGAAACTCCCTTTTGGTGGTAAAATTCCTTTTTTCCCATGCTGGAGCGAAATCACCTTTGAGCGTAGTTTTGGGAAAAATTCCTTTTTGTGCATCCCTTGGTGAAAGAAACAACAACCCTTGACATTTTTTTCATGCTAGAAGCTTGGCAAAAGTTCTTTTCAGGATTCACCTTGACGATATCAATCTGCACTATTTTCCCTATGCAAAAATCATGGTCAAAGGCACTCTAAGTAAAATCATATTGGAGGGGATTTCAAGGCCAATGAATTTGATTTTTGGGGTGAAAAGAGTTATAGCTTTTGGAATTACTGCTAATTAAAATTAAGTTTGACAGATAACCAGGAGATCACCCAAATTGAATGCCATCCACTTTTGACTCTAGTGCGATCCTATGGTTTTTGAGGCACCACCCTAAAGATAAATATTCTTGATGATCCCACCCAAGTCTATATGTGCCATCTCCCAAAATCACTCGTTGCTTCCCAAGGTACCACCAGATTGGTTCATTGTTACTATCGAGGAGAGAATTGTAACCGACCAATTTGTCATTCCCCATTATTTTTTTTATGAGCATTTAATTTTGGAGGTGAAATCCTTTATAAAAACTAAGAAAATTGATGTAAGAAATGATGGACATTCTACTGAAGAAAACACTTTGATTTTAAGCCTCTGTCTTAATAGAAAGGTTGTTGGAATTTGGTTCCTAGATCAGCTGTGTATGCAATTAATTTATGACTGTAATTTTTGTTTCATTCATGCTTTTGTTAAGTAGATTAAATTTTGTAGTTGAATTTAATTTTTTATGAAGAAATGAATGTTGAAATGCTAATTGGAAGTCATATTTACAATCTGTGATTGGTTCCTGTGTTATTCTTTCTATTAAATGCTGGTTAAAATTTAACTTATTTATTTAGCTGTTAGTTCATCCTCACTCTATTTCTCTGGCTTACAACCATATTTCCCATCTCTTTCTATTAATTTCTATCCCTAAGCTTTCCATAAATTTTAGATTAGTAAGAAAACCAAACCTATTTGGAGATTGGCCCGAAGGACATCTCTTTCCTTTGGCCTTTCAATGTTGGTCGGGTCTAGGGCACATATATTTATACTTAGGTAGATTCGTGACCAACAATTTTTGGCATGCCCGATGGGACATCGAAAGTTCCACCTTAAGCAATAATAAGATTTGATGTTCATCTTTTACTATTTTATTATAACATTTGGTGACTCATTTTTACCCATAAGCCTCCGAACGTGAAGTTGGCAAAAGCTCTACTTTATGATCACAAGATCGAAGGCCAAAATTTTAGAAAATCTCATTGACTTCTTTGAGCTTGACAGCCAAATTTTAGGAGAGCATCCTAGATTAGTCACTTAAACTATTCCATCAGTTGGAACCTCTTCACAGGTAGCTGGTGTGTTTTCTGTTCCTTCAAGTTCTTCTAGTATCGCCACTAGCTTTCCTCCTCAAGCAAACACTCCAGTTCAAATGGCCTAAAATCCACCCACCACCAATATAGTTTCCAACCTGGAACCACTTTGAAGCTTTGAATATATAAGCTCAGAACCCAATCCCACAAGTAGCATTGAAGGCTTTTCCTACTTACAATGGTACAAGCAAAACAACTTATGAGCATGTTAAAAACATGGCTTCTTTAGCGACTATCCATAGCATCACATACAAAGATGTCATGGTCAGATTGCTTGTGCTCTCTTAGAGGGAAGTTTCTTTACTGGTACCGGTCCTTACCACCTACCACTATCACCACGTGGGACCAGTTGGCTGAGTTAATGATAAAAGGCTTTAATGAACAAGAAGATCCTTTTTCCTTATTGCATCAATTTACTAATATTCAGAGGTATCCATACGAGGAAATCATTGAATTCAATGTTCGATTCACTCAAACTTGGCAAAGAGTCCTTGATGATCTCTGATCAACTCCCGAACAAGTCATATTTTATTACCTTCGAGCCTTCAATTCCTATATTAGCATGGTCATCTGTCAGTCCAATATTGATATATTTTTAACCTTGTACTCTGTAGTGCAAAAGGCTGAGGCCAATTTGATTACTATTAGTAAGTTCCCACTAAAAATGACAACACTTATATTCCTTTATCTCTCATAGCATTTGTATTCCAATGCATCTTATCAGTATTTACTAATGTCCCCCATGTATCTGATCCATTCATGGAATCTGATTTCATATCAAACCACGATGACAATTTTTGTCCCACAATTACCCACTTCATCCATTCCATAATTACCTGCTCTAGTTCTATTTCCAGCACTACCATATCTGCAAGTACCACTTCCATTACTAGCTCCTCCAGCACCCTTAAATCCTAATCCCTAAGAGAAGTTGTTGAAAGAGATGCAATCAATGAAGTCATCAACAAGAGCGATGAGCAATGAGACCATAGTTATTAAGAAAAAGTAGGCTGAGAGAGATTTCTAGCCTAGGAGATTTTGACCTCCACCTATCACCAGATAGTAAGCAGCTTCGACCAACAAGGTGCCTGAAAGGAATCTGATCGTATTGACAAATAAAGAAGTTGGCCCATTAGACAAATCGTACTGGTGTTCCACCTACAATGATCCTCATGGCAAAGAAACTTGCATGGTTCATCTGAACTATATGCAAACATTAGTAGACAGTTCTTCTGATGGTCAAATCAACATGATTAGAGAAGTTGATCATAATTTTATGGTCCCTTCCATGGAACAAGTTTTGGTTCTCACGAGAACTAGAAAAAATCCGGTTACAGTAGATCCGGTTGAGATGGAGCCATTGAAGGTGTCTGCTAAGCTAAAGGTATAGAATGAAAAGAGATAGTCACAGGTGAAAGCACCTGGTGCAATGTCTAAGCAAAAATAACCTATCCTATGAAAATATATCTTGCCCACACAAACGAAAGAAAAATTACAAGTGAAGGCATCAACTTTGCAATAGCAAGTTGAGATGAAGGAACAGGTAAAAGAACGCCTTAAATATCTATCCTTGACCAAGCATCAAAGGGTGGAAGTCATGCAACAATATCAAAAAAAGTATGAGGTTGTTGATGAAAGAAGGGAGTCCAGTTCATCCACGTACAACATCATTGAAGAACTAAAGAAGATCCCTGCCAAGGTTAGTCTCTATGCGTTATAATTGCCAGGACAAGTTGATTTGTTGTAAGAATATTTAAAGTCTATTAAGGAGAAAATAAGAATCCCACTCAGACTGTGTTAGCTCATATGCTTACAAATTTGGCTACCAGAAAGAATAGACCACCACCATTCTATTTGTCTCTCAGGATGGAGGGTTGGATCATGCATAACTGCATTATTGACTCTGGTGCTGTGATGACTATCATGCTGAAGGTAGTTTGTGATGTTATGGGTATGGAGTATACCATGATTAGCCTGGGAGTTTTACAGTTGGATGGTACTCCTATAATAACATTAGAAGTCATAAAAGATATCCCCATTGTCTTGCATAAGATGCCTCATATCACTATGATCCAAGAGGTGGTTGTAGTTGACCTAGAGCCATATTTCAGCATGTGCCTCTCAAGAGAGTTTACTGCCAAGTTGGGAGGCTATCTTTCTCTAGATTACTCTCACCTGGAAGTTCCTATCAAAGGGAAAATAATCTGAATCTACAATGAGAAGCCTTCCATGTTTCATGTAGAAAGGATTGAGGAAGAAGAAAAATCCATGGATTCTGTCAACATGGTTATTGAAGAACTAGAAGAATTGGATTTAATGGAAGAAATTTTGGATGAGCTTCGTACAGAATATGAATTTTTAATGAATGATATTAATGCGATTATAGAAACTAATATTGGTTGTTACTCCATTACTAAGCCCGAAAAGGCTAAAGTGAAGGTTTCTATTGATCAAGATCCTATTCCAAATCAGTTGTGGAAGCTCTATTTTGATGGTGCAAGATGAAAATACGATGTTAGAGAAGGAATTTTTCTCATTTCTCCTTCTGGAATACAAAGGAAATATTCATACAGGTTGACCTAGATTTGTACAAGTAATGTCGTTGAATATGAAGCATTGTGCTTAGGCTTGAAGAAAGCAAAGAAGCTTGGGATCAAACAAATTCAAATTTTTGGATATTTAGAATTGATTATTAATCAAGTAAGAAATAAGTGTGTCTCCAAAAAGCACTATCTGAAGGTGTACCACAACAAATTCTGGGATCTTTTTGAAGCTTACACAACATTAAACATCCAAGTGATCTCGTGGGAACATAATAAACACGTAGATATTTTGGTATTCCTTAGTGCCAACTTTTCTTCAGTTGAGCACATGGTGAAGAAACCAAAGACCATAAGGCTGGTTTATAGGTCTTCAGTTCCTGATAAAAATATCTACTGGCAAGTATTAAAAAGTGATGAGAAAATTGTAAATTTCTTGATAAAATAGGTTAGTAATGTGGAAGGAAGAACACTCGATGAAGTTGAAGCTGGAGGACTGATCCAATTAAGAAACAATCATATCCCAAAAGGATTGATTATGCTTGAAAGTCTCTTTGATCAGAATTACAGAGCTGAAAAACATAATATCAAAGTAGATGAGAAGGCATACACTAAGCTACAGTTGGAAACTGACAAGTCAATCAATGTTGGAAATGATTGCACTGCAGAAGAACTTGAGCAGATCAAGTAGCTATGCCATGAATTTCTAGACATTGTTGACTGGAGTTATCAAAACCTCAAAGGTTACAACAAAAATGTGATCCAACATACTATTGAACTACAAGGAGTAAAAACCTTTAGGCAGAAATAAAGATCAGTCAATCCTAAAATCGAAGTCTTGATGAAAGTTGAGCTATTGAATATGCTGGAAGCTAAAATTATTTACCCAATAAAGTATTCTACCTGGGTAGTGAATTTGGTCCCTAAGAGGAAAAAGAATGGAGATATTCACCTTTGTGTTGATTTATAAAATTTAAATTAGGCTTCTAATATCCTTTACCACAAATTGATCATATTCTTCACATAGTTATAGGAGCTCAAGAATTTTCACTGTTAGATGGATTCTCTGGATACAATTAGATATGGGTCAAGGATGAAGACCAATATAAAATGGCATTCACCACAAAATGGGATATATTTGCTTATCAGCAAATGCCTTTTGGTCTCTCAAACACTGGAGGAACCTTTCAGAGAGCAATGGATGTAACTTTCAATGAATTACTAAATTGAGATATTATTATTTATTTGTATGATATGACTATTTTCTCTCATAACATGGAGGAGCACAACTCACATTTAAGACAAGTGTTTGAGAAATACCGAGAGTTTGGAATATCCATCAACCTAAAGAAGTCTATCTTCGCGGTGAAGTAGGGAAAGCTCCTGGGCCATGTAATATCAAAAAAAGGTTTAGTTGTTCATTCGGTTAGATTTGAGGATCTTTTGAAGCTTCCATTGTCAGCCAATAAGAAAGGGTTGCAGTTAATTTTTAGGTAGATTAATTTCGTTTAGAAGTTTATTGCAGATTTTTCTCAAGTTGTGAAACTAATGACTGAACTCCTGAAGAAAGATGCTGAGTTCAAATGGACTGAGCAAAGGAAGTAAGCATTCAATGAAATCAAGGAAAGAATTACTCAGGCTCCTATTTTGGTAAAACCCTGACTATTCAAAGGATTGTATCCTTTATGTTGTTGGTTAACAAGAGAGTCATGCAGTTGTGCTCACACAAAATAGAGAAGATGGAAATGGGAGACCTATTGCATTCCTAAGTTAAGTCATCCAACAACATGAGAAAAAGTATAATTTCATTGAGAAGCAAGTGTATGTAGTGATGAAGTCCTTGAATAAGTTTCAACATTTTATTTCCCAGAGCAAAACAATTGTGTATGTTGTTCATCTGGATGTCCGAAGTTTCATTATCTAGGGTGAGCTTGGAGACAAAAGAGCTGGTTGGGTTCCTAAAATCCAATAATATGATATCAAAATCTAACCAACCAAGATATTTCGTGGATGAACATTATGTCAAGAGCTTGTGAAGAGCGCTACTTTTGAATCTATGGTTTTCCAATATGAAGCATCAGTAAGTGAAAGTAATTTTTCTAATCATGCTTTAGGAGATTGTGATTGGATAGAGGACGTTGTAGAATATTTCAATTTAGGAAGATGTCCTTCACATATCAATGCTTCACAAAGATGAATATATAGACTACAGGCCCTTAGGTATGTTATGTTACCAAATGGATTATTTCATAAGAACATTTATGGAGTTCTTCTCAGGTGTGTCATAGAATCAAAAAAGCAAAAAATCCTGGAAGAGTTCCATTCTGGATTGTTAAGTGGCCACTATGCAGAGAGACCCATGGCATTAAAAATTATTAAAATAGGTTATTTCTGGTCCACTCTCTTTGTAGATGCATTCAAAGTCAATAAAAGTTATGACAAATACCAAAGGTATGTTGGTAGGAGTAGAAATGCACCTTTGCATCTTCACCCAATCCAAGTAGAAGCATCATTTCAATAATGGGGTTTAGATTTTATTGGTGTCATTGATCCTAATTCATATGTCAGACATAATTACATTTTGATTATAACTTATTATTTTACCCAATGGGCTAAATAAATCCCAACCAAGAAGATAGACTAGGAGGTAGTCATCACTTTCCTTGAAGGATTGATCACTCGCTTTGGCATCCCAGATGTGATTATAACAGACAATGAAAATTCATTCATTGGCACCAAAATCAGTGAGTTTATGGGTAAGTATGGTATCTATTTGAAAACCTCATAAAATTACTATTTGCAGGGAAATGGTTTGGCTAAATCCACAAATAAGAATTTGCTTAGGATTTTGAATAGGACTCTTGGTAACAACAAACAGAGTTGGCATTTTCTCTTGAACCAAGCGTTATGGGCTGACCACATCTCAATTAAAAAGTCTATCAAGATGTCTCCCTATTCTTTGGTGTACGATAAGGAAGCGATCTTGCCTATTCACATTGAATTGTTGGCCCTTCAATCCTCGCAATTGCTTGATGATGAAGATAATAAATTTGATCCCATGAGTGCAAGGTTGGCTCAAATTTATAGTTAGATGAAGAAAGGGAAAAAGCATATAATGCTTTCATGGAGCATGCTTGAATGATAAAGGATTGGTTTAGCAAGAAGAATTTAGAGAAGGCATTTAAGGAGGGTGATCTTGTGTTAAAATGGAGCGAGAACAAGACAAAGCTAGGCAAGCATCACAAGTTTGAGGTAATATGGGAGGGTCCATTTTAGATTTTTAGTGTGAGCCAAGTTCATTCATATTACTTGCAAGATATGGATGGATGTGTGTTGCCGATCCTAGTGAATGGTCTTCATTTGAAGGCCTACTTCCAATAAAAAAATTGAGGATCAAAAGTATAAATATATACATAGTTATTTTTTTTGTTAAAAAAAAATGAATAAGGATGGGAAGCAAAATTCCTTTTCATTGGGTGAAGGTATTTTCGCTGGGGAAATTGATTTTTGCCAGTGAAAACCTTCTCTACCCCTATCCTGGGATTGAAAAATAAAATAGAGAAATTCCTTTTCACTGAGTGAAGGTAGTTTTGCTGGCGAAAATCATTTTTTCCAGCAAAACTAATCCTCATTGCTTTTTTTTTTGGGCATTTTACCCTAGAAACGTTTTTTGGCAACAAGAAAGCTAAAAAGCATGTATGATTTAAATTTTTTGCTTTTCCAGGTGAAGGGAAGTAAAATCGCACCTATTTTTAAAGTTGGGCACTCAAGTTGGCAAAAAACAAAGGGAAAGGAAAAAAAGGAAAAAAAAAACATTTCATCCAAGAAAAGGATTTCGCCCATGCAACTTTTCGGAGCAAAATTCATCTTCACACTTTTTGGGGTGAAACTCAAGTTGACAAAAGATACTTCTAATCTCATGCTTTTTTGGGCAAACAAAGTGGTGAAGACTATTTTCGGAGTGAAAGAGGGCAAAATGGCTTTTCACCTTGCTTTTTTGGAAAACTCCCAGAGCACATGATGCTTCACTAGCAAAACCAACAAAATATTTTTTTGGTACTCCACTTCAGCGAAGCAAGGTGCCCATCACACAATTCAAGGTGAAAAAGCAATAAAGCACATTTTCCTAAATCAACCGTTAACAACAGGTTGCACCTCACGAAAAAGAAAAAGAATTAAAAAAGCAAAGCAACCG
This sequence comes from Wollemia nobilis, assembly GCA_028583015.1. Lineage (NCBI taxonomy): Eukaryota > Viridiplantae > Streptophyta > Pinopsida > Araucariales > Araucariaceae > Wollemia > Wollemia nobilis. The sequence continues at coordinate 991,949 of JAQPPZ010000689.1, read as the reverse complement.
ATCACAATGCTCAAAAAGGATATGGATGAAACTGATTGAATCATTGGAAAGTGTGGCATGTTCCTCAAATTAGCAAGCATACCGCAGGCACTAAATTTTATGCGTGTGATTGGAAAATTATAAAACGGTGAATGTTTTAGTTGAAGAATCAAAAAATTGTGAAGCTCTTGTTTGAAAAAATTACTACAAATTATTTTTTGCTCTAATATTTGAAGTTGTTTGTTGTTAGCTCAAAGAAAGTTGAAGATGGGGAAGGAAAACACAAAGGCCAAGAGAGAGAAGACTTAGAAGAAGACTAACCTAGAAAAGATGCGGTGAAAGGCAAGGGAGGAAGAGGAAGATATATATTTGACGTCTTACTATGATCGCCTGGAACGAATTGGTGACTGCACAATCATAAATAAAGGCATGGAAAAATTACAGCTAGACATCAATTTTACTCTACAGAGGGTATCCATTGAAAGTTCTCGCACCATGGCATTTTAGTCCCATATATTTTGGTATCTTTGTACGTCGATGTATTCATATCCTGAGATGGTATGGGCTATTTCTCAATGTTATAATCCTGCTATGAGAACCGTTCAAAATACCAATGGAGATAGGCTATTCAAAATTTTAGCTAGCTTGGTCAGGGATGCTTTTACCTATTGTGCAAAACCTCCTCCTAACATCATGTTTAAAAAGCTCAATATTTTAGAGTAGGAGGAGAGATACTAGTCTATGATTTTGATGTGACAGTTCATGAAGAATCAATTGTTGAAGACACCATGGTTTTGGGAATTGCCAGAGTTACTGACACCACTAAGGTATTTTAAGAGACCAGATTTTAGGGTTATGCATAAGGGGTCGGCCCCGAAATCTATTTATAAAATCAAGGCGAATTGTCTTGGAATCCCGACGAAATTTGTAGAAGTATACATGGCGAATTGCATTTATTTGTCTCCAAAAATTTTCAAACCGTGGCGAATTTCATTAATTTGTCTCAAAAAAATTTCAAACCGTGGCGAATTTTTCTGTGTTGGGGGCTATGAATATCATTTGCAAAATCTAAAAATGTATGACATACTTAAAATCTTTAGGCCGATATGAAAGACTTTAGGTCGACATGACGACCAATGGCATACTGATCGATTGTAGTCATGATGATCGGTTGTAGCCATGATGATCAGTTGTAGCCATGATGATCGATTGTAGCCATGATGATCGGTTGTAGCCATGATGATTAGTTGCATCCATGATGATCGATTTTAGCCATGATGATCGTGATGATTGGTTGTAGCCATGATGATCGAGTTGTAGCCATGATGATCTATTGCATCCATGATGATCGGTTCCATGAGATCTGATTGTATATGATGATGATTGTAGCATGATGATTATGAATGATTGTAATGATGATGACCATGATGATTTGTTGATGATAGGCTATAGCCATGATGATTTTCTGATGATCAGGTACAACCATGATGATCTATTGATGATCGATTGTAGACATGATGATCTGATGCATGCATGATGATCGGTTGCAAGCATGACGATCGGATGCATGTCGATCGATTGCATGCATGTCGATGTGCTGCAATAGTCTCGAGTTCCCATCGGTAGTAGTGATGCATCTGTGCCATGTGTCATCCATCCATTAAATGATTGCATGTAGAGGACACGTGTCACCCATCCAGGAGCTGATTGCATGCATAAAAGTCTATATAAAGGGAATTAACAATCATTTTTTCACCTTTTCTATCATGGTTTTAACCTTTTTCCTCCCATTTTAAAGCTTTCTTACCCCTTTTTCTCTCATTTTAATACTTTCTTACCCCTTTTCCTCTCGTTTTAACAATATGAACCCTCTTCCTCCACTTTTATCTTGGTTTTAACAATTTACCTTAATTTTTAAGCGATTTTTAACCATTTTTCTCTCATTTGAAACCTTTTCCATTGTATCTTCTTATCCATACCCGTACACCCTATGGCATCCCCTACAACCCTTGGAATGTTTAAAGTTAATTATAAGAACCTGGTTTACCCCTTGATTTCAAAAATTTTATCAACACCAGGTTACGACATGTCTTGGGTCATGGACTCTGGTCTTCGGGGTCTAGTTTCAATGCCCCATTTCGATACGAATGTTAAACTGGTGGAGAGGATCATTGCAGCTTATAATATGGATTCGGGCAAGGTAAATCTTATCACCGATAACAAAAACATCGTTCTTTCTTTCTCAGCCATAGATATCACTAGATTGACAACATTGCCCCATGCTGGTGTTGAGCCTGTCACTTCCAAATACCAGTTAACTGATGACGACAAACTCTACTTGGAGACCAACTTCAAAGTGCAGTCGAAATATTTTCAAGGTATAACTATTTTTTTATTTAATTGAATTTAAATTCTTGTCAGTGATTGACCGTACAATTACTAATTTTAGTTTTTTTGCAGTTACGTCCACCAAGTCCAGAAGGGGTTTGACCGTACCGACGATTGAAAATAAATTTCTTCGGGCATGTTGCGAATTCTTCCTTGCTAGACTCGTTCTGCAAGGAAGGCCAACAAAAATTCGATGTGGGCCTTAGCGTATTTGGTCCATTGTATTGGACACCAGAAATTTGACTGGTGCACCTATGTTTCAAATCGGATCAGATTGGAAATAGAGAACATGAAAACCCACGCTTCACCCTCACCGACAGTTAGCACATGTAATTATATTATTGCTTTTTTTATGAATCTTTTCATAATTTGTAGAACACTCTAGTACCAACATCTTGGCACTCAACCCTTGTCAATTTAGCCATGACAGAACAACAGGTTCAGGTAATTATTTTTTATATTTTAGTAAATTTTTTATTTTTCCATTGTTTGTCTTTTTGTAATTTTGACATTTTATACCAAACACAAAAAAGGGCATCCTCTTCCTCTTCAAAGTGGGATGCTGCTATCAGAGGTTATAATCCAGAGGAATCAGGAGACTCCGAAACACCTACGGAGGAAGCAACACCACCGCTAAGGAGAAGATCATCAAGGAAACGTAGAAGATCTATTTCTCCTGATCGTCGACAATCTCCACTTGCGGTTGCACGTCCGTTGCCAATGGGCATAGTTACGCATGAGGTTTCATCTTCTGGGAGTAAGTTTTAATTACTACCAAAACAAATTTTTTACAATATTTTTACTGTTTTTAATTAATTTTGTTTTTTTTTTTCAGATGTACAACATGACCACATTCCATTTGCAGCAGCAGCTACGCAAGATGTTTTTTCTTCTGTCGGTAAGTGTTATAACAAAGTTTGCAACCAATTTTCATAATTTAATTTTATAACTAGTTTTTATTTTCTACCTTCACAAAATTTATAACTAATTTTTATTTTTATGTTTTAAGGTCCCTTGCAACAATTTCATCAACAAAATCAACAAATGCCGCCCCCTCCTCCACAACGCCCAACTCAAATGCGAGGTCAATGCTTCCCAGTTGGAAAACACTTTCTTCCATCTAGGCCACAGAGAGAAGCAACACAACAAATTTTAGAGAGAGAAGCATCAAAGACTTTTTTTGGTTTCGATCGTATTTCTGTTAATAATTTTACTTTTAAGGATATACCGGAAGCTTCTGGTATTGGGTTGGATGATGTTCCACTTGATAAAGATTACTTTTTGTAAGATAACACACCCACTCAATTTCAACTATCATAATTGCTTCAAGATAAAGTAAATGAAGGTGTAGAATGTTCAAGCAAATCTCCTCCAAGGGAAAGAAGCACCCATCAGGCTCCTCCTCGACAAGAGGATGAAATAATAAATTTTTTAGAAAAATATTTGGTTTCTGATAACGTTGAATCTACAATTAAGGATTTGCTACTTCCAGATATAACAGAAATGAAAAAATGGGAGTATCGGGCTAAGGTGTTGATAAAGGAAATTAATGCCCGATACAATAATTTTTCAAAAAGAGAAAGAAATTTTTTTGTTGTTGAAAATGAACCTGAAAAGATGGAGGCTCTGCTACAACAAGTAAAATCTAGCATTTTGAAGGTGAATACATCATACACAGATGAAATTTTAAAGTTTATGATGAACAAATTGGAGAACATAAACGGTGAGGCCCAAGCTTATTACAATGAATGGGCAAGTGATAAGAAAAAGGTTGTTGTTGTTGTAGCTGCAAAGAATGTTGCTGAGGTTTGACTTAATCACTTTTGTGTTCAAAAATTTGTTGTTCTTTTTTTAAAATGTAATTATCTTTTCATGTTGATTAACTTTTTTCCCTTTTTGCAGGTAAAGTATGAAAATCTCAAGAAGCAGGTTCAAAACCTGCAAGACTATCTCAGGATGGCAAAGGAGTTCTTAAACGCTTCCATGGCAATGAAAAAAGAGCACAGGAATCAGTTCGACAAAACAACATTTTGCGGAAAATCATTATCCGCAATGGATTGGATCCTGATGTTCTGCTTAAGGAGAAGGGTAAAGAAGTTCAAGGACCAACATCTGAAGATGTTGGCAAAGAAGAAAAGACCCTTCTCGATGGAATGCAAAATGTTGAGATGATCCTTGTCAATTGTGGAGCAATTGATAGTACTATTACCCAGCCCGAGAAAAGAGCCGTCGAAATGCAGAATGTGGTAATCGTGGAAGTAGTGGATGAGGGAAAAGGAGCTGAACAAGGGAAAGATGAGGGAGGGGCCGTTGCTATGGAGACTGTGGAAGCCATTGAGAAGGCAAAAGGAGTGGAGGAAGGGGGAAAATATTCTGAAGTGAAAAAATGAATTTTAAAAACAATTTTAAGACATTTCATATGTTTTCATTGGAAAACAAGATACTTGCTTTTATTATTTTACTATTACACTATTTACATTTATAATTGTGTGTTATTTTCATCTCTTAAGTATTATGGTGTTTCATCTGCTTTTAGGTATAGATTTACATGTTATTCAATGTTATTCATGTTGTGATATAAAAATGAGTTTTGTCTTGTGGATTTTGCTATGTTGTTTTTATATTTCAATTTTCAAATGAGTTTGAATTTTTAGTTTATTCAAAGTCATTCTTGTTGTTGTATAGAAAAGTGTTTTGTCTTTTTTATTATGCTATATTGTTTTCATATTCAATGTTAGTTTACGATGGAGATATTAATGAAAGGGTTAAATTTCAATTTCCATATATTATGCTATGTTGTTTTATATTTCAATTTTCAAATGAGTTTACGAATGATATATCTATGCATGTGTTTAAATTTCAGTTTATTCATATTCATTCTTGTTGTAGTATAAAAGTGAGTAATTTCATTTCTATTTTGCGATATTGTTTTTATATTTCAAGTGAATATGGTCATTTGTATTATGCTATATAGTTTTTATATTTCAAAGTGAGTTTATGAAGGATATATCTATGCATGGGTTTCAATATTCAGTGCATTCATAATCATTATAGTTGTTGTATAAAAATGAATATGGTCATTTGTATTATGCTATATTGTTTTTATATTTCAAAGTGAGTTTACAATGGATATATCTATGAATGGGTTTCAATTTTCAGTGCATTCATAGTCATTATAGTTGTATAAAATTGAATATGGTAATTTATATTATGCTATATTGTTTTTATATTTCAGAGTGAGTTTACAATGGATATATCTATGCATGGGTTTAAATTTTCATTTTCCATATCTAGAGTACTATTCTATATGCTTTTTTCATACATATGTAGAAATTTTTAGTAGTTATGTATATATACAAGGTTAACTCAATGACAAAGCATAAACCATAAAAAATCTCTATATTTTGTCACATCATCAATGACGATCGTTAGACATGGATCGATTGAATGATGTTAGATGATGATCAAATGATGTTATAGGATATAGAATGGATCGTTGAAATGATTTATGGATCGATTAGACATGATCGATCGGTTGTAGGTATGACGATCATTGTATAATTGATATATGATGATGATCATTTGTAGATATGATCGGTTGTAGAATGTCGATCGATTAGACATGATTGTTGTAGAATGAGATCATAGACATGTTGATTGGTTGTAGATATGTCGATTGATTGTAGGTATGTTGATCATAAATATTGATCGTTGATGAGATTAGGTATGATGATCGGTTGTAGAAATGACAATTGGTTGTAGACATGACGATCGATTACAAGAATGTCGATCAAACATAGTAATAAGGATCATATACAGAAATTGGTAACATTATTGTTGAGGATGTAGATATGATGATCGACTATAGGAATATCGATCGATTGCAGGTATGCCGATCGGCTACAGTAATGCCAATCGATTGTAGCTATGTCGAGTACGATGGTAGCAACGTTGCATCTGTGCCACGTGTCAACCATCTATGAAATGATTGCATGCAGAGGCCACGTGTCAACCATCTATGAAATGATTGCATGCAGAGGCCACGTGTCACCCATCTAGAAGCTGATTGTATGGAGAGAAGTCTATATAAAGGGATTAACAATCATTTTTTTGCCTATTCTATCATAGTATTAATCATTTTCTTCCTATTTTAATGTATTCTTACCCCTTTTCCTCTCATTTTAATGCATTCTTAACCCTCTTCCTCTAGTTTTATCTTAGTTTTAACCTTTTACCATAAGTTTTAAGCTAGTTTTAACCCTTTTCCTCCATTTTGAATCCTTTTCTATCAAGTGTCATGTACCATCCTCTGTGTCTTCTGATCCATACTCGTACACCCTATGGCATCCCCTACCACCCCTAAAATGTGTAAAATTAATTTTAAAAACCTGGTTTGCCCCCTGATTTCTAAAATTTTATCAACATCGGGTTACGACATGTCGTGGGTCACGACCTCTGGTCTTCGGGGTCTAGTTTCAATGCCGTAGTTTGACACGAAAACAAAACTACTGGAGAAGATCATTGTAGGTTATAATATTGATTCGGGTAAGGTAAATCTTGTCATCGACAACAAAAACATCATTCTTTCTTTCACATCCGTAGATGTCACCAGATTGATAACATTGCCCCACGTTGGTGTTGAGCCTATCACTTCCAAATACCAATTAACTAATGAAGATAAACTCTACCTGGAGACCAACTTCAATGTGCAGTTGGAATATTTTCAAGGTATAACTATTTTTTAATTTAATTGAATTTAAATTCTAGTCACTAGTGTATTACTGATTTTGTTTTTTTGCAGTTACGTCCACCAAGTCTAGAAGGGGTTTGACCGTACTGGCGATTGAAAATAAATTTCTTCGGGCATGTTGCGAATTCTTCCTTGCCAGACTCGTTCTGCAAGGAAGGCCGATAAAAATTTTGATGTGGGCCTTAGCGTATTTGGTCCATTGTCTTTCACACCAAAAATTTGACTGGTCCACCTATGTCTCACATCGGATCAGATTGGAAATAGAGAACGTGATAACCCATGCTTTACCCTCATCGATAGTTAGCACATGCAATTATATTATTGCTTTTTTTTATGAATATTTTTATAATTTGCAGAACACTCCAGTACCAACATCTTGGCACTCAATCCTAGACAATGCAGCCATGAGAGAACTACAGGTTCAGGTAATTTTTTTGTCAATATTTAAATAAATTTTTTTATTTTTCCATTATTTATCTTTTTGTAATTTTGACATTTTATATATACATAGAAAAGGGCATCCTCTTCCTCTTCAAAGTGGGGTGCTACTGTCAGAGGTTATAATCTAGAGGAATCAGGAGACTCCGAAACACCTACGAAGGAAACAACACTACCTGTATGGAGAAGATCAACAAGGAAACCTAGAACATCTAGTTCTCCTGATCATTGACAACCCCCACCTATGGCTGCATTACGTCCACTGCCAATGGGAAAAGATTCTGGAGCAAGAAATTGAATTTTAAAATTTGATATTTTGAAAGACAATTTTATGACATTTCATATGTTTTCGTATGAAAACAAGATACTTGCTTTTATTATTTTACTTTTAAGAGATACACTTTTATAATTGTGTGTTATTTTCATCTTTTAAGTATTATGGTGTTTCAAATATGCTATGTTGTTTTTATATTTCAATTTTCAAATGAGTTTACGAATGATATATCTATTCATGTGTTTAAATTTGAGTTTATTTATATTCATTCTTGTTCTTGTATAGAAAAGTGTTTTTTCTTTTTTATTATGCTATATTGTTTTTATATTCAATGTTAGTTTACGATGGAGATATTTATGAAAGGGTTAAATTTCAATTTCCATATATTATGCTATGTTGTTTTTATATTTCAATTTTCAAATGAGTTTACGAATGATATATCTATGCATGTGTTTAAATTTCAGTTTATTCATATTCATTCTTGTTGTAGTATAAAAGTGAGTATTTTCATTTCTATTAAGCTATATTGTTTTTATATTTCAAGTGAGTTTACGAAGGATATATCTATGCATGGGTTTCAATTTTCAGTGCATTCATAGTTAGTCATTATAGTTGTATAAAAATGAATATGGTAATTTGTATTATGCTATATTGTTTTTATATTTCGAAGTGAGTTTACGATGGATATATCTATGAATGGGTTTAAATTTTCATTTTCCATATCTAGAGTAATATACTACATGCATTTTTCATACATATGTACATAAATTTTTACTATGCATACAAGGTTTACTCAATGACAAAGCATAAATCATAAAAAATCACTATATTTTGTCATATCATACAACTAATGATACTAATGATACATACATACATTTAAATTCAAAGGAAAAATAACTATTTTTTGTCAACATATACATTTAGTTCAATAACATAGCATCATTACGTATACATGGTTTTCAAATTTTCAACTTACTCAAAGCTATAACATACATCATAAATTTTGAAAACATAGACAATCCATAACATTAAAAAGCAAACATGCATAATCATTGAAAATTGAATGATTATATGATTTTACAACAAATCAAATACAAAAAATCTTTGATAATATGAAATATTTCAAATCTGAAAAATCATTGATAATATGAATTTATTCAAATCACTAAAATTTTACAAAATGATTTCAAATCCGAAAAAATCTTAGATTATATGAATTTGTCATATAATCATTGCAATTTTTACATTTCTGGAAGGTAATACAAAGCTTTATCAACTTCTCCACAAGAACGCAAGAATCTGTGAATTCTGCGTTTCCATAATCTCATCATCACTCCTAGTTGAATCATTTTCATCATTATCAACCATATTAGAGAGACCTCTTCTTTCTGCTAGGGACTTCCAATATGTCAATGCTCTGTCATAGGGAAAGTTACCCACCTCGTACGATGACACATACATTCTCAAACAATTTTCCAAATTTCTGTCCAACCTGTTATGAACTTTTGATTTAACAAAAGTTAATGCACTGAAAACCCTTTCATCTTCAACAGATCCCAAAATCATTGTCTGACATAATTCATATAAAATAAAGTATTCACTCATAGTATCTTGCAAGACACTACTTCGATACAATTTTTGCTAGAAACGCGTGATTGAACCAGTCTCTTGTGGATTTTTGAATTGTGCAATTTGATTATCCATTGTTATTCCAAAATTGGTTGACTGATGTCTCAAAAGATCTTTGTTTAGAATACCATTGATTTCAAAGCCATTTATTTCCACACTTTTAGAGAAATGTGTCATAATATTACCCATATATTTTACAAACAACTCACTTCTACTACTTTGGTCACCACAAGGATTCTAAAAATTAGGATTAACAATAGCCATGGCCTCAAGTGTCTCATCTCTCTTAAAACGATCTCTTATTTCACTTGTTAATGCATTTGCAATTCTTTTCAATTTATTCTTAGTGTTATCCAAAACCTCATCGAATCTGAAATGTGTAATAGGCACTTGTTCAACATCATCTGTTAGAGTATTTAATCACTTTTCAAAATGATATACAGGAATCAACTTTCCATGGATAGCAATACAAAGATTATCATTGATGTTGAACTTTAAAAAGTTGTTCGGTTCATTGAAATTAATTAACGTATTCCAACTATCAAACTTGGGATCATCAAAATGTTTTTCGGATAAATAAATCCTGTCAATAACCATACATATTTGTTTTCTCATCCTCATGAAATCGACAATATAAATTGCCCTTTCCTGTGCAAGTTTAATCATAGTATTCATTTCTTGTAACATTGGTAGAATACCACATAATGTGAGAAGAGTTTCCAAGTCAGTCATACGAAAAAGCAAATATTTTGCCTTGTCAACATCTCTACGATGTGCATACATAAACCCAACCAAGGATTGATATTCTGAAAATACCCTTTTTTAGGAAGAAATAGTGAAATCCACCTGGTTTCCACATATTTTAACATTTTTCTGCCTTCAGTTACACCTAGAGAAAACTGTTGAAACTCTGCAAACCTTTTTGGACTGCATGAAAAGTATGAGTGTATATCGCGGACGAGTTCTTCCACTCTGGCTACATTATCAAAATTGCTCACAATTTTGTATGCAAGATTCATTCGATGAGCCATGCAATGAATAGGAATCACATATGGGGCAATGGAAGTCTGAAGCCTAACACAAAGACCATTCCTTTGTCCTTGCATTGTAGCCGCACCATCAGCTCCAACACAAATTAACTTTGTGGCAATTTCCTTTTCATCCATTCCGGCAATATCCTTTAAACTGGTTACAACAACATTATAAATGTTTTCCGCATTACAATTTTCAATCATCTTATGTAGTGCTAGTAAATGAGGTTGTCTCAAATGATTTTTGAATGTGTAAACATGTATGCAAATCCAAGATGTGTTGTCAACAATTGTTACCTCATCAATGGAAAGTGAAATAAATTTGGCTTGTTTCACATTCTCTCTCAGGTCTTCCTTCTCAACCAGTGATAGACATTTTGCCATTTCCCAACCACTTCGATCTGACCAATGTGAACTGGTAAGGTTTTGTACATTGGCTAGTTGAAGTATTTCCTTAAAATCAACAAAATCAGACATGGGTCGACCTTTTTTTAGAATATTGTATACAATAGCAAACTGCAATTTCTTTGAGGCTAATACAGTATTATTAATTTTTTGAAATTGTGCCTCGATTGTTCCACCCTTCTCAATGAGAGTTTGTTTTTGTTTCATTGCTTTTTCATATTCAAGTGCATATCTCACATGCACACATTCTGTTGCATCCTTCCACCTATGAATTCTGTTAATTGTTCCATCACTTCGTATTTCTTTGATGTAAACTTTCCCACAGTGTTTTTCTATTGTGTCTTTCTTATTTTGCAATAAATGATCCTTTCCCAGCTTCCATGTACAAATAATGCATTTACACACATTCAGTTTCTCATCTCGCTCAATAAAGGGGTATAATCGTGCCCATTCATTTTTAAAATCCCTTCCAATAGTCCATTCACTTATCTTTTGACGTTTAGATTTTTGACTACAAGATTCCCTAGAGGTCTGAATTTTAATTGTACTATCTTTTTCTTTTTCGGTTGATGTGTCTGAATTTAAAATCTCCTGAAGTGGTTGTTGAATGTCGTTATTAGGAAAATTATCATGTGGTCCCATCTCATCTGTTGGAATATCTTCGAGTGAACGCACATCAGGGTCGACAATGTTTACTGCATTCAATGTTTGGTGTTCTCTATCATTTTTTGTTGTAAAAAAGGCACTATTTTAAAGAATTAATAGAATACAATTTTACAAAGCATTTAAAAAGAGGTAGATAAGCATAAAACCATTTATCTATTAATAGAGAAAGGTTTTACATTTAAGAAGAACATAAATTTTAAAAAATTGATGGTAAAAGGTGTCTGTACCTGCAAGTTGTGTAGAATCTGTAGAGATTGATGTCTCATTGCATTTTGATATTTGTGTAAAATATTTTAGAATTATCTTTTTACAAGAAGATTGGCCTCCCTTCTTTCCATATTCAGTAGGTGACATTGTATCTATAAAGAAAAACCTTCAGATGTTAGGAAATGTATATGAATTTGAAGGAAAATAGCAGACATCCCTCAAGACGAACATATGATCCTAACACACAACATGATAGGGAATACTTATCGACCATAGTTGTAGATAGTGCTTCTACACTACGTATGAAACATACTCTAAGAGACAAGAAGCAGTCTCTAACAAGAGAAATGCTCCTGACACACAACCAGATGACATTGATAGTTGTCTACCATAGTTGCGTATAGTTCACCTATAGTGCCTATGAAACTATAGAAAAAGATATTTGGATAAAATAACAATGGAAGAAGAATACTCTACCAATTTTTAGTCATGAATCCTATACAATCGATATGCTTTTATCGATAGACACTTCCCTACAATCGATCGACTTATACCGATCGATAGTCCCTATAATCGATAGATAAATGCCGATCACACATCCCTACAATTGATAGAATGATGTCGATTGAAACCTCTACAATTGAGAGATAAATATCGACAACACTATCGATCGACTATCCCTACAACTGATAGGCTTATGTCGACAACACTACAATCGATCGACTAATGTCGATCGACATGGTCCTACAATCGATAGACTAATGTTGATCGACACATCTACAACCTATTAATAAATATTGATAGATAATCCCTACAATCGATAGGTAAAATTTGATCAATAGTCCCTATAATCGATAGATGAATGTCGATCGACACCACTACAATCGATCGACTAATGATGATCAACATGATTCTACAATCGATTGACTAATGTCGATCGACACCTCTACAATCGATAGGTAAATATCGATCGATAATCCCTATAATCGATAGGCTTATACAGACATAACATGACTCTATAATTGATCAGCTTATACCAATAAATATGACTCTACAATCGATAAGCTTATGTTGATAGACATGGCTCTACAATCGATCATCTTATGCCGATAGATACACTCTACAATCGATCGACTTATACCAATAGACATGGCTCTACAATTGATCTCCTTATGTCGATAGACATGGCTCTACAACTAATCGTCTTATATCGATAGACATGACTCTACAATCGATCGACTTATATCGATAGACATGACTCTACAATCGATCGACTTATATTGATAAACATGACTCTACAATCGATCAGCTTATATCGATAGACATGACTCAATCAATTATGATCGACATATTTAACCGATTGACTTATACCAATAGACATGACTATACAACTGATCGGCTTATACCAATAGACACGACTCTATAATCGATCAGCTTATATCGATAGACATGGCTCTGCAATCGATCATCTTGCATCGATCGACACTCCTTTGCAATCGATCGGTTTATTTCGATAGTCACTCCTCTACAACCTTCTCAAGTTTTTCGTTGTTTTAGAGCTATTTTTGAGTTAGAGTATTTTTTATGTATGTTTATCGGTACCCAATATAGTATATATACGGGTAGTATATGAGGCGATTTGGGTGGGAAAAATAAAATCATTTATAATTTGAAGGCGATTTGGGCGGGAAATATAAAATCATTTATAATTTGAAGGCGAATTGGGCGGGAAAATCAAAATCATATGTAATTTGAGGTCGACGAATTAAAATAAAGTTAGGTTCATGATTATCAACGATGGGCGAATTTACCCCAAAAAAACTTCCACCCCATAAATTTCGGGCGAATGGGCCCCAGTGAAAGGATCCAAAATTAGCCTTTTCAAAATTTTAAAAATCCTAAATAGAGCCAATTTACGATATTTCGTGCTTGTGCATAACCCTACCAGATTTATATTTGATGCTGGCATGGATGGTTGGAATATCCTCAGATTCCATAGTGCACAAGTGGCAAGCATCGTTGGTGCAATGTATTTCATAAATTGAATTTTATGCTTCGATTGCCATGACAACAACCACAAATATGATTTTCTTTGATTGGACAAATTTCATAGCTTGGAGAATGCACACACAATTGCAGAAGGTGCAAAGTGGGGAAGACATCACCTTTAGGCATTGCTCTTTTTTGGTATGGTACTTTTTCTATCACATGCATCCCCATTTTGCTTTCATAGTAGTAAGGAATATAGATGAAATAGGGAGAACATTCACAGTTTATTCATAGACTCAGAGTTTGTCGAGGAGTCCTATTATAATTTTAACAGAATGTTTTTGGGGCTTGCCCTTGAGCTTATTTATGGGGTATGCGATAGAGTACCCAGAGCAATTAAATAAGAGGTTGTTAAAAAGGAGAAGGTTGATGTATTCCTGCTAATGCAAAGAGTGGTGATTAGAATTTTTGGCTTCACTGGTAAACCTTTTATGTTGCTATATTTTACCACCAAACATCTTTTTGCCATGGAGGTAGCTCGATAGAATGATTTTGTAAATGACACATATGGGACAGGTAGGGGAAAGAGAGCTATATGCACTATGCCTTTTCATATTGGCGATATTAAAGTAACTCAATATGGATAAATGAAAAAATTATTGAAACATTATACAACCATGGGTTGATTGATCTTCTGAAGAGCACAAGCTTATACTGAGAGGGGGGTGAACAATATAAGATACAATTTTACTTTTATTTCCCAAACAATATTATCCAATGTTATCACTTGCAATATCCTTTCATATCAATATTAACCAATCTCATCAATACCAGTAAATACTATAGGTCAAAAGGTACAGTAGGAGAGCCTTACAGGAAAATCCTTGAGAATGATAAAAAGATGCATATATGCCATAAAAACCCTAACCACTAAAGTAAAGACAATTGACTAAGATAAATTAAAAGAAAGCAATAGAACCCTATAGCAAAGTAGATCAAATAAAGACTCTAAAGCTGGTTGAGGTGCTTGCTTTCCCATAATCAATAACTGCAAGTTGTTTAGCATCCCGAAAATCTCCTCCATGGCTTTGGCAGTGGGAATCATAGACTTAGTAATCATATGAATGAGGATTTTGTTTCTGCACAACTTGATTTATCACTTTGGATAGCATTCTGGGCTTCTTGAGGAATCCAATTAACCCATTTGGAGAAACTTTTAGTAGTAACAATAAAATTTGCAAACAAATCAGCCATAGTATTCACCTCCTTGTATATATGTTGTATGACTATCTCTCCATGCATCTAAATTAACCTCTTGACCTCATTAATTGTATTCTGGACTCTCCATGATGGATTTTTGCTATTCTTCATGTAATTTATGATATTTAGGGAGTCCCCTTATATGATCAAATATTTTTGGTTTTCTTGAATCAATTGTAGATCTCTCTAGAGTGCTCTTGCCTCAGTAACATGATTGGACTGGAAGACAAGATATTTTGCATAAGCAATAACAATGTTACCATTGTGATCTCTTATAATTCCACTAGGTCCTAATTCACTAGGATTTCCTTTAGAGTCCCTATCAAAATTTAGTTTGATCCAATAATTTTGTGGGAATTGCCATCTGAAATTCAGCCTGGTATTAAGAGCTTGTTAGCTAGGAACCTAGGTAGGAATTTTACGAGAAGATAGGATACTGGACTCTATTTTTGATTAAGGGGACTCACTCCAATTAAGGGATTGAACATTCTCAATAAAAAAGGCAATTATTTTGGCCACCATTGAACCAACATCCTTTGAGCTATCAATGAAGGCTCTGTTATTGCATTTCAGCCAAACCTACCATAAAAAATGGTGCAACGTAAAGTTCCATAATGTGCTCAATTTGGGATTACAAAAATGGTTAGGCCACTGGAAGAAAAAATCTAATATGGAATTAGGAATGTCCCATTGAATTCTGAACCTATTGCTCAGCTGACTCAATATAACAATAGAAAAATTACGTTGAGTAAAAATATGATTAGTGGACTCTCGTTGGGATTTGCATAAATAACATCTGTTTGGTATCATGATTCCTATTTTTCTGAGATTTTTTGTAGTAAGAATATTGTTCTAAATTTTTAGCCATGAAAAGAAAGCAATTTTTGGGATCAGATGTTTCCTCCAGACAAGATTTGCAGGAAAATTAGGAACTTGAACCTGAGTTTGAAAATCATATGCTGATTTGATTGTAAAGTTATCTTCATCAGGGCCTTTCCAAATTGGTTTGTCAACCTCTTCATGATGGGAAAGAGTGTACAACTTAAGAGCTAAGGACATGGTTGCCAATTGATAGTGTTGTATATCTTCTGAAAGATACTTCCAAGAAGGACCCCTGTCTAATCAAGAAATAAAAACAATAACTTTAGACCCATAAATGCTGTCAGTAAAGGGTTTAAGGCTTACCAGATCTCCATCTTCAATTAGATGCTCCTCAAAAATCCACCTATCATTCTATAAATCCATAATCCTTCCATTACCTATGATCCATATTAGCCCCTTTTGAACTAATTGTTTAGTTTTAAGAATTACTTTCTAGAAAGTTGATCCAATTTGTGGAACATTTTCACTGAAGAGATTAGATGTATGGAGATATTCCATTTTGACTATTGCAACCCATTTAGTTTTAAAATTGGTTAGGATTTTCCATGCATGTTTGGCCAGTAGAGTAGTGTTTAATTTAGATAGTCTTCTGAGACCAATACCTCCCTAATTTTTGTTGCAACACACTGACTCCCAAGATACTAGATGAATCCTTCTTTTATTCTCAATTCCTGTCCAAAGGAAATTATTTTGAATTTTTTCAATCATTTTATAGACTATAGCTGGAGCCTTAAATACAGATAAGAAGTAGAATGGGATGCTTTGAAAACAAGCTTTAATGAGGAAAAACTTTGTAGCCTAGGACATGAGTTGACCCTTCCATGCAGTAAGATTTATTTAAATTCTCTTAACAACATTGTTCCACATATGCTCAGTAGGGCTGCTAGCAAATAAAAGGAGACCTAAATATGTAGTAGGAAGGGAGGCAATGGTACATCCCTAAATTCTAGTAATTTTCCTTTGACAAGAGATAGGAGTGTTAAGAAAATAAACTTTACTTTTAGAAAAATTGACTTGTTGGCCAACAACTTCTTCATAAAGTTTAAGGATAATTTTAATGATTGTGGCTTCAATCATTGATGCAAGAGTAGCCAAAATAGTATCATCCACAAACTGTGGTAAGTGATGGAATTTAAATTTGAGGTTTCTTTTAACCTTGAAATAAAACTATTTCTATTGGCTGCTTTGATCATTATACCTAAATATTCAGCTAAAATGATAAAAAAAAAGGGAGACAAGGTGTCCCTTGTCTTAAACATCTATAAGTAGAAAATTAACCAGCAAGGGAGCCATTAACCATAATGGGAAACCACGGGGAAGAAATACAACATTTAACAAGGTTGATCCAATCTAGATGAAAACCAAATTTGTGAAGGATATCAATAAAAAAATCCTTGTTAACCCTATCAAAGGCCTTGTTCATGTCAAGCTTAACAAGAAATGCGGGTTTTTGGTCCAAAGAAACAGAATGAAGGGACTCATGAATAGTGATAATTCCGTCAGTTATACTTCTTCCTTGGATAGAGCTACCCTAGCAAGAATGAATGATTGTGGACTTGATTATTGAGATTATACTCATATATTTGGATGATTTGATTGTATTATCCAAAGATAGAAGCAAGAATATAAAGCATCTAGAATATGTTTTCAAATAATATTGGAAATAAAGAATATATTTGAATTTAAATAATTCCATCTTCTTTGCATAAGAAGGAAAATTGTTAGATAATATGATCTCTAAAGATGGTATTGCAACTGTTCTTCATTGCATTAAGGCTATCCAAGAGCTACCATTACATTTTTTGATAAAATAAAACATGTATTTCCTATATCAAATATAGTTTGTGTCCAAGTTTATCTCTAGTTTCAAAGAATTATTTAGGCAATCATAAGTATGCTTAAGAAGGACTCCAATTTCACATGGAAAAAAGAAATAAAATAATATTTTCAAGGTATCAAAGATGTAGCTACCAAAGCCCCAACATTAAAAAACCCAAATTTCACCAAATATTTTAGATTATATGTTAGCATTATAGTAGTTCTTACCCAAAAGTATTATAAATACTATACGTAACCCATATATTTCATGATCCAAGTACTCCATAATTACAAGTAAAGTTACACCTTTATTGATAAATATGTGTTTGTTATGATGAAAGTGCTACGAAAGTTCAAACACTACCTATCTCAAAATAAGATAATAGTTTTTGTGGTTCACAGTGACATTAGGTCCGTTGTATTTAATTCTTAACACTAACACCAAGATTTAGTGGCTTAAAAAGGGATCTTCTTCAACCCTTCAAGAATCACCCACCTATCCTTTGATTGGAATGACTAGTCTCTTGAGTCACCTTTAAAAATATATATATATTTTATTCTTATTATAGTTTCATTAGCTTCCACATCAAAATTAAAAAAAAAAAAATTTCCTTATGTTGAAGAAAGAAGCTATGGGACTTACCAACATCCAACCATTTAGAAAATGGGTCTAGTCCATCATATATTTAGACCTCTAAGAATCATAACCTAGTGAAAAAACTTATATTAGTAGTCTTTGATACACATTAGTGTAGGAGAAACCCATACACTAGCATTGGTTCTCTTTGACCTTATTTGGGTTGATCAAAGGAAGGACCCATCACCTAGGCTATGTTTCCATGGTTAGAAGAATAAGAGACTAAATTAGTGCTAGTTTAATTCTATATAGAAGGGATTCCTTACCCATGTGGATGTTAGATTACATGGATAACTAAGAGAAAGGATGGTTGAATTGATTACTAAAATCCTAAAATTTGATATAGAGATTAAACCCACCAAAATAGTAAGAGGGAGAGTCCTATGTGAAAATCTAACAAAGTCTCATATTGGGTAATGAGTTGTATAGGCCAAGAAAGTTGAGTAGCCCAAGAAACAAGTAAGTGCATAGACCCATTGGATGGATGATATTTAAAGATACAAGGATATAAGATGTGTTCTAGGAAATATGACACCTAAAAAAGAGGCATTTTAGACATAAAGATATTAATTATACTCCACTTGATGGAGTTATGTTCTACAAAGGATATGATGGAGTGCTTATGAGATATATTGAGGAGAGAGTAAACTAACTGATATAGGGATATCATCATAAATGTGGCCACTAATTAGCCCATATAATGATGTATAAAGTTTTAAGGATGGGTTGTTATTGAAATTCTACTCCTTTAATTGAGTAAAAAAGTGCAAAACATATTGTATATTTATAGGGAGAAGGAAAAGGGCATCAATTTTATTATAGCCTATAATTCTAAGGAAATCATTTCAACATTAGAGATTGGATTTCATTGGAAATATTAATTCATTGTCTAATGTAGGCTATAGATGGATCTTAACTACAACTGAATTTTTTACCATATGGACAAAAACCATTCTAACAAAAGTTTCCATTTACAAAATAATTATACATATTTTATAAGATCACCACATATGGAACTCCAAAAGTGGTAATCATAAATAATAAAATTGCATTCATTAGAGAAAAATCAATTTATATTACCCTAGAACAAGGATTCATTCTAAAAAAATCTTCCAAGTGTCACCCCTAAGAAAATATCCTAGTTGAACCTACAAATAAGAATGTTATTTTAATCCTAGAGAGAACAATTATTGAGTCATGATGATATTGGCATACTAAACTAAAAAGAGCTCTTTGGATAGACAAAACTTCTCCCACAAAATCAAAATGTCTCTAAACACCATTAAAAATTTAGAGATATTGCTAGAAAGGATAAAACTTGTACCAAATTCAAGGAAGATATACCTAGGGAGGAATACAATGACTTGGATACACTCATGATGGGTATAGAGAATGTAAAAATACCGTTTATATGATAAGTGGAAAGCACTATAGAGTCTATCATCAAAGCAAAATAGAGGATTACCTCCATAATTTTACAATTTTGAGATTTTGACATTATTGTTGTTAGAATTTAAATCCAGTGGAATAAATGCTAGTGTAGGACTTATCATTAATCAAGTGTGACATCCCTACAAGTTTCTAAAACTTTAGTACTAGGTTACAACTATTTCTCTTAAAATCAACAATTTATAGTACAATCAAGGGAATACATAACAAAATGTATGTAATATTTGATAACAAATCATTGGAATCAATTTTGAATGGGTTAAAAGCACTAGGAATGTATCAGTCAAGACATATTTGGTGAAGAGAAGGTTGATAACCATAAACATGTAATTATTTTGGCAAATTCAACAATCTAGCAATAAATCAATCTAATTTTATTGTAAGTATCATTCATTCTAGGGTACCTACAAATAAATTCAATGTTACAAATAAATTCAAATAAATTCAATGGATCATTCATGATCTCGCATGTTACAAATAAATTCAATGGATCATTCATTCTAGGGTACCTATAGTGTTGGAGAATATTACATTATTTGGTACATGAAAATATACCCCCATGGTACCTTCATGGTACAAATGTAAATATGTAATAGATTAGGATTTGTATCTATAGTTTAGATGAGTGATTTATATTTCCTCTTTATGTAAGTGTCTATGTATAGGATATGCACAAGTGTCATGTAAGAGTGTAATGTGAAGTATATGCACAAGTATCATGTAAGTAAGAGTGCAAGTGTGTGCACAAGTGTCATGTATGTAAGTGTGCAAATATGTAATGTAAGGATGTGCACAAGTGTCTTGTATTAGGAGTGCATGTAGGAGAGTAATATTCATGTAGAAGTGTGCAAGTATCATAGAGTCAAGTATGCATGTAAGAAGAGAGTGAAGAATCTAGTATACAAGTGGCAAGATGAGAAACCAAAGGTTAAGAATAGGAAAGGTTGCATCTCTTGGATATGTGAGGAGTGCAATAGATAAGTATTGAAGAGTCATATTACTATATCTATATTATGGAGATAAAGCTCCATACAATGTAAGGGAAAATAATTTGTAGCGATCACCACATAGCAAGCATTGATAATAAAGCTTGTATACAGATTTTGAGCAATTTTATTGTAAGTATTCAATAAAATGTACATGAATGATTTTGTTCATTTAAATTCATATTTGATATTATAAGTTAATGTTATTTAATTATTATATTGGTCTGGATATATATTTGATTACTCATATATATAATTCTACTCTTTATTATTGATATTTTGACCTATAATATTGTGGCTTAATTATATTAGGACCTATGATATTTTGAGATAGTTAGGCTTAAAAGCCAACAATGGTATCAGAGCTACCACTTAACCCTGTCCATTTTTTATAGAGTTGTATTTCAGAGCCACCATAATACTAGAGTTTATCCACTTTAAAAGTAGTGAAGACTTGGATTCTATTTTGAGTATATATTGAGGGGAAAAGTAAAAGTCACCCTAATTTGGATTCTAGGGTCTATCCACTTGGTTAAAAAACAATAGTGAAGAAAAGGACTAAGTTAAATTAGATTGAGGACCAACTCAGAAGAAATTTGGATGTGAGGGGACATTCATAGTTACCCTAATAATATTTTTGGATTCTCTAGAAAAGAGGAGAATCATATTGTTCTTAGGTGTGACCTAAGACATCATAGGATTGAGGAGCATCACATCTCTCAAATAATAGAAAAGCATAAAAGCTTATATATATTGAGAAGCATCAAAGCTTCTAGATATTGAGAAGCATCATAGCTTCCATAGAATTGAGAAGAAATATAAGATTCCAAAGATTAGAAAAATTTTAGATTACTTGGATAAAATCCAAAGTGTAGTAGAAAGAACAAAAAATGTAACTTTCTACTAATATTGAAAGATTATTTTGTAGCTAAGTTTACTCAATGCATGAAGTAGGAATAACATCCAAATAATATTCAAGTTGTAGTAAACATTGATGTAAGGTTAAAGAATAAAGGGCCTTGGTAGTGCCCAAGTATAGAAGAAACACCCAAGCTTGAAAGTAGTTCAAGTATAGAGCATAATCACTCAAGCCTAATGAAGCTTAAGTATAGAGTATAATTGCTCGAGCCTGATTAAGCTTAAGTATAGAGTAGAATCACCCAAGCTTGATAAAGACCAAGTATAGAGCAGGAGCACCTAAGTTTGGTAGATCTCAAGCATAGAGTAGAAGCACCCAAGCTTGGAGGTGACCAAGCATAGACTAGGAGCACTCGAGTCTAGTAAAACTCAAGCATAGAGCAGAAGCGCTTAAGATTAGAAGTGACCACGCATAGAGAAAGATCAACCAATTTTGGTAGATATCAAGTATCCAAGCATAGAGTAGGAGCACCTGAACTCGGAAGTGTACAAGCATAGAGTAAGAGTGCTCGAGTCTAGTAGAGCTCAAGCATAGAGAAGAAGTACCAAATATTGGAAGTAACCAAGCATAGAGTAGGAGCTCTTGATTCTAGTAGAGCTCAAGCATAGAGTAGAAGCACCCAAACTTGAAGGTGACCAAGCATAGAGTAGGATCACCTAAGCCTTGTAGAGCTCAAGCATATATTAGAAGTTTCTAAGCTTTAAAGTGACCAAGCATAGAGCAAGAGTGCCCTAGTTTGATAGTGCTCAAGTATAGATTAGTAGCAACTGAGTTTGGTTGGTGTAAATTAAAGAAACACCAAATAATGGTAGCACCCTAATAGATATCAAGAAATACTTATGCAAGGGAACACATGCAATAAAAAGTATTCAAGTAGCTCTCAGAAAGCATTCATGCAAGATAACACAGTGATAGAAAAGTTCTTGATTAGCTCTTAGGAAGCACTTGAGATAAGAGAAAGAAGATGACTAAGTGCATAGTGAGTGATCTAGTAGTGATTTCTAAGGTAGATCTTAATTAGCATCACGTTTGAATCTCTTTGTAAAAACCTTTTATAATTCTAATGATGCAGGAGCCTATATTTTGGAGGGCATAACTTTTGATTTGATCATTGGATCAACTTGAAATTTTATGAGGGCCTGGATAAAGAGGTAGACATATCGTGGCTAGACTATTCTCATCATTTAGATGATTTTTTAGGCTTATTTTGGGCCCTAATTCCTTCATTTAGTGCCCCCAAAATGGGATTTAGTATTTTTTTGTAAATCTGAAAAAAAAAACATATTTGGAATAGCTTCTTTATTATATTTTGAGATTTTCTAGGAGGCTTGATATAGATTATACGATGTTGTGTATTAATTTAGGGGGCTATCCAAGATTTTTTGGGTAATTTAGGTTTTGGCACTAAAAACGATAAGAATAAATTAAAAATTAAATATATATATATGTGTGTGTGTGTACATTTTTTTAGGGCTTAACATTTAGGATTTATTTTGGGATATATATTCCCTTGGTATCACATTGTAAAGGGTGGAAAATATATAAATGATTAAATAAAGCATGTTTTAGTTTATTTCCATTGCTATTTTTATGTTATTGAAGGATTTACTACTTTATTTCTATTTGTCACAATTGTTTTGTGATTGAAGGTTCTTGTTTTGGCCTCTTGCAGCTGGATTTATACCATTTGGTATCAAAGAAAGTTGGATATTATTGGGAAGAGAAGGTAATATTATCGATTATAGTTATTTTATTACTCCTATTTTTTTGTTTGGAATAATACATATCATATTAGAATGAGGAGAGGAAGAGGAGGTTATGTCCAGATCAACAGGAATATGCAGGATCTATAGGTACAAGTTGCTCAACTGAATGAAATGATGTACTGTATGAGAGAAAGACATCCCATAAAATTTTTATATCTATATTCTGATAATGAGACTATGGAAGGAGACAAAAAGATAGAGGTTCATGTCGAGGAAGAACCAAAGGGGAAGTAAGAGTTTGAGGATAGGCTAATTAGGGTCTTGGAAGGAAATAAATATGGGATCAATATTGATTTCCTTGAGTATGTAGGAGGGTTGAAACTGAAGAACACAAGCTTATACTGAGAGGGGGGTGAACAGTATAAGATAAAACTTTTACTTTTCTTTCAAAATGATAACAACAATAATATCAATGCAGTAAATAAAACAATACATAAATCATCACACATGAGAGACACAAATTTAACATGGTTCACCCAATGTGGGTTACGTCCATGAAAAAATATTTCTTCTAAATTTTCTCAACAAATCTCTTGGGAACCAATTCCCTATTACAATATTTATGGACCTCTATCCAAAGGATATCTCAATCCCCTATGCTCAAATTTGTAGATCTCTATCCACAGGAGAACTCTATCCCCTTAACTATGGTTCGTGGAACTCTATCCATGGGAGAACTCTATCCCCTTGCTGGTTTGGTTTGTGGAACTCTATCCACAGGAGACTCCTCTCCTTTGATCTGGTTCATGGAACTCTATCCATAGGATAAATCTATCCCCTTGCTGGTCTAGTTCATGGAACTCTATCCACAAGAGACTCCTCTCCTTTGCTCTGGTTCATGGAACTCTATCCATAGGAGAACTCTATCCCCTTGCTGGTCTGGTTTGTGGAGATTTATCCACAAGAGAAATCTCTCCTATCTGCTCTGGTCACATCCAAATATGGTACACACTTCTACTTAACGATGCTCCACGTATACTCATGAGGCTTACTCAGGTCTACTCATAAAGCTTACCTAAAACCTGCTTCAAGTCTTTTGACAAGACTTGCTCAAGTCTGCTCATAAATCTACTCTCAACTCTACCCCAAATTTGCACACATTACATGCACAAATTTGTCTTAAATCTGTCCCAAATTTGCACATGTTACATGCACAAATGTCTTAACTCTGTTCCAAATCTACACACATTACATGCACAAATTTATCTTAACTCTATCCCAAATATGGACACATTACATGCACAAATCTGTCTTAACTTTATCCCAAGTATTCTTACAAGACTTGCTCAAATATGCCTCAAATAATCTGCACAAATTTATCTACAAGCCTTCTCAAAAGGCCTACTCAAAATAGCTCACAACTGCTCACAACACAACTCACCAACCTGCTCAAATATTTCCAAAACTTGCACACAAATAATGCTCACAACAATGGTTATATTCCTTTCAGAAATACTTTCTTCAATCAAAGTAATTCAGACATATTCTACCCAAAATTTGTTTAACCTCTTGAACATACAGATAATGATATGCACTAAACAAACACTCAATATGTTCTTCACATTCATTAAGTCTATCGCTTTCACATGTCTCACATTCAACAAATCAGATCTCTATCTCTTTCAAATTCCTTTCAAATCAAATCATGCTAGTGTAAAACTTTGCTTCACAAAATTGGTTTATGTTCCATGTAAATTTTTCTCTCAAGGATCAAACACAATAATGCACAAATTTGCTTCACAAGATCGATCTCAAACACTTTTACAATTACTTTCAATGTCACTCAAACCAATACCCAAATGCTTCACAATGATACACAAACTTGTTCTCAACCCTAGGACAAGTGTTTCCAATTTCACTAGTCAATGATGCACAATTTGCTCTCAAACCCTTAGATAAAATATTTCCAACAATGCATATAATATTTAACCTTATAACTCCACCTTATGTCTTAAATATAACTTCCTTAAATCACAACCACCTTGAGAGGAAGTTAAAACAACATACCTCAACAATTGTCTTGATGATGATGTGCCCTCAAAAACCTGCCTTTAACAAAAGTAATATTCTTCTTCCCATTTTAAAACAGGTTAGCAATTTATCTTTTCAAAAATTCCATATTGAAACCTTTCTCAATATGCAAGTTACAAATCAAAAGTACTCACAAATTACACCTTGTAACTCCTTTCTCTAGAAAACAAACAACCTTATAAATTCCTTATAAAGATGCAGAAATGATTCCCTTACACTTTCTTAAAGATATAATTTTCTTATTACACCATACAACTCCCACTCTCCACATGCAAATATATTGCCTTCATATACATTACAATTTTCAAATGACCATAGCACACCTT
This sequence comes from Wollemia nobilis, assembly GCA_028583015.1. Lineage (NCBI taxonomy): Eukaryota > Viridiplantae > Streptophyta > Pinopsida > Araucariales > Araucariaceae > Wollemia > Wollemia nobilis. The sequence continues at coordinate 966,119 of JAQPPZ010000689.1, read as the reverse complement.
AGACCTCCCACTAGATATTTAATTTAAAATCAAACCAGAAACCATGTCTTATGTATCACCATGACCCATTCAAACCAACTTAATCAAAAATTAAAATTTAAATACCTTCTTAATTATTGTGAATTGAACCTCCAACCTCATGATGTCTAGAACTCTCCCAAGCACCTTAACCAGTTGTGCTACCGTGGTGGCTGAGTCCAAAATATGGCAATGTATTTCTTAAACCATGGTATATGCACTATCCAACACAAAAAACATGAAACAAGTGATGATGTGAAATGAAAAAGTGACCTTCACTACTCTCACAGACCTCCGTTGATATCACAGACGTCCATTGCATTCATAGAACTCCACTACGTGGGCTACTCCCAATGAACAAAGACTATGGTGTAAGCAATGAAAACATTTCATTCTTCTTGTCAATGGCGAATCAAAATAATAGAAAGTGAATAGAAATCCTTTTGTAAGTCTTAAATGAACCAGCAAATCCTCAAGCTCTTCTTTCCGAATGTTGGACAGCAAATATCGAAATCTCTCTCCCAAGCGTACAACAAGCATCAAGCACAGGTCTTCAATACAAACATCAAGTTTTCTTTTCACAAATGCACAACAGATATCATCTTCTTTTCAAGTTCTCCTCCCAAGGTGCACAACAACATCAACTTCAAGTCTTCAATGCACACAACAAGTTTTCCTTGATGCACAGGTCTTCAATGTAGCACACACAACAATCTTCTTTTAAGTGTAGGTTCCCTCAACGAAAGCTCTCACACTCCACTCAACGAAAGACTATTTATTTTCTCAATGAATGACTCTTAAGACTCTCAATGACTGGCTCTAAATGTGCTCAACGATCGAATATCAAAGCACTCAATGATATTCTCCTTCCTGAATGTAGATGCAGCATGCGAATGAACAAAATCTTCTTCTCTTGAGAGCAACACAAATCGCATCAACTACAACATACCCATATCAACCACAAAGTTAGGTTAATATATATGAGTAATTTTAATCCTTTTGACTTTGGATTCAACCTTCACATTATCAAATTTTAATTTAATAATGTCCCACTTTAGAACCTTACTTTAATATTTAAATTTTTAATTTAAATATTAAAGTGTACATTAATAAATAATGTACATCACCCTTTTAATTCTCCAAGCTCTATAGTTTTTATCATGCTCACTATTTGAATTTCTCAACCATAATGATATTGACCAAGCTTACCATTTGAATCTCTCAAGCACAATAATATTGACAATGTGGCCTTTTTCTTGAACATCCTTTTGCTTTTGACATCAATGACAATTTCACAAATCCATTCTTGAGCTTACCATCCTTGAAGAGTATTTTCGATTTGATTGCTTTGTTCCTTTGACATCAATGACAACTCGTAATTTCCAACAAAAACTAGACGAGTTGATAGACTGGTTGAATAACATGGAGAAGTTCTTTGAGTGGAAAAGCCTGTTAGAGGAAAAAAAAAGTTAAGCTTGCATGCACGAAGTTGAAAGGTCATGCGTTGATTTGGTGGGATCATCTACAGAAGGAGAGACAAAGAAAAGGAAAGGAAAATATTAGGGTCTAGTATAAAATGGAAAAAAAATGAAGAAATTTTTACCCAAAAATTAATGCCCAAATAAACCTTGAACAAAAGGATCAAAGCATCGAGGACTGCACCAATAAATTCTACAAGTTATCAATTTGGGTGGGTCTTAAAGATTCATTAGAATAGAAGGTGTCAAGTTATGTGAATTTAAGCTATGTCATACAAGATGAATTGAGTATGCTTTGAATCCATAGTGTAGAGGATGCATATCAGTTAGCCGTAAAATCAGAAGATAAACATAAGAGGAGCAATTTTAGAAAAGGAGTGAAGAAATGACCATCATCACCTTCAGTCAGAGGGTATCCCTAAAAGGGAGAATCTTCCAATACAAAGAAATAAGAAGAGTCTATGCATGGTCAACATAACTGCCAGATAGGCAGAGGATCTCAGAGGAAGAGGCTATAGCGGAGGACAAAATTGGGATGGCCCACAAAGGCAATATACCTATTATAGATGCAATGAGGAAGGGCATAGAGATTTCAAGTGTCCACACTATCCTGCACAAGAAATAAGATAGGGAGAATAATATAGAGTCAATCTAGTTGAGGTACAAGAGAAAACTGAGATAGAAGTTGCTACAGACATGGAGGAAAATCTCATGATAAAGAGGATGATGATCATTCTAAGGAAGGAGAAAATATAAGACAGTGATGATGGTGATTCCTAGCTACATACGTATATCTTTTGAACTAGGTGCACATATGGAGGAAAGGTATATAAGATGATTGTTGATAGTGGTAGTAGTGAAAATTTAATTTCAAATGAAGTGGTTGAGAAACTTAACTTAAAGTGTGATAAGAACCCATATCCCTACCACATATTGTGGTTCAAGAAAGGGAGCGAGGTAATTGTAGATAAGAGGTGTTTGGTTAAGTTTTAAATTGGGAAAACCTACAAGGATGAAGCATGGTATGATGTAGATCCAATGGATGCATGTCACTTATTGTTGGAGAGGCCTTGGCAATATGACAGGAAGGCTACCCATGATGGAGGAAAAAATACTTACATATTCTGGAAGGATGGAGTAAAAGTGGTCTTATTACCAAATAAGGAAGAAGGGCAGAGTGAAATAATTTTTATGACTAAGGAGTTTTTCATAGGAATGAAATAAGCTAGGTTTTTTTATATAATGACAACAAAGAACATGATTACTGAGGATGTTGCTATACCATCTATAGAAGCAAAGTTGTTGAAAGAGTATGCAGATGATTAGCACATTCTAAAATCATAGGAAGAAGTCAGAAAGAAGTTGCAAGATAGTAATGCAAAGTACATAGATGTAATTAGGAGAACAAAAGTATTTTAGTGTGGTTGCAAGAGCTTGATTAGAGAAACTTGTAGGAGCAGAGTTCTTTTCAACCAGAGGAGAATGATCCAGGAGCCTATCTTCCAGAGAGCATAAATTTTGATCCGATCGTTGGATTGGCTTGAAATTTTATGAGGAGATGGATAAAGATGTGGACATGCCATGGTTGGACATTATAATATTCTAGATGATTTTTAGGCTTATTTTAGACCCTAATTCCTTTATCTAGTGCTTTAAAAATGGGATTTAGTGGTTGTTTTGTAAATTTAGAAGAAAACATATTTGGAATAACTTCTTATTTAGGTACATGTAGGTGTTGATATTTTCTAGGAGGCTTAATATAGATGATACAATTGTGTGTATTAATTTAGGGGGCTATCCGAGCTTTTTTGGGTGATTTAGGTTTTGGCACTAAAGATGAAATAGCCTAAAAAATTAAAAAATTAAAAATAAATATAAAAAATGTAATTTTTTATTTTTAGGGCTTAATATTTAGGGTTTCATTTTAGGGTTTCTTTTGGGATATATATTCCCTTGGTATCATATTGTAAAGGGTGGAAAATTTAGAAATGAGAAAATAAAGCATGTTTCAATTTATTTCCATTGCAGTTCTTATGTAATTGAGGGATTTATTGCTTTATTTCTATTTTTCATAGTTGTTTTGTGATTGGAGGTTCTTGTTTAAGCCTCTTGCAGTTGGATATACACCATCTAAAGCAAAAAGGAGAGGGAAGCAACCCTATCGAGAGAGAAATATTCTGTAGAGAACTTTTAAGGGAGAGACCAACAAAGTAGTGAGGAAATCACAAAAACCTAGCTAGCTAAATGGTCACTTAAGAGTCTTTTGAAAATTAGATAAGAGAGGACAATGTTTACCATCTAAAGTTGAAATATTTCATGAGGTGTTCATTTAAACATCTATTGAAACAACCATTACAACATGCAATCTAACGTTTTTTCTAATACATTTTCTTATTCTCATTTGAATGAAATGACCATTGCAACATAACATATTTTCTAACACCTATTCTTACCCTTATTTGAATGTCATGCAGGCATCTTTAAAAAAAAATTGAAGGTTATTAAAGGCATAAGGAGGAATATTAACGTTTGCAAAAATATATAAAGGTGTTAAGCATCATTTCAACAAGCGAGCAAGGTGGAGACTAAGGTAAGTGATATTACCTTAATCTAATGCAAAATTAAAGATATAAGTTAGAATATTATTATCTTAGGTACTTTAATTATTAAGTTGGAGTTAAAAGGAATAGTATTTTTATGATTTTATTATTAGGTGGGAGTTATAAGGTTTTCTACTATAGTTTGAATTTGATATTTCATTTTTTTTTATTTTTGAGTTTTAAATATTTATTAAAGTATGGAGTGCTAAGGTTTTCTACTTCAAATAGGATTTAAGATTTTTTTTTTGGATTTGATTTTTTTTAAGATTGAAGTTTTTTTTAAGTTTGAAGAGTTAGTAGTTTTTTTAAGCTTTAAAATTTCAAGAGCTAAAATTTGAAGATTTTGTTTTTAAGATTTGAAATTATTTAAAGTTTTTTAAATTTTGAGAAAATTTAAAATTTTGCAAATTTTACAAATTTAATTTAGTAGGGAGTTAACAAGATTACTACATCAAAGGCTTAGAATTTTTTAAAATTTTGTAAATTTATTATTTGAGTGCATATCTAAGTTTTTTTTGAAATTGCAAGTTATTATTTTGGGAGATATAAGGATTTTAACTTCAAAGCAACTAAATCATTGAATTTTGATCATTATGGAAGGAAATATAATGTCCATAATGAGAGAGAAAATATTAGAAGTTATAAAATATGGTATTGATAAATTAATTGAAAAATCTTAGGGCAAGCTAGATATAGCAATACAAATCATCTATAGAGAAGCAATAAATGAGAGCTTTGAAACATTCAAATCTTATTTACATTCAAAGCTTGTTAGAGCAATTAATTTCAAAGGATGATATTATGATATCTATTAATATAGGTAGTATAATGTATATGGCATTACTTTCACTTGAACTTCATAAATATGAAAATCAAAAGCAAAAAGAGTTGATTGAAACTCTAAAAAGGAAAGTAGAGATTGATACAAGTGAATCATCTCTAAAAATAGTGTTTCATTCTTCATGTAATATTGATATTCCAAGCACTTCTAATTCAAGAAATTATTATGATGCTCTAAGTGAATGTTCAGAAGTTACAAGACAATATCAAGATTGTAGAAAAATAAACCATGAACCAAAGGCCAAAGAAGAAGCTCAAGCACTTCATGAGCAAGATAATGAAAAAGTAAATATTGAAGAACCAAAGAATAAATATGAAGGTAGGGTTATGCATAAGGGGTTGGACCCAAAATATATTTATAAAAAATAGGTAAATAAATTTTAAAATCGAGGCGAATCTTGGCCAAATTCATGTAGGAGACATAGCTAATTGCCTTTATTTTTCATGAAAATTTATAAAACTATGGCAAATTTTAATTTTTTTTATTAAATATGTTAGATGAAATAAAATTGACTATCATCTAGATGAAAATAACACTTCAACTGTCAGTCGACTACAATCGGCAGCTTGACTATCGATGGGTAAAAATACAACTTTACTATCGATGGGTAAAAAATACAGCTCAACTACCAACTAAAAGCAAATGAAATCTCGACTGTTGTTCGATAGAAAATGAAAGCTTGAATACCAAACAATTTCAATTGGAAAATAAACTGTGGATCGGTAGAAAATGATAGATCTACTATCAACTAACTACAATATACAACTCAATAATGGGTTGGTTGCAAAACAATAGCCGATATCCTCCTAAAGGCAAAAAAGTATCTGACTATGGATCAGTTTTAAAGCTACCTTTGACTACGGATTGGTTATAAAGGGGTCTGACTACGGGTCGATTGAAAAAAGGGTTTGACTATGGATTGATTGCAATTAGGTATCTGAATTTGGGTCGGTTGCAATAGGGTATCTAACTCTAGTTTGGGTGCAACAAGTTATCTGACCATAAATCGATTGCAACCAAGTATATGACTCCTGATCAATTGCAACAAGGATTCCAACTACGGATTGATAGCACCAATGTATCTAACTTTAGATCTATCATAAAAGATAGACTGACTCCAAATCAGTTACAATTGGGTATCCAAATTTGGATCAGTTACAATTGGGTATCTGACTCCAGATCGATTGCAATTAGGTATCTATAATTTCAACATGCAATTATCTATAAAAAAACATTTGTAGTCAATTTTTACATTTTTTCTTCTACACATCCTCAGAGTAAACCCTAGGCAAACAATACCCTTAATTCTACTCTCTCAAAAATTTATGGTACTTCAAAAAATCACTTAAAGCAATGGCCACCACTTCATTCCCTACTTCCAAAATTACCTTCAAAAACCTTGTCTATCTATCCATTTTTGATATGTTAACCATACCCAGAACTACCATTTCTTAGGTTAATGACATAGACTTACAAATTTTAGTTTCAATGTTGTAATTTAAAATAGATAACCATGTTTTACTGAGCATTTTAAATGCCTACAACAACGATACCACCACAGTCAATATGAAAATCTAGAATAAGAAGATCATTTTTATGATCAAACCCTCATATGTGGAGATATTGATAGGTCTCCCTCAAAAGAATGTTGATCCCATAAATTTGAAGTTCTAGCTATCTACATATGATAAATCATATCTAGATATCCAATTCAATCTCTCTTCAGAATTATTGTTAGGTATAATTGTTGATTTTATTTAAAGTTCAAAATTTAAAATCTATGATTTCTAAACTAATGATTTTTTTGCAGTTTCTACCACTAAGTCTAGAAAGGGCTTTACAGATTCCTTTATTGAAAATAAACTTCTAAAAGCTTATATCACATTTTTCAATCAAGACTCATTTTTCTAGGAAGACAAACAAACATTATGTTACGAGGATTGTCCTATCTAGTTTGGTGTCTTCACCACAAAAAAATTGATTGGTGTACTTAAATTTCACAACGCATCCAATATGAACTCCATAGAATTCAAACGAACACATCGTTGACTATCAAAACAGGTAATTTTATCCTTAGGTTTTATTATGAATGTTTTCATAATTTATAGAATGCAGATGTACCTACTGTGTTGCATCCTTTGATAGTGAGCATTGTCATGTCATCCAAACAGGTGAAGGTAGAAATTTCATATTTTAGGAAGAATTTTTTTTTATAGCATAGCAGGTTTTCCTTTTTTAATTTTAAATTTGCACCTAAATGCAGAGAAAGGTAGCCTCAAGCATGACCAAACCGGATGCTATCATAAGAGGTTTTATGTCAAAAACCACTAGTGATTCTTATGACATAGAGTTAGAAGCAACACCCTTGTAGAGGCCTCTAAAATGTTTGAGCTATTTTTTTTCTCCTATAGGTTCTCATCCACATATTTTTGTACATAATGTGCAATGTGAATCTAGTGAGGCCATCCCCATGATAGGTAAGGTTAATATTTCGAACTTATTTGTATATATTTGTTTAGTTGTAATTATAGTAATTTTAATTTTCTTTTTCATATGTTTTCAGTATTATGCCCCACCCCTCCCACACTAGCACCGACATGAATTCATAGGCTTGAGGGTAGCAACATATTCATCTTCATCGGGTAAGTGTATTTTTATAAAATTAATATATATTAATTTTATTCAATTTAATTTTCTTTAACCAAATATTATTATAATATTTTTAGGTATCTCCCTGCAATTTATTGAAAGAAGATAGAAAATGATGCTGCCACAACCACCACCACCACCTACATGACAAAAAAAATTAATAAGAGGGAAATTCACTAGTGGAGAACAATTTTTTCCATCGAGATCATTAGGGGGAGCAAGCCAGACTATGTCTGAATTTCTAAATATTTCATTTTCAAAAAAAATTTCTTTATAAGAAATTTTAAGCTCAAGATTAGATAATCCTCCCTTAGATGACGATTATTTATTGTAGGACAACATTCCAGGGTTCAAATAAATCAATGTGCTTCAATCACAACAAACACAAGAATTTTTTATAACTCAGCAAACCTCATCATTGCCTTCTAACAGTAGTGACCCTAGTGATCAAACTGGGGATGAAAAAGTAAAGTTTTCTAAAAATAATTTAGTGGATAATAATTGTGAAGCACTAATAAAATATAATTTGCTTTATAATGTAAAGGAATTGAGGGATTGGGAATTTTAAGCAAAGGTCCTTATCAGGGAGATAAGTGTCCAATATAAAAAGTTTGATAAAAGAGAAGATATTTTTTCTTTAGTACAAAATAAACCAAACAATCTTGGTGGTCTGTTATATCAAGCTGAATCAAGCTCATTGAACGCTACTATTGTGTATGATGATGAAATTTTAAATATTATGTCGAATATATTGGAGAACCTTAATGTTGATATCCAAGCATATTTAATCCAATGGGCTTATAATAAGAATAAAGTTGTAGTTGTCAAGGTTTCAAGGGATGTGGTTGAGATGAGAATTTAGTTGCAATAAATTTTATGGTTATATTTTATCATATAACTCTCAACTAACTTTAAGTTTTCATTTTATTTTTTGCAGTCAAATTTTAAAAATTTAAAGAAACAAGTTATAAGCATGGATGTTAATATTTGCATTGAAAAAACACTCGAAGGTGTAATAATAATGAAGGTAATATTGCAAGCCAAGGTTAGAGACAATAATTATCTAAGAGCCATTGTAAAGGAGCACAAAATGGATCCAGATATATTGCTTAAGAAGAAACATAAATAAAACCTTTCTATAGTGCAAGAAGATCCAGCCCAAGAAGAAAGAGCATTTTTGGGGAGCATACAAAAGGCATAGGAAGACCTCATTAGAACAGGAGCATTGCCAGTACAGGATATTAACACAGGAGATAAGGGAAAGAACATAAAACTTTAGGATAATCTTCAACTCAAGGTGATCCAGATACACAAGGAGTGATCGAATCTGTCACAAAGCTCCCAATTGAAAATTAATAAATTGTAAAATATTTCCTAGTTGACAACAAATTTTATTGTATTGCAATCAACAATTTTTTACAATGTATATTTTCAATTCAAATAATGAAAAAGGTATTTATTAATTTGTGTCTTCTATCATTCAATGGTTGTTTCCATTTATATTCATGTGTTGCTTTTAAGTTTACGATGATTCAATTATATTTACTATTGTAAATCTAAATAACAAATGAAAAATTACTATGGTATAACTCAATTGTGCCAATAGATTAATATCATTACATTAACAATACTAAAATATAAAACATAAGGTTTTATCAATGAACACAGTTAACACACTATGAAGGCTATGATATAAAACATACAATTTGAAAAAAAACGTTGTGATATAAAATATAAACTTTATGCAGCAATTTTTTTAGTATCCAATTACGATGAAAATGATAAAAAATAAAGTTAAATTTATCAATGTTGTTAAATATTGAAAAAAATACAATTGTGGTAGTTGAAACAAAAACTTCTCAGCTTGTCTAGAATCACTTGTTAGCATAGCCGAAAATGTGGCTCCACTATTTGATCACTACAAACATCATTATCCTCATTATTATGCGTATTTGTGATACCCCTTCTATCTGCTAGGGATTTCCAGTATGCCAATTCTCTGTCATAGGGAAATTTATTCAAATTATACATTGATACATAAATTCCAAAACAATTTTCCAAATTTTTATCTAGCCTGTTACGAAGTTTAGATTTCATGAAATATAGTCCACTAAAAAGCCTCTTATCTTCCATAGATTCTAAAATCATAGTTTGACATAATTCATATAAACAAAGATATTCACTAATTGTATCTTGTAAGACACTACTTGGATACAATTGTTTCTACAAACGTGTAATGGAACCAAGCTCATGGAAGTTACTCAAACGTGATGTTTAATCAACCATTGTCATTCCAAAATGCAATGACTATTGTGTTAAAATTTATTTGTCAAGAATACCTTTAATTTCAACACCATTGATTTCCACACTTTTATTAAAATGTTTAACAAGTGTACCCATATTTTTAATAAATAACTCATTTGTAGATTTTTTGTCAATACCAGGACACCAAAACATGAGGTTAACCACACTCATGGCCTAAAGAAACTCATATCTTTGAAATTGGTCTCTTATTTCACTTGTCAATGATTCTACTATTTTAACAATTTAATTTTAGTATTGTACAAAATTACTTCAAATCCACTGTGTTACTAGATTTTGTTCAACATCATTCATAACTATATTTGATCGTCTTTCAAAACAATATAGAGGTATCATCTTACCATTAACAATAATACATAGATGATCATTGATGTCAAAATTTAAAAATATTTTTGGATCATTCACATTAGTTAATATTTTCCAATAATTTTTTTTTCATGGTGGAATTGGTAGCCACCACGAATTCGAGCAGGTTGTCTAGCTTTTATGGCCACGACAGTATTCTGAACTGTCTACCCTAGAAGCCACCACATAGATCTTCATGCAGTCCACCCCTATAACCACCATGCCACAATCATTTTAAACCTTTTACGTCGTTGAAAGCACCAAGAAAGGGACAAGCGTTCAGTCTAGCGAGGGACGAGATTTGAACCTTTGACCTCCGCCTCCCTTATGGGGTTTGGACGAACCAATTGGTCTACACCTCGGACCTCATATTTTCCAATAATTAAATAAAGAGTTTGTAAAATTTTCTTTGAACACGTATATCCTATAAATATTCATACATATTTGTTTTCTTAAACTGATGAAATCAACAATATAGATGGATCTTTTTTGTGCAATTTTAATCAATCTATTCATTTCTTGCAACATTGGAAGAATATCATACAATATTAGAAGTTTTTCCAAGTCAGTCAAATGGTATAGCAAATATTTTACCTTATCAATTACCCTATGATTTTCATACATAAACCCCGTTAAGTATTGATATTCTGTAAAAACTCTATATGCAAGTTGATACAATGAAATCCATCTTGTATCCACATCTTTTAACAATTTTCTTTCCTTCTGTAAGTTCTAGTGCAAACTATTGAAAATCTAAAAATATTTTTGGACTGCATAATAAATAAGCATGTATTTTGCGGATGAGTTCTTCCACTCTCGCAACATTATTGAATGTGGTCATAATTTTGTATGCAAGATTCATTCTACAAGTCATGCAATGAATGGGTATCAAATATAGAGAAATTGACATCTAAATTCAAACATAAATACCACTCTTGTGTCCTTACATTGTAGCCACACCATTAACCCTAATGCATATAAAATTTTTAGCTATTGCTATATCATTCATTCCTATAATATATTTTAAACTTGTTACAACAACATTATAGAGGTTTTCACATTACAATTTTCTACCATATTATGTAATGCTAACAAACTAGGATGCCTTATATGATTATGGAATGTGTACACATGTATGCAAATCCAATATGTGTTGTCAACAGTCGTCACCTTATCAATTGAAAGTGAAATGAATTTGATGTTTTTTACTTTCTCTCTCAAGTCCTCCTTCTCAACTAACGATAGACATTTTTCCATTTCCCAACCACTTTGATATGACCAATGGGAATTTGGAAGGTTTTACACATCAACTAGTTGAAATATGTGTTTATAATCAATAAAATTGGGCATGGGTCTACCCTTTTTAAGAATACTATACACGATAGCAAACTGCAAACTTTTTGAATCCAAAGTTGTCTTATGAGTTTTTTTAAAAATGGTCTTGAATTGTTCCACATTTCTCAATAAGAGATTTTTATACCTTCATTTATTTTTCATATTTATTTGCATATCTAACATGCACACATTCTGATGCATCCTTCCACTTAATTTTTTTCTTAACTAATCCATAACTTTCTTTAACTATAGAATAGACTTTACCACAATGTTTTTCTATTTTATCTAACTTCAATTATATATTATGATCCTTACCTAGTTTCCAACTACAAATTATGCATCTACAATATGTTGGAATGTCATTGTTGTTCTCTGGCTAGACTGGCTCTATAAAGTGATATGTTTAAGACCATTCAAGCTGAAATGTCCTTCCAATAGTCCACCTTATTATCTTTTTCATTTAGTTTTTTGACTTGAAGATTCCCCAAATGTTTGTATTATATTTGAATTATCGTTTTCTTTTTCTAGTGGCATGTCATTTTGTTGCATGTCATTGCTAAGAAAATTTTCATGTGGAGGCATCTCTTGGTGAGAAATATCTTCAAGCAAAGGTATATCAGGGTTAATAGTGTATTCTACATTCAATGATATTCTTTATCATTTTATGATATAAAAAAATTCAAAGAAACACTCTCTATATTTACGGTACTTTGAATTTGTGTAGATTTTGATATATGGCTCAAATATTTGAGAATGGTTTTTTTACCAGAATATTGGCCTCCCTTCTTTCCATCTCCAGTAGGTGTCATTCTAGTTGTGATGAAAATTATTTTTAATTTAGAAAATTAATAAAATGTTAAACATATCTTAATATAATTTTGATATATTATATCGTAAATAGAATAAACAGAGTATTGGTTTATAGAAAATACAAAGCAATTTTTAGTCAAGCAATATCACAATATTTTTAGTGTATGCCACTCCTCTCTTTTATTGAGATAGACAATACAAAATTTTACTACTAAATGTACTCAAACTTATAGTCTTAGTGGAACAAACAAAGGATTGATAAGGACCATGTGCCATGGAAGAATTAGCAAAATGTACCAATTTGCAGATAACAGTTATCATGATTTTCAGATCGAATCTCTATCTTTGCTCACTTCCTGCTTTTTAGAGTGTTAGATGATAAAAAATATTCTACTTTTGTATTTCTTCAGTTGACAAAAAAATGAGGATACAGATTTAGATGATGAATAAAATTAAAGTAGAGAATCTTATATTACTTAGAAAAATACTTAGTGATTGAAATATATAGAAAATATCAGATCTTATTACTACAAGACCTCAAACTAAAGTCTAACTAGAACACAGAACCTACAACATACGAATTTGTAGTAAGCCTTTATCATGATTTTTGGAGCTTAAATATCTCTATCTATGATCTCTTGCTCATTCTGGCAATATACAGTTTTCTATATTTGTATTTATTCAGGCGACAGTGTAAATGAAGATAAAGAATTAGAATTTGAGTAGAATATGACTAATTTTAGGTTAAAAAAGAATATATGTGGGTGATGAATACAATGATAGACTCACATCCCTAAATAGATCAAACAAAGGATTGATGTTTTTGCTTTTGTATTTATTCAGCTAACAAACAAAATAAACTTACAGATTTAAATGATGAACAAAATGTAAGTACAAACACTTATAGAAATTTGCAAAAAAAATACCTATATCATTTAGAAATAGATGTAAATATTCAAATCTATAGAAAATACCAAGAAAAAAGAGAGGATTCATCAGTACCATGGTATAAATTGAAATATACCAATTTTATTTACAAGTGATCACTTCCAACAACCTTCTGGTTGGTTTATCCAATCGATCAGAGTTTGCATGTTTCGGAACTTAGTCGTATTCTTATGTGTTTTAGGACCCAAGTGGATCTCAACTATTTTTGCACCTAATCAGATATTGGTAGGAATCTACACTCGATTAGAGTTTGACCACTTTCAGCACCTAATCGGAGTTCTGCTATTTTTACACTAGGTTGGATATCAACTAGAATCCGCTCTTGGTCGGAGTTTACATTTTATACACCCAACCAAATATTAACTGGTTTTTCACCCTGATAAAAGTTTATTTTATTTTTGCATGTGAACATATATCAGCTAGTTTTTACAATCGATCGAACTTTACCTATTTCAGGACCCAATCAAAGTTTGGCATGTTTTAGCACCCAGTCAGAGTCTGGTGTGTTTCAACACCTAGTTAGAGTTTTGTTGTTTCTACACCAGATCGAATATCTATTGGAATATGCAACTAGTTGGAGTTTAGGTTTTTTTAGCATTCTATCAGAGTGCAGCTTGTTATAGCACATAATCAAATTTTAGATATTTTTACATCCAATCATATGTCAGCTGGTTTCTACATCCAGTTGAAGTATAGATTTTTGCAGCACCTGGTCAAAGTTTGGCTTTTTCTATGCTCAATAAATTTTTAGTAGATAGGGGTGAGTGCCTTCCTAATATGAGGGAATTATAGGAGTTTAGTAAGGAAAGGATTGACAAAACTAAATGTAAGGTATGCTAAAAACTTACTTTATTCATTCTCATATGAGTAGGTTATTGTAAATGTCTAATCTAGGTGAGTAACTATTCTAAAGGGGTAGACTAGATGTGTACTTCCTCTTAGATGGGTTGTAGATTCAACATGTACAATCAAATAGGTTGCAGGCTAGATGGTATGGTCTAGATAGGTATAAGCTATATGGGTACAGTCTAGATAGGTATAGGCTAAACGAGTGGAATCCTAGATGGGTTCCCTTAGACATGTAGCCCAGTCGAATGGGTAGTTCACAGGTCCAAATGGATTGAGCACTAGATGTGTAGTTATAGACCTATATGGGTGGTACAAATAGCTAGGGCCTAGATGGATAGGCCCATACATGTGACGAGTAGGCCTAGATGGGTTATACAACTTGTGCTATCTTGCTCCATCCTATGAACTAACTCTTGATTGCTCCTTCTTGCAATTTTGCACAACATACAAACACAAACACCAACCTTGCCACATTCTACTCCATATCATGCATCAATTGAATACCTGTAACACAAGACAATGCAATCACATAAAAACACACGCATTCTTGGAACGAATCTACTTATTGTATTCACAATGGATCTGCATACATGAGTAGATGGATAGATTTACAAAAATGAATAGGGAGGTATTTATAAGGTAAGCCCTAGTGGTTACTACAACCAACTAGGCTCAACTATCTTAAATTCCCCTACATTGGCACTTAACTAACCAGTCTTAAGCATAACAAACGAGTTCTAGATTGATTAACTAGTATGGCTTAACAACCAGTCCTAAACTAATTAACAAGTCTAAGTATGATAGCTAAATTTATCCTTTTGTGCTATACTATTAATCAGTTCACATTACATTATGATGATTGATTTACATTACCAAAACATTATATTATCAAAATTATTATACATTACCAAAATTGGTTATCACTTTGTAGATATTTTGTCAAACAGTTTAGGATATCATGTCTTCTTCGAACTGTTATCTACATCTATCCTCCTCTTTGAAGAAGTCGATGTCCTCAGTGACTTTCTATGTTTTCCTATTGGGTTCCTAGTCTTCTTAGGTTATGTAGCCTAAAGGGCTTCTTCCAGTTCTTGTACCCAAAGCAAAAATGATTCACATTTATCATGAACTTGCTTGGCATAAGTGAAGTACTTGGCCCATTCTACTCCCATGTTACTGGCCCAAGTTTCCATCTCATAAAGCTTAGAAAACTATGGTTCATGGTGAATAAATATTTCCTTCATCTATTGTATTGTCAAGGTTGAGGAAGATGGCTCCTTCCATGCTAGTTTTACCTTTAGATCTACTTTGTGCTGAAACAATTCATTGCATAATGCTTCTTGTTCTTTCTACCAAGCCTCCACACTTTGGATGGTCTAGGCCATTAACTATGCATTTGGTTTCTCCAATAATTATTTAGCATCTTTGTGATGCAACATTTTTGCCTCAATGTCTATGCTTTTTTGTTCTCTATCCCTGAGTTAATTTCTAGGGCTCAACAATTATTGTTTCTCCTGGATATGCTTCAAATCATCTTCCAATTGAGTGACCCCATATACTAAGTGGTGATATTTATCCTATAGTTCTACCTTTTTTAATTGCAAATATTTATCCAGATTATATCTAGATAAATTCAAATGCTTGATCCCTTCAACCAGATAACATAATAAGTGGGC
This sequence comes from Wollemia nobilis, assembly GCA_028583015.1. NCBI lineage: Eukaryota > Viridiplantae > Streptophyta > Pinopsida > Araucariales > Araucariaceae > Wollemia > Wollemia nobilis. Next base: position 950,248 of record JAQPPZ010000689.1, on the reverse strand, counting down.
TATAAAGTTGATCTAACTATACATAGGAATTAGTTCAGGTACTAGCTCCACCCATGGGCTTTGTTTTGCAATAAATTATTGGGAATAAGAATTTTTACCATGGCCAAGGACATACACCTGTGTTGGCTTCAAATAGAATTTAGGTGTCTTTTTTGGCAATTTTTCAACTCCTTCCATATTTTTCAAGTGTTTGGTAGGAAGAGTCCATGGTTGTTCTTGATAGATGCTCAAAAGTTCTGCTTGCCAGGCTCCAATGGTGGCCCATTTCACCATTTTTTCTAATTCTTCTTCTACCATATATTAGCTTTTTAGGATATATGTAGTGGGAGAGCTCTATCATATGTACTAATATGATGCAAAAAAAATGAAAGAATGGAATTCTACAATATGACTAAAATATACATAAATAGAAAGTGGTAAAAATACAATGCAGTATGGAGGTGATGGTCACTCCATTGATGTAATCTAAAAAACTACACTGTACTCCATCAAGAAGTTCTACCACTATCTACTACTCACAACTATAATGAACTTGATGAACTTGATGTGTTTGATCACTCACTATGAGGCCCTTTATATAGGAAGATAGATTACTTGGCCAACACTCTATCTAGTTGTACAAGGGGACACCTTGCACATTACAACTTGCATATTGACACTTGTGCATTTATTATATTGCTTGAAGTAACTAACTAACTTTCCCCTAAAGTTATCTCCTACTCAATGTACAAAAGGTGGTAAATTTATGTGACCCAAATGATGAAATATACTCTAACATCCCCATGTATTATATTATTTGGGTATTGAAGACTTTAGTCTCCAATATGGATCTTTATCTTCAAATATTCTTTAGCTTGATCTGGTCCTTTGCATTATCTTTAATTCACATTGCACTGTATACCTCCATGAATTGGTTCCTCTTCTTCTTTATTGGAGTTAGTACTTTCATAGGTAGATGTACTATCACTAGATTCTTGCAAGAGTATTTTCTCTTTACCTTTGTCCTTGTTATCATTCTCCATGTCCTATATAGAAGCTTTTGAACATACACTTAGAGCATCATGATAAAATTTTGTGTTAGTAGAACTTGAAGTACTAATACTGCATGAGGATTGAACAATCTTTGCTAGGGATGATTCATCCAATTTTATTTTTAGTTTAAGTAATTCTATCAATCCTCTCTGTTCTACATTTTCATCCTTATTAAATTTGAATTTAAGTAGTACCATATATAATATACTTCCACATTCTAAATAAATTTGAATTTCATTCTTTCTATTATCAATTGCTTCAGTGATTCGAGCATGTAGATAATGTTCCATCATTTCAAAGCTATATTTTAAAGCTTCACTATGTATCCTTTTTGAAGTAAGATCTAAGTTTCCTTCAAACTTTATAAGTGAATTCTTGATTCCACTTTTTATGACACTTGCTCTTTCCTTTATAATAGTGTTGTTCATATCATTGTTTATTGTATTACTTGAGGTAGACATCTCTCTTAGTTTTATCTTTTTTGTTTCAAAGATATTTTTGATGAATCCTTTGTAGTAGACTCCCTTATGTCTCCCTAGTAGATGAAGTGTAGTATTCTTTTTGTTTCCTTAATATCTGTAGAATACTATATCTTTCTCAAGTAAATTGAGTAAATGATCCAATTTGATAAACCTATCCAAGGCTTAGATTTTGTAGAGTCCTTATATTTCCCTAGTTAAGAGATGTGAATTAATTTGATAAAATATTTATAGAACTTAGGTTTTGTGGACTTCCTTATGTCTCCCTAGTGATTTTGGATATGCCATGTGAGTGATAAAGTGCTTTTGGGAATAGTAGTTCAATTTTGAATTTATTTTGTAAAGTTTTTTAAATAGAAAAAATCAACTTCTATTACTCCTTATTTATCCTATTGAACTAAGCACTTGTTAATTTGATGAAGTTCTAATGGTTGGATTTCTTTTGTCCCTTTAATGTGATTTTGAGACAAGTATACCAATTAATTCCAACCCTTGATATTCCTTTATGAACTTCCTTTTATAGTCTTTTAATGTTTCTAAATTCCAATAATCTAATTTTGGTGTAGTATGCCTTATAACTCCCTAATTTAGAATATTAGAAAACAATAATATTTGTAAATATAGAAAATTAATTTTCCAAGTAGAAATCCTTATTTCTCCTATGTTTTAAATTGCAAATATTAAGCTATTTTTGGTGTATAATTCTCCTTTAATTTTGCTTCCAAATGTGGCTGATATCCCTATAGTTTCAACCTTATATTATACCCTTATAACTCCTTTTGATGAAAGCAAATTAAAATAAGGTAAATTCTTACCTTTATAATTTTGCAAATATTAAGTAAGTGGTGCTGAATTTAGACGTGGATGACAACAATATTTAATGCTTATCTTAGATGCTATGACCAATGGTAGGGTTTGATTCTTTCTTGACTTCAATCCTTAAATGGTGGCACCTCAAATTTGGCTTCTTTGACCTACTTTGAATGTCTTGACCAAGATATTTAAATGCTTTTATCTTTTATTATAGACTGCAATTCCTTCTTGCTATGAATGTGCTTCCCTCCTTGGTTCTAGGTACCTTAAATAGGAAGAGGTTTTTAGAGAATGACAAGTGTCATGGCAGTTTTATTTCAATGCTTGAAGAAGGTATATGCTCTTTGACATTTGGAATTTGTTGTTGAATGGAGGATAGATGTTACAGTATTTATGTGAGTGCTTGTGTAACCACTAGAAAGGGTCACACCCGATTGTGGCTCCTATTGTGATAAATGGTAAAGATATAACATGCATACAAGTAAATAAAATTGACAAAAAATGAAACAAGAAATAAAATGCTTTATTCCATTATATTTGAAGTCAAAACCCAATTACAAGTACGTCCCTCTTAGGGATATTCATTTTGATACAATATTACAATAGGAGTGCTCAATTGTTTTCCCTCTTAAGGGTAGGTGTGATTTCCAAATGCCTCTCAGAATGGCACGAACTGCTCTAGGGTGGAGGTGCCATCTTCTTCGCAATGGGGAAGGAACTTGATGGTTTTCTCTCCTTTGAAACTATTCCCTACGGTCAAGAAACAACAAGAATGTCAAAAATATAGGCAACCTCTCATGATGAGGCCCTTTTAGGTAAAATGCATAATGACACCATTAACATGCATAATCAAGAAAGTATAAAAGGTGCTTCTAAGCTATGCAAAGTGAATCAAGATTCATGTAATAGCATAAAGTAAAATAGCAGCTACACTATGCATGGATCAAATATGAAAAGTGAAGCATAAACATGCATACAGAAATACTTTAAGTCCTATTTGAAGCATAAGCATAAAATGTAAATTTAACCTATTTCTACGGTCAAAAGTCCTCTAAAATGCTATTAATCTATGAAAACAACTAATCTAACCTAATTAGTCGAAAAAAATGAAATTAGGAAGGTGGTTATACCTCTGCTGCAAACCGTAGCTCTAGTGCACGATCTGCACTATAAACCATGGCTGACAACCACGGTTAGCACTCTGATAGGCTTACCCTCAATTCCAAGGATAGTGGGCTTCACCTCCTTGTCCAATTGATGTTCAAGGGTCACCTTTGATGTCCTTCTGATAGGTTTGGCGGTCAAATCACTGTGATGGGCCTTCGTTTGCCTAGATTTGCATTTCTTGGCTCTCCTAGACTCCTAGGGCATCCATAATGCAATTCATCATGAATATTAGCAAGTAGGTAGGGGATAAGTGCAATAGCTCTCTCTTAGTATACTCGATTGAGTGTACAATTTGATAGGGCTCCGCTGCTCAAATCTCCAATGCTCTCTTCCATCATTTGCCCTAATTCTAAGGGGTACTTATAGGACTACCCAAGGGCTAGGGGTGGCTTCCTGGAGAAGCCAAGATCAAGAAGGGGTGGTTAGGATAGTTGGAATGGAAGCTTTCGCCCTCTAACCACCTTCTTCTAGATCCAATGGTCGTTTCAACCGATTTGGCTCGGATTGAAGGCCAACTAAACTTTAGTTAAGACCATAGGTCACAACTGTGGTCTAGACTGCAAACCGTAGGTCTCAGCCATGGTTCAGCTATAAACCGTAGGTTTGGGCTATGGTTCAGATTGATTAGGCCAAGGAGCCCAAATTGAGTGGTTAGAACCACTGCTCTATCTTGGAGTCTGTCCAAGATCTTCCATATGGTTTTGTAGCATGTCCATATGAGTAGTCGCCCTCGACATGACGTGTTTTAGGTGTCTACAGATGCCCCTTTTGAGATGCGTTGTGAGATCAAACAACACTGAGAAAAAATAGACCTCCTAAAATGATGTCGAAGGTTCTATGATGATCATTAGTCAGATCAACATTAGATGCCCCAGGTCCAGCAAAAGGATGTGCATCCTGGAATCATTGCTTCCAACTCTTTGGAGGCTTAAACTTGAAAAGCTTGTGCCCTTCTCATCTCATTCGGTGTGGCTGTGCATTCCATAGGTATCTTATGACCCATAGATCTAAAAGGCGAAGAACAACAAGCAAAATCATATTTGCTATTTACCCCAAGCAAAGGGGTAAGCTTATGATAGCTGTTTACAATGATTCGCAAGGACGAATACAATTTTGACAAGATCAAGGGATCTACGATCTCCGAGATCTTCTATTGATTTTGATTATGATTTTGATATTATGACTACCCCCTCAAGCGACGAGTCGATGAGAGTAATGAAAATGAATAAAGCAACGATGTCTCTTGACCACCATGGATGATCTGAACAAATTTATATTTGAGCAAATTAATGCATTGGCTAGGCCTAGTTCAGCTTTTGATTCCAACTGTTAATAGTATTTGCACACTTCTATCCCATGGAGCAGTCGGGCTACAATAGCCATCTTAGGGAATCAAATTGATACAAATCCAATCATATTTGTGTTGAATCAAATTATCGATGATTTGCTGAAGAAGAGGTCATAGAAGAAATGGCATGCAACGCCTCGTTCCCATGGAGCAGTCTAGCCGTGAAGGCCTTCTTAGGGATTGAAAAGAAGCATATCAGATCGACGATGACAATTTTTGCCCCAAATGTCCTTATGGTAATTTACTCATCTTGTCGGATTGCATGGATCGTAAGTCGCTGCAACCACCAAGTGTATAGGGTAAATTACTGAATACGAGGCGCATTTGGTGTTTTAATTGTTTGATTTTTTTTGTTAATATTTTGAATTATGCATTGAGCTTATTTATTTGGTTGGGAGGTGCATCGCTCCATGAAAGTATTATCGTAGCGATGACCTCGGTTGTATTTTATAATCTCAGCCAAATTTTTAATTTTTTATTGGATCCTAGTGCTTGATTATCACCAAATTTCCAAATTAACTTGCTTTTATTGCATTCTGACCCAATGGGAGGCATTAATTGATATTTTTGGCCTTTCCCATGGTGGGATTTTCTAAAATTATCTACCAGTTGCAAACCGTGGCTAGGGTCTGCGGTTCCCATTTGCAAAATTGGGAACCGCGGCTAGGGCCTACGGTCCGCGCTGAATATGAGAAGTCTATAAAAATTCCAAATTTCAAATATCTCTCATTATTCCTTGATAGTGACCTACAACTGGAGCTCTGATAGTGACATATGACTAAACTGACCTACAACCTAGCACACCTTACCCGCATACCGACTCACAGCATGATGGTAGGGAGCGGGCAAGCATCTTCTAGCCGTGGAGGACGAGGGGAGGGCAAGGTAACTCAAAAACCAAGACCTCGCATCCATTACCAATAAAATGAACCCAATTAAGTAATCGGTAAATAAATTTCACTAAACTACTGGCAATGAACCTCATCTTAGGCTAGGGTAGCTTAGGTTATTATTTTTTTTGCATTTTTGGCCGTGGTATCGCACCTAGTCGGACTTCGATCGGAGACCGCAGGTACCAACTGCGATTCCCAATTGGTCAATTGGGGACCGTAGCTGCCAGTTGTGGTCAACATTCAAACTTCCAATGGTCAATTTTTGACCGCATGCGGACCATAGGGTTGACCCATGGTTCGCCAACTTTAGGAAAATTTTGCAAAATTTTTAATTTTTCTAAATTTTTAGAGGCAATTAATATCATTTAATGCATTTTTGACCTGTCTGATTGACAAATTTGATTTGTAGGCCTGCATGATGACATGTTTTTGCACTTTTATCAGTTTTTACTATTTTTGATGATTTTTAGATCAATTTTTAAATTTTTTTGCTTGTTTTAGTTAGCTTTTTCCTTATTTTATGCTATTTATTCCAGAGATTGACCTCTAGAGCACGAGAGCCTGACATTCTGAAGACTCTCCATGGAGAGCTCACTGATGGTGAGCGAGAGTGGTTCGGAGCTGTTGGCTTTGGCTACATTCTGGATCTACCCACCATTAGGGTAGATCAATCCTATCTGACTGCATTGGCCCATCGTTGGAATATGCGGACCAACACATTTCACCTACCTACAGGTGAAATGACAGTCACACTAGAGGACGTCTACAGGATCTTTAGGATCCCCATTGATGGTGAGGCCATCGTATGCTCCACCTCTAGGGCTAAGGAGTCTATCTTCGATGCTATATTTGGTGCTCAAAGCGAGGAGGCTTAGGGCACCATCGACCATGGAGGGGTCCACATCGGCTACTGGTAGGGGAAGAATATCTTCTCCATGTGCAAGGCCATCTTCATGCACCTGGTGGTGCAATATGTGCTTCCAGACTCCTCGGGCATGAGGATTCCTTGGAACCTTCTAGCTACTATACATAGAGTAGTACAAAGCTCTATCTATTAGCCACTGCTCCTAGCCTAGGGGAGCACACTACTAGCTCAGCTCTATCAAGAGCTATATCAGATTACTGAGCATAGCCGTAAGGGCATCAGCTATAGTCTACTTTTGTAGATCTAGGGTTGGTAGCATATCAGAGTAGAGCATCCTGGGGAGCTGCCCTTACACATTACAGACATTGATGATGAGCATCAGTGCTATGATTTCCTGCTAGCCTTGGGAGGAGGAGGGCTTCCATAGCAGGACTCATGCTGGTGAGACCCAGCATTACATTACCCGATTTGCAGCACTTGGGTCGGATGATATCCAGTGGCGACCCTACATGGATTATCTTGACTGGCCTGAGGCCGGTGAGAGGCTTTGATAGGATCATCGGGATAGATGGCTACTCGATCGAAAGGCCAAGATCAAAGAGTTTTAGTTCTTCTCTCATGTCTTGCGATAGTTTGGCATGGTGCAGGACATCCCGAAGATCCCGTTCACCTATAGGCACCTAGCTTTGGAGAGGGATCTACCGTGGATCCAACCTCTAGCACTAGGTGATGCTCCAGATGACTTCCAGGAGATTGGGGTTGATGTAGCGACGACCACTCCAAATTACGATGGATGGTGGTCTATATTTTACTGGTATGAGACATGGTATCTGGGCCACACTGCAGATCAGGCAAGAGTAGAGGTGGATCCTGACGGATGCAGGGTACGCCAGCAGACAGAGGGCAGATGGAGGCTGCCACTAAGGAGGCTCCCAAGATTTATCCTAATGAGGAGGCTCTAGAGGAGGGTGAGGTCCCTCCTGATAGTGTAGAGGGGCTACTCTTAGCACAGGTGGCTGACTTGCAGAGTTAGCTCGATCGATTCTAGACGTAGCAGAGGGAGCATGATACTACTATCGCTACTCTATAGGCACAACTGATAAAGAGAGACCACCGAATGACACAGGCAGACCAATAGATTGCTAGCTTGACCACCCGAGCTACTACAATAGAGACCCAGGTTGGTGAGCTCACCCATGCTCATGACTTGGTAGAGGCATAGAGGGATGCGGTCGTAGCAAAGCGAGATCTACTCAGGGCACAGAGGGGGGTTCCTCCACCCTCTTAGTTGATTATGGGGCCTCCGATGACACCAGTAGTAGTACTACCAGGTGGTTGGGATCCTATGGCAGAGATACAATGCCTACAGGGTTTACTTATGAGTGCCAATGAGAGGCACGCATCCAGGGTTGCTCGGGTAGACCAGTTGGTGGGCTACATTTAGATGTTGGGCATAGAGGTTCTTGAGGATCCATATGCTATAGAGTCCTAATGGACTAGGTCTTAGACTATAGGATAGTCCACTGCTAGCTCGAGCCATCGCACCCATCGGAGCGAGAGGACACACAGGTCCTCTAGTATGCATGGTAGTAGCAGTCATACCAGGACCAGGGAGGCAGGGCAGTCTACTGTAGCGTCCAGTCATAGGTCCTAGTGGATAGAGGTGCCCATAGCTCAGGGGGTAGTTGGACGAGTGCTAGGCCTCTTCGGGTTAGGCGGTACTCAGGGCTCACAGTAGGATCCACAATAGTCAATAGGGCAATAGGTAGAGCAGGCTCCTGAGCATAGTACTGAGGGAGGAGGCGAGAGCTCTGGTATAGGGGGAGTCGATCAGAGCTAGAGCTCTACTGCTATAGGACACATTTTTGATGTATCTCATTTCTTGTGTAAGGTCGAGGACCTACACGTTTGTAGCCTACGGGCAATTTTTGTACTCCCCATGTACTCTAAGACACACATATTTATATGATATGATCATTATTATGGCTCATTATTGTGTTCTCATTTATTTTTAATTTTATGTTTATATGATGCACATGGATGCAATGCTTATGTTATGTTGATGCTATATGATGTGATGTATGGATGACATGCACTAGATAGCTATTTGATTTATGATGATGATATGCAGTGATCTTAGATGCTTAGATGTGCTTTTTGATGGATGCATATGGATGCAATGTTTTTATCTTAATGTGTATTTGATATTGCTTTCTTTTCATGCATTAATGTATGTAATGCTTTATTTACACGATGCTAATCTAATGTAAATGAACCTGTATGCTTTAATCACTTAAAAACATAAGGAATGAATGCAAATATATTTATCAATCTAATGGATGATGCCACAAAATGTATAAAAATAATGAATGTAATTGAAAATCCTTAAGATAAGAATGTAATCCATTAATCACCCATATATGAAATGCAATAGTATGCAATGTTTTATGATGCGAATGATATAATGTGTCATTCGATTTTCCTTTGCAATTTTGAAAAATGTGCACGATATAGTCAGTGGCCATCTAAATATTATTGCTAATATTCATCTGGTATCTATCCTATATGTTGATTGTGCTTTTTATAATGATGTATCATGGGTTTAATACTTTGCAACTTCATGATTTATATGGTTGTCATTTTTGACACTTTGTTGCTATGGGAAATTTTTTTTGAGGTTTTCCATGAGACTCAAACACCCTAATAAACTTATCAAAAGTTACATACTAACCACACTAGACTTCTAAGAGAAAAGGCTTTTGCTCATATGTAGTGAAGCAAGGGAGTCGATTCCATCTTCTTTTTGAACTGTCTTTGGATCTTCATTTGATCTCTCTTCGAACTGGATTTTGGATCTTCATTTGATCTCCGCTCAAACTTTTGATTTATGATCTTCATTTGATCTTCACTTTGAACTTTGATTTAAGCCTATTTTTTGATCTTCACTTGATCTTTACTTTTTGGCATTTACATTTGATAATCTTCTTCAAAAAATTTCCTTTGGGGAGATTTACTTGGAAAAATTGTTTCTGGTATATCGATTGAGAATATCGATCTTATGATATCAATATGGGATATCACTCTAGGGAGTCGATCTATGATATCGATCTAGGGTATCAATCATGAGAATTGATATGGGATATCTCTTTAGGATATGCTCATTTTATCATAAGCAAGGGATTCTGAATAGGGAACTAACCTATCCTTTTGCCAACTACCAACATTTCCCATACCGTTCGCACAGAGGGATAAGCAAGAATAACTCTTTTCTCTTTAGGATACCCGATCCTGCTTCATGGATTTCATCTTCCCCTAGTCCTTGTTAGGATTGTTTAAATTTGTTGATTAGTGATAGGCTTTTGATATGATAAGGGCTATACTAACTGAACCTTAGCTACAAAAGCAAAGTGAGCTTTCTACCAACTCTTGATAAGACTACTAGGTATGGCTGAGTGACCGAAAAACCCTAGTATATCTCCATAGCAACATTATAGGTTGTGTTGAAAAACACAATTACTCACATGAATGATGGATCATGATAAATGCAGAGATGCATGATTTAAATACAAACGTGGCATCATTTGTAAGACTGACAAACACAACGTCTTCTATTACGGAATGCAATGGATGACGAATGCCTATATGCAATGCAATAATGCAGCGAATGCATGTGTAAATGCAAAATGAAAATGCAAAATTCGAATGCAACTGCAAATGTTTTTGGATTTTATGCTTTACCAATTTTTTTGAATTTTATTGATTTTATAATTTTTATGGGTTTTGAGCCTCATAATTGACCAAACGATGAGTACATGCCTCTGGAGCCTTTAGATTGACCAAGCGATTTTTAGGAATCCTTGGAGCTTTTGGGATTGACCAAAGGGATTATGGGTACCTTTGGGGCATTTTGGGATGACCAAGCGATTTTGAGAATCCTTGGAGCCTTTGGGGTTGACCAAGCAGTTTTTCAGAAACTCTTGGTGCCTTTTGCATTTGACCAAAGGGCTTACAGATGCCTTTGGAGCTTTTGGGTTGACCAAGCAGTTTTTCAGAAACTCTTGGTGCCTTTTGAGTTTGACCAAAGGGCTTGCAGATGCCTTTGGAGCTTTTTAGGATGACCGAGTGATTATGCAAATCCTCGGGGCTTTTAACTGACATGACCAAGCGGTTTTAGGGACCCTTGGAGCCTTTTGGGATGACCGAGTAGTTTTGACCAAACCCTCAAAGCTTTTGAGGTTGACCAAAGGGCTTACAGATGCCTTTGGAGCTTTTTACTTGACCAAACCACTAATGAAAGTGTTTGGAGCCTTTTAGGATGACCGAGCAGTTACAAGCAACTCTCAGAGCCTTTTACTATGCTCTTTAAGCATAAAACACCTTAATATGGATGATGTTGAGAGGTTCAGGCTCTTCAACACCCCCTAGTGATGTTAGGCGATAGGTACCTAGACCAATATTTTTAGATATGATGTAGGGTCCTAGCCAATTGGCCACAAATTTGTCTCGCATATCTGGCGGTAAATTAGAGTTCTGTTGGTTTTCTTTCAAGACAAGATCCCCAACTTCAAAGTCTCTCTAGTGGACTTTGACATTGTAAGCTCATTTTAGTCACTCTTGATAAACGTGGAGATGCTCCAGGGCATTCACGTGATGTTCATCAAGTAGCGTCAGTTGATCCAGTCGAGCTTGTCGTGCAGTGTCATCATCGATGAACTCTTTCAATGCGACGTGCAACATTGGAATTTCTAATTCCAAGGGCATAATGGCCTCAGTGCCATATACTAGTGAGAATGGTGTTGCCCCAGTGGGCATCCAAATACTAGTCCTATAAGCCCAAAGCACAAGGGGCAGCTAGATGTGCCAATCTTTGTGGTTTTCTTGTACCATCTTTTTCAAGATGGCTACCACTATCTTATTTGAAGCTTCAGCCTACCCGTTTGCTTGTGGATAGTATGGAGTCACAAAACTGTGTTTGATTCTATATTTATATGTCAAAGCTCTCACAATTTTGTTCTTGAAAGACGTTCCATTATTCGATATTATTTTGGATGGAATCCCAAAATGACTTATGATATGCTCTAGTATAAACTCTGTTATACGAGCTCTGGTTGTCGTTGTTAAGGGTATTGCTTCCACCCACTTTGTAAAATACTCGATAGCCATGATTATGAATGTATGTCGGCCCGATGATGGAGGAGAGATCTTTCCTATAAGATCCAATCCCCACTGAGCAAATGGCCAAGCCGCTTGGATGGGCTATAAGGCCTATGATGGCAAGTGCGTAATATTAGCGTGATGCTGGCATTTAACGCATTTCTTGACATACGCATTGCACTCCTTCTCCATAGTGGGCCAATAGTAACCCATTCAAAGGATGCGCTTGACGATGGCCATGCCACTGAAATGGCCATCGCACGTACCATCATGGGCCTACAAAATTACCCATGATGCCTCTTGGGGCTCTAAGAAATGGAGGAGAACTCCATCATAACTTCTTCGGTACAAGATGTCTCCTATTAAGACATATTTGGCCACTTTCTATTTAAATATGTGCTTTGCAACACACGGCAATCCCTTTGGGATTATACTAAGCTTTAGGAAGTCTTTAATTTGTGACATCCAATTTTGATAAATCTCAGCTTTGACTGCCAAGATGACTTGCTCCCCCTGCATATTTACTTTTGCAAATGCAGACTCGAAAAAAACCCTATGGTGAATGGTAGTACCACTCCCCATGGGACTCTGAGAGGTTAATGACCCCCAAGGTGCCTTCTTAAGAAAGTCTTTAGCTCTACAGAACCATTCAGCTTGTGGTTCTACACTGATCATGTTGATCGATTCTCTATTATCATAGGTTGCACGCTCTACTACTAGATGAGAGAGCATCTTGACATGGATGGTAGTGAAATTAGTAGATGGATTCTGAGGGATTAAGGATCCCAAAGAAGCCATGGTATCTACAAACCTATTTGATGATCGAGGGATTTCCTCAATGTCATACCATTCCAATTTGGCCAAATATGTATCAACTAGATCTTTATAGGCTTTCAGTACGAGACATCGACACTGAAAAATCCCCTTGACTTGATTTACTATGAGCAAGGAATCACCAAAGATGTTCAATCTCTTAATATTCATGGTGATAGTTGTGTGGAGGCCCAATAGTAGGGCTTCGTACTCAGCATTTTTGTTGGTGCACGAAAAATCCAACTTGAATGACAAGGGCATTGGAGCTCCTTGCGGCGTGAAGAACACTATTTCGGCACCACCCCCTTGTTCGCACTTCAAACCATCGAAGAACAAAGTCATATCAGCATTTTTCTCTGGTTCTTCAGGTTCGGGAGCTTCAGATACGATGAAGACTGCATCATCCGGAAGCTCAATTGTTAGAGGCCTACTATTTGATAGTGGCACCTCAGCTAATTGATCTGCTATGACCTGTCCCTTAATGGACTTCTGGCTTATGAATTCTAGATCGAATTTCATCAAAAGCATGATCCACTTCGTAGTATATGTATTGTGATAAGTCTTACTCATCATGTACTACAAAGGATTTTGTTTGGATATAACATACGTCGTATGACTTAACATATAGTGTCACAATTTCTTTGTAGTGAACACTACTGCTAAACACAACTTTTCCACGTATGCATACCCGAGCTCATAGCTCACCAAAGTTTGACTAATGTAATATATGGCCTGTTCTTTGCCTTGCACGTTCTTTTGGGCCAACATGGTTCCCAGTGCAAAGTCAGTTGCCGATATATATAGTAGAAAAGGCACCTCTAGCCTTGGTGGAGCTAGCACTGGCGACATCACCAGGTATTGCTTTATCTCAGTGAAGGCTACCTTGTAGTCCTCATCCTAGTTGAATGGGACACCCTTATGTAGCAGTCAATTCATGGGTCGATATTTATCCTATAGTTGGGCGATAAATCACTTTATCGAGGCTACCTTGCCTTGAAGGCTCCTTAATTCCTTAATATTGGTGGGAGGACGCATTTCCAAAATGGCCTTGACCTTCGTTAGGTCTACTTCGATGCCTCTCTTGGAGATGATGAACCCTAGTAATTTTCCAGAAGTTACGCCAAATACGCACTTCTTAGGATTCAGCCTGATGTTGTGCTCTATCAGATGATCAAAGACTTTCCTTAAGACCTCTGCATGCTCTTCTCATAGCAATGACTTGGCTAGCAAATCATCGATATAATATTCAAGAATTTTGTGCATATAGTCATGAAAAATGTATGTCATGGCCCGTTGGTATGTGGCACCAACATTTTTGAGGCTGAATGGCATAACTTTATAGCAAAATGTTCCCCATGGAGTTATAAACACGGTTTTGTGTTGGTCTTCGGGTTTAATCCGAATTTGATTGTAACCAGAAAAACCATCCATTAAGGAGAGCATTTCATGACCTACAGTTGCATCTACGAGAGCATCAATATTGGGCAACGGAAATGAATCTTTGGGTGTTGCCTTATTTAGGTCTCTAAAATCCGTGCAAATATGGATTCTTCCATCGGGTTTTCCCATGGGTACCATATTGGACACCCATTCTGGATAATCGATGGAAATCACAAATTCCACATCCAATAGCTTCTGCAGCTCATATTTCACCATTAAGGCTACTATTGGGTGCATTTTCCTAAGCTTTTTCTTGACCGACTTCTTCGTAAAATCTAGCGAAAGGTTATGAGTAACCAATTTTGGGTCTAGACCTGGCATATCCTTATACGACCAAGCAAACAAATTTGGTCTCTCTTTCAGTAGAGGGATGAGGGTGGCCCGCTCATCTAGAGTGAGACTCTCTCCAAATTTAACTTTCTTTGCATTGGTGGGATCATCACTGATATCCACCTCAAAGGTTTCCTCTATCGACATATGCGATCCCTCCTCAAGCTGGTGAGGCGTAGGAATCAGATGAATGTCATCAACCGGGTTGAGTGGTTCCACGTTGGAAGTATTTTTGGCATGATAAACATCATATGCACAACCTGGTGCAAAATGGAAAGGTTGCAACATTTCTTCATTGGGGAAGAAATCCTCAGGCTCAATGGGTGAATCAACATGATCCCAGTCGATAGCATCTTTGTTAAGATACAATGGTTTAGATGGATCTGTTGGATTGTGGAGTGGAGTGGTCAAATAAATGGAGACCATGTTTATGGAATGGAATTGATCTCCAGGACCACATGGACTGACCTCTACAAAATCTGCACAGTCCTCATACCCACGATCTGGCTCTAATGGCACAGGCACAAAAGGGTCTTCCCTGTGAGGACTATGAATAACTAGATCCTCCCTATGCATTGAATGCAAAATAGGATCATTCGGCTCATGGAGCTGCATGTAGGTCGGTGGAAGGGGATTAACCAACCGATGGATTTGATCCAGGTTTAACCATCTCGCTCTCAGACGCGGACCAACATGTAGCTGCCTATAGACCTCATCAATGTCGATGGGTTGATGGTGGTGATGCAAATAAGGAGGACCAAGGTAGGCCCTCTCTAGCTCATCTTCTTTGTCACTATCATAATAGAATCCTTCATTCGCCCCCACTCCTGGAGGGTGCTCCTCTAAGTGAGGCCCCATAAATCTCACTTCTTACATACTATCGCCATTATCCAAAAAAATCATATAATTATACCTCATGTACGATGCTATCGAGAAAATTGGCTCGATCTCTTCCCCTGGATGATCAACGTTGGGAAGGATCTCTTTGGTATCCTGTACCGATTCCATAGGCAATAAATGATGTGCATACAAAGGCCTTACATAAGCACCTTCGACTTCATCCTCAGATCCATCATCGTTTGGGGAATCCTCATCTACATCATAGCCTGGTCCACTCATATCGAAGGTGGACTCCGCTCCATATTCATTACAAATATCTCCTAACTCGAGATCGCTTACAGTAATGGGGTTGCACCCCTACATGTTTGTGTCATCGACTGCCTCATGGGTTTGGTGTCCCAGTTGATCTCTGGGGTTCATTTCTGCCTCAGTCTTCTCAAGGAGCCCTTCATGATGATCTTCGAGTGGCTCAATGGTGATGGCAGATATCATAGGGTGATTCCTCCAAAATTTGGAAGGATCCGGATGATATGGATTAAAATCCACATCGTCCGCCATGCTGAGGTACAGACGATCTAGGGATGCTGCGAGCAAATCATCCTACCCATGTATCTATAACCCTAAACCGAATCTATCAATGACTAACTGATAATGAGGTTCCAATGGAGTCCTCCATCCTTGTTCAAAGATACCAAGGTCATATCCATGCCAGTGATATAGCTCAAAAATTCACATGGCATACTTCGGATTAGACAAATAACGAATATTTACCACAAAAGGTTCCTCATCATCTTCATCCATGGGCTCTCGCATTGGAAGTTGATCTAGCCCCGCATAGATGAAGTTAGTCTGGTTAGGCGGTTCTCCCAGTGGAACCACCGATCCAATCGGATACCGATGGGTGGATGGTCTGCCCATCTCTTGTGCAATCTTCAAAATTGGTTCGAAGGTCACATTTTGCACAAGGTACTCACCTAATCCGGTATTAGCGAGATGTACCATCACCCATGGTGTGGATGACCCTACTGAAGATGCAGGTGAAGCAGGTTGAGGTGCCTCCTCGACTTTGTCTTGGGGTTCCTCAACTTCCATGGGAATGGGAACATCCTCGATGATTGGCTTGGGCTCAAGATCTTTCTCTTTTTCACCCATATTCGCCTTTAATTTCTTATCATCCCGATGCATGATTGATGCCGACGGTTTCAAGGAAGTGGTAGTGGTATGCTCCGATCTGTGTGACATAGATGGCATTGGTTGAACATGCACCACCGGTTTACCTCCTGGTTTCTTTATTGGCGATGACGGTCAAACATCCAGGTGCGTTGATGGGAGTATGAAACCCCTAGGAAAATATGCTAGGTTCACAAACTTAAATGGCTCCTCATCCGAAGCCACCACGTGAACTAGTCCCTCATGAATATATTTCATGCATTGATGTAGTATCGAGGGGACACAACGCATTTCATGAATCCAAGGCCTACCGAGTAAAATGTTGTACTGCATGGCCCCTTCTATCATGTGACACATTACTAAAATGGTCTTTAGACCTACCTGTATGGGTAGGATAATTGTGCTAACAATTGAGCATAGTGCGTCGTTAAATGCTCTCAATGTAAATGTAGTTGGCACAATGTGTGATTTAGGTAGCTTCAAATGACTCAGTGCCTTGGTCGTTATTATGTTGATCGATGAGCCAGTATCAATAAAGACCCTTTTGAATGGCATGTGATTCACACACACGATTATATGCAATGGTGGGTCAGCCGTAGTTGTAGAAATCGTCCTTATCTCATGATCATAAAATTGGATCATCGGTTCTTGACACTGTTGTACATGTCCCACAAAATTTTTGAATGCTTGTGCATCCTGGGCCTGTACTTCAATGGACCTTAAAATGTCCATAAGAGTCTCCTTGTGCCTCGAGGACTGCTGAATTAATTCATATATTGACAACTTCGCAGGAGTTATCTGCAGGTTTTGGACCAACCTGCTCCTTAGGGTCACCACCGGTCTTGTTGGTGGGCCTGGAATATTCTATGTCGATCGCTGATTTGGCGTGGCTTGTATCTGGATAGGAGCACGAGGTTGATTTTTTTGTTCGTATCTCCCATGCCTAGTAACAACATTGACCATGCCTACGAACCCCTGGGTAGGTGGTTCGACTTGTACCTGGTTAACTTGACCAACGTTGTTCCGAGGCGCCTCATGATTCGGTAAGGGGTTCTTATAAATCCCCATATTTTGATTATCTGGCACCTATGGGTTGTGAGGCACTACAAGCTCACCCTTGTCGATCATATTTTGCACTAGGTGTTTGAAATACCAACACACCTCGATGTCATGTCCTTTCATTCTATGAAAGATGCAAAATAAATCATCTTGAAACCCCTTTGGTTTAGGTTGATTGGGGTCTATCATCTTGAATTCGGGAAATCTGATCACCTTGGCCTCGCATAACTGATGAAAAATCATCGTCAGTGATTCTTTCAATGGTGTGAACTGGCGAGGCGGGTGTTGCTCTTTGTTTTTGCCCTTGTAGTTATTGCGCTTATCATACTACATAGGTGGAGGTTGGGCCTGATAGTTCTACTTTTGCTGCCCCTTGTCCTCCCATTGGAGATTTAATACCACTTGATTTACATGGGCCTGCTTGCCCTGATGCTTCATGGTACTCTTCTTCTATCCCTCTTTCCTATTTTTGAGCTTCAAGTTGCCCTCTTGCAACTTGATATCCTCAATCACCTTGGCTTGCGCCAAAGCCTCTTCGAATGTAGCATACTATTGCAGCTATATCAGTAATGAGATGTGCTTGGCACAACTCTTCATGAACATCCGAGTTAATTCTATGGTAGGAATGGGGAATGGCAACTTCACCATTAATCTTCTCCACCTCTTTCTGTATTGTTCTATGGGCTCGTCATCGTGCTGAGCTAGCGCAGCCAAATCGGAAATATTAGCCTATTTCTTGATGCCAAAGGAATAGCGTTCAAGAAAGGCATCAACTAATTGCTCGAAGCTTGTTATATTGTGCTTCTTTAGCTGGTTAAACCACTCTCGGGCAGGCCCTAAAAGTGTCATGATGAACGTGCACAACAATAAGGCATCATTGCTTGCTATCTAAAAGCAAGCATCCAAAAATCTCGTTACATGTTCTTGTGCATCTTCATCACCCTTGAACTTATCTAACTTGGGCATGTCAAAATGCTCAGGGTAGGCCAGAGTAGGCACTAAAGGATCCAAAGGCTCGTTATGGATTTTCCTTAGAGTCAGCTTTTGAATAGCCGTGCCTTGTCTCTCAATGGCTTTAATTTTCTTGGCCAAGGCCTTATAGGCCTCTGAAGATAGAAAGTCCTCCTCCCTAAGTTGACACGTAGGTGGCTTAGGAGGTATTGTCTTCCTTGTGCGAGATGGAGGTCTTTGCTCTTCCTCCTCTTCAGCTCGAGAGCTTTCAGGATATGCCTGCTCGTATCCATCTCCCGCTGCTGCTTCATGTTGTCTCTGCCTTTGAATATTGAGCGATGGTAGCCGCTCCCTTTGTTTGGTAGTAACATGAGTATGAGCATCTCTATGCTCTTGATGCATCTCGGCTTGTGAGAAAGCCTTCCTATGCATGTGCTCTCGATGCTCATCTTGAGGATATAGGCCAGCCCTAGCTAGCCGATCCTCTTGTTCTACGCGTTCCTTTTGAGCAAGGATACGCTCCTCGTGCATGCACTGCTCATATAACCTCTGTCTTATGAGCCTTTGCGCTTGAATATTTTCATCTTCGATATGCTACCTCTCTAGGTGAGCATCCTCCAATTGGTCTTGGAGGAGTTGGCATTTTTGCTCTGATGCCAGTCGATGTGACCTATCGATCTGGTCGGCCGTGGGAGGCCTTTGATACCCCTACTCTATACGAGCGACTTTGTGGGTTCTGTACCCATCAGACTGATATGTTGTGCCTTTGCCTCTATCTATAAATATGGCATTGGCCTCCTGTTGTGTCCTATATTGTGACCCACCATGCGCAGATAGCGGGTGTGTGACATGAGGGTGCTTAGAAGCCTCCCCATGTTCTCTAGTAGTGCGGATGACACTCCCACTATGCTCACTCAGGGCTCGAGTGGGTGGAGCGGAAGGCTTGCAGCCTAGCTACTCTAGAACACTACCTAGACCTTCTAACTACCTAGACCGCCATCGCTCATTCGGTGGTGTACCATTATCTCCCACCTTTGATATGTCAATGGTGATTTTGCGTGTTGGACCACGCATGGGAGTATGGCTAGTTCTATGCTCGATAGCGAGCCTATCTGCCTACCCCTGAATGGGTGGGTCTCTAGTCCTTCTATACTCAGAAGGTGGAGCCATAGATCCTCCAGTAGACTTAGTATGTAGGGGCACCAATCTGGTCCCCTGCACAATAAACTCTTCAGTCGACCCCATGGACGCGCATGCATTGCGGTCTCGATAATGGCTCTCAAGTGGAACACCCTCATGCTAGAAGGTTTCCTATTCTACTCTGTGCCTAGAGGAGTGTACTAAAGCTCCTCTATTTGGGGTTTGCTCTGCTAGCTCCCCTCATGTCAAGTTGTCTCCTCGAATGCTAGTCGAACGACGTTCGGTTCACTCATGTGGTTGAGGATTCGACACGTATTGTTGTGAACTAGTTAGGGGTTGGTCATTGGCGTTGGCCTTGGACCGTTGTCGACCACCTCGTGTGTCCACCATTGTGTACCTAGAGTCTAAATGTATTATTATTAAGCAAACAAGGTATACAACAATGATTATCTCATTTTAAGTTTTAAAAGTGAGTCCTAAACTGTTTGATGTGTTTTCAATATGTGTTGTATCAATTGTAGAAACTCTTATCATGTTTTTGTAAAACTTGTTGGATTTTATTCTTGGTTTAATGGATTTCACCTGTACGCTCGTAGCTCGACAACTTGGCTATGAACTCCAAGTCACATAAATCCCCTGTGTGTGGTAATGAAGCCCACACCCGAACAAGGAGCATAGGTCCTACCAGATCCTCACCCAATATCACCCAGTCAGCGTTATACCCTCTGAAGAGGAGTACATGCAAATTTTTTGGGCTACGGATGGTTCTTGGATCCAGTATTGGTCTATATATCAAGGGTTCGTAGGATTTGGGCCAACGGATGGAAGTTACGCCCACCATCGTTGAACCCTACTAGTGGTTGGATGTCAAGCCCAACTCACTAGTGTTTAAGTGTTTCATGGTGTGTGTGGTTCTTTTTAATGTACATAAAATAAATGCATCATATAGCACACATGCTCATTTTCTAAATGCTATGCAAATGAAAGACATTTTAGATTCAGAAAATGCAAGCTACTCTAGATGCTCTTTAGGACTATGCACATTACGATGCTAAATGGCCACTAATCGGGCCTCACACATGCAAACCATCAACACATATTTATCAAGCACATTGTAGCCTAGGGTGGACTGCAATCAGAGGTTTGTTGTTCCTAGCAGCGCCTTTCTAGTGAAAGCAAAAATATGAAAAGCAAACTAGGACAATTGATTTACCATTTTATTTTAGTTGCTTTCCTAATTTGCATTCGAAATTGACCTACTATAAAAACACAGAAAATAAAAAAGTGATAGAGGGCTGGAAAAAGGACCTACCTCATGTCCTGCACTATCTGGAATTCTAGAATTGTCTGTCTGTGTTGTCAGTAGGAAATCGTAGGTCTGACCTGCGGTTCTGACTGTGAACCGCACCTTGTACCTGCGGTTCAGTTGTTGGGCCACAGCTGATAGCTACAGTCTGTACCTACAAATACAAAATCCAACAAAACATAGTCAGATCCTAAAAATATGGGGTGCCATCGTGATCGCCTCTGTAACCACCAAAAAGGGTCACACTCGATTGTGGCTCCTATTGCAATAAATGGTAAAGATATAACATGCATACAAGTAAACAAAATTGACAACAAATGAAACAAGAAATAAAATGCTTTATTCCATTATATTTGAAGTCAAAACCCAATTACAAGTACGTCCCTCTTAGGGATATTCATTTTGATACAATATTACAATAGGAGTGCTCAATTTTTTTTCCTCTTAAGGGTAGGTGTGATTTCCAAATGCCTCTCAGAATGGCACGAATTGCTCTAGGGTGGAGGTGCCCTCTTCTTCACAATGGGGAAGGAACTTGATGGTTTGCTCTCCTTTGAAACTATTCCCTGCGGTCAAGAAACAACAAGAATGTCAAAAATATAGGCAACCTCTCATGATGAGGCCCTTTTAGGTAAAATGCATAATGACACCATTAACATGCATAATCAAGAAAGTATAAAAGGTGCTTCTAAGCTATGCAAAGTGGATCAAGATTCATGTAATAGCATAAAGTAAAATAGCAGCTACACTATGCATGGATCAGATATGAAAAGTGAAGCATAAACATGCATAAAGAAAGCCTTTAAGTCCTATTTGAAGCATAAGCATAAAATGTAAATTTAACCTATTTCTACAGTCAAAAATCCTCTAAAATGCTATTAATCTATGAAAACAACTAATCTAACCTAATTAGCTAGACATAAATGAAATTAGGAAGGCGGTTATACCTCTGCTACAAACCATAGCTCTGGTGCACGGTCTACACTGTAAACCGTGGTTGACAGCCATGGTTAGCACTCTGATAGGCTTATCCTCAATTCCAAGGGTAGTGGGCTTAACCTCCTTGTCCAATTGATGTTCAAGGGTCGCCTTCGATGTCCTTTTGATAGGTTTGGCGGTCAAATCACTGTGATGGGCCTTCGTTTGCCCGTATTTGCATTTCTTGGCTCTCCTAGACTCCTAGGGCATCCATAATGCAATTCATCATGAATATTGGCAAGTAGGTAGGGGATAAGTGCAATAGCTCTCTCTTAGTATACTCGGTTGAGTGTACAATTCGACAGGGCTTCGTTGCTCAAATCTCCAATGCTCTCTCTCCATCATTTGCCCTAATTCTGAGGGGTACTTATAGGACTACCCAAGGGCTAGGGGTGGCTTCCTAGAGAAGCCAAGATCAAGAAGGGGTGGTTAGGATAGTTGGAATGGAAGCTTCCACCCTCTAACCACCTTCTTCTAGATCCAATGGCCATTTCAACCGATTTGGCTCGGATTGAAGGCCAACTGAACTTCAGTTAAGACCATAGGTCACAGCTACGGTCTAGACTGCAAACCATAGGTCTCAGCCATGGTTCAGCTATAAACCATAGGTCTAGGCTGTGGTTCATACTGATTAGGCCAAGGATCCCAAATTGAGTGGTTAGAACCACTGCTCTATCTTGGAGTCTGTCCAAGATCTTCCATATGGTTTTGTAGCATGTCCATATGAGTAGTCACCCTCGACATGATGCATTTTAGGTGTCTACAGCTTGTATACCTTGGTTACAAGTGTCACCCATTCTCTAACACAACCAATGTCCTCATGTGTAACCAATATCAATTCCCATGAGCTCATTGAGGTAGACCAATTGGTCTAGCCTTAGAAACACGTAGTTATGGGTTGGTCTGAACTATGTCCACAGATGGTCTTTACGGTCCAATCTATGGACTAGTTGACCTATGGGTAGTAGGAAAGGAATTTATTCCTCTCAAGCTATCGGGATGGAGACCAACCATGCTCCTCCCTTGGTTAGGTAGAATTGGGTTACACAATAGTCCTAAAAAACTTTTAGGATTGCCTAATTCACCTCTATTTTGGGCCTGCTCAATAAGTTTTGCTTGCATTCTTGGTTCTGTGTGTGCTTGATTATCGAGTGTCAGTTGGCTTAGTATTCTTAATATTCTATTTACCCTTATCAATCTTCATCTCCACTGTGTAGACAAAATTTCAAAGCAAAAATAACTTTTTGAGCTGTCTAACATAATGGTCCTATGGAGAATCATAATTTTGACTATGTATAGTAATTTTGGTATTGTATGAAACATTTAAAATGACAAGTTTGTAATGTCAAATTAGCCAATCCAATGAATACAACTTGATTAGTTAATCTACACAAAATGATAAACACAATCATGTTTGTGTTAAGACGTTCTGATTAGTTATACATCTAGCCTAACTAGTTAGACATCTGGACTATTATGTTAGACATCTAAACTAGTATGTTATGTTGGTAAACTATTTGTCAAGCAATAGGTGGTTGGGATGGTTGATATGGGTTAGTTGTAGTAACTACCCGGGCTTACCTATAATTACTCTCTCTATTTTATTTTGTAATATATTCATATGTGTCTATAATATAGATCTGTTGTGCAACAACCATTATTCAAGAATGTGTATTGTATGTGATTACTTTTGTGTTATAGTGTTGTGTTGTATGTATTGATCGTAACTTGGTATGAGGAGTATTGTTGTGTGTTGTTTTGTTGTTGTAGGAAGAATTAAAGAACATTCAAGATTGAATATGAACACTCTAGTTGTCGACGTCTAGACCTATGCAAACCCTCTATCATACACTTCAGTCTAGTCGTATAGCCTTATCGGTAGACCCATCTCAGACATCTATCCTAAACATATTTGCATTCAACATAGATGTCTATCGTGTTTCATCTCATATTTCTACCCGTCTAGATATCTAGTCATCTATCCTAGACGTCTACTTGTCCAAAAATCTAGTCGTCTATCCTAGATGTCTACTTGTCCAGATGTCTAACCATCGATCCTAGATGTCTACCTATCCAGATGTCTAGCCTGTCTATCTTAGACGTCTACCATCTAGACATATAGCCCATCTATACCAGACATATATTCATCTATATGTCTACTAACATGCTTAGATATCTACTATTCTAGATGTCTGCTAGAACTTGTTATCTATAACTATAGACCAATATGATGTGTAACCAATTTTATCACTCTCTCCTAGCTTCTTGTCATTCCCTCATCTCGATAAAGTAATTACCCTTTTCTACATTTGGCACCATTTCCTAAATATAAATTTGGATCAATAAGTACAAGTGATAAGGCAAAGAGGTGAATAACACATCGCAAGTCACAAGGTAGAAGAAGAATGAGTTCAAGATAGCCAAGAAGAAGTGTACGACTAGAAAACCAAAGAACACACAACAAAGATGAAGTTTCACAACCTGAAGTGGAAAGAGTGTGGAATCCTATGGAATATGAGAATTTAAGAATAGATACACTATTAGTGATAGTATAATATGAAGAGAAAATAGTAGAGAAAGTACCTATTATTGAAAATAAGGATTAGATAGTAACACCCAAACTAGTAGAGATGATTTGGTCAATGGATACAAAAGTAGGATACTTTGTACCATAAAAACCACACATAGATTCATAGGGAGGAAGATTAGAACCACATATAATTTATTCATGAAGGATTTCATGAAGTGGAGGCTCACGAGATCTAGGTAGAAGGCTATTTGACCCAATTTTCACACCATCAATAGCAGACAAAGAACTGGATAGAACTCCACCACGCTCACCACCAAGAATCTTGCCTAGTGGGACAATCCCAATGGGACATACTACTAATCAAGTATATAGACAAAAATGTCCACATTTCCATGGGGAAGGAAAGGAAGACCCAACCCATCATGTAGGAACTTGTATCACCATTTGGGGATCAAATGGGGTAACACAGGATACAGAGTGATTGTGATTGTTTCCAGCCACTTTGCAGGGAATGGCTATGGATTGGTATTTAAAATGATAACATATGCAACCATTCACCCAATGGATCCCTTGAAGGATGCATTCATTGAATAATTTTGACCATTAAGGGATGAAATGAAGATCATCACTGAAATATTTACCACAAAATAAAAACTAGAGAAAGATATCAAGAGCTATGATAGGAGACTAAGGTAGCTAACAGATAAAATGGAAATGCCACCAGCTGATAGGATGATAAAATATTGATTCTTGGATGTATTACTATACAAATATCAAAATAATATGAAATCAGTACCATCCTCGACATATGCAAAATCTCTCAAGAAATCAAAGAACTTTGCAAGTGAGGCTAAGCAAACAGTTGCAAGAATTGATGGACAACCAAAAAGTGAAGAATATAATAACGATGAAGAAGAAGTTCAAATTGTAATACACTCCTTTTGGAAAGAGTTCGATAAATTATAAAAGAATTCAAAGGATAAGTAAGGAAATATAGGAAATATATTTGGTATTTCGATTACAAAACAAAGGGACATGCCAATACCAATTGACCAAAGAATACGTATTGCAACATATGTGATATGATAGGTCACCCAGTAGCAGATTGTCCATTCAATATGAAGGGAGCAAGGCACCAGACATTAACATTCTAACAAGGAAGTCAACCTAATACTTAAATAAATTGACAAGGTTCAATAATTGGTGGGTACAAGAACAACCATAGAGGAGGAAGATAAGGAGGATAGAGTCGATTGTAGTAAGACTCTGAAGGGAGACCTATAATTTAGTGTCAAAATTATCAAGAGTGGGACCAATTTGCAAAGAAATACCCTAAGTATCAGAATATAAATAATGTGGGTGGTAACGGTACTACCCAAATATGCATATGGTATGGTCTAGGGAACCACAAAGAGGCTAATTACCCAATAAGGCAAGCTCCAATGGAATACCGAATATCAATTTAATTGATATTGGTGAAATAAGTACAGTTATGGAAAGGGAATATGAAGTCCTAGCCATAACAAGAACACAAGCTAGGAAGTTAAAAGAATATCCAAATCTTGCCAAGGATAAAGAGCGATGACAGGAACTCAAGAATTGATAAAAATAGAACTAGACAAAGAAAATCAGGATAGACTAGTTCTAGAAAAATATCTAAATAAGGTGGAGATCACAAATGATAAACAAGCATCAATAGAAGGCTTGGTGATACAAGTACTGAATACAATAGTAGAAGTGAAGGTAGCAAGTCTATTCAACATAGTAACTTAGTTGTATGCTATAGTGGGAGAAGTCATAAAAATAAATAAGAAAGAAACTTGATAGGTAGCACACATAAAGTAAAATCAATTCATTGATCAAATGATACTGATGATCGAGGAAGGGAAGAAGCAAGCTCTAGTTCATATGGAGATACTGGACCATAGGTTGAATCAAGTGATATTTGATGGAGGATCAAGAATGAACGTGATACCTAAAAGAACATGGTGGAGTATTGGTCAACCCTCACTTAGATCTCCAAACTTCAAATTATACGGAGTAGATCAATATGACATTGAGACAATAGGCGTACTAATGGGCTAGAAAGTGCACATAGCACAATAGGATTTTATATTATATTTCATTATAATACCATGTAAAAATTAGTATATGATGCAGCATGTGGGTGGTTACAAACAACAAAGGTAAACCACAATTGGGAGAAAGAGCATCTGACCTTCAAGAAAGGCCAGCATAGATATTTGATTAATTTAAAGAACCATACGATAAGCCAAGATATTGCAAGTTTTCATTATTTAGGAGTTTCTTCCTCGGATAAAGAGTCAGGATATGAACCAAACAAAGAGGGAGTAATACACCTAGAATATTGTATGAAGGATGAGTACAATTAGGATAAGGGCTTATTCCACTAGCAGTAGGAATATTATGAATTATTCTTCCCCCAGTGTTTTCACATTGAAGTAGGAGATAAAATCCAAAAGGATGATAAGAAGAAATTGGAAAAAGAGGAAAGCAGTAATAAATAGATAGTAACAGAGAAGTATAAGGAGAGAGAAAAATGGATATTTTCCAAGAACTTTACAAAATATACGATGGAAGATGCAGTTATTGAAGATAAACAAGCCCACCCTATCGATGTTCTTAAGGTAGTAAATGAATCTGAGTCTATTAAATACAAATGTCCTAGAATTATTCATGTAAACTTGGGATAAGATGGAAAGGAGAGGATGATTAAGTGTAGATATTATTGGGATCTAGTACTAAAAGAGGTAGATTTTAAAATATTTTTGGAGTATAAGCATGTCTTTGCTTGGATGTACAAAGACTTGAAGAGAGTTTCACTAGAATTCTACGTACACAAGATTCCCCTGATCGAAGGTGCACAACTAGTTAGAATATGACCATACAGGATGAATCCCAAATACACATCTCTAGTGAATGCTAAAATTGATAAAATGTTGGATGCAGACATTATTTTTAAGGTTATAACAAGTGAGTGGGTGTCACTAATTGTGATCACCTTGAAGAGGGAGGTAGATAAAATTTAAATTTGTGTAGATTTTTGAAGCCTCAATATCATAACCATCAAGGATCCCTTCCTGATCCCTTTCATAGACTCCATCTTAGAATAAGTAGAAGGCCATGATATCCATTCATTTTTATATGGGTTCTCAGGGTACAACCAGATTAGCATTGTAGAGGAATATAATATGAAAACAACTTTCATAGTTTAAAATAGAATATATTCTTACAACCGTATGCCATTTGGTTTGTATAATGCATTGGCTACTTTTAAATAGTTTATCTTATATATCTTTGATAAGATATACACAAGGAATTTTAAAGACTTTCTATATGATTGGTCATTGTATGGGAGGACATAGGAATATTTGAAGGCACTTGAAGAATGCATGAGCTTGTGTAGGTGAGCTCAGATATCACTGAATCTATGAAAATGTGTCTTGATGGTACCATATAGAAAAATGCTAGGGCATATTGTATGCCAAGAAGACCTGAATCCTGATCCAGATAATATTGGGGTGATACTACTGATGGAAGAGCCACATGATGTGAGCTTGATGAAAACCTTCTTGGGAATAGTAGGATACTATAGAAAATTCATCCATAACTATGCATTGACCTCCCATCCATTAGATTCTCTTACACAAGGATGTTCCTTTTCACTGGGTAGAGAAGAATCAGGGTGCTTTTGAGAGCTTGAAAGCACATTTGGTGAAGGCACATATCCTACTTTATCTAGACTAGGAGAAGAAGTGCCATGTGCATGTAGATACCTCAAGTTTTGCTATTGGTTGCGCATTGTCTCAAGAAGATCAATTTGGGTTGGATCAGCCCATCTATTTTGCAAGCCATTTGTTGTCTCAAGCCCAAAAAAACTATATTACAATAGAGCACAAAGCACTATGGATGGTGTACATGGTACAAAAGTATCGACACTATTTGTTGGCTAACCCTTTTGCTTTTTATGTAGATCACCAAGTGTTGTTGTACCTAATAAACAAGCCAATAATATATGGATGGGTGAGTTGATGGCTCATAACTCTACAAGAATTTGTGTTTTATGTAGTAGTGAGACCTGGGAAGAAGCACATGATTGAGGATCAATTATCAAGAATTCACTCAGGAGAAATTGCAAAAGGAGGAATACCAGATGAATTCCTTGACTCCTAGTTATTTATGATAAGTGTGGTACCCACATGGTATAAACATATTTGGGATTATCTATCGATAGGAGAGCTACCAAAGACATGATGATAGTTGAACAATGAAAGGTGATTATGAAGTCAGCACCCTTTACCTTGATTGTAGGACTGCTATACAAGATGGGGGGGGACCATATTCTAAGATGATGTGTGATGGAATATGAAGTGTAGCAAACCCTGAAGGAGGCACATGAAGGATTGGACGGATTACATATTGTACCTAAAACAATAGCAAAAAAAGTGTTGTTGATAGGCCTATGGTGGCCTGCCCTCTATCACAATGCCAAAATTTTTGTTAAAGCATGTGACACATATCAAAGAACATGGAAGCCATGGAAACAAGACTTCATGCCACTACATCCATTGAAACCTCAAGAAATATTTGAGAGATGGGAGTTGGATTTTGTGGGTCCACCGAGAACAAACCATAAAAGGAAGTGTAGTTACATCGTAGTCACAATAGAATACTTAATGAAATGGGTTGAAGTAAGGGATTTACCTCATAATTTTATAAGAAGCATGATTCTCTTTTTGTGTGAACATGTGATCACACGGTTCGTTATACCTCTTAAATTGATAAGTGATAGGGGAGGTCATTTCATTAATGAGATTATCCAAAATCTAATGAAGGAATTTGGGATCTTTCACTCTCTGTCAAGTTCATACTATCCCAGTGCAAATGGGTAAGCGAAGGTAAAAACTAAGGTCTTGGTTTCCATCATGTATAAAACATGTGCAATCAAAGGTGCAAATTGGGAGGAGTTCTTACCAGTAGTTTTGTGGGCATACAGAACTACCTTCAAACCAACCACAAACCTTAGACCTTTTCAATTGATGTATGGACAGGAGGCGGTAGTGCCAGTAGAATTTTTGGTACCAAGATTGATGGTAGCTGTTGAAAACCGCCTGAATGAAGAAGAAAGCATGGAGAAAAATGTTGGACATTTTGAGTGATAAGTTGTCATTAATGTCAAGAGTGAGTTGTCATTGATGTCGAAATTTTAGCACCAGTTAGTTGTAGTTTTAGTTTACAGCATCCATTTCGGTTTCAGTTTCAATATCCGGTTCAAGGAAGTCATATGAGGTCCAAAGTGCAAGAAAAAGCCCAAATAAATAATATTATAATATTATTTTATAATATTATGCAAATGAAGTTTAAAATTAATTATAAATTAATTTTAAATTAATTTATTAGTTAATTTACTTAACTTATAAATTTATTTAAATTAATGATTAATTATAAATTAATTTAATCTATGGTTAAATAACCCTTAGGTGGGTTATCAAATTTAATATTTGAAATTTGATTTTGAATAAAGCACCTTTGACATGAGGAGAAATTAAAAACGTGTATATAAGGGGGGAACTCCCACACTAAAAAACCTTACCATGCCTTCGATTATTATTGTGAGCTTTAGAATTGTGAGCCTTACGAATTGTGTTGCGTCCAAAGTAAGGAAAGGGTGTGCAAGTTTCGTGATAAATAGACAGCGAGTGGAGGCATAAGATGAAGGAGTTCTACCTTCCTTCACGTAGGTATTTGTAGCCCACGTGGTGGGCTCCCAAGTGTTAAGGCACTTAGGATAGAGGAGATAGCGGATCGAATCTCGTCGAATCCCATTTTGGGAAAGAAAGGTATGCTTGTAAATTGATCACCAAAAAATTCGGGAATATACTTTGGGCATTTAAAATTTATTTTTTGCATATTTAAATTGGTTCTAAGGTTGCTAAAGGAGTTATAAGGGTTTTTGCAAAATTAAATTTTTAATGTTGTTTGCTCAAATGTTTTGAAAAGATTGTAAGGTGTTTGGTTGATATTTTTATGGTGTTGGATATTATTTTAAGTTGGAGTTTATAAGGTGTATCAAGGAAATTATCTTCATATATGTTATAATGAGTGTTAATTTTAAAAGGGAGCAATAAGGCATAAATTGAGTTGTGATTTTTTTATGTCCAAGGAATATTTTTGGAAAATGTTGAAGTGATATTGTTGTGTTTAACCATTGGAATTGGAAAGAAGAAATTGTGATTAAGACAGGTTTTCTAAAGGCACTTATACATCCAACAAAAGGTATGGGCATATTCTTCCTAGTGAGTGATTGTTAAAAATTGTGAATGTAAATTTGGAGCGAGAAGGATTGTTTGGTTTGCATTGTTGAGAGTGTTTTGAATTAATGCTTCAAGGTTTTCTGTAATTAAGAGTTGTTGATAAAACCTTGTTTTATAAGAATTGTTGTTGAAGTGTTTGAATTGAGTGAAGAACTTGAACTAGGGTTTGTAAAGAACATGAGTATCATTTTTATGTGAATATTTTCTTATAAGCATTGTTGTTGAAGTGAGTTTTTGAGTGAAGAACTTGAACTAGGGTTTGGAAATAACATGAGTATCATTGTTATGTGAGATTGATTGATAAAGCATTGTTGGAAATATTTGAGTGGGTATTCATATGCTTGGACTAGGGTTTGTGAGCAAGGATCATGTCATGAGTGATTGGTTGAGTAGAGTTTGTTGAGCCTAGTCAAGTGAATGTGTGAAGTGATTGTTCAAGTTCTACGAAACAAATTATTCTATATTCTGAATTTATTTGAGAAAGAGGTTGAGTATTGATAAGTGTGAAACATATTGAGTCTCTAACAATTCTCTATATGTTTCTGTGATAAGAGAGTGATTGAAAGTGATTAAGTATTGAGGTGAATGTGAAGCATATTGAGTATAACAATTCTCTATATGTTTCTAAGAGAGTGATTGAAAGTGATTGAGTATTGAGGTGAATGTGAAGCATATTGAGTCTCTAAAAATTCTCTATATATTTCTAAGAGAGTGATTGAAAGTGATTGAGCATTATGATGAATGTAGAGCATATTGAGTCTCTAACAATTCTCTTTATATTTCTGTGAGATTGGATAAGTTCTAGTGTGGACTTATTGAGCAGATTTAAGGTAATTCTTTGAGAAGACTTGTGGACAGATTTGTGTGAGCTTTTATGAAAGCTTACAATACATATTGAGAGTAGAATTGAATAAGTTCTAGTCAGGACTTATTGAGCATATTTGGACAAGTTCTAGTGAGGACTTTTTGAGTAGATTTGTACAAGTTCTAAAGAGGACTTATGGACAGATTAGTGTGATATTTTATGGAATATTACAAGGTAGATTTGAGATAAGTATTTGAGAAGACTTGAGAGCAGATTTGATTGATTTATTTTTTCAAACCTTGAGTTAAGGTTTGGGGTAAATCCAATAGAGTTGATTTGAGATTGATTCAAGCTTTGTGTTAAGGCTTGAGGACAGAGATTGAGGATAGATATGTGCTAGACCTAAGGACTATGTTTATTGTAGATCAGAGGATAGATATTGAGGACATATTTGTGCTAGACTGAAGGACTGTGTTTAGTGCAAATTTGAGGATAGATTTTGGTGCAAATTAAAGGTTAGATTTGTGGCAAACCAAAGATAGAGATTGAGCAAAGTTTTGCTAGACTGAAGGACTATGTATAGTGTAAATTTGAGACAGATATTTGAAGGTGACAAAGTATAGATGATGATAGTCTCCAATGGATAGAGATCCATCAACTAGGGTAGTGAGGACAGGTGTCTTCAATGGATAGATATCCATTAGCTTGAGTAGTGGGGTAATAGTTCTTCTAGAAGATCACTAGTCAAAGCTTAGGAGAAAGGATTTCTCCTATGGATAGAAGATCCACAAACCATATTAGGGGATTGGTGTCTCCTTTGGAATGATGTCCATAAACATTGTAATTGGAAAAGGTTTCCCAAAGAGAATTATTGAGAAAGTTTTAGTAAAATATTTTCTTCGTGGAGTAGCCCACATTGGGTGAACCACATTAAATTGGTGTCTCATGTGTGTGTGATGTTTTGTGCATTTTTCCATTGATATTTCCATTGATATATTGCATAATATTGATTAGGATAAGAAAAGTAAAAAGTGGTCTTATATTGTTCACCCCCCCTCTCACTATAAGCTTGTGTTCTTCAAAAAATTGGAACACTGGTAAGTTAGGTAAGAAAATGGTATTGGCACATTAGGCAATGAAGATTTCTCACCAATGATGGAAGTACTAGCATGAAAAAATATTCAAAAATTACACTTGAAGGTTGGTGACTTAGTGCTCAAATACAACGGGAAAAGAGAAATCAAGCCAGGGAAGTTGAAGACCCTATGGCTTGGACCTTTCTAATGGAATAAGTGGTCGTCTATGGTAGAAGAAGAGCTAAATAGATTGGTGAAATTGGCCACATAGGATCCTTAGCAAGTAGATATTTCCAGTATCTATCAGGCCTAGCCTTGGGTTATGCCCATTGCACACTTGTCAACAATGGAGGGAATGAAAAAATTGGCTGAGAAAATGTCCATCCTCTACTTGGAATTAGCACATGTGTATGTTTGTGGCCACAACACCAATCCTTCTTCTCAGCAATCCATAGAACAAGGATCACACGTGGATTTAGCACCTAAATTATTGCCCATGTACTGATATTATAACTTCTTATCTCACTTGTTATGTTGGCTAGCAGAAGGAATTAAACACTTGCATTCAGATAAACAAATGGTAGATAGTGAATTGCAAGAGGTACAAGAAAATATTCAATGCAAGAAGCAACTTCTCAAATAATTAAATGCTTGTATGAATGAGGTTTCACAGCAAATTCAAGGATTGCAACACGATTTGGAGAGGCTACATACCTAATTGGAAGAGCAGGCAAAAAAATTAACAACCTTGAAAATAAAGTGTTATAGTAAAAGCAAGATAAAGAACAATTGGTCAAGAAAAATGAAACATTAGTAGCTCAAAATAATTAGAGTGATCTATCTTGGTAGCAGGAGATGAAACAACGTGAAGAGACTTGGCAGAAGCAATTGGTAATAGTACAGGAGAAATTTTTATAAGCACAGTAGCGTGAGGTAGCTTTGAAATAAGAATTGGAACTAAAGGCTTCATCTTCATCCACAGTGTCATACCCATGGATGAAGGATATTTTCTTACAGTGAGAGGTTGAATTTTTTACTAGACCTAAGGAAATAAGAATTGGAACTAAAGGCTTCATATTCATCCATAGTGTCATCCCCATGGATGAAGGAACTTTTCTTATAGTGAGAGGTTGAATTTTTACTAGACCTAAGGAAACAAAAAAACCATGTCAATACCCTAGGAGTTGAATGGGGTAAGTACTACAATTATGCCAAGAAACTTAAGAATGAATGTGATGCTCTACAGATGCAATTGGATGAAGCACTACAAGCTACAACTCACAAGGATGCTGAGACTCCTTATAGTGAGCAAAGGAAGTTGCTAAGGACATCAAATTCTTTGAAGGGGAGGATAGATGTAGATAGCATTTCAAAGCAAAAATAACTTTAGGAGCTATTTGACATAATGGTCCTATGGAGAATCACAATTTTGACTATGTATAGCAATTTTGGTATTGTATGAAACATTTAAAATGACAAGTTTGCAATGTAAAATCAACTGATCCAATGAATACGGCTTGATTAGTTAATATGTACAAAATGACAAACACAATCGTCTTTGTGTTAAGACATCCTAATTAGTTAGACATCTGGATTAGTTAGACGTCTAGCCTAACTAGTCAGACATATAGACTATTTTGTTCGACGTCTAAACCAGTATGTTACACTCGTAAATAATTTGTCAAGCAATAGGTGGTTGGGATGGTTGAGACGGGTTAGTTGCAGTAACTACTCGGGCTTACCTATAAATACCCCCTATTTTATTTTGTAATATATACATACTTTTTTATAATATAGATCTATTTTGCAATAACCATTATTATAGAATGCATGTTGTATGTGATTACTTTTGTGTTATAGTGTTGTGTTGCAGGTATTGATCGTAACTTGGTACAAGGAGTATTGTTGTGTGTTGTTTTGTTGTTGCAAGAAGCATTAAGGAGCATTCAGGATTGAAGATGAACACTTGAGTTGCCAAGTATAAACCCTTTGTCATATACTTTAGTCTAGCCATTTGGCCTTTTCAGTAGACCCATCTTAGATATCTATCCTATACATCTTACCGCCTGACATAGATATCTATCATGTTTCATATCAGACGTCTACCCATCTAGACATCTAGTCATATGTCCTAGACATCTAGTTGTCTATACATCAAGTTGTTTGTCCTAGATGTCTACGTTTCCAAACATCTAGTCGTCTATCCTAGACATCTACCCATCCATATGTCTAGCCCATTTGTCTTATATGTCTACCTATATAGACGTCTAGCCCATCCGTCTTAGATGTCTACCCATTTAGACATCTAGCTCATCTATCCTAGATTTCTATCCATATAAACATATACTAACATGCTTAGACATCTATTGTTCTAGATGTTGTAGGCAGCAAATCCACCTCCTAGAAGATGAAGAAGTGACAAAGGATTTTTCCAAGTTTGGCAATTTTGATAAGTTTTGTAAATCGTACATGTAGGAGTAAACCATACAACCTGAAGGGAAAATCATACAAAGTGAAGGTAAACCGTACAATGTGTAATGAAATGAAATGAAATGCATGGGAAATGCAATTTAAGTTGTAATTGCACATGAATTTGATAAATAAGGTGTTTAGACTTAGTAAAAGTCTTAATTATGTATTTCGTTATGCATGGGTAGTTGTAAATAATTAATTGCCTCAAGAACCACTTTGGAATAACATGGGAAACATATATAAGGCTCCATTTTTAATTTTGATGGTTTGGTGATATTCAGGTTACATTCTGGTTAGTCTAAGAATGCTAAGGGTTTTGGCTATGTTTTGATGTGAAGTGTTGTTGCATATCTATGATTTTTGGATGACATTGTTGAGCAATAATGAAGAATAATCATAGTTCATAGTTTCTCTCATGTATTGTATGATCCTGGAATGGTAGAATAGTATTTTATAGTTTATCTCTATTGCATGTACTTCTTTTTTGTTGTTATGGCTACTTAATGCATAGCTATAGAGGAATTGGATAAAATTAGCACTGGTGTGGACCTGATGAATGATCTATGATGATGATAATATCAAGGAATATGTAATGAATTATGTTGTATGATTTTTGGACGTGCCATTGGATATAGAACTCTCTCAAACCCTGACAAAGTAACTTGCATGTTGGTAGAATTAGGATTAATTGCCATATTAAATCCTTACAAAACTTATCTAAGAGAGATTGGTCCAAGAGAATATCTAATTTAGCACTTTGGTGTACCTTAATTTCATACAAATATACACCAAATCTCTTGGAAATCGTACATAATACAATTACCTGATTTGCTAGTTTATGCGATTGAGAGAAATTTACCTGATTTGGTAGTATTGGGAAATCGAACAGTTTAGTTACAAAACTGTGTACGGTGGCTTGCAAAACCAAATCTTAAAGATTGGTTGAGTGTGAAATTGTACAAAATCCATCACTGTATGATTTTGGATCGTACAATGGTATGATATGGGTTCCATACAAGTTGTTTAGTTGTCGCATATTGATAGTTGTAAAGACTGTATGATTGTACGATTTGGTCCACCAATTGGGAATAGTAAATTTATCATTCTAAGCCTTGTAAACCACCTACCCACCAGGAATAATACACCCCTATGATACATTTGGCACTATTTCCATAGTTGGACGAACCCATTGCCATTTGGTAGGTTGCGCCAAAGTGTGCTCTTATCAAACTTGGCATTTTTGTTAAAACAGGTCAAATTGACAAGTAAAGAATAAAATAAAACTGGAGGTTAATGACAAACACTAGTGTGCAAATTTTGGACATTTTGAGTAGATAATTTTTCATTTATTTCAAGAGTGAATGGTCATTGATGTCAAGCTTTCAGCACCATTGAGTGGCAGTTTCAGTGGGCAACAACAGTTTCAGGTTATCCAATCAGTACAAAAAGATAGTCCGGTTTCAATTGATCAAATCTACTCCAAGAGGTCAAGATAAGGTCTACGGTGAAAAGAAGAAGCCCAAGTAAATAATATTATAATAATTCTTTATAATGTTATACAAGGAAGATTAAACTAATTATAAATTAATTAATATAATTTTATTAAATTAATTTATTAATTAATTT
The DNA here is from genome assembly GCA_028583015.1 of Wollemia nobilis. Lineage (NCBI taxonomy): Eukaryota > Viridiplantae > Streptophyta > Pinopsida > Araucariales > Araucariaceae > Wollemia > Wollemia nobilis. Next base: position 913,626 of record JAQPPZ010000689.1, on the reverse strand, counting down.
ACTTAACTTTATGTTATTTAAATTAATTATTAATTAATTTTAATATTAATTATATATTAATTTATGTTAATTTTAAATAACCCTAAGGTGTATTATTAATTCAAATTTTGAATTCAAATTTGAGCACCAACGTGGGAGCAAATTAATTAAAGTATATATAAAGGGGCCTCCTCCACCTTAGCAAAAAAAATTATGCATTCGATTTTAATCTCCATACTATTGTGAATTGTGTGAATCATTCGGTGAGAAAGAGAAAGGTTAATTGGTGTTTAAAGTACCAAGCGGCATGCGAGTATTGATTACCTACTATTCAAAGCACCTTGGTCACCAAGCATTGGTAGCGCAGTTGGCAACTTCGAAGAAGGCAAGACATTGTGGTAGTGTGAGGCAAAGGTTTGATCTACGAGTGTGGCCTTTTGTTTTAAAGGCATTGATGGCGATCGAAGGCACCAAGAGGAAGGAAGTCTTCCTTCCTTCACATGGGTGCATATAGCCCACATGGTGGGCACCAAATTGCTAAGGCGCTTGGCGCTTGGGGAGACGGCGGTTCGAATCACACCAAAACCCTTTTTAGGAGAAAACAAAGGTATGCATTAGTTGAGCACCGAAATTTTCGAAAGAATTAGTTTAGCTATTAAAAATTAATTTTTTTTTGGCTTGTAAGTTTTTAAGGGGAGTTATAAGGTTGATGAAAAATAATTTTTTGGTGATATTTTCTTTAGTGTTTGAAAAGGGTAATAAGGTGTTTTAGGAAGATTGTTTGAGGTTTTTTGGTTTTGGATATTATTTTAAGTTGGAGATTATAAGGTGTATCTAAATAATTATTTTAATGTATGATTTTATGGATGCTAATTTCAAGAAGGAGCAATAAGGTGTAATTGAGCTTTGATTATTTTTGTGTCTAAGGAATATTTAAGAAAGTGTCGAGAGTGATATTTTGTCATCTAACCATTGAAATTGGAAAGAAGAAAATTGTGATTGAGATACGTTTTCTAAGGGTGCTTCTACATCAAAAAAAAGGTATGGACACATATTCCTAGTGAGTGATTGTTGAATGTTGTGAATGCAAAGTTGGAGTGAAAAGGATTGTTTGATAAGCATTGTTGAGTGTGTTTTGAATTAATGCTTCAAGATTTTCTGGAATAAAGAGTTGTTGATAAAACCTTTCTTGATAAGCATTGTTGTTGAAGTAAGCGATGGAGTGAAGAACTTGAACTAGGGTTTGCAAATATCATGAGTATCATTGTTATGTTATATTGGTTGATAAGCATTTTAGGAAATATTTGAGTGAGTGTTCATATGCTTGGACTAGGGTTTGTAAGCAAGGATTAATTCATTGAGTGATTGGTTGAGTAGATTTGGTTAATCCTAATCAAGTGGATGTGTTGTTGTGATAGTTCAAGTTCTACAAAAAAAATTGTTCTATATTCTAATTTGAGTTGAGAAAGAGATTGAGTGTTGAAGAATGTGAAACATATTGAGTCTCTAACAATTCTCTATATGTTTCTATGATAAAAGAGAAATTGAAAGTGATTGATAGTTTATGAATGTGAAGCATATTGAGTCTCTAACAATTCTCTATATGTTTCTATGATAAAAGAGAAATTGAAAGTGATTGATAGTTTATGAATGTGAAGCATATTGAGTCTCTAAAAATTCTCTATATGTTTCTATGAGATTGGAAAAGTTCTAGTGAGGACTTGTTGAGCAGATTTGGACAAGTTCTAGTGAGGACTTGTTGAGCAGAATTGAGGTAAGTCTTAGAGAAGACTTGTGGACAGATTGGTGTAAGCTTTTGTGGAAGCTTACAATACATATTTGAGGACAGATATTGAGGACATAATTGAGGATAAATTTGAGGACATATATTGAGGACAGATTTGAGGATAGAGTTTGGTGTAGATTTGAGGACAGGTTTGTGTGAGACCAAAGATAGAGATTGAGAAAATTTGTGCTAGACTGAAGGACTGTGTTTAGTGTATATTTGAGATAGACCTTTGAAGGTGACATATTATAGAGTATGATAGTCTCCAGTGGATATATATACATTATCCAAGGAAGTGAGGACAAGTGTCTTCAGTGGATAGAGATCCATTAGCTAGAGCAGTGGGAGCAGTAGTTCATCTAGAAGATCACCAGTCAGAGCTAAGTAGAAAGGGTTCTCCTGTGGATAGAGATCCATGAACTTGATTAGGATATTGATGTCTCCTTTAGATAGAGATCCATAAATATTGTAGGGAAATGATTCCCAAGAGAATTTATTTGAGAAAAAATTATAAGGAATATTTTCTTCGTGGAGTAGCCCACATTGGGTGAACCACGTTAAATCATGTCTCTCATGTGTGTGATGCTTTGTGTGATGTTTATTCCTTTAATATTACTGATGTTATCAGTTGGATTAAAAATAAAAATAAAAATATCTTATACTATTCACCCTCCCTCTCAGTATAAGAACATGTTCTTCAATTGGTATCAAAGCAAGTCTCTCCGTGAAAAGACTAAAAATTTGGAGAAGGATCTATCAGAAACACACGACTTAAAAAAATGAATAAGAGACCATGTTTGATATAAAATAAGAATTATTTACTGCTCTTAGAAATTTGGAAAGGATTAGAGAAAAGAACTCAAGCTTGAAGGAACAAATTCAAGAGGATGAAGAAGCAAATATGGAACTTCTATAAAGTCTCATAGAACTTAAGGTAAAGCTAGAAGAAGGAAAGAAGATTGAGCAAGATATGACGGATCTATTAAGAGCAAGAGTGAATTATTGGAAGTAGAATTTGTTTATATAAGGAATGAAGTTGAAAGGACTAAAGTACTACAAGATATAGAGTATGGAAAACAAAAAGAAGATTCAAGTCTTCAAAAAGGGGAAACTTCAAACAAAGATAGGCAAGCAAAGGATACTTCAAAGGAAAATACATCAGAAAGGAAGAAAAAAAAGAAGAACCTTGGATAAGAGTTAATCTCAAAAGGAGAAGAACTCAACCACAATCTCAAAGGCATCCAAACAGGTTACATAATTTCTTCCATGGTCATTGTTTTTCTTGTAAAAAATATGGTCATAGAGTTGTACATTGTATTGGTCATGCAAGAAACAATGTCAATAGAAATTTCAATTATTTTGCATCTCTTATGGATAATGATATTATATGTTACAAATATAATAATTTTGGGCACAAGGCTAGATGGTGTAAAATGATACTGTACAAGAAAACCAATTTCAACACCTAGGAAAGAGGAAAAAGGAAATGTAAAGACTAGGTCAATGTTAGTTCAAACAGTCCTTCATGCTCAGGATAAAGAAGAACAATGGTATCTTGATAGTGGTTTCTCTAGACACATGATAGGAGACAAATAAAAATACATTGTACTAAAAGAAACCAATGGAGGATCAGTAAGTTTTGGTGATAATGGATTAGCAAATATTGGTGGAAGAGGAACTCTGAGCTTAGATAATGGGAAAACAAGAACAAAAAATGTGTTGTATGTCAAAGGGTTAAAATATAATCTGCTAAGTGTAATTCAAATTTGTGATCAAGGTCATATGGTTACTTTTCACCCAGATAGATGTGAGATAAGAAAAACAAAAACTAGAAGTCATTGCAAATGTAAGAACTCCAAACAATATATACATGCTTAGTGAGATCAAAGGGGAAAAGTGCTTTTTATCACAAGAAGATGAGATTTGGTTGTGGCATAAGATATTGGGTCATTTGAATTTTGACAACATAGTCAACATAAGAAATAAGTAGGTTGTAAGATATTTACCCAAGCTAAATAGGCCACAAAACACAATCTATGCACCTTGTCAACATGGAAAGCAAACTAGAACAAGATTTAAGTCAAAGGGATATATGTCATCTGAGCCATTAAGTCTAATACACACTGATCTATATGGTCCTACCAGAACACAGAGTAACTTTATATTGTTTATAGATGATTACTCTAGAATGGTTTGGGTAGCCTTCCTAAAAGAGAATTCAGATGCATTTGAAAATTTCAAAGTATTTAAGGAACTGGTTTAAAATGAAATCGACAAGAGGATTAAGAGTTTGAGATCTGATAGAGGAGGAGAATTTACCTTAAATGAATTTGTAGATTTTTGTGAACAACATGGAATCAAGAGAGAATACTTAGCTACAAGAACTCAATAAAATGGAGTAATTGAAAGAAAAATAGAACCGTTGAGAATATGGCTAGAGCTATGTTAAATGAGTCCAAAATTTTAGATGGATTTTGGAGGGAAGTAGTCAAAACAATAGTATATATAATAACTAGGGCTCAAATGAGGGTAAACCATCACAAGAATCCATATGAGCTTTGGAAAGGAATATCGGCCATTGTAAAACACTTCAAGGTTTATGGAAGCAAGTGCTACATAAGACAAGAAGATCAAAACTTAGGCAATTTTGACCCAAGATGTGATGAGGGAATTTTTCTTATTTATTCCACTAAGATTAAAGCTTATAGATGCTTCAACAAGAGAACACACACTATTTTGGAAAGTATAAATGTAACAATTGATGATAAGATAGATTCAAGAGAACCAATTCAACAATTTGTGTATCAGGAAGATGGGAGTTGTCAAGAAGAGTTTCATAAGGAATCAGATGAAGAAGAAGAAGAAATACATTGACTTATTCCTAAAACTCCATCCAGGTGTTGTTGGTAATTTGAGTTATTTTATGTTGCCATTGATGTCACATGAAACATTGATGTCATATGGATCACATTGAGTTGTGGTGGGTAGATGATATTTTAGAAAGCATGGATAAATTTAGGGTTTTTGTGAAAACCAAGGCAGGCAAAATAAAAGGTTTTATTTAAAACCATGGATGGCATATTTGAAATGGGTTTTTATTAAAACCCAGTTTGGCCTTTATTTTCGTCGAAAAAGGTGCCTCGGTGATGGAGATATTTAATTTTAAATATTTATTTTAAATTTTAATTATTTAAAATTTTAATTTTAATTTTAAAATTTTAATTTTAAAAATTTTAATTTTAATTTTAAAATTAAAATTAAAGTTAGCGCCGACGTCTAAAGAAAGAGGGAAAATCATTAATGCACCGACATCATCGAAAATGAGGAGAAGACTATATAAATGGGGATCCTAAGGTTCATTTAAAATAAATCCTTGCTCGTGTTAATCGTTGGCTAGCATTCGAAGAGAGCTCATGCGAAAATAATTTTGAAAAGGGAGACAACGAATAAATCCAAGGTTGGTCGAAAGCCCAAGATATTGTGGGCAGAGTGTCGCATTGGCAATTAGCTTTTTTTAAGGTGTGTGGCAGCGCTTTACATCAAGGTTTGAATCTCCTTGACTGCATTCGAAGGTATTGTAAGGAAAGTGCTCGAAGCACTTTTGGTTTGCGTGGAAGGGAGGAAGGACTTAAGGTACGTCATGCCTTTTCCTTTTGAACGAGCGGCTAGCTTTTGTGGCAACCTTAGCCGTGACTAAGGCATTCGTGGTGTGTGCAAGTTGGGGGTTCGAATCCCCTTGAGGAGGTAATTACGTTTTACTCTAATTAATTCGTTGATGCCCTAGGATAGGAGTTATAAGGTGGTTAAGGAATAATTAAAGTTTTTAATTAAACTTTATTTTTATAAGGGATGTGATTATTATTTCAGAGGTGGATGAGTTGTTGATTTATTTTGATATTCATGAAATTGAAAATTAAGATTTAGGAGAAATGAGTTGTTATAAAATATTTTTGAGAGCCTTATTAATTATTATTTTTTATAAGGGTTTTATTAAAAAGGACTTTGGTGGATGTGTTTATTAAGTTAGAGTAAAAAGGTGTAAATTGAGTTATTCTTATCTTGTGATTATTATTTGAAGTCCACTAACCCTTATTGATATTGGAAAGGAAATTTGTATTTAGTGTGGCAGATTTTGTGGACAACTTCTTGGCATCAAAAAGGTATGGGCACATTATCCTATTGATTGTTTATGGTGGTTGATTTTTGAAATATCATTGGAGTGAAAAGGATTGATTGTGGTTTCCTTTTCGAAAGTGGTTGGTTGAATGCTTCAAGGTTTTTTGGTTGAGAGTTGTGTTTAAACCTTGTTTTATAAGCATAGTTGTTGAAGCCCATTGGTTGTGAAAAACTTGAAAAGAACATGAGAATCATTGTTATGTGAGATTTGTGTTTGAGCATTGTTGGAAACATTTGAGTTGGTTGATACATGCTTGGACTAGGATTTTTGTGAGAAAGAATAGTCCCTTGTGTTGATTGGTTGAGTTGAGTTGATTGAGCCTAGTCCAGTGATAGTGTGAGGTGATTGGTCAAGTTTCATGAAATAAACTATTCCATAATTCTGAATTGAATTGATAGTGAGCTTAGAACATATTGAGTCTCTAACAATTATATTTATGCTTCTATGAGTTGAGTTGAGTTGATATCATTGTGGATCATTGTTGTCATCCATTGAATAGTACATTTCCATTCATTGTTGAGTTCATCTTTGATATTTGCCTTGATAGATTTTTGGATGAGATTTGAGTGCTACTTGAGCATGATTGATTGAGCCTTTGAGAAGGCCTTTGTGGACAGTTTTGGGATAGCTTTATGGACAGTTTTGGGACAACTTTGTGGATAGTTTTGGGACAGCTTTGGGGATAGTTTTGGGATAGCTTTGTGGATAGTTTTAGGATAGCTTTGTGGATAGTTTTGGGACAGATTTGTGGACAGTTTGAGGATAGCTTTATGGATAGTTTTGGGAAAGCTTTGTGGATAGTTTTGGGATAGCTTTGTGGACAGTTTTGGGACAGCTTTGTGGACAGTTTTGGGATAGATTTGTGGACAGATTTGAGCAAGTTCTTGGTGAGCTTGCTAGAGCATATTTGGGTAAGTTCTTGGTGAGCTTTCTAGAGCATATTTGGACAAGTTCTTGGTGAGCTTGTTGGAGTAGATTTGGGCAAGTTATTGGTGAGCTTGCTAGAGCAGATTTGGACAAGTTCTTGGTGAGCTTGTTGGAGCATATTTGGACAAGTTCTGTGTGAGCTTGTTATTCAGTTTTGGACAAGTTCTGTGTGAGCTTGTTATTCATATTTGGACAAGTTATGTGTGAACTTGTTATTTCCTAGCTTTGAGAAGATCAAAGAAATTATTGTATTGGATAAGGATCCTTATTTCTGTGTGAAATATTATAAGGATATTATTTGGTGGAGTACCCCACATTGGGGGAACCACATTAAATCTTATGTCTCAATTGTGTGTGGTGACTTGTGCTCTTGCTTACTAATGCTATCAGAGTTATTAATGCACACTACTATATTTGGTTATTGCAATTAAGGACATTAATTGATATTTATTTGGAAAGAAATTAAAAAGTGGTCTTATATTGTTCACCCCCCTCTTAGTATAAGCTTGTGTTCTTCAGGTATGTACAGAAGCATCATCTAAAATATCTAATCATTGGTATTCCATATGAAAGACAAACAAGGAGAAGGATAATAACACCATATCAACAAGCAAATTTTTTTTTGTTATCTAATATTGAGCAAAAGGATTTCAATCAGGCAAGTGAATATGAGTTTTGGATTAAGGCAATGAATAAGGAATTAGATCAGATAGAGAAAAGAAAGACTTGGGAACTTGTTCCATGACCAAAGGACAAGAATGTGATAAAAAAAAATGGGTATTCAGAAACAAGTTAAATGAATATGGACATGTAGTAAGGAATAAAGCAAGGTTAGTGTGTAAAGATTATGCACAGGTAGAGGGAATTGACTTTGATGAGACATTTGCTCCAGTTGCATGACATGAAGCCATAAGAATATTTTTAGCCTTGTCAAGTTTTAAAAACTTTAGGGTATATCAGATGGATGTTAAGTCAACATTTCTAAAGGGTGTTTTAGAAGAAGTCTATATTGAACAACCAGAGGGATTCATATTAACAGATAAACTAGATCATGTATGCAGATTAAAAAAGATATTGTATGGTCTAAAGCAAGCTCCTAGAGAATGGTACTCAATAGTGGATAAGTATCTTTAAGAACATGGATTCAGAAAAGGAATAGCAGATAGAAACTTATACATCAAAATTAAGGGAATAATCTACTAATTGTGGTTGTTTATGTTAATGACATCATTTTTGGGGGAAACAATGATAAGATGTGAAAATAATTAGCAAAGAACATGTTGAATGAATTTGAGATGTCTATGCTTGGTGAGTTTTCCTTATTTCTTGGACTTCATATTTCACAATTAGAGAAAGGATTATTTCTCTCACAAACCAAGTATATAAAAGAGATGCTAAAGAAATTTAGGTTAGAATATTGCAAACTGGTAAGTACCCCCATGGTCACAAGATGCAAGTTAAGTAAGGATGATGAATCTCCAAAGGTAGATCAAAATTTATATAGATCTATGATTGGTAGCTTGTTGTATGTTACAGCTACAAGACCAAATATAGTACAATTAGTGGGATTAGTGGAAAGGTTTTAGGTAGCATCTAATGAAACACATGTGGTAGCAATAAAGAGAATTCTCAAGTATCTAAAAGGGACTATGGATTTTGGGATTTGGTATCCTAAAAGTGATAGTTTCACACTCACAGCATATATAGATGTAGATTGGGCTGGTAGTATTGATGATAGAAAGAGCACAAGTGCAGAAGCAGTCTTTATTAGAGATTTTTTAGTCTCTTGGCTAAGTAAGAAGTAAGTTTCAGTATCCTTATCTATAGCAGAAGCAAAATATATTGCAGCAGTAGCCAATTGTACACAGGTATTATGGATGAAGAAAACTCTAGAAGACTTCAATATAAAACATGATCATCCTATTCCCATATTATGTGATAATAAAAGTGTTATAAGTATCTCAAAGAATCTAGTGCTACACTCCAGGAAAAAGCACATTTCAATCAAGTATCATTTTATGAGAGAATGGGTGAAATATAAATAGGTCAGATTGGAATATGTTACTACAAATGAATAGATAGCATGTTTTTTCACTAAACCACTTTCAAAGGAGACCTTTGAGTATCTTCGAGGAAAACTAGGAGTAATACTCCCACCCTAGAATTAACCACCTCAAGAGGATGTGGGGGAGGGGCTAAGCTAATAGACTCATTCTTAGCCCCGAGCCCCAAATGTGACCCTTTTCCATTGATGTCAAAGGGGGAGATATTTGAGTAAGGGGAAGAGATTTTGTTTAAGGAGAGAGCATTGAGTCAGGGGGAGCAATTTCCTAGGGGGAGCATAATAGGAAAAAGGTCAAGTTTTGGTAAAAATAATTTGGGTTGCCCTCAATGACAAAGGGGGAGATTGTTGGACATTTTTAGTAGATAAGTTGTCTTTGATGTTAAGAGTGAGTTGTCATTGATGTCAATATTTTAGCACCATTGAGTGGTAGTTTCAGTGGGCAGCAGCAGTTTCAGGTTCTCCAATCAGTGTAAAAAGATAGTCTAGTTTCAGTTGATCAAATCCGCTCCAGGAGGTCAAGATAAGGTCCAAGGTGAAAAGAAGAAGCCCAAGTAAATAATATTATAATAATTCTTTATAATATTATACAAGGAAGATTAAATTAATTATAAATTAATTAATATAATTTTATTAAATTAATTTATTAATTAATTTACTTAACTTTATGTTATTTAAATTAATTATTAATTAATTTTAATATTAATATTAATTATATATTAATTTATGTTAATTTTAAATAACCCTAAGGTGGGTTATTAATTCTAATTCAAGCGCTGACGTGGGAGCAAATTAATCAAAGTATATATAAATGGGACTCCACCTTAGCTAAAAATATTAAAGCATTCGATTTTAATCTCCATGCTATTGCGAATTGTGCAAATTGTTTGGTGAGAAAGAGAAAGTTTAATTGGTGTTTAAAGGACCAAGCAGCAGGCGAGTATTTATTACCCACTATTCAAGGCACCTTGGTCACCAAGCACTGGTAGTGCAGTTGGCAACTTCGACGAAGGCAAGACGTTGTGGCAGCGTGAGGCAGAGGTTCGAATTCGTGAGTGTGGCCTTTTGTTTTAAAGGCATTGACAGCGATTGAAGGCACCAAGAGGAAGGAAGCCTTCCTTCCTTCATGTAGGTTCCTATAGCCCACGTAGTGAGCACCAAAGTGCTAAGGCGCTTGGCACTTGTGGATACGGTGGTTCGAATCATGTCGAATTAGTTGAGCTATTAAAAAATAATTTTTTTTGGCTTGTAAGGTTTTAAGGGGAGTTATAATTTTGATGCAAAATAAATTTTTGGTGCTATTTTCTTTAGTGTTTGAAAAGGGTAATAAGGTGTTTTAGGAATATTGTTTGAGGTTTTGTGGTTTTGGATATTATTTTAAGTTGGATATGTATCTAAATAATTATTTTAATGTATGATTTGATGGATGCTAATTTCAAGGAGCAATAAGGTGTATTTGAGCTTTGATTATTTTTGTGTCTAAGAAATATTTAAGAAAGTATTAAGAGTGATATTTTTTCATCTAACCATTGAAATTGGAAAGAAAAAATTGTAATTGAGATAGGTTTTCTAAGGGCACTCATCAAACAAAAGGTATGGGCACATCTTCCTAGTGAGTGATTGTTGAATGTTGTGAATGTAAAGTTGGAGTAAAAAGGATTGTTTGGTAAACATTGTTGAGTGTGTTTTGAATTAATGCTTCAATGTTTTCTAGAATAAAGAGTTGTTAATAAAACCTTGCTTGATAAGCATTGTTTTTGAAGTGAGTGATTGAGTGAAGAACTTGAACTAGGGTTTGCAAAGATCATGAGTATCATTGTTATGTGAGATTGGTTTATAAGCATTGTTGGAAACATTTGAGTGAGTGTTCATATGCTTGGACTAGGGTTTTTAAGCAAGGATTAATTCATTGAGTGATTGGTTGAATATATTTGGTTAACCCTAGTCAAGTGGACGTGTTGTTGTGATAGTTCAAGTTCTACGAAACAAATTGTTCTATATTTTGATTTGAGTTGAGAAAGAGATTGAGTGTTGATGAATGTGAAACATATTGAGTCTCTAACAATTCTCTATATATTTCTATGATAAAAGAGAAATTGAAAGTGATTGATAGTTTGTGAATGTGAAGCATATTGAGTCTCTAACAATTCTCTATATGTTTCTATGAGATTGGAAAAGTTCTAGTGAGGACTTGTTGAAAAGATTTGGACAAGTTCTAGTGAGGACTTATTGAGAAAAATTGAGGTAATTCTTAGAGAATACTTGTGTATAGATTGGTGTAAGCTTTTTTGGAAGCTTACAATACATATTTTAGGATAGAGATTTAGGATATATTTGAGGACAAAGATTGAGGATAGATTTGATGACAGATATTGAGGACAAATTTTGGTGCAGATTTGAGGACAGCTTTGTGCCAGACCAGAGATAGAGATTGAGTATATTTGTGCTAAATCAAAGGATTGTGTTTAGTGCATATTTGAGATAGATCTTTAAAGGTACAGAGTATAGAGTATGACAGTATCTAGTGGATAGAGATCTATTAGCTAGGGCAATGAGGATAGGTGTCTTTAGTGGATAGAGATCCATTAGCCAGAGTAGTGGAAGTAGCAGTTCTTCTATAATATCACCAATTAGAGCTAAGGAGAAAGATTTATCCTATGGATAGAGATCCACAAACTTGATTAGGGGATCAATGTCTCCTTTGGATAGAGGTCCATAAACATTGTAGGGAAAGGATTCCCAAGAGAATTTATTTTAGAAAAATTTATAAGGAATATTTTCTCCGTGGAGTAGCCCACATTGGGTGAACCACGTTAAATCATGTCTCTCATGTGTATGATGCTTTGTGTAGTGTTTACTGCTTTAATATTGTTGATGTTTTCATTTGGATTAAAAAGCAAAAAGTTTTATCTTATATTTTTCACCCCCCTCTTAGTATAAGAACATGTTCTTTAGCAAAGGCGTAGGATATGGGAAGTATGAGAGAACATTCTAGTAAGAATGAGCACGAGGATTGCTCGAAGAGAGAATGCAAGTAACTCAAACCATAGTACACATGAACCAAAAATAGAGCAAGTTTGGGCATCTGAAGAAGGAGATTTTGAAACACTACTGATAGAGACAAAAGAGGAGGTAACAGAACCACCTAGAATAGAGGCACGAGTTGACAGAGAAGTAGTGCACGAGGAAGGAGAGTGGATGGTGACACCTAAGAAAGTGATAAAAGGGTTGTAAGGGAGTGTAGAGGATGGGAGTCAGGCACCAGGGCAATAGGGTGTGAGGTCTCAGGAGGAAGGACCAAGACCATATCCCTCACATCAATGAAGGAATTCATGGAGTGAAGATGCACATGAGTTTGGTCAATGATTGGTGGGACAGAATAAGATACCTCGGATAGAAACTTTTAACGATGAGTGTAGTAAAACACCCCCAAGGAGAAATCAGATAGAGATTCCATGGGACACCTCAAGTGATGGGGATGATTCTCAAAATATGGCTAACAAGATATCCAAATAGAGATGTCCACCCTTTATAGGTGAGGGTAAGGAAGACCCTACAAGACATATCAGAACCTACGTAACCATTTGGAGGACAAATGGTGTAAAGACGAAGGTTATCACTAGTGATGCATTTTGTGACACTCCTCACAATAATAAAAGAGATAGAATATGGTATGACATGGAAGATGTTGTCATGGAAGATTTTTCTATGGAAGATGTTTCCCAAATAGAACAACCCATCATACAATCAAAATTTCCTAAGGAAGAATGGGATTGTATGATTTTGCAAGAGGGAACTGTACATTTGTTGGGTGAAATCATACAGTTGGTAGAGATTGTACAATTTCAAGTCAAATCATACAATTTGAGATCGTACAAGATGAAATCATACAATGTGAAATCGTACAAGAGGAAATCATACAAATTAGAACCATACAAGGTGTTCCATCAGTGGTTAAGACAGGGTAAAATGAAGTTGACGATGAGCTATTTAAGTGGGGTAAGTAGAGACCACCAAGGTGTTGATGAAGAGAAAATTTTTATTTTGATAGTGAAGGTCTTACCAGTTTTTCCATTGAGGTTTCGGGGATCCTCCCCAAATCCTGCGAGGGCATTGCCCCTCAACCCTACAAAGGATGTTGTCCCTTGACCTTGTAAGGGATGCTATCCCTCGACACTACAAGGGAGATCTTGCCCCATTGATCCCCATAACAAGTGGCGATTGGAATTGCCCATTATGTTGATTATGTTATTTATATTTATCAGGTTTAAGGCCATAAGGTGGTGTGAGCTATAGATTGAAGAGATTCAAATAGTAGCAAACCTTTGGAATCGATGAAATCCAAAGGATCCTGACAAGTGATAATAGTACATTATTCAGAAGTGGGTTGAAAACTAGAATGATAGCCCCTTCTAAGAAGAAAAAGAAAAAAAATAAAATATATGCCTTAGGTGTAAAAATCCCTTGGGACGCAATTAAGAAGGAAGTGGGTTGAAAACCAGAAATGGCAACCTCTTCAAAGAGAGAAAAATAGAAAAATTCTCTAAGTGATAGATCGTACAAGTCAATTTTAAAGTTGAAAAAGCATAAGTGGGAGATCGTACAAGAAAAATTGGAAAAATTACATGCAAAATTGTACAAGGAGGCATGTTGTACGATTTAGATCGTACAGTGTACGATTCTGGGTGCAATTGTACGATTTTCAACCGTCGCATTTAATGTTCGCATGTGTGGAACGATGTGTTGTCAAAAAAGTGCGGGAAAAAGTTAAAATCGCATGGGAAAGTGATGAGTTGTCGATCATCTAGGCAAGGAAGATGAAAAGACATGCAAAGTGGTACAATTTCAAATTTGGAGCGGTTAGGGTTTGAGAACAATTTAAATACAAGGCTCACCTTAGCAATTTTACAAACCATACAAGGAGGAATTCGAAATTTTTAGGAGGACAAAGGTGAAAAGCGTGCAACTAAATGGAATCAACTGCATGGGCATTAAAATTCATCAGTGAGCTGCAAGATTTCATGACCCATTTTTAAATTCGCACTAAGGAGACTTTTTGCATTCAAGAAAATCAAATCGGAGAAGAAAAGCAAGGGATTTGACTCCATTAAAAGTAGATTTTGAGTTCATCCAAAGGAAAATGAGGGTTTGTAGTAGGTGTCCAAGTACAAACCAAGTTGTGGAAAAATGTACACAAGGGTTTGAGGAAGTTGTATATTGGAGCTAGAGAAATTACAGGTGAAAGAAGATTACAAACCCTAATCTAGTAAAAATAGTCAAAAATGAACTAGAGAAGATAGAGGGAAGGAATAAGAAGACCGTATAGCCCTATTAAACATCCAAGAATTTTTTTTTTGGGTTAAATTATTCCAAGTGGTGAAAAACTGAAGAATTGCTCTAGAATGGCATTGAAAAGATAGATCAGGGCATTCCGGCAACTAGGTCGATGATAAATCATGGAGGAGAAGTAAAAAATACAAGTTTTAGGTGAACAAGGGTTTTAAGGAATGTATTGTACGATTTGGAAGTAGACTGTACGATTTCAAGAAATATATTATGCGATTTCAGGTGAATTTGTGGTTGTTTTAAGCTTTTGGAGTAAATCATATGAAAGTGTATAGATTCTATGAAGGAGAGTAGTTATACGAGGATATTTTATGAATTGGTGTGGCCCTATATATTTTTATGTAGTAGTTGTACGATTTGCAGAAGATTGAATAGTTTGAAGTAGTTACGAAGATTGTACGATCTAGAGGTGGTTGTTGATTTGGAAACCGTACAAGAGCAAGTTGAAGAGCGTACTGTATGATTTATAGTAGACTATACAATTTCTAGAACACTTCTAATTGTAGAATTGGTGATGTTCGAGTAGCAAGCTAACCGGAGGAATGGCAAGAAAATGATTTTAGCCGAAGAGTTCGGATATCGATTAAGAATAATTGTAGCTAATAGGGTGGAACGATCACCAGGACCCCTGCATAAAAGAGAGTCACATCCATGGAAATACCAAGGGTGATATTTTTAGTCCCATGGTTGGTGTGGTACTCATCCTTGGAGGAGAGGAGGATACAAGCCATGGAGAGGGCAAAGGTATTGGAGGGTTGATCGAAGAAGGACACCACCAAGATTTTGAGAGGAGGAAATGGCACAAGAGAGGATCTTGAGGAGGGAGTTGAGAAGTGAAGTACATTACCTAGATCCTGATGAGGATCTAAGCAGTGAACCTAAGGAGATCCAAGTTGAGATAACTAATATATCATTCGTACAACATGGAGGAGAGACATGCAGGAAGTGGTGGAGTAACAAAGAAAACAAGAACCACCCTTAGAGGAAATAGTTTGAGGAGGTTGGTGTAGCTATAATAGCACAAGTGCC
Source organism: Wollemia nobilis (assembly GCA_028583015.1). NCBI lineage: Eukaryota > Viridiplantae > Streptophyta > Pinopsida > Araucariales > Araucariaceae > Wollemia > Wollemia nobilis. The sequence continues at coordinate 898,320 of JAQPPZ010000689.1, read as the reverse complement.
ACTACACCAGAAGATCTTCTTCTACAATTATCTATTCCATATGGTTCAGGGGTATAATCCTGCAACCAAAATTACCTACGTCAATGTGGGCAAGCAATCGATGAAAGTAGAAGTTACTGTAGAGGCATTCAGGAAAACATTTGGATTGCTAGCATATGGCATGAAGGTAGTTAAGAAGTTGGTTGATCCAATTGAGACACATCACATCATCACTTCACTTACCAATGTGAAATCATTGATCGATGCAAAGATCTTGAGCACAGGGACTCAAGAAATGTAACAGATCTAGCTTAAAGGAAATATTGGCTATGTGCCATGAATACTATGATGGTTTGACTATTAGGGGATGCCAATATGGATGGCTCAGTATGTGGAGGGTATCACCAAAGGAATTAGGTATGATTTGGGTACCTATCTAGAGAAAATAATGCATGAAGTACTGACAAAGAGGTCGAAGAATTTTGGGATGACTTTCCATGCCATTGGATTGTTATTAAATGTTGTTACAAATATGGGAATCCACTTTCCAGGTTTGATAGAACCTAGGAATGTTAAGGTAGGATAGCCAACCATTTTGAGGTGGGTAAAGTCAGTATCAATTTATAGGGAGACTCCAAAGAAGTCTCGAACAAAGAAATAATATTAGGCCACTGTAGTATAGGAGGATACTTCCTTGGATGAGGAGGTACACCATTGAATGAAAAGGCCTAGATAACTGGAACCTAAACTGGAGCAACAAGCACTTTAGCAATGGTAGCAGGAGCAACCATCAGTTCAGGAAAGGGAGGAAATTATGGGGAGGTAATCCAGCCCAGTACGAGTAAGAACAAGGAGACAACGAGAAAAAATGGTGAATAATCTTGCTCCAAAAAAATAAGTCGAGACTATACAGAAGAATCAGCAAGAAGAAGAACAATCAGACTCGAAGAAGCTGGATTTGCATGATTGGAATTGGATAGGAGTAGAAGAGATGTTGGAATCCCCATAGATTTTCTAGCATGATGAATTTGAAATTTTGGACTCTTCAAAAATGTTGGAGGATACAGAAGTGAGGTAGATAGCACAAGAAGTAGCAACCACTACTCAGGAGGAAAAAGAGAAAGTCGAGGTGAGAGTGGAAGCCTCAAAGGAAGATTCTAGAGAAAATAAGAAGCCTCATTTCAAATTCATGATGGGAGGAAGTTTGAATCAAAATAATCAGAGTGATGCACAGGAAGATATGAAGGCATCACAGGAACAAGAAGAACCTATTGTTGAACAAGTCATAGCAATGGAAACTCAGGAGAATCAGGAGGAAGAGCAGGTGATAGAAGAACAACAGGTGGGCTTGATTGAACAAAAAGAAGCCCAAGAATCGATAGAGTAGCAGCAATCTCAATAGGATATTGTGAATGTGGAAGAAGATGTGGAGGTGGAGAGGACTATGGAATAGACTCCACCACAGGAAAATATAAACATAGAGAGAGCACTACTAGAGCTTGGGGGAAGCTCTTGCCACCACATGGAAGAAGAGGAAGAACGAAATCCTATAGATGAGGAACTGTGGAGGATGCAAACAAGTTATCTCCTGGAGGTACCACAGTTCACAAAGATTGAAACTAAGGAGGATGTGCAAGGAGTAGAAGATAAGCTGGAACATTTATTCTCTCAGATAGGTAGTGCCATAGCTAGCGCTAAATTATAGTTTTGTATTGGATGCATGGGAGAGTTGAAGTTGTGGTAAGAACAAGTGTTTCTCGAGTTGGAGAAGATAACAGAATGGGTGAGAAGTGAGGAGAGTACAAGGAGAATTATGGACATTCATGTACAACACCCATGGAAGTTACCCAGGGAAGAGGTAACAATGATGTTGGGAAGAGACGACTTGCCAAAGGGAGTGAGAACCAATTATAGGCAACATCCGAGGTTGTACCTAGATAGAGCCAATTATCCGACTTATCCCATGAATACAATGGATTTGGAACATAAGAGGGTCACTACAGGATTGGCTATCACTCTGAGGAAGTTGAACTTCCTAACACATTGGATAGAGTGGTTGAGCATAGGATTGGAGTAGATCTATCAACTCAAGGAATCTCAAAAATAGGAGATAGAGGCCACTCAAAAATAAATGATTGCAATGGAGGAAGAATTGCAGAAGAGTAAGGTTGTGGTAGAAGAGAAAATAAAGAAATTGGAAGAAGAATTGCTAAGTACCAGGGCTAATTTTGAGGCCAGAATTAGTTCGCTTGAAGAGGAGAAGCGACAGGTCTCACAAATAGTAGAAGACAATATTAAGGAGTTGGAAGCTCAACTTAGAGCAAAGGATGAACAACTAAAAATATAGTTGGCTGAGAAATATGAGCAACTAGAAATACAGGCTAAGAAGATAGAAGAGCTCACACAGGACAATAAAAGATATAATGAGATAGTCCTGGATAAGCAAGCATAGTTGAGTGCTAAGGAAGATATTGTTCGTGCTTTGGAGGTAGATATTAATCACCATATGTAGACCATTGTAGATAAGAATGAAGAATTACAAGTAGCAGTTTGAACATAAGCACATTTGTAGGAGAAGCTAAAGAAGAGTGCCACTGATCATGAAAAACAATTGAGGGAACTCCTGAAGACTATCGAAGAGAAAGCCAATCACCATGGGTTGAAAGCAGTAGAAATGGGTAACTACGTAGCCAAGTTGAAGAATCAATGCACAATTCTTCAAACCCAGGTGGAAGACCTAAAATTTGTAGTCACATATTACGAGGTATAGCTAAAATATAAATATGAGTCGGTGAGGACATCGACCAAAGTAAATGGGAGGGCAGATGTAGGCAACAAATCCACCTCCTAGAAGAAGAAGTGACAAAAGGATTTTCCTAATTTTGACAATTTTGACAAGTTTTGTAAATCGTACAGGTAGGAGTAAACCATACAACCTAAAGGGAAAACCATACAAAGTGAAGGTAAACCGTACAATGTGCAATGAAATGAAATGAAATGCATGGGAAATGCAATTTAAGTTGTAATTGTGCATGAATTTGATAAATAAGGTGTTTAGACTTAGTAAAAGTCTTAATTATGTATTCCATTATGCATGGGTAGTTTTAAATAATAAATTTCCTCAAGAACCACTTTGGAATGGCCTGGGCAATGTTATATAAGGCCCCATTTTCAATTTTGATGGTCTGGTGATATTCTGGTTACATTCTGGTTAGTCTGGGAATGCTAGGAGTTTTGGCTATGTTCTGATGTGAAGTGTTATTGCATATCTATGATTTTTGGATGACATTGTTGAGTAGTAATGAAGAATAATCATATTTCATAGTTTCTCTCATGTATTGTATGATCCTGGAATGGTAGAATAGTATTTTATAGTTTATCTCTATTGCATGTACTTATTTTTGGTTGTTATTGCTACTTAATGCATTGCTATGGAGGAATTGGATTAAACCAGCATTGGTGTGGACCTGATGAATGATATGTGATGATGATGATATCAAGGAAGATGTATTGAAGGCTGTTGTACAATTTTTGGACATGCCATTGGATATAGAACTCTCTCAAACCCTAATAAAGTAACTTGCATGTTGGTAGAATTAGGATTAATTGCCATATTAAATCCTTACAAAAATTATCTGAGAGAGATTTTTCTAGGATAATATCCAATTTGGCACTTGGTTGTACCTTTTTTTTGTACAAATCGTACACCAGAGCTCTTACAAATTGTACAGAAGATAATTACCTGATTTGGTAGTTTATGCGATTGAGGGAAATTTACCCGATTTGGCAGCATTGGGAAATCGAATAGTTTAGTTACAAAACTATGTACGGCAGCTTGCAAAACCAAATTTGAAGGATTTTATAAGTGTGAAATCATACAAGATCTATCATTGTATGATTTGGTATTGTACAGTGGTACAATTTGGATTCCGTACAAGTTGTTTAGTTGTCACATATTGATAGTTGTAAAGACTGTACGATTGTATAATTTGGTCCACCATTGGGGATAGTAAATTGATCATTCTAAGCCTTGGAAACCACCTCCCCACTGGTAATACTATACCCCTATGATATAGACATCTGCTAGAACCTATTATTTATAACTATAGAGCAAGATGATTTGTTTATCTAAGTTTATCACTCCCTCCTAGCTTCTCATCATTCTCTCATCTCGGAAAAGCACTTACCCTTGTCTACACATCGTGCTTCTTCAAAGCATATTTGTGGTGCACATTGGACTAAGGCTTCTCTATACTAGTTTGAGAAGGCTAAATTTATACTTGAATCATTTCCTTCTCTTGCAATATTCATTGATCAATCTAAGGTTTTCTAAACCCTTATTTGCAATCATCACACTTCTTTTCTATGCTTGTGTAAGTCCATTACAGCCAATCGATAGACTGCCACATCTCGATGCTCACTGAGTATTCTCATTGATTCTTCATATGATACCCTTTGCCAATATTTGATTGGTCTTCCTGGTACCTCAACCTCACTACCTAAAGAATTACTCATCCTTCTATCCTCTTCATCCTGTGGAATTAGTGACTCCTCATCTTCGATCACATGTATCGTTTTGAAGAATCGAACCCCTACTTGTTGACTTTGAACCTAGTCCCTTTATCTCATTTGATCTAGAGTGGGATTTAGGTGGGGTATATTATTATCCTAAGGTATATTCTCATCTTGATTATTCCATCCACCCTCCATTCCTTGGTTGTTTGGGTACCTCTCTAACATCCCTCCATATAATATCAAGTGCTTGCTCTCTACTTATTTGATATTCGCTATTTGCAACTAAATTCTAATGTGGTTCCCTCATCTCATCTTGTTCTAATGATCTCCATAATATTCAAGAATTTTTTTTTAATGGCAAAGTGGTTCTTGGAGAATCTACGATATTTAAGAGAATTCATAGTGTTGCTAGAGACGAACTACTAAAGTATGAGGAAATTGCATTGTTCTCCCAAGGCCCTTCTGCATTTCCTTTGATACCTCCTAGTTCTCTTTGCTACCTCTCCAGTCTCTTTTCTAGTAGTCTTTTATTCCTTTACCTTCTAGAATATTTTAGATGAATTACCTAGGGTGCTGAGAGTTAATTGTTGGAAGCCACAAAGAATAAACTTTTTTTGGAGAATTACCATTTGTGCTTCCTCTAAATTCATCTTGCTAAATTTCCACCCATTTAGATATTTGTGCTTCTTGGCATTCATGCATCCATTGCATGCTTCTATCTAGCTCCTGAATTTCTTATTCCTTGTCATGAACCTCCCATATGGGCTTTTGAAATGAAGAAACAATGTATTAAAGAATGATGTTTCAATACTCAGTTTTTGTGCAATAGAGCAGTTTTGCAATATTACTAGATAATGAAGAATATGTTACTGCTAACAAATTACAAATGTGTAGGATCAGGTGCACTCATAAGTGGAAGAAGTTAAGTCCTCCACCAAATACGAGGGTACTTGAGGTTTGGTAAAATGATGATATGACAACTCAAAGATAACAAGGATAGATACCTTCATATAGACATGCATTCAGTTAGGGATAGTCATCAAAAATTAGCCACCTTGAGCCCCGGGCTAATGGCCTAATATCTATCATAAGTTCTCAAGGAAGATATGGGTGACTAAATTGATGGAAAGATCTCCCTCTTTGTCTATGCTCATATTTAATTGTCTTTCACTTTAGCACTTCACCTCAGCAATGTAGAAATTTGGAATGAACGAACTGTCTTCATAACTTCTTATATAAAAAGAATATATTATTCTAGATAGTTATTCATTTAAATAAATGGTAGATTTATTTTAAATGATAAATAGATTTATTCTTAGATAACAAGAATGTCTTACTCTAGGTAGCTATTCATTTAAATAAATGATGGATGTATTCTTAAATAAAAATAATGTCCCACTTTAAATAACCATTCCTTTGGATATATGGTGGATTATCCTTAATATATGAGTGGTTGGATAAAAAAAATAGAGGTAATAAAACCTATTTCACTTACCTCAAAATTGGGTGGACCAACCAGAGCAAAGTCCAGCTGGCAAGGAGGTATTGCTCCATTAATGCAAGGAATGGCTCCACCAGAGTGAGGGGATGGTTTCCTCTACGTGAGGAAGAGAAGACTTCAATGTTGGTTGTACCATGGGAAGGTGGGAGGAAGGGATGTCTCCTCTTCCAACTGATCAAGGAGTATGAAAGTAATGGCAATGGTTGGTGGACAGAAGTCGAGGTAAATAGAGAGGGGTGTAATGGCCTTGAAAATTAAGAGGTAAGCAGAGATGAGAGATAGAGTAACAGGGAAGAAAATATGAGAGCGGAGCAAAGAAAATAAGGCATGGAGAAAATAAGGAGGAGGTGCTCAAGATCGGCCTGGATGACCAAAGAAAACCAGTGTAATAGGCAACCAGGTTGGTATTTCTTTCTTGGTTTCCTTTGTTTTTTTTAGCATAGCTTGTTGTTTTAGCTTGTAGTCGAGCATAGCTTACTGTGTTAGCTTATAGTTAAGTGTAGCTTGTTTTTTTAGCTTGTATTCAAGCGTAGCTCACTGTGTTAGCTTGTAGCCGAGCGTAGCTTGTTGTGTTAGCTTGTAGTCGAGTGTAGCTCCCTATGTTAGCTATAGCCAAGTGTAGCTCGTTGTGTTAGTTGTATCTAAGTGTAGCTTTTTGTGATATTTGTAGCCGAGCATAGCTACTGTGTTAGCTATAGCTAAGCATAGCTTATTGTGTTAGTTGTAGCCAACCATAGCTCATTGTGTTAGCTTGTAGTTGAGCGTAGATTATTGTGTTAGCTATAGCTGAGTGTAGCTCACTATGTTAAACCAAAGCTAAAGTGTTGTGTGTAGCATTGAATATGAAGTGTTGTGTGTTGCACTCGAAGTCGAAGGGTTGTGTGCATAGCATAGCAGGTTAGAAGCACCATCTTGGGATACCGTAGGGTGATAGGTAGGAAATCCTGTGTCTAGTTCTAATCGAGTAGGAAGATCATTTTAAGGGAGAAGGTTCCCTTAGTGGTAGAATTTTAATTTAAATAAATATGTTTATGTTTAATTTTGTAAAATGAGGTTATGGGACCTTGCTTTATGAAATGGAATGGGTTTTATGGAAATAAATATGTTTATGGTTCATTTTGTAAAATGAGGGTATGGGACCTTGCTTTATGAAATGGAATGGAATTTATGGAAATAAATATGTTTTATGGTTCATTTTGTAAAATGAGGGTATGGGACCTTGCTTTATGAAATGGAATGGATTTTATAGAAATAAATATGTTTATGATTCATTTTGTAAAATTCGGGTATGGGACCTTGCTTTATGAAATGATGAAAAATGTTTGTGGTAAATACTAAAGTAGTTTACTTTAATTAAATAATATGAAATAACCCGGTGCATTAAACAGTTAATGGTATGGGACTTTAATTGTTAAGTGAGGGTTGGATAATTTATTGCAAATAAATAATAATGTGGGATGCATGGTAGGACGACTCTCATAAGTAGATAATAGGGGTCATAGAGAGGGAAGCTCTATGATAATAACTATGCATTAGAAAGTTGAATTTCTTGGGTTAATTGTATAGTTGCAATTTGGAAAATAAATGAGTAAATGCATTAGAAGCATGTCTATCCGGATCCATGAGTGTCCTGATCCCCTACTATCCTCACTTGATCGATGGAATAGCGAGAGGACCAAATTCAGGAGATGGACTACTTTGCAAGTTTGCTCTCTACCTTATTTATTTCTTGATTGTGTAGTAGATTAGATTTATGAGGAGATTTCCCCAATGGATTAAATGTAAAGTAATTATTAAAAGCATGGGATTTTGCCATATTTGCCTATGGATTAAATGAGAGTTTTTTTTATTGTATTTTGATATACTTTCGTATTGAAATTCTATTTAATTGTTTATCACATGTTTTCCCTTTAATGAATGTTTCATGCTTGTTTAATTTCACTTGTTTTTTTAGATTTAGTACCTAGATTTATCCTTGGTATTCTTGAGTTTTTTTTTTAAATAATTAAAAGTTTGTAAGTTCTAGGTGAACTTAGAGGATGACCTAAGGTCTTAAGACCCCCTTAGGGAGATGGGTTATCTAGGTTTAGAAGTTTCTACCAAGAGTTAAGATAGCTTGTCATAGGATGATATTGATAGCTTAACTCGTAATGCACCTAGCACACACACACATAATGGTTTATGTGTAGTATGGAGATGTATGTATACCTTCCAATGATCGATGGTGGGAAGTCTAGATCATCAAGAATGATGAGATGGATGGACTTACGTGCATGACATGAGATAGGCCTACGCAGAATGAACTTGCATGAGGAAAATATCATGTGGTATAGTTCTTGAGAAACTTAGGGGATGCCAAACATTAATTTGGTCTAAGGTTGGATAGAGATTTATGAATCCTTCTCCTTGATCAAAAAAATATATAAACCTTTTTCTTTCTATTTGTGTGTTTTCTTATTTTCTTGTTTGAGGGTTGTTACATTCTTGCAATTGCGCATTATTATTTCATAGGGTCTTGTTGTGGAGTTTTCCTGCTTACCCCTTAAATATTTGTCACGTCATAGGAAACTCAAAAATCACAATGAGTATTGTGGATTTTGGTTGATCCACCTCTTTAACCTAGGAACAGATTACTCAGAAAGCTCTAGACAGACTAGGTTGGGTAAGGAAACCCCAAACGTGGGTTTATCTATTTGATTTTATGGTGCAATCACCCACTTTTGCTAGACAAAATAATTCTATATTGTTTTGATTATTTTGTGACCAAACCTATCATAAACAAAGCTTATCAAGCCCATACCGGTGCCTTATCCATTGGGTAGTCGTAGCAGATTTATATTTATGATCCAGAGTGAAAAATAGAGGAGAACTAGTTCATTTTAAGTCATTCAAATAATGTAATGCAAGAAAATGATTAAACTAGTGAAAATAAAGTGTCATCTATATATTTTGATTGCAATAACACATAAATGAGCATGACACAAACCATAAAACATAGAAGATATGCCAGGAATCGAGTTGGATTTGTATTAATATGAATAATATTTACATAAAATTGGCCCAACAGAGTGCTTGGGTCATATATGCCAATGATTACAATAAACCCCCATTCAAATGATGTAACAAGAGGTTGTTCCTCCCCATCCTGATTGCAGTGACGTAGGAGTCTCCAACTCTGGTGCGTTCCACAAGAAATGATCTCAGTGAACAATGCTCCCTAGAAATCCTTGGAAATGATAGAAGGAAGGGCGATGTAAGAAAAATAGGAGAAACACATAGGAAAATATGACTAATGCTAGACAAGGCTATACCTGGACTTGGATTTTTTTCTCTCAAGAGTTTGATAAAAAAATTCCCACTGTAGCAGTCCTCCTTTTATAATGTAGACTCACCTGGGTGATGTTGTAACTACCTACTCCAGCTGGATCAATCATATTGATTTTCAAAAATCATATGTAATAAAAAATGGGCACGTAGCCCATGCCTTCTATCTACGCAGGTGGTGGCTGCAACTATGTATCATCTCCTGTACTACCCTGGGCTAGCGGTTGTGTATCACCTGGTGCATGTGTTACGGGTGAACTGGGCCCCACTCCCTCTCTAAGGTTCTGTATAGCCTGATCGATAAAATCCCATGCTTCATCATGGAATGTTAATAAAAACAACAACAAATTTAGGTCCTGTGCGGCTTTGTTCACTCTCTCTCTCACCCATTCCAAGGTGTTCTCATGAAAAATATATAGGCGGTCTACCATTTGCACCAAGGTTGTAAACCATTTGGATAGCTTGCCATCGGAGTCCAAGTCAAAATCTTGGATTTTTTGGAGCACTAACTCCTTGATGTTGGGGGCCTGCATGAACTCATCCAACTTGAAGCCACAATCCTCCAGCTCATCATTGACCTCTTGTTCGGCATTGGCTACTTCTTGATTCCACTGGAGCCAATTTTATCTATTTTGTAAGAATATGAAGACCTTGGCATATTCCTCAACAAAGAAATAGTGGGAGTCATCTGATAATGTAGTCGTCATCCCAATGATTGGTACATAATTCTCCCTGAACCTTTTATACATAGGAAATATGGTATTTACCCTCTGATCTCCTTGCTGTAGATGATCTCGTAAAATGCCAATAGTATGCCTAGTGGCATAGATATCTACAAATATGGACTCCATGTCTTTCATCTTTTCTATTATTTTCTCCTTCATTTCTTGTTTGAGCTCCTCTATCGATCCAAGTTGTACAGCAACAACCTGCGAGGGGGTAGGCATCTTCAATTTATCAACCTCAACTTGTAGTTGTTGCACTTTGAGCTACAAGTTTCCTACCTCTACATCCTTAGCCTTTAAACCTTATATTTCCTTTTCCACAATTGCCACCTCCTGTACCTAGATGGCCACTTAGGATTTCATAATCTCGACTGGTGCAGCTTCAACCCGTATGACAACTCTACTTACATTGATGGTGGCCTCCTTTAGACTTACTAGAAAAGTAATATCAAATGTGGTAGTAGAGACGTCAATTGTCTCTTGTCTTGCTGTACTTTTAGGCCTGTGTATTCCTTTGCTCGGGGACCTTTGTTCTTATATATCTTGTAACTAGTCCTCCTCATCAACAGTCAACTGAAAGATGTCTCTCACCCTTGTCATTGTAAGGCTCTAGGTGTCCTCCGTAGAAGGTTCTATTCTAGCCCTTTTGCTAGCAGAGGGGATTCTCCTCCTGCACCTCATACTCTCTGAGTATATTAGACAATCCCCCAGCTTTAGTTATTTTCTTTAAGGCCTTGGGGGAATGGGACGCTTTTCTTGATTGAACACTAAGGTGGCAGAGAATAATGAAGGTTGGCCCACCACCACCTCGGTCCTTTTTGAAGGACACATCAGCATTAAAGTTGATGATGATGTACTTTGGGATGTGTTGAGACAAATAAGGACTACTTCCTTCCTTTTGAGGTGGTAGTCAAGGAACTGGAGGAAGAGGGGAGCTTGGCCTGCTCTTGTTGTGCCTCACCCACTATTTTCATCATGACCTCAAAAAGGTCAGTATCTTGTTGGACGACTTGGAAAGTGGGGTCCTCGAACTCTTCTGGAGGAGTAGTCGGGACTAGTGGCACCACCTTATCCACCAATAATTCTCTATGTAATCTCAGTTCGGAGGGATAATCCCTGACTGCTTCTAGCTTGTTGTAGGGCCTTTTTTCCATCTTCCATACTAGATCTAATGATCGGTTCTCCTTGAGGGCCTTCTACATATCATCCTCGAAGTCATCCTCTCTATGAGTGACTTGTAGGAGGGCAAGTTTTCTAGCAACATTATGTCTATGGAGACCCTCGGGGTCATATGGCCTCCATGTAACTTTAGGGAAGCAGTATGTGTCCATATTCCATATGGCATGTAACATTGCAAAGTGGCCCAGGTAAGTGTAGGGGCCCATTGAGCATGGGATGGGTAACCATGGCACACTGCCCTTCTTTTTGATGTACCTAATTTTAACCTCTTCGACAATCTATTGAGTTATCTCCAAGATGGCAATTGAGGTGGGATAGTGCCTTGGCAGTGCCTTTGGGGGTAGTTTGGAATCACAAATCTGAATGTAAGAGAATTATTCTGAGTAGAAGAAATCCCCCACCTTGGTTTCATGTAAGAAGTTTCTTACCCCAACTCCAAATCTTTCTGGATCTTCTCCACATAATCGAGTATGCACTACTAGGAGGATCTTCTCGAAGAAGGTTTTGTAACTAGAGCACCCCTCCTGAATGCACAACAACTGATCTTGGATGGCGGTAGCAGTCACCCCTCCCATTTTAGCTACCAGAGACTTATCCAGTTGCACCACAAATAAATGAATTAAAAAGGAATAATAAGATAAGGGAGGCAATTCCTCCTTATAAGCCAATATGGCTTTCTATAATTCATACAACTCCTGGTCCATGTTGTCACTGATTACATCCTCCCAATGGTAGAGAGGGGTCTTGTCCATCCTATTGCATTGAATTATCAAAAACATGACCTCCTTAGTCACCCACTCTAAATCCTTTACTCCCAACACCAGGTTAATCATATCGGTGTAATCCTATACCCAGGGCCTAAGAAGGAATTTTTTGATGGGGAAACCAGAGGGTTTTTTTTCCTCTCTTCATCAGCACCTGAGGGAATGTGGTGTTGAGAATATAATTGTCTTGGAGGGCCAATGTTTTGAAATCCACCACCCTAGATACCATGGTGAACCTTAACACTTTCCCAATGTGTTTTGCTGTCAACCTGGCCACCACCTAGTTTTTATGGTCATGGATGGTGCGACTTCTATGGTCATAGGCCATTTCTAGCCAAGCTAGAAGGTCCGAGGAGTGGTAGACCTTCGAGAGGTCAAACACCCCAAATTGGTGTTCCACTTGTTGCAGACGGGGGCTGGCTCAATGCTATCTCTCTGTGCCCTCATAAATAAGCTTCTTAGCAGTGTCGGGTGGCACTGATTATCCTCCTCTATGGGGTCAAAACTGTAAATGGTTACCCCCTCCACTTCTTTTTGTTTCTCGATTGTGATATCTTGGGATGTTTCTAGGGGTTTCATCAACACTTTTGGATCTTGCGCTCTCCTTGTTCTCCTTGTCACAGGCCATGCCTTGGTGATCTTACCAATTCTCCCCTTAACATTCGATACCTATGACATGGTCGAGCTCATGGAAGCCATGAGAATAGATAGTGAAAGGTGAAGGGTTCTTCTCTTTCTCTTCTACGCTTGACCTCATCGAGAAATAATTCTGCATGTGTGAATGGCATGGGGGGAATTCTGCCACCTTCTTATTAAAGTGCATGCATTAAATTCTGGTAGGTGGAGTTTGTGCACTTTTTTATCCATCGAGGCATGGTGATTGGTCGGGTGCACCACATCACCTATGCTTTTGGTAGCACATTGTACTTGAGGGATCAAATTGTGGCTTGGGAGTGACATGGTGGTTTTGGGTTGGCTGAGTAGGGTGCATTCAAGTGGAGCGCACGTGGGCCTGCACTGCATTAATTCTTCGTACGCTCCATTGGGGGATTGGAGTGCATGGTCCTTGAAGTGAGTGCACTTGTGCGCTCACTTACACTTCATGCCCCAAGGGAGTGGGGTGCATGTGGGACCCAATGGGGTGCACAGCTTGTGCATCCAAAACTACTTTCATGCACTCTACAATGGAGCGCACGGACCCAAAGGTGGGCGCATGACTTTGTGCACCCGACTAGACTCTCACACGCTTCGAGGGAGTGGAGTGCATGGCCACTATTTGGGGTGCATAAGCTTGTGCACCCCATGGGACATTATGTGCTCCACTAAAGAGTGGAGCACACTGGCTAGGGAGTGAGTGCATGACTCGTGCGCTCCAATGGTTCTTGTGTGCTCCATTAGGAGGGAGCATGCGGACGAGGATTGGGGAGCGCATGGATGCGTGTGCTCCTAATGAGGCTTCGTGTGCCCCATTTAATAGTGGAGTGAATGGGATGAAATTAGGAATGCGAAGGTATGCTATCGAGGGGACTTCATGCGCTCCACTCTCAAGTGGAGCACATGGGCTTCTTTGGGGTGCACAACTTTGTGTGCCCTTTAGGACCTTTGCATGCTCCACCTCCTCGTGGAGCACACAGAATTAGCATGGGGTGCATGAAGTCATGTGCCCCTTAGGGACTTTGTGCACCCCATTCCCCAATGGGGTGCACAATTTGGGACCGAGCACATGACTCAGTGCACCCGATGGGGTCTTTGCATGCTCCACTAATGGAGCGTATGGGCTCGGCTTGGGACACAACTCGTGCGCTTGAGGGGTTTTTGTGCGCTCCACTCCCCAGTGGAGTGCACAGGGCTAAACAAGGGTGCACCACCTTGTGCACCCTTAAGGAAAATGGGAATTAGACTCCAAAAAAGGGGGACTACCCTTTTGGGGTCAACACCGACTCTAACTAGGATAGGGGGTGGATGGAAGACATGGGCCTGAGAACTCCAGACTCTCTGGGTGGACTAGTACTAACACACACACACTTGCTATTTTTTTTACATCACATGGCCTCCCTCAATGGGATTGAAGGACTTCAAGTGTTGCCCATTCACTGGTATAGGTATTTCTTCCCCCTCCATATCCTTTAGCCTGTAAGTTTGTTGACCGATTATCTTAGTAATTTGATAAGGTCCTAGCCACTTAGGTTCAAACTTGTCCTTCTCCTCGGGCTTGTCATTCTTTGGGTCCCAGTAAAGCACTACTTCACCCATAGCAAAAGTCTGACCTTTGGCATTTTTGTTAAATAGTTGCATGGTCCTGTTGGTCTGGTTGATCATCCTTGTAACAGCTTCCCTCCTGTCTTCTTCCAATTGCACCAGCTGGTCCATCCTCCTTTGTAACACATTTGGTTCTTCATGATCCTGGAGTAACAATGAGAGGGCTGCTCTTTCTAGCTGAGGTGGCAGCAGTGCCTTTTCCCCATAAACCAATTCATATGGTGATTTTCCAGTGGCTCTTTTTACTGACAACCTGTCCACCCATAAGGCATACTTTAGTTCACTGTCCCAACCCCTTTTATTCTTCCCCAATGATATTTTAATCCTGGTAATTATATTTTTGTTGGAGGACTCAACTAGTCCATTCCCTTGAGGATAATAATTTGTTGAGTGGGCCAGCTCTATACTATATTTTGTACAGAAATCAACCATCTCATAGGAAGTAAAGTATTTGGTATTATCTGTCACCAGCTTCCTGGGTGCCCCAAATCTGGTTAATATGCTTTCCTCCAAGAAATTAATGATCGCTGTTGTTGTAGATCTCCTAAGGGGGGCTGCTTCAACCCATTTGGTTAGATAGTCTATGGTAGTGACAATCCATTTATGACCTCCTAAAGAATTCGGGTTGATTTCACCAATCAAATCTATCCCCCACTAGGAAAAAGGAGTTTCAATAATTACCGGTTGTAGTGGCATTGCAAGCAGATTTTTCTTGCCAGTGAAGGCTTGACAGTTGTAGCATCTCCTAACTGAATGATATACATCCTTGAATAGGGATGGCCAATAATACCCTACCCTCATGATTTGATTAGTTGTTGCCTTGGGAGAAAAATGGCCACCACAGAAACCTGTATGAAATTCTCCAATGATCCCAGGGGCTTCCTTCTCTGTCACACACAACAATAATACTCCATTTGGGTGTCTCCAATACAACCGATTTTCTTGAAGGTGGTACTTTTGAGCCTGTTGCTTAATACTCCTCATTCTACTAGCAGACCTACCAGGTAGGAAGGACATATTTTTTAAATAAAATAGTACATCTTTATACCAGTCAGACCCTTCATGCTCAGGTTGTTCATCTTGTTGTTCTCTTTGCACCAATATGGCATTATTTATCTCCTCTTCTCCTTTGCAGGCCATGTATTTTGCCAACCCTTGGCCTTTAATAATTTTTATTGCTCTAAACTCCACATCATACTGCAATAGTTTTACCATCCATCTTGCTAAACTGCCTGTGGGCTCGAGTTGGGTGAGGACATCCTTGATGGCAATGTAGGGGATACAGGCAATAACTTTACTGGAACCAAAAATACTCTTGAAATGCTCTAAATCTTGAATAAGAGCAAAGGCTTGTTTCTCAATTGGTCTATATCTCAGTTGGGCCCCCTTCATTCCTGAACTCATAAATGCTATTGGCCTCTCATTTCCCTCTTCATATTTTTGAGATAGTACAGCTGCTATGGTATGTTCTGAGGCAAAAGAGTACAGATTGAAATTCTTTGAATGGTCTGGGCAGGTCAACACAGGTGCAGTGGTAATAGCCTCTTTAATCTACTGAAATGCTTTGATATTGTCTTCATCCCACTTGATTTTAGCATCCTTTTTAACCATGTCATTTATAGGCTTAGCAATCTCAACAAAATTTGGGACAAACCTTCTTACAAAATTTATTTTACCAAAGAAAGACCTGACTCCTTTGAGGCTCTTGGGAGGTGGTATTTGTGCAATGGCCTTTGTTCTTTCTAGATCAATACTTATTCCCTATTTTGAGACCACATGTCCCAACAACTTACCATGAGTGGCTCCAAATAGACACTTCTTTGGATTTAATGAAATCCCATATTCCTTACACCTTTGAAAAACTTGAGACAGATGGGAAAAGTGGTCTGCAGGGTCCTTGGAAAAGACTGTAATATCATCCAGGTACACCACCACAATCTTGAACATCAGTCCTTTGAAGGTAAAATCCATAGCCCTCTGAAAAGTGGCCCTAGCATTCATCAACCCAAATGGCATTCTTTGATATTCAAAAGTCCCCCATGGTGTAGTGAATGCGGTTTTGAATCGGTCCTCTAGGTTGACCAAGATCTGATTATATCCGAAGAAGCCATCTAATAGTGAAATCCTAGCGGACCCTACCACTGCCTGTAGCAACTGTTCCATATTGGGAAGGGGGTAATTATCCTTAAGGGAGTTTTTATTCAAATTCCTAAAATCCACACATAGCCTTATCTCCCCATTCTTTTTCCTAACAGGTACTAAATTTGCTATCCAGGAAGAGAACCTCACCTTTTTAATTATTTTTGCATTGAGCAACTTTTGGACCTCTTTTTGCATGACAGGATGCAAAGTAGGATTAAAATTTCTTTGTTTCTACCTAAAAGGCTTAGCATCCTCCTTCAGGGGAATAATATGGGTCATCACCTCAGTGTTAAATGTTCTCAAATCCTCATAGCTCCAAGCAAAACTATCCCTATTTTTCCTCAGATATTGGATATACTACTTCTTTTCTTTTGCTGGTAATCCTTTGTCAATCCTGACCATATTTGGATCCCCTATTGTCCCAATATTAACCTCTTCACCTTCTGATTCATGGGGTGCAGTTCTATGTGCCTTATCAAAATCATCAAAGAGAGATTCCAAGGCTACTAGCCCCCTAGGAATTTTATTAGTTTTAAGTTGTATTACTTCTGTGGGGGTTCCTATAACATGTTGCAGTTTTTCTTCATCTTCCTCATCACAAATCACCCCAGAAAATTGGTTTTGTACTATCATAAAATCTTTGATATCAGCATCATCTTGGAAAACTTGCAGGTAAACCACATTATCAGGGATAGAGGGATGATACACAGATATGGTGGGAAATCTATCCATGTATTTTGTATCAATTTCAGGGTTGTCTACCCCAAAAGCATTCACAACCAACAGATTGGCAACATGGTTTTTCTCCCTGGGTATGTGTGATATATTAAAGGCCAGGAACTTGTCAATCTCATCTAAGATAGCATGCTTGTATTGCTTTAGCCTAGGGTGTTTGGTCTGGTATCTTCCTTTTATTTGTTGTATAATTAATTCAGCATCCCCATAGACAGTAAGGTAGTTAATACCCAATTCTTTAGCTTTTCTCAATCCCAGCAGTAGTGCCTCATATTCTACCACATTATTTGTGCAGGGGAACTCTAATCGGTAAGGCACACCTAGGTAATTACCCTTTATATCAGTTAAATTGATACCTGCTCCTGCCCCTATTTGTGACTTAGCTCCATCAAATGTCATGGTCCACATTTCAGTAGTGAGGACCCTATCCGACTCAGCATCCACAACCACTTTAATTTTGGGATCCAATCCTTTTGCATTGGGTACTTCCTTGAGGAAAGGGGTGTGCCAAATGGAATAAACACCCAACTCCTTCTCTTCTACGGAGCTGACCAGATTGACCGTAGTATTGTCAGGTTTCATGAGCTCAATTGATCACTTGTTAAAGGGCTCTCTCCTTAAGGTTACCTATTCTTTAGAGGATAGAGGGATTGTGGCATATGACCAGTCTAGCTGGATTGACCCCCCTAATTGTTCTACCCAATGTCTAGACAATAACAAGGAAAATAATGGGTCTACATCAACCACTGCTACATCCATCACAATCCCCTTCTTTGGATATTGATCTAGAAAGACCAAGAGGCCTGTGATTATCCCCACACAAGGCACTTGTCTATTGTCCATGATAGAAATGGGAGGGGATTCTTTGGTGCATATCAGCCCCAACTAGTCAACCACTTTCTTTGGCATAACATTGTGAGATGCCCCACTATCAAGCATGCAATTGTGTATCACATAGTGGTCACCGTACCTAGATGTATATCGGAGAGAGATATAGAATGGCCTTACTAAAGTAGGAGTTCTGCTCGAAGGATTTGATGCTGCTAAGACATGGCTTTCCCCCTGGTCAATCAACCCAAAGGCCCTACAAATTTGTTCCCTGTACTTAGGGACAGTCATCAGTTCCCCAAAGGTTATATTGATCTTTTGCTTGGCCAATTCTAAACCTATATCAAATTCTGATTTTCTATTTTCTGGCCCATCATTGATAGGTTCAGACCTCTCGGGAGGAGGAGGTTGATGGCCATCATTATTTTTCTTTGTATTAGCCTGCTCCTTTTCCTCAACTACACTCTTCTTATCATGTCTATTAGGAATGGTCCTATTGTGGAGCCTAGTGGCATGGACTCTCTCTAATGTCTTGACCTCTTCAGCTATTGGGGTCAATTTGCCCTACCTTATCTACTCAAAATGGTTATTTTGGGGTCTTTTTAGGATTTTTACATCATCAAGGGCAAACGTTGTGGGCCTATTATCAAAACTGGTAGGCTAGGTGATTTCTTCTAGAATTGGTGGGGTATCAATAGTTTCTTCCCATGTCCAATAGGTATTTATCCTAATCTCATCCTCTGATTCTTCTTCAAGGTTAACACCTAAATGGAGGCCATGATATACACCATAATCAGCAGGGTTATGGGGAGCATCACATGCTGGACAAAAGAAGGGAAAATCAGAGGCTACATTAACAAAAGCCATGGGGTTTGGGACAACATCCTGGTCTTTTTGGACCTCCTTCCTCTTCCAGTTATTATTCGAGTTCCTACCCCCCTCATTATTCTAGTTCCTATTAAAATTCCTTCTAAAAGGAGGTCTATTGTCATTCTGGTGTTGGGAGGTTTCTCCACCATCAGTCTTGTCCCTCTCAATTTTGGACAGTCGGTTGTTCATGGATTGGAACATTTCAATGAACTGGTTTGACAACTTCTCAATAGGATCTGGTTCTGATTTTTTTTAAATTCCAAACCCCACTTTCTTAGTTCTCCTTTCAGTTTGGTTGGGGCTAGGGTCTATTGAGGTAGGCTTCATCTTCCCACTATCTATCATATCTCTTTCTATCATAGTTGCTCTTTCCATGCAAGCATCAATAGTGAGTGTGGGTTGTTGCCTGAGTTCATAGCTAAAATCACCAGGGAAGGCATTTTTGTAGAAGCATATGGACTGGTGATCATTAGGTCTCAAAGCCACAGGGATTCAGTTTCTCAGTTTGGTGAACCGCCTATTGAAATCATCTATAGTTTCATTATCTTTCTTTTTCATAGTCACCAACTCGGTCAACAGGGACTATTCATTCTTTTTCTCCCCATATTTCTTGAGGAATGCAGTTTCTAACTCTTGGAAAGTGCCAATAGAGTCTGATGTCAGACTGTTAAACCATTCCCTGGCATCCTTTTCCAAGGTTTGAAGGAATAACCTAAGGATGACATCTTCATGTTCCACCTCCAGGCTATCCATAGCATACAGGAAGTCTTTTACGTGGTCCTCCCCAGTTACAGTGTTGTCCCCTAGGAACTTGGGTAGGTACTTGTGGGCTTTTGGGGGTAGGGGATTCAGAACTTGTGGTAATACAAAGGGCCTATACCTATTGAGGCACCAGTTATTCAAAGGTGGATTGGCCATTGGTATGACTGGGCCCCCTTGGACAGTAGGTGCAATGGATGGGACAACACTTGTTTGAGGACTTTGAGGAATAAAAATAGTACTACTCTGATTACTAGGAAGAACAGAAACCAAAGCCTTATTTTTATTTTTATGTACCCTAAAAAGTACCTGTGGGTCTGGAAGTTCGGGGTAGAGCTCCTTGTCACTTCATCTCGTGGCCGCCAGATCAGCTCCCCATTGATATTTTAAATTTCTTCAGAGTCACCAGCACAAGGTGCAAAACATAGGGGTTGCTCTCTGGCTAAGATTGCTCAACCAAAAACCTCACAGGAAAATAAACATATATGTCGTAAGGGGAGTAAAATGACAAAAATATAAAAATAGGTCCATCCCCGACAACGATGCCAAAAACTATTGTGGAGTTTTCTTGCTTACCCCTTAAAGATTTGTCACGTCACAGGAAACTCAAAAATCATGAGTATTGTGGATTCTGGTTGATCCACCTCTTTAACCTAGGAACAGATTACTTGAAAAGCTCTAGACAAACTAGGTTGGGTAAGGAAACCCCAAATGTGGGTTTATCTATTTGATTTTATGGTGCAATCACCCACTTTTTCCAGACAAAATGATTCTATATTGTTTTGATTATTTTTGTGACCAAACCTATCATAAACAAAGCTTATCAAGCCCATACCGGTGCCTTATCCATTGGGTAGTCGTAGCAGATTTATATTTATGATCCAAAGTGAAAAAGAGAGGAGAACTAGTTTGTTTTAAGTCATTCAAATAATGTAATGCAAGAAAAATGATTAAACTAGTGAAAAAAAAGCATCATCTATATATTTTGATTGCAATAACACATAGATGAGCATGACACAAACCATAAAACATAGAAGATATACCAGGAATCGAGTTGGATTTGTATTAATATAAATAATATTTACATAAAACTAGCCCAACAGAGTTCTTGGGTCATATATGCCAATGATTACAATAAACCCCCATTCAAATGATGTAACAAGAGGTTATCCCTCCCCATCCTTATTGTAGTGATGTAGGAGTCTCCAACTCTAGTGCATTCCACAGGAAATGATCTCAGTGAACAACGCTCCCTAGCAATCCCTGGAAATGGTAGAAGGAAGGGTGATGTAAGAAAAATAGGAGAAACACACAGGAAAATACGACTAACGCTAGACAAGGCTATACCTGGACTTGGATTTTTTTCTCTCAAGGGTTTGATAAAAAAATCCCGCTGTAGCAGTCTTCCCTTTATAATGTAGGCTTGCCTGAGTGATGTTGTAACTACTTACTCCAACTGGATCAATCACATGATTCTCAAAAATAATATATAATAAAAAATGGGCATGTAGCCCATGCCTTTTGTCTACGTAGGTGGTGGCTACAACTACGTATCATCTCTTGTACTACCCTGGGCTGGCGGCTGTGTATCACCTGGTGCATGTGTTATGGGAAAACTGGGCCCCACTCCCTCTCTAAGGTTCTGAATGGCCTGATCGATGAACTCCCATGCTTCATCATGGAATGTTAATGAAAACAACAATAAATTTAGGTCCTGTGCGGCCTTGTTCACTCTCTCTCTTGCCCATTCCAAGGTGTTCTCAACAAAAATATATAGGCGGTCTACCATTTGTACCAAGGCTATAAACCGTTTGGACAACTTGCCACCAAAGTCCAAGTCAAAATCTTGGACTTTTTGGAGCACTAACTCCTTGATGTTGGGGGCCTACATGAACTCATATAGCTTGAAGCCACAATCCTCCAGCTCATCATTGACCTCTTGCTCAACGTTGGCTACTTCTTGATTCCACTAGAGCCAATTTTATCTATTCTATAAGAAGATGAAGACCTTGGCATATTCCTCAATGAAGAAACAGTGGGAATCATCTGATAATGTAGTCGTCATCCCGATAATCGGTACGTAATTCTCCTTAAACCTTTTATACACGAGAAATATGGCATTTACCCTCTGATCTCCTTGTTACAGACGATCTCGTAAAAGACCAATAGTATGCTTGGTGGCATAGATATCTACAAAGATGGACTCCAGGTCTTTCATATTTTCTATTATTTTCTCCTTCATTTCTTGTTTGAGCTCCTCTACCGATCCAAGTTCTGCAACAACGACCTGCTATGGGGCAGGCATCCTCAATTTATCAACCTCAGTCTAAAGTTGTTGCACTTTGAGCTATAAGTGTCTTCCCTATGTAGCCTTAGCCTTTAAACCTTCTATTTCCTTTTCTATAGCTACTGCCACCTATGCCTCGATGGTCGCTTGGGATTTTATCATCTCGACTGGTGCAGCTTCAGCCCGCATGACACCTCTACTTACATCAATGGTGGCCTCCTTTAGACTTATTAGCAAAGGAATATCAAATGCAAAAGTAGAGACATCACCTATCTCTTGTCCTACCATACTTTGAGGCCTACGTATTCCTTTGCTCGAGGACCTTTTCTCTTCTATATCTTGTATCTGGTCCTCTTCTCAGCTCGCGAGTATAACTTAATAGGAGTCCCTCACCCTCGTCATTGTAAGGCTCTCGGTGCCCTCCGTAGAAGACCCAGTTCTTGACCCTTTTTCTAGTAGGAGGCTACGTGAGGGACTTCTCCTCCTGCACCTCATACTCTCTGAGTATGTTAGAAAATCCCCCAACTTCAGTTATTTTCTTCAAGGCCTTGGGAGGAATGGGATGTTCTTTCTGGTCAATCACTAGGGTGGCAAAGAATAATGAAGGTTGGCCTACCGCCACCTCGATCCTTTCTGAAGGACACATTAGCGTCAAAGTAGATGACGTGAGACTGTGCGACTTTGGGATGAGGAAGTGACCAACTCCTTCCCTTTTATAGTGGCAGTCATAGAACTAGAGGAAGAGGGGAGCTTGGCCTGCTCTTGTTGTGCTTCACCTACTATTTTCATCATGACCTCAAAAAGATCAGTATCTTGTTGGACAACTTGGAAGGTAGGGTCCTGGAGGGGCAACTGGGACCAGTGGCACCACCTTATCCACCAATAATTGTCTATGCAGTCTTAGTTTAGAGGGATAATCCCCGACTACTTCCAGCTTGCTGTAGGGCCTTTTTTCCATCTTCCATACTAGATCTAATGATCGGTTCTGCCTGAGGGCCTTCTGCATATCATCCTCAAAGTCATCCTCTCTATGAGTGACTTGCAGGAGAGCAAGTTTGCTAGCAACATTATGTCTATGAAGACCCTCGGGGTCGTATGGCCTCCATGTAACTTCGGGGAAGCAGTATGTGTCCATATTCCATATGGCACGTAACATTGCAAAGTGGCCCAGGTAAGTGTAGGGGCCCATTGAGCATGGGATGGGTAGCCATGGCACACTACCCTTCTTTTTGATGTACCTAATTTTAACCTCTTCAAAAAAATTCGAGATATCTCCAAGATGGCAATTGAGGTGGGACAGTGCCTTGGTAGTGCCTTTGGGGGTAGTTTGGAACCACAAATCTGAATGTAAGAGAATTCTTCTATATAGAATAAATCCCCCACCTTGGTTTCATGTAAGAAGTTTCTTACCCCAAATCCAAATATGTCTGGCTCTTCTCCACACAATCGGGTATGCACTACTAGGAGGATCTTCTCGAAGAAGGTTTTGTAACTGGAGCACCCCTCCTGAATGCACAACAACTAATCTTGGATGGTGGTAGCAGTCACCCCTCCCATTTTAGCTACTAGAGACTTATCCAGTTGCACCACAAAAAAATGAATTAAAAAGGAATAATAAGAGAAGGGAGGCAATTCCTCCTTATCAGCCAATATGGCTTTCTACAATTCGTATAACTCTTGGTCCATGTTGTCACTGATTACATCCTCCCAATGGTAGAGAGGGGTCTTGTCCATCTTGTTGCACTGAATTATCAAAAACATGACCTCCTTAGTCACCCACTCCAAATCCTTTACTCCCAACACCAGGTTAATCATATCGACGTAATCCTGCACCTAGGGCCTAAGCAGGAATTTTTTGATGGGGAAACCAGAGGGTTTGTTTTTCCCTCTCTTCATCAGCACCTGAGGGAATGTGGTGTTGAGCATATAATTGGCTTGGAGGGCCAATGCTTTGAAATCCACCACCCTGGATGTCGTGGCAAGCCCGAACACTTTCCCAATGTGGTCTGTTGTCAACCTGGCCACCGCCTGGTTTTTATGGTCGTGGATGGTGTGACTTCTATGGTCATAGGCCATTGCTAGCCAAGCCAGAAGGTTCAAGGAGTGGTAGACCTTCGAATAGGTCAAATGCCCCAAATTAGTGTTCCACTTGTTGCATACGGGGGTTGGCTCAATGCTATCTCTCTGCGCCCTCATAAATAAGCTTCTTAGAAGCGTCGGGTGGCACTGATTGTCCTCCTCTATGGGGTCAAAACTATAAATGGTTACCCCCTCCACTTATTTTTGTTGCTCGACTATGATATCCTAGGCTGTGTCTAGGGAGTTCATCATAACTTTTAGATCTTGTGCTCTTCTTGTTCTCCTTGTCATAGGCCATGCCTTGGTGATCTTACCAATTCTCCCCTTAACATCCAGTATCTCTAACGCGGTTGAGCTCATGGAAGCTATGAGAATAGACAATGAAATGTGAAGAGGGTTCTTCTCTTTCTCTTATGTGCTTGACCTCATCAAGAAAAAATTAAGCATGTGTGAATGGCATGGGGGGAAGTCTACCACCTTCTTATTAAAGTGCTTGCATTAAATTTTGGTAGGTGGAGTTTATGCGCTTTTTTTTTTGACGAGGCATGGCGATTGGTCGGGTACGCCACATCACCTACACTTTTGGTAGTTCATTTTACTTGAGGGATACAATTGTGGCTTGGGAGAGATGTGGTGGTTTTGGGTTGGCCAGAGTGAGGTGCATTCAAGTGGAGCGCATGCGCGCCTACGCTACAATAATTCCTTACATGCTCCATTGGGGGATTGGAGCGTGTGGTCCTTGAAGTGAGTGCATGATCTTGTGCACTCGCTTACACTTTACACACCCCAAGGAAGTGGGGTGTGTTGAGAAGCAACACACCCCCACTGAAAAAATGAATTTCCATCCTTTGAAAATATTTAGCTTTCATTTTGCAGTAGGGACCCTCTTGATGTTTTTTCAGGTTTTAATTCCAAATTTTGCTTGCCTCCTTCTTCTCCAAGTTTGGCATATACCAAAGTATCTAAGTAGGCTTGCATGTGACTTTAATTTCAATTTAAAATTCACTTCTTTAATGTTAGAATCATTCTGAGTAAAAAGATCTTTCACTGATATAAAAAATGCAGAATACAGATGAATGAATTCATTGGAATCAACCTACAATTTTTGGAAAATTTGCTAAGTGTTAAAAGCAGCGCGATTTCGCGACATTTCCATTTTTGGAAACGTCGCGATATCGCGACATTTCCATTTTGGAAGTTTTGACAGTGCGATATCGCGACATTTCCATTTTTGGAAACGTCGCGATATCGCGACGTTTTTTGGAAGAGCAAGCCAAGTTTTGAAAATGTCGCGATATCGCGACAAGTTTGAGTCGGAAGCCAAACTTGATGAAAATGTCACGATTTTGGAAGAAAATTTGTTTTGGAAGAAAAGACCAAGTAATGAAAACGTCGCGATTTCGCGACGTGTTTTGGAAGAAAAGACCAAGTAATGAAAATGTCACGATTTCACGACGTGTTTTGGAAGAAAAGACCAAGTAATGAAAACGTCGCGATTTCGCGACGTGTTTTGGAAGAAAAATGCAAGTTTTGGGCATGTCGCGATTTTGTGACGGGTTTTGAAAAGAAAGCCTAAGTCCCGAAGGTGTCGCGAAATCAAAAAGCCAGGGTCGGAAGACGACACAAAACAAAAGAAAGCCTAAGTCCGAAGGTGTGGAAATCGTAAAAGGAAGGATGTCGACGAAATCGTGACATGTCATTTAAAAGAAGTGAAAGAGGGAGATGTGACATGTCAGGTTTCGCGACAAAAGAGACAAAGAAGCCAAAATGAAAAATAGCTGGAGGAAAGCGTCGTGTTATCATGACACGTGTCAAAAGCAAATAAAGCCGACATATAATGAACATTAAGGTTTTGATTTAATAATATTAAAATGTTGACCCTTGCTTTTCTTTTGCAGAGAGCGATACAATTGCATGATGGCGGAAGTAATGACGAGAAAGACAAAGTTAAGCACAGATTAATCGAGGACCGTCACATTGAAATTGGAGATGCCGAGAATTGTTGGTTCATCCAGATTTTACAGATCTGGCCGCAAAGAGACTTTACGGTGACTAAGCAGTTGCCCATTTAATGGAATATGTCGGCAATTGACCGAAAAATGAAAATATCTACACACAGTTATCGAAATTTGCCGATGGACGCATTTAACAAGAGAATTTATGGTGAAAGTAATGGCGTGCAGAGAATTTCAACTCAGGGGCGGCTCTACGAAGATAAAATGTCAGAGAAGCCGGTGACTCATCCGAATTTCTCTGAGGAATTAATGAGACCCTCCCGGCAAGTGCACCAGAAAGATGAAGATATTTACTTGCAGTTATAGATGGATGAGAATAACATCAGATCATGCCTTTTCCATTTATGGCAAGTAACTACACTCAGATTTGCAGAGTGGTTAGGGTTTATTCAAAACTCTATTTTTAAAAGGGCTTATATTGTAAAACCCGGGGTAGTAAGGTTAAGAGGATAAAATTTAGGGTTTGAGAAGAAGATATTCCTAAAAAGATCAGGGTCTGTCCTGGGTCTATAAATACTTCTTCTGAATGTAAATCACGAGAGGCGAAAACTTAGAAATAGAAGCTATTGGAGCAATTTCCTGCAAATCTTGTTTGAATGCTTTGTTCTGGACTTAGAGTTGGTGTGATTTTTCTTTTTCTGTGATAGCGTGGCCAGGAGCCTAATCTCTTTTAGATTGTGATAAGTTCATCTTCTTTTGTTTTTGTTTCATTAAGGTTTATTTAAATTATGTTGTAGATCTGTGTTACCAGGATTGGATATGCTGCTAGGCTTCATTTTCTTTATTGTATGTTAGGGAAAATTATAGATTTAAGGTTCAGGCCTGTTCTAATTGCTCTGTCCTCACTGTGCGAGCTAGGTTGTTGGTGAGAGATACCAATTTTAACCGACTTCCCTTCTGTTTATAATTTTTTGTTAGATCTGTTTCATCTTTGTCTTATGCTCTTAGTTGAAAGTGATCTTAGAAATCTGGACACTTTCCTCTTTGATTTGTTCTATTGTGAAGCTAACCGGTATAACTAAAATTGGTAGTTTTGGTTTTGCAGCTAAGTTAGATAAACTTCTCTTTTTTGCCCTACCCTACTCTCTCTGTTCCACCGTGAAATGATCCATTTTTATCTTTCTTTAAATTTGTCTTTTATTTAAATCTGCTAAAGCATAAAGAGCTAGATCAAAGAACTGATTGTAAATCTGATTATCCACAAAGATAACCAACTCCAAAAACATTACTGAACTGAAGTCCCGAGCCCGTTGTAAGGTAACAGACAGTCCACTTGAAACTATTCCAAAAGCGAAAAAGAGTGAATAGACATTCGACCCAACTCTGTAACTCACACCTTGGATATCCAGCAAGATCCTAAAGTGAGTGGGATTTATCCCGTATAAGTGTTATCGGTATTTTATGCTCATTCTTCACAGGGTGTGTATAAAAGTCGAACCAACATTTAAAATTGGCGCTAGAAGGAGGGCCCACTGAACTCCGTTCAGTATTGTAAGTTGTCTGTGCAGAGTCTGGTGTTTTATCTTTTGAATCCTTTTCCCTCCTCTTTAGCTCTTTTTAAACTTGTTTGTTTGAGTTTTGCCTAAACAGCGGAACTCAACACCAATATTTAAAATTGCTAGAAAAGAGGACCTGAAGTTCAGTAGTCTGTTAAGGATTGTAAGGTTGTAAGTGCTGGTGAAAAGTTGGATTCTAATTATAGAGTAACAAGGTCCCACTCCAGAGCTGGAGAGCTCCTTGTGCCTGAGTTAGAAACTCCCAGAAGAAGCAGCCTCAGAAGGGCCAAGTCCTTGTCTGAAATAGTTTTGTCACCACTTGTAGTTACTCCAACTGCAACTGAAAATATCATTGTCAATCAAGTAATAATGGCAAACTGGTTAGGTTCCACTGCCTTAAATATCTCGGGTGCAGCCCATGACCTGCCCAAAAATCCTGAGAGATATCTTCCCAGATACAAACATGATGGAACTAGGACAGCAGAAGAACATCTAGTAGCATTCAAGAATGCTCTAAAATTGTTAAATGTACAACATGAAGATGTCGCTTGCAGATTGTTCCCGTTCACTCTCCAGGAGGGAGCTTACGACTGGTTTCTAAATCTCACTAACGATTCTATTACCAGTTGGAATGACTTGGAAAAGGTTTTTGTATCACAGTTTGGTGAGGTAATAGATCCCAGTGTATTATATCAGCAGTTTTCTGGTATTAAAAGAGAAATAAATGAATCTGTCAGATCTTACAATGTTAGATTTCGAAGGCTTATGGTAGACTGATCGGTTATTATGTGCCAAATGCAGACCTGGCATTAGAGATTTTTAGAAATTCTCTAGATCCAATGACTTCTATTTTCTTGAAAAGAGATCCCTCTATTACCAATTTAACAGAGGCTTACAAAGAAGCTTTGGTTCTGGAAAGACAGTTGGGACCCCAACCTTTAAATGCTCATCAAATTCCTTTGGTCACACAAGGTGCCCCTATTTTCAATCCCATACCACATCAGATGATGTTGCCAGTGTGTCGAACTCCACCATCAGGAAATCCATTGGTTGTAACACCCGCTGAAAATGTACAGAACCCAGGTAAAGAAGCTGATAATGCAAGAGTTGAAGAAGTGTCAAAAATAGTCCAAAAGTTGGCCAATGATTTTTTGAGTTTTAAAAGGCAAGTTTCTACTGGGGAGAACTCAAACAGGTATTCCTATCAGCAGAACAGATTCACTCGGCCCCCATACGAACCCAATAAGGATTATAAAGGTAAAGGTCATGATGTAAATATTTGTGATTTGGCTTTGCCTAATTGGTGCAGGATACATGCTACTTCTCAACACGGGGAGTTGGATTGTTTGGAATTTTGTAACGCCTTTGAAGCTTTGTCTGGGGAGTTGATTTCTCCTGAACATCAAAGAAATGCGGATGGCCCAAGTTCATCCAGCCACAGTGCAGCTATGGTCTTGGATTCTTTCACTTTCTTGGGTGAATCTGAGAATGTAGTTGAAATGCCTATGGATGAGGTGCAGGCTTTTCAACAATACAGGAGGGACAACTACAACCTCAAAAATAGAAATCCGGAGCCCAACACTACATCTACCCCTCCGGACAACTCCCACAATGTTCCTCCGGATCCATCTTCAAGCAATAACCCATCTCCACCCAAGGGAGGAAATCCGAGAGGACCAGATGCTTTTGTCCCTCCACTCAATAAGGGATATAATATAGTGGAGGACATGAAGAAGATCAAAGCCAACATCACTCTTCATGAGTTGGCCCAAATTTCAGAACAGAGGGATAACTTGATTAAAACATACTCTGGGCCTACTACAAAATATTTGGACAGGGGAAAGAAGATGGCAAATGCGAATGTAGCCATGTATAAAGAGAAGACTGAAGTTTCGCCTTTTCTATTGATCGTTCGTATTTTTGGGAAAAACTTACACAACCGTCTGGTAGATTCGGGTGCTTCAGCTAATGTTATGCCTTTGGCCATTTGTCAACAGTTGGGTTTGACCCCAATGAAGTCTGAAAGAAGAGTTGTCCAATTGGACAAATCAGAGGTTAAAGTAGTAGGTGAACTTCAGAATATCCATATCCAGTTAGCATCCGAACCAAGGGCACAACACAGAATTGAAATTCAGGTGGTGGATATTCCTGTGGGGTACGGGATGCTTCTGAGCAGGGATTGGTCGAAATATTTGAATGGATACTTGGCAACCGACTTTTCACACATGTGGTTGCCATGGAAAGGAGTGGCAAACCAATTAAGGGTTGAAAGAGAACCCAGATACAAACATACGATCACTGAATATAATGCAGAAAATGAGACTGTAAATATTGTTGATGTAGATATTGGAGTTTATAATTTAACAACGGGACAAAATGAGAAGTTTAGTAAAGCTCATCCTGTTCATAGTAATGAAGTTTGGACGCTTCATGTGGATGGGGCTAAATCTAAACAGGGTTCTGGTACGAGGGCAGTCCTTAAAGGGCTTGAGAGTCAGACATATTTTATGTCTTATCGCCTACAGTTCCCTTGCACAAATAATTTAGCGGAATACGAAGCACTGGTATTAGGATTGAAATTTGCTTTGGACAGAGGTGTAAGAAATATCCGAGTTTTTACAGATTCAGAGTTGGTGGCTAATCAAGTTAAAGGTAAATTCCAATGTAAAGCATCTTATTTAAAAGGATACAAACACCGAGCATGGGATCTCGTGGAAGATTTTGATGCTTTTAATTTAACGCACATACCTAGAGAGCAGAATTCACGTGCAGATGTCTTGGCTTCATCAGCCGCAAGTCTGAAACCACTGGAAGAATTCAAATGGAACAAGTTTTCGATCGAGTTAGTCCCTTGTCCTTCGGTCCCAAATAATGTGGATAATTTTTAGGTTTTCTCTGGATGACCAGCAGATTATAAATTTTTTACGAGTACCAAAGCATTTAAAAATGCTATAATCGATGATGGACAAAGGGATACTCTGCTGGAGCAGTTAGACGATGAAAGGGGAATAGTAAGGTTGAAAGATAACAGAATTCCAAAAGGGATGGTAGAACTGGAGCGGCTCTTTGATGTTGACCAAATCAAGCAAAAGGTGAGTTCTGAGGATTCTATGGATGTAACAAACAGTGAGACTAAGAACCTAAACGTGGGGACCGAAGAAGATCCCAGGCACCTCAAGTTGGCTAAAACTTGTGACCCAAAAATAAAAAGAAATATGATCGATTTTCTTCACAGGTCCAAGGATGTTATGGCTCGGTCTTACAAAGACTTAAAGGTCTTTGATCCGAAAGTTTACACTCATGTTATACCTTTAAAAGAGTTTTGCAAACCTTTTCGACAAAAACAGAGGCATGTCAACGCTCTGCTAGAGCCCCTCATCAAGGAGGTAGAAAAATTATTGAGTGCCGCCATTATTTTTCCCGTTAGGCATTCTACTTGGGTGGCCAATTTGGTGCCGGTCAGAAAGAAAAATGGAGAGATCCGCTTGTGTGTGGATTTTAGAAATTTGAACAAGGCATCTGAGAAAGATAATTATCCTCTGCCTTCCATGGATGAGGTGTTACAGATTGTCAATGGTTCGGAAATGATGTCTTTCCTAGACGGTTTCTCAGGGTATAATCAGATATTAGTTGAAAAGGAAGACAGGATGAAAACTGCCTTCACAACCAAGTGGGGAACTTTTGCCTACAAAAGAATGTCATTCGGATTGATTAATGTCGGAGCTACTTTTCAACGTGCGATGGATCATGCTTTCAAAGGCCTTATGGGTAAGTGCATTGTTGTTTACATGGATGACTTAACAGTTTTCTCTAAATCTCGGTTTGACCACGTAAAACACTTGGAGTCTGTGTTCAACAAATGCAGGGAGTTCGGCATTTCTTTGAATCCGAAGAAGTGTGTTTTTGGTGTAACGGAAGGAAAGCTCCTTGGACACTTGATCACCAAAGATGGCATTTCCATGGATCCTGACAGAGTTGAAGCCATATCCGGCATACCCTTTCCCAACTCTAAGAAAGAGTTAAGATCCTTTTTTGGGAAAATTAACTTTGTCAGGAAGTTCATCTCTGGTTTTGCAGAAATAGTCAAGCCACTGAATGACATGCTAAAGGAAACTGCTCAGATTGCCTGGACAACGAAGCTAAAACAGTGTTCCAAGAAATCAAGACTGCCATCAAGCAAGCTCCAGTTTTGGTGAGCCCAGATTTCAGTGCAGATTTTTACTTGTACACCTTTTCTTCTGAACACACACTTGCTGCAGTTTTGACCCAACGAAGAGAAACGGGGGAGCATCCAATTGCTTTCAAGAGTACCAATTTAAAGGGGGCTGAGCTAAAATATTCTCGCTTAGATAAACAAGCCTATGCCTTGGTGAGAGCAGTTAAGCAGTTCAGGCACTACATACTAAGAAGCAAAGTTCATGCTATAGTTCCTGACCCAGCTATTAAATACCTATTAAGCCAGGACGAATTGGGTGAACTAAGAGGTAATTGGGTTACAAGACTGCAGGAATACGACTTAGAAATTTGGCCTACAAAATTAATCAGAGGACTTGGTTTGTCTCGACACATTGCCGAAATACCCGTGCAAGAAGAAATTAATCAGTTGAATTCTGGATTCGATGACTGGGTATGGAGATATTATTCATCTGCTGCAATTTGGAATTTGTCCATCTCACTTGAATAGAACCCAAAGGAGAGCACTAAAACTGAAAGCTGCTCATTATCTCCTCAAAGGAGGCAACTTGTATAGAGAAAATTATGCTGGCATTTTCTTAAGATGCATTTCTCGAGTGAAGTCAATGAGGTGATGTCCAGTTTTCATGAAAAGTTAGGGGCGTGGCATTCCTCAGGATCTCGCTATCGCGCATAAAATATTGAGAGCAGAGCTATTATCGGCCTACATTGTTTAAAGATGCGCATCAGCATGTGAGAACTTGCCATCAGTGTCAAACTTTTGCATCCAAAGAGGCCAATCGAGCTCTACCATTGCAGCCTGTTGTAATAAATAAACCTTTTATGCAATGGGGACTTGATTTTGTGGGAGTGATAAACCCAAATTCTTCAGTAGGGCATAAGTATGTTCTAACAGCTACTGATTACTGCACAAGATGGGTTGAAGCAGCAGCCACCATGAGAAGTACAACTCATGAAGTGATCAAATTTCTAGAGTCAAATGTCATAACCAGGTTTGGGGTTCCTCTGAATTTGGTGTGCGATAATGGACCAGCCTTCCAATCATTAGAGTTTGCAGAATGGGCATACCAGATGGGGATAGTTATCAGATTTTCATCCAACTATTATCCCCAAGGTAATGGACTAGCTGAGTCCACGAATAAGAATTTAATGAATGCCATTAAGAAATCTACAACGGACAAACCCAGACAATGGCATACATTATTGAAATATGCACTTTGGGCTGACAGGATAAGATATAAAGTGGCTCTTAAGACTTCCCCATTTGCTTTGTTGTATGGTACTCAGCCCATTGTTCCCATCTCTCTGAAATTACCTACTTATCAATTTGTTTTAGACTATTTTGAGGATCAAGCAGATGCAGAGGCTCGTGTTTTGGATCTAACTAATTTACAGGATGAACGACTCCAAGCCCTGGAACATTTCAGTCGGCACCAAGAAACCGTCAAGCGTTGGTTTGACAAAAGAGCCAGAGTGAAAGCTTTCAGACTTGCAGATCTGGTGCTTCTATGGGACAAGGCCCATGAGAAGAAAGGTAAACACACAAAGTTGCAGCCGCTATGGATAGGGCCATACCAGATTGCTGAGATCCTGGGTAATAACGCATTTCGTTTACAGGACCTTGATGGTAATTTTTTGAACCTTCTCGTTAATGGTCAATACCTAAAGCATTATTTCTCACTTGTTCCATCCAATATATCATTTGAATGAATCACAAAGATGTTGTAACATGTGTATACATTGTAAATAAGCTTTGAAGTAGTTTGTTTTATTTTATTTTGTTTGATTTTAAAGGTCTGTGTTTTATCCTTTGGGGTCTGTACAAAGTAGTTTGTTTTATTTTATTTTGTTTGATTTTTAAAGTTCTGTGTTTTATCCTTTGGGATCTGTACAAATTTCTTTAGCTTTTAAAATTCTTTTTTTAGTTTTGCCTGGGCAGCAAAGAAAAAGTCAGCCTTCTAAAATTGTTTTATTCTGAGTTCAAAATCCAGTGTTCATTATTCTAATTGAGAGATAGTCTGCTTAAACTGAACAGTGGAACTATTTTGTTATTCAGAACAATAGTAGAAAGATGATTGGATTTTGTGTCTTGCTTGCCACAGTTATTTTAATTATAAAGAAACTGCTATATTGTTTGGCTGGAGAAACTCCCAGGGAATCCAAGAAAAGTTGGTCGTAAGAGGGGACTCTGATTCGTGAAATTATTTGAGTATCCATAGAGGCTATCAGTACCCAGGCTGAAGCAGTTCCAGATTGATGAAATATTAAAAAAAAAAAATTGTTCTTTTTTAAGGCTTTTCAGATTTCGGTATATTTCAAAGGAGAGAGAGAGAAGGTGAAAGTTGAGCAAGACAACATAAAACTGACACTGTTATTTTCTATACAAAAAAAAAAAAAAAGTTATGTAATGAAAGAGATAGCCAAGGCTTCAGAAGATGTTTTCTTTTACCAAGTTGTAGATACTACCTCACAGTTGTGGATCAGGGTCGTGAAAATCTAAAGAGTAACTCTGTCGGGGCTGTAAAAGGCTAAACTAGTAAACAGAGCCCTACTCGGTTTCCCCTTTCACAACTCGGTTTCCCCTTTCTAGAAAAGTTGATCAATCCAGAGTACAACATTCGAAGGCCCAGTCATTCTTGAAGAAAGTTTTATACGCTTATAATTGCACATCAGAAATCTTCCTTAAGTGATTCAACCTAGTATGTCCTTGGGAAATTTTAACAACTATCAGGTAGTAGTTAATTTATTTTGAAGAATATTTGTGGCAAGGCATGGTACATGGTCTATATTGTTTTGAAACTAGAGTCCTGGATTCTAAAATAGTGCTACTATTTTACCCGCAGATATCGCCATTTGTTGAGAAGCAACACACCCCCACCGAAAAAATGAATTTCCATCCTTTGAAAATATTTAGCTTTCATTTTGCAAGTAGGGACCCTCTTGATGTTTTTCAGGTTTTAATTCCAAATTTTGCTTGCCTCCTTCTTCTTCAAGTTTTGCATATATCAAAGTATCTAAGTAGGCTTGCATGTGACTTTAATTTCAATTTAGAATTCACTTCTTTAATGTTAGAATCATTCTGAGTAAAAATATCTTTCACTGATATGTAAAAATGCAGAATACAGATGAATGAATTCATTGGAATCAACCTACAATTTTTAGAAAATTTGCTAAGTGTTAAAAGCAGCGCGATATCGCGACATTTCCATTTTTGGAAACGTCGCGATATCGCGACATTTCCATTTTTGGAAACGTCGCATGAAAAGTCGCGATATCGCGACATTTTTGAAAATTGATGAAACGTCGCGATTTTGAAAGTCGTGATTTAGAAGAAAAGAAGTAAGAAAACATGATTGAGTACAATGTCTTGAATGAAAAGAAGCAAGGAAGGTGTCGGATTCGGAATATTGAAGATGTGAAGATGTGACGTGAAGAAGAAAAGCAAGTGGAGAGAGTCGCGATTTCGCGACATGTCACGGGAAAAAAAGGAGTGATGTCGAAATCGTGACATGTCAGGTTTGAGAAAAGGAAGAAGTGCAGTGGAAGGTCACGATTTCGTGACATGTCACGATTTCGCGACAAAAGAGACAAAGAGGCCAAAATGAAAAACAGCTGGAGGAAAGCGTCGTGTTATCATGACACGTGTCAAAAGCAAATAAAGCCGACATATAATGAACATTAAGGTTTTAATTTAATAATATTAAAATGCTAACCCTTGCTTTTCTTTTGTAGAGAGCGATACAATTGCATGATGGCGGAAGTAATGACGAGAAAGACAAAGTTAAGCGCAGATTAATTGAGGACCATCACATTGAAATGGGAGATGCCGAGAATTGTTGGTTCATCCATATTTTATAGATCTGGCCGCAAAGAGACTTTACGGTGACTAAGCAGCTGCCCATTTAATGGAGTATGTCGGCAATTGATCGAAAAATGAAAATATCTACACATAGTTACCGAAATTTGCCGATGGATGCATTTAACAGAAGAATTTATGGTGAAAGTAATGGCATGCAGAGAATTTCAACTCAGGGGCGGCTCTACGAAGATAAAGTGTCAGAGAAGCCGGTGACTCATCCGAATTTCTCTGAGGAATTAATGAGACCCTCCCGGCAAGTGCACCAGAAAGATGAAGATATTTACTTGCAGTTACAGATGGATGAGAATAACATCAGATCATGCCTTTTCCATTTATGGCAAGTAACTACACTCATATTTGCAGAGTGGTTAGGGTTTATTCAAAACTCTATTTTTAAAAGGGCTTATATTGTAAAACCCGGGGTAGTAAGGTTAAGAGGATAAAATTTAGGGTTTGAGAAGAAGATATTCCTAAAAAGATCAGGGTCTGTCCCGGGTCTATAAATACTTCTTCTGAA
Organism: Wollemia nobilis; assembly: GCA_028583015.1. Taxonomy (NCBI): domain Eukaryota; kingdom Viridiplantae; phylum Streptophyta; class Pinopsida; order Araucariales; family Araucariaceae; genus Wollemia; species Wollemia nobilis. The sequence goes on along the minus strand of JAQPPZ010000689.1, from coordinate 862,293 downwards.
TGTAAATCACGAGAGGCGGAAACTTAGAAATAGAAGCTATTGGAGCAATTTCCTGCAAATCTTGTTTGAATGCTTTGTTCTGGACTTAGAGTTGGTGTGATTTTTCTTTTTCTGTGATAGCATGGCCAGGAGCCTAATCTCTTTCAGATTGTGATAAGTTCATCTTCTTTTGTTTTCGTTTCATTAAGGTTTATTTAAATTATGTTGTAGATCTGTGTTACCAGGATTGGATATGCTGCTAGGCTTCATTTTCTTTATTGTATGTTAGGGAAAATTACAGATTTAAGGTTTAGGCCTGTTCTAATTGCTCTGTCCTCACTGTGCGAGCTAGGCTGCTGGTGAGAGATACCAATTTTAACCGACTTCCCTTCTGTTTATAATTTTCTGTTAGATCTGTTTCATCTTTGTCTTATGCTCTTAGTTGAAAGTGATCTTAGAAAGCTGGACACTTTCCTCTTTGATTTGTTCTATTGTGAAGCTAACCGGTATAACTAAAATTGGCAGTTTTGGTTTTGCAGCTAAGTTAGATAAACTTCTCTTTTTTGCCCTACCCTACTCTCTCTGTTCCACCGTGAAATGATCCATTTTTATCTTTCTTTAAATTTGTCTTTTATTTAAATCTGCTAAAGCATAAAGAGCTAGATCAAAGAACTGATTGTAAATCTGATTATCCACAAAGATAACCAACTCCAAAAACATTACTGAACTGAAGTCCCGAGCCCGTTGTAAGGTAACAGACAGTCCACTTGAAACTATTCCAGAAGTGGAAAAGAGTGAATAGACATTCGACCCAACTCTGTAACTCACACCTTGGATATCCAACAAGATCCTAAAGTGAGTGGGATTTATCCCGTATAAGTGTTATCGGTATTTTATGTTCATTCTTCACAGGGTGTGTATAAAAGTCGAACCAACAGGGTGTGCAGGACTCAATGGGATGCATAGCTTCTGCACCCAAAACTACTTTTGTGTGCTTTGTAATGGAGCGCACAGACCTGGAGGTGGGAGCACGACTTCGTACGCTCGACTAGACTCTCACGCGCTTTGATAGAGTGGGGTGCATGACTGTTGTTTGGGGTACACAAGCCTATGTGCCCCATGGGACATTGTGCACTCCACTAAAATATGGAGTGCATTGACTAGGGAGTGAGCGCACGAATCATACACTCCAATGGTTCTTGTGTGCTCCATTGGGATGAAGCACGTGGGTGGGGTTTGAGGTGCGCACGGATGCACGCACTCCTCATGAGGCTTCATGTGCCCCATTAAAGAGTGGAGTGCACAGGATGGAAATGGGCGTGTGAAGGTGCGTGCCCGAGGGGACTTTGCATGCTCCACTCTCAAATGGAGTACATGAGTTTCTTTGGGGCACACAACTTTATGTGCCCTTTGGGACCTTTGTGTGCTCCACATCCCCATGGAGCATGCAGACTTAGCACAGGGTGCACAAACTCATGCACCCCTTAGGGACTTTGTGCACCCCATTCACCAAAGGGGTGCATGGGTTGGGATTGAGTGCACAACTCATGCACCTGATAGGGTCTTTTTGCACTCCACTAATGGAGCACATGAGCTCGACTTGGGACGCACAGCTCGTGTGCACGAGAAGTTTCATGCGATCCGCTCCCCAGTGGAGTGCACGGGGCTAAACAAGGGTACACTACCTTGTGCGCCCTTAAGGAAAAGGGAAATTAAACTTCAAAAGGGGGGGACTACCCCTTTGGTGTCAATAGGTCTCATACCCTATAATATTTGCATTTCCAAAGCCATTTGGTGCAAAACTCGTGGTCCTTGATCTTCTTCTACTTCTAGTTTTTTAATCTATAAAGCAATATTCATGAGGGTTGCTCCTCTACTTTATTATTTGGAAATCAAACATGAACTTTTAATTGTCTTTGCTCTTCCTCGCAAGGTTCTAACTCCCTTTACTCGATCATAGGTTTACCTTCCATTCCAAATAGTCATTCCAAGTTTTTTGGTTCGTCCTCTTGAACAACATTACTTGGGTTACCATGTTTGTAGGATCATATACCTAGTAATACTTCTTCTATTGCTTTTCCAGAAGTGTCTTTCGAGGTTTCTAAATTGATTACACTCACATGTTCATGTGCCTTATATACCTTAAACTTAGAACCATTCACAACATCGAGGTAAATTTTACCATCCAGCTTCCTTAATCAAACAACCTCATTGTCCAATACCTCTTCCACTTGGAAGGGTTCAAGCCATAAAGTTTTCAATTTTTTTGGCTTGATTTCTCTTTTTCCATTATACTTGAGCACTAATTTGCCAACCTTCAAATCCATATTCCTAAGATTTTTATCGTGCCAATACTTATATCTTTGCTGAGTTATCTTCATTTTCCATTGTGTCACCACCCTTTTTTTACCTAGTTGCACCAATACTACGAGCCACTCTTCCATACTATCTTCATCATTCAGGAGGTTTTCTACTACTATCCTAAAACCAGGTACCAAAAATTCAAAAGGTACCACCGTCTCTTGCCCATACATTAGTTGAAAGGGTGTATGATTCATAGTTGGTTTGAAGGTGGTCCTATATACCCACAAAGCCATTGGTAAGTGCTCCTCCCAATCAGCTCCTTCAACATCGCATATATTATACATGATTGAAACCAGGACCTTATTTGTTTCCTCTGCTTGCCCATTTTCCTTGGGGTAATATGGACTTGACAAGGAATGAAAGATATTAAATTCTATCATCATATTTTGAATAATATTCTTAACAAAATGACCTCTTCGGTTACTTGTTAGTTGAAGAGGTATTTCAAACCGTGTGATAACCTACTCATACAAAAATTGAGTCATGATTGTTATAGAGTTATCAGGTAAGGATCTCGCGTCTACCCATTTTGTTAAATATTTTATCACTACTATAATATATCGGCAATTCCTCTTACAATTGGTTCATAAAGGGGCCATAAAATCTAAACCCCATATCTTAAAAAGTTCTTGAGGTTGCGATACATGTAATGGCGTGAAGTCTCATTTTAGTCGATTCCCTATTATTTAACATGTATCACATGCCTTGAATTAATATTTGGCATCATGATAGATGGTAGGCCACCATAGACCTATCAACAAAAATTTACTAGCTATTGCATCTGGCCCCATATGAACTCATGCCAACCCTTCATGCGTCTCCTTTAATTTTTGTTGCACTTCATTCTCCATTATGCATCTTCGCAAAATGTGGTCCTCTCCCACTTTTTATAGCAAACCTACAATTAATGTAAAAGGTGTCTCTTTCATAATAAATTTTCTTTATTTGGTTGTTGTCATCTCCTTTGGTAGCTCCCTTATCAATAAGTATTCCTTAATGTGCTTATACCATGTTGGTACCATGCTTATCATGAATAATTGCGCATTAGGAAATTCGTCATATATCCCTCCCTCCATAGGTTATCCAAAGTGAATCCTCGATAGCTAGTCTGCTATTACGTGTTTCTTTACAGATCTTACTACCAAAAATTATTGCAGATTGATGAGCCATCTACTTACTCATCCATAAATCAACAATTTATTTATCAAGTACAAAAATGCTTGATGATCTACCTAAAAAGCAAAAGGGTTTACCAATAAGCAATGTTTCTACCTTTTTACTGCATACACCATCCCTAGTGCTTCCTTCTTTATTGTACTATAATTCTTTTCTACTCTATAAAATAATCAACTTGCAAATTATATGGGCTGATCTAACCCAAACTACCTTCTTGAGCCAACACGTAGCCAATTATGAAGTTTGAGGCATCCACATGAACATGGAATTCTTTATACCAGTTTGGAAAAACTAGGATAGGTGCCTTGACTAAGTGTACCTTTAAGCCTTCAAAAACCTCTTGGTGCTCCTCCACCCATTTGAAAGTGAAAGCATGTCTACGGAAGCACGGCGTACCGGGTGCGATGCAAACAAAAGCAGATGTATAATGAAACGCTAAGTCCTACGAAAATGCGAAGAACAAGTGCATGAAAAGGGAAAACGACGCAATGAAATGAGATGTAAAGCAAAACTAAAGTGCAGCCTCTTTTATTAATGTTGCTTGTGATCCGGTTACAATACGTTCCCCCCTTTCAGGGGCTCGGAGCGTTCGATACAATTTTGTTACACCAACGGATGGTACGCTTCCCTTCGGGATCTTTCGCGTGCCCACATTCGAAATGGGCGGGCCAAACATCACCGCCACTTGCGTGAGTGCATCCGTCATTCCTTGCTGCCCCTCCGGTGTCGAGATCCTACGTACAGAGAAACAACAAATGGTTAATAGCATATGCGGATGGAAGGAAACATGCAATCCCCAAGACCTCCGGCTAGTGAATACATGAAATAATAAAACAAAGATCAAAACGTGTCAGAATGAGATGAAACTTGAACAGGAGCATCCAGACATCATTAGGGACACATTGCAAAAATAACAGTCAAGAAATCATGCATGGATTTCTAATCGCTCCGGGGTGGGACGCTGGCGACTGTCACAAAATGTGCGAAAGTGACCTCCCAAATGTCCTATCCAGAGGCCTCCAAAATACCTGCAAACTTGGGGTTAGGCAAAATGGGGCATTTTGAGATGACCCAGAAGGTCGGATTTGGCAGATTCTACCCAGATTGCCCTATATCCGAAGGCGCCCCCTGTAGGTTAGTGAACGCGTAAAATGATAAAAACACAGTCAAAACAGGTCAGAATGCAGTGAAAATTGAACAGCAGCATAAAAAAATCACATACAACATGATGCAAAAGAAATAGTAAAGAAATATAATGTAGATTTCTAATCACTCCGGGGTGGGGCGATTAGGACTGCAACAGTGCGGGGGCGCCGAGGGCAGGACGCCCACCGTTTGGGGCTTGGTTTTGACACCAATCCACTTGGGATGGGTCCAAAACCTCCTAGGGGGTTGTGTCAAAAAATTTGGTGTGGGATTGTGGCCGATTGTTTGGGTTTTGGGTCCGGATTGCGCTCCTAGTATTCACCCGATAACCTCCCTTCCAAAAGAGAGATCAAGGATGTAGGAAGCACAATGAGGGGTGAGGGTATAATTTGGCAGCACTCCATTGCTCCAAATGCTCCTGCTCTATTTTTTTGGGGTGAGAAGGCTCACCATTTTATAGACCTGAGGGTCTCCTTTGAATGCGCATGCAGGGGCGCCACTTGGCCATCATGCCTTGTCAGGGGAGAGAAGATTCCTCCCTGATTAAGGGCTCCTTGATTTAGGCCTCCATGACTGCCTCTTTGAGCTCTGAAATGCTCACTCGCACTCCCATGCCTTGGAGGTGGAGTTGAGTGGCGGATCTGGGCTGCCATTTGTCAAGGTTTGACTTTTTTCCCATCAAACCTGCTATTCGTCCCACCCTGGAGCGATTGCTGCTAATCGTCCCGGGGTGGGGCGAATAGCATTCTAATCATCCCAGGGTGGAACGAATAGGGAGCAGAGTGCTTGAAAGGTGCCAAATTGACCTCTGACCTTCCAAAACTACTTTGGGAGTGGTTAGGACCACTGTTTAACCTCTGGGGGCTGCCCTAGGGGCTATGTATGCCAATTCGGTCAGTGCTTGTAGCCACATAATCGGATTGGTGTTGTTTTGGTGTCTATAGATGCCCCTTTTTGGGATGCGTTGTGCGTGGCGCAGTGTTGAGCAAAAATAGATAACCAAAGCACTTAATGATTAGGGTTTCTCAGTAACCTAACCAAATTTTGATGCCCCAAGTATGGAAAGGGCACGCATTCTTGAATCCTTGCTTCTGACGAGCTAAGGAGCTTACTTCAAGTGTTAACCTTTTTCGGTGAGGTGTTACTTGATCTTGGACATTGTTCAGTCATGAATAGGCAAAGGGCGCAACCTTTTGTCTATGGGAACCTTGAGTTCATGATTCTAGAATGCCAAGTGTTTGATCAGCTTGTGATTATTGCTTGTTTGCTGCCCCAAGCAGGGGCGTGATTGTCTTTGTCAATGATTCTTTGAATGCATGCCATTTCCTTGATCGGGTGTGTATTTGTTGATTGGTAACTGAGTGTGACTACCCCCTCAAGCGACGAATCGATGAGGGAATGACCAAAATGAGAAAAGCGATGAGTCGCTTGACCCAAGATGACTTTTGTAAGGGTGCCTTCAGTTGTTTTTCGTTGAACGCTTATGCAGTTTCCCAACAATCGGACCTATTTTTGGTGGGTTTTGACCCTTTTTTGTGACGTCGATTGGGGTTGAAATTGTCAAAAATTCGTCCTCCCATGGAGCGGTCCGGCTATGGTAGCCTTCTTAGGGAGTAGGATAGTGATAATTTGTGGTCTCGACATTGGTTTTTCATGCCAAGAATGTCAGGTGCAAAGGCACCTTTATTCGATAGAGTTATTGTTGTTTTTGAGTGGGTTTTGACCCTTTGTTGTGATGCCTTTTGGGGTTGAAATTGTCAAAAATCCTTCCTCCCATGGAGTGGTCCGGCTATGGTAGCCTTCTTAGGGAGTAGGATAGTGATAATTTGTGACCCCGACATTGGTTTTCATGCCAAGAATATCAGGTGCAAGGGCACCTTTGTTTGGCAGCTTTATTGCTTTTTTTGGTGCATTTTTTGGATGCAGTTTTGGTTGCTTTATTTCTTGCTCTGTAATCGTCCCAGGGTGGGATGAATACCAATTTTGTAATCATCCCAGGGTGGGATGAGTGCTAACTAGAGTGCTCATCCTAGGGTGGAATGATTACAGGCCTAAGAGCCTTTATAAGGGCCAAAACTAGGTTTTGGGCTCATTTGCAATCTTTTTTTTGGCGATTTGGAGCTGTGAGGAGGAGTGCGAGTTTGCGTAGCGGAGCGCTGCCAAAATTTCATGGACACCATGAGTGCAAGGACTGGATCTTCGAGTGGTGGAGCTGAGGTGAGACCGGTAGGTGCTCCTTCTCTCTGCTTTATTTGTTTTTCTTTTGTCTAAGTACAGTTAAAACCGTAATTAATTTTTTGTATTTCGTTTTTGCATTTTAGACTAAGATTAAAACCCTAGTTAATGTTTTTTTTGTGTTTACGTTTAGACTAAGGTTAAAACCCTAGTGAATTTTTTGTTTTTTTGTGTTTGCATTGTTTATTTGATTTTTTTGTTTTTGTTTGTATACACTGTTGTACATTTGTTTTGTTGTCATGTTTTAATGTTTTTGTGTTGTTTTTGTTTTTTAGGTTGTGAAGAGTCGGTATCGCCAACCGACTGTGTTCTCAGATGCTCGGGATGCACTGACTGTTGCGGATTGGGAGTGGCTTGATGCCCTTGGGCTCAAGCAGGTGACGCGGTTGGAGCCTGTGGTGGGGGATCGGGCATATCTGACTGCCTTGATCAATTTGTGGGATCCTCGCACCAACACCTTTCATCTCCCAATAGGGGAGATGATGGTTACTTTGGAGGACGTGTATCAGATTCTATGGATTTTGATAGATGGATTGCCCATTCGGATGACTCCCCATGATCAATGGATGGTGGTGCTAACATGGTGCTTTGGGTAGGTGGCAAAGATGGGGGTGGATAGGGCTATGGAGAGGGCAGAGGTGGACTACCTGATTGGTGAGATTCTGGTGCGGTGGTGGTTGGAGAAGGGCATTTTGGGGGTGAGGCATGCGTTGCTCATGACCCTCATCTCCAACATGCTGCTTCTTGACTCCTCAGGTGTGAGGTTCCCTTGGAACCTGCTTGAGGTGGTGTTCATACTGGTGGAGTGTCCGATAGTAGTGCCACTTATTATGAGGTGGGGTCAGACACTATTGGCATAGCTTTACGATGAGCTGTACGAGGTCCACTATCGAAGGTGGAAGGGGATCGGGTGCAGCTATCTTTTGTAGTGTTGGGGGTGGCAGCACATAGCTGTGGAGTGGCCGTAGGGGTTGCCTTGGACCACTCGGGGTGAGATGGTGGATAGGGAGATTGGGTATGCTGCTCTATGGTGGAGGTCGGAGGAGCATGGGCAGAGTCGATGGTGGGTAGGTGACGTAAGTCACTATACTGATGCCTTCTCGCGTCTTGCTCTAGGGGAGGTGTTCTGGCGGCCATATCGGGACTGTCCAGCCTAGCCTGAGGCTGGAGAGTGGCTTCGATGGGTGCATAGGGGGAGATGGTTGATCGGGCAACATGGGACAGAGTAGGAGTACTTCTCGTATGTTTGGGTGACTCGATAGTTTGGGGTGCGCTAGGGATTTCTTGGTGAGCCCTTGATCTATCGACGTCGGGGTGATGAGAGGACTCTAGCTTGGCCGATTATTGAGCCATTGGGTGAGGAGTTTGATGTAGTGATTGATGTCCTTGATGTGGACAATGTTGGGGTGATGTAGAGTATGACCAGTGGTGGACGATGTGGCGATGGCGGGGTGAGGGGCCTCTAGGAGGTCCGGATGTGGCAACAGTAGGCGGTGGGGGTGCGGAGGCACCGATGGAGGGTTGGGGGCTCCGCTCGATGATGCAGATATGGTGGAGGTAGATGACTTCACTAGGGATGATTTAGGGGTTCTAGAGCAGTGGGTGTCGGAGTAGCATGTCATCCCGAAGATGCCCATGCCTCAGGAAGTCCCAAGGGATATGGAGGCTAGGTTTCATGCTGAGATAGCATGATTGGAGGATCTACTATGGAGATGGGATGAGGAGCATAGAGTCGAGAGGGATCTCCTATGGGCTCAGTTGGTGCAGCGGGATGACGCATTGGCTGCGTACCATCGACGGGATGTGGAGTGGGGTCGATGTCGGGTGGAGTTGGAGGTCGAGATTATCCACCTCGGTGGACAGTTACCTGAGCTCACTGGAGGTGGATCATCATGCCGTACGAGAGGTAGTGAGACTAAGTAGTCTACATCCTCTCATCGTAGGTGGGTGGGTGAGGGTAGCGTTAGTGGGCATGATGCGAGGGCTGGCAGCAGCCACCCTGAGAGGTCCCATAGGACCCACACCACTGGGGGTAGTTCTAGTCGCACCGATCCTACGTGATCATGGTGGCCGACTCCCTAGGCTTTGGGGATTTTGAGTTTTTGATTTTTTTGTGAGGTCAGAGGACCATTTTATTGTAGCCTGAGGGCATTTTTGACTTAATATATACATGACTCTCTTTTTGGATTATTTACTTGTTATGGTTTATTGCTCTTTTATGCACATTTATTTATGTTGATGTATGCATATGTTATTATGAATGCGGATGTTTCTGACTATATGGATGTATGCATATGGAATGGATGAAATTATTTGTTGATATATTGGCGGTGGCACCATAGACTGTACAAGATTTACTGGCTTTCTGTACTATGTGATTGCTTTGTGAGATGACTTTTCATGTGTAATTTTTTTTTTTGTATTTTTTGATGGTGATGTAAGTAATGAAATGTACCACAGTTGTTTTAGAATGTAGTTAAGGTTTTTCTGAGACTCAGATGTTTTAACTAACTAGCCAAGACTGTACGTTTATCTTACAAGACTTTTGAACAAGGTACGAATCAGACTTGAGTTTGACCAAGTTATTTCACTTCCTTGTGTGTGCGATTGAATTCGTTTATGTGGTATTTGTCAGGATACCGCCAGTGCCAGATAGGCTATCAACCAAACTTGTACTGAGGATCACCTAATTAGCTCCACTAACTCCTTTGTTGTATTTAGTAAGATTAATCTATGGTGCAATCTAGGATACCATAAGCTAGCTCATCCACATGCAAACATTGATCTGTACACAATTTAATGCGATAGATATATCGTCATGCGGGAGGTTTTGCCACCAGTGACCAGTAGGCTATCCACCAAACCGGTACTGAGGATCACCTCATGACCTTTCGAATGCTGAGAGTTCCAGGGATTCAAGTTCGACTCCCTTCTTTTCTTCAATTTTATTGGGATACTTGCTCTCGTATGTAGTGATAAAAATCACTGTTTATTTTTGTTTTTTTCTTTTGAGCAAGGGATTTGAATTTTGAGTGATGAGAATCACTATTTCTTGTGCTTTTTGATGTGTGCACTTTGAGGATTTTGATGTCAAACTTTGGAGTTTGTACTTTGACTTTTGCAATTTTTTTTTTTGGTGTTTTGCAACTTCTTGAGAATTTGGGATTTTTGACAGTGGTAAAAGCCACTATTTATTTTGGGGAATTGGGTAGGGAAGATGCTTGTCCTTTTGCCAACTCTCAGCATTCTTGGGGTCATTTGCATAGGGGGATGAGCGAGATAACATTTTCACTGTATGGTATCCTGGATTGCTTTGCAGGTTTCATCTTTCGTTCACACAACTTGGGAATTTTTATGTGTTTTAACTTGTGTTGGGATGCTACGTAACAAGGTGTGATCCAAGTAAAACTCTACCTTTGTAAAATCTGTCTGACTTTGTACAGTTTTTGGCTAGAAATCTAAAGACAGCTGAATGACGAAAAACCCTAAATACATTAGAAGACAACTGACTATGATATGGTGAAAAATGTGGATGGCGTTATTCTTGTTGGATCATTTACAAAGTGGAAAAATGTGGGAAATGATGGAATTGCTGAGTAATTATAGTCTATGGTGCATTTGACCTGTATGGTCAACAAATATGCAATGTATGTATGTGATGCCTAATGCAGCTTTTTTTTTTTTGTGTTTTGATTTTTTAAGAGTATGCATGGAAGTGAGATGCAATTTTTTTGTTATTTTTGATTATTTTGTTGTTTTTGAATATTCGTTATGGTTGGTTTATCCCGAATGGGTGCGACCAAGTGATTCTTATGGATCCTTGGAGGTTTTGACCAAAGGGATTATAGATACCTTTGGGGTGTTTTGGTTGACCAAGCGATTGTGGGAATCCTTGGAGCTTTTGGTTTGACCAAAGGGATTATGGATACCTTTGGGGCATTTTGGGGTTGACCAAGCGATTGTGGGAATCCTTGGAGCTTTTGGTTTGACCAAAGGGATTATGGGTACCTTTGGGGCATTTTGGGTTGTTGACCAAGCGATTGTGGGAATCCTTGGAGGGTTGGTACAAATATGTATTAATAAAAGGGTTTTTGATACCTTTGGGGCATTTTGGGTTGACCAAGCGATTATGGGAATCCTTGGAGCGTTTGGGGTGGGCCATGGCTCTTTTAAATGTGGAATGGCCTCAAATGACTGATGTTCAAGGGTTCTAGTTCCTTGATTCCTTCAAGAGAGGTGAGCCGGTATGTTCTAGGTCCTATTTTACTGTTGATTACATACGGACCTAACTAGTTTGTCATGAACTTGTCCCTTAAATGGGGTGACAAGTTAGAATTTTGTTGGTTCTCTTTTAAGACCAGGTCACCAACCTGAAAGTCCCTCAGGTGAACTTTCATGTTGTATGCTTTCTTAAGTCACTCTTGGTAGATACGTAAATGCTCGAGAGCATTGACGCATCGTTCATCGAGCAACGTAAGCTGGTCTAACCGGGCCTGCCATGCAGTGTCATCATCGATGAACTCTTGCATTGATATGCATAGGGAAGGTATTTCCAACTCGAGAGGCATGACTGCCTCGGAGCCATACACCAGCAAAAATGGAGTTGCCCTAGTGGGCGTCCGAATGCTAGTGCGATAAGCCCAAAGAGCAAGTGGTATTTGAATGTGCCAATCCTTATGACTATCTATGACTATATTTTTAAGGATGGCAACTAGCATTTTGTTTGACGCCTCTGCTTGCCCATTTGCCTATGGATAATAAGGTGTCAAAAAACTATGCTGAATTTTGTACTTTGTTGTCAAAGCACGCACATATTTGTTCTTAAATGATGTCCCATTATCCGAGATGATCTTGGATGGAATACCAAAATGACATATGATGTTATGTAAAATAAACTCCGCAATGCGGGTCCCAATCGTAGAGGTAAGCGAAATTGCTTCCACCCACTTGGTGAAGTACTCTATGGCCGTTATGATGAACGTGTGATGGCCTGACGATGTAGGGGAGATCTTTTCGATTAGATCTAAGCCCCACTATGAGAATGGCCAAGCCGATTGGATCGATTGCAAGGCCTGAGAAGGTACATGTGTCAAATTAGCATGGTGTTGACACTTCATGCACTTTCGCACATATGCGCAACAATCTCGCTCTAAATATGGCCAATAATAGCCCATGCAAAGAATGCGCTTGGTGATGGCCATACCGCTAAAGTGGCCATCACATGTACCATCGTGCGCTTGGGTGATCACCCAAGTGGACTCTTGCTGGTCCAAGCAATGGAGGAGGATTCCTTCGTAGCTTCGATGGTACAAAATGTCTCCTAGCAAGACATGTTTTGTCGCTTTCTGTTTGAATGATATTTTCATGGTGTGTGACAATCCAAGTGGGAGGCTACCCAACTTGAGGTAGTCTCTTATGGGTGTGTACCAATCTTGCTGATCAGAAACCTCGATGGTATGAATGACCAATCCCTCTTGAAGTTCATCCCTAGCAAAAGCTGAGCGGGAAAGAACTTGTAAGAATAGCGTTGTGTTGCTATTAAGAGGGGTCGGGGAGAACAAGGACCCCTAGTTGGCATGATTCAGACTATCATGGATTCGAGAGAACCTATCTTGAGATGGTTCAATCTGGATCAGGTGGATTCCTGGCGTTAGGTCAGAGCTTGCATGCTCCATCATGGATTGCGATAATGTTTTGACTTGAATGGTTGTCATATCACCAGAAATGTCTTGCGGGATTAGTGACCCCAAGGAGGCCATAGTGTCCGCAAAATGATTCGATGATCGAGGGAGTGCCTCGATGTCGTACCATTCAAGATTTGCCAAGAATTTATCCACAAGGGCTTTGTAGGCCTGCAGAACTGGGCATTTGCATTGGAATACCCCTTTCACTTGGTTGACAATTAATAGTGAATCACCAAAGATATTCAAGCATTTGATGTTCATGGTGATGGTTGTCTGAAGACCTATGAGCAAGGCTTCATATTCCACATTGTTATTGGTGCATGAGAAATCAAGTTTAAATGATAAAGGCATTGGAGCCCCTTGCGGTGTGAAGAATATGATTCTTATGCCACCCCCTTGCTCACATTTAGAACCATCAAAAAATAGGGTTATGTCGGCTTGTGACTCAGGCTCATCAGAATCTGGGATTCTTGAGACATGGAAGACCCCATCATCGGGCAGCTCTATGGTCAGAGGCTGATCATCTTCGAGAGGAGCCTCTGCTAGTTGATCGGTGATGACTTGACCTTTGATGGACTTCTGTCCAATGAATTCGATGTCAAACTCCATCAACAACATGATCCATTTTGTCGTGTGGCTACTGTGATAAGTATGACTCATCATGTATCATAATGGATTCTCCTTAGACACAACATACGTCGTATTGCTCAACATGTAATGGCATAGATTTTTGGTGGCAAATACCACTGCTAAGCATAGCTTCTCGACGTATGCATAGTTAAGTTCATAACTGACTAGGTGTGGCTAAGATAATAATTAGCCTATTCTTTATGTAGTTCATTTTTTGGGCTAGCATGGCGCCCAGTGCCACCTCAATAGCTGAGATGTATAAATAGAATGACACTCCTGGTCTAGGTGGTGCCAATACTGGCGATGAAGCCAAGTATTGTCTAATGTCATCGAAGGCAGACTGGCACTCGTCATCCCAATGAAATGCTACCCCCTTGTGTAATAATTTATTCATGGGTCGGCACTTGTCAGATAGTTATGCTATGAAGCGCTTGATTGACGTGACCTTACCCTGCAAGCTTCTGAGCTGCTTGATGGTGGTTGGGGGAAGCATTTCAAGGATTGCCTTGACTTTATTTGGATCCACCTCGATGCCTCATTTTGAGACTATGAAACCCAAGAGTTTTCTAGATGTGATGCCAAATACGCACTTCTTGGGGTTTAGCCTAACTTTGTGTTCGATGAGGCGATCAAGGATCTTGCGTAAGTCATCGAGATGATCTGGGCACAAAAGAGATTTGGCCAACAAATCATCCATATAATCTTCCAAAGTTTTATGCATGTGATCATGGAAGATGTATGTCATAGCGCGTTGGTAGGTGGCACCAACATTTTTAAGGCCAAAGGGCATGACCTTATAACAAAATGTCCCCCAAGGCATTGTGAACGCCATCTTTAGTTGATCATCGAGATTGATACGAATCTGGTTGTATCCCGAGAAACCATCCATGAGGGAAAGCATTTCATGGCCTATTGTAGCATCTACCAATGCATCGATGCTAGGCAAGGGGAAATCATCCTTGGGACTCACTTTGTTTAGATCTCAAAAATCAGTGCATATGCGAATCCTCCCATCAGGATTTTTGATGGGTACCATGTTGGACAACCATGGTGGGTAATCTATGCAGATGACAAACTATGCATCCAACAACTTTTGTAGCTCATATTTGACCATTAAGGCCACTGTTGGGTGCATCTTACGTAGCTTTTGCTTGACTGGCTTGACTGTCGGATCAAGCATTAGATTATGCATGACTAGCTATGGGTCTAGCCCCGACATGTCTTTGTAGGACCATGCAAAAACCTCCTTCTTCTCTTTGAGAAGGGCAATGTAATCGGCTTGCTCTTTGGGGGATAGACTTACCCCCGACTTGATGATCTATGGATTCATTGGATCAGAGCCGATGTCTACGTCGATCATCTCTTCGATCGACATGTGGGACCCATCCTCCAACTGGTGTGGAGTTGGGATCAGGTGGATATCATTTGCTGAATTTAGATCTACGTTGGGAACGTCGGGTTCCTCTTCAGCATGGAAGATATCTTGAGTTGGTCTTAGGGTGAAATGAAGCATCTCACCGCAAGGCCAGTACTCTGATGGGGATGGTGGCGAGTTAGCATGATCCTAGTCTATGGCATCTAGGTCTAGATACAATGGTCATGCTGGATCGGCTGGATTGTGGATGGGGGTGGTTAAGTCAATGGAGATCATGTTGATGAAATGAATTTGGTCTCCATTACCATGGGGGCATTGACTCGGACTTCCTTGGTGATCCTTATACCCTGGATCTAGCTCTGTGGGTATTGGCATGAATGGATCGGCCCTATGTGTGGATAGAAGGATAGGGTCTGCCCTTGGCACTGATGGCTCTATAGGGTCTCTGGGTGGAAGGTGCTCTTTGTATGCCTAAAGTGGTGGATGCAGCACTTGGTCCAACTATGCTTGGTTCAAATTCCACCTATGCCTTGGCCCCATGTTTAGCTATTCAAACATATCATCAATGTCCATGGGGTGTTGTTGTTGCCGCATATGGTTGAGATATGCCATCTCAGTCTCATCCTCATAATCGCTATCGAAGATCCATAGGCCTTCATTGGCTTCGACAACTATGTGTGGTATGTGAGGCTCATTCTGTTTGAGCAAGTTGATTTGGTCCCATCTGGGTTGTTCCGCTCTCTATGGGAGGACCAGATTCTCTTGAGGTGGCAATTGCTCGATTGGAGCATTCAAGGGGAACATTGTCATGAAGTTCTCCTGATAGTCGTCTATGGGTGTCACTTGTGAGTGATTGCTATCAGATTCGAAAGGGTCCCAAGGTGCTACCTCATACTCTGACTCATCTTCAGAAGATCCTCCTTGACCTTGTCTATATCCCTCTTGGAGGTAAGTTCTTGAACTTTCCCCTTTCTCGATCGAAGGGAAGGAGTTGTTGAGGTCAACAAGGTTTGTTGTTAACAATGGGAGATAATCCCCCAATGTATATGTTGTGTTGGGATTGGCATATGGATCTTGTGCCAACCCATCCTTGTTGCCTAGCCCTAGGCCTTGCATGTTTTCTACCAAGATGTCAAGGGGCAAAGGGTGGTTGAACCCTACTCCTGATTTATCGTATGGCATCTGATATCTTGGTTGACAAAGAACGCGCATTCCTTGTTCGTATCTGCCCAATCCATATCCATGCCAATTACATTGGCCAAGGTATTTCAAGGTGAATTCTAGGTTGGACAGATAGTCGACGTTCTCAGCAAATGGCTCTTCATCCTCTTCCTCTTGTAGGTAAGGTTCGATGTCATTGTCGAGGCCCCCATATACAAAGTTTGTCTGATTTGGTGGGTAGCCTAAAGGGATGATAGTGTCGATGGGGAGGCGAGGTCTCCCCATGTCTTGCATGGATTCAAGCATGGGTGTTGCCACAATGTTCCACACTAGGTACTCCCCTAGGCCCGTATTGGCCATCTCAATGGTAATCATCGATGGTTGAGGGGGAGGGAATGGGAGTTCTTCCTGAGTCCACTCCATGTTGGGTGAACCAGGTGTCTCGACTTCCATTCGGTTGGGCACCTCTTTGGTAGAGATGGTTGAGACTAATGGTGGTATCTCTTCTAGGGGCTTCTTCCCATTGTCCTTCGGTGTGGCCACCATAGGTGGCATCGTTGGTGAAGGAACAGATGATGAATATGGGCCCGGTTGGTGAGTTGAGGGACTTAACAGTGGGGATGTAGGCGGAATCGGACCCTGTTTGGATGGATTCAATTGAAATTCCAAATGTGTCGATGGAAGGGTCGATTGTGGCATCAGCTGCACCGCATTGCAATACTTAAAGGGCTCTAAGTCTACTGGGACTACATGTACTTGCCCTTCGTATGTATATTTTAGGCATTGGTGGGCTATCGAAGGGACACACTTCATGTCCCTGATCCAAGGCCGGCCTAGCAGGATATTGTAGGCCATCTCACCCTCGAGGATGTGACACAATGTAGGAATAGTCTTTTGTCCCACTTGGATGGGTAGGACAATTGTGCCAACCGTCGAGCATAACGCATCGTTGAATGCCCGAAGAGTATAGGTGGAGGCCACAATATGAGATGTTGGCAGCTTAAGGTGTTTTAATGCCATCATTGTGATTATATTGTTGGATGAGCCAGTGTCCACCAACACCCTCTTGAATGGAATCCCGTTGACCCATGCAATGACGTGCAGGGGTGGATCCACCATATCACCAGTCACCGATTTTAGTTCGTCTTCTCTAAAGGTTATGACTGGTTCTGTGCATCATTTTACATGTCCCACAAAGTTGTTGAAAGAATTTGCTTCATGGGGCTGTAGCTCGATGGCTTTGAGTATCTCCATCAGAGCCTCCCGATGGGGCGGTGATTGTTGGATGAGCTCATAAATGGAGAGCCTAGCCGACGTGGTCCTTAAACTTTGAGTAAGTTTAGTCCGAATCGTGGCCACTGGTCTAGGTGGGGGAGGTTGTGTAGGGTGTTGTGGGAGTTGTGACATTGATGGAACATCTCCTGTAGCTATAGCGGGGGTAGTTGTGCTTGGGTATCTCTTGTTCCGTGTCACTATGCTTATCATCCCTACGTACCCTTGCATGGGGCATTTTTGTGTCACCTCATTTACTTGTAAAGTCTTTGCCTGTGCATCATGGGTAGGTAGGGGGTCTTTGAAGACCTCCATCTGTTGGTTGCTCAGTGCTACGGGATTATCCACCGCTAGCATTTTGTTGTCTATCAGGTCCTGCACTAAGCTTTTGAATTTCCAACATGCGTAGATGTCGTGTCCTTTCTATCGATGAAATCTACAATATAAGTCTTCCCTATAGCCCTTGGGTTTTGGCGCGTTGGGGTCTATGGGTCGACTTTTTAGCAAGTTTATCAAGTTTGCCATGAACAAGCGGTCAAACAAGGAGTCTTTAGACTCTATGAAGTGTGTGAATTGTCGCCTAGGATGACGCTGTTGATTCTGCTCTTGCTTATGATTTTCCTTTTCATAGCTGTCAAGAGGAACTGCCTGATAATTAGCCTTTGGGGGCTGTGTCGTTTGTGCAGGCTTTGGTATGTTTATGGCAACCTGATTGACCATGATGGGTTTCGGTTGCGTGGGCCTAATTTTGGCATTTTTGGGCCACTCTTTCTTGCGTGGCTTGGCAATCTCACCATCTTGTATCTTGATCTCCTCAATTATCCTGGCTTGCACTAGGGCTTCCTCGAGAGTGGCATATTGTTATAGCTACAATAGCATGGAGATCGACCTTAGGCAACTCTTCGAGAACATTTGGGTCAGGTCGGCCATGGGAGGGAGGTAAGGTAGCTTTGAAAGCAACGTCCTCCATCGATTTCCATAAGCAGCCATGGTTTCCTCCTCATACTGCCTGAGGCTAGCTAGGTCACTTAATGATGCCTTCTTCTTGGTGTTGAAGGTGAAACGTTCGAGGAACGCGTCCACTAGCTGGTCCAGGTTACTGATGCTATGCTTCGGCAACTGGGTAAACCAATCCGAGGCAGGGCCTACGAACATGGTTATAAACGTTCTTAGAAGCAATGCATCATTGTCCTGAATGCCAAAGCATTGACTTAGGAATCTTGTCACGTGCTCTTGGGCATCCTCATCCCCTCTAAAAATTGCCAATTGAGGCATTTTGAAGTGTTCAGGGTATGGGGGTGCCGACACTGAAGGATGCACAGGGTGACTATGGAGCTGGCGTAATGTGGGCTTTTGGGGCCCAGAAGTCTTGGTCTCCATAGACTCTAAGCGCTCTAGCAGCGCTTTGTATGCATCAGAGGATTTGATCTCTTCCTCCTTGGTTTGTTCCCATTGTGAATTATGGGGAACTTGAGGCCTATGGAGGGGTAGCCGGATAGCACCCCCCTGCCTTGGTAGGGCATTTCAGCCCACTCTTCTTCCCACTCAAATTCCTCATAGGCTTCTTGAGGAGTTCCTGGGCATGACCTATAAACATGGGTGGGTGCCCGAGGAAGGCGCCCATCATTGGTTCTAGGAGTGGCCTCCCGCTCAGGTCTAGGAGGTCTTGGAGGCAACGCTTGATAAGGTCATGGAGACCTGTCTCGCACCAAGGGGTTGTGCCTCTCATAAAGTTCTATCTTATGCGTGCGAGGGGTTGGAATCCTCTCATGCATAGTGTTCTAGAGCAACTCATCTGTCTGACGTCGAATGCGCTCTTTGCTAAGATGATACAGGTGCTCTAACTATTGCTGATCTTGCTCAAGCTACATGATTTGCGCTTGGCGGGTGGCATGTTTGGCAAATGCCAAGTCGATTTGTTCCATCGTCTTAGGTCTAGGAGGCCTAGATGCCTCCCCTACATATCTATCTCGGTCATGGTGATCCGAGATCTCTATAGGTCGCTTCCCTCTATCGAGGTTAGCAGCATTCACCCGAGGCTCTGGCCTCAGTAGGTGATCTTGATAATTAGCAGGTGCGGAGGCGCATTGCTCCCGCATTGTGTATTGCTCTTGAGGAATATAGTGGTTTTCCTCATGCTCCCTTTCGTACATGTGAAAGGGGTGGGCAGAGTTGGCCCACCCTATCTGAAGAGCCTTGCACTCTGGATTTGGCCTATTAGTTCTGACAGTAATGAGGGGTAGAGGAGGGATGATATAATCATGTGGGCCCTCCTTATGAACCCTATGCTGTTCCAGCGCTTCATCGTGTGGTGGCCACTCATAATGAGTGTCTAAGGGGGTCTTCCCATGTCTGTACTCCTCTTGAGAGGGTCCATGTTGAATGGGAGTGCCCCTCGAAGGGGTGCCTCTATAGTCCTATTCCGTAATGGTATGATGTGGACTATTTTGTGGGTCAGGCCACCAAGGTGGTATGACCAAGTCCTTGGGGCTATAACGGAGGTGACTTGTGCCTCCTTGTACACTTTTCGTAGCTTCTTCCCATGATTGGGCTTGGCTACGGGTATACACCATGGTGGTGGTTCTCTACAAGATATGTATGTTTTTATCTCCTTTATAATTTTTTATGCTACACCAAACAAAAGGGACCACACAAACAAAGAAATGATTATCTCATTTACAGATTAAATGTGTGTCCTAAATCTGGTTCAATGTGTTTTGATTTTTGTTGTGCAAACCGTGTAAAGAAAATTTTGTTATTCATGCATGATGAGGGCTCTTATATCTCCAAAATGGTCACCCCTTCAATATACCACTTCCATGCCATTATACCGAACCTCTCAATATACCCGCCCTTACGTGAGGGAAACTATTGGTACGCGAGAGCAGAACAGTACGTGGAACATAGGCGGTACGGAAGGGGAATCACTCTATTTTTGACACCTACCATAGAAGACTTATCCTCATGCATTGGGAATCACCCCCGCTACACTTGGTCAGCTTTCATCAGGATTTACGTCTAGCAACAATCGCGATCAAGGTTATGTATGCAAAATCCAAGCCAAGGTGGTGATGAAATCCACCGTTGGTCTTGATCAAGTGTTGGGGTTTTAAGACCAACTCCTTGATGTTAATATTATTACGTGGTGTGTGTGGTTCCTTTTACTTGCACAAAGAAAGAAAACATGCAGCAAACTTCCCTATGCAAGCAAAGAAAATAGAAAAATTGTAGAGACAAAAATAGAAAAACATAGAGGATGTTCAGAAAACCTACCTCTTCTCTGCCCAAACCAGATGCCTCTGAGTTTCTGCTCAAAAAATGTATAGAGAGCTAATCATCCTAGGGTGGGATGAATAGCAGGTCTGTATTCATCATAGGGTGGGATGAATGCCTATTCATCTCGGGGTGAAATGAATGCCAGTCTGTATTCGTCACAGGGTGGCACGAGCAGCAGTCCAGCGCCCTAAGGATTAACACACCTGCAAGAAAAACACAAAATTTTGATCAAAAACTTGATCCCAATAGTAGGGGATAGAGTCCCACCATGATCACCACTGAAATCATGTCTACGGAAGCACGGCGTACCGGGTGCGATGCAAACAAAAGCAGATGTATAATGAAACGCTAAGTCCTACGAAAATGCGAAGAACAAGTGCATGAAAAGGGAAAACGATGCAATGAAATGAGATGTAAAGCAAAACTAAAGTGCAGCCTCTTTTATTAATGTTTCTTGTGATCTAGTTACAATACGTTCCCCCCTTTTAGGGGCTCGGAGCGTTCGATACAATTTTGTTACACCAACGGATGGTACGCTTCCCTTCGGGATCTTTCGCGTGCCCACATTCAAAATGGGTGGGCCAAATATCATCGCCACTTGCATGAGTGCATCCATAATTCCTTGCTGCCCCTCTAGTGTTGATATCCTATGTACAGAGAAATAGCAAATGGTTAATAGCATATGCGGATGGAAGGAAACATGCAATCCCCAAGACCTCCGGCTAGTGAATACATGAAATAATAAAACAGAGATCAAAACATGTCAGAATGAGATGAAACTTGAACAGGAGCATCCAGACATCATTAGGGACACATTGCAAAAATAATAGTCGGGAAATCATGCGTGGATTTCTAATCGCTCCGGGGTGGGACGCTGGCGACTGTCACAAAATGTGCGAAAGTGACCTCCCAAATGTCCTATCCAGAGGCCTCCAAAATACCTGCAAACTTGGGGTTAGGCAAAATGGGGCATTTTGAGATGACCCAGAAGGTCGTATTTGGCAGATTCTACCCAGATTGCCCTGTATCTGAAGGCACCCCCTGTAGGTTAGTGAACGCGTAAAACGATAAAAACATAGTCAAAATAGGTCAGAATGCAGTGAAAATTGAACAGCAGCATAAAAAAATCACATACAACATGATGCAAAAGAAATAGTAAAGAAATATAATGTAGATTTCTAATCGCTCCGGGGTGGGGCGATTAGGACTGCAACAGTGCGGGGGGCACCCGGGGGCAGGACGCCCACCGTTTGGGGCTTGGTTTTGACACCAATCCACTTGGGATGGGTCCAAAACCTCCTAGGGGGTTGTGTCAGCAAATTTGGTGTGGGATTGTGGCCGATTGTTCGGGTTTTGGGTCCGGATTGCGCTCCTAGTATTCACCCGATAACCTCCCTTCCAAAAGAGAGATCAAGGATGTAGGAAGCACAATGAGGGGTGAGGGTATAATTTGGCAGCACTCCATTGCTCCAAATGCTCCTGCTCTATTTTTTTGGGGTGAGAAGGCTCACCATTTTATAGACCTGAGGGTCTCCTTTGAATGCGCATGCAGGGGCGCCACTTGGCCATCATGCCTTGTCAGGGGAGAGAAGATTCCTCCCTGATTAAGGGCTCCTTGATTTAGGCCTCCATGACTGCCTCTTTGAGCTCTGAAATGCTCACTCGCACTCCCATGCCTTGGAGGTGGAGTTGAGTGGCGGATCTGGGCTGCCATTTGTCAAGGTTTGACTTTTTCCCGTCAAACCTGCTATTCGTCCCACCCTGGAGCGATTGCTGCTAATCATCCCGGGGTGGGGCGAATAGCATTCTAATCATCCCAGGGTGGAACGAATAGGGAGCAGAGTGCTTGAAAGGTGCCAAATTGACCTCTGACCTTCCAAAACTACTTTGGGAGTGGTTAGGACCACTGTTTAACCTCTAGGGGCTATGTATGCCAATTCGGTCAGTGCTTGTAGCCACATAATCAGAGTGGTGTTGTTTTGGTGTCTATTGAAATGAATACCCTTGCACGTAAGAGTGTCTAGCAGGTGAGAAGTTTATGCATAATTTTTGATAAACCTTCTATAGTATCCCACCGTTCCTAAGAATGTTTTTACTGAACTCACATCATGTGGTTCTTCCATTAGCAATATCACTTATATCTTATTAGGGTCAAGTTTCAAACCTTCTTGGCATACAATATGCCCTAATAGCTTCCCGTATGGCACCATTAGTACACACTTACCTCGATTTAATGATATTCGAGATCTCCTACACAAGATCATACATTCGTCCAACGCCTTCAAGCACTCCTGTGTCTTACCATACATGGACCAATCGTCTAAAAAGGCTTTGAAATTTCTTGTGTATATTTTATCAAAAATGTACAAGATGATTCTTTAGAACGTAGTTGGTGCATTGCACAATCCAAATAGCATGTGGTTATAAGCGTATATCTCATTCTCCACTATAAAAATGGTCTTCAACTTATCCTCTTTTACAATACTGATCTGGTTATACCTCAAAAATTCCTCCAAAAATGAGTAAATTTCATGGCCAGTTATTTCT
Organism: Wollemia nobilis; assembly: GCA_028583015.1. Classification (NCBI taxonomy): domain Eukaryota; kingdom Viridiplantae; phylum Streptophyta; class Pinopsida; order Araucariales; family Araucariaceae; genus Wollemia; species Wollemia nobilis. The sequence continues at coordinate 839,448 of JAQPPZ010000689.1, read as the reverse complement.
TCTAAGATGGAGTCTGTGAATGGGATTGGAAAGGGATCTTTAATAGTTATGGCCTTGAGGCTTTGAAAGTCTACACAAATCCGAATTTTGTTTTCCTCCCTTTTTAAGGTAATCACAATTGGTGGCACCCATTCACTCATCGTAACCTTGAATATTATACTTGCATTCAACATCTTCTAAATTTTGGCATTCACTAGAGCTCCATATTTTGGATTCATCATATATGGTCGCCTCCTTACCGGTTGTGCATCTTACGCATAGTTCTGGTGGTACTCCCTTCAAATCCTTGTATGTCCAAGCAAAGACATACTTATATTCTATAAAAATCTGAATATTTTTACTTTTAGTACTAGGTCCCAGTCATTTCTGCATTTGATCATCTTCTCTTCACCTTCTTTAGGTCCTTCATATTTTATGGACTCGAGTTCTTCAACTGCTTTGAAAACATCAATGGGATGAGCTAACTTGTCTTCAGTGACTGCATCCCCAATCGTGTATTCAGAAAAAGTTTTTGGAAACATCCACTTCTCTCATTATTTGTTCTTTTCTACTACTATATGCTTTTTACTACCTTATCCACTTTTGATCTCCTTCTTCTCTTCTTCTTGGACTTCATTTCTTGCACTAATGCAAAAAACATAGGGGAGAAAATATTTCATAAATCTTCCAATTGCTAGTGGAGTAAGCTTCTACCTTCATCATTCTCATCCTTTGTACATTCTTCCAATTGCAACACTTCATATGGTTCATATCCAGTTTCTTCATCTAAGGAAGAATTCTTCGATTCGTTCGAAGTTGCAATATCTTGGCTTACTACCTAGTTTTTAAGATTAATCATGTACTTTTTCTAGCCTTTCTTGAAGGTTAGGTGCTCCTTCTCCCAATTGTGGTTTAATTTTGTTGTCCTTAACCACATGTGCCTAAGCAATACATCATATACAAGTTTCTACATAGATATTACAACAAAGTCCAAAATAAAGTCTTATTCTTCTATGCGCACTTTTTGGTTCATTAATACTCCTTTTGTTTCGATACCATATTGATCAACTCCATGTAATTTAAAATTTAGAGATCGTAGTACAGGTTGGCCAAAATCCTCCATGCCCTTTCTCGCATTACATTCATACTTGATCCTCTGTCCATGATTACTTGATTCAACTAATGGTTCAATATCTCCATGTGCACCAAAGTTGGCTTCTTTCTTGCCTCGATCATTAGTATCGTTGGATCAATAAATTATTCCTACATGATGTTGGCTATCTATCGAGCTTCCCCCCTCTTCTTTTATTTCATTACTTCCTCGATCATAGCATATAATTCAGGTACTATATTGAATAAACTTGATACTTTCACCTCCAAAGTTGTATTCAGCACCTATGTCACCAAGCCTTCGATTGATGCCTGTTTGTCTGTTACGATCTCCACCTTCTTTAGAGATTTTTCTAGAATCAACCTTTCTTGCTTTTCTTTATCTAGCTCTGTCTTAATCAGTCCTTGAGCTTCCTGCCATTGCTCCTTCTCCTTGGCAGGATTTGGGTACTGCTCCATTTTCCTAGCCTATGCTCTAGTTACTGCTAGGACTTCATTATCTTTTTCTACCTCCGTACTTACTTCTCCAATGTCAATCCAATTGACATTTTGTGTTCCACTTGAACTTGCCTTATTCAGGCAATTCACCTCCTTGTGGTTCCTTGGTCCACACCATCTACATATTTGGGTAGCATTGCTACCACCAGTGTTGCCTATATTTTAGGGCTTGGGGCAATTCTTCGTAAAGTGGCCCTACTCTTGACAATTTTGACATTGGATGATTGGTCTTCCCTCAGAATCATAATACAGATGACTCTATCCTCCTTGTCTTCCACCTCGGCGATTATTCCTAAATCTGCCACTCATTGCACCTTGTCCATTCCTTTAAGTATCTAGTTGATCTCCCTATTGGACTGTCAAATTCTAATGCCTTGCTCCCTTCAAATTAAATGGACAATCAACTACTGGATGTCCTGCTATATCACATATATTGTAATATGCATTCTTTGGACAATTGACATTCGTATGTCCTTCCGCTTTGCAGTCTGAACACCAAATATATTTTTGATCCTTTCATACTTCTCCTTTAACTTCTTTCATGATCTTATCAAATTATTTCCTAAAGGAGTGTATTGCACTTTTGGACTTTATCATCTATATCGCTATCAGAATCATCATTTCTTGGATGTCCTCTGATTCATACATTTTTTTGTTTGGCTTCACTCTCAAAATTCTTTGCCTTTTTGAGCGCTTCTGTGTACCTGGAAGATGGTACTACTTTCATTTTCTTCCTATATTTATGTAGTAGTCCATCCAAAAACTAGTGTTTCACCATCCCATATACAGATGGCATCTGCATTTTATCTACCAATTATTTCACCTATTATAACTCTTGACATTCTCATCTGGTTTTTGTTTCTTTGAAAAATATTTTGTAATAAGTTTGGTATCATCCCTCAATGGCTAAAATTCTTCTATGAAAGGATCTTTCAGAGTTTCCCATTGTTTAAATGGTTGAGTATTCTACTTTTTCAGATACCAATCGATAACCATCCCTCGCAAGGTGGTCGAGAACAATTGTAACCACTCTACCTCTTGCGACACTCCATTTGCTCCCCAAATGGTGATGCAAGTACCTATGTGACGTGTTGGGTCTTCTTTTCCTTCCCTAGTGAAGGGTGGGCATTTTTTTTTGCCTGCTCTATTGGCAACATTTTCCATTGGGACTGTCCCACTAGGCGTACCACTTGACGATGATTGTTGTGGTGTTGTATTCCACTCTCTATCTGTTGTAGGTGGTGCAAAATCTCATTCAAATACATGCTCAAATAGCCTTCTCCCTGACTCACGTATGTCCCTACTTCGTGACCTTCTTCATGAATATACGAGGTGCGGTTCTGGTCTTCCTCCCCAAGAACCCACGCGTGGTTGCTTTGGTACAAAGCTTCCTTCTTCTATACCTATTGGCCAACTCCTCTCCATTGGTTCAAGTGTTACCATCCGCTCCTCACTTCCAATGTTAGATACGTCTTCTGCTATTTGATTTTGTTCTTCATCCTTTATTGTCACCAACAATGTCTCCCACCTTCCTTGCACTTCTCTTAGATTGTCGTCTTCCAAAGGGTTCCACACTTGTTCCACCTTTGGTTGTGAAACTTCATCTTGAGTTTGTATCCTTTGATTCACCAGTCGTGCACTTTGTCTTAGTGGTATCTGGTTCCTTCCTCGGTTGCCTTGTGGCCTAGAATCTATCATTCACCTCTTTGCCTTGTCACGTATACTTCTTGACCCAAAGTTAGTTTAGGCAACGGCACCAAATGTAGATAGGGGTGAGTGCCTTCTCAAGATGAGGGAATGACAAGAGTTTAGGAAGGAAAGGATTGACAAACCTGACTATAAGGCATGATATCAACTTACATTGTTTATTCCCAGACGGGTAGGTTATTATAGACGTCTAATCCAGGTGAGTAACTAGTCTAGACAGGTAGACTAGACGTGTACTTCCTCTAAGATGAGTTGCAGATTTGACATGTACGATCAGAAAGGTTGTAGGCTAAACAAGTATGGTCTATATGGGTACGATCTAGATGGGTACATGTTATATGGGTGGAATCCTAGATGGGTTCCCCTAGACGTGTAGCCTAGTCGGATGGGTAGTTCATAGGTACATATGGGTTGAGCGCAATACGTGTAGTTACGGACCTAGACGAGTGATATGGACAGCTATGGCCTAGACAAATAGGCCCAAATGTGTGATAGCTAGGCCTATATGGGTTCTATAACTCACGCTATCTTGCTCCATACTACGAACTAACTCTCGATTGCTCCTCCCTGCAACGTTGCACAACATACAAACACAAACACCAGCCTTGCCACATTCTACTCCATATCATGCATCAGTTGAATACCTGTAACACAAGACAATGCAATCACACGAAAACACACGCATTCCTAGAATAGTTCTTGTATTCACAATGGATCTGCATACATGAGTAGATGGATAGATTTACAAAAATGAGTAGGGGGTATTTATAAGGCAAGCCCTGGTGGTTACTGCAACTAACCAAGCTCAACCATCTCAACTTCCCCTACGTTGGCACTTAACTAACCAGTCTTAAGCATAACAAACCAGTCCCAGACTGATTAACTAGTCTAGCTTAACAACCAGTCCTAGACTACTTAACAAGTCTTAACTAAATATGATGGCTAAATTTGTCCTTTTGTGCTATGCTATTAATCAGTCCGCATTACATTATGACGGCTGATTTTACATTGCAAAACCTTATATTATCAAAATTGCTATTATCAAAATTGCTATCACCTTGTAGATATTTTGTCAAACAATTTGGGATGTCATGTCTTCTTTGAACTACTGTCTACATTTGTTTTGATATTCGATCGATGGTCGATTAAGTTTCTCAATCTGATTCGTAATATGTTGGTTTCTACAACCGATCTGTTATCGACAGGTCTCTGTAGTGGAAAATTATCGATAAGTCTTTGGAATTAGCCGGTTTCAATTCTTATCTACTTGTTGAAAGGTTTTCACTATTGCACCTCATTTTTCGAGGAGTTTGAATCTTTTACATAAGTATATGTCGCATTAAGTATATATATTGGTGGTATAAGAGGTAAATTTGGTAGGAGAAATTAAAAAATACATATAATTTCAAGGTGAAAAAGGTCCAAATTTAGGAAGGAGTATTGGCAATTTAAAATTAAAAAATATATATATTATTTTCAACACAGGGCGACCAACCCTTAAAACAAAATTGAACCCACAAATTTTGAACGAATGGACTGATGTCCTGGGTCATCAAATTTGCCAATTGGAAATTTAAAAAATGCCAATATCCGTGAATTAATATGATTTGCCGCTATGCATAACCCTAGATGAAGGAGAATTTAGGTCAGAACAAGAACCTTATGGATCTCAAGCAAAATCATATACTAAAGAATCAAGCAAAAGTTTGAAGGAAGCGTATTGAATATCAAAGACAAATATTGATTATTAAATTCTTCAATAACTAAATAATGTAATATAGAGGGGTGTTGGAGAATATTACATTATTTGGTACACGCAAATGTACTCCCACAGTACCTTCATGGTACAAATGTAATTATGTAATAGATTAGGGTTTGTGTCTATAGTTTAGATGAGTGATTTATATTTCCCTTTATGTAAGTGTCTATGTGTAGGATGTGCACGTGTGTCATGTAAGAGTGTAATGTGGAGGATATGCATGAGTGTCATGTAAATACAAGTGCAAGTGTGTGCACAAGTATCATGTATATAAGTGTGCAAATCTATAATATAAGGATGTGCATGTGTCTTGTATTAGGAGTGCATGTAGGAGAGTAAGAGTCATGTAGAAGTGTGCAAGTGTCATAGAGTCAAGTATGCATGTAAGAAGAGAGTGAAGAGTCTAGTATACAAGTGGCAAGATGAGAAGCCAATGGTCATGAATAGGAAAGGTTGCATCTCCCAGATATGTGAGGAGTGCAATAGACAAGTATTGAAGAGTCACATTACTATGTCTATATTATGGAGATAAAGCTCCATACAATATAAGGGAAAATGATCTGTAACAATCACCACATAACAAGCATTGATAATAAAGCTTGTATACATATTTTGAGCAATTTTATTATAAGTATTCTTCATGCATATACATGAATAATTTTTTCCATTTACATTCATATTTGATATTATAAGTGAATGTTATTTCATTATTATATTGGTTTGGATATATATTTGATTGCTCATATATATAATTCTACTCTTGATTATTGATATTTTGACCTATAATATTGTGGCTTAATTATATTGGGAGCAATGATATTTTGAGATAGTTAGGATTAAAATCCAACATATAGTGATACCTAATCCCCAATTAAATTCTAATCTCAATTTGGCATAACCTTAATTTAAGGTTACAATATACTAATCGTATAAACCCTTTAATCAAGGTTAACCATAATGGTGGTTTAACCAATATGACAAGGGATAAATACATCAAAACAACCTATAGGCTTACATAAAGTTGCTTGTAGGATTACATAGAAATATGTTCATAAGCTTGCATATAGAACACCCATAGGCTTACATAGTACTTTCCCATAGGCACTTCATTACTATCGGCTATGGCCTAATAAGGTTAGATTACAAGTACTCCAACATCCCCTGTAATCTAAATTGAGAGGTCAAGGAGAGAAGACATTAAATATTGTACATCTTTCTCTTCCCAAAATGAATGTTTGAATAGGCCAATGAATTTTGTTGCCTTCTCTTACAAAGGTACATAAACAAGATCAACACTTTCATGAACATGAAGTCGTGACTTCATCTCTTGGATCAAGATGTTGAGCTTCATGTGAGAAGATATTCAACATGCAATGTGGTGACCACAATATATCCTCCAATCTTAAGAGAAAGCAACTAAATCATAAAGCAATAAGTATATCTTCAAATAATCAACCCCAATGATTAGAAAGGGATATGTAGGAACAAGGTCTACCTTACATTGACTATCTTAAACCTACTCCTTTTGTAGCCAAAGACCTCCAACTGTTATGCAAACAATCCTATTGTATTTAGAGAGTACACCATGTCTTAGACATTGGAAAGAGGCACATGTGAGAGGATTGTGCAAAAAGATAAACATAGGAAATAGAACTCTTAACCTCCAAGATACAATACAACTTGTCAACCATTACAATAACATGCTTGGTTGGAAGATAGATGTTTGGTGTTCCTTGAAGACATCAAATCTTGAGTATCGTGATAAAATAAATATGAGGAAATGATTTTTGAGCATGTGACTTTATTGATGAAGAAGGCTTTATGTTATCCAAGGTAGCAAAGTGCTAAATGAGTAGGAAGGCTAAGACAATTTGTTGTTCCTTTTATGCTTTGACCAAAATAACCTTGGATCAAGAAGCGATGTGTAGGGAAATTAAACCTTGATCCTCTGAGACATAAAGCAAACTGATCACCACTATGTCGTAACCATTGTTGGAAGTTAGGTTCTTGGTGCTCTATGAAGACATCAAGAGTGTTCTTTGTAAAATAAGAAAGTGAGGGAAGGATTCAATAAGAATGTGTTAAATGCTAGCTTGTCATACAAAATCTCCCACATACTTCTACCTTACCAACTTATCACTAACAAAAATTGACACGCCAAGATTTGAACTTTGCACCTCGTTAGATTTGAACTTTGCACCTCATCAAATTTAAACTTTGACATGTAGTGTGAAATGATTGGTTGACCTCCAAAGGGACTCAAACTCAGATCTAGTGGATTACAATATCACTTCCATTGTGACAATATGGTTATTTGGGATATGAACTTCTCAAATAAATAAAGCATTAACACAAAGCACCAAAAAGCAATAGAAGTGTTTTTACAAGTGGAATAATTAGGCATTCGATGAGTCGATCTCAAGACTACCAATCAATGTTGTATTGAAAGATATGTCATATTAAAAAATACCTTCATCAAATTAAATGCTAGCTTGTCACCCAAAATATCCCACATTCTTCTACCTTATCAACATATCACTAACAAAAATGGACATGCCGAGATTTGAACTTTGCACCTCGTCATTATCATGCATCTACCTTATTCTAGGGTTATTGGTGGCAGATGCAACATTTTTCTTTGCAAAATAAAAAAGTGTGCTCAAGGTCAAGAATTCCTATTCACACCTTAAAGAAAAAGATGTCATCATGATTTGAAAATGAGACTAGTTGTTTTATAGACAAGCACTCTACCATTATACTATTGAACATGTTATTTATGCATTATGTGAACTTGGAAACTTCAATCTTGCCAAGGCACCAAATGCCCATGCACTCATCGTGCTTATGCTTTCCTTCCAAAAAAAAAAAGGGAATATGAAATGAAATATTCTATCATTGAATTTTAATTTTGTACTTTTGGAGGGAAATGAAGTTTTCCAAATGCAAAAAGCAAGCATCAAAATGACAAAATCACTAAAAGTGCTAAATTGGACCACACTCCCCTAATATTTCATAAATAATCTAAGAAAGCTAACAGTTCATTCATATCTACCATGGTTTAACTTGCATAGTCATTTTATGTGATTAAGTGAAGTTGCTTCGTATTGGCTTTGATAACATGTTGGAATTCACAGTATCTTCCAAAAGTATTTTAAATCATACATTCACCACATTCATATGTAGAATAACAGAAGAGCAAAATAATTATAGCAAATAGGCAAAATAGAGAGAGAAAAATAAAAAGAATAGCGGGTGGGTGCTCGTAGGCACCCCACAATCTCACATATACAAATTAATACAATGGATTAGTCACTGGGGGTATTTATAGTGATATCTAGTCCCTAGTTAAACGCTAACCTCAAGCCAATATAACTTGACTTGAAGGTTAAATTATAGTATATTAAATGTACTAAATCCTTTAATTAAGGCTAACCATAGAGGTGTTTTAGCAAATATTGCTAAGGGTGAATACAAAGAAACTGCCCATAGGCTTACATATAGAACACTTGTAGGCTTACATAACACTTGCCAAAGATATTCCAACAAGATGAATTAACCATAGTTAGAAGTAGAGTTAAAATATTTTTTATAAATAGGAATAAAGGGCTCCATTATAAGGATCGTTTGGTCATTTGTAAAAATAAGAGCTACACTTTGTGATATTAAATTATACATTTTGACATCATATTGTTGCTATTTATGAAAAGAGTGTGCATGACATTTATGGATCAACTGTCATTTGACCTCTTGATTTGTGAATGAACAGTGCTCGTGACCACCCTCCCAATTTTATTTATTTTTTATTTACATGGTGGAATTGGTAGCTACCACAATGATATGGGCGCATTGTCCGCCTCTATGGCTACCACAGTATTCTGCATTGTCCACCCTGAAAGCCATCACAATACTCTGTGCAGTCTGCCCCTATAACCACCATGTTGCATTAACCTTTTACGTCGGTGTTCAATCCAACGAGGCCCAAGATTTGAACCCTGGGCATTCGTCCCCCTCACAGGATTTTGTTGCACCAATTGGTCTACACCTCGGACCTACCCTCCCAATTTTTGTTAGTCCTTTCTTCCATTACTGCAAGTTATGCATGGATTTGATCACATTGGTGTTATTCAATCACTCTCAAATGTACTAATTGATCAACACTAATCTTACTACGATCACCTAATTGTATTTTCTTTTATTGCATTTTATTTATCCCTCGCATCCCTTTTCCCATCATATTTGTTTTTTACTTGCATTAGGTTAGTTTTAGTGTAGCTAGATAACTAGGTAGTTGACCTATATCTATAGTTAAAAGGATTAACCCCATTTCTTCCAATTATTGAAACGTGACTCCATGTACGTATTCACTTCCACGCATAAACAAGTATCAATATTATGCAATCTGATTTTGAATCTCTTTTATAATATTACTTGTAAGGAACTCAATATTCTTTATATACTATTCATAAAAGTTAGTTATAAGTCATTATGTTCTATATTGATGAATTTGAAAAAGAAATAATGATTTATAAAATCTTCTATGAGAGTATTTGCGTATCATTCAGTTTTTTAATTATATGAGATAGTTTTTTAATGGCAAATATTTTTTTCCTTTTTTTTTTCTTTTTATGATGTTTCACATGCACATAATGGCTTGAGACAACGAGGAACACTATTGAGTGTCAAGAGGACTCAAACCTTTGACCTCTTCACAAAACACACCCACTTACCACTCCATCAAAACCTCATGAAGCAAATACTTGATATCACTATTTTATAAAATTTACTCTTTGCAATGCAAAGGAACTACTATTTTATATTCATTGGGAAGCTTTATTGATAAATGTCACATGAAATATCTATGATAAGTGTTGCAAACATCATTTTTAATTATTTATTTTTTTTAAACTATGTTCACTTCACTATAAATATTGAATTTGAGAACAGATAGTATTTATTCTTTTTTTTTTGCACGTGTTGAAGATACTTCACATGGTGTAAATTTGTAGGTATTTGTTCAAACCTTTTATATGCACATATTACTGATGCTCCATATGGTGTGAATTTGGATCTATTTTTCTCATCTTCATACACTACAATGCTTCATCTTTGACCGATGGATTATTTATTTTGTAACTTCCATAATATAAGAATCGTCTTGAAAGTTATCATTAAAGGGGAGTGTACACTAATGATTGTATTTAATGATGAAATATAAATATTATAGGGTGCACATATGCCAATGTTCTTTATAACCCCTAAATATGATTTCAAGAAATTTAACCTTTATTTAGAAGGGTAAAGGGTAAAGTAGTTTTTAACATCCGCAAGACCATAGGTCATACGAGACGATCCTCATGGATGATGATGTTTACCCAATATATGGTTGTTTAACAGTTTGCTTACCGAAGCATGGGGTACAACTATAACCCATAGGATTTGAACCTTGGACCTCTATTTTGTGTTATTATCCTTTGCCTTAAATTTTTTGTTTATTTATTTCTAACAAAGAATTATTGTACACCTATTTTGAGTGTGTGCGAGGTGTTGCATTCTCTACAAGAAAAGAATATTAGAAGTCACAACTCCTTGTACATGTCACTTAAAATCTATTTTATTGTGGGAGCCAAGACACGCTTGTTGACAACAACTACAATCATGCAACACTTACAACTCCTCATTTATTTCAGGTAGTATGGATATTGTGTTGCATGGTTGTGTAATTGTCTCTTCATAGTAAGACATGGGTTTTAAGTTGCGTATGGGTGTACTTTCACACTTACGCTTTACATGTTCATGCTATTGCCATATTAAAAGTATAAGAAAAAAAATCCCCAAATAAGTTTTCTCATCTCAATTATTTTTATGTATGCTTTCGTCCACATTTTGTCTACTTGATGGGCTCATGTTTATCTTTATAGAGCATACTTAACTTTTCCCTTCGTAGTAATTAGGTGAAAAGTCGAAGATATTCTCTTCTTTGAAATTATACATTTTTAAGAATCATGAATTCTATGATTTGGTTCTCTTTTGTGATGTGCTAATGTAATCTTAATATGTCTACAAATAATATTAAGCTAAGGATTCATCTTGTTGAGTAAAAGATTTTGAGTAACCTCGCTTTACAAACAAACATTTTGCAAGGGTCTTGTCTACAAAGAATATTAAGCTAAGGATTCATTTTGTTGAGTAAAAGATTTTGAGTAACCTCGCTTTACAAACAAACATTTTGCAAGAGCCTTGTCTACAAAGAATATTAAGCTAAGGATTCATCTTGTTGAGTAAAATATTTTGAGTAACCTCACTTTACAAACAAAGATTTTGCAAGAGCCTTGTTTTGAGTGCTTGCCAAGATGAGGATCAGGTTCAAGCCTAGGCTCCGTGTGCGTATGTGACCTTGTTTTCAGCGCTTGCCAAGATGAGGATCAGTTTCAAGCCTAGGCTATGTGTGCGTATGTAGGGTGCTCAATCCCAAGTAGAATAGGTGTCATATAATATTTTTTAAAAAATTAACAATGTGGCGAGTCGGATAATAAACACATTTCACCCTTACATCTAATTAATTAAGGTAGATATCATACAAGGTGTACACTAGTAACATTTTCAACACACAAGAATACTTCAGAGCATCCTGAAGGGACTAAATCATTTGTTTGTGTACTAAGGGACAGTCCCATGCAACATAATGCAAATGTAAAACAAGGATATTTTCTTAACTATTGAAGCATTGAAGCATCGAAGGTATTTTCTAGGATTGAAGCTTGAAGGGAGGTATGATTTTTGTTTTATGATACTGTCAGTATGCAATGTCTTTTCCATCGACAACCATTCACTTAAAAACATTACAGAAGACTAAAGTTTTGATAATTCATATATTCTCTGGGTGTTTCTTTAACAATCAGGTTAACTTATCGTATTGTTATTTTTTATTCTTTTGTCTCAATGAAGTCAGCTTTTTCACGGCCACAACTGTCAACTTGTTGCCAGGATGATTGAACAGAATACTTCTATTTGAGAAAAACAATTAAAAAAGGTAGAACAAGGATTTTGTTCTTTTTTATTCCATAAGAAACGATTTTGACGGTACTTCAACTTTTTATTTGGATCTTATAAAAAACCAGCATCTTTCAACCAATTCAAATCACATATAAAAGTATGATTTGTTTGACTTATAAATTCACAGGAAGAGCAGAAGGAAATGTTGAAGGGTAGGAAACATAAATGAAGGCTTTGTGATTCTTGTGAATATTCATCATACAGTACACAACAGTCGAAATCAAATAGCAATCCTTTGAGAGATATCTAGGAAAACCTTCATCCCTCTGGTAAAACAAGTCTTCCCATTGATTGCTAGCAATCTAGGCCTTATGCCTTTCTTTCCACATGCATAGTTTTGGCCTGCTTGACCTTGCAAACTTTTGCCAAATCTTCCCGTAAAGGGGGCTCAACATTGACTTACTGGCAACAAATGCAATAATATACCATATAACATACTACATAAATAGTCATGCTAGCTTTTTAGTATCATGTCAAACATTATCTCAATTCCAATAAAAGAACTGACATCAACTAAAGTCTTTTCATGGAATACTTCTCTCTTAATAACATGCAAAGGAGACAGACAATTTCTCAAAGACCACATCCATACTAGAAATTAGATATTATATACAAAATTGGTAAGGTCTGCTTCTATTTTTGGTAAAGAATAAGTAAAGCTATTTAGATAAATTAACATCCCTCAGATGAGATGCAGTATGTGTTAGAAGTTGTGTGCAAGGATGGCACAATCATACAGTATGTGTTAGTATTTCCATTTTGTGAACAAGTGTGGAGGAATGATATCCTGTTCTGATTGTGATTCAAGACATAGAAATAGCAACATTTTTTGGATTTATGTACCACCCTTCAGCCCAACATGTGGACAAGCCCACTGAGGCTCCCCTTTGGACCATAAATTACTCAGCTCATCCCGCCACCATCCCAAACAAAGGACAGTTCCTGCATAATTGCCACATTTGCTAAATAGAAAAATATAAAAAGATTTTGCTGGAGATAAAAGTGTTTTTCAACTTCATGCAGTGAATTTCTAAGCATAATAATGTAACCAACAGGTGAGATATGGACATACCAAGAGTACAGGGAACAATATAAAGAAGAGCTGGCTGGCCATTTCCATCCATTAGATTCAGTGCAACATATGTCATAAATAGGCCTGCAGAGCAAATCCCGTTGTTACATATTTATGTTTGCCTGTTTATGAGTGGCAGACTTGTGGATCTCCACTAAAAACAAACCCAAACAATACAAAAATCATTGCAGGAGCATGACTGTTCAAGCTTCATTTACTTGTATCAGTTTTCCTATCAATCCATATCTATGTATATCTATATGTCTACTTACCTATATGTTTTTATGCAATTTGAGAACCAACAAAAGCTTTTAGCAGAGTATTAAGAAACACAATGCCTATTCTATGATCATTATCCTTGCAATGCATATTTGCCTGAAATTCTGCACAAGATAGAATCTCAAAGCAAAATTGGTCTGACCTTAGTATGGTATTATGATTACAATTCCCTGCTGCTTGGCTCCAATCTAATAGTTAAAGTACTAAAAACTTATTGCATATAAACTATTAAGTGCAAAGCAATGCCTATTTTTTTTACAATTTCAAAATTTTGAAGGAAAGTCCATTGGACTAGTGGTTAAGATGGGGGTGTCACCATAAGAAAAGGAAAAAAAAAATTAAGTTAAAACACAATTCCAAACCCTGTCGGCCTTTTAAGCCCCATGTGCAAATGTTAAGTGTGTAAGAGTAACACTGAGAAAACATTAAATAATTTGAAAAAAAAAAAAGAACATCCACAGATTAAAATTCTGAAATTCTTCAGACAGTTTAACAAATATCGAGAGAAGATAGACAGAGTTTGTCTAGACAAGCTAAAAGGAAAGTCCATTGGACTAATGGGTAAGATGGGTGGTCGAAACACAATTCCAAATCCTGGCAGCCTCAAAGCCCCATGTGCAAGTGCTAAGTGTGTGGAAGTTTGACACCAAGAAAACAAGAAATAATATTAAAAAAAAATTACAGATTAATACACTGAAATTCTTCTTATAGTTCAACAAATATCTTAAGACAAGATAAACAAGGTTTGGCTGGACAAGCTAAAAAATGCAATAAAAATCCTTAAATAAGTTCCTAGAAGAACATTCTACTTGTCTAAATACCACAAATCATGCATGAAAAGTAATTGTCTTGTAAAATGTCATTATATTTATGGGAAATGTCCTTACCAAACCCATAGCCAATCATGGACCATAAGAAATAACCTCCTTGCAAACTTTTCTTAGCTGCCCAATCATATCTGCAAAATAGGAGTTATTGGATCAACTTGTACACGAGACCTAAATGTATGACTTGCATAAAACTCTCTAAAGCAAATAAGTAAAATATGAAGGTTGCTTTCCAATGCTACAGTACTGGCATTGATCCAAAAGCTAAATACAAGGGCATGTTCAGTTAATTCCATAAATAGAATGAGGAAAGCATTGCATAAAAATGATTGTTCAACATGAAGGTAATTTCTACAAACAGTTCTATCCTTGAAGCGTTGTTTCTGGACAAGATAGATAAAAAGACCAAATCCAAATAACATTCGAGTAGATCAAAATAATTATATTTAGAATGACCATAGACAATCTTCAAGGGGGGACGCATGTTTTCTTATACCATAGTCTACTAAAACCGAACCTCTATGCAATATACAAAGGCTGGTTATGTTTTTTTGAAATTTCTTTTTTATTTGTATTTCAAATAATTTTCTCATCATTTTCATACCTGCTGGTCTCCAAACGTTATGTATTCTTATGCTCTTAACCATATCTTGCATTATATCTTTTCTTGTATTCTCTCTTATTATGCTTGCCAGTAGCAGCCATAATCACAACAAAAATGAGAATTGAGAAAGCTGAAAATATCTTAAAAGTTCACATAGAAAAACAAAATGATGAACAATGTTTAATTATTTTATTGTGAAAGCATCCATTGAGTAATAAGCCTTGTTATGTTTTGTACTGAGAATAAAAGAAGAAATAAATGATATGACATAATTACGTTGGGATGGGATTAAGCATGATTTTGTTAAGTGGGTACATTTCTGTTATGAGTCGTTTGGAAGTGGAAATGACCTTGATGACTATAGGTATTTATTATGAGACTTGTTCTAGAGCTCTCTGTTGGATTCTCATTGTGTTTATTGTTGTACTTGGAGAATGGATATTGAATAGAGTCTGTTAGGAAAAACTTCAGATTTTATACCTGCAAGAGGAAGCACAATAACAAAAATAGAAACACGGAAACAGTAACACAAGTGACACAGAGATTTACGTGGAAACCTGCAATGTGCAGGAAAAACCACGGGGCAATGGCAACTTCTCTTTTATTATTTTCAGCAAAATTTACATCCACGTCTTTCAACGTTTTCAACAACTTCTACATTTCATATGCAAGGGATCACATCCCTTTTATAGAGCTGAAGGAAGACTCCAACTGTTCGTTTCCTCTCCCGACGGAAGCCTCCAAAAACTGTTCGTTTCCGCTCCCAAGGAAAGCCTGAACTTGTTCGTCTTCCGCGTTAGTCGTCTATCTGGACGTCTGCTTGGCTTGACGTCTACTTGGCATGACGTCTACTTGGCATGACGTCTGCTTGGCTAGACGTCTAGCAGCCCAGACGTCTGGCCCAGACGTCTGGCCTAGACGTCTAGCAGGTCAGCTGCCTAGACGTCTGACCTGCTAGATGTTTGGGTCAGATGTCTGGGTCAGACGTCTAGGCAACAGGCCTGACATCTGACCTGCTAGACGTCTGGCCTAGACGTCTAGCAGCCCTGCTGCCTAGACGTCTGGCCCAGACGTCTAGCAGGGCAGACGTCTAGCTGACCTGCTTCCTGTATGCTGTCTTCATACCTAACATTCTCCCACTTGAAGTCAGTATTCAGGAATTCTTCTGCTCAAAAATTTTCAGCCAGTGCCAATTGCCCAATGCTGCCCTTGTTACTTTTTCAGCAAGCCCAGAGAAGTTCTGCACCACTCAAACTTCTCTACCTTGACCGGCTTTGTAAGCATATCTGCAGGATTCACTTCAGATGTCGATTTTCTGCAACAGGATCCTACCTTCTTCCACCACATTTCTGATAAAGTGGTACTTGACATCAATGTGTTTCGTGCGATCATGGAATGTTGGATTCTTCACTAGCTGAATAGCACTCTGCTATCACAATGCAATGTAATTTTCTCCTGCATTACCTTGAAGTCACCCAACAATCGCTCTAGCCAAATTGCCTCTTTGTTGGCATGAGTCGCTGCAATATATTCTGCTTCAGTGGTTGATAAAGCCACAACAGACTGCAACTTAGAAGCCCAACTCACCGCTCCACCAGCAAGAGTAAAGGTATATCCTGTAGTGGACTTTCTCCCATCTCTATCTCCACCATAATCAGAATCCACAAAACCTGTAACTTGCAAATCTGCCGATCCAAAGTAAATGGCAACATCTGAAGTGGCTCTTAAATATCTGAATATCCACTTCACCGCATTCCAATGCTCCTTACCAGGATTTGCCATGTACCGGCTGACTACTCCCACTGCTTGGGCAATATCCGGTCTGGCAATATCCGGTCTGGTGCTCACCATGGCATACATGAGGCTTCCTACCGCTGATGAATACGGTACACGAGACATGCTTGTCTTCTCTGCTTCCGTTCTAGGACACCGGTTGGAAGACAACTTTAAGTGTGGAAGAAGTGGGGTACTAACTGGTTTAGCATTCTGCATATTGAAGCGTTGCAGAATCTTTTCCACATATGACTTTTGACTTAACCAGATCTTTCTTCCTTTTCTGTCCCTGTGTATCTTCATCCCTAAAATTTGGTTTGCTGCTCCTAAATCCTTCATTTCAAATGTCCTAGCCAACCGAGCCTTAAGATCAATGATTTTCTTCATGTTGGGGCCTGCAACCAACATATCATCAACATACAACAGCAAAATAATAAAACTGCCATCATCAAACCTCTTATAGTATGCACAATGGTCAGCTTCACTCCTGCTGAAACCTTGGCTCTTCATGAAGGTGTCAAATTTCCTGTACCACATCCTTGGCGCCTGTTTCAACCCGTACAGTGATTTCTTCAGTCTGCAAACCAAATGCTCTTTGCCTCTTTCTTCATAGCCCTCAGGCTGATCCATATATATCTCTTCCTCGAGATCACCATGCAAGAAAGCAGTCTTTACATCAAGCTGCTCCAGTTCCAAATCTTGTGCGGCTACAAGTGCAAGTAGAACTCTAATAGTAGTCATCTTCACAACTGGAGAGAAAATTTCATTAAAGTCAACACCTGACTTCTGCACATAGCCCTTTGCCACCAAGCGAGCTTTATAGCGTTCCAACAGCCCATCGTTGTTCTTCTTCACTTTGTACACCCACTTGTTTCCAACAATCTTTCTTCCAGGTGGGAGATCCACAAGTTCCCAAGTTTTATTCTTTCGAAGTGCCTCGATTTCCTCCTCCATGGATTTCCTCCACTTTCTTGCATTTTCAGACTCTCTAGCTTCTTGAAATGAACTAGGTTCACCATCATCAGTTAACAAAGCAAAAGAGGACTGATACACATGAGAATACCTTTCCGGACACTTTTGTGGACGTGTAGATCTTCTAACCCAATGATCTGTCGATTGTGGCTCTTGGTCTTGTGACCGTTGTGGCTGCTCTACTTGCTGTTCTACTTGCTGTTCTGCATGCTGATCAAAAACTTCAGCATGCTGATTTTCATATTCATCTTCACTCAATTCTACTTCAACAGGTACAACATTAGGATTTTGTTGTACCTCCTTCCTTTGCATGGATTTTTCATCAACAATTACATCCCGGCTAATAATTACCTTGTGGGCAGTAGGATCCCACAGTCTATACCCCTTCACTATATCTCCATAGCCGAGAAAAACACATTTGCTTGACTTCGGGTCAAGCTTGGACCTTTTTTCTTTGGGTACATGGGCAAACGCATCACAGCCAAAGGTACGCAAATGAGAGTAATCAACTGGCTTACAACACCAAACCTCCTCTGGAATCTGACCATCCAACGCAGTTGTAGGTGACCTGTTAATAAGATAAACAACTGTATTAACAGCCTCCGCCCAGAACTTTTTCTCCAACATGGCTGCGCTAAGCATGCTTCTTGCACGTTCCATGATTGTGCGATTCATCCGCTCAGCCACACCATTTTGTTGTGGAGTGTATGGTACAATCTTCTGGTGCTTAATACCTTCCTGCATACAAAATTTATCAAATTCCTTGGAGCAATATTCACCCCCATTATCTGACCTGAGACATAAAATTGACTTGCCCAAACTCTTTTCTACCCGTGCTTTGAACTCCTTAAATTTCTGCAAAGCTTCCGACTTCTTCTTCAGAAAATAAACCCACACTCTCCTAGAATAATCATCTATAAAAGTCAGAAAATAGATGGCGCCATTCAAGGACTGAGTGGGGACTGGTCCAAATATATCCGAATGTATAAGTTGCAGAAAATCAGAACTCTTACCAGGACTTGCAGTAAACCGAACCCTCTTCTATTTACCAAAAATACAATGCTCACATAAGTCTAAATTACAAGACTTAATCCCAGAAAGCATACCTCTGTCATGCAGAATTTTCAGGCCTTTTTCACTCATATGGCCTAGGCGTTGATGCCATAGCATTACTGCATCCTGAACAAAAGTTGCTGTTGCTGCATGGTTTGTCACCGTATCACCGCATAAACGGTATAAAGTCCCATAAGATTCTCCCTTTGCTACTACAAGAGCTCCTCTGGTAATCTTGCAGTAGTTGTTACAGAAGGTGACAAAATACCCTAGCTTATCCATCATTTTGATTGAGAGCAAATTCTTCCTCAAATCGGGCACATGTCGCACATCACATAACATCCTTTCTCTACCATCGTCCAGCCTGATCCTTATATCCCCTCTTCCCACAATTTCTAAAGGGTGATCATCACCCAAATAGACCTTTCCACCACAATATGGCTGATATTTGTCAAACCAGTCTCTGTGGGGAGACATGTGGAAAGATGCACCTGAGTCCAAAACCCAGGTATATAAAACCGATCTGTTGTTACTGATACAGAAGGCTTCACATGTTGTCGTCTCTCCTGAATCTGCTGCACTGGCCTCAGCTGATGGCTGATTTTGCTTTTCACCATTCTTTAATTGCCAACAATCCTTCTTGGAGTGTCTTGGCTTCCCACAATGCCAACACTTCCCTTTCTACTTACGTCCTTTAGACTTAGATCTGGACTGTTTTCTACCTTGTTTACTCCCCTCGAAGGATCGACCTCTCGCAGATAGGGCTTCATTGGTCGAGGGTTCCAGAGACGTTTTTCGCCTCAACTCTTCTGCCAACAAAGCGGCTACCACATCATCAAATTTGAGAGTTCCTGATGATGAATTACTGATGGTCATCACCATATGATCCCAAGTGTCCGGGAGGGAACAAAGTAGGGTGATAGCTCTATCTTCATCCTCCATCTTCACATTAACTGAAACCAGTTTACTGATTAGAGTATTAAACTCATTCAAATGATCTACTACGGATGAACTTTCCTTCATCCTCAAGCTATAAAGCTGCTTTTTCAGAAAAACCTTATTTGTTGTTGATTTTGTTTCATACAACTTTTCAAGCTTTTGCCAAAGGGCTTCCGCGGTCTTCTCTTCAGCTACATTGAACAAGACGGAGTCCGCTAGGCAGAGACGGATTGTAGAAACCGCCTTCCTGTCAAGCGTTACCCACTCCTCATCTTTCATGCTGCTCGGTTTACTCGCGACCCCTTCCAAGGCTTGAGCTTGGTCATTCTGAACCAACAAATCCTCCACCTTCATCTTCCATAGAGCGAAGTTCCTGCCATCAAATTTCTCAATTTCGAACTTGGTTACACCTTTTGTCATTGTTGCAGCTCCCACTCGCACAAAACCTTAGCTCTGATACCAGATGTTAGGAAAAACTTCAGATTTTATACCTGCAAGAGGAAGCACAATAACAAAAATAGAAACACGGAAACAACAACACAAGTGACACAGAGATTTACGTGGAAACCTGCAATGTGCAGGAAAAACCACGGGGCAATGGCAACTTCTCTTTTATTATTTTCAGCAAAATTTACATCCACGTCTTTCAACGTTTTCAACAACTTCTACATCCATATGCAAGGGATCACATCCCTTTTATAGAGCTGAAGGAAGACTCCAACTGTTCGTTTCCTCTCCCGACGGAAGCCTCCAAAAACTGTTCGTTTCCGCTCCCAAGGAAAGCCTGAACCTGTTCGTCTTCCGCGTTAGTCGTCTATCTGGACGTCTGCTTGGTTTGACGTCTACTTGGTATGACGTCTACTTGGCATGACGTCTACTTGGCTAGACGTCAGGCCTAGACGTCTAGCAGCCCAGACGTCTAGATGTCTGGCCCAGACGTCTAGACGTCTGGCAAGTCAGCTGCCTAGACGTCTAGCAGGTCAGCTGCCTAGACGTTTAGCAGCCCTGTTGCCTAGACGTCTGGCCCAGACGTCTAGCAAGTCAGATGTCAGGCCTGTTGCCTAGACGTCTAGCAGGCCAGACGTCTAGCTGACCTGCTTCCTGTATGTTGTCTTCATACCTAACAGATTCAAGAATCATGTCTTGTTACATACATTGATCACATGCTTGTGTGTGTGTGTGTTCATATGGAAATCCTTCCCACATACTACATTTTTGGCAACATTGCCTGTTCGGATTTCAATCAAAGCATTCAAGAAATTTATGAATAGGAATCTGATGAAGCAACTTGCTTGGAGTAGGTGACAACAACAGATGGACCAGGCCATGAGTAGATCCACTGAGGATTGCGGAATAGAGAGTAAGAAGCCAAAGGCCGCCCAATGGCAGCCAAAGGTGACTTGCTTCTAGAGGGCTTGCTAATGGAACAAAAAAAAAAATTGCATCTTCCTTGGTGATAAGTGCATCCTTCTACAATGATCTCTTAGAGAGATCGAAGACAGCAATTTTCTTCCAAAAGAATTGTTGGTGGAAAGAGGGGACAAATTGATGGCACAATTTGAAGTGGGTGTGTGTGTTTTAGGGAGGGGGGGGTGCCATATCATAATCCATAGATAGTCTAGGAAGAAGCACATGGTATGCCCACTGAAATAAAAGGAAGTCCTCAGCCAAGAATTGAGTTTGTGAACAATTTCTCTGACAAGGATAGGCACATGTATAGAAAAACCTAATGGCCACAAATTTGGTCTTCGTCAACAAGGAACTTGAGAAAGCACAAGTTGGAAAAATGCACTAAAATAATTGCTTAAGGTCCAAAGGAATGTATGAGGAGAGGTGTGTTTGGTGATGCATAAGATGGGACTCCAACATGAGAGCAACCACTATAGTAATGTTGGAGAATGAAGATCTTGCAGGTAGAAGAGAACTAGAGATCCAAGTGAACAAGTCTTTTAGAGAGGGCGGCCAATCCATCATCAATTCTATAGAGATTCAAGATGGTAAGTTCTCTGAAAAAACAAAGAAAAATACCCCAAATTCGACAATAATGGGAAAGACAACCTTGTGAGACGTTTGAACCTACATCACCATCGCGAAGCCAAACTAACAGGTTGATTAAGTGGATTGGATGAGGACATTGACAATAATGTTTAAGGGGATTGCAATAGACTTGTATTTGGAAGTACCTGATGATAATCAGTGGAAAGAGTTGATGGAATCATCTGAGAAATAGCTCAGATTCTTATGTGACAATAATGAGATCACGACAGAAATATAATGCACAAGGTAACAATTGGTGTGTCCAGTCTTATAGTCACACATTGAAGGAATTGTCGAGCAAATTTAAGAAAGAATTGATAAATATAGGAAGGAAAAATGGTTCAGAGGGACTTCTTCTGAGATACAAGAAGAAAATGAGAGCAGTCCCTTGACAAGGAGATGAATATAGAAAGTTTGGGTAAGACAACAATGTTGACAAAGATAAAAGACAATTTTGATCTATGCACTTCAAAAATATATGATACATATATTCAGATAGTTTAAATAAATAACCTAGGTGGACAAGGAAATATATTACCCAAATTGGAAGTGTAAAGGCCACACCAACATGACATGCCTAAAGATGACATCAAGGAGAACAACTTATGAATGCCCATTCAATCTAAAAGATGATTCAAAAGGTCTTCTTGGTGCAAGGACAAAGAGAAGTTTTCCATTATCTCCTTGAAAGGAGCTGGAACTAGTGGAGGGATTTCAATATTCTTGACAAGGTAATAAGTGACAAAATCAGAACCAGAATCAAGGTTGAGGAGGCAAAGGAATTCAGTCTGGCTTCAACAGAAGGCCTATCATTAAATGTCATATATGCAATGAACGGACTCATGCAAGATTATCCAAACAACACCAGACAAAACAGCATAAGATTGATGTCTATATCATGCAAGCCAAGGAACTATGACAACAGTCACCATCCCAAAATCAAGGTTGAGGAGGCAAAGGAATTCAGTCTGGCTTCAACAAAAGGCCTATCATTAAATGTCATCTATGCAATGAATGGACTCATGCAAGATTATCCAAACAACACCAGACAAAACAGCATAATATTGATGTCTATATCATGCAAGCCAAGGAACTATGACAACAGTCACCATCCCAAGTACGTTGGGTGTCATGTAATCATAGTTACCATGTTCATGAAGTTTGGTCCAAACAAAGGGTGAAAAATGTTCAGAACTTGGGGATTCAAAAAAGGTTCGATTCAAGCAGATACAAATATTTTAAATAACATATATACAAAAAATAACAAAACAATATATATATATATATATATATATATATATATATATATATACCACAAAATACCCATTAGCCATAAAAATCTAATAATGTCCACATTCATGTGTGTCAACAGTTCCCTCCATACACCGTTTAAGTGCACTGCCCATAACGTTCTTGTAGGCAGACAAATTGACATGTCTGCATAATGAATGAATGTATATGTGCAAATGTGTGCACACAAAGAGTGCAAATGTGTGCACACAAAGTGTTTGTCATTATGTCACCATATTGTGTTAAATGGCGGAGGATTGCTATATTGTGTTTAATGGCGAAGGATTGCTATATTGTGTTAATTAACAAGTGTCTGTGCTAATGCACACATGCAAACTGTTTGCAATAACGTGCACATGGCAAAGTATTTGTAATAATGTAATGTAATGGAGTATTTTTATTATTTTATGTAAACAGGTAGTTCGAAGGTAGTTGGGTAGTTGCCAACTTCCTGGCAATCCCATTATGTCTATAAGTACGCATCTATGTGGAAGATGAAAAGAGGTGTGTGTGTGTGTATGTTGTTGTTTGATGTATATTGTTGGTAGAGTGTTTGTCAGAATATGATGTATTACAGATAGTTGTTGTGCAGGATACATGTGTGCACAGTGTATCCATTTGTATTTGTGAGTATTCCCATTGTATATTTTGTTAATGTAAGTGGTAATGGAATTGTATTGCAGTGTGTTCTATTCCATTTAATAAACTGCATAAATGTCGCCTTTACATGCTTATTTTTATAAGATTCAAAAAATTGCAAAATATTTTCATAAAATTAAAAAAATGGCCTGAACTGAACTGAACTGGTTCAGTGAAGCCAAAAAGTTTGAACTGAACCGAATCTGGGCCTAGTTTGGAACTTTGGATGAACCTGGTAACTCTGCATGTAATCATCTTAGAGATTAAACATGGCAAAGAGACCACAGCCATAACGCATGCTCAAATGTGACAGAATCAGTATCCACACGATGGAGAGAAAGTTGAGAAAGAGGGTAACCTAGGAAGGTGTTGGAAGATCATGAAGGAAAGGCGAATAAAAGAAAAAGTTCAAATCCTGAAGGCTAGACAACCTTAGCATCTTTCCACTCTGAGGTAGAGATTGCTAGGAAAGTACAGTAAAGTCCACTTGTAGTAAAGGCAAAAAAATTAACCATCCTTAATCTTTGGAGTGTGACGGAACATATGACACTGTCATCTATGTGCATACAAGTACCTCTAGTTTCAAAGCACATTGCAAAAGAGACCATAGTAGATGAAAACCTGCTGAGTTGTATTTAATAGAAAAAGCTGAGCACAATATTTCTCTAATGAGTACAATATGCTGAAAATAAGGGTCAACTAAGCCACAACTCTGTTTTTCAGACATAAACCCTATGTGGGCTTACAGGAAGCACTGAAGTCAAGGCTAGGTTTGCTCAAAAAAGAATGCTGGCTCACACTATTGCAACTCTATGACAAAAGAATATGAAACATTGAGGGGAAAGCAGAAAAACTGAAGGGAGGTGAAATCCCATGAGTCTATGACATGCACTATGGCCATGGAAAAAATTACATGTATATTGCCTGTGGCTGTTAAGGCTCTCCTTATACGACACTATGTCACATCACCATATTGGAAACAAGTTGTTTACTCTTGCTTTTACACTTTAGACATTGTTATCCTAGGTACTACATTGGCATCAAATTCTGCTGTTAAAATGCAAGTCTTCTTTTACTGCCATTAATTGTTTTTCTACAAACAAATGCCATTCTATACTTTGAATCCACGCAATATGAATGCTCTTTCATATTCCAACAGAAAACAAAGTGGCTATTTAGAAAACATTCCTTTAAACATCTGAATCAGAATTGTGGCCATCCTTACATGGCATGTAGGCTCCTTTGCGCAGCTTGTGTTTTGGTTCATTACAAGGCATTGGATAGTTACTTGCGAAAAGTGGCTTCAAACTTTAACAAATGCTAACACAAACTGGTCTTATATATAACAAATATGTTAATGGAGTGGTCAAAGCACCCAACTCACAATTGGGAGGTCACCTATTCAAACCCAACGAGCTGTACCAAATAACATAAGCGTGCTTCCTTTAAGGAACCACTGCTCACACTTAGTTCCGAATTCCAATTGAAATGGCTTAATGGAGCCCCATTTCCACATATTTTGACTATTGGTTTTGATAGGTGAGAGGACCTCCATCTGCGCAACGGTAAAGAGCCCCTACCATAAGCTTCATCAGCTCTTCACTTTGCTCTAGATTCAGACACAGCTCCATCATAGTTAAGCAAACCTCCACTTCATTCTGCACTTGACATGGTTAAAGAAAAGTTAATGGACTTTCACTACTGCCTAGACCCAAACACTTTTCAGATTATGTAATAACCCACCCCTGTTGTGCTATATTTTTCTGAATCTTTGAAAGCTTCGGTTTTCTGCTTTTAATTGTTTTTTTGATTTTTTGGGGTTTTTTGATGCTGATAAGAAGTGCAGAAATAAAACATAACAAAATAGATATATTCTATGATACCCAGATGCTAAAAGGGACTCAAAACCATTATTCTGAAATACCCATTTCATTCAACAGATTATTTTCATCAAATACAACTAGGGCATAATATTATGAAAACCCAAAATGAACAAAATGTTTCCAGATTACAAATAACTGCATACCCATTTCATTGCCATAGAAGAAATGCACAGAGAATACTCAAAGGGAACACCCAGACTGAAACCCTAACCTCAGCACCAACAATATTCAAACCCAGTGCTCAAACCCCCAAAATGATGGCACCAGCAAATGGTACGGCCTGCTAGAAGGTACGGCCAGCTAGGAAAAATCACAATCTTCGCTAAAAATTCTGCAAACTCTCCCAAAGGGTCGCCCGGTGTAGAAGAAGCCAATGGTCAAATACCCAGAATCATTTGATGTTCCTGTTGGGCACTGCAATCAGAAATGTGTGGCTGGAAACCCTAGTATGGTACGGCCACCTTCAAGGAAAACAGCTGCAACTCAAGCCAAAATATCTACTAATCAATCCACACCAAAAACTATCTTCGAATCCTCCGTTTCAGTGCAAACTCAACCCTTGAATGAGACTGACAGATGATTGCTCAGGGAACGATCTCTCACGTCCGCAAGCAATGTTCCTTGCAAGGGTTTTTGTCCTCACAAAGCCATGAAAACTCCGCCTGAAGTTGCAAGTTCTCGCCAAAGAGAAAATGAGAAATAAACCTGGATCCCCAAAATGAGCTCCAAACTCTCCTTATATTTCCCTCAAAACCCCACGCCACTTTTAGGGTTAGGGCGACTTAAAATATTTTAATCTCACTTTATGCAAATTGACCCCCATGAGAAATACGCCTAAGTCACTTTTCCCCATTTAGAACATTATATTGTTTAGTCACTTTTCCCCATTTACAACATTATATTGTTTAGTCACTTTTCGCCATTTACAACATTATATTGCTCAGTCACTTTTCCCCATTTAGAATAATATTACATTTAACTTAGGAACGGGGCCACTTAAATAATTTAAATTTAATATTCCACTTGACTTAGGAAAAGTAACTTTATTATTTAATATAACGCCTTTAAACGTTAAATATTAAATGTTAAATAATAAACTCCAGACCCCAAATAATTAACCGACTGAAAGGAATATGGTCTCAAAACACCTCGGGCACAACACACTGCCAACCCTGATAGGGCTCCCAATCATCTCCATTAGCCTACGGGAACCCAGTAGTAGGCTAATCCATAATGCTGCTGCTAACTGCTTAGAGAGGAGACATTACAGATTAGCACGATTGAACCTTTGATCTGCACTACCTAGCAAACCACCAAGCTTCTCAGTGATTGAAGCTCCACTTGATCAAAATTCCATTTGATTATGCACCAAGAGGTTCCAACAAGATTGACTGGACCTTTGCTCTGCCAAAGATCGCACACATGCTAAGAAAGTTAATCTAACCCCTGCTTTGATCAAGATACTTTTAAAAAATAAAGTTCCAAGTAAAAAAACATTTCAAACCAGCCAAAGAAAAATGTTAAGTTCCCTAAGCCAAACACGTATTGCTAAGTGTCCAGATGAAAACACTGAGCATTGGTGGTGCCCCTCTGGTCTTCTGATCAACAAAATCTGAAGGAAACCCATCAACTAAAGGCCATAGGGCTTACAGGAAAGTAGTAAAGAAAAATACCAACTTGAACAAACTAAATGAAAATTTCCCCTTTTACTAGGAACAAAAAGAGGATGTAAAACGTTTCAACATATTCCTTTATTAAGTGCCCTTTGACATCACAAATATTGCAGGATGCCTTCTTCAACCACATCGCATTGGCATGGCCTTTATTTTATAATTAGTGCAACAAATGCTCTTTGAATCTCCAAATTCCTTGAACATTGCATCACACAAAGAGCATTGATGTCTTTTTGTCACTGTCAACCTCATTGGAGTTATTAACCCTCGTCTAAGTCTGACCTTTGGATGATGTCTTACTAAGTGTTCTACTAATTTTGGAGACAATCTCACTGTCGCTACACAAACTGAATTCTTTCTTTAAGGCTTCCCTCAATCCCTTCTTGGACTAGTACTTGCCATCTAGTAATTCCATGTAAGGTTGCAGTGAACACCCGTATCTAGTTTGCCTCGTCAACCCCCACCTTGGCCTTTCAAATTGTGATGTAGGTTCAACAATGTTTCACAAGGCCTTCATTTACATCACCATGAAATTTTGGGCACTTTTGATTATCCCTAGAATTGGCCATCGCTGCTCTTGGTTTACTGCTGACCCTTGTATGCACAAAGAGGCTTACTCGATGCCTATCAAACCTCTAATGCTCTTTTACTTTGGATCCTCCTTTGATGCTCTTCTATCTATAGGAACCTATCTTGTTGATAGTAAGTCTGTGGTTGCTGCAGTGTTGGCATTCCCTCATGCACAGCACCAAACTCAACACTACCCATCCTCAACTCCACACTCTTTAAGCAACTTGGCAACCCGTTTTCAACTTTTCCTTGGTCTAAGACTCTTCGTTGAAGGCTATGAACTTCTAAGCCAAATCAAATTCTCTGAATATGTATAAAGCTCCTTGTTAGAGAAGTTTGCTAACTTGCATCTCCATAGATGAATTTCCTTGGTCTACAAGGGTTGACCACACTCTTTTCTGCTAAGGAAAGGGCAAATGATTTCTCTCAGCCACTTTGTACTGACAATCTGCTTTCTTTTCAAAGATCCACTCAAATATTTGTGTGGGCTAATCTCTCTACCGTTCTTGTCCTCTACTTTTCAAAGCATGGTTTTTGTATGGGCTTCTACTCATCAATTTCCTGAAAGTCTGACCAAAATTCATATAGAAAACAATGCCAAGAACATGGTATGCAATGGACGTATCCCAAACATGCAATGCAATGGAAAAATCCAAAAATAGGCACAATGTACAAAACAAGCAATGTATCAAGGCATGAGTATCCTTACATTCTCCAATCAGATACACAACAATTCACAAGAATCCAAGAGAGCACGCCTGATCATATTGGACAAGGTACATAGTGTCACAAAAGGAAATGGCAAGCGCCAACTCTATGCCCCCTCAACCTCTAGTATATGAAACACAATTTTTGTAGACCCCCAAAATACACACACGTTCGTCTCTTTATTTATTTAAGTACATAACAAAACATAGCAATCCAATTAGCAATACTCAAGACTCCTTACTATGTTGATGGCCTACAATGACAAGACTAGATTATAGTGCTCTCTTCGATTCTCCTTGTGTCCATTGTTATACTCACTAAACAACTGAGATTGGATAAATATTCATGCCTTGTTACACTCATCTTCCATGTACTTATATATATCATCTGATTTTTATTTTTTTCCCGAGACGATCCATCATTGTATTGATTTTCATTGGAAAAAATTCCTGATCCATTTCAAAAATATGTTGTGACAAAATTCACGTGTGCTTCACAAATCAAAGGATGTTCTAATGGATGACTATAATGACAAGGAAGAATTCACTTCTGTGGTGGAAAATATTGAATTTAAAATAAACCTTATTTAAATAAATATTTCTTTCACTATGTTTTTGAAAGCTCTCAGTTTCTGCTACCATAGCTTTTTTGGTTTCGAACAACATCTTTTCCTCCTATCCTATCATATTCTTCTGTCTTAAGTCTGACAAGGACACCTAGCTTAGGCTAGATGCACTGTTAAGATCTGTTTTAAATTTAAGTTCAGTGCATTCATACTTCATAAGTCATGCATCAATCACATCCACCCTTTGCAGACCTTATAACTAGATTTATATTTATTTCAAGAAAATCTTGATGGCTCAGTCAAGCTTTTACATATTTGAACAAAATTTGCTACTATTTTCAAGTGGAAAAATCTTTGGGTTTAGAACTAAAATAGGTTTGCAGTTTCATGATCATTCTGTTTGCAGATTCTTTTCCCAATTTAATCGTCTCTAGGTTTTAATTAGGAAGTGGCCTCGTAATATGAACTGTTAAAAGCTAATCGAGACCGAGTAAACGATCAAAAGGCCATGCACTGCATACTAATTAATCAGTTTTGCAGTTCTCTATGCCCATTTTCTAGACTCGATACATATAGTAACAAAGTATGGAAAAGGCTTGGATATTGATCTGAGCAAAGCAAGGGTTTCTCAAGTCTTCGGGAATAATAAAGCCAAAACCACTTTTAGCTTGCAGGCCTTGGCGGCCATCTAGACATCTAACTAGATAGACAAACGCCATTCCTTCCTCTGGCGTCCGACCTCCCATGGTACAAACCCGACCTATGGTGTATCACTACTAGGGCGCCCACATTGCCTTAGCCCCAACGCCCATTGCGCCACTACATACATATAGACAGATCTATGTTACCAACACCATGTGGCACTGCCAGAATGCACAAAAGGCATCATTCCAGTGCTAGGTATTAGGGTCACACCTAAACTTGTCCATTCTTGCCACTTAGAACTTCACATATTGGCATCTGCTATAGAGGAAGTAGAATGGATAGTTTTGTAACTGTCATTGAAACTACTACTCGATCAGCTAGGGATTTGAACCGCTTCACCTCCCAATTGCTTTGTAAATGTTGTACAATTTGTATATAGCTTAGGATTGCCTTAGGCTACTTCTTCTTTTGCTTCTTCTAGTCTTCTCCTGCTTTGTCATCTTGATCTCTACTTCCTCTTTGTTCTTTGAGGTTTTTCTAATGTCTTCTTACAATCTCATCCTATAGACACAACCTATCCCTGTAATGCCTATGCTTTTGTTTTGCTACTCCTTTCATTGCATAGGAACAAATTGCCCTACGCTCCACAAAGCCATACACTCCACATACTAAGTATTCATATTGTTGTCAACATGGCTATGATGGCCTTGTATTTACCTTTGCATTATTTTTATATAAAATTGTGTTCTTGTTAGAAATATTTTGAGAGATCAATCTATCCAACAATAAATTGACAAATTCAATGAGCTTATTATTCAGCTACGCATTGATAGTGATGAGAAGCACCAAGTCTTGAAGTACATTATTGGGATCCATTATCACCTTTGTTTAGAGATGAAGTTTCTTCTAATGGACTCTTTAATACACTCATTCCATTTTGGATCAAAACTGGAAGAGAGATCATGTGCAAAACCAAATAGCCTAACATTAGCACCCTATACGACATTGCCAACACCAAAAGCCAAACCGCCCATTGCACGGCTACCTTCAACACCAACAACCAAGGGCCTTTTAACATCATCTAAGCCCATGAGTTTTCCATCAGCCCAAGACAAAGGTAAACATAATGTCATCAAGAAGTGGTCTAGCCACCATAAAATTCACACTCACAATGATGATGTGTAGAGTTCAACAAAAGTCTCTAGTGGTGCAGCCAAAGGTTAGCAATCATACTTCTGCAATAGAAGGTGAGAGGTAGACGTCACATGCTTGAGAGCTAGAGCTCAACAGGCTGGTAATGCCTTAGCCTCGAAAGCTTTTGAAAAGTGAGCACCTGTTTTACACCCATTGTTGGGTAAAGGGTAAGCCTCTCCACATTATCATTGATACTGAGAGTCAAAAGAACATCATTGTACAAGATATAGGAAAGTGCCTTGGCTTCCAAACAACAATGCACCCATAGCCTTACTCATTGGCTTGACTTCACCTAGGTAGAGGCGTAGAGGTTTGTCACTAATGGACCCTCAAGTGTGACATCACAACAAACTTAGTCACCTGTGATGTGGCACGATCATATATTGGTGATGTCTTGTTGGGAAGAATATACCTTTTCGACCACCAAGCGACCTACCAAATCTGTCCACAACCAAAGTGCCTACCTTAGAAGAAATTAACCCTAATATCGACAAAACAATGCAAAACATTGATTTCTCATGCACAAAAAATTGTTTTGTTGATGGTTCGACCTGAGAACCATGGAGCCAAAAAGTTCAGCCTTGCTCCACCAGCTACACTACGTTTTGCGTAGTCTCAACAAATGGAAGTCTTTCTTCATCGACACTCTGACGTCTTCAAGGATACCCAAGGTATACCACTACACTACTCAATAAAGTGTTGATATTGACTTGGTCCCTAAATCATCACTACCCAACAACCCACTGAACTGTCAATCAATATAGGACAACAAAATTAAGCGGCAAATTTGAGAGGTGATTGATCAAAGTAAATCCAACCAAGCTTATCTCCTATGGTAGTCCCATTGTACTAGCACCAAAGAAGGATGGGACATGGCATCTCTGCATTGGCTACAGGGCACTCAACAAAATCACAATGAAGAGCAGAAGCCCATTTGCCACCTATTGATGACCTATGGGACCAGTTCTAGGAGGCTTGATGGATATCAATCTTATATCAAGTTATCATCAGGTTTTTGTAAGCCCCACTAACATATGGAAGCTAGCCTTCAAGACCAAATAAGGACTATATGAGTGGTTGGTTATGTGTTTTGACTTGTCTAATGCACCTATGACATTCATGTGCTTGATGAATGATGTCCTATTACCATTCATAGAATCCATCTTCGTCTATCTGGATGACATCCTTGTTTTCAACAAAACCTGGGAGGAAAATCTACAATATGTGTGCCAAGTTTTGGACACACTGCGCCAACACAAGCTTCAATTCAATCTATGCAAGTGCTCCTTCGACATCACGAAGATATCTTAGCTGGGATACATCATTGACTGCTAAGGCATACATGTAGACCCAAAGAAGATCTGCATCATTCAAGAGTAGCCAAACCCAAAGAATTTAAAGTAACTTGTTTGGGCTTTACCAACTTCTATCATAAGTTCATGTTGAGATTTTCACATGTTTCATGGCCTCTCAATCAAGTCATGCGTGGGAAGGTGAAGTGACAAAAAACTTCACAACAACAAGCATTTGACAAGC
This sequence comes from Wollemia nobilis, assembly GCA_028583015.1. Taxonomy (NCBI): domain Eukaryota; kingdom Viridiplantae; phylum Streptophyta; class Pinopsida; order Araucariales; family Araucariaceae; genus Wollemia; species Wollemia nobilis. The sequence continues at coordinate 807,083 of JAQPPZ010000689.1, read as the reverse complement.
TCAAGCAATTTCTCTGTTAAGTGCTAATGCTTTACATTAAACATCACTCAGTCATTCGAAGTTGATACTGATGCATGGGACTCTACACTTGGCACCATCCTAATATAGAATGGGAATCTAGTGGCATACCATTCTGAGACACTTTGACACAACTTGGCCCTACTCAACATATGGAAATTTGTTCAATGCCATTGTTCAAGTTGTTTCGTAGTGGTGCCACTATATAATGGGAAAGAGACTATCATCCATTTTGATCATAGGCCTCTACAATTCTTGCACTCACAGAGCAAACTAGAGAATGCACTCCACATGAAGTGGATGTTTGCAACAATTCCACCTTGTGATCAAGCATCGCAAGGGCATCGAAAACTAGGCAAAAAAATTGTTTGAGTCGTTTGTCAATGTAGACAATTCTGACTCTCTAGATGGCAAAGGGCTTGTGTCAACTAGCAAGCATTGTACCCAGGTGACATTGACTTTGCCAACTTCCATCAAAAATTGATATAGGGCGAGTCAACACTAGACCATCATCTTCAACATGGGTGGTTGTACCGTCTTGGAAAATTATATGTACCTTCTAATACACCACCCAAGCTTCTTATTTGGGAAGCACACTACTCCAAAGCAATTGGACATTTCAGCATCAACAAGACACTTGTGGTGCTATAGTAGTATTTCCATTGGCCATAAAGACACTAGGAAGTGGAGCTCTACGTTAGATCATGTACATTGTGGCTTGCGCAACATTGCAAAACCAACCAACTGGAAGCTAGCGTTCTACACCACACTACCAATTCCTTCCTAACCTTGGGAATCCATCAATATGGATCATCTCTCAGGGTTGCCAACCATGAAGCATAAACGCAACTATATATTAATGGTTGTGGGCAAGTTCACCAAAATGGCAATCATGGTACCCTACAACAAGAGCATTGACAAAACTGAGACTGCCCAATTGTTCTTTCAACATGTTTGGGTCCATTTTGGCATCCCAAGCTCAATTATTTCAGATTGGAACTCCAGGTTCATCAACAACATTTGGCGCCATCTTTGAGAACGACAGGACAACAAACTTCAGCATTCCACTACTTTTTATTTGTAGACTGATGGACAAACTAAGGTTGTCAACAGACTGTTAGTACATCTATTTTGGATGTACGACCATCAATATTGTTGGACATAGAATAAGAGTCTTCCATACATTCAACATTCCTATAACCGTAGATTGAGCATTTTGTGCAGCAGATGCAGAACATCCAAAGTCAGGAGTAGGAAAGTTTAGCATGCCAACACACAAGTACAAATAGCATAATGATCAACACAGAACACCATATTAGCTTTAGTTTTGGATATAAGGTTTGGCTCCATTTCAAGAAGGGATGCTTCTCCATCCAACACTAGAAGTCCTTACACCATTCAACACACGGTGGTTGAGACCACCTTCATTCTTGATTTACCACCTTTCTTGGGAACGAATCTAGTGTTTCATGCAGACCTCAAGTCGTACCATCCTCTGCTACAGCCTATGGCAGTACAACATCCAACAAATTAATTGATCTATGTCACTAGTAAGAGTACTCACCAAGGGACACACAAACTCTTTAGGATTATCAAACAAGGTCAGTTTTCATCCTAGGCTAAGTCTCACATGCTTGACCAACTCAAGTGTTCTCTTCCATAGTTAAAGGCTAACACGATGGGGACCACTGCTTCCCAAGGAGGGCTAATGACTTGACCAAAGAACAAGTTGCTCAAGTCTCAAAGAATAATGATGCCACAGCACTTTCAGCTTGTAGGCCTTGTCACCCATCTGGACTTCTCACTCAATAAGCGAATGACATTCCTTCCTACAACGTCCAACTTCCATATAGCATTTATCTGACCTATGTCATTATGACTACTAAGGCGCCAACCTTGCCTTGGTGCCACCACACGTAGTTAGCGCAACACCACATGGCACTGCCAAATGCTAGAATGCATAGAAGGCATCATTCCAGCACCAGGCTTCAGCGACACACTACACTTGTCCAGTCTTGCAACTTGGCACTTGACAGACTAGTGCCAATTGCAAAGGAAGCAGAATGGACAGTCCTACGACTGCCCTTGTAACTGCTTCTTGACCAGTTGGGAGCTGAATTATTTCTCCTCCTTATTGATTTGTATCTACTGTACATTTTACATATAACTTAGGATTGTCTTAGGCTACATCTTCTGCTTCTTCTAGTCTTTTCCTGCTTTGCTGTCTTGATTTCAACTTCATATTCTTCCTTTGAGATTCTGCTACGTTCCTCTTACCATCTTTCTCACCCTACAAACCCAGCCTGTCCGTGTAGTGTCTACACTCTTGTTCTGTTACTTCTTTCACTGCATTGGAACAAAGTACCCTGCAGTTCCACAAACCCAACATACTCAGCATTTGTATGGTTATCAACATTGCTATGTGGGCCTTGTATTATGTACTGTATTGACATTTGCATTACCTGTAAACAAAGTTGCATTATTTTGAGAAAAAATTTGTTGTCATATTCTGCTAACTGGTTCATGAAGTTGTCCTCTGCACCACCACATATTGGGCCCCGTGGTGCGTATCAAATATGTCCATATGGACCCAAATTTTGTCATGTCCCCTTTCTGAGCTCGTCAGCATTGGCACAGTGCATAGCCTATTCACGCGATCATGTAGGCTATGGGAGCAGTTTAAGGATCTTGGAAGTCAGTTGGAGCAGTTTCCTATTTTTTAGGGCCGTGCTTTTTTCAAAACAGTTTCTATATTTGGACAGTTCGACCAAAAGGGTATCCAAAAATGCTATCAGATGTTGGCTTGGGTCTTCTGGTGCAATTATTTTAATACTCGTAATTATTTAATTATAAAGTCGTATTTAATTAAATAGACTTTATATTATGTGTGCACATAAGTCACTTAAGTGAATTATTAATTATTTGATAAAGTGACTTAGGGAGACATAAGGATTTATTAAAAGGGGGGTTTTTTATCCCACATTGGTTATGTTATGATACAGCCAGGCCGAGTCAATAATAAATAAAGTGGTCGGGCTCTCATTCCAGCATCCTTGAACATTGAATATATTGCTTGATGCATTATGGAGAATTTGCTTGCGGATTCGAGCTTGTTGAGAACGGAAACTCTCGGCAAGGACATCCACTACAGCTGTGAAAGATCAGCTCTATTGGATTTTGATTGTCTTCATTCAGAGGGCAAATTGGAGATCAAAGAGAATTTCTGGTTCGTCATTGATATCTTGTGTGTGTTGGGAGATAGCAGCGATTTATACCTGTAGACGGTACTTATTTGGAGGCTGTAGCAGTTTACTATTCACGCGGTACTGTAGCAGTTTACTATTCACGCAGTACTGTAGCAGTTTACTATTCACGCGGTACTGTAGCAGTTTACTATTCAAGCGGCACTGTAGCAATTACTATTCACGCGGCACTGTAGCAAATTACTATTCACGCGACACTGTAGCAAATTACTATTCACGGCACTATTCACAAACTATTTCCAGAACGTGGATTGCTGCGATTTGTTTTCAGACTTGAGGAAAATCGGGTATTTTCAATGCTGTTCATCATTGTAATTTCCCTTGCAATTAAGTTGTTCCAGTTTGTGAAGCTTTCTTTCAGCAGTATCTCTGTATGTTTAAATCCCATAAAAATACCAAAAAAAAGAGCATATATTTGAATAAAAAGAGCAAAAATTTGTGTTTTTTTTTACTAGTCAAAATAGATAGGAAACAATCCAGAATAGGGTGGGTTGTTACAGTGGTATCAGAGCGAGTCATATCTGCCGACTTGTGGGTTTAATTAATGAGTGAACCAGTTGATAAAGGGAAAGAAAAAGATTTTCATCTTCAGTACGAGCGACATAAGAGATCTACTGAATTACTAGACATTATGGGTGATGATCAGCATCGGGAGAACCCTAGTATATTTGGGGCTCTTAATGCTTTGTCAAAGGCACGAGATGGATATGCGAGGATCGGATGAGACGGGGACGGGAAGCATTAGCAAATGCTATTATGGCTATGACTAATACTTTGCGGGGGCTACGAGACGGGGACTAATCGGGATGGTGGGCCTAGCTCATCAAACAAGCGTATTCCGAGCAAGGGCAGCCGGGGCATGAGCGATCGGAGGCAACATACAGTTGTTACTTCTCGACCGACTTGGCCTACGTTCTTATCTAGAGCTGAAGTTCCAGCACCTGAGATGCACACAGCTCAAGGGCCTATAGAGGATCAGTTTGAGGAGTGGTATCAGCGGTATAGTGCTCTTCCGGAAGGCCTTAGGGCCCATTGGTCATTTGACCAATACGTCACTCAGAAGCAAAGGAGTATGGGACAGGGAGGTGGTCACCGTACTGATCAGGCTAGACCAGCACAGAAAGAATTCAACCAAGCACTGAACAAGGTTTCTTTACCTCAGTTTGATGGTAGTGGCAAATGTACGAGCCGGGACATGGGTGGATAAACTTGATAATTTCCTCTCACTTCGACCTATCTTTGGAAGAAGAAGCTATAAAATTCGCCACATTACATCTTGAAGGAGCTGCACACGATTGGTGGTTTCATGGGTTGATCACTTTGGGTCATAATTTGATTACATCCTATGAGGAGTTCACACGGCTACTTATCGATCGATTCGATAAGAAGGATCCTGAGTTGTATTTTCGAGATCTGGCACAGTTGAGGCAGAACAGTTCAGTAGAGGCCTACATCACAGAATTCCAGTCCATTTCTGTCAAAGTGGATGATATCTCAGAGAGGCGTCTAATCATACTCTTCTATGAGGGATTGTTTGAGCCGCTACGTGGTTGGGTAAAGGCATTTGATCCAGTCACTTTACAGGATGCCATGAAAAAGGCGAGAAGCATGGAGTTCGCTGTTCCGAAACAAAAACCAGCCTTCAAACCTTTTCGAATAACAAATAACAAAGATAAGAAGGGGTTTGTCCGGAACGCACCTAAAGCTGAAACTAAGAAACTATCGAGATAATGAGCTCAATGAATTAAGAAAAAGGAAATTATGCTTCGAGATGTAGAGAACCATGGGAGTTGGGCCACAAGTGTTCAGTTAAGGTGAAGCAACTAGAGGCTAGAGAATATTTTGAAGTTGATGAATCCGGTTCGAGCATTCGAGATCAACGGGAGGATGAGGAGAATTGTGGAGCGGGGGAGACGAGAAGAAGAGGCGAGGTACAGATTGCACAATTGTATAGTTTTAAAAAGGGATCTTATTTCAAGGTCCGAGGAGTCCTTCAGGGGTAGTGGGTGGTGACACTAATTGATACAGGGGCAACTCATAACTTTATTGATGTTGGGTTGGTTGATAAGAGAGGGTTGCAGATAGAAGAATTTCTAGGATTCAAAGTAATGGTAGCAGATGGGACAGCCATACAGTGTAACCATAGGATCCCTAAACTACAGATGAAGTTAGGAGGCTATGATCTTACTGATGATTTTTATGTGGTTAATATTGGGGATACTCATATGATTCTGGGAATGCAGTGGTTAGAATCCTTGGGCGAATTCACTATGAACCTGAGGGCTATGGAGATGAGTTTCATGACAGGTGGCAAGAAGGTGACGCTGAGAGGCATGTCAGACGGCGGACCCCGAGTTGTCTCCATTAAGCGAATGGAGAGGCTTTTCAGACATGATGAGGTTGAGTGGGCAGCAGAGTGTCTCATTACTTCAGCAGGGGATGTACAGGTTAAGTCCACTTACCGGCCGAGAGATTCGGGACATCTTGACTAAACACTCCAAGGTGTTTAGTAATATTCCTCCAGGGAGACCTCCGGAGAGAGGAATGGAGCACATTATTGAGTTGGAGGAGAGTGCTAAGACAGTTATCACTACACCCTATAGGCACCCTAGGCGACATAAGGATGAGATTGAGAAAACAATTCAGGAATTGCTTGACATGGGACATATCCGACCAAGCAAGAGTCCTTTTGCTTCGGCTGTGGTTTTGGTAAAGAAAAAAGATGGGACTTGGCGTATGTGTGTTGACTATAGGGAGCTAAATAAGAAAACAATTAAGAACAGGTACCCTATTCCACGCATCGACGAATTGATTGATGAGCTACATGGAGCTCAACTCTTCTCAAAAATAGACCTGCGCGAGTGGTTACCATCGAGATCGAGAATGAGAGAGCGAGGATATAGAGAAAACAGCTTTTATTTGTCATTTTGGGCACTTTGAGTTTTTGGTCATGCCATTTGGGTTGACCAATGCCCCAGCGACTTTCCGAGTCTTGTATGAACAAGATTTTTAGCAGGCAATTGAGGAGGTATGTTTTGATATTCTTTGATGATATTACGGTTTACGGTCGATCATGGGAGGAGCACCTACGACATCTTGAGGAGGTCCTCCGTATCCTCGAACAGGAATCCTTTTATGCTAAGGAAACAAAATGTGATTTTGGGTTGACAGAGCTCTTGTATCTTGGGCACATTATCAGTGCGGATGGAGTACGTATGGACCCGGATAAAATCAAAGCTATCCGGGATTGGCCAGCTCCAACAAATCTATCTCGGCTTAAGGGATTCTTTGGACTTTGTGGTTTTTACAGACGGTTTGTGAAGGGATTTTCGCGAGTTGGCAGCCCCACTCACAGATTTGACCAAGAAGGGTGCCTTCAAATGGTGCGATGAAGCTCGGAAGTGTTTCGAACACTTCAAACAGGTTATGTGTTCTTTCCCGGTGCTTGCTATGCCAGATTTTTCACAGCCTTTCGTTTTACAGTGTGATGCTTCCGGTGAAGGGATTGGTGCAGTTCTGATGCAGAACAGACACCCAGTGGCTTATGAGAGTCGAAAGCTCCGGGGGCGAGAAAGGAGTTATTCTATTTATGATAAGGAGATGTTGGCGATAATGCATGCTCTCGCCAAATTCCGGCAGTGTCTGGTTGGAGGTAGATTCAACTGTCGGCACGGATCATAACGAGTCTTAGATACTTCTTGGCTCAGAAGGATCTAAATGAGAGAAGCGAAGAAGTGGGTCAGCAAGCTACAAGCTTATGATTTTGACATAGTTTATGTTAAGGGAAAGTCGAATGTGGTTGCTGATGCTTTATCTCGAAGGCCTCACATTTGTTCAGTGACTGGTATTTCAGCAGAATGGCGAGATGTTATTATTGCAGAATATGCCAAGGATGAGTGGGCATCCAGTTTGCTAGAGGGCAAAGTGCAGGATGACCGTTATATGATTTCACAGGGTTTGATCCTTTATAAGGGTCGCGTTTTTCTTCTATATGGGTCACAGTTTAGAAAGAGAGTTATCCGAGTATTTTCATGATGATCCATTGCAGGTCATTCGGGTTTCTTTAAGACTTACAGGAGCATTCGGGAGAGATTTTCTTGGAAAGGGCTTAAGAATGAGGTTCTTCAGTATGTTCGTGAGTGTTCTATCTGTCAGCAAAATAAGGATGAACATACACACCCAGCAGGTTTATTGCAACCCCTTCCAATACCGAACCAGAAATGGGAAGGTATATCTATGGATTTCATTCTTGGGTTACCCACAGTGCAGGGCAAGGATTGCATTTATGTTGTGGTGGATAGACTCACTAAGTTTGCACATTTCTTTGCTATTTCAGCTACTTTTATGGTTGCTCAGGTGGCTGATTTATTTTTCAGAGAGGTGTTACGTTTGCATGGAATACCCAAGACTATTATGAGCAGTAGGGATACATGGTTCATGAGCATTTTTTGGCGGGAGTTATTCGGGTTAGGAGGAACCGAGCTCACTCCCAGCACTAGCTACCACCCTCGGACCGATGGGCGGACGAGAGATAGTTAATAAGTGGATAGAGGGTTACACGAGGAATTATGTTTCGGGGCAGCGAAAGCTTGGGTGAAGTGGCTTCATCTTGGGGAATTCTGCTACAACACAACTCACCACATGACTATTGGTATGACACCTTTCATGGCTTTGTATGGTTATGAGGCTCCAAGCTTCATTGATCTTCTATTGGGTGACAGTCGAGCTCCGGGAGCTAAGGATTATTTGCGGGACAGCCGGGACTTGTTGAGGTCCCTCAAGGATAATATCCTTCGAGGCTCGAGAATCGGCATAAGCTTTATGTCGATCGGTACAGAGTTGAGCGCAGTTTTGAGGTGGATGATCTGGTCTATCTTAGGTTGCAGCCTTATAGACAATCTACTCTCAAGAAGAGTGGGAAGGAGAAGTTGAAGCCCAGATTTTATGGACCCTTTCGGGTAATCAGGCGGATTGGTGAGGTAGCTTATGAGTTGGAGCTACCTGGTGACAGCAAAATACATAATGTCTTCCATGTTTCACGCCTCAAAAAGGCGATTGGTGCACGCATTGTTCCTTCTACTGAGTTGCCTCCATGGGATGAGGAGGGTAAACTCATTTTGGTTCCTGAAGCTATTGTTGATTACAGGGAGAAGGTGTTGAGGCGGAAGGTAATTAAGGAATATTTGATTAAATGGAAGAACTTACCTGTTGATGATGCTACCTAGGAACATGAAGACATTCTACAGCATCCGGCACTAAGATTGCTTGGGGACAAGCAATTTTTGGGAGGGAGGACTGTCATGTCCCCTTTACGAGCTCGTCAGCATTGGCACAGTGCATAGCCTATTCACGCGATCATGTAGGCTATGGGAGCAGTTTAAGGATCTTGGAAGTCAGTTGGAGCGGTTTCCTATTTTTTAGGGCCGTGCTTTTTTTGAAGCAGTTTCTATATTTGGACGGTTCGACCAAAAGGGTATCCAAAAATGCTATCGAGATGTTGGCTTGGGTCTTCCGGTGCAATTATTTTAATACTCGTAATTATTTAATTATAAAGTCGTATTTAATTAAATAGACTTTATATTATGTGTGCACATAAGTCACTTAAGTGAATTATTAATTATTTGATAAAGTGACTTAGGGAGACAAGGATTTATTAAAAAGGGGGTTTTTTTATCCCACATTGGTTATGTTATGATACAGCCAGGCCGAGTCAATAATAAATAAAGTGGTCGGGCTCTCATTCCAGCATCCTTGAACATTGAATATATTGCTTGATGCATTCTGGAGAATTTGCTTGCAGATTCGAGCTTGTTGAGAACGGAAACTCTCGGCAAGGACATCCACTACGGCTGTGAAAGATCAGCTCTATTGGATTTTGATTGTCTTCATTCAGAGGGCAAATTGGAGATCAAAGAGAATTTCTGGTTCGTCATTGATATCTTGTGTGTGTTGGGAGATAGCAGCGATTTATACCTGTAGACGGTACTTATTTGGAGGCTGTAGCAGTTTACTATTCATGCGGTACTGTAGCAGTTTACTATTCATGCGGTACTGTAGCAGTTTACTATTCACGCGGCACTGTAGCAGTTTACTATTCACACGGCACTGTAGCAGTTTACTATTCACGCGGCACTGTAGCAGATTACTATTCACGCGGCACTGTAGCAAATTACTATTCACGGCACTATTCACAAACTATTTCCAGAACGTGGATTGCTGCGATTTGTTTTCAGACTTGAGGAAAATCGGGTATTTTCAGTGTTGTTCATCATTGTAATTTCCCTTGCAATTAAGTTGTTCCAGTTTGTGAAGCTTTCTTTCAGCAATATATTGTATGTTTAAATCCCATAAAAATACCAAAAAAAGAGAGCATATATTTGAATAAAAAGAGCAAAAATTTGTGTTTTTTTTTACTAGTCAAAATAGATAGGAAACAATCCAGAATAGGGTGGGTTGTTACAAATTTGTTAACAACAATGAATTTGTCCAAAACTGCCAAACCGACTTTGAAAATTTTAACCAAGCTATTCCGGTTTCTACTGAAACATAGGGCTTCAAAAATGTGAATAGAAGCTTGAAAAACCACACAAAACTGCTAACTTTAGAGATTTTCTTTAGCTGTATTGAATCCTTCCAGTGATAGCCACATGCAGATATCAGCTTCCAGTGAACACCAGATCATTTTCCTCTGTAGATCCAAGCAACATTAGGGAGGAGGTAGGCAGGACTTTTTGGGGAAGCTCATGAGATATACTGCAATTTCCATTAGTTTCTACTGAATCACAAGGAACTTAATTGCTTCATGATTGTTATAACAGCTATGTATATACCTAATGGATTGTTATATATACCCTTCTGTGCTTAACTCAGTATGAGGTCTTGGGCTGCAACTAGTGAAATTTTGAACCAATCCTCATTGCTTCATGATTGTTATATATTCCATTAGGTATTTGTCTTCCAAAAGGACATGGTAAGAGTCAACTGTGCTTGGGACAATGTTTGCCATTGAAGGGATGCAGGGGGGTGCAAGAACTGGTCCACCCTGTACAGCTTACTTGTATGGCTTTGACTTGAAAAATTGTAGGATTCTCTAGAGATGTTTTATAATGTTTCAGACTGCTCACTCTTGCTTCCTTGTTTGCTCGCTTTTCATTGCTCCCCCTCCTTTCCTAAAATAAATCTTTATATTTAATAAAATAATAGCTTCGACATAATAAAACAAGAAAATATAAATAAATAAAAATAAGAATCTATGAGCACCAGATTCTTGCTTCTTTGTGATTCATTAGAAACTAATAGAAATTGTAGATATCAGCTTCCAGTGAACACCAGATCCTTTTCCTCTGTAGATCCAAGCAACATTAGGGAGCGGGTAGGCAGGACTTTTTGGGGAAGCTCATGAGATATACTTCAATTTCCATTAGTTTGTGATTCATCGCTTAATCTCAGAATCTGTTATAACAATCCATTAGGTATATACATAGCTGTTATAACAATCATGAAGCAATTAAGTTCCTTGTGATTCAGTGATTCACCAGATTCTTGCTTCTTTGTGATTCATTAGAAACTAATAGAAATTGTAGATATCAGCTTCCAGTGAACACCAGATCCTTTTCCTCTGTAGATCCAAGCAACATTAGGGAGCGGGTAGGCAGGACTTTTTGGGGAAGCTCATGAGATATACTGCAATTTCCATTAGTTTGTGATTCATCGCTTAATCTCAGAATCTGTTATAACAATCCATTAGGTATATACATAGCTGTTATAACAATCATGAAGCAATTAAGTTCCTTGTGATTCAGTAGAAACTAATGAAAATATAACAATCATGAAGCACTCAACTGTTGTTGCAAGTATTCGAAGATGTTACACGATGAAGTTATTCAGTTCCTACTGAAAACACCAACTGCACCCAATCCAAACCTGGCTATGGCTGTCGGCCGTATTTTTAAACTTACTTTCTCTTTCACCCATAACTCTCAAGTAAAGTAGATTAAATTTATTTCTGCATCAAATTGCTTGTTGGTTTTCGCATGTTTTACATCAGTTTCTTTCTTTATTTTCAGCATTAGATAGAAGATAAAAGTAACTGGACCAAGATCCGAAGGTTAGGGAGAGTAGAAACCTCCCCATCCATTTGTCAAATTGCGGTCACAAGCACAAATCGCACTTGCCGATTTTCGTGTTCAACAGTTCTAGCACACTCGATGGGATGAATCCGATTTGCCCCACAAAGAATAACCCACCATGCGTGAGTTCAATAGTTCTTGCATGCCTGGTGAGACCCACAAGTGTGATTTTGGTACAAAATTGATCTTACCCCACATGCGCATAAATTTGTAGATCCATGCAAGTATACTTCAAATCCTTCCAAATCTGCAAAAAGGGTTGTGTATTACACTAACATGCACAAAACCACAAACCTTTTGCATTAAAATTTACGAGTTGTGTTCCGTTTCAAATTTCATACAAAGTTTGGAGTCGAAAAAGACTTCTCGGCAATACGCTGTTAATGCCAACAGACATACTTTGCCTACATAGGTGTTGGAATATTCTAAGTTGGAAGGTTTATTGTTGAGGAGGCGCGTTCCAAGCCCTCGAAGGTTTATTGTTGCTTTGTAGACTTCAGGAAAGCTTTCAACACGGTGCTTCAACATTTACTTTTTGAAAGACTTCAGTCAGTTGGCATCTTCAGGCAGCTTTTGACAGCGGTATCACGGTTATATGAGACTGTCAAGGGTCGGTTTCGCTCCCCTCAGGGGTTTTCAGCCAGTGTTCTTAGCACCATAGTAGTGAAACAAGGTTGCCCCCTTTCCCAAACTCTTTTTGGGATCTTCATCGACGAGCTTGAGACTTTTATTAGGGAGAACGCTCAAGCAGAGGATGGTTGCCTTCTCCACTATGTGCTGATTTCTATTCTCCTCTTTGCTAATGACGTTGTTCTTTTAGCCTCATCCCCTGAGGGGCTTCAGTGTCATCTGGACACACTTTCCGCTTTTTGTGATTCGAGACAGTTGACGGTGAATCTTTCTAAGACCAAGGTTATGGTGTTCAATACTACCAAAGAGGCTCTATCCCATCTCCACTTCTTTTTCCAAGGTCGGGAGGTTGAGATTGCCACCTCATATGTGTACTTGGGGGTTCTCTTCATTGGTCCCACTTTTGGTATGAAGCCCACCGCCCAAGCCCGGGTGTGTAAGGGGTATGCAGCTTTGTCTTTGCTCGAGAGGAATTGCTTCAAAGCACATTTGCAGGATATCCCTGTGAAGATGAGGATCTTTGATACCTTGGTCAAGCCAACTATTACTTATGGGTCAGTGGTTTAGGATCCTAGTCTTGGCCCAACTGAGTGGTCACGGGTTGAACGAGTATAGACACTCTTTCTTTGACGATTCATTCGTTGCAAGGGCACAATCCCCCGCTCTATTATTCTGGCAAAGTTTGGGGCCTCTCCTCTCCAACTTGAGATTATCTTCTTGATTATTGGTTATCTTCATAGGATCCGTACTTTAGGAGATACCCCTGCGGGTTGCAGGGAGGTACCCTTACCTCGCCCTTCGCTCCTCGATGGAACTCTCTCCGAGTTCTCGGGGAGGCCATAGAAGCTAGTATTTTCAGGTCTCTATCCTCCTAGCCAGCATTCATATATGGATAGATAGGATCTCCACCTATTCCTTGAGTGTTCTCCCACCCTCTCGAAATAGTAAGGAAAAGATGCTCCACGAGATACGGAAGGATGTTAGTCTCCAGTACACATGGATCTCTCCTGCTGCCCCTCTTTGTACCATGAACACTTCTTACAGATTCAAGAGGGCAAAATAGTTCCTCCACAATACATTCAGCAGCACACAATGCATAGTCTTTGGATCCCGATTGGGCAACTCAGGGTGTGTTCTCACCAACTCCGGATTGAGTTAGATCACCATCTTTTGACGGAGGAGCAAGTTTGCTTGTTTTGCTCCTTGGGTGAAGCTAAAACCCTACATCACTTTATTTTTTGTTGTCCCATTTATTATGAGATCCGAGGCAGATTCCATTGCCTTTTCAGGGACAACTCTCAATCTGTTTCTACCTTCTTTAGATACCCGTACCAATGGTGTCTCGCTATCTTGCTTAGCGAGATAACTCGATTTCGTCGACATAAAAGCTCTCTTCCAAATGGATCTCAACCCCCTCAACATTGGATCATCACAACATACTTCACCAGCTTCGATGGACTAGGTAGCATCGGATGGAAACGCCCCGCTTCATCCAGTTCGGACGGGAGTAAGGTCACTAGACAATGCACCCATAGTTTGTTAGGGTCTTGAACTAGCGATGGATAGAGACATATCATGGACTTCTTCAACTCTGATACTTTGGCCTCGACTATTAGGAGAGACTAGTTTCTGAGGGTTCTTGGCGCTTGCCCTTCCTAGGCTGCTCCCTCCCCCATCCCTCTCTCTCTCCATTCTTCTTGGCTTGCACTCCGCTCTTCTGGACTGCAACCCTCCCCCCTCGTCTCTCCTTTCTCTTTTCCCCTTCTCTTCGGCCCAGTTGTCGAGTTACGTCTTGCCTTATCTTAGTTTCTTTTGTTTGTTGGGATTTTTAGCCTGCTAGCTGGCAGTCATTATTGTCCTTATAGTCCCTTAGGTCCTTTTTTGGCCCACCGCAAACATTAATAATATTTCACTTCATTTCATTTTCAATTTCGGCAATCCAAACGTTTGCCGAAAGTTATTTTCTAAGAACATCACTCCTACTTCCCAATTACCAACCTTCACTATGCTCACATTATGTTTTGAGTCATAGGAATTGAGAATTTGCAACAAATAATCCTTGAAAAAATCTTTACCGAACATTGGAACTTGTGCAATACAACTAACTCCTACTTCCATCAATGAAGCTTTCAACGGATGATCCGATGGGTTATCTTGCCACCACTTTCTATAGAATTCCCTAGCTGGTTGAATCCAAGTTATCTCACTAAGAGGTATCTTCTTTTCCCTTCCTCTCTCAAGTGAATCTTCTCTTCTTGGATTCTCTTGCCCTCTCTAAGACTAAGTCTATTCATCTCGAGACCGTCTTCTTCCTCTCGTATATTCTGTTAGTCCTCGTTTCCCACTGAGTCTTGTCTCCTCTTCGCTCCCTTGGTGTTCTCTTCTATGCAACAAGCCAAGCGAACGTCTACTCCACTCTACTTCAATCCTTGCTAGTCATTCTCGAAAATTTATCCCCCCATTCATGCTTCATCCGTCATGCTTTCTTGCCCTCTATCGTACAATGACTATGACTACACAATCACTTTGTCGTCTTCTATAGGACCAACCTCTTCTACTTGTATGACAGCTCCCCGCGTTCGTACGATGACTTCCACAACAGCCTTCCTCGACTTGAATGGTGATTTCCTTCACCAGTTGTAGGTGTTTCTTCTTTGCAGTCTTTCCTTCTCTCTGCACTTGTACGACAACTTCCTCACTGAGTCGTCATCCACCTTGGCTCCCTCGTCCGTACGACAGCTCCCACTGCCCTTTTGCACAAATCTTGGAAAGCATAGACTACATTTTTGTCCAAACCTCTCCGAACAACGATTACCCTTCTATGCTTAACTCAGTACGACGTTTGAAAAATTGAGTCATCTTTTTCCCAAACTTGTATGGCATTCCCTTATTCTGTCTAGGTCATTAAGGTCTTCCAACGTCTTAAGGTCGTCATACAAGTCGTATGGCTACGCTAACTTGCACTTGTACGACGTCTTCTGCTAACGTATCATTTTGTCCTTCGTCTCATCATTGTATTGTTTACTCAGTCGTATGAACGGTCAACGTCAAATTGCTTCCTTGTACAGTCCTCGTCATAACTTCATCTTTCGGTTGACTTGTACGGTACCCTATTGTACAATCTTCTTCATTTTTTTGATTTGCATGGCCCCCTACCATGCAGTCCTCTTCATTTGCTCAACTTGTACAACGCCTTGCCTTACAATCCTCTTCCCATCTCTAACTTGTACGGTGCCCTGTCATACAGTCTTGATTTACTTGACATGTACAGTTGTTCTTTGTACAATAGTCTACTATTCCTCCATTTGTACAGTCTTCGTTTATACGGCCTATACTTGGATTCCTTTGAGCTAAGCCCACTTCTGAACTTACAAAACGACTTTTCCTTCTTACTCCTCGAACTTGTCGTACTATTTCTTGCCTACTGTAGATTTGTTCTTCCACATTTCTTCTTTGATATCTTCCTCTGCCACGCAACAATACCATGGCCCTTCCTCTGACCATTGGGCGAATCTCCCTATCTTGGGACTACCTTCTCCCAACTCTTGGTTGTCCAAGATCCGTTTGGTTCCTCGATCGTCAATGATGATTTCTTTGGCTCTAACATGGCCCTCAAGGTCGAGATGGCCCAACCTAATGCTCACGTATAAGTTGATTGTTTGTGCTGGATCAACAAATGGTTCTTGTGGCCCACCATGTTAACCCTACAACCTAAGGGTAGCAAGAGGGAAATTTCTTCCCCTCGAGCCACCGAGAGGGAGACCAACCAAACTCCTCCCTTGGCTAGGTAGCCTTAGACCACCAAGAAGACTTGATTGTCTCCTCGAGTTGCCTAAGTTACCTCTACTATGTTCTTGCAGTGTACGGACTTCTTCTTCATGAATCCTTATAGGCCCTTCCTCTAAGCGTCTCCTTTGTCATTTCTCTGCATCTATTGTCTTCTAAATTGTCTATCTTCCTCCAAATGTCTTTGTACTTTGGGACGGATTGTCATTTCTCTATATAGCCTCAAGAGGCCAGATTTATATTTTGAACTATTTGTTTCAGTATTGATTGGATGAGGGAAAGTATCACCTGCTTGTATTTATCACCCAATTCCTTCTTTCTTCTTTCAAGGAGGTCAATGCTTCCATCACATCTCCCCACTATATCTTGGCAACTTCTTCCCTACTTAGCCGATATTGTGCCAGATCATCGAATTCCTCGTCGTCTTTCTTCTTGGTTTTGCCTTGGTCTTTCTTCAACTGTTCTTTGTTGTTCAAGTTCATTTTCTTGCTCCTGTCGCTTTCAAACTTCTCGTTCATTCAGCATTTGCATTGTATCATCCAACTCCTAGATAATTTGTGCCCTCATTCTTGCATTGTACCTGCACAAAGTTTCATATTCTTCATGCAACCTTTGCGTTTCATCACGCATTCTTTGTTGTAAGAACCCAATTTGAGCTAATGGACTTAATTCTAGCTACTCCTCGATCCCAATTCTTCTTCTATTTGTAAATTTTCCCAACCCTAGATAACTGTTGTCCTATGTTATTTTAGAATAAATCAGATCTGAAAAGAATTTATTCAAACATGCAACAGTCACACAGATGGCTGGAAAAATAAACAGCGTGAACAACAGAAATTAAATATATTTCTGAACCTGAAATATTACAAATAAAGGAGGCTACAGCTACAGCAGGACACCCTGCTCTCTTGCTGCCTTTTTGGCCAGCAATTTCACTGTTCTTCTCCTCCTAAGCTTGCAGTTTTCCTTCAGCAATCTGTTCTCCTTCTCTTCTTTCTGTGTATAAAACACTCTTGACCTTCTCCTTTTATCCTTGAAAAAGGTAACCCTAATCTCTCTAACCCTAAGATTAGATCTCATCTCATCTTGAGATGTAAGGTTAAAAATAGAAAATCACTTAAGTGAATTTCAAAATAGAATCACTTAAGTGAATTACAAAATAGAATCACTTAAGTGAACTTAAAAATAGAAAATCACTTAAGTGAATTTCAAAATAGAATCACTTAAGTGAATTACAAAATAGAATCACTTAAGTGAACTTAAAAATAGAAAATCACTTAAGTGAACTTAAAAATAGAAAATCACTTAAGTGAATTTCAAAATAGAATTAGAAATGTCTCGAACCACTTCTAGCACGTTCATACTGAAGCCTGTGCAAGAAGTTCCTGTCCGAGCTACATTTCTCAACACTCCCTCTTAGCGAGGAAGGAATTCTGCACCAATCCAAGTTTGTCTTTGAATGCTTCAAACTTCCCTTTCACTAAGGGCTTGGTTAGAATATCAACTACTTGCTGATCTATGGGAATATACTGGAGCTTTACGGCTCCCTTCTGAATCTTGTCTCGTATGAAGTGATATTTGATGTCTATGTGTTTGGACTTGTCATGAAATACTGGATTCTCAGAGAGTTTGATACAACTCTGATTATCACAATATATCACCATGGGATCCAACTCCTGATCAATCAATATTGTAAGCAACTTGCGAAGCCATATGGCCTCACAACTAGCAATATTGGCTGCCATGTATTCGGCCTCTGTTGAGCTAAGTGCCACAGAAGTCTGCTTCCTGCTGAACCAGGATATCATGCCTGATCCCAAGCTAAAGCAACACCCTGAGGTGCTCTTCCTGTCTGCTACATTGCCTGCCCAATCTGAGTCTGTATACCCCTGCAACCTCACTTCACCATCTCCAAGATATCTCAGACCATACTCCACCGTGCCCCTCAAGTATCTGAGCACATGTTTTGTTGCTACCCAATGCTCTTGCCTTGGCTCCACCATGAACTGACTCAAGGTGTTCACCGCAAAACATATATCTGGTCTAGTGTTGACCAAATACATCAAGGATCCTATCAGCTGCTTGTACAACGTAGGGTCCACCAATTCTGAATCTGAAGTTGTCACCTTCTTCAGATTAGTGATCATGGGTGTGGCCATAGGTTTGCAGTCCTCCATCCGAAACCTCTTCAGGATCTCAATTGCATACTTACCCTACCCAAGGAATATCTCCCCTGGTCTCTGCCAAACCTCCAAACCCAAGAAGTAATGCATCATGCCAATGTCCTTCATCTCAAACTCAGCTGCCATATCTGCTTTGCACCCTGCAATGAGCTTCTCTACACCTGTAAGAAACAAGTCATCTACATATAGCACCAAAATGAGTAGATCAGTCCCAACAAATATGTAATATAGATTAGGATCTGCATCACTTTTGGCGAAGCCCACACTCTGCAAGTATCCATCTATCCTGGAATACCATGCTCTCGGTGCCTGTTTGAGTCCATATAAGGCTTTCTTCAGCCTACAAACATGGGACTCCTTCCCATTTACCTCAAAGCCCTGAGGTTGCTCTATGTACACTTCTTCCTCAATGATCCCATTAAGGAAAGTTGTCTTCACATCCATTTGATGAATCCGCCATCCCATAGATGAAGCTAAAGACATAATTGCTCTAATGGAAGTGTATCTGGCGACTGGAGCAAAAGTCTCCTCATAGTCCACTCCCTCTTTCTGGGAGAACCCTCTCGCCACAAACCTTACCTTGAACTTCTCGATGCTGCCATCTGCAGCATGCTTAATTTTGTAGAGCCACTTGGAACTCACAACTGACTTCCCCTCGGTCTTGGCACTATGTCCCAAACATCATTCTTCATGATGGAGGTGTACTCCTCCACCATGGCATCCCGCCAAACCTGCTGGTCTGTTGCCTCCTGAAAACTGGAAGGCTCTGAATTTATGATGTTACTCATCAATGCCATGTAGTTTGAAAACTTCCTTGGAGGTCTGCTCTCCCTAATCATGCTTCTAGGAGCCTCAACATACTCCTGAGCATCCCTCAATGTCTGTGTAAGCCATCGAGGTCTCTTGATAGAACTGGAAGGGGCTAATGTCTCCACCTCCTCACCTGAAGGTTGTTGTCCTGAACTGGAAACCACTGGTGTCTTTGGTGACCCTGGCTCAACCTTCGGAGCTTCCTGCTCCTCATTCTCTATCACTGGAATAGGCTCATGGGACTTCCTGGATGCAACGTCCTCCTCAAACTTTACATCCCTACTCACTATTGTCTTCCTCTTCTCTAGAATATAAACCCTGTAAGCTTTTGAAGTCTCATTGTATCCTACAAATAAACCCTTCCTACTGGAGGGCTCCAACTTGGTCCTCTTCTCTACTGGAACATGGATATAAACTGGACATCCAAAGATGCAAAAATGACTCACCTCTGGTTTCACACCAGTGAATGCCTCCTCTGGTGTCTTGTCCTCCAAGATCCTGTGAGGACACATGTTCTGGATGTAGACTGTTGTGTTGCATGCTTCTGCCCAAAGAAACATCGACAAGCCCTGGTCATGAATCATGGCCCTAGCAGCCCCTATGATGGATCGATTCTTTCACTCTGCAACCCCATTCTGTTGTGGGTTGTATGGAACAGTCAACTCCCTCTTGATTCCTGCCTGCTTGTAGAAACCATCGAACTCCTTGGAGGTATATTCACCCCCATTGTCTGATCTCAAGACCTTGATCTTCTTCTCTATCTGGTTCTCAACTAGAGCTTTGAACTCCTGAAACCTACTAAAGACTTCATCCTTGGTCTTTAAGAAGTAGATCCATGTCTTGCAAGAGAAATCATCAATAAAGGAAACATAGTACATGCTACCTGAAATTGATGCTACTGACATCGGTCCACAAACATCCGAATGTACTAGATCTAGTATCTCCTTAGACCTATGCTCGTTGTTTGGGAAAACAACCTTGGCATGCTTGCCAAGCGTGCACCCTCTGCATACTCCCTGTTGCTCAATGCTTGAACTCTGGAAGACCTGTGACTATCTCCCTCAGAATAGGCAACGCTCTATGATGCAGGTGCCCCATCCTCTTGTGCCACAACTCACACAAGTTGTTACTACTATGAACTAGGGCTCAAACAGGTTCACCTTGCAACCTGTATAGACTGCCTTCTCTAACCCCTATCACTTGTGTTGTTTTCGGGCTAGATTCTTTTGGTCTAATAAGGACATGTTGGTTCTTGAACTCCACTGCATAACCCTTATCCTCCATAATCGAAACTGAAAGCAAGTTCTTCCTGAGACCTGGAACAAACAAAACATCATCAAAGTCTAAAGAGTTCCCTGACTGGAGTCGAAAAGGAATGGTACCAATTCCTGCAACTGGATATTTGGTATCATCACCAAGCTCAACCTGAACCCCTGAGTCCTGCTCTTGTAGACTGGTAAAACATTGTCGGGTTGATGTCATGTGTCGAGATGCCCCACTATCCACATACCAAGCATCTCTTGGAACCGTGTTGGTAGAAAGGCAAGAGACCAATGAGAAATCCTTCTCGAATTTGGCAGCAAACTCGCTCATCTGAGTTTCTGCAGAGGCTGCTACCTGCGTCTGTTGTTGCTTCCCTTTGCCCTTCTTGTCTGGACACTGTGATGCATAATGGTCGTGCTTATGACAAATGAAGCACTTGATCTTGCTCAAGTCCTTCTTCCCTGACTGTGAGGTTGACTCCTCACTCTTTACCTTACCCTTGTTGGGTCCTTTACCTCTGCCCTTCTTGGTTTGCCCAAAGAGAGCTAGGTTATCGTCACCACCTTTCTTGTTGGCCTTTGACTCCATCCGAGTCTCCTCCTGGATGAAATCATCCCACAGTTTCTCAAAGGTGGGAAGGTGCTCACGAGCACAGATGCCTTTGACAAATGGTTCCCATGAAGCTGAGAAACCATTAAGTGCCACGTTCACCAACTCTATGTCTTCAACCTTCTCCCCAACTACTGCCAGTTGATCACGAATCTGCGTGATCTTCATCAGGTAACTGGTAACGGTGTCAGATCTGGTCATCTCCATAGATCTGAGTTTGTTCCACAATATCATCTTCCTGTTTATGTTCTCGCTCTGGTAGAGGCTAACCAGGGCATCGAACATCTCCTTTGCCTTAGTCTTCTCGGATATGTGAGGAATCAGGTGATCCTTCACTGCATCCAAGATCATCCGCTTGGCCTTCACTTCCTTCTTTCTGTGAGCTGCCAATTGTTGCGGATCTGTAGGCAGAGTCACATCATCCTTGACAATATCCCAGAGATCATTCTCTTCCAATAAGAACATTACCCTAACTTTCCAAGGCAAGAAATTGGAGGCACCTTCCAATCTATCCTCAAATATGAGGCTAGCTGCTGCCATCTCTGAGATCTATTGCACAAACTTTCAGATCTGATATGAATGACTCAAAAAAGCAGTCCTGCAAATAAGCTTAGTCCTTCAAGCAAAAAATATGAAACCCTCTAACTGCTGTTTTTTTTTTTTTTAATATCCAGCAGTGATCTACTATTGTAAACCCTTGAGGATCTCAATCACAGAACCTAGCTCTGATACCATGTAAATTTTCCCAACCCTAGATAATTGTTGTCCTATGTTATTTTAGAATAAATCAGATCTGAAAAGAATTTATTCAAACATGCAACAGTCACACAGATGGCTGGAAAAATAAACAGCATGAACAACGGAAATTAAATATATTTCTGAACCTGAAATATTACAAATAAAGGAGGCTACAGCTACAGCAGGACACCTTGCTCTCTTGCTGCCTTTTTGGCCAGCAATTTCACTGTTCTTCTCCTCCTAAGCTTGCAGTTTTCCTTCAACAATCTGTTCTCCTTCTCTTCTTTCTATGTATAAAACACTCTTGACCTTCTCCTTTTATCCTTGAAAAAGGTAACCCTAATCTCTCTAACCCTAAGATTAGATCTCATCTCATCTTGAGATGTAAGGTTAAAAATAGAAAATCACTTAAGTGAATTTCAAAATAGAATCACTTAAGTGAATTACAAAATAGAATCACTTAAGTGAATTACAAAATAGAATCACTTAAGTGAATTACAAAATAGAAAATCACTTAAGTGAATTTCAAAATAGAATCACTTAAGTGAATTTCAAAATAGAATCACTTAAGTGAATTACAAAATAGAATCACTTAAGTGAACTTAAAAATAGAAAATCACTTAAGTGAATTTCAAAATAGAATTAGAAATGTCTCGAACCACTTCTAGCACGTTCATACTGAAGCTTGTGCAAGAAGTTCCTGTCCGAGCTACATTTCTCAACACTATTTTTGATAATTGGCACATACTGCTCATATTCTTCTGTTCCAATGTAAATCGTACATGCATCTTTGCTCTTTGTCATTCATTCGGGTGAGGTACTAATTCCTGTCTATAACTTGTTGCACTTCTCCTTCTGCAAACAGCCTTCGAAGTCCCATATCATCTTAAGCATCCTAACATTCCTCATTAGTTTGACTTTGACTTGACTTCCCTCATTCACGAGACGCTCTTTGTTGTCTTTCTGCCTTATCTATGTGAACAAACAGACATTGTTCCTTCACTTTGTAAGGTTTCAATCTTGATCCATTCACTGGTTGAAGGATCACAATCCCGTCCAGTTTCTGTAATTGAATCACATTGTTTCTCACTCAACAGGGTCCAAGCCACAATGTTTTGAACTTCCTAGGCTTAATTTCCTGTTTGCCATTATATCTCAACGCCAAGTCACCTGGGTTTCAGTTCCATCTTCCTCAGGTGCTTGTCATGCCACAACTTTCTTCTTTGTTGGGCCACTTCTATTGCCCACTGTGCCATAACTCGCTTCCTTTCGAGTTGGATTACTGTCGCAATCCTCTTCTCTAGGCTCTCCTAGTCTCCTAAATGGTTTTCTACCTCTACCCTCAAGCTAGGCACCAAGAACTCTACTGGCACTACTGCCTCCTCCCCGTACATCAACTGGAATGGTGTACAATTCCTTGTTGGCTTAAATGTTTTGTACGCCCACAAAACTAATGGCAACTTCTCCTCCCAATCTGCTCCGATCCCACAGGTATTGTACATAATTGATAATAAGATTTTGTTCGTTGCCTTTGCTTGCCCATTTGCTCTGGGGTAAAACCATGCATGCTAAATATACCTCAATAAGTGTTCCTATGGATATTTGAATACTTTTGCTACAACCCATTAAAGATAAATCTGAATCAAGATAAGGGGATCAACAAATGGACTATGAAGATATTGCATTTTGATGCCGCAATTGTTATGAGACTAGACACATGGCAAGAGATTGTCAAGTGAAAACAATGGAGAAAGAGACAAAAAAATTTGGTCATGAGATAAACTTCAAGATGAAGCAAGGAAATCATATTGTAGTAGAAGCTAGATTAGATCAAGGATATTCCACTCCAAAAAAAAGAGTCAAAGAAAGCCTATCTATAGCATCAGATGACAAAGGCCATCATAGTTCACTAGGATCAACCACTAGAAGAAACAAATAAGGATACAATGGATAAGGAAGTACAATGTGCAGGTTCAAATTCAAAAGGAATTAAAGGTGAAAAGCAAGATTTGGAGAAAATTTTAAAACAAAGAAATTCTAGGTAAATCATCTTCATTTTCTTCAAGTAAATTAAAATCCTTCTCCTTGCAATAGAAATGAAGGTAGCGTAGAGGTTATCCCCTACACTTTAGGGTTTCAAGAGCAGCATAATAAAGAAATGAGGATGGAGAATATTCGTAGCAATTTAGGGTTTTTAGTGCAGCATAAGGACGTAATTGCTATGGACACCTCAAGGCAACACGAGAAGGAAGTGCTTTTGGGGTTATTCCTTGCACTTAAAATCCTGTATTATAGGATGAAGGATTGTCTTGTGCTTCTAAGATGTGAAAAGAGCGTGTATGCATACTTTTCTTCTTCCATTTGTATGAGATTCTTCATTTACTTTCAATGGACTACGTGATTCTTCGTTTAATTGGGCTAATGGGTGACTTGGCGCTCAAATCAATAAGAGTTTTGAAGGGAAAAGTTGTGGATTGGGGATTGATGATATTGATTCCTATCCTAAGTGGTCTAATGGCAACATACAATATGATTCTTATTTGGTAGTCTACAATAGGCCATGCGTATACATATAGATAAAAGGTAGATGCATTCACAAGATAAGATAATTAGATCGAGGATTGGTATGGACCTTGCCTAGCTATGTCCTTGGGTGTCCAGCGGTGAAAAGGGAACAATTCTGCCACTATAGCTTCACAATGGTGAAAGATGTGCCCGGTTCGCAACTATGGCTTTTCGGTAATTAATCCTTGTCTTAGAGTTCGACCTCTTCTTCTTCATCAAAGGGGAGCGAAAAGGATTATGTTAGGACCCCATCCTAACACCTTGATGTAATAGTCCTCGTGGAACGTGGGTAACACCCATGTTAATATTTTGTAATGTTTTGTTATAATTTTTTATTAAGAAGCACCTAGCCAAATGGCGCCCTTCTATGTAACCATTTTTCAAGAATGTAATTGATTGTAGGTAGGAGATTCTAGCCCGGGTGGCATTTTGCATGTAAGCCAGCCTTGGGAGTTAGGTGCTAGAGGAATTCCTTAAAACTGCGAGGGGCAGTATTGTATGTATTGTTTTGCATAATTGAATGAGATATTGAAGGAAGTTGCCCCCTCGAAAAGGCTTGCGATTCAATGCTATTGTGAGATTGTTTCAATTCTGCAATCTATTTTCTTAGTGTGCATTTTATTTCCATAGTGTGTTGTGAGCATATATGTTTATTTTCCGTATTTGTGTGTGTTTATTTTTAATAGTAGGTTCTTAACAGATTCGACTAGTGGAATGGATGGGATGATGATAGTATTTAAAATAGAGAGGGTGTGGGGCTGCTTACTTCTCAGAAGGCTCGACCTTTGGGCCCTCTCTACCTATAATTTTAAGAGGGAGATACAAAATGCCCCACTATAGGGATAAGCACTTGCTTATCAATAAAAAACCTCATGTTATTACTAAACGTAATGAATGCCAAGATCAGCCAGCCTGAAGTTAATACGTATATAATAGTCTCAGAAAAGATAAAAAAGGTTCAATGTTGTCTAGGAATGCAATAAGCAGTGACGGTTTTAGGGATGCAACTAAGACAAAAAACAACCCAATCAGAACTACCACCTTTTAAAAGTAACAGCCTTATTACCAGCTGGTTAAATAATGCCATTGTTAGGAAAATTACTAATTAATTTCACACGGTTTACAGAGTAGAAAGTTTCGTAGATTTCTAAAGTAATATAACATCTTTTTTACAGCTTACAATATCCCACCACATTATTATTTTAATTAAAAACAAAAAAAAATGTGTACCTTAAAGCAAAGGCTATCAGTAATCCTGGCAAAAGAATGTCCCCAAAGCCAATGATACTGTAGCCACCCCATGGATCATACAGGCGAGGAATTTTCAGTAGCATGGGAATGCCATCCTCCCCGCTTCTATCACCCCGAGCAACCTATAACATGAACATGAAAAACATGCTGGCTTAAACCCACATTATAATTATTTCTATAATTTGTGTCATTATATTTTGAACAACAATACAAAGGACATTTGAACATGCATTGTCAACAAGGCAAAACAAAACGGTGAATACTTACCACAATCATCACGCTTTCACTGAACAGTTTAGGTGAGACAAAGACCCAAAAGATGTCATATAGAAATGCACAACTTAGAAGAACTGTAGAAACCTGCTTGCAATACCAATGCAGAAATAGTTTGTAATATTGACCACATCATCCAATTCTACAAAGATCCAAACTCTTCTAATAGAAACCACAAAAGATTATTTTTCGTAACTATTAAAGAGAGTACGGATAAAATTTTGTTCAAAGGTTTTGAGATTTGTTGTACCTATCCTGATCACTTAGTTAACAAAAGAAATAACAAGCACCTGAGTAAATATCTCAATTTATTTCCACATTTTGACCTCCGCAGAGTTCTTGGCTGTTATGGGCCTTATTTACCAAAATTTTGACACTATATAACTTTCTCAAAGACAAAAGACAGGAATAAATACAATATGAATAAGAACAATAACATCCTGTTAAGTTACATTTCCATATTTTGAACCTTTGTTAGAGCTCTATGACTGATGACCTCATTGGCTGCAATTCCTTGTTACATTCAAAGATGCAGTCACAAGAAAACATGCATTTTACTAGAGACAGTTTCCCGTTACGTGTTGTTGTTGCCATCGCACAACGTACCCCAATTTGGGGACCCACTCGAAATTTTGGCATTTTTTGTTCTTTGTTTTATCCAATTTTGCTCGCATCAAGGTCTTTGAAAATTTGCTTACACCAAGATTTTTTTTTTAATTTTGATTAAATTGAGATTTTGAAATTGTTAACATCATTGCATTTGAAGGCTTGAATTTAGTTGCAATGATTCGAATTGAATATTTTTGAATATTTGCATCTTAATTACATTATTTCAAATCAAATAATTTAGAAATTTGGATTTTCAAAGGTTTAAATAATTAAATTTCATTTTAGGGTTATTCAAATTTTATCACTTTTGCCCTAAAATTAATGCAAAATTGAAATGGACATATCTTGAGCTAGACAACTCCGTTTGAGCTCATTCAAAACTTGGTAGAAAGATATTGATTTCCTCTTTCTAATGGTACCAAACTTACAGGATTTCAGATGTCAATTTCACCCAAAAATAGCAGTTTACTATAACAGCTTGTGAACTTTAAAATGTCATATCTCATGAACCGTGATAAATTTTTGGATGATCTTAGCAATTTTGAGTACCCATTTGGTCTATTTAGATGCATGGAAATTTTCATTAAAATATGAGAACTTTGAATTTTGACTCAATTTTGGGCAAAAGGAAAGTTACGAAGGAGAATGAATAATAAATAAAATAAAGGTTGGCTTTGTCTTAATCTTATGATGAATATGTCATTACGCAGGTAATACAAGGGATGAAGAGAATAGTTATGAAATTCGTTTCAAAAATAGTTATAAAACTGAACAACGGAAGAGATTATTATATTATAAATAGCCATTGAGATTCAAGAAGAAGGGTCGAGAAGATTTTGGAGCAAGAGGAATTGGAGATCAAGTTCGTTGTTGAAGAAGAGTTTTCTCCCGGGTTGCTGGATTGAAGGTTTTCATCAGTGTAATTGCCAGATCAAGGTTTTCTGAAATAAATATTTTATTGAATATCTTTTATTTCAATATATTAAATTTGTTTTGAATAATGTATGCGCATGCGGATGGTGTCATTATTTTAATAGTTTTAATATATTGTCCATTTCCATAGAAGATTGCACCAAATTTAATGCAGGTTGTGTGAATACAGATTTGTTTAAATTTGGTTAAGTTTCAGATTATTTTCTCTGTCAATTCAGGGTGAAAGTTCATAAGTTTCAGTAGCCTGTTTGTTCCATTTTATTTATTTTATTTTATTTATTTTTCTAACCCTAGCCTTTTTATTTTTATTAAAGTTTCATCAAATAAAAATCAAAACCCTAAAAAGAAATATGTAAGTTTTAAAAAATTAAAATTAAAATTTTCATTTTTACGTAAATCTACATTTTTGATGAAAATTTGAAATTCTAACTTTCAAAATAATCATTTAATTTCATTTTATGTAAAATTTCAATTTCAATTTTTCATTAAAGTGAATAATTAATATGATAATTTAAAGTTTTTACATTGCAAAGTTTAGATTTAATCATTTCATTTTGATTATTCTCATGCAAATCTTAACAATCTGAGATAAAATTTGATTAACAATTTGAGATAAAATTAATTAAAATCAAATTTTCAAAGGTTAAAAATCAAATATTTATTAAATTTCAAAGGTTGTTACTTCAAAGTAAATATTTGATTAAATTTCACATTTTCTCATAAATTCCATGAACAACAAAATCATTGCAAATCAAATCAACCAAAACAGGCCCCTTGTTAACAGGCATATGCAACACTGAGGTATCCAACTAACTTTTGGCATTTCACATTTTTCACTAAGCATTGCAAGCAGATTAACACATTAAACAGAACCTTGGGGAAATCACAAATATTTCCTTGCAAGAGAGCATATCCGGGCAAAATCCTGACTATGAGTATATTCTTGTGATTGGACAAAATATCACTCAACACGTGCCATTTCTCCACAAGGACGACAGTCTATTGAAAATGTGTAGTTTTGGAGCCTGAGAATAGGGACAAACAAACATACATGTCGACTGTTGTTCACTTATTGCATCTTGGAATAGGTTCCAAGTCATAGTTTTGGGCTTAGTTTTTCAGCTAGAACCAATAGAATTGCAACTGAAGAGAAATTCTAGACAGTATTTCCTAACCTATGACATTTATAAATACCGAACAAGATACTATCTGGACTATAGAGTGCTTCGTTTACAACAGACAGGATTATTCTTAATTATTTGGGAACAGCAAGTGTAAGGTGGTTCAGGAGAGGTGCTTCACCTACAAAAATTGAAATTTGAATACGGTTTCCAAAGGCTGCATGTATATTTGTCAAGTTGTTCCATTTTCACTGAATTCAACAGATTGGAGATACTCTATACCACATAGATGATTGTTGGAAACATCGCATATGGACAAGGGTTGAAGACTATTTCGAATGAGATCAGAGCTATTAATCTAAGGGAACCATCAAACTGGGGCCAAGATTGTGCCATTTTTGGAAAGCGTTGGGTATTATCAATGATTCACTAACTTTAAAGAGGACAACCATTGTGTCGACAGGTCCCCCCTCCAATGTGCAAATCATCTATATCACCGACCAACCTTCCATCCTCATCGATAAAGTTAACTGAGACTGGGCAGACCTTGCTGCCAAAAATGTTTGTAACACTAGGGAGACTATGTTGAAGGAGTGAGTCAAATTTTAAAGGAAGTGGGACTCATGCATTCAGTCTAGAGACTGTGCGACGCCTTCAATAGGTGGGAAGCAATTAGTCAGTATTGCAATGCATGTGCGGGAGATGAATTGTATTCATTGTTTGTCCAAGTAAGAATAAAATCAAGTAAAGTGCTCTATGCACAAAGATTCTCATTGCCCAAACACCTTGGAGTGGTTGTAAGGGTTGGCACCATGGGAAGCTAGCACACGAGGTGTCGACACTATTAGGGGTTTGAATGCACAAAGTGCTCATGTCAGTGAACCAATGACTATAGAGGGAGAGTGGCAATTGCCAATGGTTGGGCGATTGGCAGTTGGGTTTGTGGGTTACAGAAAACTTAGAGGGTTTGGTGTGATAGTTCAAAGCTCACCTTCTACAGATGCCATGGTTCAAGCGAGGTTTTTCATGTCACAATAGAATCGAAATCCTGATTTGTAGCACATTCCTACGCCTACTTCATAGAGGCTTGCACCACAATCTTTGACATCCCATCAATCATGGCCGTGTCGTGAGGTGTCACATAGAAGCAGCATCAGACTTCCCTGTATCATCGCCATTTGTCCACATCAATGTTGTTGACAAGGAGAACCAAATATCCAAAGTGTTTAAAGCCAAGTGGGATAGCGGGTAAACACATTCTGTGTTGGAACATGATTCCTCATCTACACCAAGCCAGGTGAGACCAGACTCATCTACCCAGCTATGAGATTAAGCCATCAAAAAGAAGCATCATTATCATCCTCCAAGGGTAAGGGCAAAATGGGTGGCGAGAAGTTGAGAGCTAATCTAAAAGAGGTCACTTGAAACCTGCCACGATGTGTACATATTAGTGGGATTTGCACAATGATGACCACGAATTGAAGCACGCATTCAAAAGGGATTCAGTTCACTATAATTTGCAAGTCCCAGCATTTGATCAATAAGCGTTTATAGATCAATGATTATCTTGTGCAGTTGTTGCGCACCTCTGATCTGCATCCCAAAATATTTTAGTTTCAGGTGGCATCACAAAGGTTGTAAGTGATGTTTGAGCTGAAGTATTTTCTGCATGTGGTCGGGTTGCTTAGTCCAAAAAGCTAACGTGATAAGAGGGAAAAAAATTGGACAAAGGAAGTTGTAAGACTACATTGATTAGTATTATGTGGTTTGTTCCTTGTAGCCAGACAAGTTGGAGAAGTTGCCTATGCATAGAAGTCGAGGGTTGAAGATGAACCTCATAGGCAATGAAGTATACAAATGTACGATGTGCTTGGTAATGTCACACTTGTTAGGTCATGGATGTGTCTCCAAGATACTGACAAGGATCATGCCTTAAATGCGAGAAATCATGCATGGGTGAAGCTCAATTGGGTGCTTCATACTTGTCCAAGAAATTGCATACATTTTTATGAGGAGAAACCAATAACTTACCTATGGTAATCCAAACTATTGCGCTACTTCTTAGCATGACACAGCTAAAAGGGGTGTCAATTGCAAAGTGAGAGTACCCATTTGCTGTCACGAATGACATGCCAACAAAATCCTATGGATGGATGTGGCACCCACCTTATGGTGGTAGCCACAACATATGGGTGGTGGTTTAGGTGAAGTAGATGACCCATGTTGCAAGACAACAAAGCCACAATAGCATTCTTCAAAAGAAGAATATGCACAAGAGGCAAAGGAAGGTGACAAGGACAAAAAGCCAAGCAATCGAGAGAAGCCCTTTCTTTGTTGCATGTGTTTTGTGACTATTATCCCACCCTTGCTTCACTAAAGAAAAGATCTATTGCAAGTCTAGATAAGAATCGGAAATTAAGGGAGAATAAAGAAATAGAGATGGGCTCAAAATGATCTGAGCAACAACTTTAATCAGTGGTGAAATGCCAAGAAGAAGTAGAAGCCGAAACAAATCCATCATCACCACTAGCCATCCAAAGGAGCTAACACAAGATCTAATGATGGTTCTAGAAGAATACCTAGGGCTAAAGAGGCCTAGTTGGATAATCTTGGGAGGGCATAATGTCTGACTTCCTAATTGGAATCCATGACCAAGGAACAAGCAAAAAAGGGAAAGAATTTGGTCAGTTACGTTTGTTTCCACCTTCTAGACAAATGACAGGTAGTCGATATCCTACAATGGACAGTTGTGGTCCTGCCCTAACACATGCAAGAGGAAGAAGCAAAGAAACCCTGGTGGTTGCTCTTGAATGTGGGCAAGGACACATATGTCATTACAATTATGAATATTTGTAGCAGTAGAAGAAGGCTTATTACTCCTGACATGGGAGATAGGGTGAAAGGAGGTGATTAGTTGAGTGGTATTCGATCTCTCTTGTAGCATTTGATGTCAAAGAGTGATAGTTTACCAAAGGTTTAAAGCCAAGCACCTCTATTAGAATACTAGAAAAAAGCATCAAGTGGTCTATCTAAGTCTCTAGACAAGCAAATATCACCTTCCCTAAGTGTCATAATAAGTAGGACATCTGAACATGAAGTGCTCTTTAGTCTTCACCTCTCAAATAGAGCAACAACGACATGTCCTATCCTCTCAAGGAGTATGGTGATCTATCTCCACCTGCAATAGATATGAGCGGACTTTGAGCTGATCAAGGGGGATCCTAAGTCCGCATATCCAATGTTGTTAGATATAATTTGGGCAACCAATAATGACATCTTCAATTCTCACAAAATTATCAATATGGAAGGCTAACAAAGGAAAAAGGGCCTAGGGTGGGGCAATCCAAGTGATTTGAATATTTTGTCCATACATATCATTCTTGACTTAATTAATCACCTTCTAACCAGGAAGAAGACGAAAATGAGCATTCAAGGAGTATTTGAAAGAAGGCAGCCAATATATAGAGATGTTGACAGACTTAAGGAGTGATCTAGCTTCAAAATACGAGCCCCAATGACAACTACAAGTGCTTTTGAAGGAAACCTATTCTGAGGACCAAAGTGCTAAGCATGGATATCTCTTGCAACTTGAAGGGTAGTCACCCCACAAATCTAAGGCAATGCAAATGAAAAATATTTTTATGATGCTCTCGTGGCAAAGAGGATGAGCGCCAAACTCAGCCTGAACAATACACTATAGAACTATTCTATTATATCAGATGAATCGTTGAAGCAACATAATCTGGACACTTCAACATGAGCCCAATTGGCACATCCTACATTTGTGCCCCAACTCTCAAATCCATAGAGGATTGTGGGTTTGATAACCTATTCAAAAAGGCACGTCTTCATATGTATGTCCTGAGAGTGCCACTAGAAATAGTGGTGCTCTAGTACTGCAAGGGATGCATATGCCATCTAAAGTCATACCGAAGAAACTAGCTAAAGATTAAAGGAGGGGCATGTAAACTATACTCCTAGGTAGGTATACTCATGAGTGTTCCTAATTGGCTTCCCCTCATAGAAGAACAAGAACTTTGAAAGGAAACTCTTTGATGTGTTGAAGGCCATCACATTAGTTTTGCTAAGATTGATTGTCAGGTATATTTAGTCACAAAAGCAGACAAGAGCATCCAATTGACTTTGAAAGAGAGTAATGAAGAGTTGGGTGCAATGAGGAAACAACTAACAACCACATCTTGATAGATGGAAGTGAAGAAGCAACAGATTAGAAATGAAATGAAATATTATTAATGTCCGCGGTGGGCCAAAATAAGACCCAAGGGACTATAAGAAGGACAATAATGACTGCCAACTAGCAGGCTAAAAAGCCCAACAAAGAAAAGAACTAAGATAAATACAAGACAAAACCCGACAACCGGGCCAAAGAGAAAGGGAAAAGAAAAGGGAGAGCAGAGGGAGGGAGGGCTGTAATCCAGAAGAGAGGAGTGCACGCCAAGAAGAACGGAGAGAGAGGAGGGGGGAGGGAGCAGCCCAGGAGGGGCAAGCTCCAAGGACCCCCCAAAAACTAAACTCTCCTAACAATCGAGGCCGAAGTACTGGAGCTAAAGAAGTCCCTGATATGTCTCTGACCAGTGCTAGTTCGGAACCCTGACAAACTGTGTGTGCGCTGTCTAGTGACCCTGCTTCCGTCCGAACTGGATGATGTGGGGCGTTTCCGTCCGGAGTCACCTGGTCCATCGGAGCTAGTGAAGTATGTTGTGATGAGCCGATGTTGAGGAGGGTGAGATCCATCTGGAGGAGAACTTTTATGTCGTCGAAGCTGAGTTATCTCCCTAAGAAAGAGTGTGAGACACCGCTGGTCCGGGTATCTAAAGAAGGTAGAAACAGATTGAGAGTTGTCCCTGAAAAGGCAATGGAATCTACCCCGGATCTCATAATAAATGGGACAACAAAAAATAAAGTGATGAAGGGTTTCAACTTCACCCAAGGGGCAAAACAAGCAAATCTGCTCCTCCCTCGGAAGATGGTGATCTGACTCAATCCGGAGTTGGTGAGAACACACCCTGAGTTGCCCAATAGTGATCCGAAGACTATGCATTGTGTGCTGCTGAAGATATTGTGGAGGAACTATTTTGCCCTCCTGTATCTGTAAGAAGTGCTCATGGTAGAAAGACAACTTGGGGGAAAGAGGGGCAACAGGAGAGATCCAAGTGCATCTGGTGTACTGGAGACTAACATCCTTCCGGATCTCGTGGAGCATCCTCTCCTTACTAAGCCGAGAGGGGGGGAGAACACCCAAAGAATAAGGGGGGAGCCTGTCTATCCGTATCTGAATGCTGGCCAGGAGGGCAAAAACCTGAAAATACCAGCTCCTCCGGCCTCCCCGAGAACTCGGAGAGAGTTCCATCGAGGAGCAAAGGGCGAGGTAAGGGTACCGCCTGCAACCCTCAGGGGTATCTCCGAAAGTACGGATCCTGTGAAGATAACCGATAATTAGGAAGATAATCTCAAGCTGGAGAGGAGAAGCCCCAAACTCTGCCAGAACAATAGAGCGGGGGACTGTGCCCTTGCAACGAATGAATCTTCGAAGAAAGAGTGTCTGGACTCGTTCAACCCATGACCACTCAATCGGGCCAAGGCTAGGACCCCAAACCACTGACCCATAAGTAATAGTTGGCTTGACCAAGGCATCAAAAATCCTCATCTTCACGAGTATATCCTGAAAATGTGCTTTGAAGCAATTCCTCTCTAGCAAAGACAGAGTTGCATATCCCTTACACGCCCGGGCTTGGGCGGCGGGTTTCATACTAAAAGTGGGACCGGTGAAAAGAACCCCCAAGTACACATAAGAGGTGGTGATCTCGACCTTGGAAAGAGAAGTGGAGATGAGATAGAGCCTCTTTGGTAGTATTGAATACCATAACCTTGGTCTTAGAAAGATTCACCGTCAACTGTCTCGAGTCACAAAAAGCGGCAAGCTTGTCCAGATGGCGCTGAAGCCCCTCAGGAGAAGAGGCCAAAAGAGCAACATCATCAGCAAAGAGGAGAATAGAAATCAGCACATAGTGAAGAAGGCAACCATCCTCTGCGTGAGCGTTCTCCTTAATAAAAGTCTCAAGCTGGTCGATAAAGATCCCAAAAAGTGTTGGGAAAAGGGCGCACCCCTGTTTCACTCCTATGGTGCTAAGAATACTGTCTGAAAGCCCTTGAGGGGAGCGAAACCGACCTTTCACAGTCTCATATAACCGTGTAACCACTGTCAAAAGTTGCCCAGAGATGCCAACTGATCGTAGTCTCTCAAGAAGTAAATGTCGAGGCACCATGTCGAAGGCTTTCCTGAAGTCAACAAAGCAACAATAAACCTTCGAGGACCTGGAACGCGCCTCCTCAATAATAGCTTTGAGGACTAGAATGTGATCTGTGGTTTGGTGATCTTGCCGAAAACCAGCTTGGCCAAGAGCCCTTAAACCCCCCTCCTCCAACCTTCGAGAGAGAAGCACATCCAATGTTGTGGCATAAAGCTTGGCAAAGATATGCCCAATCATGATAGTCCTATAATTATTGGGTTCATGGGGATCACCTGCTTTATGAATGGGGTGAATGATATGCTCAGTCCAAGAATCAGGAAACCCAGAACAAACAGAGAGATTAAAGAGATCAGTGAGGGGCCCAACAAGAGGGTCAATACCATGCTTCAAAAATTCCACCTGTAACCCATCCAAATCTGCTGCTTTGCTCGTACAAAGTTTCCTGATAGCCTTCCTGACAAGACCTATAGAAAAGAGGTGGCACGAAGAGGGAGGGAAGGAAACAGTAATAGGAGGTTGATTAGGGATGGTATAGAGGGAAGAGGCATGAATGGTCCAAGAGGAAAGGTCGATCCCATGAGTAATCCAATCACGGGGGAGGATAAGATGCTAGAAGGATTTAGGAGACTGTTTAAGGGAGTGGATAAGATCAATGTTAGATAAAACAGAGAAGCAGTGGGTCACTCGCAATCATTATGGCAAGCATAAGCAATAGAAGTACAAACAGGCTTGCTAGGATATCCAACATTGTAAGCTTCCTTCACCAGTCTCTACACGCAACAACCACCCGTTCCTAAGATACAATCTGCCAGTAGGAAGTTCCCATGATGCAATCAACATATATGTCGACCAATCTAGAGGGAGTATATGTAGGTGGCAAAACCGACATGGTGCCACCACAATAGTGAGTTGTCCAAGCATTTTGTCTTGTATATCATGTGCCATATTTATATGTTTCTTGAGTTCTTATATACACATATATGCCACCCTACATATTGTAATAATGTATATTGAATATATTTTATGGCGGACTTTTAAGTTTTATGTATGTAGGTGGATATCAGGTAGTTGGTTGGTTATCAAACATTCCCCGATAACCTCCTCTTGAATGTAATTATCATGTATGTCATTGCTAGAGATATCATTATACAAGTTTTAGTGCAATTGCTGTCATATATATGAGACTGTATTCTCAATGTACTTTTTTTAGAGCTTAATGACATACTTTGGCTGCTATTGTGAGTTATTCTAATTGTTGTATATCAGTGTTCCACGGGGGGACGCGTCCCCCCGTTTCCTGCGTCCCCCAGCACGGGGGGACGGCAAGGAGGACGTTTCCCCCGTCCCCCTTTTTGGGGGACGGCTAGGAAACGTCCCCGGGACGGCTGAGGCCTATGGCCTCCCGTCCCCTGGACGTCCCCTTTTTTGGGGCGTCCCCGGGGACTGCCTGCCGTCCCCGGGGACGCCCAACCGTCCCTAGGGACGGTCTGAGCGTCCCCAATGGGACCCAGCCGTCCCCCACAATTGGTTGTCCTCACCCAAAAAAAAAAAAAAAAATTTAATAAAAAAAAAGGTAAGGGGTCATTGGTTTTATCACCTCTTGAAACTGTTAGTGAAATACATAAATTTAAGTACATGTAACTTTACCCTAATTGTGGATGTTTCCAGTAAATCACTTTTTGGGGCCAATTATATGGTAAGTTGTTATTTTCAATTTCACCATCTGGCTTTATGTAGTAGATTGAACTATTTGTATCAGACGATCAGTTGCTTTTAAGTATGAAAATATTTAAGATGTTCCTCAGAAGTATTCATATGCTAAAATTCAGCATATTACCCACTGTTATTGTTTAAAGTGGATTCTGGGCAAATCAATAATTATAAGAGATTAATTCAGCTTGGTACGCTGCCTAGTGCTTATTGTAGGCACATCAAGAACTAGCAGAGATTAATTCAGCATTATACATCACCAGCTTTGCGATTAGTCCCTCAAACAATGGGAGGGGTGAGACAGTATTTGTTTGAACATTGGTGGCTGAAAAAGTGATGACTGTTATTACTTAAAATGATGACTGTTTGAACATTGTTTGCACTTGATATCCTTGGCTGAACCTTCAAGTTATAGTTGTTGAACTTGAAACAATTAAATGGCTGCACTTAGTAACTAATATGAATATCCTAATACCACTTATGTGTTAGTAACTAATATGAATATGAATGGCTGCACTTACATAATTGATTACTAATATGAAATATCATTTTTGTTGGGTGTAGAATTTTGAATGTGTAGATTATTCTAAATTTCTAAAAAATTTCAATTTTTATAGTATTATACCAGCCGTCCCCCCCAACTGTCCCCGAGCCGTCCCCTAAAATTGGCCTGCCGTCCCTCGCCGTCCCCGGAAACCCGTCCCCCCGTCCCCCCGTCCCTCAGGCTCGTGGAACCTTGTTGTATATTTATTTATGCTGCATAAAACCTATACTACATGTTGATCCTGACCAGCACGTCATATAGCTTACAAAGCACAATTCTGAATTAGAAAGTCTCAATTAAGTTCTCAAGGTGAAGCATTGGGTCTGGCTGAGAGGCGGTAGCTCAATCATTCGCGATAGAAAGAATGGATGCACCACCAGTCTGAGCGGGCTTATCATCAGATAATCCCACATGCAGAGTGATCATTATTCTTGTCACTGTTTCTTCCTCTACTTCTACCTCTTGTCACCTGTTTTACAGATTCTGTTGCTGTTAGTAGGGGCACTAACAAGTCTAATGGAGGTGGTCAATGTTGGTAGACAAGGTGGTCTACATCACTAGCATGATCCATATGAGTGACTTATAAGTCGCATAAGCATGTTTCATGTAGACAAGTCATATGTGTCATATTGTATATAGTCGTATAGGATGTTATGTTCTGATGCGTGTATGATGTAGTAAAAGAGCACGTAATGTCTAAGGGTACTTTCACTGTTTTGTACTTATGTGGCTAGTTGTGTAGTTATGCAAATATGTTCATTGCCACTATCTACCTTCTACCATATATCTCATGTATTTTGTCCTGCTATTGAGCATTGTCTATGGTATTGCATTGTAGTAGCATTTTGTGTTAGATTGTCATGATGGCATGTTGGAGTAATATATTGTGTGTTCTATGCTAAACCAGGTTATCAGATGTATTGCACCCCATCATGAGAATACATGTTGGATTCCATCCAACATATGTTGTGTATACTGATTGTGAGTGAATTTTGCTAATTGTCTTTGTTTACATATTGTAGCATTTCATTGGAGGTTACTTATGTGTTACTTTACTGTGTTATATTCAATTATGCTTGATAAAAATATTCCCCATATTACAGCACTTACAACTTAGTTTATAAATTGAAATTTAAATTTAAAAATGTTGGTAACTAGAATTGATTGCTACATAATTAGAGCTGTTGATTTCCTATAAAACCTGTGAATAGTGATCTCTATTTTGTAATTCCAACAGTAGAAAACCTTGGAAACAGTTTATTTCCATTTTCAATGATTACAGTCAAATTTAAGTTAAGATTTATCATGCTTATCTATTCTCATGGAAATAACACAAATTTCAAATAAACATACCTTAACATTTGGAAGTCGCACAATTTGGAGAACAGTTATGATTAAAGTGATGCCCTGAAAAAAAAAAGCACTGCATCAAAAATTTATCACTTGTGTTCAACTTTTTATTTTCTTCTGTAACACTCTTTGCAATTCAGCAGAAATAAGCCTCTCAGAAAAACACCTCAAAATAAGTGAAAAGAAATAGTATTGCAAAATCTAATAAAAGAACTATATTTATAATCTAGATTAATAATAAAAATTTAGTTGATGATATATTTTTCAATCCTGTCCTTCGATAATAGTACTGTGTAAAACAATAATTTTAATCGTGTTTTGTGAATTAATGAGAGAGAGACTATTTCCTATTTTGTAGATGACATCAGCTTATCAACAGCTATTTAATCACTTTGCTATAGCATCACCCAGGGAACTCCAAAGCCACCATGAAAATTGAAGTCTACAACCCCACTCCAGATATACATCTAAGCATGCTAATGAAATTTAGATTTAGAAAAGGATAAAAAAGATTTTCCTCCTAATTTGTACTTCCTTCAACTTCTCTTTCCCCAATGCAGTAGTCTAAAGGGTAGTCTTCCTTGAGTTTGAACTTAGGCCAATACTCAAACTCTGCCTAGAAGCTCGTCGAATGCAAGGGCTAAGGACAAACTCTTCAACAGCAGCTGTGACACCCTCCAATTCTGTTGAGAAATGTAGCTCGGACAGGAACTTCTTGCACAGGCTTCAGTATGAACGTGCTAGAAGTGGTTCGAGACATTTCGAATTCTATTTTGAAATTCACTAAAGTGATTTTCTATTTTAAAGTTCACTTAAGTGATTCTATTTTGTAATTCACTTAAGTGATTCTATTTTGAAATTCACTTAAGCGATTTTCTATTTTTAAGTTCACTTAAGTGATTCTATTTTGTAATTCACTTAAGTGATTCTATTTTGAAATTCACTTAAGTGATTTTCTACTTTTAACCATACATCTCAAGATGAGATGAGATCTAATCTTAGAGTTAGAGAGATTAGAGTTACCTTTTCAAGGATAAAAAGAAGAAGGTCAAGAGTGTTTCATACACAGAAAGAAGAGAAGGAGAACAGATTGCTGAAGGAAAACTTCAAGCTTAGGAGGAGAAGAACAGTGAAATTGCTGGACAAAAAGGTAGCAAAAGAGCAGGGTGTCCTGCTGTAGCTGTAGCCTCCTTTATTTGTAATATTTCAAGTTCATAAATATATTTGATTTCCGCTGTTCACGCTGTTTATTTTTCCAGCCATCTGTGTGACTGTTGCATGTTTGAATAAATTCTTTTCAAATCTGATTTATTCTAAAATAACATAGGACAGCAGTTATCTAGGGTTGGGAAAATTTACAACCTCCTCCTCATAAAAACAGGCCCAAGGCCCTACTCCATGTCCAACTGCAAGTTTTATCCGTTTTGCCTCTATCTTCTTTGCCTCCTTCGTAAAAACCCAAGCTTTGACCGCATTTCTTATTATATCATGTGCTAAAGGGCAGATTTTAACATCATAGCCTTTTGCCCCAAGAGACGAAATTTGAGGTGATGGATGCCTCCTCTCATGTCCTTGCCACGATACTTGCAAAACACTTGATTTGGCAAGTTGCCTTTTATACCATGCTTCCACATCGGGTCCCTCCCTAGGCTTAGAGTTGGGACCAACTGATTTGGTCGATTGTTGTTGCACCAATTCCTTGGCCCTCACCTGAAGAAGCCATCTATTTTTCCAAGCAAAAAGGGGAAAAAAACGATAACTAATCAAACCCTAAAAGGCTTTAGGAACAACAGACCAAAGAGAAAACATATAGGAAAAAATCTAAAAAGAAAACCGAAAATTGCTTTAAAATATATACCTTTGAAATCTTGTGTGAATGAATGAAATCTCTAATAAGTGGTGTCAAATCCGTGGAATCAATCTCTAAGTGCAATCTACAGTTTTAGGTTGGCCTCTAGGAAAATTCAGTGTTCCACGGGGACGCGTCCCCCCCCCCGAGGGATGCGTCCCCCCGTCCCCCAGCACGAGGAGACGACATTGGGGACGTTTCCCCCCGTCCCCCTTTTGGGGGACGGCTGGGAAACGTCCTCGAAGACGCCTGAGGCCTACGGCCTCTCGTCCTCGGGACGTCCCCTATTTTGGGGCCTCCCTGGGGACGGTCAGCCGTCCCCGAGGTCCCTTTGGGGACGCTCGGGCCGTCCCTAGGGACGGTTGGGCATCCCCGAGGACGGCTGGGCACCTTCCAAAGGTTCAAGAACCTTTGGAAGGTGCCCAACCATCTCAACCAAAAGAAAAACTAAAAAAAAAAATTAAAAATGAAAATTTAATCTGTTCTTTAGTACATTGTAAGACATTTGTGTTCTTCAATCTGTTCTTTAGTACATTGTTGAAAATGATGACTTTGACTTTCCACAAATGAAGATTAAAGCAAAAATTACAGTATTCTAAAATTACAGTATTCTAAAGCAAGTCCTCAGCCAATCTATTCTATGAAGATTAAAGCAAAAGTTACAGTATTCTAAAATTACAAGTGAGGGATAAAGATTGTTGATATAATAAGCGGAGATCACTGAATAACATAAAGAGTAACAAAGAGAGACCCTACTCATACTAGTGAAAATTACTTAGAAAGAAAGGAAGTTTCTTAATGTCCGCAAATGATCAAAGCAGGTATTTGGACTCAAATACTACATTGTGTAACAACAGTCTGGAGAGAGCTGGAAATAGTGTTCCAAAGAAAAACCAAGAATACAAAATTAATAAGCATAAATTTACAAAATCCCTTTAAACAAGGTTAATCAAAATCTTTTGAGAAGGAAGCTGACAAGGAAAAAAATAGTTAGATTGTAGGATGTTAAAAAGTGAAACAAGCAAGTTTTACAGGACTCGGAACAGCGTGCCTCTTGACTGCATTTTTGAAAACATTTTTAGATCATGGCTTTGCATGTCTTAATTCAGGTTCATAATTCAGAAAATCATGTAAGGTAAAAACATGATGAAGTTGTTGGCTAGTAAAAGCGGCATGATAACTCTTATTGGAATGGCA
This sequence comes from Wollemia nobilis, assembly GCA_028583015.1. Lineage (NCBI taxonomy): Eukaryota > Viridiplantae > Streptophyta > Pinopsida > Araucariales > Araucariaceae > Wollemia > Wollemia nobilis. The sequence goes on along the minus strand of JAQPPZ010000689.1, from coordinate 765,980 downwards.
CTTTATTTGGTGGGGAAAAGACCCTGGTCCAAAATGCTTCTATTGCTGATTTATCTAATGTTCAAGAATGAAGATTTTGTAAAACAGATAGCATCCAATTAGATTCATGTTCACTGTTTTGCTTTTACGTGTGTTCCTTTGTTGCTATAAATGGTTATTGATTTGCTGCAAAGTGGCCTAAATTGTTTGCTTTGCATACACTTCCATTGAGAAAATACAGATGAGGAATGCTTGGCATCAACTTGTCTTATTCTTACAAAGAGACAAATCCCATTGAATTTAGGACATTGACTTCAATGAGAAAATTGTAACTTTTGCTTTAGGACATTGACTTCAATGACAAATCCGCTTATTTTAGAATACTGTAACTTTTGCTTTAATCTTCATAGAATACTGTAACTTTTGCTTTAATCTGTTCTTTATGTTCTTTAGTACATTGTTGAAAATGATGTGTAAAAGCTGAATAATGTGGCATTCATTACTTGAGCAATAGCAACTAATTTGGTTAACTGTTAGAGATTGGCAGATTGCACTTGATATCCTTGGCTGAACCTTCAAGTTATATTTGTTGAAACAATTAAATGGCTGCACTTAGTAACTAATATCAATATGAATATCCTAATATCATTTTTGTTGTGTGTAGAATTCTGAATGTGTAGATTATTCTAAATTTCTAAAAAATTCAATTTTCATAGTATTATACCAGCCGTCCCCCCCAACCGTCCCCGAGCCATCCCCTAAAATCGGCCTACTGTCCCCTGTCGTCCCCCCCGTCCCCCAGGCTCATGGAACCTTGGGAAAATTCTATTTTGAGTGGAAGGAAAAGACATTTTTTGTGATTTTCTGAAAGGGGCCAATCTAATTCAAGTTTTTGGCAATTACTTGATGAGTTTTCAGTGAGAAAATCATTGATTTTTGGACACCAAGTTTAAAAAAAGAAAATTATCAGGCTGCTTTTCTTGCAAGTTTAGCGAGAACTTGCAATTTCTCAACGGGATTTCTAACTATGGTCTAGACCATAGTTAGAAAATCGGACTCAGATCGGAATCGGCATAGAAAAAGAATCGGGAAAATTAGCAAAAAAATCAGCAAATTTTCATTGAAAAAAAACTTTTTTCATGCAAATCAAATTTTTGGAAAAAAAGGGGCAAAAATTGACCAGGCTGTGAATTGGGAAAAATCGGCTTGAATTGGGATTTTTTGCAGATTTTCTCAACTATGGTCTAGACTGATAATAGCATAAACAAAAACAAAAGTGGTTAACAGAACACTGCATACTTTTGAGAAACCACACTCCGTGATCAAGGAGCAGCCATATGACTCAGTTGTTCTTACTATTAGAAAATATTACATTATTTGGTAACTTGTAAATGCTTTGTAAATATCTTGTCAATAGTTCGTTTCATGTAATCATTATTTTTTCTCACTATTAGAAAGTTAATATAATATTTCTTCATGAGAAATATGAAGAGTCATATCTCCGTGAGTTTGAGAGGAGATGAAGAGATAGTTGAAGATAAAATGTCAAGAGACTCTATGTAAAGGCTATTTGTAGGGATGGCAAGAGAGATTTATTGTATCAAATTGCAATGCATCATTTTGTACTATAATGCATTATAGATTTCTATCATCCACTTGAATATAGAGTGTTTATTCATTTGAGTCATGGCTTGAATATATGAGTTGCATTCTTGTATGAAATATTGTCTATAATCTTGTGAGAGCATTTTGTTATCCTTGCTTGGTATATTGTGATAAATCTTTAACCTTGTATTGAGATTTGATCATTGAATATATCTCATTTTTTATGAGTGGTATCAGAGCCATTAAGTGTTGTGAGGAGCTAGGGTGGTGGTTAAAGATTATGCGAGGAAAATATCCTGTAAAAGAAAAAAGGCGGCAATCGTCTCCATCTGACGACAAGCCCTATGTGAGTGATTGTTGTGCCTGTAAAGGAGCTTTAGAAGATATTTTCATTGTTGGCCCTAAAACGTTTTACATATAGTTTATCTTTGGAATGATATAGAGTTAGTTTTTATCTGGAGTACATCGTGTTCAAAGCTTTTATTTGTGAATTTGTGCAAGACGTCCCCTGTTTAAACTCAAATGTCAATGAAAGTAAGAGTTCCCTTGTTCGTGTGCAAAGCTGAAGAGTCTGTTAAATAGTTTGAGCTTGTTCAAATCTAGTAAAGACTAGGAAACCCTGCTATTATCCAAATACCACTATTCTGAGCGCTCCCGGTTGTAAGAAAGCAATAAAATATTTGTGCACCATGCGAAGAAGAATAACTCATGTTTTATTCAGGAGAGCGTGTCTTGATGAAAATGCAGGAAATAATGTTTGCCTAAGTCAGAGGAAGGAGACGACAGAAGTAACATTTTGCTTGTAGGAGACTCAAGATGGCTGTCCAAGATTGGAAAGTGAGACGTACACTTGAGTGTCAAAACGTAACCTTGTCAAAAAAAGCCTGGAAAGGGCCAGTGTCATTGGAATGTTTCAAACATCATCGAGAGAGAAAGTTGAAGCCAAGTATGGCACATTATAAGGTACTTTTAAAACCGCCTGTTTTTTAATTATATTCCCAAAAGCGCATGGTGGAAACTTGACCAATGCAACTTAGTTTAAAATTTTAAAAGGGCATAAGTTCGAATCTCATTAAGGTGCAATAGTTGATTAAAAGTCTCCTTTTAAAGTTGCATTAGAGAGACAAAAGGGAATTATTTATTTAACGTCATAAAGTTAAAGTGAATGTCTGTATTCAAAAGAAAACGTTAGAAGGCTCATTTTTTTATTGGAAATCATATAATATTTATTCAAAGAAAACATTTGAGAAAGGGAAAAATTTATAAGAAGATAAAAGGAAAGAATAAAGGAAAATATTACTAGGTCCATAAGAAATTTTTGAAGTGGACAAATTTTTGAAGATTTAAGTTAAGGGAAGACAAAATCAGAAGAGTTGAGATAAAGAAAAGAAAGTGGACATTAATGTCTTAAAGACCACATTTTATTCAAAGGTTCTACATTTATTTGGAGGATTGGAAAACAATTGAAGGAAACAGTTTTTTTTTTAAATACAAGGAATCCTAGTTATGTCTTCATCAAAAATTCCTCTCACAAAGTCTCATTTGATCAAAGAGCCAAATTTTATTAGAAAAGGGCTTCAAAAACAAAGGAAATTTTGCCACAAACATGCTTTAAGATACAGTGAACCATCTCAATTGAGTCAAACAGAACAAAAATTGGAAATGACACATTGCATAGAAAAAGATAATTGTTGGTATATTGATTCAAGAGCAAGTAATCACATGACTAGCAATCTAAATTGGTTTGATTCTCTTCAAGTAAAACAAAGTATACCAATCAAAATAATAGATGATAAAATCTATTAAGTCCAAAGAATAGAAAATGTTCCACTCAGCCTACCTTTTCTCGAATGCACACTAGAAAATGTACTTTATATGCCTCGATTAGCAAATAACTTGATAAGAGAAGATCAATTGAATTCAAGGTTGTTAATGGAAGTAAAAAATGTTTTACCAAAAGACAAAGAGAGCTTGAAGCCTATGGTTCTTTCAAAAATGGCATATTTGCTCTAAGATATGACAACATTTCCTCAAAAACTACTACCACGAGAGCAATATCAATCCCAAGTGCAATACCAAAGAAGAAGTTTAAATCATCAAGGAAACATTTTTATTTTTTTTTTTTTGAAATAATACTTCTTATTCAAAATTAATCAAAGAATACACCAGGCAAATCCAAAAAGTTACATAAGTTTGCGTAGCAGAAGCAAACATTCAGTTCTCATAGTTTTATCAATCCTAAGGCAATCGCTAAGAATAAAACTGCTAAACACCTGAAACTGATTAGAAGTAAGCTTGCAAGCAGAGCTAATGGTATGGTCAACCCTTATCAAATCATTCTGGAACACAATATGACATCTATCTTTCCAAAGAGAAAATAACACACTAATTCTAATAACATGCCAAAAGATTCTAAAATGTCGAGCCCCTTTGGGGGAGTCCCCTAATAGAACCAACTGCCACCACAAAGGACCCGTGATAACTGAATCAAGGAAACATTACTTATAAAGAATTACAATCTAAAATTGTACACATGGCTCTCATGGTAAAAGAAATGGATCAATATTGTATGGTATCAAAAGATAGTCCAAAATAAGATGGTAAAGAATATTCCAAAGAAGTGAAAGTATCTATAAGTACATTACATATGGTTCTTTCAACTCTTGATGATCTACAAAAACAATGTCAAAAACAAGAAGAAACAATAAAGAAATTGAAAAATATGCTCATGATGAAAGATGCAAATAAAATATTTCAAAGGACAAATATGGGGTGTGATTTGAAACCCAAGATGGTAGATGTACAGTGTGACACTAGAAACCTAGTACAAAAAATAGATAAAGCATGTGACACTAGTGATTTAAGCATTGTTCATGAGAATATTTGTATAAAAAATGTTTGTGTTGATGCAAAAAGTGTTTGTAAAAATGAAGCCCAAACTATTAGTATTGATGACAGTTCAAATCTTGGTGATACTATAAGAATTGTTGATGGAAACAGGGACAACTCTAGATGTGTTGATGATAGTTTGAGGTATACAGATAATGATAGGGATAGTGATAGTCTAAGTTGTGTTGATGAATATTCAAATATTGATAGTTATGATGGTTTGAGGCATTTTGAATCTATTAGTATAAGTTATGAATATTATTGTGATGATTTATGGCATTCAAATGGTATTAGAAAACAATATGATGATAAGTTTGGCATTTTTGAAAAACACATAAAAGGGATTGGTTCAAAACTGTTAAATAAAATGGGATACAAAGGTATAGGTTTGGGAAAATATGAGCAAGGCATGAAAGAACCTTTGGTACCAAAAATAAGGCCAAAATATAAAGGCCTTAGGTTTAAAGCATAGTAGCCAAACTCGGACTCGGAAAGGTCATCTCGGAAGTTGGAAAAATGGAATAGGATAATAGAAATGTGAAGTCGGAAAAATGGAATAGGATAATTTTTTTTGATAGAGAATACTAATACCAATCTTGTGATAGGGACTAATTTTATGACAGGCAACAAAGAAAATCAAATTTGTGACAAGTACCAGTTGTCATTGTGGCAAAAATGGACACATGTTAGAAACTTGGTGGGACTCTCCTCATTGTGTTTTTTGTAAAGAAAGTAATCACTTTCCAAAAAATTGTCAGTATGAAGAAAAGAAAAACAACACAATAGATGTGAATTATGGATGGATAAATGTGACAAAATGGAATAGGATAATAGAAATGTTGAAGTGTTTTTACAAAAGGAAAAAGAGTTTGTTAAGCATAAGAAATAATTCATCCATAAATAATGTTTTGTATCAAAAAGGACCTACAATGGTTGAGCTTGCAAAGGAAATGACATTTGAACATGCAAGAAATAAGAAATATGATAATTCAGTTACTGATCCAAAGATAAAGTCCAAGACAGAATCAGTAAAGCAATAGCCAGAAACAAGACTACTAGAGCCAGCAAAAACAAGCCAAAGACAAAGCAAGAGCTGGAGCTAAAGTCAAATATTGATCCTTATACCAAATAATGTAATAGGGGGGTGTTAGAAAATATTACATCATTCGGTACCTTGTATATACCTTGTAAATATCTTCTTAATATTTGGTTTCATGTAATTAGGTTTTGTTATTATTAGAAGATTAATAAAAATTTCTCCCATGAAAAATAAGAAGTCATATCTCCCATGAGTTTGAGAGGAGATGAAGAGATAATAGAAAATGAAATGTCAAGAGAGACTATGCAAAAGCTACTTGTAGGGATGGCAAGAGAGATTGTATTGTATCGAATTGCAGTGCATCATTTTAAACTGTAATGCATTATAGACTTCTATCATGCACTTGAATATAAAGTGTTTATTCCATTGAGTCATGGCTTGAATATATGAGTGGCACTCTTGTATGAAATATTGTCTGCAATCTTGTGAGAGCATTTTGTTATATATGCATGGTATATTGTGATAAATCTTTAACCTTGTACTGACATTTGATCGTTGAATATAAGCTCATTTTCTATCACTTGCAAGCAAAGGAAGCATAGTACATTGTTTTGTAATATAGTTTATAAGTGAAATTTTGACCAAAACAAAGACAAAAACAACCATATTGGAGTCTTTCAAATTTGCATTCTGCTGAAGAGACATATAAGAAGAAATAAATGAGATCAGTTGGATTTCTATTTTTTATTAATCTTTTATGGAACGATGCCTTAGGAATGAATTTAGGTTTTTTAATGAAGATTTGGGGCATTTTGGTCATCTTTTTCGTAGGAATTCTGTTCAAAATTTTAGAGATGATTTTGATGAATTCCTTAACTGCACTGTTTTTATTCCCTGGGGATGTTTGCTGCCTAGCTGGATTTATTTCCATGTTACCTGACTATGAGACTTTTGTCTATGTTTTTTATTTTTAATGCGTTATATGGAATTGAAACAGGCCCCCACCCGCATTACATCATGACCACATAGTGGTATTTCAAAAAATTGGCAATTATGCTATCGTTTGGCAAGATTCAAACCTTGGTCTCCTCCTTGAAAGTTGAAGAATCTAACTGGTTGAGCTAATACCATTTGATTTTAAAAGTAGTTACCCCCATAGTAGAGAAACTTGTACTCGTCACGGATTCGAACTCGATTTCGGCAGAAAAACTCAGCCAAAACTCGGAAAAACCAACTCGAACTCGAACTCGGTGAGTCTTTCAAAAAAATTGCCAAGTTTTGAAACTATGGTTACCCCTACTAGGAATCGAAGACAAGATCTCCTGCAAGCAATAAAGATGCACTACCACTGCACTGCCAACCACCGGCACGACTTTTGTTTATGTTATCTTATGAGGCAGATGGATATTTTGTATGAAGTTCCTATGGTCTTGGAACATTCTGCTTTGTCCAATCTAGAACCTTGTGATCTTCTTATGACAAATATATCATAATGCTCGTCGGAAGCTTGAAAGATGCAGACATTCTTCTTTGATGTGCCCTCAGTTTGAATTTTTGTCAAGTTATCTAAACAGACATTTAGTTGTCTATTAAAATTAATATCCATTTAACATAGACTTTTTATATATTAGTTTATTCAACATAGTAATGGTGTTATAAAGGCTAGTAATTTATTTAGGTATATAATCAATTAAGGTGGTTCCATACATAATACCTATTGTGTGGTTATAAACCTAGCTTCAATGATGTATAAAGTATACGAGATTCAAACTGGATAAGGACCCCTCATTCTCTTGCCTCATTTTAAAGGTGTCTATACTTCAATAAATGCACTGAATGGAAGATTCCAATAAGATGTTCAGTACTTGCTTTATAAGTTATTTGAGTACAATTCCATGCACCATAAAGAACAAACAATAAACTGTAAAGTAAATTAACTTATATTCCAAAGAAGCTGAAGTAAATTATCTTACCAATATGTCTTGACCAATCCAAGCAAATGAGATGCGGCGATATACAGCCCATATTACAGCAAATGTAATACAGAATGGCAACACAGCCAAAGTAAGGGCCGACACTGCTCCAAAAAAGGGTATGTGTATATATAGTCCTCCAACACGGGTGAACCACCTGCAGAGAAAAAATTTACTACTTGGAGAGCACAAAACTGAAACCAAATATTATGCTTCCTTTTCAGAAAGGAAAGCAAATGAACAGTTTCCCGTGGAATTACAATATATAGTAAAAGAGAATTGCACATTGTCTCTTATCATATGCCATGCAAATAACAACACCATCAAGTTTATGAACAAGTATTTTTCCTTGGAAAAAAAAGCATGACTAAGTATTATGAGGGCTCTATTTCCTAATTTATCATAGCACAACAGCTCCAACAAACATTATGTTTGAAAGCACCTATGAGAACATTGGAATATGGCTATTTCATAGAATACCAGCAACTAATATCACATAGAAGAAACTATCACGTAATAAAAACGGACATTGTAAACCGCAATTTATTCATTTACTAGTGAAACCACAACTTCCATAAGCAGCTGCTATGCAATATATTGCTTTGCCAAATGTCGATAAATAGATCCCAATTCCTTAAGATCAAGATTTTATATTTTTTTTCCAAGGAAAACACCTATGAATCATCCCTTGCAAATAAATTGTGAAATTGCATTTCTTTTTCAGAAGGTATCACAAAACCTAAAAGAGAATCTATATTGTCAATCTCGTTCTGATACTCAAATAACCAGTCACATATTACTCCAAGTAAGCACTTGAAAAAAACCCTCAGAAGGAAGCTCCTAGGATAATGAATTCTGGATGGCCTCCTAATATTCATGGCTAAAGGGTCCGAGGTGTGGATCAATTGGTTCTCCAAACCCTTAGGGGGGCGGAGGTCCAAGGTTCAAACCTCGGGCTCCGCCGGACTGAACGCCTGTCCCTGTCCTGGTGCTTTCAGCGGCGTAAAAGGTTCAAATGATTGCGGCTTGGTGGTTATAGGAGCGGTTTGCTAGGAAACTGGACGCTGGCGGTTTGATCGGATTCTTCTGGACACCGACGGTTTGATCGGAGACGTGGTAGCTACTGATTCCACCATGTAAATCAAAAAAAAAAAAACATTCATGGCTAAAGGTCCTCCAGATGTAGAGAGGAGTCTTGTAATGTGTGCCTATCCAGACCTCCTGGGCTGTGGTTGTGAGCATACTTACCAGGTTCGGGCAGTTTGGATTGAATACAAGGCTAAAAAGTGTTCAAAGGTTTGTTTTTTCAAAAAGGTTCGGTTCAGTTCCAAAAAGTAACTATGTATGAGAGAGAGAGAAAGAGTGAGTATTCAATGAAATCAACACATAAGTCCCAAGCAGATGTAGATCCTTCAATCTTGAAATGGGGAATGTTTCACACTACTCCTGCCTCTAGTATGCGTCCAACAACTAGGAAATTTGCAATGGCTATCAGATATTTCTGAACGACATCTCTAACCAAAAATCCATGCAAATGGAAGCACTTCACTATAATGAAGGCTTATTTTTTCAGCAATGGCTGAAGGAAGGATTGGACCCAACCAAACAGGTTTGGTTAGAATTAAACTAGGTTTGGTTGAACCTGGTAGCTATGGTTGTGAGTGATACTAAGGGATATTTCTGCCTTATTGCTTGGCAGCCACTCCATGTCGAAGGCACCATCTCACAAATATAACATCTCCAATGTAGATGGCCATATTATCACGTGAGGATTAGTGTCCCCCGACAATGTAAGAGGATTGTGTCAGGTTAGTAGACTACTGGGGCTACGAGGTTCCATTTAGGGCCTGACATCTAAGAGTTATCACCTCATTAAGATATATAAAGCCAAGCACCTTTGGTCAAGGAAATGGAGAAAGGCAAAGAATGAGTTCTTTGAGTCCCTATACAAACAATAATATCTCCCTCTAATCTCATTGTAGACAAGGAACCAAAGATAAAAACCAAAAATATAAAATAGAAATTACAAAAAGGATTCTATGTAAAGGAGGTTTTCACTGGACAACGGTTAATTTGGTAGACTTGGATATAATTTATAAAATCCTTAATGGATTAAATATTCCTTCTAATATGCATGTAAACTTGAAATTCAAAGTTTATAATGCAACATCGATAGTTTTGCCATCATATGCAATTCAGCACCCTCTATTTTAATAATTTTATACAGGCCTCTCCATTGAAAGAAGCAAACATGCACCTATTTCACACAACCTCAACAAGTATTGGGAGGAAAAATATTATTTTATTAATGTCAACGTGTGATGCAGATCACGGAGATTCAAATACTCCCTCTCTATATATATATATATATATACCAATTACGTAGTTCATTACTCAAAACCTAGCCTTACTTAACATTTCTTCCGTTATGAATTATTGGTATGACGAGGACAAGAATGGATAGAAGATTCCATTTTGTCTTGTACTACAAACCCGTCACCATTCCATCCACCCATACAGAATATTGTTTTCTCATACGGAATAAATGTGAGTTCCTTCTCTCCAAGAAAGGTCGGCTCCTTCATGCCATACATAATTCCCTTTAAGTGGCATTGATATGCATATTCGGTTGCACATGCCTCATCAACCTATGACATCCCATCCAACCCCCTCATCCAAGTCACCTCTCTCCCTTCTCTTTGATAGCTCTTCTGCCCAAGGGATACGAGGAGATTGATTTCAAAAGTGTAGCAGCAAATTAGAGGGTTTTGAAGGGTTATAGGCCGAATTCCTAAAATACGAGATAAAGCCTCTAGTTTATCCTATTAGATTGATATTCAATGAGGTCATTTGTTGTGGTTCACCCACCCTCAACAACCCCTCCATCCCCGCCCCTCCAAACACACACACACAAATACTAAAAAGAAGTTAAAAAGAAAAAGTAGAGAATTTAAGAAAAAAACAATTTTAACATACCTTTCATCCCATTCTTAGAGCTCAAGACAGCTCAAAGCTGAACAAATACAAGACCATTATAATTGACAATGCTTTTCCCAAGTTGTATGCCACAACAACCTTAGAGATGAAGCTATCTAAGAAATTTAAGTATTACACTTCTAGATCTAAAGGGCAAACAGGTTTATGAAGAGGATTTTTTTACTACAGAACATATTTTCACTCTTTGTGCTACCATTGAGGAGGCCTAAATGAGATTTTCTAAAGCTTTTATTTGTTTTGCAGACTTTAGGAAGGACTTTAAAATGGTGCCTAGCCATCTCTTATCTAAAAGACTATGTGAAATGGGCATCTTAAAGCTCCTCATCACAACTATCACACACATTTACAAGAAAATGGTTTACCACCTTCAAATAGCCCAAGGGTTAACGAATGAGATTAGGAGTGATATCGAGCTTAAACAGGTGTCCTCTATCACCAACTCTATTTGGTATATACATCAATGAGCTTGAGAACTTTATTAGGGAGAACAGTCATGCAAAGGAAAAATGTGTTTTAGCTTATATCTCTATTACTTCCGTTTCTTGACAATGTGGTCCATGCTCACTCCCTTAACGTTCACAACAACTGTTGGAGGCATTTAATTTCTTCTGTAAACATAGGCAACTTTAGATTAACCTTAGCAATACTAAGGTAACAATCTTCAAAACCTCCAATAATGCCCTACCCAAATTCCAATTCATCTCCATGGGTGAACCTATTCAAGCCATGACATCTTACATTGGGATTCAATTATGAGACCCATCAGTTAATCTCAGACAAATTATGCAATCACAAATAATTTTACATGGGGATTCATCTCCAATTAATCTTACATGGGGATTCATCTCAAACCACAAATTGCAACAATTATGCAACAATTTTTTTCCATAAAAATGAATAATTTTATATACATTTCGAGTATATTCCCTCTACATCATCAAACCCATAGCTAGATACAAGTTCAAGGTCTAGATGCCATGTTTGGGACCTGATAATTGGGCATGCATTGAGAGAGTTCAAACTACATTAATTAAATATATGACTCGATGAAACCACGTCGATTCTTAGTGCATTGTAGAGGTCAGGTTTGCAACACCCACTTTGTCTTGAGTGCATCTTTAGAATCACATCCCAACTCCATTGACTACCATGCATGAAAGATCTTGCCTTAGTTCAAGATAGAGACCCCCTCCTAGCCCTTTTGCTTTACAAAAAGAGTTGCTTCTATGAGTATCTTTGGTCCAAGGAGAAAGTGGTACTAAGGATATTATCTAGCTTCTTCAATCTATTGGGACATCCATATATCATCTTCATCCCTTTTAATACTCATTCGATGCCCCTACCTATCAACAATAAACTTAGATTACACAGATCTCTCTTCTTTAACCTCTTGGATACATAATGGACATCAATACTTAGCATTTCACACAATTTGATGATGGCATCATCATGTGCCTAGATAATGCCACGCATCATTGGTCCATAGCCTCATGATCGCCCTTTGATCAAATGAGGATGCACTAACACAATCTCAAGATTGAAGTTGACCATCACATTACTAAGGGGGAGAGGATATGCTACCTCTACTCCATACATAGCACATTCCTAAGGGGGATAGGATTTGCTACCTTTGCTCCATACATGACATAGAGACAAAGAAATATTTTATATTCAGGTGCCATGAGTACTATGAGATCAAAGGGAGATATCCTTGCTTATGAAAAGATCCATGGAGATCACTCTTCTTTCTTTCAATACAACAATCAAAGGTGTTGGCCTTTTAATAATTGAGAGGCGATTATCCTCAAACAACAAGCTCTAAATGGGATCTCACATAGTTACCTTCTCCTTCCACCCTCTCACAATAGTAAGCAATATAAAGCATCCCTCAGATGATATGGTTGCACCCTCATCAAACGATTAGACATGTGAGACGGTGCCTCCCCCCATGAAGAGGCTACCAAGGGGCCTTCCCTGAACAAACAAGGAAGGAAACATCTTGCCCATGCTCCTAGCCCAAGAGGCCCCAACAAGCAAGCATTCCTAAATTCCATTTTGTATCAAGCAGATTTTCAGATTTGAATGATAAAAGGGTTACCAACATCCAACCTAATCCATTTTGTCCAAACTTCTCTCTATAAAACATCATCAAATATTTCACCAGATCATCCATGATGGTTGATAGTGATTCAACACAAATAGGCATTGACCAATGTGTCATGACCCTCCCAGATGGACCTTGAAATAGGAAAAAACAATGTATTAATTGATGATGCTTTAATACTCGATTTTGTGCAATTAAGCCAGTATTATTAGATATTGAAGAGTATGATATTGTTAACGAATTGCCAATGTGTAGGATCAGGTGCACTCGTAAGTGGAAGAAGTTGAGTCATCCACCGAAGACAAGGGTACTTGAGGTTGGGGAAATGATGACAAGGCAACTCGAAGGTAACACGGATAGATACCTTCATATAGGCATGCATTCGGTTAGGGAGAATCGTTAATAACTAGCCACCTTGAGCCCCAGACCGATGGCCTAGTAGCTATCGTAAGTTCTAAAGGCTGAGACAGGTGACTAGATTGATGGAAAGACTCTCTCTTTGTTTGTTGCACATGCATGATTGTCTTTTACTTTAGCACTATTTGCCTTAATAATCTGTGAGCTATGAATGAATGGGTTGTCTTCATAACTCCTTGTATGTTTGGTAAATAGTATATAAAAAAAAGAGGGGATATCATTTTTAAATAAATAGTTGATTTATTTAATTAGTAAAAGATATCATTTTTAAATAGTTGATTTATTTAATTAGCAAAAAGATATCATTTCAAATAAATAAGTGATTTATTGAAATAATAAAGAAAAAAAACATTCTTAAATGAATAGTCAATCTAAATGGAATGGTAAAAGATTATTATTCTAAATAAATAATTATTATTTTAAATAAATAGTTAATTTATTTAAAGTAGTAAAGAGATCTCATTTTAAATAAATGAGTGATTTATATTATGGTTATAAAAGCTTTCATCTTAAATAAAATATGATTTATTCCAGAAAACTTTGGTTGTTTATACTAAGAAATAGAAGAACCCTATTAAAGTGAATGGTTATAGACTGTAATTAAGTCAAATTGATGCGGAGCATGCTTAATCCGAATAGCCAATCATTGTTGGTTTGAATGTGATAAGACCCCTTCTAAGGATGGGATGGATCGCCTTCAGAGATCCGATCATACCAGTTGTGCAAAGGGATGTCTCCTTAATGACAAGCGCCTTGGGCAGAGGGAGGAGAGGATGTTCACCCCTACCACCTAATGGATGTTGATGGAGAGTTAAGGCGGGTAGGCAGGGGACGGTAGCCGAGGAGAGAGGGCGTGGTTGGATAGGAGGGAGGGAGGATGCAGTTGGAGAGGAGGCTATTGGAGGGAGAGCGCGAAGGAAGTGGGCGACAACGTCTTCTGGAGCAACCCAAACAGCCAACGACAAAAAAATACCAGGTTGGACTCACGATAGCATTTAACAAATAATAGGTTTATTGTGTTTTCCTTTCTCTGGTTTTAAATGTCGTCGGGCTGTGGAATTTCGTTGGTTTACATCAACTTCTTTAGAAGCTATGGCAGATCCTTCCTTAAAGCTTGTAGTGCTAAGTTTTGAGAGGTGAACCTTTGTTTACCCCCTCTTAGCAATATGAAACCATGAGGGCTTGTACCCATGTTTAACCTCCTCGACCGTGCATTAAGCGCCGCACCTCTGTGATTTTGTTAATCGCACGTAGTCGGTTGGTCTTTGGTAGCACTCGTGTGTGTAGCCTATTGGTTTATAGCAGCGTTGTAGTCCTGGTCTACGGTAGTACCCGTATGCGTAGTCGACCGGTTGTGCCATCCCATGCTCACTTCCGTGACCATTGCTCTAAAGGATGGCCTGCCGCAAGTTTAGACAGCACTAAGGTTAGGATAGCACCGAGGTAGTCGTCCGCTCGTTTCTAGGGACAACCCTCCATCTTGACGCTCGTAGTCGTGTTGTGTTTGTAGTAGGATCCCAACTACCTTAGACAGTCGTCCCCGGGTCTGACTGCGTAGCACTGTTGGCTATGACAGTGTTGGATCGATTCGTCACGCTGTGGTTGACGCTAGTATCCAGAGTAACTCCCTCTTAAATATTTCACCTGCGTCTTGGTTGTTGTAAGGAGAGCCGTCTCTGTAGTGATTGTCACCTCTGTGCCGAATACTCCCTTCTTGGCGTTTTGTTCTTCCTCTGCGAGAGTCTTGGCCGTTGGTCAATCTTCACGTAGGAAGGCAATCAAGCCATGCCTGGTTTGGCAGAACCTTTGTTGTTATTTCATTATATTTAATGGGTAATGAAAGGACAAAACCTTAGTTGTTATTTCATTATATTTAATGGGTAATGAAAGGGAAGAACCATTGATGTTATTTCATTATATTTAATGGCAATATTTAATGGGTAATGAAAGGGCAGAACCTTTGTTGTTATTTCATTATATTTAATGGGTAATGAAAGGGCAGAACCTTTGTTGTCATTTCATTATATTTAATGGTTAATGAAAGAGCAGAACCATTGATGTTATTTCATTATATTTAATGGTAATATTTAATGGGTAATGAAAGGGCAGAACCTTTGTTGTTATTTCATTATATTTAATGGGTAATGAAAGGGCAGAACCTTTGTTGTTATTTCATTATATTTAATGGGTAATGAAAGGGCAGAACCTTTGTTGTTATTTCATTATATTTAATGGGTAATGAAGGGAAGAACCATTGATGTTATTTCATTATAGTTAATGGTAATATTTAATGGGTAATGAAAGGGAAGAACCATTGATGTTATTTCATTATATTTAATGGGTAATGAAAGGGCAGAACCTTTGTTGTTATTTCATTATATTTAATGGGTAATGAAGGGAAGAACCATTGATGTTATTTCATTATAGTTAATGGTAATATTTAATGGGTAATGAAAGGGCAGAACTTTGTTGTTATTTCATTATATTTAACGGTAATATTTAATGGGTAATGAAAGGGCAGAACCTTTGTTGTTATTTCATTATATTTAATGGGTAATGAAAGGGAAGAACCTTTGTTGTTATTTCATTATTTAAAAGAAAATAGAAATTGGATAATGAATGTGAAATATGGTTTGTTTTGTAAATTAAGGGTATGGGACTTTAATTTATGAAATGAAGAAAAAAGTTTATTTGAAGATTAAAGTAGTTGGCTTTAATTGGATAATGAATGTGAAATATGGTTTGTTTTGTAAAATAAGGGTATGCGACTTTAATTTATGAAATAAAGAAAAAGGTTTATTTGAAGATTAAAGTAGTTGGCTTTAATTGGATAATGAATGTGAAATATGGTTTGTTTTGTAAATTAAGGGTATGGGACTTTAATTTATGAAATGAAGAAAAAGGTTTATTTGAAGATTAAAGTAGTTGGCTTTAATTGGATAATGAATGTGAAATATGGTTTGTTTTGTAAATTAAGGGTATGGATGAGAAATATGGTTTGTTTTGTAAATTAAGGGTATGGGACTTTAATTTATGAAATGAAGAAAAAGGTTTATTTGAAGATTAAAGTAGTTGGCTTTAATTGAATGATATGTGTAAACCTAAATTATTTAGCAATTAAGGGTATGGGACTTTAATTGTTAAGTAAGGGTTAGACCATTTATTGCAAGTAGAGCATATGGCTTGATGCATGGTTGAATAACTCTCATGAGTAGATGAGAGGGGAAATAGAAAGAGTAGTTTCTATGATGTCAACTATGCATTGGAAAGTTGAATTGCTTGGGTTATTTGTATAGTTGCAATTTGGCAATAAAATAAACAAATGCATTTAGAAGAATGTCTATCCTAATCCATGAGTGTCCTGATCCCCTATCATCCTCACTTGATCGATGGAAGAGCGGGAGGACCAAAGTCATAAGATGGACCAATGCACAAGTTTGCTCTCTACCTTACATCTTGCTTAATTATGCAATAGATTAGATTTGTGGGGAGATTTCCCCGATGAAATTGATGTAAAGTATTGTTTGAAGGCATGAGGTTTACCATACAGACTTATGTGATAAATGAAAAATGTGACTGGCACCTTGTATTTCAGTATTGAATGTGATTGTATTTATATCCTTTCTATTGCATGTTATCCTTTAATCATTGCTTTATGTTTCAGTTATCTTTGCTTGTTTAATGATTCATGTTTTGTTAGATTTAGTATCTAGACCCATTCTTTATATTCTTGTTTGATTAAATTTCACCTAATTCAGTAATAAGTTCTAGGGTGAACTTAGAGGTTAACCTAAGGGCTTGAGACCCCCTTAGGGAGATTGGTACTAGGTTTAGAAGATCGTACCAGAGTTAAGATATCTTGTCAGAGGACAAGATTGATAGTTTAACTCGCAATACACGTAGCATATCCACACATAATGTCTTGAGTGGAATATGGAGATGCGTGTACACCTTCTAATGAAGGAAGGTGGTAAGCCTAACTCATCAAGATTGATGAGATGGATGGACTTATGTGCATAACATAAGATATGCCTACGTAGAAGGGACTTGCGTGAGGGGAATCTTGTGTGGTATAGTTCTTGAGAAACTTAGGGGTTGTTAAACAATAAGTTAGTCTAATAAGGATGGTTAGGGATTTATGAATTCCTCTCCTTAGTCAAAAAAAAAAAATTGTTTCGATCTTTGTGCATTTTCTTGTTTTTTGATTAATGAAACAACAACAAAGGTTCTGACCAACGGCCAAGACTCTCATGGAGGAAGAACAAAACACCAAGAAAGGAGTATTCGACACAGAGGTGACAATCACTACAGAGACGGCTCGCCCCACAACAACCCAAACGCAGGTGAAATATTTAGGAGGGAGTTACCCTGGATACCAACGTCAACCACAGTGTGACGAATCGATCCAACACTGTCGTAGCCAACAGTGCTACGCAGTCAGACCCGGGGACGGCTGTCTAAGCTGGTTGGGATCCTACTACAAACACAGCACAGCTACGAGCGTCAATATGGAGGGTTGTCCCTACAAACGAGTGAACGACTAACTCGGTGTTATCCTAACCTTAGCGCTATCTAAACCTACGACAGGCCATCCTTTAGAGCAATGGTCACGACAGTGAGCATGGGATGGCACAACCGGCCGACTACGCATATGGGTACTACCGTAGACCAAGACTACAACGCTGCTATAAAGCAACAGGCTACACACACGAGTGCTACCAAAGACCAGCCGACTACGTGCGATTAACAAAATCGCAGAGGTGCAGCGCTTAATGCACGGTCGAGGAGGTTAAACATGGGTACTGGCCCTCATGGTTTCATATTGCTAACAGGGGGTAAACAAAGGTTCACCTCTCAAAATTTAGCACTACAAGCTTTAAGGAAGAATCTGCCATAGCTTCTAAAGAAGTTGACGTAAACCAATGAAATTCCACAGCCCGACGATATTTAAAACCAGAGAAAGGAAAACACACTACACCTATTAATTGTTAAATGCTATCGTGAGTCCAACCTGGTATTTTTTTGTCGTTGGCTGTCTAGGTTGCTCCAGAAGACGTCGTCACCCACTTCCTTCGCGCTCTGTGTTGCTCTCCCACTCCCTTCGCGCTCTCCCTCAAATAGCCTCCTCTCCAACTGCATCCTCCCTCCCTCCTATCCAATCGCATCCTCTCTCCACAGCTACCGTCCCCCTCCTACCCGCCTTAACTCTCCATCAACATCCGTCAGGCGGTAGGGATGAACATCCTCTCCTTCCTCTGCACAAGGCGCTTGTCATTAAGGAGACATCCCTTCGCACAACTGGTCCGATCGGATCTCTGAATTACCAACATCCAACTCTAAATGGGATCTTACAACCCCACCAAACTACTAGAAAAGTTACCTTCTCCTTCCACCCTCTCACAATAGTAAGCAGTATAAAGCATCCCTCAGATGATATGGTTGCACCCTCATCAAACGAGTTTAGACATGTGAGACGGTGCCTCCCCCCATGAAGAGGCTACCAAGGGGCCTTCCCTGAACAAACAACAAGGAAACATCTTGCCCATGCTCCTAGCCCAAGAGGCCCCAACAAACAAGCATTCCTAAATTCCATTTTGTATCAAGCAGATTTTCAGATTTGAATGATAAAAGGGTTACCAACATCCAACCTAATCCATTTTGTCCAAACTTCTCTCTATAAAACAACATCAAATCTTTCACCAGATCATCCATGAAGGTTGATGGTGATTCAACACAAATAGGCATCGACCAATGATAACAATCGTCGATAATGATCTTTGCTTGCAATCCACCTCTTCATGATAGCTCATATTATGATTGTTTTATATATGTACTTTGTTTGATATGTATATGCTCCACGTGATATGCTTTGCCCATTGTAGATAGAAGTAATTCCTGTACTTTTGTATTTTTTGGACCACTATTTCTGCTCTCCCTAGGCTATTGAAACTATGTACCATGTGAGTCCCATTGACCTACTTTTCTCACCTATGGTCAACAAAAAGATTGTAGAAATAGAATATACCATAGTAGTCAGACTCTTTTGGACTCTCGAGTACTCCATCGAGTCCGAGTCCGAGTCCGAGTCCGAGTGGGCTCAACCACGCCGAGCCCACTCCGACTCCTTTTTTCTCTGGACTCCACCGAGTCCGACCGAATCCTGGGCCGAGTCCGAATCTGTCCCGGACTCCCGAGTCCCGACGTCAGGACTCGGCTGGCCCAAAAGAAATAGAAGTTTTAAAAAAAAAAGGAAAATTACGTCTAGAGCGGTTAAGTGTTGATGATGATCCACGACTTAAGCATCCACGTTGGCCAGTGCGCAGTCACGAACAAGACGCTGAAATCTTTGTTTATTATATTAATGAGATAATGGGCAATTTTGCTTCTCAAGCCTTCAGAATGCTTATCCCTCAATTATAATTTATTTTAATACAAATATATCTTTCGTCAATGGATACATCATCCGCGTCTTGTTTGGGAATGGGAACCGCTTCAGAATGCACGTATGCATGCCCTGTAGGGTGTGGCGATTCGGGTGGAGAATGGCATGATTTTTGGAGGCGTTCGATCAAGGAAGGCTTGAGGCCGCCAGTGTTGAGACCTCTTCTAGAAAGTTCGTAGCGCAGTTCTTGCACCTTCATTTTCTTCCATTCTTTTCTCTCCTTCAATGCACCCTCTCCCGTCGCCGTCACTGCCACCGTCGCCATTGCAGCCAATACACACCACCACGCCGCAATGGAAAAAAAAATTAAAAACGATTGTTTATTTCGCTCTGAAACCCTTGACAGCCAACGAAACAATTGTTATGCACAAAGCTCCCCCAGAATAATGAATGTCGCTTCTACCTTGAATTTTGGTAAGCAGTTTTCAAAAACGGCTTCCCATTCTAAAACCGGAAAAATGGCTAGGATTAAATATTAGCTTTATTAATATTTGAAGAATTTTTTTTCAATTTGGAACCTTTTAATAAAAGTAAAGTTAATAGATCCCAACCAACCGTCCTGGAAATCGAATCTAGACAACCCACCAAAAAATTTTAAACATGGTATTTGAATATTTTATTTATTTAACATGGTGGACTAAGTTAGGGTGATTCCGTCCAATGGTTTCTCTATTAAACATGGTATTTGAATATTTTATTTATTAAACATGGTGGACTAAGTTAGGGTTATTCCGTCATATAGTAAAGTTTATCATTATTTAAAGTTTTTATTATTATTTGATGTTTTGTAAAATGTTAATAATGTTTTTGAACTTTATATATTAAGTTTTATTTTATCATTATATTATTTATTTGTAATTTTATTAACCAAAGTGGTCATGCCTGCAAAGGTCATAGTCTGTTCTGAGTGCACACCATACCGACAACGATGGTATGAATCTCGAGCGACCGGTCATCCTCTTCATGCCGGGTTATAAAATAATGAGGTGGTATAGGCTTGTTGGGCGCAGCCCCCGTAGTTTGAACCTTGCACTTGGCAGTTACTAAAAATAGTGTGGATGTAACCAACTCCCTATGTTGTCCAAAAAAAAAATCATAAAACAAAATTATTAGCTTGCTATTAGAATATGCTCCTTCCTCTTGTTAATTTCTTATTTGTATAACGTTGAATGTTGAGTAAGTGTGTTAGAATATACTAATAAGTAATATACATGAAAAACTTATTTTTTCAATAAAAAATTGTATTTGTTTTCATTTTTTCTTTTTTCCGAATTTTTACCGAGTCTTGCCTGTTATTCTTACAATGGCACTGAGAGGGGGGGGTGAATCAGTGTGGTACTTTAATCATGAATTTACAGCTCTTAAAATTGCAGCAGTTATAAACTTATAAACAGATACAGCAAGTACAGCAAGAGAACATCACACAACACAAGATTTTAACGAGGTTCACCAATTTGGCTACTCCTCAAGAATGACCGCTTGGACTACCATCCAAATCCAGCCTTTGCAAAGCAACAACTTTACAATCAGTTTACCAGCACCCACTGGAAGGAGCACCAACCCCTTATTTATCTACACCAACAAAAAGGAGCAACAACCCCTGATTTACCAAGCACCTCATCGGAAGGAGCACCAACCCCTGATGCCAGACTGCAACCTAGACTTCAATTTTGAATCTATAAGTTTGATGATAAAATACCTTTGCTTTTACAAGACCCTAACTGGTCTGTTTCACCTTTGCGTCCTCTGCGCACTCTGCTCTCTCTGTGCAATCACTTCGCACAATCTGCTGCTTCACTGTCGAGCTTCACGATCGTCTTCTCCCTTTTGCGCACTCTGCTTCCTTTGCGAATTTCACACTTAGCACGATTCGACTTCTTTGCTCACTTTGTGCACTTCGCCATCATTTCGCCGCTTCTGCGCTTTCTGCGCTCTTATGGCCACATTTCCCGCTTCGACACTTATTCGACGATATCTTCGACCGAACTTCGCACTCTGCGCATTGTCTCCGAGCGTCGCACTTCACAACTTCAAACTCTTCAAACAGCCTTCCTTTTATAACAATATTTTCAAGATCAAAAACCTAATCTTAGTCGATTGTAACCCTAATCTTAGTCGGCTGCAAACCCTAATCTTCGTCGACTAACATCGGTCTTCGTCGGCTTCAACTGCCTCTGTAACTCTTCTGTCGCTGTTGCCGCGAAAACACATGTCGCGATATCGCGACACTTCCGCCTCCGAACGCTTTCTCTTAGCTTTGGCCCGCGAGAATGCAACATGTAGCGATATCGCTACACTTCCGCCTCCGTACGCTTTCTCTCAACTTTGGCCCGCGAGAATACAACATGTAGCGATATCGCTACACTTTTTCTCTTTGCTCTGTTTCTTAGCTTTGGCCCCGCGAAAACATAACATGTCGCGATATCGCGACACTTTCGCCGCCGTACTTCTTTTCTTGGTTTATACCCGCGAAAACGCAGCATGTCGCGAAATCGCGACACTTTCGCCTCCTTGTCTCTTTTCTTGGCTTGTACCAGCGAAAACATAGCATGTCGCGAAATCGCGACACTTTCGCCTCCTTGCCTCTTTTCTTGGCTTGTATCAGTGAAAACACAGCATGTCGCGAAATCGCGACACTTTCGCCTCCTTGCCTCTTTTCTTGGCTTGTATCAGCGAAAACACAGCATGTCGCGAAATCGCGACACTTTCGCCTCCTTGCCTTCTCTCTCCTCATTGAGTCGCGAAAATGCGACATGTCGCGATATCGCGACACTTTCTCTCCTTAGCTTTTTCTTTTGCCTTCGGGTCGCGAAAACCCGACATGTCGCGATATCGCAACACTTTTTCTCCTTGCGCTTCCTCTTTGCCTTCGGGTCGCGAAAACCCGACATGTCGCGATATCGCGACACTTTTTCTCCTTGCGCTTCCTCTTTGCCTTTGGGTCGCGAAAACCCGACATGTCGCGAAATCGCGACACTTTTTCTCCTTGGCGCTTTCACTTCGAACCTGTCGCGAAATCGCGACACTTTTTCGTCCGTACAGTCCTCCTTGCAAATTGTCGCGATATCGCGACACTTTTCCTTGCGAGCTCTTTCTCTCGAACCTGTCGCGAAATCGCGACACTTTTTCGTCCGTACAATCTCTCTTGCAAATTGTCGTGAAATCGCGACAATTTTCTTTGCGAGCTCCTTCTCCCCGAACTTGTCGCGAAATCGCGACAGTTTTCTTGCAAGTGCCTTCTCATCGAACATGTCGCGAAATCGCGACAATTTTCCTCCCTTGCACTTTTTCTTTCAACATGTCGCGAAATCGCGACAGTTTAACCTGCTTGCGCCTCTGCTTCGAACATGTCGCGAAATCGCGACAGTTTTTCAACTTGCCTTCTTCTCTTCCAACATGTCGCGAAATCGCGATAGTTTTTCAACTTGCCTTCTTCTCTTCCAACATGTCGCGAAATCGCGACAGTTTTACCTGCTTGCGCCTCTGCTTCGAACATGTCGCGAAATCGCGACAGTTTTTCAACTTGCCTTCTTCTCTTCCAACATGTCGCGAAATCGCGACAGTTTTACCTGCTTGCGCTTCTGCTTCGAACATGTCGCGAAATCGCGACAGTTTTTCAACTTGCCTTCTTCTCTTCCAACATGTCGCGAAATCGCGGCAGTTTTCCCTGCTTGCGCCTCTGTTTCGAACATGTCGCGAAATCGTGACAGTTTTCTCTGTTGTTTCTCTCTCCTCCAGTATGTCGCAAAATCGCGACATTTTTCTTTGCACTTTCTCTCTCCTCCAATATGTCGCGAAATCGCAACAATTTTCCTGTTTTCTAAATATGTCGCGATATCGCGACACTTTCCTTGTCTTTTTCTTTGAATTTTTGCATGTGGGCCACTTAGGTCTTTTTGGAAAAACACTGTACATATTCTGAGAGATCTCTGAACTTCCTGTCCACTGCATCAACTGATTTATCCGTCTGTGTTGACAACAATGACAATCCTGTTTCTGCACCTTGCTCAACATTGCCAAGTTTTTTTGCCGAGTCCGACGCCCGAGTCGAACTTTTTGAGACCGAGTCGAGTCCGAGTTTTGCTACTATGGAATATACAACACACTACAATATAATTCCATTATAAATATATAAACAAAGAAATGTACACAATGGGAATAACTTACAAATACATGTGGATGCATTGGGCACATGGCATCTATTCTTCAGAACCCAATTATCTGCAATACATCATGGTCCGATCAACTGTACAACACACACCAACTTGCCTTGACCAGCATCATCCAACCTCCCAATTCAATGAAATAATTTATAACCACCATCCCTTCACCAAGGTAGACGGTGTACATATTGATACGACAGAATTGGTAGGTGGTTGGCAACTACCTAACTACTCCCAACCTACCTATAGACATAAAAATATCAAAATAACCCATAATAATACAACATAGTTATTAACTTATTACAAATGCATTGCCACGTACACACAACAAAACTACATGACAACACTTACATACGACATCTCTTATTACATGCATACACACGTGCTCAAACAATCATGAATTCATGAAAGTCACTCATGCAAACGTGACATTCATGAGTGAATTCGCCTTCCACGTCTATCCTCCTATGAACATGCTAAAGTAATCATTGATAGACCAACTGAACACATAGGTAGAAGCATTGAACGTGGTATTTGAAACACTTATGCTCCTACTTTTGTTCTATACATCTACAACTTGCTACAATGTAACCTATTACTAGCAGAATGTTGTTCACTTGTTGCTTGCTTTGATGCGTGCAACCAACTACATCACAATATGACAACAAACACTTGTTGTTGACTGTATTGAAGGTCAAGGGGGAAAGATCCCCATGCAAGGTCAATAAGCATGCCCCAAAACCTCAACTCAATAGCTAATTCCTTTACTTTTTATGCTAAAATTTTCATAGGAACCTCATGTTAGTTGGCTCAGCCCAACCCACTAGCAGCACTCAAATTGTTGCTCAGATATTCTACTCCTACCAGACAACACCCCTCAACCAGTTGCCTTAGTGAAGAAACAAATGGCAACCTCGGACGACACAACATAGACAATTGCCTCAGATGGTCAGCTCTAGATGGTGATCTTCAACAACTCTATTATTGAACAGCCAAACAACCAAATGGCCTCCTCATTAGGCAACCAGACAACAATCTACTCATCGAACAAACTAATGACAATGTCTTCATTGAATGACCAAGTAACCTCTCCATTGAATTGCTAGACAATTGCTCCACCCATCTGCCTAACGACAATCCCTCCAACAACTAGATGAACTCATCAAAAGAAAAAACGACTTCCTAGCCCATTGACCTAAGGGTAGTTCTTCTAACGACAATGGCACCATTCTAGACAACAAATCCCATGTCCACCTAGACGACCACCCCTTTTGTTAAGAAGGCTTGCCTCATTGCTCGAAACAACACCTCCTCTTGTTCGGATGGTACCTTTCCAAGTCCAAACGACTCCTTTAGCCTGGATGGTGTCTACTTTGGTCCAAATGGCCAGAATCCAAAGCCCAAATGGCCTTTACCTTGGCCAAAAAAACTTGCACCTTGGCCTGAACAGCCTTCACCATGGCCTAGACAACCAACACGTATTCTTGTCGTTCATCTCTTCTTGCATTGGCGTTGACAACTACACAACTTGTTGCATGTCAACCACAAAACACTCAACCCCCTTGACTAGAATCAAGTTCATGATGCCCTTAGCTTCCTACTTAGGGTTGTAATTTTTCTCAAGCTTCTTGAACCCTCTACACATTTGGTTTCTCATCCTGCAACACTTATGAAATTCGTGTATGAAATGCCTCAAAAAATGACATCTTTGACATTGCACAATGGGTTTTCCCGAGTATCATACTCAATTCAACATGGTTGTTAAGAATCTCATTGCTAACAGCACTTTTCGTTGGAACAGTGTCCCCCTACGTGTAGCATATCCTTAGAGTGATAATATTATATTATTATGCACATGCTTTGTGTCACACTCATTATTGGAGTCATCACTTGTATCATTGTCACCTTTGGATCACTCTCTTCAGCAACGTGTCGACCCCAACCTCTAAACGATTTCCTTGAATCATCCTCCAAATTGCTCTTATTCTCGGAATCATCACTCTCACTACTAGAGTCATTTTTATCATCAATCACTCATCCTTATTAGGATGACCCCAACAATTTAATGATTTCTTTCCATCACTTTCCAATTTCATGGCCTACTCAAATGGCTCTTGATATAATGTTGGAGGGACAACCTGAGTGGCCTAGGAGGTGGAGACTTTCAAACTCTTAATAGAGATCCAAGGTTCAAATCCTACGGGGAGTAGGGTTGTACACCATGCTTCAATAACCGGAGTATGGTTGGATAACCATATATTGGGTAAACAACATCCTTCATGAGGGTCGTCTCATATGGCCTATGGCCTCACGAACGTTAAAAAATACTTTACCGTTTTATCCTTTCTTTGATATAAATGAATAAGGCCCTCCACGAACCACCTTCCACTCAATGCATCTAATGGATCCTCCTCTAGATTGGTGAACAACGCATTTAACTTTGGTTGTAGGACCAAACAAACAACATCTCACTTGCTCCATCCTATAGAGTTCTTTGATGATCTCACCCTCATTACAAAACAATTTAATTCCTTCACAAAGGCTTCGCGTAACTCCTCCTAGGTCTCGTACTTGCTTTCTAGCAATTTCATGTACCAATCCCTTGCAATTAGATGCAAAGTCACAGGGAATAACCGACTCCAATCTATTTGATTTATTTGCCCATTGGCATTTCGAATCCTAAGGCATATTTTCCAATGCTTGACTGGGTCCTGTATTCCACAACCATGAAACGTGGGACAACAGTGGCATGCCAAAATTAGTCATCATCATGACTAGTTGGTTCAACATAAGCAATAGTAGCACATGTGTCTCACTATCATCATGCACATTGCAATTGCTCTCATGTTGGACTCACGTCTTGCACACCATTGAATGCTCCAACCTATAGTTACTTTAACGTCGAACTCCCATCCCGCTCAAAATAGGACACGCCAATTGTAGTTGCCTCGATGTCAAATTCTCATCTCGCTCGCCATTGGCCACAGCACCCTATAGTTGTTCTGGTGCCAAAATCTTGTCATGCATACTATCTAACACAAAATGTTTCAACCACCATCAAGCTCCCTTGCAAAACCGGCTTTTCTCCTTTGTCAGACTTGTTACTTTTCCCTTCATCCCGCATTGTGTCATTCCACATGCCTTAATTGTGCTTTGCATCATTACACATGTCTTCCTCTTGCATTGCATCATTACACATGCCTTTTTTGCAAACTCCCCCACTTACATTTTTTTGCACTGCCTCTCAACATGGACGGCTTCGTAACTCTTACGGACATTGACATCAACAAATAAGTCTACACTACTTTCTTTTGCAAACTCCAATCTTCCTTGTTCCTGAGGGGTCAATGGCAAACTTAGACTACATTGCTTGTCGATCACACTATAATCATCCTATTGTCGTCATTGCATACCATTTCGAGGGAGAGGCTTGTCACAACTCCACATCACCAAGTTCAACCCAACTGCATATAGGCAATAGTGCCAAAATGTAGAAATAGAATACCAAACACTACAATATAATTTTATTATAAATTTGATAAAAAATAAAGGTACATAAGGGGAGAAACATACAAATACAAGTAGATACTCTCCGTCTACAAATGTATCCTTCACAATCCAACTGTCTACAATACATCATGGTCTGGTCATGCACACAACACATAGAGACTTGCCTTGACTAGTGGCTACCAACATCCTATTTCAATGAAACACTCTCTAACCATCATCCCTTCACCATGGCAGATCGTGCACATATAGATACAACAAGATTGGGGTAGGCAGTTGGCTATTGCCTAACTACCCCCAACCTACCTATATACATAAAAACATTAAAATTACAAGTAACAATACAACATAGTTATTACAAGCACATCACTATGTGTACACACAATAACATTATGTGACAATCTGATTACATGTACCACCAACATATGCTCATACACTCATGCATTCGTCAAATCATCTGCCTTCTCTCTCTCTCTCTCTCTCTCTCTCTCTCTCATGTACATTGGAGGAGCGCAAAAACATGCAAATGTTAGGCACTAAATCCACTAATAAATTTCCCATGATGTTCATATAAACAGCAATTTAGATAATTCCATGATTACTCAGATCAATAGATCTATTCTTAAAAACCAATGCAACTCATTTCACCCTGAAATCATTTGTGTCAAACACTAATCTTGTATGGCTTGTTTAGTTATATAAGGCCTTCATAACAAACAGATCTTAGCTTGTTACAAGAAATAACAGTGTGGTTTATAAGCATCATGTTTCTTTCTTAATCTAAGTTTTCTTAACCAACTCTCAAAATCTACTGAATGAAAATTGTTAGCTTAAAGAGAAAGGGAAACCAAGAATTTAAAAGGGAAATAAAGGAATTAATGATATAGCCTACAAATTATGAAATGAAGAGAAAGCCTACCTTGAAAGTAAGGCAACCAAACACGTTTGCAATCCCTACAAAATGAACAGCATTGTTACAATATCATAGCATAAAGCTTCAACCAACATTTTAGTTTTTCAAATAATAAATTAAAATTAAGAAAATACACAATGATGTCACCAGTGAGAAAGGGAATTTCTCTCCATCATTTACAAAGTGAAACATTAAACCCATTACAAATCAAACCAATGCCTCATGCGATATAAGAAACCCAAATTGCTGCAAACAAACCCAAAATAAGTTGCCTCACCAAACATACATATTTAAGGTCACCCCACCTTAAACAATCCTTCAAAGGAAAACAAAAAGAGAAGAGATTTATTTTAATAAAGCAAATCAAGCTTAACCAATCAAAAACAATAACTCTGGCATCTGTTTTACATCAATTATTAAGAGGCAAATGAATATAGTTTTCTTTGATCAATAAACAAACGAGGTTTTATTTTATTACTTAAACTGGAATAATCAGTAAATGATTATCATCAAGACAGTTGCTTTATTTAAACCTTCATCATTTTATATTAATTGCTATTTCCACAAGTTATCATAATATATCATAGCATTGAGGGGTATGCTTAGCAATAATACATTAGACCATGGCATGAATTCTCATAAACAGACAAAGAACTGATATTAAGCTACTACCATCAAGACGATGCAATAATATTATTTAAAAGTGTGACTTTATAAAGAGAAAGAGCCATGCATGGAGGATAGACATGAAATTTTGAGGTTACATCTAGTAGACTAGGATTTGAAATGCACTCCTTGTGTTCCTTTCCCCTTGCCCTCCTCAATTGCTAATGACATTGATGATGACAGATTACTCATTTAGCCTGGTCTATTCTGGTGCAGACTCATGGGCAAACTCCCCTTGCCCATGGCTAGCTACATGCACCTAATCTGCAATTGCTCCTTGAGAGAGGCATGAAATTGTTTTGGTCTTTTTCTGTGTCACCAGAACTAATCACGGTTGCATCACTTTCTAGCATAAGCAATACATGTTGCAACCCTAGATGTTTGTCTTTGCTTCAGCATGGTGACTTTCTTTGCTCTCAGGCCTCTCCAAATCCTAAGTTGCATGGTGTAGTGATTTTTACCACTACCATTAGGTAACCATTTTGAGATCAAGGTTACCGATAGGATGCAGAGAGATCCTGGCATCAAATAAAGGCTTGAAGAATAAATTAAGGCCAAAATGTGGTTTTCCAAAGCAAGTTATCCTTCAAAGTCATCAATCAGATGAAAAAGTGAAATTCAGGTTTTAGCAAAAATGTTGTCATTTTTAATGGATCAATCGATCCATTGTTAAATTCGTTGATTTGCTGTCGCCAATACGTCCAAGACTAATTTGCAAGAGCAATGATGTGACAGTGACATCAGCGGACCAATCACAAGCAAGGATCAACATTTCGAAGAGAAGGAGAAGAAATTGACTTACCTACCTCCCAATTTATTCCCTGAAAGACGTCAGAATGACATGTCAATTTGTTGATCAATATAAACACTGAGTTTGAAAGTTTTTGAAGGAATTTATTCCGTCAATTCGTGAATTTTGAAGCCTAAGATGACAGATCCACTTATTTTTGCACTTGAAATAGTGGCATGTGACATGAGGTGGCTCTTTTGACGATGAATCGTTGACTTCTATGAACTAAGGAAAAATCATGCAAAAGGCTACTGTTTTTGGCAATGTTACAAATGCAATCAAAGATGACACCATATTTGGAGGTTGAACTGAAGATGCACCATCTAAGCAGATTTTGCCACCCGTCAATGCGAAGATCACATCTATGATAGGATAATTTTGTCGTACGTACAATTGTTGCTTTTGTTTGGTTTATTTTAGACTTTGTAATCTTATAAATAAGTGTATTTGCATGTTATAAAGGATCCTTTTTGTGATCCTTGAACGTAAACTCTTCTACTATTTTCTGATTCTCAGTTGATGTAACCAACATATCTCATTAATAAAATTCATGATTGTGTGTGGTTGATTCCAATCCTCTTGAGTTTTTTTCCTTACTTTGTGGATGTGAATCAATATAAGAATTGTGGTTATTAAGTTTCGACAATTTTTATCCCAGATAGTGCTTTTATGAAGCTGGGCACTTTAGTTTCATTGTTGATAAGTAATCGGTTCAACATTATAATAATTTAAGCAAGTGTCCTTATAATCATTGAATTGGATTAAAACCAAAATCCTCCAAATAATTTATTTTATTGCAGAATTTCCTAACCTTCCCCTTTCAGCAAAAATAAATCAGGCAGCCAGCCCTTTCCAGAGATTTGATTGAAAGAAAGTTCAATATTGCAATCATACTGTAGTCTAGGGTGCATATATAACCTATGCAGATCAATAATACAAACTTTTGACACAACCGATGGGACATAGAATCAGATATGCATGCGAAACCAGTTATTTACAAAAAAATCTTAAAGGCTCCACTGAAAAAATAAGAACTGTATGCTCACTCAATCTAAGGTGAGGCAAGCAGAGGACCCTATGATTTTTTTAGCGCTACCGCCTTCTAACAGAGCAAAGAGATCAGCAAGGCATAAATCATTCTCGCTACAAGAACTAAATCACTCATCGGCAGAAGGCAGATACAATCAATATCACCGTTGCACATGTTTAGAATGGCTCGACAACTTCCAGCACCTCCATGGATCAATTATCCTCAACAGGATGATCAGGGTCCACTGAAGCTAGCAAACTATAATCAGATTCTGACTACAACAATGAAGGCTCTTTTGACTTTTAGTGGTCCGAAAGAGAAAACAGCTTACGAGCATTAACAAGACCTTGATATATTAAAGTCAATACATAATATTGAACATGAGGATATTATGGTCTCATTGCTTGGTTTTTCCCTGAGAGGGAAAGCTATGATGTGGTACAAGGGATCAATGTGCTCTTCCACCACAAATTGGGCACCACTTACAAATGCTTTTATGCAGAAGATTATGATTTTTCAGGTGCATACTCACTCCAATTTGAAAGCATATCAAGACATCCACGACTTCAATCTCATGGATGTCTCAATACAATCAATATCACCATCACACATGTTCAGAATGGCTCAACAACTTCAGCACCTTCATAGATCAATTATCCTCAATGGGATGATCAAGGTCTGAAGCTGGCAAACTATAGTCAGATTCCAACTACAACAATGAAAGCTCTTCTAACTTTCAGTGGTCCGAACGAGAAAACAACTTACAACAATTAACAAGACCTTGATACATTAAAGGCAATACAAAATATTATGGTCTCGTTGCTTGCTTTTTCCTTTAGAGGGAAAGCCACGATGTGGTAGATGGGATCAATGCGCTCTTCCATCACAAATTGGGCCCCATTAACAAATGCTTTTATGCAGAAGATTATGACTTTCCAGGTGCATACTCACTCCAGTTTGATAGCATACCGACACATCCACGACTTCAATCTTAGATCTCACCACACATGGAACAAAATTCCAACCACCCTTAAATCTTCAATGGCTCAAGCATTCATGTATATATTAAGGCATTACTACTAGAGCTTGGAATGATGGTGAAACAAGCCAATAGGAAGTCATTTTTGAGAACTTACCAGAAAGTTTTTCATGTAGAAGAGATCTTGGTCCAAGTGGGAAAGATACCTCCCAAGCCTCCAGTGCCCTTACCAACAGAATTTAAATTAGAGGGTATATGACATCAATTTCACAGTAGCAGTTTCCATCGTCCACAAATGACAGATTCCAAATCTGCCCATAACATCCTCGCAACTAGTGTTGCCTCCTTTAAATCAATCAATGCTTCTCCCTGCACCTTCAGTGCCTTAGATGACTAATGCTTTGGAAAAGGTCAACAAAATGGAAAGAGAATCGAGCAATCAATTTTTACTTGTTCAGGACCTGTCCAATAACTTGAATGTCAACAGAAGGCAAGGCTATGATCAGTAGTACGATGGAAATTGGCAACAATGAAGGATGCCCTATCTGACATCGGATTAGAATAATGTCCCCAAGATGCCAAACTATCCAGACACAATGAACACTTGACAAATCCAACACCAAGGAATGAGAGAAACCAAGCAATAAGCACAAATAAAAAGAGTTTGGTGTTACACCTGTAACAATGTGCTCAATCCACATACATGTATGTTAGAGAGATAAAGAGCTCAGGCAACAATGCAAGCCCAACCATAGCTCACTGGTATTCAAGTGGATACGCAGAATTTTGATGCACCTCCTCCACGTTCAGATGTTCTAGCGAACTTTGGATTAGGAGGAGAACTATTCATCTTCAAGGACAATGGTTTCTATCAACAAAGGGAGTATTGTTGAGAGTATTTAACAAAGACATGAAAGGGAGTAATGGAGAAGCAGAATTAGCCTGTTCCAGAAAACAATCACACCAACGAACTGATTAAGTTCCACAAGTAGATAATCAAAGGTGAGAGGCTATCTAAGCTCCGACAAAACCAATTGTTGTTGTCCTACCATATAATCAAGAGTAGTTACGACAATCATAGTTACAAAAATCTCGATTTAATCCCGATCCGACCCGATTTTTTCCGATTCAACAGGGTTGCCAATTCAAATCACATCGGAATCCTGATTTTTTAAAATGTTATCGATTTTTGCCGATTTGTTTTCCAAAAAAATACGATATGGACGAAAAAAAACTATTTTTCAATGAAATTTTGCATTTTCTTCCTTTTATTTTGGCCAATTTTTCCCCACTTTTTGTCAATTCCCAATTTTTCCCGATTTTTTTTCCATGCTGATTCCAATCCAGTTCCAATTTTCTCAACTATGATGATAATCATCCAAACGGAAAGAGCCTATGGCAAGGAATAATGTGCTTAAGACTTCCATGAGAAGAGATGAACAAACAAGAGGAAGGGAAGTTGCTGCCCAAAAGCTAAGGTTTCCATTGCTGACTAAGGAGGAAAGGACAACAAGCAGCCAAACTGAATAGAAGATATATTCCCAAAGAGGAAACACCTGTGCAACCTAGAGGACTCAACATAGTTAAGCAGCTGAAAGGAACCCCATGTAAAACAAGTATGTTCAATGCCCTTTTCTCTGACAACAATTTTATCTTTTAGAAGAGGTATTGAAGAAGCAGGACAAGTTCAAGCAAAAAGCGTAAGTTGCATTGGCAAAAGAATCAACGGCAACGAATCAGCCAAATATAGTAGCTCATAATGCTATCTCAGATGTCAATGCCAATGCTGTTGTGCAAGACAAAACAGAGACCAAAAGTTATGAAGCCACCACTATCCTGCATCACAATCAGAGTTGACAATTCCTCTTGCACAACCATGGTTTCTGTTATGCTGAAAACAATGTGACAAGTTGACTCTCACATACACCTGTACCTTCAAATTTCAATGGACCCATTCAAATGGATAGGACTTCGATCAATACAGCAAATGCTCTGAAAGACCACATGATGGTAGTGCAATCACACTCAGAGTCAATGATTGTTCAAGTAATTGTAGTTGATATACCACCACTGTTTGGGATGCTTGCGTTGTAAGAATGAACCAGGACGCTATCAAAAAAGGGTACATCTCAATAGACTATACTCACATGAAGGTATTGTACAATGAGTGAATCATTAGAATAGAGTCTGAAAAGGTCTGCCCCTATCACATAGAAGCATACGGGGAATAGAAGCCAAACACAGTGCACTGGAACAATGATATTTATTAGGATGATCCACAAATCAAAGGCAATCAGATCAGCAAAGTACACACGATCATTGGCAGCCTACAACAGGCATACAAGGAATTCTTGTCTCCATACAAAGAAATTCATCAAGAGGACTATGTGGCATGCCTAATACAAATGAGGTTCCAGCTCTCACAAAGGAAGAATTTCAAATGATGGACAAAACTTGAACCATGTATTCTCAAGGCGTCTGAATGAGGAATAGTGTCAGTGCAGAGATAGTGCTCATAAATCCACAGAAGGTGGTGTGAAAATACGCATGTGATTCAATTAAAGGGAAATCAGTTAACCAAGAGACTCATCACACTGAA
Organism: Wollemia nobilis; assembly: GCA_028583015.1. Lineage (NCBI taxonomy): Eukaryota > Viridiplantae > Streptophyta > Pinopsida > Araucariales > Araucariaceae > Wollemia > Wollemia nobilis. Next base: position 731,888 of record JAQPPZ010000689.1, on the reverse strand, counting down.
AAGCCTCTTCCACCCAGGTGATCAAGTAAAAAGGAAGAACATCCAAGTAAAATCATCTTATTACCTTCCTGACCAAATTCCAAATGAAAAGTCCTTCCTGTTAGTTAAAATTACTCTCCAAAAGAAATGCAAGAATTTAAGAAACTTTGTGCCGAATATGGTGATATCATAGCTTAGATCCATGATGATCTCAAAGTATATAACTAGTACAATCAAGCACACAATTGACCTTGTTCTTAGCGCAAGACCTTTCAAACAAAAGCAAAGACCTTTCAACCCCAAGATTGAGATAGTGATGAGAAAATAATTCATGCTCTTGCAAGCAAAAGATTATACGCCCAATAACGCATTTGAATTGGAAGGCAAATCTAATTCCGGTCTAGAACAGTGATATTTGCCTGTGTGGATTTCCAGGACTTGAAAAAGATGTCATTAAGTAATAATTACCCACTGCCTTCAATGGATCGGGTTCTCCAAATGGTGGCAAGATCATCAATGTCGTCTTTGCTTGACAGATTTTCTGGTTACAACCGGATGAGGGTCAAGGATGAAGACCAACACAAGACAGCATTTATTAAAAAGTGGGAAACATTCACATACCAGAGGATGTTGTTCAAGTTATCAAATGCAGGGGACACTTTCCAGAGAGGAATGGATATATCTTGTAGGGGGTTATAAACAGGATTATTTCAATGTACCTCGATGATCTCACATTATTCTCCTAGAACCGACATGATCACATTCAGCATTTTTGGAGTGTTTGAGAGACACACAGAACTCAAGATTTCCCTCAACCCCAAGAATTCAATCTCTTATAAGGGAAAACTCTTCAGACAGTTTCAAAAGTTGGACTGCCAATTGATCTCGACAAAGTCAAGGCGACTTTGCAGCCACAATTGCCCATGTCAAAAAAAGGGATTCAATCTTACTGAGGGCAAGTTAACTTCGTTCAAAATTTCATCACGAATTTTAAACTGATAAAGCCTATCACACAATTTCTGTAGAAAAAGACCAATTTCACATGAGCTGGGGAAGGCAAGAAAATTTTCCAGGACATCAAAGAGGCTATTGCTCAAGCACCTGTGCTGGTAAATCCAGATTATAATAGAGATTTCAATCTCTATGTTTCTGGAGTAGATACAAGCACTGTTGTAACTTGCTATCTTGACTCAGCAGAATGAAAAAGATGAACAGCATCCCATTGCCTTCACGAGCATGACACTACATGCATGCAAGGAGAAATACAATTTCATGGAGAAACAGGTTATAATGATAATGAACACTTTTCAAATGATCAGATCTTCTCTCTGACAGAACAAGACCACTGTTTATGTGGTTCATCAAAACATCCGTTCTTTTGTGCTGCAAGGAGAACATGGTGAGACAAGTGGGGGTTCCATACCAAAGATCCAAGAATCTGACATTGAGATCAAGACAACAAACTCTGTCCAAGGCTGAGCTATCTGCAACAATCAAGAAAAGCTTCGTACTAAAAATCATATGACCTTCTGGGAAGAAGATGAGCAGCCAGAAGAAAATAATTAAGAATCATCCCATCATACAGACTGGATAGCTGACATAATTAGGTATATGCAAATGGGCAAAACTCCAATAGGACTATCTACAATGCAAAAGAGAAGATTCAGGCAGCAAACTTTGAAGTATATGATAATCGACAGAGTGTTGTTCAAGAAAGGATACAATGGTGTGTTGTTCAGGTGCATCGAGACCAAGAGGGTACCGGACTTGTTGCATGACTATCACCATAGACCAACTGGTGGCCATTATTCTTCCTATAAAATTGCTCATAAAATCTTAAGGGCAAGAAATTATTGGCCTATAACATTTTTAGATTCTTTCCAATGGGTGAAAACGTGCCAATCTTGTTGCTTGTACGTAGGAAGAAGAAGGAAAGCACCGACGCCTTTGCAGCCCATTATTGTGGAAGAACCCTTTTAGCAATGTGTTCTCGATTTCATTGCAAAGATCAACCCAGTATCAAGTGCAGGACATCATTGGATCCTCACGACAAGTGATTAGTTCACTTGATTGGTTGAAGTTGTTTCAATAAGGTGGATTAGACAATAGTCATTCAATTGCAGCAAGACATTATAACAACTTAACAAGATTCGAGGTACCATTGATAATCACCACCAATAATGCCAATTCATTCATTAGATCAAAAGTAACTAAGTTTTCATTAAGAGTACAGGATTGTCATGAAAACTCCATCAAATTGTTATCCATAGGGAAATAATCTTGCTAAATAGCCGACTGAAAGAGAAATTGACACACTCAGCTAAAGAAAGTGGTATACGTTGACAAGGTTATGCCTAAAGCCTCCATTGGCAAATTCCCCATACAAGTAGATATATGGCAAAGAAGCAGTGTTGCCGAAGATACACAGACTAAACCAATCCAAGCTCAGATCAACAAGGAGTTGTAGGTGAAGGAAGAGCGAGAGAGCTTTCAAGTGGTTCAATACACACCAGGCCTCTAACTAGAGGTGGTTTGACAAAATAGCCACAAACATGTATTTCAAGGAAGATGATCTAGTGCTAAAGTGGGAGGAATATCAACCTAAACCAAGGCAACGTGTGAAGTTTGATTTGCTTTGGAGTGACCCTTATCAAATTAACAAAATCGGAAGTGTAAATGAATGCGAGCTAACTACCATATGTAGCACGGTGGTAAGCATTCCAAAGATGGAGGAATAGGATGACATATTAGGGGCCAAACAAGACTGTAGTCAATGCAGTTATGCTCATCATTCTACACTAGTACAGCACTTGCTAGAACAGCAAGTACTAGAACGGCATGCACTGGAACGACACACATTGGAACGACAATTCCACTAGGATGGCAGTGTCTTGGAACGGCAAGTGCTAAAACAACACTCGCTGAAATGGTAGGCTCAATTCTTACTAGCACAGCAAGTGCTCCACACCACCGGAACAGTACACACTGGAACATCAGTTCCACTAGGACGGCAGTGTCTTGGAACGACAAGTGCTAAAACGACACTTGCTGAAACGGCTGGATCAATTCTTACTAGCACGACAAGTGCTCCACACTACGGGAATGGAACTCTTGGTAGTTCCACTTGTACGGTTTTTTGGACTGCAACTCCCTTGTTCCACACTCAGACTACAACAAGGATCCCAACACACAACTACCAACTACCAATGGCAATCATACTGTACACAGATTACACACAACATTGATAGAAGGTGAGTCAATTGCATTATTCAAGAGTACGACATTACAGGATCCCATATAAAGCATATACAATCTGCATAAATGCTAAACTGTCTGCACATACATATGCTTTGTCAATACATGGATCTAGTCTCTGAATAGGAAATTTCTAGATATCTACAACAACATGACTGGAATGGAACAAGGTTATGCCTAAAGCCTCCATTGCCAAATTCCCCATACAAGTAGGTGTATGGCAAAGAAGCAATGTTGCCGAAGATAAGCAGACTGAACCAATCCAAGCTCAGATCAACAAGGAGTTGTAGGTGAAGGAAGAGCGAGAGAAAGCTTTCACGTGGTTCAATACACACAAGGCCTCTAACTACAGGTGGTTTGATAAAAGAGCCACAAACATGTATTTCAAGGAAGGTGATCTAGTGCTAAAGTGGGAGGAATATCAACCTAAAACAAGGCAACACGTGAAGTTTGATTTGCTTTGGAGTGACCCTTATCAAATTAACAAAATCAGAAATGTAAATGCATGCGAGCTAACTACCATATGTAGCACGATGGTAAGCATTCTAGAGATGGAGGAATAGGATGACAGATTAGGGGCCAAACAAGACTGCAGTCAATGCAGTTCTGCTCATCATTCTACACTAGTACAACACTTGCTGGAACGGAAAGTACTAGAACAGCATGCACTGGAACGGCAGTTCCACTAGGACAGCAAGTACTAGAACGATACTTCCTGAAACAACAAGATCAATTCTTACTAGCACGGCAAGTGCTCCACACCACCAGAACAGCACACACTAGAATGGTAGTTCCACTAGGAGGAATAGCAAGTGCTAAAACAACACTTGCTGAAACGGCAGGATCAATTCTTACTAGCACAACAAGTGCTCCATACTACTAGAACGGAACTCTTGGCAATCCACTTGTACGACGTTCTGGACTGCAACTCCTTGCTCCACACTAAGACTACAACAATGATCCCTACACACAAAAACCAACACACAAGTACCAACTACCAATGGCAATCATAGTGCACACAAATTACACACAACATTGGTAGAAGGTAAGTCAATTGCATTTCAGGAGTACGATGTTACAGGGTCCCATATAATGCATACATGCTAAACTGTCTACACATACATATGCTTTACTAATACACGGCTCTAGTCTCTACACAGGCAATTCCTATATGTCTACCACAACATGCCATAGATAGTCTCAAATGAAGAACGGGGCTCTATTTAAACTTGTATATTGGTCATTGCCAACAACGGCTTTGAGGACAGCGCACCACCCAACTGTCTCCATATTCGAATGATGAGGACATCACTGTGTAGAGCATGATTTTACTATTTTTTCAAAATACCTTGGATGCACATTTATTGTGCTCGCCCTTACACTTGTCTTTTTGGAGGTTTTGAAAATTGTATCGCAAAATTGTAATTGACCAAGTCCTTTCACTCTTTTGGGACTTTGGCTTCGGACTTGGGTTTGTTGTTCTAGTCCATTTATATGCTTCATCTACTATTGTATAATGAAGTGCATAATGAGTTGTACTCGACACTCCCATTCTATTGTTATGCCATATGAGCATTTCTATGCTACCTTATTTGGAGTTGAAGTCACGTCTCCACCATTGTGACTTTTTGAGGGATTTGCATCACTTCAAGCAAATGCCTTCTTCCCGAAATTCAGCAAGCACCTTGCGAGTCCCTTCCACATTTTGCATTGGCATCTCCGTCTTGTCTTCCTACGATTACTTCAACCTCAGCTTCAAGTGCTTCAGCCGTGGTGGGTGTCTTGATGCGATGTTCTTCATTCTTGGTGGCATCCTTCTCCTCATCTTTCTACAGTTACTTGACTTCGGCTTCGAGTGTATTGGCCTTACTGGGTACCATGACGAGACATTGGACATTCCTAGTCAAAAGGATTTATGTCATGTAATGGATCACAAGGATTTGTGCTTTTTTCCTCTCTTTGTTGCAACTCTTCCTCATAGTGAATCAACTACAGTTGCAAGGTGCGTGCTTGGCAGGATAAGGAATTGACTATTGGTTTGAGGCGCATGCTTCCAGTTTTTAGGCATGAATGATGTGAGGCGCAAGCAACATTTTGTGAAGATTGAAGACATTTCCTACCGTGGCCTTTTTTACCATTGTTTGCTTTTGGGTACTCCATTTGCAAGAGTAGAAGTCACTTCTCCATTCCTTTGAGGCAGATGTATGTTCTCTAGAGCAAAGTTTGAGGCGTTTGTATGCTCTTTGTGATAAAGCAGAGCCTTACGAAGGGTCTCTATCTTCTTCATAAGTTCGAGGATTGTATTTTGGGCACTTACACACTACCAAGTTCTCTCCCACTTTCTTGTATAAGCATTGGAGTCTAATGCTTCTATTGTTCGGAGGTATGATGAGGACATCATTTAGTCTTAGGATTTTCTTAGGATTAGTTTTTTTTTTTTTGTTGGATAATAAGGGATTGTACTCGGGTCCCCCACCCTTGACAAATTACATCTCTCTTCTTTAGAGCTTGAGAGTTTACAAATAGATACACTTCTCATCTCAATTGAGATGCTATAGCTAGAAACCTACATCATTTTACATAAAATGTCTAAATTCTTGATTTTCATTTTCTGGATCTTTTCAAATTTTTGTATGAATACAATTACTCCAAAATTTAGCATCTTTCTTGACATTTTCCTATAGCAGCCTTCACAATGCCAAAACTTCACCTCTACTATCTATGCCTTGCATCTTAGTAGAGTAATATTTCCAAAACATCGCACTATCATAGTCCGCTTTACCAAATCTGAATTGCTAGTTTCCTTCCTCGTTAAAGTCATAGCCCTTCACCCAGGTGTTGTAGGTGAGTTGGAGAGGAGAGGGCAATCCTCCAAGGGAGGTCCCAGGTTCAAATCTCCACCCTACCAAAAAGCTGAATTGGGTATCTAAAATCCAATTGATAATGTTGGTGCGGATGCGACCCCGGGTAACTTTGACGGTGTAGAACCCCTGTTCGTGGTCTCTCAGACCAAGGCGGCTCCGCAAGGGGTTTTTCGCTATTAAAAAAAAAAAAAAAGTCATAGCCCTTCATTGCTCTTCCCATTGTTTGAACCCTAGTGGGCAAATATTTGCAATTTCGTTTTTCGCGATTTGAAAAATTGTCACTGCCCTTGTTTCGAATGGTTGACTTCACAGGGTCGTATCTCCCTCAATATTGCTCGGATTTTTGCATATGACCACTCATTTTAAAGTTATTCAAATTATGCACAAGTTGGTCCAAGAATCAGCTGAATCGGATAACTCTTCGCGAAGATATGGCTCCTAAAAGATGAGATGTTTTCAGGAAAAAACCCTAATCCTTCACACTTTGCAATTTCGTTTTTCGCGACTTGAAAAATCGTCACTGCCCTTGTTCCAAATGGTTGACTTCACAAGGTCGTATCTCCCTCAATATTGCTTGGATTTTTGCATATGACCAGTCATTTTAAAGCTATTCAAATTTTGCACAAATTGGTCCAAGAATCAACTGAATCGGATAACTCTTCGAAAGATATGTCTCCTAAAATATGAGATGTTTTTCAAGAAAAAATCCTAATCCTTTGCACATTGCAATTTCGTTTTTCTCATTGTAAGCAGCCTTCCACAATCCTTCAACTGACCCAGCCTTTCACTGTAGCTCCTTCGACCAACCCAGCCTTCCACGCTCCTTCAACCAACCCAGCCTTCCACGCTCCTTTAGCCTTGACACTCCAAAGATCAATTCATCATTCAGCCTTCCACGCTCCTTCAGCCAACCCAGCCTTCCACGCTCCTTCAGCCTTGACACTCCAAAGATCAACTCATCATTCAGCCTTCCATGCTCCTTCAGCCTCCAGCCTTCCACGCTCCTTCAACCTCTAGCCTTCCACGCTCCTTCAACCTCCAGACCTCTCCAGCCTTCCATGCTCCTTCAGCCTTTAGATTTTTTTATCGTTAAAGCACCAGACCATTTGCCAGGCCCCTTAGGGGGCAACCCCCTAATATCCAGTCCTACTCTTAGGATTTGTTTATTATTCTAAGTTCCTAGGCTTATTTTTTTATAATACATGCTACGTAATACATGAGCTTCTAATCTCACGTGGGTTTCTAGAGTTAGTCCGTTACCTTCTAGCTAGCTTCTAGATTCTGTTAGTTTACAAGCTTGGAATATCTTAGCCTAAGTTAGCATGTTAGTTAGTTGTTTGTTGTAACTAATATCAACTCATGCTTCGGTTGCGATATGGAAGATATCCTATTAGTGTATATTGGATTTTAGATACCCAATTCAGCTTTTTGGTAGGGTGGAGATTTGAACCTGGGACCTCCCTTGCATTGATAATGTTGGTGCGGGCAGGGTCGGGTGCGACTCCGGGTAACTTTGACGGTGTAGAACCCCCTGTTCGTGGTCTCTCAGACCAAGGCGGCTCCGCAAGGGGTTTTTCGCTATTAAAAAAAAAAAAAGTCATAGCCCTTCATTGCTCTTCCCATTGTTTGAACCCTACTTGGAAAATATTTGCAATTTAGTTTTTCACGACTTGAAAAATTGTCATTGCCCTTGTTTCGAATGGTTGACTTCACAGGTCGTATCTCCCTCAATATTGCTCGGATTTTTGCATATGACCACTCATTTTAAAGTTATTCAAATTATGCACAAGTTGGTCCAAGAATCAGCTGAATCGATAACTCTTCGCGAAGATATGGCTCCTAAAAGATGAGATGTTTTCAGGAAAAAACCCTAATCCTTCACACTTTGCAATTTCGTTTTTCGCGACTTGAAAAATCGTCACTGCCCTTGTTCCAAATGGTTGACTTCACAAGGTCGTATCTCCCTCAATATTGCTTGGATTTTTGCATATGACCACTCATTTTAAAGCTATTCAAATTTTGCACAAATTGGTCCAAGAATCAACTGAATCGGATAACTCTTCGAAAGATATGTCTCCTAAAATATGAGATGTTTTTCAAGAAAAAATCCTAATCCTTTGCACATTGCAATTTCGTTTTTCTCATTGTAAGCAGCCTTCCACAATCCTTCAACTGACCCAGCCTTTCACTGTAGCTCCTTCGACCAATTCCACCTTCCACGCTCCTTCGCACCAACCCGACCTTCCACGCTCCTTTAGCCTTGACACTCCAAAGATCAATTCATCATTCAGCCTTCCACGCTCCTTCAGCCAACCCAGCCTTCCACGCTCCTTCAGCCTTGACACTCCAAAGATCAATTCATCATTCAGCCTTCCATGCTCCTTCGACCTACAACCTTCCACGCTCCTTCAACCTCTAGCCTTCCACGCTCCTTCACTCTCCCGACCTCCGACCTTCCATGCTCCTTCAGCCTTTAGATTTTTTTATCGTTAAAGCACCAGACCATTTGCCAGGCCCCTTAGGGGGCAACCCCCTAATATCCAGTCCTACTCTTAGGATTTGTTTATTATTCTAAGTTCCTAGGCTTATTTTTTTATAATACATGCTACGTAATACATGAGCTTCTAATCTCACGTGGGTTTCTAGAGTTAGTCCGTTACCTTCTAGCTAGCTTCTAGATTCTGTTAGTTTACAAGCTTGGAATATCTTAGCCTAAGTTAGCATGTTAGTTAGTTGTTTGTTGTAACTAATATCAACTCATGCTTCGGTTGCGATATGGAAGATATCCTATTAGTGTATATTGGATTTTAGATACCCAATTCAGCTTTTTGGTAGGGTGGAGATTTGAACCTGGGACCTCCCTTGCATTGATAATGTTGGTGCGGGCAGGGTCGGGTGCGACCCCCGGGTAACTTTGACGGTGTAGAACCCCCCGTTCGTGGTCTCTCAGACCAAGGCGGCTCCGCAAGGGGTTTTTCGCTATTAAAAAAAAAAAAAGTCATAGCCCTTCATTGCTCTTCCCATTGTTTGAACCCTAGTGGGCAAATATTTGCAATTTCGTTTTTCGCGATTTGAAAAATTGTCACTGCCCTTGTTTCGAATGGTTGACTTCACAAGGTCGTATCTCCCTCAATATTGCTCGGATTTTTGCATATGACCACTCATTTTAAAGTTATTCAAATTATGCACAAGTTGGTCCAAGAATCAGCTGAATCGATAACTCTTCGCGAAGATATGGCTCCTAAAAGATGAGATGTTTTCAGGAAAAAACCCTAATCCTTCACACTTTGCAATTTCGATTTTCGCGACTTGAAAAATCGTCAATGCCCTTGTTCCAAATGGTTGACTTCACAAGGTCGTATCTCCCTCAATATTGCTTGGATTTTTGCATATGACCAGTCATTTTAAAGCTATTCAAATTTTGCACAAATTGGTCCAAGAATCAACTGAATCGGATAACTCTTCGAAAGATATGTCTCCTAAAATATGAGATGTTTTTCAAGAAAAATCCTAATCCTTTGCACTTTGCAATTTCGTTTTTCTCATTGTAAGCAACCTTCCACAATCCTTCAACCGACTCCGACCTTTCATTGTAGCTCCTTCAACCAACCTAGCCTTCCACGCTCCTTCAACCAACCCAGCCTTCCACGCTCCTTTAGCCTTGACACTCCAAAGATCAACTCATCATTCAGCCTTCCACGCTCCTTCAGCCAACCCAGCCTTCCACGCTCCTTCAGCCTTGACACTCCAAAGATCAACTCATCATTCAGCCTTCCATGCTCCTTCGACCTCCAACATTCCATGCTCCTTTGACCTCTAGCCTTCCACGCTCCTTCGACCTCCCCGACTCTCCGACCTTCCATGCTCCTTCAGCCTTTTAGATTTTTTTATCGTTAAAGCACCAGACCATTTGCCAGGCCCCTTAGGGGGCAACCCCCTAATATCCAGTCCTACTCTTAGGATTTGTTTATTATTCTAAGTTCCTAGGCTTATTTTTTTATAATACATGCTACGTAATACATGAGCTTCTAATCTCACGTGGGTTTCTAGAGTTAGTCCGTTACCTTCTAGCTAGCTTCTAGATTCTGTTAGTTTACAAGCTTGGAATATCTTAGCCTAAGTTAGCATGTTAGTTAGTTGTTTGTTGTAACTAATATCAACTCATGCTTCGGTTGCGATATGGAAGATATCCTATTAGTGTATATTGGATTTTAGATACCCAATTCAGCTTTTTGGTAGGGTGGAGATTTGAACCTCGGGACCTCCCTTGCATTGATAATGTTGGTGCGGGCAGTGGTCGGGTGCGACCCCGGTAACTTTGACGGTGTAGAACCCCCTGTTCGTGGTCTCTCAGACCAAGGCGGCTCCGCAAGGGGTTTTTCGCTATTAAAAAAAAAAAAAAAGTCATAGCCCTTCATTGCTCTTCCCATTGTTTGAACCCTAGTGGGCAAATATTTGCAATTTCGTTTTTCGCGATTTGAAAAATTGTCACTGCCCTTGTTTCGAATGGTTGACTTCACAGGGTCGTATCTCCCTCAATATTGCTCGGATTTTTGCATATGACCACTCATTTTAAAGTTATTCAAATTATGCACAAGTTGGTCCAAGAATCAGCTGAATCTGATAACTCTTCGCGAAGATATGGCTCCTAAAAGATGAGATGTTTTCAGAAAAAACCCTAATCCTTCACACTTTGCAATTTCATTTTTCGTGACTTGAAAATCGTCACCGCCCTTGTTCCAAATGGTTGACTTCACAAGGTCGTATCTCCCTCAATATTGCTTGGATTTATTTTAAAGCTATTCAAATTTTGCACAAATTGGTCCAAGAATCAATTGAATCGGATAACTCTTCGAAAGATATGTCTCCTAAAATATGAGATGTTTTTCAAGAAAAAATCCTAATCCTTTGCACATTGCAATTTCGTTTTTCTCATTGTAAGCAGCCTTCCACAATCCTTCAACTGACCCAGCCTTTCACTGTAGCTCCTTCAGCCAGCCCAGCCTTCCACGCTCCTTCAGCCAACCCAGCCTTCCACGCTCCTTTAGCCTTGACACTCCAAAGATCAATTCATCATTCAGCCTTCCACGCTCCTTCAGCCAACCCAGCCTTCCACGCTCCTTCAGCCTTGACACTCCAAAGATCAACTCATCATTCAGCCTTCCATGCTCCTTCAGCCTCCAACCTTCCACGCTCCTTCAGCCTCTAGCCTTCCACGCTCCTTCAACCTCCAGCCTTCCATGCTCCTTCAGCCTTTAGATTTTTTTATCGTTAAAGCACCAGACCATTTGCCAGGCCCCTTAGGGGGCAACCCCCTAATATCCAGTCCTACTCTTAGGATTTGTTTATTATTCTAAGTTCCTAGGCTTATTTTTTTATAATACATGCTACGTAATACATGAGCTTCTAATCTCACGTGGGTTTCTAGAGTTAGTCCGTTACCTTCTAGCTAGCTTCTAGATTCTGTTAGTTTACAAGCTTGGAATATCTTAGCCTAAGTTAGCATGTTAGTTAGTTGTTTGTTGTAACTAATATCAACTCATGCTTCGGTTGCGATATGGAAGATATCCTATTAGTGTATATTGGGCATATTCAATGCCTATAAAATGCTTTGCTCATGAATAAAATATTCACTGTGATTATTTCCACATCATCGGACATTCACATATCACCCTTAATACTTTCTATAGTCTATTGCAATTTATCAAATCACATGATTAAATTGCATTACATTAACATTTCACCCACATTTGCATTTCATTACATATGCATTTGACTCTCATTTACATTACATTTCATTACAATTATTTACACTAAGTGCATTTTGCACTTATTCCTACTGTATTCACTACATTTTTCTTCTGAGGTCCAGAACCAATGCCTACACCATAGATGGAAGAAGATTGCCCATTTCTGTGAACAACAGCATTTGAAGCACCCACAAGTGGAATTTAAGCCTCGGCCTGATTGTAGGTATGTCTATAGTTTTTCTCTTTTCACTAATTTTTTTGTTTCTTCTTTTCTTTTCCCAAAAGTTTCAAACACAAAAGATCATCATGACAAGGTGGAAAACCCTTGGGGACAACCCTAGTCCAACAATTTCATCCCATGGTAGATGCAGAGGACCACTCAAAACAAATTTAAAAGCTGCAAATTTTGTAAATTTGCCACGTCTTTGAAGCCTCTAATATATCATCTTTTGATCCATGATCTTTCGAGTTGTGATTTGTCGATCCAAGAAGTTATCGATCCATGGGGGCCTGCTGCATTGGATCATTGATATCACATTGACATCAGTTGATTCCATGTTGACCAATCGTGGAAGTCGATCGATAGCATGGTTTTCCTCCTTGGTCGTGATGCCATCTCTCATCAATCCATCTGAGACTGCACCGCGTGTCCTAGGCAAACCTCGTCTGATTTGGACAGGCAGTAATTCAAAATTTTGAAGAGGCCACATTTTACAAAACTATTAATAGCAACCTGAGTGAAGTTGATGCAAAACATGCAAGCAACAATGGCCAACTATTACGAATTAATGGCTAGATGCAGGTGTAATAATAGTTATGGGACATTGATTAGGTCAAAGAATTCAGCTAGGGTCACAAAAAGCAGACGAAGCACTCACTTTAACTCACCAAAGCAAGCAAAGAGCATCCATAGAACATAAAGCATTCAAGCCCACACGAAGAATCATCGCACTAAATCACAAAATTGAACAAGACCTACCTCACCAAATATGATAAACTCAATGTGCATGATCCTAAAATCAAAATACAACAAATTTTAGAAGCAGTTGTAGTAGGGTTTGAATTTGAGATCCAACTAAGGAAAAGAAATTAAGCGGCATTTGAAAAGCCAATCAACTACCTCAAATTTGACTATTGATCAGATTCAATTGCTAAAATTTGGAAAGGCATGGGCATTGCAAAGGAGCTAGGAGGATTTTTGTCAAGGACTAGAGTAATTGAGGGCTCAAGGACCTGTCATCCATAGAAAGGGATTTAAGGAAGAAAGAGGGTTTTTTCCATTGCTCGATGAAAGGAAAAATAGCACTGGAAGAAATCATTCTCAAAACCGGCCCATGGCTAATATAGAATGGGTTTGAACTCATGACCTATCAATCACTAATCAACCGCCAATCCATGGCCAAGAACCTTCAAAAGGAAGCCTCACCAATTCGTCAATCTGTCCAAGTTGCCAACTTGGACATCCCAAAAAAGTCAATCGACTATCCAAACCATTTGCTCAAAAGCCAACCAACCATTGACATCATCCCCTTTGTCACATTGACATCATTTGTTGATCCATCGATTGGAAGTCTGCCTAACGAAAATCAATCAAGAATCATCAATTGGGCCTGATCTATGGTTTCTATTAATCGACTAATCCACCTTAAGAAGGTGCCTAGTTGTTGTGGCCATATCATGTTGTCACCTTACATGAGCATTCAATCTGTTAAGCCTCACTGATCAAGCAGTCTTTAGCTCATCGATCGGCTACTTCACTAGTCACACCAATCCACGATAATTCATTCGAAGGAGTTTGGGGCTGTCGTTGACGTCATCATACATTAGTTGGCATAAGCCCAATCTGCTGAAATAGTCGATCACAAGCTAACGAATTGGTCAAGTTTTAGAGTTAGTGACCTTACCAATCAACTCCCTTCACTTAGTGTTCTACTATTCTTTGTCAAGTGATCCTTGCACACAATGACACCAATGGCATCAGAAAAAGCAATCAGCAAATGGATGTGTCCGCATATACACAACCAACTCAACAACCCCTATGCAGCCCTATAGACAACAATCACCCCTAGCCCGTCCACACCAGGTGCAAAACCAGCCAGGCCTTGGTAGATAAAAAAGAAAAATCCATCAAGAAAGGCTCATCCAAAGAGACTCTCTACTGAGAGAAACTACACATACTTGTGAGACAACGTATGCCAAATTTGTGAGTGTGAATTGCAATGAAACATCTACTATTTCTACCACCTAGTACTCTAGATTGGCTCAAAAACTAGTGCATCAAACCTTCAAGTGCCAAGAATTGGTCAATAAATGCTCGTAGAATTATGACCCTAGAACCATGACAAAGGTAGTGGTTGAAGCGGCAAGAAAGCCAATTATTCACACAGGAAACAATTAGGGAGATGATGGACATCTTCAAAGCATCCTATTCACAATCTAGATGTAATACAACTTCTATAAAAAGCACACATGGCTAAAATTTATCAGGTTCCATCTCAAGGACTCGGGATCTATACAGCTAAAACCTCTCGCTGCACATTTGTTAGTTCAAATATTATGCACGGCAGGAAATTTCCGCTTTTGCCTTCTTCATGGCAGAACTTGAGGACTAAGATGTGAAAGATTACCATTTGGCGATGTTGAGCGCCATAGAGACTTATCATGCAACTAACATGTGAAAGTTAGACCACGCCAAACATATAGCAGCCAATATGCAATACCAATTGAAAAACTTCAAGCATGAAGAAGTATTAAACTACGCCTATTTGGTATAGTGGCTTGTATTTCAGAAGTTGAATTGGATTCATAAGCTAAAGGTCAACATCTTGGATGAAGATGGAAACAAGGCACCCATGGTGGACTAGGCAGCAATGTCCACCAACTATGACTTTGATGAACAAATTTTCACTCTGACCATGCAAAACATTGTTGGACCACAACCAAGCCTATCATCCAAAGCCTGAAGATTGATGCAACGGGCAAAGAAGGTTAGTGACTGGTACTTGAACAATACCAAATTTTCTATCTGTCTGAATGGATTGATGTCAAAAGCAATCTTCTTCCCAACTTACTCCCAAATCATCTTTTTATGCATGAGTATGCAAGACAGCTTGATCACATTGATCAAACATATTGCACATGACAGAAAAAAGGGATGCACAAGGGCCAAAGGCATTAGGCCAAATGTTTCAGGCTTGGGAAGTGAATGCAGAAATGCTACATCCAGCATTCCCAGCAGATTCAACAGTTGAAGGCCAATCGCATAAGACCATCCACTGAAATATTTTGCAACCACTGTCCTTGCTATCATAGGCTCTTCCACTTTTCACATCTAATGCTTGTTTTGTTACCCCTGTGGCTCATTTAGTTGGATCTCATCATGAGTTACATCATGTTTTGCATGATCACAAGAAGTAATATGTCTCATTTTATATAGTTGTAAATGGCATGTTATGTTTTGATTTTATGTGTGTTGAAAATAAATGATGTAATAAACAATATGTGATGTATATAGTTTGTAGGGATATTAGTATGCTGATGGTTGGGTATTTTGATACATACAATTGTAGTCATCTATCAACCTCCCACTGTACTTGGTTATGTACACTCTATGTTGGTCTTGACAATATCATTATGTGTGCATTGCCACTAAATAAACCATCTTCAGGAAATTTACTGCAAACCACAGGGAATAAGAATAATACATACTTGATCTTTATCATCATGTGTTGCATACTTTGTTGTCAGTTGCATAATTGGTTGGACACAGTTGTGTTTCACACGTTACATTTTTTATGTTGTGTGTTGAGAATAAAATGATGCCATACAGAGCAAGTGATGTATATAGATCGTAGGGATACTTCTAATCTTTTGTTAGTATGCAGGTAGTTCGGTAGTATGGTTTGTATGACAGTTCTCATTAGTTTAGTTTGTATGAGAGTTCTCATCCTTCAACCTTCCACTGCACTTTGTCATGAAATTTTACTGAACTAGTCAATGGATAGCTAAGCTCTACACAAGTGCTTAATGGAGATATTTCATTTTTAAGAGAATATTCTGGAGAATTCCTGGGCATGAAACTCCACTGAACTACTTAATGGTCAAAGTCCACCAAGAGTTTAAGCAAGGCCAAAAATAAGTCCAGCAAAAAATTGTAATGAACGGAATATTTGTTGAACTATGACCAAAAAATAAAAGGGTTAATAAATTTAGTAAATTAAAGCTCAAGAGGGAGGACTGCATCTAATTGGGATCCAGGGGATTTTTGGCTACATGCCCTTGGCAGCTCCACAGCTGATGGGCTGATCTTTGGCAAGAGATTTGTTTTGTGATGTAAAAGGGTTCGGGCCCTTTCAAAATCCCGTTTTTACCCTAATCAAAAAAACATTTAGTGAATTAAAGCAAAAATTGTCATTGAAAACTCCTATAGTGCAAAAAAAATCTGATAGATATTAAATGACTCTGCATCAAAAAAAATATTCCCTGCCTTTGGGACAAATAATGAAAATGATAAAAATAATGAAATTCAATGAATGCACTGGAGGTTATGTCCCATAGATAATAAGATAAACCTACCTCAACTCCCCCAATGCAGAAGATAACAACCAGAAGTTCCACAAACCACTCAGACATGAACTTGTATATAAGAATTAAAAAGCATGATGCAATCACTACGAAAAGAACTGCAGAAGTTGTGTTGATATCAACCACACCCTTATCCCCACTCCTCTCCTCCACAACAAGAGCATCTGGATCATCCTACAAAGAGAAAACTATCACTTTCAGGAAATATTATATTCAATGGAATCTGCAACTTGATATTAACAGCTTAAAGAATAAAGATTATATATAATAGATAGCAAAAATGTCTGTACATATACAACATTAATAATATTATCAATGTATTTTAGAATGATATTTTACCTTTACTGACTTGTACTGCTCATCTGCCACCTCTCTTGCACTCCATGCTGACCAGAAGGATGCACAAAGAATAGTACTGACAGCCATAAGCCATAGGAATACTTCCGCAATATCTACCAAGGGGCGGTCAGGTGAATAGATCACTACTCCAACTGTAAATGAACGGACCAAGTATTAGAAAATCAATTTAAGCAAAGAGAATAAAGGAAAGCAACATGAGAATTTAGGACAGCAAACAAAATGTGAAAGACTATTCCATGTCATACATATTCCTAGCATTAAACCATATCTGTAATGTAGATACATTGGACACAATGTCATTTAATATTATCAATCCTTCCCTCTTTTGCACAAGAAATGATTATAATCTAGAGTCTAGCTAAAGCTCTGTCATGCACTAAAGGTGCTCAACATATTCTTTACCTGAAATGTTTCTCACATCCCTGGCAAATTCAAAACAAAAAAAACACACAAATTACACCTAAACTTGGA
This sequence comes from Wollemia nobilis, assembly GCA_028583015.1. Classification (NCBI taxonomy): domain Eukaryota; kingdom Viridiplantae; phylum Streptophyta; class Pinopsida; order Araucariales; family Araucariaceae; genus Wollemia; species Wollemia nobilis. The sequence continues at coordinate 714,625 of JAQPPZ010000689.1, read as the reverse complement.
AAACATATCTTTGTAACTTTGTAAGAAGAAAAAGCTGAAATGCAAGACAGGAATTACCAACCAGAAAGCAGCTTTGAAACATTTAGACAATCACAAAAAAAGAAAGGTCAATGGTGTCTGTAAAAATGAGAAACTTATTTGAAAGAGGGAACTCCCCTTCTCCATGGATTCTACATTGAGTCTCCTTGAACCATTGCTACTGTCCAAGAACCCAACCAGACAGAACACGTATCTGAAATCAGACACCCATTAAAATGACAACCAGATCAAGTCTATGGTATGAGTCAGACCTCTGACATATGTCAGATATAAGGTGCCAACTGCTATCCAGGCATTGCTGAATGCAGAAATCGTCTGATGAGATTTTCACCTGCGATTGCAGTTCAACAAATAGATGGGAAGGCATTACTCTTCCCAACCTTCAGGTTTGGGCCAGTTTCCCGCTAACATAACTAAAATAGTACAAATCTAAGCTAGGCAGAGCAAATATAATCTACTTTTGAGAGAAAAGGGATGCGAGAGAATAAGCAAATGCATAAAGTAAAAGTAAATACAGCCAAAACGGTAACAAGATTAGCGCTGTCCAACGATAATCTCAACCAAAGGCCAAATTACTTCAGTAAAGTCGGAATATGAAGAATAACTGCACTCTACGAGAATGAAGATTAACTGGAATATGGAAAAGTGGAGCCACTAACATCAAACGTTCATGAATAAAGAGGTCATGCAACACAGTTGATTCACAAATGCCAAGCTTCCTTTCTCATTAATTGAATGTTTTAGTACAATTTACAAAGTAGCAGCCGATTGCAAAGAGTAGCTCTAGCTTTCTTGAAAATGCCAAAGGACCCTTACAATGAGTGTGAAACTCTTATTTATAAATGAAGTCTACTCTACTCGACTTCTAAGTACATTAAAAGTAAATCCCAAGTTACATAGTCATTGGCACTAGAAGATAAAAATGTCATTGTCACTCTTCCACAACAATGCAAGGCACACTTCTAGTGTACGGGGCACACTCCTAGCAAGTAAGGCACATTGCTATGAAAGCACAATCTTGGGAGTAGGCGCATCTGCCGAAGAGCAAGCCGCACAAACCTAGGAGCAGGGTGAATTGTTATAAAGGCACTATTCTAGTAGCAAGGTGCATTGGAACCAGAACAAGTACTGCCGTGGGAGCCATGCGCACCTGTGGTGGTGGGAGCAGGCGCATCTATCGAAAAGCAAGCCGCACAAACCTGGAAGCAGGACGCATCGTTATAAAGGCACTATTCTAGTAGCAAGGTGCACTGGAGCCAGGTGCACGAGTACTACCTTGGGAGCCATGTGCACCTATGGTGGTGTTGAACATCCAAATAACTCACGAAAATCGACAAGTGCGATTTGCGCCCATCACCGTAGTTCCACAAATGGATGGGGAGGTATCTACTCTCCCCAACCTTCGAATATCCGTTCAATTCCCTATTACTTTCTAATTAAGATAAAAACAATGAAAGAAACTAATATAAAATTGCAAAAAAACAATTATGATCTACTTTGTGTAAGAGAAAAGGGTGCAAGAGAAAAGAAATGTAAAATATGGCCGAAGTTGTAGCAAGGTTTAATTTTGGTATGAATGGCAGTTTGAGCAAGGACTGAACAACTTTAGAATGTAAGATTTTTGAATAACTTGCAATAACAATAAAAATAGAAGGGCTAACAAAGGAAAGGAGGGTAGAGCCACTGATAAGAACACATCCATGACACAAACAGTTGGAGACACAATTGAAACAAAACGCCACGTACAACTCTTTATTGAATTTGCAATTTGAAGTTTCAATACAATCTTACTCCGAAGAGTAGCTTTGATATGCTTGAAGGCCAAAAGACCTTTACAATGAGCATTTAGCTCTTATTTATACTTCAACTTGTAGTCATGAAATAGACAACATACAATGAACTTCGATGATGATTACAAGGTGATTACAAATTTCTTATATGTTTACTAAAGATAGGCATAGAGCAAGGCACCTTGGCAATGGGTCACTCTAAGAGCAGGTCGCTATGAGAGTAAGGCACTTGTACCTATGAGAGAAAGGAGTGACGAGAGCGGATCGTAGTGAGAGGGGAGCACGCGGAGAGTGAGGCGCCCAGAGTGCACAGTGCACGGAGAGTGGCTTGCACTGAGAGCGGGGCGCTCGAAGAGCGAGTCGCTATGAGAGCGGGGCACCCAGAGAGCGAGGTTCCCTCTTCCAAACACTTAACCGATTCTTGATTAGTACTCTGCTCTGTCTTCTGCAATAATACCTCCTCCTCCTCTCTACCTCAGCTTGAGTGACAAACCTACATTCGAGAATCGAGGTCACTCCAAAAGTGGGTTGTTCTACAGAGTGGAGTGCCTAGTGAGCGAGACACTTTGGCAAGTGGGTGCTTTATGGAGTCAAAAATGTTCAAGGCGAAGCATCTATGAAAGTTGTCTTGGTACCTTCACATTTTTCATACTAATTGCGTGATAGAACTTGTTCTGGAAGCGATGGTAGTAGTCAAGCTACTACAATGTTGGTGACTCGCAGGGACATCAATATTGATTGATGGGATATTCCAGACATTGCTTTATTCTCGGGCGCGGAGTCAAAATTGAGATAGCCATGCAACAGAACTTATGCTTCTGAAGGGAAGAGTGTTAGTGCTTACAACGACATGTGAATTGATGAAGGTAAGAAAACTGGTGACCTTCAAAATAAGGTTGTTCTTATTGAAGGTGAGATGGACACAACGAAAAAATTGAAGTAGATTTGAGAAGTAAAAACAGAAAGAATAAGGGGGGAAGAGAGAATAGTGGTAGTAGAAAAAACAAAGGAGGTGGAGGTGAAGTGATCATGAGGTAGATGGTGGAAGGGAATGAGACGAAGTAAGAAGATGAGTGTCTCTTGCGATCTTTTTTTTATTATTACTTTTGTTACTTTTTTTTTGCTTTTATATTTTTTCTTTTTATCCTTTTTTCTTTTTCTTTTTTTAATTATGGGGAAGAGGCCCTATGCCCTTGGAACAGGGTGCTCCAAAATAGGGTGCCTGGAGCTTTGTATCATTTAGAGCAACGCCTATTTTGTTGACCCGCACCTTGTTTTGCTTTTCCTAGGGCAACTATTCTTCTAGAACTGCAATTTTCAGAGCTACTAAGCATAGATTTGTATCCCTTTCGTATTTGTGTTGTGGTTTCTTTGCTCTCATTCATACCCATCGACAAAGGATCAAACCTTTTCTCAAGCAGAACAACGTCTACAAGCCAATTTCGCTGATCGACTAGAAAACTAGATGTGCCAGAAGATCTCTGGATTCTCAAACTAAGCATTCCAAGCATTTGATCTCCTTCAACAACAACTTCTTCACAATCTAACTCAGGATTCTCTTCCTTCTCGCTTTTTGATTGCGCAGAAAACCAAGCAACTAGGACAAATTTCTCCAATTTCTAATGCAACGCTCTGGCAAATCCTCACTGACCGCTCCTTTGAACTTTTCCTTAATTTATGTAGTTGTCTCTGAAAAACATCGCCTGACGGTCGATGTTGGAGCACTTCTTCAGCTCATTTTCTCTTAATTCCAAGTTCTTATATAGTTTTCCAGCTTCCTATCATTGTTGAATTCCCATAATTGCAACCAATAAAAACAACCATGGAAACTAGGGGTTGGGTCAAAATTGAAAGTTATTTCAACACTAGTCAGCTGGGGGATTATAAGTTTAAGTAGTTTAAGAAGTTGGATGAGTGGCCAATTTCAATCCCTTCGGAATTGACACCCATCATGACTAAAATCTTGGCAGAAAGATTTCTCACAGGTAGAGATGAGGAGGATGAATTAGCTTGGGGCTATGGGAGCCTTGGTGTCTACACAATGAAGGATGGATATGATAAGATCCTTCCAGAGCCTCCTCCTCATGCATATCAGGTTGAGGATTGGAGAAAGATTTGACAGTCCAAGGGTTGGCCGAAAGTAAATTTTTTTGCCTGGCAGTTCATGCATAATGGAATTCTTACTTTTGATAATCTCAAACGTAGGGAAATCATTGGTCCATCTCAATGTGTTTTATGCTACAAGAGTGAGGAAACATTTGACCACTTGATGTTTGAGTGCCTATTCACGCGCCAGATCTAGGAGAGATAGTTTTTATCTTATAAAATTCGAGTTAATGGTTATTTGAAGCGGACTAATATTTGGGAAAGATGGAAGGGGGGTAGATTTAAATCTAAAGCTCTTTGTATCGATTGGGAGGTTGTATTAAACTTCATTTGGTGGCAAGTGTGGTTGGAGAGAAATGACAGAATTTTAGAGAAACCTTTTCATATTTAGATGGAGTTTGGCAGGTCATTTGGAGCAAAGTCACAAAAACGGTGGCAGTGCATGCTAAAGAGGAAACTCAAGCTGTTATAGGGACAATGGAGAAGGAAGTTGAAGTGCAAAAGGGGCAGGACAGAGCTAGTTGGAAACCACCCCCAAAAGGTTGGATTAAAATTAATACTGATGGAGCTGCAAAAGGTAATACGGGTAGAGCTGGAATTGGAGTGGTTTGCAGGAATCATGTTGGGACAGTGCTCTATTGGGAACTGCAAGGCCTGGGAAGGGCCACAAACAATAAAGCGGAAGCCATAGCTATAAAATTTGCTTCTATTTGGGCAGTAAAACAAGGTTACAAGAGGATAATCCTAGAATCAGATTCTCAAATAATGGTAGGAGCTTTGGATTGCATGAGGAACTTTGTTTTGAAGACATGGAGGTTGAGGATTCTTGTCACTCAAATTAAGTAATTGTGGAGGGAATTAGATGATGTAATTCCAGTATATGTGAGTAGAGATCTAAATAAAGTGGCAGACTTCCTGGCTAAGATGGGTAGTGAGGAGGAGGCAGGGGTTCAGTGACACAGCTATTGAGGATGAGATGATTAGGCAGGTTGGTGAGCAAATCCCTTGTTTAGCTAATTTGGACAACCATTGTAGAAATATGGTTTAGGAGATTTGGCTCCAATCTAGATCTTCTTTTACAGCTGTAAACAGGTGAACAGCCATTGTAGAGATATGGTTTAGGAGATTTGGCTCCAATGCAAATCTTCTTTTACTATTGTAAACGCGTGTTCTCCTTGGCTAAGGCTGGGGGAAGTATCATCCCAAATTGTAAATGATCTTGTTTTAATATAAATTTTTCAAATTATTTTTCAAAAAAACAATAGCCTATATGGTAAAATATGTACGACATTCACCTTACATACATAGTACCCAATGTACCCAATCAGCCTCTCCTTCCACAACCACACCACACACTAGCCAGCCACCTGACAACATCCACATTCTTCGGCCAACCACACACCAGCCAGCCACCCGACAACATCCACATTCTTTGGCCAACCACACACTTCGGCCCTTACATTACCCAAATGAATGAGGGAAGGGTCTTATTTATACAACTAAAAAGTAGTTGCATCCTCCAACTACCTAACACCTCATCATTTTCCTAAATTACATTTGACATGCATTTGACTCACATTTACATTTCATTTCGTGAGTCACTTTATGACTTAACCGTACATAACTTAACATTACATATTATCATATGAAATATTACATTATGACTTTATAACATTATTAATTATATGTATGCACATTTTGTCAAACACTTTGCATACGAACTACAAAATAACACAAATTGACAAAACTTACGCAAACATATCAATTTGTGTGCAAGGGGGAAAAGCAACACACGCTCCGGAGCAGGGTGTCCTCGAAGCGGGGCATTTTTTTGTTTTGTTCAGTTCTTTTTGTAAAGAAAAAATGGGGAGTGGGTCCTGTGTTCCAGGGGGGGTGCCCACAAAGCAAGATGTATAGAATTTTTTTTTTTCGAACCGTGCTCCAAGGTAGGGGGCCCTCGGAGCAGGGTGCAAAACATCTTCCCTTTTTTTCTTGAATTGAACAAATCACTTGTCTCGGATTCTGTTAGGACCCTTATGTCTTAACTATTTAATTATTGTAATTAATCATGTTAATAGTAGCAGTTAATGTTGTGACTTGTTAGTGGGACCCAAAGTCTATTTAGGGTTAGAGTTAGGGTTGTAATAAATTGTAGAGTTTCTTATTATATATTGGATTGTAATGAGAGGGGGAAAAGTTTGCATTTTTGTATTAGGAGTTCTGAAGGAGGTAGCCCCCTCGAAGTGGCCTGTGATAGTGTAATATTTCAAGCAATTAATAAAATTCATGCTTCATTTCCCATTTTGGTGCATATTTTCTATGTTAATTTTATTGTTGCAGGCAGATTCATTTCATCTAGTATCAGATCGCTTTCCAGTGCTGCTTTTCATAGCATCACATAGCCAATTTTTGCTGCAGCAGCAACCACACATCTGAAAAACAAACTCATTACGATGCTTAAACAGCGCTTGCAATACGTTAAAACCCTTTTGCAGGATTTGGTGTAAGTCCTGACCGCTCAAATGGGGGATGTACTTGGGCCAAAATCTGCCCAAAAACTCATTTTGAGGAGTACCCCAGGAACCGCGAAGTAGTTGGACCTAAATGTCTCACCATTACTACTTGACAAAAGGCCAGCTAGGAGGAATAGGTATTTGAAATCAGATATCCATTAAAATGGACACCTAGATAAAGTTTGTGGCATGTTTTAGACCTCTCACATATCTCATATGTGGGGCCCCATCTTGCATCTAGGCATCCATAAACTTAACTTCAAATTCACACATGTACAGATTGGAGCACCAATTCAAGACCTAACATTGCTTCCAATGTCCCCAAACAATCCCAAGCTTGAATGTCTAAGGGAATATCAGTTTACCGCTTCATACCAAGACTTTCCACACACACAGAAATGAATGAATGGAGATGGTTACACATCCTAATGATAGGGATCAAAAGGAAACAACTCGCTACTATAGGACACAACTTGGCATGCAAAGGATGTCTACTGATGTCTCTTGATGCATTAATGGATGTCTCTTGCTATCCCCAAAAAGAAAAAGAGAAAAAAAAAATGGCCTAATCTCTAAAACATCAAAGGACCCCACCCAATCTATTTCTCACTCATTCATGAAAAGAAATTAACATCAAATTTGGAAAGCACACAAAACACATCAGCAGGCTGTTGAACGGAAAGAGGCAAAAAGCAGGACTGAAAATTTAAATTAATGCTAGTCAAGGCTGCGTAGATTTTGCAAGGAAATTATGGCATAGCAGAAAACAATTGAGAGGACATATCTCATTTTCACTTATTATTCAATCTTATGATGGTTTAATTTAACCAAACATAAAATAATAAAAAAAATCAATATCTGAATGTCTACATGTATCGAGAATACTCCATATCCACATGCTCCCTACCAAATTTTAATGTCCTCGTCTACAAGACCCATGTCTCCTAGTGACTATGCCACAAAATCATAGCTGCCAGGTTCAGTCGTATAGAGTTCAATCAAGACCAAACCAGTTCAGTTTGTTCCAAACCTTTGTTTTGACATTGTTGGAAAATATGCCTTCATTGTCGGCAGACAAGTTGGCACATGAACGCATGAGAATCACATGACCATGAGTGTCCACGTAGTCATAAACATTGCAAGTGCATCAAATGAAGTCATGTCTTATGACAAGTAAACCGTGTTTGTCATATGTATATGCCGTCATCACATAGTGTTGTCAAATGCATAGTCGTGACGTGTTGGTTAAAACATAACAAAAAATTCGTTAATTCAGTGGTAGTTGGGTAGTTTCCAACTCCCTTATCAGTTCTCATAATATATAAGTATGCCATCAGCCTTGGTTGAGATATGATGTTGGTCAAGGTATGCTTGTTATCTATGTTTGTCATATGTGTGACAGTCAATATGGAGATGTTTGTATGATGTACACTTGACTAGACTATGGCATATTATAGATGATTGTAATATAAAGGAAAGGTGTGTATTGCGTATTTACATGTATCTGTGAGGTCTTGCCATTTTGCATTTCTTAAATTTATCATGGATTTATATTATAGTGTGTTGCATTGTATCTCTTAGTGCATGACTAGTATACTCCCACATGCTACATTTTGGTATCATTGCATGTATTTGGCTGGTGATGCTACATTGACCTACCTACAAAAGTGCATAACAGACTTCATGTGTCACGTTTGAATAAGGCAGTTAGAGGAGCAGGGTACTAACAGAGTATCTCATCCAATGGAAGGATTTTCCCTTTGTAGGGGCTAGTTCTGATGATGCACCACCTCGAGCGTAGACAAGCACATACAGAAATGAATACACACATGCAATTTTGATTATATTTTTGTCATTTTGTATATAAAATTAGTTTGCACATTATGTGTCTGTTGTAATGTCGCTATATTGTGTTAGATAGCGAATGTGTCACCATATTGTGTTAGATGGCAAATATGTCACCATATTGTGTTAGATGGAGGAAATGTAGAGTTGTCACGTAAGGATAGTTTTCGGACAGGTACAAAGCAGTTGCGCAAGTTAAGCAACTACCTCCACTGCCTGACATATTATATATAGACCCTTACAATTTGGCAAGGGGATCATCATCATATCATCATTGTCATATTGTCACATTAAGAAGATCTTAAATGCAGAGTGGGGGAAAAACACATGTTGATGATACTGTGAAATTGCTGCAGTATATTTGTTGTGTATAACTTGTTGTATATACCTAAATATAATGGCAATGTGCAGTTTTGCATAATTCTGTCCCTGATCTCTTTTGTCGTACAATATATTGAATTGTGAATGTTGTTAATATTTGCTATCATTTACTCTTTCATGTTCCTTCAATAGTGGAAAACTCTCACTGTGTTACACCCTTCGTTGGTGGAACATGGGAAACTGTAGAAATGCTACAGCATCCTGCACTGTATTTGTATTGAGAACCAAGCAAATCAAGGAAGGAGACTCTTATGAATTTTTTCCTTTTGAATTCTATATCAGTTGTTCATGGGTCCCCCAACCCATTTTTTAAATATTGGATCCACTAGAAAGTCTGTTTATAATTGTCTGTAGGTGGTCCAACCTTGTGGGCCCCACTTGACTTTTTGTCATTTTATAGAAACTAGTAATCGCACATGCATGTAGCAAAGAGATTTATAGTAGGAATTAATTACAAATAGGGTATAGTTAATAGTCAAGGAACATGGTGAAGAACGCATGTATAATAGCTTTCTGACTGTGTTCTTGGCCAAGGCAGCACCCAAAGTGCAGTTGGCAATGTCCTGACACAACATTCCATATATGTTCAATGTGTTTTTATTTAATTTAGAATTTTCGTTAAAATTCCTTAGCTCGGTTTCCCAACACTCGCAGTTTTCAACTCTTATTATCTCTTGTTTCAGATTTCTCACAATTTCTCTCAGGATTTCACTTTCAATTTTTTTTCTTTCTTTTAAAAAATAAAATAAAATAAATTGTTGTGACCATTTTAACATCTTTAAAATAAAATAAAAAGGGTTCAAATTCACTTTTCTGTCAGTTTTCTTTACAGCATTTTTTAGACACACTATACCAGATTTTTAGGTTCAGTTTTCTGTCAGCAGTTTCCAGAGAAAAATATAACGAACGGTCTTTTTCAAACCCATTGACATCACTTATTGACAAAGCCATAACAGTTGTTCGTATCAAACTATGACCAACTTCTGGGAGGCTAGTAACTACTTTCTTGTATTGGCAGGTTCAATCTTTGAACTACCACAATTTATTTTTTCTTTTCCATTTATATTTATGCTTTTATGAAAGCTAATGGTCATTTTTTCTTAGAAAGCCGCTACAAATAGTGTTACTACAGGACTTAAGAATCTGGACAACATCAAAATTCGCTTTTAAAACAGGTGTTCATTAAAGGAATTACTTTCAGTCAGAAAACTTGTAAATTTGAATCATGTCCAAGAGATAGAAACTATTATGCCTTCAACAGTGCACAAAGAGCCAGCCAGAGTCTACATTTAGGTGTGAGAGGTGGGACCTTTAAAAAATAAAATTTGTGAACTAATTTTCATAATTGCAAAGATTCAATACAAGTGGAAAGAAAGTTGACAATTGATGGTAGAGCACATCATTATGATCCTAGAAAGTTAGAAACTAACATAGATTTAAGAAGAGTGAGATGAGAACTTCAAGTAACTCCAGACAAGTAGTGTATTTGGTATTGATGATTACAATTGGATTGGAGACTTTTTTTTATGCAGTAAACCTTTATATAACTAGACAACCATTTTCCAAATTGACTTTAATAGATATAAGAAGTATTAATTTTATTTTTTTATATATTTTATTTTTTAATTGGTTATATGGAGCCTGCACCCATATTAGATAATCACCACACTACAGTGGTATTTCAACAAACCACACAGTGGTATTACAACAAAGCATATAATCACATTACATACGGGAATTGAACCCTGTTGGGCTCTTTGTAAGCCAAACATTCTCACCAAATGGACGTTAACTCCATCAGCTAAATGTTAAGGTTCACCCATGGGATTGAGACCTTGGTTTAGGTGTGAAACTCCTCGCTCCCCACCGCTTCCCCTAGACCCATTGGGGAACTACAAGAAATGTTATTACTACTATATCTTACAAGAAATTGGTCATACATAACAAAGATAATATGTTTATGACCAACACAGAAACCTGCATGGACCAGTAACAAACATGAAATATCACCAACATGTAATCACTAACAGACAGAAGTTGTAACATAAAACACTGGTACATTTAATTAATATGAAAGAAGAATAAGCTTCCATTCAGAAACCCTGGGGTATTCCTATTGCCAAACCCTATAATTTGAAACATATCATTTAACAAATGTTTATAGCAAGCATGCCCTCTATTGGTCCACTGTGCCGCAATTATCTCTACATTGACTTCTTGAAACACAGATAAAGCAACTTGTCCTAACATACAATTCTCAATGAGTAAAAGAAAGAAAGGAATATATCCAAGTTCTTCTACTGCTAAAAATGAGGTAGAATATACCTGCTCCACCGGCAGTCAAACTCTGCTCCAAGCTTACACCTGCACTCTTTGGCAACATAACAACGGGAATTTTTATGTCCAATGGGGAATCATCAGGTGCACATACCATCTTATACAACTCTGCAAAATTGAAGACGACCGACAATCATTAAACTCAATCATAAATTGCAAGTTCATAAAGTTAGATGTACTGTAAAAACAGTTAGTCTGAAAGTTTCATTCTAAAGATATTGTACCAAGTTAGCTCTCACGTATTCAGAGGTGTGCACAACTCATTTAAGAGAAAACAATGATATGAAGCACATGTTAAAATGTAACAATTGCAGTTTCAGATTAGGTATTGCTGTTAGATTTCAAGAGCAGTCAATCCATCATCAACCAAATAATTGTCACCCTCTATCATGAAGTGATGAGGAGACATGGTTAGCTAGCAGATTGTTTCTTGCACTTACCATGAAATCCAGTGCCCCAGGGTGTTAGCAAGCTTATGAGTGATTTTGAAGTGCATTTGAATTTATCTGAGTGAAATGGATCTAATATTGAAGAATTCTGTGTCAACTCCTAATATGTGTAGATAAGATAAGGTAATTACATTAACATCCTCAGATGACCAAAGTAGGCCAATGGGACTCGCTGAAAAGAGCTCTTACAATATACTGTAGAAACACAGGTACAGTGCAAGAGAATTATGCTACTAGCAGCTTGGCTTATCTAATCTAGTCTCTTTCTTAACCTTCTCCCTTTTGCCAAGTGACACACCTTGTCTCTATACTAAATGCAATCGTTACCTAACATGATCAAGTGAAATAATATCAAGAATCAGGACTATCTTATAATAGCATTGCCTCAAGTCGAACATTTTAACAAGGTTCTGTACCAAACATGTTGATAATGAACAAATAGTGCACTATGTGCATTTGATAAATTCAACCTTCCATTAAGCCCAGCTGTGAAACGAGTTCCACTATTTCAAGTTGTAAATGCTTACTAGCCAAGAAACAAAATGAAACTATATTACTGTCTGTATTTGTAAAAAGAGCACCAACAGCTGATTTTGCAGGTGGTGGAGTGTCCCGTCCTCCTATTTATAGGACAGGTGGACTAACTTTGTTAGTCCCTCAGTAGGACGACTGTGAGCCATGTGGGCCGGTGGTTTTGGTTCCCTATCTCCACCCAATATTCACTTTTCTGCCATCTTTCATTATGTTTTGTCCTCCTAACTTTCCCAAAACCTAAAATCAAGGATAGAGCCATGAGTAAGGGATGCTTTGACACGCGCCCACCAAAGCGTGTGTTCTAAAATCAACAATGCAAAGACCGCAACTTTAAGTGGGGAGCTTGGTTGTCCAATTAAATTTAGGGTTTTTGATGCATGGTCGCTATGCTAAACCAAGATAAATCAATTATTCCAATTAATACAAGATAAACCAAGATACTTGAATCTTAAACTAAGACAACAAAGCAGTAAATTAAAAGTAAATGCCGAAAGCTATCCTAATTCCAGCATAAATAGAATGAAGTATTTGAGAGCGAACTACACTAAGATTCAAATGCAATGCTAGGGCTAATCCTAATGGAGTAAAAATTATTACTTGACACCTAGGGCATCAAGGACCAAATCGTCTCATAATAATAATAATAATAAAATCCTTGCTCCTCTTCTAACTTTGCTTGCAACGTCACCACAGTAAATGAAGAGATACCACAATAAAATTAATCGAACGATCAAGCTCCCCACTTAATGTGGCAGTCTTGGCACCATCAATTTTAGGACACGCACTTTGGGGGATGCATGTCAAAACATCTCTTATGTAGGCACTAGTTCTGGACCTCAGAAGAAAAAGAAATAGTGCAAAAAGCACTAAGTGTAAATAATTGTAATGAAATGTAATGTAAATGAGAGTCAAATGCAATTGTAATGAAATGCATGTGAAATGCAAATACAAATGTAGACGAAATGGCAATGTAATGCAATTTGATCATTTGATTTGATAAATTGCAATAGACTATAGTTGCACTAAGGGAAAATGTAAACGTCCGAATGTGGAGATGGTTGGGTGGTGTGCTGTCCTGAAAGTCGTTGTTGGCAACGGCCAGGACAAAAGCTTAAATAGACCCCCCCCACTCTCCTTCATTCGAGACAAACATGAGACGATCTAGGAAAACCATGCAAAGCTTTGTACCTTGTACGATCCATCTAGAGTGTATGCTATGTCTAGGGAGAGACTAGAGCCGAGTATTGGCAAGCCATATGTGCAAACAGTGTAGCATGTATGCAGATTGTATATGCATTGTGCAGTATTCTGTAATGTCGTACCATTGAGTAATGCAAATGACTCATCTTCTATCTATGTTGAGTGTAATCTGTGTACAGTGTGATTGCCATTGGTAGTTTGTAGTGTGTGTTGGATTCTCTATGTGCAAGGGTTGTCTATGTGCAAAGTGCCATACTATCCAATTATTGATGACGTTCTAGTACAAGATGATAAGCAAAACTGCTTTAACTGCAGTCTTGTTTGGCCCTTAATCTGTCATCCTGTTCCTCTATTTCTGGAATGCTTACCACTCGTGTTACACCTTACAACTCTATCCTTGAATTTGGGTTTTGACAAAGTTAGGAAGCCAAAACGTCATGAAAGATGGTGAAAAGGTGAAGACTGGGTGAAGAAAGGGAACCAAAACCACCGACCAACATGGCTTGTTGTCATCCTACCCAAGGACTAACAAAGTTAGTCCACACCTATCCCATAAATAGGAGGACGGAACTCTCCACTTGCTACAAAATCAACTGTTAGTGTTCTTTTTACAAATACACCGTCCACAACTGACGAAAGGAGATCAATGGGACTTGAAAACAACACAGGCTAAATAAAATCTATGTGGGTGAGAAAAAATTAGGGGTTAAAAATGAAACAAGGAAAACCAGAAAGCTAAGGCTGGTAAAACCAAAGAAGGGTTGAACTCTAAAACATATTATCAAACTATAAATAACCATCCATAAATTACAAGCATGTAAAGTCAACATTGGAGATGAAAGTCATGAAACACCAATCTTATGTCTATAGTTGAACTCGTGATCGAAGATACACAATGTTGAAGAAGCCAATGCTAGATGTGATAAATACTACGGGATGTCCAACACTAAGGGGGCTAGGCTAGGTGATTCCTTGGGGGCCAAAGGTTACTCCCCTAATATCTCTCCTAAAATCCACAATCAAAATGGACTGCTGGAGATAGAGAGGAAGCTTGTCATGCATGGCTGCCTTCTAAATCGATGGTGTGGGTTAAAGAACCTAGAAGATCCTCGCCATCATAGAGAAACGGAGCTACATTGTGTAGAGTGGAAATGTGTGTTAGGACGTCTTGGTGATGATCTGAAAAAGGAACATCATCTCAAACACCTAGCTTAAAACCATCAACATATGAAATGGACTGGAAGCAGGTGATAATTGTGGTAGCCACTCAAGATGAAAGCGGCAACCTGTCAAAGGAAAAGTGCCAACAATTACCAATTGAGATGAAAGAATAGAGTGAACAGAGAACTCCTAGGGTCTCTACAGATAATCATACCTCCTTCAAATCTCACACATTAAAAACTAAAATGCTCGTCATTGTCCACTTTCTAGAGAGAGCAAAGACAGCAGATCTCTATCATGTTTACTTGAGGAATATCATGCTGGGCCTGACCATTGGTGAGTGCACATGCTAAGTGGACAAGGAGAATGCTCAGGCCATGGAGATTGTCCGGATAGATGACAATCTACAACCTGTAGCAAATGCTTTGCATAGAAAGCCATCTTAGAGCTGAGATGTTGTGCTGGGGAAGTCCAAGAGTTGTGAATACTTAAATAGTACCGCCAAATATATAGAAAACATTGTACATTCCCTTATTTCTCTTCTTGAGATTCAGCTGTAGACTTTTTATCGCTAGATGTGGGAGTTGTCTAGTTACCTGGCACATTTGGAATTCATGACAATGGGGCTTCACATTGTATCTTTCCACTGTATAGATTCCATTTATGCTGGAATGAAACGAACAAGGAAATAAAATTAATTGTATCATTATTTGTGCGTCCATATTGTTCTTTCTGTTTTCTTCTATGTTCCACAATGTATGACCCCAATTTAGTGGACAGCAACAGGATGAAATATATAAAGACACAAAACACACAAACATACGCAATTTATATATAAAGACATGATATCCAGTCTAAAGGCTAAGATAACATTATTAGCTTCAAATTTATCAAATGAATGAGCTCAACCGGTTAAATTCCCCGACTTTCAAGGAGAATACCCAGGTTCAAATCTTGCCAAATAATATATGCATAATTGCCAAGCTGCAGCAGTACCTCTGTGTGGTCACGATGTAATATGGGGAGGGGGGGAGGCCCCTGTTTCAATCCCATATAGCCAATTTAAAACATAAAAACATTACAGCTTCAACTTTGATATGATGAATACAATTTGACTTGACCTACATCGACAATGTTTAACACCACAAAAACTAAAAACATAAGACCAAGAGCAAGAGTTAAAACTAAAGTTCAGATTTGTAACTTCAGCCATGGTTTAAACTTCAAAGCAAATGTCCAATACATAGTCAAAGCCTTGCAAAGCAGTAAAGCTATTTTTTCCCTTCTTTTCTTTAAAGTGTTTTTCTTTCCACCAAGCCTCACGGGAAGCTGACAATTTGAAACACCCATCCATCACTGGGACAGTCAAGGGGACATTTCCGCATCCCTTGGGACAGCATGGGAATGTTTCGACATCATGGGCATGCCTAGATGTCTGAAAGACAATGTCTCTAGTACCCTGAGTTTCAGGGATGGCTGGCCACCACTTGAAATATTTTTAGGGCAGCCTACTTCTCAAGCATATACAGGATGGCAGGGAGAGATATCTTTTGTTTCAGTCTCCAAAATGCTGGTCGTACAAAGGCCTCAATATGCCAAGATGTGAGCCTGCAGAACATAGGTTTTCTTTGATTTAATGTTTTTCTATAGTGCAGAATATAGGTTTATTGTATTCTATCTAGGCATCCATGAGAGGCCATGGGGATGCTTCAGTGTCATGGGCATGCCAAGGTGTCTAAAGGACAGTGTCTTGGATACCCCAAGTTGTGTGGACAGCTAACCGCTTCTCAAAACATTTCAGGGACAGCCCTTGTTTGTTCTAGCATATGCAAGATGCCAAGGTGACGTTGTTTCTCCATCCTGGAGTGTCCCAAACGTCAGAAATAGCAGTAGCATGGCCCTGGAAGCTGGGAAACATCCCTGCAGAGCATCAGTTTTCTCTGTTTTACTCTATTTTACAGAATGCAGAATACACCTTATTTACATGGTAAAAAATCCAAGTTGCATGAAACTTGGAAATGAGTAAAGTTAAGTTTCCAAAACAGAAATGCCTTAGGAACATGCATTTTCAAATCATTTGGAAACGCGGAAAAAACAAAGAAAATGCCTAACTAAAAAAATATGAAATATTTTTTAATTTGTAGACAAAATTGAATCAGAAATATCACAGATGGATCAAAAACACATTTAATTATTAAATCCCACTTTAGAGAGCAATGTTAATGACAAAGCTCAACCTTTATAGATGAGGCTATACATGTCATGCAAAACTAAAGTACATAGGATACACTATAAACTTAGTTCTTAATCCTCAAAGTCATCAAAATTAGTACCAAAACTGAAAGATGCCCCAATGCCTGTGGCTTCAACAGCAAATGTATGAGAACAATTTTCATCATCCTCAAGATTAGGTGCAACCATGAAAATATCTAGGTCAGGATATTTAGGATCTACAACTTAAGTTCTGTTTTCCCTCTTGTATACTGTTCTTTTTTTTGTGAGATATTCAATGAAAAAAAAAAAACTAGATCCTCTACTCTCCTTTTTTTTTCACTTCACCAAGTAAGTGAACCCCCATCTGCTTCATTTCGTCTTTGTTGCCAAACAGCTTGTCACTTGTTCTAGATTCTCTAGCTTCATTAATCCCAACCTATAATCATTTTCACGGTACCATTAATCTTGTTCCTTTTTCCTTATCTTAGAGCTTTTTATAGTAACTTCTCTTTTATTAAAGTGGGTCATGTGTGTCCTGTTGGCATGTTTGCCACATTAAATTTTTTGACAAAAATTTTGCCTAAGTATGGAGCTTTAAATCGGCAAATCACACGCAGAAGCGTTGGCATTTTCGCGGGCTCTAATAGAGGATGATAAAGTGGACGAATTGATCTTTTGATGTCTCATTATTGCAGATCTTTTTGCAAGCTTTCCGGCGATATATTACAAAAGGTGATCGGGTCAGCGGATCAAAAGTTATTGAAAAAAATTCTAAGGCATGAGGGGCACTTCGCCCAGAATGCTGCCGAAGTTGCCACTTCGGGCTCTTTGGTCGTCGAACCTCCACTTCGGCCCCAACTCCAGCAAACCTCCCGTAAGGCTGCCAAGTCACTTCGCCCAGAAAATTGCTGAAGTTGCACTTCGGCCAATGTTCCCAGCGAACCATCCCCAGAAAAGCGCTAAGTTCGGGCTTGAGCCTGGCGAAGCATCCACTTCGGCCACAGTTTTAGCGAACCTCCATCCAGTTGGCAGAAAAAGCTTTAAGGCAAGAGGGGCACTTCGCCCAAAATTTTCAGGCCTCCACTTCAACGAAGCTTCAAGTCGGCCGAAAAGTTAAACGTCGGCCAAAATCCTCCATGTCGGCAACGAACCTCACGTCGGCCAAAGCGCTCTATGTCGGCCAGAAAACTCCACTTCGGCCCCGAAGCTCAAGTCGGCCAGCGAAGTTCAAGTCGGCCAGCGAAGCTCCATGTCGGCCAAAAGGTTCAAGTCGGCCACCGAAGTGCAATGTCGGCCAAAATGTTCAACGTCGGCCAAAGTGCCCACTTCGGCCAAAAAGCTCCACTTCGGCCCCGAAGCTCAAGCCGGCCAAAAAGTTCAAGTCGGCCACCGAAGCTCCATGTCGGCCAAAAGGTTCATGTCGGCCGCGAATCCCAACGTCGGCCAGAATCCCAATGTCGGCCAGAATCCCAACATCGGCCAGAATTCCAATGTCGGCCGAACCCTTTATGTCGGCCAAAAATGCTCAAATTCGTCCGAATCACCTGCGAACCTCAGCTCCGAGGCGGACTGCAGCGAAGCTCCCCCAAAGCCGCTCCTGACAACGGTGCTTCTCCCGAGGGGCACACATTCAAAGACCGGGTATTTATCCAAGGCGCTTCTGCGGCACATAAATGCATTTTTTTTGCCGTGAAAGGCCTTGTATCTAGTTGTAGTAATCGGATGGGAGTCTTCCATTGTAAAAGGAGGCGAGCGCGATTTCTGGAGCCGCCTTAGCGTCCTTGTAGATCTAGTGCATTAATGGCTCAGAGGGAAGGGTCCTCTATAAAAACCCAGACATTGTAATGAAAACGGGGGGGAACATTTGCTTGAAAACTGCTGTATCTTGATTTTTGCAATTGATATTAAGAACTTTGGGCTCCATTTCTCTCTCGTATGCTGTCTTCTGTGATTATTTCTGCTATTCTGTTTCTTCATTTGCATACTGTAATTCTGCATCCTGGATTTAGGTGTGTGATTGGGGACAGAACCCTAGAATTCTCCTAGAGGATACATAGGGGAGAAAACGCTGTGTTAGTTTCCTTGTATGCTGCCTGTGGTTAGTGTTTCTGCTATATTCATGTATTTTTCCAACTGCTGTAATTCTGAAATCTGGATTTAGGCATAGGAAGATAGGTGGATCCTAGAGCTCTTCCAGAGGATACATAGGGAAGCTAGCGTGGTGTTCATTTATGTTTTATTCTTTGTATTTATTGCTGCTATTTCAAGGTATTAGTTAGTGATCATGCTGCTGATTCTTCCCCTTTAAATCAGTTATTTACATTTCTTTCTGCAATCTTTCAATTTCTTTCCAGTTCCCTTAGCTTTTCAATCTCTTTCCAGTTCCCTTAGCTTTTTCCCAATCTCTTTCCTGCACTCTTATCTTAAAACCCCCAGTAGTTTAGTACAGGAGCCGGCCTTCTCCGGAGATTGGCACGGAGGGCATCTCTTCCCTTCGGCCTTTCAATGTTGGTCCAGGTCTAGGGCGCTTAGACATGCCAAAATCCTTTCCTGTGGCGGATTTGTGACCAACATGTCCCATGTGGACCTCATGCAATACCCATGAAACCTCTGAAAACCTCAGCTCTAGACTTTTTATTTGGTTCAAAATGACAATAAACATTGAAAGCGACCATGTAAACATTGAAAATGCATCTTAGAAACGTGAGAAGTCAGGACGACGAATTTCCTAGAAGTTTCCAAAATATGGAGAAATGAGGGCACCTTAGAAGTTTCCTAGAACATTGTATCAAAGCTTCAAGTTGGGGGGGTAAAAAAGGAAAGAAATCACATTAATGTACATGAATGACCAAAGCAGGTCATTAGGACTTGACAATTATGCTTGGTTATGGTAGCCTTGGGTCATCCCAACATCCTGCACCTTTCAACAAGGAACAGGCGGAACTTGTCTCTGCATGGATGGCATAGTATGGAACATATACATATCATACAGTGCATATGTCTATATGCATACAAGCAAAATACAGGGATCGAATAACGAGTGATCAAACTGTTGTATAAGATCTAATGTAGGAAAGACATGGAATGTTAATGTAGGATGCAAAGAGGAATCTTAAATTGCATGTCTGTTTGGACCTCCTAGGATGGGGACATTGTTGATATTTAATGCCTCATATAAGCACTGGTTCTGCGCATTAGAAGAAAAAGTAGTGCAAAATGCACTAAGTGTAAATAATTGTAAATGAAATGTAATGTAAATGAGAGTCAAATGCATATGTAATGAAATGCAAATGTAGACGAAATGGCAATGTAATGCAATTTTTTTTTTTTTTTTGAATTTACATGGTGGAATCGATAGCCGCCACGAATCTAGGCAGGCTGTCCAGCTTTTATGGCCGCCACAATATTCTGCGCTGTCCGCCCCAGAAGCCGCCACACAGATCTTCGCGCAGTCCGCCCCTATAACCACCATGCCACAATCATTTTAAACCTTTTACGCCGCTGAAAGCACCAGGAAACAATATAATGCAATTTAATCATGTGATTTGATAGATTGCAATAGACTATAGTTGCATTAAGGGTAATGTGAACATCCGAATATGGAGATGGTTGAGTGGTACGCTGTCCTGGAAGCCGTTGTTGGTAACGGCCAGGACAAAAGCTTAAATTGAATCACCCCCTCGCCCCCCTTCATTCGAGACAACCATGAGATGATCTACGCAAACCATGCAAAGCTTTGTACATTGTACGATGCATCTAGAGTGTATGTTATGTCTTGAAACAAGAGTTGAGTATTGGCAAGCCATATGTGCAGACAGTGTAACATGTATGCAGATTGTATATGCATTGTGTGGTATTATGTAATGTCGTACCATTGAGTAATGCAAATGACTCATCTTCTATCTATGTTGAGTGTAATCTGTGTACAAGTGTGATTGCCATTGGTAGTTTGTAGTGTGTGTTGGATTCTCTATGTGCAAGGATTATCATTGCAATCTAAGCATGGAACAGGGGAGTTGTAGTTTGGAACACAGTATGAATGGAACTGCCAAGAGTGTCGTTCCAATGGTGAAGAGCGTGCCATTCCAGTTGGGTGACTATGGTCGTTCTAGTGGAAGTGCCATTCCAGTGGTGTGGAGCACTTGTCGTGCTAGTCAAACTGGATCCTGTTGTTCCAACAAGTTTTGTTCCATTGCATGTCATTCTACTGGAATTGTCGTACTATCAAGTGTTGATGCCATTCTAGTACAAGATGATAAGCAAAATTGCATTGACTGTAGTCTTGTTTGGGCCCTAATCTGTCATCCTATTCTTCTATTTGTGGAATGTGTACCACTCATGCTACATTTGGCACCGTTGTCGTTGCCAAATCGAAGTGGGTCAAGTTGACGAAGAATTAGCATGCATGAAGAGGAGGTGAATGACAGATTCACTACCACGAGGATGTGGAAGACGAGTTCACAGAGAGAGTCAAATTCTTGTAAGAAGAAGCACGAGGATCGCTTAGCAACGAGGTTGAGAAAAATACTGCTAACCAAGTACTGCAGTCTCAAGAGACCGAACTTGAGGAAGCAATAATGGAACGTGTGTGGAGCCCTCGAGAGGAAGAGAATCCAAGCGAAACACACAAGAGGTGGCAAACGTTGTTGTTAACACCAAAGGAATTTGAAGAAAACACACGAGCAAACGAGGCAAAGACCATGGAGTGGAGAGAGCATGTCAAGATGAAGATTGGTTGGTAACGCCGGAGCAAGAATAGGGGAGTTTGCCAAGAGGTGCAGAGGACAAGAGTCAGGCGCAAGAGCAAACGTGAGAGAGTGCTTGAGCGAGTAGACCAAAACCAATACACGTATATTCGCGAAGGAGGTCGCAAAGTGCTAATACCAATCAAAGATTGTTTGTCAATGATAGTGCGCGAGGTGAAAAAGCGCCAAGTGATGAAGAACGATCCGAAGAACAACAGCCACCTCTAGCGACAATGCAATGTGTTGCAGTAGCTGTGGGCAAGCACAAGTACCCACCATTTCTGGGTGACGGGAAAGAAGACCCAAAACGCCATACAGGAACATGTGTAGCCATATGGCGAGTGAATAAAGCTTTAGACAAACAAGCATGGCTAACATTATTTCCGGCGACATTGCAAGGAATCGCAATGGACTAGCACCTGAAGAAGACAAAAGATCAACCCTTTGCATCATGGGAAGCATTAACAAAAGCCTTCATCCAAGAATTCAGAAGACTTTGAGATGACATTGAGATCATCGGAGAAATTTATGCCACGAAGCAAAAGAAGGACGAGGATGTTAAATCCTATAATAGAAGACTAAAGGAACTCATCAACAAGATGGAAGTCGTGCCAAAAGATGGACTACAAAGGCGATGGTTCCTCGATGGGTTGCTGCCAAAATATAAGAAGAAGATGAAGATAGTGCCACCAACTTCTTATGAAGAGGCATACAACAAAGCTATTACATTGGAGAGTGAAGCAAAGCAAACAACAACAGGCCTAAGTCACTACAAGGAATTTGATTCTGATAGTGACCATGACGACTTACACGTGGCAATCCAGGCCATGAGAAAGGACCTAGAAGCATAACGCAGGATGCAAAGGAGGAAAAGGAGTGGCAAGATATTTGGTGTTCTGATCGTAAGACAGAGGGACCCACAAATATTACTTGTCCGAAGAACGCCTTTTGCAACATCTGTGAAGTGAAGGGGCATGCGATTGGAGACTATCCATTTAACATAAGGAGTTCAAGCCACTAGATGTTGTCGGTGTAGCAAGAAGCAAAGGACGAAAAACTGGGCACTTCGAAGAATGGACAAGCAACAAGCAACGGATACAGAAACAACCACCGAGGGAGACAATCACAACAAGGCAATCGACAACAAGGAGAACAAATTCGGTTGCAGTATGATGCAGATAGCAGACCAATTATTCAATGTTGAATATGCCAAGAGTGGGGGCACTTCACACGCAATTGCCAAAACCCGCCAATCGAAGACAACTCTGGGAATAATAATACCCTGATGTGTCGTTGGTGCGGACCAGGTAGTCATAAGGAGGCAAACTACCCGAAGAAGGGGAGCTCAAGCAACTTGCAAAATGTCAATTTCATTGACATTGAAGAGCCTCAAACAAACCAACAACAAAAGGAGAATAATGTGCTTGTGGTTACAAGGGGTCAAGCAAAGAAGGTGGACCAGTACCCCAACCCTGCTGTAGAGAAGGAGAGATGGCAAGAAGCACATGACGTAATCGAAGAAGAGATGCGGAAGACAAGGCAAGAACGACTCCTTGAAGAGAAGTTGAGGAAGCCCGAAGAAAAGACTTCAACCAACGAGCTGGTAGCACAAGTACTAAATGTGATAGTGGAGGCTAAAGTGTCTACTTTACTTAGCGCCTTACCAAAGATGTAAGCGACAGTAGAAGTAATAAAACCGAGGAGAGTGATGAAGTTGCAAAGCCAGTGGGAAGCAACTGAGAAGAGAAGGGATCAATTCATTAATCCAATAGTATTGATGATTGATGTTGGCAAAAATCTAGCATTAATTCACATTGAGTTGCTAGACCACAAGTTGACGCAAGTAATTGTCGACGAGGGGTCGAGTGTTAACGTCTTGCTTGAGAAGACATGGAAGGAAATTGGAGCACCATTCTTATGGTCTCCCAATTTCAAGCTATACGGTGCGGATCAGTATGGGATTGAAATGAAAGGAGTCTTAACGACTCAAAAGGTAAAAATTGTTGATCAAGAATTTGTCATGGATTTCGTTGTGATAACCATGCAAAAACCAGCATATGATGCATTGTTGGGGAGAGGATGGCTATGCATGGCAAAAGTTAATCACAACTAGGAGAAGGATCGACTCACTTTTAAGAAAGGACAGCACAAGTATATGATTAACTTAAAGAATCAGTCTATAAGTGAAGATATCGCAACATCCGACAAGTCAGGTAATTCGTCTTCAGAGGAAGACAGCAAATATGAACCAAACGAGGAAGGAGGGTTGCACCTAGAGGAGTGTATGGAAGATGAGGGCCAATCAGATAGTGCTGCTCCATTGGCAGATGGGGAACTACGAAATATTTCAGCCCACTTGTCTCTACATTCAAATACAAGAAAACAAAGAAAACCATGACAAACAAGGAGAAAGAGTGTTTGAGATCGAGGAAAGAAGCAAAAGAGAGAAACCCGCACCAAAAGAAGAAGAAAAGTGGACATTTCAAAAGAATTTTGCAAAATATATTGTTGGTGATGCTATGATCGATGAGAAGCCAGCACACCCAATAGATGTGGTCAAAGCAACAAGCGAACTGGAAACCATCAAGTACGAGGGGCCAAAGATGGTGGAGATTAATCTCGGCAATGAAGGTGAAGAGAAGATAATCCATTATGGAGACGATTGGAATCCAATGTTGAATACAGTAGCTTTCAAAAAAATTCTACAATATGTCTTTGCATGGACCTATAAAGATTTGAAAGCAATACCGATAGAACTCTGTGTACATCGGATTCAATTGATTCCTAGTGCACCACCAATAAGGCATAAGGCATTACAAGATGAATGCTAAGTATGTAGCCTTAGTCAATGCAGAAATTGAAAAGATGCTCAACATAGGCATAATCTTCAAGGTAACGGTGACCGAGTGGGTGTCACCGATCGTCATCACCTTGAAGAAAAAAGCAAACCAAATCTGCATGTGTGTAGACTTTCAAAGTCTAAACACCGTAGCAATCAAGGATCCCTTTCCAATACCATTTACTGACTCAATCTTGGAGGAGGTAGCTCGACATGAGATTTACTCATTCTTGGATGGGTTTTTTGACCACAATCAGATAAGCATTGCTGAGGAAGATAAGTTGAAGGTAACATTCGTGGTAGAGAATGGCATTTATGTGTACAACAGAATGCCATTTGGTTTGTGTAATGCCCCAGCCACGTTTCAAAGAATTATTATCTATATATTCGAGCGAATGTCCACAAGAAAGTCTAAAGTCTTCTTGGACGACTAGTCGTTGTACAGGAGGAAGGTGAGGCTATGCATGAATGCACATTTGGCACTAAACCCAAACAAATGTAAGTTGTTGGTACCATGTGAAAAGTTGTTGGGACATGTAGTGCGCAAAGAGGGGTTGAAGACAGATCCTGATAAAATTCGCATCATGATGAACATGGAAGAGCCATACGACGTGAGTTCGTTGGAATCCTTTCTAGCTACGATTGGGTACTATAGAAGGTTTATCAAGAACTTTGCCCAAGTGTCCCACCCACTTGATGCATTAACACACAAGAATGTTCCTTTTCGATGGACGAAAGCACATTATAAGGCCTTCGAGGAACTGAAGGCAAGATTAGCTGATGTTCAATTATTTGCAATTAGCGCAATCTCTTCGTGGTACAAATTGATCGAGGGATATTTGTCAACGAGAAAGTTGCCAAGGAAGATACCAGTAGCAAAAAGAAAGATCATCATCAAGTCAACACCTATTCAATTGATAGCAGGCTTATTGTATAAGATGGGACCTAATGGACTTTTGAGAAGATGTGTAATGGAAGAGGAAGTCAATGCAACGCTAAAGGAAGCTCATGAAGGGTTGGTAGGAGGGCACATGGGCTCAAATGCAACGGCGAGGAAAGTGCTTCTGGTAGGGTTGTGCTGGCCCACCCTCTATCACAACACAAAGGAGTTTTTCAGCGCATGCGATATGTGCCAACAAGCTGGAAAGTCGTTACGAAGGGACTTCATGCCATAACACCCATCACAACCATAGAAGCTATTTGAGAGATGGGATCTTTATTTCGTGGGAACTCTGCAAACAAGCCAGAGAAGGAAGTTTTAGTACATAGTGGTGGCAATAGAGTACTTGACAAAATGAGCAAAAGCAAAAACACTGCCAAACAATTCTGTGAAGAGTACAACTCGATTTCTGAAAGAGCAAGTGATCACAAGGTTTGGAATACCTTTGCAGCTAACAAGTGACAGAGGAGGCCATTTTGTCAATGAAGTCATTAAGACATTGACCACAGAATTCAAGATTTTGCATTCGTTGTCAAGTTCGTATTACCCCAAGGCGAATGGGCAAGCGGAGGCAACAAATAAAGTCTTGGTTTCCATTATGTACAAGACTTGTGGAGTTGAAGGTGTTGATTGGGAGGAAATATTTGTCATCAATTCTATGCACATACAAGACTACTTTTACTCCAGCAACAAACATACACCATTCAAGTTGATGTAGGCAAGAAGTTGTTGTGCTAGTGGAATTCCTGGTACCGAGTCTAAGAGCAACAGTGCATAACTGTTTGGGTGACCATGAGAGCCTAGAGGAGAGGTTAGCTACACTACTAAAACTAGATGAGAAGAGGGTGATGGCATAGTGAGCAACAAAAATTGTTCAATGACGAAGAAAGTTGTGGCATGACAAGCACCTGCAAAAGATGGAATTAAAGCCAGGTGACTTGATCTTGAGATATAATGGCAAAAGAGAGATCAAGCCAAGAAAGCTGAAGACTTTATGGCTTGGACCCTTCCAAGTGATTGAGATGATGGATAATGGAGTAGTAAAATTGCAAAAAATGGACAGGATGATCATTCCCAAAACAGTTAATGGTTCGAGATTGAAACCATATCAAGTAAAAACAAAAGTAAATATGGTTGATTTTGAGCCAGGGAGAAAGGATGACAAAAGTATAGGAAGGCTGGTTATAGCACCACAATGGTCTTCACAAGAATTTGAAGGGATAGTGGTTTGAGAAGAAGGAGAATCAAGCCGAACCAAGCAAGAAGAAGGTGCAAATGAAGAAAAGATAGAACCGGGAGTGATTTAGGATTGAGATAATTGTTTAGAAATACAAGAGCACAACCCGTGATAGAGCATTACGAATTGGAATCTTTTCCTACAGAGAGAAGACGTGTACAAGTACATGTACAATTCCCAAACTTAATAGAGGGAAGATGACTTAGATCACTTACAGATGCTAATGCATGCCAAATAGAGTTTCTAAACAGAGAACGACCAAAGCGCGCACCATGGAGTAATGATAATAAGCATAAGGAAATGAGCCTGTTAGCACAAGTTCGTGTGCAATAGCAAAGGATATGGCAAGAAACACAAATGTTCCAAGGTATGAAAAGTTGCATAAGCGCAATGCACAAATGAGGGTATAGATTGCTCAATCGATTGCTCAAAATATTGGAAGGACCATTCAGAACCTTGACGTAATAGAAGCAAGGAGACAAGAAGTGTTGAACGAAATGGAGCAACGAAGGTGGACTAGAGAAGAAACAACTCAGCTATTATGGAGGGATGTTTTTGAAGCACCAACATCTTAGGGAGAAGATGGTAGGCACTGGCAGACGGATACCACCAGTTTTTCCTCCACAATCTCTAGCGATTTGAACAATAGCTCATATGCAATAAATTTCAAAACAAGCAATGGTAGTTCAAGTTTACCATTTACAAGGCAATCTAGGAGGAATGTGTCAAGGTTGCAACCAGTCCCTGAGCTAGAAGAGGATAATCAACAGGCTCACTTGGACGAAGAAAGACGTACAAGAAGACTTGTTGTGGCTGCTCCACAACGTACCCCAAAATTGGGGACCCACCTTTTTGCATGTTTTCCAAGAAGACCGAAGTGGCCCATATGCTAAAGATCAAAGAAAAAGCAAAACACCGTAAGGAGAAAAAAGTGTCGCGATATCGCGACATGTTGCATCGTCGCGGCCAAAAGAGAAAAAGTGTCGCGATATCGCGACATGTTGCATCGTCGCGGCCAAAAGAGAAAAAGTGTCGCGATATCGCGACATGTTGCATCGTCGCGGCCAAAAGAGAAAAAGTGTCGCGATATCGCGACATGTTGCATTTTCGCGACCAAAAGAGAAGAGAAAGAACGAAGAAGAAAAAGTGTCGCGATATCGCGACATGTTGCATTTTCGCGGTTCAAAGCAAAGAGAGAGAGAAGAAAGAAAAAGTGTCGCGATATCGCGACATGTTGCATTTTCGCGGCCAAAAGAGAAGAAAGAAAAAGTGTCGCGATATTGCGACATGTTGCATTTTCGTGGCCAAAAGAGAAGAAAGAAAAAGTGTCGCGATATCGCGACATGTTGCATTTTCGCGGTTCAAAGCAAAGAGAGAGAAGAAGAAAGAAAAAGTGTCGCGATATAGCGACACTTTACATTTTCGCGGCTAAAAGCAACAAAAGAGAGCAAGGAGGCAAAAGTGTCGCGATTTCGCGACATGTTGCATTTTCGCTATTCAAAAGGGGCAGGCAAGCAGAGAAACAAGAAGTGTCGCGATTTCTCGACATGTCCGATTTTCGCCAAGGGAACAGACCTGCATAGTGACGTGGACATAAGGACAAAATCCAATGAATAAGACAAAACGTTACATAAGGAATCTTTAATGATTTGAAATCATTTAAGATGGTCGTTACACACGGAAGGAAACGGACGCAAGCCCATGTGGAGAAAATGAAACGAAGGGCCACAAAATAGAAACGAAAAGCCTTTTTGGAAACCAAAACACATGCATGCACAAGGGAAGGTGAAACGAACAGCCATTGGAAAATGAAACGAACAGCTTCCTGAAAATTTTAAATACGCCAGGCAAGGATGTTTTGAAGGGGTTGGAAATTGCTGCGAGCAGAGTTGCAGATTTGAAGGCGAGAGGGCCATTCTGGACCTGTTTGAGTCGTTTTTCTTCCATGGACTGGTTTGGGAAAACCAGAAATTCTGCTATTGTAAAATGACACATTTTTAATGCAGAAGTTTTCAGAAATTTGCATCTTGTGGGCAAGAAAGAAGGAGATTCTCTTTGCATGCTATGGATTTAATGTCTATTTTTCCCCTTTTCAGATTTCGAGTTTGTAAATGGAGTTAATGCAAGTTTGCTTGGTTGCTTCATGTGATTGCTTGAACCTGAAGTTTATTTTAAACCCTAGGAACCAGCACTTAGTCTATGGGGATTGTGCTTGTTTTGCAAGTCCAATAGGTTAGGTTGCATGCATGGAAACCTCACATCTTCGGTTTTGTCGAAATAGGACAGCATCATACTGAATGCATTTTATTTTCAGTTTTCTGCATTTCACTTTCATTTTCTGCATTTTATTTTTCCAGAAATTTTTTGTAACTTTCAGGCATTAAAATAAACATTTAAAAAAAAAATTCAAAATCCAAAAATAATTTCACCATTGCGTAGGCTATACTTCATACTTCCAATACGCACTTTGAAATTTCATTTTTGGAGTTGTTTAGTATTTTTAAAAATTCATCGAAGTTGCTGTTTTATTATAGATTTTGAAAACTCCGAAAATAGAAAATTTTCATTTTTGGGCCGAATTTCATTTTTTCAGTTTCATGTTTCATTCATGAGCCTATGATGACATTCCCTTCATGAAAATTCCAATTTCATTGAAGGAGTTATGTTTTATGGCACTTTGCAAATTACCATTTTGGGAGCAATCAAAGCACTAAATTATTAGTCTTGATGAAAATCTGATTTCATTTAAGAAGGATAATTAAAGTGACATTTTGAAGCTACATTTGAAGACCCTATTCATCATTGAGGATTTAATGCAAGCTAAAATCTATTTTAAAACCCTCAAGATAAAAGGAATTAAGGCACTACATCGTGGTCATATGAGGGCCAACTCACATTTGCTTTTTTTTGGTTCAATGAACAATCACTGAAGTTTCATGGTAAAATAAACCAACATTGCCCCTTGTTTACAGTTACTTGCAATCACTAAGGTGTTCCAAGCATTTAAATTGAATATCTTTATTTGAGATTACTAATACACATATGCAGATGCTAATATAGCGGAGACCTTGGAGAAGTTGGTTGTTTAACTTCTTTGCAAGAGGGGATTTGGAACCCAAATCCTAAAGGAGAGTGTACTTTCACAATTGGGTGAAAATACCACTCAACAAGACTATTAGATGATAAGTCAGTATTGGTTGTTGAAGAAATAGGAAGTCCTGGTAGTTCGCAAGAACCACTAGACGCCATTACATAGGTTCCACAAAGAGGCAATGTAGGCAATTTGGAAGATCATCAAGTCTTCTCTATTGTTTACGATTGCCCTGCCTGCCAAGGGAGGAGTTTGGTTGGCCTCCCTCCTGGTAGTTCATGGGGAAGGATTTTCCCTTTGGCTACCCCTAGGCTATGTGATCAACAAGAAGGCCCTCAAGGACCTTACTCTATTCATGTACGAAACAACCAAATAAGACGTAACCAGTGGGTTCGACCATCAAGACCACCTCTTTGTTCACGTCCAAACCAAAGATGCTGCAATAGACAGCCGACGAATCAAGGAAGACCATGGACAGACCTTTGATAGCCTAGAGGAAGGAATAGGTAATCTCAAGTCAGGAAGGCCCACTTAGAAGGAAGAAACGATGAAAGGAACATGCCAGAGAATGGATCATTGCGAAGAAGGAAAACGAGAAGGTGACAACATGGCCAAAGGCAAGAAGGAGAAAATGAAGTACTTGATTGGATGCGACAAGTACCAAGACGATCATGCAACACTGAAGGAAACAGTAGGAGGAATGATTGATCCAACACATCAGGCCATGTAAATGGAGAGGCTAGTACAACATAGTGTCGTACTAGTCTAGGTTGTACCAGTGAGTGTCATACTAACCTAGGTCGTACCAATGAATGTCATACAAATGACACAAACGTTGGTACAACAAGTGCAAGAGTTGTTATGCCAGACGCAGGTGTTGGCATTGTAGAGGAACAAGATTGTCATTCAGGTCAGACGGCAAATCGGGCAAAAGGTCACCAATGGCAAGAGGAGACAAATTTGTT
The DNA here is from genome assembly GCA_028583015.1 of Wollemia nobilis. Lineage (NCBI taxonomy): Eukaryota > Viridiplantae > Streptophyta > Pinopsida > Araucariales > Araucariaceae > Wollemia > Wollemia nobilis. The sequence continues at coordinate 684,239 of JAQPPZ010000689.1, read as the reverse complement.
GATAGACTGCAAGATCGAAGTGGTAGTTGTCGTCGTCGTATGAATCATATGCAACACTTAGAGTTAAAAAGGCGTGTTCAATTTTTGAAAATATATATATATAGAAAAATAGAAAAAGGAGAAAAACACAAATCAACAAAAGCACCAAAGGCAATTGCATGAAAGGTTGCGAAGTGGCAACCAGAAAATAGTTGCATTGGCAGCAACTACCCCTTGCTGATCTTATAAAAATATGCACAAAGGGGAAGGCATGAGCATTGTATCGCTCATAATTGCAGTAGAGGGGGGACGGACTGCATCTAAGGAGCGGCAAAGCAACAAATTGCAAAGTGCGTAGTATTGTTACTGAGCGTAGACATTGCAAGACTTGCCGACAGCAGGAAAAGCTACCGACGGAGGAATTAGCAATTGTCGCCAATGAAAGAGTTGCAAAAGAACAGAACCCTAGAAGAATTATAGTGCAGAAGGAGAACAAAAGCACAAAGAGAATTTTTTTTCCCCAAAAAAGAACTAAAGGCATATGGATGGACATACAATCATACAAACAAGAGAGGGCATGAAAATTTTATGGTTGCTTGCATGAGAAGTTGCTGACAGACGGTGTAGAACAGCAAAAGTGACGCAAACTACATGGAGACATGCAAGGGAGGTTGTCGTGTGAGTCATGCAAAGGAGCTATCAGGGTGAGTCGTGTCGTACAAGTCTTGCCCTGAAACAACTATCGTACAACGGAGGGAGTAAACAACTACAACACCAACATAAGCCTGCAAGGTGTCGTACCAATTAGAAGCAGAGGGCTCTTGTATTAGTGAGGAGTCAGATATCTGCCATACCAGTTGGAAGAAGAGGTCAAGTATCGTACCGATACTAGAAGCATACGGCAAGGGTCGTACAAGCAACAATTGACATCTAAAAGAGGGCTTGCAATCGGAGAATATGTAGAAAAGACCAAGCATCCATGAGAGGATGGAGCATGCAAAACAAGATCTGAGAAGGAATCCTCCCAACTCAAGAAGAGAAGAAAGCGACAAGAGCAGTGCGAGAAGTCTCACTAACCACATAAAAGTACGAGAAAAGGAACAAGGTTCTGATGCAAAGCGGAGTAGGAGTAGGCAGCAAAGTGGACACTCGCGGGAACAACCTCGAGCTAACACACCGAAGGAGCAGCAAGTGGAGGTTTCACCTCAAAAAGGGAAGGACAGGATGCCAATATCATTGAAGGACATTACATGGCAACAGTTGACAGGAGAATTTAACCATAACTGGTGGAAGGCAAGTGCAAAAGATCACCCGTTGAAAGCTGCGTTTAAGAAGGTAGGCGTAAGTTGCATACTACATATCCTGAATTTCGACAAGAGCTATTTGTTGCAAATGTTAGAGACATATAATCCACTGCAAAAACGCTAGCAAAGTGAAGATTGATGACAAAAAGGTGTCGATGGTGTTTTCACTAGGCAATTTTCGAAGAACGTTTGGATTGCAAAGTCATGGATTGTTGGTCCAAAGGGAGACAATAGATAAAGCCCGAAGGAATAAAATGATCCGTAAAGTCACCAATATAACTCTAGACAAAGTTGCGAAGCTGACGAAGCATGGGAGCTATGGAATAAAGCAACAACAGCTGAAGACAATGGAGTTGCAGTGCGCCATGAACGTGGTAATGTCCAAGTTGCAAGGAGAGCAACGGTGTTGAATACAATTAGGCATCATAACTATTGCAGTGCATTAAGAATTTCTTGATGCGATATTCAAAGAACAATTCGATGGCGTTTCACGCTATTGCACTATTAATGAATGTTGTGACACAAGAAAAGTTGCAATTTCTTAAACAACGGAGCAGGAGCCAACAATCATGGGGTGGCTCAATGTCATGCCATTTGCAAAGGCAAAGGCAAGTACTCGAGTAATGAAATGAAATGAAATGTTGAAGAGGAAGGACTTGCCAGATGATGAGGCAAGTGAGGATTTAGATGAAGAAGAGCAACAGTCGATACCAGAAAAGAGGCAGAGGAGGTTGGTACACCTGACCGAAGAAGATGTTGCAGAAGGAAAACAACAATTTGTGGTGCACACTGAACAAGGAGTTGCGCAGCAGGGGCAGGGATTGATAGGAGTTGTGGATATGGATAGAGAGGTACGAGATGTAGTGGATACAATTCATGTGGAAGCAGTGAGAGAAATGCAAATGGAGTCACCTAGTATTTTTGTAGAGTTTGTTCAATAGATAGATCCATGTGCATCACCTCAGTTGCAAGAGGAGCCATTATTCAAAATCACATCCACAACAGAGGAGCCGGAAAGGTAAGAAACAACATCAGCCAAAATGTCGAAGAGAGGAAAACAGCTAGCAAGGGAAGAGGTAGTGCCAGCATAAGCAAAAACAGAGAAAGGAAGGCAATCCGCAATAAAATATAAACTACTAAAAAGAGGAGGTAACAACAAAGAATAAAACATTTGGCTGATATTGTAGAGCAGCCGATATTGGGAGGCAAGGCAGCAAAGAAGATCATCAATCTGCAAGGCGATGGTGAAGGAATAGATTGATCATCAATCTTACCGAGGAATAAATTGCGGTTGAAATCCCAGTAGAGACAAGTGAGCATTTCATGGTTGAAGTGCCAAATCTCAGAAATCCATCAGATCTAGGAGAGCATGTGAAGGAATAGATTGATGTACTCTTTGAGAAGATGATGAAGATTTTAGATCGAACAAGATTGGAATTCAAGATGGGTTGCGTTGGGTAGTTGAAGAAGTGGCAATTGATGGTCTACAAAGAGAAAGAGAAATTGATACAGTGGTTTCAAGAGGAAGAAAGGACAAAGGAGCTCACTAGAATCCATCAAAAGTAGCCATGGGAATTGTAGGCCGGTAACATCTAGAGGATGGCAAGAATAAAGGAATTACCAACAGGAACAATGACGATATACAAGCAACCAACCCGAATATATCTTGATGAAGAAGATCTAATGCCTTGTCCAAAAGATGTAGCAGGTGTGGAGCATAGGAAGATCGCACTTGAATTAGTAAAGACGTATGCAAGAATCAATTTCTTGGCATACTGGATAGAGTGGTTAGCTACAAGGTTGCAGAAGATCCACCAGTCAAAGGAAGTATATGTTAACCAGTACGACGAGTTTAGAAAAGCAAAGAAGGAAGTTGAGGCAGAACTAGTTGCCTTGAAGCAAGCAGTTTAAGCAGAATTGGTTGCTTTAAAGCAAGACGCGGAGGAGAAGAACAAGACGCAAGAGCAAAGTGAGCTAATTCGGCAGCTGAAATCTGAGTGCTCAATCAGAGAACAAATGGTGGAAGCAAAGACCAAGGAATTGGAGCACAGAGCAATTGAACGCAGAAGAGACGACCACCTTGTAGAAGCGCGGCAAAAAACTAAGAAATAAGTTGAAGATGCCTTTGCCAAAAGGGAGAAATAACTCTTAACGAAGTTGGCTGAAATGGAGCAGAGAGTCAATCATTATGGTATAGGAGAAAGATACCATAATTATACCAAGATACTGAAGGACAAGATCAAGGCATTGAAGCTGCAAATCTCGAAGATGGGAGAAGCACCTGTTCCAACACCTCAACAGTAATAGCCAAGTCCCCAAGAAGCAAAGCAGGCATCGACGAGGACGTCGACCAAAATAAAGGGGAGGACAGATGTAAGGACTGGTTATGTAAATGAAATGTAATGTAAATGAGAGTCAAATGCATATGTAATGAAATGCAAATGTAGACAAAATGGCAATGTAATGCAATTTAATCATGTGATTTGATAAATTGCAATAGACTATAGTTGCATTAAGGTTAATGTGAACGTCCGAATATGGAGATGGTTGGGTGGTGCACTGTCTTGGGAAGCCGTTGTTGGCAACGGTGAGGACAAAAGCTTAAATAGACCCCCCTCCTCCATTTGAGACTACGATATAGAGCCTTGTACCTTGTACCATCCATATAGAGTTATGTTATGTCTAAGGAGAGACTAGAGTCGAGTATCGGAAAGCCATATGTGTAGAGAGTATTCGCATGTATGTAGTTTGTATATGCATTGTACGGTATTTTGTAACTCTGTACAATTGAGTAATGCAAATGACTCATCTTCTATCTATGTTGAATGTAATCTATATACAATGTGATTGCCATTGGTAGTTTGTACTCATTGTAGCGTGTGTTGGATTCTCTGTGTGCAAAGATCATTGTTGTAGTCTAAGCGTCGAACAGGGGAGTTGCAGTCCAAAATGCAATACAAGTGGAACTGCCAAGGGTGTCATTCCTATAGTAATTGAGTGTCGTTCTAGTAGTGATTGAGTGTATCGTTCCAATAGAGTGATTGTGGTCGTTCCAATGCAAGATGTCGTTCTAGTGGTGTGGAGCATTTATCGTGCGGGTAAGACTTGATCCTATCGTTCCAATGGTGTGGAGCACTTGTCGTGCAAGTAAGACTTGATCCTGCCATTCCAACAAGTGTCGTTCCAACACTTGCCATCCCAACATATTGTCGTGCTAATGGAACTGTCGTTCTAGTGTATGCCATTCTAGTACTTGTCGTACCATTGCATGTCGTTTTAATACAAATATTGTACCATTACATGTCATTCAAGTGGAATTGCCATACTAAGTGTTGATGTCATTCTAGTACAAGATGATAGGCAAAACTGCATTGACTACAATCTTGTTTGGCCCCTAATTTGTCGTCCTATTCCTCTACTTTTGGAATGTTTATCACTTGTGCTACACCTCATCCTTTGTGTAGAAACAATCCTTGAGAAGTTGCTTTATGTGGAGGGCACTATCTCACATCCTTCGCCCCATCTAAGGAGGTAATAACAATATCATTCTAGATATATAACGTTACCCACTACAAAGGCGAGTGAAAGGAGGTAATCAGTTTGGTATTCTAGTGAGAATATATGAGCCCCTTCAAAGCTTGTGGCCTAACTGTATTTGCTTTGTAAAGCTATAGAACCAAATACCTCTAGTCAAGATATCAATAGAAAGTAGAAAGTAACCTCTCTGAATCTTTATACTAGTAGTACCTCCCTTTGATCTTAGAGTACTATGTTGGTCAACTAAACATAAAGTTTTCCTTTGTCTCTACTTCTTTGTATAAATTAAAGGCAATAAATCCTTGTCACCCTCCTTGGAATGTGATGATCAGACTCAATCATGATAAGAGTATACCCTCATCTAACCAAGGGTGAACCTAATACATGGGACCCATGAAATGAATCAGGCAAGTGATAATCCATTAATTATTTGCAGAAAGTGCTCAATAAAAAAGCGATGTCTAGACCAAGAGGCTAAAGAGGAGAGATCTTGTAATCTCGTTGTATTTCCAATAGGTATCTCCCTTGACAAGCTTATGAATGACTCCTTTCTCTAGATGCTTTGGATTGTTCTTATCCATGAGTCTACTACCTCCACCCAAAATGTATATAAATGCCTGATTCAATATTAGAAACGAGGGGTTGCCACTAGGAGCTATGAGCTTCTCTAATGCTCCTCAACACTCTTCAAAATCCTTTTTGTGCACCCTCTTTCCTTGGAAGCCCCTTCCTACATGCATTGACCTCCAAACCTTCGTATCCAATGCTAGTTCCTTATATGATATCCCCCCACATCTTGCTGCCTATTTCTGGTTTTCTTTAAAAGAATAAAAAAGTGCCATATGGAAATTATGCACTAGCAAGGCTACTGATTTTGATGGATTTCAAGTTGAGTTCCTGAAATATGGTGTTGAGGCTATTGGCAATCCCATTTCAGATTTATCCAATGAGGTTGTCTATTCTGAATACCCTCCTTGCTCACAATATATTATCTACTCCATCCACAAATCTAGGGATTGTTTGGCTCCCAAAATCTACAAAACCATCATGATTGAGCACACATTTCCTAAGCTTTATGCCACAGTTTTGAACATGAAACTCTGAAATCAGTTAGAAAAAGGGAATCTCAATGCGAGAAGGCAAACCGGTTTTAGAGGCGATTATCAGACCATTCAACATGTTTTCACTCTTCCAACTATTATTGAGGAGGCTCAACAATTGTATTTAAAAAGTCTTATGTTGTTTCATGGACTTTAGAAAGCCCTTTGACATTTTTCCCAGACATTTTTTTGTTTCAAAGGCGATAAGACATTGGCATATCGGAGCTCTTTATTACTACTATCAAACTTTATGAAATAGTTGTTGATCACTTTTGAACTACCTTTGGTTTCTCAAATGAGGTCCATAGCAATTCTAGTGTCAAACAAGGGTGTCCTCTTTCTCCCACACTCTTTGGAATCTACATTAATGAGCTGAAAGATTTTATTCATCAAAACACACTCTTGATGACCTACAAAGATAATTGAATTTTCTTGCTTGCTTTTCCGACTCAAGATGGTATTCAGCCTTAGCAAAACTAAGGTTATGGTCTTCAAAACATCAAAGAGTGCCTTTTAAAAGTTCAAATTCTTTTGAGCGAAAGTTGATTGTCATCACCATCAAGTACACCTATATAGGGATTCAATTTACAGGCCCCTCCCTTAATCTTCAGCCAACATCTCAATAACAACTTTGCAAGGAATACACATCCCTCACAATCCTTCAACAACAATATTTCTGTCTGCACTTTTAGGACATACCTACAAAGATGAGCCTCTTTGACTAAATTATCAAACCCACATTCTCCCAAGTCTAGGGTGTGCTAATTAGGCTTGTACTCAAAGGGTCCAAACGACATTGCTACAATGACTCATCTGACGTAAGAGAATATTTTCATAATGTATTGTTCATCCTAAGTGTACCACTCATAATTGGTTATGTGGAATTGTAACATGTCCCGCCTAGACTACATTATAACCATATAGTGGTATTACAACAAGTTGGCAATTATGCATGTATCACTTGGCGAGATTCAAACCTAAGTCTCCTCCTTGAAAGTCGAGGAATTTAGCACGATGAGCTTATACCATTTGATAGTGCTCATCCTCTTTGCCTGAAAGCATATTCAGAATTATCCTTCCTTTGCATGATCTTAGATCCATGGGGTGATTGCACTTGAAGCCATGAGAGATATCTACACATGGCACTTTGCTCCTCATAATAAGTTTCCTCCAAGAGCATTTATGGTCATCATCAACGCTTGTATTATGAAGCTAGATAACTCCTTCAGTTAGTTCTCTATAGAACAGTCACCTCCTTTAAAATACTCCTTCAATGCTCCTCCCAATTTTCTTCTTGGTAAGGAAGTGATTAATCAAGCAGACAAGGATGATATGTATCAGCAATATATTAAGGTCACCTGGATCACCCCACCCTAGCATTTTTGTCCTAAGTTATCCTTCTACACTAAAGGTTCCATGACGATTGAGGATGGCATTCTTGCTCACCGAAATTATAACTAATGACCATGGACACATGGACTCGAGATCCCTCTTGGTCAACTCAAAGTTCACTCACTTCAATTGTGGGTAGAGGCATGTCACCATATTCCTCGAGAGTATAGGGTATGTCCCCCTTAAAGGTGGACGCTAAAGAGCACTTCATATTCAAATATCCTTCTTATTATAAGATTTTAGGAAGGTGTTATTGTTCGTTTAGAGACTTAGGTAGATCGATTGCCATTGTTTTTTGCTATCTTAACCAAAAGTGCTTGATCGTACACCTTTGAGAAGTTGTCATCCTTTGGCATCAAATATTACAAGAGAGACCAACTACCACTTGAATAAACTCTTTTCACTCTATGTCTGCCTTTTGGAGTAACAAGCATTTTTTGGATGCTAGAACTTTCCAAAATGGTAATGATAGATCTATGCATCCTTGACTGCATTTGAGAGTAGCCATTAGGGCTTCAACACCTTCATCCTCTTGCATGTGGTAAGGCAGAACCATGGCTCTCCAACGCAAGATATCAACTACCCTTCATTTTCCCAGGAGGTGCAAATGGACACAATTTACCAACTTCTTACCATTTGCTACTAGTTTCTTACCCATGAATGCTTGGCAATTCACAAGAATTCAGACTCTATACACTCTTGCATGTGACAAGGTAGGACCATGGCTCTCCAATACAACATATCGACTCCCTTCAATTGCCCAAGAGGTGCAAACAAACTCAACTTACCAACTTCTTACCCTTTGCTACTAGTTCCTTACCCATGGATGCTTGGAGATTTTCAAGAAGTCAGACTTTATGCCCTCCTACGATTATCCAACCAAGCCATTTTAGCCCTGACCATTCTCCTAGGAGCATCATTATATCTTGTGTTGGCTCTTTTGGGATACTTGGTAACGATGATGTTTCTGCTTCTTCTTGACATTCATTACTGCTTAAAATTGGAAATTGGATCCTATTGAGCTCCTCTATTTCCTTCCTTTTCCTTGACTATCGGTTCTCTTATCTGTTCATCATTACTTGCATCATGTTAGAGTTTACCCATTTCTAGGTCCACCTCTTCAGGATGTGATCAGAAGTTGTACAATAGTTTAATTAAGTTCACTCTCGTTTCTAGTTTAGTTTATTAACACTTTCCCAATAACTATAGTGCCTTAAGACAACTTTTTTACATCAAGTCCCATTGACCTACTTTGATCATAAATGAATATTAATAGAACTACTTTATCTAGAAGGAGATTGGGAACGTGTCTAATGAACACTAAAGGAAGAAGGTTATTTATGGAAATCCCAACAAAATGGAGAAGTAAGCTCATCTCTCAGTACAGCCTCTTCTCTGACCAATAAGATTCACAAAGGAAACTCTCTTATAGGCTAGAGCAAAGGAATCAGAATAATATTTCCCCCAACCTGAAGCAAGATTCCCCATGTATTCTAGCCGGTAAGGATGGAAACTAAGTTTGAAGACGCTCTCAAGACGAAGTTGGTGGGCTGCAAATTCAACCTATACAATGCACTAAGGATCTGTATGTTTGCAATAAATTTTACACCAAAGTGAAATAATTCAAACTCTCTCAAAGCATGTCCAATCAATAGATTCCAAACTTGACCCCCAAACCTCAAAGCTATAAATAATTGTGGACTTGATGATATAATCGACGAGTCCTATCTTCAATGGGATATTCTGAAAATGGATCTGCAAACATTGTTGTTCAAGAATAAAGAGCATTATCTCTCGTTAACAAAGTTGTGAATGGGAAGCAGGTTTGAGATTATGGGAAGGACCTGAGAATTGAAAACCCATATAACTGTAAGAAGTTGTGATCTCAACAAGAATACCCTCAAAAGACAGTTGAAACTTAGAAAGCGTGTTTTTGGAGGTATCAAATATTATAACATTATTCTTACCATGGTTGACATTAGATGCCTAAGCTCTCAAAATGGGGAAAGTGCATCCAACTTCCTTCGCAAACAGAACTAAGACAGCAAGAAGAACATCATCATCAGTAAGGAAATAATAGCAGAAACATTGTTCAACTCCTTGGGTGACCAGAGTAGTTCATGGGACTCAAATATAACACTTGGTCACTATAGCCTTGGGAAAGCCAAAAGTACTACTCCAAGGAATATAAAAATAAAAAGTACAAGAAGAGCACAAAACAGAAACTCCATCTCAAAATGAGTAGAACATGTCTCTGTGTAAATGACATCATGTGGGCCATAAACGTCTCATAGGCTACATAAATAACACAAACAATATACAGCAGGGCACAATGGGGCTCAAACTATCATTAAATATCCTATATTAGGAAAAGGTGGACTATAAGTTGAGGATGCTGGCAAGAATCTAGAAATGCAGGCTAGTCTAAACCTTCTTTGCTATTAATATGGGTAATTCCAACAATCTTGTCCTATTGTGGAGAAGACCCCCTAGTAGCTGCTCTACAAGGAAAACACTCTTTCATAGCTATAACCCCATCTGATGGAGAAGCAACAATATCACTCAAGGTGCACTTAGTGCTCCCTAATATTGGAGGAATGTGAGAGAAGGAGGTAATCAGCCTGGAAGGCTACTAAGGTTGTGAGAAACCCTCCAATGCCTATTGTTTTAGGGTAATCTCTTCTCGGAAGTATACACTTGAACACCTCTAGTAGGGATAATGAAAGAAATTAGAAAGAGGCCTCCTTGAGTCTCTTTCAAAACAATAGTATCTCCCTTTGATCTCATAGTGCCCACCTCAAAAAAAAACGCTCCTTTGCCTTTAACTCTTGGACAAAGTAGAGGTGGAAAATACTATTCCCCCTATGAATGTGATGGTCTTGATGCCATCCAAAATCTAGATAAAATGCTCAACAGAGAAGCCCATCTTTGGTACAAGAGGCTAAAGAGGAGATAGATGTATTCTAAGTGTATTTGTAGTAGATATACTCCATCACAGACTCAGAAACTACCCTTTTCTGTAGGAGGAAATGAGGGGACCATCTAGTGAATTCTGAAAAAGAAGAAGATGAGCTATAGAAATCACAATAAATTGGATAAGTAATCTTATCTCTATGTATCACCCTCTCCTTTGTCGAAAGAGATTCATGAAGGCAAAAGAGTAATGTGGCAATCAAAACATGTGATAGAAAGCATTCATCCTTGGGCAAGTGCACCACCAAATGAAGACCTCAAGCTCCTCAATATATATGCCAAAGACAATCAAACAAAGAGACCATCCCTACTTAACCCAATTTTACTCCCTATGACATTTGAGAACCCATGTGCAGCTAGTAATCAACAAATCACAATCTCATAAAGCCTCATGATAGTTGTGATTAGAAGTACAGATATGCCCATATCTTGTAGTCTCAAAAATAGCAAATGGTGAAGCATTATGTCAAAGGTCTTTCAAAAATCAAGAAAGCAACAGAAGACCTTAAAGGACCTAGTTCAGCCATCCTCATTGATAGCACCAAGAGTGAAGACCTGTCTGAAAACTAGTTTGTCCTCCAGATTTGGAGCTACCATTGTCAAGTTCTTGAAAAGGCATCATGTCAAGTGTTGTAGCATATTTGGTTGGCAAACAGAAGCCCAATCATAATGATCTTGTAATTGTTAAAAATAATGAAATCTCCAGCATTAAAGATAGGCTGGATAATACGTTAAGATCGAGAGGGAGAAAAGCCAAAACAAATGACCTCATTAAGTAGTTCAATGGGATAAATTAAGGACTCCATCCCATATTTGAGAAATTCAACTTGAAGCCCTTCACAATCAACATATTTATCGGTACATAATTTCCCAAAGGCTCTTTTAATATCCCAAGAAAAAGGGAAACAAATAACAAGTAGCAGGATAAGTGCCTTAGATGGTAGGTCAAGATGAGATATCAAAAAGAGGAGTGGCATATGACAATCAGGTATTGATATCAATGCCAAAATAGGTGGATCTCATTGGGAAAAGGATATGACAAATTTTCTGTGGGGATTTATGCAGGGCATCAAGGAGTTCGTTTCTCCTAGAAACAACAAACTCACGTTTCTTACATCTGAGGAGGCGATGACACCTCCTAAAAGTGAAGAGGATGGTGGCAGGATCATGATCGAGACAAACTAAAGCCACATACAAATGATTTCATAGTCCTTGTTATACTGGTGATTCAGAGGACAATATCCAAGGGTGCAGGATGGCTTTCAGTGATGGCACAAGAGGATGATGATATTGAAAATCAAAAGCAATATCAACAAAATATAAATCAGGTTTTAAACTTGTTTACTCATTTGAGATAAATGATGACCAACTATCAGTAGGTAATCTAAGAGATTAAATCCATATGAAATCAAAACAAGGAATCGTATAGGGGCTCTAAGGGAAGTGAAGCTCAAAGGGAAACAAAAGACCCAAATGATGCATAAAGTCAATTGACTTCTACAAAGAAGGAACCTACAAGAAGGAGATCCAAGGTAGTGAAAGAACTATTCAAGGACCTTAACCATGTGCAATCTCCCAAATTTAAGGTAGATGGAGACAGTAGCATTGTAAAAACATGGTTAATGGAGACGAAAATTTGTTTCAAGTTAAGAAATTGTTTGAAGAAAGCAAATCTATTTAGGTTACCTATCAACTTAAAGGACCAATGCCAATATGGTGGGATAGTATAAAGAAAGCATAGGGAATCCAAACTGAATAATTTACATGGAAACAATTTCAAGAAATATTAAAGAAATGGTTTATGTTGCAATTTTTTTTAATAATAAAGTTAAAAAATTCCATAATCTCAAGCAAGTTGCCTCTACAGTAGATTAATATTATTAAAAGTTTGCTCAGCTCACTAAATTTATACCGACTCATAAGAAGGACAAGATTCTGAACAACCATAATTTTTTTTTTGGATGGATAAAATCCTGAAGAACCATACTTTTTTTTGTTGGATGGACAAGATTCTGAAGAACCATAATCAAACCACATTAGAACTGACACAAAAAAAGATAACTTGAAGAAGATGAACCAAGCAAGACAAATTTATTTTAAGCTAAATCCTAAGAATGACCTCAGCAGGAAATCAAGGTATAAAAGTGGAAAAACAAGACATGGAACAATAGAAAGGATAAGTTGCAAGTGTCACAATATAACAAGTAAGTCATTGGTAAATTCAAAGGATCAAGATCAAAATTACCTTTAAACCGGGGCCAAAAGTCTTAAGAGAAAACATATATGAAACCAACTAATAAAATACTAAGATAATCAATGTCCTAATAGAGTCAATTAAAAGGATGGAGCCACAACTAATGCACACAAGATCTATCCAGAAATTAAGAATAAAGAAACAAATAACCAAGTAACAGCTATGAAAAATCAAGGCAGTCTACTTGGTTAACCTGTGACTGTCATAGTGAACAATGGGATGACAATAGTTTTGTTCCTTCTTCTAAGATATGTAAGATTTCTAAAATAATTGGACAATGCAAGGAAAAGAATCAAGGACAGACTCCCATAGAGCATGTGAGAGAGTCATATTTGGCTATGCAACTAAGGCTGTAGAAAGGTAATAACACCCTTACATAAGTTGGGACACACATGTAGCATAAGGATTGGCATATGCTACATCAAAGTGTACAAATGTGTGAGTAGCATTTAGGAACACAAAAATGTGAATGAGAGATTGATGAATAAATTGCAAATATGATGAACATAGGGCACACTAGCCACGACATAATCAACAACACTCGCACCCCCAACATCGAGGAAGCAAGCAAAATTCACTTGACAATGGGATGTCATGTTGGCCATTAAGGATCAAGGATTCACTGCTAGAGGAAATGTCTCCCATAGACACTGATAGGATGTTGTCAATCAATAAAATCACTTTGAATCCCAAGTTTTATAATCTTCCATTGTTATTCATCCAATGCCCCAGTATTAAAACCTTCCCTTTTTATTCATCCACTGCCCCAATTTTACAATCTTCCATTTTTGTTCATCCAACGCCCCAGTTTTATGATCTTCCATTTTATTCATCCAATCCAAGACGTCATCCTGGCCAATAATAACGACCTCAACCCTTTTTTCACACACCACTACAAAGAAGCTGTTAGAAAGGTATCCATACAAACCAAAGTTTCATAATTGATTCTTGTAGATATGGAGAAAGTGTAGAGCATAGATGGATAGATAACAATAGACAAATTAGCTCTCTAGGTTCATAGTAACTCTGACTGAAACAGATGAGAAAGGAGTTGCAACAACTTTTCTGGAAAAGAAGGAACCAAACTGCATCCAGTCTAACATTTTCAAGAAATCAATCAATCTACCAAAAACTCCTGAATCTTGATGCTTCCAGATGTAAATCAGGGTAACAAACTCTTCACATTCAATAATTGTAAAGATACTCAAGTACAAGAAGGCTCATGTCAATGTTGTTAATTCATTCTGCAGATGCAAGTAGCAACACTTCTGAGAGGCTAGGGAAAAAATATTTTCAATTTTCAATCATTTAACTAAAATTTTAAATGCAATAGCTCAGTGTCTCTGAATGAAGTTATCAATACCTTCCTTGTCATTTACAACAAGAATAGCTACTGCACCAGCTTCTTGTGCAACTTTGGCCTTTGTTGTGAATGTACAGTTTCCTCGATGGACCAACACGGCCTCATTAGTGAGCTAAAAAATAATGCCAAACATTCCAAATATAAACAGAGAAAAAAGTCAATAGGAAATAAATAACTTGCAAGTCAAAATGATCCCTGTGATAACAACATTTTTCTAAAGATTGGAAATGGAAAATGAGAACCTTTTCTGTTGGACGGGAGCAGCTATCAGAAGGTTTAGCAAGGACAAGACGAGTATTATGAGCATCTTTCTCCTTTGATTCCATTCGAGTACCAAACCTAGCACTAACCCCTACAGATTCATTTGCCTTTCTGCCATTTATCCATGTCTGAACTTTGACCTGCAAAGAGCAAACCAAGTGAAAATTTTGTCAGGATTTTAAAATAAATCAAAAACATTACTAAAAAAAAAATTATTTCTCCTAAATTTTCATATTTTCACTATTTAAAGTTCCTCATGAAATTTGGGACCTTGTTTTCTTATTTTGTTATTTTCTAAATTTTTGAGTGGTCATTGTCCCTATTGAATAAGATTACAAAGAATAATATTAAAAATTATAGACTCCAAAATGAACTTTAGGTCTGGGGAACCTCCTATAAACAAGAATCTAGAAATACTTACCTCTCTAGATGTTGCAGGCTGTCAAGATGTGTGATATCAACTACCTCATCCTATATTTGGCGGTCTTATTGCAGCTACTCTATGTAGAAGACATTTTGAGAGGGATGCTAATATAAATGATAGTTTAATTTTGATTTCTTACATAAACCAGTTTTATTTTAAAAGAACAAGTAACATAATATGTTAATAAGGTTGTAGGTTGTTTGTGAAAAAGGCAGAATTGGGAAATTAAAGATCAGCTTGTTCAAATCAATACAAGAAGAATGAGTCAGACATAAAATAGCGGCGCGATCTAAGACATTACCGTTAATAATTCTTTTTAACCAAAAAAATAAAAAGGAGAGTCATCCAATTGTGGGAAATCTTCCGACAATTTGGTTAATTGTGGGAAATCTTTCGAAGATTTGGTTCGAATGCTTTGCAATAAAACATTTATCTAACGGGGAGTGAAAAGAGAAAAACTTCCCCAATTTTCTTTTTCCCAAAGGCAAAACTTTGTAGAAAAGGCCGCAAGAAACGATCCGCTTAAAGAAAACTTGGCCAAATTCTTTAACAAAGGAGGGGGGGAAACTAAAAAAATACGTATAATTTCAGTTGTCTTCTCTAGAGAGAGGGAGGGAGACATACCAGCACAAACTTGTTGTCACAACCAGGTCTCTTGGGCGCATCATCATCGTCGTGGACGATATCGCCGCACAGTCCACGCGAAGCCAACAGTAACGCAACACAACATATGACGCCAATTCTTCTCCATATCCACATCCACTGTGAAGCGAAAATGGCAGCCATGCTTTCCCAGCTATCCTGTCTTCCCTCACCCTTCTAACAGCAGAACTTTCACCTGTTTTTGTTTTTGTTTCTGGTTCTCCTGGGTCTGAGCTCACCCTTCACCCTCCTTCGCGGAAGGGAAAACAGATGAACATGTCATTAAGCAGTGATGTGGGTAACGCGGACAAAAGTACATCCTCATCTATGGTACAGACTTAATCTACGACCGTACGGACCTGTTAGGACCGTCGATCTACTTATTATTGCTTGATTTGCGGATGGGCAGAACAGGGTAAATGCCTGGTCCACCGTACTCTGACTTAAAATTTCCGTACTTGTGTCCTCCGGGGGTTTGTCCTGACAAGTGGAATCGTGCCCTCCAAGCGATAACCACCGTAAATTGCATTTGATCAACGGCTGCAACTTGTGCTTACAACCACATACTCACCGCACTTTCTAACAAGTTCTGTTGCCTCCACGATTCCATGTTTTAAAAGTGAATTATTATTTATTTAAATTTTGTCACGCCATCAAATATATTAAATTTTTTCAGTGGTTTGTTAATTTATTTTTAATGTTAAGTGCAGGTCCATTTTTTTAAGTGCAATTATTAGATGTTGTTGTTATAAACCTTAATTTGTATTGCGATAGATAAAGTCAATGGGACCGACCCTTCAGAGCATGGCAGCATTTAACCTATTCTCTTATGGGTGTGTCCTGATTTGAACATTGAAGGTCAAAGCCTTAACCATTATGATGTTGTGTCCTGATTTGAACATTGAAGGTCAAAGCCTTAACCATTATGATGTTGTGTCCTGATTTGAACATTGAAGGTCAAAGCCTTAACCATTATGTCATTGTTGTTGGATCTCTTTCCTTAAGTGCACAGGGTACAAATCAATTTTTGTTGTGTTATTTAATTATTTTAGTTATCTTATTAAATATATTAAAAAAATAGCTTATTGTTAAGATAAGGAAATTTATGTGTTAACATGGACACCTCTTTTATCCATTGCATAATATAGAAATCAATTTTTGTTGTGTTATTTAATTATTTTAGTTATATTATTAAATATATTAAAAAAAATTAGCTTGTTGTTAAGAAAATTTATGTCCTAATTTGAACACCACAATAGTAAAAGGGATTGCGCTCTCTTAAGGGAGACACAAGTTCAATTCACATGGAGAGTGGTGTTGATGTGCCCCAATTTAGTTATATTATTAAAAAAAATTAGCTTATTGTTAAGATAAGAAAATTTATGTCCTAACATGGACACCTCAAAATAGAAATCAATTTTTATTGTGTTATTTAATTATTTTAGTTATATTATTAAATATATTTTTAAAAAATAGCTTATTGTTAAGATAAGAAAATTTGTCTTAATATGGACACACAATGGTAAAAGGGATTGCGCTCTCTTAAAGGAGACACAAGTTCAATTCACATGGAGAGTGGCTCTCATATACCCCCAGCTTTTCAACCTGTTAAAAAAAATAAAAATTCTTAAGTGAATGAATGAAAGATTTTAATTACGTCCGTGAGACCAAATATGGTCTATGGGACCTCAAATATGGAAGTACAATTACTCAAATCATATCATATGATCTTTAATATCTTTGAGAAGGTTGTTCCTTCTCCTATTATATATTAGCATGTTCGTGTTCTTTTATGGGAGAAGACCCTGTACAATAAAAATAAATAAATAAATAAAATAAGGTTTATAAACATTATATATTATGAGAGTACTTTATATATGAGACACATATGGGAGCGACATTGGTATTGTGATGTTCACCTAGAGGACATACATACTCAAACTTCAAACTTTTTATCATCATTAGTTTATAGTGAAGTCAGCATAAACCCGGGTGTTGTAGGTGAGTTGGAGAGGAGAGGGCAATCCTCCAAGGGAGGTCCCAGGTTCAAATCTCCACCCTACCAAAAAGTTGAATTGGGTATCCAAAATCCAATTGATAGGGTCGAGTGCGACTCCCGGGTGACTTTGACGGTGTAGAACCCCTTGTTCGTGGTCTCTCAGACCAAGGCGGCCCCGCAAGGGGTTTTTCACTTTAAAAAAAAAAAGTTAGCATAATGTTTTTTGTAAGGTTATAATTTTTACTATTTGTTGCTTCTTTCAAATTTATTGAAAAAATATTAAAGTTTATTTTTATCACCATTAGTTTATAGTGAAATTAGCACAATTAGTTTAAGGTTAAAACTTTTACTACTTGTTTCTTGTTTTAAACTTATTAAACAAATATCAAAGTTTATCTATGGGATGGAACTTTACTTTATGAAATGAAATATTTTAATTATGTGTGTGAGACCCAAATATGGTCTATGGGACCTCAAATATGGAAGTACAACTGCTCAAATTATATCATATGATCTTTAATATCTTTGAGAAGGTTGTTCCTTCTCCTGCTTATTTGGGTTAGCAATTCTCCAACCTTTTTTATTTTACTGTCTTCAAATAACTCTATCATAGACCCGTTTCCAAGTGTTTCTTTGTATTTGCCACGGATGTCTGAAAAACTTGGGCACTTATAGATGAAGTGTTCCTCTGTCTCTACTGCCTCTTTGCTGCATAAAGTACATATCCTTTCTTCCCATTGTTCTGAAAAACATATCTTTAGAATATATCATAAGGTGGGGCATAATGAAATATCACGCCCTTAGAAGAGGCCAACAAAATCATTTGTAGAAAACAACAAGAGAAATTTACAAATGGATACGGATGAGGATGGTTTTCAACTTCCAAAAAATAGGTCTAGATAACTGAAAATAAATAAATATTGGACACCAATAAGGAAGGATATTGGAAGAAATACCCATTCTTTTGAGGCTTTAACCTATGAAGGAAAAAAAATCAAAGCTTAGAGAATACAATCCAATAGGTTAAAAATATTAACAAGGAACCGTTTATTCAATATGATTATGATTTAATGATAAAATTTATCGATGAACCTAAGGAATGTGTATCATCTGATTTTGAAGACTCTCTTGAAGTACCATGCACCATTTAGGAGAAGAAAACTCCTAGATAAAATGCAATTTTATATTTTAATACCTCTACCATTAATAAGGAAATACCAAAAAGAGAGCAGGACAAATCAAAAGCTTTCATAGTAGAGCCAAGAGAGGATAAGTCTAATAAAAAAGAAAGTTGTGAAAGAATATTGAGGAATAGAATAATAAGACTTGTTCTTAATACAGGCAAGGAAAAAAGAGGAAAACCCTTAAATTATCAAGCGAGATCCAAGGAAGCAAGAGAAAATATAGAGAAATGAACACAAACTAAGTTGGTTGAACATCTCTTTACCAAACAACATAATCATATTGGTAATTCACAAGCAGGGCTAGTAGCCCCTAATAAGACGTTATTACCATTTCATGGAATATAAGGGGTGCTAATACCCCTCAAAGCAGAGGTATATCAAGGACCTCTATTTATGTAAGCTTGATTTTCTTTGTATCTAGGAAACTAAAATGAAAGGAAGAAGTTTCCAAAACTATAAAAGCAGTATGGACAAGATGTGGATGGGATGTTGTGGATTTTGAAGGAGCAACAAGAGGAATTCTAACATGTTGGAATCCTATTACAACCTCTCATGTAACCATTCATAAAATTAGGCAATGAAAACATTTGTTTCATTTTGATCAATGTCTATGTAACTACAACTCAGTCACGTAGATTAGAAGTACAGAGTGGAATTGAATCCTTTATGAGAAGAAATACCAAGAAATATGATTCATGATAATAGGAGATTTTAATGTCATTACCAAGTTTTATAAGAACATTGGGAGAATTAGGAAATTAACACAAAGTGTGAGAGATTTCTAAGTTTTTATTCGAAACAATAATCTACGGGAGGTTGAGTTGGAATAATAAAACTATACATGGACCAAAAATAGGAGAGGCCATAACCTGATAGCAAAAAAAATAGACAGATACATACTCTCATATCATTGGCTAGATGAAGGGAGTTGTGCTAAAATTAAAACCTTGACAAGGATTGGTTCAGATAATTGGCCAATAAGAGTTAAAATGGTGGCAAGTGAATTAAAAAAATATCATATTTAAAATATGAACACGTGAGAAAACCGTCCTTAATTTATTGACATAATAGCACAAATATGGAATTCTTAAGGAAATAGTGAGTTGTATACACTTCCTAAACAAATTAAATCAATGACATCTAGATTAAAAGAATGGAACAAAAACACTTTTGAAAATATTTTTGAGAAGAAAGAAGAACTAAAAGATAAACTTTTAAAATTCCAAATAGGTGATCATAATAATCCAAGCACAGAGAAAGGGAGTTGCTTAGTGAATATCATAATATTTTGAGTAAGGAAGAGAAATTTTGGAGATTAAAATCAAGACATACTTGGTTAAAAGGAGATAAAAATACAAAGTTTTTTATAGGATGGCAATAGTATAGAGATCAACATCCAAAATTAGTAGAATTAAATCAACAAAAGGGGTTTGGATTGAAGACCAAAGTGAAATTAGAAAGGAGACAAGGTTTTTTAATCATAATATTGTAGGATCAAAGGTGTTTGAAGTTCTTAATGATAATCTACTACAAAAAGTACCTTTAGTTATAATAAATGAAGACAATACGAAAATAATGGAGCCTGTTACCATGAAAGAAGTTTGTTTAGCTCTTTTCTCTATTAGAATAAATCCCTAGGTCCAGATGGGCTCTCTGTAGCATTTTATCAACACAATTGGGATATAGTGAAGGATTTTTTATCGGTGGTAATGGAACAGTCTAGGAAAAACAATATATTCCTTATAAATTAAATGCAATATATCTTACCCTAATTCTAAAAAAGGAGGAAGCATAATTGTTTGACTCATTTAGGTTCATAAGTCTATGTAAAATGGCATACAAGATTATCTCCAAAGTGATGGCGAATCGATTAAGACCTCTATTAGACAAAATTATTTCAAAAGAGCAAGGAGGATTTGTGAAAGGGAGGCAAATTCTAGACAAGATCATGGTAGCTTAACAACTTGAAGAAAATAGAGAGTAACGATCTTAAAACTTGATATCAG
Source organism: Wollemia nobilis (assembly GCA_028583015.1). NCBI lineage: Eukaryota > Viridiplantae > Streptophyta > Pinopsida > Araucariales > Araucariaceae > Wollemia > Wollemia nobilis. The sequence goes on along the minus strand of JAQPPZ010000689.1, from coordinate 663,821 downwards.
TAAAGCCTATGATAGGGTTAAATGGGATTTTTTTTGCAATATTAGAAAATTTTGGATTTTGTAATGAATGGTCAAATGGATTAAAGAATCATTTAAATCCAAAAGAGGTCTTAGACAATGAGATCCTCTATCACCATATTTATTTAATATTATGGTAGAGGTTTTGGGTGGGAACTTGAATGAGTCTAATAAATATGAGTTGATAAGTGGTCTTAATGTTAGTAATAACATTGGCAACACCACCCATCAACAAATTTGTAGATATTAAACCCTTTTTGGTAGGGTAAGAATAAACAAGGCCAAAGCTTTGAATAACATATTAAAGAAATATGAAAGAGTGTTAAGGCATAGAATAAATTGGAAAAAATCCAAATTTTACTTCCTAAACACCCCAACTAGAATCAAAATAGGGATATGTAGGTTACTTCAAATGGAGGAGGAAAATTTTCCAGTAACTTATCTAAGAATTCCCTTATTTTATGGGAGAATGAGGATAGAAGTATTAGATCCAATAAGTAAAGTTCAAAATGAACTATAGGTATGGAAAGATAGATGGTTATCGATAGCAGGAAGAGCATAATTAATTAAATTAGTCTTACACGTCATTCCAACTTATTATATGTCCTTGTATACTATGCTAAAATCAATAGAAAAAAGTTTAATCTACATTATGTGGTCCTTTTGTAGTCAGGTTTACATGATAAAAGGAAATTTCCTTTAATGAAATGGAGCAAGGTGTGTGATGATAAAACCAGGGGAGGTCTCAGTTTAAGTGTTCCTGTGTATGCAAACTTAGCTCTTAAGGAATAAATAGTTTAGAAATTGTACAAAGAGAGTCAAAGACAATGAGAAACATTATTCTAAGTATGTTGAGCCAAATAATCCCAACTTAATATTTACTGCATTCTCACTTCCAAATGGTTCCTCTATGAAATGATTTTAAAAAATCTATTGATCTAGTTATTAAGTGTCTAGGATGGGTGGTGGAAATTGGAGAAAGGATTTCTATTTGGATGAATACTTGGTGTGGTAAAAACTCACTCAAATCTAGATCCAATTCTGAAACCATGGATGAGATTACTTAAAGATAAATATGGTGATAGGGTTTCAAACATTGTGTACAAGGATCGTGAATGAAGATACAAATAGAAAGAAGTTTTTTTACAAGTATACAAGACATTGATGCTAGGAGGCGATTGAGCAGAAAGATAACAACAATGATTATTCAGAGGGGAGCCAAGGATAAGATAATTTGGGAGCTGAATAACTTAAAATAATGCATAACAAGAAGTGGATATACTGTAAAGCATCAACAAAATAGAAATATCTCAATAATATGGAGAAATACTTGGGATAGGCAAAGCATTCCTAAAGTCAAAATGTTTATTTGGTTAGTAGGTCATAGAAGAATTTTATCTTGGGATAACCTTATGAAAGGGGTTTTCATGGCCCCTCATAATGTGTTGTTTATAAAAGGAAGGAGGAGAGTATTAACCATCTCTTAAGACTGTATGGATAGAAAGGAATAGAAGAATATTTAAAGGAAAGGAAAGTAGTTTAGAGGTAATGAAAAGGAATATTTTTTTTGCCTTACGGAAGTCTAAAAAAACCCTATCAACTCACTCAATCCCTAATCTAGAAATAGAGAGCATTAATAGATGGAGTCAAGCCATCAAATAGAACAATGATGTTGGGTACAAGAGAAGTAAAAAGAAGACAACAAATATGAAGGGGAAACCACCAGATGTGGAGTTGGTAAAATTAATTTTAATGGAGCATCTAAAGGCAATCTAGGACCAACAAGAGGAGGAGGAATAATTAGAAATAATAGAGGAGAGATTTTGTCTCATTATGCTTTCAATAGTGAATTCAAGACATAATGAAGTTGAAGCTTGGGTATATTTGAAAGGGTTAAAAATATAATGGAACAAAGTATGGATGGAAGGTGATTCACTCATTGTAATAGATGCAATTTTGAGGAAAGCAAAGGCTCCATGGAACATACAAGAGATAATTGTGGAAATTCAAGACCTTGTTATAGAGTTTGAAGAAATCATGTTTACACATATGTTAAGGGAAGGAAACAAATGTGCAAATAGGCTAGCCAATAGAGTGGTTTTAATTGAGGATCGTGAAGTTAAATTCTCTTTTTCATTGTTAGAGGTAGTAATAATTTTAGTTAAAGTAGACAATAAAATATTTACTACCTAAATAAAATAACGATTAAGATTTACTTTAATATTTTTCAATGGTAATATTTGCTTTATTTTTTAACATTAATGTGTTTTTATATAAACTATTTATTACAATTTTTGTGTTTGCATTTATGCTTCAGGAAGGAAACTAGCAATCCAGATCTCGTAAAGCAAACTATTATAGTGTGATGTCTTGGAAATATTACTCTACTAAAATGTAATGCATATATAGTAGAGGTGGAGTTTTGGTATTATGAAGGTTGTTGTTGGAAAATGTTAAGAAGGATGCTAAATTCTTGAATATTTGTACTCACACAAAAAAATGAAGATATCCAAAAAAAAGAAAATCAAGAATTCAAACATTTTATGAAAAATGATGTAGGTATCTAGTTATAACATCTAAATTGAGATAAGAATTGAATCTGTGTGTAAATTCTCAATCTCTAAAGGATATAGTTGTGGCTTGTTAAGGGTGGGGGACCCATGTATAAACCCTTGTTCTCCAACAAAAAAAAAAAAACTCTAAGGATGTTGACAATGGGATTGAAGCTACTCAAAGTTATTTCATTGATCAAAAATAGCTATTGGAGTAATAAATATGATATTTTAGGAATAAACACATTAATGCATAAGCTTGTTAATTATATAAGAACCCAAAAGAAAAGCATTTGTAATATCTTATTATGACCTAGGGACTTTACCTCTATTTCATTTAAAAAGTTGTTTAAAAGAATCATTGTGGATGCATTGCCATACAAGTAAAACTTCAAATACATGATTTTCCATCAATGATGATAATAGCGTGAAAAAAATATATAAGACTTGGAAGCTCAACTCATAACAACTAGGTATATAAGGAAATAGATTAATTCCCTTAATGTTAGCGAGGTGAAATTGAATATTCTAAGTTGGTTGATATCCCAACTAAGCTTGGATGTATTCCACTCATTGAAGGTTATAGTCTTTAAGGGTGTGAGTAAGATGATAAAAAATTGTTCAAACAATATAATCACGACAATATAGATTTGGATATTATTCTCCCCTATGTTATGCCTTATGGTCAATGAGAATGTTTGATCCCTCTTTTTTCTCCTTCAAACTAATGATTTGTGGTTTTCAAAGGATGATGAAATCAATGGTCTTATTTATTTTGTTTCAATTATTTATGTTTTAGGACTAATATATATGTTTGGTATATGAAGACGTATTATTTTGGGGCCTTTTAGCTATTTTGGTAATTTGATAGTTTTTGTTGAATGTGTTAGAGGTTTTTTCTTGGTTTTTGTTTCTACTTTATGAATTATCGCTTAGATAGTGAATTGTTATGTTGTGGATTTCACCTTCCTTTTTGCTCGAGGGATAACATTGTTGTTTTTTACAATCAACATCTTAACTATAGTTAACAGAAAACTTTGTAGTTTCTATATGAAGCGAGGATTAAAGGCTAGGGATCAATCATGCCATACAATTAGACTCCATCTTTTAGATAATAATATTATTAAGAAGGCTAATTACTTGATCATTTTGTGTTATTATTTTGTGGTAGAAATAAGTCTTTTGCATATAGTCATGCTATGAATTACTATTTACAATAAAAATAGCAATAAGAGAGCTAGTCATTCCCTGAAGGTTGTTGAATGTCACAACTATTTTTTAGAAATGAATAGAAGCAATCCATCCACTCAAATATTATTCAAAAAATATAGAAAATGATGAAAGAGAGAAAGATGTAATGGGCAATCATAGGCACCATAAATAATCATTGTATTGAAACAATAACACTTTTGGAAATATTTTTGAGAAGAAAGAAAAACTAAAAGACAAGCTTTCAAAATTCCAAAAAAAATGATCATAATAATCCAAGCTCGGAGGAAAGGAAGTTGCTTAGTGAATATCATAATATTTTAAGTAAGGAAGAGAAATTTTGAAGATTAAAATCAAGATAGACTTGGTTAAAAGGAGATAAAAATATAAAGTTTTTTCATAATATTATAATAGTATAGAGATCAACATCCAAAATTAGTATAATTAATTCAATAGAAGGGGTTTGGATTGAAGACCAGATTGCAATAAGAAAGGAGGTAAGATTTTTTTACCATAATATTTTAGGATCATAGGAGTTTGAAGTTCTTAATGATAAACTATTGCAAGAAGTACCTTCAGTTATAATGAATGAAGACAATAGTAAACTAATGGAGCCTATTACTTTGGAAGTTATTTTAGCTAGATTTCTCTTTTGATAAGGATAAATCCCTAGGTCCAAATGGGATCTCTACAAAATTCTATCAATATAATTGGGATATAGTGAAGGATTCTTTATTACTGGCAGTGGAATATTCTAGGGTAAATCAATACATTCCTTATAAAATTAAATGCAACATATCTTACCCTAATTCCAAAAAAAAGGATGCAATATTATTTGATTCATTTCGGTCCATAAGCCTATATAATATGGCATATAAGATTATCTCTAAAGTGATGGTGAATCGATTCTGACCTCTATTAGACAAAATTATTTCAGAAGAGCAAGGAAGATTTGTGAAAGGGAGACTAATTCTAGACAGGATCATAGTATCTCATGAAGTTATGCATTTAGCAGCTTCAAGAAAAGAGAGAGCAATGATCTTAATACTTGATACGAGTAAAGCCTATGATAGGGTTAAATGAGATTATCTTTTTGCAATATTAGAAAAGTTTGGATTTGGTAAGAAATGGGTCAAATGGATTAAATATTGCATTTCTATAGTTTCATATCTATTTCTAGTCAATGGGTTAGTAATAGAATCATTCAAATACAAGAGAGGTCTTTGATGGGGAGATCCTCTATCACCATATTTATTCATTATTATGGCAGATGTTTTGGGTATGAAATTGAATAAGGCTAATAAATATGAGCTAATAAGTGGTCGTAAGGCTAGCAATAACATTGATAACATCACCCATCAACAATTTGTAGATGATACAATCCTTTTTTGGCGGGCAAGGATAAACCAAGCCGAAGCTTTGAATAACTTGTTAAAGGAATACAAAAGAGCGACACAACGAAAAATTATTAGGACAAAATCCAAAATTTACTTCCTAAACATCCCAACTAGAATCAAAGTAGGGATATGCACATTACTTCAAATGGAGGAGACAAATTTACCAACAACTTATCTAGGGCTGCCCTTATTTTAGAGGAGAATGAGGATATAATTATGGAATCCAGTTATAAGGAAATTTTATAATAAACTACCAACATGGAAAGGTAGATGGTTATCGGTAGCAAGAAGAGTGCAAATAATTAAATTAGTCTTACATGTCATTCCAACATATTATATGTCCTTGTATACTATACCAAATTTGAAAGAAAAAAGCTTAATCTATATTATGTGGTCTTTTGTGGTCAGGTTTACATGATAAAATGAATTTTCCTTTGTTATAATGGAGCAAGGTGTATGATGATAAAACTAGGCGAGGTCTTGGTTTAAGAGTTCTTATGGATGTAAACTTAGCTCTTAAGGGAAAATTAATTTGGAGATTATACAAAGAGAATCAAAGACATTGGAAAATAATTCTTCTAAGCATGTTAAGCCCAATGATCCAAGCTTAATATTTACTGCATTCTCTCTTCCAATGGTTTTGCTCTACGAAACGGTTTAAAAAAATATATTGACCTAGTGATTAAAGGTCTAAGATGGGTGGTGGGAAGTATATAAAATATTTCTATTTGGATGGATACTTTGTGTGATAAAAAACCACTCAATCTAGATCCAATTTTGAAACCATGGATGAGATTACTTCAAGATAAATATGGTGACAGGTTTCAAACATCGTGTACAAGGATCAAGATTTTTTTTTTTTACAAGTATACAAGACATTGATGCTAGGATGCAATTAAGTAGAAATATAACAACATTGATTATTATAAGGGAAGCCAAGGATAAGCTAATTTGGGAGTTGAATAGCTTAGGAGAATACATGACAATAAGTGGATATAATGTAAAGCACCAACAAAATAGAAATATCACAAGAATATGGAGAGATATTTGGGATAACCTAAGCATTCCTATAGTCAAAAATTTTGTTTGGTTAGTAGGTCAAAGAAGAATTTTATCCTAGGATAACCTTATGAAAAAGGATATTCATGGTCCCTCACAATGTTTTCTTTGTAAAAGGGAGGAGGAGAGTATAAACCATCTTTTGGGACATTACTCAGTAGTTTGGAATCTATGGAAATGGATTCTTAATGTATTTGGTAAATGCATGGTAATGAATGGAATAATAGAAGAATGGTTAAAGCAATGGTAGAGAACTTTTAAAAGTGAGTCTTTACAAACAATTTGGGATATATAAAAAATATAATACTTTGGACTATTTGACTATAAAGGAATAGAAGAATATTTAGAGGAAAGGAAAGCAATTTAGAGGTAATGAAAAGGAAGATTTGTTTATCCATAGAGGAGTTTAAACCAACCCTATAAACTCACCCACTCCCTAATATGAAAGCATTTATATATGGAGTCAAGTCACCAAATAGAATTATGATGCTAGGTACAAGAGAAGAAAAAAGAAGGCAAAAAATATAAAGTGGAAACCACCAAATGTGGAGTTGGTCAAATTGAATTTTGATGGAGCTTCTAAAGGAAATTTAGGACCAATAGGAGGAGGAGGAATATTTAGAAATAATAAAGGAGATATTTTGTCTCATTATGTTTTCAATAGTGGATTTAAGACAACTAATGAAGCTGAAGCTTGAGCAGCTTTGGAAGGGTTAAAAATAAAATGGAACAGAGTATGGATGAAAGGTGATTCACTCATAGTAATAAATACAATTTTGAGGAAAGTAAAGGCTTCATGGAACATACAAGAGATAATTATGGACTTCAAGACCTTGCTATATAGTTTTAATAAATTAGGTTTACACATACGTTAAGGGAAGGAAACAAATATGCAAATAGGCTACCCAATGGAGGGGTTTTAATTGAGGATCATGAAATTAAATTTTCTTTTTCATGGTTAGAGGAAGTAGTAAGTTTAGTTGAAGTTGACAAAAAATGTTGACTGCCTAAATCAAATAATGATTAAGATTTACTTTAATGTTTTTCATTGGTAATATTTGCTTTATTTTATAACATTAATGTGTATTCATATAAACTACTTATTACAATTTTTGTGGTTGCACTTATGCTTCAAGAAGGAAACTAGTAATCCAGATCCGGTGAAGTGAACTATGATGTCCAATGTTTTGGAAATATTACTATACTATGGTGTAATGCATAAATAGTAGAGGTGGAGTGCTGATATTGTGAAGGCTACTATAGGAAAATGTCAAGAAGGATGCTAAATTCTTTAATATTTGTATTCACACAAAAAATTGAAGAAGATCAAAAAAATAAAAATCAAGAATTCAAACATTTTATGAAAAATGTTGTAAGTATCTAGCTATAGCATCTCAATTGAGATGAGAATTGAGTCTGTTTATAAACTTTGAATCTCTAAAGGAGAGGGTCGTGCCTTGTCAAGGGTGGAGGACCCGAGTCAAACCCCTTGTGCTCTAGTAAAAAAAAAAAATCATTGTATTATTCATAGATAAGAATCATAACACTCAAATGCAATGGATAGAGTGATTGGGGGATTTATACCAATACTTAATACCCAAATTAAATCACTGTGTTTTATCTAAGTCAACATAAAAATATGGATTTAAGGTTAATTACAAGTTATAAGATGGGTTTAACCATAACAAGGTTAATCATGGCCCATAGGGCTTACAAAAGAAAATATTACAATAGATTAAATGCATTGTACAATGAATGCCCTTAGGCCTCTCTCATATTACATCATATAATGTTAGCCTTGGTCAAAAGTTAGATCACACTTTGAAAACCCCTCATAATCTAAACTGAGGGGCCAAGGAGAGAAAACAACAATAAAATTTACATCTCTCCCCATAATATATGTTCTAGTGAGTCTTTGCATTTGAGGTAGACTTGTATAAATCTCCCTCATCATTTGAAATTTATTTCTACAAAAATACTTCTTACATCAGAGTCTCCTTATACTAGACCCTAGTCATCACTACTACAATTGGATACTCCCACACACATTCAAAAAACACTTGTGTGAAGGTTTCAAATGAAGAAGAGAAGTCAAGATTCCTATCTCCTTTAAATAAAAGTTTCTTCAATCTTCCATAGTCATATAAAATGTGAATTGAAGGCATAGTTCTTCTTTTAAAACATATATCACCTTGTTTGAAGACTTCTACTTGCTCTCAGACCACCTAATTTTCTTCACCAAAAGAGGATTTGCATGAACCTACCTAAAAGTAGAGTTGTTAAAAAACTTCCAAGAGTACCTAGACATGGAATAAAAAAGGAAGAGATCATGAATGAGATCTTAAGGAATAAGCTAAATCAATAGCCTAAAGAAGGAAGAGGGATTGAATAAAGGACATTCTAAATCCTTTTCTTGTATACCTCTAAAAGACTCAAAATACGTTGCAATTGTCACAAATCCAACTACATCTCCTAAAAAAGTAGACCAAATATTTTGTTTGCATATAATATGGTAAATATACCCTAAAAAGGACATGAAATCTTGAGAACTATTCCACATAATTTAACACCTAACACTATAATAGGTCCATAAACTAATGTCACTAATATATTAATCTCAAAAAATCATGTGATTTTAAAAAAGGGATCAAAACACATTAGTATGTTAAAGTTATGGCCTTTAGAAGTTTTCCCTAAATAGCCCTAAAAATTTAAAAAATGCCTCAAACCTTAGAAATGCAACTCCAAACTATAACATGCCATGTGTTATCGCATGTTTCACAGGTGTTTGCCACTTATTTTTCACCACTTGTTTGCCATGGTATTGTTGGGTTAGATGCAAATTTAACATTTTCTACTCATTATTGATTGAAATCATGTTTTTAATAAAAAGGAGATAATCATCCCATCAAGTATTCAATGAAATGCAATTGGAGGGACTCAAACCCAAGTCTTTGCAAAGTGAAAACACTTGCACTAACCAACATGCCAAGCCTATAGTTGAAACATGATATGCACTCAATTCATCGTTGTTCATGGTTTCAACCTAAATCTTTTCAAAACAATTAGTTATAGCATTAAAGGTGTTCAATATTGTTCCCTATCATCTCTAAAAAGTTCCTTTTGACTACCTTAGCCTTGCCTTTAATGAAGAGACTTTTACATAGCTCCCCTAAAATGCATTACAACCAATGCTTTGATTCCTTTATAAAAATGGAGGGGAGGAGTTTCAAAACTCATAACTTTGGCTGATCAAAGTCTTACTCTCAGTTAGCCAGCTAGGACACCATAATGACAAATGATAAAGATATGCACAAAATATCTCATTAACCTAGATTTCACATAAATAGTTGTTAAAAGAGAAAAAACAAGATTCAACCCTTAATTGTAGCTTGTAACAATGCATTATATGTGCTAGTATAGCCATTAAGGCACTCTTTATAGTTGAGGAGGGTTTCACACCTACTCGTTGAATACGAGTACAATTACATTAAAAATTAAAAGGTACTACTTCCTAAGTACACAAAAGCACCAAAGGAACCCTGGATATTTCTACTATGGCAAATTTAAATTTTCTCAATTTGATAAATTCAAAATCTCTTACTATTTATAGATTCAAATGGTTCCATTTTATAGTTTTGAAACAACTTTTATTTGGCTAATCATGGATGATATTTTTTGAGATTTTCAGAGCATCAAGAAGAAGAGATGAGATATGGAAAAATATTTCCTCATTGTATTTTATGCAAAAGTCATCTATAAGGCTTTGAGAAGTAATTCACCCTATAGTTTGGAGGAAGTATTGAAGGCTCTGGATGATCTCTCTACTTGACCAATAAATGTTGCTCCCTACCCACTCTGATACCATGTTGATTTTCATACTTGTTTCCAAAAATAAATAAAAGCAATCTGTTTGTTCAAATCTTATACAAAAGCATAAGAAATAATGAAAGAGAGAAAGATATAATGAGTGCCCGTAATCACCATAAATAATTATATTATCCATAGATAAGAATCAAGATATTTTGATCTAATGGATGGAATGGTTGGGAGGTATTTATACCAATATCTAATCCTTGAATTACATTAATAAAGTTAATCTAAGATGGCATTATAAGATGGATTTAAGGTTAATTATAAATTACAAGGTGGGTTTAACCATAACAAGGTTAATTGCAACCCAAAGGGATTACATAAGATATTATTACAATTAATTTAATACATTTAACAGTGAATGCCCTTAGGCCTATCAAAGATTATGTCATACAATGTCAATCTTAGATAAAAGTTAGATTACACTTTCAACAAAGGCTACCTAGTGTGTCTTGTATGTTTGGAAGTTGGTAATATTAGAGGTTTTGAACACTAATCATTTAAATGGATATGACTATGGAAGCTACTTCTAGGAAAATATTTTTTTAACCTTCAACAGAAGAATAATTTTAATTAAATTCCATGTGAAAACATCATAAATGGAAATAGTTTCCTGTGATAACAATTACATTATCCATAAGATGTAATATATTTTTAGGATTAAAGCAAACAAACTCCTAATTAAAAGGGTCGATGCCACCACAATTCCAAAAAGCCTTATTTTGTGTGTTAATATAATAACATTCCAACTTTATAATTAAACACTATCCCAAAAAAGGAATTCTACAAATAGCTAATAAATACCAAGGCTTAATGCATTAAGATAATATTGGAGGCATTCTTTATAAACATGTGTAACAAAAATTTGTTTCCATCTAATGCAATTAATTGTCAAAGACCCCTTCCATTTCATTAGTTATAGAAAAAGTGTCTAATAAAATTTACCTATTGGCATACCATTAGAGTCAAATAAATGTTACTCATTTAAATTCAAATTAGCATTCAATTTTGTTGCATGAGATACAAGCAACAACTTTGATACTTATTTCATTAACATGGTTTTTGTAATCTTTTCGCTCTCGAACTACAATAATTAAAATAATTGTCTTCCATGAATACTAAATCTGTATTGGACTTGAACAATATTGAAATTGTTTTATCTATTTGAATATTTAAAAGATGCATATTATCAAAATAATTATATGCGGGATTATGGTTTTCTCGTGCCTTTCAGGATGGGATTTTATTTTTTTGTAGTTGGATTTTCTCGATGGTGCAATTGGTAAACAATGTTCTTTTTGGTGGGAAGTCCTTTCTTTGTTTGTTTGAAGCAACACTTCTCGAGCTCCCACTAGATGAGTTGTTCATTTTTGGGTGATTTTTGACCTTCTTATTTCTCTTGGGCGGTAAATAGTGTTCTGGTTCTGACCCTACTGGTTTCAATATTTGTTTTCTAGTTTTCCAATACCTCTTTTGAGCAGGATTCCACAATTCAAATTTGTCGTTTGTTCTTGCTTTCCTAGGCCATCATGGGCGGGAATTTTCATTTAGAATTATTGTCGATGGTTTTAGCTTTCCCGTACCCTTTTTGGGCAGGATTCAATATTAAAGGTTTTTGAAATTATTGTCGTTTGTTTCAGCTTTCCCACACCCTTTTTAAGCAGGTTTCCACTATTGTCATTTTTTTTCGCTTTTAGTGCCTTTGTCACGCGGGATGATCTTGTTTGTCATTTTGAATATTTTCGAGATGATCCTTCTAGGATCATCTCTTGTGCAGTTTTTTACCTTGCGGAGACCATCTCCATGTGCAGATCTTCTCCTTGAATCATTTGTAAAAGGTTTGGGGACCTTTTCAAAACCCCTTTCCAACCAATCAAAAAAAAAGAATTCTAATTTTTTAATTAAAAAAATTTAATTTCTTATTTTTTAATTTTTTAATAAGCTATGTATGGCTTCTATTGGGGCCACTCCCATTACAAAAATAAAATATTATATTGCTCTCATTATATTTCTAACAAGTTAATTAAAGCATATCCAATTTTGCCTTTCTATCAAATATATTCTTCATTTGTCTTTCTATTAAAGATATTATCCATCTTCCTCAAATTGCTAAGTTTTCACAATCAACTCCTATATCAGATGTCTTCTATAATTTAAATTATGGTCAAGATGAAATTCAACACCATGAATGGTTAAAATATTTGTTGCCCAACTTCTATATCTATAAATATCTTGTTTATAACAACCTCACAATTTCTTAATATTTTTTTCAAGGTTCTTATTCATTCCCCTAATATTCCAAGATATTATTTTCATTGTTATTTTTTATTTTTATTTATGGGTTTAGCCCCACTTCTTGTTAGCACTTGTGATATTTGCTTTTGTTTTCCCATATCAATCTCCCTTTGGGTTTCTTTTTCTCTTTGTTTTTTCTTCTTGGATCTTTCTCTTCTTTTTTCATTCCCAGCAATACTTTCGTCTTGATCAATCTCTTCAATCTTCTCACACTGCTCTTAGTAATACTTATCATCTTTAGGTTTTCCTTGTTCTAAAGGATCTAAAGTGCAAGGAATAACCTCAAAAGCACAATATTATTTATGTTGTCCTAGAAACCCTAAATTTCAAGGATGCTTTTCTGTATCAATTACCTTATTATTTCTCCGTAAAAAACCTAAATTGTTATGGGTTTCCTCCATCCTCATTTCTTTATTATGCTGCTCTTAAAACCTTAAAGGGCAAGGGATAACATCTTCACCCATTTCACTTTTATTACCTTGAGAGGATTCTATACTACTTGAGGAAAATGAAGATGATTTTATTGGAGAATATTACATTATTTGGTACATGCAAATGTACCCCCATGGTGCGTTCATGGTACAAATATAAATATGTAATAGATTATGGTTTGTATCTATAGTTTAGATGAGTGTTTTATAACATGTAAGAGTATAATGTGTAGGATATGCACATGTCATGTAAGTAATAGTGCAAGTGTATATTGAGAGAATATGCACACATGTCGTGTATGTAAGTGTTCAAATATATAATGTAAGAATGTGCACAAGTGTCTTGTATTAGGAGTGCATGTAGGAGATTAAGAGTCATGTAAAAGTGTGCAAGTTTCATAGAGTCAAGTATGCTTGTAATAAGAGAGTGAAGAGTCTAGTATACATGTGGTAATATGAGAAGCCAAAGGTCAAGAATAAGAAAGGTTGTATCTCCCAGATATGTGAAGAGTGCAATAGTCAAGTATTGAAGAGTCACCTTTCTATCTCTATATTATGGAGAATGTAATTGGGAAAATGGTGTGTAAGCGATCACCATATAACAAGCATTTGATAATAAAACTTGTATATAGATTTTGAGCAATTTATTATTGTAAATATTCTTCATGCATATACATGAATGATTTTGGCCATTTACATTCATATTTGATATTGTAAGTGAATGCTATTTCATTATCATATTTACCTCGATATATATATTTGTTTGCTCACATTTATAATCCTACTATTGATTATTGATATTTTGACCTATAATATCGTGGCTTATTTATATTGGGACCTATGATATTTTGAGATAGACTTAAAAGCCAATATATTTACTTGGAATAAACTTGACCTCTTTTGTCATCTTTGTTTAAGGATTTTTCTCCATATCTTCTTTTACACCTTTAATTCCTTCTAGACTTACCCAATGATATTGTAGATAGGCTTTCTTTACCTCTTATTTTAGAGTGGAATACGTTTGATATGATCTAGCTTCTATTATTTTATGATTTCCTTGCTTTATCTTGAAGTTTATCTCATGAATAGAATTTTTGTCTCTTTTTTCATAGTTTTATCTATTTCTTTTATTTCTAAATCTACTTTAAATTGTGGAAATGTAGTCTATGTTGAATACGTGATTCTATTACATAATTGCTTTTAAAATAATGTGTCCTTGAAGTTTTTAATTAAGTATTGAAGACATGCAAAATGTGGCTTTTATATAGGAAGCATCATTGAGGATTGATTGCATCTTAATTTATAGTTTCATTACGCATGATTTGGGTTATGGTTACAAGGAATCATTGCTTATGTATTTTAGCATCTCAAGTTGAATGGATTATGTTTTGCATAATAATGTTGTAAAGAGCTTTGCTTACTTTAAGGTGTTTTGTTTCAAAGTTGTTTATCCCTTGGGGTGGGTAGATTTCTTGTTGGTACCATAAAGCCCAATCCTGGGAGGAGTTGCATGGATGCAATAACTAGGTAGAAATAAGTCTTAGAAGGAGTTGCAAGAATGCAATAGCTAGGAACTCATAATCCTTGGAAGGAGTTGTGTGAATACATATCCAAGGATCTTGTGAATCATTGCACCTTGAACATGCAGGATCGGGTGGAACCATTCACAAAATAACATCGGTGATTCCCTTAGTTATCCCATGGAGGTGTGGTAACTAAGAGTGATATCATGTTATCATTGAAGTGGCAATGACCTTAGTTAGCCCATTGAGGTGCGGTAACTAAGCACCAAGGCTCTATGCCAAATTAACCTACCTAGATGGGCTTAGAGTAAGGTTAGGGAATAGGTGTTCCCCTTTAAGTGTTAGAGGCCTTAAAGGATAATCTCTACATCATGGTCATAAGATTCTATGCCAGAGTGTATAGAAAAAGGTGGGGGGACCGCATTGAACATCTTTTTAAATGAGTAGGTTTAGCAAGGTGAACCTTATAAACTATACGAGTTGGCCACTCCTTTCCACTAAGTATCATCTGCAATGACTTGGAACTCAAATGTGGTGAAGCCTTGAATACTCAAAAATTTAAAATAAGGATTTCTCTCTTGTGAAACTTTTCTTGTTAGGGTTCTTTTAGAAAAAAACTAGGTTGGTAGTTTTGGGTTACAATTATTGACCTCTCTCTATACTTTGGCATGATGTTATCCTTAAAATGAGCTCACAATTTTTTAGGTGATGCATACCTAGTAATAGATTATACCACATATGAATGTGCCTAAATATGGGAAGGTGATTAGGATCTAAAATGAGTAACCTTGCCACTATTTATGGCATAATTTGGGTGAATAAGGTATTATAAATTGGAACGAGATCCCAAAATTCATATAAAATATTGAGTATCTCAAATATGACCAAAGCTCAAAATTTAATATGACAATTGACATAATACAATATGGAGAAGATTCAAAGGTTTACAAATGAATTGAGAAACTATATCATCATACAAGTATTATTTGGTCTCTCAACATCGAGAAATTGAGAAATAAATAAAACTTGAATAATGTATTTCAATAGCACTAGAACAAAAAATGGGGTAGGTGTTGGTATTCAATTCATTGACCTAGAGTATCCACAGAATCATTTTGCATGTAGATTGCTATTCAATTGTACCAATAATATGGCAAAGTATGAAGCACTTTATATTAGATTGAGGAAAACCAAGAAGTTGGGAATTAAAGACCTAAGAATATATGACGATTCTAAACTAATTATAAATCAAGTTAATTTTTAATTCACTACAAAGAACAAACACTTGTAGTCATGTAAGCATCAAGTCTGGTATTTGTTGGAAAGTTTTGACCCATGAGATCAAAGCAATTCCTAGATAATTGAATGCTAATATATATGAGTCAAGAGACATGGCCAAGTAGATTCAACCCCACTACTAATATGTGGGATAAACCCAAAGTGTTGGAAGTAGTCTTTAGAATAGCCATCCCTAATAATTCTTATCATTTGAAAGTCTTTAATAATGATGAGTGGATCATATAGTTTTTATTAGATAAACATAATATGCTAAAGTGAGAATAAGTATGAGGGTGACATCAAGGATAGAATCATACAACTAAATACGAATAAGTTTCCTAATAGACTGATCACTCTAATTAGTTTATTTAAACTTGATGATAGCATAAGGAGAAAATCCTCAAAGTGGAATCTTTCTTATATCCCCCTATTGAAGTGGCTAAAGGAAAGAACCTACTACTTGGAAAAGAGTGTACTCAAGAAGAGATGGCCCTTTTCAAAGAGCTCTATAGTAAGTATAAGGACATCATTGCATGTTCATAGGAGGGTCACAAAGTCTATGACCACAGAATCATAGAGCATACAATTGAGTTGGATCTAGGTGCTAGGCCTCTTAGATAGAGGTAACAATTGATGAAACCTAAGATCAAGGTGGTAATGAAGAAGTAATATTTGAAGCTCCTATAGACCTAGATAATATTTCAAATACTCCATCTCGATCATCAATTTGGTCCCTTTATGAAAAAATAATGGTGACATAAGATTATGTATCAATTTCAAGAACTTAGACTACTCTTCATTAAAGGACCATTATCATCTACTTATAATAGATCATATTCTACAAAAGGTATCTAAGTCAATATATTGTCTCTCTTTGATAGTTTCTTAGAGTATAATCAGATTTGGGTCAAGGACGATGACTAGCATAAAATAATCTTCACTACCAAATAAGGGACCTTCGCATATCAAAGAATGACATTTGGTCTATCAAACATTGAGGTGACCTTCCGAAGGATTATGGACATAACATTTGCCAAACTTGTGGGTGAGAAAATTCTCATATACCTTGATGACCTAACTATGTATTCCATATATAGAAGTAAGTACATCAAACATCTTAAATTAGTCTTCCAAAGGTGTAGAGAAATTGGTACTTTGCTTACTCCCAAATAGTCCATTTTTATGATCCAAGAAGGTAAACTACTAGGTCATGTAGTTTCAAAAGAAGGTTTGTTATCATTATGATCTCCAACCCTAGCAAATCAATGCACAACATTGGCACCACAAAAGGGAATACATGCTATAATGGCTCCTCTTAACCTACTGTGTAGATTTATGCTAAGAATTGTCCACAAGGTAACCCTCGTTCTGTTGATATAATTCTTCCATTGCCTGAAGCTGATTCTGCATATCACAATTTAGAATCACTCACCCTTGTCGGGTATTTCATTGGATGCATCCCTAATGAGTCTTCCCTTAGGGCCTAGGTTAATGCAACTTGGAATCCTCATGGAGTCAAGCTAACAATGGTTCAAAACCTTACAAAGGTTTTTCTTTTTGTTTTACTTTGTGGAAACAACCCATGTTAAGGTGATTTATGAACATGACCCCTAGTACATGAGAAGCTCTTTGCTTGTTTTTCTCCTTGAACCCGTGATTTTTCTATTTCTGAGGAAATATCTACCAAAGTCTATATGTGGGTGGAAATCCCATGACTCCCTCTACCTTTGTAGCCCTTTCTCAGTCACATAACAACCCCTTTAAGGCATGTCATTTTGGTGGATCCGGACAAATTTTTCCATGCAAGCTCTCAAAAACGTGTTTGTATCGAGATTGATATTTCTTGATATCTGAAGGAGTCTATTGACATACAATTTGGTAACACTATCCTATCCTAGTGGGTCCTCTACATTAATATGCCCAACATATATTTTCGATGCCAGTCCTCAGCACACAAGATCAAATATTATCCCTTGATACCACATAATAGGGATAAGCAAATCCCCACCACACCGAGTGCACCCACTCCTCAACCTTAGGAGGATGGTTGGATGACTGTGGGAGGGCGTAAAAATCCACATTTGGTTGCTTTTAAAGGTACACAATCCAAGTTGGCACATGTATCACAACTAGTAAAAGAAGAGTATGAAAAGGAAAAAGTTGGTCCTCTAGTTGAAACTGCCAACAATGAGGCTCCTCAGTCTCAACAAATTCATACCCCAAGGAATGCAATAGAGGTTGCTTCACAGTCTACCCAACTGGCCATTCCTATAGTACATTTCCTCTTGACTAATGCAAGGTGATCTCATAGCTCGAGAAGGGGATCTGTAGAAGATGTCACTCGAGAGAAGTGACTTCATATGACTAGTGTACAGTTAATAAGTTATGTTTCTGATTCATCCAACATCTACAGTGTGTTGGCATATATTAGCGACAATGATAATATGTCATTGGATGCAGAGCCATCATCGATGGAATTGGTGGTTCCTACGGAAGAAGTAAAATCTAAAGTTCCTTCCCCTTTTGTGTAGTTTTGACGTTCCCGTAGTCCTCGAAAAGGGAAAGAAAATGGAGATTGTCTACCATTTTAGCATTTCAATTCAAGAGTTCCAATGGCTTTGTGGCATTGGACAGATACGTAATGATAGAGCAATAAGTCTACTTAGTGCCTAAAGCTATAGTTCTACAGTTTTACAATTTAAGATTTTTTATTACTCTAGTTTATTTTTCTATGCTTATTTATGTTTTGTATTTGCTTTTTTAGGGGTTGGTTCCAGTTTTTATTATATGGGTGGCCTTGTGCCCCGAGTTGTGATATTTATAGCTCCCTTTTTATTGTAACCTCTTTTATTTTTTAATATAATTGTTGGTTTCAATAAAAAAAGAAGGCCTGACCATAGACACTAATAGATTAAATCTATTTAGGATCTCTTATTTCCCACTTATATTAGGGGAATTAGTTCTTTCCTAGGACAAATCTAGTTTGTTGCTTTAATAATGAATTTTCCAAATGGTTAGACCTATCACCAAAATACTAAAAAGGAATCTACCCTAGTATGGAGTGATAAAGATAGAAAAGCCTTTAAGATATTAAATAATCCATCACCTGATCCTCTATAATGATCAACCCATACTTTTATAAATATTTTAAGTTATATCTGTTTAGTACAGATAAAAGCATTATTGTTATCCTAACCCAAAATAATGATAAAATTGAGGATCATCCCATCTCGTTCATGATCCAAGTCTTTCACAACTATGAAGAGAGATACACTCTTATTGAATAATAGGTATTTGACATCATTAAATATCTCGAGAAGTTCAAATGTTATCTATTATAGTGCATTGAATAAGAAAAGACATTGAGATAATTTTTTTTTAGGAATTTGGCATTGAGATAAAACCCACCTAGCTCATCAAGGAAAGGGCCTTATGTGAAAGCCTAGCAATTATGGTCCCTAAATATCAGATTTCTCTAGTAGAGAAAATAAATATGGATGATAGAATAGGTTGGATGGTGATATACGTATATATGTGACCAGAGGTGATGAGAAACATTTTAAAGCAACTTTAGGTTAGTTTTAGTCTATTGAAATTAGGACTTAGTTTTATTTTTGGCTAATAAACAATTTGTGCAAAATTATAAAATATGGTTTTTATGAGATCATATTGGATTTAGTATTTAGGCCTAGTTGTTCCAATATCTTCTAGAGGGATATTGGAAGTTAGGAATATAAGGGGTAATCTTTCAAATAAGCCTCTGAATAAAGCCTATCTTCCCAATCTGAGAATTAGTTTCTTAATCCAAGGATTTGGTTGCTCATTCTAAGGGTATTTAGTTGTAACTTGTGCTTATTTAAGCACCTATTGTCAATACAATTTCTAAGCTTCATTTGGTTACACATAAGTGGTGTAAGAGCGTAAGGAATTGCATAGGTTTTGGGTCATTATTGACCTTAAGTTGCTTGTTGGGATTTGGATAATTTTTGTTAGAAATAGAGTATATTACATCATTTGGGTCATGTAAATGTATCTTCCAAGGTACATACTTAGGACATTAGATTACTTTAGAGGGAAGTTATCTAGTTACTTCATGCAATGTAATAAATGCACAAGTGTCAATGTGCAAGTTGTATATGTGCAAGTTGTCCCTTGCACAACTAGGTAGAGTGTTGGCCAAGGAACCTATTTTTCTATATAAGAAAGACCTCATTGTAATATAGATATAGAGTCGAGGGACAATAATAGATAGTGTAGCTTAGAGCATAGTACAGTTTTGTATAGATCACCATCCATTGGTGATGGGTGCAATGTAGTTCAGTAGCTTTATTAATGGAGTGTTCATTTCCTCCATAGCTACATTGTATTCTTTTATATCATTTCTATTTATAGCATATTTCAGTCATCTAGCATATTTACTTTCTTTCATATTATTTTGCATCTTGTGATTGCTATCTCCCAGTGCTCATTACATCAAAAGCTAATAGTGGTATCAAAGCCACGGTAGATCTAGCCATAGTAGGTCAATAGGAAAACCACCATTATTATTGAGCCTAAGTTTTTTGTCAACCTGACGTGCTGCTGGACCAACCACTATCAAAAACTCTCAGAAGAGTCTAGGTGGTAGAATTAGGGAGAGCCCAAGTGAGGATTGAAAGAAATCTCAGTTCCAAAAATATTGAGATTACATTTGACTAGAGTCTTTTCCATAGAGTTGCAAGAAAAACTCGTGAAGACTAGGACTCAGCATTCAATCCACTAGATTGACAAATCATCTAGTGAAGATCATCCAAGATATATGGAATTTGCTAACTATTGCCTAAAGTTTCTTTTGTTGTAGAAAATTAATTCTTAGAGGATTGGGACTCCTCCTACAACAAAAATCTAGGAGACTCCAACTTCATTGCTCAAAGGTCGGTGTGCCTTCATAGTGCAAATATTAGTTCCTTGTGCAAGAGAAGAATACTATGGAAGAAGACTTCTGGTGAAGAGTCATGGTGAAGTCAAGAGACTGAATATCTCCATTATTGGATTGAAGAACTTCACAATTGAAGAACAGGCCATAGAAGCCTTGATACTAAAAAGGCCACATAAGTAATACTAAAAAGGCTGCAAAAGCCTTCATCCTAAAAATTCCTCTAAAGCCTAGATACTAAAAAGCTCCAGAAGCCTTGATCTTGAAGAAGAATTCAAAAAGAATATCTGATTCAAAAGCATATTAAGATTTCAATACTAATATTTTTGTTGTAGGGAAAGAAGATTCAGTGAGTTGGGAAACTTCCTACAAGAAAGTTAGGAAGAGTATCTTCTTCAGAATCAACTCAGCACCTGAAGCAAAAATGAAGAGATCAAGAGAAGATCTCATTGAAGAACTTCCAATATTGGAAGAAGAAGAAGAAGTACTAGGAGAGTCCTGCTCGTATTTAGAAGTAGCAAAATCAAAGATCCAGAAGAAGATCTCACCACCAACACTTCTAGGAGTAGAAGGTTGAAGAGAAGATCTCAAGGAAGACCAATAGAAGCTACAAGATCAAAGACCTTGGGAAGGTCTCAATGAGCATCTAGTAAAAGGCTAGGAGAGCCTTATTGAATAAATCATCAAAGGAGAACTCACTGGAGAAATCCACTACCAAGGAGAAGCCCTTGATAGTGAAGGACTTGGGACAATTATCGCCATCCGACAACAAGCCCAAGAGAAGGAGAATTTGGCAAGGAGTTCCAAATCCAAGAAGGAGAATTTGGCAAGGAGTGCCAAATTTGAGAAGAATAATTTGGAAAGGAGTGACAAATCCTAGAATAATAATCTAGTGAAGACCTCAAGATATTCAAAATCTTGAGAAGAAGATCCTGCTTGAAGTCAGAATTCGACAAGAAGACTTGAAGACAAAAGAAGCTCATCAAATCTAGGAGATTTGAATATTACCTCTCACAGCAAGAAGGCACCGCTTTAGAGACAAAGACTTCTCCAAATCTACAGCAGAAGGAGGAGACCACAAGAGGAGAACAAGCCACCAAATCTTAGGCTCATGAAAGAAAGTTCGAGATCATATTTTGGTGAATAAGGAGTTGTTCAGGATAATCTACAAAAAGCTACAAGATCCTACTCGAAGCAGCAACTTGGTGATCTTAGACACCAAGATTCACATCCTCCGTGGAAGTGGCAAAATAACTATGAAAGCTTTAAAAAGGTAAGCAAATTTTGGTGCAAATAAACTTGTTAATTGGATTACTTATCAGATTTGTTATAGCACCTTAATTTAGATTAAAGTTGCAAGAAGAAGAAAAATTGGATTACAGTCTTCAAAAAGTGCAAAAAGAGAAAAGTTATTTTTTAAGGTTCATTTGCACATTAATTAGGAGTTGATTAGATTTTAGTATTACATCTATCAACTACCTATCATCTACTTTGGAAAAAGAAAAAGAAGACTAAGTCCTACAATATTGATTGTAGTGAAATTGTAGAATAATTATTGAAGGTTCATTTCAAATTATTCTTGATTAGTTGTAGTAAATTGATTAAGTGCATTATCTTAAGAGTTGATTGGAGTGATAAGGTGAAATTTTTATTGCATTAAAAGTGAAATATTATTAGATTCATTTGCACTATTATATTTCTCTCAAAAGGATTAGTTTTGTGTACTTGAGAAGGGCACAAAATTTGATTTGAATCAAGTGTCTAAAGACACTATTAAAGCATAGAAATATGCAACACATAGTGGCCAAGGGAAGCCACAAAAATAGGTTAGTACAATCCAAATAGCAACTAACTAAAGGCAGAAAAAGAATTCAAATATTGAGACTTGGTGAGTCTCAAATCCAAAGCATTACAGGGTTAATTGCATGGTACAAAGGGCAAAAAATTACAGCTACAAAGAAGCTTCTATCTACATCATTAAGGGCTTGGATTTATCATCAAAGTATCCAAGAAAAAAGGGTAAGGAGTCTAGCCAAAGAGACATCCTCAAAACCCCCATATTTGCATTCAAAAATATGCTACAAAACCAGAATTTTAGACCTGCAAAAGAGTGCAAGAAAAGGTGCAATAAATAAGGTTTTATATACATATAAGGTTACATGGTATTGCACTTCTACAATACATTATATGCAGGAAGATAGCAGATTTAAAGGTGCCTCAAAAGGCACAATATCTATAGGGTAAGCCAGCCAAGGAAGGTCGAACGTTAGCACTCTTCTTCCATAGAAAAAGGAACCACTCAAAGGGCTCACTCTCCACATATCTTGGATGGACGAACCTGAAAAATCAAAGCCCACATAAGGCTATTATCAAGTTGCATTTACGTAGACAAAAAGAGTGCTCATATACAAAGAGAAGGCATCAAAATCTACTTCTACCAATGTGGGATGGACATCATAACAAGAGGTTATCTACACTACAAAGAAGCACAGGAATCAACACGTTGAAGGTATAGAAGACAAGGAGAAAAGGTGCTACATTCAAGGTCTTAAACTTGGAGAAGATCATCCACAAAAGGAAGCACCAAAATCGTCATTCGAAGCTCCATAGTGCCTCATCAATTCACCTGCAAAATAAAATATTGCTTGTTGTCCAAGAAACAAAGCAAGCTAAGGAAAGGCATACAAAAGGAGTTATAATATTCTCCTTGGAAGCGTTATAGCAAAGGACTTCATTCAAAGAGCTTGAATGCCACTTGGCATAAACTTTCTAAGGTGCCATTTCATCTCTCAATACTCAAGAAACCTCATGTAGGAGTTACAAGGAATATCAAGGAAGTGGTGACACTTGTTATCTTCCACAAGCCTCACACAAGTGCCCACATGAGTGCTCATACATTATAGAGTGACCAAGAAGTGTTAAAGAAGAAAATGAATACATTAAGAAAGGTGGAGCGCTCATACATAACGAATGTGACACTTGTCACAAAGTTCAAGATCTTTCTTCCATAAAAAGGTGCTCAAGTCCAAAGCAGTCAAGCATAGGAAAGTGCAATCAAAGCATAGAAAAGTGCAACATGGAAGGAAGGAAGAGGAAGCATTAAAAGCTCCTAGTCTTGAAGTTCAAACCTCTCCATATTTGTAGCACCTACGTTCCAGCATTAAAGACGAGGAATTCCAAAGCATAGCATTGTTTCTAGCACCAAAGGAGGATGTTAAAGTGTTGTTATATTCAGTCAAAAAAGGCTCCGAACAATGCGGTGATACAACGTAAGGTTTAAATCCCATTTATTATTGGTTTCACTTTAGGGATATATAAGGGTTATAAGCTAAGGTTAATTCTTAGATTTTAAAAGCAAAAACTATAAGGAATAACTTATAAAATTGAAATAATATTTACAATTTAACCTAGGAGAAATAAGGAATTATAATTGAGATTAAAATATTTTATATTTTACAAATATTATTAATTTTCTAGTTTTCCAAATTTGGGAGTGATAAGGGTTACAACATCAAACTAGGTTATTGGAAATTAGAAACACTTGAATAAAATCCTAAGGGTTACAAAAGAGGTTATTAAGATTTTTTTGTTAAGGTTGGAAATTTATAATTTTCTTGTCTCATAATTTCTCAAAAGGGACAAAAGAAATCCAACATTAAAACCTCTTCAAAATTGAAAAGTGCTTAGTTCAATAGGAGTAATAAGGTGTTAGAAAAGTTGATTTTTGATCTTTACAAAAACTGTACAAAATCAACCAAAATTGAACTATACTTTACAAAAGTACTATATCATACTCCAAAATCATTAAGGAGTCATAAGGCATTCTACAAAACTTGATAATAATAATATCTATCAAATATTATCAAGTTGGGAAGATATAATATTTCTTTAAAACCTAAAATTAGGTGTTCATACTCTCATTACTAGGGAGACATAAGGAAGCCTATAAACCTAAGGATTAATAAAGGTTTTATCAAACCAAGCTTATATACTTCAATTAGGGATCAAATATCCTAATATAGGAAGTTATAAGAAGACTACAATTCTATCTAATTTCTTCAAATTCACCCTCTCGAAATGGGTAAAGGAATGTCATATAATGAATGTAAAACTTGCTCTGATAGGAATCAGTTCACAAAACATGAACACATGTGGTATATTGACTTAGGATCCAGTCATCATATGATAGGAAATATACAATGGTTTGATTGTCTTGAAGTTGCTAAAGGTTATAGACTAAGAATTGCAGACAACCAAACTTATCCTATACATGGATATGGATGTGTAACACCCAGAAAATCATTTCCAAATATTCTACTACAAAAAGTATTGTATGTTCCTGGATTAACATTCAATCTCATCTCAATAAGCAAGCTAGTAGAAAACAACTATATGATTAATTTTGGATATATGGATGGGATAAATACATGTATCATTATGAATCAAGATGGAATAAAAGCAATAGATTCAATCCATGAAAAACATACATCCTAGACTCAATGGAAAACTCATAAGATATTGTGGTGTTTCAAAATTATACTAACATATTTACAAAGGAACATGTTGAAGAAAATGAAGAACCAATACACCAAAATGGTAAGCACACAAGGATCAAAAACAAAAATATGAGAGGACAATTGCACCATGCCCTACTCACTTATCAACAATTAGACAAAATGAAGATACTTGCAAAGAGAACTATAAATATGGTTGGATAGAAGATAAGGAAGATGAATATGAACAAGCCAAAGATCATCCAATGAAAGGAGAATCATTAGCTTTATCTACAACTTACTTTGCATCATATAAAGACACACATTAACTGCTGAACTTGAATACAAAGAATGTAGAAGAAGAGTAAAAATTTTAGAAGATCTGTATTGAAGACTAAAGTCTTCAATACCTAAATAATGTAATACAGGGGATGTTAGAAATAGAGTAATAACAAAGAAGTTTGAAGAGTCCTTCAAGAGATATGGTTTGTGTATCCTTGATAGTCATAACATTCACATAAAGAATATTTCTAATTGTATGAAAAGGTTGAGTAAGTTTGTTTGGCTAGAATCTAGGGTTTGCAAAGTTACAATGGAGAAATTGCTGGAGCAGGAACAAATTTGGGGGAAGACAAAAAACCCTAGAGAGATCGTGAGTGTCAGTTCAGGTATGGTACTTATTTGGCTAGGGATTTAAAAATATGGACCTCTTATTTTGGAAGAGATTTATGGCAATCTGTTGGTTCCAATGATGACTGCAGCCTCACTTCTAAAACAAGCGGGCAATGAGGTATTCTCCATGTTTTCACAATAGTTTCCCTTTTATGAGGAGAAGTTGGATCATATGCATCAAGTTCTTAAAGCGAGAAAAGAACCCCATCCAAAACCACCTGTTCGCTCTAACAATTGTATCTTTGTGCCCAAGTTAGATGAGTCTCCTGTGATTGAGGTACCTCCAGCTTACATCCAACAACCTTTGCTCACGCTTTCCACCCAAGCCCTTGCATGCAAATTTGTAGGAATATGGCCTAGTCCAATCACAATCTAGAAATGGATTAATACACATTAGGGGAGTAAAGTCTCCTCTTATGAATTTATGATGACAGGTAGGGGATACTTTGTAGTTACATTTACCTCTATGGAGGACAAGAGCACTATATTTCATGGGGGTCCTTGGTTTCTAGGATCCAGCCCACTTTACATGACTCCATGGAGCACGACATTTGATCCTCAAGAGGAGCCTGAAGAAGTTTTTGTTTGGGTTAGGTTACTATTTTTGCCACTGCACCTATGGAACAAAACTTCGATGGAATTAATAGGTAACGCTATTGGAACATTCATTGATTGGGCTCCTCCAAAGGCTAATAATGCTATATGTGCACGCATATGTGTGCAAGTTAATCTAAAAAAAGGTTTGCCTAAACTTATTGTAATAAAGGTGTTTGATTGGATACATAACCAACCCCTGGACTATGAGCATATACCATTCAAGTGTATAACATGCCATGAGCATGGGCATTTCTCTTGAAACTGCCCAATTAAACAAACACAAGAAACAAAAAAGAAGAACTATGATTCCAAGAAGTCAAAAGGAGACCGCGCAGATCAAGAAGCAAGAATCAACAACCTCAACCACAGGATCAAAAAAGCTTTAGCACAAAAATAAATTTGCAAGTCTTAATGAAGGAGAAAAGGAAATCACCTCTATAGATGTGATGGCTCCTAAAGATAAAGAGAAGATACCTAAAACTGAAGCTGACAAGTCACCAGAGATCTTAGGATATACGCTAGAGAACACAATAGTTGGAGAAGAAACTGATGGAAACTCAGAGGAAGAGGTAGAATAAACACAAGTGGAGGAAATAGTGATTTCTGGGGGTTTACCGACCACACGATCTGCAGTTCAGGGAAGAAAATCAAACCAACAACTCAGAAATGAGCAAGCACAAAAAGACTTGCAATCCAAAACGCAGGTCAAAATTGAGGAGAGCTTCGTAAAAAATAAGAAGCAATCCAAAAAATGAAGATTATGTCATGGAACTGTAGGGTACTGGGAAGTCCTCTGAAAAAAAAGCTATCTCAAAGTTCTAATACAAGAGTAAAATACAGCAATAGTATGTATTTAGGAAACAAAAATAGTAGAGGCAACACTGATTATAGAATGGCAGAAGATATGGGCATAATAAGAACTGATAACTGTTGATTCTGTGGGAGCTTCAGGGGACTAGCTTTGGCTTGGGACCCACAACAATTAGTTTATAGCTTGCAACATAAGCATAATAACTGGATAGGTACAAAATTTGCCTTACCAAATGGAACTAGTGTAGCAGTAATAAATTTTTATGGTCTAAATAATCCTATCTGGAAAAGAGAAACATGGCAAAACTTAGCACAATGGCTAGACAATGAGAAGTTTGACAACATAATACTGGGAGGAGATCTCAACATGATTCTCTACCATTGGGAGAAGGTTGGGGGAAGTTTAGCAAGGGATCCAAATAGAGATATACTCAATCAAATTATGGTAGATGAAAGCTTACAAGACATTCGACCGACCAAAGGAAAGTACACTTGGAGCAATAGAAGAGCAAGGGCAAACTATATTGCAAAAATATTGGATAGATTTTTTATCAATGAAAATCTCCTAACACACTTTCCCCTCACTTCCAATCACATCATTCAAAACTCTATCTCATATCATAAGCCAATTCTCTTGGATAGCGGCCAAAGCTTACAACCCCAAAAAATTCCTTTTAAATACAACTATGAATGGGCAACATAAAAAGATTTCAATGAACTTGTGGAAAGCACTTGGAACCAACAGGTCCAATCCACCAACCCCCAAGAAAAGTGGAAAATCAAAATTTAAAAATTGAAGCATATGATAAAAAAATGGTTGGCAGAAAAAGCGAGAGTTAAACCAGACAATAAGTAGTTGATGCAACAACTAGAGCAGCTAGAAAAAAAAATTGGGGATCATCCTCCTCAACCATGGCAAGAAGATGCAAGAAATGACCTGATTCGAAGCTCAATAAATTAAGCACTAAAGAATAAACACATTGGAGGCTTAGACCCCGAATGGTCTGGCTAAGAAAGGGGGATAAAAATACCAAATATTTTCATCTAAAAACTATGCAATGCTACCAAAGAAATACAATCAAGGAGATAGAGCATGAAGGAACCACTTATACAAACAGGGAGAAAATTAAGGAACTTGCCAAACAACATTACTTAACTTTTCTCTCCAGAGAAAATGGTAATCCTCATTCCCAGGAAATACTGTTTCAGCATATACCAACGGTATAATTTTGGAAGACAAATAGGATCTCAGTCAGCAAATCACTATGGAGGAACTTAAGGAGATTATAACAGCTCTACCAAAGGACAAAGCTCCTGGACCTGATGGATTCACAAATAACTTTTACCAACAATACTTACACATCATTGGATAAGATATTATATGCATGATTGAGGATGTTAGGGTGAAAGGTAAGCTTCTTGGAGCCATCAAATCCACCTTTCTAGCATTAATTCCTAAAGAAAAAAATACCACTACTTTCTCTAGATTCAGACCAATTTCTCTATGTAACTCTTCCTGTAAAATTATTACCAAGTTGTTGGCAAATCGAATAAAGAAAAACTTGACAAACTAATATCAGAAGAGCAAGGAGGGTTCATGCCGAGAAAAAAAATATATGATAATATCATTTTAGTGCATGAAGCCCTCCACAGTAGTAGAAAATAAAAAAGAAACAAATTGTTATAAAACTTGATATGGCAAACGCCTTTGATAGAGTTAATATACAATTTGTAGAACATGTCCTTCAAAAGTTTGGATTCCCACATCAGGTCATTAAGTGGATCAGAGTATGCATATAAAACCCATGGATAGCCCACTTAATAAATAGAGAACCAACAAATTTCTTTCAGGCTACAAGGGGAATTAGACAATGATGTCCAGTATCACCATATCTTTACATAATTCTAGTTGAGACTATTGGAAGATTAATCAACCATCTTCAAAGAGAAAAAATAACAGGGATAGAGGCTGCAGCAGGATGCAAAACTATAACACATGGTCAATTTGTAGATGATATCATTCTTCTAGGTGAAGCCACCAATAAAAATGTTAGACAATTCAAGCAATGTCTGGATTTGTTCACACAAGCTACCGGGGCTCAGATAAACACTCAAAAGAGTCAATTCTATACTCAAAACGTTGCAGCAATAATAGTCAAACTCTTTTGCACTATCCTAGGATTTTGGTCTGGTACAGAAGAATACTTCAGATATCTAGGAGTGGCCATGAGCTTCCACCTCAAAGCTTTAGACTGTTGGACCCCAATATTGGACAATATGAGTAGGAGGATACAAAGTTATAGTAATAGTTGGCTCAGTCTTGTAGGAAGGGTAGTACTGATCAAATCAGTGTTAGCTTCTCTTCCAGTCTACCAACTATTAGTATATCATGCTCCTAATTTTATTTTGCAAAATGTAGATGGAATCATACGCAACTTCCTATGGCAAGGAGGTAGGAAATCAGAAAGAAAAAAGTTCCACTTGGTCAATTGGGAGATGGTCACCAAGAGTAAAATTCAAGGAGGACTGAGAATAAGAAAATATGGAGATAGTTTTGAAAGCATTGGGAGCAAAAATTCTTTGGAACATGCTTAAAAATAATTGAGCATGGCAACGCATACTAGTCAAAAAGTATGTAAATAATCAAATAGGTATTCAAATGCTCAAACATATAGACAAACTTCCCAGAGCCTCGTTGGTTTGGAAACATACAATGGCTGCAAAGAGCATAATAGAGGATAACATTTCTTGGCTAGTAGGAGATGGTAAGATAATTAATCTATGGGAGGACCCGATCCTAGGAAATCCACCATTAAGAGAGAGAACTCCAATCAAATTACAGAATCACTTGGAAAGCCAAAGAATATTTAAGTTAAGTGACTTGTTTTATTGGACCTCATAAACTTTGAACTAGATCTTCCCTCCCATTCCATCTCAACTTCAAGGAGATTGGGATTATTTTAAGTCTCACATGGTGAGCAATAGACCTCTTCATCCCATAATGCCAGACAAACTTATTTGGGGTAGCATCAACAGTAATGGGGAATAATCAGTGCATCTAGGAGTCCAACATCAGCAAATTGGGCCTGCCAACAAAAAACTATCAATATTATGGAAAGTTAGAGCACCACCTAAACTGCAAGTATTCAACTAGCTAGTTTCTCAAAATAAAATCTTAACAGGTGATAATCTGCAAAAGAGGGGTATAGCAGGGCCTCATGTTTGTTACAGGTGCAGGCAGAACAGTGAAACAATTTTTCATATTTTGTTTGAATGCCCAAAGGCAATTTCAATTTGGTTAGGAATAATCAAAATTCTTGGCATTTCCTACTCTGGAAGGCATAGACACATGTTTTACCAAGTGGAACAAATAATATAAAGGTAAACTGATAGGTAAGCCCCTCCAAAAATATCTTTGGAGCTCCATACCATATTTTGTCATCTGGCACATCTGGTTGGATAGAAATCAGAGGATTTTTGAAGGAAAAAGGTAAAGACAATAAAATTCTAATACGAAGGATAAAAGAAGAATTAATCCTAAATGTCAAATCTAGTTTTTGTCATCAACAATATGAAGAATATATGTCACCCATAGAAAGAAGAATTATATAATGACTTAATCTCCAAGATTTCCTGACACATAGAGGATGCAAAGCAAATAATTCTTTGCCTAACATATGTTTTCCAACACTCTTCTTTGATGGTACCTCCAAATACAACCCTGTTAAAGCAGCGACAAGGGGAATTATTCTTACAGCACCTTATGAGATCCTACTCAAATACATGATCAACTTGGGAATAACATCTAACAATGTGACAGAGGCTATTGGTGGCAAAGCAAGGAATCACTCAGGTCACAGTTTATGGGGATTCTAAACTGATAATAATAGCTCTTGCTAAAAATAAATATTTTAGATCTTTACAATTGAATAGTATTCAAGACAGGATTAGACAACTTGGCACAATCATTGGAAAAATATCCTATCAACACATAAGGCGGGAATTCAACAAAGAAGTTGACACACTAGCGAATCAGGCAATAAATATAGCCCCTTTTTATTGCCGCCAAATCATCAAGAAGAAGAAGACCAAGGGTGGTATGCAAGGATGACAAAGGCTTCAAAAAATTAGACACACTAGCGAATCAGGCAATAAATATAGCCCCTTTTTATTGCCGCCAAATCATCAAGAAGAAGAAGACCAAGGGTGGTATGCAAGGATGACAAAGGCTTCAATAATGAGGTTCTTTTTTGTCTTCATGTTCAGTTTTTTAGAATGATGTTCACTTTGAACTTTGATTAAAGAGTTTTGTACTTTTTTATTAAGTAAATAAATATTTTCTTTAAAAAAAAAGAAATAGAGTATATTACATCATTTGGGTCATGTAAATATATCTTCCAAGGTACATACTTAGGACATTAGATTACTTTAGGGGGAATTTATATAGTTACTTCATGCAATGTAATAAATGCACAAGTATCAATGTGTAAGCTATATATGCAAGTTGTCCCTTACACAACTAGGTAGAGTGTTGTCCAAGGAACCTATTTTCCTATATAAGAAAGGCCTCATTGTAATACATATATAGAGTGAGAGGACATATTCAGATAGTGTAGCTTAGAGCATAGTACATTTTTGTTTAGATCACCATCCATTGGTGATGGTTGCAATGTAGTTCAGTAGCTTTATTAATGGAGTGTTCATTTCCTCCATAGATACATTGTATTTTTTTGTCATTTCTACTTACAACATATTTTAATTATCTAGCAGATTTACTTTCTTTCATATTAGTCTGAATCTTGTGATTGGTATCTCCCAGTGCTCGTTACATCAAAAGCTAACACTTTTCGACCAACAAGATCCTGATCTTGAAGCTTTAGTTGTAGCTAGCCCTAGTTTGCATTGTGTGAATTCCAGTTTTCTTAGATTGGATTTAGAATTTATTTTGTATAGAAGATTGTGTTTGTGAAATCTGTGAGGAAATGAAGAAAAGAAAGATACGAAAACAAGATATACTTGTTTGTCATCTTGCTATCACATACTACCTCTGCTTGTTGCTTGCTTCAAAGACAAATAAGAAGATCATCTTGGATGATATTTTGAACTAGAATATTAGGATCAACCTCTTGTTGACCTTTGTTAATCAATTTTGGTGATTTTGCATTCATTTTAGGTTCTTGATCAATTTGCTTGTAGATCCTTTAAAGATTTTGGTTTTATTGACTTAGTTTTGTAAAAAAAAAAAAATCAAAAGCTTTCACTAAAAAAAAAGCTTTTCATAAGATTTAAAAAAAAAAGCTTGAAAAAAAGGTGATTGCCTTGTCGTCTTAGAAAATAGTCATCTCTCAAGCGATCTTCACATCGTCCTAAGATATGTCTCGTCGCCTCCTGACAAGACCAACGTCGCTCGAGGTAATGTTGCATGAAAAATTTCATACCTTTTATATGATGCACAACCGGTGACAAGTGGTCATCGACTTGACCTACATTGCTAGGCTCTAAATTATAAAGGAGCCATGGATCAAAATGTGAGACTAGCACAAATCCCATGCTTGTAGTCCAAAGCAAAGCCTGACACAAACCTTGATATCAAACAAGCACATTGTCTAAAAAAATTTAGCTCAATCTGTAGACACATACATCTTGAGGTCACATAGGATAGAACCTGACATAAAATTTCACATATTTTTATTGTTTGAGAAGATTCTCCTTATGTGGATTCCAACTCACTCATATTTGGCACACGAATCTTGAGGATGTGGTTCTAAAATACCATTGGCATATCTTGAACAATCATGTGCAACTGAGGATAGTGAACCGTGGGGAGGCAAGTGTTAAAGTTTCTTTGGTGAGATCTAATGCTCGATGTAGCAATGCATGGTACCAATCAATTGTGGCTTGGGGACTACAATTTTTTTATGAATTTGTTTAGTCCCACAATGTTTGGGACAAAGGCTTTTTAGTATTTTAAGTAGGGTATTTTCGTCCTAGGAATATATTCAATGTGTGTTGGCTATATCATGTGCACGAGCCATTGATGATGCTACTTGGAACCCTTATTGTTGAACGTGTCATTGTATTTTATCACATAGATGAATTTGAAGACCCCTACATTATTGGTTGACCAATGATTAATAGTTGACTCCAACTTTATTTAAACCATAATGATTTTTATTTTAAAATGGGGCTATTAATTTTTTATTTAAAAAAAAAGGACTAGAATTTTTCAATTGGTTATATGGGATTGAAACGAGCCCCACTTGTATTACATTATCACCACATAGTGGTATTACAACAAAGTTAGGATATCATCCATGTATCACTTGGTAAGATTTGAACCTTGTTCTGTTCCTTAAATGTTGAGGAATCTAATCGTTTGAGCTAATGCCACTTGATAGGACTTGATTTTATTTTTTAAAAAGGGAATAATAATTTTTTATTTTTCAAAGGAAAAATTCTTTTTGTGCCAAGTATTTAAAATTTTCCCTTTTAAGCATTGTAAAATTACAATTAAACATTCTATTAATGCAATCATTTGGATAAAAAGCACAAAATTATTGTAACCCCTTTAGGTCCTTTTGTAAATCCTATTTTTGGCTTACACAAGGTTACAAATGGCTTCTAATTTAGCAAAGCAAATGGTTGCAATAGTTGTAGTAGTTAGCATTTTGACTGATAAATTCACAACTAGTGAAATAAAAGCAAAATGTGAGGTCCCAATTTATGATGGATTATGAGATCCTAAACAATCGGATTCTCAATATGGGCTCTAGTTTGATTATAACAAGCTTCCAAAGGATGAACAAGTCACCTTTGCTAAGCTAAATCTTTCTAGAATAGCCAAAATATTGATAACATACCGCCAACGAAATCACTATCCCATCGAAAATTGGGATGAGTTAGTGAAAGCATTGAAGGACACCTTCTATCCTTCATATTATTTTTATGATCTTGACATTAGATGGATTCATCTCAAGCAAGGATACAATAGAGTGTCCAAGTGTACATATTTCACTTTAAACAATTAAGAATTTTGAATGGTATTCAAGACACGATTGCCAAACTAATCAACAAATTCAAGAGTGGATTACAGAAACCACTTCTCATAGATTTGAAGTATAAATCCATCATAAATTTGAATGTAGATTTCAATCAAGCACAACTTATAGAGGAGAATTTTGCAGCTCAGTCAAGTGGATCTCGATCTTTAGGTACCTCCACAGGGCCCAAACAATGACAATATCAATAAATGAAGAATACTTCTTTCTCTTATCCTTATTATCATTATTTTTCTTCTTTCAATAGCAAGAGATTTTGTGATTATTGTAAAATAAGAGATAATGTAGAATCTGATTGTTTTAGAAAGAGAAAGAATCTTGTTGTAGAATATCAATCTGGGGAACTACAAGATGGTCCTATGGATATTTTTGGAGAAGCTAAAAGGTATAGTGAACTCAAGGATAAGCTCCACAATACTACCTTGTTGATACATAATTTGTATGAAGGTGGTCATGAAGATCTGTTTATCACACAAGCCTACCTAACTGATAATTACTTTATGGATTGTATCATCAACAATGGCTCTCAAAATAATTTAATTTTAAGAGTCATAGTCGATAGGTTGCAATTTCCTGTAAAAACCCATCCTCATCCACTTGGATAGAAGAATAAAGGTTCCTCCTCCATTATTACAAAAACTTGTAGTTTCCTTTGCATTTAGCCTGCACTTGTGGGTAAAGTCACCTGCAATGTGACTGATAGATTGTTCTGGTCTAATTCTTGGCAAGCCCTACCAATATGACAAAAGGGCTCAATATGATGCTTATAAAAACACATACACATTGCATCATGAGAAGAAGACATTTCTCATTCATTCCAAGAAGAATACCATGCTCCACTCCACCCAACCATAAAATATTGTATTGATATTAAACAAGCCAAAGGACACACTAGCACCAGTTCCACAAAAGGAGGTCATTCCTCCTACTACTCCAACTACTCCTTTTGCTGCTTCTTTAGCTATTTAGCAACCATTTTATCGATAACCTTCTCTAGTTTGATAGGTTCTTGTTTTGAAGCAAGCTTCGTAGACTCAACAACAAGCAACTGGTCCTAAAAAACTTCCTCATATTCCTTCTTGGGTTGGTAGTCAAGTTGTGACCAAGTGTTGTCTTCCAAATTAAACAACTATTGGCCTACCTGACATCATCAGTACTCTTGCCCTTCTAGCACCTAATTTGTAGCTTTCGCTTTATCCATCTTGAGTTCCTCCAAATAAGACCACTTTTATCGTAAAAGCATTGGAGTCTAATGCTTATATTAAGGGAAGGCATGATGCGAAATATTTTAAAGCAACTTTAGGGTAGGCTTAGTCTATTGAATTTAGGACTTAGTCTTATTTTTGGCTAATAAACAATTTGTGCAAAATTGTAAAATGTGGGTTTTATAAGCTCATGTTGGATTTAGTATTTAGTCCTACTTGTCCCAATATCTTCTAGAGGGATATTGAAAGTTTAGAAGATAAGGGACAACCCCTCAAATAAGCCTTTGGATAAAGCCTATATTCCCAATTTGAGAATTGGTTTCTCATTCTAAGGGTAATTAGTTGTAACTTATACCTATTTAAGCACCTCTTGTCAATGCAATTGCTAAGCTTCATTTAGTTCCACATCAATAGGATAGGTACTAGAAGGGTTGAAAGCCAAAGAAAGCTCAATTTAGGCAAAAAATAACACAAATATTGGCTCGATGGCATCTTGTTTAGGAAAGGATACAATGGTGTCTTGTTGCACTACATTGGAGAAGAAAATATAGAGACCCTAATAATACAATACCATGATGGATAAGACAGAGAGAAGCTAGGGTTTTTTCAGAAGCTAGGATTTTTCAGCAGAAATATGGTTCTCCAAGGGATGCAGTATGGAGATTGATGTGAAAAATGTCTCTCCAATATCTTTGTCAAATTATGGACATTCATTATTGGATGTTGCAGGTGACCATTTACCCAGGACGGAGACTGCAACATTGTTATTTCATGCCAAAGAGACTGAGATAGTAGTTGACTTAGGGTTATTTTCTTTGGAAGGTGCATTGCATACCGATTATAGTGGGATTCACACAGTTTCACTCAACAAGAAAGAAAATGAGCTCATACCACCAATTTCTAGTTCTATTTCTTATCCCAATATAGAGGGCAAGTCACAGGATGAGGAGCTCTTCACTTTTTCTTTCAGCAACATGCTAGTAGATCCCCTATTTAAGTTCAAGAAGAAATCAACCCAACAACTGGAATGGGAGGATGATCATTTGGGGCCCGAGGGAGTCTCTAGCCCTACTCTTGGATTTTCTTCTAGATCTGAGCCATACCGCTATCATGATATAAACATAGTGTAACTCTGGGAGAGGAACACGATAGAAGCAAGATTTCCAAAGGTAGTAACCCATGCTCCTGTTCAAGCTCCCCCACCATATTGGGTGCCAAGTTGTAGGGGGGATCCAATGCTAGCTCCCCTTATGCCCATGCGTTGCTCAACAACCTGAATTTCAATTCTAGCAATCCTCAAGCATCTCCAACAACTCAAATGGAGGACCTTCATTCCAACATAAGGTAAAATAATGTTGACCTCACACCCTCAATCCATGGACTTGGAGGATCCGAATAAGGATGTGGTGACCAACATATACCAAAAGAAAGAACCCTCAAAGTTGGACATGTAGGAGGAAATCAAAGTTCTGACCAAGCAAATTAGCAAGTGATGAGCACCAAAAATGCTCATTTTTTGTATGCTTTAATGAAATAAATGTGTGGCATTATTATATATTAGAAATGTATTTTTTATGAGATTATTGTATATATTTAATGGAAAATGATGTATTATGCCTAATGTGTGTTTTGAGTGGAAATTATGTGTAGATGCAGTACCTTATAAAGTTTTTACACCTTTTAATCGAGGTCACATGCGGATCTAGCATTTGATAATTTTCATAACGCGATTAAGGAATGGTTAGTGATTAAATGAAGATAGTGGCAAAGAAGTATAGTATTTCAAAATGCAAAGGTAATGCTTGTCTTGTAGTTGCAAGCTAGAAGGTGCCTATCTCATAGCAAAAAAAAGAAGTGCATGTCTCCCAGTACGTAGGATTAACACCTATCTTCCAATAATAGGCTAGATAGCGTTTATCTCCTGATAATAGGTTGGACAACGCTTGTCTCTTGACAACAGGTTGGATGACGCCTGTCTCTCGATAACAGGATGGACAAAACATGTCTTTCAAAAATAGGATAAGTATGCACTATTTGATGATCAAAAAGCGATAATTTTTAGCAAACAAGTAAAGGCTAAATATGGTGCCTTTATACCGATGATAGGTTGAAAAGGTGCCTGTTTTCCAACGATGGGTCGAATAGTGCGTGTACCTGATGGAATAAAGAAAAATGTGCGCGTTGACTATGAAATTCAAAGACCATGTGTAAAATTAGAAACATATTGTTATGAGAGCATAGGGAGCGCTATGATTATCCCGTAAGGGTTAATTTTAGTACATCTTTTATTAGGTATTTAATTAATTTGTGTGCGCCTGCCATAGTAAATCGCGTTAAGATGATTAAAATTAGCATAATCTTAATTTGTAACAAGGGATGGTTGCTTTTTGTATAAAATATAGGCTACCTCTAAAGCGAAGGATCCCAAACCTTTTACGTAATTTGGTACTACATCGATAAATAAAAACTTGAGTGTTTTGTACTTTCTACGTTCGTAGAGTAGTTGTGTGAATTAGTCGGGTAGATGTCTCCAGGAGCCTGGGCCCATTCCAAGCAGTATTCCTCCCCTATTTTTCTGCTATCATTATTTATTTTCTTGTTTTTTATTTTGCAAGTGTATTTTATGTTTTATTTATTTCTGCACAATGTGTTTAATTTCAGCATTTTTCTGCTTTATTCAATTCTGTGTTTGATACTGATAGTTTAAACTAGTTTTCTTGCAAATTCCTGTAGGATATACTTTCTTGTAATTCAATTTTATTGGTTTGGCGAACTCCAACTACACAAACAACCACCTCCCCAAACCAAAGTGACACATAAAAATCATATTTAGTTTACTGC
The DNA here is from genome assembly GCA_028583015.1 of Wollemia nobilis. Classification (NCBI taxonomy): domain Eukaryota; kingdom Viridiplantae; phylum Streptophyta; class Pinopsida; order Araucariales; family Araucariaceae; genus Wollemia; species Wollemia nobilis. The sequence goes on along the minus strand of JAQPPZ010000689.1, from coordinate 625,595 downwards.
AGGCATATACTTTGCACTGATACTCAACAAGTTTATGAACTCTCAAATTGATAAAATTAAATGGAAGCAAAATTAATTATTTTTAGAAATATATTTTTTGCTCACCATTTTGGCACTGTTTTTAGGGAATTCCAACTGTGGTATTCAAATCTATAAGTCAGTCAACCCTAAAACTTACAGTTCATATTAGCTTACCCATATATTCTCTACCTAATAATTTATGATTCCACCAAGATTAAGATGATTAGAGGACAATTTTTTGAAAAGCAAAGATATCACTCCACAAGTACCTGGAAATATTTCTAAAGTCCCTTCTAAAATATTTGGAACAAATCTTGAAACTGAGGTACATATCCTCTAGTTGTACATTGGCGTAGTCACCCAACCTTTGAACAAAGTTCTTCTCACCATTTAAGACAAACATCTTTTGATGGAAGACTAGTTTCAGACCTTGGTTGAGGATATTTTTTTCAAATATCCTCATTTGAGGAAGATTTATTGAATATTCAACAGTGGAAAGTAGTTGAAGATGGCACCATTTCATATGGTTGACTTAGAAATACTTCTAAAAGAAAAATGAAATGAGTGCAAAGCTTTGAAAGTTTCCCTCGAAGCAACAGGTGTAGAACCTGCATTACCGAAAAATATAGCTAAAATTGAAGAAGCTTCAACCGGCTTTGACTTTCCCATTGAGGAAGCAAGAAAAGAAACCAAGATGAAATACATATCTCCAACTCATATTCCCACCTTTCGAGGACTTCCAACTGAAGATCCTGACTTATTCCTTTTTAAATTCAATGTATAATGCAAGTTTGTGTACTACAAATCAGATGCCCAAAAGCTAAAATAATTTTTCTCCACTCTAGATGATTAAGCATTATGATGGTTCATCAGTTTTAGAAGCAAATACATTACAATCTGGGAAGATATGAAAGGGATCTACCTATAATAATACCAAAACTTTGGGAGGGCACAAGATTCCAAGTAATAAGTCCTGGACATGTCCCAAAAAGAGGAAGAATCATTGGAAGACTATTGGGATAAATTTAACTTTAACATGCAAAGATCACCCCATGCAAGGTTGGATGAGAAGTCCTTAAGAAGCATATTATTGAGGGGTCTCACAAATGAGTCTCTAGAAGCTTTGAATTTGATATCATGAGGGGATATTTACCAACATCAAATGTCATATGTGACAATTGTGGTGGAATTATTCACAAAAAAAATGTAAACCAACCACTCAAGTCACAAAAACCATAGCCTCAGTCACTAAGGTAGAAATAGGTAATATGTTGGATGATATGAAGATAGATGTTATCATCTCTCGCATTGCAACTAGATACACTCTTACTTCAAAAAAAGAAGCTAGAAACTAAAGCAACACTAGCCTATTTTTACCCAAAATGTAGGAGAAAACATCCTAAAAATGAATGTTTGAAAAATAAAGTTAGAGTGTGTGCGATCTGTCAAAAGGATCATAAAATGAGGTTGTGCCCACAATTAATCAATTTTAAAGAGGAACCTGAAATAGCAAAAACCCATTTTATAGGTAATAGGAGAAACTGACAACAATTTCCTATGGGAAATAGTATGCCAGGAGGAGGACCACCTTATGGGGGAGCTAATTATATGAACCAAGGTCAAACTCAACCACCCAACATGGTCTGGTGGGGTTAACCTCATTGGATGAATGTCACCCAACATTATACTCTTTACAACCCTTATCCATGGATGTCTTATCAGCAAACTGAACCATAGTGGTAGAATTACAATGCGTGGGCTTCACCTCCACAAAATACAACTCAAGCCCCACTGTAGCCTAGTTTACCTGCACCTCCTACTTCAAGACAAAATCAGATACTTGCACAACCAACTCCAAATCCAAACAACAAGATAAACCATCCCACCTATCAGGTAAACACATATATGTTTCCCATGTATCATATTAGAGTAGATTGCAATCTTGTACAACTTAGATCAGGTAGGCAATTAGGAGTAGAACCAACTCCTCCTGTAGTGGATGAAGAGGATGTAGAATTAGAAGTAGAAGAACCACCTTTGGTAGAAGAGGAGGAAGAAAAAGAAACTACTAAAAAATATAAAAACAAAGGGGTTCCACCTTTTTTGAAAAGATTACAGAAACCCATGAAGCCAATGCAACCAAAATTTGGCATTATGGAAGGCTTAAAAAACCTGATAGTCATGATTCCCTTTTATCAAACCATTAGAGACATTCCAATCTACACGAAGGCCATAAGAGAGTTATGTCTATAAAAACTAGAAGAAAACCATCAAAGTATTGAATGTGGTAGGATAATTGACTGATCTCATGTTTGGTAGCACCTACCATCCCAAGTACTCTAATCTAGGAAACCCGATGTTAACAGTAAAAATTTTAGGCTTCCAGTTACCCAACATATTAGTAGATTTAGGAGCTGCCATAAATATCATGCTCCAAGAAACTATGAAAAAAATTGCAACTAACAAATATGAGGCCAACCAAAACTGTTCTTCAATTGGCTGATCGATCTATAGTCCTAGAGGGAATACTGGAAGATGTTGTTGTCACAATAGGTGCATGGGAGTATCCGATAGATTTTCTAGTGTTGCAATCTCGATCTAGATTGGGTGGGTATCCACTTATATTAGACAGACCTTGGATGGCCACAACTGACGCTTATACAAGTTGCAAGACAAGACGAATGACAATCTTAGATGGACAAAATATAAAAAAATTAATCATTTATTCACCTATACAGTCCACTAATTTGTTGGGAGAACTAAATTATGAAGTCTTAAATAATGATGCCTTGTCAATTCTTCAACCAATAATGGATTTAGATGATATTTAGGATGACACCAATGAAGAACAAGTCATAACACACTTTTTCCAAGGGGAATCCTCACATCCTCCTCTAGAATCCCCACTTGTAGGAAGCAAGGAGAATCATGTCAAACAAATAGAGGTAGCACTTGGCAAAGTGTTGAACATTGACAATGAGTTGTCAATTGTTCAAGAGGACAAATTCAAGGACATACTAGTCAAACACCAAAATTCTTTTGCATGGGATTACAAAGAAAAGAGGGGGATTGCACCCGAAGTCTACATGCATAGGATATATTTAGAAAATGATTTAAGACCAGTAAGACAACCTCAAAGAAGAATGAATCTAGCAATGAAAGAAATTAACAAAGCTAAATTACAAAAAAAATTATTAGCTAGATTTATTTATCCTATATCGGATAGTCAATGGGTATCACCTTTAGTGGTGGTGCCCAAGAAAAATGGCAAGTGGCACATTTGTGTTGATTATAGGATGTTAAATAAAGCCACTAGGAAATACCATTTTTCCTTACCCTTTATTGACCAAGTCCTCGACACCTTGGTAGGATGGAAATATTTTTTGTTCCTAGATGGGTTTAGTGGATACAATCAAATTCAAATAGGAGATGAAGATCAGGACAAAACCACGTTTACCTGTCCATTGGGGACTTTTGCTTGCTGAGTCTTACCGTTTGGGTTGTGTAATGTACCTACCACATTTCAAAGGAGGGTGCTTAGTATCTTTTTAGACATGGCTGGAGAAATTGTAAAAGTGTATATGGACGATTTCATCGTTTACAATGAAACTTTTGAAGAAGGTACAACCAATCTGGAGAAAGTACTCCAACATTTTCAAGAAACAAACATGTCCCTTAGTAACAAAAAGTATTTTATGCTAATGCAATAAGGGATAGTGTTAGGACATCATATATTTGTGGGGGGGATCAAGGTAGATAAATGAAACATTGAAGTAATTAAAAATCTGCCTACTCCCCAAACTCAGAGAGATGTTCACAGTTTTCTAGCCTCTACCGGGTATTATAAGCGGTTTATCCAAGATTTTAGCAAAACTTCCAAACCTATGCATACATTGTTATCTAAAAATGTTGAGTTTATCTAGACCAAGGAGTGTGAGAAAGTTTTTCAGATTTTAAAGGAAAAATTGACCACTTCTCCCATGTTGAGAGGTCCAAATTGGACCCTTCCCTTTCACATTTATGCTGATGCATCTAACAATGTGATAGGGATAGCATTAGGAAAAAAATATGGAGATGAGTTTTATGCCATCTATTATATAAATAAACATATTACAGGTGTTGAGTTCAACTATATTATCATTAGAAAAAGAGTTCCTTGTAGTAGTTCACGCTATTAATAAATTCCACCACTACATTACAAGTTATAGGATTTTTGTGCATACAGATCATACAACCATCAGGTATCTAATGAATAAACCTACAATAAGTGGTAGAATTATTAGGTGCCTTTTACTGTTGTAGGAATTTGATGTAACCATTTTTCACAAACCCGGTAGGGATATGTTGTTGTAGATTTTCTCTCTAAGTTAATATCTCAAGACCATATAGCCACTAAGAATCAATTTCCAGATGAGCATATTTTTGCTCTAGATGAACAATTTCCATGGTATGCAGATATAGCTAATTACTTAGCCACCAGTAAAGTATCTTCTGCAATATCACCCCAAGAAGCTCAAACTTTGATAGAAAAGAGTGTGGCCTTCTCATGGATTGATGGATTCTTGTTTAACACTTGGCCTAATCAAATCATGAGAAGGTGTGTTGCAAAAAATAAAACCACATAAATTCTCAAGGCTTGCAATGATGAAACATGTGGTGGTCATTTAGCAGGAAGAAGGACTGCATTTAAATTTTTGCAGGTTGGCCTTCTTTATTTAAATATGCACTCAAACATGTTTGCCAATGTGATCAATGCCAACGAATAGACAAACCAACTCCCCGAGATGAGATTCCACTTTAGGACCATGTGCATATTGAACCCTTTTATAAGTGGGAAATGAATTTTATGGGTCCCATCAATCCATAGTTAGGCGAAAAAAGGTATATTTTAGCTTGTACTGACTATGTGACTAAATGGGTTGAAGTGCAGTAATTGCGAGACTCAAAAGAGAAGACTACAACCAATTTCTTGTATGAATCTATTTTCACCATATTTGGTGTTCTTAGAGAAATTACCACTGATCAGGGATCCCAATTTACATCAAAGATGATTTTGGAGTTGATGCAGTAGTATCAAATCCAGTACAAAAAAACTACCCCCTACCATCCACAAGCAAACGGGCAAGTGGAAGTCACAAATCGCGAGCTAAAGAACATTCTTAATAAAATGGTACAACACAAAAAGGATTTGGTAACTCATTTATCGGAAGTAGTGTGGGTATATCACACCACTTGGAAAACCACCATTGGATTTACACCATTCCAATTGGTGTATGAGAAAAATGCCATGATACCAATCGAGTTTGAGATTAAAACCCTATGGACTGTTGTAGAATTAAATTTAAATCTAGATTCTATGCAAAAAGAACATATTCAACAACTTAACCAGTTGAATGAATATCGATAGGATGCGCTACAACATACATAAGTCATGCAGAAGCAGAGGGCTCGGTGGTATGATCGCCAAATATGACCAAAATAATTCAAAGAGGGAGATTGGGATTGCTATATGACTCTTGATTTTAAGAGCGAAAGGGAAAGCTTATGAAACGTTGGATAGGACCATACCAAGTGGTCAAATTTATCAATAATGGTGTTGTTCACATCCAAACCATAGATGGGAGCGGTATCATGTTGACAGTCAACGACCACCAGTTGAGAGCGTATCATGCAACACCTATCCACGCAATTGGATTTGAAGAAGGCATAGGGGAGACCCCATTACAATGAAAATTATTTTCCAGTAGTTGATGAATGCGTATGCATCCGTAAAAAAATAGTTTATTATTTTTAATTAATATAAGTTTTTTTGTCTTTATTTTATTTATTGTTTTGCAAGAAATCATGCCCTGAATACAATCTATAGACATCTTGGGAAACCTAGGACTATCAAGCACATACCATGATTCCTATTTTATGCTTTATGTGCATGTTTATTTTTTCAGGATATGTGACCTTGAATGCAATCTATAGGCAGCCAGGTCAAATTAGGCCTATCAAGCATAGGTCGCGATGCCCTACGATTTTTTTTCTTTCTAGGAGGATAAGACGAATGAAAGAAGTGTCAAACCCCCTCTAGGATGGTGGCACTTACAGTTGGACATGTGTACATGTGTCTCCTTCCTCATGAAAAAAATACCTGTATGCGAGTTAAGGCGATGGATGCTGACTTTATCACCAAGAAAAAAAGTGCCTATATTCAGACTGTTGAAAGGTGCCTATCTACGAGTCAACCCAGCAACCATTGAATTTCCATCAAAGGGAAGGCACCTATATCCCACATATAAGCAAAGGTGCCTACATCCATGAAATTCTAAAGGTGCTTGTATTCATATGAGGCACTTATCTCCCATATACAACAGGCTAAAAAAAATAGATTTTGCCTAACTGTTAAAAAAACATATATTTATGTCATCTTTTACAGGTGCAAGTATACAAAATGTTAGAATAAAATCACCTTTATTCACAATAAAAAATCACACTAGTATCCAGTAAGACAAAGTAAGGCGCCTGTATCCCAATCAAACGGGTGCCTGTATCCATAATATAAAGAAGGGTGTCTATATTCCAACCAAAAGGATATCTGTATCCACAACATAAAACAAGGTGCCTATTTTCCACATACATAAGGGTGGATGTATTCGAACACAGCGATGACTCCTATCTTCGACATCGAAGAAGCGATCGAAGCCATGATGGTGCCAAAATCCATGCGTGGTCAAAGTCAAACTTTTAACGAATCAAAGTATATCTATTTTATTTTCTATGATGAAACTCGTTTGCTTCCTAGTTTTTGACTATCGAGGTTCATGTCTTCCCGTCGGTTATCCATGCATACTCAAAATACATGAATAAAACAACTCCCAAGGGGGACGTGTGTCGTCCTATGGTAAAATAAAAACTCCATGTTTTTTTAGTTTTTTTTTTGCACAAGACCTCGAGACTAATAAAATACAATACCCAATGATGCTCATTTGACGCGATTTCGTCACACAAAAAAATGCACACCGCTCATTCATCCCAGAGATAATCTTGTCATGCATCGACTAATCAAATTACATCACTAGTATTTGCATATCATAATTCATGAAACACGTTCCAGGTATGTATCGATTTTTCTGTTATGTGTGTGCATGATTTTCATAAAGAAAACATTTATGTGTAATATATTGGTACACATCCCTTGAAACTTATAGCTAATCATACAAACCCAAAATCTGCAATATACCACATGGTGCCAATCAAATGGAAGGAAGCAGTTGTAACAGTACCCATATAAATATGGCACACGATTTTAGATTTAATTACGTAGATTACCCATAATTACTACTAATTACGGGAAGATATGTGCCCTGTATGCACGGATACAATTGCACGCTTTTACATATTTTAAACCAAATAATAGTACATGTTTTACAAACATAGAGAAATCCAAAGAATAGAGTCGATAACCACCATGAGAGGACCTTCAACTGATCATGCTTTGAATAAATATGAACCTTGGGATCTTTAAGGCATAACTAGTGATGTCAAGGACTAGTTTGAGACTGTCGAATGGATAGGATATTACCGTCTACTTATCCAAAATCAAGATCTTACAATGACACACAAATTTGTTACCTCGATGGATGATGGTGTCGAAGAATTACGTGGAATAATCATACCAATCACAAAGTCATACATTACGAAGGTGATCGATCTTCCACGCATAGGGGATCAGATGTATAAGGAAGATAGTATGACATGATGCACATAATATTTTTTTGGGCAACCATAAAGACAGATAACACTTGCAGGGTTATCAAAATAGTATATGCCAAACCTATAGATAAATGTGTTTGGGCAAGTGGCTTGGTTTTTCACTTGCTCTAGTGAGTATTCATGGTTGAATTCCAACCACTTTAGATTTATCAATCACCTGCTGCATGGGGATAAAATCAATATTCCCTATTACTTAATGTGTACCCTAAAATATGAATCCAATCGATATCGAGTAGTAATAGTAACGACATTAGGGCATCACGGGTTGATTTCTACCCTAATTCGATATGCTGAGGTGCATAGGGCTACATCGACCGCTAAAGAAGATGCTATAGACACAATCAAAGAGTAGTAGGAAGATGAAGAGGATGAAAAAGATGTTACTACAGTAGATGTCGCCAGTGAGTAGCAGGAAGAAGAAGAGGTGCCTGACTCCCATAGTTGTCGAACTGTAGAAACAACATGGTAAGCAAATTCAGGATCTTCTTCCACAATGCCATCGTCTGCCTCCCAACATAGCCATTCTACAAGGGAGGCAGAGCAAGCTAAATAGAGTTCATCATGAGCAACATTATCGTGTGTCTCCCAATATTCAAATTGGGATGTAGACCGAACTGTTTTAAACCCATTTTAGGCTTTGTCACCACCCACAACCGAAAGTAGAGTACAAAGGGAGCCTCTGGTTGATTACAGTTTGTTCAAGGAAGAAGAATCCTCCATGACAAAGGATGAACTAGTTGTTCAAGTGTTACTCGACATGGCCAGTGGTGAAACATCCTATCATGAAACTCAATAGGAAGACCTGTAGAGCTAGTTGCTAATCATGAAAGAAAAAGCCTCCCAATGGAAGGAGAAATATAAAAAGGAACATGCCAAATTTTAGGAGTCTCAATGGGCTACCATAGTAAGGCAACAAGAAGTGAATAACAGTCTACAACAACTTAGAGATATGGTGTAGTAGTTGGAAAAAAAGGCTAAGCAGTTGCAGGCCACCAAACCAATTAAGATCGATGCTTCCGTACAAACTGATTGGTGTAGACAGGCATATTGAGATATCCTTATTTGTTGAACCAGTTTTGATATTATGTGTTATATTGTAAATGCACGCAAAGTGTTTGACGAAATGCACGTGCATATATTTTAATGTTGTAAGTGCAATTTAATATTGCACGTCATTATAAAATCATGTATGTCGGCTAAATTAGAATTAGAGGGCATTTTGTCTTGTAGTGGAAACAAAATGTAATGCAAATCAAATGCACATGAAATGTAATTTGAGGGTAGTTGCAAGATCGTTGGAAACATAACTACTTGGTGGGTGTATAAATAACCCCCCCTCATTCATACAAGATGTTCCTGGAAAGAGGATTGATACAGCCATTGTTGTACGCAACCATGGAGGGTAATCAACCTAGGGTTTGCAGGTTGTGTTGTAATGTTGAACTGTAATGTTGTATCACACATGCCATTATTAATATAAAACTGCTACATTTACTGTTAACTGTCATTGTTGTATTTTCTGCCATTACTGCTGTTATTTAATGTTGTTGCAGAATTTTTGTGTATTATTATTGCTATACTACAATGTTGGCAGATCTGTAATTTATTACGTGGAAAGGGAACTGTTGGAACTATGTAAAATCCCTTTCTACATTCTGGCGCCGTTGCTTTACGAAATTGGGTCTAAATTGGTGACATAGGGTTTGAAGAAGTGAAACCCTTGGGAAGACGGGCAAACGAAGAACAACGCAGTGCAAAGACGGAGGAGAAGGCGAGAAGCACGCAACAAATAGGCGCAGCACCTGACGGCTGCACCATCCGATGGCTAGCCCACCTGACGGGTAGCAGCACCTGATGGGTAGCAGCACCTGATGGGTAGCAGCACCTGACAAGTAGCAGCACCTGACGGGTAGCAGTACTTGACGGGTAGTAGTACTTGACAGGTAGCAGTACTTGACAGGTAGCACTATCTGACAGATAGAAGTACTTGACGGATAGCAAGACCTGACGACTGGCACAACTGATGGCTAGCCCAGTTTGCCCGATGTCTAGACCAATCCGTCTGACGTCTACAATAGCAGAACACATAGATCAGTCAGTTGCTGAAGAGTAGAGTCCAAGAGCAAAGAAAGAAGGAGATGACTGACACATTGTTGATATGAACAAAATAACGGGTACAAGGACAACCAAGAGCCAAGGAAAATGTTGATTGATGCTGAGATATGTTGAGTGGATGGTAACACCTGAACAAGCGGTAGGAAGGTTGCAATGGAGTGTAGAGGACGGGAGTCAGGCACCAGAGCAATAGCACACAAGGGTTCAGGAAGGAAGACCAAGGCCACAATCGATATCCCTACGAAGGAAGTCTCGAAGTAAGGAAGTTGAAAGATGATTGTTTGGTGAAAGTAAGATATTTAAGATTAAAAATACCCGACGAGGAGCAGCATAGCAGAAACCCCACCAATGGATAACATAGACACCCAAGCATTGGATAATTTACCACTTTTCACAGGAGAAGGAAAGGAAGACCCGATTAGGCATTGGAGAATTTGTCGTATGGAGTGGAAAGCGATTGGGCAGAACAATGAAGAAGATTGGAGGAGGTGGTTTCCTGTAACATTTTGAGAATTTGCAATAGACTGGTACATATACTTATCGCAAGTCAAGTTCCAGACATGGGGAGAGTTACGTGATGCATTTGTGGAAGAATTTTGATCATATGATACTAACAAAAATTATAACATTCAAGGAGAGAAGGAGCCTATTCGTTCTTACAATCAAAGGTTGAGTAGGTTGTTTGACTATGTGGAGAAAGGCCACTTAGAGGAATCAAAGGTTACGTGGTTCATAGATGGACTTCTCCCTGTGTATGAAAGGAATATGAAGATATTTCCTCCAATATCATACCAAGAGGCTTTGGATTATGCCTTGACTTGAGAAAGATATTAAAAAACCTCACCGATGAAGGAGACTCGGACAACTAGAGAATGTAGTCAGATGGCGATGAAGGAGACGTTTGAGGTGCAGACGTCTGAGCAAGAGCCGTCTGATGTGGAGATTTCTAAGGTACAAACATCTTAGCAAGAGCCATCTAAGAAGAATACATCTGATGTGCAGACATCTAAACATGATTTTTCTGAAGTGGAGATGACCGAGGTGAAGTCTGTAGTGCATCTGTCAGAGGAGTTGTCTGAAATCTACCCGTTTGAAGGAGTTAAATGTCAGGAATTCAAACTAGACATCTGGCATTCAGATTAGATGTCTCATAGCCATTCAGCCTAGACATCTAGCTAGTTAGCCCAGATGTTTAGCAACTAGTTAGCCCAGACATCTGGCAGCCAGTTAGCCCAAATGTCTGGCCAGTCAGCCCAGACATCTGACAACCAGACAACCAAGACATCTGGCTCTCCAGCCTAGAAGTTTGGTAGTTAGTCAGCCAAGACATCTAGCCATCCAACCCAGACATCTGGTAGTCATTCAGCTTAGACGTCTAGTATTTTGTCCCAAACATCTGGCAATCCATCAGTCTAGACGTCTAGCCATCGGACCCAGACGTCTGGCCATTTGTTTGGTCGTCTGTTTGGCCACTCATCCCAAACGTCTAACAATCTATCCAAACATCTAACCCATCTATTTGTGACATCTACCTACCCGTTTTAGATGTCTACCTGTGTATAATCCATCCGAGACATCTACCCATATGAGTTGTCTAACCTGTTGTTCCAAACGTCTAGACATGGTACCTGTCAGACTCCTCAATCTGTCTGGTCTAATCCGTCAGAGACTAAGCTGTCAGGGATTATCATCAGAAATGTTGACGTTTGAGGCAGTGCAGTTAGAAGAGTTGTCATCAAAAGCACAATCCGACAAGGGAGATGTCTGTCAGAGGATTATAAGCAGTCAATTGGATCAAGAAAGTAGTGAAGTAGAGCTAAGGGTGCTACCCCTCGACCCCACAAGGGACACTGTCCCTTGACCCTGTAAGGGGACTCCCACCCCCTTGACCCCCGACACAGATGGCGGAGAGCATTACCGATTATGTTCATGATGTTGATGGCATTGCTCATGCTGAGGATATGGATTATTGCAAAAAGTGAAGTACCTATTCATAGAATGTTGATCATTCTGACGTTACAATTACTTACAACAAAGGGAGTACACAATCAAAGAATCAGATGTTGTGAGCAGTCTCAAGTAAAGTTTATTGCCAAAGATATATGGAACAGGAACAAGAGGAAGGAGCATGACAAGAGATCCTATTACATTGCTTAGTACTTCTATTCCCAGTGTTTAGCTTGTGTCGTTGAGGACAACGACCAATTTAGAGGAGGGGATAGATGTAGACAGGCATATTGAGATATCCTTATTTTTTGAACCAATTTTGATATTATGTGTTATATTGTAAATGCACGCAAAGTGTTTGACGAAACACATGTGCATATATTTTAATGTTGTAAGTGCAATTTAATATTGCACATCATTATAAAATCATGTATGTCGGCTAAATTAGAATTAGAGGGCATTTTGTCTTGTAGTGGAAACGAAATGTAATGCAAATCAAATGCACATGAAATGTAATTTGAGGGTAGTTGCAAGGTGGTTGGAAACGTAACTACTTGGTGGGTGTATAAATAAACCCCCCTCATTCATACAAGATGTTCTTGGAAAGAGGATTGATACAGCCATTATTGTACGCAGCCATGGAGAGTAATCAGCCTAGGGTTTGTAGGTTGTGTTGTAATGTTGAACTGTAATGTTGTATCACACATGCCATTATTAATATAAAACTTATGTAATTTATGTTATCTACCATTGTTGTTGTTATTATTGTTATTAATGTTGTTGCATAATTTTTGCGTATTATTATTGCTATACTACAATGTTGGCAGATCTGTAATTTATTACGTGGAAAGGGAACTGTTGGAACTATGTAAAAACCCTTTCTACAATTGGGCCATGGACGTAGCACTTTCTTTGGTGGACTCGAAGGAGAATATTACGTCCACTAGAGCATTTCACTCCGATGCTAGGAGGGCATCAAGTGACCAAAGAACTAATATAGGGGACCAATAAGAGGTCCCTATGACAACTACTTCCCAGGAATAGGGTGCCCTTGTAATTGAAATTGAAGAAAGCAAGGCTGAGAAGTCATCCAAAATGTTTGTGGTTGCCCAATCAGCTGGTCATGTGCCAAATGACCAAGAAGAGACTACCCAATAAATTGGGGAATTTATGATATAGATGGATACCACTCAACCTATTGACAAAACACCTGTACATGACTTGACTATCCAATCAAAAGCAGAGCAAGAGAAATAGCATGAGGTGGACCACCCATAAGAGTTAGCTAATCCTACGAAGGCTATATAATTAACATGTCAACCATAAGTTGACCAAACCATAATTGGTTGGTCTAATGGATCGACCGTGGTTGAAACACCTACTAACACACCAATGGGCCAGGATGTGAAAGAGAGAATCCTTCGAGATCCATAAAATATCACCTCCATAAAAAATAGAGGAGGTTGATCCCTCGATGCCCATAGCGGATGCAAAATCCCTAAGATCAACCAATAAATTACGACCTAAAAGAAAAGCAGAAAGAGCACCGTAGAGGAGGTCAAATACAAGGGCCATAACAATACCCCAACAGAATTAGAAGACACCCCAACAAAAGCTGAGGGTGTAGCCAAACCCAAACTCATATGAAGAATGGGCTACATTCATGAAGGTTTTTACCAGTCAAACATAGCAGTTCTAGGATCTCAAGAAGGGCTTGAAAAATGCTAAGAAGGAGCAAAAGGCTCACAAATAGATGGTCAGGGAGCCAAGCATTTTTGTCAACCCTGCCCGACCAAGGCAATTCTGGAACCTGTATGATTCAATTGATGGAAATCCCTCAAGGATGGGCCAATCAGTGCATTTACCTAATGCAATAAAAAAATATGTGCGTTGACTATGAAATTCAAAGACCATGTGTAAAATTAGATGCATATTGTTTTGAGAACATAGGGAGCGCTATGATTATCCCGCAAGGGTTAATTTTAGTGCGACTTCTCTTTTATTAGGCATTTAATTAATTTATGTGCACCCATCATAGTGAATCGCCTTAATATGAATAAAAGTAGCATAATCTAAATTTGGAACAAGGGACGGTTGCATTTTGTATAAAAAGCAGGCTACCCGTGAAGTGAAGGATCTTGAACCTATTTTGTAATTTGGTACTGCATCAATAAATAAAAACTCGAGTGTTTTGTATTTTCTGCGTTCGGAGAGTGACTATGTGAATTAGCTAGGAAGATGTCTACAGGAGCCTGGGCCCACTCCAAGCAATATTCTTCCCCTGTTTTTTTGTTATTATTATTTATTTTCTTGTTCTTTATTTCTGCAAGTGTGTTTCTTATTTTATTTATTTCTGCACATTGTGTTTAATTTTTGCATTTTCATGCTTTATTCAATTCTACAAGCATGTTTACTTTCCTCCAATTTACTTTTTTGCAAATTTCCTTTCAGTCATGTGTTTGATAATGATAGTTTAAACTAGTTTTCTTGCAAATTCCTGTAGGATTTATATTCCTACAATTTAATTCTGCTGGTTTGGCTGAACTCCAACTACACAAACAACCACCCCCCAAACCAAAGTAACACATAGGACTCATCCTTAGTTTACTGTAGGTATATACTTTGCATTGATACTCAACAATTTTACGAGCTCCCAAATTGATAAAATTAAATGGAAGTAAAATTAACTGTTTTCATAAACATATTTTTCTGCTCATCGGCAAGCAAAAGAGTCAGGTACCTTTGATTTTGAATTAAAATATGATTTTACTAAAGAAATAAAAGAATTAGAAGAGCGAATTATTCTATTTTTTCCAGAAGAGTCCCCCCAATGAAGAGCTCAATTGGTGGTTTTTCAAAGTTTGGAAATCCAATGGTTGGATGATTGCCTCTCATCGTCATTTTGGTCAATCCTTTGTTTTTGTCACTTTCACCTCCAAAGACTCTTTCTTAAAAGCCCTAAGACTCGGAACCTGGATGATTTCTGGTCAACTGGTCTTTCTTTAACATTAGGTATTCCAAATTGACCCTAAGAATTTTTTAAACGTGAAATACCCCCTTTGGATTAAACTCCCTTTCTTAAACCTGACATGCACAAAGTACTTACCTGATATAGCTGCGAGGTTTGGAAGGCCATTATTTCTCCCATCTAAGTTGTCACTTCATGTGCTCCCATCCACGCATCTTAGTTGATACTAATGTCTCCAAGGACCTCCCAAGTAAGATCTTATTCAGAGCCCTTGGTATCCAATTTGAACTAACAAATTAATTATATCAACTTACCAAACTCATGTTTCTATTGTAGACAACAAGACCATATGATTTAGTATTGTTCAGTGAGATCTCCCAAACAACAAAACCAACATGCTAGTACTCCTACTACCGCTACTCAACATGCAAGAAAAAAATACCTCATGTTCGGCCTTTACAACCTTCTAGTTCTCATGATGTGACCTCTTTCCCTGCTCATTCATTACCCCAAGCTTCTAAATTGGCAGTTACCCATATCTCCCTTCAACCCAACTTTTGAGGTTCCTATGGAGTAACTCCTCATGAAACAATTGAGGAGGGATGGGTAACCCAACATAACAAGAAACACAATCGTAACTCATCATGAGATGCCTCCCACCTCCTTCCAAAGGTGTTCCCAAAGACCAACATCTAGGAGGTAAGGAATGGAGCCATAAGCCCACCAACTCTCACTCCAACAATACCTCCTTAGCCACGCATTAGTCTAAGGGAACAAGTACTCTACATTATTAAATGCAATCTATACCCACACGAAAATCCTATGATGCTTTAGCTAACAATATGTCAGATTATTATCTGCAAGAATTATGACTTGGAATGTGTGTGGCATCATGCTACGAGAGTAGAGTTTTTTTATCTGAACAATCATCAAGAGAGTTTTATTGCAGATTTAGCCCTTAAGACCCTAAGTCAAAATTTTAGGTTTTATACTCAAAAATACCCTTAAGACCCTATAGGGGGTTAGGGGACCTTGTGTACGAATAATGATGAAGGAAGGGGGGTTGTTCTATGCATTTCTCAGGAGCTATGAGACTCTATTTTATTATTATAAGAGGACCCAATGCATAGAGCAGTGTGGTGTACAATAATATTTTGTGGTAGGAAATTGGGTATTGTAGTTGTTTATGCACCTAATGATGCATCTGGAAGGGCAACCCTCTAGGATTGTATGTGATTCAATTTGCCTGAAGCAGATTGGATAATAGGAGGGAGACAGATCGAGGGGTGGCACTCCACTCAAACAACCAAAATATGCTAGATCATGGTCTAGGTTTATAAGGGTCTGGAATATTTATGATCCCAATTGGAGAAATAATACTAAAAATCATGGGGCTTGGTTTACTTAGAGCAATGTATGATGTGGGGATGCTCTCATAATGGTAAGATTGGATCGCTTCTATGTAGAAAAAAATATTGATATCCTCCAAAATGATTTTTCTCTTCCAATCTATTCAGTGGTAACTTCAGATCATCTCCCCATTACCTTGAGTATTGGGTGTGCCCCCATAAAGAAACCCAAAAACAAGTTGCCTTTAAAGTTAAAGACTTCCCCGCTCAAGTGCAAATATTATGCTAATAGAATCAAGAAAGTGTGGAATCTCGTGCCAAGGCCCTTGGGAAGGAGAGGGTGGATTATGTGGTGGGAGGAAGCCATCAAAAGAACAGTGGATTACCTTTGAGGTTTTGGAAAAATCCTAGCCTCTTTTTGCAGGAAAAAAGAAAAAGAATTAGAGCAGGAAGTTGACCAACTCAGCCACCACCTCATCCAAAGTATTAGTAGCATCCCTTCTCAAAAGCATTTGGGTGAAAAACATGCACAATTAAGGCAACTCTAAGCTTATAAAGCTCACGAGGCACAAATCAGGGTACGTATTTAGTGGATCCATGAGGGTGATAAAAATTCTAAATTTTTCTTTAATGCCATTAAAAAGAAGAATACATCAGAGAGGATAGAGGTTATTAAAAAATCCTATATCTCGCCTAAAAATTCTGATAGAGGACCTCCTATCCTTCATCCAAGAGCATTTTGCAGCCCTTTCCAAAAGTGAAGGGCCCAACACAAAAGTTGATTTTTTTAGAGAATGTTGCAAATAGTGCATTTCTCCCAAAGTATCAGAAGAAGATAGAGTATTACTCGACAAACCTCTTTCATAGGATGAACTTCATTCTGCCCTCCTCTCTTTGGTGAATGAAAAAACCCTAGGCATTGATGGACTTTTGAGTGAATTTTTTAAGACCATGTGGGAGACTATAAGAGCTAATTTTTTGCATATGTGTGAGGAGGTTATTATTGTTGGAGGTCTTGGTGAGAACACTAATCAAGGATTAATTAGGCTCATTCCCAAAATATATAAGCCATATCTACTTGTTGATTGATGAATATGAGGACCCTCGACGTCGGCCCATTCGCCTAAAATTTTCAGGATCAATTGTTTCTTAGGGTCAATTCGCCACAATATATATCCAAACATAGGCATATGTGTACTCGTTGGAAAGATATTTTCAAGCTTGATATAATGGTGGTATTTTTATGAAGTTATAAGATGATTTAATAGGTAAAAAGTGGCCCCAAAGATGAACTTACATTTTAGGGCTTCAAATACCCCAAATTTTGGTGTGAAGATGCTCGATTTGATTTTCTTAGGATTCTCCATGATTCACCTTGATTTTTATTAGGATTTGCCATTTTTTACAAGTATATTTTGAGTCCAGTCCCTTATGCATAACCTTGCCACTGGAAGCTAGTTCCTGTTGGTATCATTGGAAATGGTTTGGCAATTATGACTTTAAGTAGCCAATCCTTAAGTTTTGGTACCAATCCTTGCTTCCTATGAACCGTCTACAGTTTTTAGATATGCTCAATAAAAAATAGAACTTAGAGCTCAGTTCGGCCAATTGAGCAAGAACCTTCAAGCTTATCAACTTTACCCGAACTCAAGGAAAGTTCTAGATTCTTCTTTGGAACATAGTCCTTCAAGGTCTACCTACATGAAAAAAACTGAAATGGATGGGCCAAGGATAAGGTTATTGCCATTTTTGTGGTTCGGAAGAGACAATATAACATTTATTTTGGAACTGTGCTTGTTCCCATCTTATTTTGTGTGAAATGCAACAATGGATTTATCCTTTACCACTGCCTATGACAAAGGATCAAGCCTTATTGGGGATCAATCTGATGCCCAATAAAAAATTTCTTCTCTCCATTACCAAGGTAGTTGTCATATTTCATATATGGAAGACTCGATGCAAATCTATTTTTGAAATTGATCAAGAAGATATCTCTAATATCTCAGTAGCTAACATCTTTGTTGTTGTAAAAAGCCAATTGCAGGCTGAATCAATAGGTTGCACCCATAAGGCAAAAAAACTACAAGAAGAATTCATAGATCTAAAGAAGCATATCTATGAGACCTCAACTCATAGATCGAATGGTATTTACATATTACCGAATATGGGAGGTGAATTAACTGAGCAACATAGCTCGATGATACATAATCAGGCACATTTGATGAAGTATTTGGATCAAGTGGAATTAGAGGCCAACAAAACTCATTCTAGTCCTCATATTAGGCTCCCATCACAACATGAGGTGGATTAGGGTCACTTAGACTCATCTTCTTAGCATATGTTTTCCCATCATGGTTGCTCCCTTGCAGTTTTTGTTATGGCAGAGTGCAGTAATCTCTTCTCAACAGAAAGTGTGCATGCCACGCATTAGAGGGAGAAACCAAACAATCTCTAGTCATTCGGTTTTATGTCAGGATGTCTTTTTAGAGTCTTGGTGATAGCAAGCTTTTTCATCCCCATAACAACCACTAGGATACCTCAATTTTTAATATGGATTACGAGGAGATCACTTGTATGGCTATTTAATTTCAATGCTTGTAGTTGGGTACTTTGAGTGTCACAATATTTCTTAGCTCTCATCTGTGTTGGTCCTTCAAGACCTCATGTTGTAATACAGTAGTTGGGGTTTGTGTGTGGTCTCTGATGTGCTTATTTCTAGTGATGGGTGCTCGACGTGGCCCTGTGAATGCACATGTGTTTGCTATGTCCCTTCTAGAGGTAATTCTAGCATGGTTTCGATGTTATTAGGTGTTCAAGCTTAAATGTAAGAACCCAGACCACGGTTTGCATTTATTGTATTTATTCCCTTAATATTTTGGTTAATATGAATTTGATAGCAATTTCAATAAAAAACAATACCATGATGAAGGAGGGTAATACTCTGCACCCACTGTAGCTCACAAAATCTTGAGGACTAAATATTACTAGCCCACAACCTTTATTATTTACTACTAGTGGGTCAAAATATTAGATCTTATTACATGTTTAAAGGGAAGAAGAGAAGAGTGTCAATGCCTCTTAAATCCATTATCATGACTAAATTATTATAAAAATGGGGCCTATACTTCATATACAAAATCAATCTACTGTCAAATGCAAGGTACAAATAGATTCTCACAACTATAGATTATTTCACTAAATTGGTTGAAGTAGTCTCGGCTAAATTGGCCAATTAGGAGATAATGGTCCAATTTTTAGAAGATATAATCACCATATGTACGACTTAAGTCATCATAGCCATAGATAATGCCAACTATTTCAAGGAGGACAATGTGATAAATTTTTCCCTAGAATATGCATTCTTGCTTACAACATATTTTTGTTACGATCCCCAAGGCAACGGGTTGGCTAAATTAACCAATAAGAATATCACAAGGATCCTATAGAGAACCATTTTTTGAACCACAAATGGATTGACACACAATGATATATAAAATATTATGGGTATATTAAGTGACACAAAATGCATCCACTATGTCATTGCCCTATAACTTAATCTATGGCAAGGAGGTCATGTTACCAATCAATTTAGAGATTTGTTCTCCTTAAATGTTGTAGCTATTAAAAATTTGACATAAATTCTATGCAAGTAAAGTTGAATGCATTATTGGCCTTAGAGGAGGAGGAAAAAATATTTCAAAAGAATGGTGCAACATCAGGAGGTTTTCAAAAAGTGGTTTGACAAGCAAGCCATAGAAATGGACTACAAAGGAGATCTTGTATTCAAGTGGGATGAAGACTAGGCAAAACTAAGTGAACACTAAAAGTTTGACTCCCTATGAATTAAGCCTTATAAAATTCTAAAGATTGTAAGTATTTGTTATATAATTATTATTAGATTATTTATGGAAAATATAATAGGAAATATTTGGAACGTCACATTTTATTTCCGTTAGAAGAAGGAACACCAAGAGTCTCTTGAATTATAAAAGACATCACATTGTATAAATTCATGTGCATCCTTTGATAATATTTTATCATTTTTTATTCTATTGCTTAAACCATCATTGGTAGCAAAGTGAGATTTCCTTGGAAAAATTCCTCTGAGTGTTATGTTAAGGATTTTTAAAACTCTTCCTAGGATTTGTCCTAGAAATATCAAAGAGCCCATAGGTGACCATGATTTAGTCTTCCTAAACTCAAACGTGTTTGATCTCTTTGCTCTAGAGGTTTTGGTTGACTAGTCTACATATACGTAATTAAGCATCTATCCAATGCTCAACATTTTCCCATTCTTAAATAACACTATCTATTTTTGTTTAGAATAATTATTAATTATCCCTATATGTAGGTTACCAAAGCATCACTCAAATTACATTTTTTATAACTAAATGTGATTTTGTCTTTGACTTTGAAGGTCTATTCGATGAGCCAACTTGTATAAAGTTGTGCTATCATTTCCACTTTTAAAAATTGTTGCTTTTAGAAACATAACATTGGATGTTAGTCTCATTTTGGATAAAAGGTGTTATTTTAATTACAAGATAGCCTACAAATCTCTTTCAAATTGTGTACAACGAGGTAGTAAGTTGTTCTAGAAGGAATGTCCTCCTCCTCAGTGATGAAATTATCTTTAAAGAAACTCTCTTCAAAGTTATCTGACAATATTCCTTTTATAGACCTCTTGAAGGCTAATAGTGACTAACTACGTACGCATAAACTTGTACCTCCATGCAAGAATGAACAAACTGGTGCAGCAGGAAACTTGGATTGCATATGTTGGGAGATAATGCATTCATAGGTGGAGAGAAGTTTTTGACAAGACAAATATGAAGGACAAAATATTTTAGGGGCTACCTACTTCATGATTTGGTCAATGTAATTGTTGGCTAATCCGGTTTGACTGTTACTATGTGGAAATCAAAAACTAATGCAACAATGTATGTTTCTCTCTCATTTCTCATGCAAACAAGGCAGGCCTTTCCAGCTACCATGTACACACAAAAGCCTTTAATGAATAAAGTCTTTCTATTGCTCTTTCATTGTATGGAATAGCAAAAAAAATATTTGAAATTGTAATATATATATAGGTCAAGAGAGGAAAACTCACTAAGACCCTTTTTTTGCTACCCTAGAAAAAATTGCAAAAAAAGGGTTTTTTTTTTGTAAAAAGATGCGTTTTCGACGGTGACTAACACCTCAATATTTCTAAGCAATTTGATTTAAAAATTTCATACATTGTACATAAATCAAACATGTGTTTTAGCACACTAGCAATATTAGATATAAATAACACATCTAGCTTACGTTTACAGGTAAATTTGTCATGTTGAGCTACTATGTCTATAGCCTAATAAAGCTTCCATAATAACATTTGGACATTGATCCTATAATTTTTTAAGGAGAAATAAGGAAATCTATTTTTTTTGGTGAATTCTTTCACTCCATTTTCTACCCTATTTGTCACTATCACTAGATGTAAATATTGAAATTGATAGATTCCAAGTACATAGGGAAGTTATATCAATGTACAAGGATTTCTATTTAAGCAAGTGTCATTGATAGGGTAAATCCATTTTCATACTAATTTGGTACCACATATTGTTCTCTTTCATGTATCTTAAGGTCTCTCTCATGTATGATCATGTATATCTAGAGGACTAGCTTCTTCCATGCATCGATAAATATATAGAAAAGTTGTTATAGCAGACTGGTGGTATATTAAAAGGAGGACCATATGGGAGACATAAGGAACCATCATCATGGTGACATCAAAAAAGGCTTATAGAATCATAATTACTCAAAGGCCCAAACTTTGGACCATGGAAGAACAAGATCGAGTCCATCCTAGTTGTTGAGAAACTTTGTGACATCATCATTAGAAATATCAATCAACTAGAAGAGGATAAACAATAGTTTGATGAGGTAGATTCCAAGGCACTAATGATCATCACCCTTGCCATAAAAAATGTCATTCAACCATACATTGATGAAGCATAGACATCCAAGGAGGCAAGAGATACACTTTCTACCATCTTGAAAAGGAAGAATGAAGCCACAATTCCTCACCTTCAATCTCAAATCCACAAATTGGGAGTTCAAGATGGAGAAAGTATTGAAGAATTTATTCATAAATTTTTTGAATTGAAAGTCATATTTAATACCATGGGGGAAATAGTTGAAGATATGCTCTTGGTACCTATCATACTTAGAGCCTTACTAGATTCATTTTGAGTGCTAATTATTTTTTCAATTATCAAATAGAAATGTGTCATTTAAAGAATTAATAAATTTGCTTCAATAGGAGGATGTAACCAATTAGTTAAGGGATTAGTTATCAAACAATGTACTTATTTCTAGAAAAAAACCATAAAGACATCCTTCCCGTTCACCATAATCACAAAAACAATCTAAAAAAAAAAGGAGGTACTATCATATTTGTGAAAGAGGACATGATACAAAATATTGTCGATATGATTCCATGACTAGAGGGGGTTAAGTTTATAATAATCTTAAAAAAATACACAATTCAAACCATACCCTAAGCAACAATAAGGGTATGTTGCACATGAAGAACCAAGACATAATTTTGAACAAGACTTTGAACTAGCATTCAAGGTCCTGATGTCCAAGGAAGTGATAAAATCAAAGGATGAAATTTGGTACATTGATTCAAGTTCAAGCAAGTACATGACTAGATATAAAGTATGGTTTGATTCCATACAAGCCAAAGAAGGGAAATGAGTTACAATTATTGATGAGAAGACATATCATGTTAAAGGAGTAGAAAATGTTCCTCTCAATTTGATTGATGGAAAATGTATGATTGAAAATTTATTATATGTATTAGGATTAGCAAACAACTTGTTATCTATATCATAAATTCTATATTGAGATATAGCAATCAAATTACAGGTTGTTGATGGCAAAAAGAGGTATTTCACCATAAAAATGGTAAGTTTGTAGTAACTAGTTTCTATAAGAATGGCTTATTTGCCCTTGATGTCATATAATATACAAATGTTGCATAGTATGCTACCATAATAAAAACTACCTTACTATGGCATAGGAGATATGGACATCAAAGTTCTAGATACTCCAATTGAGTAAGCATAATATGATGATAGGTTTACCCAAAATTTCACCCATAATGCCAGTATGCTCAACTTGTTTAATAGGAAAGCAACATTGAGTACCTTTTGAGATCAACACTCACAGAGCTAAAGGACCATTGGATGTCATACATTCTAGTCTATATGGACCAATTCTAGCTAGTTATGATGGACATAGGTACTTTTAGCTATTTTTTGATGACTACTCATAGAAGATGTGGGTACATTTCTTATCTCTTAAGTCAGATACCCTCATGAATTTCCAATGCTTCAAGAAGCTTGTTGAAATAGAAATTGGGCATTATATGTGAGGCCTTCGCTCAAATTGAGGAGGGGAATATACATCCAATAATTTTTTTAGGTTTCTCATTCAAAATGGGATAAAGTGATAGATTACTACTACCTTGATCCCACAACGAAACAAGGTTATTGATAGAAGAAATCGTTCCATCATAGAAATTGTTTATTTCATGTTCACAGGAGCTAGTCTAGAGCAGTAGTATTGGGATGAAGTTGTTTCTACTATGGTGTATCTTCAAAAAAAAGTGCCAAAAAAAGTACTTCAATGGATTATATAAAGTAGCTTGGTTTAAAAGGAAGACATCCTTCGTGCATATTAGAGTCTTTAGAAGTAAGACATACATTCATGTGCCAAAATAAAAGAGGACCAAGTTGGATGCAAAAAATATGTCTTGCATATTTCTTTGGCATGACGAGGCATCAAAATATTATCAACTAATTGATCTAGTCATGATATATATATATATATATATATATATATAAAGTAGGGATGTGGTATTTGATGAAGAATTTGGAAATAAGACAAGTGTTGAATATCATAACAAGTTTGAAAATTCCACATCTCCTATTGTGAGCATTGAGTTAAATGAGAAAGTTCATGAAGAAGTTTTAGAAGATGAGTCTGATTTATAAGTGGTTGATGAACCAATAGTAGAATCGAAAGTGGCTACACCAAAACAACAAAGAAAGACTGCAAAATGACTCACAAATTTTTTCAAAGATGACAAGCTTGATGCACCATATGATATAACTTCCACATGACCATGTACTCATAGTAGTACATGATAGGAGGTAAATTTAGGCTTGATGACTTCTATAATGGAGAATGCAGAACCAACCTTAGTAAAGGAAGCACTAAGCTTACCACAATGGAAGGAATCCATGGAAGTAGAATATACATCTCTAATGAAGACTGAAATACATGATCTTGTTGATATGCCAAAAGGAAAGAATCATATAGGCTACAAGTGGGGTTTCAAAATCAAGCATAAGATAAATGGATCCATTGATAAATATAACGTACAGATAATTGCAAAGGGCTATGCAAAGAAGGAAGTAATAGATTATGAAGAGACATTCACACATACATAAAAAATGACCACCAAGCGTGTAGTATTTGCAATGGAAACATAGTTTGGTTGGAAAACTCATCAAATTGATGTCAAAGGTGCCTTCCTCAATGGTGATCTTGAATAAGTATACATGATACAACCCAAATGCTTTGTTGATAATGGGAAATGTCCAAAAGTCTACTGACTAAAACAAATCGCTATATGGGTTGAAGCAGGCTCCTAAATCCTAGTATATCAAAATTAATGATCACCTTTTGCAACATGGTTGTACCAAAGTCCTTCCAACAAAAATATCTATGTTAAGAAAATTGAAAATGAGATAGTGATCCTTGTGCTCTATGTTGATGATTTGGTCATCATTGGTAGTTCAAATAAATTGGTGAATGATGTGAAGGATGATTTGAAAAAATCATTTGACATGACAAATTTGGGGCTTCTACACTATTGTCTTGGCTTGGAATTTTGGAAAAGAAAGAATCACATTATGGTCACACAAACAAAATATGTCAAGACACTACTAGAAAAATGCAAGATGAAAAATTGTAAACCTAATGGATCAAGGATTACAACCATCCAAATATGATAAATCACCTCAAGTATTTGCTACTCTTTATTTTTAGCTAATTGGGAGTCTCATATACCTGATAAACGCCATGTCTAACATTAGTTTTGATGTAAGCTATCTTTTAAGATTCATATAGGATCCAAAGAAAAGTCACTAGAAATCTATAACGAGGATTTGCATTATGTCCATGGAATAATTTAAAATGATGTATAATATAAGAAGAATGATAAGTTTTTTTCCTACATGAATATATGAACTTAGATTATATTGGATCTATATATGACAAAAAGTCAACATTTAGATACATGTTTCATCTAGAATTTGGACTTGTCTCATGGCATAGCAAAAAAACAACATGCAATGGTAATATCATCCATAGAGATAAAATACAATGTTGTATGAGGAGTTGCATGTAAAGTAATTTTTTTTATAAAAGGTATAAGGGGTTTTGAAAGGGTCCCTAAACCTTTTACATGGTAAGCCAAGGCTAGAAAGAGATTGGTCGAGGCTTAAAAAGCCAACACCACCAAACTATCAGCACCGAAAAAAGAAACCACCAGAGTTTCCAAGCTCTGGCCCAACTACCACTAGGAGAGAACAGAGAAATGCCAAAAAACCAACCAAGGAAAGCGAAAAAGGAATTCCACATAGGGAAGTAGGACAACATAGCCATAAACAAAAACATACAAAAAAGACCCTTATTTAGGCTTACAATCTGATCTCCTAGAACCGATTTCTATCTAGGCGAAAGAACTCAAAAACTAATACCTAGTTGAGAAGAGTGTAAGGGTTAAAAAGAAAGAGGAGTGTATCACAGTCTAGCAAGGGGCATGATTATGAGGGCATACTCCAATCCTTTACAACATCATGGAATAATTATTAACATAAGTAGGTATAAAATTCCACATATTTTTGGACGAAGTACCAGAATAAATCAACTCAAAAGGTAGATGTTGGATCCTAGGAAGCTAGAAATACCAAGGAATTGACTCGTGGCCAAGCCCCAACATACATCTATTCTCAAAATCTCCCCCACATTTGACCCAACTCTTAGCAGCTTGGGCTTCAAAATAGAGGGTGGTAAAAATCTTACCCGAAAAACTGGATTTCCCATGAAAATTTGGATATTTATGACAACTGGCCTTAGATTTTGGGTTCTTCCACATAGAAAAAATAAAAAAGGATAACCAGAGGGACTTCATGTCCATTTTATAATCAGAACAACCACTCATAGAAACCTGAAGGGGACCAAACCAAGAGAGACAACAGACCAAGTACCCTATGGGGAACAACATTTAATCATGCTCCAATTTCCTACCAGAGGGATTTGTTACCTCTAGAGTTCTCAAGCCTTGAGGAAAGTCCTCCAAAAAGATATGGAGTCTCAGGTGACCCACCCCTAGGTTAGCCATGAAGTCCACAAACTTATTATCTTCCCGATACGTATGTTGAACTATGACATCCTTGCAAAGTAGAGATACTCTTTTTGCTTCAATAAGCATATTTTTCATTGAAAAATTTCCTGAAGGTTGACCTTTTAGGTAATTGATGGTAGTGAGGGAATCCCCTTCTATGATAATTTTATGGAGTCCTAATGATTTGGCCAACTGAATGCCTTGGTAAAGGGCCATAAATTCTATAAACTGACTAGATTTGACTCCAAGTCCTTCAACATAGGCCAACAAAATTTAATTTGAACCATTCAGGAGCCCCTGTGATCTCTAATAATGCTCTTGATACCTACTCTTCCTAGGTTACCTTTCGAAGCATCATAAAAAATTAATTTGAACCATTCAAGAGGTGAGACAATCCAAATAGTAGATAGTCTTTGATTAACCACAACAGATAAAGTCAGCTCTCTAGATGGTTTAAAACCTAGGTGAATATCCAATAATTTCTCAGACTCCTTGGATTTATATTCTACACAATGCGAGGACACGTTCTTCATAATAGCAACAAAACTCCTAGAGAAAACAAAACCAATAGTCGAGCTAGAGGTATTGTTAAAGGCTCGCTGGTTACACTTCTTCCACATGCCCCAAAGAAGATGGGCTAGACTAAAAGACCAAAATAGTCAAAGGTGCTTGGAGGAGAATGTGGATGACCATTGGGTTAGAATATCATAAAGGGAAAGAGGAAGGACCCATGAGACTCCTAAAAGACCAAAAAAATACTCAAAAACTTCCTTCGTGAATGGGTAGAGATTAAAAATATGTATTGGGATTTCATCAGAGGCACCACACAGATAGCAGCAGTTGGGCAAGATCATAACACAATTTCTAAGGTTGTCCAAGGTAAGGATTTTATATTGTACCAACAACCAAAGGAAGATATTAATCTTAGGGATCAGGCCTTTATGCCATATCAGGTTGCATAGAAGCCAGGAGGATCTGGGTCCTCAAGCAAGAAGAAAGTAGATTTAATTGAGAAAGAACCTGAGGGATCCACCTTCCAACAAAAGGAATCATCATACAACTCGAACTTAAGCACATAAAGACTTAACAATCCATCTGAGGTTGAGGGTATGAGCTTCAGTTGAAAAAATATCTGGGTGGGATAAGGATCTCTAGATTCTATTATTCGAAAGGAGAACAATGAGTTTAGAAACTCTAGAACCAAAAAACCTTCAACACAAGGCTTTAGCCACAACCAAATCAGGATGAGAATATAGGAGATCATTTAACAACCAAGTATTATTCCAAAATTTGATAGCTTGGTCATTCCCCACTAGCCATTTCCATCCCTTATAGATCAGGTCTTTGGACTTACGTAGACTCATCCAGAAGGTTGACCTAGAGGGAAGCAACAACGAGGTCAAAAAATTGTTCTCCATATCCAAATATTTAGCCTTAATAATTTTGATCCATTCCGCATCCTCATTTTGGACCAGCTTCCAACATTGTTTCGCAATCAATGCTTTGTTCATGAGAATAGTTTTTCTCAAGCCCAAGCCTCCACATTCCTTTTTTTTGCAAATTTGGTCCTAGGTCATCGGGTGAAATCTACACTTGGCCTCAGAGCCAGATTATAGAAAATCTCTTTGAATCTTCTCAATTCTTTGGAGGATTTTGTCAGGCATTTGAAAAAGTGACATAAAGTATACATGTATGCTCTGTAGGTAGGTCTTAAATAAGAGCACTTTCTTGACCTGGTTTAAGACAACACCCTTCCAGCTAGCAATTTGTCATTATATTCTTTCAACCATGGGTTCCCATATATCCATTTTACAGTAGCCTTTGAAGAAAGGTAATCCAAGGTACATAGAAGGCAAGGAAGCCACTTCACAGCCAAGAATATTGGCTATCTTCCTTTGTCTGGCCATTAAAGTATTTTTTTTGTGGAAAACATCCCAAAAGGGATGCCACTTTCGGATAAGACCCAAGGAGGCAGGGGTATCCATTCTGTCAAAATCATCCAGGGCTCAAACCTGGCCTACCACCTTTGACATACTCAAGGAGTAAAAAAACACACAATAGATTAAAATAAATAAATAAAAATAAAAATAATAAAATAAAATAAAAAACATGCTCCTTGAGTGTGTCAAAAAGATAAAACACAACCAAACACACACACAATAAGATATAAAAAAAAACACAACATGAACCACATAGAAAAAACACAAGAACAACAAAACAAAACACAAACATGAAAAAAACAACAAAACACTACAAAGACCTAACAAAAAAAAACATGAAAAACAAAAACAACCAAAACCTAAAAAATTAAAAATTAAACTAAAAATAAAAATAAAAAACAACCAACAACAAACAATAAAAAAAAAACAAAAAACATAGAAAACACTTACACACAAAAACACGAATTAACACAAACATACATAAACACAAGAACAAAAACAACAAAAACACAAGAACAATAAAAAAAAATACAATACAACAAAAACACAAGAACAACAAAAAACAACACAAAGAACACAAAAACAAAACAAAACAAAAGACAAAAAAGGAAAAAGAAAAAAAAATGAACATAACAATGACCTTTCTAAACCAAAGACTTTTGAGGCAAAAATCAACAGAGGAAACACAAGAAAGAATATATTGAGCTAGGGAACTAAAATACCCTAAACGAACCAAAGAGAAGAAAAAATAAAGCAAGAAGAAACTAGGTATCTTCCGAACTAGAGCCATACAAAGAAATGATAGAAAGAAGAGCTTCTGTTATTTGCAAAGCCCACCATCTTGGAGGGTGGCCATAACAAGTAATATCACCTTTGTCCAAAGCCCAATTAGTTAAAGTATTAGCAGTCTTGTTTTGATCTTTGACCACATGATTGTAATCAACTTTCAAAAAATCCATTTGGATTAATTGAATCTTCTCAATAATTATTTTTATTCTCCAATCAACCTAATGATTCTTAGGAGGAGTCTTTAAAAGATTAATCATGAGTTGAGAGCCTGAATCAACTAACACCTTTTCCCATCCAACCTTAGTAGCCTCTTGAAGACCTCTAAGGATACGATACCCCTCAGCAAGATTATTGGAAAGAATACCCAAATTCTCAACAAAAGTAAAAACTAGGGATCTGAGAGTCTACCAATTTCTCCCGCACTAGCTTTTACAGGGTTCCCTCTAGAGGCTCCATTAGTATTGACTTTTTCCAAAATCCTTAGGAGGAGGTTGCCAATTTCTTGTCCTATCCATATTAAAAATACTCACATTCCCTTTAAGTTGGTTGCCCTTAGAAGATTTAATCTTCAATATTTGCATCACTTGATCCCATATTTGGTGGGATTTTTGGGGGTGATTAAGGAGTTGATGAACTGATTCAACTAAGTTGGCTATGGTCTTTTGCCAAATATAGTGAATATCCTTCCTATCTTGATTAAAAATTTGGTTGTTCCTTTCATTCCAAATATTCCAAAGAAGAATGGTAGAACCCATTCAAACTAATTGCCTAATAAAGTGATCAACACCCTCTTGTTTAGGCCAATCCTCCTAAAGCTACTCAAAAGTAAAAAAATTGGACCATTGTAAGCCAAGTGTCCACTATCCTCCATAGCTCAGAGGCTAAAGTACACTCAATAAAAAGATGGCTGAGAGTTTCTACATTCTCTCCACACATTTCACATCTAAAAGGGCCATGAAAACCATGCTTCGTAAGTTGCTCACTAGTAAGCACCCTATGATGCAATAAAAGCGAAGTAAAAAACCTCACCTTGGGCCAAAGCTTTTGAGCCCACAACTAAGAAAATATATCAAAATATTGTTTAGGATTTTTATGGCATAAGGTCAAATAACCTTGAGCAACTAAGTACTCACCCTTATTAGTGTTTTTCCATCCAAAACAATCCTTTTTATGGGACCAAGAGAGAGATCTCATATGAAGGATGCCTTGGATATCTTTTCTTTACCTTTATGGGATTTAAATTGGCTAGTCCTCAATAGGGATCCAATATTGACCAACATTTCAATTACCAGTATGATACCGACAATAATTAGCCACCTTTATCTAGTTA
This sequence comes from Wollemia nobilis, assembly GCA_028583015.1. NCBI lineage: Eukaryota > Viridiplantae > Streptophyta > Pinopsida > Araucariales > Araucariaceae > Wollemia > Wollemia nobilis. The sequence continues at coordinate 594,910 of JAQPPZ010000689.1, read as the reverse complement.
GCTCGGTGAAGCTCCTCCATCCAAGGCCTCCAATCGGGAAACTGAGTTATCAATGGCTTGTGACCATCCCAAGAATCTGTCCAAAAATTTACCTTTTGACCATTATGAATGATCCAAAATAATTTTTCATTTATCAAATCCTCACCAATCTAAAGAACTACAAAATGGGAGAACCTTTGGTAGGAAGTTGATAGCGAACAAGGTCTTCAAGATTTTTGTTCTCAGCATATTTAGCATGAAAATTATTAGCCCAGAGAGCATTGGGGTTATGCAACATCCTCCAATATAATTTACCATCTAAAGCTTTGTTGTTATTAATAGAAGACTAGAATCCTAACCCCCCTTCATTCTTAGGAAGACATAAAATATTCCATTTCACCAAGGCCCATTTTCTTTTCTCCTTAGTACCACTCCAAAGAAATCAATGATTATTTTGATCTAGTTCTAAAAGAACAACCTTTGGGATATTCAACATGGAAGAAACATAAATAGGAATAGCTTTAAGGATTGATTTTACCAAGGCGATTCTACCCCCAGAAGAAAGCCACCTGTTGGTCCACTTTCCAATTTTCTTCTTGACTTTGTCCAACAACCAATTCCAATATTTTTTTCTGCCTTTGAATATTGATGGGAATACCTAAATAAGTGATTGGAATGGAGGTCTTCTTATATATTAATTTATCCAAGACCATGGATTCCTGTCTGGCAGAGTAGTGAAAGAAAATAACTTTAGATTTATCTTCATTGATCAACTGCCCAGTAGCCTTAGAAAAACAACTAATAATTTGCTTACTATTAGAAGCTTCCTTAATTGTAGCTTTACCTAAAAGAGTAGAGTCATCAACAAATTGAAGATGAGAGATAGGTCTAGCTCCATAAGCAATGGTAACTTCCTCAAGGGTTTTGTTTTCCCTCTTTTTGGTTATAGTCCTACCCGAGCATTCAGCAAGAATGATGAATAAGGGGATAGCGGGTCACCTTGCCTGATACCTCTGGAAGCTAGGAATGACTGAGAAGGCCTGCCATTGATAAGAACTCAATAGGAAACTGAAGAGATACATCCGATAATCCAATCCATACAATCCTTATAGAAACCAAATTGCCTCAAAACTTTGATAAGGAAGTGTCAATCCACTCTATCATAAGCTTTGGATAAGTCTAACCGAATAAACATGGAAAGAGATTTATGCATATCCATGGAATGGATGGCTACCTGAGAAGGAACTATATCATATACTATTTGATGCCCTTCAACATAACCCCCTTGTTCAGGAGAAATAATCTTATGCAAAAGAGGCTTCAAACTTTCTGCCATGATCTTAGTAATTATTTTGAGAAGAACATTACATAAAGCAATAGGTCTAAAAGCTTAGATATGATCAACCTCTTGAGCTTTTGGAATAAGAGTAATATAAGTTTTATTGATAACCTTCAAAATTTATTTGGCTTTCCTGGCTTCTTCCACCACCTCTAATAAATCAGCATGAAGGATATCCCATAACTCTTGGTAGAACTTAATGGGAAAACCATCAGGACCTGGGGTTTTCCCTTTTTGCATTTTAAAAACTACAAGAGCAGTAAAAATAGAGTTCTCCTCATAAGTGATAAGAGAAGGGATTGCTTGAAGAACATTTTGTTGAGAAGTTGAGTCAAGAGGAGTAGCAGCAAAAATATTGGAAAAGTAACCGACAACAATAGAGTTCATGCCATACCAAGTATAGAAAACATCTCCAAAATTTGATTTCAGGGAAGAAATAAAGTTGTGATATCTTTGGGCTAGAAGAGATTTTTGGAATAAATTTGTGTTTCGATCACCTTATTTGAGCCATTGAATTCTAGATTTTTTCTTCCATAAGAGTTCTCCTTTTTTCCATTCCTCTAACTGAGTTGTAAGTTTAATTTCATTTGCACTTCTATTCTCTGTGAAGCCATCTAAATGGATTTTATTATTCAAATTTTGGTGAGACTTTATCATAGTCTTTATTGATGTCCAACTTAAGAAAAAACCTATCTCTCTTACTTTTATCCATCGAATGGATAAGCTCATGGACAAAAATAACTCCATCAAGAATTTGGTGTCCAAGCACGAATCCACACTAGGTAGGATCGATAAGGAGAGGGAGGAGCGACTTGAGCCTATTTGCCAAAATTATGGTGAAGATTTTTTGAATTGTGTTACAGAGGTTGATGGGATGGAATTCAAAGAATTTATTAGCCCCTGAATATTTTGGAATCAAAACCAAAAAAGTAGAGTTGAAGTTTTTGGGAAAAATACTCAAGGACTGGACACTTTTGAGGGTTGCACAAATTTCCTTACCCATTATATGCTAGAAACATTGAAAAAACTAGAGGAAAGAAATATGGTCCTAGAGATTTCATTCCAACCATTGATAAAACAACATGTCTGATCTCCTCATGTGTAAAGGGCTTGATAAGATCATTTTTTGCTTGAGCAAAGACCAAATTGGGGATATTTCTCAGTAGCCACTCTTATGCTTCAAGATCTCTAAGAGGAAGGTCACATAGCGAGGATTGAAATAATGAGACCGCATCACTCTTTATATCCTAAATGTCCTTGGTGATAGACCCATCATATATGAGGATTTCTCTGATTCTGTTATAACCTCTATGCCTTAAAGTAGATGAGTGAAAATATTTAGTGTTTTTGTTGCCTTCCTTAAGCCAAAGGGATCTAGATTTTTTTTTCAAAATAGTTCTTCTCTTCTTAGAATGTTGTGGTAATCTACCAAGGTAGAAAGTTCCTCTGCTCTAGACTCATTATATGGGGCATTCCTTTCAATAGAGTTTTAAATGACCCAAAGTTTAGTTTTGAGCTCAGATTTTTTCTCGAAGTTATCACCAAATACTCTTTTGTTCCACCTTTTTAGATTAAGTTTGATGAATTTGAGATTGGAAGTCACTATTTCCATGGGTAAGCCAGAGAAAGTCATGGACCACCATTTCTTTATATAATATTCAAGCTCTGGATGAGAAAGCCATATGGCTTCAAATTTGAATGGTCTAGGAAAGAACAAAGATAAATAGGCTTTTTCCAGCAGTAGGAGATTGTGATTAGACCCCACTTTAGGGAGATTGCATAGAGAAACATATCCAAACATTAAAACCACTTATTTGGATATAAACATTCTATCTAATATTATTTGATTGTGTTGGTCCCCTAATCATTGATTACTTCATGTATACCTAGATTATTTGCTATGTAAATCCATTAGTTCTTATTGGTTGATGAAATAAGCAATTTCGTCCATTCCTCTAGAAAAGGAGGTGTCTCTCCTTTTTTTGTTTGAAATGAATAGAGGTGTGTTAAATTCTCCTACCAACATCCACATATCTTGTTTAAAAACCTCTTTCATTTGTGCCAAATAGGATAAAAAATGTTCTTTGTCAGTTCTAGAATTAGGGACATATATGTTAGACATAACCCACCCAGCCCTCGTATCCTTATAGCAAAACAAAATATTTATAACATGGTTAGAAATAGATAATACTGATCTCGACATCCTAGATGGGTCCCAAAAACAAGCCAGTCCTCCAGAAGCCCTAGTGGCTGAGCTAGCCGCCACTTCAGCTTCCATATTGTATTTTTTATAGAATAAAGTTTGTTACTTTCCATATTAGTTTCTTGGATAAGAAATATAGACGAACCTTTTTCTCTTCTTAGGGAGTTCAACACCCTTTGCTTAGAGGTCCTATTTAGGCCTCTAATATTCCAAGAAATGAGTTTCATTTACGACTTCCATGACCCTACTTCTTGTTCCCTGAGGACTGAGTAGAGTGATAGAAAGCTTCCAAAATTAACTGCTTACCTCCATGGTTCTTGAAATAATCAATATATAGCATGATTTGGATATCATTTGATGTCCTAATGTCAACTTCTCTCGCACGTCGAGCTTTATTAGGGGGTCTACCCATCTTGCGTTCTACCCCAACATCCAAAGGTTTCTTCTAACTACGCATTTTGGGGGGGAACCTTTTAGAATGGAAGGATGCACATCATGATCAAAGGGTGACATGTTCAGTAGAACCTCACCCAAAGTAGGATCTAAGTCCATGTTGAGACATTAAAAGAGGTTTTGAAAAGGTACATAAGAAGTAGTAACAATATCAAGAGGACTACTAACCTGCACCTCAAAGGAGGGTACTTCAGAAAGAGAAAAAGAAAACCTACCTGCATCAAACTCCTTGGAAGATGGAAACTTCAAAGGAGACACATGGCACTCCTTGGATGGGGTAAGATGAGTCATCTGCTCAACCTCCTTAGGAACCTTAGGGATTACCTCTAGCATGGAAGGGGGCTCCAAATCTAAGGTCTTGGAAGGATGAGGGTCTTCAACAACCATAGGTTGAGGGTCTTCTACAATCACAAACCAAAGACCTTTAACAACCATAGTTTGAGGGCCTTCAATAATCATAGTCTGAGAGGAAGAAGGAGGAGGGGGGCTATTTCACAATAATTTTACCCTTGTTGTCATGCTATAATTTTCTTCCTTTCAAAGCCTAAGAATTTAGAGGGCAACTAGCAATCGCATGCCTAAATTTGTTGTAAGAGGTACACTAGAAGGGATGGTTCTCGTACTCAATTAATTGGACCCTCGTAACAACATCAACTTCCAGCATGATGTATTATGAAATATTGGCTTATGGGTTTTCCAAAATGCATAACGAGTATAAATCATCTTCTTTATATCTTTAGTAGCTGGATCTATCAAAACTAAGGTTCCAATATCTTTCATCACGGCTCTCAGAATGTCATTATGCCAAAAATGGTACACGAGCCAAGGAGTCTTACCCAAAGGGGCATCAAGGCAATCCTCTGGGTGGTGGATTCAAAGTCAACCTCCCACTAATGTAGAAAGAGTCCTCATTCCCCATAGAACCAAGGTCCACCTTCGAGTATCCTTTTAGAGTCTTCTACACTACCTAGCTTGATAATAAAGAAGGAATTCAAGACCACAATGATGTCAAGAGAGTCCCTTGACTTCCATATGGAGATTGTCCATCTCTTGAGAGAATCTAGGTCAGGCCTAGTACCCAAAATCTTACCAACTAGATTATAGGATCCTTCATTTATGATAGTCGTAAAAATCTCCTTAGGCACTTTGATAACACTAGAAATAGGAGAAAGATGAAAGCAACCTTCTGAAAACCTTGTAATAAGACCATAACCTACCACCATAGACGCAAAGGAAACACTAGGAGTCCCACATGTCATTTAGCAAACCAAAACTCTATGATTGGCCTAAGGGCCAACCAAACTTCCTTAATCGCTAGCAACACTACCCCGACTACCATCCAAAGCATTATCTAGCGTTCCTTGACCACCAACAGAGACCTCAAGCTTCAACCCCTGGCTATCCTTTGACACACCACCCAAAAAACCCTTGTTACTAACTGACAAATCCTCTTTGGACTCTAGATCATAATCCAGCTCACCCACCCTACCCCCAAGACCTCCCATAGAGGCTCCACCCTACAAAACCTGATTGCTAGCCTACAACTGAGATTTCTCGCTCTCCATAATATTTGAAAATTTTGGAAATTTTACCTTGAACTTGTCCATATTTATCATATTAGTGGCTTTATTTCATCGTAGTCTAGTAGAAGTTTGGCCCAACCAATTCCAGTAGCATTTCTGCACCCTTCCTTGGATTTCTCAATTTTGGTTGGGTGTTGTCAAAGTACCAACAATATCTTCACTCATAATATTTCACCATTCACTTCTTCCCTTGCACAAATTGGCATCCTTTACAAGCCCTTTTTCCATAATACATTCCCCATGTTTCTATCTAAAAACCATTAATTTCATTCATTACAGCATGTTTCTAGAGTTTGTAGTATAGTGTCATCAAACACCTGTTTTTTATTTTATTTTTTTAATCAAGTTACTGCTTTTTATTTTTTCTCTAGATAATTTTTAGGGCTATAAACTTCTGGGATTTGTTAACATTATGCTACACTATTTCATTTGTTACAACATGTTTCTAGGGTTTGCAGTGCAAAAGAGTTTGTGGTAAACCAGTGTGATTTGAATCGAGGTTGCGTGGATTTGCACTCAAATAATATTCTTGTTGTAAAGTAATTTGGTTACAAAGCATACTATCAAATATGGATGTGTGCAAAAAATGACCAACTATATTGAATTGTCATAATTGAGGTGTTCTTTTTTTTTTTGTACATAGATGAATTGGTTACAATCATCATTTTTAGTAGCTTCCAGTGCAGCTGGCAGGGTTCAAACTATCAGCGAAGGCTTCCAACACACCCATCGTCTCGTTAATGGTAACCCGGTGTGATATGGGGACCACCAAACACACAGGGTCCACACCATCTTTATCAATCTGGTTCAACACGTGGCATGAAGGGGACCGCCAAACAAGCAGGAAATAGATCGTCATCATCAATCAGGTGCAACGCACGAGAGGAGTCGGATCGGGCTATTGGCTATGCATGGGCATGCCCGTGGGATTGGAACCTAGGTCTCCTCTTGGTAAGCGCCCCAACTTACCAATCCACCTAGATCCATGGACATAATTGAGGTGTTCTAAATTGATCAAGATTCTAGTATTTCATGAAGAATAAAGTACATTGAAGCTCAATATCATTTCATTCAAGAGAAAGGTCAAAATCACCAAATATAGCTCAGGTATAGATCAACTTGTAGATATTTTCATAAAGGCACTTAGATGAGTCAAGTTTGAACAGTTTCACAATTCTTCATAAAATAATTTAATAAGGGGAAATGTTAGATAATTATTATTACATTATTCAGGAAAAAGAGAATAGACAAGATTTGGAACGTCACATTTGATCTCCATTAGAAGAAGGAACACCAAGAGTCTCTTGGATTCTAAGAGACATCACATTGTATAAATCCATGTATATCCTTTGATAATATTTGATCATTTTTGTTTTGTTGCTCAAACCATCATAAATTCCTACATACTTGTCACCATCGATAGGAGAACATTACCAATTTTAGTAAATAGGTAGCACCTCCCATCGATTAAGCAATAGTTTTATCCAAAAGAAATGCACACACACCTTTCTTTTTCTAGTGGTTATTATTTAGGTATTTACTTCCCCTTTATTCTCTAATCTTGCTTCAATAATTCCCATTATTTCAAAATTTGTAGTCATTATGCCTTCTTTGCCTTCTCCTTCCTATCTCAAACTCTATCAACCCATCATAATATCACTTAGTGTGTTGTTCTAGTGTGTTGTGCTAGTGTGTGTGTGTGTATCAAGGTAAAAGTGAGCTCATTTCTTATCGTGACGAGTGAAATACACATAATAATCATCTTGTCATAGACCAAGTAGTCAAATGAGTGAATCATCCCCTTATAGGCCAGTTACTTACCTAGCCACCCCATGCCCAATACAGATAGCTAAAACCCACATGAGGCAAGGGATATAAAGCCCCTCATCCTACTCTTTACCCTTATTCTTTCCTTCTACATGCAAATAAAAAGTGATTTGTTTACCCCTTGCATGCTACATGAACTATCATCCAATTTACTCGACCTCACAAAAAATGGTATATGTAAAGCCTATCATCCCACATGCTTCTTTGTGTTGAGCTAAACAAGCTCTTTGCCTAAACTGCTATCATAAGTTGTAGTGTAGAGTATAAAAGGAAAATACTAATAAGTTCTTGACTATGATTGAAACACTTACAAATGCCAAAGAACCCCAAGCAAATAAACCTACCTACTAAACCACCTTCAAAGGAGTCAAGCCTTAAACTAGCAATTCACTCATATCACCAAGTAAATCACTTGAGAAATCTACTCAAACAAGTCAATTGGTCACCCTCTAACATATTTTTCCTAAATCTCTTTGGATGAATAAACCATTTTCTTTTTTAGACAAACTGCTCTTAAAATAAAAAGCTTGCTAGGTACCCCAAGGTAAGTGAATTGCTCGCTTTAGGAATAAAATCGCTTATAATTATGAGTGAATGGCTCCATTTGTCAAAATTTTCTAGGTGCCCTAAAATTTAAGGAATCACTCTTATTTGCAAAGGATTCACTCAATTTATGAGTGAAACACTCTAATTTGAGAGCAAAAAAAATCTTTTGATAGTACTTAGCAAATTTTCACCTACTTCAAAAAATTCCCTTTCACGACCATTTCATTCATCTTTCACTCCCAACTATCATGGATACCACTTTTACCTCTAACAATCTATCTGTGACCAAAGGGCATCCCACTTTATTACCTTCCACTACTATTGCTCCACCCACATATATTTCATCTTCAGTCATTCCAATCCTACTAGAGGAAGCAAAACCATTAGGAGGTAAACCAAAGAAAAAGAGGGGTAGGAAAAAGAGACATGGATCCCCTTCCCCTAATATACTTGAAAAACTATTTGATGATACTTATAAGAGGATTTATGAGGGGATTTATACATGTTTAATTAGGAAGGTAAGGAAGGAAGCCCTAAGGATATTCAAGTTAGGAACCAGACCAACTCGTGGAGCATTAGTTAAATCTAGAAATTGGGGCTTGCAATGAATCTGATGCCATAAGTATGGAGTTGCCCTAAACTTGTGGATGCATGTGTTGAGAGATACGACCCTTTAAAAATAATCTTTGGACCCCCTAAATGGAGCAAAGAGTCATTCTATATAAGGGAGATATAATGAGGATGTATAAAACAATAAATGACCTAGCCATATGGGTATCCTATAAGCCCAAAATTTAGAAATATTCCTACTATCTATGCATGGTCACTTATTAGAAAGATTTATTAATCTCATACCTTAAAAAGCTAAACCTAGCAGTTGACTTCAATATTCTATTGGAATTAAATATACTTAAAAAGGATGTAAATATGATGTTATCATATATAGTTATGGTCTTTAGAGAGAGGATCAACTTAAAGATCTATGAAGAACACATCTCCCTACTTCATGATATGCAAACCTACCCTGAGCATTTATAAATTATTGATTATAGTTAGTATATTCTAGACCAAATAGACAACCAACTAAAGGTATTTAGGGAAGAAAGGAAGTTCAATTACACCTCCTACATAGTTTACATTATCATGTACCAAAATAAACATTGGTTTCTAATCTTCCAACTAGACCAAATAGGAGCATATTATAGGCTTCTTTTAGTGGTAAATTACACAATTGAGAAGCGACTAAGACCTCATACCACTTATATAACAAGGTGTAAAAAGTGATCATGGAAACGTTCAGGGGTATAGCACTGATGTTATAAGATAAGGCATGACAAACAATGAAGTCAAGGGAATAGCCAAGAGGAGAATTCTAACTAGGGAGGACCTGATCCTTCATCTACCTATATGGATTTTCAACCATACCTTTTGAGTTATACACATGCCTGATTACATGTTCAATATTGAATGTATGTAACAACTTGATTACATGGAATTAAGATATTTCAAAGGGTAGGATAAAACCACCTTCTACCCACTCCAATAACCAATCATGAAAATCACACCAAAGTTGTATGGGTTCCACCATGTTGCAAAGGCGAGGTTGAGAGAAATGAGGGTAGAACAACTTATAGATTCTTGGTCCTATGATCCACTAAAAATATTTTAGAATACCTTGAGGAGTGGGAATCTAAATATCTTCTTCACACACAAGAAGAGTATAGAAGTTAGGAGACAAATCCTAGTGAGGAATTGGCCCTTGCCACTTTGGAAAGCAATCATGGGTATGAATATGAACTCCAAATTTGGTACATTAATCCACTGGAGTGGTATTCCTTCTACACCAAGGAGAATGATGATTTTAACCCCAATATAAAAATGAACCATTAGAAGTTGGGGGAATTAAAAAAATGGGATATAGATTTAGGAAAATATTAGCATGGGAGAGGATGAAGTATGAAACGAGAATATTGAAAAGGTCTACCCAAGAGAGACCATTTGGTGATGAATTCTCTCTTCCATATGGGACACATACCAAAAGCATGAAAAGAGTCAAGACCATTAGTGATATTATGACCAGCCCATCAAGCTCCCAAAGGTCAAAGAATAAATCAATACCTAAGATTAACATATTTTACTTATGTTGCTAGCAATAGTCTATTTGATAGTAAGGAAGATTATAATCAAGGAGTAAAGGGGATTTGTGATGTATGGGTTTATGTTTAGCAAGGTTGCAACAGTGTAAGAACAACAATACAACACAACTCAACTTTAGAAGGAGTAAATTTCTCAAGGAGGTTCCTATTATGAGTTAGGAATGACCAACATTATGGTAAATTCTGCAACCATCTTCACTTCCCTTCCACCTTCCACCTCCTTCCTTATTTATCTACTTATTATTCTTCTATTATTACTTATTTTTCTCTCCCTAACCATTCTTTTTTTTCACCTTTATCACCATCCACCAATGTAGCTCATAGTTCCCTTAGAGGTACTCTTCCTCCACCAATATTTGTCACAATCAAGACTACACCTATAACTTTATTTCCATAATTTTCCATCCAAATCTATACCACAAATAGTTATTGGTCCAATATGCCACATCACCACCATCAACCATGCCTTCACCCACAACATCATTGTTATTAACATACTAGTATAGTTGGCTTCTCATCCCACTCCTTTTTTCACTCCATTTCCTTCCATCACCATCCAATTTGCTCCACTCCCTCCACCTTCTACTTCTACAATTATGTCATACCCATTATCTCAGGTAAGGTAACTCCTACTATATGCAATGATGCCTATGTCACCAACTTAAGGGATTGATTCTACAAGAGCACCCCCTCAAACTAGCATAGTTGCAAGTCTAAGCCTAGACTTTGCATATAAAACTATGTGAGCCCGATAAAACTAGTGTTACAAAGGTATTTGATGTCCTTGTAATCAAAAGTAATATAATTGTCTCAAGGAGAAGAATATCTAAGTCATCAATACTTATGCAATCACAACTAATTGGAAAGTGGAATAAGATCTATTAGGTGAGGCAACATAATATAACCCCTCTAACGTTGTGACAATTCTTGCTAACTTGACTACAAAATTACTTGAGATAGACCTAAACTAAATATATCCATACCAAATGGTCTATATCATAAATTATCTCATGCTTGGTACGACATGAAATTTGGTTATATTGCAGTTGAGGACAAATCAACCTAGAGAAGGAACACGGAGCTCAAAGAAGTTGTATAGTTAAAAGCATAAAGGGATCAACTCTAGCAATATAATGAGGCTTTGATATGAGATATTTCAAAAAAACATAAGCAAAAGAGGTAGTTCAAGGACCTATAATCTTGACTTGTTGAAGCCAAGAGAAGCCAACAAGTGAAAGACCTCTAAGAGCAATTCACTCAAAGGTAAAATTATATAGAACAATTTCAAGAATCCCTAAAGGAAAAAAACAAAAAATATTGTGGAGTTGAAAACTTTGAAGCATGCATAAGCAATTGCAAATCCCAAGAAAGCCCATGGCATCCAATAGATCAAGTTACTTTGGTATAAAATTAGGGAAAAAATACCAAATACAAGCGAATATTTCTAATTTACCACCTAGATAAAGTAGAGCTTGAAAAATGTGGATACAATTAAAAAAATAGAAGAGAAACTATCTACAAGGAGTGAACAGTAGGAGATTCTAAAACTACTATCCTCCATGTTTACATCACAAACACATGAACTTGAAATTAATAATAAGAACCTAGTTAGGAAATTAAAGAAAATCCTAGATACCCAAAGGGGCCTCCTGGATTGTAAAAGAAATCTCTTATCCCTAATATAGTAGATGATCAGAGAAATTTAGGGGTTAGTTGTTATTGAAATGATTGATATGTTCAAACCATAAATGGTCTTGGATTATGACATTATCGATGATATGTTCAAGAAAGAAAAGGACCAGGATGACATGGGAGGTGTAGTTGAGATCTATAAGAAGTTGAAGCCCATCTATACCAAGCTACAAGATCTAGTTGGGATACATGAAGAATTATTAGAAACTCTATTTGAAAATTTAATTGGGAAAGCAAAGCACCTTTCCTTAGTCTAGTTACCAATCAACAAAAAATGGGAAAATGATTAGGTTGCTACCTCAAAAGCCTAGTTAAGGAGAACCAAAATTTTAACAAATATATTAGAGAGGTCCTAATTTTGTAGACTTCATGCCCAAGGGTAAAGGAAATATCTAGGATCTCTTACCAATCTAGCTTGATGGGCCATGAATTCGCTAGATACTACCTTGGGATTTGTAATTTTGAAGGAGCATGAAATAGGGAAATCAAGTAGAAAACACCTCATAAACCCTTCAAAGGGATCAAGTGGAGGAGTCTTGATGGTTGGAGAAGAGTGCTTCCTTCATATTATTGTTGCTTCTTGCTTCTCCATCAACTATTTAGGTTCTTTACTTGCATTATTAGTCCTTATCTCTATTTTTCACTATTTTGCATCATATTTTTTATATTTTGGGACCCAAAAAGTGCATCTGAACCAAATTCATACCTCGCCCATACAGGGTCTAAATTTGGTAAGCCATATTTGTGCCCCTTTGTTACAGGACATGAATTTGATCAATTAGAATTTGGGGCAAACATTTTGCTTCCTAAAACCCTAATTTGTTGTAGCTTTTTATCACTTGCATTCTATTTCATTCCATTTCATTGTTACTTATCAATTCCATATTGTTTTGCTTATTCCAAAGGTCAAAATATTATTTTACTCTTGAATGGCCAACTAAAAGGATCAAGGGGGCTTGACTATTGCACCTCTAAGCTTAGTCATATAGTGGCCTAAGCAGGCCCCCAAATGCTGATCAAATTCTCTAGGGTTTTCTAAGTTGTCTTGTAGGTTTGAAGTTGTTTGGATATTTTGAATGCAAGTTAAAGCTAGGATCAACCATAAAATTAGGTAAGTATCCTAGTAGATCTCTAGGTTGTTTGTTATGTTTATTTGTTCCCTTTTGTTTTAGATTTTGATCTTAAAAGAAAATGAATATATTTGACTTTAATTTCTAGGCATTTGAAAGAATAAAATTATATAGTTTGCATCCTAGGGTTAAATATGTTTGTGCATTCTCTTAAACCCTTGCTCAAAAATAAAAGGCTTACTTTATTGAGTTAGTTTAGTGATCATTCAAAATAAAGAATCATTCTAGTGTTATTTTCTTGTCTTCTTACATTTTTGCTTATTTTGCATTGCTCTTTCATTTCCTTAGCTTTTTAGAAAGGCCAAACATAAGTGTTTTCCCAGTATACACATTAAACATCTCCACCTTGGACTTGGAACAGGTCCTAAAACCATTCCTAGTAAACCCTTCAATCCTTAAGCCTCAAGTGTAAAGCATATAACACACCCCTATGATCACCTCGGCTCCTAATGAATCCAATCGAGAATTATATGTTGCAGGGCAGTTTTTCTCCTCTACATATTTGGTGAACCCAACGTGAAGGCATGTCTTAGTGACCAAAATAGGAAGCCTCTTCCTTTTGTTTTTCTTTTGAAAACTTTAAGAAATACCACTAAATTTGTTTACTTGGAATTATAAACATTAAGAATATATTAAAATATTATTGTGTGTCTCTTGTTAGTGTTATTCTCTATCCTTTATTTTCCTCCTACTGGCTCCCAACACTAGGAGTAAGCAAAAGCATTTAGAATATGATCATATTTTTCAAGAAGATTATTATATTGATAAGGAGAATCACACTCTAGATGTGGAAGAGGAAGAAAATGGTATTAACTTTGATCCTCTTAAGGGGCCCAATGGAAGCTTCACTTCCACATATTTTGATTATATATGGGGTTTTATGACACATCATAGGGAGGCTTTTGTTGAGGTTATGGAAGAGGAAGCTCGACTCAAAAGAGGTGGGATATCTCATCCTCTAACTGTTTCTCCTAAGCACGTTCATAACAACCCCTTGTTTGAACCATCACATCATGTTAATATTTTTTATAAACCAACATATGTTGCTATCATGACCACCAACATTGGGAGAATTCCATAGGCTCCGCAAATTGATAGTGCATCTCAAAATTATGCTCAATTTCCTCCTCATTCTGCTCATCTCAACATTCATGCTTCTGTTCCACCAAATGTTAGTTATCCTCCATAATAAGATACCACATATCATAACCCATACCATAACAATGTCAATGCCTCCAACATTGGCCAAGTTCCCTTTCAACAACCTACATATACCCCTCCCTTAGGGAACCTAAGGGCATTGCACAACAACACTCCTGATATGCAAAATTTGACAAGTATGATGAAACAATTGGTTTCAAGGGTGGATATCATACAACCTCATAGTTTCACCTACAACTACAAGGAAAACTGCAATAAGTTCTTAGACCCCATTATCACTTCTAGGTCCTACCCTAAGCATTTTCCAATGTTGATTTTACCTATTTATAAGGGAATAGAGGACCTAATTGAACATTTAAGGATGTTTAGGACATGCCATGATATTATATATTATGACATGTTGCTAAAAATGTTTCCTAAGAGCCTTGGTGGTATGGCATTAGAATGGTATTGTCAATTGGCCCATCATTCTTTGAGGAATTTGGAAGATGATAAAATTGTTTGTTCAGCAATTTAGAAATTATGTTGAGAAGAATGTGACTACGAAATATGTTTATATGTTGAAACAAGGTAAATAGGAAAGTTTTTTGGATTTCTTGTCTCATTGGAGGAGTTTAGTTGAACGATTGAATTGTACTTTACCTCCTTGAGACATGTTAGAGGTCTTCATTGAAAATTTACAAGAGCAAATATCTTATGAATTGGAAACAATAACTGTCACCTCTTTTGACCAAGTAATATATATCCCAAGAAGGGTAGAGAAATCCCTCATTTTAAGAGGTTAAATTAAGACAAAGCCCTCATGTAGTTGGTGATGGGGTAATGTATAGTAGGCATGTTAACAGTGTTGTTAAACACCTACAACACATGGTGCTTTGTCAATCTCAAAAACCCCCACCAAGGAATTTCACAATACTCAACATGCCTATGAATGTGGTCCTAAAGTAGCTTTTGGAAGCTAATATGATTGAGTTACCTCCTATAAGGCAACTCGATACCACAACTGATTGGTATAAGCCTAGTCAACATTATGAGTATCATAGAGTGGAGGGGCACATGACAAATTCATGTAAGAGGTTGAACATGTGGTTCAAGAATTAATTAACAAAGGTTACCTTGTATTGGAAATATGAGCAAGGTTTGTTGTCATTGATGTCAAGAGTCAGTTTCAATGAGCAGTGCAAAAGGAAGGATGTCAAGAGTCAGTTTCAGTAAGCAGTGCAGAGAAATATTACCTCTAGGTCTAAGGGAAATAATATTATAATATCTCCTATTATAATATTCAAGGTGGTCAGATAAGGTCTAAAGGAGCAATAGGAAGGCCCAAGAAAAATAATATTATAATATTTTATTATAATATTAAAGGTCTAATGGTAAGACCTAAAGTGGTTAAATTAATTATAAATTAATTATAATAATTTCATTATAAATTAATTTATAATTTAATTTAATTAACCTTAAAGTTATTAAATTAATTATAATAATTTCATTATTAATTAATTTATAATCTAATTTAATTAACCCTAAGGTTAGGGTTATAAGGGTAAAGTTGATTTATTATGCGCCGATGTCATACGAAGTTTCCCCCTCCACCGACGTCCAAAGGGTGATGGCACAATGGTATAAATACCATGTGCTTTGGTTGCAAAGGAAGCACCTTCATTCGAATCACATTAGAGAGCCTACGATTTTTACGATTTGCGTGCAAGGAAGAAGATAAGTTTTTTTGTTTTATTTGGCACCAACGAAGGGATAAAGCAAGGGAGGCTCAAAGCCTCATAACCAACCGTGTGGTTGGGCTAGCGGCAAGCGGCTGTGTGTTGAGACGTGCAAGGTGGGAGGTCCCGCGATCGAACCCCGACGATAGTTTTTGCATGGTCATTTTTTGGTTTAGGCACCCAACACTCAATACAAAGTGCACAAGGCGCTTTTGTAGTCCAAGGTGAGCACCTAGCTCACGTGGCAGTTGAGTCACGACTAGGGCGCTGGTGGCAATGCAGCGGTGGGGATCGAATCCCACCGAGGGCAAAAGAGGTATTTAATTTTTAAATTAAATTTTATCCTAAGGTTTTAATGTTGCATGAAGTTTGTTAGGAGGGAGATATAAGGTTTATAAAAATTAAAAATGTTATTGTGGTTTTTGATGATTAGGAGTTTGATGGAGTAATAAGGTTTTAAAGGAGATTATATTTTATTTTTAAAATAAAGTCTTATTGTGTTAAATATTTGAGAGTAATAAGGTGGATAAAGGAAATTAATTGTTGAAAGTGAATTGTTTAATTTTTTCTAATCATTTTTAAGAGTGGAGATTATAAGGTGTAATTGAGATTTAATGCTTTGTATGGTGAAATATTTTGAGGGAATATTTGAATGAAATTTTGAGAAGGTTTTTGCTACCTAACCTTTAAGATTGGCAAAGAGGTTGATTGTGATTGAGACAGGTTTTGAGGTCAATTCTTCATCAAACAAAAGGTATGGGCACATCTTCCTTGTGAGTGAAATATTGTTGGATTGGATGTTGTGAATGCTAAGTTGGAGTGAAAAGGATTGTTTGATAAGCATTGTTGAGTTTGGTTTTGAACTATCCAATGTTGATTGATGAGGATTTTCTGGAATGAAAGTTGATGCTAGAAACCTTGTTTGATAAGCATTGTTGGAAATATTTGAGTGAGCCTTCATGTACATGATTAGGGTTTGTGAAAGATCATGAGTATCATTGTTATGTGAAGTTGAGAACTATCTTGAACTAGGGTTTGTGAAAGATCATGAGTATCATTGTTATGTGAGATTGTTTGATAAGCATTGTGAAACACTTGTTTAGGGTTTGTAAGCAAGTTGTGTTTCATTGAGTGATTGGTTGAGTGAAGTTGATTGAGCATAGTTGATTGAAAAGTGTTGGAGAGATAGTTCAAGTTCTGTGAAACAAATTGTTCTTTACTAATTTGAGAAAAATATTGAAAGTGATTGAGTGTGAAACATATTGAGTCTCTTACCATTCTCTATATGTTTTTGTGGTTAAACAAAATTTTGAGTGAAATTTGTTTGTGAGATTGAAGAGGTTTTCTGGAAGAGATTAAGTTGAGTTTTGTGAGTGTAAAACATATTGAGTCTCTAACCATTCTCTATATGTTTTTGAGGTCAAACAAGATTTTGTGTGAAACTTGTTTGTGTGATTGAAGAGGTTTTCTATGATAGATTGAGTTGAGTAAGCTTTTGTGGAAGCTTACAATGTAGATTTGAGGTAAGTCTTGGTAAATTATAGGATTTAGTGAGGACTTGTTGATAGATTGGAAAGTTTTGTTGGTTGAGAATATTTGAGGTAAGTCTTGGTGAAGACTTGTTGAGCAGATTGGACAAGTTCTAGTGAGGACTTGTTGAGTTTTGAGGTAAGTCTTGGTGAAGACTTGTTGAGCAGATTGGACAAGTTCTTGAGAGGACTTGTTGGATATATTTGAGGTAAGTCTTTGAGAAGACTTGAGAGTAGAGTTGATTGATTGATTTGTTCAAACCTTGAGTTAAGGTTTGGGGTAGATCTAGTAGAGTTGATTTGTGATTGATTCAAGCTTTGTGTTAAGGCTTGAGGATAGATTTGAGGATAGAGTTTGGTGCAGATTTGAGGATAGGTTTGTGCAAAACCAAATATTGAGAGATTTGTGCTAGATCGAAGGACTATGTTTAGTGTATTTTTGAGATAGATATTGAGTATATTTGTGCTAGATCGAAGGACTATGTTTAGTGTAGATCAGAGATAGATATTGAGCAGATTTGTGCTAGATCGAAGGACTGTGTTTAGTGTAGATTTGAGATAGAGCTAAGAGCAAGCTTTGGAGGTGATAGAGCAGAGGACAGTAGTCTCTAGTGGATAGAGATCCATTAGCTAGGGCAGTGAGGACAAAGATATTTTGAGTGAGGACAGAGTCTTCTATGGAGAGAGATCCACAAGCTAGTGTAGTGGAGGTAGTAGTCTTCTAGAGGATCACCAACCAGAGCAGAGGAGAAGGAGTTCTCCTATGGATAGAGATCCATGAACCAGCTTGAGGGGATTGGTGTCTCCTATGGAGAGAGATCCACGAACTTGATTAGGGGATTGGTGTCTCCTTTGGACAGAGGTCCATAAACATTGTAATAGGGAAAGGATTCCCAAGAGATTTGTTGAGAAAATTTAAGTGAAATATTTTCTCCGTGGAGTAGCCCACATTGGGTGAACCACATTAAATTGGTGTCTCTATTATGTGTGGTGATTTGTGCATTGCTTTGATTACTGCTATTGATATTGCCATTGATACATTGCATAATATTGTTTGAGGAAAGAAAAGTAAAAAGTGGTCTTATACTGTTCACCCCCCTCTCAGTATAAGCTTGTGTTCTTCAATTGGTATCAGAGCGGGTTCCTTCGAAAGAGTTTAAAAGCTTGAAGGAAAAGCTCTCAAGAACATAGATGGATTCTCAGAATGGATCTTCAAGGAATTCAACACCATTGTTCGATGGGAACAATTATGTACTTTGGAGCATGAGAATGAAGATTCACCTAATGGCACTTGGAAATGAAATATGGGAAGCAGTTGAGAATGGATACATACCACCAGCTACTCCACCTATAGATAAATATGGTAAGCTCCTACATCTGAATAATTCAAAGGCAATGAATGGAATTTTAAAGGGTTTGCATGAAACAGAGTTTATAAAGGTTATGCATTGCACATCAGCAAAGGAAATTTGGGATAAGTTGAAAGGTATATATGAGGGAGACAAAAAGGTCAAAAGAGCAAAGTTGCAAAATTACAAGAGAACATTTGAAGACCTAAAGATGAAGGATGAGGAAAACATTGCTGCATATCTACTTCATGTGGATGAGGTTGTTAACTCCATGCAAGGACTTGGGCTTAAAGTTGAGGAAACAGATGTTTGTGATAATATTTTAAGGTCACTCCCAAAAAGGTATAGTGAAAATATTTTAGCTATAGAAGAGTCAAAAGATATTGAACTTTTGACAAGGGATGAGTTACATGGAATTCTCACAGCTTTTGAGATGAGAATAAAAGAGGAACCTATTCCCCAGAAGGAAGCAACCTTCAAAGTTACCAAGAAGACAAAGGGTAAGAAGTCAGATTCAAGCAATGAGTCATCCAGTGATGAAGAAGAAAATTATGGTAGAAGGAACAAAGACTCAAGAAAATATAAAGGTACAAAATTAGTTAGATGTTTCAATTGTGGAAAATATGGTCACTATGCATTTGATTGTCCAGAGGGTGGAAATAGCAATGATGAAGAAAAATAGGATCATAAGAACAGGGAAGCAGGAAAACACAGGTACCAAAAGAAAAGCAAGGATGGACAAGGCAAGCAAGGAAAGAAGTTTTTCCAAAGGCATAAGAAGAGTTTTTATGTAGACAAGGCAAGTAAGAGTTCAAGTGATAGTGATGACAAGTCCATAGATAATGAAGAAGATGAAATTCTATTTCTGGAAGAAGAAAAAGAAGTGGTTAGAAATAGGTCACCAATAATTCTTAAGTGTTTTAGATGTGGTAGCTTTGGTCATCTTGAAGATAGTTGTACAAGGAATGGATTCAGTTTCAGTGAAGATGAGTATGAAGATGCTAGTGAAGGTCCAACAGAAGAAAGTCTTCTTATGGCAATAGAAGAAGAAGGAAGTACTTCTAGTGGAAATAAATCAGAAAGGAATGAAGATGATCCTAAAGGTAAACAAATAGAGGAAGAATCAGAGAAAGGAGAAGTTGATCTTGAGGGTGAGCTTATTTCTTCCCTTGATGCATTAAGGAAGGTAAGAAAGCAGAACTCAAAACTCAAGCTTCAATTTCAAGAATGTGATGAAGAGAAAGGAAATCTTATAGAAGATCTAACCAACTCAATAGCTAAGACAAGGAGATTTAAAGAGAGGTTAGAGGCAAAGGTCTTGGAATGTGAAAGGTTAGAGCATGAGGTAGCTTCACTAAGGAAGGAAGTAAAAGATTCTAAGGACAAGCTACACAGGTTTGGGAGAAGCTCAAAGAACTTGGATAAGATTATCAAGGTACAAATATCTTCATCAAACAAGACAGGACTTGGCTTTGAATATGTACAAAGAAAACAAGGAGAGGAGTCAATATCAAGCTCCAAAGAAGAAGAAGCTTCAGAAGAAGAGAGTGTAAGAGAGAGTGAGACTTTTGAGGATGAGTTGGACAATAGAAAGTTCAACAAGGAAAGGAACAATGCACAAATAAGGAACAGATGGAACATGAAGCAACACAGGGTAAAAGAGACTAAGAGACCAATGGGGTCAAGGCAAGGTAGTTTCAATGGATGATGCTTCTCATGTCACAGGTTTGGGCACAAGGCTACACAGTGCAGGACACATGAAAGATAGGAATATGGAAATTTTAGAAACAGGTATCTTTTTCAAGGGTATTGCTACTCTTGTAATCAGTTTGGTCACAAGGCAATAAATTGTAGGATTCATGACAGGAATGGATATGGCTTCACCAAGAGAAACCCCAAGATATTTGCACCTTTAAGGAATAACAACATTAAGTGTTATAAGTGCAATAATGTTGGGCATATAGCCAAGTGGTGTAGAGAAGAACTTCCAGAGACAAGCAGGAACAGGAACAGTCAGAGGAATCAGAAGGATCAGTTGAGGAAGAAAGTGGACAAAGGCAAATATCAGTGTATGCTGGGAGTAGAGATACTCCCACCCCAAAATTAACCACCTCAAGAGGAGGTGGGGGAGGGGCTAAGCTAAGAGTCTTATTCTTAGCCCCAAGCCCCAAAGGTGGCCCTTTGCCATTGATGACAAAGGGGGAGATATTTGAGTTAGGGGGAGAGCATTCAATCAGGGGGAGCATAATAGAAAGAAGTAAAGGAAATGGTAAAAGGTAAATGGGTTGCCATCAATGACAAAGGGGGAGATTGTTGGAAATATGAGCAAGGTTTGTTGTCATTGATGTCAAGAGTCACTTTCAATGAGCAGTGCAAAAGGAAGGATGTCAAGAGTCAGTTTTAGTAAGCAGTGCAGAGAAATATTACCTCTAGGCCTAAGGGAAATAATATTATAATATCTCCTATTATAATATTCAAGGTGGTCAGATAAGGTCTAAAGGAGCAATAGGAAGGCCCAAGAAAAATATATATATATATATATTTTATTATAATATTAAAGGTCTAATGGTAAGACCTAAAGTGGTTAAATTAATTATAATAATTTCATTATAAATTAATTTATAATTTAATTTAATTAACCTTAAATTTATTAAATTAATTATAATAATTTCATTATTAATTAATTTATAATATAATTTAATTAACCCTAAGGTTAGGGTTATAAGGGTAAAGTTGATTTATTATGCGTCGATGTCATACGAAGTTTCCCCCTCCGCCGACGTCCAAAGGGTGATGGCACAATGGTATAAATACCATGTGCTTTGGTTGCAAAGGAAGTACCTTCGTTCGAATCACATTAGAGAGCCTGCAATTTTTGCGATTTGCGTGCAAGGAAGAAGAT
Source organism: Wollemia nobilis (assembly GCA_028583015.1). Classification (NCBI taxonomy): domain Eukaryota; kingdom Viridiplantae; phylum Streptophyta; class Pinopsida; order Araucariales; family Araucariaceae; genus Wollemia; species Wollemia nobilis. The sequence continues at coordinate 573,343 of JAQPPZ010000689.1, read as the reverse complement.
AAGTTTTTTTGTTTTATTTGGCACCAATGAAGGGATAAAGCAAGGGAGGCTCAAAGCCTCATAACCAACCGTGTGGTTGGGCTAGCGGCAAGCGGTTGTGTGTTGAGACGTGCAAGGCGGGAGGTCCCGCGATCGAACCCCAACGATAGTTTTTGCGTGGTCATTTTTTGGTTTAGGCGCCCAACACTCAATACAAAGTGCACAAGGCGCTTTTGTAGTCCAAGGTGAGCGCCTAGCTCACGTGGCAGTTGAGCCACGACTAGGGCACTGGTGGCAGCGTAGCGGGGGATCGAATCCCACCGAGGGCAAAAGAGGTATTTAATTTTTAAATTAAATTTTGTCCTAAGGTTTTAATGTTGCATGAAGTTTGTTAGGAGGGAGATATAAGGTTTATAAAAATTAAAAATATTATTGTGGTTTTTTTATGATTAGGAGTTGGATGGAGTAATAAGGTTTTAAAGGAGATTATATTTTATTTTAAAATAAAGTCTTATTGTGTTAAATATTTGAGAGGAGTAATAAGGTGGATAAAGGAAATTAATTGTTGAAGTGAATTGTTTAATTTTTGCTAATCATTTTTAAGAGTGGAGATTATAAGGTGTAATTGAGATTTAATGCTTTGTATGGTGAAATATTTTGAGGGAATATTTGAATGAAATTTTGAGAAGGTTTTTGCTACCTAACCTTTAAGATTGGCAAAGAGGTTGATTGTGATTGAGATAGGTTTTGAGGTCAATTCTTCATCAAACAAAAGGTATGGGCACATCTTCCTTGTGAGTGAAATATTGTTGGATTGGATGTTGTGAATGCTAAGTTGGAGTGAAAAGGATTGTTTGATAAGCATTGTTGAGTTTGGTTTTGAACTATCCAATGTTGATTGATGAGGATTTTCTGGAATGAAAGTTGATGCTAGAAACCTTGTTTGATAAGCATTGTTGGAAATGTTGAGTGAGCCTTCATGTGCATGATTAGGGTTTGTGAAAGATCATGAGTATCATTGTTATGTGAAGTTGAGAACTATCTTGAACTAGGGTTTGTGAAATATCATGAGTATCATTGTTATGTGAGATTGTTTGATAAGCATTGTGAAACACTTGTTTAGGGTTTGTAAGCAAGTTGTGTTTCATTGAGTGATTGGTTGAGTGAATTTGATTGAGCATAGTTGATTGAAAAGTGTTGGAGAGATAGTTCAAGTTTTGTGAAACAAATTGTTCTTTACTAATTTGAGAAAAATATTGAAAGTGATTGAGTGTGAAACATATTGAGTCTCTTACCATTCTCTATATGTTTTTATGGTTAAACAAAATTTTGAGTGAAATTTGTTTGTGAGATTGAAGAGGTTTTCTGGAAGAGATTAAGTTGAGTTTTGTGAGTATTTTGTGAGTGTAAAACATATTGAGTCTCTAACCATTCTCTATATGTTTCTGAGGTCAAACAAGATTCTGTGTGAAACTTGTTTGTGTGATTGAAAAGGTTTTCTGTGATAGATTGAGTTGAGTAAGCTTTTGTGGAAGCTTACAATGTAGATTTGAGGCAAGTCTTGGTAAAGACTTATTGAGCAGATTGGATAAGTTCTAGTGAGGACTTGTTGAGAATATTGGACAAGTTATAGTGAGGACTTGTTGAGCATATTTGAGGTAAGTCTTGGTGAAGACTTGTTGAGCATATTGGACAAGTTCTAGTGAGGACTTGTTGAGAAGATTAGACAAGTTCTAGTGAGGACTTGTTGAGCAAATTTGAGGTAAGTCTTGGTGAAGACTTGTTGAGTAGATTGGACAAGTTCTTGAGAGGACTTGTTGGATATATTTGAGGTAAGTCTTTGAGAAGACTTGAGAGCAGAGTTGATTGATTGATTTGTTCAAACCTTGAGTTAAGGTTTGGGGTAGATCTAGCAGAGTTGATTTGTGATTGAGTCAAGCTTTGTGTTAAGGCTTGAGGATAGATTTGAGGATAGTGTTTGGTGCATATTTGAGGATAGGTTTGTGCCATACTAGAGACAGAGATTGAGTAGATTTGTGCTAGATCGAAGGACTGTGTTTAGTGATTTGAGACAATGATTGAGCAGTTTGTGCTAGATCAAAGGACTGTGTTTAGTGTATATTTAAGATAGATATTGAGCATATTTGTGCTAGACCGAAGGACTATGTTTAGTGAAGATCAGAGATAGATATTAAGCATATTTGTGCTAGATCGAAGGACTTTGTTATTAGTGCATATTTGAGATAGAGCTGAGAGCAAGCTTTGGAGGTGATAGAGCAAAGGATAGTAGTCTCCAGTGGATAGAGATCCATTAGCCAAGGTAGTGAGGATAGATATCTTCTGAGTGAGGATAGAGTCTTTAGTGGAGAGAGATCCACAAGCCAGTGCAGTGGAGGCAGTAGTCTTCTAGAGGATCACCAACCAGAGCAGAGGAGAAGGAGTTCTCCTATGGATAGAGATCCATGAACTAGTTGAGGGGATTGGTGTCTCCTATGGAGAGAGATCCATGAAAGCTTGATTAGGGGATTGGTGTCTCCTTTGGACAGAGGTCCATAAATATTGTAATAGAGAAAGGATTCCCAAGAGATTTGTTGAGAAAATTTTAGTGAAATATTTTCTCCGTGGAGTAGCCCACATTGGGTGAACCACATTAAATTGGTGTCTCTATTGTGTGTGGTGATTTATGCATTGCTTTGATTACTGCTATTGATATTACCATTGATACATTGCATATATAGGGTTCTCAACCTAATACTCCAACAAGCAATCAACCTCATTTTCAACAAGCACCCACAACTAATCAAGATATGGGGATCTTCCAAGACCCCCTACCTAAGCATGGGCAACAAGAATCTAATCAAGTGTCGTATCATAATGTGTCACATACCTACAACAATATGGTTGATATGGTAGCTATAACTACAATCCAACAAGCTCAAGCACAACTGACTCAACAATATTAGCAGAAGATGAATTCTACGTCCAATCAACCTTCAAAACCATCCTTAGTTTTGAAGAGTACCCAAAAAAGGAGCATGAGAGTAGAAAACCCACATTTAGAGTTGAAGCCATGACCTAAAGTCTCTTTGACATTAAAAAATAGTTAGCTAGTACCCCAACTAATATCTCTCTCTTAGAATTTTTCCAAACTTCTAATCATAGGGAAACCTTGTTGAAGCTTCTGAGACAATAATGTGTTCCTCAAGATATTTTACCTAGTGTTATAGCTGATGTCATAATATATCTTTTTATACATCACATCACATTTTTGGATGATGATATTCCTTACTCAAATTTATGAGGGAATTCTTACCTCTATATTACTGCATTTATTGGATAAACATTTATCAAAAAAAATTTGATAGACAATGGTTCTTCCCTCAATCTATGCACCTATCAAATTTTCTAAAATTTTGGATCAAAATAAAAATATTTAACTAAATACAATATCATCATCAAATATTTCAACAATGAGTCCCAAGAGGCCTACAACATTATATCTATTCCCCTTAGAATTGATCCTAAGATATTAGATACCTTGTTCTATGTGGTATCTTGCCCTGCATCTTTTAATCTCTTTCTTGGATGCCTTTGGATTCATGCAATGAGGTTTGTCGCTTATATTTTTCATCAATATTTGAAGTTCAAATTCAAAAATCAACTTATCACCATTATGGGTGATCCTCATCCATTCCAATATTTTTTAATGGTTAAGAAAGTTCATTCTGATCTCAATTTATGTCCATCATTTTCTTCATCTCGAATCACCAAGCAACTTGCAAATCTGAAGGTGAGTGAGGAATTGTTGATCAATGTTTTATCACAAGATCAAGTCAATCCTTTTGTTCAAGAGCCTCTTCTATATCTTGCCATGCTACTACCTTCACCGAGGATATGGGTTTACCCTATAAGAAAGGTGAAGTTATACACATTGGTACATGTACCTTTATATTCGCAAGAGTCTCCCTCAAAGAAAATATTTGTGGTAGCAACCCTCTTCTTGTAGAGCATTATTTTGCCCATTGTTATCTATCTAATGATTATCCACTTCCCATGCAAATCCTATCTAGCATGGGATATATAGGTAAAGGTTTAGGGCCACAACAAAAAGGTATTCAAGAGCCTTTGGAAGTTGAACTTTGGCCTAGGAGATGTGGCATAGGCTACATCCCTAATATAAACCAACCCTTACCATTTAATAATTATGATCAACTTGTTACTTATGTTGAATGTTTAGTTCATAAAGGATTGGAGTGGAGTGATGAGGATGAGGGGCCACCTTATCCCACTGACATGCTAATTTTCAATGTGGTAAAATTTGTAAATCCTGAGTTAGTTTCAACCCTAGGGAAGTATGTTTAATGGGATACTCTTTGTGACTTACCTATGAGGATATCCTTAGAAATAGCTTCTTCTTTGATAGGTTAATTCCTTGTGTCTCACATGTCAAGTCTTCTAGTTCTCAATAGGACTTTGGTTCTATGTATTTCAAGGACCTTAAGCAACTAGGAGTAATCCCTGCCCCAACTCCATATAAGGATGAGTCTTAAATTCTCATTGAGAAGACCATAGATGTTAAAATAGATCCTGAGGGGAGCCCTATAATCCTCAAGATAGGTAAAGCCTTATCCATAGATGAGAATGAGCAATTGACCAATTTGTTGAAAGAGTTTCATGATATTTTTTCTTGGTCATATGTCGACATGTCAAGGCTTTATCCCTCCCTTTTTATGTATCATTTGGTAGTGAAGTGTAGTGCTAAGCCTGCTAAGCAAAAATTTAGGAAGATGCATCCTAAGGTCAACCTTTTGGTCAAGGAGGAGCATCAACAACTCCTTGACGTTGGTTTCATAAAGCTATCGACTATTCTAATTGGATATCCAACATTGTTATTGTGGCTAAGAAGATAGGAACAATAAGGATATGTACCAATTTTGGGGACATTAACTTAGCATATCCCAAGGATAATTTTCCTCTCCCCAATATAGATATGATCGTATATTTCACCACCAAATATGGCTTGCTTTCACTCATGGATGGATTTTCAAGATACAACCAGATCATGTTTACCCCTGAATATCAGACCAAGACAACTTTCATCACACCATGGGGTACCTTATATTGTAAAGTCATTCCTTTTGGTTTGAAGAATGTTGGTGCCACATATCAAAGAGCTATGACTTATATTTTTCATGACATGATGCATGATATTCTAGAGGACTATGTGGACAATCTTCTAGGTCATTCCATACATCAAAAGGATCATGTTCATGATTTAAGATAAATATTTAAAATACTTCTACATTTTAAGGCTCATATTAAGCTCTCCAAGTGTGTGTTTGAAGTCACATCTAGCAAGTTGCTAGGGTTCATCATTTCTAGGTGAGGTATTGAGGTGGATCCTGCTAAGATAGTGACTATCACTGATATACCTCCTCACACCCTAACTGAATTGCGTAGCTTGAAAGGTAGGCTTCAAGCTATTCATCAATTCATATCTCAATTAGTCGATAAGTATCAACCCTTTCTTAAGCTTCTTAAAAGATATATTGTGTTTTACTGGGATTTCAAGTGTTTGCAAGCTTTTGATGAGCTCAAAAGGTATCTCACTTTCCTACCTATCTTAGTGTTGCCTAGACCAGATAAGAATATCATACTTTACATAGTAGCCACAACTCATGCTTTGGGAGCCTTATTGGCTCAACATGATGATCGAAACAAAGAGTGAGCTATCTACTATATTAGTAGAACCCTAGTTAGATTTGAAACCCGATATACCCATTTTAAGAACACAAGCTTATACTGAGAGGGGGGGTGAACAGTATAAGACCTCTTTTTACTTTTTCCTTTATACTTCAAAACAGTAAAGAAATATACGCAAAGCAATATCAAAGAAATGCACAATATCATCCACAAAGTGACACCAATTTTAACATGGTTCACCCGAATGGTCAAGCTACGTCCACAAAACTTTTCTCTAAAAGTTATCTCAAAGTTCTTTGGGAATCCTTCCCAATTACAATGTTTATGAGCCTCGGCCCAAAGGAGATACCTTCCCCCAATTAGAATTTATGAGCCTCTGCTCAAAGGAGATACCTTCCCCCAATCAGAATTTATAAGCCTCTGCTCAAAGGAGATACCTTCCCCTCAGCTCTGGAAATGATCCCTCAGAAGATCAACTACCTCTACCTCTTGCCAGCACATGGAACTCCTTTCCACCAAAGACCTCCTATCCTCAATGCTTAGCCTAAGAGACCTCTGCCTTCTATGATCACGTCCACAATAGCTCAACAACCTATACCAAACATAGTCTGTCGGTCTAGTACAAGTCTTCCTCTGTCACGTCGATTTGTCCAACTCTTGAACAAATCAATCCTCTCGCATACAAGCCTTCTCAAAGACTTGCCAACCGTCCTCGAGTTCTTCTCATAGAACCAATGCACCTCTGTCTTCAAGTTCTCTGATAGAACTATCAAAATCAGCTCATAAGTCCTTTGCTAGGACCTGTCCAAATCTGCTCACAAGTCCCCACCAGAACCTGTCCAAAAACTGCTCACAAGTCCCCACTAGAACCTGTCCAAAAATTGCTCACAAGTCCCCACTGGAACCTGTCCAAAAAATGCTCATAAGTCCCCACTAGAACCTGTCCAAAACTCAGCAAGCTCACCAAGAAAAACTTTCTTAGTAGGAAATCACAAAGTGAATTGTTAGAGACCCAATGTGATTTGTCAAACTCATAGAAGCATAAAGAGAATTGTTAAAGACTCAATATGTTCTATACTCAACTCCCAATCTCAAAACTCAACTCAAATCAACTCAGCTCAATCTCAATCTCAAATCTAAAAACTCAACTCAATATTTGAAATGGATAGAATAGAATGCTTTCTTTCAAGAACATGAAACCCCAACAATTACCAACTATGCAAAGAATCACATAACAATGATACTCATGTTCTTTTCACCATCAATTAGGGTTTCAACAACAATGCTCATCAGACAAGGTTTAGTCAACCAACACCATTCAACTCAACATCAACCTTGAAGCATTCAACCAATCATCACAAGAAAAGGAAACAAGTAGAAATCGTTTTCCCTCCAAAGATATTTGAACAAAACAACCACCAACACAATATCACCAAATGCAAAGAATAACTTGCTCAAATCAACTCAATGGAGTAAGCCCAATATCATGAATCAAGTAAAGAAATAACTTGATCAAACAACCTCTATGGAAGCAACTCAACCATCAAACTCAAAACAGACCAACCAAGGGTTCCACCAACTCAATGCAAGTAGCTAGACTCACAAATATAAACCCTAGTGCACAAAGCTTCCACTATCTCAAACCAAAAATTATGCATTCACCAAAAACTCTCCTTAAGGATAACAATGCATAAGTAGTCTTCAACAAATCAGAAAATAGGATTTACACCTAGCCAAAGGATACCTAGTAGAATACCTTTTCACTCCAACCTTATTTCAGAAAACATACACCAATCATACTCATAAGAAGAATGTGTCCATACCTTATTTGAGTAGAAGATAATTGAACGTTCAAGCTTATAAATTGTTGTCCAAGAAACTCCGAATTTCGTGGCATAAAGACGTTTTAATAAAAACGTGTGTTACTCTAGCAAAACACCCCCGCGAGACTTGAAACGGCGACCTCTGCCAATGCAACGCCCAACAGTAGCCTTCGCTGCCACTAGCCCATGCGGACTACGAAGTTCACAAGTGAACTTCCCTCCACTTCACCCTCAAAAAAAACTCTCAAAGACTTTTCAACCGCACGTGCTTCTAAGTCTTCCTTCGATCGCAGAGAATACAGAGCACAAACACCGCAAATTGCATTCGAGGAATTTCGAATTAATTAGCCTTCCAACCTTAGGAGTTGGAGAATAAATAGTCTCTTCGAAGACACCTTGACGTCGACGAAAATAAATACCATTTCGAAATTAATCAAAAGTCTTTTCAAAAAGGGTTTTAAAACCCTTAAATAATTTTAATAAATTAAGAATAAAAAAAGGTTTAAAAACCTTTAAGTATTTTTAATAAATTAAAAATAATTTCTCCCTTAATTACTTAAATAATTAATTAATTAAAACCTTGAAGGGTTTTAAATAATAATTAAATAAATAATAAAGAGAACCTCCATTGGTTTTAATAAAAACCATTTAACTTGGTTTTAATGAAAAACCCTTGCCAATGGAATCTCTCCGGATTCTCTTAAAAATATTCTCTTGGAATCTTCCACCTTTGAAGCCAACACATCCTCTTAACATTAATGCCATTTCCTTTTGACATCAATGACAACTCATAGACAAGAAGCTAGAATCTCAAACCCAAAATTGCCAACACCCTTAGATAATATTTGCCTTGTTGTGGTGTTTGCTTCCTAGAAGCTAAGACACTACATGCTCAACCATAAGATATTGGTCATTGGGAAGTTTGATCCTTTGCGCTACTTAATGTCTAAGCCCCACATTTTAGGTCAAGCTACTAAGTGGTTTTTAGCCCTTAGTTATTTTGACCTAACCTTCATAGGTCATAAGGCTATAAAGGGTCAAGTGATTGTTGATCAATTAGCCTCTACTCCCCTAGAAGTTGCTCATCCTTTGGTATTTTAGTTTCTTGATGATTGCTTTGGCTTAGAGGCCTAAGAGCTAGAGTCTTAGACTTTGTTTTTTGATGTAGCTCAATGCATGAAGGGCATTGGTGCTAGAATAATTCTAGTTACCCCACAAAAACAACTCATCCCCTTCTCCTTCAAGCTTTGTTTGTCTTGCACGAACAACATAGCAGAGTATGAAGCTTTGATCCTTGGTCTTAGAGAAGCCTTAGCATTGAAGGTTAGTGTTTTTTTATTTTTTGTGACTCAACTTGTGGTGAATTAGATTAACGATGTTTATCAGACTCAAAATGACAAGCTAAATCTTACAAATAGATTGTCACCGAGATTTTATCTACGTTCAATTAGAATACAATAGATTTTGTCCCTAGATCCTCCAACCACCATGTGGATGCCATGGTCGTTGTTGCATCCTTGTTTCCATTAGAGTTGGAATATGATCAAGTGTTGATTACCATTAGATAACTTTGAAGCCCACGTCGCTTAGTTCTAGTTTTTTTAGTTAGTTGTTTTGACCATCGAAGCTTCCCCATATGAGCCATGGTATACCAAAATCATTAATTTCCTTAAATATTGTTTGATTCTTGATGGTTTAGATCGTAATCAATGTAAGATTTTACACAAAAGAGTGTGTCAATTAATCATAATTGGAAATACTTTATATCGATGTTCTTTTGAAGGCATCCTCTTATGATGTCTTAACTCCAATGAAGCCTATCTAGCTCTTAGTGAGGCTCATGAAGATTCATGTGGAGGCCATTTCAATGGCAATGCCATTGCCAAGAAGCTCCTTCAAATGGGGTATTATTGGCCTTCCATGGATAAAGATGCATGTGACCATATTTGATGCTATGACAAGTGTCAATGCCATGACAACCTTGTTCATACTCCTCAAAACCTTTAGGTTATTTCTTCTCCTTGGCTATTTTCCATATGGGTATTGGAAATCATAGGGAAGATTAACCCAACATCGTATGATGGTCACAAGTTTATCATAACAATGAGAAAAAACTTCATTATACGGGTTGAAGCCATAACCCTAACCATGATTACTAGAGCTCATGTCTACAAGTTCATCTTCAACCAGATTCAATGGAGGTTTTGGATTTCTTCGATGAATATTTCTAACAATGATACTCCTTTCAAGAATAAGGATGTCTATAAAATTTGTGCTAAGTACAAGATTCAACACAGGTGGTCAACTTCGTATTACCCCTAGGGTAACAGACAAGTCAAAGCATCCAATAAATCTTTGATCAAGATCCTCAAGAAGTTGGCTAGTAAGACTAGTTGAGGCTAGCATATCCAACTTTATCCAGCCCTGTGGGCCTATCGTACTAGTGTGCAAATGCCTAAGGCACTTATTCACACATCTCGATCTATGGAACTGAGGCAGTTTTTCCATTCGAGTTAGGGGTCCTTTCATTGTGCATCTTGCTACAAGATGCCTTGGTTGAAGATGAGTATCACTTAGATCATTTGCACCAATTGGAGCTACTGTATGAAAGCGTATTTATGCCTTTGAGCATTTGCAATACTATTAGAACATGCTCAAGCAATCTTATTCTAAGAGAGTTCACAATCATTCTTTCGAGGTTAGGGACCTTGCCCTTAAAGAAAATTAGAACACCAATGCTCGTTTAGATATTAAAGGTAAGTTTCAACCTAATTGGTTAGGCCTCTTTGTCATTACAACAAATTTTGGCTCAGGGGCCTATCAGTTAGCTTCTTTAAATGGTAAAGAACTTAAAGAAACAATGAACATAATGCATCTAAAGAGATACTATGCATAACTTGGCACTTTGCATTTTCATATTGCATTTAGATTAGTTTCATATTGCATCTGGTTTACTTGTTCATACCGCATGACTATTTGTCATATTTTGCATGGTTTGCCTGACATTATGTTCCACTTTACATTATGCTTGTCATTGCATTGTTGCTTGACCATATTTACATGACTACTTCATCATATAGACTTTTGGGGATTTCGTGAGGATGATAAGTGATAATACCTAGTTAGGCCTTAGCTCACATGCATTGCACTCATACTTGGGCTCTAATGCCTAGTGAATCCCCAACCTAGAGCTCATCTTTGTGCATTTTCATCTTTGTATTATGTCCATATCTTCTTCTTCTCTTATATTCCTTAACCTTGAAAGTATGAAATAATCATCAATTTATCCCCAAGTCAAGGGGTATAGTTCTTCTTCTCTTGTATGTTCTTTGTTCTTGAAAATTTTAATAATTTATTATCCTCCGCCAAGACAAAGGATATATGTTCCTTCTTATGTTTTCACACCTATTGATATTTTGAGTGTTAAGTGGTCCTCATGAGATAGGGTAGATACCGCATGGATACCATTTAAGGTATTTATTCAACCACTCACTATCTTATACACACCTCTTATCCCTCATGATTTCTGCTAGGGATGCATACACACAATATTTTGCTTCTTACTTCTTTATTTATTTTATCTTCTTCTAACACACGCACACACTCACCTGGTTTTTGTTGTGCTTTGCTCCGCTCATACATATTTTGCACACACCACACCCCTATAGAGTAGTACTCATTTGGCAACATTAATCACATATTAACACCCCATACAAGATAACTTCATGGTCATGAGCGAGGGACAGTCTCTATTCGACCATTTGCAAGCATACATTAAGCGAGTATCTCTTCATCTCTGGCCATCATTGAGCACTACACCAATAGAGAGTATTACTTCGCACTTGTCCATATTTGCAAGCATAACACCCTTGTAGGAGCCTCATAACCACATGTGAGGAGAAACATCTATATTGATCGTTTGCGAGCACACATCTTTACAAGGGTTTTGCTCATGTTTTTTCTTTTTCATTTTGACCTTTTGGAGCATTGCTTTCTTCTTCTTCCACATTTATTTCTTTTATCACCATTTGTTTCCTTCTTCCCTTCTATTTTTTTCTATTCTTTCTTCTTTTCGCTCGCTCACTTGTGCATTTCATTTTACATTCATTTTAGATTGCATGTTAGATTGCATTTCATTTAGTTATATTCATTCATGCATTTCATTTAGTTAGGGAAATCATGCATTGCATTCATAATGTTTGTGCTTATCATGCATCACTAAAAACACAAAAATAAAGTAAACCATAATAAAACATCATTCACATTTAACAAACAACAAAATAAACACTTGTATTACTCGAAAATACTCAATGCATGCCAGTCGGTTGGTGTGCCACAGTAGAGAGCTTGGCACACTCAACCATACCTAGGGGTGCATACCATAATAAAAATTGATATGTCATCCTGATCCCAACCCTAGGCATGCAAGCCTATCCCCTTTGCTCTACCTAATGGAGGTGGTGGAGGAGCCATGTTCACAGATCATGAACTAGATCATGCCTGCAACTATGAGTGACTCTATGATCATATAGATGATAATAGAGGAACCCTCTGATCAGTTAAAACAACATAGAAGTATGCCATCAGGTAGTAGGCTTCCCTCTACATCATCATCTCATATGACTCCTTCATACTCTATAGCTCTGCTAGCAATAGGTGGCCTCCCTTGCTCTGTTGGATTCTTGTAATGACATTCATTCCCTCTACCCAAGCCTATTGTCATTCTCACTCCAACTAGCCCATCTCCCCTCTAAGGTGCTTTACCTCAACCCTCATCATGACCCACTCTACTTGATTTTGATCTAGTGCTACGTGGATGGTATCCATATTTTCTTGCATAGTTTCTACTATGGCTCATAGTGCCTCTATCTCCCTTAAAACTTCAGCCTCATTGGGTCCTACTTGTGTCATTATGGGGGAAACTCCTATAGTTCCCCATCCTCCTGAGCTAGATATGGTGATCATCCCCCTTGTGGTTGTCACTATATCCACATGAATATTCTTCTAAGCTGATCTTGATGGGACTATGTCCCTCTACTATCAGTCTATGGTGTGTCGAGTGGTCTCTCGAAGTGCTAGTTGCACTCGTTGATATATAACCCAACGTCTCTACATTGGCACTAGTAGGGAGATCCTCAAGGATGAAATGCTCTCATACCATCTCCTAAACCTGAAGGCCATTCCAACATCGTCCACCCTTGAATCCACATAAAGTAGGTCATGTAGGTCCTCCTTTGCTCATATACCCACATCAAGAGCACATTCAATTCCTAGTGGGTCCCTCCTCATCCTCTTGAACTAGTAGTCTTTAAGATCCAAAATCTCCTCTAGAATGTCGAACTAGCATTGTACTTCATCAAATCGATATAGCTCCCATTTACCCTTCTTAGTGATGATACATATGATTCTCCTCATATGAACTAGCTGCTCTATATCCTTCATCCAACCAAGGTGTAGATGCCATGGTCGCGATATGATTTGGTGCTCCTACAACTCATCTATCACCCACCTCCCTAGTGGCAAGACACTAACGTATGCCCTATGCCCATGCTCTTAGTGTCAACTCCACCTATATGTTGCTAGTCACTCCACATTGGGCAATGGCCTTGATAGTGCATTTGGCCTCTAGACCACTATGTGCTCCCAACACCACACTTGGAGCAATATTGTAAAGATCAATCCTATCAATCTCTTATACAAGATGTCATGTTGTGTATAAGCAGGCCAACACATATGGTCCCCATGCAAATCTAACCCTCTAATATTACATGTCTACCACTACTCCTACTAGTACCCATGGTAGGTATCACCTACTCATGTGGTACACCAACATCCCTACCACCACCCCACATTGTACGAATGTTAGTGCCCCAACTTCATATTGATGTGGCATCTCATCGACATGGAATCCACTCTAATGGATCACATGCGTTGGGTTCCGCGACATAATCTTCAATACCACCATCAGTTTAAGTACCATATAAATCATCCTCCCCCTGATGGAGATCCTCAATATATGCCACACATCCTCTAGTGTGATGGTCATCTTCCCCATTTATAAATAGAATGTGGATAATTTTGGATACCACCTCTCCACCAGAGTTGTTAGTAGTGCCCTATCCACATCAACATGAGGTATTTATTCCAGATGCAAAAGTCTCACATTCTCTACTATCTCCATCTCTACCACTATGAGATCCCTCATAGAATCCTTGAGTGTATTCGGTCACCACTCTCTACTCTTAAGTACATCTAGTTGCATAATCAACATAACATCATTTATGCATTTTATCAACTTCATCTTCATTGAAAAAAGTGCATTTTTTTTCTAAATTTTTCAAATTTGCACCTTGGAATGACCACGCATGAATTTGGCAAGAGCACTTGACCAAATTCACGTTTCATGAACAAGTTCGTGCTCCATGACAATTTTTACAAAAAATTGCTTTAAAAGTTAAAATATTAAAAAAATTGCTAAAATTTTTGTGTGCAGGTGAAACATCTAATTCTAGCAAGTGGGTTTTGATTCGTACTTTCACCTAGTTATAAATAGTTCCAACATTGCCTCTCACCATGGTAGCACGATGATTTGGAAGCACCATTCTTCCTTTTCTTCTTCAAAGCTCTTTTCTCCTCACGTGGTGAAAATGAGCTCATTTTCCCTCCTTTTTTCTCTTTTCTTCTCTCCTTTTCCCTCCTTTTATTCTCTCTCTTATTTTTAATTTTTCCCTCCATTTTTCTTCTCCCCCATCTTCTTCCTTTTGTCTTTTTCTCTTTCTCTTCTTCACTTTTCTTTGCCTTTCTTGTTTTTGCTTTCGTTTTTGTGGCATTTTTTGAGTTTTTTTAGGAATCTCGCATTCCTTCAAAAATTCAAGGGGCACCCCAACATTAGAGGCATTAATGGTAGTAATACCTTGATTTGCATGCAAACTTGTGATGTTCAGGATAACACCTCTTTTTGCATCACCCTTCCATCCAAACCCCACCACCCCTTTTTTTAGTGTGTGTTCACCATATTTTCCCATAGGAATCTACATATTTCTTTGATGCATTTACTTGTCCATAAATGCATAAAAGAGGGGGTAAAATGTAGACATGAAAATTTGACCAACGAAAGTGAGTTAAATATTTCTTAGATCCTTAGGAAGCCACCCAAACTTGCCAAGTACAAATTTGGGGTCTGTTTCCCCTCCTCCTTTGTCCTTTTTCCTTAGCTTTACCAAATTTGTGTCTGGTTTATTCGGGACATGAATTTGACTTGCCAAATTCATGCCTTGTAATTACTAGGCATGGATTTGGTATTTTAGAGGGTTTTCTCTCAAAAACCCCACCCCTCGTCGACCCGTTTTGGTGTCCGCCCTTGCTCGATGTGAACTTTCATTTTCCCACCCTTTTAGCCATCCAAACCTTTTATAAATAGAGGATTGGACTCCCTATTTTCCCCCAATCTAACAAGTTCGCTTCTCCTATGATTTATTATTTTTTGTTATTGTGTTGCTTTAGTGTTGGCTGCCCTTGGGGATCAAGTAGAGGAGTCTTGACAGTTAGATAAGTACACCATTCTAGAGTGCTTACTTCATCTTCTCATTACTTCTTGCTTCCTCCATTAGCTAACCAAGTTATTTACTTATAATATTAGTCCTTAGCTCTTAACAAAATTTATACCTCACTCGTTTTTCATCGTTTTGGGATCTAAAAAGTGCATTTGAACAAAATTCATGCCTTGCTCATATAGGATGTGAATTTGGTACGCAAAATTTGTACTCCCTTATTATAGGGCATGAATTTGGTCAATTAGGGCTTGGGGGAAAATTTTGCTTTCCAAAATCCTAATTTGTTGCTTGCATTTTAGTTTTTTTATCACCAAGTATTATGTTTTTTTTATCATTTTGTTGTTGCATGTCAATTTCATATTGTTTTGCTTTTTCTAAAGGTCAAAATATTATTTTACTTTTGAACATTTAGCTAAAAGGACCAAGGAGGCTTGACTGTTGCACCTCTAAGCTTAGTCATATAGCGGCCTATGCAGGCCCCCAAACGTTGATCAAATTTTCTAGGATTTTATAAGTTGTCTTGTAGGTTTGAAGTTGTTTGGATATTCTGTATCCAAGTTAAAGCTATGATCAACCATAAATTTAGATAAATGCCCTAGTAGATCTTTAGGTTGTTTGTTGTGTGTCTTTATTCCCTTTTGTTTTAGATTTCGATCATATAAGAAAAAGAAAATATTTGACTTTTATTTCTAGGCATTTGAAAGAATAAAATCATATTGTTTGCATTCTAAGGTTAAATATGTTTGTGCACTCTCTTAAACCCTTACTTAAAAAGAAAAGTTTTACTTTATTATAGGTTAGGGTTTAGTGATAATTCAAAATCAAGAATCATTCTAGGATTATATCTTGTCTTCTTGCATTTTTGTTTGTCTTGGGTTGTTTTTTCATTTCCTTAGATTAGATTTTAGAAAGGCCAAACATAGGTATTTTCTCAATATACACATTAAACATCTCCACCCCGAAATTAGAACGAATCCTAAAACTATTCCTGGTGAACCCTTCGATCCCCAAGCCTTGAGTGTAGAGAATATAACACACCCCCGTAGTCACCTTGACTCCTAACGGATCCAATCGAGAATCATATGTGACAGGGGAGTTTTCCCCCTCTACAATAAATTGCAACCTTCCTGCAATGGTTAAGAACATAAATTTCCAACTTGCCAAACAAGCTTGCATTATATACAAACAAGATACCCAAACATATTTTTTATTTCCTTTATTGGACAAAGGAATACCCAAGTAGGTTAATGGAAAATTTAAATTTTTAAACCCTAAAATGTCCACAATAATTCGGTGTAAATCTAGGATAATGTTAATGAAAAATCCTAGCTTTTGTAATATTAACCAACTATCTAGTAGCTTTCTCATAGCATGATAATATTGATTTAAACTCCATGGCCTCATTGACTAGGGGATGATTCAAAAGAAAAGTATTATCATCAAATTAGATATAAAATTTGAAAGGACTATTTTTTGCAACTAGAATACCTTTGATTTTTCCTTCCATTTTTCCTTTGAGAAAACTCCCCCTAATACCTCCACAAGAATAATGAACAGATGACGAGATAGTGGATCATCTTGGTGGAGTACACAAGATGACTTAAAGTAACCAACAAGAGAACTATTCATAAAAATAGAATATTTTGTAGTGCTATAACAACATTTAATCCATTCACACCAACTATAATCAAAACCAAACCTTTTGAGAATATAATGTAGAAAACTCCATGAAAACCTATCACATGCTTTTTTCATATCAAATTTCATAAGCATACTTGGTTTTTTATGGAATGAAGAGAATGCATGACCTCCTATGTAATGATTATACCATCAAAACTTTGTTTACCACAAACAAAACCACCTTGTTCCTTTGAGATAATATGATCAAGAATGTCATTCAATCCTTTTACCATAATTTTTGAAATTATCTTATAGATCATATTACAAATGCTTATTAAATGAAAATTATCAAAATATTTTGTCTTGCTTTTCTTGGGAACCAATGCAATAAAATGGAATTGATCTCACTTATGATGGTCCTCTTCAACTGCAATTGACATATCACTCTTCAATAAATCCTAAAAAAATTGAAACAAATTGTAAGAAATCCATCAAGGCCAAGTGCCTTGTTAGGATGGAAAAATAAAATTGTTTCATGTAGCTCCTTTGTAGCTATCTTCTTCATCAAGCTTTCATTTTTTCCTTGTGTGATAATTGATGGACTATTTTGCAAAATCTTATCTTGTACCTCCTTATCTTTCCTAGTATTTGAGAAAATATTTTTGAAATAATTAATTGCTTCCTTCATTATATCTTCTTCCTCAATATTTCTTCCAATTAGCATTAAAATATTTTTTATGAGACTAAAAAAAGTATTTATACTATAGCATTATTATTTTTTTTATATTTTCATCTCCTTCCTCAAGACATTTCTATTAGCAAATGATCCCAAATATCACAAGTCTATAATTCCCAAGATCATATAATCTCACACATATAATATCATTCAATCATAATAATAACAATATTGCATAAAATAAAAACTTTATTGATAAAACATCATTATTTTTTTTACTATGATAGAGGAAAGGGATTTTGAAAGACTCCCCAAACCTTTTACACTTTCTTTCATAGATTAACATTAATGCTCCATAATTAAAACAAAAAAAGAGGAGACAAAACACACAACTGAGGAGCCACACATAAAGACTCCATCAACCAAGACTACCTAAAACATATTACTAATGAGCAAACACAAAATACCACTATAGAACAAGAGCCAAATACAAAGAGACCAAACTTATAATGCAATCAACAATGGTAAGATCGGTTAAGTTCATAGGATACCAACTCCATTTCCTCGCGTGAACTCAAAGAAATCATTTGTCTTGACTTTGCTTCCTTTTATGAGAGGAAAGCATGAACATATTTTGAAGAGACAAAAACTAACAATGGCCAAAGAATCCCAACAAGAATCTCTTTGATACACATGCAAGCACAAACCAACAAAACCATAATTAAGAAGCAATGGTACATATGAGTATCAAACAACAAGGTTCAACAACTACAACATATACCCTAATGATGCTCCAAGCTCTTCCACTAAATTGTTAAATTTACACCTCACAAAAAATTAGAGATAAAAAACATAAAGGATAAGGAGTGCATAAGGAAAGCGAGCATCTATATATGACTAGGATGATGTTGGGTCCCATTAGGTAGAGAGTCTACACAAGAATGTTGATGAGTACTCCTTTTATCTAATTCTAGTCCAATTCTTCTTTTCAGGAAGAACTGAATACATCGCATAGTCCAGCTCTAGCATTTATCAATCTAACCATCTTTTGAGAGGTAGGAAAATTGTGTTTGCCCTAACTTCCTCCCTATAGGTAAATGTGGTGGCTCCTCCAACATAGACTTGATTATCCCCTCAGATCTACTATACGTTGTGATCTGTTTGCTCATCATGGACAAAGGATTTCAAATTTATCAAATACTAGACCTAACTAGGAAAGCTAGATTTCCATTTTTGAAAACCATCCAGGAAACCCTAGGTTTTCCAAGCTATCCGCAACCCCATTACCTTCTCTAAAAATATGGTTATATTGAATATTCTCCAAAGAGATTATTTTGTGATTAGATTTCAAAAATAGATCAACAACACTCTGACTAGTTGGTTGGTTTCCTTTCAGAATATTAATTTTTTTTGTGAATCATCCTCTACAATAAGATATTTAATATTTAGGCTC
Source organism: Wollemia nobilis (assembly GCA_028583015.1). NCBI lineage: Eukaryota > Viridiplantae > Streptophyta > Pinopsida > Araucariales > Araucariaceae > Wollemia > Wollemia nobilis. The sequence continues at coordinate 554,536 of JAQPPZ010000689.1, read as the reverse complement.
TCAATAAGATTTAATCCTAGGAAATTAGCCCTAGGCTTAGCACAGTGACTGGTTTGCTCCCATAAGGCCTTCGCATAGGCGAAGATAATCTTTCCCTTATGATCTCTGAAAATACCACCTACTTTGATCCTTCTTGGATTCCCTTTTGTTGCACCATAAAAATTTATCTTCATCTAGCTAGGGGGTGGTGGTTTCCACTTTGTGTTAGCCCTTTCAATTTTGGATAGCAAAGCAGGGCCTTGAGCCCAAAATTCTAAGTCTCAATTGTTGACAATATATTTTTTCTTATCAAGCTCCTAGACATCTTTAAAACTTATGATCTTGAAATTCTCCATAGTGGCAGTGGAATATTTGGCTTTAGTGGAGGTGATACCTCTTTTTTTATCCTTGAATATACAATTATTTCACTCTTTCCAAGCTCATCACAAGGCATGGGGCAGGCTTAGCTTTCGCAACATTTTTAGTCTCTTTCTTCGGAAGGGGGATTCCCATTGGAGACACAAGTCTAGAAGGGAATTTGGAAGGACCCACGTGACTTGAATTTTTTTTAGCACTCTATTTAGGATTTCACTTGTGAAGGGGCACTAAATAAAGAGATGGTTTGTATCTTCCCAAGTTTCTCACACAACACACATCTATTGGGAATTATCATACCCCTCTTGTGAATATTATCCATCGTCATAATATTGTTTTGAATCAATAACTAGTAAAAGTAAGTAATTTTGGAAGGAGCTCCTTGATCCAAAATTTTGTAATAGGCATCCAGCCTAGGCCCTCTTCCTCCAGCATGTAGTAACCAGATTTAAGTGAGTAGTCCCCTTCCTTTTGATTCTTCCATAGAAGAGTGTTTGAAAAGAAACTATTTTGGCCAATCAAAATCAATACAGGCTACCCTAGTAAATTAGCCCAATCACGTAAATCAAGTGGTCATGAGCCAGCCGATAATGGCTCAAAAATAATCAGTGCAAAAATCAATGCAAAATATTTCTTATCATGCGGTACCTTCGGTAACTCAAGCCATACAAAACATAGTGCTAGTTGTAGAAAACCATCCCCGATGATAGTCTGTACGATAGAATCACCAAATTGACAATTTATGAGTTAATTCAACAATCTCCCCCACATCATAAGGCATTAATGGATATTCTCAAATATATTGAACTATAATCTCAAGATTCTAATGCCTTCAACAACTTTGTAGGGAGAATTCAAACATACATGGAGCATTCCATCACATTCTATGACTTTGAGATTATGCCAATCTCATCGGAATCAGTAGACCCTCCATTGCATATCATGGCTCTAATTGACAAGAAGTTGTTTAAAAGAGTTCTAATTGATATCGGTTCCTCCATAAATATCATCACCACATCTGCCCTTCATCATTTGAATCTTCCTCCATCTCATATAACCAAGTCATCATTCACCTTAAAAGCATTCAATGATGCTTTGTGTTCCACAGTTGGCACTATTGTTTTGCCCATTGAAGTAGGGGTCAAAAAGTTGCACACTATGTTTCACATCTTGGAAGGATCCATGGCATACAATGTACTCCTTCAAAGACCTTGGATGAGGGAGATGAGATGTGTTCCTTCAATACTACACCAATGAGGGACAAGTACATTGCATACCAGTGGATGTCAAACCGTTTAAGTATTGCAATTTCATTTCAAATTTGTATGAGTCCATGCTTCCTTCCACCCACCTTTTCCTACCACCATAAACCAATCCATCTACCACTCTGCCCATCTCTTCACGAAAGGATCCCACTTTTTAGGAATCCCTTATCACCAAGTTCCCATCATCTTCATCATTGACTAGATGTACATGTGGTCAAATTCAATCCACATCCTTTCTTTTCATTTCATTATCATCCATCCATTAAACCACCTACCCAATCTAATCTATCCCCATCGCCCAATGTTTCACAAGTCGAATCAACATATTGTGAGACATCTTTATCCTCACCGTTCCCAAAACCATCATCTAACCATGGTCTTTCCACATCATCCCAAGTTGAGTTCCACCTCACTAATCCTAGTATTGGTGAATATGTGGTCCAAGACATCACCATCACGCCACTCACCATTCCTAATGCTAAGGATTTTGGTCATCCATGTGACCCACCTTTATCCATAGGAGTAGTATATAACATGGGTTCAACTCCCAATAACATAAATTTTGTGCATGGAGGGATTTATTCTTCATAAAATCTAGCTCCCCTAGAGGAACCCAAGGAACCAACACTTACCAACATTCCAAACATGTCGGGATTCCCATCCCATTATTTTCACATAGTTAATTGGTAAGGTCATGGCCTAGGATTACATGAATAGGGAGTGCTTTAGCCTATTGATGTTCCATATCAAGAAGTGCATGACCATTTAGGTCTAGGTTACCACTCACTTTCCACCACCTCTTCTCTTGAACAAGCCTTCCAAAGGCTTAATCTAAATTTAGGAGAAGAAGCCCTTCATCTCGATGATTATGATGATGAAATCCATGAAGAATTTGAACTTATGTCAATAATTTTGGATGAATATGAAGAGGAATCAGAGCCCATAATTCCCCATACCAAACAAGATGAGTTTTATCTCAAAATATTTCCCATCCATGAGCCCATATTTTACTTGTTTCTTCTACAAGAGTGAGTCGACCATTATCGATGAGCCACAACCTCCATTCCATTAATCCATTTCATAAGCCAAACTTGTAACATATGTATATAACACACAAAAATAGTGGTTTTCACCACTACCAAAAAAAATAAAAATAAAAACAAGTTTTATTTTTAGAATTATATGTATATATCATCTAGTTAAATGCATTTATTTGTGTTGCTTACTACTATTCAGGTTTACCAATCTCCTAATTTGTAATTGTCTCTACTGAATCTAAAGATAAAAAGGATGATTCCTTTATCCACTCAGATTCATATGAGCCTTGGTCAAGCTATTCCAATTGATAGTAGCCTTATCGTTGATCAAGTTTGGAACACTCCCATATGACCATGTCTCAAACCCTATCCCAAAATTCCAAATGACATTCAAGCAAAAGGTAGCTCATTTCATTCTCTTGGTGGACGTGTTGTATAAACATGGTTATGATGGAGTCCTCCTTCGTTGTCTCGAGTCTAGTGAGGCACAAAGAGCCATAGTTGAAGCCCATGATGGTACTTGTGGTGGTCATTTTAGTGGAATGGCCATTGCAAAGCGTATCTTATGCATGGGTTATTATTGGCCCACAATGGAACGTGATTGTTGCACTTATGTTAAACATTGCAAGAAATGTCAAGAACATGCTAATTTAAATCATGTACCATCACAAGCTTTACAGCCTATTCAAAGCCTTTGGCCCTTTTCACAATGGGGTCTAGATCTAATTGGAAAAATTTCACCTCCTTCCTCGGGATAACATACATTCATCATCACAACCACTGAATACTTCACAAAGTGGGTTGAGGCAATTCCTCTAACCAGTACGACATGACCTAGAATTGTGGAGTTTATACTTCATCACATCATTTGTCATTTTGGTATCCCCTCAAAAATCATCTCCGACAATGATAAGTCTTTCAAGAACAAGGATGTTCGAGCACTTTGCGAGAAATATAACATTCAACATAGTTTCTCGACTCCTTATTACCCACAAGCAAATGGACAAGCTAAAGCTTCCAACAAGACCTTAATTGCTATTCTCAAGAAACTTGTTAAAGAAAATCATAGAGATTGGCATACACAAATTCCCTTGGCATTATGGGCTTATCGAACAAGCATCCGCACGCCTACAGGGGCAACACCATTTTCATTGGTCTATGGAGCCGAAGCAATCATGCCTCTTGAGCTTGAGATCCCCTCCTTGCAAATTTCTTTGCAGGAATTCATAGATGATGACACTGCTAGACAAGCACATCTTGACCAACTCACACTTCTTGATGAGAGGTGAGTCAATGCTTTAGAGCATTTACGAGTTTATCAAGACCACCTAAAGTGTGCTTACAACACCAAAGTTCATCTACATGAATTCCAAGTAGGAGATCTTGTCCTTAAAGAGAATCAACAAAACACCAATGCATTATCGCATCTTCGTGATAAATTCATGGCTAATTGGTTAGGTCCATACATTGTTACTCAAAAAGTGGGTAATGGTACTTATAGGCTTGCCAGTCTAGAGGGAGAGGAAGAACCCAAACCACTTAATGTTATACACTTGAGAGCATTCTATGCATAATTAGATATATATATATATATATACATGGCTAATACACAAAAACATTGCATTTCATTTGCATACATTTCATTCACAAAAAATTGCACTTCATTTGCATACATTTCATGCCAACACATTATATTAGCACACATTTCATATTGCATTTCATACATTTCATTTCACACATTCCATTCCCATTTCAAATTTCATATTAGGATCATTTATTAAGTTCAAGATTTTAATTGGTCCAATAAAGTCATGTTGCCTTAATCAGGGGCACCTTCACATCATCATCCACACCATTCCACCAAGCCAAATTATCATTTGCAAAACCACATTTCCATAATTCCTAGGTGTTTTCGGTCACTCAGCCACTCCTAGTGTGTTAAGAAACCTCCAAAATACATGTCGAGTTCCTTTTAGGACCATCACACATATACATTAAGAAAATCTTGAGTTTTGGGAATTGACTCCAAAATATTCTTGAACCAAACACAATTTCACATCTTAAAAATATCTTGTGTCAAAGAGGGATAACACCATACTTGGTTTGAACCTCAAAGTGAAAAGGGTCATCCTTGCTAGTCCCATCATGCAACATAGTCCACAAAAATAGTGGTTTTCACCACTATCACAATTGCTTCCAAATTCAAAATATAGAGTAGTAAGGATAGGGTACAATTCTCATCACACTTAGGTTGAGAATATGATTCCCCAAAGCTCTAAATATTTTACATCACACACCACTGATCATTGGGTTGTAAGGATCGTACTACATTTCTAGTCAGACGGTTAGGTAGTCATCCCCAAAACTTAAGAGATCAAAAATATAAATCGTGGACTATGGAGTTAGCCTCCATCGGAGCTATAGACGCTTGACTGGCAGTGGAGTACGCTCATGCATGGTGACACATCTCTTTTAAAGAGACCTCTGACCGCACATAAGGATAAGCTAGCTTCTTGGATTCATCCATAATAGGTTTACCCAATTTACTCAAGATGAGTTAATGAACTCACTTGCACACACATTGGTTCTTGATTGCCTCGAGTCATTACCATGCTCTTGATTCGGTAAATGAATTCACTACACACACATTTGGTCCTAGAGGGATTAGGTAGTTTTAGTGAGTTTGTTTGATACCACTAGTATGTCCGAGTCTCTACAAAATAGTCAATCATCCATATCTTCTTCCATATCAACATCCATATCTTCTTCCATATCAACATCCATGTCACTTCATGAGTCATTCACCCCACATACCACCAAGTTTGGTGCCCCTGATTAAACAACAATGCTAGAAACATGGCCAAGCAAGATCTAAACTATGAATGATCATTAGAACATCTGCATTCCATACCTTGCATTAATCATCCATACATTCCCACTTGCATTAATCATCCATAACATATCATATGCATTCATCATCCATATAAACATGCATTCACACAAAAATATATAACACAAAAGGTAAAAGCCATGTATATATATGTATAAATATCACATGTACAATGAGTGCCAAAAGGCTACATACAATGGAGCACCAAGGCTCATATACAAAAAGTGCATCTAAGCACTAGCTAAGCCCTCCAAGAGGACCCCTATGACCTAGAAGGAGCCCTAGACCTAGAGCTATGCCTAGACTCGCTATGCCTAGCAGCCTCGGATACAGATGAGGTTGGAGGATCAGGAAGTGGAATATGATGCTCCATCAACCTATCCTCCAATGCCTCGATATACCTATGTCAAGATCGAAGGTGTGCTATGTCGATATTATGTCGGTGCTCCCTCTCTAGTAGCTCTACCTAGAGCCTCATGATCCTTGCATCCCGCTCTACTACCTGCTGCTCCAACCTCACCCAATCCTCCTCGCTCTGATCTGGAGGCCCATCTGGAGTCTCCTCCACATCATCTCCATCTCTACCATCTCCTCCACTCTCAGGAGCCTACCTCATCACACCCTTAGTCCTCCTCCTTTGACTATCTGATCGAAGGTACCTCTATCACTTGGGGGCCTCATGGGTCCCCTCATCCTCAACCTCACCCCCATCTCCATCAGCTACTACTAGAGTCGGTGCCCATGGTGGCTATGTAGCAAACCATGCATCATACTCTAGAGTAGTCCCCACATCATCCACATCCAGGAGATCTATCTCCTCATCATCCTCATAGGCCACCCTCCATGGCTCTACACATGGTAGCCCTATCTCCTCTTGATGCCTCCTATAGAGCATCGACTCCTCCAAAATCCCCTACCTCAAGCCAAACTATCAGAGTACTCATGAGAACTAAAAATACTCAACCTCACTCCGATATCTCCCAACCACCCACCTAGCCTATCGTACCCATCATAGATGCTCTCCATCTCTAGTCCACCTGCTACCCCACCATGGCCTCCATATCACTTGGGCAGATGTTAATCCAACCCATAAATCTTGGTACCACTAGCTCATCCACATAGGCCAACTCGATTGTACCTCCTTGACCATCACCCATCTCCTAGCGTAGGGCTCCTCCCTACCCAATCCTACCACTGGTAAGCCCTCCGATCGAGCCATGCTGAAGTGCTCCCATCCCCAATACTACAACAACAAGCTGCATCCTAACCCCTTCCTCCCCTACCTCCTCACCTCATAGAGCTCTCGTACACCTACACCAATAAGGCAGGAGCCCATGCATACACCTACCACCTAGTGAGCATATCACTCACTAACCCTATCAGGTTCCAAGGGAACCTACACCCAATGTTATTTGGGGCCATGATGTTGGCCAACATGAACATCACCAAAGCATGAAGGGCATCCAACTCCTTGTCCACATACATGGACAAGTAGGGAATACCCCCACTCTCCACCCTCACACTCTGCCAACCATCACCAAACATCTTCTTCATCTTTGCACCTCGATCACGTCCAACCTCGATGTGCTCCCCCTCCACTGGCACCTTGAGGATGCGATATACATCCTCCAAGGTCAGGGTCACCTCTCCTATGGGGAGCTAAAATGTCCCCCTATCCGGATCCCACCTCTCTACCAATGTAGAGAGGTACCCCTCATCCGCCCTCACCACATCAACCTGGGCTACCTCCTCTAGCCCCACAACCTCTAATAACTCCCACTCCTCCTTCACTAATACCTTCCTCATCCTAGGAATGTAAGGTGAGAACCAGTGTTGAGCCTCCAAAATCCTAAGTTGTAACACAACACAAAATATTTATCATTTACACATTTCAAAAAAAAATCACAAAAACATAAAATTTTTGCACAATAAGAAAGACATTACCTCAATAGCCTCCACACTCTAGCTCTAACCCCCACCTTTACTCCTTCCATCACCATAGCTTTCATGCCCAATTCACTTCACCTCACTTCCACTCCATCCACTTCTCCCAAACGTAACTTCTCAAACTCACAAATGCACAAATGAGCTTCATTTTTCATCCTACCAGCTATTTATAGCTGCTTCAGGCACTTGAGATGCCCATGGGTATTTCTTGGTGCACTGAAGTACACCAGGGCATTTGCAAAACATCCAAACATCGATGGGCATTTCTGCATGCCAAAAGCACCAATGGGCGTTTGGCATCAATTTTGACAAAAGAACAATTTTTTACAAAATAGTGGCTTATCCCCACCAAATCACTCCATATTGCATCCATACATCTGTTTCATCATATTAATAAGTTTTGTGAAGGTTCCAATTGATTTGGATGCATAATTTTTGTTTGCGACCACAAATTGCAAATTCGCTTAACAAGTTACAAAAGCACTCCAAAATGGTCCAAATCTTCATAAAATGACCATAATCATCATTCTCATCATACATCATTTTCACATCATCAATATCATTCCATATCATCATTTGCATATTTGCCAAGGTCAAACAACATTCAAGTGAACCTTGTATCTAGTGGGTTATTCTATATACTTGGCGATTGCAGCGATTTGCATCCATGCAATTCGGTAAGATGAATAACTTACCATAAGGACACTTGGTCATTTTCATCATTCCATATCTCCTTGTTTGAAATCACAATCACATTTGGTACTTCACATTTTGCGTGAAACCTTGCCAAGAACAATTTGCACAAAAGCTATCATTGATGGCCTAGTTCATGGGGCTTAAAACATGGACAAAATCACATTTCATCATTTCACATCTCCTTGACAGTCATCATGGTGACTGGCCTTAGCTAGGGTGATTGGTTCCAATCATAGGAATTATCTGACAATCACTAGTTGACCCTCTAAAGTTGACTACTTTTATTTTTGCATATTCATCCTTGCATATCAATGATATTGGAAGGCACATTCTTCAACAACATCGAATCACCCCAAATTTTGGGCAACCACATTTGGTTTTGACTTTCCCATAATGGGATACATCTTACATGATCATGACATCTACACTTGGAAAAAATCCCTTCATCTATTGGGGTAAAAATAGACACATTTTTCATCACATTTTCCAAAATCCCTTCATCTGTTGGGGCAAAAATAGATGCAATTATTTCACATTTTTCACCAATCCCCTTCCTACCGTTGGGGTAAAAATGGTATCACATTTACATCATTCATATCATCCATCATTCATTTGCACATATTTTTCAATTGGCTCATGAGATTCATCCGCAAACTCACTCGCCAATTGAGGGGGTAAGCTACGCAAAAATCCAAATTCTTTCATTCTTTTATCTTCAAGCTCACGTTTCACATCCCAAGAGAAAGTTGCTTCTGCACCTAGCCAAAATAGGTGTCTCGTGTTTTTGCACTACATTGTGTTTCACGCAACACAGTACAAAAAGGGGCATCTGTAGACACCAAAACCTAGCCACTTGTCCTCCATCCAAGTCTTCCCACCATTTCCACCCATTATTCATATATATTTATATATTTATTTTATATATATTTAAATATTAATATTTTATATATATTTAATAAATATATATTTATATAAGTGAATTAATCCCAACCATCCAATTTCACTTAATCCTATCCATCCATCCATATCAATCCATGCCACACCCTAGATTTAATATCCACCCTCCAATATGCTTTTATCTCAACCACACGATTAGTGTCATTGAAACCCTAGCATGCCCTAGGTTGGATTATTAATAGGAGCCATTTTGATGGCTCAACCCCTGAATTCCTAAATTTGAAGATTTACCTCTAAGTTCCCTAGAGTATCCAAGTGCTCTCACCTTCCATCCTCGCTTGCCATAGCCCTCGCATCCGCTATCACCTCCTTCGCTCAGCCAGATCTGCTTCTGCAGACTTTCCATTCAGCCATCGAACGCCTTCGGGCGCTCCCTGTCATTCTCGAGCACCTTTGGGCGCTTCTCCTCCACCGCCAAGCACCTCTGGGCATCCTCCATTATTCTCGAGCACCCACGAGTATTTCTTGTAGCCGTCGAGCACCCACGAGTGTTTTACGCCAGAGTTCTACAGTCCTCCTAGCCCTCGGGTGATGCTAGGGCATCATCGCACCAATCCACTACAATAGATTACATCAGATCAGAGAATGATAGATAAGCAAGGTAAATCAAAGTTATTGTTATTATATTTTATTGTGTTGTTAGCATCTGTTCACATTTTGTTATTGCATAGCTAGGGTTTAGTCTTGATTTCTGAGGGTCTCACACTATGGAGCCCTCATTGTTATTACTGACTCATTTGCTATTTTCTTGTGTGCAGATCTGAGCATTACATAGCATTGGACAATTGCTTAAGCTGGAGTGGCCCGACATCGGATAATCAGAAGCCCACTCACTTCTATTGGGAGCAAGAACATGTTCTGAAGACACCACCAACGTTGTTTGCTAGGGTTTCGGAGAACCCTAGCTATTGTAAAATTTGTATCAAAGGATTCAAAGATCCTTATTGTAACAATGGAGTTTTGAGGCTCCCCCCATTAATATAAAATCATTCATTGTGCAATATTGTCTTTTGAGTTCAATTTATATGTTGTTATTTGGTGTTGCATTTTTGTCTTTTCACTTTCCTTCTTTTTATTAGGACAAAAAGCTAATGTGTGCCCTAATTTCTTACAAAAATTACAACGAGAAGGTCGGCTCTCATATTCAATAGCCTACAACCAACTTCCTATATCAAAGAGGAGTTTAATTGAGCAAGGAATATTTGCTTCTAAGTTTACATTCACACACATTCTCGCATAAATCAATCTCGACTTGGCCATGGTTGCAGAGTCGATGGCTACCAAATCCCCTATCTCCTTTGCTATCCCCATGAGGATATACTCATGCCAAAACTAGAAAGGAGAGCCCAATAGTTTGATCCAAATGAGTGCTTTGTGAAGGATTTGTGTATTTGGATCAAAATATGGCCTCCACTTTTGTAGAAACAACTCTTGTTGACCAAAATACCATGGACCTCCCTGAAGGATATGATCAACATCTTCGTCATAATTAAGTTTAACCATAAAAAAGCCTTTTGTTAATGTTGCAATCTCCATCTTCCCCATAGGGTGCCATTTCATGAATGCCCAATTTTGTATGGAGTCTAAGTCCAAACGAGTCCCTATAAACTTTCCAAATAGATTCTTCACACCTTAGACCATCATCAAATTAGTTAGGGCAAAAGGAATACAAAGTTTACCCTATTCATGATATAGATCAAAGATACTTACCACATCCTCAAAAATTTCCCTTAATTGTATTCAACCATGGCCTATCTACTAGGTCAAATGACTTTTGCAAGATTCCTAGGGTCTGCTATGGACCTATCAAAAGACCTACCCTTAGATCAAACCCTAGGGCCTGCAAACCCTAGTTAGTGTCACCTGCCTCCTTATCGCTTCTCGATATTAGTAATGTGAATCATAAAATCCCTTTTTTTCACCTTTTATCTTATTAAAAAAAAAATTTATCTTTGTTTTTTTGCCATTCAAATGAAGAGCCCTATCATGCTTGATGTCCATAGCTACTTCGAGTACTTACCTTCGATAAAACATAATTATTATTCATTACATAACATAGAACTTTATCTTCAATAAATAGATAAATGAGTGTGGTCTACCGGCAAGGATGCCACTTGCATTATCGGTGATGTGATCCGGGTTCAATCCCCATGGTGGATATGTATAAGAAGTATTACTCTATATATATAGATAGATAAATGAGACTCTTCACATGCACCTAATTCTTATCATATACTCTCCTCAAACTCAGGGGATATGCTTAAATCTTTATATTCCTTTCTTACATAATGATAAAGTCTCTCATATAACTCCCTACTTATAAACTCGATATATCACACTTATAGCTCTTACTTAAACACATGATACTTCACACTCATAATTCATACTTACACATATGTCACCTATCCACACTTCACAACTTGACACATACTATTGAGTTAAATAATAAACACATCTTGATCTAAATATTTGCAAAGGACCAAATAATGTCATACCTCCAACAATTTCTCCCTAGATTTTGGAACCAATATGACTCCTCCTTTTTCAATGCATTATGATAATCAAAAAGTAATTATTTTTCTTTCATATATATATATATGAAAGAAAAATAATTACTTTTTTATTATCATAATGCATTGATAAAGATTTAAGTAATATTAAGTAATCTTTAGGTTTAATAATTAATCAAATTAATTAGGTTTTAAAATTAAAGTTATCAGATAGGCCTGTGAGCCTTGTCCTATAAATCTGTTAGGCCAGTTTGTCAAGCCTATCCTATAAATATTATCAAACTTATTTTTCAGTAGGAAGCTTTTGTAATCCATGGTTTATGCTACGATTTTTTATTCTCCAATGGTTTTTGTAAAGACTTAACAACCTATAAATACATTTGATGTTAATCAAAATCTTAGGCAAGTTTTCATGCAAGTTTGAGCAAGCTTGGTTCTCATTAGTTGGTATTAGAGCATCTCGATATTTTGTGGGTTGCTCCTATTTCAAGCACCATGTTGTCTACTCAAGATTCTCTGAAGGATCTTAAAGAATTAGAACAATAAGCTAAGTAGCTCTATGCTTAGATAATGGTCACCGTGTCAAAAATGGATGACATAGACTGAAGTAAAATTCTCTCTATTCAAGGAAACATTCTCACTATTGAAGAAAAAAATCAATGTTGAAGAAGCAATTCTCACTACTAAAGTTGAAGAAGGTTCACTTAAAATAGATGAACATATCATGTTGTTTCATGATGAAGCAACACCTGGATTCAAACCAGGATCTATGGGCTAGAAGCCCATCATCCTTCCATTAGACAATGTTGCTAATATTGAAGAAGAAGTTGATATTCTTACTCTTGAAGAAGCATCTAAAAGTTTTTATAATGAAGATTCAAAAGAAGAAAAGAAAACAACTTTGTGCTTTATGTTGGTTGCTTACGAAGCTCATGAATCTCACGACCATTTTTTATTGAATTTGGATGTTTTTTATGCTTTCCTGAAGCACTTTGAGCATGATGGTCGTATTTACTACCCTATTTTTTGCTTTGTCACCATAGAAGTTTTGGCCACAACTCCACTCTTTTGTTTCCTGATATCGTAGACTTTTGCTATTGTTCAATGAAGATTCACGATCACGTACAGTATATTTTAGTGATTGTAATGTCATAGTAACACCACCATGTTTTTTGGTCGATCCTCAATGCTTTGTTGGTCCTCCCACATTGGTCGTTTTAACATCTTGTAACCCCTATTTTTGATGTGGCTTCCACCATCACAGCCTTTGTCTGCATGGCTACCACTTAACTGGTCATTACCTTTCCTCCTATTGATGGTGTTGATAAAATCATAACTGCTCTTGGTGTCATCACAAAATGCTACTACTTTGATGTTCTTCATGTTGTTGCAACACTATTATTTATCCCTTGTCATATTTGCATATTAACTAGTGCTCAAAATTATGGATCTTAGAATTTTTATATCCATCGCACTAATATTGCATCATTTATTTGCTCAATTGTTGACTTATTTTGAGGAAATTTTGGTGGTTCAAACCAATTTTAAACGTGACTTCCATGTCACTCCACTATAGCGCATAGATCCTATCTCTAGTGTGGCCTTGGTTATCTCTCTATCCCACATGGATTTGTGTAGGACTTTGGTCAGCTCACCCATATCCATTGGATATTTTTTTCTCGATCTCCTATGGTTAGCTAAAAAAAATACCATCGTAGCCTTCTTTTCTCCCCATATGACAACTACCTTGGCTGCTTCCTTGTGACCTTATTACTTGCTTAGCTAATTGTGCATGACTATTGCATCCTTTTCAACATCATCACTTAATGCAACACCATATTTGTCTAGTATCATCTCATTAGCGCTTGGCATTTCCTCGACCTCCACTAGTGCCTCTATTGTGGTCATCCTTTCACGCTACAACCTGCTTGCTCATGGTTCTTCAAGCACCACTATATTTATAGCCACACACAAACAACATTGGAAACACAAAACTATTGCTCTCAACTTATTGTTTGGTTTCTTCTTGCACAAAATTCTATATTCCTTCTTGCTATAGATACCATAGTCATTATCCCTTTCATGTGGAGTCTGCATATATTTCATTTTCATCCGTTGCCCATCCTCAAAAATTTTCTTTGCATATAGGAAAATATTGCAAGCCATTAGAAAATCCTTTGCATTCTCCCTCACCTTCAATATATTATCCATCGATCGCATCAACCTTAGAATTCAATAGTGTAGTAAACATTTATCCACCTATAAATCACCTACATGGTCATCACCCTCACATGTGACACTTAGCAACACTACCACCTTATCAAAGTAGAAGCCCACTGATATGATTTCAAACATCAATTTTGTCTTTCTTTTTTGATTGCTACGTCTAGAATTGACCAGCCTCAAGTGATTTTTTTTTGTTTGCTTATGGCACCTCAAGCAAATTTTCTCTCTTCTTGTGGCCCTCTGCCACCTCAATATTCGATGCCTTTAAAATTGTATCGTATTTTACCATGAAGAGTGCACGTTTGATCATGTGGCACTTAATCTCCACATCACTCCTCAGTTGCCTCACCAACATGCATGCTCTAATCTCCCACATGGAGAAACAAGCTACAACATTTTTGGTTCAATGTTTTGCTTTAGCCATGTGGCATCTTCAAAACCTCCTCCATGCAATGTATAATTGACCACGTCTCATTCCCAACCTGCCTACCATGTACCTCATGACACTAAACTTACATGTTTATCCTAAATGGAGCAGGGAAGGCTTCATAAAGTATTTTTATATTACTTTTTAAATATAATGTATATGTAAATTTTTTTTTTGGTAATTATTATAGTAGATTAAAAAAAGGTTTTTTAGAGGATCCCAAAACCTTATGTACAAAATCAGCCTTGCATCATGCCTCCTGGCTTTATGTATAAGCCTATTACAGAAATCGTAACCCCTAAAAAAACCTGATTACATAAGCAATGGGCCTAGGGCATCAATCCCTTGAAACTGAACACCAAAACAGAAATCCCGCCCAGCGGTAACAGTAAGCATGAAACAATCCCTCTCAGCGGGAAACAGACAAAAAAGAAAGTAGTTTTGGAGATCCCGCCCAGCGGGAGTAGCCAAAAACCACCATCGAGAAGATCCCGCCCAGCAGGAAGCAAAGAAAAATCGTTACAATAAAATCTCGCCTCGCGGGAAGCAGTCAAAACCACCACAAACAGTCCCGCCTAGCGGGAAGCAACAGGGAAATCCCGCCATCCGGGAAACCAACAAAAAAGAAAGGATCCCGCCTCGCGAGAAAATCGACGGATTTGGCGGATCTCGCCCTGTGGAGAAACCATCCCGCCCATCGGGAAAACATTCCGTTCAGCGAGAGCCATCCCTGCAGAAGCCGACGACCACAGACCAGAGAGGATCCATCCCATCAGGAAGTGACCAAAGAGTTGCACCACAAGGAACCCGCCCCGAGAAAATAGAAGAGGATCCCAGCAGTAGGGACCAAGAATCCCGTCCAAGCACAGAGCCCGCCGAGGATTCACAAGAAAAATGGGGAAGTTGTCCAAACCCTAAACCGTCACCTCCACCGCATCGAGAAATGTAGGGGACCAGATCCACACGAATAACCTGCAAAAAACCCCAGGGGGAAGCCTGAGGGAAAAATGGAAGGGATCCCCAACCAAACAGGGATCCCTGGGAAGCACCAGTCCGAAAAAACAACCAAGGAAACCCTAGCCGACCGGGAGGGGCACAGATAGTGGAGAAGGATCTCCCCCCGGAGATCATCTGCAAACAACCACTCCCCGGGAGGGATGACCTGGGTTGAGCCAGGGACTGGGCAGGAACCAGGAGCCATGGGAGGGGGAGCAGGGGAGGGACCAGAGCCCTCCCCTCTCTACTTTCTTCCCTCACCATCTCCCTAATATTTTCATGTATATGGAAATTTGAAGGCAATGTGCATATATCATTTTAAAACTAGCATATATTAAAGAATATTCTTGAGGAATGTTCTTGTTGTTCAATTTGTAAAGGGACTCCACCCTCAACGACTACTTTGTTTGCAATTAAAGGCATAAAATAAGCTCCAAGTATAGCTTTATTTATGGTTGTCAGAAAGCTCTTTTTAGGCCCAATCAAGTGGCATCATTATATTTGCATTTTGTGAAGACCTAATTTGGTTATTGGCATGTCAAAGTTTGGGTAGTCCGTCTTCCAAATTTTGTACTCTTCAAGCTTTTTCTCCTTCTCATTTGTACGCATTGGAGTCCAATGCTTTTGTGGTTGGAAGGAGTATCAAGGATTCAAATGATATTAATTAGGTTTTAAATATGAAGTTGTCAAATAGGCGTATGAGTCTTATCTTGTAAATTTATTAGGCTAGTTTGTCAGGCCTATCCTACAAATATTGTCAAACTTATCTGTTAGTAGGCAGTTTTTATAAATCTATGGTTTTCGTCATGATTTTTTTAAAGGCTTAGTAGCATATAAAGATGTTTGATGTTAATGAAAATCTTAGGCAAGCTTTCAAGCAAGTTTGAGTAAGCTTGGTCGTCATCAAATATGATCCTTCAAAATTTGCTTCATCCCACCATAACATAACTATATGGAAGAAATGAGGGTCTTGGAGCCACATAGACTTAAAGCAAAATGGCTTTGGATGACCATTATTAGGTAAATCACAAGTCAAAAAATAGGTTTGTGATATGATCTTGCTCATAATAAAATATATAAAGAGATTATATACTCTATTCGTAACCATGTGTTGGATACCAAAAATCTATCCAATATTTTTGCTATATGAGTAAAGAACATAAGCTTATACTGAGAGCGGGGGGTGAACAGTATAAGGGCATAATATTTTGTCTTCAACCATGTTAGCCAACCTTTTTGGCTTATAATATAAAATATTATAGCCAATTCTTTTACCACTTTACTTGTACCAAAATGGACCTTACCTTGCACCAAACACTTGACATCAATGACAACCTTATTACTCAAAATTTCCAACAATCTCCCCCTTTGTCATTGATGGCAACCCCTTTTTTTAACCATTCCTTTTTCCTTTTTCCAATTCTGCTCCCCTAGACTGAATGCTCTCCCCCTAACTCAAATCTCTCCCCCTTTGTCATCAATGGCAAAGGGACTCCTTTGGGGCTAAATATAAGACTCTTAGCTCAGCCCCCTCCCCACCTCCTCTCCTTGAGGTGATTAATTTTGGGGTGGGAGTAGAACTACTCCCAATTTTCCTCTAAGATACTCAAAAGTCTCTTTTGGAAGTGGCTTAGTGAAGATGTCCGCAATATGCTCCTTTGTAGTAACATATTCCAATCTGACTTGCTTATCTATCACCTGCTCTCTCAAAAAATGATATTTAATCGAAATGTGCTTGGTCCTAGAGTGCATCACTGGATTCTTTGAAATGTTTATAGCACTTGTATTATCACATAGTATGGAGATAGGATGATCATGCTCTATCTTAAAGTCCTTTAAAGTTTACTTCATCCATAACACCTGTGTACAACAAGCAACCACTGCAATATACTCTACCTCTACTATGGATAAGGATATTGATGCCTATTTCTTTCTTAGCCAAGAGACTAAACAATCTCCAAGAAAGAATGCTCCTCCACTTGTGCTTTTTTTATCATCAATGTTGCCAGCCCAATCTGCATCTGTATATGCTATGAGAGTGAAATTATCGCTTTTGGGATACCAAAGCCCAAAATCCATAGTCCCTTTTAAATACCTGAGAATCCTTTTTACTGCTATTACATGTGTTTCCTTTGGTGCTGCTTGAAACCTTGCCACTAGTCCCATTGCTCGCATTATATCTGGTCTTGTAGTTGTGACATATAGTAAGCTGCCAATCATAGATCTATACAATTTCTGATTTGCCTCAGGAGATTCATCATCTTTACTTAACTTGCATCCTGTAATCATGGGGGTACTTACTAGTTTGCAATCTTCTAACTTGAATTTCTTTAGCATCTCTTTTATATACTTGGTTTGTGAGAGAAATACACCTTTCTCTGATTGTGAAATCTGAAGTCCAAGAAAGAAGGACAACTCACCAAGCATTGACATTTCAAATTCATTCTGCATGCTCTTTGCAAATTTTTGACACATCTTATCATTGTTGCCTCCAAAAATGATATCATCCACATAAACAACCACAATTAGTAAGTCATTTCCTTCATTTTTGATGTATAAGTTACTATCCACTATTCCTTTCCTAAAACCCTATTCCTGAAGATACTTATCCAATCTTGAATACCAAGCTCTAGGAGCTTGCTTTAGTCCATAAAGTGCCTTCTTTAATCTGCATACATAGTCTGGTTTATCAGTTAGGTTGAATCCCTTAGGTTGCTCAATGTAAACCTCTTCTTCCAAGACACCATTGAGAAAGGCTGATTTAACATCCATTTGATATACTTTGAAGTTTTTGAAGCTTGAGAAAGCTAAAAATATCCTTATGGCCTCAAGTCGTGCAACTGGAGCAAATGTTTCATCAAAATCAATCCCTTCAACCTGTGCATAACCTTTGCATACTAACCTTGCTTTATTTCTGACTACCTGACCATCTTCATTTAACTTATTTCTGAAAACCCATTTAGTGCCAATTACATTCTTATCCTTTGGTCATGGGACAAGTTCCCAAGTTTCATTTTTTTCTATTTGATTCAGTTCCTCATTCATTGCCTTGACCCAAAACTTATCTTCTCTTGCCTCATTGAAATTCTTGGGCTCAATTTTAGATAACAAAGAAAAATTTGCATGCTCACTCGTTCCTATTATCTTCCTTCTTGTCTGTCTCTCATCTGGATTTCCAATTATTAGATCTCTTGGATGATTTTTTTGCACATACCTAGATGGAGTTTTAGGTAGCAGTCTTTGTGTTTCTTCTTCTTCTATTCTTCACCTAACTCTTCTTGGCAACTTTCTTCTTCTTCATATACAATTTCTCGAGCTGGTTCTTTTGATCCAGTTTGCTCATCAACTATCACATTTATACTTTCTATAATTGTATGTGTCCTCTTGTTATAGCATCTATAGGCTTTGCTCTTAGTGGAATAGCCAAGGAAAATACCTTCATCACATCTTGAGTCAAACTTACCCAAATTTTTCTCTTCTCGTCTTATGTAACATTTGCTTCCAAAGATTTTAAAATATTTTACTGTGGTTGGTCTCCCTTTCCAGAGCTCATATGGGGTTTTGTGGTGATTTACTCTTATTTGAGCTCTATTGATGATATACATTGTTGTATGTACTACCTCTTTCCAAAAACCATCTGAAATCTTAGACTCATTTAACATGGCTCTGGCCATATTTTCAACAGTCCTATTTTTCCTTTCAACTACCCCATTTTGTTGAGGAGTTCTTGCTGCTGAATATTCTCTTTTGATCCCATGTTGTTCACAAAAGTCTATGAATTCATTTGAGGTAAATTCTCCTCCTCTATCTGATCTTAAACCCTTAATCCTTCTACCTATTTTATTTTCTACTAATTCTTTAAAAGCTTTAAACTTCTCAAGAGCTTCTGACTTTTCTTTCAAGAAGGCTACCCAAATCATTCTGGAATAATCATCTATAAATAATATAAAGTAACTTTCACCTTGTAGACTCTTTGTCCTTGTAGGACCACATAGGTCAGTGTGCACTAGTTTCAATGGCTCAGATGACATAAATCCTTTTGACTTGAAACTTGTTCTAGTTTGCTTCCCATGCTGACATTGTGCACAAATTGTGTTTTGTGGCCTTTTTATCTTGGGTAAATCTCTGACTACCTGCTTGTTGCTTATTTTTACTATGTTTTCAAAGTTCAAATGACCCATTCTTCTATGCCACAACCAACTCTCATCTTCTTGTGATAAGAAGCACTTTTCTCCCTTAATCTCGCTTAGCATGTAGAGATTGTTTGTAGTTCTATTTGCATCTGCAATGAGCTTTCCAGTTTTAGATTTTTTGATCTCACATCTATTGGGATGAAAGGTAACCGTGTGTCCCTGATCACAGAGTTGGCTTACACTTAGTAAATTGTGCCTCAATCCCTTGACATACAATACATTCTCTGTCCTTGTTTTTCCATTATCTAAACTTAAAGTTCCTTTCCCATAGATTTTTGTTGAACCATTGTCACCAAATTTAACTGACCCTCCATTGATTTCTTTAAGTACAAGAAATTTACTTTTGTCTCCTGTCATATGACTAGAACAACCACTATCAAGGAACCACTGTTTTCCTTTATCTTGTACATGAAGGGTTGTTTGTACTAACATTGACTTAACTTTCTCTTGCTCTTTTCTTTCTCTCCTAACTGTTGAAGTTGTATTCTTTTTGCTTGGTTCAGGAAATACCGTTTTACACCATTTTGCCTTGTGCCCAAAATTATTGCATTTGTAACATATGATATTGTCATTCATAAGAGGTGCAAAAGAATTGAAATTTCTATCAACATTATCTTTCACATAACTAGTGCAATGTACAACTCTATGACCATATTTGTTACATGAAAAACAATAGCCATGGAAGAAATTTTGTAACTTGTTTGAGTCCCTTGAATAATATGGTCGTGTGCTTCTTCTTTTGTTGTTCTTGTAATTGAATTTTGTCCATGGATCTTCTTTGCCCTCTTCTTTCTTGATGCTTTTTCCTTTTAGTGCATTGGCATAAGTCACTGGTTCTTCTTCTTTTGATGTCTTTGTTTCTTGGAAGCTTGACTCCTCTTTCTGTTTCCCTAACCTTATGTCTTGTTGTAATTTACCCTTAGTCTTTTCAACTTCCTTCCTTAGAGAGACAATTTTTGATTCCAATATTTCACATTCTACCTCTCTTGCCTTTAATAGTTCTATCATATCTTGTTCAATTTTCTTTCCCTCTTCAACTTTTATCTTGAGTTCTGTGAGATTTTGTAGAAGTTCCATCCTTGCTTCCTCATCCTCTTGAATTTGATCCTTCAAACTTGAGTTCTTCTTTCTAACCTTTTCCAAGTTTCTAAGAGCAGCAAAGAATTCCTCTTTTATGTCGAGCATGACCTCTTCTCCATTTTTTGAGGTCATATATGTTCTTGTGGGATCTTCCTCCAAGCTGTTAGGCTTTTCATGAAGGAACCCACTCTGATACCATTTGAAGAACATAAGCTTATACTGAGAGGGGGGTGAACAATATAAGATAAAAATTTTTACTTTTCAATCCATATGATAGCATCAACAATATCAAAGCAGTAAACATTGCACAAATCATCACACACATGAGAGACATGATTTAACGTGGTTCACCCAATGTGGGCTACTCCACGGAGAAAATATTCCTTATAAATTTTCTCAATGAATTATTTTGGGAATCAATTCCCTATTACAATGTTTATGGACCTCTGCCCAAAGGAGACACCAATCCCCTTGTTCTGGTTCATGGATCTCTATCCATAGGAGAACTCTTTCCCCTCTTCTCTGGTTTATGGATCTCTATCCATAGGAGAACTCTTTCCCCTCTGCTCTGGTTGGTGCTCTTCTAGAAGACTTCTACCCCCACTGCTCTGGCTTGTGGATCTCTCTCCATAGAAGACCTCTGTCCTCACTACCCTTGGCTAATGGATCTCTATCCACTGGAGACTATTGTCCTCTACTTTGTCACCTCCAAAGCCTACTCTCAACTCTATCTCAAATCTGCACCAAACTCTATCTCTAAATCTACTCAAAATCTATCTCAAACCCTGTCTCAAACCCTATCTCAAAACCTGTCCTCAAGTCTTCTTACGACTTGCTAACACACTCAAACCAATACTCAAAAGTTTCACACAATCATTCAAATAATGAAGCACAACTTGCATACAACTTTAACCAAATGTTTCACACTTCTTTCAACAAATAGCACAATGTAGATCTCAAACCCTAACTCAAATGATTCATAATCTCTATCTCAAATGTTCTCAAAACATTCAACAATGAAGCATATAGAACTCACTCAAATATTTCCAACAATGCTTATCAAACAATCCTTTTCACTCCACCTTATGTTTCACAACATTCAATCCAACAAACACTTCAAACAAAAGATGATGTGCCCATACCTTTTTGCTTTGATGGAGATATGTCTTCAAAACCTGTCTCACTCACAACCAATTCCTTTTGTGCCACTTCAAGGTTAGATAACAATAGTCTATCTCAAAACCTCCACATGAATATTTCCTCAACAAGATGCTCAAAGAATTCTAAAAATAATATTCTAGAATTCTTCTTTAGTTTTCATGGACAATGTAAAAACTCTCTCAACAATTTCTCCCTTTTGTAAAAACAAGAATTACAATCAAATGACAAAACTCTTACACCTTTTATCTCCACTCTTTCAAAATAATTTTCACTCCAATTTATTTTCAAAGATAAAAGAATTACAATGATACATAAACCAACTACACACTTATCACTCCAATCTCATAAAATAAATGCCATTCAAACCTTTAAAATAATGCAAAAATATTTCTCCTTATATCTCCTAAGTTTCAAACCATAGGTCAAATTAACATCCACCAAATATACTATAGCCAACAATCAATAATGCAATGCATACCTTATAAACCAAACCAAGGTACATACCTTAAAAAAAAATTTCCTTTGCTTTGTCATGGATGGGAATCGACCCTTCGACCTCAGTCCACCAAGCGCAATGCTTGACCGCTTGCGCTAGCCAAGCGGTTGAGGCTAAGCTTTAGCCTCATCCACTATATACTTGTTGCCTCCACAAATTTTAAAAATAAAACCTTCAACTAGTGCTAGGGGGAATCGAACCCTGTACCTCCCTTCTGCCAATGACCAACGCAGGACCCACCTGCCACTTGGGCTACCAGCCCTTGGTGCACGAAAACACTCACCGCCCTTTCTTTGTTCCTTTGTGCTCGTTCAACAAATGAGAAACTCCCACGTTTCTCCTCTCTCCTTCGTTCGATGCACTTCCACACTTAGCATTCGATTTCATTCGCATGCACTTCTATCACAAAGCATTAGTATTAATTAAATTTGATTTTTGTTACCTCCTTTTATATGCTCCAAGGTAGTGTTATTAACGTCGATGGAAATATATGCCTCCAATATTAAATTTGAATTTTTGGCGCCTTAGCCAAATTCAAAATTTAATTATTTTATTAATATAATATTTAACTTTAGGTTAAATATTATATTATTTAATCTAGTATTAAATAATACTTTTGCATGGGGTTTTCATCAATTCTTTTTCTTCTTTTTATTAAGCCCTCCTGGCTTAATTATTATAATATTTAAAATATTATAATATCTCCTTTTCTCTTTAAAACCATGGGCGTAATCTTTTGTCTTCAACCATGTTTTTTTTTGAAAAATAATTTGAAAAAACTTGTATTAAAACAAAGATCATTTACAAGTTGGGATGAGACTTTTCCCAGACTTAGTCAAAGAGAACACATGTTTACAACAGTAAAAGAATATTTGCATTGGAGCCAAATCTCTTAAACCATTTTCTACAATGACTATTCACTTGTTTACAACTATAAAATAAGATCTACATTGAAGCACAAATCTCATAAATAGTATTTCTGGAATGGTTATCCAAATTAGCTAAGCACTGGATTTGCTCACCAACCTGCCTAATCATCTCATCCTCAATAGCCATGTCATTGTGCCACTAAACCCCTACCTCCTTCTCAGTACCCATATTAGCCAAGAAGTCTGCCACTTTATTTATATCTCTACTCACATAAACTGGAATCACATCATCTAATTCCCTCCATAATTCCTTAATTTGAGTGACAAGAATCCTCAACCTCCATGTTTTCAAAGCAAAGTTCCTCATGTAATCTAGAGCTCCAATCATTATTTGAGAATTTGATTCTAGGATTATCCTCCTGTGACCTTGTTTTACTGCCCAAATAGAAGCATATTTGATAGCTAAGGCTTCTGCTTCATTGTTGGTGGCTCTTATCAAGCCTTGCAGTTCCCAATAGAGCATTGTTCCAACATGATTATGACAAACCACTCCAATTCCAGCTCTACCCGGATTGCCTTTTGTAGCTCCATCAGTATTAATTTTAATCCAAACTTATGGGGGTGGTTTCCAAATAGCTTTGTCTTGTCCCTATTACACTTCAACTTCCTTTTCCATTGCCCCAATAACAACCTGAGTTTCCTCTTTAGCATTGACTGCCACAATTTTTGTGACTTTGCTCCAAATGACCTGCCAAACTTCATCTAAAGAAGAAAAAGTTTCTCTAAAAATTATGGCATTTCTCTCCAACCACACTTGCCACTAAATAAAGTTTAATCCAAGCTCCCAACCAATACAAAGAACTTTAGATTTAAATCTACCCCTCTTCTATCTTTCCCAAATATTAATCCGATTCAAATCACCATTAACTTGAATTTTATAATATAAAAACCATCTCTCCCAAATTTGACGTGTGAATGGGCACTCAAACATCAAGTGATCAGTTATTTCCTCACTCTTGTAGCATAAAACACATTGAGATGGACCAATGATTCCCCTACATCTGAGATTATCAAAAGTAAGAATTCCATTATGCATGAACTGCCGGGCAAAAAAGTTTACTTTCGGCCAACCCTTGGACTGCCAAATCTTTCTCCAATCCTCAACCTGATATGTATAAGGAGGAGGCTCTGGAAGGATCTTATCATATTCATACTTCACTGTGTAGACACCAAGGCTCCCATAGCCCCAAGATAATTCATCCTCCTCGTCTCTACCTATGAGAAATCTTTCTACCAAGATTTTAGTCATGATGGGTGTCAAATCCGGAGGGATTAAAATTGGCCACTCATCCAACTTCTTAAACTACTTAAACTTATAATCCCCCAACTGACTAGTGTTGAAATAACTTTCAATTTGGACCCATCCCCTAGTTTCTATGGTTGTTTTTATTGGTTGCAATTTAGGAAATTCAACAATGATAGGTGGGTATTGATCCTATGAATCTGTCCAAAATCGTGTCTTCTCCCCTCTCCCCACTTTCCAAAATAATCTATCTTTTACTACCCGAGATCTTAACTTGAGAGCCTGCCACACTAAGGATCTATTACCATCCAAAGGGAAATGACCCATCTCATTTAGGTTTACCTGTACCAAATATATACTAGTTAAGATTCTACTGAATAAAGAAGTTGGTTGGGAAATCCACCTCCAGTAAAGCTTCCCAGCCAAAGCTTTATCATTTAACTTTGATCTTCTTAGTCCCAAACCTCCTTTTACCTTGGGCTGGCTTACTTTCTCCCAACCTACTAAGGCACATTTCCTCTCTCCTTTTACTCCTTCCCATAAAAATTTTCTAGCCATCTTGTCCATCTCTTTCCATATGGTATGTGGGGCAACAAGGATAGAAAATTTATAAATTGGCATGGCCTGAATGACTAACTATAAAAAAGTTAATCTACCCCCATAGCTTAACCATTTGTGAGACCAATGATTAATTTTGTCCTTGATACAATCCAAAAGATTCCTCCAGATATTTATTTTTAGTTTTTTAAAATGCAAAGGGACCCCCAAGTATACCACTAGGAGATAAGTCCTTGTGAATCCCAAGATCTCTAAAATTTTGTCCTGAAGCCTTTGATCAAGATTGAAAAAGACCACTTTGGATTTTTTATCATTGATGACTTGGTTTGTAGCCTTAAGGTAGACATTAAGTGTATCTCTAATCATTCTTGCTTCCCTGAAGCTGGCCACTCCCACCAATCCTGTGTCATCCACAAACTGTAGGTGAGTCAAAACTTTCTCACCCACCTTGATACCTGTTAGCAAACCTTGTTGTCTTCTCCAAGATGAGTCTACCCAATCCTTCAACCAATATGAGAAAAATATAGGGAGATCAAGGATCTCCTTGACGAAGGCCTCGAGTAGCTCCAAACGGTTACGAGGGAAGACCCTTGATTAACACTGAGTATGTCGGAGTAGAAACATAACTCATGACCCATTTTATCCAATCCCGAGAGAAACCAAAGGTTGCCATCATCTTTGACAAGAAGCTCCACTCCACCCTATCATAAGCCTTTGACATATCTAATTTTATGAACATTCCTCTATTACCAGATGTTTGCATTGAATGGATTGCCTCCTAAGCTAGAACCACACCATCCAAGATCTGCCTACCCTCTACAAAACCCCCTTGCTCCGAGGAGATAATGCTATGTAGAAGAGGTTTTAGCCACTCAGCCATTACCTTAGTGATTATTTTATATATGACATTGTATAAGGCAATAGGTCTATAATCTGAAATATGTACCCCCTCCTCCCCTTTTGAAATTAAGGTAATGAAAGTATGATTTAATGCTTTAAGCATTCTTTTACTACCTTTGGACTCCTCTATAACAACCATTACATCCTCCTCCAAGTTATCCTAGAAGGCCTAAAAAAACTCAATTGGAAATCCATCTGGACCTGGTGTTTTTTCGGTGCTCATTCCAAAGACTACATTCTTCAGTTCCTCTCTATCAATGGGTTTAAGTAGGGTCTGATTTTCTTCTTCAGAGATAACAGAGGGTATGATAGCAATAACTTATTTTTGAGTCTCTTCATCTTGCACCATACTTTCCTTAAATAGTTTAGAAAAATAATCCATTGAATGGAAATGCATACCTGGAATTGTATCAAAGGAGTGTCTGTTCTCATCTTGAAGAGATTCTATGTTGTTCATTTGTCTCCTCGCACAAGCAGTCCAATGGAAAAATTTGGTATTTTTATCACCTTCCAATAACCAAGTGGTTCTTGCTCTCTGTTTCCAGTAGATCTCCTCTTGGTTGTCAATGTCCTCAACCACTTTACGCAATGCATCATCCTCTTATTTGAGTTGCTCTATAATTGTTCCTTCCCTAAAGTGTTTTTGAACCTCATCCTATCTGGCCACAAATGGAGCTCTTTGGACCTGGAAGTTTGTCTTATTAGCTCACCTCCATTATTTCAGTTGATCTTTGACATAATGAAGTTGTTTGTGGAATCTAAACATTGTTGTCCCATATGTTGGGCGACCTTCTTCCCACCACCGTGGAATTTTCTTTCGAAGTTCCTCTTTTTGTAACCAAAAGTTTTCAAATTTAAATGGTTTGTGATGCTGCACTGTCTTGATCCCTCCTTCTAACAAAATGGGAAAGTGATATGAAACTGGACCCTCCAAATCTAAAATTTTATATTCCATTTTACAAATGCCTCCTCTAAAACCAAAAAATGGTCTAACTTCGCCTTCCTGCTATGTGGCTCCCTCCTCTTATTAGTCCAAGTATAGTTGGTTCCATGGCATTTAATATCCACCAAGTGTAATGCCTGGACTTGGGTAATCATAAGTCGATCCCCTAGGTCCAAAATTGGGGTTCCCCCTTCCTGATATCTAGAGGATAATTTAGCATTAAAATCCCCAGCAATAATCTAGTCTAAATCTTCCCTTGAGACTCTCATGTTATGCACAACTTTTCATTGATGCATCTGACCATCTAGGTTTTAAGCCCCATAAAAATTTATGATTAAAACATGTTCAATTGTGACATTATTTCTAAAATGTGATGTGAGAACACCCCTCCAAGCTATATGTTCTATTGTAGTCTATTCAATAGAGTTCCAAAGAGTAACTATCCCCCCTCAAGCACCTTGGGCAGCCACTTCCATATGACCAACACCCCTCCAAAGTCTGTTAATTATTTTACACAAAAGATCTAACGACATTTTTGTCTCCTGGATAAGCAAAAAATCTGTTTTACATTTTTCTAAGAGTCTTCGAACAACAGATTGATGGGTTCTACTATTTAAACCCCTAACATTCCATTATTGTATAATCATTGGTTACCTTGAGAGCAGTAAAAATGTATTTGCCTCACTGATCCTCCAGTGATCAGTTTGTCTCCTTGAACTGTTATCAATTCCTTATTTGATTTTCTACCCACTCCTTGAGAGTTGCTATTTGTTGATCTCTTTTCCACTTGAGTTATCCCTAAAGTTGGTCTTTCTTTGTTCTTTTCTGCTATGCCCATGTTGACATCCTTAATTATTGGTTGCTCTTGGTTATGCACTATCAATGCCCCTGCACTCTTTGACTACGGTAACTCACTGTACTCAATTACCTGCTCTATGATAGGGGGAGATGAAAGAGGAGCTTGAACATGGTCATTATTATTTTTATTATTCCCATCCACTCCTTCCATGAATTGTTCTTCTTGGTCCATTAGTGTCTTAAATATCTCATACCTATTGGAGGGCTTGAGTTGGGTTTGCTCTTTACCATCTTTTTTCTTTTGCCTTCTCCTTCTTTTGGGTTGTTCAAAACCATCTCCCTGTGCTTATTTACCTTGAGAAATATTGGTTGGTTCTTTGTTGATTGTTGACTTACCCTCCTTAGGAAGATTTGACATTCCTAGAGGAGCCTCCATTTTTATGTTCATATTATTTGGGCAAGATTGGGCCAAATGCCCATATTTGTGGCAAACTCTGCATCTAAAAGGCAATGCCTCATAATCCAGTTGTTGAATCCAAGATAGTCCTTTAAGTTCAAGTTCCACCTCTGTCGGTAGAGGCTGGCTAAGATCCATTTCCACACATAATCTTGCATAAACAGTTATGTTTCCTTCTATTGTGTCTTTGGAAACACACAAATGTCTTCCAAGGGAATTACCAATAATTTCCAATACCTACTCACTCCAAAAATCCATTGGAAGTGCATACAAACGGATCCAAACCGGGATAGCAATGGGTTCAATTCAAGGATCAAATCCCACTCTCCAGGGTTGAACAAATAATCCTGTCGGACCATGATTCCTCTTTTCTGATTCAAAAGCCCTATTTCTATTGGCAAGTGAAGAAAAACTAACAATAAAATATCCATTGCTAATAAACCATAAAGAATACTCACCAAGAGGCTCCTAGTTTTGTCGGACCCAAGAATGCAAAAAATTCAAGGTAGGGCAAATACCCATGAATTTATAGATCAAATCATGATTTGTTCTATATAAAACTATTTCTTCAACCATCCTTTGCTCAATGACAATATTTGGCCTTGATTCTGACTGTGGCAAGCATCCATTAACTCGTTGAGATGTTGATCTATTTCCAGCAACCATAAAGAGCATTTTTAATGCAATTTTTTGTGCTTCTTTAGTCTTTGATGGAGATTTATCCTTTAACAAATCTGCAAAAGAACTATGTCTCTCTAGAAGAGGATCCGGAGGTGTCCCCATTGGGCCCTCCTAGGGCAGCAATCTTGTCTTCAAACCCACAGTAACCAGAAATCTCTTCGGCTACCCAACTGATTTGTCTTCAACCATGTTAGCCAACCTTTTTGGATTATAATATAAAATATTATAGCCAGTTCTTTTACCACTTTGCTTGTACCAAAATGGACTTTTCCTTGCACCAAACACTTGACATCAATGACAACCTTATTACTCAAAATTTCCAACAATGAGTTTACCCAACGATTTATTATCCCATATATATCAAAAAATTGAAGGACTAACATCCCAAAGGCTATTTGAATTAACAAATAAAGAAAAATATTGCATTGATTTAGAGCATCCTAAAGTACCATCCTTATTTTTTAAAGGAGATAAAATAGTGTTAATTCACCACCAAGAATCCATAAATCACGATTATGAATCATCATTGTGTTTGATAAAAATATGATAAGGTCTTTCTAAAATATTTTATGAGGAGTAACTATAATTGTAGCATATACATTTATAACCTCAACTTTTATGTTTTCCTCTTTTACACAAGATAGTCTAGCAACCCAGTTACCTTTTGCTTCTAACAAGTATGCATTTCATTTGTGTTTGTCATATATTGTTGTAATACTACCTAAAGCTCTTATAGAATAAATTGCTAGACAATCACCCATCTTCCAAATATTTTTAAAAGCATCCTTACATTCCTCGCTACTTAATTTTATTTCTTGTATTAAAATGAACTCAAGACTATACTAACCTATTAATTCCTTAATAACTTTTTTTACAGGTCTTATTCCTACCACTAATATTATGTGGTCTCATTTCATCCTCATCACTTTTTATTTTTGTAAGTGGGCTTAGCACCACTTCTTGTTAATACTTGTGATATTTTCACTTGGATTCCCAAAATGATATCTCATTAAGTTTCTTTTTATCTTTGTTAATGTTTTGATGGCCCTCGTCTCCTTTTTTCCATTTCCACCAACAATTTGTTCTTCATTGATCTCTTCTATTTTTACATACTATTCATGATGAGACTTATATTTTGAAGCTTTATGTTGCCATAAATATAAGAAATGGACTCATAAACACTTTCTTCCTTTTGTTACCTTGAGAACCCTAAAGTGCATAGATGATCATCTGTAGTCATTACTTTCTTATGTTGCCATAGAAACCCTAAATTTCCTTGGATATACTCTATATACTTTTCTTTATTATGTTGCTCTTGAAATCCTAAAATGCAATGGATACACTATGTGCTTCTTTTTAAAATGGGTTATATGGCATTAAAATAGACCCCACTTGTATTACATCATCACCACATAGTGGTATTACAACAAAGCTTGGATATTATCCATGTATCGTTTGGCAAGATTCAAACCTGGGTCTTCTCCTTGAAATGTTGAGAAATCTAACCGATTGAGCTAATGCCACTTGATACACTATGTGCTACTTTTATTTTTATTACAAGAAGAATATTTTATGCTACTTTAGAAAATAAAGATGATTTACCTCGATTAACCTTAACCTCTTTCACCTCATTTGCTTTAAAATTTACCTCCCCATCTTCCTTTGCTTTAAAATTTGCCTTCCCATCTTCTTTCACACCTTTAACTCCTATATTTGAACTTGTGCATTGTACTTCTTCATCCCTTGTATCATTTTTTCTTCTAATGGTTTATTTGAGTGAACTATAGAGACCTTTCCTCTTTGATGATGCAAAGGGGTTTTTCTTTTCACTTTCTAAAGAGTGGAAATCCTCTATTTGATCCACCTTCTTCTATGATATATTCTCCTTGTTTCATTTTGAATTTCATGTCATACCTAAAATTGTTCCATCTCTTTCTCCATAATTTTCACTTTGTAAGCTCTTACCATGTGTCTAGTTTTGTGACATCGTAATGCAATGTTTTTATAATCCACTTATTGATCCCATTCTCTTGATCCATATTTAATCCTAATGGACTATGGTGAAGGTTTTAAAATATTCATAGAAACACATATTTGAGTGTATACAACATGCTTTCTCTCCTTAGAAGTTGGTCCCTTGTGGATGAACTTGCCTATAGTATTGCCAATGTTCTTCCTCCTTATTGATGAGTTGATAAGGAAGTCCAAAAAGCCTATTCTACACTGGAAGCATTTTAATATTCTCTGTCTCCATAAAAAATTCTCACTCCATGGTCTTAAATATAATGTAACTTTACCCCTAATCCAAGGGCCTCCATCCATTATTTTATCCCTTATTTTGAACTAGAGAAGATAACGAGGAAAAATCCTTTCAAAAGAAAAATCATGGAGTAATTTGAATTCAATCCCCACATTCACTTGATCCATTTTTTTTTGGTAATTTAAGTTTATATACAAACTAGTTTTTTAAGAGGATCCCAAAACCTTGTAACAAAAAGGGTCGTAGCACCGAGTTCTTAGGCATTGCCTTAGTATTTGATCCAATTTTGAATCTAAAAAAAAAACTACATATAAATCCTATGGTTTTAAAAACCATTATATCATGTTTGATCATCTCATCCTTAATAATCACTTTTGGTATAACATTTATTACCTGGATAGGGTTTGTCATAGATTCACTCTTCCTCTTATTGCTAATCAGGGCATCCTTCGAGTAAGAACTTTCATAAATGATTTTCTTGCCATGTTACATAGATTTTCTTCACATGAATCCTTTAGTTTTTTTTAACTTCTCCAAGATTTGGAAAAAGAAGTGATGCTCACTCCTCGTGCACACTTTGCTCTCTACACCCTTATCCAGACCTGTCTTGCCCTATTCTTAAGTTTATGATATACATTATCTATTTAGTAGTTTTACAATTAATAAAAATAAGTTTACAATATGGACAAGATTCAAACATGGGTTTTCTCCTTAAATGTTAAGGATTTAACCAAATGAGCACTATATTGGAATTTCGTTCCACTTTAATACCTCTTCTTCTTCTACTATATTAAATACGATAATCATAAAAACCTATTAAATCCAAAAATTCAATTGAATTAATTAATCTCCACCTCTAGCTAACTTGAAAACTTTAAAATCATTAAATCAACTTAAGTTTATTTATTTTTTGCTTGATAATAAGGGGTTGTACTCGGGTCCCCCACCCTTGACAAATTACATCTCTCTTCTTTAGAGCTTGAGAGTTTACAAATAGATACACTTCTCATCTCAATTGAGATGCTATAGCTAGAAACCTACATCATTTTACATAAAATGTCTGAATTCTTGATTTTCATTTTCTGGATCTTTTCAAATCTCTGTATGAATACAATTACTCCAGAATTTAGCATCTTTCTTGACATTTTTCTATAGCAACCTTCACAATGCCAAAACTTCACCTCTACTATCTATGCCTTGCATCTTAGTAGAGTAATATTT
Source organism: Wollemia nobilis (assembly GCA_028583015.1). Taxonomy (NCBI): domain Eukaryota; kingdom Viridiplantae; phylum Streptophyta; class Pinopsida; order Araucariales; family Araucariaceae; genus Wollemia; species Wollemia nobilis. The sequence continues at coordinate 522,311 of JAQPPZ010000689.1, read as the reverse complement.
CCAAAACATCGCACTATCATAGTCCGCTTTACCAAATCTGGATTGCTAGTTTCCTTCCTGAAACACAAGTGCAACCACAAAAATTATAATAAATAGTCTAAATGAAAACACATTATTGTTACAAAATAAAACAGATATTACCAATGGAAAACATTAAAGTAAATCTTAATCATTAATTGATTTAGGCAATCAACATTTTTTGTCAGCTTCAACTAAACTTTCTACTTCCTCTAACCATGGAAAGGAGAATTTAACTTCACGATCCTCAATCAAAACCCCTCTATTGGCTAGCTTATCTCGCACATTTGTTTCCTTCCCTTAATATATGTGTAAACCTGATTTCTTCAAACTCTTTAGCAAGATCTTGAATTTCCACAATTATCTCTTGTATGTTCCATGGAGCCTTTGCTTTCCTCAAAATTGCATTTATTACTATGAGAGAATCACCTTCCATCCATACTCTATTCCATTTCATTTGTTTACATATTTTTAACCCTTCTAAAGCTGCCCAAGCTTCAACTTCATTATTTGTCTTAAATCCACTATTGAAAGCATAATGAGACAAAATATCTCCTCTATTATTTCTAATTATTCCTCCTCCTCCTCTGGTCCTGGATTTCCTTTAGATGCTCCATCAAAATTCAATTTAACCCACTCCACATCTGGTGGTTTCCACTTTATATTCTTTACCTTATTTTTGCTTCTCTTGTACCCAACATCATAATTCCATTTAATGACTTGACTCCATCTATCAAGACTCTCTGCTTCCAAATTAGAGATTGGGTGAGTTGATAGGGTTGGTTTAGACTCCTCTATGGCTAAACATATCTTCTTTTTCATTACCTCTAAACTACTTTCCTTTCCTTTAAATATTCTTCTATTCCTTTCTAGCCATATAGTCCAAAGTATTGTATCTTTTGATATATCCCATATTGTCTGTAAAGCCTCACTTTTATAAGTGCTCTGCCATTGCTTTAACCAATCTTCAATTTTGCTATTCATCACCATGCATTTACCAAACATATTAAGAATCCATTGCCATAGATTCCAGACTATTGAGCAATGTCCCAAGAGATGGTCAATACTCTCCTCCTTATTACAAAAAACACATTGAGAGGGGCCATGAAAACCCCTTTTCATAAGGTTATCCCAGGATAAAATTCTTCTATGACCTACTAGCCAAACAAACATTTTGACTTTAGGAATGCTTGGGCTATCCCAAATATCTCTCCATATTCTAGTGACATTATTATTATGTTGGTGTTGAACATTATATCCACTTCTTGTTGTGTATTCTCCTGAGCTATTCAACTCCCAAATCAATTTATCCTTGGCACCCCTCAGAATAATCACAGTTGTTATCTTTCTACTCAATTGCCTCCTAGCATCAATGTCTTGTATACTTGTAAAAAAATCTTCTTTCCATTTGTATCTTCCTTCTCGATCCTTGTACAAAATGTTTGAAACCCTATCACCGTATTTGTCTTGAAGCAATCTCATCCAAGGTTTCAAAATTGGATCTAAATTGAGTGGTTTTTTATCACACCAAGTATCCATCCAAATAGAAATTTTTCTCCAGTTCCCACCACCCATCTTAAACCTTTAATCATAATATCAATAGATTTTTTAAACCATTCCAAAGAGCAGAACCATTTGGAAGAGAGAATGCAGTAAATATTAAACTTGGGTCATTGGGATCAACATACTTACTTAGAAGAATTCTTGCCCATTGTCTTTGACTCTCTTTGTACAATCTCCAGATAACTTTTCCCCTAAGAGCTAAGTTTGCATCTGTAAGAGCTCTTAAACCAAGACCTCCCCTAGTTTTATCATCACACAACTTGCTCCATTTCACCAAAGGAAATTTCCTTTTATCATGTAAACCTGACCATAAAAAGGATCGCATAATAAAGATTAAACTTTTTTCAACTGATTTTGGCATAGAATACAATGACATATAATATGTTGGAATGGCTTGTAAGACTGACTTAATTAACTGCACTCTTCCTGCTAATGATAACCATCTACCTTTCCAAGCTGGAAGTTTATTTTAAACTTTACTAATAACTGGATTCCATAAATCTATCCTCATTCTCCCCTCAAATAAAGGCATCCCTAGATAAGTTGTTGGTAAATTTACCTCCTCCATTTGAAGCAACCTACAAATTCTTGCTTTGATATTAGCAAGAGTGTTAAGGAAGTAAATTTTGGATTTAGTCCTATTAATTTTTTCCCTGAAGCTCTTTCGTACTCTTTTAAAAATTTATTCAAAGCTCTGGCCTCATTTATCCTTGCCCTTCCAAAAAGGGTTGTATCATCTACAAATTGTTGATGGGTGATGTTATCGATGTTATTACTAACCTTAAGTCCACTTATAAGCCCATATTTGTAAGCCTTCTTTAAGTTCCTACTCAAAACTTCTACCATAATAATGAACAAATAAGGAGATAGAGGATCTCCTTGTCTAAGGCCTCTCTTGGCTTTAAAATATTCTGTCACTAACCCATTGACCAACACTGAATAAGAAATTGTAGAGACACAAGCTTTAATCCATCTAACCCATTTCTTCCCAAAACCAAACTTATCTAAAACTGCAAAAAGAAAATCCCATTTAACCCTATCATAGGCTTTACTCATATCAAGTTTTAAGATCATAGCTTTCTCTTTTCTTGAAGTTGTTGAATGTATAACTTCATGAGCTACTATGATCCCATCCAGAATTTGTCTCCCTTTCACAAATCCTCCTTGCTCTTCTGAAATGATTTTGTCTAACAATGGCCTTAATCTATTCACCATCACTTTGGAAATAATCTTATAAGCCATATTACATAGGCTTATGGGTCTAAAAGAATCAAACAATTCAACATCCTTCTTTTTTGGAATTAGGGTAAGATAAGTTGCATTTATTTTATAAGGAATGTATTGTTTTACCCTAGACTGTTCCACTACCACCAATAAAGAATCCTTCACTATATCCCAATTATGTTGGTAAAAATCTGTAGAGAGCCCATCTGGACCTAGGGATTTATCCTTATTAAAAGAGAAAAGAGCTAAATGAACTTCTTCTAGAGTAATAGGCTCCATCAGTTTCCTATTGTCTTCATTTGTTATAACTGAAGGAACATCTTGAAGAAGTTTATCATTAAGAACTTCGGTCTCCTCTGAACCTAGAATATTCTGATAAAATGACTTTACCTCTTTTCTAATTTCACTCTGATCTTCAATCCAAACCCCTTCTATTGATTTAATTCTACTAATTCTAGAATATGATCTCTGTACTATAGCCATCCTATGAAAAAACTTTGTATTTTTATCTCCTTCTTTTAACCAAGTCTATCTTGATTTTAATCTCCAAAATTTCTCTTCCTTACTCAAAATATTATGATATTCACTAAGCAACTCCCTTTCCTCTGAGCTTGTATTATTTTCATCACCTTTTTGGAATTTTGAAAGTTTATCTTTTAGTTCTTCTTTCTTCTCAAAAATATTTCCAAAGGTGTTCTTGTTCCATTCTTTTAATCTAGATGTCATAGCTTTAATTTGGTTTGGAAGAGCATACAACCCACCATTACCTAAAGAATTCCATGTTTGAGCTATCATATCAACAAATTGAGGATGGTCTTCCCACATCTGCTCATATTTAAAATATGATATTTTTTTGAATTCACTTACCACCATTTTAACTCTTATTGGCCAATGATCTGAACCAATCCTTGTTAAGGTATTAATTTTAGCACAAGTTCCTTCATCTAGCCAATGATCTGAGAGAATGCATCTATCTAATTTTTCTGCTATTAGGTTCTGGCCTCTCCCGTTGTTGGTCCAAGTATAGTTGTCTTCTTCAAACTCAACTTCCCATAGATTGTTGTTTTGAATAAAAGCTGAGAAATCTTTCATACTTTGGGTCAATTTCCTAATTCCCCCAAATTTTTCATTCAGCTTGGTTATGGCATTAAAATCTCCAATGATCATGAATCGGGTTTCTTGGTCTTTACTTCTCATAAAGGCTTCAATCCCACTCCAAACTTCTAATCTACCTGACTGAGTTGTAGGTCCATAGACATTGATAAGGATGAAGTGAATATCTGCAAAGTAGCAAGTGACTAAAGAGGCTATCCAATGCCTAGTTTTATGAATGGTTACACAAGAGGTTCTAGAAGGATTCCAACAAGTTAGAATTCCCCCTACTGCTCCTTCAGAATCCATAGCATCCCATTCACATCTTGCCCAAATTGCTTTCATAGTTTTTGAAACTTCTTCTTTTGTCATTTTAGTTTCTTGGATACAGAGAATATCAGGTTTATTACTTAAACATAGGTCCCTAATACACCTATGCTTTGAGGGGGCATTAGCACCCCTTATATTCCATGAGATGATAATCATGTCTCATTAGGGGCTTTTGGCCCCTCTTGCGTATTACCAATATCATTTTGTTGTTTGGTAAAGAGAAGTTCAACCAACTTAGTTTGTGTTCCTTTCTCTATGTTAGCTCTTGCTTCCTTGGATCTTGCTTGATAATTTGAGGGTTTTCCTCTTTTTGCCTTGCCTATATCAGGAGTAGGTCTTATTATTCTATTCCTCAATATTCTTTCACAATTTTGTTTTTCAACATATTTATCCTCTCCTAGCTCTATTATAGAAGCTTTTGACTTATCCTGCTCATTTTCTGGTATTTCCTTATTAATGGCAGAGGTATTAACTTCTAAAACTGCATTTTCTTTACCAATTATTTTCTCTTGAATGGTGCATGGTACTTCAAGAGAGTCTTCAAAATCTGATGAGACACATTCCTTAGGTTCATCGAGAATGTTCTTCCTTAAATTAGGATCATATTGAATAGATGGTTCCTTGCTAATATGTTGAAATTGTTGTATTATGTCCTCTAAGTTTTGATCTACTTTTTCTTCATAGGCTAAAGCCTCAAAAGAATTGGAATTTCTTCCAATATCCTTCCTTATTGGTCTCCACTATTCATTTTCTTTTATTTTTCTAGATCTATTTTTTGGAAGTTGAAAACCATCTTTATCCATAACCATTTGTAAATTTCTCTTACGATTTTCTACAAATGATTCTGTTGGGCTCTTCTTAGGGCATGATCTCTCAATATGCCCCACCTCATGACATCTTCTACATCTAAAAGATATGTTTTCATAATCTATAGTTTGGGTCCACATCTTATCCCCATACTTAAGAATGATTGATTATGGTAAAGCTTTACTTATATCAATCATGACCAATATTCGAGCATAAATAGCCAAAAATCCATCTTTTATTGTATCTGAAATCTCAAGGAATTCCGTTAATGGTACTAGGGATAGATTAACATTTTTAGGTGAAAAGCCTTCATACCAATGGGTAAGGAAGAGCCCTGCTCTTCCCATAAACCAAGGACCCCCTTTTAGGATTCTTTCTCTTTCTTCCCTAGAACAAAAAATGGCTAGGAAGAAACCTTTGGGAAGAAATGATAGAATCACTCCTGGAGACTTCCAACTCCTATCAATCCATTTTCTCAAGGCTGAAGCCCCTGGCCAATACCCATTAAATTTACCAAAAAATGCCCTATCTTGGAGCAATGAGGATCTCTCTGAGGTGCGCTCACTAACCTCTACCACTAGGGATGATTCTAAGGATTTAACTATAAATCGATCCATGGAAAGGAAACTAAAACTCAAAATCTAATGAAATTTATCTGAAAGTCCTATAGCAAATATAATATTTGATAAAAACTTTATAATTTTTTCATGCACAATTTCTAAGATAAAGAAAGGGAAAAAGAACTTAGCTGAAAAATTCTTTGTCCATATAGAATATCTTGCCTCGCTGAAGTCCTAGCCCTTCATTGCTCTTCCCATCATTCGAACCCTAGTTGGCAAATATTTGCAATTTTATTTTTCACGACTTGAAAAATCGTCACTACCCTTGTTCCGAATGGTTGACTTCACAGGGTCGTATCTCCCTCAATATTGCTTGGATTTTTGCATATGACCACTCATTTTAAAGCTATTCAAATTCTGCACAAGTTTAAATCAACTTAAATTATACATTGCAAATTATGCAATAATTGGATCAATTAATTAAATCATATTCAATAATCAATCATCAAAATATATTAAATCAATTAAACCATTAATTAATTAATTCGGTTCATTAATCAATTTACTTTAAAATCATTACATCAATCAATTGAAATCAATCACTTAATTAACTTTGAAATCCATTAATTTTGATCAAATTGAATCAATTAATTAAACTTATTAATCAATTAGTTAATTCATTACTGATAGTTTTCAATTGATTATTAAGATATGAGATATATGATTAATCCATTCCCTTTCAATCAATTAATCATGACAATAATCATCAAAATCAAATTAATCTTGTCAATCAAATTTATTTATTTTAAAATACTCAACCTAATTAAGTAACCCAATGTTAGTGATTAGATATGTTATACAATAGGACCACCTTCTCTTAATTTGAAATTGGGTCTCCTTGAGGAGAACCCAAAGGCATAAAAACTCACATGTCCCTACAAGACAAATTTAATACCTATATTTTTATATAGGCATTAAAAGTTACAACATATTGTCCACGAGGGCTATGTGGATTGGTAAGACGTTAGGCACTTACCAAGAGGAAACCTAAGTTCAAATCTTGGGGGCATGCCCAATCTGGGCAAAGGCAGTAGTCTAACCTGAGTTTGCTGAGTGTGCACCAGCTTGATGATGACGGTACCAACCCCAAGCCACTGGGGATCTCCCTCACTTTGGGTCATGTTTGCTAAGGGAAGATAGTGGTTATAGTAGTAGCACCATAATTTAAGGTTACGATCGAAGGTAATGCAACTTGACCCTATGATCAGTTGTTAAAAAGAAAAGGTAGTTACCGATTTCTCTATGTATAAAAAAAGTTACATCTTAAATGAGTATATAATAATACAATCACAAACTAAAATTTTTAGTTTTGAATACATGCCACAACACAAACATTTACCCTCATATGGGAGTAGGGGATGTTCGTTGAGATGAGGTCAAGGGTAACTCTTGAAATTTTAGGTTGACATGGAAGTGTCTAACATTTCCTTAAAAAAACATTATTATTATTTGCTCATAATTTATAGTTATCATTTAGTAAATGTTATTTTTTATAATTATTTAATAAATGTTAAATTGATATTGTTTGATTATAAATGTAATTGTTATTCTTTGAAATAAATGATGACATTTTTTAAAATTTTATTTACTATATGACATTAAAATGAGTCTCATCTATAATAATTATAATTATGCAACAATATTACAATGTCCACATATAGCAATATGATTATATAACAATTTTAGGTTGATATGCCCCCATCTTTAACAAATCACAACTCTCTACAAATCTCTTATTTTGAGAGTTTACAAACATTCAATTCTCATCCCAATTGGGTTGCTATAGATAAAAACCTACAACTTTTTTAATAAAAAGTTTGAATTCTTGATTTCCAATTTTTGGATCTTCTTTAATTTTTTGTGTGAATATAAATATTCGAAAATTCAACATCCTTTTTCTTCTTGATATTTTTTCAACTATCATGATCAACCCTCTCTTTGCAAAGTTGTTTGGGAGTATGATAGAGCGTAGGATCAACATATGGGCAGAAGAAAAGGGAAAGAGAGCAAAGGGGCAAGCATGTTTTAGGCCCAAGCACTCAACTATTGATCATTGTATCATGCTCAGACACATAGTGGAAAAAATATGGGACAAAAAAGAGGAGGCTTTTTGTTGTTTTGTAGACTTCAAAAAGGCATTTGACACAGTGCCAAAAAAAAAATTATGGAGCAAAATGGAAGAGCTAGAGGTTCCAATTCATTACAGGGCAACATTTCACAGACTATATGAGCATGTAAAGGCTAGAATCAGAACACAGGAAGGGTTATCTGAATGTTTTGGTAGTGACATAGGTGTCAAACAAGGTTGCCCTCTATCTTTGACCTTATTTGGGCTGTACATTGACAAGAAGAATGGATAAACAAATTTGGGGGAGAGGGTGTGCATTTAGCCAAATATGTGGTAACACTCCTCATGTATGCAGATGATGTAATTCTTGTGGCCAAAACAGCCAAAGATCTAGAAGATCACCTTCAAGCTCTAGAACTCTTTTGTAAAGAAGTTGGGATGCAGGTGAACACGGGCAAAACAAAAATTATGATTTTTTCAGCAAAAAGAAGAACAACAACTCAAATTTCGGTTTGCAGGAGAACCGCTTGATGTAGTAGTAGAATACAAATACCTGGGCATAGAATTTCATGACAAACTTAATTGGAATACATGTAGGATGAAAAGAAATCAAAGTGGTTGGAGAGCACTATATGCACTTCAAAATAGGTGTAGGAATGCTGAGTTGTGGGACTGGAAGACCACCAAGGTCTTATTTGGCCTACTTGTTACACCGGTTTTGTTGTATGGTTGCGAGGTGTGGGCTAGTGGCACAAAAAATGCAAAATGGAGGCAAATAGAAAGGATTCAAAAATATCTAATCATAAACTTTCTCAAAATTAAGGCCACAACCCCTTATGAAATTATTCTAGCTGAAACTCGAATGTTCCCTTTAGAAGCAATTTCTATGACCAAGTTGTTATGTTACTTAAAAAAATAGAAAACATGACAAATGATGCCTAGGGCAGCTAGGGACCACCAAGGTCTTATTTGGCCTACTTGTTACACCGGTTTTGTTGTATGGTTGCGAGGTGTGGGCTAGTGGCACAACAAATGCAAAATGGAGGCAAATAGAAAGGATTCAAAAATATCTAATCACAAACTTTCTCAAAATTAAGGCCATAACCCCTTATGAAATTATTCTAGCTGAAACTCGAATGTTCCCTTTAGAAGCAATTTCTATGACCAAGTTGTTATGTTACTTAAAAAAATAGAAAACATGACAAATGATAGATGGCCTAGGGCAACTAGGGACGAAGAGTTGCATAGGCGAAAGAATACATGGATGAAACAAAATAAAAAATGGATGAAACGTTGGGAAATCAACATAAATGAATGCCCAAATGTCAACAAAGACATAAAAAATTATGTGAATGAAAAGTTCAGAAGTGGAATGTGAAAAAATGCAAGCAGGAAAAGACAATATTATATTGCAAATTTTAACCCAACGTATGACCACAAGAAAAAAGCGTATATAGGCGCTAAAATCAAGTGGAAGGAAAAAATACTCATTGCTCAGATAAGGACTAGCTCTCATAGGCTTAGATGTGAAATAGGGAGATGGACAACGCCCAAAGAACAATGGGAAGAAAGGATATGTACTCTATGCAGCACAGGGGCAGTAGAGACAAAGGAACACTTCATCTATAAATGCCCGAGTTTTTTAGATATCCATGACAAATACAAAGAAACATTTGGGAACGAGTTTATGACAGATTTATTTGAAGACACTAAAATAAAAAAAGTTGGGGAATTGCTAACACAAATCAGCAGGAGAAGGAACAACCTTCTCAAAGATATTAAAGATCATATGATACGATTTGAGTAATTGTACTTCCATATTTGAGGTCCCATAGACCATATTTGGGTCTCGTGGACATAATTAAAATCTTTCATTTCATTTCACAATACCAAAACTATACCTCTATTGTCTATACATTACATCTTAAAAGAGTAATATTTCCAAAACTTCACGCTATCATAATCAACTTTACCAGATTTAGATTGCTAGTTTCCTTCCTAAAGCATAAGTGCAACTAAAAGAATTGTAATAAACATTAAAGTAAATTTGCAAGATCCTTAACCATTGAAATAATAATTTAACTTCACCATCCTCAATTAAATCCCCCTTTATTGGATAGGGCTAGCTTATTTGCACATTGTTTTCTTCCTTTAACATATGTATAAACCCGATTTCCTTGAACTTTGTAGCAAGGTCTTGTATTTCCATAATGATCTCCTGTTTCATGAAGCCTTTGCTTTCCTCAAAATTACATATTTATTACTATTAAGAAATTACCTTTCATCCATACTTTGTTCCATTTCTTTTGTCTATATTTTAAACCCTTTTAAAGCCATCCAAGCTTCAACTTTGTTATGTCTTAAATTCACTATTGATTCACTATTGAAAGGGTAATAAGACAAAATCTCTTTCCTATTCTTTCTAATAATTTTTCGTGTTGGTTCTAGGTTTTGTTTAGATGCTCAATCAAAATTCAATTTAACTAACTCCACTTTGATGGTTTCCACTTTATTTATTTGTTTTTTGGTCACAAGCTCATTGACAAAGTCCCACACCTAGCCATGGTTTGAATTTGGGAGAGCCCAAAGCCCTAACCACTCCACTGTCCCACTTTAATAATGAACAACCATTATTTATTTATAATGTTTTTTATTTTTTAATTTTTTGATGAGGAACCTTTTATATACAACATATCCGCAACATGTGAGGGGAGAGATTTGAACTTGGGCCTCTCGATAACTGGAGAGTTTTAACTACCCACTTGCTCTCCAACTCCTCTACATGAGTGGATATATTTCTTAAATTTTATTGTTATATGGAATTGAAAGAAGTATATCTACAATTATTATTATTTGCTTGAAATTTATAATCATTATTTAATAAATATTAAAATATTATTATTTGGTTAATAATTAATCATTATTAGTTTTTAAAATAAATATTTTTTATTTACTAAATTTTAAATTATTTATATGACATTAAAATGAATTCCATTTGTATTACATCAATTCATTAAAATGAATTCCATTTGTATTACATCAATTTTATAGTGATATTAGAATACTAAGAGCTTAACTCTAGCCATTTGAGGTTGACACGAGCATATGCAACATCTTGCAAAACACAATCTACAATGAGCCATTATTATTTGCTATATTCACAATGAACCCTTATGTTTTTTTTTTAAATAAAAGATTTTATTTTATTTGATTAATTATGAGATTGAAATGATCTAAAGTCTCCTCTTTAAAAGTTTGAGAAATATAATACCATTTAATATATAAAATATTTTTTTATTTGGTTATATGGATTAGAATGGGTCCACTCCTATTACATCATAATCAACTAGTAGCATTACAACAATTTAACAATTATATATATATATATATTTTTTTTTTTTGTAAAATTAAAACATGGATCTCCTCATGAATACAATCTATTGAGTTAATACCATTTGATATTGATACTGTATATAATGCTGTTGTCACTCGAATATAATTATGATTCTTGCAATAATCATATATTAAATAAATAATATCCATTAAAATTTATTTTACTTTATTATTATTTTTTAAAAAATTATAATTATTTATATATAAAATTTAATTATAATTAATAAAAAAAAACCATTTATAAAAATGATTTGAATTTAGTTCTTCACAAAAACCCATAAAAAAATTAAAAAATAATACTGCTCCGTGGCATGGTTAATTAAAAAATGTTACTTGCGAAAATGCTTTTCGCCATTAAAGCTCAAGTTCAGGCTTATACTCTTTTAACAACGATGACACGAAAAACAAACTTCGCCAAAATTAAAATTTCCACGACCCCGCATCTGCGCCAAAGTATTACTTAAAAACACTGCAATTCCTTTGAAATTCTACAAAATCAGCTCTAACTCATATCGTTTCCTCCTCCTTCTCCCTTACATTAGCTGATTCTCTCTGCCTCTGTCCCCCCTAAACAAGCCGATAATCCTGCTTTTGAGTAGGGCTGGGGTGGTAAGGCCACTGAAATTGGCAGCAAAAAGGGCGAGGGTGTGGATTCAAGAGTGAAGGAAGGTATACATGGAGGACGAACTCAAGGGCCTGCAGGATACTTTGAAAGCCCTGAAATCATCTTCGTCGTCATCGTGCGATCACAAGGTTCAATCTTTAATTGACAAGGTACGCACTATTATCTTGTTGTTGTTGTTGTAATCTCTAATTGACAAGGTACGCATTATTATCTTGTTGTTGTTGTAATCTCTAATTGACAAGGTACGCATTATTATCTTGTTGTTGTTGTTGTTTTACGAAGAGTTACAGGTTAGGTGTGACTATTCATGTAGAACAGATGTTCTGTTATGCTCAAAGACAACGAAGATAATAATAATAACGAGGACCTTGAAATATGCCTCTGCGCTGCACAGTTTTAACTTGGATCTCAAACACATATTTTAGTCAGGGTTGATCTGATTTTATTGAAATTCATGCTCACGGGTAGGTTTGGGATGGAATGTTGATGCCAATGCACTTGAGATCTCCCTACGTTAAAGAGTATATATAATAAAGAAACAAACATCTGAATGTGTCGCATTACGACCAACGCCACTTGTACTAATATGATATCATATACGATCACCGTTCTCTCTCACATTCAGTCTTTTTGGCAGTCATAGAAGGAAGTCATTAACATCCCACGAGGCGGACAACAAACGTTTATTAACAAATACAATATGTTAGCTTACAATTAGCTTTAAAAGGAAACAAGTTTATGTCAAAAACATCAAAGTTGAAACATTATTTCCCCTTTTTTGAATATGTTATCTTACTCTTAGCTTTAAAATGAAACAAGTTGATGTCAAAAATCAAAGCTGAATCATTATTCCCCTTTTGAAGAACCTAACTTTTTCTACTGATCTTGCTAATAAATTTTCCTAACTTATTTGTTCTTGCTGCTTTTAACAATTTGAACATAGAAACCCCTGTTATTGTATCCGCATAACAATCCCAATATTATTATAAGCACTGCATTCAGAGTTGAAGTGTTTCTCTGTATCCACTGCTCCTGAAGTTCCCATTTGTCCTTAGGCCTCTTCGATACACCTGTCTCACATCCAAGTTGACATGACCTAGTCCTCGGTGGACCTATAAGTGGCTTTGCTCTCCATTTGATATTTTCATCTATATATGATGAGGCTCATATGTGGGGTTGAACTTAGCAAGATAGTGCACCTTCGTTCTTTCTAGCTTTTTTTTATGTCCATATTGCTGCCTTGAATTTTTCCCTTACATATACTTTATATATCCTTCTTGTTATATGGGCAAATGAGAATGATGATAGAAACTTAGATGTATTAAATTATGAACTCTGATATTCAGAAATTTCTATTCAATGTGAAACTAGCATTAATATGAGATAGATTAGGACTGAAAGAGCATCCATTCAGCGTTACCGCCTTTGTCGTCCTACTTATATTTATTTTTGTCATTGTTTTTTTCTTTAATTGATTATATGGGATTGAAACGGGCCTCATCCATATGACATCATGACCATATAGTGGTATTACAACAACTTGGCTATTATGCATGTATCATTTGGTAAGATTCGAACCTGGGTCTCCTCCTTGAAAGTTGAGGAATTTAACCAGTTAAGCTAATGCCATTTGATTATTTTTGTCATTGTTATTGTGTCATATATAAATTTATAATTGGATAGGCTGACAGTGACTCCTCCACACAGAACAGCGAAGGTAATAATTTATTTTTGGAGAATCAGAGGCAGAAGAGAGCAGAATATTGAATAAGGGAGGAAGCCAAATCAGTAAATTAAACCAGAATGTCTGGCTATGACACTATAGGTGCATCTGAAGGGCATCCACCAACAAACATCATTATGGACTAGAAGTACAAGCACACATGCACACACGTTTGACATGCTGACATCAGGAATGGCTCCATTCAACACCACTTAATGTTAATACCATTCAACACCACTTAACGTTAATACAAATTTATGACAGATATGAGGGCTAGCTCACAAGTTTCACATTTTTTTGTAAAGTGTCAAGTCATTTTGCATGTGAGGATTATAGTCGATATCCTTTGGTGTGAGCAGATTACCTTTGAAGGCATTTCACTCACCTCAGTATTGCATGCACGTTTACAACCTAGGATAATTCTCAAAACAGCACAATGATATATTTTCATTTTCATTAATAAACATCCAATTCCATATTTTCATTAAGAATCAAAGATTCATTAACACCCACTTAACTTGATTAAGAAAGAGAAGATACAAAAATTGAGGAGAAAAAGCATTGAACAAGAATCATTCCATTGCATTAATTTGTTGATTATTGCACTTTTCATTTGTTTTTTTATTTAAAATAAATTGGTTATATGGGACTGAAGTGGGCCCCACTGGTATTATGGTATAACCATGTTTTGGTATTTTGACAATTATGCATGTATCTTCTGGCAAGATTCTAACCTTGTTTTCCTCTTTGAAAGTCAAAGGTATTTAACCAGTTGAGCTTGATAATTTTCATTTGTTTTTTTGTTACTATTTAAAAAAAAATTGGTATTGAGACAGGCCCCACCCATGTTACATCATGACCTGGGTTACTAGGTTATTTGAACAATTACATAATGGTGTTTGGCAGCTAACATATATTGTCTGGCAGCATTTGAACTGGGTTCTCTGCCTTTGAAGTCTACATCTTTAACCACTTGAGCTCATGCCATTTCATACATTTTTGTTCTTACTCAAAACTTTTAACAAATTCATTTTGGAGTACTTCGATATCCTTTTGGTATTTGAATTTTCTGCACCCTTTAAATAAATATATTCTACAATCCAAGTTTAATCTTCAATCTGAACAAGTATCTCGGCACTTAGATTTTGATAAAACTTAGGGATCAAATGCAACCAAAGATAGAATTAAGCTTCTTGATTTGAAATTATAAAATGTAGGCATTATTTCTCAGCGCATGAGTTGAACTTGGAATTTTTTTTAGAAATTAGATGCAGAAGTCTTCAAGAAGTGCTGCAAAATGGTCCTTTAAGCCCTTTTGATGTGGGTGTTACAAAGAAAAATTGGTAGGAGTTGGAATCCTTTAGCAAGGCAACGAATGGTTTTTTTAGTAGCAATCATTCCCACGGTCTGGAGGTACAATGATGTCTTGGTTGGAAAATATGTTTCTTTTATGTCTTTAGTTTTCTGAGCATGACTCCTAGAAGTGCTTGTTTCTCCTCTAAACTTTTTATGTGGACAAATTTTATCCTGTTTTAACCTGCATTAGTGCCTATTGATAGTGTAAATTGAATAGTACCTTCCATTTTGTCTTTATATATGTTAAGGCTTGTCATGTTTGCACCATATTAACAGAGGGGAAGCCACAAGGTAAAGTCATCTTACCACTTTGCAAAACTTTCAGTCCAAATACTGGACATATTAAAAATGAATAAAATATACAAGAATTTAAATATTGTATGTATTTAAAATTTAAATCATGCCAAGCTTTTGCTCAGCCTTGTTGAGTTTGGATGAAATTTTCCCAAGTATCAAGAGAAGTGTTTGTGAAGTATCTTGAGTTGTTTTTTTTTAAATTTTTTTTTGAGTCCGACTGAGTATTGGTAAGTTTGAGTTTCATCTATTGACTAATTAGTAATTTTGTGTGCAAGTCAAGTCAAATTGGCAAGTCACGTTGCCATTGTTTGTGCGTGGTTTTTTTTGGATGATTTTGTCTTCTTTCTCTGGAATACTTATAAAGCATGTTGAATTTTATACTTACATGGTGCATATTTACTTTTTGAAACATTAAAACTTGTTGCTATTGTTTGTGCCTGGTTTTTCTGGATGATTTTGTCTTCTTTCTCTGGAACACTTATAAAGGATGTTGAATTTTATACTTACATGCTGCATGTTGTTTGCTTTCTGAAATATTCAAAATTTTCTTTGATCATATTGGTAGATTGGTGATTGTTTTTTCTTACTTTTTGCTTCAACATTTACTCTTCAGTTGCAACAACATGCGGATTGTATTGCCAGTCTTGTGAAGGTTTCAGCTATGAAACGCCCAAAAGTAAAGGTTGTATTTTCACGATGCTTCAGCTTCATTTAGGAAAAATGTTTCCTTCTTATTTTGGTTCAAATCTTATTTGATGCTTCTCTATTTCAATTGAATTGATGCCTTACCTGATATGAAGTACAGGATATGAGCTCTGAAGTAGCAGACAACAATCCATATAGTAGACTAATGGCATTGAAGCGGATGGGTATTGTGGAGAACTATGAACAGATTCGAGATTTTTCAGTTGCTATTGTTGTATGTTTTATCTTCCTTCTCCCACCACAGTGTTTCTATTTTACAATCAAAACCATAATTTACATAGTAAACTGGAATATTGTAATTGAAAGCAAACTTTTGAGAGTTACATTTCATTTTTATGTTGTAGTTCTTAGTTGTGGCCAAAAGAATTTGAGGCAATAGAGAGAATATTTACAAATTTTCCTAAATGATGGGCAGATTCTTTACCACAAATGCGCATCTTGTGGCAAATATGTGTTGAAGCTACATTTTTTGGATTCCAACCAACTTGTTTTTGAGTTTGGTCATTTTTGTATTGTTGGGAATTTCTTGCAGAGAATCTTGAATTCCCTTTTAAAAACATTTAGGCTCTTATCTGTACAGTCTTTCGTAAATATGTAGAATTACAAAATTTATAATAATAATTTCTTATTAAAAGCTTGCTTTTGAGTTTGGCTAATAGTCGTTGTTACGTTCATTCACTCTATAAACAACATTGTTTCAAGCATGTTGCTACAAAGGTCTTATTTTTCATGTTTTTGAATTTAAATTTAATTTTTTGGGTCACAATCCCCATCATACCAGAAATTGGTCAATGAGACCCCCTTTGTGGGAAAAAGGGATTTTTTTGCACCTTTAGAGTAATCTAAAGTTTGTTTGTTTTAGAATAAATAAATATATAAGTAAATAAAGTAAATGGGGTATGCAACCCATTGGGTCAACTCCATCTCATAGTTGTTAAGTGTTTGCGATGAGAGTAGTTTGAAGCCTTGATCCCTTCGCTCTTGGAAGGTCCTCCATGGTAGAAAAATCCAAATTAGCAAACGCCTGATGTAGAATTCTTATCATCCATATGAACATTGTGAATTCCTCGTCACAATGGAGGAGTCAGAGGACTTGATCATCATCTTCAAAGATTTACTAGGAGTGGATACTATCTAGAATCATAGTTGGAAAACTTGAACTTGGCAATTGCTTGGCAGCCCAAAATTTTTGACTCTAGCTTAGGACTAGGTAAAAACGTGTCCAATTTTTTTTTAAAAAGAGTACGTAAATTCATAAACAATAAAAAATATTTAAATAGATTACTTGTAAATAACATAAAAGATGAAATAGGGAGTTTAGAAGTCAAAATTCTATTAAATTTCTCTTCTTTTATAAATGTTATAAACATCATATATTTACCAAAATTTTGTTAATCTTTATAAACACTAGTTTAAGTGAAGTGAGTAAAAGTTTAAAGCATACATGCACCAAAGACTCGTTAATCTTTAGAATCTTAGACCATGCAAATTATGTATTCATATTTTATGCTTTCTTTCTCTTCAACTATTTGACGTCCTTGCCATAATTATCTAAATTGAGTTTGTTGTTAAGACTTTAAGTTGTTTGTTGTTAAGACTTTAAGTTAATGACATGTTTATCTATGCAACCATCTGTTTGTTATAGAATAGAATTGAATAGATAAACTTTTAGATGATAACACATTATTATATATGGTTATAGACTAGATGACCCATTGTATAGCTTGGATTTGCTTCATATATATAAAAACTGGAAAAAAGGAACTTCATAATTTCATTTGTATTTTTGGGCTGGAAATCTCTGATTTCCCCTTTTAATAATTTCTTATTAAGTTGAGGAGGGTTTCACTATCTAGACTTGGAGTCAGTTGAACTGAAGCTGCCAGGGCTTGATCCTGTGCCCTGTTAGCACAGAACAGTGAGGTTTTTGCAAATAGGTCTCTAACAGGCATTGTGACCCTATTGTTCAAAAGAGTTGGGGTCAATGGTCACAACAATTTGTACGTGGCAGTGGAAGACATTCATGTGCTTGGAATCTCTGTATTTTACAAGTTGACCAAGGAGAAAAAATGCACAGCTTCTAAGTCCTTATTCTCAACTGTCATTGGTTGAATTTTTGCGATTACTCGTGAGTTTTTTTGGCGGGTACTTGCCAAAACTTGTTTCGAGTATGTGGTGAGTTATTCACTAGGTTTTTTCCTTGCAAGTTTTGGAAGTACTTGTGGCTAGTTGGGGAGTTTTTCAACTATTAATAGAACTATCGGTCAAAAGAACATTTCTACCGAAAACTTGCCTATAGAGACAACCAAGGGTGTGGGGCAAATTGTGAAGTTGTTATAGCCAGAGTTAAAACACTGTTTTTGGTTTTTAATAGTTATTTGAATTCAAAAGCATCTGCTCTTTATTAAATTCCAAATTTAATGCCTAAACTTCATCAATATTTCAAATTGAATGAGATATTCTTTCCAAATTTGTCACACCACTAACTAAGGATCACCTAAATCTTTGGGATTTGACTTGCAAGTTAACAACCTAATGTTACTTGAGTATAAGGACTTCATATTTATTAATGATGTTTGAGCAATTGAGATTTAGTTATAAAGAGAAAGGTGATATGGCTTCATCGATGGATCTTTTGAAAAGACTACCTTTGGATCCTTATTAGCTTTGGCATTGTCAAAATGCATAGGGTTCTTTGATTTTTGGGGTTGGTGTAGTTTTCTGTGTAAATTCCAATTCCAAATTCTTTGAGAGAATTCTAAACATTATTTTCTTTTGGTGATTTTAAATTTTTACATGGGTGTGGTGCTTGGGTTGTTAATTCTTTTTTTTTAATTGGTTATATGGGATTGAAACAGGTCCCACTTGTATTACATCATGACCACATAGTAGTATTACAAAAGCTTGGCTATTATGCATGTATTGGTTGGCAAGATTCAAAACTAGGGTCTCCTCCTTGAGAGTTGAGGAATTTAACCACTTGAGATAATGCCATTTGATATGATTGGGTTGTTAATTGAATCTAATGATTCTCCTTTAATATGGGATCATACATTAGGTCCATACTACACAGTGAGGTCTATGGATAGATTCCATTCTTGCCCAATTAATTTAGCACAAGCAACTAGCATATTGATCATAGCAATCCTCTTTATTTTCCATATATATGCTGCACAATTTATTTTTATTACCGTATCTTTGGTCATCTGAGGGACAAAGAATAAGATTATAATGCTAAGAGATGTTTCATATGGACAGCCCTAACTTGATCCTACAATTGTGTTAAAGATCATCTTCCACCTAGAGTGTGCCATAAAGGTCCTTCTTTAAGAGCTTCTATCATGTGTTTGATATTTGAAGTTTGGAGGCTTTATTAGAGTGACATCTACAAGTAGTGGAGATTATGTCTGTTCAAAGCCTTATTTTGGATTTCCAACTTAGAAGGGAGAAATTAAGGGTTTGATATACATGTTGGTTGAACATCTGGCCATGCTGTTCATAATATTGTATGGTTTGGTTCAACCAAAGAAAACATAGGCTTTATATACATGTGATCCACGTAGATTGTAGATGATCTTATGCTACTTAGTTGCATTTGTATTATTTCACTCTAGTTATTTCTGGCTGAGATGAATGTCATGGAGAATACAAACTAAGTCATGAATCCATTTTTGAGACAATTTGTTACATTTTGAGTAGTATTATTGTTTGAATTCATTCCAATTGCGCTCATATCTAGAAGCGTTGCATGCCTCTCTCTAAATTTCAATGACAATATTTTGACGAGTAGGTATCCTGCTGCCTTAGTACTCCACTAAATGTAGAAACTATTTTCAACAAGTAAAATTAAAAAGTGAAAATAAAAAATATGTACAATAATAAAGCATACTAGGTTAGATTTAAAAACATTATATAGCATGGCAATCTTCCATTAACTTATTGCTATTTTTAAGCAAAGAGATACTCATCTAGCTTCTTATTCAGTTGCAACTCTTTGTGAAACTTGCCTCTAGTATTATCAGTGAACACCATCTTCTCTAGGTGAACCTCTTCATCAATATTTTTTTTTGGCTGGATAATAAGGGGTTGTACTCGGGTCCCCCACCCTTGACAAATTACAACTCTCTTCTTTAGAGCTTGAGAGTTTACAAATAGATACACTTCTCATCTCAATTGAGATGCTATAGCTAGAAACCTACATCATTTTACATAAAATGTCTGAATTCTTGATTTTCATTTTCTGGATCTTTTCAATTTTCTGTATGAATACAAATATTCCAGAATTCAGCATCCTTCTTGACATTTTTCTATAGCAGCCTTCACAATACCAAAACTTCACCTCTACTATCTATGCATTGCATCTTAGTAGAGTAATATTTCCAAAACATCGCACTATCATAGTCCGCTTTACCAAATCTGGATTGCTAGTTTCCTTCCTGAAACACAAGTGCAACCACAAAAATTATAATAAATAGTTTATATGAAAACACATTAATGTTATAAAATAAAGCAGATATTACCAATGGAAAACATTAAAGTAAATCTTAATCATTATTTGATTCAGGCAATCAACATTTTCTTGTCAGCTTCAACTAAACTTACTACTTCCTCTAACCATGGAAAGGAGAATTTAACTTCACGATCCTCAATCAAAACCCCTCTATTGGCTAGCCTATCTGCACATTTGTTTCCTTCCCTTAATGTATGTGTAAACCTGATTTCTTCAAACTCTTTAGCAAGATCTTGAATTTCCACAATTATCTCTTGTATGTTCCATGGAGCCTTTGCTTTCCTCAAAATTGCATTTATTACTATGAGAGAATCACCTTCCATCCATACTCTGTTCCATTTCATTTGTTTGCATATTTTTAACCCTTCTAAAGCCGCCCAAGCTTCAACTTCATTATTTGTCTTAAATCCACTATTGAAAGCGTAATGAGACAAAATCTCTCCTCTATTATTTCTAATTATTCCTCCTCCTCCTGCTGGTCCTAGATTTCCTTTAGATGCTCCATCAAAATTCAATTTAACCAACTCCACATCTGGTGGTTTCCACTTTATATTCTTTGCCTTCTTTTTGCTTCTCTTGTACCCAACATCATAATTCCATTTAATGACTTGACTCCATCTATCAAGGCTCTCTGCTTCCAGATTAGGGACTGGGTGAGTTGATAGGGTTGGTTTAGACTCCTCTATGGCTAAACATATCTTCCTTTTCATTACCTCTAAACTGCTTTCCTTTCCTTTAAATATTCTTCTATTCCTTTCTAGCCATACAGTCCAAAGTATTGTATCTTTTGATATATCCCATATTGTCTGTAAAGCCTCACTTTTATAAGTGCTCTGCCATTGCTTTAACCAATCTTCAATTCTGCTATTCATCACCATGCATTTACCAAACATATTAAGAATCCATTGCCATAGTTTCTAGACTATTGAGCAATGTCCCAAGAGATGGTCTATACTCTCCTCCTCCTTTTTACAAAGAACACATTGAGAGGGGCCATGAAAACCCCTTTTCATAAGGTTATCCCAGGATAAAATTCTTCTATGACCTACTAGCCAAACAAACATTTTGACTTTAGGAATGCTTGGGCTATCCCAAATATCTCTCCATATTCTAGTGATATTACTATTTTGTTGGTGCTTTACATTATATCCACTTCTTGTTGTGTATTCTCCTGAGCTATTCAACTCCCAAATCAATTTATCCTTGGCTCCCCTCGGAATAATCACAGTTGTTATCTTTCTACTCAATTGCCTCCTAGCATCAATGTCTTGTATACTTGTAAAAAAATCTTCTTTCCATTTGTATCTTCCTTCCTGATCCTTGTACAAAATGTTTGAAACCCTATCACCATATTTGTCTTGAAGCAATCTCATCCAAGGTTTCAAAATTGGATCTAAATTGAGTGGTTTTTTATCACACCAAGTATCCATCCAAATAGAAATTTTTTCTCCAGTTCCCACCACCCATCTTAAACCTTTAATCATTAGATCAATAGATTTTTTAAACCATTCCAAAGAGCAGAACCATTTGGTAGAGAGAATGCAATAAATATTAAACTTGGGTCATTGGGCTCAACATACTTAGAAGAATTCTTGCCCATTGTCTTTGACTCTCTTTGTACAATCTCCAAATTACTTTTCCCCTAAGAGCTAAGTTTGCATCTGTAAGAACTCTTAAACCAAGACCTCCCCTAGTTTTATCATCACACACCTTGCTCCATTTCACCAAAGGAAATTTCCTTTTATCATGTAAACCTGACCATAAAAAGGATCGCATAATATAGATTAAACTTTTTTCAACTGATTTTGGCATAGTATACAATGACATATAATATGTTGGAATGGCTTGTAAGACTGACTTAATTAACTGCACTCTTCCTGCTAACGATAACCATCTACCTTTCCAAGCTGGTAGTTTATTTTGAACTTTACTAATAACTGGATTCCATAATTCTATCCTCATTCTCCCCTCAAATAAAGGCATCCCTAGATAAGTTGTTGGTAAATTTGCCTCCTCCATTTGAAGTAACCTACAAATTCTTGCTTTGATATTAGTTGGAGTGTTAAGGAAGTAAATTTTGGATTTTGTCCTATTAACTTTTTGCCCTGATGCTCTTTCGTATTCCTTTAAAAAGTTATTCAAAGCTCTGGCCTCATTTATCCTTGCCCTTCCAAAAAGGGTTGTATCATCTACAAACTGTTGATGGGTGATGTTGTCGATGTTATTACTAACCTTAAGTCCACTTATAAGCCCATATTTGTAAGCCTTCTTTAAGTTCCTACTCAAAACCTCTGCCATAATAATGAACAAATAAGGAGATAGAGGATCTCCTTGTCTAAGGCCTCTCTTGGCTTTAAAAGATTTTGTTACTAACCCATTGACCAACATTGAATAAGAAACTGTAGAGACACAAGCTTTAATCCATCTAACCCATTTCTTCCCAAATCCAAACTTTTCTAAAACTGCAAAAAGAAAATCCCATTTAACCCTATCATAGGCTTTACTCATATCAAGTTTTAAGATCATTGCTTTCTCTTTTCTTGAAGTTGTTGAATGTATAACTTCATGAGCTACTATGATCCCATCCAGAATTTGTCTCCCTTTCACAAATCCTCCTTGCTCTTCTGAAATAATTTTGTCTAACAATGGCCTTAATCGATTCACCATCACTTTGGAGATAATCTTATATGCCATATTACATAGGCTTATGGGTCTAAAAGAATCAAACAATTCAACATCCTTCTTTTTTGGAATTAGGGTAAGATATGTTGCATTTATTTTATAAGGTATGTATTGTTTTACCCTAGACTGTTCCACTACCACCAATAAAGAATCCTTCACTATATCCCAATTATGTTGGTAAAAAGCTGCAGAGAGCCCATCTGGACCTAGGGATTTATCCTTATTAAAAGAGAAAAGAGCTAAATGAACTTCTTCTAGAGTAATAGGCTCCATCAGTTTCCTATTGTCTTCATTCGTTATAATTGAAGGTACTGTTGTGGCTGATCCACAACACACCCCAAAATTGGGGACCCACCTTTTTTGCATGTTTTCAAGGAAGACCGCAGTGACCCAAATGCTAAAAAATCAAGGAAAAAAACAAAATTTCACAAAAGAGAAGAAGTGTCGCGATATCGCAACATGTTGCTCCGTCGCGGCCGAAAATGAAAAGTTGTCGCGATATCGCGACATGTTGCTCCGTCGCGGCTAGAAATGAAAAGTTGTCGCGATTTCGCGACATGTTGCTCCGTCGCAGCCAAAAATGAAAAGTTGTCGTGATTTCGCGACATGTTGCTCCGTCGCGGCCAGAAACGAAAAGTTGTCGCGATATCGCGACATGTCGCGTTTTGCGGCTCAAAATAGCAAAGTACAGCGGAATGAAAAATTGTCGCGATTTTGCGACATGTCGCGTTTTCGCGGTTGAGAGCAGCGAGATGGTACGAAAGAGAAAAGCGTCGCGATTTCGCGACGGAAAGCAGCGAGATGGTACGAAAGAGAAAAGCGTCGCGATTTCGCGACAGAAAGCAGCGAGACAGCCCCAAAGAGAAAAGCGTCGCGATTTCGCGATAGAAAGCAGCGAGACAGCCCGAAAGAGAAAAGCGTCGCGATTTTGCGACAGAAAGCAGCGAATGGTATCATTGGAAAAGGTGTCGCTATATCGTGACATGTTGCGTTTTCGCGGCCAAGTGCAACGAGATAGAGCAAAATGAAAAGCGTCGCGATTTCGCGACAGGTTGCATTCGAGCGGCCCGAAAGAGAAAAATGTCGCGATATCGCGACATGTATCATTTTCGCGATGCATGAAGAAGAGTTAAGCTGCTGACAGAAAAATGTCGCGATATCGCGACATGTCTCATTTTCGCGATGCATGAGGAAGAGTTAAGCTGCTGACAGAAAAATTTCGCGATATCGCGACATGTCTCATTTTTGCGGTGCATGAAGAAGAATGTTGACATAAAAACGTCGCGATATCGCGACATGCTATTTTTGGTCGCGATTTACAGGGGGCCGTTATGGAACATGCAGGGAAGCGCTAAACATGTGGCATAAGGGTGTAAGGGTTACAGAACAGTTACAGTTAGCAAGAAGATCAAACGTTTCGACGCTCGAACAAAAGCCAGAAATAATGCAAAGAGGCGGGAAGATGAAATGAAGAGACCTGGGATATGAAGCGAAGCGTCACAGGGCGGAACAGAGAACCGTACTAGAGGGTTTAAAAGCAGAAGCCAAAGGTAGATACGGGGGTCGAAAACCGTTGGGAGCAGGGTTGCAGAGCTGAGGGTGATGAGCCATTCTGGGCCTGCTTTGGAGTGCTTTTCTTCCACTTTTTCTGGTTTTGGAAAACCAGATGTCTGCTATTGTAAAATGACAAATATTTAATGCAGATAACATTTCAGAAATTTGCATCTTATGGGCAAGAAAGAAGGAGTCATTTTCTGCATGCAAGATTAAATGTGTATTTTCCCTTTTTGAGATTTTAGGCTTGTAAATGTAGTTGATACAAGTTTTTCTTGGTTGCTGCATGCGAATGCTTAAATCTGAAAACCTCATTCAAATCCTTAGGAGCCAGCACTTAGCTTATCAGGATTGTGCATGTTTTGTAGGTCCAATAGGTTAGGTTGCATGCATGGAAACCTCATATCTTCGGTTTTGTCGAAATAGGATAGCATCATATTGAAGGCATTTTATTTTTATTTTTCTGCACTTTACTTTTCCATAAGTTGTTACTTTATTTTAATTTGCAGTCGTTAAAATTATAAACATCTAAAAAATATCAAAATCTAAAAAAAAAAAACAATGAACAATCACTAAAGTTTCATGGTGAAATAAATCAACATTGCCCCTTGTTTACAGTTACTTGCAATCACTAAGGTGTTCCAAGCATTTAAATTGAATATTATTATTTATGCATATGAATGTTTGTTCATAAGAACCTTGGAGAAATATCTAATTTCTTTGCAAGAGAGAGTTTCCTGTCAGAGACTCTAGTTGCGTGATCATTTTGTTATAGGGCAAAATATCCACTCGACAGGTACATCTTGAAAAAGTTTATCATTAAGAAATTCAGTATCCTCTGATCCTATAAAAAGACTTTGCCTCTTTTCTAATTTCACTATGATCTTCAATCCAAACCCCTTATAGTGATTTATTTCTACTAATTCTGGATGTAGATCTCTGTACTATAGCTATCCTATGAAAAAACTTTGTATTTTTATCTCCTTCTTTCAACCAAATCTGTCTTGATTTTAATCTCCAGAATCTCTCTTCCTTACTCAAAATATTATAATATTCACTAATCAACTCCCTTTCCTTTGAGCTTGGATTATTATGATCACCTTTTTGGAATTTTGAAAGTTTATCTTTTAGTTCTTCTTTCTTCTCAAAAATGTTTCCAAAAGTGTTCTTGTTCCATTCTTTTAATCTAGATGTCATTGATTTAATTTGTTTTGGAAGAGCATACAACCCACCATTTCCTTGAAGAAATTCCACGTTTGTGCTATCATATCAACAAATTGAGGATGGTCTTCCCACACCTGCTCATATTTAAAATATGATCTCTTTTTGAATTCACTTACCACCATTTTAACTCTTATTGGCTAGTGATCTGAACCAATTCTTGTTAAGGTATTAATTTTAGCACAAGTTCCTTCATCTAGCCAATGATTTGAGAGTATGCATCTTTCTAATTTTTCTGCTATTAGGTTTTGGCCTCTCCTGTTGTTGGTCCAAGTATAGTTGTCTTCTTAAAACTCAACCTCCCATAGATTATTGTTTTGAATAAAAGCTAAGAATTCTCTCATACTTTGGGTTAATTTCCTAATTCCCCCAATTTTTTCATCCAGCTTGGTTATGGCATTAAAATCTCCTATGATCATGAATCGGGTTTCTTGGTCTTTACTTCTCATAAAGGCTTCAATCCCACTCCAAAATTCTAATCTACTTGATTGAGTTGTAGGTCCATAGACATTGATAAGGATGAGATATCTGCAAAGTAGCAAGTGACTAAAGAGGGTAACCAATGCCTAGTTTTATGAATGGTTACATAGGAGGTTCTAGAAGGATTCCAACAAGTTAGAATTCCCTCTACCGCTCCTTCATAATCCATAGCATCCCATTCACTTCTTGCCCATATTGCTTTCATAGTTTCTGAAAATTTTTCTTTTGTCATTTTAGTTTCTTGGATACTAAGAATATCAGGCTTATTACTTAAACAAAGGTCCCTAATACGCCTCTGCTTTGAGGGGGCATTAGCACCCCTTATATTCAATGCGATGATGATCGTCTCATTAGGGGCTATTGACCCCACCTATGTATTATCGATATCATTTTGTTGTTTGGTAAAGAGAAGTTCAACCGACTTAGTTTGTGTTCATTTCTTTATGTTTGCTCTTGCTTCCCTGGATCTTGCTTGATAATTTGAGGGTTTTCCTCTTTTTGCCTTGCCTATATCAAGAGTAGGTCTTATTATTCTATTCTTCAATATTCTTTCACAATTTTGTTTTTCATCATATTTATCCTCTCCTGGCTCTACTACAGAAGCTTTTGACTTGTCCTGCTCATTTTTTGGTATTTCCTTATTAATGGTAGAGGTATTAACTTCTAAAACTGCATTTTCTTTACCAATTTTTTTCTCCTAAATGGTGCATGGTACTTCAAGAGAGTCTTCAAAATCTGATAAGACACATTCCTTAGGTTCATCGAGAATGTTCTTCCCTAAATCAGGATCATACTGAATAGACGGTTCCTTGTTAATATGTTGAACCTATTGTACTGTGTCCTCTAAGTTTTGATCTACTTTTTCTTCATAGGCTAAAGCCTCAAAAGAGTTGGTATTTCTTCCAATGTCCTTCCGTATTGGTCTCCACTATTTATTTTCTTTCATTTTTATGGATCTATTTTTTGGAAGTTGAAGACCATCTTCATCCATATCCATTTGTAAGTTTCTCTTGCGGTTTTCTACATATGATTCTGCTGGGCTTTTCTTAGGGCATGATCTCTCAATATGCCCCACCTTATGACATCTTCTACTTCTAAAAAATATGTTTTCATAATCTATGGTTTGGGTCCACATCTTATCCCCATACTTAAGAATGATTGATTCTGGTAAAGCTTTACTTATATCAATCATGACCAATATCCGAGCATAAATAGCCAATAATTTATCTTTCGTAGTATCTGAAATCTCAAGGAATTCTCCTAGAGTGTTGCCTATTGCCTTGAAGGTATCTATTTTCCAAAATTCAATGGGCAACCCAAACATCCTAACCCAAACTGGTACTAGGGATAGATTTACATTTTCAGGTGAAAAGCCTTCATACCAGCGGGTAAGGAAGAGTCTTGCTCTTCCCATAAACCAAGGACCCCCTTTTAGGATTTTTTCTCTTTCTTCCCTAGAACAAAAAATGGCTAGGAAGAAACCTTTGGGAAGAAATGATGGAATCACTCTTGGAGACATCCAACTCCTATCAATCCATTTTCTCAAGGCTGTAGCCCCTGGCCAATACCCATTAAATTTACCAAAAACCGCCTTATCATGGAGCAATGAGGATCTCTTTGAGGTGCGCTCACTAACCTCTACCACTAGAGATGAATCTAAGGATTAAACTATAAATCGATCCATGGAAAGGAAACTAAAACTCAAAATCTATTGAAGGTTATCAGAATGTCCTATAGCAAAAATAATATTTGATAAAAAATTTATAATAATTTGCATGCAAAATTTCTAAGAAAAAAGGGAAAAAAGACTTAGTTGAAAAATGCTTTGTCCAGATAAAAATTTCACTGAAGTCCTAGCCCTTCATTGCTCTTCCCATCATCCGAACCCTAGCTGACAAATATTTGCAAATTCGTTTTTTGCAACTTGAAAAATTGTCACTGCCCTTTTTTCGGATGGTTGACTTCACAGTGTCGTATCTCCTTCAATATTGCTCGGATTTCTTCATATGACCACTCATTTTAAAGCTATTCAAATTCCTCACAATTTGGTTCAAGAATAAGTTGAAACGGATAAATCCTTCACGAAGATATGGCTCCTAAAAGATGAGATGTTTAAAAAAAAAAACCTAATCCTTCGCGAAGCATCAGAGCATTTTTTAAAGAATAATTAACAAACCTCTTCATCAATATTAAATGACACATTGTAAATGTTTGGTTCAATTAGCTCCAAACGTCATGAAATGTTCTATGAAGTTGCTGTTGCCACCCATTTTCTATAATATTTCATAATGGATTGTACTTGCTTTTCTTTCTACATTACATAGCTCTAGTGTTCTTTTTGGCCCTATGCATGGCCTCATAAATGTGGGTCATAGGTGATTCTGAATTCCACACAAATGTTTCAAGAATTCATCAGTTGAAACCCTTTAGTTAATTTAAAATTGAATTCAAAATGCTTTGCTTGGGAAAGAGTTTTTTGTCCTTTCATTATTTTCTTCCTAAAATGAAGGCAAATTCCACACATATGTTTCAAGAATTTATTAACTGAGGCCCTTAAAGTTGAGTCACTTTAAAATTGAATTTGAAATGCTTTGCTTGGAAAAGAGCTTTTTTTTTCCTGTTATTTTCTCCCTAAAATGATGGCAAATTGTTTTATTGAGTTTAAACAGGTATGGGCCCTTCCTCTTTGGTTTGGTACACCTGTCTCAAGTGCATCTCTTTATTGTTAAACTCTATGCATTGATTTTAACTGCCCAAAAAGAACCCTTTTTCGTTCAAACCCCATAGTTTTAATGAACTCCTGATGTTTCCCTATTAAATTGGAATCCAACAATTGATCCATATAAATTGCAAGCATTTGGAGACCCAAAGGGTTGTATAAGACACAGTCACACCACCCTTGAGATTTGTCTCCATTCCAATGATTTTGGCACTTTGTTAACAATTGCATTTCTATACAATAGATGAGGCTATAGTGAATCATGTGGAAGTCTAAGGGTTGGCCTAGCACGTTCCAATGAAATCACCACTTAGACGGTGGTGCAATAGTAATGACAATTGCATTGCTTTGCAACAACAGGTGGTGACTTCATCTATGTGAAGATATTCTTAAAAATTAAGGGAACTGATAACATTCGGATGTCATCCTGATGCCAAAAAGATATAATGTTTTCACTTGGGTCATCTTTGTCCTACAGATCTATGAAGCCTCAATCACTACTCCTTGTCATTGGGGGGTTTTACAAGTGTTGTCAAGGGGCCAGTTGGACAAGTTAAACATGGTTGTTGATTTCATTAGTGCTGCAAAGTGATTGGACAGATCTTTTATTCCATTCAAATCAATAAGGGACTTATCCCCATCCACTAGAAAAAGTAACTTTGGCTAGAGGTTTTGCACTATAAAGTTACAATTTGAATTTAGAATTCATGAGTGAAAAAGATGAAAATGTGGGCAGATGAGTTGGTGCATGAGCAAGTTGGCACATGGAAGCCATCCATCTAATCATGAACATTGTGAGGGCATCCAATGAGTTGTACATATTCATGTCATATGTCATATTTTATAGTGTGTTATGTACATGTAATAAATATTATGTGATGTGTTATGTTGTATACTTAATGTTTTTATGTAAACAGGTAGTTAGGTAGGCATCATAGTTGCCAATTACCTATTGGTTCCCATGATACCTATATGTACACCCATCTACCTTGGTCAAGGAGTGTTTGTTGTGTATGGTAGTCAGTATGGTGATGTGTTGTATGCTCAGATGGATCATGATGTAGTGTCAGGGATTGGAATATGAAGGATACATGCTGTGTATTACATGTATTTGTGAGTTCTTTTGATTGTGTTTTTATTTTTATTTTTCATTCATATATTTTGGAATCATATTGTAGTGTGATGCATTGTATATATGACTGCATGATTGGAATACAACATACTTCTTTTTGGTCTTGTTTCTTGAACGAAGTTGGGTTGAAGTTGGTGATATGGAGTTGTGATAAGCATTTCTCTTCAAAAGATATGTTACAACAATGGGAATATTAGAGCGTGTTAGATGACTGTAGTAGTCCAAGCAAAGACACATCTTGTAAGAGAAGATGTGTCTTTGCTGACATCAATGAAGGGTCAAGTGAAGACAATTCTAAAGATAGAGAAAACCTGATATGGCAAGAAAGGTTGACATTCTTAAATGTGATTGACATAGGCTATGCATTCGATAGTATACAAGATGGGAGTTCAACATTAAAACAATCAAGGAATGGTGTGGTTATGCACAGGGTGGAAGTTTGACATTGGAGCAATTTTAGTTTTGCACATTCAATAGTGCGTAAGACATGACTCCGAAATTGGAGCAATTGTTGGTTGTCATGTTGGATAATGTCCGAGATAGGATTTTGTCACGAGAGCAACTTCAGGGTGGTGCGAGGGACGTGAGTGCAGTTCAGGAATAATAATTGCTGATTCTAAACAACGACCAATATTGGGGTGATGTAGAGGTGTCCCAAGTCCCATAGTGATGAAACAAAGGACCCAATCGAACATGAGAATGCTTACATCATGATTTGGAAGGCCAATGGGCATGCCAATGAGATAGATTGGAGGAGGTTATACCTCATGATATTGCATGGAACTACAGTAGATTGGTACACATGATTGTAAGAAGGCAAATACTAGACTTGGGAAGAGGTGCAGGAAGCCTTTGAGAAGGAATTCGAGTTGTGCAATTATGAGGAGGTCATTGCAAAAATATAACATACATCAAAGTGAGACATTTCTTGTTTGGTCCCCTTCAATTTAATGCACAATCAACAAGAGTATGCGACATGGAGGGTAATTGTTCCAACAAGAGGTTCCACCAACGATGGGTTTCGTAACCATATCCAAGGCAACAAAAGAAGCTGAATTGAATATGATACATATGGTAGACCTATTGTCTAGTGTCCTAAATATGGTATGTGGGTACACTTTGTTCAAGAATGTCAGGATAGTGTAATTCAAGATGGATAAGTGATGTGTGAAAAATTGACGAATCATGAGGAGAGTCAAAAGCCTAGACAAAATCAGTGGGAAATATAAACTTGATTGAAGTAAAAAAGGCAAAGCTGGTGGATGAGTGACAAGAAAACAAATTAGTTGTGCAAATGTCGATGTTGATAGAGACACAATGAAAGGCACCTCCCATTGACTCAAACATGGATTTTGCAAGACAAGTAGTCTGTACCTTGCAAAACCTTGAAGTTTTTGCAATATGTTTGTCTACATATTCACAATGATCAAGGTGATGGCAATAAGACCAATTGTTTGAGTGTTGTGGGAGCCATAGCCAATGTAGGTGGTGCCATCGTAGGTAGCTACCAAATTGACAGCTTTAGGGATCCATGTTCGAACAACTAGCCCATACAATCAAATAGTTGCACGAGTTCCATGGGGGAAGTGTGTAGTCTTGATGGAGCATGCCATTTGGACAAGTAGTGCTATCACATTGAGGATGTAGGCCATCTGAATGAGGAAGCAAAACATTTGGATGATGAAGGATGTTGTCCCAATGTAAACCAATGTAGTGAACACATTCTAACAAGTGTGCTTAAGGATGGACACAACCTGAGAAGTGTAATGGCGAGGTTAATTTGATTCAGCCAATGCCATCTTATGTAGGAAGAGTGCCATCTATTAGTTGGGAATGGTTGAGGAATGAACTACAATGGAGATAGATGTAGTCTAGTCAAATGGTGTCATTTACCATACATTTGATAATTCTTGGCCAAAACTTAACATTAACAAAGCATTGTTGTGCTTATTGAAATCAATGGTTACGTCAGATTTGCCTAGGAGGGAGTTGAAAGGGGAATTTGAGTCTCATCCATATCTTGGGGTATACTCCCAATCCAACATATGAGTACTTACCCTTGTATCATCATGAAGGATGATTTGGATAGGCTGGTTGTCTTCTTATTGGCCATGGGTTTCTTAGGATTGTTGGTATATTCAACATTCAAGGAATCATGATTTGACTAGGAGGAAACAATCCAGTAATTTTTGACAATTGAAGTATTTCATGAATGGAAGCATTGCCATCCATGTGCCATCACCTTACGACTAGAAAGCAAATGGGTAAGCAGGTACAACATTGGTTTAGAAGAGGAAATACAAGGGCAGGTTGCCCCTTTGGAGTTAGTTGCCCCTCTCACCTATCATTTTGTCGAATTGCAACAATAGGGCCTTTCACCTTTGTGGGAGCTCAATTAGAAGACAAATGGAGTAAACATGGGATTGTTACCCTTCTTACACATGTCGTCCCTTCTATTTTAGATACACTTGCCATCACCTTAAGATATGCCATCCATGTGAGGAGAAGCTAAGTTTCAAGCCAAGGCCATCATTTGTGTCCAAGCAGTTAGCATAAAGTAGGAAGAAGCCATCCCTTGAAGGAGAAAGTCAATAGAGTAAAGAGAGAACAAAGCAAGGCTATTGCAACTTCTATGAGGGCCATCCTTGGCATGGAGGCCATCACATCTCTAAAGGAAGTTGTCCTTGCCTTGCAAATAATTATATTGTAGGTACCGTCTGCTACAAGTAAGACATGCATACCATCATAGGGTAATACATCACCCAAACCTAAGGACAAGAGAAACTATAGAGTATTGTATAAATCGTCATAGGTGCTGTCCTTTGCATTGGGAATGCCATCTCTCCTATGAGAGTCATCGCCACAACTAAGAGGGCCATCTCCTACAAGTGATACATGTAAATCATCATAGGGGGGCAAGACATGACCCAGACCTAGGGATAAGAGAAACTTCAAACGATTGTAAAAATTGTCATATAAGTTGTCCTTTGCATTGGGAATGCCATCTCTTCTATGAGAGTAGTCACCACAACCAAGAGGCCCATCACTTTGGGCAAAGGGGAGTAGGACATCTTTGTGTGTTAAAAGAGGGTTGTTGCGGCCTTTGTAAAAGCCATCCCTTAGCCTTGCAAAGTTGTCTATAATATGAAATCTATAAAGGATTCAATATTTAATGTTGTCTATAAAAGAGATATGAATAGATGGATACCCTTTCCACCAAATTGTAAAGAGGTATATATCTTACCCAAGGGGTATAATATAAAGTCATAATCCCTCATATATACCTCTCAATAAATAACCATTTAGTAGGTTACTAACTGTTGGCCACGGATCCGCCACCTAGGAAGGACTTGGTGTGTCAATGCGCCCTAGACCCGCAGACCAACATTGAAAGGCCGGGAGGAAGGGATGCCCCCCGTGCCGATCTCCGGAGAAGGCCGACTCCTTTCCTAACCTACTTGGGGGTTTTAGATAAGGGTGCAGGAAAGAGATTTAAAAATGTGGTAAAGGGAACTGGAAAGAGATTGAAAAAGATAAGGGAACAGGAAAGAGATGTAAATATCATGCGTTTCGGGTGGGGGGAGAACAAGCAGCACGATCGCAAATTTGCATCCGAACCAACAACAATTAAAATAAAGCATGTAACAGAAACTGCAGCTGCTATTCTACCCTATGTATCCTTCTGTTTAGTATTCTAGATCCAAATAATCACCAATGCCCAAATCCAGAATTCAGAATTCAGACAGACAAATATAAATGGACATGAAGCAGAAATACTAGCGGAAGGCAGCATAAAAGGCAACTGCGATTCTATCCTATGTATCCTTCTGTTTAGTATTCCAGATCCAAATAATCACCAATGCTCAAATCCAGGATTCAGAATTTAAACAGACAGAAATATAAATGGACATGAAGCAGAGATACTAGCGGAAGGCAGCATAAAACACAAAGACAAGAAGTAGAGCCAAGGATGCTTTGAATTAATTAGAAGGTGGTCCGTCACAGCAAAGTCCTCTAGCAATATGTCCCCCCCCCCTTTTTACAATGAAATGAACTTCCTTTTATAGTAGGAATTTTCCCCCAAAATACAATCATGCACAGATCCCAAGAACCGGCAAAAGCTGTAAAAAGTTGCTCTGATGAGACCCTTGTCGGCTGTACTTGTACTTTGGATATGGCTGTTCTGAAAACTGTACATTTTCGGACAGGTCTGGTGGACGGGAAAGCCAGGTCCGGTTAAATGCGGTAGATGCGGTACAATTTGTTCTTCAATGTTCATCTACCCCGTACCTTGACAGCACATTATATGTCATATCATGGCAGGCACAAATCCCGAAACTGCACACTTGTCCATGATCTGAAGTCCGTTGATGAAGGGGGAAATGACGAATGGCGCTTAAGGAAGACAGCGAAGTCAGGCGGCCAGCGAAGTCGGGCGGCCAACACTTAGCCAAATTTGCACTTTTCTTCTTCCGAAGTCAGACGGCGCAGCGAAGTCGGGCGACGGCGCAACGAAGTTGGGAGCCAACACTTGGCCAAATTTTGCACTTTTCTTCTTCCGAAGTCGGATGGCGCAGCGAAGTCGGGCAGCCAACACTTAGCCAAATTTTGCACTTTTCTTCTTCCGAAGTCGGGCGGTGCAGCGAAGTCGGGCGGCGCAGCGAAGTCGGGCGGCCAACACTTAGCCAAATATTGCACTTTTCTTCTTCCGAAGTCGGGTGGCGCAGCGAAGTCGGGCAGCCAACACTTAGCCAAATTTCTGGCCTGAAATTGAGCTTCCTGGTTCCGCTTCCCGAGGCCATAACTTTTGATCCGCTGACCCGATCGCCTATTATAATATATCGTCGGAAAGCTAGCGAAAAGATCTGCAATGATAAAATATCCAAAGCTTATTTCATCCCTTTTATCGCCCCCGTTTATGGCCCGCGAAAACCCGAACACCTCCGCATGCTCTTCGCCGCTTTAAAGCTCCATACTTAGGCCAAAGTTTATCAAAAAATTTAATGTGGCAAAATTGCCAACATTCCTGGCGGCTCGCGGGTCATTGAGCTCGCCTCAATGTGAGGACCCAGGCCTTTATCCATTGGGCAACAGAGTCACGCTCGCCGTCCTCCTGATACTCACTGCCGGCAGCAACCTCTTTCTCAAACCCTTGGCACCCATGGCCCTCTCGGAACACTAAAAAAAAAAAAAAAAAAAACACTGCACAAACTAAACTAAGAAAACAACTAAAACTTTGCATACTAGCCGACTTATTTATATCATTTACACAAAATTTTGCGGCATGATTGGCATGCCCCCAACACAAACCTAGCTTCGGTTGCCTATCCGATGAACCTGCAGTGTCTGGACCAGATCTGATTGTACTTCAGTTGATATTTGAAGTCCGGCTGACCTCCCAAAGCTTGCCAGGTCGCGAACATGGTGCAACGTGGCAGGTTATCATTCATGCCGGTACCCATACAATTGATGAACCATGTGGCAAGGAGATTTGTCAGACGGAAGTCCTCTTCGGGTACCGGTTGCGGTGATGGTTGGAGCCAATACCACCACTCTAGAGAGTCCATCACCTGTGGGCTCTCGAACACGAGTTCTTCCAACTCCTTGATGCGATAGCAGGAGCTTTCCGGCGATAGGCCTTTAGTCGGGGTCTCCTCAGGATCAGCCTCTTGGTGAGGCATGCTTATTAGGCTTTGGCTGAATGCTTGCGTGCTATGCCCTGGGACACAAAAAGGGTGCAAAAATGTGCCCTCTTTGTGTTCAGATTTTTCCACTAGATTTTGTTCCTCCTCTTGGCCCGTCTCCTGATGGAAACTGCAAGCAACCATATTATTCATCATTTGGGTGGTGTTTGCATATTCCCACTGGTGACTTTGGACGAGATCTGCCTCTCGAGCTCCACACAGCTGCATTCTAGGGCTTTGCATAGTATGAGGGATTTTCCACGGTGATTTTGCCAGATGAAGGCAAGCTAGAGATTCACCGAACTCGGGCTTCCATATTTCAGCTCAGTCAGAGTCGCCAGGTGATTTTGCCAGATGAAGGCAAGCCAGAGATTCACCAAACTCGGGCTTCCTGAAAATATGGAGACTGTAGGTGAACATTCATTTCTCCGCTTGTGAGGTCAAGGATGCTCACCAAACCTTGATTCCTCCGAGGGGTCTTCTATTAGCTTAAAAAAAGGGCGCCTGCGATCAAGAAATCTGGATCTTCAGCTCATTCAGAGTCGCTAGGTGATTTTTCCAGATGAAGGCAAGCCAGAGATTCACCAAACTCGGGCTTCCTGAAAATATGGAGACTGTTGGTCCCACCGGGCGTGCCAAAAACTGTTGGCCACGGATCCGCCACCTGGGAAGGACTTGGTGTGTCAATGCGCCCTAGACCCGCAGACCAACATTGAAAGGCCGGGAGGAAGGGATGCCCCCCGTGCCGATCTCCGGAGAAGGCCGGCTCCTTTCCTAACCTACTTGGGGGTTTTAGATAAGGGTGCAGGAAAGAGATTTAAAAAGGTGGTAAAGGGAACTGGAAAGAGATTGAAAAAGATAAGGGAACAGGAAAGAGATGTAAATATCATGCGTTTCGGGTGGGGGGAGAACAAGCAGCACGATCGCAAATTTGCAATCCGAACCAACAACAATTAAAACAAAGCATGTAACAGAAACTGCAGTTGCTAGTCTACTCTATGTGTCCTTCTGTTTAGTATTCTAGATCCAAATAATCATCAATGCCCAAATCCAGAATTCAGAATTCAGACAGACAGAAATATAAATGGACATGAAGCAGAAATACTAGCGGAAGGCAGCATAAAAGGCAACTGCGATTCTATCCTATGTATCCTTCTGTTTAGTATTCCAGATCCAAATAATCACCAATGCTCAAATCCAGGATTCAGAATTTAAACAGACAGAAATATAAATGGACATGAAGCAGAGATACTAGCGGAAGGCAGCATAAAAGACAGAGACAAGAAGCAGAGCCAAGGATGCTTTGAATTAATTAGAAGGTGGTCCGTCACAGCAGAGTCCTCTAGCAATATGTCCCCCCCCCCCTTTTTACAATGAAATGAACTTCCTTTTATAGTAGGAATTTTCCCCCAAAATACAATCATGCACAGATCCCAAGAACCGGCAAAAGCTGCAAAAGCTATAAAAAGTTGCTCTGATGAGACCCTTGTCGGCTGTACTTGTACTTTAGATATGGCTGTTCTGAAAACTGTACATTTTGGACAGGTTTGGTGGACGGGAAAGCCAGGTCTGGTTAAATGCGGTAGATGCGGTACAGTTTGTTCTTCAATGTTCATCTACCTCGTACCTTGACAACACATAATATGTCATATCATGGCAGGCACAAATCCTGAAATTGCACACTTGTCCATGATCTGAAGTCCGTTGATGAAGGGGGAAATGACAAATGGCGCATAAGGAAGACAACGAAGTCAGGAGGCCAGCGAAGTCGGGCGGCCAAAACTTAGCCAAATTTTGCACTTTTCTTCTTCCAAAGTCGGACGGCGCAGCGAAGTCGGGCGGCGACCAACGAAGTCGGGCGGCGCAGCGAAGTCGGGCAGCCAACACTTAGCCAAATTTTGCACTTTTCTTCTTCCGAAGTCGGACGGCGCAACGAAGTCGGGCGGCGCAGCGATGTCGGGCGGTGCAGACTTAGCCAAATTTTGCACTTTTCTTCTTCCGAAGTCGGACGGCGCAGCGAAGTCGGGCGGCGGCAGCGAAGTCGGGCAGCCAACACTTAGCCAAATTTTGCACTTTTCTTCTTCCGAAGTCCGACGGCGCAGCGAAGTCGGGCGGCGGCGCAGCGAAGTCGGGCAGCCAACACTTAGCCAAATTTCTGGCCTGAAATTGAGCTTCCTGGTTCCGCTTCCCGGGGCCATAACTTTTGATCCGCTGACCCGATCGCCTATTATAATATATCGTCGGAAAGCTAGCGAAAAGATCTGCAATGATAAAATATCCAAAGCTTATTTCATCCCTTTTATCGCCCCCGTTTATGACCCGCGAAAACCCGAACACCTCCGCATGCTCTTCGCCGCTTTAAAGCTCCATACTTAGGCCAAAGTTTATCAAAAAATTTAATGTGGCAAAATTGCCAACACTAACAAGGTAGGTTATATGCCCATGGGATTTAGAGCAAGTGGTTGGGAATGAAGAGTTTCACATTGTAAACCAAGGTTCAAATCCCATGGGTGACCTTAATAAATCAAATGGCATGAGTTCAACAAGTTAAATACTTCGACTTTCAAGGAGGAGATCTAGGTTCTAATGTTGCTAGCTGATCATGCATAATTGCCAAAAATACCGTAACATAGTCACAATGTAATATGGGTAGGGCTTGTATCAATCCTGTATAACCAATTATAAAAATAATGTAGGTTATACATATTAGAATAATATAAGGATAGAATAGAATATAAAGGTATTATAAGAGATATAATAAGGTATTGGTTAGGTCCACCACATGTCCCTCCTTGAAAATGTTTTGACCTTGAAGCGTCGTTAGAAATTTTCAAATAGCAATGAATATCTTGTTTCTTTAAGTTAGCTCCTTGTATTTAACATTGGTCAAAAGAGATTGGTTCTTCTTCGAAGCACGAGAAGATATACAATGATATAAAAGCTGCAAAGTTTGAGAATATCTTCTCATTAATTTGTAACTAATCCATTGACCTTGAGAGGCATTAGGTTTGAGTAGGAATCTTGTGAGATTTTGCTTCAATCTTGCATCCATAAGTGTCTTAAAAAAATTGGAATATATGATTGCTTTTGATAAGAGCCAAACAAATAGTCTTTCAAGATGATGTGGATGTTGATAAATTGATTTTTGATGATGATGGATGCCATGATTAGGATGTCTACAAGGTTTGATTTTAAGATGTTTTTTAGGAGTAGTTTGAGCATCCTCAATTATTTCAAGTGTATTGTTGATGCTCTTCATAATCATTGTAATTGCATCATTAGTAGCAAAAAAATTAGTCAACATACTTAATATCACTCGTAGATTTTTTTTTATCAACAAAACGTAAATTGGTGTTGGAAGGAAACTTTAATCATTCTTCAAATTTATGACTTTTTCTGAGTAAGACCTGATTATGATTCTTCAGTTGAGTAATTTTTTAATCCTCGTGAAACAAAATCTTATCCAAATGTTGTTGTTGCTTCTTATGAATTTCATATTCTTTTCCAAAATTTTTAATTTACCTTGACAATGTTTTATTTTGATCCTTTTGTCTGTTCATCATTTTATTCTTCCAATTTGGCCTTTAATGATAAATTTTCATTTTCTAGACTTTCTTTCTTTGGAAATTAATAAGACCATTTGGCTAAGAAGGGCTTTTGAAATTTGGCTCCAGGTTAAATCTTTTGTTAATTTTGATTTAAGGTTGTTTCACCATTTTCTTGCTTTATTTGTGCAATTAAACTTCATGAATATCAACGTATAATTTTTCTTATAGGTGTTCCACCAATCTGCTGCATCCTTTTTTCTTTAAAATTTAGGAGTGAGAGCCATGTATATATATAATTTGTTTTAAATCTTAGGTCTTGGGTCACACCCTTTTGTGTATCGAGATGCCTCTTTGTATCTCAGGTCCAACCGTTTCATGCCTCAAGTGCCACCCTTGCATACTTCGGGTGCACACCCTTTTGTTCTTGGGTTGCACCCTTTCACTCTTGGATCATGCCCCTTCACATCTCATGTAGATAATTGTTATATGTTGAGTGGGTGAGATGAATACGAGCAAGAATTGGTTAAAAATGTCCACTTGAAAACAATTGCCAAAAATTGATATTGTCTTGTCCACTAGCTAAAATGAGTATAGGCTACAAGCCTGAAAACGTTTTGGTCATTGACTTGTGACTAGAAGTTGAACCATAAGCTCAAGATCGTGGCTTCCATATATTTGTAATGGGTGGATAGGTCTCTTATATGAAATCCACAAAGGATTCAATATACAACGTTGGATATAAAAGAGATATAAATAGGTAGATAGATAGATACTCTTTCTAGCAATTTGTAAAGGGGTATAATATAAAGAGTCATAACCCTTCATACTTACCTATTAGTAAATACGAATTTAGTAGGTTATCAATAAGGTATTGTAAGGTAACAATTAGGTTCACTATACAAACTAACAAAGGAATGTGGAGAGCAGCCAAACGTCGTCTTTCCTTGTGCCCAGGCCTTGAGTTGATCCAAGAGGGCATTCCCTCTTGTCAGGACCATTTGCCAACATTTGGATGAAGGTTGTTACCCTCTCTTGCCAATAGTA
Source organism: Wollemia nobilis (assembly GCA_028583015.1). Classification (NCBI taxonomy): domain Eukaryota; kingdom Viridiplantae; phylum Streptophyta; class Pinopsida; order Araucariales; family Araucariaceae; genus Wollemia; species Wollemia nobilis. The sequence continues at coordinate 481,916 of JAQPPZ010000689.1, read as the reverse complement.
TTTCCTTAAAAGGAGTCTTTAGTTGCGTATGAGGGAGCAATCCATGTGTTTGAAGCATTGCTGGAAGGGAGGAGTTATCAATCCTAGGCTGTCCCATTTTACAAGGAGGTTGTTGTCTTCATAAGGGCCATCCCCCTTTGGCCAAGCCATCCAAATGTCTATCTTAGATGTCACCTAATCTTATAGAGTTGTAATTAAATTTTGGGCCTCCACTATGGTCATAGAACCACTAGTGACCAGAGAGGAAGCTTCAAATTTGCTCAACAAAGAGAAGAGACAAGTGTAGGTAGTCCCTTACCTTACCTAGGCTGACACAAAGTAGAAGTCCATCATTGGATAGCAAAAGTTCGCCATGCTGTTTAGTGCCAAGGGGACACCATTTAGTGTGAAACACTATCACTATCAACCACCATTGTTTTCCATAGAGAAAAATTGGACAAGATAGTGAAGAATTCAATGAATGGTTTTTTGTGCAAAGGGTGTTGCCCCTCAATCCTGCGAGGGGCTTCTGCCCCATTGACCCTCAAGAGAGGTGGTGACGAGTGTCGCCCATCTATTTGGTGATGTCATCGGTTGCACAAAGCAAATCAAGATATAAGAGAACACTATTGTGCCACTCGAGAATTGTATATTCCAATTTTGTAGATGTATGGAATAAGGGGAAGCATGACAACTTTTTCAAGTAGTGAGATCAACACCTCCACCCTAGTTGATTAATTAGTTATGTCAGAGAGGATTGAGAAGTATAAAGGAGGGTGTACGGTGTATATGTAGTTAGATGAGTTGGCATAGACAACTTGGTTAATGAATGAGTTGGTGCATGAATGGGTTGGCACATGAAATCATAAACATCCATGTAATCTTGAATGTCATGATTGTTAGAACATTAGACTATAATAGTTACTTCATGTTAGCCGTCTATGTTGACTATTTTGCTTCCATGTGCACATATGCAAAGTCAAGCCTGTATTAAAGGCACCCATCCAACACAGATGAAGTAGGTGTCGATCAGGCCTACTAGGTAGGTTTATTTATGTATGCATAAGGCTATTTATATAGCCTTAGTCTCCATGTAAGATCCATCTTTTGTAAAGAATTCACAACCACAATTGTTTAAGTGCAAACCAATTATGCTGTTTTTATCTGTGCTATTGGATTCTATTTGTTCTTTGCTCTTGTTTCCATTGATTGGTATCAGAGCTCCCGGGTTGAAGACGAGCTGAGTGGCCGGGATGTAGGCGGCGAAGTCTAGTGGTGAGGACATTGGACTCTGAATCTACGGATGGTAGAGGGTGGCTCTGCTTGCTACATTCCAACTGCTCATAGTAGCACTACGACGTTTGTGGTTTGATTCCCCCTACAACGCCGGTAGTGTTATTCCAAAAAAGGAATAATTGCAAAGAGTGTGTACAAAAGACGTTGGACATTGGGCGTTTGAATCTTGCGTAGAAAAAGAGAGGAGGACGACCGCACTCCAGGGAACGAAGAGCAAGGGTGAGCTACCGATTTCCAAGGAGGGCACCAAGTTGACGTTGTGGCTTCATAGAGTCCCAACCTGGAGTGCCTTGCGTCTCTCACTTACGACGTAGGGAGTGGGTCGCTTGGCATCCTAGAACCAACAGACTATTTATTGCAAGCCCGTCTACAACTCAAAAGAAAAATCTGAAACAAAAGAGGAGGATTGCTTTTTAAGCTTCAGAGTGAAGAATAGTGGAAGCGTTGTGGCCTTCTGGGAGAGAGCTAATGAGGTAGGGCCTTTGTCCATTGAAGTTTTCAGGCGGGTTGTAATTATAGGAAATGAAATAGGCATCGTCGTTACACACAACACGAGCGCAGCCCAGCCTGACGGAATTTCTCCACACCACCTGAGTGTAGTGCCCGCACACTTTCCCGGCAGCGCAAGTATTAGACGAGTAATCGTAGAATTGCTTCTTGTTCACCCAAGAAGCGCCCATGCCCCCCCTCGCGGGGACTTGAACCTGCCACAATACACCTTCAGCCAGTGAATTTTTTTTTTTTATATAAGCCTTGTTATATAAGTATGCTTCTTATATAAGCCTTTTTTATATAAGCTTTATTAATTTTTTAAAAATTAATAATCTTTTATTAATGAAAAGATTATTTAATTAAAAGAAAAAGGAGTCTTTATTTCAAAAAGAAAAAAAGGATTATTTTTTTAGTCTATAATCTTTCATTAATTGAAAGATTATTTAATTAAAAAAAAGAGGGGTTGAGTCAATTCTTTTGTAATTGTTAAATTGTGTTAGTGGACCCCACTTCTTGTAGTCCTTTGTTTTCTTCAAAATCAGGTGTCAGATGGCCAATCCAGGCACCATGTTGAATGCATTGACCGAGAAGCTCCTCGGAGCTGAAAACTTTGGGGTATGGAAGCATCAAATGAAGAATTTGATGATGCTTCATGACTTGTGGAACCATGTAGAAGGCACTGCAGTACGCCATCAGACAGATGCTGCAGCACAAGCTGAATATGACACAAAACAGCGTGTCGCTCTTGCCTTAATTAATCTGTCAATCAGTGGAGGCATTATTGAGAATGTGGCAGATGCTACTACTCCAAAGGAAGCATGGGACTCCATCATGACTTTGTATGAGCACATTGCCCGAGACAACAACTTTACAGTGTGAAGCTAAGTGGTGCCATAGCAGAACACATGCAATCCATCAAAGGCATCACAAACCAGTTGAAGTCACTTGGTGAAACAGTCACCAACAAGGAGCTAGTTTCAGCCACCTTCAAGAGTTTGACAAAGGATTATCAAAGTTTGATTACAAGTCTCACGCATAGTGGGAAACTTGGTACCCTCACATTCAATGAATTGGAGGGAATCCTGTTGCAACATGAACAACTTCTCTTGAACAATGAAGAAGAAGATTCTTCTGGAGCTTATGCAGCAAAGTTCAAGAAGTTCAAGCAAAAGAAGCCTTTTGTGAAAAAGGTTGAGGAGCCTCGCAATCAAAGACAGCCTCAAAAGCAGAAGAAGGTTGTCACTTGTTTCTATTGTGGCAAGCTAGGCCACATGTCAAAGGATTGCAGAAAGAGGCAAGCTGATAATCAGAAGAATCAAGGTGGCCATTATGCATCCAAACAGGATGACAACATATTTGTTGCTGCATACCAGTCAAAACATGATGATGATGACCAAGTGTGGTACATCGATTCTGGTGCTACAAGGCACATGACGGGAAAAGAAGATTGGCTCCATGACATCCAAGCGATGGAAGGAGGAAATGTCACCTTTGGCAACAACTCAACGTTGCAAGTGAAAGGAGTTGGCAAAGCTTCCATCAAGATGCCTAATGGTAAGAAGACTTACATCAAAGATGTTTTGTATGTACCTGGAATGAAGAAAAATCTGATTTCAGTTAGTCAGATAGGACAGCAAAACATGAAAATCCTGTTTAGACAAGACAAATGTATGATACAGGATAGTCAAAACAATGTAATTGGTGTAGGCAAAGAGGAATCAGGCTTATATAAACTTGTCACTCATAGTGACAAAGCCTTGATTTCTGAAGGATCATCAAAAGACCAATTATGGCATGAACGCCTAGGTCATTTGAACTACTCTAGTCTTAAAGACATGAATAGGTTGAATATGGTACATGGTTTACCAAAGACCTCAACAGATAAAAGCTTGTGTGAAGCTTGCATCATGGGCAAGCAGCATAGAGACAAGTTCGAAAAGGACAAAGCTTGGAGAGCCAAATCAAAGTTAGAGTTGGTACACTCTGACTTGTGTGGCCCAATGAAGACTGCATCTCTTGGTGGTGCAAAGTATTTCATCACATTCATTGATGATTTCTCAAGACGTACTTGGATTTATTTTCTCAAGTACAAATCACAAGCTTTTGATGCATTCAAAGAATTCAAAGCAGAAGCTGAGAATGAAAGCAACCAGAAGGTCAAAATTCTCAGAACTGACAATGGAGGAGAATTTACCTCAAATGCCTTCACTGCATTTTGCAAACAACATGGTATTAAAAGGCAACTTTCAGCGCCTTATACTCCTCAGCAAAATGGAGTTGCGGAAAGGATGAACCACACCTTGGTTGAGAAGGGCAGATCAATGCTGAAGGCAAAGCAGCTGTCTAACACACTTTGGGCAGAAGCAGTGAGGACAGCCTGTTACTTGACTAATAGAAGCACCACAAAAGCTGTTCAAAACAAGACACCAGAAGAAGTTTGGACAGGTAAAAAGCCCACTGTTACTCATTTAAGAATTTTTGGTTGTACTGCCTATATGCATGTTCCAAAAGAAAAAAGGCAGAAGTTAGATGATAAGAGTAGCAGATGTATATTTGTTGGTTACAGTCATGTAAGTAAAGCATATAGGGTCTATGAGATCAAAACCAAAAAGGTTCATGTATCTAGGGATGTAATCTTTGATGAAGGCATCAAAGACTCTTGTGTTAAGGAGTTGGAACTTCTTCAACATAGAGTAGCTGGAGAACAGCCAGAATCCAGCACACCCACACCCAGTGATCCTGAAAGTACCTTGACAAGTGATAGTGAAGCACAAGAAGAAGTCTCTCATGAATCCTCTTCAACTTCAAAGAAGCTGCCCAAATGGTATCTTAAAACTGTAACTGAAGCACAGTTGCCAGATGTAGAGGGCAAAAGAAAGTCCAAGATGAGAACAGATTCAGTAAATTTTGCACTTATGTCACAAGTGCTGAATACCCATGAGCCCTCCACATATGAAGCAGCCTGCCAAGATCAGAAATGGAGAGCTGCAATGGATGTTGAGATGGCAGCCATCAAGAAAAACAAGACATGGGATCTTGTTAACATACCTCCTGGTAAAGAAACCATTGGCTGCAAATGGGTCTACAAGACCAAATTCAAATCAGATGGTACTATTGACAAGCATAAGGCAAGATTGGTAGTCAAAGGTTTCAGTCAAAAACATGGCATAGACTATGAGGAGACATTTGCACCAGTAGCCAAGATGATTACCATCAGAGTTATTCTTGCCTTAGCAGCTCAATACAAGTGGAAACTACATCAACTTGATGTAAAGAATGCCTTCCTAAATGGAGATCTAATTGAAGAAGTGTACATGGACCAGCCACCTGGTTATGCAGAAGAAGGTAAAGAGCAGCTTGTATGCCGCCTCAAGAAGGCACTTTATGGCTTAAAACAAGCTCCTAGAGCTTGGTATGCCAAGATTGACAAGTACCTACTCCAAACTGGATACCAGAAGTCTTCTGCTGATTCGAATCTCTACTTGAAGGTTCGAAGTGGTATTATCACCTCTCTTGTAATTGTTTATGTGGATGACTTAATAATTACAGGTGATGATGAAGAAGAGATTGATAATCTCAAAAAGGATCTGAAGAAGAACTTTGAGATGACAGATTTAGGCCTACTCCATTATTGTCTTGGAGTAGAAGTTTGGCAAAAGCCTGGAGAAATTTTCATTTCTCAAGCTAAGTATGCCAAGGAAATCTTGCAAAAGTTCAAAATGCAAGATTGTAAATCAGCTCCAACTCCCATGGAAACTGGCACAAAATTGGTTGCTGATGAGAAAGGAAAACCAGTAGATAGCACATTATTTAGACAACTAGTTGGTAGTCTAATCTATTTGACTACAACTAGGCCAGATTTGTTGTATTCAGTAGGTATGCTATCTAGGTTCATGAATTGTCCTAAACAGAGTCATTGGAAAGCAGGAAAGAGAGTGCTAAGGTACTTACAAGGCACTCTACCATATGGCTTAAAGTTTGTGCACAATGCAAACTTCAAACTTGAAGGATACTCAGACTCTGATTGGGCTGGTTGTCCAGACAGCAGAAAATCCACATCAGGATACTGCTTCCATCTTGGTTCAGCATCAGTTTCATGGAGCAGTAAGAAACAGCCCACAGTTGCACTCTCATCCACAGAAGCAGAGTACAAAGCAGCTGTAGAAGCAACCAGGGAAGCCATTTGGCTTCGACAATTCATGTGCGATCTTGGTCTTCAACAAGCAGAACCAACCACGATCTATTGTGACAACCAAAGTGTCTTGAAGATTGCAAAGAATCCAGTGTTCCATGCTCGCACCAAACACATTGAGGTGCACCATCATTATATCAGGGAGCAAATTCAGAATGGACAAGTAGAGCTGATCTATAAGCCAACTGCTGTCATCGGTTGCACAAATCAAATTGGGATATAAGAGAACACTATTGTACTACTCGAGAATTGTATATTCCAATTTTGCAGATGTATGGAATAAGGGGAAGTGTGACAACTTTTTCAAGTAGTGAGATCAACACCTCCACCCTAGTAAATTAAGTAGTTTTGTCATTGAGGACATTGAGAAGTATAAAGGAGGGTGTACATGTAGTTAGATGAGTTGGCATAGACAACTTGGTTAATGAATGAGTTGGTGCATGAATGGGTTGGTGCATGAATGGGTTGGCACATGAAAGCATAAGCATCCATGTAATATTGAATGTCATGATCACATTGAATGGGTTGTATATACTCAAGTCATATTCCATGTTGTATAGTGTATTATGAATATGAAATAAATATCATATAATTTTGTTATGGGGTATATTTAATGTTTTTATGTATATGTGTAGTTCGGTAGGTATAATAGTTGCAAATCACCTATCGGTTACCGTGATACCTATATGTACACCCATCTACCTTGGTCAAGGCATGTTCCTCGTGTGAGTTGTAGTTGGTATGAAGATGTGTAGTTTGTGTTGTACACTTGTTTGAACCATGATGATTTGCAGGTGATTGGAATATGAAGGATGCATGCTATGTATTTACATGTATCTATGAGATATTTTTGTGTTTCTTTATTTACATATAATGGAATTATATTATAGTGTGTTGCCTTATATAGATTATTGCATGACACGAATACTTCCACATGCTACAAAAAGTTGAAAAGTAGTACAAGGTGACCACTAACGAAAAATAGCCTGGTTGCATGACGTCTTCTGCCATCCTCCAAAATATCTCATCAAAAACATACTCCATAACATCTATCCCAGCTATCTTCCTCACACAGGGAAAGCTGTCCATTCCCCACCAACAAATATCCTTTTTTGGACTTTCTTTTCATCATAAAGGGATTGCAAAGTAATTAAATTTGTCTCAAATTTTGTGGTTCGAAAGTGGCCAAGCTCCTTTTTTTATCCATGTGCTTCATCATCAAGATGAGTACTTAAGAGTGATTTTAAATGTACTTGATTATGTCCTTTACCTCCTTCACAACATGTTTAGCTATTTAAGTTTTTTGATGTCCTTTAGCATTAGATCTATGCAATGGGCCACAAAACGGGTCCAAAACATAGAAGGGTATTTATCCATAATGGTTGTCTTGCAACCATATTCAAGCGCCACATCTAACACGATCTCCTCCAAAAGGTCACAAACCACATTTGTACTATTTAATTTATCCGAAGTAGTAATGAGTTTTAGGAAAACAACACTGCTAACGAGATAAGAAAATTTAAAGTTATCATGTTTCTGCTTATGGATTAATTTGTCCACAACCACTACTGATTCATCCAATAGTGTCTCTCTAAAATTATCAATGCTAAAGGCTTTAAACCCTGCACCACAAGTTGCAATGGTTTCGACTACCAAGACCTCAACATATTGAAAGGAATACTTGACCAGAATAAAAAAACTGGCAATTGCTTGCTGATGCTATGCTTGATTCCAATTGATGACTTCTTGTGAGGGTTGAGTATTGGTGGTAGAATGGGGAGCACAAGTTGCCACTATTTGGGTAAAGGTAGAGGGATAGGAGGATTGATATTAGTACATTTGGATATGGTACTCGTGTATTAAGTTAAAAAGTTAACTTTTCAGGTCCAAGAGCATTACGCATATCATACTACCTCGTAATCTTTGCATGGGAGGAGGCACTCATGTTGTGCTATCTGCCTAGGGGGCATATGTACCCTATCCCCCCTTGGATTCGAACCTCGGGACTCGCGTCTAGAGTACCTAAGCCTTCATTGATAGGCCCACTCAAGCTGTATTGGGATATGTCAGGATACAGTACCGATATATTTAGATATGTCTAGATATGTTACCCATGTGTTTGGATACATATGGATACGATATCCAAGAAGTATTGTATCTGTATCCGTATTGGATATGCAGATATGAGTAGCCAAGCAATATGATTGCCTGATATGGTAATTATGTCGCCCTATACTTAATCCAAGGGCATGTATTATGTTGTAGTTGCAAATAATTTGCAAATTAAGAAAAGCCATGATTGATTTCTCATTCCAGGTTGGACAATCTGCATTTTATATATGTTCTTCTTCATCAAGCTAGGGACCAAAGAGCGATAGAGATGTACTTGGTTATATTCTTCCCTTGTCAACAGGTTTAACCATACTAGGACTGATATTAGTAAATAAGGATGAGGAGTAGGAGAAGAGATATTCCCACTTCTTGCACTTTCTAAAGTGCATTTATCACCCTCATAACCTCTACTTTAACTGAAAGGTATGGATTATGTCATAGTTGCAAATAGTCTGCAAAGTAACAAAAGCCATCCTGGATTTCTCATTCCAGGTCGGACAAGCTCCATTTTATTTGTGTTCTTTCATCAAGCTGACCGAAGAGTAATAGAGATGTACTTGGTTATGTTCTTTGCCTTCTCGACAGGTTTAACGATAGTGAGTTTTGGGTTGTCCTCTACCATGAGGTCTATCCAATGGGATCACAAGGAATCCGAAACGTGAAAGGGTATTTCTCCACAATAAGTTCTCTTGCAACTACATATGTGGCAGCATTGTCTATGGTTGATTGCACAACATCTTTTAACCCTACATCCAAAATGGTCTTATTGTAGAGGTCACACGAGAAATTTGCACTCTATATTTTATCCAAAGCATCGATAAATTTGAGGAAAACACCACCACCACAGGAAGCAAAGACAAAATTTAAAGTGTTATGTTTTTGCTCATCAATTAATCTACATTTGCTATGAACTCATCCAATAGTGTACCTTTAAAATTATCAACAGTAAGAGATTTGATTCCAGTGCCACCTTTTGCAATGTTGTCAACCATTGCAGGCCAATAAGGAGACCTCATTAAATTAAATGCAACGTCCAAATAGAATAATAAAGTGGCAATTGTTCGCCTGCCTTGCTCATGCTGGGCCCATTTCCAACTGATAGCTTCAAGTGTGGGGACTGAGCACTAGCAGTAGAATGGGGGACAAAATTTGTTTCTAATTGTGTAAAGGTAGAGGGGTATGAGGACTGATATTATTCAACAATAGTTTAGGAGTAGGAGAAGAGATGCCTGCAATCCTTGTCTTGTTTCTTTTCTCTTTTCTCTTTTTTCTTGAAGAGTCTCCTAAAGTGCATTCATCACTCAGAAACCTCTACTTTAACCCCAGGGCATGGAGTTATGTTTTAGATGGGAAAATGAATTGTAAAGTGATGCAAGTCATGGCAAATTTCTGATTTGAGGTTGGAAAAGTCCCCTTTTTTCCTCTGTTCATTTTTCTTATTGAACTGAAGGCACAAGACTAATAGATGTACTCAGTTATGTTCTTTGCCTCTTCCACAAGAGGTTTAACCATACTAAGTTTCCTGATGTCTTCTATAAGAAAGAAATCAGCGTCGATCAAGAAATCAAGTTATATGTGAAAGAAAAGTTTAGGAAAGTCATGTGGGCAAAAGACCTTGGGAGGAGAAAGCAACATGGTATAAGAGAATTCAACCTCAACTACATTCATCTTGAAGAGATAATGTAACAACAGAAGTTAGGTGGAAGAGAAAAGGACTATAGCTGAGTTAAGGACCAGTTTACACCATCTTAGATGTGAAACAGACAGATGGAAGATCCCCAAGGAAGAGTTGAAAGAAAGAATGTTTTTATTTTGCACTACAGGATTGTGGAACCAGAGAGACTTCATTTTGGAATGCGCAGCCTAAAATGACATTTGGAGTGGATACACAGACATGTCGAATGTTGAAACATTGAACAGCATTTTTGAAGAAATCAATTTAAGCCTAATCCCAAATTTACATTCAGGAATGCATGAGAATTGATGATGTACTTAAGTATGTGGCCTCATAGTCTGTTTGGTGTTATGGATGTAATTAAAATTATTTCATTTCTAGTATGAGATCAAGGCAATGGGCTGCACAAGGAATCCAAAATATAGAAGGGTATTTCTCTGCAGTAAGTTGTCTTGCAACCACATAATTGACAGTAATATCCGTAAGTGATTCGACAATGCCATATAAAACAATCTCCTCCAAAAACTCTCAGTACAAATCTGAACACTTTATTTCATCTGAGACATTAACAAATTTGATGCCTCCAAGGAAGCAACAATAAAATTTAGAAGTGTTCTAACTATGCTATCAATTAATTTATCCGTATCCACTATGGCTTCATCCAACAATCTCTCTCTGAAATCATCAGTGGTAGGGTCTCTGGAACTCACACCACAAATTCTAATGATCTCAGCCATAGTTGGCTAATAGGGAAACTTCATAACATTGGGTGGAATGTTCAAACAGAATAAAAATTGGTGATTGCTCCCCTTGCTTGCTTATGCTGGCCCCAATACCAACTGGTGGCCTCAAGTATGGGTTAAGTATTGGTTATAGAATGGGGGGCATTATTTTTCCCTAATTAGGTTGAGGAAGAGGGATGCTAGGACTGATTTTATCTTACAAAGGATCTCTAGTAGGAGAAGAGACATCCCCAATATTTGCCCCAGTACTTTTCTCTTGGTTCTTTTTTCATGAAAGGTCTTTTAAGGTGTATTCATCACTCTTGTAATGTATACTTTAACATAAGGGCATGGAATCAAGTCATAAATGGGAATCCCTGCAAAGTGGTATTTTGGTTGGTTAATGTCTCTATGTACACCCTGGTGATAATAATTACATATGATGTCACCCCTTTTCCATGGATTTTATTCCATGTTTCTATGTTGGATGTCTTTTTCCGTGCACCAATTTTTAAACGTAAGGTAAGTAAAGATTAGCTAGAATAAGAGTACTAGAAGCATAGAAGGGGTAAAACTCAGAAGTTAGAAGATAAGAAAAAGATTATGTTAAACTAGACGAATTTAGCCTGAGATAAGACAAGATAATTTTATTAATGTCAACAGATGACCAAAGCAGGTTAGTGGGACTTACTGAAAAGAGCTGTCACAATCTACTGTAATAACCAAAAAGTACTATGAAAAAAAGCTAAACTAGAGTGAAGAAACTAGCATAAACTATGCTAGTTTCCAAAATTGCTTGAAATCATGGAGACAAACAGATTGATCTGTGGGAATGGATTCTCTTGATTCCTACAATGAATATTGCTGAGATGACACTTTTAAGTCAAGCTCATGAGGGAAAATGAGCAAAATCGCCTCCAAACCATCAGCAGCAGCTGCAAATCACATTCTGTGGTGGAAATTTGATCAGATCCTTTCAAGGAATTAATCAAATCAAGCTCTATGACGTCCTGTATTCCTTTCTCTATTCCTTTGTTGTCTTGTAAAATGGGATTTGTCTTTGTTTTAAAAATTTATCCTTTGATTTTCACTTTTATTGGTTCTGTCTAGTTTGTGCATATACTTGTGTATCTAGTGAGTTTTGTGGGAGTTGGCAAGTTTTCAGGGACCTCAGTGCCTCTAGGCAGGAAACAGCTAGTTTGGAGAGTCAAATTTATGAAGTTCAATGATAATTGGTGAGGTGAGTTGCATGCTTTTTCACTACAAAACAGTGGTGTGTGCGATAAATGTGTTGTTTAAACCGTAACCACAAAAGATGCAACAGAAGGAGGTTTAAGGGATGTTTATACAGATTCTGTATATGGGGCATCGAAATAGCTAAGGGATGTTGTCATACTAGCACTTCTTGACAGTAAGGTCATCCGACATGGTACTTAAATAAGAGAGTTTCACCTGGACTTGGTTCGATGAAGCTATACAATAAGGGTGCCTTTTGTGGATAAAATGGTATCATCTCTTCAGTTTGAGCCTTCCTGTGGCTTCATATCAATCATTTATGTGTTAAGGGTTCATTTAAAACTTTTGCCTTTATTAATATAATTTGTCAAGTGCATATTACTTAAATAGCCATGTATGTTTGATGTTTTATCATGAAAATAGTGTTGTAACTAACAGTCCTATTTAATTAGGAGTGTTGCTATTTCCATTGTATTTACCACGAGCCCCATACCTTGCAGTTAGTTCAATGATGGACTATCGTGTGCTTACATCTGCATCAAATGGAAGATTGCTATCATGGGGTTGAACAATGGGTTATAATCAACGCTATGTGGACTGCATGAATGAAATTCATTAGATCTTTTGGCTTAATCCCACCAACCTTTGCCTTGTTCATGTATTCTGTATTTTATCAAAGTAATGGACTGGCTATGCATAAAGGCAAGTAATGCTGGAGATCAAAATAAATGTTTGCCTAAGCACCCTCCACTCCTGTATATTATGCTCCAGAAAAGTGCAGTTCTCGCAGTCTTGATTCAATCATCTCATGGGGTTCCTTGTAAATAAGATTATTGGCATGTCCTCTGAAATACATTGGTTTTCACAATAAACTTTTTTTTGATTGTTAGAGGTAAAGTAATAGTTTTGTGTACTCCTTTTTAGCGGAATTTGAAGCTGACTATGAATGATTTCCATATCTGTCATGATCAGATAAAGAGAATTCCTTACAAGGAGATATCAACTTGTTTAATGGACAATATTGCAATTAATAAAGTTCCTTTGACTATCATTTCTTTAGATTGCCTAGATTTTACATGTTAAAAAGAAGTGTCAATTTTTGATATACACCTTTCAATATGCTTAATGTGGAGAAGAAGATTCTCGCAATTTGTTGGTTAATACAGTCTAAATTGCCAATGATCATTTTCCCTATACCATATTTCAATTGTCTAGTGCCATCTGCAACTTTTCCAACGCATATCCTTCTGATAGTTTGTCCATGCTTATGGATATTTTTGTGCTCAGCTGCTAGTGATCTTCTATCTGTGATTAGTTTGCAAATTGCACTGTCATTTATTAAAGAGTCTAGAAATCACATTATTGGAATTCTTTTTCATTAAGCATTCAGGAAATGACCAAATTGGTGACATCTCATGTACATCCATCTTGTGTACTTTATGTATGAAGAAAAGAATGCTGTCCAGTGCAACCTCTCTCTAATTTAGTTGAATACTCTCTTTCTGTCTCTCAGGCCATGGGTGCACACGCCTTATAATCACAGAATATTGTTACATTGTGATAAGCTTCTCTATTCACATCCTGGAAGATTAGAACATGTAGTCAAAAATAAGCACCTTGTACATACTCATCCATTGCAGGATTGCATTTGAACCTCTGTGGAGAGCAGGCAAACAGGTTCTCTTTTTTCTTATATTACATCCCTCTGATTGTCACAATAGTCCACTTAATTGTGAATCAAATTTTCAGAGAACTTCTACCAAAGCATTTATTTGTTTGCGTGTGATGGCTAACATTTATCTTTGCACATTCGTATGGTCCTATGTTATCTCCATGTTACATACTCATATTTTATTTGTTATGGCCTTTAAAAGATTATGACTTCCAACCAACGACACATGGTCATCTAGTTTGTTGGACTATCATTAGTCATGTTAGGAGATATGCTGACAACATGGAATGCCAATTTCACATATCAACATTAGGAGGTCTTCTGTTTTTTCAATGAGTTTACATGGTTTTTTATGAGGGGTCCCAGTCCCCTCATACTGAGTGGGGTTTGAACCTTGGACCTCTCAAAGAGAGGTCAAAGCCCTTATCACTGCAGTAAGCTTGCATTAGGAGGTCTTCTGTAAACTTTTGTCCAAAACAATGTTTTCCAGTGTAGCTGTGCAAGATGGCTTTTCAGGAAAACTTTGTCAATATCTGAAGTTCTTAATGATTCATCTTGGTGTTTTATATCAAATCTCTATGCTGCTTCAAAAAGTGATATGCTTCACTCATTCCGACTGGAATTTATAAATTTGTCCTAGGCTTTTTCAATTTTGAAGCACTATTTTTGGCTCCATTGAGCTACTTTGGTCACCCATAGACACTAATAAAAAAATTCTTTCTTTTCATGCTACTAATCTACTAATAATTCATATTCAACTGAGACTTTTTTTTTTGTTTTTGTTTTGGTTAACATGTTTTGCTGTCATTTCTATTGGTTTCTATTTACAAGATTTGTTTCCCTGTCGACTTTGATTCTAGGTTCTGATGTGAGCACCATGTGCAGGGCATTGGAGGCGTAGGGAGTGTTGCAGCTGAAATGCTTACAAGATGCGGAATTGGGCGGCTTTTATTATATGATTATGACACCGTAGAATTAGCAAACATGAATCGCCTTTTCTTCCAGCCAGAACAGGCATGTTGTTTTCTTGATTCTATCAAAGAACTTTGCTTCTCTTATGCTGGTAGTTATGCTTGGTTTATGGTTATTTTGTCAAATATGGTTTGAATATTGAGGAAGAGAACTCTTATTTTCTTCTTGCTTGAAACAGTGTGTGATTTTTTGATAAGAGGAAAGTGAAACTAAGGTAAGAATATGAACCAGTAAGTCTAAGTCTCATTGTCATGAATGGTTGAGCTAGTAACCATTAGTTGCTATGCTATAACCTGGCCACATGATAAAAGATATAAGCAGCACTGTGGTCTGTTCCACGTGTGAAGGGGTAAGGTTTAAGTGTAAATCTTATTTTTCTTCTGCAATGCGTAATGTCCAGAGTTCTTAAAAGGGTTAGAAGGTGAGAGAAATACATCAAAGAATCATATGATGTGGTCAAGCACATTTAGAGGAGGTCTTGACAGGCTATAAATGAGATAATACCCTTTATTTAAACATCAAATGCCAGGATACACATTGGTTCAGAAGAGCATCTGCCGAATTTAGTCTTTTGTATTTTTTAATTACAATACTAATTATAAAAGATCATGTTGTCTTAGGGATTAATGTTACTTTACAAGTTATCATTCACTATTTTGGCGAGGGCAATGCATCTTATCTATGCTTCTATACTTATGAGAACAATCTATTTTTTCATTTTTTTCTTTAAGAGATGAATCTTATATTACACTAAAGAAAAAAACTTTAAACTGGTTGTTTTCTTGAGCTAACATGCCCACCTTTGTAGTTGTTTTTGGTTCCTGTTGTTATTTTTTTAATTGGGATATATGGTTAAATATGACAGAGTCTTTGTCTTTTGACCCTTGCTTACAGATTTGCTATTTTGCATGTCATTCCGATTGAGGTTTGATTGCTGTCTTCTCTTTGAAAGTAAGTTTATTCATTGCTGCAACAAAGTCTGCGTGGAGAAGTATATATCATTGGAAATAAAACCAATGAATAGTACTTACCCTGAACATCTTACCAGGAAAAGGAAACATTAGCCTTAACAGGCTAAGAAGAGGACTTCCATATATAAGCATGAACCATCTTATATTGTATATTTAAAGTAAAATCTTAAGGATGCCTTTTGTAGAATGCTCTTGAATGGGTAGATGCATAAAGTTTCTCTATAATATTAATTTCCATGTCAAAGATGTTGGTCAAAGTTCCACCTACTCACTTCTGGAGATAAACATGGGACTTAACAGCGAAGTGATTAGAACACAAAGATAGCATGGGTCAAAAATATTTACTTCTTTCTTTTCATGTGTTCATTAAAGGTGTATCTATCACAATACTCTAAATATTGTAACTTTCGCACATATTTCCATGCGTGAGTACAATTCAATCGCATCTGTTCAAATGTGAACACAAAAATTGAGTAATTGCATGTGATGATGTTGCATCCTGAAGGTGTGTCCAACATAAACAGAACGTTGCCAGCTGAATACTTAAAAGCACAGAATTATATTATACACAATGCTCTTAGTGGGATAAAGACAATTTATTTTGAAGGGTTGTCGATCCAATCTGCATTCGGTAAAGATCAAATGACATATCATACAAAACCTGCAACCTGCTTATTTAGATCTTTTATTATTCTTGAGGTTTCTTGAGCTAGGTTTGTTGCCTCAGTGTAAGCTCCATGTAAAGCAGGGATTCAGTTTTTTCAAATGTACACCAATGGACAAGTCACTGCCAACGTGACTAACTTAAAGCATTTGGTAGTAGCACATTAAGGAATAATATCTGTCAACAGAAAGGGCATCTGGCCTGTAACACAAGGAAGAGAATTAGAGTCTCCAAGAATGCAGCAGCACTCTAAGGAAAAGATCCATCACGTTAGATAGACCAAAAACTTAAGCACATGGTAGTAGGCTTGAGCTGACAACATTGCAACAGCAAGAATTGACGAGAACAAAAAAGAGAGACTGGATGAGGGATGTCAAGCAAGGAAACAGCTGAAAGTATAGTGGAGAAATTGAAGGGAAGTAACACAAGGAAGAGAATTAGTGTCTCCAAGAATGCAGCAGCACTATAAGGAAAATATCCATCACAATAGATAGACCAAAAACTTAAGCACATGGTAGTAGGGTTGAGCTGACAACATTGCAACAGCAAGAATGGACAAGAATATAAAAGAGAGACTGGAAGAGGGATGTCAAGCAACGAAAGAGCTGCAAATAAACTGGAGAAATTGAAGGGAATGTCTATGTAAGAAGGCAAGGACTCAGAATGAGACGTTGGAGTCTGAGCAGGCTAGAACATGAAGATTAAAAATCACAAGGCATATGGGCTAAAATGGAAATGAGTAGACTGCATTTTTGCCCCCAAAAAATGTGTTGCAAACAAAACTTTAGAGACAGAGCATCCATCAATTCTAATGTGAAGTGTGGAGACAAAAATTATGACATCTTCAAGTTGGGGTAAAAGAGGGAGGTGTTGAGAAAAAGAATAACTCAATTTGGTCAGCAACAATTATAAGGGATTAGAGTGTCACATTCGTTGCTTTCTTAATCGAAAAAAAAAAATATTGTTAATGAGATTCAGGCTAAAAAAGGCCTATACCTTTTTTGAGGTTGAAGGGTGTAAAACACTATGTCATCCATATAGGGATAAAGGTAAAAGCGTTGTTGGTTCTAATAGCAAAATATCATTCAACCTTAAAAGATAACGGATAGGATAATCTTCAATAAAATAATTAATTTCTAAACATATAAAATGGCTTTATAATTTAATTTAAAAGAAAAAGAAAAAACCTTATACCAAAATATTACCTCATTTAAGATGGAGGAGATAAACCAGAAATAGCTCACAGTTTTGCCAACAAGAATTTATAAAGGAGCTTAGCTTATTAGCGAAGTCATATCACAAGGTTAGTAGCTTCGACATTATGTTGGGCATGGCAAAATTAAAGCATAAATTTAAACAAGTTAATGCAATATAAAACAGATAATGAAAACTTACCACATAAAATGGAGACAAGATTTTTGAAAGAAGGGGAGACCCTTTGTGGGAAGAAAATATCGTGTATTGGAAGTTGGCAATACCCAATTGCAATGAGGTCTCTTTTAAATTTTTTGAAGGGATCAATACATCAAAGAGTATACAATATAATTGCTACCTACATTTCCTTCATGTCTAAGATGAAAAATAGACGACTATCTATAAAGGAAGGAAGACTAAGGAGTTCCAAAGAACTCCATCATGGCTTATGCCACATTCCCTATGTGTGTGTCTAGATGTACTTAATGACGATGAATGAGGGAATGTGTGACTAGTGAAATGGCAGTTGCATTTACGTGTCACTCCTCATGTTCCCCATTATGAGCAATGTTTACATAAAATCAGAGAAATGTGTTACCTCATTATAAGGCAAACGAGGTGTAGGGGAGTATCCCAACTCATACATTCTCATAATATATGGATTAAATCTATATGAGAACATTTAAATTAGAAATATCTTAGGATCAAATAAAGATTAAAGTCGCAACACTCAATGATTTCAAATCAGTGCTTATCACTTTTTTCTTTACATGAAAACATCATAGTAGTTTGTATTGTATGATAGTAGGGAAATTGCTACGACTACATGTATTAAGTAGCCTTACCTTATGATGCAGTTAACCAGTAGACATGCAGCTTCAGGCATGTTTATCAAATGAAGACGTGAGTCGTTTGGATATTCAGGTCAACAGGCCATTTGACATTGCTTGCACCTGCATCATACTAGTGCTTCTTGTCATGCTTCATGAAAGTATGATAGAGATCTGTATTCATACTCTACTAAATGAAGATGTGAGTTGTCTGGATGTTCAGGTTAACAGGCCATTCCACATTGCGGCCACTTACATTATACTGGTGCTTATTGTAATGCTTCATGAAAGTATGACGGACATCTGTATTGATACAAGTATTTTCAGTAGTAGTACTACACTTACATGGAGGTTGCAGATGTCCTAGGCCCTTATGCATTGTCTAGGCTGTGTGGGACAAGCACATATTCATCATTCTATTGCCCATTTGCATGACCAACTATCTGCATTGATCGATTTAAACCTTTTTTTTCCTTGAAGTATATTTGCAACATTTCAAAATGACATGTAGAGTGGCAAGGGAGATTTTCTAATATTTTTTAACTATTCTGATCTTCTGTTGTGTGATAGGTTGGTATGACTAAGACAGATGCTGCAGTTCAGACACTGGCTAAAATTAATCCAGACGTTTTGCTTGAGGTAAGTCTCTCTCCCCATGGGATTGAGAGTAAATTTTCAGCTGCCTTGAGTATTTAGAAGGCTATGGGATAAAGTGGATTTTAATGCCCATTATTTCATTTCAGCCATTTAGAAATGCGCCCATAATTCCCTAGTATATGCTTTTTCCTTGCAAGCTTCTATGTCTGAACATGTCATTACAGTTATCCTCTCCCACTGATAGGAGTGGAATTTATGTGAAAGATTGTATCACGGTGCAGCCTATCTCTTCATAAATAACTCTGCAATTTATACGTCTCTTAAAAGTACTGACTAATTATATAAGAGATTAATAAATCCTACTGATTTTTATCTAAGAAATTAAAAGCTTCAGATGACAAAAGGAGAAGTTCTATATAACCAGAAAAGATATCTGGGTCAAGTTTTAATTTCTATATAGCCCCAAATTGTCACTAAGCCAACCACCCTTCTTTAGTCCCATTGAAGAGGATCAAGGTCAACATGCACCCTTACCAACATAGTAAAGGGTCCCAGTAAGCTAACTTATCTGTTTGAAGTTTTAAATACCTATGCATGAAAATGCACATCGGGTTTTCATTTCTCATCATTTTCATTTTTAAATGTGTTGATCATATATGAAGTACTATGCTATTTTTTGTATTCAATTTCAAGCAGACATGAAGAGTGACCTGTATTAATCTGCATAAATATTATTATTATTTTTTAATTGGTTAGATGGGATTGAAAAGGGTCCTACTTATAGCACATCATCACCATGTGGTGGTATTACAACTTGGCTATTATGTATATATTGCTCGGCAAAATTTGAACCTGGGTTTCCATAGTCGAGGAATTTAACCGGTTGAGCTAATGCCATTTGCTGCATAACTATTAATTGTAGGATCTATAGGATGACAAATTTAAAATGGAGCATCCTTTCATCCAGTTCCTTCATCCTGCTTTAAAGAGATACAATTGTTATAGAAAAGAGGGTTGACTATACCAAAAATGAAACACTTTGACTATGACCTGCATTTAATCCAGGGATTTAACTGCTCCTGCACAAATGGATATTGTCTTTTTATTTTTCTTTGGGATTTTTTTGCTGGAAGCAAAGTTTAATGAAGTTGCAATCTTTTAGCTAACTTTTACTTTTAACCTATTGCAAATCCTGAGTTCTTTGGATGGATTCCACATTTAGGCCCTAAATTGGGCAAGGGGCAGTACCATAAAACTTCTAATTTAGGTTTGATTGCATTCAATCATCTTTTCTCTTGTTTGAGGCTATTGGTATAATATTTTGCAAAAACTTTCAGAGTGATCAATAATAATAATAATAATAATAATTATTTTGTTTGTTTGAATGGCTTAAACTGTTTTTAGCAAAGTTGAAAAATCATGACTGGCAATTTATTAGCAGGACCCAGGAAAAATCAGATTGGCATTAATTGGCAAAAAAGTGGCAGAAATCATGATCTTTTCCCATTTTGTTAAAAATTTGACAATTTTTTGAAAAAACTGGGTACTCACAAATAAATCAGGGGGCTGGAAAAAAATCACGACATACATGATAATCATGATTTATTGAAGTATCTTTCAACACTGGTTTTGAGTGTGTAGCTGTTTATTCTGGGTCCATGATATGCCATGCAGTTTTTATTAATGCATGGATACGCCAGAGAGAAAGTGCCCTAGGCTGCTGTGTTGAATTGGACGTGTTATAGATGTGAAAATGTTTGTACCTGAAGTTCATTCTGTTGACATGTGCTCCTAGGTGAAGGAACTTATGGCTATGCATATGTGATTATTGTCCTGTTATTCTCAACAAACTTTCTTACTTGTTTCAATACATGATATGATAAATAACCCATAACATAATATGATATTGCAAACTTTCTTATTTGTATATTTGGAAACAATGGGAATTATATGACCCGGAAAGAGTGATTAGAAAATAAGGTTTTAAGGTAGATCCTGTTGTGAATCCTTTGCAAGGCAACTTGAGCTGTTTTTGGCATTGTTTATGGTGGTCCTTTTTCGTTTGAGGAATGTCAATGCTTAAATAACTAGCACTTTGGCCTCAGTTGGCATCTACTAGCACATCCCATGATGAATGTAGTATTTTCAAGCATGAGATCTGTGATGTTCTCTTTAAGGCACATATAGCTGGAGGTTTATGAAGGTTGTTGGTGACCCTTACATAGTCTGGATTGATTAAGGTTTGTTATGGTGCAACAGAAACAAAAGTATGATTCTTGTCACCTCTAACAAGTATACATCTGGTTCCATTTGTCATTGTCTTATTGATGATCACAAGTACTGGTACAATATTTAGAATGGGAGTTCTGCATTGTAGTTTTATTTAGTTTTACATCTCTAAGATTTGGTCCAGATTATGCTTATACATTTGGAATCACTGCCAGATTACTGTTTCATGTGTAACTCATTATAACATGGGCCTTTCTTTTCAGGTTCCTACATGCCAGTTTTTGGAAAGAGTTACAGAGCAATGGATTAAGAATTCTTTATGCTGGGGATTTCATCTGTGATAATTATTAGATTGACATTGCTTTCTACTGAGATACATGAGGATTCTTTGGGGAACCAAAGCACTGGTGGCTGTCAGCCATGGGTTTTGGTATAAGGAAATTGTAAAATAAACTACATTAAACAACTGGGAGAATCTGTTCCTTGCTAATGTTCTTGAATTCATGTGCCTTAAAAAGATTTGGAAATTACCGGCCGATTTGCTATCAGGTAGACAAATTGTCTAGATTCTAGAAAAATATTGTTGCAGTTGATGTGTGGAAGTTGGAAGAGTTCATGTGCTTTGAGAGCAAAAGGATAATTTAATTTATATGCATGTTGTGATAGTTTTCTAAAGTCCTTTGTTGTTTCGTGGAATTTGGAAAGGCCTTTGACACTATTCATAAGCATCTTTTGCTTCAGAGACTACATCAAATTGGCATCTTGGATCTTTTTTACGATTGCCGTCAAGAGACTATATGAGGTAGTTGTTGGTTGTTATCAACTTTTGGTTTCTCATAGGATGTCAAGAGCAACATTGGCATCAAACGAGGATGTCCTGCTTTTCCTTCACTCTTCAGGATCTACATTGACAAGCTTGAAGAAATTAATTCATCAAAAAACACATGTTGACAATGGTTGCCTTCTAAAATATGTCTTGATAGATAACTTGCTTTTTGTAGATGATGTATTTCTCTTTGCTCATACTCTTGAGGGCCTGCAAAGACAGTTGGATGCTCTTGCTTGCTTCTGAGACTTAAAACAATTGGCAGTCAAATATTAGCAAGACTAAGGTGATGATCTTCAATGTATCAAAGAGTACTCTTTGTAATTTTCAGTTCTACAAGGTCAATTTGATTGAGATCACCACTGCTTACACATACTTGGGGGTTCAGTTCATGGTTCATCCTTTTAATCTTAGGCCAGCTTCACTGTCATGACTTTGCAAGGGATACACATCTCTGTGTCTTGGAATGCCAATGTTTCCAACAACACTTCCAAGACATACCTACAAAGATGCACATGTTTGTTAGCATTGTTGATCCCACATTCCTTTATGGATCTGAGATTTGGGCCTCGAGCCTAGAGTGTATTGATTGGGTTCTCAGTGAGAGGTCCCAAACCATTCTGCTTCAACTATATGTTTGATGTAAAAGAACAGTTCCACAATGTCTTGTTCAGGCTGTGTTTGGTACTCGTCCTCTTTTCCTTGAGAGCATCTTCATAATTATTTTCAGCTTCATTGCCTTATATCTGTAGCCACCACACCTCAGGCTGAGAGAGATGCCCATATTTGACACTTTGCTCCTCAGAATGGATTTCCTCTAGGAGCACTTTTTTTTTGTCATTATTGTTGTACTCATAAGTTATTCCTCCTTTTCAGTCAATTGGCACCTCCATACAAATACTTGAATGTTTCTCCCCGCCTTTTTTCTGATAAAAAGGTGATTAGTCAAGTTGTCGGAGAGGGGATGTTTTTTGACAATATGTTAAAATCACTTGGGTTGCTCCATCTTGGCCTCTTAGTCCTTAGTTGGCCTTGTACAATTAACATTTCATGAGGGTTGAAGATGACATTATTTCTCATCCTGATTGTATCCAGCCACATTGGATACATAGCCTCCAGATTCCTCTTGTTTACCTTAGAGTTTGCTCATAGTTGTGAGTGGAGACAAACCATCATATTCCTCGAGAGGATAGAGTATGTTGCCCTTGCTCTCTGTTGGAGGTGGAGACTAAAGAACATTTAGGT
Organism: Wollemia nobilis; assembly: GCA_028583015.1. Taxonomy (NCBI): domain Eukaryota; kingdom Viridiplantae; phylum Streptophyta; class Pinopsida; order Araucariales; family Araucariaceae; genus Wollemia; species Wollemia nobilis. Next base: position 459,012 of record JAQPPZ010000689.1, on the reverse strand, counting down.
GCCCTCTTTATTACATGATTGGGGGGAGGTACTATTTCTTGTATATAGATCTAAGTGGATTGCTTACCACTTCTTTCAGGGATCTTGGTCCAAGGTGCTTGGCTTTATAGCTTCAATAAGTTATCACTCTTTGACATCAAGTAATATTGGGAAGGTTGACTACCACTCGACTAATCACCTCGTTTTTTCACCCTACCTTTGTTGTCAAGAGTAACAAACATTTCGGTGAGGCTACAACTCTTTAGAATGTTAATGACGGATTTGTGCACCACATATGAGAATGGTTACTAGGGCTTCAACGCTTTCTTCTTCTTGCATGTTGTGAGACAGGACTGCAATGCAATTCTCTAGTGAAGGGTTTTGGCCACTCTTCACATACCCATAAGTTGTAGATACTAGTTTCCTATATTCTATTGGTTCCTCAACCATGGATGCTAGGGCAGTCTTGACAGGTTGAACGTTATGTCTTTCAAAGATTTGCCAACCAAGTGCTATTAGTCCTGATCAATTTCTTGGGAGCATCATTGGATCTTATAGTGGGTCTTTTGGGATGATTGGTGATAACAATGACTATTTCTACTTTACGCCCCACTATAAATTAGGGTTGACACTTGGATCCACTTGAGATCTTTTCTATCTCTCATTTACCTTGATTGAGGTCTATTTCTTCTCTTCATCATTTCTTCTAGCAAGTTGGGGTTTACCCATTTTTGGGTCCAACTCTGGAGGCTGCAGTGTAATGCCATATAGCTGTTCCAATTTAGTGTAGTTTATTCTAGTTTCTTCACCGTAGTTTAGCTTAATTTCATTGTACTCTTTGGTAAGTGCATTGTAACAACTCTTTTCAATGAGTTCCATTGGCCTACTTTGGTCATCTGTGGACGTTAATAGAATTATCTCATTTTTTGTAAGTTAGATTCATACATATAAGGAACATACTGTTTTTCCAATATAGCATATAGTATTGCAAATGAAGATTAGTTGGCTAGACATTAGGGATCGTGAGAAGATCATAGGGATTGAAGAAGTTTGACGGACTTGCAACCCTATTACTTGGCTTTCTATGATGGTAGTTATGGTCATGCTATGCTGAGAACTAATAGTTACATCCATAACTATTTTAAATGGAACTGCACACCAATGGAATATGGATATGATAAACACCAGATGAATAAATAGATATCAATATGGATAGATTCGGTTGAGTTCTACATTTATAATATGGATAGGGTAAACACCAAAAAAATGAATAGAACTGAGAGAAGAAAGACCACAAAATATCCAACCTGTGCATCTAAGATATCAATTGCTGCCATTCTACTTTATAGGCAGCATAACAGCTTTCCAGAAAAAGAAAAAGCAAAAAATGTGTAAAAAATTTGCATTAGACTTTTTGGTAATGAAATGTCAATGACAAGAAATGACATGAAATGTAACTGAAATTAGAATGAAATGCATTTTGATAAATTGCAAATAAGACTTTAAGAAATTACAGTTAATAATTGCATGAATTGAACATGTTCTATTCGGGGTGGCGGTTATGGTGCGCTGTCCTGGGAACCACTTGCAACGGCCAGGGCAGGCATTAAAAGGACCCCCCTCTTTCATTTGCAGCACTATGATTATGTATGTGATGGTCTTGGTTGTGATTGCCAAAGGATGTGCAGTGAGAGATATTGGTGAATGTATTGTCATTATGCAGGCTGGTTATGCAACCCTGCTATTGTAATTGCAAGTATATTACTGCTGTTTACAACAGTACCTGATTACCAATGCAAGTTCTGCCCTTTGCAGGTTTAGTGCAGATTGCTGTTATGATTTGTGTTGTGACTGTTGGAATATTGCTCGTGTCTTGTTGAGTGCTGTTATGATTACAGATGGTAGAGTTGTTGCCATAGTTGCAGGTTTTGTTAGCATTTGCATTGCAACCGTACTGTAGGAAATTGCAGGTTGCAGGGAAATTGCAGCAGTTGTGCTGGTTACGGATCGTATGATGACGGGGCTGTATGAAAGATTGGTTGTACAAAGGTGAATGCACGAGTTGTGCTGCAGTCTCAAGGATTGACTAGCTGTCTGGCAGAGATTGTGATCTTGTATGCGTGATTACCATACAAGTCACTTCTGTACAAGGGAATTGCTTGTCAAGTGTTGCATAGTCACTTGTATTTAATCATCTTGTACTACTGTCGTACAGGACTGTGCCATATGACAGTGAGTCGTACAAGACTATGTGTCATACAATTGAGACCGTACCGTCTCATGACAATGATGCCATATGACTGTGATGACAGTCTTATGACTGCAGTCCTAATTGGTTCTTGAATCTATCATTCCACCATTCCATTTTTGGGAATCTCACCACTTGTGCTACATACTTTACGTTAGAATATGGTTGATGGAGACCATACCAATGTCATTGTTGAAACATTCGGACAAGTTAGATTTATGTTTGCTTTTTAGCACTAGCAAGCCTTGGTTTCTGCTGCATATTGTATCTTTACTTTTGCTTAGCTACAAGTTCATTTAAAGAAACTAGACAAAATATACATGAGTGCCGAAATGAGCCGAATGGAACCCAAATAGTATACTTGGTTAGAAGAGTATAGAAGGAAGACATAAATGGTGCTTCAAATTTGATAATACATAATTATAAACACTGATCTGGAATGGTTGAAAACCTTTGTGGCTTGAAATTGTGTTTAATGATTTAAAAAAATATGGAGCATATATAACACAAATATGATACAACTGAGGAGTTTCTATAGGAAATCCTCTTACAAAATTTGTCATTAGTCTATGTTTATAATGAATCCCCAACAACCACTATGAACACACTAAAGTAAGGTCTGATCCATTACACAATTTGAAATGGTTTGTCAAAGGTGAGCTAGGCAGCATCCTGGTTACTCTTCTATTATCAAAGACCAAAGATTCTCTAGATATAGAAAGGAATCTAGAAATTTGTTTCTGCACAAACCTTTTGACATGTGGATGTAAGCAATCGGGGGAGAGGTCTGCCTTGTCTTCTGCACAAAGAAGATGCCTTGGTAGCTGCTTCAAGCCAAAGGAACTATCTCATGAATCTAACAGTGTTGTCTGATAGGCACTTAGTACCACTTGCTACCTGAAGGGGATGGAAAAGGGGGTAATCAACTTGGTAGTCCACTAGGGTTGTGAAAGCCTCTTCAAGGCTTGTTAATGGGTTAAATCCCAACACCACTGATTTGAATATAGGAAGAGGGTGGAAAATAATATTCCTAATGCATTTTCATTTGATCTCATAATATACTTTGGGTGACCTGAAATTTTTAAATAAAATACTCTTATGACTATACCTCCTATTAGGAACAAAGGCCTAAAATCCTATCTTCTTTGGAGATATGATGGTCGGTCATAATCCTTAATGGGTGATGGCACACACTCACGAGATCGATGAAAATCTTAAGTTCATGTGATCGGTGTTATTCAAAGTAGTCAGGGTGGGCGATGGTGCCATTTTGCATAAAGTGCTTAGTAAGAAAGCCATTTTGGGGTTGAGGGGCTGAAGAGGAGAGATCCAATTTGTTTGAATGTATTGCCTATAGATATCCTTTGCAATTAATGTATAAATCACCTCTTTATTACGAAGGAGATGTCAAGGAATCCCAAAGAATACCAAAAGAGGGGCGAGGGGATTTATGGAAATCTCATTATATTGGAGAAGTGAGCTAGGTTCGAGTGACCAACCTTTTCATTCTCTAGGGGGTTTATAGAAGCAACTCTCTACAAAGCAAAAAGTCTAGAAATTGGTATCTCTTTTAACATGATGCATGTAGGCAAATGAGTTGTTCCATGGGAACACATGAGCCATGCTGGTGACAAGTCGTGTATTAGTTAACGATAACTCATTGTACAAAGCGTTTGTGTCATATGTTATGTTTCAATGTTATGTACCAATGTAATAAAAATTAGGTTATGGGGTACTTCTAATCTTTCATGTGTACAAGTGCTTAGGTGCTTGAGCGGGTATGGTGATTGCCAATTGACTGTTGTTTCTTGTTATACCTATATGTATGCCCATCTACCCTGGCCAATATAGATAGAGATTTTTGGCTTGTGTGTAGTTTGTGGCAGGTAGTAGTTAGCCGTCAAAAAATGATCGAGGCACGCTGATCTTTTCGATGTAGACCATGATATCTAGTAGATGATTGGAATGTGAAGGATACATGTGTGTGTTGTGTATTTACATGTTTATGTGATTTATTCCCATTGTGTCTTTATTTATCCATATGATGGAATTGTACTTTTTAAAAGCTAGTTCTGATCAGCCTCAAAGAAAGTAATTTAAATTGTAAAATAAGTGCAATGTACATGAAACGTAAATGTAAATGAAATGCAATGTAATGTTGTTTGATGTCAAGGGTGATGATGTAAGCATTGGATAATGCAAGTTTGTAATGCATGACATCATGTATGTGAGAATGGAGGGCGGTTAGATGGGGTGTCTTAGGTGTTAGTGGCTGTTAATTTCCAGCCCCCAAGGATAAATATGAGTCCCCATTCATTTGTGCAAGTATCATCTAAAGTACATCCAAGAGATCATCAAGGGATCTATCATTGAAGAGTATTGTCCATGATCGCGTATCATCTGTAATGCAAGTGCCGTACAGACGAGTAAATGCAATACTATTCATCCTTCATTTATGTCTATATCAATAGTGTGATGTTATTGTTGTATCAAGTAGATTGTAGGTTGTTCTCCCAAGTTCTATGTAGGTTACATCTGAGTTGCAGTTTAAAGTTGTATGAGTGCCATTGAGAGTACCGTACAAGTCTTGCTGACAAAGATTTCCATACAAGTGGAGTCACCATCATACAAGTGACTATCATTCAAGTGGATTGTTGCTCAAGAGTTATCGTACAGTGGAGTGTCAAATAGTTGTCGTACAAGTCAAGTGACAAGTAGCTGCTGTACAGGTGGAGTGTCAAGTAACTATCGTATAGGTGGAGTGTCAAGTAGCTGCCGTACAAGTGGAGTGTCAAGCAACTGTCGTACAAGTGGGAGATCGTGTGGATTGTAGTCTTGGTTGACTACTGAATCTCTCATATCAAATTGTTCCTCCAAGTGTTGGATTATTGACCACCATGCTACATTGGTGTCGTTGTCCTCTTATCTGCCTCTATGTTTTCCCTTTGAATTCCAAGTAGTGTTGTGTTAACACTATCTCTGCAAGCCTTAATCAAATTCATTCCTTAAAAAATGACGCATGGTTGTCAATCCTTGAGAGGTGGGGATGTTGGGATAGAGGCTCTCAACATCACAAGAATGATGTCTTGAGGAAAGTACAACCATGCAAATCTTTAATTAGAGATATGGAATCCAAGAGATGATGTTTTTGCTTCAAAAAAATTGGCAAGAGTAGATGATGAAGCCATTTGGAGGCAGGTTCGAGCATGAAACCACAGTAGGAACAAATGGGTCGATTGGAAAGCTTGGGCTTGTGGATTTTGGGGAGTAGGTAAAAGACACACACTCCGGCAGAGGATGGTGTTACCTGGAGCATAATTTCTTGTGGTTTTTTGAAAGCAGATTCCTCCTAAAAGCCCAATCAAGCAAGTCTTGGAGCTGATAAAAAATATCTTGCCAGGGGACTTTGTTCACTTTAGAGTAAACATTTTGATCTGAAAGCTGGGAAAAACCTTATAAAATGTACCAGTCCATGGATAAATTACAAACACCCAAGTTTTTTTCTGCAAGCCTAATGACAATGGATTTGTCATTGGCAAGGGAACAAATGGCAGACCAGATGTGGGATGGAAAGGCACGTTGGCGGGTGGGATTAGCAGCAGATAATTTTTTATTGAGGAAAATTTCACCCATGCTAATAATTTCTTCCAAAGGCTTATAAAACTGTGAGGGATTAAAACTTGGGTTGGAAACACGGAAAGGATCAATGGGCTTAAGCTGTTTTGGAGGGCCACCGCTTGGTCCAAAGAACCATTCAAGACGAAGACGTCTACAAAATGTTGAAAACTCTTGTTTTAGAACCTCTTTGGCCATGGGAGGAGGAACAGGGAGGAACTTTAAACCCAAGTTGAGGGCCTCAATTTCATTATGGGTAAGTTCTTTGGAGGAAAAATTATGGACAACAAGATTTGTGATTTTGCCATCCATAGCCCAGACAGGACTCCAGTAAAAATACCGACGGCCAAAATCCTGTGGGCTAAAAATTGCAGACCAAAAAAGTAATATTTTTTTTTTTGAGTAATACTTCTTATACACATCCACCATGGGGATTGAACCCGGGTCACATCACCGATAATACAAGTGGCGTCCTTGCCGGTAGACCACAGTGACGGGGATAAAAGTGACTTAGGCCCACTTTATGTCTCTTGGCCCCATTTAAAACATAACCATAAAGCAAACGTTATAAAGTTAAATAATAAATTTAACTTTAAACGCCATATCGTTAAAATAAAATAATATAGGCCTCATGAATTAAATTCACCGACTGAAAGCGAAACGGTCACCCGGACTGAAAAAAACATCTCATCACAGCTACAGATCAAGTCGGTGCACTAGAAACGTACTTACTAAAAATAGTAAGGCATAACTCATCCGAAACTGCCTCAGAAAACGGCAACTGACAGCTTGCAGCAACTGAACGGCTCCACCAACCCAATGAACTCCCTAAACACCACCATTAGCCTACGGGAGTCCCGTGAATAGGCTAATCTCCATGTCCTAGACATCTGCTTAGGAAGGGGACATTACACAATGGGACTGGAATATCCTCTTGGCTACACTAGCCTGGGGGAGCTAGACAAAGTGCTCCAAAGAATACATAATTACAATAAAGACCATACAGAATTATGAACTCCAGCCTGGAAAGGGCAGAACATGTATCAATATGCGATGGCATCATGCAGAACGTATACATCTCAACCATAGCTGACAATTAGAGTAAGATCTGATGATGTCTAGAGACTCTAGATGATGATGGTCAAAATCAAACAAACAGTTGCCAGAAACCCTCCTATAGAAACATGCTTGGATGGTAATATCTTGACTTCAATAAAGCTGAATTTTGAAATAATGTGGAATAAGAAAGGTGAAAGGTTCATCAAACAATGTCAATTTTACAATGTAAGCTATACTAGAATGAATAGTTATTAACTACTGAAAGATTGCCCATCTTAGTGTTTTGTATTTCATTTAATTCTTCATTGTGATTTGCTGTTCACAGTGTTCAGGCTATTGAATGTTTTTGAGTTACACGATTTTGCTTAAAATTTTCTAGTTTCCTACAAATAACCCTTGAATTTCTGCTTTCTTCTGTTTGCAGAGCTACACATTGAATATTACAACTGTTAAAGGTTTTGAGAATTTCATGGAGAGTTTGACAAACCAAGTATTTGAATCCACTGAAGGCAGACGGAGTGGAGTGGATTTGGTTTTAAGTTGTGTGGATAACTATGAGGCTCGCATGGTTGTAAACCAGGTTTTTTTTTTTCTGATTTTATCTGACTAGATGTATTGTGTCTATAAACCTCCTAGTTATATAGATGCCAGTTCAATGGCTTTAGAATAATGAGCAATATCTAAAAGAAACATGTGGAATTGTTCTGGGCTTCTATATTCTTTTTTTTTTTTGTTTAATAAATATGCAATTTTAGAATACTATGGTGTTATGGGGTTTTAAGGTTATAAAAACTGCAGTACCTCATATTTATCATTTCTTCCTGCAGGCTTGCAATGAGCTAAACCAAACATGGATGGAATCAGGTAAGAATAATGGAAAATCTGCTTGTATTATTTCCCTCTTTTTCTTCATAGGCATGTTTGGTTTCCTATTGAGTAGACCTAAATAACCAAATTTATGGTTCTCCTACTATAGAATTTACAATGTAATATGGTAAATAGATTGGCAGTAATAATGGACATCAATGCCAGTGCGATAAAGTTTTGGACATAATCAATGTTTCCTGTTGCATTTCTAAGCTTATTAATTTGGTCCTTGTGATCATGAGTCTAGGCATAAGTTTCATGTTTGAATTCAAGCTAGGCAAACTTGAAGTTCAGAAGAAATTTGCCACATTTATTTTATTTATTTATGGGTAAAAGTTCAGCATGAGGTTGGAGATATAAAAAAAATGCAAATAAATTTAAAATCGAGTAGGAATACAAATAAATAAATAAAATTAATTTGATAATGCAACTTGAAAGGTATGTGAAACTGTTTTGAATTTATGCCCATCTAAAATTGCCCACATAATTTACTTAATGCATGGTCAAATTTAATTGATTTCATTTGGTTGATCTTTAAGGTCTTTAAATTTCAAACTTTATGGATTAAATTAATCTTGTTACAGAGATTATGGGTATAGCATGTTTAACGTTGTGAAATTCCTAAACATTTAAGATATTAGCTTTTTCTGGATGACTTGATTGTGCAAACAAACAAAGCATGGCATTCAAAATGGGTAATGTGAGCCATCAATAAAATAACATCAGTTGGTTAAAGTCTTGTCAACAATTCATTTTCACCCAGCAGAGATCCTCGTAGAGGATAATATTGGTTAAAATATACTACTTTCAAGGCAGTCGTGTTGTTTAGCAATTAGGATGATTTTAAGTTGTTACATGTGACTAATGTGATTTACATGGTTATAAAGTTCAAGTGTGAATCACATGTTTCATTTGTTGATGTACCAATGTCAAGGCATTCCCTTTGATTGGTCATTTCCATATATATACTGAAATGAACAGAATTCCTTCTCATTGCTTCTCAGTGCATTGTAACAGCTTTTTTTAATGAGTCCCATTGGCCTACATTGCCCATCCGTGGACATTAATAACAATATCTTATCTTATTTGAGTTTCCGTGGGTGTTAGCATTTTACTAAATAGTCATTCTATTTAAATTTCAGACGCTGACATGATGTTTCGAGTGTTGAGTAATTTGATTGTAACTATGGTTTGCTTGCATTTTTAGTTTTCTGGGGAATGTTATGGTATTGAAGATTAGTGTACAATAGAGATGAAATATTTCTTCTATATGTAATTGCAAAAAAAATGCCTTTGTAGAAGACAAGTAGTTTTTTTAATAATGGTAATCAGAATAAAAAATAGAAGAGATCTTGGATGCATTTGTTTATATAAATTACCACAATGCTTGATTGTTTACCTCATTAGCTAGTGTCAAACCAACAGTAATTCACATCCTTTGTCTATGGTTAATGTCTGCTATCCACTGTTGCAGAAGGGTGATATCTGAAGGCTTTTTAACCAATAATGTCTAACAGCATAATGTGAATGATTCATGTGAACGGCATGGATCCATTTCATTCTTCTTTAATAATTGTGCACAATATCATATCATGTCATGTCTTATCTCATCCCACATGCATCCTATCCCCATCTCTATGCCCCCAAAACATCACATGATCACTGTGTTGCAATTTCTATATAAACTATTGTTGATGATCACAAGTGATATAATTATTAATTAGCCCTAGAAATGTGCAGAACTCTATTAACAACTTCAATCCAAAACTTTTATAGCCTGGTTCCACAATAGGTTTCTTCACAAATGACATAGTATTCACAATAATTTCATTCAAGCAATAGAACATGGAATAACGTCAATCTCAAAGCAATAGTATTCATTTATGGAATGAGATAATTTTTGTATTTAGAACTCTTCTACGAGGCTTCATAATTTCATATATTTTATAAAGCGATGGGCCTCTACAACATGGTTTCATATTATTTTCCAATCAAAAGCATAAATCAAATTTCTTTGTTATGATATTGACTATAGGTCATCATATGTATATCTCTTATGCACGTTTATCATCAAAAAGAACTAACCCGAAAAAAATTGTTATCAAATCCCTTGGCCCTTTTTTGAGGGAAGATACTCTTGAAGGGTGTCAATATTAAAATGTAGCCTTTTACAGCAATAAGGCACAGAGATTTGCTTTGAGTTCACTTAAAATATTTCTAAGTTTGAAGGCCCAACATAATCATCTTTCCCAGGGGTCTCAAATAAATTCTTATCATTATAGTTTATAATTAACAGATTTTACAATTTGCATGTGTCTAATATTGGTTTAATTTTCATTCAAACTTGTTATCCAGCCGTATCCATTTTAGGGGTCATGAAAATCTGGCATATCTGTATTTGATACCGATAGTATCCATTTCCATAGCCCTATTGCCATCCCCTCCTCCTGTATAGAGTATCGTCGTCTCTTGAGGTACAAAATTTACAAGAGGAACAAATTCTTTGATGTCATGCATAGTTTCCCAAGGGGATTTTGGTAAACTCTCCTTCCTAGAATATCTGACTCCTCTGGCATTGACATCCAAACTTTGGTTTCACATGCCAACTCTCTCTATGGCATCTCATCGCAGCCGTGCAGCCTACCATCCAGGCGACCTCCCCCCACTTCATGCTACTTCATTTTATCTAGGAGATATCAAGAGAGCTATTAGGAACTTATGCACCAACAAGGTTGTTCATTGTGAATGGTTTCAATCTGAATTTCTTGAATATGGAGAGTGACTAGTATATTGCATTGCAGTACTCTTCATTGAGGTTATTTTTGGTGCATTTCCCCTTTATTGTTTCAACATATCATTCATCTGAAGCATAAATATGGGAACTACTCATATCTGAACTATTACCCAATCATTGTCATTGGGCACATATTTGTTAAGTTATGTGTGATAGTGCTTGACTTGATGTTCTCTGAACAACTTGATCTGTAAATAAGAAAGAGAGTTGTATTATTGTTCATGGGTGATTAAAATATATGCAAACTCAAGGTGGGCAAACCTACATGTCAAGAAAACATCACGTAGGAATAAAAGTATGAGTAGTGTAAATAGAAGTATAAGGGATCCATTGCCAAGAAGGTCAAGAAGATGTAGTCAAATTATTGTCTGAAGTACTGGAATCACTACTACCACTAACCATGTTGGAAGAGCTGGTACATGATCTAGAGATGCCAATGGGGTTATTGAAATGTGTAATTATTCATTTTGTCCATGACTGGATTTGTGATATTTTATTATATTTTGTAAAAGTCCTACGGGCCGATCTTCACTTTACAAAGTGATCCTTGTGGTAATTAACGAACCAATAACGTGTCAGCATGTGATATTATTGGGATCTGTGAAATGCATTGTGAAGCATATAAATATCTCCACTCGCAAATCATTTTAGTCATTGAACTGTATCAGTCTTGTTTCGATCTTTAGTTAGTGGTGTTCATGGACATCCCCACAATCTTATCCTTTATTTTATTTATGAATCTGGATATTGTGTTGATTCTCTGTTTGATTCTTAATGGTTTTCATGGACACCCCAACAATCATGTGTTGTCATTTCCTCTCTTTTCTTTGTGATTAACTTCCCGGACTAGGAGAACCCAATTGACTAAATCCTAGAAGGGCATGTAGAATGACTCCCATACACTCCTACCATCCATGGCTGATGAATACGTGGAGTAAGAGAAATTGGCAATACATGTATCCCTGGACTTTTTGATGTGTGAGTAAGAAGAATTAGTTTATACAAAATGCCAAAGAGCAGCATGCCTATCTCCACCTATTTTAAGGAGGCACAAAACCCCTAGAAGTAGCATGTTGAAGAAGACATAATCTCACGATATAATCATTCCTTGCTTGGGGTACCTATAGCATTTAATGAGAGCTTGATGCCTCCTACATTAGGCATACGGAAACAAGGAGGTGATCAATCTAGTGGTATTCAAGCTCTTGTTTGAGATTTCAGATTGAAGAATAACTGCTTCCTAAAAGTACAAAGCCAAGCATATTGGATTGGGGTAGCAAAACTTTTAAAGAAAACAAACTCATGAGGAAAGATAGTAATGTACAACCAACATGTGGAGGACAAAGCCTTAAGAGATTGCTGATCTGTGTGATTGGAAACATTGTTACTTTTATTTCTTTTTGAAATTGCTTCTCTTTGTTTTATGAAATTGCCAGAGAATCTTAACAAAATGAAAAACATTCTATGGGAAATGCTTCCCCCTTTCTATTTGGTGGGATTCTAATTTGTCTATTTGACTTGATGCTATTTCCATGATAATTGTATTGATTTTTGATGCACAGTACACTTGATTTGCTTTTCCTCCACCAGCATGTGCTTTTCAGAATATAATTTTGTTCTGGAAATGGAGTTTAAAAAATTTGAATGTATTATATTAGGAGAGAATTATTTTCATGGATACAGGTGAAGTAACTTAAAAGGCAGCTTAAGGGTGATTGCTTGGTAAATTTTCTTGTACTAGATAGAATATTGATCATCTTTGGTTTTAAAGTTATCTTCAGTACTCAGTTATTGATCTTTTATTTCAGAATTGCTTCAGCATGTGTTAGATTTCGAATTTTCATGTAAATTTGGAAATTTTCGATCATTTGGAATTTTCATGTAAATGTGTTAGTGCCCTTGCCAATGCACTTACCTTAATTTTCGATCATTTGGAAATTTCTTTGTTTTCCTTTTGTCTTTATTGAAAGGCCTTGTTTTGTCATCATTGGCAGTATCTTCTTGATGGATATTTTTTGATCAGTCTCTTAGGTGATTTGAAGATTTTGATGTGTTGGTGTGATTTACTGAAAGAAAAATTTATTGCAGGGGTGTCAGAGGATGCTGTATCTGGGCATATTCAGTTGTTGATTCCAGGAGAAACGGCTTGCTTTGCATGTGCTCCACCTCTGGTACTTTTTGTCAAAGGCCCCTTTTGAATGTTAAGGAGTTACTTGGCCATTGCCTCTTCATTTGATAGTGTTTGTTGATTGTTTTCTTGTTATAAACATGAGTCAAGTCCTTTGTTAGTATAGCTGACTATGCTTACATTTATCGTAAAAGATTACCAAATGGATACTAAGGAAATTATATGTTTATGAAATCATTTTATTGATAGATCAAGTTAATTTTATTTTTTATTTTTTGGGAGGCCTAACACAAATTTGGTTGTTTGCTTCATTTGCTTTACCTCATCTTGTCTATTTCCTCCAACTTCTCAAATATAATGCATCATTTCGATAATGACATTAGAATTCAGTTCTTTATTCAAGTGACTGATGAAATCAGATTAAAGTCCAATTTACAATGGCTACAATAACGAGGATTATTTATTTTTTATGCTTTAGTACTTGCAAAAACAAGAAACTTGAAATTGAAAACAGATTGAACATTTTTTTTTTTAGTTGGTGATATGAGATTTGTAGCATAGTAATGGTTTTCCTCTTCTGAAGGAACATGAAAGAGTGAATGACAACGAAAATTAACAGCAACCTGCATTCATCATAAATACGAGAAAAGAGATTCAGAGATAGAATGAAGCAAAACTGAACATTGCCATTAGATTCAGTTATGAACAACAAGCATACACATCAGTCATTGCAGCAATGTCGCAAGATCATTCTTAGCATGTATTCTCCACAAATAGATGACTTGATTCTTCCATGAAGATGATGATCTATTTGAAAATGTGAGGGGTTTATAACTTTATATATACTACTTCTGGACAGGGGAGGTAGTTCCTAACTTTCGCAACTTCCTCAGACCTATCCCTAACTACCTTTACATGACAATGCATAATGCATGAAAATTTTATTCGCATGCTAAGAATGTCATCCATTGAACACAACATGATGACATTCCAACAAACACTTAGTGAGCAAGCTATACAAAATGACAAAATATATGTACAACCAAAATTGCTTTTGCATACTTGTCTCCTTATACGCTTGTTCGTGCTTGAGGTGGTGCCACGTCAGAACTGGCTCCTACATCTGCCCTCCCCTCTAAATTAGTTGATGTCCTTGTTGACTACTGCTGCTACTCTTGAAGGATTTGACTTTGCTGTGGTTGTGGAGTGGGCTGTGCTTGAATAGGTTCAACCCCCAACCCATGAACTTGTGTCTTCAGAGCATCATTCTCCTTCTTCAACCTCTTGGCATAGGCTCGTTACCTTGTCCACTGGAAGCCATAATGTTGTGACTTGTGTTCTATCTCTGTGAGCCTAGCACGCAACTCAACTTCCCTCTTCTCTTATTCTGCATGTTGCTGGTCTCTAGCTTCCATCAATTGATCACAGTGTGCTACCTCTTGGGTTTTGGCTTCAAGAGCCTGCCCCCTCACCAAGCATTCAGTTTTCAGTAGCGTAATCAGTTCATTTTGTTCTTCCTCCTTTCTCAACTCCCCCACTTCCTGCTGCATTCATGCTGGTCCATCTTCGACCTTCTTCCTTCTTGTCGAAGTTGTTCTTCTGCTTCCTTCAGTTGGATTGATTGCTGTTCTTTCATTTTCATGCTGTTGGCCATTTCATGGAATGTCTCCTGTCCAACTGACATCTGCTGGATCAGATAGGCCAAGTAATTCATTCTGGCATACACAGACTCCAACTCTGGTGCTAGTTTTACGTTCTTTACCACCTTAGATGCAGGATAAGTATCAAAATTATTCTCGCCAATGTAAAATCTGGGTGGGTGACGATACAAGATTGTGGTGCCTTCTGGCAGCTCTTTTACTCCAATCATGGTCTGCATGCTACTACCCTCATCAAGTTCCCATGGCTGAACTTGGCGCAACTCAGTGAATTTATTCATTCTCCTTATCCTAGGTCTAGCTGACTAATCTGCTAGTTCTGCATCCACCCTCATTTGCCACTATTTCCATTCTCTGAGGGCTCTTATTCGAAATTCGCTACACACCTAACCTACCATGCTGCTCAACTTTTCAAAGAAGTTGTCGACTTGATCATTAATTTTTGTACCATACTGTTGAGCAAGGTGTTGCAAGAGGTTTGTCATTGTTGTCAACACAGGCAGTTAGATCTAATGATGCAGTGGACAGACAGTTCAGAAGTCATTCAGATGCAGAGGACAGAAGTTCAAAGGATAGTCAGATCATGTAAAGTGAAATTCCAAGAAAACAGAAGTGACCCAGATTCAAAAAATCAAAGAAAAAGACAAGTAAGAAAACTGTCGCGATATCGCGACATGTTTTCTGTCGCGATTTCGCGACATGTCGGAGGAGAGAGAAGGCACAAAGAAAATTGTCACGATTTCACGACATGTAGGAGGAGAGAGAAGGCACAAAGAAAATTGTCACGATTTCACGACATGGACGAGGAGAGAGAAGGCGCAAGCAAAACTGTCACGATTTCGCGACATGTTGCAGGCAAAGAAGCCAAGTGGAAAAACTGTCACGATTTCGTGACATGTTTGGTGAAAAAGTGCTAAGGAAGAAAACTGTCATGATTTCGTGACATGTTTGGTGAAAAAGCGCTAAGGAAGAAAACTGTCACGATTTCGCGACATGTTTGGAGAAAAAGTGCTAAGGAAGAAAACTGTCACGATTTCGTGACATGTTTGGAGAAAAAGTGCCAAGGAGGAAAAGTGTCACGATTTCGCGACATGTGGGTTTGGACGAAGAGGAGAGAGAATGTACAAAGGCAAGTATGTCGCGATTTCACGACATGTTATGTTTTTGTGGGCGAAAGGCAAAAAAGAGCTTAAGGCAGCGAAAGTGTCACGATTTCGTGACATGTCATGTTTTCGTGGGTGCAAGCCTAGAAAAGGACAAAGAGGCGAAAAGTGTCACGATTTCGCGACAGGTTGCAAGAAAAGCCTCCGGAAGCTGAAAGCGTCGTGATTTCACGACAGGATGAAAGGTAAATGTACGGATTGAAAAAGTGTCACGATTTCATGACAGGCAGCAGTGAAGAAGCTAGCAGGATGAAGATGTCGCATTTTCGTGACATGTCACGGTTTCGCGACTCTAGGAGGAGAGAGACTGTACGACGCCAGAAATGTCATGATTTCGTGACAAAAGCGGAGAAGAAGGCCTAGAAGCAAAAAGGGTCACGTTTTCGTGACAAGAGTGAGGATGACGTCAGCGAAAGTTAGAAGTGTCACGATTTCGTGACAAGAACGGTGGCAAAGCAGACAAAGGCCAAAAGCGTCACGATTTCGTGATAGCAGGGACAAGAAGGCGTACGGATGTAAAAGGTGTCGCGATATCATGACATGTTGCAGTTTCGCGAGGAAAGCTACAGAACCAGAGAGGCGGTTGAAGCCGACAGAGTTAAATCTGGGCGACGAAGATTAGGGTTTTGGAGCCGACATTCATTAGGGTTTTGGAGCCGACATTCATTAGGGTTTTGCAGCCGACGTTCTTTAGGGTTTAAGCCGACTACAGTTTAAGATTTGTCCTTGAAATTTCATCTATAAAAGGAGGGTTGTTTCGAGTTTGAGTGGAGTGATTTTTGCGAAGAAAATTTGCGCATGTGAAGTTCGCGTGAGCAGAGAGCGAGTCGTATCGATTCGAGCTGAGTGCGAAGCGGTAGTTCATTTGTGTCGAAGTGAAGTGTGCGAAGTAGTTGCGTAGAAGCAGACTAGAGTGTGAAGCATAAGCGCACAGGAGCAGAAGCCGTAACTCGGTTGTGTCAAGCAAAGTGTGCGAAGCAGTTGCGTAGAAGCGATCGGTGGTGCGAAGCCTTTGCAGCAGAAGCCAGAGTACACAGAAACAACAGATAGTGTGCAAACTGTGTGAAGGTATTTTTTTGTATATTTTTCTTGAAGTCCAAGTTGCAGCTTGGCATAAGGGGTTGGTGCTCCTTCCAGTAGGTGCTGGTGAATTAGGGGTTGGTGCTCCTTTCTGTTGGTGCAAAAAAATTGAGGGGTTGGTGCTCCTTCCAGTTGGTGCTGGTAAATGAGTTGTAAAGTTGTTGCTTTGCAAAGGCTGGATTTGGATGGTAGTCCAAGCAGTCATTTTTGAGGAGTAGCCACATTGGTGAACCTCGTTAAAATTTTTGTGTTGTGTGATGCTCTCTTACTAACTTGCTATTTCTGGTTTAAGTTTGCTTTATTTCATTGCAAGTTTAAAGTTTTAAAAGATCACACCGATTCACCCCCCTCTCGGTGTCACCGTAAGTATAACAATTGGTATCAGAGCCAAGTTCCTGAATAGGCTCAATCAGCTAGGGTGATCTTGGAAGTGACGCAATGGCAGGTGGTGAAGGGTTCTCCTCAAACAAAGCACCATTGTTTGACGAAACTAATTATGCATTCTGGAAGATCAGAATGCAGACATATCTCCGTGCTTTGGGATTTGATATCTGGAGTGCAGTAGTTAATGGTTACACAGCTCTCGACACTGCTCCAACCGACAACACTGGTAAAAAGGCATTTGAAAATGACTCTAAAGCAAAAAATGCCATCATGTGTGGATTAGTTGATAGTGAGTTGGTCAAGATCATAAATTGTGAATCAGCAAAAGATGTGTGGGACAAACTAGAAAATATTTATGAGGGAGATGACAAGATCAAGGAAGCCAAGCTTCAAACACATCGAGCTCAATTCGAATCATTAAAGATGACCAACGATGAGAACATAGAAGCCTTTATGCAGAGAGTTAATGGAATCACTAATTCAATCAGAGGTCTCGACGAAGATTTGGATGATGCAACTATCGTGAAAAAGGTATTAAGATCGCTTCCCCAAAGATTTGATTCTAAAGTCTCAGCCATAGAAGAAGCTAAAGATCTAAATCACTTCAGTATGGATGAGATGCATGGTTCCCTGAATGCTTATGAAATGAGAATAGGAAGATCTAATCCCACAGACAGAGAAGCAGCCTTTAAAGCCCTAAAAGGTAAAGACACAAAACAAGAGTCTGAAGAAGAAGAAAATTCGGATGAAATGGAAGCAAATTTTGTTAGAAAACTGAGAAAGGGAAAAGGAAAATACAGAGGAAAGCTTCCTTTCAAATGTTTCAACTGTGGGGGCATTGGACACTTTGCTACCAAATGTCCTCTCAATGATAAGAACAAAGGTGAGGAAGCATCTCATCAAGAAAGAAGTGAATGGAGAAAGAAAACAAACTTCAGAAAGGGAAATTTCAAAAAGAAAAGTTTCATCTCCAGGAATGCAAATTCTTCAGAGGACAGCTCTAGTGAGGATTCTGAAGAAGGAACAGGTGAAGCTCTATTCATGGCTTTTGAAGTAGAAAAATCAGAAGAGGTAGAAAAATCAGAGAAGAGAGAAGGAATGAACTCTAAAGCATGTGTTGAAAAACCTGAGGCAGAAGTTGATCTAGAAGGTGAACTGGTTTCTGCTCTTGAAGAATGGAAATCTGAGAAAAGAAAGAATTATAAACTGTCAAGAAAGCTTGAGGATGCAAACGACATTATAACCAGTTTAAAAATACAGGCAGAAGAATACAAGAAAATGTCCGAAGATCTTGAAGTTCAGATAACCATGAAGATAGATTACTGCTGTAAACTAGAAGAAGAAAATCTTGGCCTACGAATGCAGATACAAGAGCTGGATCGAAAAATTAGCTGCCATCACAAACGTGAAGAAAGTTCGAAGAAGCTGGATAAAATCTTAAGTGATCAATGACCTGCAGGCATTAAATTTGGTCTGGGCTTCATTGAAGGAGAATCATCAAACGGACCAAAAGCCAGAAATGTTGAAACTATAAGGAGTGAAGATGAGAAACAGGCTGATGAAAGAAAAACAAATCATGCAAAAGAAAGCAGTAATGCCAGGCCCGAAAGGAGAACTGACAATGATGGCTTTACCAAGGTCACAAATCAAAGAAGAAGAAGATCTATGGTTCCTACAACAACCTGGCAAAGACCATCCTTCAGGTTTAATCATTACTTTTCTGGTTTCTGTTTCAAATGTAATGGTTATGGGCACAAAATTGCAGACTGCAAGTATAATGTAGGACCAAGAAGCTTTGTTAGTAGAAATGTTTTTGCACCTCTAACAAATTATGCAAGAGAATGTTTTAGCTGTCACAACTATGGGCATATTGCAAGAAATTGTCGTAGTACCTCTGTTTTAAATCAACCTCATAAAAGAAAGTTCCAACCACATAGGACAAGACAAAATAGAAAAATTTCTGAAAGATATGCAAAAGATATTGAAAAAGAAAAGTCCAAACTAGAGCCCAATACCGTAGTCAAAATAGAGTGGAAACAGAAAGAACAGCTTAGGGAAGAAAAGGAATCCTTAATAGTACAGACAACTTTCAAGGCTCAGAATAAATGTGTACCATGGATTCTTGACAGTGGATGCTCAAGTCATATGACAGGTGATAAACAAAAATTTGAAAAACTACAGAAATATGAGGGTGGCTCTGTGAAGTTTGGAAATAATGATGGAGCCAAAATAATAGGAAAAGGATCTAGTCAAAATTAGTGATGGGAAAATCAAGTCGAAGAAGTTTTATTTGTGGATGGTTTGAAACACAACCTCGTTAAGTGTCGATCAAATCTGTGATAAAGGACATGAAGTAGTCTTCAAGAAGCGAGGTTGTGAAGTCAGAAAAATAAACAGTGGGAAATTGATAGCAACTGGTTCAAGGACGTCTGGCAACCTGTACACACTCTCAAAAACTTTAGAAGGTACGTGTTTCATTGGACAAGAAGAAGAGAACTGGTTGTGGCACAAGAGGCTTGGACACATGAGTTTCGATAATTTGGTGAAAATCAGCTCGAAACAAGCAGTGAGAGATATTCCAACCATTAGAAAACCTTCAAATAGTATCTGTGCTTCATGTCAAAAGGGAAAGCAAACTAGAGTCTCATTCAAAACAAAAGAGTACCACACTAGCAAGCCTTTGGAACTTATACATACAGACTTATGTGGACCCATGAGAACACAAAGCATAAATGGTGACAAGTACTTTATGTTGTGTATCGATGATTATTCCAGAATGACATGGATATTTTTCTTAAAAGATAAAACAGAAGCTTTTGAAATGTTCAGATCTTTCAAACATCTAGTTGAGAATGAAACAGGAAAAAGGATCAAATGTTTACGATCAGATAGAGGAGGAGAATTCATTTCGAATGAATTTACAGAATACTGTGAAAAACATGGTATCAGGAGACAATATTCAGCAGCTAGAACTCCCCAGCAGAATGGTGTAGTAGAAAGAAAGAACAGAACTATACAGGAAATGGCACGCACTATGCTGGCAGAAAATAAAATAGCAGACAGATTCTGGAAAGAAGCAGTTCACACTGCAAGATACATCCAAAACAGATATATGTTAAGAACTCATGAAAGCAAAACACCTTATGAGTTGTGGTTTGGTAGAAAAGCAACAACAAAACATCTCAAAGTATTTGGCTATAAGTGTTACATCAAAAAAACTGATGACAACCTTGGGAAGTTTGAAAATAGAGCAGATGAAGGTGTTTTTGTTGGATATTCATCAAAAAGCAAAGCTTACAAATGCTACAACAAGAGACTCAAGAAAATTGTGGATAGTGCAGATGTTAAATTCGATGAAGGTGGGAAACGAATAGCTAACTTTGAAGAAAACTACCCAATCTATGAAGAAGTCATTGAAGGAGATGAGGTGAATGAAACAGAAAATAAATCTACGGTTGATTCAGATGACTTAATCGATGACTCAGAGGTGCAAGAAAACAAGAAATTCAAAACAGGCAGCTGGCAGAAAAATCATCCAAGAGACCAAATAATTGGAGATCCCACAGTTGGTGTTCAGACAAGAAGGAAAGTAACAAGTAATTACTCTCTTTTATCCAACATTGAGCCCAAAAACATAGATGAAGCAAGCAAAGATGATAGCTGGATGAAGGCAATAAATGATGAGTTAGATCAGATTGAAAAGAATAGAACTTGGGAATTAGTACCTAGACCTGCGAATAAGAATGTAATCGGCACCAAATGGATATTTCGAAACAAATTAAATGAAGACGGACAGGTCATTAGGAACAAAGCAAGACTGGTTTGTAAAGGCTATGCACAGGTCGAAGGCATTGATTTTGAAGAGACTTTTGCACCAGTGGCCAGACTAGAAGCAATTAGAATGTTTCTGGCCTTAGCAGTCCACAAGAACTTCGGAGTTTATCAAATGGATGTAAAATCTACCTTTTTAAATGAGAAACTTGAAGAAGAGGTCTATATTGAACAACCAGATGGTTTTCAAATTAGTGAAGATCCCAACCTTGTCTCGCAAATTAAAGAAAGCTTTATATGGATTAAAACAAGCACCACGGGCATGGTATGCAAGGCTAGACAACTATCTCTCTCAATAGGGATTCAAGAAAGGTTTGGTGGACAATAATCTGTATGTCAAAATAGAAGGTGGGCATCTAATTGTTCTTGTTGTTTATGTAGATGATATCATATTTGGCAGCAGCAAAGATGAATCCTGTAAAGACTTAGCGAATAAGATGCAGAAAGAATTTGAAATGTCTATGATTGGTGAACTGTCTTACTTTCTTGGGTTACAAGTTAATCAAAATGAGAAAGGCATATTCATTTCTCAAATTAAATATGTGAAAGAGATGCTAAAAAGGTTCACAATGGAGGACTGTAAGCCGGTCAGTACTCCCATGACAACAAGCTGCAAGTTGAGTAAAGATGACAAATCTCCACCCGTAGATCAAACCATGTACAGATCAATGATTGGAAGCTTACTTTATTTAACAGCTACCAGACCAGATATTCTGCAGGCAGTTTGCATGGTAGCAAGATTTCAGGCCAGTCCTAAAGAGACTCATGTGACAGCAGTAAAAAGGATTCTCAGATATCTCAAGGGTACTATGGAGTATGGGTTATGGTATCCGAAAGGTAAAGACTTCACCCTTATATCTTATTCAGATGCAGATTGGGCAGGATGTGTTGATGATAGGAAGAGTACAAGTGGAGGTGCTTTTTATCTTGGTGACAGGTTGGTTGCTTGGCACAACAAGAAACAAGAGTCAGTTTCTTTATCAACAACTGAGGCAGAATATATTGCAGCAACAACTTGCTGTACACAAGTTTTGTGGATGAAACAAACTCTGAAAGATCTTGGTATTAATTTCAGTGAACCAATATCAGTTAAGTGTGATAACACCAAGTGCAATTAACATCTCCAAGAATCCAATAATGCATTCACGGACAAAACACATTGCCATAAGGTATCATTTCTTGAAGGAGAAAGTTGCAGAAGGAGAAGTTAAATTGGATTTTGTCCCAACCACGTGAACAAGTAGCAGATATTTTTACAAAACCATTGCCCAAGGAAGTGTTTGAGTACCTTCGAAACAAATTGGGAGTAGTCACACTTCCCAAGAAGTGACTAGCTACAGGGATCACTTTCTCGGGGGAGCATTTGAGTATTTGACTATTCTTTTGCTCATGATCATAATTTGTGCTAAGTGCAACAAATTGTGCCTGAGAATTGTGTGGATGGACTCAGGGGGAGTCTGCAGCAGCCCTTTGGTATTATTGACAAAGGGGGAGAAGAGTTACAGGAATGTACACAGGTGTTGCCAACAATTCCAAAGGGGGAGATTGTTGAGCAAGGTGTTGCAAGAGGTTTGTCATTGTTGTCAACACAGGCAGTTAGATCTAATGATGCAGTGGACAGACAGTTCAAAAGTCATTCAGATGCAGAGGACAGAAGTTCAAAGGATAGTCAGATCATGTACAGTGAAATTCCAGGAAAATAGAAGTGACCCAGATTCAAAAAATCAAAGAAAAAGACAAGTAAGAAAACTGTCGCGATATCGCGACATGTTTTCTGTCACGATTTCGCGACATGTCGGAGGAGAGAGAAGGCGCAAAGAAAATTGTCACGATTTCGCGACATGTAGGAGGAGAGAGAAGGCACAAAGAAAATTGTCATGATTTCACGACATGGACGAGGAGAGAGAAGGCGCAAGCAAAACTGTCACGATTTCGTGACATGTTGCAGGCAAAGAAGCCAAGTGGAAAAACGTCACGATTTCGCGACATGTTTGGTGAAAAAGCGCTAAGGAAGAAAACGTCACGATTTCGCGACATGTTTGGAGAAAAAGCGCTAAGGAAGAAAACTGTCACAATTTTGCAACATGTTTGGAGAAAAAGCGCTAAGGAAGAAAAGTGTCACGATTTCGCGACATGTTTGGAGAAAAGGCATAGGAAAAAAAAAGTGTCACGATATCGCGACATGTGAGAGAGAGAAAAGTAGTGTCACGATTTCGCGACATGTTATGTTTTCGAAGAAAGAGCTAAGGAAGAAAGTGTCACGATTTCGTGACATGTCATGTTTTTGGGTGCAAGCCTAGAAAAGGACAAAGAGGCGGAAAGTGTCACGATTTCACGACAGGTTGCAAGAAAAGCCTTCGGAAGCTGAAAGCGTCACGATTTCACGACAGATGAAAGGTAAATGTACGGATTGAAAAAGTGTCACGATTTCATGACAAGATGAAGAAGCTAGCAGGATGAAGATGTCACATTTTCGCGACATGTCACGGTTTCGCGACTCTAGGAGGAGAGAGACTGTACGACACTAGAAATGTCACGATTTCATGACAAAAGCGGAGAAGGCCTAGAAGCAAAAAGGGTCACGTTTTCATGACAAGAGTGAGGATGACGTCAGCGAAAGTTAGAAGTGTCACGATTTCACGACAAGAACGGTGGCAAAGCAGACAAAGGCCAAAAGCGTCACGATTTCGTGATAGCAGGGACAAGAAGGCGTACGGATGTAAAAGGTGTCGCGATATCGTGACATGTTGCAGTTTCGTGAGGAAAGCTACAGAACCAGAGAGGCGGTTGAAGCCGACAGAGTTAAATCTGGGCCGACGAAGATTAGGGTTTTGGAGCCGACATTCATTAGGGTTTTGGAGCCGACATTCATTAGGGTTTTGTAGCCGACGTTCTTTAGGGTTTAAGCCGACTACAGTTTAAGATTTATTCTTGAAATTTCATCTATAAAAGGAGGGTTGTTTCGAGTTTGAAGATGATTTTTTTGAAGAAAATTTGTGCATGTGAAGTTCGCGTGAGCAGAGAGCGAGTCGTATCGATTCGAGCTGAGTGCGAAGCGGTAGTTCATTTGTGTCGAAGTGAAGTGTGCGAAGTAGTTGCGTAGAAGCAGACTGGAGTGTGAAGCATAAGCGCATAGGAGCAAAAGCCGTAACTCGGTTGTGTCGAAGCAAGTGTGCAAGCGATGTACATGAAGTAGTCGGTGGTGCGAAGCTTTGCAGCGAGGCAGAGTACACAAAAATAGCAGACAGTGTGCAAACTGTGTGAAGGTATTTTTTTGTATTGTTCTTGAAGTCCAAGTTGCAGCTTGGCATAAGGGGTTGGTGCTCCTTCCAGTAGGTGCTGGTGAATTAGGGGTTGGTGCTCCTTTCTGTTGGTGCAAAAAATTGAGGGGTTGGTGCTCCTTCCAGTTGGTGCTGGTAAATGAGTTGTAAAGTTGTTGCTTTGCAAAGGCTGGATTTGGATGGTAGTCCAAGCAGTCATTTTTGAGGAGTAGCCACATTGGTGAACCTCGTTAAAATTTTTGTGTTGTGTGATGCTCTCTTACTAACTTGCTATTTCTGGTTTAAGTTTGCTTTATTTCATTGCAAGTTTAAAGTTTTAAAAGATCACACTGATTCACCCCCCTCTCAGTGTCACTGTAAGTATAACACATACACCAGGGGTTGTCTCTAATTTGGCACCTCTATGAGGATGTGCTCACTAGCATCATTATTTGCCCTTGGTTCTTCATTGTCTTGTATGGTGGTCTCCTCGTCTTTCCCACCAACTTCTCCCTTGGCATTCTTTCCCTTTACCTGCAGTTGCGGTTGGGGTTGTGCGATTCGCTGATTTTTTGCTTTAGCCATCTCTTCATCTTTTGCCACTTTGCTATTGTCATTTACTTGCTACAAAATTGGTGCTAAATCAACACCTTTACCTTTATCCCTTGGCACCATGGTCTATGCCGTCGTATTTGTAGTGTTGGAGGTATTTTTGATTGGCTCCTCATCATCTAGTGGAGGGGAGTCACATCGCTTTGCTTCCTTCGCGAATTGTTGTAGTGGGGTGGTGGCAAAACTCTCCTGCTAGAAAGTTGGTGTGCCCATTGACATGCCACCATTGTACATCCCTAGTCTCCCCAGGTCATATCCAAATCCCAATGACCTCTTCATTTGTTTTGGGAGTGATGTGTCCATTGCCTCCAAAGCGGCGTCCATCTTGTCTGGCTCATCTACCACTATGGTTTTAGGCTGTGCTGCTTCCTGCGTAGCTACCTCTCTTCCCTGCTACGTCGTCTCCACTGCCTTCGTCTCCTACGTAGTTCCTGATGGTTGTGGCTACTATCCTCCTGCAGCCTCCTATGGAGGCTCTCTCTTGGTACTTGTCATAGTATTTGCGATACGTTGTGCAAACTAACTTTTTGAATGTGCAAGTGTGATGTTCAATCCTCATCCTTTAGTGATTCTGTGCTATGGCTTGCAAAGCTTCACGAGTTGTCACCGCAATGTATGTCTGACCCTGAAATCGGACATGTTGGCCCGCACCATGTCTTGATTGCATAGTTCCTCTATTCTATCCACTAACTGCATTGACAACCGTTGGCTGTGACAGTCTCTTGGTAGGTATTATCTTCACCATCTGCCTTTAGGTTTGAGGTTGAGGCTGCAACTGTTGCTCCATTTGCTGCCACTATTGCTTCAATTGTTGCTTCTTCCTCTTCTCTTCTTGTATTACCTGTTTTGCAATGGGGGATTTTTCTTCGCTCCATCCGTCTCGGATTTTTCATCTTCTTCCTCTGCCATTGCATTCATCACCTTCATCTTCCTCTTCATCCAATGACTCCACTGATTGTACAATTGGTTCCTTCCTCTTCTTGGTTGATGCGTTCTTTTTCTTCTTTCTTCTTGTCATGGTGCATCCTACCTTTGTTGTTGGGGCCACTGTGATCAAATGGAAATTAGTAAGAACTCCTTATGGAACATGCTGAGGTAGGTCCAACCTCAAAATTTGGACCGTCTCATAAGTTGTCTCATCCTATTGAGTGTTAATTTTACCCAATTGTAAAATTACACTTTCCCTTAGGATTTTGATCCCAAAACCCTCTCTTGCAAAGAAGTTAAACAAACAACTTCTCCAAGGTCTCCGCTATATTAGCATTTGCATATGTGTATTAGTAATCTCAATAAAAATATATCAATTCAATGTTAAGAACACCTTAGTGATTGCAAGTAACTGTAAACAAGGGGCATGTGTTGGTTTATTTTACCATGCTACTTTAATGATTGTTCATGAAACCAAAATAAAAGTAAATGTGAATTGGCCCTCATATGACCATGATGTAGTGCCTTAGTTCCTTTTATCTTGAGGATTTTAAGGTAGATTTTATCTTCCCTTATTAAGTGGATTTTAATCAAGCTTTACCTTGCATTAAATCCTACTTTAAACATGAAAGTAAGGATTTAAAATCTATCTATGAATGTGAATCTGAAATGATGAATAGGCTTCTAAATTGTAGCTTCTTATCATGAAGATAAAGATAGCCTTTGATATGAATAATAAATTATTCCTCTTTGGTGAAATTAATTTTCACAAAGAGATAATAATTTATAGCCTTGAAATAGAGGCTTTAAAATGTCATTTAATTATCCCTCTTTAATGAAATAATTTTCATTAAGAAAAATAATTTAATGCTTTAAAATAATAACCTTCAATGTAGTGCACAAATTACCTCTCTTTGATAAAATCAGAATTTTTATAAAGAGAAGACAATTTAAGGCTCCAAAAATGGTAGCTATGAAATGTCATTAAAATTTACCTCCCTTTGACGAAATTGAAATTTTCGTAAATGGAAGTTCATTTTGTGCTTACAATTGAAATATAAAACTGAAAAAAGTCAGATTTGGCCTCAAAATGAAAATTTGAAATTTCGAAATGACTCCGGAGCAAAAATGTACAGGTGCAAAATGGAACTTTGAAGTACATTCTACGCAGCCGTGCAATTATTTTTGGATTTTGAATTTTTTTTTAATTTTTATTTTAATGTCTGAAAAAAAAGAAAAAAAATCTGCAAAAATAAAGTTAGAAAAAAATAAAAAAATTGAAAAACGAAAACAAAAAAAAAACGCTGCAACCTGAATTTCTCCACAGACCCTGCAAGCATGAAAATTCTGCACAAAAACCAGCATTAACGTTACCCTTTTACGCAGTCAAACAATTAATGCGGTGCGAGCTTCTAAGGAATGGGTGCAATAAAATGGAAACAAAACAAATTAACCATTAAAGAATGCATAAAATCTGATTTCTCCATTATATTGCAACGAAAAATATATTCAATCTTTACAATGTGTGTGCAGAAAATTACAGCCCCTAAATAGGCATCAAACGGTGAAAACCGGTCCAGCGGGATGGCAAAAGAAATTCAGAAAATCTGGCCTCCATGTCCAGCCAGCTCCCAAAAATTCAAGCCCTTCTTTTTCCTTTCAATAGGGATTTTAAATATTCACTCTCTGTTTCGTTTCCCCTCCTTCCGCTGGCTTTTCGTTTCCTCCATCTCAAAAGACAACAAGTTTCATTCTTAATGGCCGTTACATTTTCATATGGTTGTCCTTGTAATACTATTGTTTTACACAAATCAACCATGCATTTGTCTTATCCATGGGTTTCTTTCACGACGACAAGGGAGACATGCCTCTTTTTCTTGTAACACCCTCTCTTTTCTTTTATATTCATAACTATATAGGGAGCCTCATATAAATTTAATCAACCCTATATCGTTGGCATATAAGACAATGGGGATGAGATTTTAATAACTTTTACCCCCCCGTCTCCGTTCCTTCCAACAAAGGTAATGTATCTGAATCATTATACCTCTGGTTTTCGAAATGCCTTAGCGAACCTTTATAGAATGCGGGTCCTTAATTTGACGGTTACGAATGTCATTCCTGCCCGGTTCAGCACTCGCTGATTCCTCATCTGGTACACGGACCATCTGCTGCATATGCCCGATGTACACGTATTACTGTTTTGAACCTCCCTGCGCGCTGTTGAAGGTATCCTTGATATTCTTCATCGCTGCTTGTTATAAAGCCAAACTAACTCGATCACCAGGCAGACGCCCTATCCATGCTGTGACTACACGTGCTACTATGATCAATAATATGCCGTTGCTCGTCGAGATTGATTTCATTTGTCTGCGAAACTCGGTTTCCATTCATCCACGTGTGCTCGCTGCGTATCCACGTCATATATTCCTCGGGTCAGCGTCTATTTTACCACCGCCATGGGAATGCGTCGTCAGAATTGCGTCCCTGTCTGCCATATTTCGATTGCATTGTGGAGCTCCCGTCGACTATCCAATCCCGTGCAATCCGTCGTACTATGTTTCGAAACAAAGCTTTCCCCAAGCGCTGTTATTCATTTGACGCAGTGGGCCAATTGTTGGTTTTGTTGGTTACCATGGAGTTCTCTGCCGAAGTCGAAAACATGAGCCACATTGCCCACAAAATGCTACCGCCACATTGAATGTCATTGTCCACGTGGCACTGCCGATAGATGCCGCCGTTCCACGTTGGCCTCGACACCATGGATGCCGCCCAAAATTGCCATGACTTTTGTTGCTTCGAGGTAGCCTCGCCCGCACTGCATCTACATGCTGTCAATTAGAATATTTGACCACCTATCCGTAAAAAATGCATTTTGTCCTCATCTACTGTGAATACTGAATTCTGTTGCCGCGTTCGTTGTTGCCGCTTTGCTGACTACGATGCTCGGTGATTTGCTCGACTACGTCAAGACCTTGTATGAAATGGTACTGCCGATGCGATGTCAAATTCCCCCATTGCGTTCCTGTAGCGGTGTGATTCGTGTGGTCCCTCGTTCTCGTCTTCGACATTGCTTTCGACTTCTAACGGTGCTCTGTGAATCTACTCCAACAGAACCTCTTTGTTACCTACTACCGCTGCGAACACCTCGGCGCATCTAGGACGTTTAATTTGCGGCATTTCAAACCCCCCCATCCTGTCGCTCACTATTGCCGATCTTCACATCGATCGCCGTGAAAACTAGACGTCCCGTCGGGCGGTAGAATTTCTACATAATCATCTATGTGTCCAGCTCGTTTGGCCATTGCACTGCGCCACCTGCGTTTCTGTTACGCCCAAAATGCTGTGTTGTTACTGACGTCGGTGTATTCGTTTTCTGACTGGCCGCATCCTTTGACGATGAGTTTGCTGTGTATTTTGTCGTCGCAGAATCGCTAAACCATCGCCGTCACCTCCTCACCGAGATGTCTGCTTCTCATACCTACCACTGGCATCGACCCACCAAACATGCTTCGCCACCGTGTTGCGTGCCTAAGTCCCCTATTATCGTTGTTCATATTCTTATCCGCCAGCTAACCTGTGGCTATTCTAGTCTGCATCGCTCGCCGCCGACGCGTCCTCGCTACTCGGTTGGCTGTTGCCGTTTGACGACTGCCGGTTCACACCAACGACGCCGTAAACGGTTGTGTTCTACCTATCTTTGACTATACCACGACCGCTGGTTATCCAATGCTGTCTCCTATACGTGGCGTCGTCGATTGCCACATCCCGCTCGTTCTTCGGTGATCCACTTGGGCTATGCTGCATCCTCTGGTTCGCCGGTGATTAAACAACCCCATTACGACAGTCGTTGAATCGGCCACGTCCACTACGTAGCCAGCTATGGAACCCGCGTTCAAACGTCCATGGCGATGCCACGGGCCATCCACGTGGACGTGACCGCCCACTACTCTTGCATTTGTCCATCCAATCGCCACGTCGTCGACGTTGCCGTTTCGTCACCTTGCAAAGCGCCCAAAACCTTGTTAATTTTGTTCAACGAATAAACCCCAAATCACTTCATGACATATTTCAAAGCTATTGGTTATAAGCCTTTCATTTTAATTAATTTTTTTTATAATGTAAAAGAAACATGGAAATAAAAAGGAATAATAAAAAGGAAACGAGGCCTTCTTTTATTACCCAAATTTTTGATTTTACACTATATATATTCTTTTTTATTTATTTATTTTAAATGATTTCTTAACTTTTATTTTTATTAATTTTTTATTTTATTTATTTATATATACATATGATATATTGATATTATATATATAAATAAATAAATTTTTTATGTTTTAAATCCATACAAATGAAAGATGACATAAAATTCTACCATGAAAGCACTAACACCAAACTAACAATAAACTTGAAAACAACAAAATGATGATAAAAAATCATCAGCGACAAAATGACGATAAAAATCGTCAACAACAAAATGATAAGAAAAAAGTCGTCGACAAGAAAAATCGTTGACAAGAAAAAATTGTCGACAAGAAAAATCGTCGACAATAAAATATTGTTGACAAGAACTGACGATAACTGCAAACCCACAACAAAACGAAAGCATTAGACACTTAAAACAAACCGCAAACATCCAAATACCAAAAATTAAAGGTGGGTCCCCAATTTTGGGGCTAGTTTTGGAGCAGCCACAACACATCCAAAAATAAAGTGATGGCATGGAGTGCTATTGAAATATTTAAATGTACCACAACAAAAAAATCTAAATGCGGTTTGATAAGTGAGTTGCCCACTCAAACTTTACGCTACTTATGATTCCTTCCATGTACAACACAAGCCAAGTGGGTATATTCGAGGCTTGTTCTCTCGACAATATGGACATAACAACATTCATTGTTCAGTGCAATTGATCTGTCTTCATGTGTTGCATTTTTATTCCTTGACTGTCATTCTTCTTCAGCTTACCAACTTCACATAGATTCAAGTTGGCAAATTTGTCCACAAACATCTGCAATTTATAGGGCTCAATCCCTTCTTTTCGGATTGGTTCTTTGTTTTCACCTAGTAGTTCAAACACGTGTCTTAAGTTATTTGGAGAGTATGTCACACAAACATCCTTTCCTTCAACTTGTATTTTACTCTACTTTCTCTTTAGATTGTACTCTCTAGAATTTGCAATAGGTATGGTTTGAAGAAGTCGTTTTCAAGGTTTCCCACTTGCATGATGTGATGGACACCCGCTTCTCAAAAAGCTGACTTGAATGGGTGCTCAACAAGGTTCTCTTGCCACTAATTCCTGTGCTATGGTCTACTGGCAAGAACGCCACTTGCATTATCGGTGATGTGACCCGGGTTCAAACCCCATGG
This sequence comes from Wollemia nobilis, assembly GCA_028583015.1. Lineage (NCBI taxonomy): Eukaryota > Viridiplantae > Streptophyta > Pinopsida > Araucariales > Araucariaceae > Wollemia > Wollemia nobilis. Next base: position 428,037 of record JAQPPZ010000689.1, on the reverse strand, counting down.
CGGATATGTATATGCATAAGAAGTATTTATTCAATAAAAAAAAAAATTCTCTTGTAGGTGTAGTCCATGTGATTTCCTCCAAAGGGCTTTGCATTTTCTCCTTCCCCTCTGCTTTTGGCTTTGGAGACGTTGCCTTTTCCGTCTCCTTACCTCTTCATTCCTTGTTTGGTGTTTTTGTTTGCAATATTGACTTTGATCCTTCTTCTCTACAATGTCGTGAGCTTTTGCACCCCTCTTCCTTCTCACGGTATTCTTCTCTCTTTCGATGGTATGCGCACTCCAAATGTCTTTCGTGGAAGCTTGCATCTCCTCCGTGCCCTCGGTCCTTGCTGTGACACTAGGACAATTTTGGAAGGATTTCTTTGTGGTTCCCAATTTCCTTCGCCCTTTGTAATTTGTGGTCTTCGTTGTTGCATTCCACCTGCACTTACTTCTAGGGGATTTTGAATTTGAATTCTTTCGGTAGTTGGGGTTAACTGCCACAATTGTTATTTGGCTGGTGTGTCACTCTTGCATGGCTCCTTGTGGCGAATATCTCCATAACAGTTCTTTCACACCTCCACGTGGCTGATTTCGCATGTTTCATGTTGCTCTCCTCCCTTCCACGCGTGCAAGTTTCTCCTTCACCAGATGACCTCTCGTGGTCACCGTGCCCAACTCTTCCGACTTGGTCTCTCCACAGATGTACATTAACGTTACACTTTCTTCTATTTTCACTATTGGTGGGGCCATATTCTTATAGCATGCAGATTTCGTTGAAACCTTGGTTGGTTTTGCTGGCTAGGGTTCGATATTCTCCTTTTCATGGCTGCGTTCCTTGCCTATAATTTCTTCACTTGCACTGGACTTTTGATCTTTATTGCTGCTGAACAAGGATTTTCTGCAAAACCCTTGTTTTTGCTACAACTCTAGCACGACCTACTTCTTGTTTGTTGGTGTAATTTGCTCCCCCTCAGTTGGTGCGTCCTTCTCCCCTTCTGTGTTGGAATTAATAGCTGTGAAATTTCTCTCATATCTCTTCTTGACATCCAAAAGTGTGCCCTAGGCCATGCCCTAGCTGGTGTTGGCTGAATGGCAATTGCATCCTGCTAGTTGGCTCTGCACTTGCTCTTCCTCCTTGCTTCTCCTCGACAATTCTATGTTGAGAATATGCAAATGAGAGCTCTCTGCCCCTTTTTATAAGTTGGGGGAGGTAGAAAGACACTTGGCTTGCATGCACCAAGTTTGACTCCACACCCCATTTCCATTTCAATTCCTTCAACTGACCATGCAATTGCTCGATCTACATGATGTGTTTGTCTTACAAGCACTCAACTTCTCTCTCTCTTTGGGAATGGCAAGCTTGCATGGTGGGTGTGCGTACTTTGCTTTTGTTTGGGCACATTTGTAAATTTCGTTGGCTTAGACAACCTTTTGGCTGTCCAAACAACCTAAATTTTTTGTCTGGGTGGCCTAGGGGGCTAGACAGCTTGCCTAACTATCCCAACGACCCTTCTCTTCCTAGGTCTGGATGACCCAATGTTCTAGACAACCTCCCTTGCCGTCTAGACAACCTTCTCCTTCCTAGTCTCAGAAAATCTATGGGGCCAAACAACCTTCCTAGCCGTTTAGACAACCCACAAATATCACCTGATGGCCCAAGGACCGTTTGGGGCTCAAAAGGTGAAGGAAGGGCTTATATGGCCATCCCCTTAGGCCTGATTGCTTGCCATGCAACAAATGCTTCTTCATTGTCGGAGATACTTTTGAGCCAACTTTCCATTTCTTCATGGGCATCATGCTGCAATGTGTTATTTGGGGACAAATTTCATTATTTGGTCGATAGCCATCTGATGAATGTATTACCACTTGGTCATCAACAAAATTCAATATTGTCCTCGATGTTCCTTGATTGAATTGTCTATTGAAGCCTGAGTTGGGGTTAGCACTACACAAACGCTTTTGTTCACTACTTGGACTTGTCAAAGATGAACACTACTTTTCGTCACGGACGCGTTGCTAGCAGTCAATGTACCATTTAGCATTGCCCTTTCTGGTGTGTTAGTGCCATCATCATCAAGTTCATTCGACACTTAATGCACATCTCTCTATTCAACTTCTACCAAACACTTTCGCTTGACAACCTACGCACCCCCGAATTAATCGCTAAGTTGTTACTACTAGCAGTTTTATTCTAGAAATTTAACTTCTTCCACACAATGGTCTACATTTCCTAACACTTCCTCATTCACTATTCATATTGAGGAACATCTTCTAGAATTATTCCTCTGCCTAATAGTCTATTTCTAAAATTTCCCTTGCTAGGTAGCCCATTTGCTTGCATATCTTGTTGTAGTTGCTACAACCCTTGGGCATGTTGCCTTCACAATTCACCAATTTGAACATTCAACTATTCACTCCATTCATGCAATTGCTAAGTCTCCGCACGCATTCTCTGTTGCATGCGCCTAGTGGCCGCCAAGAGACTCATTCATTTGTCTTGGCTCTCTTGTTTCTATGACTGTCTTCTCCTAGTGGCATTTCTTGCTTGCCATGCCTTGTTGCTTCCAAATGCATGTCTTCATCTTCAAGTGAACTGTGATTTCCTTCGCTGTTAGGGAACCTAACATGCACATGCAATCTTCTGTGCTTTGTGTTTCAGCTCCAACTCTTCCTGCTCCACCACTAGTTGTCAATTTGCTGTATGTCATCTTCTTGACTTCTTATGGCTCCTTGCTCATACAACCATGTCAACTGCTCCACAAGTTCACAGTCCTTAGAGCCAGTTCTATAATGGGCACCATCTTCTCCTGGCCGATTGCATTCTTCAACTTCATTCATGTCGATCCCTTTAAAGGACCCCAAAGGCTGATTTGGTGTGTTTGTCAATCTGCCTTCAGCTGTTTGTTCAATCCATGGTTCATGATTGACAAGGGTCACTTGCAATTGAACCTTGTTGGCTTTAACTTCAAATTGTTGACTATTTTAGGACGGTGCATCCCGTCCAGTCTCTTTAATTTGACTGTGCCATTTTCCAACATTTCATCAACTTGGAAGGGTCGAAGCCATGGGGTCTTCGACTTCCTTGACTTGATCTCTCTTGCCCTTAAACTTTAGCATGAGGTTGCCTGCATTTAACTTCAACTTTGGTAAATGCTTGTCGTGCCATAGTTTATGCCGACATTAGGCAAACTTCATGACCAATTGTTTCATCACCCTTTTCTCATCCAACCTTTTTGAGCATCGTCAGCCACTCTTCCAGGCTCTGTTGGTTGCCAAGACGATTCTCCATTGCCACTCCAAAACTTGGCACCAGATATTCAACCGACACTATTGCCTCCTAACCATACATAAGATGGAACGTGTGATTTGTTCTCGGCTTAAATGTTGTCAGATATGCCCACAAAATGGTTGGCAATTTCTCTTCCTATTGAGCAGTTTATACATTATCGAGACCAACACTTATTTAGTTGCTTCCACCTGCCTGTTTGCCTTTGGGTAGTACGGACTTGACAACGAATGAAGAATTTTGAACTCCTTGGTCAACTTTTTAATGATTTCATTAAGAAAGTGGTCTCTTCAATCACCTGTCAACTAAGGAGGCACCTTAAACCTCATAATGATTTGCTCATATAGAAATTGCACAATGCTCTTTGCAGAGTTATCTAGCAATGCCCTTGCCTCCACCCACTTTGTCAAGTATTTAGTTGCCACAACAATGTACCTACAACCTCTTTTGTTGGTCTTCAACGATCCAACAAAATCCAGACTCCACCATTCAAACAACTCTTGCAACTAAGATGGGTGCGATGACACGAAGTCACTCAATAGCAACTTCTTGGCTCATTGGCATATATTGCACGTGGTCTCAAATTTCTTTGCATCATGATAATGGGTGGGCAACCAAAGCCCTACAAAAAGCACCTTCCTCGCGATCACATCTGGCCCCAAGTGTTCTCCCACCAACCATTCATGATCCTCCTTTAGTGTTGTGTTCACTTCCTCGCCCATCATGCACCTTTGCAAAATTCCATTAGGTCCAATTTTGTACAACAATCCAACAATCAATTGGAATGGTGTTGACTTTATCATAATCTTCCTTTGTTCAGCTACAAACAACTCCCTTGTCGACAAGGATTTTCTAATATACTTGTTCACAAATGAGCGTTGGGAAACTCGTCCAACACTCCTCTCTTTGTCGGTTCTCCTGAGCGAATCCTTGATAGTTGATCTGCTATGATTTGTTTCTTTCCAGGTCCCACCAGTATTTGAAACACAAATTCTTGCAATGTGATGACCAACTACTAAATCGTCCATGAATTGTTGACTTTTTAATGAGCTACAACAAATCTTGATGGTCAACATAAAAAGCAAAGGGATTCGTAAGCAAGTAATGTTTGAAATTTTGCACCGTGTACACCATCCCTAGTGCTTTTGTTTCCGCTGTGCTATATTTATTTTCCGGCCTTGATATTAGTTGACTTGAAAAATATACGGGCTGCCCTTCTTGTACCAACTCACAACCAATTGTGAAATTGGATGCATCGATGTGGACATGAAACTCCTTTTCCCCATCCGGAAACACCAGAATGGGTGTGCAAACTAGCTTCGCCTTCAACACCTTGAAGGCCTTCTCCTTGACCACTTGAAAGAAACACCCTTTTGCGTCAATATATGTAGTAGATGGGACATCTATGCAAAAGTCTTGAAGTGCGGATAATATCCGACATGCCCCAAAAATGACTTCAACGAACTCGCGTCATATGGTTCCTCCATGCTCATCACAACACAAATTTTGTCAGGATCGGTCTTCAATTCTTCCTTGCAGACCACTTGCCCTAAAAACTTGTCGTATGGTACCAAAAACTTTCACTTCTTTAGGTTTAAGGAAAGTCGATCATTCATGCATAATCCCATGCATTATGCCAACGCCTTCAAATGTTCACACTTCTTCCTGTACAATGACCAATCATCCAAGAACACCTTAAACTTGCCCATCGACATTTGCTCGAATATGTACAAGATTATCCTTTGGAATGTGGTAAGAGCATTGCATAAACCAAAGGGCATTCAATTATATGTGTGTATGCCATTCTCCATGACAAAAGTTGTCTTTAGCTTGCCTTCCTCAATATTATTGATTTGACTCTAGCGTGAGAATTCGTCCAAAAAGGAATAGATTTTGTTCCTTGCTACTTCCTCCAAGATGGAATCAGTAAATGGAATTGAAAAGGGATCCTTAATCATCACCGCATTCAAACTTCGAAAATCGACAAATGTGGATTTGACTACTCTCCTTCAAACTGATGACAATGGGAGACTCCCATTTGCTTACTGTCACCTTGAAGATTATGCCCGCATCCAACATTTTTTCTGTCTCTACATTGACTAAGGCTACATACTTGAGATTTATCCTGTATGGCATTCTTCTCGCAGGTTGCGCGCCTAGAACCAACAAAATTTGAGATACGCACAACTCTGGTGGAATCCCTTGTAGATTCTTGTATGTCATGCAAAGACCTCCTTGTTTAACATGAAAATTTTAAAATATACTGCTTTTAAAATTGGATCCCACTCAGGTCCGAGGTGTAGACCAATTGGTTCGACCAAACCTCGTAAGGGAGGCAGAGGTCCAAGGTTTAAATCTCGGGCCTCACCGGACTGAACGCTTGTCCCTTTCCTGGTGCTTTCAGCGGTGTAAAAGGTTTAAAATGATTGTGGCATGGTGGTTATAGGGGTGGACTGCGCAAAGAACTGTGTGGCGGTTTCTGGGGCGGATAGCGCAAAATACTATGGCGGCCATAAAAGCCGGACAGCCTGCCCGGATTCGTGGCAGCTACCAATTCCACCATGTAAATTCAAAAAAAAATTGGATCCCACTCATTTCCACAATGGATCATGTTTTGTTCATCTTTGCAAAGGTTTACTTACATGATCTTCAAACCCTCGTACTTGATGGTATCTAGCTCTTTTGCTTCTCGTCACATTAAAGGATTGTGTTGGCCTTTCATCGATATGTACGTCGCTGATACTATATTCTACAAAGTTTTGTGGGCAAGACATATTCTCCTCTTCTTTGACTTCCATGGCCAGTTTTGAAGTAGCACTGCTCTCTCCTACTTGGTATGTGCTATGATGTCCTTCATACTGATCTTCATCTTCCCTGCTAATGCATAAATAAGTAGGCCAGAAGACTTCATAGTATTCCACTTGCCAATAAATCAACCTGTTGTTTGAGTGCCCTTCATCCTCCATGCACTCCTCCAATTCCAATACTCCTTTTTTTGGGTCTTGTCCACATGTTCGATCTTCTTCATTTGACAAAGGTTCGCTAGATTCATTTGATATGACCCATAGTTGAGAAAATCTGCAAAAAATCCCGATTTTTGCCGATTTTTTCCCGATTCACAGGCTAGCCGATTTTCTCTCGATCTTGTCGATTTTTTCCTGAAAAATTCTGATATGCATGAAAAAAGCTTTTTTTCAATGAAAATGTGTACTTAAAGCTTGAGCCTTGTATGATGTCTTGACTTGAATTGTTGTTTTTATTGCAATATCTGATTTGCATAATGTTAATTCATTGTAATATGCATGGAAAAAAAATTAAAAAGAAAATTCGTTTTCTTCGGTTTTATTTTTTGCCGATTTTTGAAAAACTCCCGTCTTATTGCCCAGCCGATTGACTCCCGATACCGATTTTCTCAACTATGATATCACCAATTCTTCGCCAACGGACTGGTTTGTCAAATTGTGGACACACTTCTGCTACTTTTTGAATGTCAACAGGTCCTCCCAATTATGATTGACTTTTGTTGTGCGTAACCACCCTCGCCCCAACAATCTGTTGTAGGATGGTTTTTTCATGGCAATTATTATGAAGTCCAGAATGAATATTTGGTTGACGATGTCATTTTTTGTGAAGTCAATACACTTTTCATTTGAATGCCATACTAGTCCACACCATAAAATCGAAACTTAGGCAACCACAAAAATGGTGCTCCCAAGTCTTTCTCTGTATTTTTTGTCAATACATTACACTTGAACCCTTGTTGACAATTACTTGTGCCAGCTTATGCTGAAGCAATTCAATTTATATCAACGTTGGTTTTTTCTTGGCGTCTATCAACAGCGTTGGGTCTATATATTGATCCTTGTGCAAAATCCGTTTTCTTGTAGGTTGGCGATGCGTCTCCATCACCTTCTTCATTTGCATCAGCTCTCCTCTTGCATAGAGCTCTAGTATTATGCAAAACAGACTTCTGACTACAACATTTGTGTCCAGCATTTGCGTTGCCAATTGCTTTGTTGACAACTCCTTATCAACCATGATAGGTTCCTTTAGTTTCTATTTTGTGTCACTATTTCTCCACATTTCTTCTTTGACTTGCACACATGCCTCTGCCATCTTTCCTTCTCCTTGGCAAGATTTGGATATTGCTCCACCTTCTCTTGTTTGCGTGTCACTGCAAGCACATGCTTCTCTCTTTCCTTTTTTGGTCAACTTGAGGCTTTTCAATGTCAATAATATTGACATTTTGCGAGTTGCTAGTACTTATGGTTGCGAGGTCCGCACCATTGACACATCATTGGCGTGTTGTTCCCACTTTCGTCGGTCAGTGCATTTATACAACTGTGTGCGAAGTGTCCCCATTCTTGACATTTTTGACATTGAATGATCAACCTTCCTTTTGAGTTGTATTGCAATCAACTTTCATTAGCATTACCATTGGATGTTTTCCAAATTGTAGTTGTCTCGTTCCTTGGCGATTATTACGATAACCGCCACTTGTTGCTCCTTGTACACTTTTAGAAGTGCTAGGTTTCTCCTCCTCCTTCTGCACCATCATTGTTTGGTGCCTTGCACTTCTTAGATCAAATAGACATTCGACAATCGCATCTCCATTTACTTGCAAATATTGCAATACATCTTCTTTGGGCAAGTGGTGTTTGTATGTCCTTTTGTCTTGAATTCCAAACACTAAATGTCCTTTTTCTCAGCCTTGACATCATTTTTTATTCTCTCCAGGTCCTTCTGCATTGCTTGGATTGTTGCATTGAGATTGTCTCAATCATTGTTTGGGTCATCATCTCTCTCATGGATCATACTTACACCACTTGTTGCTGCTGTCTTCATTTCACTCTCTAGATTTAGTGCATGATCAAATGCCTCCTGGTTGGTTGTTGGCCATATATCTTCCATTTTCTTCTTGCATGGCAGCAACAATCTGCCTAGAAACTACCTCTTCGACAATTCGTTGGCTTGATTCACCTCCGTTGTCCTAATCAACCCTCAGATGATGATTGTACGATTTTATATATTTGTCCTCCTTTTGCTTTGTGGCATATTTTTCCCCAATGATTTTCGTGTTGTTGTGAAGCAATCTGAATTCTTTGTTGAATTATTCCTTTAAATTGCCCCAGTCAATGAATGGTGCCTCTCTCTATAGATGCCAATCAATTGTAACTCCTAACAATGTTGTTGGGATAAGTTACAACCATGCATTCTCATCTATTACTCCATTGTCTCGCCATACCATCTTACATGTCCCAATATGGCGCTCAGGATCTTCCTTGCCATCTCCTATGGAATTTGGGCACTTTTGCTTGCCCGCTGCTGTTGCAGCCATCGGTAATGGTGGTGGTAGTTGTTCCTGGGATCTCCTTGCCGCTCAACGAACCTACTTTTGACGACCAGTCTTTTGCAAACAATCGTTGGTTGCTTCCTACGACATTTGGACTCTGTGATCTCCTTTGTGAATACACTAGTGTTGGTTTTGGTTTTTCGAGCACACTCCCTTGCAATTGCCTTTATGCTTGACTCTAGTCTTTTGCACCTCTAGGCTCCCTCCCTTGCACTTGTGCTAGAGTCATTAGTTGCTTTGTCTTGCCTTGTGCAGCACACTCCACATTGGTGCCTTCTCCAGTTGCACGAACGTCTTCTTTGGCCTGATTCTGGTTTGCTCATTGTGCCTTCACTTGCGCATTTTCGTCCATTGTCAAAAGCAATATTTACCATTGCTCATTTTGCTCTCCGTTCGGACTTACCTCCTCTTGGGGGTTCCACATGTGCTCCACTTTTGGCGATGAAATTCAACTTTATTGCTATCGTCTACATGTACTTCTTTGTTAGCAAGTTGCTTACTTAACACGTCGACACTTTGTACGTCACCAACTTCATCATCATGGATTTTACTGTCACGAATTTCACCATTGTGTGTTTTGTGGTCATGTGCTTCGTCTTAGTGTGTTTTGCTGTTACATATTTCACAATCGCAAACTACATTGTCACAGATTTCTTGTCTTTGCTGTTGCTCAAGTCTGACTGCTTCTTGGTGGTTCTCTTATTCTTCTACTTGTCCAACCGTGTCCACATCTCCCATATCCTTGCGTTGGGTTATCTGTCATTCACATCTGTCCTCCTTCAAATGTCGCCATGCTCATTGGTTCCAACTTCAGATGGCAATGGTGCCAAATGTAGCAGAGTGATGGTTTTCCACTTTTGAAGGAACATGAAAGAGCGACAACAGAAATTAACAACCAACATTCATCATAAATACGAGAAAAGTGATTTAGAGATAGAATGAATCAAACCTGCACAGTGCCATCATATTCAGTAATGAACAACAAGTATACAAATCAAATACTACGACAATTTCACAAGATCATTCACAGCATGTATTTTCTGCTAACAGATGATCTGATTCTTCCATGAAGATGCTACAAGATGATCTATTCAAAAATGTATATATATATAGTACTCCTGGATAGGGAAGATTGTTGCTAACTTCCGCAACTAACTCGTACGTATCCCTAACTACCTTTACATGACAATGCATAATGCATGGCATTATTAATTCACACACTATTAATATCTGCCATTTAATTTAACATGACAACATTCTAACAAACACTTAGTGTGTAAGCTATACAAAATTACAAAACATATGTACAACCAAGTTTACTTTTGCGTATTTGTCTCCGTATGAGCTCGTTCATGCTTGAGGTGGCACCGCATCAGAACTAGATCTTATAGGACTGAAACGGGCCCCACCCACATTACATTGTGACCACGTAGTGGTATTACAACAGCCATTTTGGCAGTTATGCATGTATCACCTGACAAGGCTGGAACCTGTGTCTCCTACTGGAAAGTCGAGGTATTTACTGGTTTAGCTTATGCCATTTGATAAAACAAATTGAATAGTTGCATCAATAAGAAATTAAAATTGTTTATAATTCCCTCTGGAGAATTAGGTTTCTAATAAGAGAAAGTCAGGACCTGCCTTTTTCTTGCCAATCTGAGGAATCTCAAACATTGCTTCTGCAAAAATCACTAGAATTATCAGCATAAATGATATGCCTAGAGAAATTAATTAGAGTCTCTCTGTTCCTCAATTTCTATATTCTCAAAGAGATTAATAGGGTTGCCAGCAGTTACCACTGCTCTTCTGCCTTACCTTATTACAGGAATAATATGAGAAACAATGAAAGAATTAATAGCACACACTAATAAACAGCAAAGTATTAAATTTTTCTCTGATGTAGATGTTATTAAAGAGAAACAGTTAGATTTTTTAGCAGAACACTCATCTATCTTTGTGTGGTCATAATTCAAGACTAATTCAAGGCATATCATTTCATTATAGCATCAAGATAATAAATACACATTTTACATAGTCCTTATTGTAGTTGTAAATGTTGTTTACATGAAATACATGAAAGCAGACACAGTTGTTATATTGTATGGAATACATCTTTGAAGGTAAAGTTCAAAAAAATCTGCAACAAGTTGGCTAAAATATGTTATAGTGTGTCCACTAGTTGGGAGAAAAATGTCTCAGAATGTGTCTGAATGCACCCTTCACTGGGGTACTCTTTGACTTTAAGTTGAATATGAGTCTGTTCTTCAGGTTGAGCTGGCGACCTTTTGATATTCCACCAAATTTGGAGGAACACGGTAACCTTGTGAGTTACCAGTATGGATGCTGCCTTAAGTACTGAGGGTAATTTAATATCCAATCAGTTAAATATTATGCTGTCTCTCATAATTGCATATCTTAGGAACAATACCGTGATCATTTTAAACCTTCTGTGGATATCAGCCTCTACCAGTTGATGCCATTTAACAATCTTAACAAGGAAGTGAGTCACGTTATTGGATTCATGTCCTTATAACATCAATAGGGCGGAGAGACAAGGAGATGTAGCTTGGGTATAAAGACCATGACACGTACATTTGGTAAACATACACATTGACAGGCATACAAATTTAAAATTAAAATGAGTTTTCATATACATCTAAACACGAAAAAAAATGAGGTCATTCCTCTTGGTTCCCTTTGTTGTGTTATATTTTCCTTGCAAGTCGATGCTGCTGAAACCTTCACTTTTGTAAAATCAATCTCTTTCTCTCTCTCTCCCCCACCCCATTTTGTTGATGTGGTTTAAAAGGTTGGTTTGTACTAATTTATTTTTTAAGGATGAGTGAAATAGTTTGTGGGGTATTTTGACCTTGAAATCAAATATTGGCCAAGAGTATTCTCAGAATTGGGTAAATAGTATTAAATTGATTAATATTAGACAACTAATTTCAACAATGGAGGTGTTCTCTGCCATTCCTTCCAACCCCAACAATGGGCTGTACAAATGCGTGAGCTCACATCGTAAACCCATAACAAGTAATTCCAAATAAAATTGTTTGGCATATCTAAAGACTAACGGATCTAAAGTCCTTGTATAATACACTAACGCTTGTTCATCTAATGCTTCAATGTTCAACGGTATTGATTGCAGTGTATGCATGAACCTTAGGTTGAAATTGTGAATATTTTCATTCTGATGTCTCACAATAGCATTTAACTTGAACAACACCAAATTTTCGAGTTCGCATTGGAGGCTTACCAGATCATCCCATAAAAGAGTTTGCTATTGAAGCCCAGTTGGTAATTGATCCATCTCCCAAACTCCTATACCATGATGCTGCCTTGTTCCTTAATGAAGACGTGAGCAACCTTACCATGACATCTTCCTCCTGAATCTATTGAATTGATTTCATAGACAGACCATTAAAATGTTCTAATATGATCCTACTGCCATTTCTATTGAATGTGGGCAAAGCCTTCAACATTGCAGAGGGAATTCGCAAATAAACAGGTAAGTTCAATGGACCTTGGTAATTCTAATGCAGGAAATAATTTTGAGGTCATGCTTTCATTTGTAACTGAAAGGGCGAAGGACCTTGATAATATTGCATTTGTCGCCATAAGACATCATCTGTCCTTACGACGTTTGGTAAACTAGTTGCCCATTGAACACTTGCTGCTAAGGAATATGCTGATTTTGAACATTTTGTACATATGACTGATTAGGGTTCTGCGCAACTTGTTGATTTTTTCCAGCCAGATGCCGTTGTTGTTGAACATCCTGTTGAGCATGTTGTGTGTTCTGTTGCTGATTTGGTGTAGCTTGCTGTTGATTCTGAGCAACGTGATTTTGGGCAACTTGTTGTTGATGAGGGGTACCTTGATGGTTTTGCACAACTTCTTGTGGACTTGGCACAACTACTTGTTGTGGGATATATCCTAACATACCGTACATAAACTGTGATTGGTTATTTGGTTGGAATTGTCCAATTAGAGGTGTATACTGAAGTGATGGATCAATTTGGGCCATAACCTGATTGGGTTGAGCCATGTTCGCGATTGGGCTATCAGAGCATGTGACTGGTTCTTTCTCTTTGTTTGAAACAGGGGTCTTTAAAGGTTTTGGGAAATTCTTCCAACCCTTGTATCCAAACTGCACCAGGGGGTTTCTGTTTTTGGAACCAAAACCTTTCCTCTAACATGGAATCAGTTTAGTGGGATCGGTATCCTTTTCAGATGCATGGGATTTCGATCTAATATTCATAAAATCTTGTTGAGAAATGTAGCTCGGATAGGAACTTCTTGCACAGGCTTCAGTATGAACGTGCTGGAAGTGGTTCGAGACATTTCTAATTCTATTTTGAAATTCACTTAAAGTGATTTTCTATTTTTAAGCTCACTCAAGTGATTCTATTTTGTAATTCACTTAAGTGATTCTATTTTGAAATTCACTTAAGTGATTTTCTATTTTTAAGTTCACTTAAGTGATTCTATTTTGAAATTCACTTAAGTGATTTTCTATTTTTAACCTTACATCTCAAGATGAGATGAGATCTAATATTAGGGTTAGAGAGATTAGGGTTATCTTTTCAAAGATAAAAATGAGGTCAAGAGTTTTTTTATACACAGAAAGAAGAGAAGGAGAACAGATTGCTGAAGGAAAAACTGCAAGCTTAGGAGGAGAAGAACAGTGAAATTGCTGGCCAGAAAGGCAGCAAGAGAGCAGGGTGTCCTACTGTAGCTGTAGCCTCCTTTATTTTGTAATATTTCAGGTTCAGAAATATATTTAACTTCCGCTGTTCACGCTGTTTATTTTTCCAGCCATCTGTGTGACTGTTGCATGTTTAGATAAATTAATTTCAGATCTGATTTATTTTAAAATAACATAGGACAACAGTTATCTAGGGCTGGAAAATTTACAAATCTTGGAGTCAACAAAATCACTCTGTATCTCAGGTATTGATTGGCTTGAAGGTGGACCTGTATCTCTGTTCTCTGTTCCTGGAGGAATACAATCAGAAAAAAATTCAGAAAAGATGCCCAGTTTCTGGTGAATTGCCAACTTTCTAGCAGATCATTGGATGTCTGGTGGTCACTGAAAAACTGACTCAAAGGATTTGAGCAACTCTGAGTCTTAGGTGTGTGACAAATCACGAGGCCTGTAAAGTGAATCATTGGCTAGGACACATGGTTGAGATTTTTAGTCAATTTTGACATCTGGTTGGTCAGATGAGGCAATTCCAGCGAATTGCCAGCGAGGTTCAATGAATTGGACGATCTAAGACTTGGCGAGCTTTTGAGGTTTCTTTAGTTGACAGATTGCATGAAGAGTTTCGAATCAAAGGTCTTAGGACCTAGAGATTCTCTTGAGTGATTTTGGGTAATTCATCAAGTAGTCAAGATCAACAGAGAGGCCACTTAGGATTTTGGGTCTGTTTGGTGAATCGTTAGAAGTTTAACAGATTGCTGGACAGGGGACTTGGGAAATTTTTTTGCAAAATTTTGGTTTCTGGGGAATCGAGTTGTGAATTCCTGCAAAATTATTAGATCCGAACCTGTAGAAAACAACAGATGTGAAAATTTGTCATATCTGAACAAAATTGAGGGGTTCATTTATTAACGGTGTCACCATTGCATGAAATTTAATGAATTCAAGCAGATCTAATAGATAATGCAACAAAACTCATAAAAATAAATGCAAAATCATGAGATCTGAAGCTGAAACAAGAGATCTGAAAATAGATTTCTGGGTTAGGTTGGATTTGATGTTATTCATAAACCCTTTAACAGTTCTGATCAAATTTAAAGCGGATTTATGTAAATCTGAAAAACAAACCCTAAAATAATGTCTAATTAATGCATGTGGGATTGGTTTGGTCTCATGAAGAAATAAAGCCATTTGGTCCCACCGGGTGTGCCAGAACTGTTGATCTGCAAAATTGTCTGATCATTATGTGCCTACAAGATCACAGTTCAACATAGGAAGAGACGGGATTAATCCTTTTATCTTATGGATTCGGGCCAGCTTCTCACTAATCTAACTAATCGAAGATAATCTAATTTTGTGGGAAAAGGGATGGGAGAGATAAAATAAATGTAAATAAAGTTTAAGCATATATGGTTTTGTGACCATAGTGAGATTTGCGTTGATCTAGTTGAAATCTCGAGGAGTGACCAAATAACTTCAATGCGCCAGATCTTGAATAACCTACAATAACAGAGCAAGAGGACTAACAAGAGATGGGAGAGTGGAGCCACAAGCATCATACATCCATGAATAAAGAGGTCAAAAGACACAATTGATCCATAGAAGCCATGCACAGTCTCTTCATTAATTGCAGTTCAAATAACAAGTACAAATCTAGTCTCAAAGAGTAGCTCAAGTTATTTTGGAAATAGCCAAAAGACCTTTTCACAATGAGCATCAAACTTTTGTTTATAGAAAAAGTGAAGCTAATTCTACTTCTAACTGCAGTAAATTAAATTCTAACTCCTAGTTACATGAATTTAGCAGAATCTTAACATTAGATGGCAAAAAGCTGCATTGCCAACTAGATTTGGCACTAAAAGCATATCCAAATCCTTTAGATAATCACTAACACCACTTAGCATGAGAGGTGTCCTTTTCCAAACTGTTTTCCTCAAAATCCATGCCTTGAATTCTGCACCCAGCTGCTCGGTTGGTGGTTTACTGGACATCTGGCGAATCTGTGGATGTCTGACAGATTGTTGGCAAACAGATTGCTGGCTTTAAAACTTGATAAAGTTTCCTTCAAATTCTGGGGTATTGGTCTTGATTCCACAAACCTTACGCTATCTTCATGCGATTCAAGTATTCCAACAGGTTCCCTGAGTGTCTCCTGCTATTTTGTCACTGGAATTGCCTTCAATTTCTTCCTAATCCCCTTACTGCACTTCTGAATTTGATTCTGAAGTGAAAAATAGTGCTCCAAAGAATACAAAAATATAAACTATAGGAAGAGTGCAAAATACAAACTCTCAAATTGGAAATGTGCATCTCTTTGAAAAAATTCTTTCTGATTGTTTCTAATACAAATTGTAAAATCCTTTTTGAAGTAATTGTGCCCTTTACCAGGCCCATGAGGTTTAGAGCAATTGGTTGGGGATGAAGAGTTTCATATCTTAAACTAGGGTTCAAATCTCATAGATGAAACTTAACATTTATCAAATGGCATAAGCTGAATCTGTTAAATTCCTTAACTTTCAAGGAGGAGACCGAGGTTCAAATCTTGCCAAGCAATACATGTATAATTGCCAAGCTGTTGTAATACTATTATATGGTCATGATATAATAGGGGTTGAGCCTATTTCAATCCCTTTTAACCAATTAGAAACAAATTGTGTTCTTTCTTAGTCTGTTTTAAATTCAATTCATTTTTCATAATCATCTGTTATTGAGTTTTGTATCTAAAAATTCAGGTGCCAAGATTATTTGAAAGTTAGTTGGACTATTTTCTAAAGTAATTTGTCTAAAGCTTTCTATTTTGAGGTTTAAATATTGTGTAAACAGAATTTCTACTGCATTGTGGCACTTGTATAATGCTTCAGAATATTGGAACTTGTG
This sequence comes from Wollemia nobilis, assembly GCA_028583015.1. Classification (NCBI taxonomy): domain Eukaryota; kingdom Viridiplantae; phylum Streptophyta; class Pinopsida; order Araucariales; family Araucariaceae; genus Wollemia; species Wollemia nobilis. Next base: position 411,831 of record JAQPPZ010000689.1, on the reverse strand, counting down.
AAAGAGGAAACATAAAACAACTTTACTTATTGTTTGTCATGCCTGAGTTTGAGTTTACATTATAAATATACAATTACTTTCTATTGTGATTAATTAATGCTGCACCGTGTGACATTGGCAGGTAGTTGCATCTGGAGTAGATGAGCGTACACTGAAGCGCGAAGGAGTATGTGCAGCTTCATTGCCCACTACAATGGTAAGATTCTCTTCATTACCTTTTGTCTGACTTTAATGATGTTATATGAAAAAAGAGAACAACTGTTGTTAAAATTTCCAACTATGATGATATCTATGAGCATTGATTTGTACTTCATGCTGATAGTTTCACCATGTATAGAATCCCTCTATGTACAAAACTGTGAGCTTTGCGATATCTAGACTTCAAACTGTAAGTGACCAGACGTAAGTATGGCAGCAACCAGGTTGGAAATGTATCTGTGCTGAATTTTATATGTCTCCATGTTCAAGAGAAATAAACATAAAAAATGTATCCCTTTGTCCTGATACCTTAAATGTGATTGAAGGTAGTTTCTGAATGTGTTTGAGTGCATGATGTCTACAGGAAGGTCTCTCTCCCGAGACTCCATCTGTTCATGTGTATACATGGAGACACCTTTTTGGTTGGACTCAGTGCATTATTTGTATTTTTGTCTTGTATAATAGTACATAAATAAAATGTTTATGTTTTGGTATTGTATCTCTGTACGACTTCATGTGGTATCAGAGTCCTGTTATGATTGTTTTGGAGATATGAACTGTTGGTGGAGAGTTGCAAACCATAATTACCAGGTACGGTTTGGTTCGATGGTTTGGAAGGCCAAAAAATTTTGGAGGTTTGGTTTGGTTCAGTTGAAAAAATGTTCGAATAAACAATACACACACATACAAAATATTCATGGAAAATACAAGTATATGCAAAAAATAAAAATTCAACTTCCATCTTTTCGACATTCAAGTCTATTTTATACTTTATAAATGTATAAGTTATATTTTGTAGGCCATATTTTATGCTGTTAATTTTTTTGGAATATATAAAAAAAATTGCAAATAAAAAAAAAGAACAGGACCAAACCAAACCGAACCATTTCTGTCCAGCCCAAAAGGTTTGTAACAGACTGAACCTGGTCCAGGTTCAGATGAACCTGGTAACTATGTTGCAAACATAGCATGCCAAATAACAAAAATAATAGGACATTGATTCTCCAACAACTTATATGTCAAATGTTGAGTTCCGTTTTGCAAAGTCTGAAATCTGTCAAGAAAGACAGTTTACTAACATCCATCATGACTGTACAGCCTTAACAGCATATTAGCTAAAAATTGATTAAGTAATGAATAGTTCACTACCTTAAGGGCTGATTAATTAAGTTATATGTAACAAACCGGTAGTTAGCTGTAATTTTGTAAAGGGATGCGATGAAGGGTCACAAGTTACAACCCCTTAGAAAGGGTTGCTTACAAGGGATATGACCCTCTTGCACTCACCTTTTTCACTTATAAATGTAATTTAGTTTATCTTGTTTTGGGACAGCACTCAAGCAATGACATGCATAATGGTTCCAGTTAATCTGTTGTAGATATGAATGTGATTTTATGTTTTCAAATGTATGCATGATTCTCTTTAGCTGATAAAAGAATGCACCTCTTAAATAGGAAAACATTGGTGATGTATCAACAATAGAAAGAAGTTTACAACACTCAATCTTGAGAAAATACAAAGTGAGTCCACAAAGGAGTCAGAACTGACAAAAGTGTGCATGGAACATAAGAGAAGTCCGGAGGTTAGTTTGACTGTGGAGAAAACAACATCCAAAAGACATTGATACAAGTAAGATTTGCATTTCGGAAGTAGATATTGCAGGAGTTTTGGTGCAACTTTGCTAATTGTTTATTGAGGAAGCTCCTTTAATAGGGTATGAAACAAATCTGACTGGAAGAGGAGAGAAAGAAATGATTGTTTATACCCATAAAAGAAACCTTCATTTGCACTTGTGCATGCCCTGGAAAGAGATCTGCAATTCTATTTAGTGACCTGCAACTCAAGAAATAGAAATGGAACCACAACATTCTCTGCAACTACCAAACAAGTACAATGGTGACAAAATGAGGATCCTTCTATGCATTGTCTCAGTTGGGAAGCCAACAATATAATGAGTGATAAACGTGTGAAACTGTTTCTGGACACATTGGAATGTTATGCCATGATCTGGTATGATAAACTAGACGATAATAAGAAAGAAATGTGACAAGCTGAAGAATGCCTTCAAATGAGAGTTCAATACATTGCATATCAACAAGCAGATTATCAGTGATCTAACAAATGTCAAGCAAAATCAGGATGAAACCATTTAAAAATTATGATAGATGGAAACTTATTCTGGTCCAAATGCTGGAAGATCCCTTATCTAATGAATTGAAACGACAATATATGAGTCCTGGGTCTCGCATGCTGATTCTTTATATGATATCTCAGGGCAGCCCACCATTCATTTCTCTTTTCCCCCTCTATCATGTCACACGTTCTCTTCAAGGGATATCAAAAGAGCTGTACATAAATTATGCACCAGCAAGGCTGATAATTTTGAGGGATTTCAAGCCTACTCCCTGAAATATGGTGCTGAAGCTATTGGCTATCCCATTGCAGAATTATTCAATGATGTTATTTGTTCTGGCTGCCCTTCCTCTTGGTCACAGTGCATTATCCACCCCATCTACAAAATCTGGGTGGTATTCAGATCCAGAAAACTATAAAACTTTCATGCTTGGGCATGCATTTCCCAAGCTTTATCCAACACGTTTGAATATCAAACTCTCAGACCTGCTAGATCAAGGCAAGGATAGAGCAAGATGACAGGTTGGTTTTAGAAGTGATCATCAAAATTGCTAAAAGCCTTGACACCGTTACTAGGCATATTTTATTTCAGAGGTTACATGACACTCGCATCCCAGATCTCTTTATCACTGCCATCAAGAGACTATATGAGGTAGCTTTTGGTTTCTTAAGGGATGTCTAGAGCATCATTCGCATCAAACAAGATTGTCCTCTCCCATTCATTCTTTGGGATCTACATTGACAAGCTTCAACAAGTTATTTGTCAAAACATCGATGTCGATGATGGTTGCCTTCTACAACATGTTTTCATAGCTATATTATTTTTTGCAAATGATGTAGTTCTTCATTCTCATACTTCTGAGGGCCTGCAATGACACTTGAATGCCTTTTCTCGCTTCTATGAATTAAACCAGTTGGCGGTCAATCTTAGAAAGACTAAGGTGATGGTCTTTGATACATTAAAGAGTACCCTATCTAATTTTCAGTTCTTTTATAAGGGTGAGTGTTGAACACGGAAATTATCAAGTGAGATTTGTGCCTGTGACTACAGTTCAACAAATGAATGGGAAAACGTTTACACTTCCCAACCTCCGGATCCAGGTTGGTTCCTTGCTAATCTAATAAGAATAATGCAAAATCTAAACAAGTACATAAAATAAACCTGATCTACTATTGTGAGCAAAAGGATGCTAGAAGACTTAAACAAATATAGAAATGTAAATATGGCCAAATGTCATAGCGAGATTTGTGTTGGCACAATTGAATAATCCAACAATGACCGAATAAATTTAGTGCATCAAGCTAAATCATTGAATAACCTGTAGTAGAATGAAAGAAAGGACAAATAGGGGGAAGGAGGGCAGGGCCATTGATTCCACACATTCATGAATGAGAGGTCACAAACACAGTTGATTTAGAAGGCCATGCACAGTCTTTCATTTATTGCTGTCCAAAATGATAAATACAACTTGATTCTAGAGAGCAGCTCTAGTATTCTAGATAGCCAAAAGACCTTTACAATGAGTATGAAACTCTTATTTATACTTGAAAATGTGATCTACTCTATTTTTAAACTATAGTTAGAACTAACATGTAGTGTATAGTGGTGATAACTATGAGATGATACATCATCCTTATCCACTATAATGGATGGGGTGCATAACATGGAGCAGGGTGCAGTCGGACGGAAGGGCATGCCACTTCTTAACACTAAGCCAATATTTGCTGATCTATTCGCTATTCTGTCTTTTGCCTCAGCTTGTGTAATAGATCTTTGTTCAAAGTGGGATGGTAGTAGCAAGCTACTACAATTCTAGAGGCTCACAGGGAAGTTGCTCCTGATTAATGGGATATCCCAAATGGTGCCTTATTCTTGGGTGTAGAGTCAAAATTGAGGCCATTTCACAATAAAATTGATGTTGTTGGAGGGAAGTGTGCCATTGCCTTGAATTCTTGCTTTCTCTTCATCATTACTTCTAGCATGTTAGAGTTTATCCATTTTGGGTAACACTTGAGGCTGTAATTTTATGCCATACAGTTGTTCCACTTCAGTGTAGTTTATGCTAGGTTCTTTACTCTAGATTAACTTTTTTTTGTTTTACTTTTGGTTACTACAATGCATTGCAACAACTCTTTTCAACAAGCCCCATTGGCCTACTTTGGCTATCCATGGACATTAATAAAATTATTTCAACTCTTAGCCATGGGACACATAGAGGTCTGGCTTATCCAAGGACGAGAGATCTTTGCTCACTAATTGGTTTCTCAACTTGATATATTTATGATGTCCTTTCTTGAATGTTAAGTGACCCTCCCAATTATGATCCACTTCTACCATTTGCAACCAACCACATTCCAATAAGGCATTGTAGGCTATACACTGATCACTACGACATCTAGGACAAAGGTCTGTTTTGCAATGATTATCCTCTAGCATGTTAGGATGCCTTTCTTTTTTATCGCTTATTTTCCTACTAAAATTCTGCAATTGGGTGGCCACAAGGTCGGTGCACCTAAATCTCTCCAAGCCTTCTCTAGAAGCACATTCACGCTTAACCTCCCATCGTTGATAACATATGTCAATGTATGGCTTAGTCTCTCAATGAGTGCCAAATGCTGGTTGCTTCTCAATATCAATCATCAACGTGACTGAGTTTATGAATTGGTACTTCAATGCAATCTCTTCTTTCATGGTGACGTCATGCAATTCTTCTAGTTATACCCTAACACTCGCACCATCTCCCTAATGACAACATGGAGGTTAGGTATTTGTATTGCCTTAAACAACATTCCCACTTTCACTGATGCATTTGATAGATATGCTTCATAATGTTAATGCCTTGTCACATGCAGGTATGGTTGACACTCTCTTGGTCTTCCTTTTCGCTACTTTCTTTTTCCACCTCTTAGATTCTCATACGAGTTTCCTGCCATTGCCTTCCCTCGATGAATTGATCAGGATAATCAACGTACTTCTTAGCATGAACCTCTGCAACAACTAGAATGTCTTTCATCTCCAAATTCTGTTTTTCAATGCCAATCAAGTTGAAGTGTTGGTTGCCTAGACAACTTGCTTGTGCGTGGTTGCCAAGACCCCACCATCCAAACATGCTTTATTGTCACTATTTCTGTTAGCTTTTGATGCTAGATACTTAATGAGAAATCAACCACAAGATATAAAATGAGCATGCAATATTGAATCTATGATAATGGCAATATACTAAGCATGTAAAAATCATAAGAAACTTCTGAAACTACTCATAAAACTGCCATTAATAAAAGCTCACGAAAATAGGATCTTCATACAAAATGTGGAGATCTCAATAACTCCATTCTTCATACATGCTCTATATAGTAGCTCTACTATCTGCTACTCCTCTACATTCTATCTTGCCCCTCAAGGCCTATATATAATGAGATGCGACTCTTGGCCTTTCACCTTCCTATGACTCTTCATCTTCCTATTCTATGAACACATGTGCATTATGCATGATGGACACTTGTGCACATGCATACCTAACTAAAGACACTTGTGCATTTCCTGCACATTATTACATTACATAAAGTAAAGACTCAAATACTAACCTAAGACACTTAACCTAATATAACCATGTACCCATGGTGGTACATTGACATGTACCAAATAATGTAATATTCTCCAACACCTCCTCGTATTACATTATTTGGTTATTGAAGACTTTAGTCTTCAATATGGATCTTCATATTTGTCTTCATTCTTCATGTGACCTTACATTTGATCTTCTACTTGAGCTTCATCTTTTTGCTTGATTCTGTATTCTGACTTTGGCACTGTTACTGTTTTCCTTCTAATTCTGTTGTTGAAGAAGTTCATACCTTTCTTGTCCCCATCTCTAAATTTTGAAAAATAATTTTGAGGAAATCCATTAATGGCTTTTCTTATCATTCTGTATATCCATTCAAAAAAATGATTGTACCAATAATGTCTTTGAGAATGATTGGTACCTCCACAAATTTTACAACTATGGAGATTCCAACATCTCTCTATCTTATGCCCATATCTACCACAATGACTACATCTGTTTTTTATTACCAAATCCCTTTGACCATTCTGTCCTTTATTGCAACTATTCCTATCAATCCCTGTCATAGATTTGATGTCACTATTTCTTGTCACAAATTTAGTTCCTTGCTCATTATTGCTAGTCTGACTTGTATATCCAAGACCTTCATACTTTGGTCCTTAATTTTGGTACAATTGGTTCTTTCATTCCCTGTTCATGTTTTCCTAAACTTGTATCTTTATATCCTTTAGTATGCTTTTCAAAATGACCAATACAATCATTAGACTAATCTTTATCAATATCAATACAATTTTGAGCATCACTATCTCTATCATTTGAATCTTTGCCTTAATTAATTCTAATAGCATAAACTTTTTCTGAACAATCACAAACTGTATCCAAATCACTTGTATCGCATATAGTATCAATCTTTGCAACAGGTTCTATATTTGTCATGAATTTTAAATCACTAGTGTCATTGCTTGCATCATAATTTGCATCTTTTTCCTTTTGAAGAAGATCACTAGTATCACAACATGCATCAATCATCAATGGTTTTGATTCTATAGTATTGCAACATGAATCTACCATCATAGGCCTTAAGTCATTTGTATCACAAGAAGCATGTTTCATCACTGATTTGTTCCCTACTTCTTCAACCTTTTCTTGTTTTCTCATCTTGCCTTTGAAAACTTCATTAGAAAGTAATGCCATTTTTATTATTGTTCCTATATCATTAGGTAATGTGAAAACATTTTTAGAGTCTTCAATTGCTTCTTCAAGCTTTGAATTTAGATAATTTTGAAGCATTGAAAATTTTTCATCTTTGGCTTCTCCCATGATTGTTTGTAAGATTTTCTTTTCCTTCATTGATATACCCTTTTGTCCTTCAATGTTTGGTATCATGTATTTGATACAAAGTTTCAAATTTTGCAACATTTCCTTAGTTTCTTCTAAGGAGTCATCTTCAATGTATATTGATTCTTCTTGAAAACATAAATTTCCTATTTCAATTGTTTTCAACTCATGTATTTTTGTTTCTATTTTTTGATCATTTGTTTTCTTCTTCATTTGCTTTTTCTTTGCCATGTTCCTTTGAAGTTGACTACCTTATATCTCCCTAGGTTTTGAATGATAAATTTCAAGTTTCACAAAACTTAAATAAATTTTAAAAACTTCACTTAACCCTTATTTCTCCAAATTTAATTTTTTTTTTTAAATAACTATCAATCTTAAAAAAGTCTTCTCCAAATATTAAAATCAAACTTCTTTATCATTGAATCCTTATTACTCCAATATTAATAATCTTATAAATCTAAAACCTTATACCTCCTTTTAAAAAATTAAAATCAACCTAAGCAATGTAGGTTTAATTAAAAATATTTCAAACCCTAAAGTTTACCTTGCTAGCTGGCGCAAGCATAATGTTTTTCGGCGAATTTTGGCTTTAATTTCACCACACTCTGGCAACGAACCGTTTCCTCCCAAATTTCAAATCCACGAAGCGAATGACTATGAATGCCTCCAGTGAGGCCACAAAAAACGTTTGTCAAGATGTTCTGTTAGAGCATAACGGTTCTCGACTGGCCCATCGAGTGTCTATTGTGCCCCAAGCTTCCGGTTCTCCTTACTTTTAAAATTTCGAGTCTCTCCTCTTACTACGTTGCCAGTTTTTTGGCCTGCCAACGTTCAGGCTCTTTGACAGGAGTTTCTTGATCATTATAGTTGCCGAATTCTGACCGTTATTGCTCAGCGTATGTAAGGTCCTCCTTGATGCCTCCACACGACGATCTCTCCTCGATCGTTATGCTGTCTACTTGTGCGACATTTTCGATACAACTAATGTCTCAAATTTGAGTTCTTTCCTTATTGCACTGCCACATATAGTGTATGCAACAACTTTGTTTCCACCCTCTGCTACGTCAACGTTCAGTTTTTGCGTAGCTGTTTCTGACCCCCTAGCCGGGCCTGGCTCGCTCCTACTATGAATTTTATGATTGCCTTGATCCTTTGGACAACCAACGAATACCATCCTTTCATAAACCGACAAACAATCTGAAGAATAGATTCAAAAACTGGAACGAAGAGCAAATGATAATTTCTTTAACCCTAATTTTTGGTTTTCTTTTTCATCGATTCATATTGCAAAATCAGCCCTAACTTTTGTGGGTTTCTCTTTATGAATTACAGCGGCATCCAATTCCACAAACTATCAAACCTTCAAAATAACAGTCAGTATTGGAGATGTGTACCTGGAATGGTATGGATTGCAGTGCTCACCAACTTGCTCGCTAGAAGGTTCTTTGGAATCATGTGACTGAAATACCACGACTCCTTTTGCTATTGGAGTCCAACATCTATGGCCTTAGACTAATTATTTCAGTAATTGTTGTTATATTTCATCAAATGGCACAAAAAGAGTCGACTTGCTGAGCCAGTAGCTTTCTAAGTTTGGCGATGTTGGCCTCTACTGTTAAGATGTGCTCTGATAAAGTAGATATGTGAATGCTCTATTCTAACTGTGTTGAAGGTTCCGTGTTCGACTCTAAAACTAGAAGAGGCAATGAGATGGCCGCAACATTGCAACTGAAGAGCTCAGATGACCAGATCTTTGAGGTGGATACACGTAGGGACAACTCTTCCTTGTTCGAGGAAATCATCAAGCTCTGGAATCAAGCCACATTTCTCATCCTGAACATAAACATGTTAGAATGTAGTATATGGTTATCTCGAGTTCTATTGACTCCTTTGTGACACTGCTTTCAGCTGTAGTGAATATTCAGAGCACAAGGAACCTTTGAATGTGACCAGAATTTGATGCAGTGGAGCTATTTTGTATCTCATGAGATTCAGCCTGCTTTTTGAATGCACAATATTGTCGTGGGGTAACAATAGTTCTTAGTTGTGACCCCTTTGCTACTTCTTCCGCTGATGCTTCGCTTAGAACTTCTGCTCACGATTCCTGCCCGAAATGCTAGATGTTGCTTCCTTGTTCAGCTTGGCCCTTGGGGCTGCACTTGGTTGATGCTTTGCCCTTGGACTGCAGCTTTACCTACAGACTTTAATCATTAATAACTTGAACAATATTTTTCTATCATTAGACTTCAATGGTACATCTTTCAATGGGATTCCTATTTCTATCTTCTGAAATTAATACTTAGCATTCAGACCCTTGCTGCCATTAACCTTCAAATGCAAGCTTTTTAACTCTTAAGCTCGGTGCCTCCAAACTGTTATCCTCAATATGTAGCAACCCTTCACCAACTTCAGATTTCAAATGAGCATGTTGTCGGATGGCGAGGATTGTCCCAAACCGTAGCTCTGATACCACTGCTAGCTTTTGATGCGAGATACTTAATGAGAAATCAACCACAAGATATAAAATGAGCATGCAATATTGAATCTATGATAATGGTAATATACTAAGCATGTAAAACTCATACGAAACTTCTGAAACTGTTCATAAAACTGCCATTAATAAAAGCTCACGAAAATAGGATCTTCATACAAAATTTGGAGATCTCAATAGCTCCATTCTTCATACATGCTCTATATAGTAGCTCTACTATCTACTACTCCTCTACATTCTATCTTGCCCCTCAAAGGCCTACATATAATGAGATGCGACTCTTGGCCTTTCACCTTCCTATGACTCTTCATCTTCTTATTCTATGGACACATGTGCATCATGCACGATAGACACTTGTGCACATGGACACCTAACTAAGACACTTGTGCATTTCTTGCACATTATTACATTACATAAAGTAAATACTCAAATACTAAGACACTTAACCTAATCTAACCATGTACCCATGGTGGTACATTGACATGTACCAAATAATGTAATATTCTCCAACAGACCCTACCATCCAAACATCTTTGGCACATTTGGATTAGTAGTGTTTGTGCAATCATGCACAAAATGTATCCATGTTGACGTTTGTGGTATTGAACAATATGCCTTTCGGTCTTGTCGTGTTGCATGCAATTATCTTAGTATTTGTTCTTTGCATTGCTTTCATTTCCATTCCTTTTCCCTTGGCAAGTGGTACACTACCCACCACTTATGCCACCCTTGGAGGTGTTAGGATTCTCATCAAACTCCTAGATAGCCAATGTTTGATGTTTCTAACTTCCACATTAAATGGACACTTTTATAGTGAGTTTTGATGCACCTCATGGATGTTGGAAAAGGTATGCTTAGGATAGGTGGTGTTGATGTGTCCTTTTGTCGACACTCAATACACCATGTCTTTCCTAGCCTTTTTGTTGTTTCTGATCTCTTTGTTCATTCTCATCATATTTTTTTGGAGTGCTTTAATTGACACCCTTTCCTTATTACTATCATTGTTGGAGTTGCTTGTCAACCTACTTCGACTTCTGCCCCCCATGCTTTAGTGTTCTAATCACTTCTTCATGGTACATCATTGGTGGGACTACTCTCATTTTCTTCTAAAATCTTGGAAGAAGCTTTTCCATGAATCATCATCTATTCAACTTGCCTATTGGTGATATCTCCAGTTTGACAAGTAGCTACTTAAGAAAATGGTCGTAGGACTCTATGCTCTCATCCTTCTTTTGTTTGGATTTCTATAACTCTGACAATCTCATTGTCGTTGTGCAAGAGATGGAACTCTTGGAATATTTCTTCAATTCCTCTAGGATGGAATATGGTATTTGCAATTATTGCCACTTTTGTAAGACGTCTAGGAAACATTTGCATCCATTTTACCTTGTCATGTTGACCATTTGCATGCAAAAATCATAATACATATTCCAATATGACTTATAAGGTCTTTTTATTGTCTCCTAAGAATTTAGGACGATTCTAGTTGCCTCTTGCAACAACCATGTTTTTTAGTCTTGTATTTGTTCTAGTTTGGTTTATTTGTGGTCCAGTGGGGTTAACCAGTGTTTGCATGTTATTATTTGGTTGCTTTTGATTGATCACATTCGTTATTGTTGTCAATCCATAATTGGCTACTCTTCCAAACTCGGTGCTAAGATGTCTTTCAATGTCCACACATAAAACTTTGTGACCTTTGTCATGTATAGATTTTTGTTGGCTCTAGTTGACTACCATCACTCCATCAATCTCAGGATGCACTCAATGGTTGCTTCTATGCCAAATTCTAGTCCCATGCATCTTTGGATGCACCCTCTTATCCTCATGTATTTGTTGGAATCTCCTCTATTGTCACTCACTAGTTGCCTTTCTCTTCTCTTGTGACTTCATCATGGACACCTTATTTGTGTATGTCTTTATTAAAGGTCTCGTCATCATGCACACCTTTGTCTTGCCTCGTGTGGTCACTAACATCTTCGAGACACTTTGTGTCATGCTCTAGGACAATGTTTTGCTCTTTTGTTGTCAACAACCTGGTTTCCAAGCAAGCTTGATTTGCTCAACACGCACTTTGATCCTCATTCAAAAATGGATCTTTTGACTGAGTACTTATCTCTTTAGGAGGAGCCTACACATGGTCAATCTTCAATGATGAGATTCCCTTTGTCAACTAGAAAATTTGGACAGTATTATCACAAGTCTTTACATGTCTTCATTCAAATAGAATGCATAGAGATGTTTGTAAACGTCTTGTCTCATCATGAGGGGGCTTCATAGAATGTTCGCTTTCAACATTTCCACCCATGGAAGGGGCTATCATGGTTCACTTGGACTTCATTGCACTTTGATGTGCAAGTCATCGGTACCATGTTTGTTTCTTGTCATGATCATACGTTTCACAATCTGCTTGGACTTGCACATAGGCTCTCCGTACAATCTTTGTTAACTACACCCTCATGCTTTATGGATCATTGGTTATGCACTTATGTCATTGCCTTCACATTGACCCAAGCTTGATACAACAATGGCATTGAATGTAGTATGGTGTTGACTTCAACTCAATGTTGTAACAACTTCCTTTGACCTAATTCAATAAAGTAACGACACCAACTGTAGCATACCTTTTTCATATTCCAAGCCATGTGCATGGAATAATGATAGAAATAGTAAGACAATATAAAGAAAAATACAATAATTCAATAAAAGTCACGGTAATAACATATGTACATCTAGCGCTTTGGAAAAATTCGACACTCCTGTATCTGAATCATAGTATAAGTTCCAAAATTTTGTTTGAGCTCTAAAGTCTTGAGAGCCAGAATTTTCCAATTGTCTTGAGCACCGAAGTTCATCAAATGTTACAAGCGACTCAAGCATCAAAGTTTTCACAGTCTTGCATGTTGGAATTTTGACTATAATGCCATCTGTCTGAGTGATGTCTTTTGCATTTTTGATTATGGTATATTTCAAAAAATCCGAACTCTAGCTTCTTTGTTTTTTTCGATGCCTTATATGTTACTGGTGCCTCTGATTTGTTTGGTGCTTGTGGAGTTTTTGGCGTCTCTAATATTTCTGATGCTTATGGAAATTTTGGAACTCCTGCGGATTTTGGCGCCCTTGCTAGCTATACTAATTACTCTCTTGTTAAAACTTTGTCATTTATTCTTGGTTGTTCCTTCTTTCGAACAACTTGTCCAAGCTATGTACTGTATAAACTTGTTTTCACAGTCTTGCATGATGGACTTTTGACTATAATGCCATCTGTCTGAGTGATGTCTTTGCATTTTTGATTATGGTATATTTCAAAAAATCCGAACTCTAGCTTCTTTGTTTTTTTCGATGCCTTATATGTTACTGGTGCCTCTGATTTGTTTGGTGCTTGTGGAGTTTTTGGCGTCTCTAATATTTCTGATGCTTATGGAAATTTTGGAACTCCTGCGGATTTTGGCGCCCTTGCTAGCTATACTAATTACTCTCTTGTTAAAACTTTGTCATTTATTCTTGGTTGTTCCTTCTTTCGAACAACTTGTCCAAGCTATGTACTGTATAAACTTGTTTTGCTCTCTCACCCTCAACATCGGCTCATCACAACATACTTCACCAACTCCGACGGACCAGGTGACTTCGATCGAAAACGCCCCACACCATCCAGTTTGAACAGGAGTAGGGTCACTAGAGAGCGCACCAATAGTTTGTCAGGGTTCCGAACTAGCAATGGGCAGAGACATATCATGGACTTCTTCAGCTCCGGTACTTCGGCCTCGACTGTTAGGAGAGATTAGTTTTTGGGGGATTCTCGGAGCTTGCCCCTCCTGGTCTGCTCCCTCCCTCCTCCTTCTCTCTCTCCATTCTTCTTGGCATGCACTTCTCTCTGTTGGACTGCAGCCCTCCCCCCTTTGCTCTCCCTTTTCTTTTCTTTTCCCTTTCTCTTTGGCCCATTTGTCGGGTTTGATCTTGTATTTTTCTTAGTTCTTTTCTTTGTTGGGCTTTTTAGCCTGCTAGCTGGCAGTCATTATTGTACTTCTTATAGTCCCTTGGGTCTTATTTTGGCCCATCGCGGACATTAATAATATTTCATTTCATTTCTCATTAATATAAATTTCCTTTTCTTTTAACAAAAAAACAAATGTACATCATTATTTTTGAGAAAATAGTACATCAATAAGGTAACCATTTATGGTGTATTAATGTTTTGCATATGCTTGGACACACAACCATATACAATGACAACAAACTCTCCTCTTATGAAGGTAGGAACCTCTTTGAGTTTAGTAAGGGCTATCGGGGAGCAGTTGACAAATGTCCAATGGCCCAATCACCCAATATGTGAATATATACATAAAAAATCAAAGTACCTCATAACTTAGGTGAAATGTATTATTACAACACATCGATTATCACGCACACACGTGTGACGACTTGTGATGGAAACACAGATATGACAAACTACAACATACTATGTACGAGACAAAATACTTTGATGGTTCACTACTATGGTGGTGTTTGAGCAGGTACCATGCCATTGAGTTGACTTCCTACAACAGCATTCAAAATCTTTATGAATTTAGTTTCTGAAATCATGTTTTATATATTTAAATCCCTCTACATTGGGCTACGAAGGGGTATGATTTTGGTACTTGCAGATATCTCTTGTTGAAATGACAATTGTTGTGTAGTCCCACCCTTTAATAGTAATGGTTGTTGTAAGCATCATATGTATTTCTCACCTCAGGCTTGCCAGCTATCATATGAGTTTCATTAGTCATGCTAATTTGAAACAGTTCAAGGTACCACGTCATGAATGGTACGAAGAACTGATACATATGTTGAGAAGTAGGCGTATGGTGGACTTGGTTTGGACCATGAACTGATGAGCCCAATTCTCAACAGAATTCAGATGATGAAAGTTGAATATGTGATATTAATGATAGGTTTAGTGATGGCCACACTTTAGAGTCCATTCCTTATCCTGAGGGTTGGTAGAAATCTTTTTAAGGCTATCCCCTTTCTAGATTTGTCTTGGGTACATAATCATGACAAAAATATAGCGACACAAAGAAAATCATTCGTTCTCTTTGCTCATAGTCTCAAGCATTTCTATGTACATGCAAGGAAGGCAGTCAATAGCTGGCTTTTTTCATTGATGGTATTGAAAGAGATGGCAGCCTTCTAGAGAGAATAAGTTTCAAGCTTTACAATTGATTATAATCTTATTTAAAATTTGGAATATTGTTTTGGGAGGAGGCACAAAAGTTCTTAAAAACCCTTGTTTGGATTTGGGAAGTGGCTTTGGAGTAAACCTTGGATGAATTTTGTTTACAAGGGTTTGGGCATAGCAAAGGAAGAAATTGGAAAAATGTTTGGAGACAAAAATAAGCCCATAGGTGTTTGGCAAGTTATGGACCATCATAAAGGTTGAGTTTCCAGGTTCGGATTTGGGTTCGTGTTTGACAAGTATAAAAATAAATTTTAAAAAATCATCATTGGAAAAAACAGCTATAAAATACACCATAAAGTTTGGAAAAAGAAATAAATATTATAAATGTAAATATCTATAAATATTTACAAAGATCTTCATATTTCTTACAAAAATGAGATTGACTTGCAAATGCCTCTATGAATGAGTTGCCCTAAGATCATTTTGCCCTATTGAGACCCTTTTAACTTTTCCCTTGGTTGTTTTGTTTCAATCTTTAGTTTTTGTAGATGTTAAATGGAGTCAAGTAGATGTGGAAATGAAAAATGGAAATAGATAAGTTTTACATGTGTACACACACACACATGCATTGTTGAGTGTTCAATTATGTTTGTCGAATTTGTTCGTGATATGTAGAAAATCACCAAAATTCAAAAATGTTAGATAAATTTGTTGAAATTGGTAACACTGTATAAAGGTATAAGCTAAATTTAACCTTTCAGGTCCTAGCCTAGCCAGCCGGAAAAATCGTAGTTGAGACCTCCTTGTGGTAGCAAGAGAACATTTCACATTACCTTACATAAATTGTTTCAAAATTTGTTACTTCCTTTACATGAAGTTGCATTCTGTTTATATCCTAATTTCATAAGTGGGTTAAATCCTCATTTGAAACAATAAATAAGGCATTTCTTGATGATGAGGTCAATCATAATTAAGTGGTTAGCTTACCATTTTCAAAAATAAGACTTGGGAAGGATTGCGGTACTTTTTCTCATAAGTTGTGGATTCTTACCTTGCAAATCTTTGGTCAAGTCTCTAGTGCATGGGTTGATCGTATTAACAAAATGTTTCAAATAGGTGTTCAAAATTGTGGATATCTTATGTTTGCAGATGACGGTGTATGATTGCTTAGATACCATCTTGCAAATAAGGTTGGCAGTAATCTTCTTGGACAATCATGCTTTCTTAAATACAATGGAGCTACAAATTTAGGTCATAGGGAAATATAAATTTAGATGATTTCAGCAATGTCATTATTGCGGATGATTGGGATGCTATCACTGACAACTATGTTTTGAGTTGCATTTGTGCTTGAAGGTGTGACAGTTTTGAGTTTTCTTGCTTACAAACGTTAGCTTCTTTAATTCCAAGCTTGATGCATGGTTCTTGAACCTCTTAATATTTTTCCAAGAGCAGAAAGATCCAAATTACAACTTGCCAGTTTTTGCAAATGCCCAATAGAAAGGTTCTTCCACTTTCCTCCCTTTTCACAGGTTTGACATGCTGAAAAGACAAATATGCCTACTCGTTGTGTTTTCTTAGAATCGATAAAGTAACTTTGGATGCCTTTTCATGTTCTATAACAGTTTTATCTATTTAAATTTTAATCCTGGTTCAGTTCTTATTATTTCAAATTAAATATCTCTCACACATTTGCGTTAAAGCTATTTCCATCTATGGAATTGACTTTTTTGTCTGTCATAGTTTGCTGAATTTCTGCTGGAAGCCAAACATGCTTCTCTTCTAACAATATTTTTTTTTTTCTCCAAGTTTACAAATTACTAGTTTGATTTGCATGGCTTGTGTTGAATGCTTGATTCTTATGCTAAACAAGTGATAATTAATTCATCAAATGCTCCTTGCTCAAAATTTGGTTTATTTATGCTTTTATTAAGGAGGATATGTGACTGGCTACTTGCCTTTAATCAGTATTGGACACTGCAATGGATGACAAATTTACTTAAAAGATTTGTTTTTCTTGTATTGTTATAGGGCGTGGTGGCTGGTCTCTTGGTTCAAAATACTCTCAAGTACTTGCTACATTTTGGTCAAGTTTCCAAATACTTGGTAAAGATTTATATTTGGTTATTGGTTCTTTGAATTCTTTTTGATGTGCTTTCTTTGTCTAGATAGGTTGCACAAGACACAAAGTGTGAACTTCAGTGTTGGTTTTCTAACTATAATGTTATGTTTCAATTTATTTATATATTAAATGTATGTAGGTAGGTTTAATAATAATCATGCATATTGCTGTAGGCTTGAAATGCTTGGGAATTGTCTTTATTGCATGGTATGCTGTATTTGTCTTGTTCCCTGCTACACTTTGGGAAATAAAACAGTGTCGATCATAATTTTTCTTACAAAATGAAATTTTAACACTTGCAAATTAACAAAAACTTTGGAGCATCAGTAAACCTGGAACAACCCTCTGTAAAAACATCTTGAATGTCACCCATATCTACTGTTGTGTTAGGATTTGCCACTCTAAAGAAATATAATTTTTCAGATTTTTTTTTAATTATTATAATTTATTTATTTTTGAATTCAATTTATTGTATTTTTTCTGGTTGAAAATGTTTAGTCAACATTTAGCGGGGAACGAGCCTTACCTTGTCTTGTTTTAGATCTTTGGGGAAGAGCAGGGAGAGTGCGAATAGGAAGTTATTGTGAGTAAGGAGTCCTTATCTTTTCTTGCTCTAGATCTTTGGGGAAATTAAAAAATAAAGGATTCATACGAGGAAAAGCTAGGTAACATGGAAGGAAAATCATATTTGAAAGCCGTAACAAGAAGTATGGATGCCTGAGCTGGAGATAAGAGGAAGAACAAATATATGCAATTCCGATCCAAGGAACAGATGTTAGATGAGAAGTGATTATCAAAGATGAGATGATCGAGCATGATAATGGTTTTAAAAGTTTGAGGGTTAATATGTAAGTTTCACGAATACTGGCCAAGGTTATCGGAGATTCAAAATTGGATCATTTAGAAGTGGGAATTGAATTCAAATTACTCCATGACTTTTCTTCCTAAATGATTTTTCCTCATCGTCTTTTCAATTTCGGAAATCAGGTATGGAATAATGGGTGATGGCCCATGGTTTAGGGGGATAGATGCTCTATATCTAAGACCATTGAGTGAGAATTTTTCTGTCAAGATGGAAACTATTAAAAAACTTCCAGTGTGAGTTAGGCTTTTTGGACTTCCATATTAGCTAATTAGTAAGGATGTTTTAAAGAATATTGGCAATACCCTAGGGGAGTTCATCTAGGATGAACCAACTACTAAGGAGCGAAAGCATGCTATATATACCCCGATGTGTTGCTATGGATGTTTCAAAACCTTATATTTAAATCTATATCAAGAGAATGGGATCAACAAATAGATTGTATAAAAATTGCATTTTGATGCCACAAAAGTTATGATATTGGATACATGGCAAGAGATTGCAAAGTAAAAACGATGGAGAAAGAAAGAGATAAAAACTTTTGGTCATGAGATAAACTTCAAGATGAAGCAAGGAGATCAACTGTAGTAGAAGCTAGATTAGATCAAGGATATTCCACTCCCAATGAAGAGGCAAAGGAAGCCTTTTTGTAGCCTCAAATGACAAAGACCATTATAGTTCACATGGATCAACTGTTAAAAGAAACGAAAAGGATACAAGGGATGTGGAAGTACAATGTGCAAGTTCAAATTTAAAAAAGAATTAAAGATGCGAAGGAAGATGTAGAGGAAAATTTTAAAACAAATGATACATAAGAGGTCAAGTTTAGTTTAGGTAATTGCCTTCCTTTTTTTTTAAGTAGTATAAAATCCTCTCTTTGCAATAGAAATGAAAGTAGTGTGGAGGTTATCCCTTGCACCTTAGGATTTCAAGAGAAGCATAATAAAGAAACAAGGATGGAAGATATGCGTAGAATTTAGGGTTTTTAGGGCAGAATAAGGAGGTAATTACTATGGAGGGACATTCTTGCACTTTAAGGTTTCTAGGGCGCCATAAAAAAGAAATGCTTTTGAGGTTGTTCCTTGTACTTCAGATCCTTTAGAGCAAGACAACCCTATAGATGATAAGTCTTATTATGAACAGTATGAAAAAATTGAAGAGATTGATGGAGATGAAAGTGTTGGTGGGAATGAAAAAAGGAGAGGAAGATCCAAGAAGCAAAAACAAAGAGAAAATGGAACTCAGAGGGATATTGATATGAGAAAACAAAAGCAAGTATTGCAAGTGTTAACAAGAAGTGTGGCTAAGCACACAAATAAAAAACAAAAAATGATGATGAAATTGATAATCTTAGAATATTAGGGTTATAAAAAAAAGCCCCTAAAAAAAGAGTATTAGGGAATTGACAATAAGAAACAAAAGCAAGTATTGGAAGTGTTAACAAGAAGTGTGGCTAAGCACACAAATAAAAAACAAAAAATGATGATGAAAATGATAAGAATATTAGGGGTAGAAAAAAGACCCCTAAAAAAGAGGTAGTAGGGAATTGACAGGTTGTAGCCAACTTATTTATATAAAAGGAAACTTGATAGTAGATATTTTAGCAATTTGGGGTGTTGATCTTTGTCTTGGTAAAATTCAAATTTTAAAAGGCAATTGGTTGAGTGAGATTTCTCTCTTAATGCAAATGATATCAAAGAATTGATTATGTAAACTCAGCAGTTTGAGGAAGATGAAGAATATCTTTGGTAGAAAGGCAAATGAAGAATATCTTTGATAAAAAGCAAGCTGGATATGGTTTAATTAACTTGACAACAATGTAATGTTTTGTTATTTTGATAGGAGTGGCCCCCAACAGAAGCCACACGACTTTAAAAAAAAAAAGTTTAGGTAACATTCAAAACCCTTAGCAAGGGTATCATCAATTAATAGCTCCTTCCCTCCTAGTTGCTTGGATTTCCACTGCATTGCATTTGCCAAGAGAGGAGGAGAAGATCAGATCTGTGACAAACTTCACTTACGGAGCAACAATATGGACATATGTGGGAGTTTTATTAAATGTTATGTGGTGGGAGCTATCTTCAAATATTCAATGATAATTATAAAAATCATTACCATTAGATGGGATCATAGTTGAGAAAATCTGCAAAAAATCTGCAGAATCCCAATTTTTTGCCGATTTTTTAAAATGCCGATGCAATCGGCAAACTCTTGGCGATGCAAAGATTTTTTGAAGAAATCAGCATCGCCGATTTTTTCAAAAATCTGCAATGCCTATTTAGGGTTTTTTTATGCAAGCCCATTTTCAGTAGTTAATGTTTGAACTTCGAAGTTTAAAGTTTAAACCCTAGTCTAGGGTTTTGGTTTTTTTTTTTTCTCATTTTAATTTCTACCTTATAATGATATATGTAAGCCCATTTTTCAGCTGTTAATGTTTGAAACTTTGGACTTTGAAGTTTAAACCCGTTGTGGGTTTAGGGTTTTGTTTTTTTTCCTCCTCTTTTTAAGTAAATATTGCTGTTGGGTAACTATGTGTGGAAGCCCATTTTTCAGATGTTAATGTTTGAATTTGAAACTTTGAACTTTGAACTTGAAGTTTAATCCCTAAACCCTAGTCTATGCCCTAGGGTTTTGAGTTTAGGGTTTTTTTTCCTTCTCTTTTTAAGTAAATATTGCTGCCTGATACCTATGTATGCAAGCCCATTTTTCAGTTGTCAATGTTTCAATTTTAAACCCTAAACCCTCACATTTTGGTTTAAGATTTAGGTTTTTTTCTATGTTATCGGATCAGCACCCTAGACCCTTGGATCCTGGATGTACCAGGTCCGGGTTCGAGTCCGTACGCCCGTGGGTCCGTCTAGGGTTTTACCTAGGGACTCGGATATGTCCGGGTTCCTCACTGGACGGGCCCAGACGTATTCAGGTCCCCCAGGCAGAACCCTGGACAGACCCGAGGAGAACTCGGGGTGTTATTTCCTTTAAAAAAACGTTTTTTTTTTTTTTTTTTTTTAACTCGCCAGGTCATTGCCGAGTGTTTGCCGCATCTTATTGTTAATCGCCTTTACAGCCACAAAAAGAATTTTCAGAATACTATGGTGAATTCCACAGATAGGTTCAAAAAAATACTACGGTGAATTCCACAGACACAGGTTCAAAAAATACTACTGTGAATTCCACAGACACAGGTTCAGAAAACGATTAAAAGTCAAATTCACAGCAGCTAGAGATAATTGAAAGTGTGGTGATCACAACTATAAGTAAAAGTTATTTGAGGGAAGCTTTAGGAGGCACTGGTACGCTATGGAGGTAAACTTTCCCGTGAATTCTGTAAATTCGACAAGCATGACCGTGCCTCTTGCAATGCAAGCTATATATCAACGAGTGTTGTGCTGTGCTGTGCCATCCTTTGACAGATTTTGGCCCTACAAAAAAAAATTTTGCTGTATTGGCGAACCGGGTTCTTCGAACCCGAACCTGAGCCGAAAAAGAACCGGTAACATAGGTTTTTTTTCCTTTCTTCAAGTGATTGTAACTTTGTTGTTACTTGTTTTCATGTGCAGACATATAAAAAATGAAACTTTTTTTTCCTTCTTGTCATTGGTAACTTTGTACCTTTTCATATTATAAGCAATACAAGATGTGTTTTGTCACTTTTATGTGTACTTAAAGCTTGATTCTTGTATGATGTCTTGACATGAATTATTACTTTTATTGCAATATTTGATTTGCATAATGTTAATTCATTGTAATATGCATGAAAAAAAAATTTCAATGAAAATTTTCGTTTTCTTCGGTTTTATTTTTTGACGATTTTTTTGCTGATTCTCGATTTTTGCCGATTTAAAAAAATGCCAATTCTTTGCTACGGTGAATTCCACAGATAGGTTCAAAAAAATAATACCGTGAATTCCACAGAAACAGGATCAAAAAATACTACGGTGAATTCCACAGACAGGTTCAGAAAACGATTAAAAGTCAAATTCACAGCAGCTAGAGATAATTGAAAGTGTGATGATCACAACTATACGTAAAAGTTATTTGAGGGAAGCTTTTGGAGGCACTGGTACAATATGGAGGTAAAATTTCCCGTGAATTCCCTAAATTCGACAAGCATGACCGTGCCTCTTGCAACGCAAGCTATATATCAACGAGTGTTGTGCCATGCTACGAGTGTTGTGCCGTACTGTGCCATCCTTTGACAGATTTTGGCCCTTCAAAAAAAAATTTTGCTATATCGGCGAGCCGGGTTCTTCGAACCCGAACCCGAGCCCAAAAAGAACCGGTAACATAGTTTTTTTTTTCCTTTTTTCAAGTGATTGTAACTTTGTTGTTACTTGTTTCCATGTGTAGACATATAAAAAATGAAACTTTTTTTTCCTTCTTGTCATTGGTAACTTTGTACCTTTACATACTATAAGCAATACAAGATGTGTTTTGTAACTTTTATGTGTACTTAGAGCTTGAGTCTTGTATGATGTCTTGACATGAATTATTACTTTTATTGCAATATTTGATTTGCATAATGTTAATTCATTGTAATATGCATGCAAAAAAAAATTTCAATGAAAATTTTCGTTTTCTTCCGTTTTATTTTTTGACGATTCTTTGCCGATTCTTCCCCGATTTTTTGCTGATTCTCGATTTTTGCCGATTTTAAAAAATGCCAATTCTTTGCTATGGTGAATTCCATAGACAGGTTCAAAAAAATAATACGGTGAATTCCACAGACAGGTTCAAAAAATACTACAGTGAATTCCACAAACACAGGTTTAGAAAACTATTAAAATTCAAATTCACAGCAGCTAGAGATAATTGAAAGTGTGGTGATCACAAATATACGTAAAAGTTATTTGAGGGAAGCTTTTGGAGGCACTGGTACGCTATGGAGGTAAAATTTCCCGTGAATTCCGTAAATTCGACAAGCATGACCGTGCCTCTTGCAACGCAAGCTATATATCAACGAGTGTTGTGCCGTGCTGTGCCATCCTTTGACAGATTTTGGCCATACAAAAAAAAATTTTGCTGTATCGGCGAACTGGGTTCTTCGAACCCGAACCCGAGCCCAAAAAGAACCGGTAACATAGGTTTTTTTCCTTTTTTCAAGTGATTGTAACTTTGTTGTTACTTGTTTCCATGTGCAGACATATAAAAAATGATACTTTTTTTTCCTTCTTGTTATTGGTAACTTTGTACCTTTTCATATTATAAGCAATACAAGATGTGTTTTGTCACTTTTATGTGTACTTAAAGCTTGAGCCTTGTATGATGTCTTGACATGAATTATTGCTTTTATTGCAATATTTGATTTGCATAATGTTAATTCATTGTAATATGCATGAAAAAAAAAATTCAATGAAAATTTTCGTTTTCTTCGGTTTTTTTTTTTGCCGATTCTTCCCCGATGTTTTGCTAATTCTCGATTTTTGCCGATTTTAAAAAATGCGAATTCTTTTATACGGTGAATTCCATAGACAGGTTCAAAAAAATAATATGGGTGAATTCCAAAGACAGGTTCAAAAAATACTACATTGAATTCCACAGACACGGGTTCAGAAAACGATTAAAAGTCAAATTCACAGCAGCTAGAGATAATTGAAAGTGTGGTGATCACAACTATACGTAAAAGTCATTTGAGGGAAGCTTTTGGAGGCATTGGTACGCTATGGAGGTAAAATTTCCCGTGAATTCCATAAATTCGACAAGCATGACCCTCTTGCAACGCAAGCTATATATAGACGAGTGTTGTGCCGTGCTGTGCCATCCTTTGACAGATTTTGGCCCTCCAAAAAAAAATTTTGCTGTATCGGCGAATCGGGTTCTTCGAAACCGATCCCGAGCCCAAAAAGAACCGGTAACATAGGTTTTTTTTCCTTTTTTCAAGTGATTGTAGCTTTGTTGTTACTTGTTTCCATGTGTAGACATAAAAAATGAAACTTTTTTTTCCTTCTTGTTATTGGTAACTTTGTACCTTTTCATATTATAAGCAATACAAGATGTGTTTTGTCACTTTTATGTGTACTTAAAGCTTGAGTCTTGTATGATGTCTTGACATGAATTATTACTTTTATTGCAATATTTGATTTGCATAATGTTAATTCATTGTAATATGCATGAAAAAAAAATTTCAATGAAAATTTTCGTTTTTGTTTTTTGACGATTCTTCCCCGATTTTTTGCTGATTCTCTATTTTTGCCGATTTTAAAAAATGCCAATTCTTTGCTACGGTGAATTCCACAGACAGGTTCAAAAAAATAATACGGTGAATTCCACAGACAGGTTCAAAAAATACTACGGTGAATTCCACAGACACAGGTTCAGAAAACGATTAAAAGTCAAATTCACAGCAGCTAGAGATAATTGAAAGTGTGGTGATCACAACTATACGTAAAAGTTATTTGAGGGAAGCTTTTGGAGGCACTGGTACGCTATGGAGGTTCCCTAAATTCGACAAGCATGACCGTGCCTCTTGCAACGCAAGCTATATATCAACGAGTGTTGTGCCGTGCTGTGCCATCCTTTGACAGATTTTGGCCCTCCAAAAAAAAATTTTGCTGTATCGGCGTACCGGGTTCTTCGAAACCGAACCCGAGCCCAAAAAGAACCGGTAACATAGGTTTTTTTTCCCTTTTATCTAGTGATTGTAACTTTGTTGTTACTTGTTTCCATGTGCAGACATAAAAAATGAAACTTTTTTTTCCTTTCTTGTTATTGGTAACTTTGTACCTTTTCATATTATAAGCAATACAAGATGTGTTTTGTCACTTTTATGTGTACTTAAAGCTTGAATCTTGTATGATGTCTTGACATGAATTATTACTTTTATTGCAATATTTGATTTGCATAATGTTAATTCATTGTAATATGCATGAAAAAAAAAATTTGAATGAAAATTTTCGTTTTCTTCGGTTTTATTTTTTGACGATTCTTGCCCGATTTTTTTGCTGATTCTCGATTTTTGCCGATTTAAAAAAAAGCCAATTCTTTGCTACGGTGAATTCCACAGACAGGTTCAAAAAAATAATACAGTGAATTCCACAGACAGATTCAAAAAAAACTACGGTGAAATCCACAGACATGTTCAGAAAACGATTAAAAGTCAAATTCATAGCAGCTAGAGATAATTGAAAGTGTGGTGATCACAACTATACGTAAAAGTTATTTGAGGGAAGCTTTTGGAGGCACTGGTACGCTATGGAGGTAAAATTTCCCGTGAATTCCCTAAATTTGACAAACATGACCGTGCCTTTTGCAACGCAAGCTATATATCAACGAGTGTTGTGCCGTGCTACGAGTGTTGTGCCGTGCTGTGCCATCCTTTGACAGATATTGGCCCTCCAAAAAAAATTTTGCTGTATCGGGGAACCGGGTTCTTCGAACCCGAACCCGAGCCGAAAAAGAACCGGTAACATAAGTTTTTTTTTCCTTTTTTCAAGTGATTGTAAGTTTGTTGTTACTTGTTTCCATGTGCAGACATATAAAAAATGAAACTTTTTTTTCCTTCTTGTTATTTGTAACTTTGTACCTTTTCATATTATAAGCAATGCAAGATGTGTTTTGTCACTTTTATGTGTACTTAAAGCTTGAGTCTTTTATGATGTCTTGACCTGAATTATTACTTTTATTGCAATATTTGATTTGCATAATGTTAATTCATTGTAATATGCATGAAAAAAAATTTTCAATGAAAATTTTCGTTTTCTTCGGTTTTATTTTTTGACGATTCTTTGCCGATTCTTCCCCGAGTTTTTGCTGATTCTTGATTTTTGCCGATATTAAAAAATGCCAATTCTTTGCTATGGTGAATTCCACAGACAGGTTGAAAAAAATACTACGGTGAATTCCACAAACACAGGTTCAGAAAACGATTAAAAGTCAAATCCACAGCAGCTAGAGATAATTGAAAGTGTGGTGATCACAACTATACGTAAAAGTTATTTGAGGGAAGCTTTTGGAGGCACTGGTATGCTATGGAGTTAAAATTTCCCGTGAATTCCGTAAATTCGACAAGCATGACCATGCCTCTTGCAACGCAAGCTATATATCAACGAGTGTTGTGCCGTGTTGTGCCATCCTTTTGACAGATTTTGGCCCTACAAAAAAAGAATTTGATATATCGGCGAACCGGGTTCTTCGAACTCGAACCCGAGCCCAAAAAGAACCGGTAACATAGGGTTTTTTTCCTTTTTTCAAGTGATTGTAACTTTGTTGTTACTTGTTTCCATGTGCAGACATATAAAAAATGAAACTTCCTTTTCCTTCTTGTTATTGGTAACTTTGTACCTTTTAATATTATAAGCAATACAAGATGTGTTTTGTCACTTTTATGTGTACTTAAAGCTTGAGTCTTGTATGATTTCTTGACATGAATTATTACTTTTATTGCAATATTTGATTTGCATAATGTGAATTCATTGTAATATGCATGAAATTTTTTTTTTTCGTTTTCTTCGGTTTTGTTTTTCGACGATTCTTCTCCGATTTTTTGCTGATTCTCGATTATTGCCGATTTTAAAAAATGCCAATTCTTTGCTACGGTGAATTCTACAGACAGGTTCAAAAAAATAATACCGTGAATTCCATAGAAACAGGTTCAAAAAATACTACGGTGAATTACACAGACACAGGTTCAGAAAACGATCAAAAGTCAAATTCACAGCAGCTAGAGATAATTGAAAGTGTGGTGATCACAACTATACGTAAGAGTTATTTGAGGGAAGCTTTTGGAGGCACCGGTACGCTATGGAGGTGAAATTTCCCATGAATTCCTTAAATTTGACAAGCATGACCGTGCCTCTTGCAACGCAAGCTATATATCAACGAGTGTTGTGCCGTGCTGTGCCATCCTTTGACAGATTTTGGCCCTCCAAAAAAAAATTTTGCTGTATCGGCGAACCGGGTTGTTTGAACCCGAACCCAAGCCCAAAAAGAACAGGTAACATAGGTTTTTTTTCCTTTTTTCAAGTGATTGTAACTTTGTTGTTACTTGTTTCCATGTGCAGACATATAAAAAATGAAACTTTTTTTTCCTTCTTGTTTTTGGTAACTTTGTACCTTTTCATATTATAAGCAATACAAGATGTGTTTTGTCACTTTTATGTGTACTTAAAGCTTGAGTCTTGTATGATGTCTTGACATGAATTATTACTTTTATTGCAATATTTGATTTGCATAATGTTAATTCATTGTAATATGCATGAAAAAAAAATTTCAATGAAAATTTTCGTTTTCTTCAGTTTTATTTTTTGACGATTCTTCCCCGATTTTTTGCTGATTCTCGATTTTTGCCGATTTAAAAAAATGCCAATTCTTTGCTACGGTGAATTCCACAAACAGGTTCAAAAAAATAATACGGTGAATTCCACAGACAGGTTCAAAAAATACTATGGTGAATTCCACAGACACAGGTTCATAAAACGATTAAAAGTCAAATTCACAGCAGCTAGAGATAATTGAAAGTGTGGTGATCACAACTATACGTAAAAGTTATTTGAGGGAAGCTTTTGGAGGCACTGGTACAATATGGAGGTAAAATTTCCCATGAATTCCCTAAATTCGACAAGCATGACCGTGCCTCTTGCAACTCAAGCTATATATCAACGAGTGTTGTGCCGTGCTACGAGTGTTGTGCCGTCCTGTGCCATCCTTTGACAGATTTTGGCCCTCCAAAAAAAAATTTTGCTGTATCGGCGAACCGGGTTCTTCGAACCCGATCCCGAGCCCAAAATGAATCGATAACATAGGTTTTTTTTGTTTTTTTCAAGTGATTGTAACTTTGTTGTTACTTGTTTCCATGTGCAGACATATAAAAAATGAAACTTTTTTTCCTTCTTGTTATTGGTAACTTTGTACCTTTTCATATTATAAGCAATACAATATGTGTTTTGTCACTTTTATGTATACTTAAAGCTTGAGTCTTGTATGATGTCTTGACATGAATTATTACATTTCTTGCAATATTTGATTTGCATAATGTTAATTCATTGTAATATGAATGAAAAAAAAAAATTTGAATGAAAATTTTCGTTTTCTTCGGTTTTGTTTTTTGACGATTCTTTGCCGATTCTTCCCCGATTTTTTGCTGATTCTCAATTTTTGCCGATTTTAAAAAATGCCAATTCTTGGCTACGGTGAATTCCATAGACAGGTTCAAAAAAATAATACGGTGAATTCCACAGACACAAGCTCAAAAAATACTACGGTGAATTCCATAGACCGGTTCAGAAAACGATTAAAAGTCAAATTCATAGCAGCTAGAGATAATTGAAAGTGTGGTGATCACAACTATACGTAAAAGTTATTTGAGGGAAGCTTTTGGAGTCACTGGTACGCTATGGAGGTAAAATTTACCGTGAATTCTGTAAATTCGACAAGCATGACCGTGCCTCTTGCAACGCAAGCTATATATCAACGAGTGTTGTGCCGTGCTGTGCCATCCTCCGACAGATTTTGGCCCTCCAAAAAATTTTTTTGCTGTATCGGCGTATCGGGTGCTTCGAAACCGAACCCGAGCCCAAAAAGAACCGGTAACATAGGTTTTTTTTCCTTTTTTCAAGTGATTGTAACTTTGTCGTTACTTGTTTCCATGTGCAAACATATAAAAAATGAAACTTTTTTTTCCTTCTAGTTATTGGTAACTTTGTACCTTTTCATATTATAAGCAATACAAGTTGTGTTTTGTCACTTTCATGTGTACTTAAAGCTTGAGTCTTGTATGATGTCTTGACATGAATTATTACTTTTATTGCAATATTTGATTTGCATAATGTTTATTCATTGTAATATGAATGAAAAAAAAAATTTTCAATGAAAATTTTCGTTTTCTTCGGTTTTATTCTTTGCCGATTCTTCCCCGATTTTTTGCTGATTCTCGATTTTTGCCGATTTTAAAAAATGCCAATTCTTTGCTATGGTGAATTCCACAGACAGGTTCAAAAAAATAATACGGTGAATTCCACAGACATGTTCAAAAAATACTACGGTGAATTCTACAGACACAGGTTCAGAAAACGATTAAAAGTCAAATTCACAGCAGCTAGAGATAATTGAAAGTGTGGTGATCACAACTATACGTAAAAGTTATTTGAGGGAAGCTTTTGGAGGCACTGGTACGCTATGGAGGTAAAATTTCCCGTGAATTCCCTAAATTCGACAAGCATGACCGTGCCTCTTGCAATGCTAGCTATATATCAACGAGTGTTGTGCCATCCTTTTGACAGATTTTGGCCCTCCAAAAAAAAATTTTGCTGTATCGGCGCACCGGGTTCTTCGAACCCGAACCCGAGCCCAAAAAGAACCGGTAACATAGGTTTTTTTTCCTTTTTTCAAGTGATTGTAACTTTGTTGTTACTTGTTTCCATGTGTAGACATATAAAAAATGAAACTTTTTTTTCCTTCTTGTTATTGGTAACTTTGTACCTTTTCATATTATAAGCAATACAAGATGTGTTTTGTCACTTTTATGTGTACTTAAAGCTTGAGTCTTTTATGATGTCTTGACATGAATTATTACTTTTATTGCAATATTTGATTTGCATAATGTTAATTCATTGTAATATGCATGAATAAAAAAATTCAATGAAAATTTTCGTTTTCTTCGGTTTTATTTTTTGACGATTTTTCCCCTATTTTTTCCCGATTCTCGATTTTTGCCGATTTAAAAAAATGCCAATTCTTTGCTACGGTGAATTCCACAGACAGGTTCAAACAAATAATACGGTGAATTCCACAGACACAGGCTCAAAAAATACGACAGTGAATTCCACAGACACATGTTCAGAAAACGATTAAAAGTCAAATTCACAGCAGCTAGAGATAATTGAAAGTGTGGTGATAAACAACTATACGTAAAAGTTATTTGAGGGAAGCTTTTGGAGGCACTGGTACGCCATGGAGGTAAAATTACCCGTGAATTCCGTAAATTCCGTAAATTCGACAGGCATGACCGTGTCTCTTTCAACGCAAGCTATATATCAACGAGTGTTGTGCCGTGCTGTGCCATCCTTTGACAGATGTTGGCCCTCCAAAAAAATTTTTTGCTGTATCGGCGCACCGGGTTCGTCGAACCCGAACTCGAGCCCAAAAAGAACCGGTAACATAGGTTTTTTTTCCTTTTTTCAAGTGATTGTAACTTTGTTGTTACTTGTTTCCATGTGAAGACATATAAAAAATGAAACTTTTTTTTCCTTCTAGTTATTGGTAACTTTGTACCTTTTCATATTATAAGCAATACAAGATGTGTTTTGTCACTTTCATGTGTACTTAAAGCTTGAGCCTTGTATGATGTCTTGACATGAATTATTACTTTTATTGCAATATTTGATTTGTATAATGTTAATTCATTGTAATATGCATGAAAAAAAAAATTCAATGAAAATTTTCGTTTTCTTCGGTTTTATTCTTTGCCGATTCTTCCCCAATTTTTTGCTGATTCTCGATTTTTGCCGATTTTAAAAAATGCCAATTCTTTGCTACGGTGAATTCCATAGACAGGTTCAAAAAAATAATACGGTGAATTCCACAGACACAGGTTCAAAAAATACTACGGTGAATTCCACAGACATAGGTTTAGAAAACGATTAAAAGTCAAATTCACAAAGAGCTAGAGATAATTGAAGGTGTGGTGATCACAACTATATGTAAACGTTATTTGAGGGAAGCTTTTGGAGGCACTGGTACGCTATGGAGGTAAAATTTCCCGTGAATTCCGTAAATTTGACAAGCATGACCGTGCCTCTTGCAACGCAAGCTATATATCAACGAGTGTTGTGCCGTGCTACGAGTGTTGTGCCGTGCTGTGCCATCCTTTGACAGATTTTGGCCCTCCAAAAAAAAAATTTTGCTGTATCGGCGTACCGGGTTCTTCGAACCCGAACCCGAGCCCAAAAAGAACCGGTAACATAGGTTTTTTTTCCTTTTTTCAAGTGATTGTAACTTTGTTGTTACTTGTTTCCATGTGCAGACATATAAAAAATGAAACTTTTTTTCCTTCTTGTTATTGGTAACTTTGTACCTTTTCATATTATAAGCAATACAAGATGTGTTTTGTCACTTTTATGTGTACTTAAAGCTTGAGTCTTGTATGATGTCTTGACATGAATTATTACTTTTATTGCAATATTTGATTTGCATAATGTTAATTCATTGTAATATGCATGGAAAAAAAAATTTGAATGAAAATTTTCGTTTTCTTCGGTTTTATTTTTTGACGATTCTTCCCCGATTTTTTGCTGATTCTCGATTTTTGCCGATTTTAAAAAATGCCAATTCTTTGCTACGGTGAATTCCACAGACAGGTTCAAAAAAATATTACGGTGAATTCCACAGAAACAGGTTCAAAAAATACTACGGTGAATTCCACAGACACAGGTTTAGAAAACGATTAAAAGTCAAATTCACAGCAGCTAGAGATAATTGAATGTGTGGTGATCACAACTATACGTAAAATTTGTTTGAGGGAAGCTTTTGGAGGCACTAGTACGCTATGGAGGTAAAATTTCCCGTGAATTCTGTAAATTCGACAAGCATGACCGTGCCTCTTGCAACGCAAGCTATATATCAACGAGTGTTGTGCCGTGCTGTGACATCCTTTGATAGATTTTGGCCCTACAAAAAAAAAATTTCCTGTATCGGCGCACCGGGTTCTTCGCACCGGGTTCTTCGAACTCGAACCCGAGCCCAAAAAGAACCGGTAACATAGGTTTTTTTTCCTTTTTTCAAGTGATTGTAACTTTGTTGTTACTTGTTTCCAGGTGCAGACATATAAAAAATGAAACTTTTTTTTTCCTTCTTGTTATTGGTAACTTTGTACCTTTTCATATTATAAGCAATACAAGATGTGTTTTGTCACTTTTATGTGTACTTAAAGCTTGAGTCTTGTATGATGTCTTGACATGAATTATTACTTTTATTGCAATATTTGATTTGCATAATGTTAATTCATTGTAATATGCATGAAAAAAGAAAATTCAATGAAAATTTTCGTTTTCTTCGGTTTTGTTTTTTTGACGATTCTTCCCCGATTTTTTGCTGATTCTCGATTTTTGCCGATTTTAAAAAATGCCAATTCTTTGCTACGGTGAATTCCACAGACAGGTTCAAAAAAATAATACGGTGAATTCCACAGACACAGGTTCAAAAAATACTACGGTGAATTCCACAGAAATAAGTTCAAAAAATGATTAAAAGTCAAATTCACAGCAGCTAGAGATAATTGAAAGTGTGGTGATCACAACTATACGTAAAAGTTGTTTGAGGGAAGCTTTTGGAGGCACTGGTACGCTATGGAGGTAAAATTTCCCGGGAATTCTGTAAATTCGAGAAGCATGACCGTGCCTCTTGCAACGCAAGCTATATATCAACGAGTGTTGTGCCGTGCTGTGCCATCCTTTGACAGATTTTGGCCCTCCAAAAAAAATTTTGCTGTATCAGCGAACCGGGTTCTTCGAACCCGAACCCGAACCCGAACCCAAAACGAACCGGTAACATAGGTTTTTTTTCCTTTTTTCAAGTGATTGTAACTTTGTTGTTACTTGTTTCAATGTGCAGACATATAAAAAATGAAACTTTTTTTTCCTTCTTGTTATTGGTAACTTTGTACCTTTTCATATTATAAGCAATACAAGATGTGTTTTGTCACTTTTATGTGTACTTAAAGCTTGAGTCTTGTATGATGTCTTGACATGAATTATTACTTTTATTGCAATATTTGATTTGCATAATGTTAATTCATTGTAATATTCATGAAAAAAGAAAATTTCAATGAAAATTTTCTTTTTCTTTTGTTTTGTTTTTTGATGATTCTTCCCCGATTTTTTGCTGATTCTTGATTTTTACCGATTTTAAAAAATGCCAATTCTTTGCTACGGTGAATTCCACAGACAGGTTCAAAAAAATAATACGGTGAATTCCACAGACACAGGTTCAAAAAATACTACGGTGAATTCCACAGACATAGGTTCAGAAAATGATTAAAAGTCAAATTCACAGCAGCTAGAGATAATTGAAAGTGTGGTGATCACAACTATACGTAAAAGTTATTTGAGGGAAGCTTTTGGAGGCACTGGTACGCTATGGAGGTAAAATTTCCCGTGAATTCCGTAAATTCGACAAGCATGACCGTGCCTCTTGCAACGCAAGCTATATATCAACGAGTGTTGTGCCTTGCCACGAGTGTTGTGCCGTGCTGTGCCATCCTTTGACAGATTTTGGCCCTACAAAAAAAATTTTTGCTATATCGGCGAACCGGGTTCTTCGAACCCGAACCCGAGCCGAAAAAGAACCGGTAACATAGGTTTTTTTCCTTTTTTCAAGTGATTGTAACTTTGTTGTTACTTGTTTCCATGTGCAGACATATAAAAAATGAAACTTTTTTTTCCTTCTTGTTATTGGTAACTTTGTACCTTTTCATATTATAAGCAATACAAGATGTGTTTTGTCACTTTTATGTGTACTTAAAGCTTGAGTCTTGTATGATGTCTTGACATGAATTGTTACTTTTATTACAATATTTGATTTGCATAATGTTAATTCATTGTAATATGCATGAAAAAAGAAAATTTCAATGAAAATTTTCGTTTTCTTCGGTTTTATTTTTTGACGATTCTTTGCCGATTCTTCCCCGATTTTTTGCTGATTCTCAATTTTTGCCGATTTTTAAAAATGCCAATTCTTTGCCGATTCCTATTTTCTCAACTATGGATGGGATAACATCTAAATTATAAACCTTAAAATGTCTTAGTTTAAAAGTGAAGTTAAATATATTTTTTAATTTATATGAATGGTACTTTATATTACTTCAATGCACAGAAGGATTATGTCATCTATATCATATATGTCGTTTAACTTAAAGAATACATTTTTAAACCCATGGAGTTGAAGTCCAATTGATGAGAATGTTTGGTTGATAAAGAATCCACCAGGGTTCAATTCCTATTGATATTGTGATAATATGGTTTGTTGGAATACTGCAATAATGCGATTCATTGAAATATCGTGTTAACATAGTGATCATATAATATGGGTGAGGCCCGTTTCAATCTCATATATCCCGTTGAAATAAAAAAAAAAAAAAAAAATATTCATATTTTTAAAATTATGGAAAGTGTAAGTAAATTTTAGAAGCTAATAATCCAACATTTTAACTGAAAACATAAATTCATCAAACTTTATTCTTTAAACTAGCTTTTCTTCTTTTGAAGGTTTAGCTGATAATCCCTGCATCATCTACCTTTTAAAAAAATGGTCAATAGGTACTTTTACCTGTATCAATCATTGCAACTATATTTTGAATTTAAGAAATCTGCTTACCAATCTCTTTATTTGAGCAACTGAGATCAATTAAAAGCTTGCTTGCAATGTGCACCTTCAGGTGTTATAGACTTAGGATATAAAAATAATTCCAGCAATTGCTTGAAGAAAAAACGAACTAGTCATCAGTATTATGGTTGAGTTTATAGTTTTTTCAATGATTATTTTGATGGCCTTATTAGTGTTGCATGCAGGAACTCAAATGAAGGTTACTTAAGTACTTATAACATCACACTTTTTTGGCATTCTTAATTTAACTTGTGCATATCACATTTTTCTATTTTCTTCTTGGTAAAGGCCATAATAACAGTTAAGGAGAGTGCTTTTCTGAGACCATAGAACTTAGGCTGTTGCCCCTCAGGTTGTGAGCTTAATGGCTTGGAATTTATCTTGAAGTGAATGGGTTCCTAAGTTGCTCTAAGTGCATGCACAATGTTGCAATACTTTACTATTTGAGGTGTGTTGTTTGTCTTATTTAAGGCAAAACATATCTCTTCTCCAGATACGCTACAATTCCCTATGCAATCTTGTTCCACCCACTGGGAATATTTTATGTCCTTTCCACTATTTGCTTTTTCCATTTTAAAATTTCTACTTGTATAGCCAATCAGTCTGATGTGATGGATATTGAACTACTTCACTTTTTTCTGAGTATGCCTTTTTCTAAGCCTCTTTTATGTCCCAAAAAGGATTGTTTTAATATTGTTAAGTTGGGTTATAATTTTTTTCAAGATTTGAGGCATGATTCTTTATCTCAAGGAATGCCTACTGGACCTAAATGCATTTCCTTATAGATAGTGATCAAGAAGCCAAATTCAGGATGCATGCAATCTTGGGACACTTAGTTCTAGACCTCAACAAAGAAGATCATCTAACGTTTTATGTTATAAGATGGGAAACATTATATATGGAAGTGAATGATATTGTCAAATTCGATAATGAATTTATGTGGCATCTTACTTCATTACAAGTATATCTCAATTCTGTAGTTCATTGAGAAATCTTTAGTTTGATATCAGTGAATTTTAAGGCTTTTACAATATGCCAAGTTTCTCCATGGTTATATACTTTTCTACAGACTGCTAAATCTTTTGTCTCTTCTCAAATTTGTCATTTTTTAGAAATATTTATTCATTGTAAGATTTGATTCTTTATAGACCATAAAAGAATGGATTCCATTTGTTCATCCAAACTTCTGTGAACATAAATTGTGAAGTAAGTTGATGTTTCCATTAGTTCAATATTCCCTATATTGGTAGCATAGTAAGGAATGTATGGCATCGATTTGTGACCATATAATTATTCTGTACAGCTTTTATGTGAATGCAGGGATACAATTCTCTTAAAGATTATTTCCCTACCATGGAGATGTTACCAAATCCCCAATGTTCAAATTCTGCTTGTCTAGAGCGTCAGGTATGCACTTTGTTTAGCTGGAAAAGTAGGCAATGACCCACCAAATCTATGTAACTAATAAATGGTCTGTTATTCTCTGGAAGAGCAAGAGATTAAGCATTGATTCTTAAAATTGGTTAAGTGTAGCTCTAAATGATTGTATTATATGACAGCAAGAATATATCCAGACCAAGCCCGCAAGAGATGCTGCGGCTAAGGCTAAGGAACAAGCAGAGGCAGCAACTACATATAGTCATCCAATCCATGAGGATAATGAATGGGATATAAGGTATTTGATTGTTGGGAACCTGTAATTGCCATCCCTTCTTTGAACTTAGTGAAAAATTAATGGATCTACTTTAGGAAGTTTATTTTCTTTAGGAAAAAAGAAATTGATTAATCTAAGAGATATATTTCAGTTCAACCACAAGAGACTTGTTCATAATGGACATGGTCCATGAAAAGTTGTAGGCAATTTTTTGGGAAGATGCATCTTCACCTTTTGCCGTCCTTGGGGGACACATCCCCAACTTTTGATACCTTTGGAGAGGGATGGCATATCCCGTCCCCTTCCTTGTCTAGATAGCTGGAATGTGTATATCTTTAATATATTTGGCTTGAATATGCAATTTGTTAGTGATGCCAATGTTGATGAATTTACATCTGGTACTAAGGCTAATAAAACAATGGACATTTTTTTTGAATGTGTCAATGAACTTGTAGTATTGAGGTTTCTTGGGTTTCTAGAACTAGCACTCCAATGGTCTCCTTTTTCATCAAAAATCTGAACATGAAAATTTTGTAGACTACTACATCTGAGAATTCTCTTTGATTTGCAAAAAGTGACACTTGATCTACTTAGCGTGAGGGTGAGAAATGAATAATTGCAATAGATCCATAAGTTCAATTTTGGGAGCTTGTATCTCCTTTGATATTGCCCAATTTTTGGTAAGCTCTTGAAAAATGCCAACGAATGGTGCAAGAATCTTTGATATCTGATCTTCTGTTCCATAAAGTTTTGCAACAGGGATGGTGGGATGACTTTTTGGGAGGGCAGGGTGCCATTTTGGGACAATGGGATGCGTCTCTAAGACAACACCCAAATCCTAGGATAAGTGAAAATCTGATGCTACTGCTAAGAGATATTCTTTTCACAAGATAAGTTTTTTTTTTTTTAAACCATAGTTACCATATATGACAATTCTCTTGCTCAGATACTCACATCCACATATTCGATACAGTTATGGATACAATACTTGTTGGATACTTATCTAGACATCCAAACACATGAGTATCGTATCCATACATATCTAAATATACGGGTACCATATCTAGACATATCCAAACACAGCTTGAGTGGGCCTTTCGGGTACCATATCTAGACATATCCAAACACAGCTTGAGTGGGCCAAACAACAAAGGCTTAGCTATTCCATAGGAGGCCGAGGAATCAAATCCAAAGCAAAGTAGGGTATGTATGCTCCCCAAGCAAATAACACAACATGAGTGCCTCCTCCCATGTGAAGATTACAGGGTGGTCCAATACGCATAATGCTCTTGGACCTTAAATGCTACTTAAATTTTTAACTTATGCACGAGTACCATATCCAGATGTATCCAAATTCATGCCCCTATTTGGTCCATATCTAATATATTGTTTAAAGTGTAGTTTGACTTACGGCCAAGGTCGACATTGTATGATATAATCTTGTACAAATGTATTTAATTTATTGTATTATTTAATAATGTAAGTTTTATGGGCCGTGATTAACCTTGTTATGGTTAAACCCACTTTATAATTTGTAATTAACCTAAAGCCTTCTTGTTATGTTGGATTAGGTTAAACTTGTTTATCTGATTAGGGTTTTTGTATTGGTATAATTACCCCTACCACACCATCCATTAAATTGGAGTGATGTGATCCTTATCGATGGATAGTATAGTGATTATTTATGGTGCCTACAGGTGCCCACTATCTATATATCTCTTTCGTCCTTCTTTATGCTTTTTGTATAAGATTTGAGTGGATGGATTGCTTTGTTTGTTTATGAAAATAAGTGGGAATTCCAACATGGTATCAAAGCTAGTCATGCAGAAAGTTCATTTGGAGCCTCCGATCCTTCTTCCGATTTATAGGGCGAATATCTTCTCAAAGCTTTGTAAGCATCTTTGCCATAAGAGGCAAAGAGAAGATCTTATTCCACTACTCCTTGTTTGTTTTTCCAAAATTCTTGGAGAATTTGTGCTTACTTCATGTTTTGCTTCGTTGTCATCGAAGTACTTTTGATCTCTTATATGTGGATTCAAATATAGTTTTGCATGGTGATCATCTTCCTAGCCTTCGCAGAGAGGCCACAACACTCTAATTGAATGGAAAACAAAGATTTGTTGCCATTTGAAATTTGAATTCAAATCTGTTGTGCTTGCTAATTTTTTCGAATTTTTCATGCCCTTTTATCAGGTTGGTTGTGATGCCTTCTTCCAAGGAAAAGGTGCACAGTTGTGTTCGCTTGAAAGAAGCACCAAGAGGAATAGGTGTTGTTGTTCAGGGTTTTTTGTATTGTAGATCGCGGGTTCGAATTCGCATTGAGCCTTATTGTTGCCATTTTGTGAGGTGGGGCAGAGGATAAAACACCGGTGTGCTAGTTTGGTTGCAAGTTGGATGCATGGCGCATTGGTTAGCTGGATTGGAGTTTGATTGCAAAAGAAAAAAGGTTTTGGGTTCGAATATTATGGAATTGTTTTTTGCATGTTTGTAGTGAGAAGTCCGGATGACATCATCTACAGAGGGATCGACAAATGCATCATCACGAGAACTTTTGGTCGGTTGGCTATGAAAAGCCCACTAAGTTGGTGAACCGAGTTGCTTGAGTTCAAGTTGTTGACAGTTTTTGCAAAGTGTTATGTTTCAGTGTTATGGTATGTTATTGTGATGTCTATGCAAGGATGTCACAAGCATTAACCTTTTTATTATATATATTCCCTTTCAACCAATAGAATTTGAGCAAGTGTGAAACCCATAGTCCAGTGGTGACCAAGTGGCGCAAAATGAGTGGTAGACACCAATGAATCAACGAATGCCAAGTGGCAACCTGTGATTGGACATTGCATTTCTAAGGTTTGTGAGGTTAGTTTTTCATTTTTTTAGGGTTATTAGGGAATTATTTTTGGAGGCCATAACTTTCGCATACAGAAACGTTTTGAGCCTTTTTTTTCAAATCGCATGATTTCTCGAGCTCTTTGCATTGGTGACATCATTTCAAGGACTTGTTACAGTGTTGGGGGTTGAATTGTGCATGGTAGTCCTCAAAGCCTATTGTCGTATTTCAAAAGGACAAATTTATAATATGCTATGCAATCAAAATTTTGGTCTATATTTGTGGAAGATACAGTTGGATTTGTGTCATTTGAAGCAGTTATTGAGTCTTTTGGAGGCATAGAGAAAAAGGATTCAAGACATGCTCTAGTCAATCCCTCTTCCTTCTTTGGGATATTGATTCATTTTATGCATGAAGATATAATCTTGATGATCTCTTCTTTCTTCTATTCTTTGTCTAGGTACTCTTGGAATTTTGTAATGGCTCTTCTCATAAATAGGTCCATGTAAAGTCTCTTTTGGTGATGGAAATTAGGTGGCCCAAGTGCAAGTCGAAGTTTTCAAACAAGGTGATGTATGTTGTACAAGGGAAAGTTATGCTTCCAAGCCTTGCCTTATGTGACTATAGAAGATTGGAGTAGCTCTTTAGAGGGAGTAATCTTGGCTTCTCTTCGTCGTATCGAGTCATAGAAGAGGTGTTTTTGGATGTGTATGGGAGTATTTGATATTTGTAGTGGTGACTACGGTCCAACCTAAGGAGACTCTTGTGCAGAGACATCTTAGTAGATTTCCATATGATGATGAGGTTCAGTTGATACTTCCTCAAGTATGAAGGCCCACTAGAGCATCCATTATAGGGGGAAGATGTTATTGTCACTAATGTCTTCTCTCCTTGGCCCCTCAGTTTAGATTATGAGGGTGTGTTGAAAGTGTAATCTGACTTATAGCCAAGGTTGACATTGTATGGTGCAATCTTGTACAATCCTACAAGCAATTGTTGTGCAAATGTATTTAATTTATTGTATCATTTAATTATGTAAGCCCTTTAGGCCGCGGTTAACCTTGTTATGGTTAAACCCACTTTATAACCTATAATTAACCTAAAGCCTTCTTGTTATGTTAGCTTAGATTAAACTTGTTTATGTAATAGAGGTTTTGGTATTGGTATAAATACCCCCACCTCTCCATTCATTAAATCGGAGTGTTGTGATCCTTATCTATGGATAATATAGTGATTCTTTATGGTGCCTACAAGTGCCCTCTATCTATATCTCTCGTTGGTCCTTTTTTACGCTTTCTGTATAAGATTTGAGTGGATGGATTTTTTTTGTTCATTTATGGAAATAGGTGTGAAATCCAACATATATCTTGGTTAGGCCTAGGTACGTTTAAAGTTGTCTTCACCATAGTTACGAAACTTCGCAAGTTTTTGAAATACTTGTAGAATCCATGCCCGAGTTGGCCCTCTCGTTTTTTTTTTTTACTCGCCTTAGTGAGTTTTTCTTGGCTTGCTGAGTTTTTTATTTGTTTTACTCGTGAGTTTTTTTGGACTCACAAGTTTTTTAAACTTGCAAGTTTGAGAAAAAACTTGGCTTTGGTGGCAAAAATATAGAAAAATGGCATCAATTTTTTTCTTTTCTAAACTGGCTTCATTTTTGTTGTTTCCACTTATAGAGAGAGCACACAAAAGGTGAAATCAGACCCAAGAAAAACTCATTGGCATCCTAAACCCATCCTAGTTTTCAAGAACCTAACAACCACCCAACAATTACATTTGAGGTAAAAAAACAAGAACCAAAAGGAAGGCTAATGCCACAGGGTACACCTGTTTACAAAGGACAAAGACAAAAGGAAAAGAAAAAATAGCAAGCAGAGGACATGGATAAGGTCAAAGAAGATAAACAATGGAAGTTGAGACCCAAAGGGTAGACAACATTGAGAGGAATCTAAACCAATCTTGTATGGAGTTCCATTCTTTTCTAAACTGGCCTCATTTTTGTTATTTCCACTTATAGAGAGAGCACACAAAAGGTGAAATCAGACCCAGGAAAAACTCATTGGCATCCTAAACCCAAATTTTTCCTAGTTTTCAAGAACCTAACAGCCACCCAACAATTACATTTGAGGTAAAAAAACAAGAACCAAAAGGAAGGCTAATGCCACAGGGTACACCTGCTTACAAAGGACAAAGACAAAAGGAAAAGAAAAAATAGCAAGCGGAGGACATGGCTGAGGTCAAAGAAGATAAACAATGGAAGTTGAGACCCAAAGGGTAGACAACATTGAGAGGAATCTAAACCAATCTTGTATGGAGTTCCATTGCAATATGTCCCATCCCCATGCAAAGTGTAACACCTTCAATAATCAAGAGCAACATTTCTTTGCGCTTCCCTATAATATACATTCTCTAGAACATTCATCTAACCACTGGGCCTAGGAACAAACAAATGTTTCCGTAATCCTAACCAACATAGGAAACATTCGCCATGTTTGAGGCAATTCAAAGGCACCAAGAATTAGACATGAAAGATTGGAACTGTACTGTGCTTGGGCCCTCTAACAATCCCAGTGCA
Organism: Wollemia nobilis; assembly: GCA_028583015.1. NCBI lineage: Eukaryota > Viridiplantae > Streptophyta > Pinopsida > Araucariales > Araucariaceae > Wollemia > Wollemia nobilis. The sequence continues at coordinate 370,595 of JAQPPZ010000689.1, read as the reverse complement.
ATTTATAAGATGCACATAAAATAGCAAGAGGGCATCTGCAGAAGCACAAACTGTCCTTGAGTTTTCTTTCTAAGGAAGACAAGTTGACCAATATTTGTGATATGTAGTTATACCCTTTGAAGGATAATATACTATCCATACCCTGCCAGAGAATATTCAGTGTTGGTTTGAGCATTGCATCTGTGTATGGCCACAAAACCAGAATGAGAGATAACATAACTTGGAAGGATTTTCTAACAGCAACCACTAGCCCATATATAACCATTCATCTATGGGAGGCATCCCTTAATAGAGCCACAATCTGTGAACCATGGAAATTAGAAGGGATATGTAACAATCGTATGTACTCTCTCTAGACTCTAACTCAATATGAGATATTAGAAAACACTACATATTCATCAGGAGGAAATAATTGCAATTAAGCAACACGTTAAATAACAACAAAAGGACTTGTAGATGCTTCAAGACTGAATCCAGCAACCACCCAGCAGTTACATTGTTTACATTGATGTATGTTTTGTCACTTTAATGTGTAGTTTAAGGTTGTATTGCTTATAGTATTAATTTTGGATTTGGATCATGTTAATTAATTGTGATATTCATGAAAAAAAACTTTTTTCCAATGAAAATTTGCATTTTCTACGTTTTTTGGTCGAGTTTTTGCCAAGTCCAAGTCCGAGACAAAAATTGGCTTTGCTGAGTCTGCGCCGAGTCCGAGTTTCTCTACTATGGTCTTCACAACATGAGATTAAAGAAGAATATGCAATTTAAAAAAAAAATTAAAATTAAAAAATCAATGACAATCATCTTCTTAGTTAATGAAAATATCCTATTCAAAACTTATGTGTAAACATTTTTGTGTTATATCTTTTTTCTTTTCATATATAAAACATATGTGATTTTTGTAATATTGTATCCAGCCGTATGCATATTAGAAGGTCCCGAAAATTAGTCATATTTGTATCTAATACAGTATCAATATCAGATGTGGTACCTGTTTCCATGCAACATAGTTTAAAACATTATGTGAAAAACTGCATCTAAAAATTTATATTTCAAAAGCCTAACTTAAGAAAGTTTATGTCCCTTGATATTTCCCATATTTTCTTGTGAGGCGGCCAATGGAATAAAAAAAAAATGCTAACCAATAAAGCAAAAATCACTTAAATCTGACGCTTTTGCTGATAGATATGCTCTTTAGAATATAAGGCATTTTTCTCTAAGAAAATTCCATACAAGCTTCCAATCTGAACAAAACTTTCCAACTTGCTCGAATTGTTGCTCTCATACCTCTTGGTATGACTAAGTAGTCAATAACAATATTTCACTATCAAAGAGAGATTCACATGGAAATCTACATAGAAGATATATTTCAGAAAATATCCTTATGCTAGGGCAACACTAGACAATACTCCTTAAGAAAGGAATCAATCCACAATAGTTTGAGAGCCCAAATTGATTACAATACCACAGTAGCTGGAATCTCACAACTTGTGATGATCATCCTATGATATCCATGCCCTATATATAACATCTCATCTAATAACACAAGGAGAACCAGTTATTGTACTGGAACGGAATTCTGAATATAGGAATATGACACTTCTTAGAAACAGCTCATTACCCTCCATCACTAAGTTGATCATTGATCCATTTGACCCAATACAGGAAACATAGGGTTATGCATATCCCATACCGATTCATTGAGAACTCCAAAATACATTAGAGTATCATGTGCCTTGATACATGCCAATATTTGTTTCATATCACATTCAAGGGTATATGTATATATGTGAATGTGAAATAGTCCTTTCCTTGTATGAAAAGTGAATGGCCAAGGAGGCACTATATTTTATGGTCTCGCAAAATGTATTTCATCATGCTGGAAACTTTTTTATAGCATCCCATGTGGATAATACAGCAGCAAAATACTTGATTGTTGTTGACCATGGTTGTACTCGCACAAAACAACACAAGCTATTAGCCAAACTCAATAGACCTAGGCCAGAGGTAAATCGTTTATTGAACCACTCTTAAAGATAGGTGCCCCTTAACATTCATCAATGTGAGGCATAATTAATTTGGGACTTAAATGAATTTTGTTTCTTTGCCTCAACTGAACCCATAGCTTCGATTAACACTATATGGTTTTTCTCTGCTCACTAGGGACACTAATCACCTCAATTGAATGCTTCTGAATAACCTCAAGTGAGCCTTTTATTATTTAGTCATCCATAAGTAACAACAAAAGAGCCCTCAATCATTCACTGGTACACGAGTATCCTTAGCTGCCCGTTTGCAAGCAACCTTATGTAAGTCTCATCCACAGTTATCTCACCTAATAATATTCTCCAAGGATTTGAACCAATCAATGGCAACAACTAACTTTGTCTTTTCAAACTTATCCCCATAAATAACATTGATTGAATAATCAATCATTCACTATCATGTAAGTAACCTCAACTGAACCTTCACGGGCAACCTTATCTTATTTCATGAGTAATTCTATTGCCCTATAATGGTTGGGGCCATGTAGCAATTTGCTGCCCTGCAACAGCTCACGTCCTATAACAATTCACACCTCCTCTAGTTCAAAATCGTGCCCTAGCGAAAAAGATGCCATTCATGAACCTGTAACAGTTCACATCTGATTCTTTGCAGTTTAAATTTGGTTATACATTATACCATGAATTAATCTATTTCTGACTGTTCTCTGAATGCAACAGCCGTGACATTTTATATGTTGGATAGGGTCTAGTTGGCTTTGCAAGTCTATTTGATGGCATTTCTTTGTGTTTTCCTCCTTTAGAACTATATATACACCAAAATAGAGTGCTTTCTTGCTTTGGCTTCATCTCTCACTAAAGACATAGACTGACATGCATGCCTGTAGCAGATCTGGGCATTGATTTCTGGGATTCCAGCGTTCAAATCCTTTGGCAATTATGTGAGTTCCCATGAATTTGTCACTAGAGGAAGAACCCTCTCCTTTTGTAACAGACAGCTTCTTTGATTCCTACTCGTGTTCCTTCCTTGTCCTTGTAGATCGACTCTTCTTTAATTTTTTGCTCACATTCCAGATCTGAATAACCGACCAGAGTGCACGAAAGACAAGTGGCAATTATTTGTGATCGGAAAGCAATGATTCATAACTCCCCTCATTGCTATGGTACCTAGGGATTGGCATATGAAATTATATTGTATATGGGTATTATGGATAGTTGGCAAGGCCTACACATAACCCAAGGTTTAATGGATAGTAATATTATATTATAATAATGAGTTGGATAAAGGCTTAGGAGTTGGTTAGGGTTAAGTTATACCCTCCCCAAAGTAGCATTAGATATTGCGTGTATAAAGAAAGGATATTGTCATTGTAAGGATCATCATTTATATTGAGTGTTCTCTTGTAATCATCTTTGCTGGCGAAATGGCCTCTCATCTTGGGAGATCTTGAAGAGTTATTCTTTCCTTAAGGAGTATTAATGGTGATGACCTGTGATAAGGGTTTATCAATATCTATCTCATTGTGTGGATTATTATTTGTGGGTGAATGATTTATCTTTACAAGAATAAACGTTTGGAACAAATTGTATTGAAGCAACGATTCTGACAAAGTGGGGGATTGGGTTTTATGGTTTACAAAATTTGGATAGTTAGTTTGAAGGTTAGATATAAAGAAGAAATACAAAGGTTTTAGGAAGAACAAAAAGAACTAAAAAGAGAGTGAGAAAATTTCCAAGACACCATAGTAGAAAAAAGGATGACAGTGTGCAGGCTGAAGGAACCACACCTTTGGAGTCAACCAAGCCAAAGTAGGGTTGAAGGGATTTGTTTGAATCTAAAAAATTTATTTTGTAGGTTCATGGATGCATTTAGAAGGAAAAGGTTATTATTTCCATTAACCTTAGCAGAGAGATAATTTCATTAATATTGCTTTGGCTAAGAGGTTGTAGGTTCAAGCAACAAAAATTAAGGACATACAACTTGAGGGTGAGAATGTTCATATTTTTGAAGATTTGAAGATCACCATGGATGAATATGTTTTACATTCAGATTTTTATCGTATTGAGATGGATGATGTGGATATTGTTCTTAGTTGTCCTTGGTTGGATTCTTTGAGTACTGTCAACATTAATATGCAAAAGAAGTTCATGATATAGTATAAGGAAAAGAACATAACACTGTAGGATATTTCTTAGCTTAAGGAGCAAGGAACAAGGAGAAGCAAGAAGTAGTTATGGCAGGCAAAAGGGTTGAAGAACCAATAGAGGAATCAAAAGTAGAGTCTACGAAAAAGGCAGTATTAGAGTTCAACGAAGTAGTAACAAAGTCCAAGGAAGCACCGTTAGAGATCACAAGAATGCACCGAAAGAAGGGTGCATGAGAGAAGAGCATGAGGAAGAACTTAAAACTGAGGAACAAAATGTTGAAGAGTCAAAGGAAGCAAAACATTGGGTTAAGGTTGCAACATATTGCCACACATAACACCATGAGTGGCAATAATCATGGAAACTTGGCATAGGGCATCAATATTATCATGGATAGAGTAAGATAGGCATCAAGTATGGCAGTGTATGGCAGAAAAAGAGCAATACTTATGGATGTTAGATTGGGGTTGCAACAACATAGAACCACGAGTAATCATTCTGGATATCAAAATGGAGCAACAGAAGCATGTATCCAAAGCAACACTAATGGATATCATAGTGGCACAACAACTTGGCATCATCGTCGACCATCAACAATCAAGATTTCACTTGGATGGATGATCAAGATTGGTACTAGTTGTCAACAAGGCCTAGAAGATCATATTATTTATTTCTTATCATGTATAGAGGATAAAACCTTTGTAAGCGAGGTGGAATGCTATGGTACCTAGGGATAGTTATGTTGGAATATGATATTATATTATATATGGGTATTATGGATAGTTGGCAAGGGCCACACATAACCCATGGTTTAATGGATTGTAATACTATATTATACTAATGAGTTGGATAAGAGTTTAGGAGTCAAATTGGGTTAGGGTTATACCCTCCCAAAAGTAGGATTAGATGTTGGGTATATAAAGAAAGGATACTGTCATTCTAAGGATTATCATTCATATCAAATGTTCTCTTGTAACCGTCTTTGCTCATGGAGTGGTCTCTCATCTTGGAAGATCTTGAGGAGTTAGTCCTTAAGGAGTATTAATGGTGTTGACCTACCATAAGAGTATTATTTATTTATGTCTCATTGTGTGGATTCTTTTTTGTAGATGAATGATTTACTATGTCTTTTTTTTTTTTTGATTAAGGTTTGAGAAGGGGTGTTGAAAGGTCCCCAAACCTTTTACATAGTAGTCAGAGATTTAACAATATGCTTAGAAATACAACTTCTCCACAAAACATCTATGCTAAACAAAGAAGGCTGTGATACAAACACTCCTTTCACATTCTACTTCACAACTAGACAACATACATACAAAACAACTACTAACAGGGTTTAGAAACAGACCATCAAAGCATAAGCAGTATCATACTAAACCGATTAAGTAAACCACCTCCTACAGGATAGAAAAACAACAAACTAGAGGCGCCCATTGACCATAAGCTCCAAAGCTTCGACGATTTCCTTGAGCTTCTTTTTTGCTTCGTCCACAAACTGCTTGATCTCCTTTCGCAGGGCCTACATCAGGTTGCAATGCTTCTCAATGGTCTCCAAGAGCCCGTTAACCAATATTTGATTGGCAGGGGCGTTGAGTCCCCTTGTGTTCCAAGAGAGTAGTTTCATTTCTTAATTCTTCCGAGCAATCTTTTCCCCCTACCCCAGGATAAGGTAGTTTGGGTTCCATTTGCAATTTCGGCCATAGTTTCTCGTTCTCTAATCTCTTGATTCGTTGGCCTTCCATGTTTGCTTTCCACTCCTACATCAATCCCCCTTTTCTTTTGATTCCTAGTTTGTCGGCTTGGGGTTGGACCTAAGAATTCTAAACCTCTTGTATTTTTAGACCGTTTTCCATCATCATGGGTTAAAGGTTTTGCGGGAGGGCTATGGCCTTGTTCATTTGAATCAAAATAGACAATCAACTATGTGTTTTCTTCCTCATTCATTTCATTGTGTTTGGGGGGGACTGGATTGGTCATTATTGAGTCTAGCTGAGCAAAGGAATTCGAAATTGGAACTTCATAACCCTTTGAAGAGGGTTTTCCAATATGTACCTCTTGATTTTCTTTCGGAAATTGATCCTCCTCGGGGACTTCCTGTTGAACTGGTTCTACCAAGTGATTTGGGATCCCCTCTCTACTATTCTCAACAATTTTATCCCTTGAATCCCTACCCTGCTTGGAGTTCTCACCTTCATTCTACTTCTTTTGCCAAACTTTCTAATTTTGGGTCGGTTTCTTGCGAGTGGAGCATGCATTGGTTGAGTGCCCTAATTTCTTGCAACTTTCGCATTTGACCAAGGCATTTTCATATTCTATAGTCTAATTCCATACCCCAAGCTTTGAAACCAGTTTAATTGAATCAGGTAACTCCTCCATATCCGCATTTATGCAAATTCTTGCATAAATAAGTCATGAGCGAGCCCTGGTGGTAGGATCAATAGCAATAAGGTGCCCTATTTCCTTCGCGATACCTGCAAAAATTTCTTCATTTCAGTATTGGAAGGGCAAACTTGGCAATTTCGCTCAAATCAGTGCCTAGATGAAGCTTTGGGTTTGAGGATCAAATTCTGGGCTCCACCATCGCAAGAAAAACCCTTGGCGTCTATAGAACCATGGACCTCCCCAAAGTATTTGATCAGAGTCTTCACTGTAGTTAAGCTTAACCATAAAGAACCCCTTTAGCATTGCGGCGATCTCCATGTGGCAATGGGGTCGCCATTTAGCGGTAGCCCCCTTTCTTGATTATGTCAAGGTCTAGCCGGGTTCCCATAAATTGACCCACAAGATTCATAGCTCCTTGCTCAACAGTTAGGTCAACCAAATCGTCAGGTATGAAGAGTTCACCTCCCTCTGATTGCAGCTCAAAATGGAGATCTAGGGTTTTTTGTTTCCCACGGACCACATGCGACTAGGAATGATCCCCCAGGTTAAATGGGTGCTTTCACGGGTCCCATGAATTATGTCCTACTCCTTTGATCGAATCTTCAACTTCAGAATCAGGGTTTGGGCCCGGTTCTTTGTCGCCATTATACTACAAACCTGCTCCTGCAACAAACCTACTCTCGCCCTCTCACGCCATTTGGATCCCACTAGGGGTAAAGCCATCAAATGATTTTTTCCCAACTTTTGAATCTGCCAAAAGCCGTCTAGCATTATGTATATATGTTTGCAAACCACTTAGATAACTAGCATCAAGCTTTTCAACCTGCTCAAAAAAACCTTTTTTCTTTCCATCATTAGAACCTAGTTTTGGCCAATGAGCAAAAAGATGCTCCTGTTGCTCTTCCATCAACATTTTTGCAAGTTTTACCTGACTTGTAGACAATAAGCCCAAATTTTTTGCAAGCGAAGGTGCAACCCAACTCTGGGAATCTGACCCATCATCAACATGAAGAGAGGAAAGATTTTGAGTTGTTGATTCCATAGTTGCCATTTCCTCTAACCATAAATGCGCTAACCAAATATCTAATCCAAAGGGCGTGAAGTGAACCACTGGAAACCCTAACTCAACTCTTGCAATTTTGCGTGAAATCAATATCTAACACTTCCACAGTCCCCAGAATCTATTTTTTGGTCCATTGCAAGGATATTACCAGCAACTGACACCTCTGGTTGTTTCGTCGCCATTGCCGCCACCACAACAGTTTGTGGTTGCTCTGCCACCGCAGTAGAGTATGGTGAACGCTTTACCGTTATGAGAATTAAGTTTTATAACACTCTTTTGGGATGGTCTTGTTTGTGGCTTGTAAAATGAAGGTCTTGTCGAGTCAGAGTAGGTAATTGTAGCCTCTCTATCGATTGCTAGAATTGTAATTGAACAATATGGTCTTCTTTGAGTACCCTAAAGCCTTGAATGAGCTCTTCTACATGACAATGGTTACTTCAGGTTTTCTACGTTTAGGCATGAGACACATCAATCATATGGCATTCATGGTTCAAGTGGTGTGGCTTGTCTTATTCAGGATTGGCTTTGTCAACAAGTTTAATTGGTCATGTCAGATGAGTACTTCAAATATATGTGGTTTCAGATCAAGAGGACGCCATCCTCTCTTTGAGACGTCTTCATAGGACTATGCCATTTCCTTCTAACATCCTCATATTTTGTCATTTGCTCTAATGGTGACCCGAACTTGGATCTCTATCAAGAGATTTCTACATATTTATTGTTGGGTGATGTCATTATCCTAGGTAACTTCAATGCCTGGACTAAAACCTATTAGACATCTTTCCATGATATTATAGGTCAAGTTTTGTCTCTTTGAACTCAATCCTATGGATCTTGTATAAAACAAGACCTTTGCAGACGAGAAGCATCCATTACTATCAAAAACATGATTTAGTTGTGCGAGTCATATGGCCTCTTGGTTCTCAATGGAATTGCTTAGTTTCTTTAATTCTCTAGGTTCATTTGTTTTTTGCATGGGAGAGGTGCAAATGTGGTTGACTATGTCCTTGCTAACAAGACCTTCCTTTTTTATATTCACAACTTTCAGGTTTCTAGTTAGCTTCCCTTGGCTGATCAGGCAGTGCTTAATCTCCTTGGATCTTCCTCTTTTACCCCTCCATCTTCTCCATCGTCCAACTCTACCAAACAATGTAGTTCTTTTTGCTTCTACTATTGAAGGCCTGCAAAAATAGTTGGATACACTTGCTAGCTTCTGGAACTTGGAACAACTGGCATCCAACCTTAGGAAAACAAATGTCATCAGAGTACCAAAGTTTCAGTTCTCCTATAAGGTGAGTCGATTGAGATCGCCACTATTTTACACATACTTGGGGGTTCTATTTAGAGGTCCTTCCCTTGATTTTTGGCTAGCTTCGTATTCTTGCCTTTGCAAGGGATATGCATCTCTTTGTCTTGGAACACCATTGTTTCCACCCACATTAACAAGACATACCTATAAAGATGCACTTCTTTGATTGCATCAATAACTCCACTGTCCTTTATGATCAGGTTTGGGGCCCAAGTCCGAGGTATGTTGTTTGGGGATTATACTAAGGTCCAAACTACTTTGTTTCAGCAATTTATCCAATATGAAAGGAGGACTCCACAGTGTATTGTTCAAGCTGAATTTATCTCTCATCCTCTTCGCCTTGAGAGCATCTTTATAATGATTTTTCAGCTTCATCATCTTAGATAAATGGGTGACCACACCTCAGGATGAGAGAGATACTTATATTTAGCACTTTGCTTCTCAAAATGTATCTCCTCTAGGAGCACTTCTCGTCATCATTGTGGATGGTACTCAAATTTTTTTTTTATCTTCTTTACCAATCGACATTTCCATAGATAAGTTACCTCTATTCAAATGCTTTTAAAATGCTTCTTCTGGCCTTTTTCCTAATAAATTCATAACCAAGCAGTCAAAGATGATGTTTACTGACAATATGTTCAAATCACTTGGGCTACTTCATCTTAGCTTTGTAGTTCTAAGTTGGACTTCTACACTAAATGTTTCAAGAGGATTGAGAATGACATTATTACTGGTCCTGATTATATCCAACGACATTGAACACACAACTTCAAGATTCCACTTGGTCATCTCAAAGTGTGCTTACATTAGTTGAGAGTGGAGATAGACCACCATATTCCTCGAGAGAATAGGGTATTTTGTCTTTGCACTCTGTTGAAGGTGGAGATTGAGGAACATTTCATTTTCAGGTGTCAAGTTTATTATGAGATTCAAGGGAGGTACTATTGCTTGTACAAAATTAGGTGGTCACTTGCCACTTTTTTCATCTATCTTGAACAAAGATGCTTGGATTTGTTCCTTCAAGAAGCTATCGTGTTTTGACATTAGTTATTACCAGTGTAATAGGGTTCGCGCACCTTGTTGGCTGGATGCGCGAACCCGCACCGGGTGCACGGATTCGCAAACGGATACGACTGGGCCGAACCCTGTCAATCAAGGTTCGGATTTTTGTGGCTAGTCGGGGTTCGATCAGCCGAACCCAACCCGGTTTGGGCATTAACATAGCATCCAGAACATGTCCACTACTATATAGCATATACTTAAAACAGAGGGTTTAATTCATGACTCAAACACTAATTCATGTGTCTTAAAACAACTGAATACCTCGAGGAGCAAGGGGCATAAGGAACCACTACAGGGTTCAGTCTAATAGCACACATACACAGGCCGAGAACAACGGATCTCAGACCAGAATGAGAGGCCGACGTCTACTGTTTAAAAAGGAGGCAATACACAGGCTTCTATCAAGTTTCAAAAACCACAACAATCAAATTTTCAAGGGGATAATAAAAGTCATAGCCTCTAGTTATTAATCTGTTCCTCAACCCAGGCTTATAGTGAAGGCAATCAATCTCTTGAGCTAATAGAAAAGAAACTACAACATCAAAAAGATGCATTAATTTAACGAAAACAACTTCATCCTAATGAAGCATTCGTAATCAAGGCAAAAAGGTAGGAAACCCTCCAACCTTAATCTCCAACAAGGTCTAACTCCAAAAGCTTCTCCTTTGCAGCCTCCTAGTCTTACTCCTCCTAATCCTCTCAATGCTGCCAACTGAATTAAACCCTATTTATACTTTAAACTTTAAAAACTTTAAAGTTTTTAATAACATGTCCACTACTATATAGCATATACTTATAGTCTTATAGTATATTGTTATCTCTTGACTCTTTATGACTTGACATCCTATCATTTTTCTACATGAATATCATATATCAATATGCTTTTATGATGCCATATTTAAATATTTTGCAATGTGTATGAATGATTTATTTTATTTCACAATGTGTATGATTTATCATTTATTTAATTATTTTGCAATGTGCATAATTTATTTTATTTTTTAATTTTTTGGATTTAAAATATATATATATATATATATATATATATATATATATTAAAAACTAGCCGCACCCGCACCCCTGCACCTGGTAACCTTGGTTATTACAAGATGGATAGATTACTACTTGACCAATCATCTCATTCTTTCACCCCATATTTGCTATCAAGAGTAACAAGCTTTCATTTGAAGCTAAAACTCTCTTAGAGTGTTAATGATAGGTTTATGTGCCCTTGTCTACATAGGGGACTAGCTACTAGGGTTTTGATACTTTGTTCTTCTTGCATGTGACGAGATAGGACTGCAATTCTTTAGTGTTGAGTTTCGACCACCCCTTACCTACCTAGGAGTTGTAGGTAGACGTAGCTTACCATTTCCTATCTTTGAGAGCAAATAGGAGACATGAGAGCTTTGAGAGAAAATATCACAACACCAAAACCAATTCCAAACGAAGACATTGTCATCGACACCCTAAAATGCCAAATCTAGTTGCAAGGAGATGTGCTCTCGTATCTAGAAGAAGTAGAATGACCATGTGCACCTCCAAGTGCTGATTTTATTCATCTTCAAGAAGACATTCTTAACATATAAAACAAGTGAACAAAGATCTTTGTCCAACATGACTAGGTCACCCACAATCACTTCAAAAGCAAGTTGAGGAACATAATACATAGGTTCAAATGGTCAAGGGCAAGAAGCCCCCTCCTTTGTGGAGTCAACAATGCAATCAAAATTTGATGAAGAAAGGGCATGTCAAACAAAGGAACCTAAGCATTGGTTTGAGTTTTAGCCAAACCCATTGATCCTTTGAAGGTAGGGCATGCCTTCCTACATGACACCTTGGATGTCAAAGATATTACCCTTGATACAACTTGATGGCTCCAAATAACACTATTAATATTCGGTTCCGATTAGGTAAGGAGGACCAAGAAGGAGCTATTCAATCCTCCCACCACAATCTATTAGTACGTCCTTTGAAGGAGGTACTATTGCTTATACAAAATTAGGTGGGCTCTTGCCACATTTTTCACCTATCACAACGATGCTTGGATTTGTTCCTTAAAGAAGCTATCATGTTTTGACATTAGTTATTACAGGATAGATAGACTACTACTTGAGCAATCATCTCATTCTTTCACCCTTTCTTTGCTATGAAGAGTAACAAGCTTTCATTTGAAGCTACAACTCTCAAGAGTGTCAATGACAGATCTTTATGCCCTTGTCTACATAGGGGACTGGCTACTAGGGTTTGATACTTTCTTCTTCTTGCATGTGACAAGATAGGGCGACAATCCTCGAGTGTTGAGTTTCAACCACCCCTTACCTACCTAGGAGTTGTAAGTAGACGTAACTTACCATTTCCTATCTTTGAGAGCAAATAGGAGACATGAGAGCTTCGAGAGCAAATATCACAACAGCAAAACCAATTCCATAGGAAGACATTGCCATCAATACCCTAAAATCCTGAATCTAGGTGTAAGGAGATGTGATCTCTTATCTAAAAGAAGTAGAATGACCATGTGCACCTCCAAGTGTTGATTTTATTCATCTTGAAGAAGACATTCTTAACATATAAAACAAGTGAACAAAGATATTTGTCCAACATGAATAGGTCATCCACAATCGCTTCAAAAGCAAGTTGAGGAACATAATACATAGGTTCAAATGGTCAAGGGCAAGAACCCCCATCCCTTGTTGAGTCAACAATGCAATCAAAATTGGATGAAGAAAGGGCATGTCAAACAAAGGAACCTAAGCTTTGGTTTGAGTTTTACCCAAACCCATGGATCCTTTGAAGGTAGGGCATGTCTTCGTACATGACATCTTGGATGTCAAAGATATTACCCTTGATACAACATGATGGCTCCAAATAACACTCTTTATATTCGGTTCTAATTAGCTAAGGAGGAGCAAGAAGGAGCTATTCAATCCTCCCACTAAAATCTTTACGAATGAGGATTGCACACAACTTCAAATGGAAGGGATCCAAAAGTCTTGTGTAAGAGATCCAAGAGGCTTGTGCACAAGTGAGAGCTACTTTGACAAAAAGCATGTGCACACTTGTACCAAATTGCAAGGCAATGTTTCATGATTCACTTCTTGCGAGGGTGGTCTTGTCCTTGGCCTTCCATAAGTAGGTGTCTTTGGGTCCTAGTAAGTAAGTAGTAGCCTCTTGGTCACCTTTTGCAAGTGTAATGGGTAATGTGGTTTTCTCTAGGTATATCTTTACTAGATCTTGCTTTTCTCAATGAGAATCATGAAAGTCCTCAACGGGCCCTTACATGTATCAGTGGTTACTAATGGGACTTCGTTTTTAGGAACGAGACACAAAGATCAGGTGGTATTTGTGGTTTATCTGGTTTGGCTTGTTTGTAAAGTCATCTATTCACTGGTGTCATTGATTGCATTACATTACCACTCCAAATTTATGTGGTTTTAGATTTGAATGGCCTTGCCCTTTCTTCAAGACATTTATAGCCATATGCTACTTTCCTCTATCTTCCTCATGTTTTGTCATTCACCTCTAATGGTGACTTGTACTTGGATCTCTACCTTCATACTTCAGCATATTCCTCCGTGGGTGACATCATTCTTTTAGGAGATTTCAACATCCCCGCTAGGACATTCTAGATGCCTTCCCATGATCTTGTTGATAATGAGTTTTGCTTCTTTGAAATGGATCTTATGTCATATAGAATCCTATCATACTCAACAGACTTTCTTGCTTTCCATGCTTCCTTTGCGGTTGACTATGTCCTTACCACTAGGCCTTTGATTGTTAAATGTTTCTTGTCAACTTTCCCTTGCTGATCATGCCACCTTGATCTTCTCCTCCTTTCCTGTCCATCTTCTCTTCCTTCTACATTCTGCCCACCATACCACAATTCATTTTGATATATGGTATGCTGATAGTAATAATTATACCGATTGTCTCTTCCAACTAATGAATAGATTTTTTTCTCTGGATTTTAATGAGTGTAACCAAGTATGAATTCTTGTCACACACCTTATGGGAGACATACCTTGACTTCTTTCCTTGTCCATCTCTGAAGCCAAAGTCAATTTATTGTATTAATTTTGCCCCATAAACTGTTTCTATCTTGAGTGTAATTCTATGCATCAGAAGTTTCTCTTTGTTCTTGCATTTGAACCTCCTTTTATGTCATCCACTCAGAGGGAATATCAGTGTCTCATTCTCTACAAGGAACTATAATTCATTCCCTCTTGGTGATCTTAGCTTTTAGATGCTCTTCACCACTCTTCGAAGGCCTTCTAGCACAACCTTCATCCTTGTTTATCCCCATATTCATGTTCTGTGAATTCCTAAGGCAGCCCACTATCTGTATCCTCTCCACACATGCATGCATGCAAGCGTGCACCCACATCTTATTGTCACACTATCATGATGGGGCATGCATTTGCTAAGCTTTATACCAGAGTACTTGACATAAAATGCACTGATAAACTGGAGCAAAACAAACTTCGAGCAACAGGGCAGGTTAGTTTTAGGAGCGAACACTGGACTACTGACCATGTTTCCATCCTTAGAGCTATGATTCATGAGACTTGTCAACCATCTTCTAAAGTTTTTTGCTGTTTGGTGGATTGAAGGAAGGTCTTTGACACTATTCCTATATGCTTGTCTTAAAGTCTTCATGGTATTGGCATTTGAAAGCTGTTTATCACTGCTATTTTCAGCCTCTATGACGTTGTTATTGGTCATTTTATGACAACCTCTGAAGTTTGAGAATGTTAAGAGCACTTTTGGAGTCAAATAGAGTCACCCTTTTTCTCCCATAATCTTTGGGAACTACATTGACGAGCTTGAGGAATTTATTTTTAGCACACATGTTGATGGAGGTTGCCTCTTACATCACATCTTGATTGTTGTATATTTTTGTATATGATGTAGTTTTCCTTGCTCATACACCTAAGGGCTTGCACCAATAACAAGATGCTTTTGCTAGATTCTGTGATCTGTGACAAATAGCAATCAACTTGGCAAAATTAAGGTAATGATCTTCAATGCCTGCAAAAATGTTCCTTTCAAGTTCTAATTATTGTACAAAGGAAAGGCTATTGATATCATGACAACTTACATATTTTTGGGAGTTCAACTTACAGGCCTCTTCCATAATCTTAAGTCGGAGTGGAAACTTTGTAAAGCAATATGCTTGTGTCTTTGATTCAGAATGCCAATGTCTTTTGCTTCACTTCCAAGACATACCTATGAAGATGCGTCTCTTCTATTGCATCATTAAACTTATTATTTTCTAATCTAGGCCCATATCTAGAGGACCTAGGCTATTTTACTTTAGCAGATGATCCAATGCAAGAGAATAATGCGATAATATGTTGTCTGAGTTTCTCATCCATTCTCATTGCGTTGAGAGCAGCTTTAGAATTATCTTCCATTTTCATAGACTTAGATCTATGGGTGGTCGAGAATGGGGCTAAAGAGCTACCCATATGTAGCCCTCTGTTCTTCAGAATGGGTTGCCTCTAAGAGAACCATTAGAAGAAACTGGAGTTAGTATTCAAAGGTTAACTCACTTCTTCATTAGTGGGCTAGTATTCAAATCCTCTCTAAATGCTCTTGATAAAAAATAATTCTTAGAAATTGGCACATGTTGTAATTATGAACATGTCGCACATGAAATAATTTAGCACATGGTAATAGAACCTAGGTTTATGAACCATGGTTTTAGACCACCACATTAGCACATAGGACATCCAATATTAAATACCATCTTATCCTGTACAGACATGCAGATGTACAATATTAAATATCACCTTATCATGTAAAGGCATGGGAGATGCCTATAAAAACCTTGCATGTGGAATAATAAAATAAGCTTTCCGAGAGTCCACATCAGTTTAGTATCCGAAAAGGACGAGGACAAAAGGTTATAAGACGTTTTGGCAAACAAATCTAGCAACCAGAGGGGAGCAAAAGACTCAGGAGGTCAGATTTGGAAGCCAGAAGAGCGGAAGCACAGTTGGATCAGAGATTGCAGCAGCAGAAGTGAATCTCTTAGCATAGATCTAAGAAGCATCTTGCTTCTAGACTGTTGTAAAATCCTTCCATTGTAAAACTGAATGAACAAGGCAGCACACTATTTTTCCTGCTGGAGTTTTACCTCACTGAGAGTTTCTCCAGGAGAAAATTTGTGTATGTATGTTCCTATTTGTTTCAGTATTTACAATTTTCTTCTGCAACAATTAATTCTTTTTTAAAAAAAAAATAATATAAAGATCTGTATTTGAGGATCCTAAACAACATAGTTGATAGGGGATTATGGATCAGCTCCTTCAATTCTTCTGCTTGGTAAGAAGGTAATTAACCAAGATACCAGAGAGGACATTATCAATAGTATAGATAAATCAAATTGGATCTCTCCACCTCAAATTCTTAGCCCTAAGTTAGCATTCTATGCTTTAAATTTCTGCAAATTCAGGATGTCATTATCACTCTCCCTCATTATAGCAATCAGCATTGGATTAACAACGTTAGAATTCCTCTTGGATAGATTAGAGTTCATTCTTAGTAGTTGCAGGTAGAGATTGGCTACCATCTTTTTTGATAGCCTAGGCTATGTTGCCTTCAATCTCTCCAGAAATCGTAACTAAAGAGCATTCACCTTCAGGTTCCAATTTGTTACCAAATCTAAGGGAGTTACTATAGATTGTAGGGAGTCAAGTGGGTCTTTTGCCACCTTTTAACATTATCTATACTAGAGGTGATTGGATCCATACCTTAGGGAAGCAATCACTCAATGATGTTAGGTACTTTAAGAGAGATCAATGGCAACTTGATTAATCACTTCCTTTTTGGCTTTGTTTCTATTGGTGGGGGGCAGTAAGTGTCGACTAGAGGCTACAACATTCTATAATAACAAAGGCAGATTTGTTCAACCATGTCCTCCCATGTGAGTAGGTACTAGGGTTTCTATACACTCTTCTTGCACAAGGCTAAATGGGATTGTTGTTCTTGTGCATCGTTCTCTCCTCACTTTAAGTCTAGGAGGTCGAAGTAGACACACATTACTACTTTGTTGCCTGCTTCCATGAGTGCATTGGTCATGGATGGTAGGAGAAATTTGGAAGGTAAAACTTTGCACCCTGGTAGGATTATCCAGAGTCTTGGTTGTTCTTCTATGACCATGATGAAATCCTATGTTGGTTTTTTAGGATGGTCGATGATGATGGTGACTCTATTGTACTAACATTCCATTATGACTAGAGTTGTCCTTGTTTTTCCACTTGAGTTCTTTCTTCCTTGGTTGCTATTTCTTCATTATGTAGCTGTTTGTACTTTTGGCACCACATGACATCTCTTCTCTGCATATTTAGGGTTTGCCCCTTTTTGCATCCAAACAAACTGCTGGAATTGTTTATTACTTATTAGACATTAGTTTATTTGATTTGGTCTTGTTTAGTCACAAGTTATATCTTCTTTATTTCTGGGGCCATTTTTTCCCTATCCTGCCCCCCTTCCTTCCCCTTTGGCTTCAGCAAGATATTGTAAGAAATTGTCTTTTTCAAGTCCTGTTGACCCCTTTTGGTCATTCATGGGCATTGTTGTAATATATTTCTTTCTTGCTTCCCAGTACTGGCTATCAAGGATTTGAACCAATCAATGCGAACAACTAACCCTAAGAAAGTCTTATCCAAACTTAACCATAACATTAATCGAGGACTTAAATCAGTCAAAAGTACAGGACCAGGGATTTTTTATTTATGGTAGTAACTATTGATTGTTTAGGGCAATTAGTAATATTAATCACAATCAAGCACAGAAAAAAGAAAAAAGGAACAAAATTGTGTTATAATATTTGTGAGTGACAGCATAGTCAGTCAATGGGACTCAAATGTACATTCCATTACTGTAGCATGAGGAAGCTAAAAAAATAGGATCTGCAATGTCGTAAGTACAAAGTAAGAATAGTCTAACTATAGCACTGCCTGTAATACCATGTAGCCAAGAAACTTTGTGCCTAGAGGCATGGGCCTTCATCTTTTTGTTAGACTCATGGTGAGGGAGATTTGAGGCACAAAGTAAAGTTACCATCTTCTATGGTGTTATACTGAAGTTTATATAGCAACCAAGTGAACTATTTTGGTTATGTTTCTATATTTCTGAAGGAGATTAACAATAGGGGTTACATTTCTCTAGGAGGTTTGATTATAAATTAAAATTAGAAAAAATTCCATAATGATGCAATTTTTGGGGAAAACATTACACTTTGTAATGTTATTACTTCATACTCTTCATACCTGAGTATGAATGCATCTGCACCAGGGAAAATTAGTGAAATAAGCATGGTAAAATTTATTAAGGATTCAAGGGTTGATTAGCTTATGGAATGACTTACTTTAACACCTTGCGTTTTCAAAGGGATAGTAAATGTTCATATTTGGAATAAGGATTATTGTTACTTATTTTTTTGTATTGATTTCATTTGATTAAACTTGGGAAGCACAAGGTAGCCAAAGGGCTTACCACCAATATGTTCACTTATACATCATTTCCTGGGTTAATAATTCCTTAGGAGCAAAATGTCAAAGAAGATCAAAAGCCATAGTGCAAAGTTCTCGATATATGAACTAAGGAAGAATTTTGAAATCTGAAAAACAAAAAAATATTAAGTTAGGCCCAAGCAGCTGCCAGAACTAATGGTGTATCTGATGAACCACCATCAGGATCTCCTTGGGGTTTCCATGTTACATGGGGCATCTCCCCAAAACTCTAGCAAATGATGAAGGTGCTCTAGCTCCATCTACACCTGAGCTTGTACTGAAATCTACAATTTCAGAGAAGAGATGAGACACAAAACATCTTCTTTTCCAAACTCATGCTGTTCATTTGTGAACATTTTTTTTATTTCTACATTTCCATAGGAAAAAAAAAGAATTTCAATTTGGATCATGTGCTAAGCTTTATGCTTGCATTGTTCCCGGGAGTCCTCCATTTCTAGAATGGCCATAGCCAAGTAATTTAAGGGATCTTCTAGGTTCTGAGAAAACTTTGACACAATTCCTAGGCCTGAGGGGCTGGTGAGCAAAACCAGACTGTATGCATTGGATTTTCCAACGTTTGACATACAAAGCAGACTGGGGGAGCAATGCCAAGATGGCTGAGCCGGCTTCCCACTGGGAGACCTCCCAATGAAAGAGACCGTGTGAAAACTGGCTTCTTTGTATTGACTTTTGGCAGCCAGACTATGTGTATATATTCAGCCAAGTTTCTTGAGAAAGATTAACTTTCCAATACTTGTTAAGTCGAGGGGCTGGGCTTGGGGCTGAATAGAACCATTTGTAGGCTTCTTTAATAGAGTATGCAGAAATTTTTTTGACTAGGTGAATTCTACTCTAGGTTCCACTCATAATTCGGTACAAATGGGTCAAGGACTTTAATAAAGTCTGGGAGAGAATTAAATGTGTTAATACAAATAAGATCCATGCTATTCACTTTATAGTACTGTTTAATTTCTGTTTCTGAGAGCCATTCTCCTGTATCTATGTTTAACATCAGCCAAAGATTTGATATACTTTTTATGTAGTCTTTTTGTTGGAATATCCCTGTTGAGGGCAAGCAAACCATAATTGTTTGTGAAATGCAGGGACCACCATAGACTTTGAGAAAGAGCTAAAAAACCTTTTTTGGAAGAGAACTCCCCTCCCCCATTGTAAATAAACCTTAATTTTATCCCAAGCCCGCCAAATGCTCTAGGAAATAAAGGTGCCAAAAGTATTCCAAATTTGGTAAGTCTGACAAAACTCTCCTCAATAGACTTTCAGTTGTACCCCTCAAGACATGGGGGGCCTAGATTTGATTGATATCAAAAAACAAGGACTAGCCTTGTCTGCAAAATGGGTGGTTCATATGGCTACAGGTAATGAGCCATGGAAACAATTTCTTAGGAATACACTTCTTAAGGCCCATCCGAAAGGATTATCTTTATGGAAATGCCTTAAGGCTAGAGTTTTAGCAAGAATTTTGTAAGACACATTGAGGAGAGTGATGGGCCTCCAATTTGTTAAATCATCTTTATTTCCCCCTTTTGGAATGAGCTTGACAAGGCCTTGATTGATCCACTTCCCAAGGGATCCTCTCATCAAGGCTTCTTTATACACTCTCAGTAAATCTGGTCCCACAAAGTCCTAAGTGGCTTTGTAAAATTCAATTGGAAGGCCATCCATACTTGGAGCTTTCTCATTGGCCATGCTAAAGGATGCTTTCTTTATTTCTTCAAGAGTGAGTGGCTGATCAAGGTTATCCCAAGCTTCCTGACTAAGTTTTGGTGACGTGAAATCAATACACTCTTGCATGGCCACCCTACGTTCCTTTGTCTGGTCTTGCAATGTGAAAAGCTCTTGGTAGAAATTTTAAAAAGCTGATTCAATCACCTCTTGATCTCTAACAACCTGGTCATCAATGTTTAGTTAGGAAATTTTCTCATCTCTATATTTTGCTCGAAGAAAGGAGAAGTCCTTGGAGACTCGATCTCCAGTCTTGAGCTAGTGCAATTGAGCTCTTATTCTTTCCCCTTGGCCTTTACTTCTTTATCTTCTAGAATTTTGGTTGAAAGACTAGCAACCTTCTAGAAAATTTCTTCATCATAAGGCTTCTCTTGAAGCTCAATAAGAAGCCCTTTGAGGCTTTCTTCAGCGCCTACCAACCTATCTCTCCTAGCCTAGGCAATTTGCTTACCAAAATTCCTGAGGAATAAAGTTACTTGACTTATGGCTCTTTGCCACTAGACAATCCACCTTGAAGAAGATCTAGGCCTAGGTAGAGAGAGCCATAGAGATTTTATACCATTGATACAAGTTGGGTTATTGAGATGTGAGTAGTTGAGATGAAATTTGGAGTGAAAATCCCTTCTATTCTCCTACTCCTAGGTACAGACAAAAAGGATAGGGTGGTGGTCCAAACAACCAAGGTTTGAGATAGCTTGAACCAGCTAGGAATTACCTTCCTTGAAAAAGAAGGGAGAGCCATAAGAGAGCATGGCCCTGTCTAATCATTTGAGGACATGTGTCTCACCCGCCCTATGATTAGACTAGGTATACCAAATTCCTTTGAATTCTTGCCTTCTGAATTTATTTGGGTCAAATAATCTGAATACATTCTGAAAGAGTGCCCAAGCTCGATGTTCCCTCTTTGTTAGCCTCATCGAGACAAGACCCACTTTATCTTCTTGGCTATCCACCATGTTAAAATCCCCACAAACCAGCCATGGGCTGTCTAGGAGATTTTCAAAAAGATATTCCCATATCCCAACTCTCTCCTCAACATCATTTGGAATGTAAACATTGAGGACTCCCAACAACAAGTTATCAACAAAAATCTGAACCCAAATTGTCCTGTAACAGGGGTCAGACCCTTGATTGACCACCATCCCTACAAGATGGGGATGCACCACCATGATCTTCAGGATGGTTTGTCTGTACCACTATAGAATCTTTACAAAGAGACTTGAGAAAAAAATTCAGTTTCACTATTTACAATTTTTACTTCTTGAGAACAAATAATTGAAACAAATTTTTCCTTTCTACAAAAACCCTTAACAATTCTTCTTTTATTTAGGTCAGACAAACCCCTAACATTCCATGAGAGACAACTTATCTAGTTCATTGACATTCTTTGAGGGTGTTAGGAACTGTATCCATATCCTCTCCTTCATTGTCTACATCTTTAGCTTCACCGTCACCCTAGAGTACCTCAAACCTATTAAGTGAGGCAAGAGCACTACCATTGGATGGGTTCAGATATTCCCCCAACAAAATTGGGGTTCTTGCTTTCTTGCTATGGCTGCCCATGAGCAGGCCAGAGCGAGTCGATGACTTGGGATGAGTACGCCTTTGTGCATTCACAGGAACAAAGCTCTGAGATTTTCTAGGGGCTTGTTAGGACTGGGATCCAGAAGGTTTGTTGGACCCGAGGAACTAGCCACTTGAGGCCTAGTAATTACTTTGTTGGCTTGAGAAACTAAAGAACTTTTAGGGCCAGAAGGCTGATGACCAAAATTAATGGCCAAAGGAGTTGGCTTAGGGTTTCACTTTCTTGTGACCACTTGGGTCCAAGTATCAGTTTCTTTAGTTTGCAAATTATCCAAATCTTCTTGCACCACAGGACTCACTTGTGGTTGGTTCAACAAAGGGTAGTCTTTGACCTGGTGCTCCATACTTTGGCACCAAAAGCAGGCATTCGAAAGATTAACATATCGAACAACCTAACGGTGAATTTTACCATCAAACCTAAAGTACACCACATCCTTTAGGTCTTTGGAAAGTGGAATGTGCACACAGGCCCTAGGAAATGATCATGGTTGGAACCAACAAGGAGCTTCCAAACAAACAAATTCTCCAAGTTTCTCACAAAGTTGAGGGATAAGGTCCTTGAAATGCATGGGTAAACCTAGAAATTTGACCCACATTGGGCAATGAAGACCCATTTCACCATCAACTATAAAGTTGGGGTCATAACTGGACATGACTAAAAAATGGCTAGAACAAATCCATGTTCTTGCCTCACAAACAACTTTGGCTTGCTTGGCTGACCCAAAGGAAAAGGAATAAAAACCCCTGGATAGACTCCTAACTTCAACAACTTGAAGGCCCAACGACTCCCATGCCTCCTGGATCCAAGACTAGATATGAGCAGCTAGGGGAGCTCAACCACCCATGAAATATCCAATGGTAACCCTATTTTGAAAATCTTGTAATACTTGAGAAAAATGATTGTAATCCACCTCAACCAAAAGCTCTGGATCAAAATCAGGAGGGAGCTTAGAATCATTACTTCATGCAACATTTTGGGGATGAATTTCTTGGGTTGCTTTGTGGGTGGTGCCATTCTCAGTAGAAACCCTTGTTCATAAAATTAAAAAGCCAAGGCCTAAGGCTAGGCAGGAATGTCAGTAGGGAACCACTAATGATTACCTTCACAATGGCTGAAGCGCAGCAAATTCTGTAGAACAAAATTCAATCCAGGTCCAAGAGAGAGAAGTATTTTTCAAGGATTATTGTTAATTATGATGAAGGATTACCAAAACACAAAGGTTTTCTTGAAGAGGGAATATCATGAGAAATAGGCACAAAATTCAAATTGCCAGGGCCTTTGAAAGCAGCACTTGAGTTTTTCAACGTAATCTATATACTATGTTGTTTTAATTTTGGTGTGTCTCAGCTTTATAAGCATAAAATATGTGGTTTTCATTTAATTTGAAATAGAAACATAGCAGAAATTTTAGGTCTGCTTTAATCCAAAGTTGCACGCATGTCAATTCAAGTTTCCATTTCATTGCATCTCTCATAGCACGTGTGTGAAATTATATACAATTTTTTCATGACAGGTTGCTTCTATTTACGTGGATCTTATGTAAGGATTTATGCATTGTATGTAGCTAACTTTCTCTATGATACAGTGTTCTTGATGATGACAGATTGGAGGTTACAATTGACAGTACCATGTCAGGTCTCTTTCTTGACCAATCCCATGTAGGATTTTGTATTGTTGTATTATTGTTTAGCTTTTGGATTTCTTTGCATCTATTAAGTCATATATGTCTTTTCTATTGCATTTGGAAATAGAGATACCATAGATATTCCATGGATGTATTGTATCTGATGTGATGTCCATCCCAACTAATATTGATCATCTGCTAATGTTAACTATTCTCTTTGTGTGAATGTGTGGAAACATGCCAAAGTGCATGTATCTGCAGGGTTGTCTTTTGGTACATTCCTGTAATTATCATCCTGATCGCAATTTAGTACATTGATGTGATTGAAAGTACCGAAAGACAACTTGTACATGTTCATTATCATCCTGATCGCAATTTTTGAAGTCATTCATGCGATTGAAAGTATTGCTTAATGTCTCATGAGGCCACATTTAGATAATCAGAATCGGACATGAAGCTCATTCTCTTTGTCCTTGGGTGAAATATATAATGCGTAAGATTTTGGCTTGGATCTTTATACAAAGTAAATTTCGATGAACCTCTTCATGGTATTCCACCTGGATAGTTTTGGTAATGGAAAACTGTCATTATGCTTTGTTTTTTATCATGACTAAACAGACTTAATACTAATTGTTTGTCCTGTTTCTTTTGTTTGTCGTTCCTGGTGACCACATCTACCATGTTGTTCATCTTACTAAACAATTGTCTTAGTTCCAGTTCTGCCAAACTTTACTTTTGTAGCTGGTTTAGGTCTAACCCTGGAGCCCAAAGAGTTTTACTTTTGACTATTTCTTGCTAAAATATAAACTGAATTACAGTTCCAATATTTCAGCATTTTCATGACACATTTGCTGGCATCATATTTGAAAGAAGAATAACAATTCATAAACATTCAAGGTTACACAAGACTAGGGAACGGGGAGATGGGTTTCGGGGATGGCAGGGGATGGCAAGACGATTTTAGGAAATGGCTGGGGGACGGCAAGTATAATAGTATTAAAACTTTTAGAAATTTAGAATAATTTTGAATAGTATTAAAATGAAAAATACTAAATACTAATAGTTTACAACAAAAATTATACCACATGCTAGTCTGTCAAAATTACTATTTTTTCAAAGACAGAAAGCATCAATCAGCCTCAACTAAGAGAGTTATTTTCTATCAAAATTACTACTTTAGTACCCTCATGTAACACTTGCATGCCATTGCCCAGCATCTTCAGATGACACACAAAGATTCTAAGGTGCTACAATGGCTGAGAGTAATAAACACACCATATTCACCCATAGCTATTCCGCTTAACAAATACTTAGTATCACTACTACTTTTTCTAAGAATTTAGTAACATTAGCCTTAAAATTATTTTGAAATTACCTTAGATGGTCACTTGCTTTTATGGGCACTTTCCATAGCTTGCAGTCAAATTGACTGTTTCAGTCACATGAGGACATTTGTATCTTGTCTTTCTTTCAATTCTTGGTGTGGACCTAGTTAGGGATGCGTATAAGAGGTCTAGACTTCTTTTGCTTAATGAAATTCTTCCAATTTTAAAATCGGCATCATTATTACAACCTTTCAAACAATAAATAAATAAAATAAGGGAGAGAAAACCATAGACGTCACTGTTCACTACTGCAGCAGGTAAAGACGTCAAGGCAAATGCTGTTAGATATTTAAAGAAACTGGACCAGTTCTGTTGCAATAAATGGTGTAGTAAGAAATAGAAAGGTCAGTAGAACTCGCACTAAATAAGTTTTTCAAGGTCACTAGGCATCCACCAGGTGTCCTCGAGGACATCCCCTCACAGGAGACGTCCTGGGGACGGGCTGCTGGCGTCCGAGGGACACATCCCTCAGGGTGGGGTACGCGTTCCCGTGTAACACTATATATATTGGATACAAATTGGCTTGATGATAAATTTGGACCGTTTCATAACAACGATAGACCAGGACAGTTTACTATCATTAGTTAAAACCAAAACAAAGATTGCCTTGAGAAATGAATTTTCTCAATTGTAGCAACAGCTACAAGTTTTTCATTTGCTTAACTCCTGATAGGTATCTCCTTTCCTGCCCAGGCATGTTGTCACAACCACAGGGACACTATGTCAGGTCATTACTTTTTTTTAGGTGGCAAATATGGAGCTTGTTTTTGCGTTGGAAAATTATCAAAAATGAAAAGCTGCATAAAGCATTTCTCTTCATATCTCATAGGTAAGATAATTTTCGTAAAGTCTTCTGTCGCATTTATGGATCAGCTAAGATAATTTCTGTTATTTGATTGCTTTTAGATTTCTTTCTTCCATAGTGGAGGTTGATATTAATATCATGGATTTGTAACTCTACCTTTTTGGCCGGGCTGGTGAATTTTCAAAGGCTCTAAATAGGGGGCATTGAGAATAGAATGGATAGCACTGCTTTTCTTTTGGTTTCTTTAGTTGTTTATGCTACAACTCACTCTCCAATAGTAATAATAATAATAATAATAATAAAAGACAAGACTAATTGTCAGTTAGAAAATGGGTAAGAAGTGAGAACACATGCAATTTTGAGATAAAATCCCTTTCCTTCTGATTCCAAAAATATATTCATGCATGCATGCTGCAAGGGAGGCATCCATCTATTCATTTTCCCATCCCATTGTGTGCAGATAGTTACATTTCAAATGCAATGGCCAAGAATTGAATTCTTAAAATTGAGTTCAATGATGTGCTAACTTTTTTCTTCACTGCAGATGCGCTTCCAGAGGGACTTGTGCATGAGCTCCCACAACCAGGAAGAGATGCAGATGCAGAAGTTTTGCACACAACAAATTATGATTGTGATCTGTATGATCTTCAGAAGCAATTGGAGGACCTTAACAAAGACTAGATTAATATGGAATGGAATGGGCAAAATAGCACTGGTGTTGGTTGTCTGCCTCATTTGTTTAAACTTAATTTTGTGATCAGTTACAAGCAAAATGCTTTGCTTCTTAATAAAAGAGGTATACTGCTGCTTTTCTAGAAAATATATTCTGTATCAAAGTCAATGTGAATGGACTGGCATTTTATTTGCATGTTTGCACACTTATAGGCCTATTATCATGCACTGTGGAATCCAAAAGCTAGCATACATATATGGCACTAGTAATACTATCTTATCGATCATAATATCATTAGTTTGTCGCATTTTTTAGGATATAATGGTAACAATGTCAAAAATATGTTACATGTGCTTGTGTTGTACTCTTCTCTGTTATTATTTTTTCTATTTTGAAGTATATTTGGATCTTAGAGGGCATTTATCAAGCAAACATTGAGATTTATTACAGATAAACAAAGTTATTACATTTTTATTAGACGACCATGTTAATAAATACAGCAAGGTTTAGAATAATTTGTATGGTGTATGTAAAGACAATTCAAGGGTCAAGAATGTAGAGGGAGTATTGCAAATAATATAAGTGCACATTCTTCTTTTCAGATATGCTATAAGCTCGGGGGTTCAAACCAATAATACAAGAGAGGCCATGGGCATTAAGCTTGGTTTGTAATGCAACTCACACATGAGAGGACTGGCTATGAGGGTCCAACTTAGGCCTCTTCACTATGAATGCCCCCCACCTTCCTTATGAATGAATGTGTTTTTTTCTGCCCTCCTCTTTGTAATGCAACTCACACATGTAGGGACTAGCCATGAGGGTCGAACCTACGCCTCCCCTCCACTTCACCTAGACCTCACGTGTTAGGACCCCATCCTAACCTTATTATGTAATTACCCCCTTTGTAACGTGGGGACCCCATCTTAATAATATTATGTAATGTGTATGTGGCATTTGAGGCGCCTAGACAAGTGGGGCCATTTTATGTAACTATTATTAAGAATTCAACCACTTGTTTTGTAGAAGATTCTAGCTCGGGTGGTCACTTGCATGTGAAGCCAACCTTTGAGCATTGTAGTTAGTGTTACAAGTAGTCTTTAAAAAGGCAAGGGGGCATAGATAAAGGTATCTCTCATATTTTTATTCGATGCTTTGCTTCTAATGAGGTTGCCCCCTCGAAGAGGCATGCGATTCTATAACGTGTTCTTGTTTTTTTGCAATATAATCTGCTGCATTTCCATTTCATCTTGCAATATTGTTAATTTCAAGCTCTATTTTATTATAATTGCAATATTGTATGGATGTGCTTTTATTTTACTGCAGGGTTCTTAACATCCTGACCTAGAGGAATAACTAATTTCATAATGCAAACACTTGTGGTCCTATGCTATAAAGTCGGAGAAGGTGCTATGGCTAATTGAGAAGCATCTCCTTGCCCTAAGATTATCAATTAATTATCCCTTTCGTAATGTGAAATATCTCCATGTTAGAAGAATCACAATTTCTGTACTTAAGATTATCTTCATAATAGTCTCTCCCTTGGTAGCTTAATGTTTACCAATAAGGTTGATAGCAGTCCCAATCTAGAGCCAAAGACACTAATTAACCACCTTGAAAAGAATTTTAAAGCCTAGCCTTGGCAATAAGGTTTAGATTAATTTGGATAGTGTACTCAAAGACAATTTGAGAGTCAAGAATGTAGAGGGAGTATGCCAAGATTATAATAGTACATTCTTATTGTTGGGGCATGTTATAAAACTAAGGATTCAAACCATTAATAGAGGAGTGACCATCGACATCAAGCTTGGTTTCATAAAAGAAAGGAATGATTGGTATTATAATGCAAACACTTGTGGTCCCACCTTGACAGGTGGAAGAATGTGCTATGGCTAGTTGACACTTATCTCTTGGCTTTAGGATTATCACTCGATTCTCTCTTTCATAATATGGAATACCCCCATGTTAGAAGAGTTACCATTGCAATAGTCAAGATTATCTTCATATTAGTCTCCCCCTTTGTATCATAAGGTCTAACTATAAGATGATAGTAGTCCTCGTCACCTGAGTTAGCCACCCTAAAAACACTATGAAAACCTCAAAGAAGGGAACACTATATTAAAATAGGTTTGTACATAATCCATGAAATTTTTCTCTTAAAATTATGTAAATAGAATTATTGAGGCATTGAGGGGTTAAAATTAAAATAAATATTATAATCTTATATATTTACTAATCAAGAGAGTATATATATATATAAAGAATGAGTAGCCTATTAATTAGTCCACAACTAACTAAAGGTACTAACTTTGAGTTAGGGTGATAAACCATCAACTGCAAAAAGAACTAGTAACTCTTAGTTGTCTTTTATTAAGGAATTTTATCTAGGCAAGATGATAATAAATATCTTTATTACTAATCTGACAACCTAGAGTAACATATATAAAATAATAAAACCTCTCAATGAGTATTGCATTTTTACCCCTCTTATGAAAGTGATTATAACTTAAATTCTTTGTAATGATATTTACTAATTTTTCATTGGTTTTGCAATTTTAGGTTGACTTCTTATCATTCGCAAAACTTGCTTAGTCAAATTTTGTATAACCAATTAATCGAAGTCGATCTACTAGTTTGTGCATCAAGCCATATCATGGTATTATTTTAGTTGCCTAGAGATGTGTACTACAAGAATTAACTATGAATCTAAAAAAACAAAATCTATTGATTTTGGAATTTGTCCTCGCTTGGGCATGTTTTTTTTGCTCAAGACTCCATTTTTATCCATTCATAATACACTGAAAAGCATAGAGAGAGAACAAAGAGCTTGACAATGCATCTAGCCATAAGGTAGGTGCATGACACTTTAAAAAAAAATTGGAGG
The DNA here is from genome assembly GCA_028583015.1 of Wollemia nobilis. Classification (NCBI taxonomy): domain Eukaryota; kingdom Viridiplantae; phylum Streptophyta; class Pinopsida; order Araucariales; family Araucariaceae; genus Wollemia; species Wollemia nobilis. The sequence goes on along the minus strand of JAQPPZ010000689.1, from coordinate 341,413 downwards.
CCCTAAAAAATGTAAAATAAATTTAGTTGTTAAAAATAGTAAGTTTCCATTTTTAGATATTCGTATCCAAAATGCATTTTTAGTCACGTTGTTAGATCACTTGAGGACAAAAAAAAAAAGAACAAGTTATTTGTATGTACACTTTGTAACTTATGGAAGGTGAACCAACCCATTTCTATACGAGTGATGTTTTAAATCAAATGAACAACCACATTTTCATCTGGGTCATCTTCATTTTCAATACGATGAATTTACAACCCACAAAACATTGTATAAAATGAATTATATCCCCGATTATGGAAAACATGCATAATAGATGCAATGTTATAGCCTCACATGTCTTCTTGGAGATTGTTTGCATTGTACTTTGTTTTATAAGCAATAAAATAATTCTGTCATTTTGCTTATATATTTTACATGTATAAAAAGAATTGTACCCTTGACTATGAAAAACATGGAGAATAGATGCAAAGTTATAGCCTCACATCTTCTCAAAGATTATTTGCATTGTACTTTGTTTTCTAAGCAAAAAAAAAATTATGTTATTTTACTTATATATTTTTGTTTTTTGATTTGCTATACTCTTATTTTCAAATTGTATGCTTTCTTGATTTTCATTACTCAAAATCTTGAGTTTCGTATCAGTGGTATCAAAGCAGTTTGTCTTTCAAGCGTATCTCTATAAATATGAGATCAGGCTTTCGGAAGCTCAGGTATTTGTTGGTTTGTGAGTCGACACCAAACGAGTGAGCGACGAGCCCAGTGATCCACGACCAACATTGAATGACTGCCAGGTTCGAGAGAATCAGGGCGGTCGATCTTCGGAGCAGGTCGGTTCCTCAAGCCCTTAGCTACGAGTGCCGCAAAGTTGTGGGGCGGAAAGGGGAGAGAGAAAGGAAATAAACAGAGGTTGTAGTCAGAACTTCACAAGGATGGGTATAGCCGCATCAAGACATATACATCATCAACGTTGCAGGTAGAAACACAAGCATGCTACCTAACAGATAAGTCGATCATGGTCCTACTCAACACCTAACATTGTCGATTGAAGGCAAATTCTTGAAACCAAAAAATGGATGCATGAAACACAGATACCAGAATTACAGCATGTCCACCCAACTAGCCTAAGCAGAAATAAAACCTTCACCGGATTTGAATGCGAATTCCAGAACTGTCAAGCTCAGGCAAGCAAATAGAAACAAGCATTTTTGCTTCACATAAAAATATAAGGACCAGATTGGAGATCAAATAGTAAGACACTTATATTTACGTCACATTGAAAATATTATATATGGATTTTAATGGCCAACGAGCCGCCCCTGAAATGGCTAGCATTCCAGGATTTATAAACCAACTTACAATGATTTCAAATTACAAGCATTAAAAACGTTATACGGGAAGATCCTGTTGAGGCAGACTGTTGCATGGTTGGTACTTTGTTCCTCGAGATCATGGCAGTTGTTCGGAAGGGGTTAGGTGCTTTTGCATCATTCTAGGCCCTTGATGAATCTATCCTTACTGACGGGTGATAAATTTCCATCTACTTTGCCACTTCATTAAGGTGGCGGGTCACCTCTAGAACTGAGAAAATTTTGAATTATCTCCTTCACTCCTACTGTTCCCTTGTACTATGACAGCTACGACCATTACTGCTCTTGGAGGAAGACCCCAATATTTCTTCTTGGTGGATGTTGGTTTTGACCTAGAGGGAAAGACCAGTACTTTGCTTGGTGCATCATTTATTGACCAAGCGGGGTTTTGAAAAATGTCCGCCTTGTTGATCTTTCAAAGTTTCGCTCTCCGCACTGCTTCGAGGTCCATCTTCTCATCGGGTGGGGTTTTGCATTAGTTTTGCCCTATTTGCTACTCGCAAGTTCCGCCCACCTGTTGGGAAGGGTCTTTAAAGTAGTTCCGCCCTATTGACTGATGGAAACCTCCACCCAACCAATAGGTTGGGTTTTACAATAATTATGCATTGCGTTTGCTTCCATTTTTCTTCCCGATCAACCCTTCGCCCATATTGTGAAATTGTTCTTCCTTCTCGCTGGACTCTTGGGTCTTCTTTCCACTCAACTATCTTTAAATCTTCTGCCCGCTTGTCGTCCGCCATCGCCCATCATCTTTGATCTTTTGCCTAGTTCCTAATACTTCAAAATTTGAGCTACTTTGAAAGAAGGTGTTTCTTTAGAGACGATCCCCATAACTCTAGACAAAATCCAAGAAATTAGAAGCGAGAAAGAGATATATGCTAAAATGAAGGAGGCAGATTCCTTGATACCTATCGGGCCTAAGATTTTCTCTTTTTTATCTACCTTTGATCTATAAAAATAGGTCAAGAACAACAACCATGACAAGAGGAGCAACCAACATCTTACAATACTGATCGATGGCCAAGGAAAGGGTGCAATTAGTCAACACCATAGTCAAGATTTTGGAATTGGTAGAAGTTTTGCTCGCATGTTATGCTTATATAAGTTTAACTATTGCATAAAGAATAGAAACAAATGATCCCCATACAACATATGATAAATGCCTATCTAGATACTTAGCAAAATAAGAATAGATTTGGATTTGAGATGGCTCATGATGACTTTGAGAGATCAATACAAAGATTAAGAAAAGATACCATTAGAGAAGCTTTATCTACATCAAATAGAATATACTTAGATGTCTAAGCCAACACTTGACTAGATCCTCATAACATATGTCAAAGAAGCTAAGTTAGAAAACCCAAGAAACAAGATGTGCTTTATAAATCTAGATGGTCAAATGAACCAATGGATGAATAAGGTATGGGATCCTAACCCACCTAAAGCATGCAAATTTTCCAACATAGGTTTAGTGCATAGAAAAACCATGCCTTGACCTATGACAATCTACTATTTGATTCCAAAAAAGAAAAAAATAAACTAGAAGAATTCTTTTATTAGGCCTAATTTTAACTAAAGCATGCCAAAAGATATAGGCCTTGACTTGTTAGATCAAACACAAATAAACAAAATAAGACTTGAAGGCATGCCAAGAAGTAGGTAATGCTAGAAAAGGGATTTGAAAACTCTGACCAATCATAAGACTGGGCATGCAAACCAAATTATCCTCCCAACTAAGAAAAGGTTTGGGACATCATGGGCAGACAAATCTTAGCAGGTGCATAAATAGTAAAGGAGGCAGTGAGCACTATTAATTTTTCTATTTTTACAAAAATCATTCTTCATTTGCACTCAAAATCCCTACAAGGAAAACTAAAGTGCCAAAGCAAGAGCTATATGGTTTAGAGTCTAACATCAATCATGGAGTCTAAGAAAAAGAATAAAGAGACACCCACATCATCAAGACCAAATATAAAGAAGGTATTGTAGGTCTAAGCTATGAGAACAAAACCATTAAAATGTATAGAATATACAACTAAAAGAGTTGCACACCCTAAAATATCAAAAGATGTAGGGACCCTAAGGGAAGAAGCCTACCAAAATTATTTCTAGACAGAAGGGAAATCTTTTGTAGCAAAAATATGGACTAGTCACTTGGCCTGATATATCCTCCAACCTATTCACCCCTACAATGAATTAGTGGAAGCATGTGTGGTGCATTATGAATCCCAGCTTAAGATGATTACACTATCTCTTGAAGATGCCTTCAAGGTAATTATATTTTAACAAATGTTGCAGTTGTCAAAGGGTTTCAAGATGAACCCAAAAATTACAAAACGGTACTACTGAAATATTAAAGATATGTTGAAATGCTTGAAGCAGGATCTCAACAAACCTAAAGGGATTATACTAGAGTTTCCCTTAAATCATGATTTTTTTATCCAAGAAGATAAATATGCCTTGAGCATGGAAACATTCATATTTGGAGTTGAAAATGACAAGGAGGTAACACAATAATTTGGCTATTATTCACATGTTGAGGAACAATGCAAAAAACAAATCGATGGATTTTGACTTCAACGATTATATAGCTCAATAAATTCATGGACTAGCAAATTTTGGGACCAATCAAGATTTTAGGTATGAATTATTCCTAACTCTCTTCGTTTTGTATCAAAATAGTTGGTAGTTCAAACATTTAAACCTACAGACACAAGATGAAGAGGGACAAGCAAGGCCATTTTTCCTCACGATAGAGATCCAGTGTCAAATTTCACCCTATTATATTTTTTCAAATGAATTTCTATTATCGGCAATGACCACATTCAATGGAGAAAGAGTTAAGAAAATATCTAAAGATATTATTAAAATATTTTGGGTGCAAATAAAGGGAGACTAGTACTTTCTAGAGGAAGATACTACTGTGCGAGATTTTTGGCTTTAGCAAGCTAGTTTATTTGTTGCCAAAATATGTGACAAAAAGAATAACATGTAAGGAAATACTAAGGCAGCTAGACTTAGTATATGTGACTTATGCAAGTGGGTAGAGAAAATTTACTTTCTATAAGATCCCATATAAGTTGGGAACTATAACCCAAGATAAAAGAAAGACAACTAATGAGCTAGAAGATGAGCTAAAGGAATTAGGTGTAGAAATTTTAGATGATATCTTAAACTATAACCTAGATAAGAAGTTTATTGCATGGTTGAAAAGTGCACACTTTCAAAGAAGGTATGAGCATGATTCTAGGCTTGACCTCAAAATATTTTGAAGTGTGCAAGAAAGAATTCTCCCCTCCTCAAGAAGGAGCAATTCTTGTAGCAGGAACCCCAAAAGAAGTTGTATGATAATTTTTATAAAAAGATAAGGGATTTTAATCCTTAATCCTTATAAGAAGTTTTAGTAAATACTAAGGCAGCTAGACTTAGTAGATGGGACTTATGCGAGTGGGTAGAGAAAATTTACTTTCTATAAGATCCCATATGAGTTGGGAACTATAACCCAATATAAAAGAAAGGCAACTAATGAGCTAGAAGTTGAGCTAAAGGAATTAGGTGTAGAAATTTTAGATATCTTAAACTATAACCTAGATAAGAAGTTTATTGCATGGTTGAAAAGTTCACACTTTCAAATAAGGTATGAGCATGAATCTAGGCTTGACCTCAAAATATTTTGAAGTGTGCAAGAAGGAATTCTTCCCTCCTCAAGAAGGAGCAATTCTTGTAGCGAGAACCCCAAAAAAAGTATGATAATTTTTATAAAAAGATAAGGGATTTTAATCCTTATCGTCCAATTGATACTGCCATGAAGAGATTATTGTGGAAGCAAAAATGGAGTAATAATAATACTAGGGCATGTTGGAAACACTGTTAGGAGAATGACCAAATAGAAAACCCTTTTGTAAGTCTAGATCTAGATGAAGTTCAAGCCTTCAGCCTTTGCTATGATGAAGAACATTCAAAATAAGTATCAATCAAACAAAATCATAAAAGTAAAGAAACTATGAAAGAGGAGGTTTTGGTTACATATGCCATTCCTAAAATGATAGGAGAAGCCATAGTAGTTCCATTGGAACATCCAAGCAAGAAAATGATGTGGAAAAGATCATAAATCAATGGGATCCATTAAAAGAAATGAAAATTTATACTCCAATCAAAATTTACAAAAGAGGAAGAGAGGTGTATGATCTCATTTTGAAATAGTTCCCCCTTTTTCTAGGAGCAATGGGTTGGATAGGGCACTTAGAGTCATGAATAAAAAACCCTAGTTGAAGAGGATGTAGGCACAACATTAGTCACTATTTTAGATAGAGCAACTAGCCTAGGATGAACAAAAAAATAAAGAAAATAAATGCACAAAATAGAGGCACATTACATAGAAGCCTCTCCATCAATCTCCTTAACGCATCCTAATGAGCCCCTAACTCTTTAAAATGAACCCAATTCACCAATACTAGAACCCAATGAAGTAGCTCTAGTAGTTGAGGATCCTATAAATTCCCAGGTTGCTTCAGTCAACCAAGAGGAAATAGCCCAACCAGCCATGAGTGTCTCATATTTTCCCATTCCAAATGTCATAACCTATCCTCCCTAGAAAACCTTGCTAGTCAAATCATTGGCCGCTTTCCTACCACCTCAAGGGAGAAAATAACACTTACAAGCCACTAGATCAATCATGAATCCGTTATAGGGATTCAAAATATGTAATAGCATACAAAGCAATACAACCAGGAGAAATAGGTTTTATCGATACAGTTGCTAGCCATAACCTAAATAACCATCCACTTTGCTTCAAATAAGAAGGCACTGTTAGTCTCAAGGAAATATCCATTAGTACTACAGCATGAGGAAAAAATGATATAACATGACTAACAAATAACCTTTAGGAGAAGTTGACTTAAAATATTTTGGCCAAAGATAGAATTTAGTTAAGATAGGATACCGACAAAATAATGACATACAATTGTGAATCATTAAGCTTAGAATTAAAGAAAAAGAAAAAGGAATTAGAGATTGTAAATGGCACTTTGAATCACTCATAAGCAGAAGATAAAACACTCAAAATAAATAAATATATTAACTGAATGCTTGAAGGAGCAACTTGAAGACCCCCTCCTAGAGACAAAAGAAGAGCAAATCAAAGACCTTTTAGACAGGTTGTTCAAGTAGGAGGTAGAAATTGCAGTGATCAAAAGTATCCAGACATAATTAGAAGAGTGAAATAAAAAATCAAAGCAAGGCAACATAGGAAGTTGAAAAATTTAATTAGAGAAATTAATTATACATATTGAAATGAGAATGCCAGCATGACTATGATGCTCTTCTAGATATTAAAATTTGTTGATACGATTGAATACTAAGTTTGCAAGGGAAGCAAGAAGTTTAATCAAGATTGGCTGAAGCTTCTATGAAAATAGTTGAGGCCAAAGATTATGAAGACTGACAATATCAGACTTTCGGTTAAAATTAGTTGGGATTCAAGATAAAAAAACAACACAAAAAGTAATGGATCTCATTCATAAAGAGCAAATTGTATAGATATGCAAAAACCAAATTGTTATTCTAGATAGCATGATTGCATGGTATAGAAATAAAATCTACATGTAAATAGAAAAGGGACTCTCTTATCCCTAGAACAAGAAGAATAAGCTCACCTGATAGTAAGAATATAGGCAAATGCTAGAAGATTACATAAAAAATATCCCTCCAAAAAACTAGTTAGATCCTCCAAAAGCAAAGGTCATTTCTAGTTTAGTTGAACTTATAGTTGTGCTAAGATTGAAAATGCATATGGTTTCCAATAGCATAAATAATTTCATGTAAAATTACCAGATTGAGTTTGAGATAGCCTACAAATACTACAAAGCGATCCAATTTCCAGCAAATGAGGAATGGGCAGAAATCAAACAAGTGTTGGACCAACTGCCAGCTTCATAGATTTCTTCAAATTTTGACCTTTCACCCAAGGATAAAGGCAATGATTCTGAATTCTCCTTTAGAAAGCAAGAAGGCCCATGCAAGCACTAGAACTATAGTGACTTCTCACTACACTCAAGGATTTCACCTTAGATGAAGACTCAAACAAAGACAAGTTGGCAGATGGCATAAAAGTCTTGATCAAAGGTGGTCACTATTTTGTAGAAACCCCAAGTGGTAGGAAGAAGGAAAAAGCCTCGAGTGCTCATGTGGCATAATTTTCCAAAGCAAAAATTGGAAAAGAAGGTTAATTGGCACAAATAAAGGACTCCAACAATCATTTATTTTTAAATATGTCAATAGAAAAAAATGGATAAAAGTCTCAAAAAGTAGACCATATGAGAATAGGACCTCTAAAAAACAAGACGCTAGCAAATCCCGATGAAAATTTTGACAAATAGAGATATAGGTCTGAAAATGGAAGTTTTGAAAAGTCTCGTTATAGGAAAATTGAAGAAAGTTCCAACAAAAAGTAGAGGCATGCATCATAATATGATGGGACTAAGAAGTGCATCTAAATTCAAAGCATAATGTAGATAGCCACCAACTCTAAGAAAGAGTCAAACTAAGTTGCAGTGGGAAGTAAAAATGCACAAAACCCTAGAGAGACTAGGTGAGATGGATCAACATGCCAACATCAATAACGTAAGAAGGACTGACTATTGATGTCATCTTAGCTAAGTAGGTAATAAAGATGAGTGTGGTGTTTGTAGTCTTGTACCTGACAAGATTAATGGAAGAAAGTACTTGATATATTTTTTAGAATCCCTAGAAGTAGTTATTGTCAGTTCACCCCAAAAATTTTGAAGGGAAATTATCCATGCTTTTTATTCTATACATGGAGTTTTTTTAGCATAATGAAGGATTGACAAGTTGTATAATTCCTACATAGCTTTCCCTTGATTTTCTTCTATATAGAAATATGGACATCTCTGGATAGTCTTATGGGAAACCCAAACCCTCACTTCTGGCATAATATTTTATAATATTTTCACTTGCATATATACTATGGAGGCCTACATGACTATTTGGTTCTCATGCCCTATACCATCTCCTTTGTGTGTGTATTATTGTATGTTACTCTATGTTATATATGTCGAGGAGAGGAAGTGCTCATGTTGGCACATTACAGTAAGATCTATTGTGTAGAGGGATCTTATTCGATCTTTGGTGCATCACCCTTTGTTAGCCTAGGTTTTTCCAATTTTGTTGTTTTTCTTTTTTGCATTCCTTCAAACCCTTTCCCCTAAATCTACTAGAATAGGATAGAGTAGGAAAAAGAGCATTAAAGATCACATATCAAAAAGGATCTAGCCTTGTAAAAACTCTTGAAGGCCCTTGATTGAGTCAAACTTTATGTTCTCAAGACTTGAGCTATTGTGTCACTCTACACAGGACAATTAAAGAGGATAACACCAATGAAATTGATGAAAGAAATAACTTATTAATAGGAAAATAATGTACAAAATAAGAGGTCTACTTTTTCAAAGAGTTGTGTGCCAAGTACAAAGATGTCATCATGTTGGGGTATGAAGATCTTAAGGTCTATTAAGAATATAATTCAACATACCATTATAGGCACTAGGTCATTCCATCAAAATAAAGGTCATTTAATCTAAATATTAAGGAAGTGATAAAATAGGAGATCCTTAAATTGTTGCAAGCACACATTATATTTTCTATAAAGAATTTAATATAGATGGTGAATTTGGTCATGGTACACAAAAAAGAATAGAGATATCTAATAATGCATAGATTTTAGAAACTTGAATATACTATCTCTAGATTATTGTCTATTGGTTAGATATTATAGAAGGTGAAGTGGTCACAAATTTCTTTCATTACTTGATGGTTTCTTACTGTAATATAATATCTAGTTCAAGGATTATGACCAATACAAGATAACATTCATCATAAAATGGGGAACTTTTGCCTACTAGAGAATATCTTTTGGGTTATCCAATACAGAAGCTAATTTTTTGAGAGATGTATATTGTCGTTTGTGGGTCGATTGATGAAATAATACTCATATATCTCAATGGTTTGATAGTCCTCTTGGTCATAAGAGAGAAGTTTTTCTTTCTTAACTACCTACTTTTGATTCAACAAAAGCTTTTGGTCTTGCCTTTCTTTCTCAAACTATTGCTTTAGTTGATATTGCTCTTATGCCAATTGTGTTCTCTGGATACTTTCTTATATTTTCATTCTCACTTGCCTACCCTTTTAGGCCTTCTAATTGCTTCTCCAATTTACCCTTATCAATTGCCTCTTTATTTAATGCCTCTATTTCTTGCTAGAGTTACATTGCTTCTTGTTTTTTTGGTCATTAGTTATTCCATTGCTTGAGCATCATCTAATGCTTGCTTCTTGTATCCTTTCACATCAAAGGCAAATTATGCATTTCTTATGGTTACAACTTGTTGTAACTATGACGACACTAGTCACACCACCTAAAATGGGTCAATATTTGTGTTGGGGGCAAAAAATGACCCCTATGCCCTGTGCACCATGACCCCTGTGGATGCATTCTCTTCGAGTGGGTGTGTCTAGTTCCCTACACCTCGCTTGGGGTGATAGTCTTGGAAAATATGGGGAACATGGGATGTGGTTTCTTTGGATGACCTATGATATTTTTTACTAAGGATGAATTCTTACTTGGATGCAATTGTATCGCTCCAAATTTTTCGCACCCCTACCTTCGAGGCTATTGGATTCGCGCCGGAAGGAGGATGGGAAAAGGATGGTGCGGTACCTCGGACGAGAGGACTTTGCGAAGGTCCCGCCTCTCAAGGGAGGTGCATTTTGGTGATTTTTCGACGGATGGTGGGTTCACCGGGGAAACATTTGACGGCAGTTTCCACGCCTAGGTTTTGGGAATGAGTTTTGATGAGTTCGTTTTATTTTTAAACATTCATCCTAGGTTTGGCCGAATGATTCTAACTTAAACTACATGAAAATGCAATTTAAATGCATACAACAAACAGAAAGGAAAACAGAAACAAAGAATTTGCGGGAGGCCAATGAAGATTACCGATCCGGAAGTCGATGGAGTTTACGAAGCTTGAAGCGATCTGGATCGTCCGCAATTCAACGAGAATCGCCTTCAATTTGATAAAATCGTACGAAGCGACAAGATCGTACGAAATCGACGAATTCGTCGGACGAATTCATCAGAGACACTGCAAAACAGCAAGCGAGATGCGAAATACGAGAAATTCTATTTTGCAAACGGGGGCAAACTATGTAAAACGGTAATATGAGTGTTGAACAATATACAAGAACAGAAGTAAATGCAAATAAGCTGTGTTTAGATAGCGAGAATATGATCTTAATACGTAAACTAGACAAAATGGGTGAACTCCAAATGCAATATAATATAAAAACTGAATAAACAATCTAATTTATAACATAAAATGACGAGAGAAAAGAGACGAGAAGAACAAACTCCGAGCACGATTGCCTCGATGTGCTGCTGCGATCGAAATCGTCTCGCATCGATACGAGATCGTCCCGAATTTGACGAGATCGCCTCCGATCTTGACGGGTTCGTCGGCTGCGATAGGTGCGGCTCCGGCTGAAAACCGGTGGTGTACACTGCAATGAAATGACTATAGGACTAATGCAAAATATGAATTACGATGTTTTAGAGCATAAGGGTTCAATTTGCATAAAAATTCAGCCGAGGGGTTGGGGAGGGAAAAGCCTTAGAGTTAAATAGGCATAGGATAGTTGTTGGGAGGTTGGAGATCATCCCAATTTGGGAGATCTCCAACGGGGAAGAGGTCCCAACGGCGCGGACACGCTTCTGCCCGGATTGGAGACCCGTTGGAACGGATTCCAACTATGCAAATTCAGTTTTGCGACGAAATCGTACGGACGTTCTAGTCCGGACGAAATCGTCAAATGCAGGGCGATATCGTACGATCGGAGACGATATCGTCAAGCGGTCAAAACAAGCTGCTAAAAATGGCACGAAAAAGGAGGAAACGGGTTTCTCGGCGGTTAACGGGCGGTTTGGGAGGTTAAATTTGAATTTAAATTTATTTACTAAGGTGAATGTAATTATTCCAATTTTCTTGCGCCAATTTTAGGGTGCTACATTTTGCCCCCTCTTTAGCGAATTTTTCGAAGAAAATGCGTTAAAGATGAGTTCTTCTCGATCTACGAGAAAGCAAAAAATTATTCCCATTTTTAGGCGACGATTCTTGGTCGAATCGTACGACGACTTACTATGGTGCCCCCTCAGTGTTTTTACCCAAATCGAACGTTTGAGGTAAAAACGCGAAAAAGCAAAAATTATTTGTTGAATAAAATTAAGAAAAATAGGGTAAAACCCTAATTCATTTGTTACTGTTCATTTCTTGTTTTGAGAGCTATGGAGCAAAAATGGTAGAGACAGCGCACAGATCTGCAGAGGTCCGCCGCGGTCTACGGGTAAGGGTTTAAACTGATCTAGAATTGATTTAATTTGATTTTACATGCTTTTTAGATGGATTTTTAGGTGAATTTTGAGCATCGCGGCCGTTTTTGGCCATCGACGTCGTCCGGACGAAATCGTCCCTAGTTCGACGAAATCGTCTCAAGTTCGTCAATTTCGCCCAAGGGCGAAATCGGCGAAAAAGGGACGATTTCGTCAAATTAGAGACGATTTCGACACGCGAAATCGGAGACGATTTTGCTCAAATTTCGGACGATATCGGCCAATAGTGGGCGATATCATCAATTGCAAAATTTTGATCTTTAAGTTGCATTATTGATTGCTAAAATTGTTATTAATGATTGTTTGTTGTTTTGATGTTTATGCTTGCGAGAGGATTACTAAAGAGCAGAGAGTGGAAATATGGAGGATTAAGAGATGACTTGGCCGCTCCGACACGAGGCGAGCGAGATCGGCTGGCACGAGCCGGCTTACTACATGTGGCGAGAGATGCCACAAGTATCTACGAGACATGGGGCTACGACGGCCCTAGCGGAGAGGTGGTACCGGGCTCTTCATGTTTTCGGTTACCGACGGGGAGATGACTCCCACACTAGAGGATGTATGGAGGATTCTTAGAATCCCCATACAAGGGAGGATGATCACACCTACGGCCAATCGGGGCCACGCGATGGGACGACTCTGCGGTGACCCGAGCTTCGCCCTGGAGAAGGGCGGAGTGAACATCGAGGCACTTGCGCCGGATGCAGGGCATCTACACTGACACAAGTTTTGGTTGGGGTGGTTGGTGGACTCTTGCTGTGCCACCAGAGCGGCTGCAGGGTACCATGGATGCTGGCAGATGTGATCTGCGACATGCGCGACCATGGCTACAGATTTGCTTGGGGCAGCTTTGTTCTATGCCGATTGTATAGGATCCTGCATGGGGTCGTATACAAGGGCGGCCGATGTCTGGTTATGACATCGCTCCTACAAGTTTGGTGCTTGGGAGCACATTGCGGTGCGGAGGCCGGTAGGGCTTCCAGCGACAGGGGTTGACGGGGAGAGGCCCCGAGTCTTCTCTTGGTGGCTCCGGAGAGGGGCACAGCGACGGATCGACCTGCCGGTGTTTCGGAGACTGCTGGATGACTTGGTCCCCGGACCGGATCACCCAGAGGCCGTGGAGGCGGCATCCGGGGTGGGCGAGAGGACGCACGGGAGGCTGGCTCGCATCGGGCGAGTCTGCGGCTACGGATGGAGAGGGGAGAGGTGGAGCTCCACCGCTATGACCGAGTTTTGCGACGAGTTCGGTCTACGACGGGGGATCCCATCTCTCGGGGATTACGAGTTTTCTCGGACTGTCCGGGATAACACCACGGTTAGCGGGGCTCCGGACATGCGGCGATTCCGGAGCCGGGACGCGGACGATGCCCCCATCCGGCCGGTGGATGGGGACGACGCGGGGGTAGCCGATGGCTACGATGCATGGTACGCGGGCATCCGCCCTCCTCGGATGACGAGGGCACAGGGACCGATCCACGCAGTTGTGCGTCGGATAGGGAGGCGGTGCCAGGCGGTGGTAGAGGCAGCCCGGGGTCACGGCAGAGGAGAGCGAGAGGAGGCCACAGGCACGGGAGAGGCCGCGACAGAGGGAGAGGGAGAGGAGGGAGGCGAGACCCCCATCTCCACAGAGGCCACCATCGCCTGATAAGGGCAAGGGTGTGGACATTGGAGAGAGTAGCGAGATGGCTACTCTTCGGGCAGAGAGAGATCATCTGCGAGCTCAGGTGCAGACGTTACGGGATGCGGTGCACGGCACCGAGGCTGAGGTGTCGCGGCTACGAGACGAGAATGCTCGTCTCGGGGCACGAGGCGGAGGGGTAAGCACTCGGGGAGCTGCTGCGGTCGGTTTCTCGGACCGCATTCTATCGGGCGCTATACTACCGGGGCGGTGCCGAGAGGGCCGGAGGGTACGGGTGCCACCTGCCATAGCGAGATCCTATCGGGACGGGGTCGACGAGGAGCTCATCCCGGTCGATGACGAGGACTCGCGGTACCACACATACTGCGATGGGACCACCTCGTCCTCCGCAGGGCGGGGGAGGAGATGAGGCCGAGAGCTCTAGAGGCTCTCGAGGCTAGAGGGCGGGATACTGCCACTGAGATTGTATTATACTTGTATTGATAGAGGATTGAGTATGCCGAGGTACAGATTGTGGCATACCAATCTAGTTTTGATGATGTATATATTCTGTTGATATATATAGATGAGATATTTTTTTGATCATATGACTTGTCTTATGTGATGCTTATGATGCTTTTTATGTTTGATTGATTGATTGAGTTGATTGATGTAATGATTTTATTGATGATTCATGTAATTATGTCGTTTTGGAAAATATTATAACTTGGATGTCATGCTATAAATATTTTAAATGAAATAATCTGATGTAACAAATTGATTGGTTGTAATGAAATGTGATAAAATAAAAAGAGATTTCTAACAATAATTTCAAAGGACATTGTCGCTATTATAGACCATTTCATGGAGTCGTTGCTCACTCGGTCGTCAAGCTAGTCCCAGGGATAGAAATATTGTTAAAAGAAAAGAGTGCTTAAGAGACTGTCTTAAGACTTTGTTGTGATGATGCAAATGATGATGATGATGGTTTGTTTTCAGATTTCCATGAAAATATTATGCATGAAATATTGTAAAATGATTTTTGCTAGGCATAAATTCCTAAGTGTGATAAAAATTGTTGAATAATTCCTTAAGAATTATACCATCATTGCAAAATGCAAAGGTTGACATAATGATATGAAATAATAAAAATGTGTTTGCTTTTGAAAAGCATAATTTGTGTAATAGAATGAAGTCATATGGTTTTTATGAATTTTGATAAATTGGAGAAAATATTGTTACAATGGTTTTCGCTAGGTATAGAATATGTAGGTATAGACTTATACCATCATCGCGAAGATCAAAGAAAAGATAGTTTTATTGCATGATTGATTTTTAATGAGCGAGAAAATATGAAAATGAGGACTTGCGCTAAGCATAAAATTCCAATTTTGGTTTTGGAATTATACCATCGTTGCGAAAGTCGATAAGATATATATGATATGTTTTAATTGAAATTTTTGATTTCTTCTATTATATAGTTGTCTTTGTGGTAAATAATTGTACTTGATTATTCCAAACAAGTTGCAAAAATAATATTTCAAAGTATTTTGAAAAAATTAGATTTATAAGGAATCCCATGTGCATAAGTGAATTCATTGCCAATCTTGATTTATCATAATGATAGACAAAATCTCTCAAATACAAATGTGTGTGCAATTGTATGGTTCAGTTACCTATTTTGAGCAAGATACTATGATACAAGTGATTTGAATAAACCAACTAAGTGTTCATTAACCATGATGTAGATGCATATAACCATACTAGGCTACTATGTAGATCGGATTATCAAGAGCTAGCTAATCCATAAGCGAGACATAGGTCTGTACAAAAGAAGGTCGCTAATGTGACGGACATATCGCCACGCTAGGAGTTACCCAAGGCCAAGCGGGTTGGGCACAAACCACCTGTTATGGGGCTTACCTCACAGTTTTCGAATAATTGAGAATTCCAGGGATTCAAGCTCATTCACCCTTCTTTTTTTTTCAAAGGGTAGGGAAAGGGATTTTATTGCTTTTCTTGCTTTCTTTTGAACTTTGCTTATTTTTCTTTTGCTTGATTTTTGAGATAGTGCTTGAAATATTGCTGGAATGATATAGAATAACATTTTTCTTTTCTCTTTTCTTTTTCTTGAACTTTTCTTTTCTTTTTCTTTTTCTAGGGATACTTGCTCGGATTAGGTTTGTAGAGCAAGGGATTTTTATTACAGGTAGGGGTGAGCTTGTCCTTTTGCCAATTCTCAAAGATTCTAGACCATGTGCATGATAGGATAGCAAGGGAAACTTTTCACTCAAGAAATCCGTTCTACTATGTAGCAAAACATGGAAATTACAAATATAATCATTTTATTGTGAAAAGATGTGCTTGGTTTAAGTAAATACCAAGATCAATTCTCTATGCTCAAACTTTATTTAATTGATTTTTGTGAACTTTGATATAAGAGAGATTAGTAATCATGCCAGATAAAATCAAGATATTTATTATGTGAGTGTGCAAGTGAGGGATGCCAAATAAATGCTAGTTTTATCCAAAATAAGTTGAAACATATAAGCTGCAATAATTGTAAGAAAATAATGATTTTGAGAAAGTTTTGAGAATGTTGACTCTCTCTTTATTCTGTATATTGTTTTGGTTTCGAAAGAGTCAAGCATATAGTTGTTTTTGGATTTTTTATGTTGATTTTTGTTTTAAAGCAAAAGAAACTTTACAAAATAAATGCGATAAATATTTTTGAAGATTTTTGAAGATTTTATGAATGTTTTTGAGGGTTTTGAATGATTTTGAACAAATATATACATGGATGAAATAATCAAATTTATGCATAATAACGTTTGAGATGTAAAATATTCATGGGTTCTTTAAGTTCTTTACCATCTAAGGTAGATAATTTATATGCTCCTGATTCAAATTTTGCGGTAATGATGTATGGTCCAAGCCAGTTGGGCTCAAATTTACCTTTCGGTTCTTTGGTTGCATTTGTATTTTTTTGATTTTCTTTTAGAACAAGATCGCCAATCTCAAAGGATCGATGACGAACTTTCTTATTATATGCTCTTTTAAGCTTGTTTTGGTATGCACGGAGATGCTCTAAAGCATTGATGCATTTTTCGTCTAGGAGTTCCAGTGGTCGAGTGCGCTGACGCGATATTCATCTCCTACTTCGGTGTCTTGAAGTAGCAGAGCCAAAGAAGGAACTTCTAATTCAAATGGAAAAACTGCTTCGGCACCATATACCAAAACAAATGGTGAAGTGACTGTGGGGGTTCGAACACTAGTTCGATAAGCCCACGGAGCTGGATATAATTGAATATGCCGATCCACGACCGAGTTTTATTGACTAGTCTTTTGAGAATTTTGATTAGAGTTTTGTTAGAAGCTTACGCTTGACCATTACCATGAGGATAATAGGGAGTAGACCAGCGATGTTGAATCTTATATTTTTGACATAATTTTTTAACATCTTTATTTTTGAATGGAGTTCCATTGTCGAGAGATGAGATTTGCGGGAATTCCGAACCTGCGAGATGATTTGATTAAAAATGAATTTAGAGACTTGTGAACCGGTGCGGGGAAGCTAAAGGCATAGCTTCGACCCACTTCGTGAAATACTCGGTGGCGGTTATGATGAACTTATGTCCATCAGAAGACACAGGGTTAATTTTACCAATAATATCCAAGCCCCATTTAGAAAAGGGCCAAGGAGAAGAAATAGCTTGCGGCTCTTGTGCAGGCGCATGGACAAGGTCAGCATGTTTTTGACACTTGTCGCAATGGCGCACATATTCATGTGCATCCGTTTCCATGGTAGGCCAAAAGTATCCTATCCGAAGGAGCTTTTTTAGCAATGACGCTACCACTAAAGTGTCCTCCACAAGATCCATCGTGGGCTTCACTTAAGGCTGATTTAGACTCTTCTAAATTTAGACATCTTAATAGGATACCTTCAAAAGATCTCCTATATAAAGTATTGCCAATGATTACAAATCGACTTGCTCGTCGACGTAATAACCGACGCTGGTTGCGATTAGAATTAGCAGGGAAAGTCCCATTTTGGAGGAAATCAAATATGTCTGTATACCAGAGTTCAGGAGTGGTTTCCTTGATTAGAAACACATCCAAAGGCTCTAAGCATGACTTATGTGAAGCGGGTTCCTGGAGTCGACGAATGATGATAGTGGCATATTCGTCGTCTAACTCCAAGGGCAAGAGAGATGCAGCGGCGGCCATGGCGTCGGCTGCACGGTTGCTAGTTCGAGGAATGGCTTCCAAGGTAACTTGATCAAACAAGGCCATTAGTTGTAAAACATAGGCCTTATATGGGCGAAGTTTATCATCTCCGGTTTGATAAACTTCATTAATTTGGTTTATAACCAATTGGGAATCCCCAAAAACTAAGAGGTTTTTAATTTTAAGCGCTAAAGCGGCTCGTAATCCAAGGATTAGAGCTTCATACTCAACGATATTGTTGGTGCAAGCAAAGGTTAGTTTGAAGGACGAGAGGAATAAGATGTTTTTGCGGAGATATTAAAATAATACCCACTTCGGCCCCACTCATGCATCGGGCTCCATCAAAGTATAAGGACCATTGTTCAACAAGGTCTGCCTCTAATTGAAGGCATTCATCGGGAAACTCGATAATGAGGGGATGAGTAGACTCTAAGGGTGCAGCAGCTAATTGATCTGCTATGATTTGACCCTTAACAGACTTTTGTCCTATGAAGGTGAGATCAAACTCGCTTAGAGCAAGAACCCACTTGGCTATGCGACCCGATAAATAAGGTCGACTCATGAGATATCTTAAAGGATCATATTTGGCAATGACATACGTTTTTTGGCTAAGCATGTAATGTCGTAATTTTTGCGTAGCAAACACGACTGCTAGACATAACTTTTCTAACACTGTATAGCGAGTTTCATAACTGACGAAAGTTCGGCTAATATAATAATTAGCGCGTTCTCATTTTTCATCATCAAGGTGAGCTAACATAGCTCCTAAGGCAGAATCTGAAGCGAGAAATATATAAAAGAAATGGGCGATCAGATTTAGGCGGTGAAAGCACGGAGGGTTAAGGAGATATTGCTTGAGAAGTTCAAAAGCTTCTCTACATTCCGTATCCCAATTAAAGGGGACGTCCTTCTTAAGGAGTTTAAGAAAGGGACCGGTTTTGTCCGCTTGACTTATCAATGAAGCGACGGATAGCTTGAAGTTTACCTTGTAAACTTCGTAATTCAAATATATTAGTGGGTGCGGGCATATCAGTGATAGCCGCAATTTTGAGAGGGTCAATTTTGATACCACGTAAAGAAACTAAAACCCCTAATAACTTGCCGGATTTAACTCCGAATATACATTTTTTTGGATTTAATCGAATGAGATATTCTCGTAATCGATTAAAAACTTTTCTTAAATCGTCTAAATGATGATCTTCAATAAGAGAAGCGAGCTATAATATCATCTACATAATCATGTAGGATATCATGCATCATATCATGAAAGATGTAGGTCATGGCCCGTTGATAAGTTGCCTCGGCATTCTTTAGGCCAAAGGGCATCACTTTCCAGCAAAAGGTACCCCAGGGGGTAATGAAGGCTATTTTAGCCTGGTCTTCAGGAGCTATCCTGATCTGATTATAGCCGGAGAATCCATCCATTAAGGACATCATCCCACTTCCGATAGTAAAATCAATAATTTGGTCCATATTTGGAAGAGGAAAGTCATCTTTAGGGCATGCAGCGTTAATATCTCTGAAATATGTGCAAACCCTAACTTTGGTGGCTTCTTTCTTGGTGACTGGAACTACATTGGAGATCCATTCAGCATAATCAATAGCTTGTATGAAGATAACATTCGGGAGTTTTTCTAACTCCCCTTTGACTAGCCGAGCCACTTTGGGATGCATTTTTCTAAGTTTTTATTTAACGGGTTTAGCATCCGGATGGACCACTAGGTGGTGCATGACTACGAAGGGTCTAGACCTGGCATATCTTCATATGTCCAAGCGAAGACATCTTCATACCCTTTAAGAAATGCAATGTATTGTTCTTGTTTTTCTTGACTTAGTTCTGCTCCAATGTTGATTATGTGAGGGTTGTCCTCGGTTCAATATTAATTTTAAGGACATTTTCTACCTCCATGTGTAGATCTCTTTCAAAATTAGGTGGGGCAGGTGAAACGCCCAAATCTTGTAACTCTTGTAAAGTTAATTTAGATAATTTGGCTATTATTCACATGTTGAGGAACAATGCAAAAAACAAATCGATGGATTTTGACTTCAACGATTATATAGCTCAATAAATTCATGGACTAGCAAATTTTGGGACCAATCAAGATTTTAGGTATGAATTATTCCTAACTCTCTTCGTTTTGTATCAAAATAGTTGGTAGTTCAAACATTTAAACCTACAGACACAAGATGAAGAGGGACAAGCAAGGCCATTTTTCCTCACGATAGAGATCCAGTGTCAAATTTCACCCTATTATATTTTTTCAAATAAATTTCTATTATCGGCAATGACCACATTCAATGGAGAAAGAGTTAAGAAAATATCTAAAGATATTATTAAAATATTTTGGGTGCAAATAAAGGGAGACTAGTACTTTCTAGAGGAAGATACTGCTGTGCAGATTTTTGGCTTTAGCAAGCTAGTTTATTTGTTGCCAAAATATGTGACAAAAAGAATAACATGTAAGGAAATACTAAGGCAGCTAGACTTAGTATATGTGACTTATGCAAGTGGGTAGAGAAAATTTACTTTCTATAAGATCCCATATAAGTTGGGAACTATAACCCAAGATAAAAGAAAGACAACTAATGAGCTAGAAGATGAGCTAAAGGAATTAGGTGTAGAAATTTTAGATGATATCTTAAACTATAACCTAGATAAGAAGTTTATTGCATGGTTGAAAAGTGCACACTTTCAAAGAAGGTATGAGCATGATTCTAGGCTTGACCTCAAAATATTTTGAAGTGTGCAAGAAAGAATTCTCCCCTCCTCAAGAAGGAGCAATTCTTGTAGCAGGAACCCCAAAAGAAGTTGTATGATAATTTTTATAAAAAGATAAGGGATTTTAATCCTTAATCCTTATAAGAAGTTTTAGTAAATACTAAGGCAGCTAGACTTAGTAGATGGGACTTATGCGAGTGGGTAGAGAAAATTTACTTTCTATAAGATCCCATATGAGTTGGGAACTATAACCCAATATAAAAGAAAGGCAACTAATGAGCTAGAAGTTGAGCTAAAGGAATTAGGTGTAGAAATTTTAGATATCTTAAACTATAACCTAGATAAGAAGTTTATTGCATGGTTGAAAAGTTCACACTTTCAAATAAGGTATGAGCATGAATCTAGGCTTGACCTCAAAATATTTTGAAGTGTGCAAGAAGGAATTCTTCCCTCCTCAAGGAGCAATTCTTGTAGCGAGAACCCCAAAAAAAGTATGATAATTTTTATAAAAAGATAAGGGATTTTAATCCTTATCGTCCAATTGATACTGCCATGAAGAGATTATTGTGGAAGCAAAAATGGAGTAATAATAATACTAGGGCATGTTGGAAACACTGTTAGGAGAATGACCAAATAGAAAACCCTTTTGTAAGTCTAGATCTAGATGAAGTTCAAGCCTTCAGCCTTTGCTATGATGAAGAACATTCAAAATAAGTATCAATCAAACAAAATCATAAAAGTAAAGAAACTATGAAAGAGGAGGTTTTGGTTACATATGCCATTCCTAAAATGATAGGAGAAGCCATAGTAGTTCCATTGGAACATCCAAGCAAGAAAATGATGTGGAAAAGATCATAAATCAATGGGATCCATTAAAGGAAATGAAAATTTATACTCCAATCAAAATTTACAAAAGAGGAAGAGAGGTGTATGATCTCATTTTGAAATAGTTCCCCCTTTTTCTAGGAGCAATGGGTTGGATAGGGCACTTAGAGTCATGAATAAAAAACCCTAGTTGAAGAGGATGTAGGCACAACATTAGTCACTATTTTAGATAGAGCAACTAGCCTAGGATGAACAAAAAAATAAAGAAAATAAATGCACAAAATAGAGGCACATTACATAGAAGCCTCTCCATCAATCTCCTTAACGCATCCTAATGAGCCCCTAACTCTTTAAAATGAACCCAATTCACCAATACTAGAACCCAATGAAGTAGCTCTAGTAGTTGAGGATCCTATAAATTCCCAGGTTGCTTCAGTCAACCAAGAGGAAATAGCCCAACCAGCCATGAGTGTCTCATATTTTCCCATTCCAAATGTCATAACCTATCCTCCCTAGAAAACCTTGCTAGTCAAATCATTGGCCGCTTTCCTACCACCTCAAGGGAGAAAATAACACTTACAAGCCACTAGATCAATCATGAATCCGTTATAGGGATTCAAAATATGTAATAGCATACAAAGCAATACAACCAGGAGAAATAGGTTTTATCGATACAGTTGCTAGCCATAACCTAAATAACCATCCACTTTGCTTCAAATAAGAAGGCACTGTTAGTCTCAAGGAAATATCCATTAGTACTACAGCATGAGGAAAAAATGATATAACATGACTAACAAATAACCTTTAGGAGAAGTTGACTTAAAATATTTTGGCCAAAGATAGAATTTAGTTAAGATAGGATACCGACAAAATAATGACATACAATTGTGAATCATTAAGCTTAGAATTAAAGAAAAAGAAAAAGGAATTAGAGATTGTAAATGGCACTTTGAATCACTCATAAGCAGAAGATAAAACACTCAAAATAAATAAATATATTAACTGAATGCTTGAAGGAGCAACTTGAAGACCCCCTCCTAGAGACAAAAGAAGAGCAAATCAAAGACCTTTTAGACAGGTTGTTCAAGTAGGAGGTAGAAATTGCAGTGATCAAAAGTATCCAGACATAATTAGAAGAGTGAAATAAAAAATCAAAGCAAGGCAACATAGGAAGTTGAAAAATTTAATTAGAGAAATTAATTATACATATTGAAATGAGAATGCCAGCATGACTATGATGCTCTTCTAGATATTAAAATTTGTTGATACGATTGAATACTAAGTTTGCAAGGGAAGCAAGAAGTTTAATCAAGCTTGGCTGAAGCTTCTATGAAAATAGTTGAGGCCAAAGATTATGAAGACTGACAATATCAGACTTTCGGTTAAAATTAGTTGGGATTCAAGATAAAAAAACAACACAAAAAGTAATGGATCTCATTCATAAAGAGCAAATTGTATAGATATGCAAAAACCAAATTGTTATTCTAGATAGCATGATTGCATGGTATAGAAATAAAATCTACATGTAAATAGAAAAGGGACTCTCTTATCCCTAGAACAAGAAAAATAAGCTCACCTGATAGTAAGAATATAGGCAAATGCTAGAAGATTACATAAAAAATATCCCTCCTCCAAAAAACTAGTTAGATCCTCCAAAAGCAAAGGTCATTTCTAGTTTAGTTGAACTTATAGTTGTGCTAAGATTGAAAATGCATATGGTTTCCAATAGCATAAATAATTTCATGTAAAATTACCAGATTGAGTTTGAGATAGCCTACAAATACTACAAAGCGATCCAATTTCCAGCAAATGAGGAATGGGCAGAAATCAAACAAGTGTTGGACCAACTGCCAGCTTCATAGATTTCTTCAAATTTTGACCTTTCACCCAAGGATAAAGGCAATGATTCTGAATTCTCCTTTAGAAAGCAAGAAGGCCCATGCAAGCACTAGAACTATAGTGACTTCTCACTACACTCAAGGATTTCACCTTAGATGAAGACTCAAACAAAGACAAGTTGGCAGATGGCATAAAAGTCTTGATCAAAGGTGGTCACTATTTTGTAGAAACCCCAAGTGGTAGGAAGAAGGCAAAAGCCTCGAGTGCTCATGTGGCATAATTTTCCAAAGCAAAAATTGGAAAAGAAGGTTAATTGGCACAAATAAAGGACTCCAACAATCATTTATTTTTAAATATGTCAATAGAAAAAAATGGATAAAAGTCTCAAAAAGTAGACCATATGAGAATAGGACCTCTAAAAAACAAGACGCTAGCAAATCCCGATGAAAATTTTGACAAATAGAGATATAGGTCTGAAAATGGAAGTTTTGAAAAGTCTCGTTATAGGAAAATTGAAGAAAGTTCCAACAAAAAGTAGAGGCATGCATCATAATATGATGGGACTAAGAAGTGCATCTAAATTCAAAGCATAATGTAGATAGCCACCAACTCTAAGAAAGAGTCAAACTAAGTTGCAGTGGGAAGTAAAAATGCACAAAACCCTAGAGAGAATAGGTGAGATGGGGCAACATGCCAACATTAAGAAGGTAAGAAGGACCATATAATGATGTCATCTTAGCTAAGTAGGTAATAAAGATGAGTGTGGTGTTTGTAGTCTTGTACCTGACAAGATTAATGGAAGAAAGTACTTGATATATTTTTTAGAATCCCTAGAAGTAGTTATTGTCAGTTCACCCCAAAAATTTTGAAGGGAAATTATCCATGCTTTTTATTCTATACATGGAGTTTTTTTAGCATAATGAAGGATTGACAAGTTTTATAATTCCTACATAGCTTTCCCTTGATTTTCTTCTATATAGAAATATGGACATCTCTGGATAGTCTTATGGGAAACCCAAACCCTCACTTCTGGCATAATATTTTATAATATTTTCACTTGCATATATACTATGGAGGCCTACATGACTATTTGGTTCTCATGCCCTGTACCATCTCCTTTGTGTGTGTATTATTGTATGTTACTCTATGTTATATATGTCGAGGAGAGGAAGTGCTCATGTTGGCACATTACAGTAAGATCTATTGTGTAGAGGGATCTTATTCGATCTTTGGTGCATCACCCTTTGTTAGCCTAGGTTTTTCCAATTTTGTTGTTTTTCTTTTTTGCATTCCTTCAAACCCTTTCCCCTAAATCTACTAGAATAGGATAGAGTAGGAAAAAGAGCATTAAAGATCACATATCAAAAAGGATCTAGCCTTGTAAAAACTCTTGAAGGCCCTTGATTGAGTCAAACTTTATGTTCTCAAGACTTGAGCTATTGTGTCACTCTACACAGGACAATTAAAGAGGATAACACCAATGAAATTGATGAAAGAAATAACTTATTAATAGGAAAATAATGTACAAAATAAGAGGTCTACTTTTTCAAAGAGTTGTGTGCCAAGTACAAAGATGTCATCATGTTGGGGTATGAAGATCTTAAGGTCTATTAAGAATATAATTCAACATACCATTATAGGCACTAGGTCATTCCATCAAAATAAAGGTCATTTAATCTAAATATTAAGGAAGTGATAAAATAGGAGATCCTTAAATTGTTGCAAGCACACATTATATTTTCTATAAAGAATTTAATATAGATGGTGAATTTGGTCATGGTACACAAAAAAGAATAGAGATATCTAATAATGCATAGATTTTAGAAACTTGAATATACTATCTCTAGATTATTGTCTATTGGTTAGATATTATAGAAGGTGAAGTGGTCACAAATTTCTTTCATTACGTGATGGTTTCTTACTGTAATATAATATCTAGTTCAAGGATTATGACCAATACAAGATAACATTCATCATAAAATGGGGAACTTTTGCCTACTAGAGAATATCTTTTGGGTTATCCAATACAGAAGCTAATTTTTTGATAGATGTATATTGTCGTTTGTGGGTCGATTGATGAAATAATACTCATATATCTCAATGGTTTGATAGTCCTCTTGGTCATAAGAGAGAAGTTTTTCTTTCTTAACTACCTAATTTTGATTCAACAAAAGCTTTTGGTCTTGCCTTTCTTTCTCAAACTATTGCTTTAGTTGATATTGCTCTTATGCCAATTGTGTTCTCTGGATACTTTCTTATATTTTCATTCTCACTTGCCTACCCTTTTAGGCCTTCTAATTGCTTCTCCAATTTACCCTTATCAATTGCCTCTTTATTTAATGCCTCTATTTCTTGCTAGAGTTACATTGCTTCTTGTTTTTTTGGTCATTAGTTATTCCATTGCTTGAGCATCATCTAATGTTTGCTTCTTGTATCCTTTCACATCAAAGGCAAATTATGCATTTCTTATGGTTACAACTTGTTGTAACTATGACGACACTAGTCACACCACCAAAAATGGGTCAATATTTGTGTTGGGGGCAAAAAATGACCCCTATGCCCTGTGCACCATGACCCCTGTGGATGCATTCTCTTCGAGTGGGTGTGTCTAGTTCCCTACACCTCGCTTGGGGTGATAGTCTTGGAAAATATGGGGAACATGGGATGTGGTTTCTTTGGATGACCTATGATATTTTTTACTAAGGATGAATTCTTACTTGGATGCAATTGTATCGCTCCAAATTTTTCGCACCCCTACCTTCGAGGCTATTGGATCCGCGCCGGAAGGAGGATGGGAAAAGGATGGTGCGGTACCTCGGACGAGAGGACTTTGCGAAGGTCCCGCCTCTCAAGGGAGGTGCATTTTGGTGATTTTTCGACGGATGGTGGGTTCACCGGGGAAACATTTGACGGCAGTTTCCACGCCTAGGTTTTGGGAATGAGTTTTGATGAGTTCGTTTTATTTTTAAACATTCATCCTAGGTTTGGCCGAATGATTCTAACTTAAACTACATGAAAATGCAATTTAAATGCATACAACAAACAGAAAGGAAAACAGAAACAAAGAATTTGCGGGAGGCCAATGAAGATTACCTGATCCAAAAGTCCGATGGAGTTTATGAAGCTTGAAGCAGTCTGGATCGTCCGCAATTCAACAGAATCGCCTTCAATTTGATAAAATCGTATGAAGCGACAAGATCGTCGAAATCGACGAATTCGTCGGACGAATTCATCAGAGACACTGCAAAACGGCAAGCGAGATGCGAAATACGAGAAATTCTATTTTGCAAACGGGGGCAAACTATGTAAAACAATAATATGAGTATTGAACAATATATAGAAACGAAGTAAATGCAAATAACTGTGTTTAGATAGCAGAATATGATCTTAATCTGTAAACTAGACAAAATGGGTGAACTCCAAATGCAATATAATATAAAAACTAAATAAACAATCTAATTTATAACATAAAATGACGAGAGAAAAGAGACAGAAGAACAAACTCCGAGCACTGATTGCCTCGATGTGCGCTGCGATCGAAATCGTCTCGCATCAGTACGAGATCGTCCCAAATTTGACGAGATCGCCTCCGATCTTGACAGGTTTGTCGGCTGCAATAGGTGTTGGCTCCGGCTGAAAACCGGTGGTGTACCTGCAATGAAATGACTATAGGACTAATGCAAAATATGAATTACGATGTTTTAGAGCATAAGGGTTCAATTTGCATAAAAATTCAGCCAGGGGTTGGGGAGGGAAAAGCCTTAGAGTTAAATAGGCATAGGATAGTTGTTGGGAGGTTGGAGATCATCCCAATTTGGGAGATCTCCAACGGGGGAAGGGTCCCAACGGCGCAGACACGCTTCTGCCCGGATTGGAGACCCGTTGGAACGGATTCCAACTATGCAAATTCAGTTTTGCGACGAAATCGTACGGACGTTCTAGTCCGGACGAAATCGTCAAATGCAGGGCGATATCGTCCGATCGGAGACGATATCGTCAAACGGTCAAAACAAGCTGCTAAAAATGGCACGAAAAAGGAGGAAACGGGTTTCTCGGCGGTTAACGGGCGGTTTGGGAGGTTAAATTTGAATTTAAATTTATTTACTAAGGTGAATGTAAGTATTCCAATTTCATTGCGCCAATTTTAGGGTGCTACATTTTGCCCCCTCTTTAGCGAATTTTTCGAAGAAAATGCGTTAAAGATGAGTTCTTCTCGATCTACGAGAAAGCAAAAAATTATTCCCATTTTTAGGCGACGATTCTTGGTCGAATCGTACGACAGCTTACTATGGTGCCCCCTCCGTGTTTTTACCCAAATCGAACGTTTGAGGTAAAAACGCGAAAAGCAAAAATTATTTGTTGAATAAAATTAAGAAAAATAGGGTAAAACCCTAATTCATTTATTCTTGTTCATTTCATTGTTTTGAGAGCTACGGAGCAAAAATGGTAGAGACAGCGCACCGATCTGCAGAGGTCCGCCGCGGTCTACGGGTCAGGGTTTAAGCCGATCTAGAATTGATTTAATTTGATTTTACATGCTTTTTAGATGGATTTTTAGGTGAATTTTGAGCATCGCGGCCGTTTTTGGCCATCGACGTCGTCCGGACGAAATCGTCCCTAGTTCGACGAAATCGTCTCAAGTTCGTCAATTTCGCCCAAGGGCGAAATCGGCGAAAAAGGGACGATTTCGTCAAATTAGAGACGATTTCGACACGCAAAATCGGAGACGATTTTGCTCAAATTTCGGACGATATCGGCCAATAGTGGGCGATATCATCAATTGCAAAATTTTGATCTTTAAGTTGCATTATTGATTGCTAAAATTGTTATTAATGATTGTTTGTTGTTTTGATGTTTATGCTTGCAAGAGAGGATTACTAAAGAGCGAGAGAGTGGAAATATGGAGGATTAAGAGATGACTTGGCCGCTCGACACAGGCGGAGCGAGATCAGCTGGCACAGGCCGGCTTACTACATGTGGCAGAGATGCCACAAGTATCTACAGACATGGGGCTACTGACGGCCCTAGCAGAGAGGTGGTACCGGGCTCTTCATGTTTTCGGTTACCGACAGGGGAGATGACTCCCACACTAGAGGATGTATGGAGGATTCTTAGAATCCCCATACAAGGGAGGATGATCACACCTGCGGCCAATCAGGGCCACGCGATGGGACGACTCTGCGGTGACCCGAGCTTCACCCTGGAGAAGGGCGGAGTGAACATCGAGGCACTTGCGCCAGATGCAGGGCATCTACACTGACACGAGTTTTGGCTGGGGTGGTTGGTGGACTTCTGTTGTGCCACCAGAGCGGCTGCAGGGTACCATGGATGCTGGCAGATGTGATCTACGACATGCGTGACCATGGCTATAGATTTGCTTGGGGCAGCTTTGTTCTATGCCGATTGTATAGGATCCTGCATGGGGTCGTATACAAGGGCGGCCGATGTCTGGTTATGACATCGCTCCTACAGGTTTGGTGCTGGGAGCACATTGCGGTGCGGAGGCCGGTAGGGCTTCCACTGACAGGGGTTGACGGGGAGAGGCCTCGAGTCTTCTCTTGGTGGCTCCGAAGAGGGGCACAACGACGGATCGACCTGCCGGTGTCCCGGAGACTGCTTGGATGACTTGGTCCCGGACCAGATCACCTGGAGGCCGTGGAGGCAGCATCCAGGGTGGGCAGAGGACGCACAGGAGCTGGCTCGCATCAGGCGAGTCTGCTGGCTACGGATGGAGAGGGGAGAGGTGGAGCTCCACCGCTATGACCGAGTTTTGCGACAGTTCGGTCTACAACAGGGGATCCCATCTCTCAGGGATTACGAGTTTTCTCGGACTATCCGGGATAACACCACAGTTAGCGGGGCTCCGGACATGCGGCGATTCCGGAGCCGGGACGCGGACGATGCCCCCATCCGGCCGGTGGATGGGGACGACGCGAGAGTAGCCGATGGCTACGATGCATGGTACGCGGGGCATCTGCCCTCCTCGGATGACGAGGTCTCAAGGATCAATCCATGCAGTTGTGCGTCGAATAGGGATGCGATGCCAGGCGGTGGTAGAGGCAGCCCGAGTTCACGGCAGAGGAGAGCATAGGAGGCCACAGGCACAGGAGAGGCCGCGACGAGAGGGAGAGGGAGAGGAGGGAGGCGAGACCCCCATCTCCACGAGAGGCCACCATCGCCCGATAAGGGCAAGGGTGTGGACATTGGAGAGAGTAGCGAGATGGCTACTCTTCGGGCGAGAGAGAGATCATCTGCGAGCTCAGGTGCAGACGTTACGGGATGCGGTTGCACAGCACCAGGCTGAGGTGTCGCAGCTACGAGACGAGAATGCTCGTCTCAGGGCACGAGGCGGAGGGGTAAGCACTCGGGGAGCTGCTGCGGTCGGTTTCTCGGACCGCATTCTATCGGGCGCTATACTACCGGGGCGGTGCCGAGAGGGCCGAGAGGATACGAGTGCCACCTGCCATAGCGAGATCCGATCGGGACGGGGTCGATGAGGAGCTCATCCCAGTCGATGACGAGGACTCACGATACCACACATACTGCGATGGGACCACCTCGTCCTCCGCAGGGCGGGGGAGGAGATGAGGCCGAGAGCTCTAGAGGCTCTCGAGGCTAGAGGGCGGGATACTGCCACTGAGATTGTATTATACTTGTATTGATAGAGGATTGAGTATGCCGAGGTATAGATTGTGGCATACCAATCTAGTTTTGATGATGTATATATTCTGTTGATATATATAGATGAGATATATTATTTTTTTGATCATATGACTTGTCTTATGTGATGCTTATGATGCTTTTTATGTTTGATTGATTGATTGAATTGATTGGTGTAATGATTTTATTGATGATTCATGTAATTATGTCGTTTTGGAAAATATTATAACTTGGATGTCATGCTATAAATATTTTAAATGAAATAATCTGATGTAACAAATTGATTGGTTGTAATGAAATGTGATAAAATAAAAAGAGATTTCTAACAATAATTTCAAAGGACATTGTCGCTATTATAGACCATTTCATGGAGTCGTTGCTCACTCGGTCGTCAAGCTAGTCCCAGGATAGAAATATTGTTAAAAGAAAAGAGTGCTTAAGAGGCTTGTCTTAAGACTTTGTTGTGATGATGCAAATGATGATGATGATGGTTTGTTTTCAGATTTCCATGAAAATATTATGCATGAAATATTGTAAAATGATTTTTGCTAGGCATAAATTCCTAAGTGTGATAAAAATTGTTGAATAATTCCTTAAGAATTATACCATCATTGCAAAATGCAAAGGTTGACATAATGATATGAAATAATAAAAATGTGTTTGCTTTTGAAAAGCATAATTTGTGTAATAAAATGAAGTCATATGGTTTTTATGAATTTTGATAAATTGAGAAAAAATATTGTTACAATGGTTTTCGCTAGGTATAGAATATGTAGGTATAGACTTATACCATCATCGCGAAGATCAAAGAAAAGATAGTTTTATTGCATGATTAATTTTTGATGAACAGAAAATATGATAATGAGGACTTGCGCTAAGCATAAAATTCCAATTTTGGTTTTGGAATTATACCATCGTTGCGAAAGTCGATAAGATATATATGATATGTTTTAATTGAAATTTTTGATTTCTTCTATTATATAGTTGTCTTTGTGGTAAATAATTGTACTTGATTATTCCAAACAAGTTGCAAAAATAATATTTCAAAGTATTTTGAAAAAAATTAGATTTATAAGGAATCCCATGTGCATAAGTGAATTCATTGCCAATCTTGATTTATCATAATGATAGACAAAATCTCTCAAATACAAATGTGTGTGCAATTGTATGGTTCAATTACCAATTTTGAGCAAGATACTATGATACAAGTGATTTGAATAAACCAACTAAGTGTTCATTAACCATGATGTAGATGCATATAACCATACTAGGCTACTATGTAGATCGGATTATCAAGAGCTAGCTAATCCATGAGCAGACATAGGTCTGTACAAAAGAAGGTCGCTAATGTGACAGACATATCGCCACGCTAGGAGTTACCCAAGGCCAAGAAGGTTGGGCACAAACCACCTGTTATGGGGCTTACCTCACAGTTTTCGAATAATTGAGAATTCCAGGGATTCAAGCTCATTCACCCTTCTTTTCTTTTCAAAGGGTAGGGAAAGGGATTTTATTGCTTTTCTTGCTTTCTTTTGAACTTTGCTTATTTTTCTTTTGCTTGATTTTTGAGATAGTGCTTGAAATATTGCTGGAATGATATAGAATAACATTTTTCTTTTCTCTTTTCTTTTTCTTGAACTTTTCTTTTCTTTTTCTTTTTCTAGGGATACTTGCTCGGATTAGGCTTGTAGAGCAAGGGATTTTTATTCAGGTAGGGGTGAGCTTGTCCTTTTGCCAATTCTCAAAGATTCTAGACCATGTGCATGATAGGATAGCAAGGGAAACTTTTCACTCAAGAAATCGGTTCTACTATGTAGCAAAACATGGAAATTACAAATATAATCATTTTATTGTGAAAAGATGTGCTTGGTTTAAGTAAATACCAAGATCAATTCTCTATGCTCAAACTTTATTTAATTGATTTTTGTGTACTTTGATATAAGAGAGATTAGTAATCATGCCAGATAAAATCAAGATATTTATTGTTGTGATTGTGCAAGTGGGGGATGCCAAATAAATGCTAGTTTTATCCAAAATAAGTTGAAACATATAACTGCAATAATTGTAAGAAAATAATGATTTCGAGAAAGTTTTGAAAATGTTGACTCTCTCTTTATTCTGTATATTGTGTTGGTTTCGAAAGAGTCAAGCATATAGCTGTTTTTGGATTTTTTTATGTTGATTTTTGTTTTAAAGCAAAAGAAAATTTACAAAATAAATGCGATAAATATTTTTGAAGATTTTTGAAGATTTTATGAATGTTTTTGAGGGTTTTGAATGATTTTGAACAAATATGTACATGGATGAAATAATCAAATTTATGCATAATAACGTTTGAGATGTAAAATATTCATGGGTTCTTTAAGTTCTTTACCATCTAAGGTAGATAATTTATATGCTCCTGATTCAAATTTTGCAGTAATGATGTATGGTCCAAGCCAGTTGGGCTCAAATTTACCTTTCAGTTCTTTGGTTGCATTTGTATTTTTTTGATTTTCTTTTAGAACAAGATCGCCAATCTCAAAGGATCGATGACGAACTTTCTTATTATATGCTCTTTTAAGCTTGTTTTGGTATGCACGGAGATGCTCTAAAGCATTGATGCATTTTTCGTCTAGGAGTTCCAGTTGGTGAGTCGCACGGCGCGATATTCATCTCCTACTTCGGTGTCTTGAAGTAGCGAGCCAAAGAAGGAACTTCTAATTCAAATGGAAAAACTGCTTCGACACCATATACCAAAACAAATGGTGAAGTGCCTGTGGGGGTTCGAACACTAGTTCGATAAGCCCACAGGGCTGGATATAATTGAATATGCCAATCCACGACCAGTTTTATTGACTAGTCTTTTGAGAATTTTGATTAGAGTTTTGTTAGAAGCTTACGCTTGACCATTACCCTGAGGATAATAGGGAGTAGACCAGCGATGTTGAATCTTATATTTTTGACATAATTTTTTAACATCTTTATTTTTGAATGGAGTTCCATTGTCAGAGATGAGATTTGCAGGAATTCTGAACCTGCAGATGATTTGATTAAAAATGAATTTAGAGACTTGTGAACCGGTGCGGGAAGCTAAAGGCATAGCTTCGACCCACTTCGTGAAATACTCAGTGGCGGTTATGATGAACTTATGTCCATCAGAAGACACAGGGTTAATTTTACCAATAATATCCAAGCCCCATTTAGAAAAGGGCCAAGGAGAAGAAATATCCTGCGGCTCTTGTGCAGGCGCATGGACAAGGTCAGCATGTTTTTGACACTTGTCGCAATGGCGCACATATTCATGTGCATCCGTTTCCATGGTAGGCCAAAAGTATCCTATCCGAAGGAGCTTTTTAGCAATGACGCTACCACTAAAGTGTCCTCCACAAGATCCATCGTGGGCTTCACTTAAGGCTGATTTAGACTCTTCTAAATTTAGACATCTTAATAGGATAACTTCAAAAGATCTCCTATATAAAGTATTGCCAATGATTACAAATCAACTTGCTCGTCGACGTAATAACCGACGCTGGTTGCGATTAGAATTAGCAGGGAAAGTCCCATTTTGGAGGAAATCAAATATGTCTGTATACCAGAGTTCAGGAGTGGTTTCCTTGATTAGAAACACATCCAAAGGCTCTAAGCATGACTTATGTGAAGCGGGTTCCTGGAGTTGACGAATGATGATAGTGGCATATTTGTCGTCTAACTCCAAGGGCAAGAGAGATGCAGTGGCGGCCATGGCATCGGCTGCATGGTTGCTAGTTCGAGGAATGGCTTCCAAGGTAACTTGATCAAACAAGGCCATTAGTTGTAAAACATAGGCCTTATATGGGCGAAGTTTATCATCTCTGGTTTGATAAACTTCATTAATTTGGTTTATAACCAATTGGGAATCCCCAAAAACTAAAAGGTTTTTAATTTTAAGCGCTAAAGCAGCTCGTAATCCAAGGATTAGAGCTTCATACTCAGCAGTATTGTTGGTGCAAGCAAAGGTTAGTTTGAATGACAGAGGAATAAGATGTTTTTGCGGAGATATTAAAATAATACCCACACTGGCCCCACTCATGGATCGGGCTCCATCAAAGTATAAGGACCATTGTTCAACAAGGTCTGCCTCTAATTGAAGGCATTCATCAGGAAACTCGATAATGAGGGGATGAGTAGACTCTAAGGGTGCAGCGGCTAATTGATCTGCTATGATTTGACCCTTAACAGATTTCTGTCCTATGAAGGTGAGATCAAACTCGCTTAGAGCAAGAACCCACTTGGCTATGCGACCCGATAAATAAGGTCGACTCATGAGATATCTTAAAGGATCATATTTGGCAATGACATACGTTTTTTGACTAAGCATGTAATGTCGTAATTTTTGCGTAGCAAACACGACTGCTAGACATAACTTTTCTAACGCTGTATAGCGAGTTTCATAACTGACGAAAGTTCGGCTAATATAATAATTAGCGCATTCTCATTTTTCATCATCAAGCTGAGCT
Organism: Wollemia nobilis; assembly: GCA_028583015.1. Classification (NCBI taxonomy): domain Eukaryota; kingdom Viridiplantae; phylum Streptophyta; class Pinopsida; order Araucariales; family Araucariaceae; genus Wollemia; species Wollemia nobilis. The sequence goes on along the minus strand of JAQPPZ010000689.1, from coordinate 307,221 downwards.
AACATAGCTCCTAAGGCAGAATCTGAAGCAGAAATATATAAAAGAAATGGGCGATCAGATTTAGGCGATGAAAGCACCGGAGGGTTAAGGAGATATTGCTTGAGAAGTTCAAAAGCTTCTCTACATTCTGTATCCCAATTAAATGGGATGTCCTTCTTAAGGAGTTTAAGAAAGGGACCAGTTTTGTCCGCCAGCTTATCAATGAAGCGACGGATAGCTTGAAGTTTACCTTGTAAACTTCGTAATTCAAATATATTAGTGGGTGCGGGCATATCAGTGATAGCCGCAATTTTGAGAGGGTCAATTTTGATACCACGTAAAGAAACTAAAACCCCTAATAACTTGCCGGATTTAACTCCGAATATACATTTTGTTGGATTTAATCGAATGAGATATTCTCGTAATCGATTAAAAAATTTTCTTAAATCGTCTAAATGATGATCTTCAATAAGAGAGCGAGCTATAATATCATCTACATAATCATGTAGGATATCATGCATCATATCATGAAAGATGTAGGTCATGGCCCGTTGATAAGTTGCCTCGGCATTCTTTAGGCCAAAGGGCATCACTTTCCAGCAAAAGGTACCCCAGGGGGTAATGAAGGCTATTTTAGCCTGGTCTTCAGGAGCTATCCTGATCTGATTATAGCCGGAGAATCCATCCATTAAGGACATCATCCCACTTCCGATAGTAAAATCAATAATTTGGTCCATATTTGGAAGAGGAAAGTCATCTTTAGGGCATGCAACGTTAATATCTCTGAAATATGTGCAAACCCTAACTTTGGTGGCTTCTTTCTTGGTGACTGGAACTACATTGGAGATCCATTCAGCATAATCAATAGCTTGTATGAAGATAACATTCAGGAGTTTTTCTAACTCCCCTTTGACTAGCAGAGCCACTTTGGGATGCATTTTTCTAAGTTTTTATTTAACAGGTTTAGCATCCGGATGGACCACTAGGTGGTGCATGACTACAGAAGGGTCTAGACCTGGCATATCTTCATATGTCCAAGCGAAGACATCTTCATACCCTTTAAGAAATGCAATGTATTGTTCTTGTTTTTCTTGACTTAGTTCTGCTCCAATGTTGATTATGTGAGGGTTGTCCTCGGTTCAATATTAATTTTAAGGACATTTTCTACCTCCATGTGTAGATCTCTTTCAAAATTAGGTGGGGCAGGTGAAACGCCCAAATCTTGTAACTCTTGTAAAGTTAATTTAGATAATTTGGCTATTATTCACATGTTGAGGAACAATGCAAAAAACAAATCGATGGATTTTGACTTCAACGATTATATAGCTCAATAAATTCATGGACTAGCAAATTTTGGGACCAATCAAGATTTTAGGTATGAATTATTCCTAACTCTCTTCGTTTTGTATCAAAATAGTTGGTAGTTCAAACATTTAAACCTACAGACACAAGATGAAGAGGGACAATCAAGGCCATTTTTCCTCACGATAGAGATCCAGTGTCAAATTTCACCCTATTATATTTTTTCAAATGAATTTCTATTATCGGCAATGACCACATTCAATGGAGAAAGAGTTAAGAAAATATCTAAAGATATTATTAAAATATTTTGGGTGCAAATAAAGGGAGACTAGTACTTTCTAGAGGAAGATACTGCTGTGCAGATTTTTGGCTTTAGCAAGCTAGTTTATTTGTTGCCAAAATATGTGACAAAAAGAATAACATGTAAGGAAATACTAAGGCAGCTAGACTTAGTATATGTGACTTATGCAAGTGGGTAGAGAAAATTTACTTTCTATAAGATCCCATATAAGTTGGGAACTATAACCCAAGATAAAAGAAAGACAACTAATGAGCTAGAAGATGAGCTAAAGGAATTAGGTGTAGAAATTTTAGATGATATCTTAAACTATAACCTAGATAAGAAGTTTATTGCATGGTTGAAAAGTGCACACTTTCAAAGAAGGTATGAGCATGATTCTAGGCTTGACCTCAAAATATTTTGAAGTGTGCAAGAAAGAATTCTCCCCTCCTCAAGAAGGAGCAATTCTTGTAGCAGGAACCCCAAAAGAAGTTGTATGATAATTTTTATAAAAAGATAAGGGATTTTAATCCTTAATCCTTATAAGAAGTTTTAGTAAATACTAAGGCAGCTAGACTTAGTAGATGGGACTTATGCGAGTGGGTAGAGAAAATTTACTTTCTATAAGATCCCATATGAGTTGGGAACTATAACCCAATATAAAAGAAAGGCAACTAATGAGCTAGAAGTTGAGCTAAAGGAATTAGGTGTAGAAATTTTAGATATCTTAAACTATAACCTAGATAAGAAGTTTATTGCATGGTTGAAAAGTTCACACTTTCAAATAAGGTATGAGCATGAATCTAGGCTTGACCTCAAAATATTTTGAAGTGTGCAAGAAGGAATTCTTCCCTCCTCAAGAAGGAGCAATTCTTGTAGCGAGAACCCCAAAAAAAGTATGATAATTTTTATAAAAAGATAAGGGATTTTAATCCTTATCGTCCAATTGATACTGCCATGAAGAGATTATTGTGGAAGCAAAAATGGAGTAATAATAATACTAGGGCATGTTGGAAACACTGTTAGGAGAATGACCAAATAGAAAACCCTTTTGTAAGTCTAGATCTAGATGAAGTTCAAGCCTTCAGCCTTTGCTATGATGAAGAACATTCAAAATAAGTATCAATCAAACAAAATCATAAAAGTAAAGAAACTATGAAAGAGGAGGTTTTGGTTACATATGCCATTCCTAAAATGATAGGAGAAGCCATAGTAGTTCCATTGGAACATCCAAGCAAGAAAATGATGTGGAAAAGATCATAAATCAATGGGATCCATTAAAGGAAATGAAAATTTATACTCCAATCAAAATTTACAAAAGAGGAAGAGAGGTGTATGATCTCATTTTGAAATAGTTCCCCCTTTTTCTAGGAGCAATGGGTTGGATAGGGCACTTAGAGTCATGAATAAAAAACCCTAGTTGAAGAGGATGTAGGCACAACATTAGTCACTATTTTAGATAGAGCAACTAGCCTAGGATGAACAAAAAAATAAAGAAAATAAATGCACAAAATAGAGGCACATTACATAGAAGCCTCTCCATCAATCTCCTTAACGCATCCTAATGAGCCCCTAACTCTTTAAAATGAACCCAATTCACCAATACTAGAACCCAATGAAGTAGCTCTAGTAGTTGAGGATCCTATAAATTCCCAGGTTGCTTCAGTCAACCAAGAGGAAATAGCCCAACCAGCCATGAGTGTCTCATATTTTCCCATTCCAAATGTCATAACCTATCCTCCCTAGAAAACCTTGCTAGTCAAATCATTGGCCGCTTTCCTACCACCTCAAGGGAGAAAATAACACTTACAAGCCACTAGATCAATCATGAATCCGTTATAGGGATTCAAAATATGTAATAGCATACAAAGCAATACAACCAGGAGAAATAGGTTTTATCGATACAGTTGCTAGCCATAACCTAAATAACCATCCACTTTGCTTCAAATAAGAAGGCACTGTTAGTCTCAAGGAAATATCCATTAGTACTACAGCATGAGGAAAAAATGATATAACATGACTAACAAATAACCTTTAGGAGAAGTTGACTTAAAATATTTTGGCCAAAGATAGAATTTAGTTAAGATAGGATACCGACAAAATAATGACATACAATTGTGAATCATTAAGCTTAGAATTAAAGAAAAAGAAAAAGGAATTAGAGATTGTAAATGGCACTTTGAATCACTCATAAGCAGAAGATAAAACACTCAAAATAAATAAATATATTAACTGAATGCTTGAAGGAGCAACTTGAAGACCCCCTCCTAGAGACAAAAGAAGAGCAAATCAAAGACCTTTTAGACAGGTTGTTCAAGTAGGAGGTAGAAATTGCAGTGATCAAAAGTATCCAGACATAATTAGAAGAGTGAAATAAAAAATCAAAGCAAGGCAACATAGGAAGTTGAAAAATTTAATTAGAGAAATTAATTATACATATTGAAATGAGAATGCCAGCATGACTATGATGCTCTTCTAGATATTAAAATTTGTTGATACGATTGAATACTAAGTTTGCAAGGGAAGCAAGAAGTTTAATCAAGCTTGGCTGAAGCTTCTATGAAAATAGTTGAGGCCAAAGATTATGAAGACTGACAATATCAGACTTTCGGTTAAAATTAGTTGGGATTCAAGATAAAAAAACAACACAAAAAGTAATGGATCTCATTCATAAAGAGCAAATTGTATAGATATGCAAAAACCAAATTGTTATTCTAGATAGCATGATTGCATGGTATAGAAATAAAATCTACATGTAAATAGAAAAGGGACTCTCTTATCCCTAGAACAAGAAGAATAAGCTCACCTGATAGTAAGAATATAGGCAAATGCTAGAAGATTACATAAAAAATATCCCTCCTCCAAAAAACTAGTTAGATCCTCCAAAAGCAAAGGTCATTTCTAGTTTAGTTGAACTTATAGTTGTGCTAAGATTGAAAATGCATATGGTTTCCAATAGCATAAATAATTTCATGTAAAATTACCAGATTGAGTTTGAGATAGCCTACAAATACTACAAAGCGATCCAATTTCCAGCAAATGAGGAATGGGCAGAAATCAAACAAGTGTTGGACCAACTGCCAGCTTCATAGATTTCTTCAAATTTTGACCTTTCACCCAAGGATAAAGGCAATGATTCTGAATTCTCCTTTAGAAAGCAAGAAGGCCCATGCAAGCACTAGAACTATAGTGACTTCTCACTACACTCAAGGATTTCACCTTAGATGAAGACTCAAACAAAGACAAGTTGGCAGATGGCATAAAAGTCTTGATCAAAGGTGGTCACTATTTTGTAGAAACCCCAAGTGGTAGGAAGAAGGCAAAAGCCTCGAGTGCTCATGTGGCATAATTTTCCAAAGCAAAAATTGGAAAAGAAGGTTAATTGGCACAAATAAAGGACTCCAACAATCATTTATTTTTAAATATGTCAATAGAAAAAAATGGATAAAAGTCTCAAAAAGTAGACCATATGAGAATAGGACCTCTAAAAAACAAGACGCTAGCAAATCCCGATGAAAATTTTGACAAATAGAGATATAGGTCTGAAAATGGAAGTTTTGAAAAGTCTCGTTATAGGAAAATTGAAGAAAGTTCCAACAAAAAGTAGAGGCATGCATCATAATATGATGGGACTAAGAAGTGCATCTAAATTCAAAGCATAATGTAGATAGCCACCAACTCTAAGAAAGAGTCAAACTAAGTTGCAGTGGGAAGTAAAAATGCACAAAACCCTAGAGAGAATAGGTGAGATGGGGCAACATGCCAACATTAAGAAGGTAAGAAGGACCATATAATGATGTCATCTTAGCTAAGTAGGTAATAAAGATGAGTGTGGTGTTTGTAGTCTTGTACCTGACAAGATTAATGGAAGAAAGTACTTGATATATTTTTTAGAATCCCTAGAAGTAGTTATTGTCAGTTCACCCCAAAAATTTTGAAGGGAAATTATCCATGCTTTTTATTCTATACATGGAGTTTTTTTAGCATAATGAAGGATTGACAAGTTGTATAATTCCTACATAGCTTTCCCTTGATTTTCTTCTATATAGAAATATGGACATCTCTGGATAGTCTTATGGGAAACCCAAACCCTCACTTCTGGCATAATATTTTATAATATTTTCACTTGCATATATACTATGGAGGCCTACATGACTATTTGGTTCTCATGCCCTGTACCATCTCCTTTGTGTGTGTATTATTGTATGTTACTCTATGTTATATATGTCGAGGAGAGGAAGTGCTCATGTTGGCACATTACAGTAAGATCTATTGTGTAGAGGGATCTTATTCGATCTTTGGTGCATCACCCTTTGTTAGCCTAGGTTTTTCCAATTTTGTTGTTTTTCTTTTTTGCATTCCTTCAAACCCTTTCCCCTAAATCTACTAGAATAGGATAGAGTAGGAAAAAGAGCATTAAAGATCACATATCAAAAAGGATCTAGCCTTGTAAAAACTCTTGAAGGCCCTTGATTGAGTCAAACTTTATGTTCTCAAGACTTGAGCTATTGTGTCACTCTACACAGGACAATTAAAGAGGATAACACCAATGAAATTGATGAAAGAAATAACTTATTAATAGGAAAATAATGTACAAAATAAGAGGTCTACTTTTTCAAAGAGTTGTGTGCCAAGTACAAAGATGTCATCATGTTGGGGTATGAAGATCTTAAGGTCTATTAAGAATATAATTCAACATACCATTATAGGCACTAGGTCATTCCATCAAAATAAAGGTCATTTAATCTAAATATTAAGGAAGTGATAAAATAGGAGATCCTTAAATTGTTGCAAGCACACATTATATTTTCTATAAAGAATTTAATATAGATGGTGAATTTGGTCATGGTACACAAAAAAGAATAGAGATATCTAATAATGCATAGATTTTAGAAACTTGAATATACTATCTCTAGATTATTGTCTATTGGTTAGATATTATAGAAGGTGAAGTGGTCACAAATTTCTTTCATTACTTGATGGTTTCTTACTGTAATATAATATCTAGTTCAAGGATTATGACCAATACAAGATAACATTCATCATAAAATGGGGAACTTTTGCCTACTAGAGAATATCTTTTGGGTTATCCAATACAGAAGCTAATTTTTTGAGAGATGTATATTGTCGTTTGTGGGTCGATTGATGAAATAATACTCATATATCTCAATGGTTTGATAGTCCTCTTGGTCATAAGAGAGAAGTTTTTCTTTCTTAACTACCTACTTTTGATTCAACAAAAGCTTTTGGTCTTGCCTTTCTTTCTCAAACTATTGCTTTAGTTGATATTGCTCTTATGCCAATTGTGTTCTCTGGATACTTTCTTATATTTTCATTCTCACTTGCCTACCCTTTTAGGCCTTCTAATTGCTTCTCCAATTTACCCTTATCAATTGCCTCTTTATTTAATGCCTCTATTTCTTGCTAGAGTTACATTGCTTCTTGTTTTTTTGGTCATTAGTTATTCCATTGCTTGAGCATCATCTAATGCTTGCTTCTTGTATCCTTTCACATCAAAGGCAAATTATGCATTTCTTATGGTTACAACTTGTTGTAACTATGACGACACTAGTCACACCACCTAAAATGGGTCAATATTTGTGTTGGGGGCCAAAAATGACCCCTATGCCCTGTGCACCATGACCCCTGTGGATGCATTCTCTTCGAGTGGGTGTGTCTAGTTCCCTACACCTCGCTTGGGGTGATAGTCTTGGAAAATATGGGGAACATGGGATGTGGTTTCTTTGGATGACCTATGATATTTTTTACTAAGGATGAATTCTTACTTGGATGCAATTGTATCACTCCAAATTTTTCGCACCCCTACCTTCAAGCTATTGGATTCGCGCCCGGAAGGAGGATGGGAAAAGGATGGTGCGGTACCTCGGATGAGAGGACTTTGCGAAGGTCCCGCCTCTCAAGGGAGGTGCATTTTGGTGATTTTTCGACGGATGGTGGGTTCACCGGGGAAACATTTGACGGCGGTTTCCACGCCTAGGTTTTGGGAATGAGTTTTGATGAGTTCGTTTTATTTTTAAACATTCATCCTAGGTTTGGCCGAATGATTCTAACTTAAACTACATGAAAATGCAATTTAAATGCATACAAGCAAACGAAAGGAAAACAGAAACAGAGAGAATTTGCGGGAGGCCAATGAAGATTACTTGATCCGGAAGTCCGATGGAGTTTACGAAGCTTGAAGCGATCTGGATCGTCCGCAATTCAACGAGAATCGCCTTCAATTTGATAAAATCGTTTGAACTGACAAGATCGTCTGAAATCTGACGAATTCATCAGAGACACTGCAAAACAGCAAACAGATGCGAAATACGAGAAATTCTATTTTGCAAACAGGGGCAAACTATGTAAAACAGTAATATGAGTGTTGAACAATATACAGGAACGAAGTAAATGCAAATAATCGTGTTTAGATAGCGAGAATATGATCTTAATCCGTAAACTTAGACAAAATGGGTGAACTCCAAATGCAATATAATATAAAAACTGAATAAACAATCTAATTTACAACATAAAATGACGAGAGAAAAGAGACGAGAAGAACAAACTCCGAGGCACCGATTGCCTCGATGTGCGCTGCGATCGAAATCGTCTCGCATCGATGCGAGATCGTCCCGAATTTGACGAGATCGCCTCCGATCTTGACGAGGTTCGTCGGTCTGCGATAGGTGCTGGCTCCGGCTGAAAACCGGTGGTGTACCCGCAATGAAATGACTATAGGACTAATGCAAAATATGAATTACGATGTTTTAGAGCATAAGGGTTCAATTTGCATAAAAATTCAGCGAGGGGTTGGGGAGGGAAAAGTCTTAGAGTTAAATAGGCATAGGATAGTTGTTGGGAGGTTGGAGATCATCCCAATTTGGGAGATCTCCAACGGGGGAAGAGGTCCCAACGGCGCGGACACGCTTCGCCCGGATTGGAGACCCGTTGGAGCGGATTCCAACTATGCAAATTCAGTTTTGCGACGAAATCGTACGGACGTTCTAGTCCGGACGAAATCGTCAAATGCAGGGCGATATCGTCCGATCGGAGACGATATCGTCAAGCGGTCAAAACAAGCTGCTAAAAATGGCGCGAAAAAGGAGGAAACGGGTTTCTCGGCGGTTAACGGGCGGTTTGGGAGGTTAAATTTGAATTTAAATTTATTTACTAAGGTGAATGTAATTATTCCAATTTCTTTGCGCCAATTTTAGGGTGCTACATTTTGCCCCCTCTTTAGCGAATTTTCCGAAGAAAATGCGTTAAAGATGAGTTCTTCTCGATCTACGAGAAAGCAAAAAATTATTCCCATTTTTAGGCGACGATTCTTGGTCGAATCGTACGACAGACTTACTATGGTGCCCCCTCCGTGTTTTTACCCAAATCGAACGTTTGAGGTAAAAACGCGAAAAAGCAAAAATTATTTGTTGAATAAAATTAAGAAAAATAGGGTAAAACCCTAATTCATTTGTTCTTGTTCATTTCTTGTTTTTAGAGCTCTGGAGCAAAAATGGTAGAGACAACGCACAGATCTGCAGAGGTCCGCCGCGGTCTACGGGTAAGGGTTTAAACTGATCTAGAATTGATTTAATTTGATTTTACATGCTTTTTAGATGGATTTTTAGGTGAATTTTGAGCATCGCGGCCGTTTTTGGCCATCGACGTCGTCGGACGAAATCGTCCCTAGTTCGACGAAATCGTCTCAAGTTCGTCAATTTCGCCCAAGGGCGAAATCGGCGAAAAAGGGACGATTTCGTCAAATTAGAGACGATTTCGACACGCGAAATCGGAGACGATTTTGCTCAAATTTCGGACGATATCGGCCAATAGTGGGCGATATCATCAATTGCAAAATTTTGATCTTTAAGTTGCATTATTGATTGCTAAAATTGTTATTAATGATTGTTTGTTGTTTTGATGTTTATGCTTGCGAGAGAGGATTACTAAAGAGCGAGAGAGTGGAAATATGGAGGATTAAGAGATGACTTGGCCGCTCCGACACGAGCGAGCGAGATCGAGCGGCACGAGCCGGCTTACTACATGTGGCGAGAGATGCCACAAGTATCTACGAGACATGGGGCTGCGACGGCCCTAGCGAGAGAGGTGGTACCGGGCTCTTCATGTTTTCGGTTACCGACGGGGAGATGACTCCCACACTAGAGGATGTATGGAGGATTCTTAGAATCCCCATACAAGGGAGGATGATCACACCTACGGCCAATCAGGGCCACGCGATGGGACGACTCTGCGGTGACCCGAGCTTCGCCCTGGAGAAGGGCGGAGTGAACATCGAGGCACTGCGCCAGATGCAGGGGCATCTACAACGACACGAGTTTTGGGTGGGGTGGTTGGTGGACTTCTGCTGTGCCACCAGAGCGGCTGCAGGGTACCATGGATGCTGGCAGATGTGATCTACGACATGCGCGATCATGGCTATAGATTTGCTTGGGGCAGCTTTGTTCTATGCCGATTGTATAGGATCCTGCATGGGGTCGTATACAAGGGCGGCCGATGTCTGGTTATGACATCGCTCCTACAGGTTTGGTGCTGGGAGCACATTGCGGTGCGGAGGCCGGTAGGGCTTCCACTGACAGGGGTTGACGGGGAGAGGCCCCGAGTCTTCTACTGGTGGCTCCGGAGAGGGGCACAGCGACGGATCGACCTGCCGGTGTCTCGGAGACTACTGGATGACTTGGTCCCAGACCAGATCACCTGGAGGCCATGGAGGCAGCATCCGGGGTGGGCGAGAGGACGCACAGGAGCTGGCTCGCATCAGGCGAGTCTCGCGGCTACGGATGGAGAGGGGAGAGGTGGAGCTCCACCGCTATGACCGAGTTTTGCGACGGTTCGGTCTACGGCGGGGGATCCCATCTCTCGGGGATTACGAGTTTTCCTCGGACTATTCGGGATAACACCACGGTTAGCGGGGCTCCGGACATGCGGCGCTTCCGGAGCCGGGACGCGGACGATGCCCCCATCCGGCCGGTGGATGGGGACGACGCGAGGGTAGCCGATGGCTACGATGCAGTGCACGCAGGCATCCGCCCTCCTCGGATGACGAGGGCACGGGGACCGATCCACGCAGTTGTGCGTCGGATAGGGAGGCGGCGCCAGGCGGTGGTAGAGGCAGCCCGGGGTCACGACGAGAGAAGAGCAGAGGAGGCCACGAGGCACGGGAGAGGCCACGAAAGAGGGAGAGGGAGAGGAGGGAGGCGAGACCCCCATCTCCACGGAGGCCACCATCGCTCGATAAGGGCAAGGGTGTGGACATTGGAGAGAGTAGCGAGATGGCTACTCTCCGGGCGAGAGAGATCATCTGCGAGCTCGGGTGCGGACGTTACGGGATGCGGCTGCACGGCACCAGGCGAGGTGTCGCGGCTACGAGACGAGAATGCTCGTCTCGGGGCACGAGGCGGAGGGGTAAGCACTCGGGAGCTGCTGCGGTCGGTTTCTCAGACCGCATTCTATCAGGCGCTATACTACCAGGCGGTGCCAGAGGGCCAGAGGATACAGGTGCCACCTGCCATAGCAGATCCTATCAGGACGGGGTCGACGAGGAGCTCATCCCGGTCGATGACGAGGACTCGCAGTACCACACATACTGCGATGGGACCACCTCGTCCTCCGCAGGGCGGGGGAGGAGATGAGGCCGAGAGCTCTAGAGGCTCTCGAGGCTAGAGGGCGGGATATTGCCACTGAGATTGTATTATACTTGTATTGATAGAGGATTGAGTATGCCGAGGTGTAGATTGTGGCATACCAATCTAGTTTTGATGATGTATATATTATGTTGATATATATAGATGAGATATTTTTTGATCATATGACTTGTCTTATGTGATGCTTATGATGCTTTTTATGTTTGATTGATTGATTGAGTTGATTGATGTAATGATTTTATTGATGATTCATGTAATTATGTCGTTTTGGAAAATATTATAACTTGGATGTCATGCTATAAATATTTTAAATGAAATAATCTGATGTAACAAATTGATTGGTTGTAATGAAATGTGATAAAATAAAAAGAGATTTCTAACAATAATTTCAAAGGACATTGTCGCTATTATAGACCATTTCATGGAGTCGTTGCTCACTCGGTCGTCAAGCTAGTCCCAGGATAGAAATATTGTTAAAAGAAAAGAGTGCTTAAGAGACTGTCTTAAGACTTTGTTGTGATGATGCAAATGATGATGATGATGGTTTGCTTTCAGATTTCCATGAAAATATTATGCATGAAATATTGTAAAATAATTTTTGCTAGGCATAAATTCCTAAGTGTGATAAAATTGTTGAATAATTCCTTAAGAATTATACCATCATTGCAAAATGCAAAGGTTGACATAATGATATGAAATAATAAAAATGTGTTTGCTTTTGAAAAGCATAATTTGTGTAATAGAATGAAGTCATATGGTTTTTATGAATTTTGATAAATTGGAGAAAATATTGTTACAATGGTTTTCGCTAGGTATAGAATATGTAGGTATAGACTTATACCATCATCGCGAAGATCAAAGAAAAGATAGTTTTATTGCATGGTTGATTTTTAATGAACAGAAAATATGAAAATGAGGACTTGCGCTAAGCATAAAACTCCAATTTTGGTTTTGGAATTATACCATCGTCGCGAAAGTCGATAAGATATATATGATATGTTTTAATTGAAATTTTTGATTTCTTCTATTATATAGTTGTCTTTGTGGTAAATAATTGTACTTGATTATTCCAAACAAGTTGCAAAAATAATATTTCAAAGTATTTTGAAAAAAATTAGATTTATAAGGAATCCCATGTGCATAAGTGAATTCATTGCCAATCTTGATTTATCATAATGATAGACAAAATCTCTCAAATACAAATGTGTGTGCAATTGTATGGTTCGATTACCGATTTTGAGCAAGATACTATGATACAAGTGATTTGAATAAACCAACTAAGTGTTCATTAACCATGATGTAGATGCATATAACCATACTAGGCTACTATGTAGATCGGATTATCAAGAGCTAGCTAATCCATAAGCGAGACATAGGTCTGTACAAAAGAAGGTCGCTAATGTGACGGACATATCGCCACGCTAGGAGTTACCCAAGGCCAAGCGGGTTGGGCACAAACCACTTGTTATGGGGCTTACCTCACAGTTTTTGAATAATTGAGAATTCCAGGGATTCAAGCTCATCAACCCTTCTTTTTCAAAGGGTAGGGAAAGGGATTTTATTGCTTTTCTTGCTTTCTTTTGAACTTTGCTTATTTTTCTTTTGCTTGATTTTTGAGATAGTGCTTGAAATATTGTTGGAATGATATAGAATAACATTTTTCTTTTCTCTTTTCTTTTTCTTGAACTTTTCTTTTCTTTTTCTTTTTCTAGGGATACTTGCTCGGATTAGTTTGTAGAGCAAGGGATTTTTATTATGGGTATGGGTGAGCTTGTCCTTTTGCCAATTCTCAAAGATTCTAGACCATGTGCATGATAGGATAGCAGGGGAAACTTTTCACTCAAGAAATCGGTTCTACTATGTAGCAAAACATGGAAATTACAAATATAATCATTTTATTGTGAAAAGATGTGCTTGGTTTAAGTAAATACCAAGATCAATTCTCTATGCTCAAACTTTATTTAATTGATTTTTGTGAACTTTGATATAAGAGAGATTAGTAATCATGCCAGATAAAATCAAGATATTTATTATGTGAGTGTGCAAGTGAGGGATGCCAAATAAATGCTAGTTTTATCCAAAATAAGTTGAAACATATAAGCTGCAATAATTGTAAGAAAATAATGATTTTGAGAAAGTTTTGAGAATGTTGACTCTCTCTTTATTCTGTATATTGTTTTGGTTTCGAAAGAGTCAAGCATATATCTGTTTTTGGATTTTTTATGTTGATTTTTGTTTTAAAGCAAAAGAAACTTTACAAAATAAATGCGATAAATATTTTTGAAGATTTTTGAAGATTTTATGAATGTTTTTGAGGGTTTTGAATGATTTTGAACAAATATATACATGGATGAAATAATCAAATTTATGCATAATAACGTTTGAGATGTAAAATATTCATGGGTTCTTTAAGTTCTTTACCATCTAAGGTAGATAATTTATATGCTCCTGATTCAAATTTTGCAGTAATGATGTATGGTCCAAGCCAGTTGGGCTAAAATTTACCTTTCGGTTCTTTGGTTGCATTTGTATTTTTTTGATTTTCTTTTAGAACAAGATCGCCAATCTCAAAGGATCGATGACGAACTTTCTTATTATATGCTCTTTTAAGCTTGTTTTGGTATGCACGGAGATGCTCTAAAGCATTGATGCATTTTTCGTCTAGGAGTTCCAGTGGTCGAGTCCGCCGACGCGATATTCATCTCCTACTTCGGTGTCTTGAAGTAGCAGAGCCAAAGAAGGAACTTCTAATTCAAATGGAAAAACTGCTTCGGCACCATATACCAAAACAAATGGTGAAGTGACTGTGGGGGTTCGAACACTAGTTCGATAAGCCCACGAGGTTGGATATAATTGAATATGCCGGTCCACGGCCGGTTTATTGACTAGTCTTTTGAGAATTTTGATTAGAGTTTTGTTAGAAGCTTACGCTTGACCATTACCACGAGGATAATAGGGAGTAGACCGGCGATGTTGAATCTTATATTTTTGACATAATTTTTTAACATCTTTATTTTTGAATGGAGTTCCATTTTCAGAGATGAGATTTGCAGGAATTCCGAACCTGCGGATGATTTGATTAAAAATAAATTTAGAGACTTGTGAACCGGTGCGGGAAGCTAAAGGCATAGCTTCGACCCACTTCGTGAAATACTCGGTGGCGGTTATGATGAACTTATGTCCATCGAGAAGACACGGGGTTAATTTTACCAATAATATCCAAGCCCCATTTAGAAAAGGGCCAAGGAGAAGAAATAGCCTGCGGCTCTTGTGCGGGCGCATGGACAAGGTCGGCATGTTTTTGACACTTGTCGCAATGGCGCACATATTCATGTGCATCCGTTTCCATGGTAGGCCAAAAGTATCCTATCCGAAGGAGCTTTTTAGCAATGACGCTACCACTAAAGTGTCCTCCACAAGATCCATCGTGGGCTTCACTTAAGGCTGATTTAGACTCTTCTAAATTTAGACATCTTAATAGGATACCTTCAAAAGATCTCCTATATAAAGTATTGCCAATGATTACAAATCGACTTGCTCGTCGACGTAATAACCGACGTTGGTTGCGATTAGAATTAGCGGGGAAAGTCCCATTTTGGAGGAAATCAAATATGTCTGTATACCAGAGTTCAGGAGTGGTTTCCTTGATTAGAAACACATCCAAAGGCTCTAAGCATGACTTATGTGAAGCGGGTTCCTGGAGTCGACGAATGATGATAGTGGCATATTCGTCGTCTAACTCCAAGGGCAAGAGAGATGCAGCGGCGGCCATGGCGTCGGCTGCACGGTTGCTAGTTCGAGGAATGGCTTCCAAGGTAACTTGATCAAACAAGGCCATTAGTTGTAAAACATAGGCCTTATATGGGCGAAGTTTATCATCTCCGGTTTGATAAACTTCATTAATTTGGTTTATAACCAATTGGGAATCCCCAAAAACTAAGAGGTTTTTAATTTTAAGCGCTAAAGCAGCTCGTAATCCAAGGATTAGAGCTTCATACTCAACGAGTATTGTTGGTGCAAGCAAAGGTTATTTTGAAGGACAGAGGAATAAGATGTTTTTGCGGAGATATTAAAATAATACCCACATCGGCCCCACTCATGCATCGGGCTCCATCAAAGTATAAGGACCATTGTTCAACAAGGTCTGCCTCTAATTGAAGGCATTCATCAGGAAACTCGATAATGAGGGGATGAGTAGACTCTAAGGGTGCGGCGGCTAATTGATCTGCTATGATTTGACCCTTAACGGATTTTGTCCTATGAAGGTGAGATCAAACTCGCTTAGAGCAAGAACCCACTTGGCTGTGCGACCCGATAAATAAGGTCGACTCATGAGATATCTTAAAGGATCATATTTGGCAATGACATACGTTTTTTGGCTAAGCATGTAATGTCGTAATTTTTGCGTAGCAAACACGACTGCTAGACATAACTTTTCTAACGTTGTATAGCGAGTTTCATAACTGACGAAAGTTCGGCTAATATAATAATTAGCGCGTTCTCGTTTTTCATCATCAAGGTGAGCTAACATAGCTCCTAAGGCAGAATACGAAGCGAGAAATATATAAAAGAAATGGGCGATCAGATTTAGGCGGTGAAAGCACCGGAGGGTTAAGGAGATATTGCTTGAGAAGTTCAAAAGCTTCTCTACATTATGTATCCCAATTAAAGGGGGCGTCCTTCTTAAGGAGTTTAAGAAAGGGACCGGTTTTGTCCGCCGACTTATCAATGAAGCGACGGATAGCTTGAAGTTTACCTTGTAAACTTCGTAATTTGGATATATTAGTGGGTGCGGGCATATCAGTGATAGCCGCAATTTTGAGAGGGTCAATTTTGATACCGCATAAAGAAACTAAAACCCCTAATAATAACTTGCTGGATTTAACTCCAAATATACATTTCCCTGGATTTAATCGAATGAGATATTCTCGTAATCGATTAAAAACTTTTCTTAAATCGTCTAAATGATGATCTTCAATAAGAGAGCGAGCTATAATATCATCTACATAATCATGTAGGATATCATGCATCATATCATGAAAGATGTAGGTCATGGCCCGTTGATAAGTTGCCCCGGCATTCTTTAGGCCAAAGGGCATCACTTTCCAGCAAAAGGTACCCCGAGGGGGTAATGAAGGCTATTTTAGCTCTGGTCTTCGGGAGCTATCTTGATCTGATTATAGCCGGAGAATCCGTCCATTAAGGACATCATCCCACTTCCGACGAGTAAAATCAATAATTTGGTCCATATTT
Source organism: Wollemia nobilis (assembly GCA_028583015.1). NCBI lineage: Eukaryota > Viridiplantae > Streptophyta > Pinopsida > Araucariales > Araucariaceae > Wollemia > Wollemia nobilis. The sequence goes on along the minus strand of JAQPPZ010000689.1, from coordinate 290,748 downwards.
GGAAGAGGAAAGTCGTCTTTAGGGCATGCGGCGTTAATATCTCTGAAATCTGTGCAAACCCTAACTTTGGTGGCTTCTTTCTTGGTGGCTTGGAACTACATTGGAGATCCATTCGGCATAATCAATAGCTTGTATGAAGATAACATTCGGGAGTTTTTCTAACTCCCCTTTGACTAGCAGAGCCACTTTGGGATGCATTTTTCTAAGTTTTTGTTTAACGGGTTTAGCATCCGGATGGACCACTAGGTGGTGCATGACTACGAAGGGTCTAGACCTGGCATATCTTCATATGTCCAAGCGAAGACATCTTCATACCCTTTAAGAAATGCAATGTATTGTTCTTGTTTTTCTTGACTTAGTTACTGCTCCAATGTTGATTATGTGAGGGTTGTCCTCAGTTCCAATATTAATTTTAAGGACATTTTCTACCTCCATGTGTAGATCTCTTTCAAAATTAGGTGGGGCAGGTGAAACGCCCAACTCTTGTAACTCTTGTAAAGTTAATTTAGATAATTCGTTACGAGGGTCGGTGGCCTCAAGTTGAGCTATGGTTGGTATAGAACCATCAAAATAAAACCCGTTATACAACATCTCTTCAACGAGAGACATCATGGAAGATATCTCCTTCCAACTCTTCATCGGGGTCGACAATCATTTCAGGGTATGCTATGGATAGCATGTTGCATGAAAATGATGGATTTTTAAGAGGTAAATCAACATGTCTATCCAAATAGTCTTGATAGCATATGAGATGATCATCATCCTCAAAAGGAAAGGGTTGACCCTTACTAGGTAATAGGCCCACACCACATCGGGCAGGCCATGGTTCTACCTCGAAAGGTTCTTTCATGCCATTTTGGAAAGGTCCTAAGCCTTTCCCTTTATATCCCATTTTAAGCATCATGGGTTTAGCTTTAATATAATCGTTGGTAAAATAGCACCGAGCATATCCATCATGATGGGTTTTGATATTATGAGGGATTCTTCCCCAGTCATATCCTTTGTACATGAAGGCGCAACTCCCGACTTGGTAAGTACTTCCCATAGGTTGTGGGAGGCCCAAAGTACGAGGAGATGGCGGCAATTGATTTAAAAGGTCTGAATCTTGCATGAAATCATTCATTTTTTCTGATATTAAGATTGTAGATAAATGCGGTAAAAGATCATCAAAAAGGGCATAAGATGTAGAAGGCTTATTACCTATGTTTTGAGATGTGGAAGGTATGATAGATGTGTCCGAAGGTTTTGAATTTATGGGATTAGAACTTGAAGAATTGGTTGTAGTTTTAAGAGCTTTTTGATGTTCTACAGTGATTTGTTTAGCGGGTGGTTGATCTATATGGGAAGATGAAGTTAATGGAGGAGGAATAGATGAAATGATGGGTTTATATTTCACAGTTTTAGATGAAGAAGAACTAGGATATGTGGATGACGGAGCAGGGCAAAATTGCACTCCAACTGGTTCTGCCAATGCACACATATCAAAAGGTCTAGGGTCACCATGAATAGTGACCAACTGATTTTTAAACTCAAACTTAACACATTGGTGTAAAGTTGATGGGACTACTCGCATGGCGTTAATCCAAGGGCGACCCAAAAGTATATTGTACGATGTTTGGGCAATGTACAATGAACACGATTGTCTCAAGGGTTCTAGGACCAACTTGCAATGGGAGGGTAATGACTCCACACGTTTCTTGTGTTTCGTCATTAAAGGCTTTGATAATCATATCGGTCTTCTTCATTTCATCACTTCTAAAACCAAATCGTTGGTAGAAGTCAAAGGTGCGAGATGTTTAGAGATGAGCCATTATCAATCGGGACTCGTTTGATGACTACATCCCCAATTAAAGCTGTAATATACAAGGGATTATCCTTGTGTAAAGCTGTGTTGTGGGATATCTTTATCCCGAAAGTCAATACAATCAATCTCTCGCGTGATGATAGTATTGGCCATAGCTTCGGGTTGGATGTTTTGAGGTACCATCATATGGCTCAAAGTAAGCATCAATTCATCCCTATGGGTGGGGGAGGATCTTAATAAATCTAAAAGGGAGATTCCGGCGGTGGTATTAGACAATTGCTCATTAATGTTTGTAAGGGGGTTTAGTTTGAACAATAGGAGCATGACTTCCTTTATTAGGATTTTTCAGAACAAATGGAGCTGATCCATCGTTCCGGTTTGGTTCTTGTTGGGGATTTTGAGCTTGTTGTCGGGTGGCGACTCCGATGGTACCTACAATGTTATAGTGATGACGTTGAAAGGGTCTCGGTTGAGAGTTTATGGCTTGTTCATAAGGAAGGACTTCATTAGAAGAAGGTCGAGTAGTGACTCTTACGGGAAATGGTTCTTCGGAACATTAGCATCTGTGATAGGTTGAATAGGATCTGATTCGTTTTCAGAACTATTCGATTGAATGGTGTCTACTTCACTCTCACTATCTGACTCTATATTGCTAGAATCAGAAGTTTGAAAATTATGTAAGAGCCTGGTTGTAACCAGGGATAAGGTTGTGTCGAATGTGTGAGAGTCCTGAGCAGGTAATTGCCCGCTAATGGTTCCTACATATCGGGTAGGAGGGGGAACATTGTGATGTTCAATTTGATTGGCTACCTCTTTACCATGTCTTGGTAAAGGGTGTTGAAATATGTCTAAAGTTTGATTGGCATTCTGATTTTGATTTTGGGGAGCGAGTCTTTTGGGTATTATTAGGAGGGTTTTGTTTAGGTTGGAAGGCTTGCACTTCCATTTCATTATTGTCAATCAAATCTTGTATTTTATGTTTCAATCTCTTACAAGCGTTGGTAGAATGTCCGGGACCTCTATGAAAATCACGGTGCAAATCGGCTCTATATCCGGGTATGCTTGGGTCGGGTTCCCGGATAGGCGGCGGTTGGATTAAACCTCTTTCAAGAAGTTGAGGTAAAATAGTTGATAAAGGTTGGTTTAATCTAGTGAACTCTCGAGGAGGCTTATCGGGAGGTTTCAAGATGAATTTTTCTGTTGTTTTTGTTGCATTGACATTAGCAACATTTATCTTGTCGGTGACTCCATCACCGAGCAACTTTGTTTGTTTTTATATTGATTTCTAGATGTTTTCTCATCATCCTTCTTTCTAAGTTGGCCTCTCCTAATGAGGGCATCTTCTACCCTTCGAGCTAAGTCTATAGCTTGATCGAAGGTAGTCAAAGTAGTTGTTGATAGCTCATAAGAAAGTTGTTCTTGTAAATTGTTAATGAAAATGTCTAACATTTCCCTATAGGGTAGCACAAAGTGCAGTTTTCCTGTCAATTGTCTCCATCTTGCTAAGAAATCAGCAAAACATTCGTCTTTATCTTGTTTTAAATTGTATAGGTCTTTAATAGTTACATGCCTCTCGATGTAGGCACTAAATTGATGAACAAATGACTCATCTGTTTCTTCAAAGTTTCTTAAGGAATGAGTGGGCAATTGATAATACCACTCTAACGCCATTCCACCTAAACTTTTGGGGAACATTTTTAGTAATAGCAAGTCGTTATGCGATATGTCATGACATGCTATCCTAAACATGCGAAGATGTTCTATGGGATCTTCGGTTCCTTTATAGATAGGCAGGACGGGCATGGGAAAATGTTTAGGGTATGGTTGAGCTACCACTATGGGATCCAATGGTTGGCTACAAATCTCTCGATAATTATACGAGGGACGGTAGGGATCTATCTGGTCCATACGTGAAGCCAATTGTTTCACCATAGCTTCCAAACTACTAGTTTGCCCCCATATTGATTTGGTGGGGCATTGCCATAAGTGTTATGGGCGTAGGATGGAGGAACATGCAGATTAGATGCCATGTTACTATTGTGTAAAACATTGGTAGGAAAGATATTATGGAGGAGTTTTGAAGTTGGATTGTGTTGTATTGTAGATTGTTGAAAGTTTGTATTTGGCTTTGTTTTAGATTTTTGTCTATTTAAAGCATTTTGCTCAAGCTGTTTGGAGGAAGGAAGTAGTGAAGGGAATTTTATTTTGTGCGGGAGTGATTTTAGGTTGAGTAACAGGTTGCTTAGGAGGTTGGGTGACCTGTTGTTTGGTCATGGCTTGGGCTATAGTGACCATATTCGCATTAGATGGTCCACCCTTATCACTTTCTTGATCAATGAAAGACAAAGGATTAGTTTGCATATCAATCGCCCGTTCTAAGGCTGGCTTGAGCATCACTAATTTCCCCTTTATCAATACGGACTGCCACATTAAGGATGTCGATATGTTGATTAAGAAATTTTTGAAAATGTTACTGCGTTGTCAAAAGTGATGCCTCCATTTGGAGCTATTCTAGGGGACGAAGATTCTTTAACACTTCCTTCTTGTTCCTTATCTTCACCTAAGTCTTCATCTGATTGACCTAGAGTTTCACCTTCCGGATTTGTATCTCCAAGAAGGACATTTGGGTTTTCGGTTGTATTTTGTAGCCAATCTTCTCCTTCTCCTAAAATTTCTTTACCATTCCTAAGTTTAGTCATGGTGCTAAGTTTTGATTTCAGCAAATATATATATATATATATATATATATATATATATATATATATATGCAACAAATTAAAAGGTATATATTTATATATACCTAATGCAATATTGTAAATGAAATGTTTAAGTTTTTTACTATGTTTTTTTTTTTTTTTTTTTTTGATTTTTAGTTTTTCTTTGAAACAATATAATAAAGACGACAAATGAAACAAGAAATGCACACAATAATAATAAGGCTAAAAGTAGATGAACTAATCTTCTATGAATAATTTATGAATATCATTAATAGGTTCAAGTTGTTCAGGGGTCATGAAATGTTCTTCTTCAAATTGAAAGTTTTCTTTTAAGAATTTGATGAAAAGGGCTATGGTGATATTGTCTATCTCAGATCTTTGGTTGATAAAAGTAAAGCTCATGGCAATACTCTCGATATAGCACGGCTCGCGGAACTCTACTCCATCTTTCCCTATACTGTGAGAACAACTTCTTGGTCCTCTACAAGGCCTAGGAATCGGTGTACAATGTACTGCATTCTCGAGGTATTCCTCGAAGCTGAACAACTACGAAGATACTAAAGCTCTCCTATAGGCTAACCACCTATGGCAAGCTCTCCGAAGTTCATGATAGAACACTAATTGATGAGGATCCGGGATTCTATCCAAGACTAGCCTCTTAATCTGTTTAAGTTGTGTGGACCTAGATGAAATGATACTAAGTCTTCTGATAAGCTCGTCCCACAAGGATTGATTTCTACTTGCTTCGGGGACACTAAGGACAGAATTAACTTCTATGGCCGCTAATTGGTTTACTACGTTTATAATAGCCTGCTAACCTCTTTTTAGGAGCTACCATCTAAACATGATTTTGAACCTTAAATGTTTTAAAATGCATCTAAATTTTTTTTTTTTTGTCTTGTTTGTTTTTGTTCAAAAGGTTATGATGCATTCACGTCGGGTTCACCAAAATGTATCGCTCCAAATTTTTCGCACCCCTACCTTCAGGCTATTGGATCCGCGCCCGGAAGGAGGATGGGAAAAGGATGGTGCGGTACCTCGGACGAGAGGACTTTGCGAAGGTCCCGCCTCTCAAGGGAGGTGCATTTTGGTGATTTTTCGACGGATGGTGGGTTCACCGGGAAACATTTGACGGCGGTTTCCACGCCTAGGTTTTGGGAATGAGTTTTGATGAGTTCGTTTTATTTTTAAACATTCATCCTAGGTTTGGCCGAATGATTCTAACTTAAACTACATGAAAATGCAATTTAAATGCATACGACAAACGAAAGGAAAACAGAAACAAGAGAATTTGCGGGAGGCCAATGAAGATTACGATCCGGAAGTCGATGGAGTTTACGAAGCTTGAAGCGATCTGGATCGTCCGCAATTCAACGAGAATCGCCTTCAATTTGATAAAATCGTACTGAGCCGACAAGATCGTCCGAAATCCGACGAATTCGTCGGACGAATTCATCGAGAGACCTGCAAAACGACAAGCGAGATGCGAAATACGAGAAATTCTATTTTGCAAACGGGGGCAAACTATGTAAAACGAGTAATATGAGTGTTGAACAATATACAAGAACAGAAGTAAATGCAAATAACTGTGTTTAGATAGCGAGAATATGATCTTAATCTGTAAACTTAGACAAAATGGGTGAACTCCAAATGCAATATAATATAAAAACTGAATAAACAATCTAATTTACAACATAAAATGACAGAGAAAAGAGACAGAAGAACAAACTCCGAGGCAGCGATTGCCTCGATGTGCGCTGCGGTCGAAATCGTCTCGCATCGATGCGAGATCGTCCCGAATTTGACGAGATCGCCTCCGATCTTGACAGGTTTGTCGACTGCGATAGGTACTGGCTGGCTCCGGCTGAAAACCGGTGGTGTACCTACAATGAAATGACTATAGGACTAATGCAAAATATGAATTACGATGTTTTAGAGCATAAGGGTTCAATTTGCATAAAAATTCAGCGAGGGGTTGGGGAGGGAAAAGTCTTAGAGTTAAATAGGCATAGGATAGTTGTTGGGAGGTTGGAGATCATCCCAATTTGGGAGATCTCCAACGGGGAAGGGTCCCAACGGCGCGGACACGCTTCTGCCCGGATTGGAGACCCGTTGGAGCGGATTCCAACTATGCAAATTCAGTTTTGCGACGAAATCGTACGGACGTTCTAGTCCGGACGAAATCGTCAAATGCAGGGCGATATCGTACGATCGGAGACGATATCGTCAAGCGGTCAAAACAAACTGCTAAAAATGGCACGAAAAAGGAGGAAACGGGTTTCTCGGCGGTTAACGGGCGGTTTGGGAGGTTAAATTTGAATTTAAATTTATTTACTAAGGTGAATGTAATTATTCCAATTCTACTGCGCCAATTTTAGGGTGCTACAGCAATATTTGGAACTCTTCCTACTATGCTAGCCTAACCTATTGGGTGGTTTTCCAAGGAAAAGGGCAAGAGATAAAATGTAGTAAATGATTGAAAGCAACAAAATTAATCTAGCCTAATGAGTCTAAGATATGGGTGGTGATGTGCCACTGCAATTCTCATTCTATGTTATAGTGGGATGAGTGAACACATGAACCAAACATAACAGTGAAATTGAACACAATCCTAATCATACGTGAATTCAAATCAAAGGACTTCCTATGAAAGCTAGGAAAAAACACTAAAATAGTCATAGTCTCCCATAGAAAGATATATGAATACTTAGACTAGGACATAATTTTTTTTGTAGTCACAATTCATTGTATTCATATTGAAGCACATTACATTCATATGTAACTGAAAAAGGCTCAACCTGAACATGTAGTTGGTCCAAGGATCGAGTTCAAACTAAAAAACAAAATGGAAAAGGGAGGGAAAACAACTCAAGGTAATATTCTAGACACAACAATAATTAAACATCCTTTACAATGAATATATGATTGGCCTTCTTCATATCTGGTAGCGGATTTGGAAGGAAAGAAACTCAAGGGCGTTTAAGGATGTTGCTCATTTGGCTAAAGTTGTGGCTTTGCAAGCAATTTTGTTTTTTGTAGAGAACATTAGAACCCTAAATCTGAATATTGTTACTGTAGATCGGGAATGATCAGTGGAGAGATCTCTTGTATTCAATGCCAATCCTCAACCAGTCAGACCTGATGTGCCTTTAGACAGAGCCAGGGTTAAGTGGGAGTCACTTCCAATTGGTTGGTTGAAGTTGAATTTCGATGGTGCATCTAAATGGAATCTAGGTCTTGCAGGTATTGGAGGGATTGTAAGGAACCATGATGGCTTGATAATTTTAGCCTTTGTTGATAATTTGGACCATCAAACCAATCACTTTGTCAAAGCCAGGGCCCTATTCTAAGAATTTTCTCTATTGGATTATGTAAGTTGCAGGAAACTAATCATTGAAGGGGACTCCCTTAATATTATAAATATGGCAAGAGTAACTCAATATCCTACCTGGACTATTTCGAACCTTCTTCTGGAAATTTAGAGATACATCCAAAATCGGGAAGAGGTTCAATTTAAGCATACATATAGGGAAGGTAATCAAGCATTCTATCTATTGTCTAATAAAGGAGTTATTCATAATGGTTTAGTGGAGTGGTGGGATATTTTCCTGATGGATATTGTTTCTATCGATAATGACCTCATACACAATTAGTCACTCTGGTCGAGTTGTTGATGACTTGGTTGCAAAACTTGGGGGCGCTTGTTGATTTTGGGTTTTCGCACAAAATTTTGTATCTCCAAACTATTGTTTCCTCCCTGCAAGTCACAATCTCCAATGTGGAAGAAATTATTGTCCTGGTGGACAGGTAGGCTTGGCAAAGCAACGACCTCAAGGGGGAGAATGGAACTGGTGCATGGCTCGGTTCATCGTTCAGATCCTGCTACTGATCTGTGTTCTATTGGTCATCTTTGACATCCTGATTTGATTTCAATTTGTTTTAAGTTTTAAATTATGTATGGTCTTACCTATGTATTTGTTTGTCTTTGGAAGGGATAACTTCTCTAATTAGTCATTCCTCGATTATTACCCGATGTAAGTAATTTTGGCTCTCTCTTTTTGGGCAGGGTTTAGTCTCTTTTGTACAAGTTTTGGATATCATTTCAAAACTCCTTCGTCCATATAATAAAAAAAAATATATGATTGCTATTTATAGATAAAATCAAGAAACATTTCCCTCCTAGAATTCAAAATTCTTGCTTGTAATTAATGCTATTGGGTATTCTGTCACTTCTTGGAATCCTCCATGTTGGTGTCTTTAATGTGTCAGCTACCTTGTTAGATGTTTTGTACCCTTTTGTAGGAGGACTATACACATCAAAAAAGTTTGGCCTCCTATTTTTTTGAGCATAGCTAGAGGTGGCCTGACCGAAATCTAGTTACTGCCTATTCATGCACGATCTTCACCTTTGCTCTTCTAGTTATCACCATTGGCTTGATATTACCAGAATTTTTGATTTGGTAGGTGTTCCCAAGCCAATTTTATTTTGATTTTAATTTTTTAGTGTGCAATAGTATCTTGAAATTTTACCAAGGTTTTAATTATAAGGCTTTTGTACTTGCCTTTGCTTGAACTCTCCCTTGTAATTTTGGTTTTCATTGTTGGAAGCCTTATCATTCTATTTTTCCTTCAAAACTTGAGGCTTTGGTCCATGCACTATTATAATCATCATGGCTTCAGTTTTATTGAGATGTTACAAATAAATCTTCTTTCATTGGAACCATATTTTGCATAATTTGCCCAATTGTGAGTCCTCCCAAGTGTACTGAGAATTCACTACTTTATTAAATCCAATATGGATAGCCTAGTTGTATAGTTTGTTGATATAGTTGGTCTGGTGGGATTTGTATGGAGATCCTCTACAATCATTAGCTTCTTACCACCATTTGTAATTTGATATCATATAACAATGGGCACTTGAGAACTAAGGCCTTAAGTTTAACGTCTTACTTGATATTCCTTTTGGCCTCTTCCATTGAACTACTAACTTCCTTGATTATATTTTTAAAGGGTATTTTACTTCCTATAAAATGAATTTCTAGATGGGGTTTATTATATATTTCTACTCTTGGATGGTTTAGATTGGATCAATAAAAAAAATACGTCTAGTGACCATAGTGAGATTAATTTTCATCCAAGGGAAATATTTAGAAGTGACCAAATAACTTAAGTGTGATCAAATCTACAAATAGCCTAGAATAAAAAGTGAAAGGACTAATTAAAAATGAGAGGTTAGATCCATGGTCATCATACAACTACAAATCAAGAGGTCAAAATGCATAGTTAATCCACATAATCCATGCATAATATCTCTAGTAATTGTAGTTTGATATCAATGTATTATTTTTCCATCTTTAAGAGTATCTCTAATGTTCCAAAATGACCAAAGGGTTCCTACAAATGAGTTCTTAGATAATATTTATAGTAAATATGATTAAACCTACTCATAACTATGGTTAAGTCACTATACCTTAGTTACATCTAATTTAGCAAATTCATTTGTCAAAACATACCTTACTAATCAAATTTGGCTCTAAAAAATTATCTTTTAGAACATGACTAATATCACTATCAAGGATGCTTTTTTGAAAATTGTAACTCAAGTTTTATGCTCATGAATCCTTGTTCTTTTATTCACTATATGTTTCACTGAAACACTTTTGTGTTGGTGATTCACTTGTGTGTAGGTGGTTTCGAAGACTTGTCTAGTGAGTTACTATATCTTAGACTTGTTTAATTTTTCTATAATTCTTTAGTCCTCGATATTAATTTAAAAAAATTGGACCCAATCAACATGGTCTAGGTGCTTTAATAAAATTTATGGTTATCTTTGACCACTTCTTATTGATAACCATCCCAATTAAATTATGTCCCTCTTTTCTCACATTATTGAATATAATTTTCAAGTGAAATGATAATAGATTGCTATAATAGTTTTGATGCCTTATAGAGATGTTAATAGTGATTAATATAAGATACTAGGTTTACCTTATCCCATTGGGTTTGTAGTCATTAAGATTATAACAAGATTATGCAATTGTAAAAAAATGTGGATGCCCCCTATGTACTTAATTGCAATGGGAAGTTCTATAGTACATTCCATTCAACATTTGAAGTATTTTGATATTTTCCAATACCATCATAAGTTCCACAAAATCAACATATTCATCTCTATGGAGATATTCCTCTACCTTAGAAACTTGTCTAGCCCTTGCGAGTAAAACCTCTAAATTTATGATGACTTTTTGGAGCTTTTGTCATTGTCCTTGCAAGTGATGTTTTGTTTGCTTGGATGATTTTATTTTTATTCTCTTTGATTAGGTCAAGGTACTAACTATCTAGGAATAGTTATCCTTGTTCAATGAGGGGATTTATCAATCCATTGCTAATAAATTGGGATATTTCTTCTTTCACTTTTCTCCTTAACTTCTTTAGAGTACTATGGAAATATTTGCGAGTATCTAGCATCTATTATTTAAGATGAATCCGATCAACCTTGGTTTCATTGTTTGCTTTCTTGGAATACCTAGTTGTTATAGTTATTTGTATAAGAATTTATATATACATATCAACATCTAAACATTATTATTTTTGAAGGAGAGATTTGATTATGTGTTGTCTATTATTGAGTTGGTCTAAAAGAGTAACTTCTCACGTTCTAGGAGATTTTGTAAGTGGATTCTAGCTTATTCCACTTCATCATGAATTTGATCCCAAAGGAACTTGATTACATTGGTGGTAGAGACTTAAGTCTTCATCATATCAATTTCCTTCTTTAAACATTTTTCTTTTGTTTTAACTCTCATATTTCTTCATTCTTCTTTCATATAATTTTTGTTATACTTTTATTTTTGTGTCTAAATAACTTTTCAAGAATTGTCTTTCTTGTTCTAATTGATGATTTATTTGACCAAGTTGTTTCTCTAACTATTTTTGTTTCTACTTATTTTGATCAAATTACTAATTGAACTCTTCTGTTTTTCAAATTTTATAGCTTCTTCAACTAGGCGATTTTATCTTCTTTACCTTTTGCCTCTACCTTATTTGTTTCTAATGCTATGGTACACAATGAATTGGAGAGTTGCTTGGGATTTTAGTTTTCTAAAACTCTTTTGAAACCTACTCAAATTCACATAATGAATGCACTACCCAAGATATTAAAGACATCTTGAGTGATATTTTTGCTTCTCAAACTTTATCTTTGTGCAAGTGAATCGATGGTTTCTAATGATGTCATCATGTAATTAACCCCCTTTTGGTATTATTTCCTTCTAAGTACCAAAATCAAACCTGTTTCAACATGATGTAATAAATATTTAAATGGATTATATGGAAAGGATTGTGTTGTTATGACATGGGGCTATTTTTTCTACCTCATTGTTTGGCTATCCATCCTATAAGTGAATTAATAGCATAAAAGCAAAGCGCTTACATCTTGTCATCCAAAATTTATTTTTAAACTATATGATCACATTTACATCAACATGACATAATAATATACATGTGAATATTCTAATGATGTGGTTTCCTTTAATTACCTTATTTTAGAATCATGTCTAAGTCATCATGATATCATTTTAAGTAGTGTAAATCACTTGATCATTGAGAGAACTACCTCAAACAACATTGATTGCACATTAGGTTGACATGACATCACTCAGTGCAAGTAAAATCAGAAATCAACATGCAAATTACTTGTAAATAAAGTTAGCAAAATATTTCCTCCTTAACTCACCCAATTATGCCCACATCATCATGATGTTAGTCTAGGCAAAGTAAATCACTAGAACTACCAACAAGTTACTTATTTTAGAACTTGGTGCTTTTTTAACAAATTTTTATTTTTTTAATTTCTTTATTAACTTGATTTTTTCCTATGAAGAAATGGAAAGAAAGGAAATGGGAACCTAGGCATCCTTCTTAGGATATCCACCTCCGTAGGTTAGGAATTTTGTTGGATATAAAATATAAAACAAAAAACAAAAACGTAGAAATTTAAAAATGCTAAGGTATATATATAAATTTGTACATATTTACAAAATAAAATTTCTTCTCATTAGTCAAAGAGAACTTAGATGCTTCCTATTCATGGGTATGGACAATAAACAACCTTCCAAAGTGCTATCCCATATGCAATAACCCCTCTAACCTTTGCAATTTAGTAAGGCCTACTCCATGATAAGTCGATATTTTCATGTTTACCTAGTTTAGCATATTCTTCATCCCATTTTATCATTAGGTCACCTTATTTAAATTCAAAATCCATCGATATCTTACCAAACCACTATTTCATTACTTCTTGGTGATGGATGACTTTATTAAACACTTTGTCATGATCTTATTCGATTAATAATAAAGCATTTATCCTTGCTTTCATCAAGATGATATTAGTGTGATCTAATTTTAGTTGTTATAACATTTAGAGAAAAAGGGAACTCAAGTTTGATCAACAACAATGCTTCTTTTTCAAATACAAGCTTATATAATGAAGTGCTGATAGAGGCTTTTAAAGTCATCATATTCAACTTTGTGTTATAATCTCTTTATAACTTAGTAATTGTCCTTTTTAAGGTTTGGACTATATTTTTTTTTGATAGTTTAGCTAAGTGATTTTTTTTTTTTTTTGAAAAAATGAAAACTTGTATTAATACAAAGACCAATTACAAACGGGAGAGAACACATCCCGACCCAGAGCAAAGAGCAACACAACAAGGGCAAAGCACAAAGGCAGCACTAGCAACCACAGGGCAAAGAAAACAACAGGGCGCGAAAAGGCGACATGTCGCGAAATCGCGACATGTCACGAAATCGCGACAGTCACCCCCGTCTCGACCGCGTCGGTGCCAACAGTCGCGATAACGCGACATGTCGCGAGATCGCGACATGTCGCGATATCGCGACAGGAAGGGCCCTCGGCAGCCGCCCGCAAAAGGAGTCGCGAAATCGCGACGAAGTTTCTAAACGGCACTCATGCCACAAAAGGGTCGCGATATCGCGACAATTATCCTCCCAACCGCTTAAGTGCCAAACGTGTCGCGATATCGCGACAAAAATACCTTGCAGCTTCCAGTTTACCAAACTGTCGCGATATCGCGACGAATTATCAACTTTGCTCTTCATCTTCAAAAGAGGCGCGAAATCGCGACATAATCTCAACAAGAGCCGCGATAGCGCGACATGTCGCGATATCGCGCCAGAAACCCGCCAAAGGCCGCAAAGGCTCAACCTGTCGCGAAATCGCGACAACTTCCAGCTCGAGGCCGCGACGGCGCTACAGGTCGCGATATCGCGACAATTTTCCTCCCAGCCGCTTAAGTGCCAAACGTGTCGCGATATCGCGACAAGATTACCTTGCAACTTCCCACTCTCCAACTTGTCACGATAACGCGACGAAATTTCAACTTTGCTTTTCAACTTCAAAAGGGGTGCGAAATCGCGACAGGATCTCAACAAGGACCGCGATAGCGCGACATGTCGCGATATCGCGACAGAAACCCACCAAAGGCCGCGGAGGCTCAACCTTTCGCGATATCGCGACGACTTCCAGCTAGAGGCCGCGACAGCACTACATGTCGCGATATCGCGACAAAAAATTTCCTTAGCATAAAAAACAATGCACATTATTTCAAAATTTGTTCAAGGCCTTGTCTAATCTCTGCATCCTCCACAGGCATATTACTATGCAGATGCATCCCAACCTCTCTCTCAGCACCCATCTTAGCAAGGAAATCGGTCGCTTTATTAAGAGATCTACTAGCATAAACGGGTATCACATCCTCTAATTCCTTCCAAAGCTCTTTAATTTGGGAGACCGAGAATCCATGGCCTCCAAGCTTTTAAGGCAAAGTTCCTCATGCAATCAAGAGCGCCAACCGGGATTTGGGAATCAGACTCAATGATTATCTTTCTATGACCCTACTTGACGGCCCAGATGGAAGCAGATTTAATAGCAAAGGCCTCGGCTTCATTGTTTGTGGCATATCCCAGACCTTGCAATTCCCAATAGAGCACAGCCCCAGCATGATCACGGCAGATTACTCCACTTCCAGCATTGCCCGGATTGCCTTTTGCAGCTCCATCAGTGTTGATTTTGATCCAGCCTTCTGGGGAGGTTTCCAACAACTTCTTACCTGTCTCTCAAGATCAGCAACTCTCTCTTCCAGAGGCTTAGAAGCGGGCTGATTTTCCTCCTCAGCATAGATGGCAACGGTTTCCACAACTTTGCTCCAGATGACCTGCCATATCCCATCCACCGAAGAGAAGGTTTCACGGAAAATACGAGCATTTCTTTCCAACCACACCTGCCACCAAATAAAAAGGAAACCAAGCTCCCAGCCAGTTCGAAGAGCTTTAGATGTAAATCTACCTCTCTTCCGTATTTCCCATAAATTGGTCCGAGACAAGTCTCCAATAGACTGAAGTTTAAAATGGGAGAACCAACGATGCCAAATCTGTTGTGTGAAAGGACAATCAAGCGAGAAGATGATCCGCGGTTTCCTCATTCCTATAGCATAAAACACCTTGGGAAGGACCAATGATGCCTCCGATTCGAGATTGTCAAAGGTCGGGATTCCATTGTGCATCGGTTGCCGAGGCAAAGAAGTTCACTTTCGGCCAGCCCTTGGGATGCCAAATCTTCCTCCATTCTTGACCTGGAAAAGAGTGTGGGGGGGCTCTGGAAGGATCGAATCATAGCCCTCCTTCACAGTATAAACCCCAAGGTTCCCAAAGCCCCAGGCAAGCTCATCCTCCTCATCTCTCCCAGTAAGAAACCGTTATGACAAGAGTTTTTCCAGAGTTGGAGCCTGCTCCGGAGGGATTGGAATAGGCCATTCACCCAGCCGCTTGAACTTTTGAACCTTATACTCCCCCAATTGGTTGGTATTGAAGTAGCTCTCAATATGGATCCATCCCTTATCTTCAAGAGCTGATTTTAACGGATGCAATTCAGGAAACACGAGCAAGAATGGGAGGATTCGATCCCAAGAATCAGTCCAGAACCGGGCCTTCTCCCCTCTCCCAACTTTCCAGAACAATTGATCTTTGATAATGCGAGATCCAAGCTTGAGCGCCTGCCACACTAATGATCCATTACCCTCCAAAGGAAAGCGGCCCAAGTCATTGGGGTGAACAAGACCCAAGTATTTACTAGAGAGGATTACTGCTGAAGAGGGACGTTGGCTGGGAAATCCACCTCCAATACAGTTTACCAGCCAGAGCTTGATTGTTAAACTTGGAGCTTCTTAATCCCAGCCCACCTTTTTCCTTGGGCTGGGTGACCTTATCCCATCCAACCAAGGCCCATTTCCTCTCTCCTTTGGCACCTTCCCAAAGAAAACTTCTAGCCACTTTGTCCAGCTCTTTCCAAATTGATGGAGGGGCAGCCAGAATAGAGAATTTATAAATTGGCATGGCCTGAATAACAGACTATAGGAAATTCAGTTGGCCCCCATAGCTTAACCATCTATGAGACCAATGATTCATTCTCTCTTTGATGCCATCCAAAAGGTCCTTCTAGAAATCAGCTTTCGGTTTTTGAAATGCGAGAGGAACCCCCGGGTAAACAACAGGAAGAGAGGTCCTAGTGAATCCCAAGATCTCAATAACTCTGTCTTGTGACCTTTGATCAAGATTAAAGAAGACCACTTTGGATTTTGTTTCATTGATGACTTGATTAGAGGCCCGGAGGTAGACGTTAAGAGAATCTCTGATTCCTCTTGCTTCCCTGAGGCTGGCCACTCCCACCAATCCAGTATCATCCACAAACTGTAAATGAGTCAAAACTTCAGCCCCGATTTTAATTCCTGTTATCTGTCCTTGAAGTCTTCTTCTCAGGAGGAGTCTGCCTAATCCTTCAACCAAGATGAGAAAGAGATAAGGAGAGCAAGGGTCTCCTTGGCGGAGACCCCGAGAGGCTCCAAAAGGTGGCGAGGGAAGCCCCTTAATTAAAACCGAGTAGGAAGGCGTAGAGATACGGCTCATGACCCGGGCAATCCGGTCTGAGAAAAACCAAAGGCTGCCAACATCTTGACCAAGAAGCCCCACTCTACTCTGTCATAAGCCTTAGACATATCCGAGTTTGATGAACATTCCTTTGTTACCTGAATTGTGCATAGTATGGATAGCCTCCTGAGCCAAGATCACTCCATCCAAGATCTGTCTCCCTTCAACAAAACCCCCTTGCTCTGGGGAGATTATATTATGAAGAAGAGGTTTTAGTCTTTCAGCCATAATTTTAGTGATTATTTTGTAAATCACATTGCATAAGGCAATAGGTCTGAAATCAGAAATGTGAGCCCCCCCTCTCCTTTTGGAATTAAGGTAATAAAGGTGTGATTTAGAGCCTTGAGCATTCTTTTGTTAGTTCGGGACTCCTCAATGACAGCCAGCACATCCTCCTCCAGGATATCCCAGAAGGCCTGAAAAAACTCAATAGGGAAGCCATCAGGACCAGGCGATTTTCCAGTGCACATCCCAAAGACCACCTTCTTGAGTTCATCACGATCAATGGGCTTAAGAAGGGCCTGATTCTCTTCATGAGAGATAATAGAGGGAATGCCATCAATGACTTCATTTTGGGCTTCCACATCATGCTCCATACTTTCCTTAAAGAGGTTTGAGAAATACTCCATTGAGTGGGAGTGCATATCAGGGAGAGTGTCAAAAGAGTTTCCATTCTTGTCTTGAAGGAGTTCCATGTTATTCAATTGTCTTCTAGCACAAGCAGAGCGATGGAAAAATTTTGTATTTTTGTCTCCTTCTAATAACCATGTGTTTCTTGCTCTCTGTTTCCAGTAGATCTCTTCTTGATTATCAATGTCCTCAACCGCTTTGCGTAAAGCATCATCCTCGGATTTAAGATGCTCAGAAATGATTCCTTCTCTGAATTGTTTTTGCACCTCATTCCATCTGGCCAACAAGGGAGCCCGTTGGAGCTGGAAATCAGATTTGTTAGTTTGCCTCCTCTGTTTTAGTTTACTCTTAACAAAAAGAAGTTGTTTATGAAATTTGAACATAGCTGTCCCAAAAGGGAGACGACCTTCTTCCCACCACTGTGGAATTTTCCTTCGGAGGTCCTCTTTTTGCAACCAAAAATTTTCAAATTTAAATGGTTTGTAATACTGCCCTGACATAGTCCCTCCCTCCAGCAAAATGGGAGAGTGATCTGAGACTGGGCCCTCCAAAATCTGGAATTTGATATTCCATCTAACATAAGCTTCCTCCGAGACCAGAAACCGGTCAAGCTTAACCCTCCTGTTGTATGGCTCTCTTCTCTTATTAGTCCAGGTAAAGTTTGTACCAGGGCCTTTGATATCAACAAGGTTAAAGGCCTGGACTTGGGCAATAAAAAGCCGGTCCCCTGTATCCAAAACTGGGATGCCACCTTCTTGATCCCTGGCGAGATAATTTGGCATTGAAGTCCCCGGCAATAATCCAATCAAAATCTTCCCGGGAGGACCTCATGTTTTGAACGACTTTCCATTGAGACCGCTGACCATCGATGTTCTGAGCCCCATAGAAATTTGTAATTAAGACTTGTTCAGCTGTAACAATATTCCTAAAAAGAGATGTGAGGACACCCCTCCAGGCTATATGTTCTATTGCTATCCACGCCAAAGGGTTCCAAAGAGTAGCAATCCCTCCCGAGGCACCTAGAGCAGCCACAGCCATATGGCCAGCACCCCTCCAGTTCGGTTGACAGTTTTACTCATAAGGTCTAAAGACATTTTTGTCTCTGAATGAGCGAGAAAGTCTGTTTTACTTCTCTCTAAAAGTCTTTGAACAGCAGATTGATGGGTTCTATTGTTTAAACCCCTCACATTCCAAGATTGAATAATCATTGGAAACCTTGGGAGCAATACGAATCAATTGTTCTCGCCAATCCTCCATTGATTAGCTTATCTCCTTGCACTGCAATTAGATCCTTATTGGATTTCCTGCCCACCCCTTGGGAATTACTATTTTTCGACCTCTTCTCCACCTGGGTAATCCCTAGAGCTGGTCTTTCTCTGAACTTTTCTGCATTTCCCATGGTAACATCTTTAATAGTTGATTTGTCTTTGGGGAGTGGATTACCAATGCCCTTGGGTTTTCTAGCTGCAAAGTCTCAGAGGAGTCAATCACCTGTTCTAGGACAGGGGTTGGTGAGGGAGGAGCATGAGAAAGGATGATATTATCCTCAAGGTTCCCATCTGCTCCTTCCATAATTTGGTCTTCTTGATCCACAAGAGATTTGAAGATTTCATACCGGTTGGTTGGCTTGGGATGAGCTTGCTCCTTGCCATTTCTCTTTTTGTTTCTTCTTCTCTTCTGTTGTTCAAAGCCATCTTTCTGGGCATCAGAACCAGGGGGAATGATGGGTGGTTCCTTGACCGGAGTGGACTTACCCTCTCGGGGGCGATTTGGCATTCCCTGTGGAGCATCCGCTTTGGTGCTCAAGATATTTGGGCGAGAACCTTGCCAAATGGCCATGCTTATGGCAAACTCTACATCGGAAAGGTAGGGCTTCATAGTCTAAGCTGTTGTATCCGGGAGTGTCCTGCTAACTCCGGTTCCATCTCGGTTGGTAGTGCTGGCTAATATCCGATTCTACACAAATTCTCGCATAAACAGCAGTGTTTCCTTCTATGGTATCTTTGGAAACTCCCAAATATCTACCTAGAGAGTTACCTATCAGTTCAAGAATCTGCTCACCCCAAAACTCCATCGGGAGAGCATACAGTCGGATCCAAACCGGGACAGCCGTGGGCTCAATGCGAGGGTCGAAGCCCGCTCTCCACGGTTGGACAAATAACCCTGTCGGGCCATGGCTCCTCTTTTTTGATTCAAATGCTCTGTTTCTATCCGCTAAGGAGGAAAAACTAATAATAAAATACCCATTGCTTATGGGCCATAAGGAGTACTCACCGATAGGCTCCCAGTTTTGTCTCACCCAGGGAGTGCGAGAAAGTGCGGGGTGGGTCGGATGCCCATGAATTTGCAAATCGGATCATGAGTAGCACGGTAGTTGATCGTGTCCTCGACCAGCTCTGGTTCTATGACAATCTTCGATCTGGAAGCGGATTGCGGGAGACATCCATTGACTCTATGCACAGGAGAACCCTTGCCCGCATTCCTGGATAGCAAATGGTAAGCACTCCGCTGAGCTTCATCGGAGGAAGACGCAGGGTTTTCTCTTAATATCTCGGCATAAGAGGTCTTCTTCCCATCGAGAAATCCTGGAGGAGACCCCATTGGGCCCTCCCGGGGCAACGAAAGAGCCGTCAGCAAAAAACAACGACAAACCACACGAGTCCCTGGTAGAATCTTCCCACCAGAAACCCTAGAGCCTCGGTCGACGACAGTTCAGAAAGTTTCCCGCCAAATCGCCAGAGCTCCAAAATTTTTCTCCATTTTAGCTAAGTGATGTTTGAAAATGAAATGATCTAAGGATATTATTTAATTGATAGATCCTTGCTTTAATAAACTAATTTAATTTTACAATCCAATCCATGTAGATGTTGTAACTAACTAATTTGGGCTAATCTCACCTCTAGAAATTACCTTAGTAAAAACTTAGGATGGTAACCTTAATTAAAAACACCGCTATCCATATATAATAACTTTTTATTAAATCCATCAAGTCCTAAGATTGTGATTTAATTATTCCTAATGGAAATTTAATCCCATTCTATCTCAAAGAATAAGTTTGGTGATATTTTCAGATTGTCTAAATGAATGAAGTCTTTTTCTTCATTTGTCAATTCAAATACCCTTTGAATGTTATTCCTTCAAGATTTTAATATACATATGATAATAAAAACATTGGATAAAATCAAGTAGCAAAAATATTTGATAGATTTTTGTTATCTAATACATAGTTACAAACAAATTATACAATCTCTTTAAACACTTTATTTTAAGTAGGATCATATCACAAACCTATTACCTTAAGATGTGATCTACTTAATATATATTTTACAAGAAAAAAATCGTAATTTTATTTCAAGAATGAAAGAAAATTACACTTCTCAGGTGCCTTAGCACAAACAAAAACCTAGATAAAAGCATATTACTGGGATTCAAGATATAATTATAGTCGAGTAGATCAGAGAGGAAAAAGCCCATCTTCGAAATAGCATGGGGATAATAAGGATAAATATCCTTATATATCAATACTTAATCATCCAAACCCCCCACACCAAAAAAAAAAAAAAAAAAAAAAAAAAAAAAACAAAAAAAAAAAGAAAGGAAGTTAGAAACTACCATAAAGCTCTAATCAAATGAAACTAGGCCCATAATAAAAACCTAGAGCTAGCATAGAAACTAGGGATATGATATGTGGGTGAAAGAAGAAACTCCATCCTTGTTCTCTTCCATTTGCAAGAAACCTTCTGGAACCTATTGACCTTCTTTTGATAACCTATCTGCTTCTTGATTTAATTCCCTATAAACATGTGTAAAAGAGATATTTTCAAAAAGGGAAATCACCTCCAGTAGTTCATCTCCCACTGGTCTAAGCAGATTATTTTTTAATTGAGTAGATCTATTCATCCAATTGATGACTAGAGTAGAATCTCCAAAAATTTGTAATTTTTTCACATTTCTCTCCACAACACACTTCATTAGCAATCTCAACGCCTGGAACTCAACAAAATTGTTGGAACCTATCCCAAGACCTACTTTAAATTTGATATAGTGGGTATCTGAGAAGTATAGAATGCCTCCTGCACTACTAAAATATGACTGTCTCTGACTAGCCCCATCAAAAAAACCCCATGGCTGAGACTTTTCAATGAACAAATTATCTACTTGTCGAGGTTTCTTATGTTTGTCAGGCCCTTTGTTGATTGAGACCAAAGTCCTCACCTGAAATATGACTTGAAATGGGGGAATTAACTTCCCTTCAAAAATAGTTGCATTTCGTGCCAACCATATACCCCAACATATAAGACATGGTAAAGAAAGAAATTGTTTCAACTCTTTTTTCAAAAACCATTGTCTTAAGCATACCTCCATTGTTTCTCCTTCCCAAATATTTTGTACTCCAGTTATCTGTTTAGCTTCTAACCAAACTTGTTGAGAAAAAGGGCATTTGATTAACAAATGTGTGATGTTTTCCTCCTCTGATTGACACAACATACAAATACTTGGACCTTGTCTGCTTCTCCTCTGTAAAACTTCCCAAGTCAAAGCCTTATTTCTCAAAGCTAACCACATGAAAATAATTGTCTTTTTTGGGGTAGATAATTTCCAAATTTGCTTCCACCACCAAGTAGGCCCTTGAGGATGAGGGTCAAAACTTGCTTTGTAACCAAGTCTAGTCGTATATTGACCCCCATATTTGTTGTATGCCCAAGCAATAGTATCTGGTTCAACTCTCAACTTGATATGACTCTTATTAAGACTATCAGTGTAAGCCTTCCACAAAATAACCTGCTCATCAGAAAGACCCAAGACCTGAGCTTGCTTCCAACCTTGGGTCCAAAGACTAGAAGAATCTGATTCCCCCACCTGATGAAGAAAGTAAAAACCTTTGTCTTGTAAAGAACTTATCATAGCTTCCGATAACAAAATGTTTTCTCCACAACCCAAAATAGAATCAGCCCCTATTCTAACTTGTTCACCATTGCCCACTTTCCAAGCCAAATATTTTCCAATCATAGGAAAGGCCTGTACTAGTGCCTTCCATTGAATGGAAATATTTTTAATGCTTTTATGTGGACTTCTGATCCAATCTATAAAGGTCCTTGGACAAATATACTTCTGTTCAATAATCTTCTTCCATAATCCTTCTTTGGTCAAAATCCTCCATAAAATTTTTTCTGCTAAAGAAGAACCAAAAATATGGATATTTTTAAGACCCCAACCACCTTCCTCCTTTGGCCTAGAAATACTCTACCACTTAACTAAAGGAATGCCTTCATGTTCCTTGCATCTAGTCCAAAGAAATTTGAAGCAAAGTTTTCTTATTTTCTCTAGAACTCCTTTAGGAATGAAGGCCAAGGAGTGCCAAAACATAGGAATTGCCTCAAGAACCGACTTTACAAGTGTTAATATCCCACCAATAGACAACCATCTATTACACCAATGGTTAATCCTAAATTCAATCTTCTCTAAAAGCCATCCCCAATCTCTCTTCTTGTAAGTATTTGGCTTCAATACAAACCCTAGATACTTAAAGCCTTCTTGGAAATCTAAGAGATTAAAAGGAAAATTTCTTATTAGATCCTGTTTAATCTCTTGCTCTAGACCATTAAAGCAAATAGAGGATTTTTGAAAATTTATCTCCATGTCGGTAGCAATACTGTAAGTGTCCAAGATTTCCTTCAACTTTCTAGCTTCCCTTAAACTACCATTTGTGAACAACAATACATCATCAACAAATAATAAATGAGATAAATAAAGGACCCCCACTTTGATCCCAGTCAAGGATCCTACCCTCTTTGCATCCAAAATAACTCTACTCAATCCTTCAACAACCAACAAAAAAGTAAAGGAGATAAAGGACATCCCTGTCTTAATCCTCTCGAGGGTCTAAAGAATTTGGAAGCTGATCCATTGATAAGAACAACAAAATATATAGAATAAATACATCCCATAATCCACTTTACTATCGGATAGCTAAAACCCACATGTAAGAGCATCAATCTGAGATACAACCAACTAGTTCTATCATAAGCTTTAGATAGATCTAGTTTAAGGACCATTGTAGGAAGATTTTTAGTTTTAATAGAGTGAAGGCCCTCTTGTGCAGCTCCTATGGCTTCAAAAATCTGTCTACCTGCTAAAAACCCAAACTGCTCCTGGGAAATAACTTCAGAGAAAATCTTCTTCAATCTAATAACCAAAATCTTTGCAATGATTTTATAGATACAATTACACAATGAAATAGGTCTAAATTCATCAAAGGTTTTAGGCTTCTCCTTTTTGGAATCAAAGCTAAAAAGTGGAGTTAAAAGCCCCAAAACTTGACCACTCAACCTAACTTCCTCCATTACTCTGAGAAGATCCTCCTCAACCAGATCATAGAAAACTAGGAAAAACTCCACAGGCCATCCATCAGGCCCTGGACTTTTATCCTTTTTGAAAGAAGTCAGGACAACTTTCAGTTCTTCCTTTGTGACCTCCTTCATAAGTAACTTATTGTCCTCCTCTATCACAAAACTGGGGAAGAAAGTAGTTAACTTTAAAATTTCCCCAATATTGACTCTATCAGGTTCTTTATAGATAGATTGAAAATGTTTTACTCCCAAATCTTCTAACTCAAAAACTCCTAACGAGGACCCCTTCTTCATTCTGCATCTCCCAGATAGTGTTAACCTTCTTCCTGTGATTAGCAAAATTATGAAAAAACTTAGTATTTTCATCCCCTTTTTTAACCATACAACTCTACTTTTCATTCTCCATTCAACTTCCCTCCACTCCAAGAATTTGTTCTTCTTAATTTCTAGTTCAACCAGTCTTGTTTTCTCCTCCTCTTTAAACAAACCAACCTCATTCTTTTTATGAATTTCTGAAATTTCCTTCTCCACCAACTTAAGATCTCTATCCATACTCTCCTTTTTAACTGCAATCCAAGATGACACAACTCCTTTTAATTTTTTAGAGTAGCAACAAATTGAAAACTCGTTGATGACCTGGAACTTTGGTCATAACCAATCCATTCTTTTTTAATCAGTTGTTGAAAATCTTCTTCCTCCAACCAAATTGGATTGAGCTTAAAAGGATTGGTAGGTTTTGCCTCTTGAATTTCTAATTGAAGAAAAATGGGAGAATGATCTGAGCCACCTCCAGTCTCAACCCATGACCATTTTCTATCTATTTCATTATATAATGTCTCTGAGATCAAAAATCTATCCAACCTCTTTGAGATCCTAGCTTCCCCAACTCTATTATTTCTCCATGTAGGCATTAATTTTATTGGTTCCAAATCAATTAAACCAACTTCTTCAATATTATGCTTGAAGTAATCTGCAAGTCTATCAAGTCTTGCAGATTCTCCCCATACCTCACTTCTATTCATAGTAAAATTTAAGTCCCCACCAATGATAACTCTTTCATCCCTAACACACCTTTGGGAGAAAAAATCTTCCTAGAAGACCTGTCTATTTTCATAGGGACCATAACAATTAATAACTGATAACCTCAAACCCAAGTCTTTAAAAAAAATTCTGTCCACAAGCCTGAAACCATAAAGGAAGAATTAATTAAGGATATTGAGTTCTTCCAACTAGTCAAAACACCCCCTGAATTTTTGGTAGCATCTAGAGCCAAGAACTCCTAGTCCCTAAGCAATTTACTTAACCCTTCAATGACTTTTGTACTTGCCCCCATGGTTTCTTGTAGAAGGATAACATCCGGATTATGAATTTCCACCAGCCTGGCTAAGGCAAGTCTTTTAGAGGGACTGCCAAGACCTCGGATATTAAGGGATAACAAGATCATTTAAACATCTTAGAGGGGTTTTGTCCCACTCTAAGGACCCCTTTGATAGATTTTTGTTTACCCTATTGAATTTCCCTCAAAGCCTTCTCTTGTGCATGAAATAAAAATGATTTCCTACCTACTGAAGTAGTGGAAGATTCCTTTATATGGTCTAGACCTAACCCTAACCTTCCAACAACTGCACAAGTTTTCAGCTCAGATTCCCTTTTCCTAGAATGTAACAAATATCTGCAAGAGGAACCTATCTCCAAACCATCCCTTGAAATAGATACCTCCCTAGAAGATTCACCTGATAGGTCACAAAGACTTCCCCCAATAGTAGAAATATTTGGATCACAATCCCTATTCAATATGTTTGAGGTTACCGATCCATTGTCCAAAATCTTAGAAAATTCCTTGTCCTTGGGACTTCTCTTCGAATATTCATAAGGAAGTGTACAAAGTTCTTTATTACCTAAGTCCATATTATTCTCATGTATTGGATAGTAATTGTCATAAGGCTTAGATGTCTGACCAACAAACTTAATAGTATTGGGTTCCAATCCTTTCATAGTTTTCTTTATGACTCTGTCTCCTTCTCTAACAACTTGTGAACAGTGAAATGAAGATAAAGCTAGGCCCAAAATTTCTTCCTCCTTCTCTAGAGTTTTGGTTCTAGGTTCAACAACATTCTTTTTGCTTGTTTGTGCCAAATCAGGGAGCACTATTGAGCTCTGAAAAATAGGTATCTCTTGATTGTTGTTAGCTGACTTGAAATCCCCACTAGTCATTTGTTTTCTCCTCCATACTTTCTGTGTGAAAGCTTGAGAACATTCCTTAGCAATATGTCCATAAACATGACAATGAACACATCTAAAAGGAATCTTCAAATAATCCAAGATTTGATTATGAATTGTATTCCCCACAACTATCTCCATACAGTTCGATAAGCCTTCACTGATATCCATCTCAACCAAAACCCGAGCTACAGACCAAAAAACACTAGATTTGAAAGAAATATCTATATCCAAGGTTTTACCTAATGAATCTCCAATCTCTTTCAAAGCTCTTTCTGACCATAACTCCATTGGTAGACCTAGAAGTTTTACCCAGATTGAGATTCTCCTAGCAACTTCAGTCCTAGGATCAAAGCAAGTCATCCAAGCCTTCAAAGCCAAAAAAGAAGACCCCCAATACCAATGACCTCCCAAAATTTTTTGTGCATCTTCCTCAGATCGAAAAAGGAAACCTATCCATCCTCTGGCAAGTAAGTGAAAAATTGGCCCATATCCTAAAATTGGGACCCATACCTTCTGCAACCACTCATTTAGTGTATTATCAACTATTTGACATCCATGAAACTTTCCAATGAGGGCCTTCCTTGAAAACTCCAAAACTTGTTCCATCCTCAAGTCTTCCCCAAGTACCATTCTGATCTTTGACCTTCTCTTTTTAACCACTTTATGTGCCTTACGCACTTTAGTAACCGGAGTTGTAGACTGTGTTGATTGTAAGTTTGGACCCACTCCACTTAGGGCCTCTAAATCAAGACTTTTACCAATAAAACCAGAACCAAACAAAGGAAACTCTGTCAGACAAAGTGAGTTTGGATTGTTTGGAGCCTGCTCAAGTTTTTCTTCCCTGTAATGAAATGCTTGCTCATTCATTAGACCCATCACTTGAGTAGAGTGTTTTGAGACACCTGAGAATGAGCAATCAATAGGACAACTGACTTGATCTGAACCTTTTGACATAGACTCTCCTCTATCCACTAAAGTCTGATAACCTACAGTATTATTCTGATCACTCAAAAAACCCAAGGACCCCCACTTCTCAACTTCTAAATCTTGTTCAAAAATGGGACCCTTGGCCCTTGGAGTTGAAAATATGCGTTGCCCCTCAAAGGGGTCCTCTGAGAAGTCCAAACATTCCTCTTCATTCTCCATCAAAAACAAGAAATCAATTTTCCAAATTATACTTTTGCATGCTTTGAATCTAGAAAGTAAGTTGTCCAACCTTCATTTTCTTCACATGAACAAATCTGAGCACACTTCTATTTTAAAAAAATGATGATGCTTCTTGTGTCATTTTTTTAAAGATATTAGTCAAGAACTGGATCCACCTTCATTTTATTCACATGAATAGATCTGAGCACATTCTAGTTTTAGGAAAAATAAAATACTGCCACTTCTTGTGTTTTTTACTTTTCTCTATGCTTCACTTGTAAACCCTAGCTTTATTGTGTGCACTCCATAGTTCTAGCCAAACAAAATTCTTCAAACTATTGTTCACATGCATAGAAATATTCCTCCCTAGCAAAATAAATCCTTTCACCCCTTCGAATTAATTCCTCTGTGCTTCACTTTGCAAACCCTAGCTTCATTGCATGCACTTCATGATTGCAACCGATAAACTTCTTCCAAAGAAAATTTAAATGTAAGAAAGATGAATGCTTACCTCCTTCATAGTCTGAGCTTTCATCAAAATTATAGATGGGTCTTCAACTGTTACCGGGTAGTGATGATGATGGATCAACCACAACCTAGTGCGGTAGTGGTGGCAACCTCCAACAAACCCTCTCCTCCTTGAAAATCCTCTTATGCCACTGCTCAATTTTTTTCCACAAAACCACTAGATGTCACTGCTCAGATGTTTTCCATAGAAATCCTCTAACGTTGCTGCTCAAATTTTTCCACAAAAATCCTCTTACGTTGCTGCTCAGTTTTTCCACAAAACCCTCGGATGTCGTTGCTCAGATGTTTTTCACAGAAACCCTCTAACATTGCTCAAATTTTTCCATGAAAATCCTCTTACGTCGTTGCTCAATTTTTCCACAAAACCCTCGGATGTCGTTGCTCAGATGTTTTCCACATAAACCCTCTAACACTGCTGCTCAAAATTTTCCACGAAAATCCTCTTACGCCGCTCTGTTTGGCGTATTCAAGCCCACCAAACAATCTGAAAGCCTTACGCTATCACATCAACATCCTCGCCTCCACTTGTAGTAGCTCGCACCTCCACAACTTTTCAATCCTATATATAAATAAATACTTTTTTATTTTTTCAAAATATCTTAATTATTTCAACATTAAGTTCCTTAGAATTCCATTCATTTCCATATACTATTTGATATCATACATCCATCCTATTTGTCTATGACCATCCATTTACCTTTCTATTTTTTCGACTTCATCTACAAATACAATTTATTTTATAGGTTTTCATATAAATCCCTTCCTCTCATATGTTTTATGACTTTAACAACTATGTCAAACTCATATATTTTGTTAATCCACCTATCTTTTTTATCTCTTAAACCTCTATGTAAAATTGTAGACTTGGCATCTAGATCCACTACAAAACTATGGATTTGCTATAATAAAGGTAATATTTGAATATTATTAAGACCTTCATCATGAAAAATACCTATTTTCAATAAATCTATACCTTTCTTCATAGTTGCATAATGTTTAGATCATGAAGGACATTGGATACTTTTCATCTTTATCATTTTTATATGTTATAACTACAATGATGTTGACATTAGTACCAAATACATAAATCCTAAAATATTTATTGAAATATGGATTGATTAAAATTAGAGCCTTAGTGATTGCATTCTTGTAGTACTATGTTACTACCTTACTCTTAAATACAAGAACTAGCATTGCAAACAAAGGATATAGATCAAGATGAAGGGTGATACTCAACAATCAAGGACAAATTCAAAATTTGATCAAGACAAGGCACACATGAACTAATGGTCAAAGCCAATTTTGAAGGGATGTTAAAGACTAAATGTAAATAAAGAAAAAATTAACTAAGTCTAAAATGTGGTGATCCATCAATACATGCCAGTGAATCACCTACATGCTAGCAAATTTTTGATAGGGCAGCAAAGCATCAACAACCAAGTGATTTGCTAGGTCAATAGGAAATTCATTTAAATAATGTAGGCTATGGATCATATATTATGAGATATGTAATTGAGTATATATTTTTCCTTTTTATGGTTAAATTGATGGAATTAAAGTTGAACTGAGCTAATCAAGGGTTAGAAGTTAGTAAATATTTACTATAAATAAGAGTTAAGAGCTCATTTATAGGGTTATTTTAGCCATTTATGAGTATTATATCTATGCATTATGATTTTACTTTGTACTTTCAAACTCATATTGTAATTAATGAAAAACTATAAAAGGCATTTGTTGATCATTATGTTGTTTGACCTATTTGTTATGAATAAATGGTGCTTGTGGCTCTGACCTTCCACCTCCTATTAATAATATCTTCAATCATTGCATGTTATTCAAATTCTCTATCACATGATGCTATATGATCACTTCCATATGTGTTGAATTATCAACACTACTAATCCTAATATCATGATCATCATATTTAACTTATTACATTTCCTTTGTATTTTTAACATTCTTTTCCTTCTCGATGTACTTTGATGTATTTAGATTAGTTTCATTTAGCTCATTTAGTTAGATCCATCCTTAATATGAAGGTTATAGAGATCGATTATTCTATTTTTAAGTGTTGAAACATGACCTTGTAGGTGTAGACCTTTATGCAAGTTCAATAGTTTTTGATATGCCATATGGGACCCATAGGCATGCTTTTTGTTTGAAATCAATTCTACCCATTCACATTTCATTTTTCAAAATCCAAATAAATCCACTTCATATCTCTTTAAATATATAAAAGAGTTTTTCTAAAATATAAAATCCGATAAAACCTAAATATTTTGGATTATATTTACACATATTTTGTTAGGATCTCACAATTTTACACCGAGATCCCAAGTTTGTATTTATTTGAAATCCTTCAAATTTAACAAAAAAATGGTGTAGTGGTGACTTTATTTATAATAAAACCTAATAAATTATGTCCACATTGACTATAAATACTATTTTTGATCTCTAATCCAGAATATTATAGTTTTTGTAGTCACATTTCTAGAAAATTCTCTAAGTAATCATACTTGTAATTCACTTACTAATTTTATGTTTCATTTGCATCTGATGATCCAAAGTAATTTAATCATCCAAAACTCACAAAAATAGCTAATTCTATAAATAGTGATTTGCTAAGAAAATAACTGTCATGACCACCCATTGACATACTTCATTTTGATTGATATGTGCTTGTTATGATGCTATGTAGAAGAAATGACTAACTATTTATGATTTGATATGCAAACCACATATTTATTAAGGAAGAATATCTGATATGAAACTTATTGTGGGATGTAGGATAATTCCATGCTTAATTTAAAAAAAAAAATGCATTTTGTATATGAATATGATACTTCTAATAGAAGTGCATTTTTGCTGGAACAGGTTCCTTTATGGTGGCAAAAAGAATTAACCACCAAGAAAATATTTGCCTTGGGGAAATGATGTGATGGGTTATTTGTCGAAAAATATAAAAAGAGGCAACATGGATAAATACCCCTTTTCATGGAGATGCATATCATAAAGTTGCATTAGAAAAAAAAAAAAGAATATATATATAATACATATACACATATGTATATCTAGTTTGATAAAATATTTTTTTGTATTTCTTATTAAAGAGGTTTAGTTTAGGAGGATGTTATTTTAAAGGAAAATGAATGTTTATTTATAAAGAATTCATTTTGGAAGAAATCACAATGGAATGTAAAGAAAATTATCCATGTTTTATTTAAAAAGTAAAGGAATGGATTTCTTATGTCTTGTAAGAAATATAAATGGTATGTTTATAGTTGATACCATATAGTAGAGTATCCAATGTTAAGTGACGTTAGGTACCATAAAAAAATAGTTAAGGAACTCCTTAACTAAAGTAGACTCTTATTTTATCTTTATTTTGGGAATGGTTTTGATTCAATCGCAGTTGTGCAATATGGCCGAGATATGCACATTTATGATCTACAATAGGAAAGTAAAAGAGTTTGATTGAACTAAGAATGGGAGACAAGTTAGACGTTGATCAAGTGGGGTATTGGGACTGGAGCAAGCAAATAAAACCAATGAAGCAAAGAGGGGAAAAAATGGTATGGAAATAGGATCGGTCGAGCAAGGGGAATCTTGGAAGACTGCAGAAGATAGCCAGGTTTTATCAAAAAAAATTTGTGTATTTGTTGACACTGGTCATGTTTGGTTTGATTTTTGGTTGAATACATGTTAGGATGTCCTCTGTTTGTTGATATATCAATCTTAAATGTTTTGAATTGGAAACCTTAGCTTTTCGTCCAGGGAAAGAATGATTAGTGTCGAACAATGTAGTTTGTTTGGTTTATATTTTTATGATTGGTGAGAATTAGAACTCTAAAATAAAAATAGAAAGTTGAGATGACGTATGGTATCATGGTTGTTGTTTGGATGGTTGTTCAAATTATTTTATTCATTCATTATAGTTAGAAAAGTCGAGTTCTTAATTGTCTTAAGTTGTAGTAAGAGGAATAAATAGAGAAAAACTCATACGATAGAGGTCGGGCATTCTAAACAAGTGAAGCACGTATAAGTAATAGATGCGTCCTTTAAGTTGCCATGAAATAAACAACCGATTCTCTGCGTGGAGCATAGTGATACAACTTTACCATAAATTGAAAACCAGGCCAATGCATGTGTTTGATTGTATTATTGTGTAATGGGAATTTCCTTACGGTAGAGAAGATAGTTGCTAGTTTTCTTTCTATTAAACAAATGCAAATTATATCTTATGGAAATGTTGTCATAATTGCATCGTCTGAAGGAAATGAAGAGATTTTGTAGATGTAGAAAAATAAATCAAGAGGTTGATTAAATTTATAATACTGCTATGTACTTCTGTAAAGGAATAAAATGAATGATAAATAATTTTGTATTCTATTATTGCTTTCTGGAATATAATGAAGGATAAATAGTGTTGCATTCTATTATTGCTCTCTAGAAATGAATGAAGGATAAGTAGTGTTGCATTCTATTATTGCTCTCTGGAATAGAACTAAGGATAAATAGTGTTGCATTATATTATTGCTCTAGAAATGAATGAAGGATAAATAGTGTTTTGCATTCTATTATTGCTTTTTGGAAATGTTTGAAGGATAGATAGTGTTGCATTCTATTATCACTTTGTGGAATGGAACGGATGATAGATGATGTTTGTATTTATCTATTGCTTTTTGTTATGGAATGAATGATAGAGGTTATAGTAATTTTTGTTAAAAAATTATGTTGGGATGGAAATCCGTGTGGAATGGTAGTTGGAATTATACTATCAGTAGATTGGTTTGATAATACTTGTTGGAGTCGTCTTTGATCTTCGTGAAGAGGTAATATTTGCTTGGTGGTTAATTAAAGATGCATTGAAAAGGAGTGTTACCTTCTAGTTGGTTGGGCACAAAAGAGTAGTCATCGAGAATAGATCTTGTTCATGCAGTAAGAGCGAATGAGAAGATCGGTTGGATTGTGGTAGACTTTCCATGGAATGGGTGCAAGAATGAACTCTTGTCGAGATGTGATAGTGATGTTCACAAGAAATGAACCCGTACTTAGTGCTTTATTAAATCTTGGAGTCATTGATATTTTGTGATTATGCGACCTAGGAATTAAGAAAAGAATGACTATCTCTTATCATTCTACTTGTGATGATAGTTTAAGCCAGATGTGTTCAAATTGCAAACCTAAACAACAAAGTTATGAATGAGATTTTGATGCCAATATTGAGTTACGAATATTGTTGTGGTCTTCTCTGTTAGATTAAGTGGAATTAAATTATTGCTATCGGTTGTTGTTTTGGAATCCGCTTATTATGGGGGAATCTAACTTTTGTGGTTGTTTGAAGGGCCAACGTACTCACATTGAGAGCTATAGTATTTATAGATTCTATGTAAGATTATGCTGCACCCATCCAAGTTAAATATAGAGAATTATTTTTAAAAAGGGGTTGAGAGTAAAAGTTGACTTTTAGACTAGCGAAACCTGATTAAATTGATATCTCCATAATTAATATTAATATAAGGATAAAGATAGTTAAGAACGAGATCCTTTTAAAGGAGTGCATAAAAAGGAATCTAAGGAAAGATACCACCATGAGTTAGAATTGAGCTCAAGGTTGAAGACTAACTCTCCAATGGATGAGAGAGATAACACCACACTCATCGCACCAAGTGCACTCACACAGATAGACTTGTGTGAGGGGCAGGGATTGGTTCGAGTCTTTCGATAGACTAGGAGGAGAAAATTAAGCTAGCTCATCTGGCCAATGAGACTAATAGCTTAATAGGGTGTGACACCTAGTACTCTTGCATTAAGAGAATTATGCAATATGTAGTGATTGGTGTGTTATATAAGTATTAGATTCAGCATGCTTGTTAAATATTAGACCAAAAGAAAAGGAACATGGTTTTGGATATATAAAAAAAATAAGGAGTTTGGAATTAGAAAATTGGGTTGATGACATTTGGTATCAGAGCATGGTTCATAGTGGGATAGGTTCACTACGTAGAAATTAGTTTTGTTATGTAATAGAAAATATACTTATAAAGGAATTGAACCTTACCAATAGAATACCTATTAGAAGTAAATCTTTCTGAATTACTTGAGATGATTGGGTAAATATTATTAGTAAGAGGAGCAATTTGAAGGACTAATTGCTAATGAATTCTTACTACCTCTTTTGTGTATGGCTAGGGACAATGCCACCAAAGAGAAGAAGAGGAAGTGTTGCCCCATCGACAAGGCAGACACGATAGACTAATGTGGAGGATAGGAATCCAGAAGTGGGTTCAGGGAACCCTAGTGATGAAAGGAAAAATCCTAGTAATGAGAATCTTACTGAGATAGTGGCTCTACTTTGGGAATAGGTAGAAACCCAAAAATAGTTGTTGGATGTCATGTTGAGTCGAGAAACATAGGTGGGTAACCCTAGAGTGAGTCAGCCAAATGAACCTCTTACCGAGGCACAACAAGCTAGGGTCAGATTAGAGGTCGAGTTGGGCAAGGAAATGAAACATTTGAAATCTTCCAAATTTAATGGAGAGGAATATGGGGACAAGGTTGAGGCTTGGTTGAAAGAAATAGAAACATATTGCAACATGAAGAACTTTTCCTCAGGCACTCGAACATCTTATGCCACACTGCATCTGCAAGGTGATGGTTTAGCTTGGTGGG
The DNA here is from genome assembly GCA_028583015.1 of Wollemia nobilis. Classification (NCBI taxonomy): domain Eukaryota; kingdom Viridiplantae; phylum Streptophyta; class Pinopsida; order Araucariales; family Araucariaceae; genus Wollemia; species Wollemia nobilis. The sequence goes on along the minus strand of JAQPPZ010000689.1, from coordinate 256,675 downwards.
AAGCATATAGTGATGAACTAGGTCTTGAGGTAGTAGTTGACCTAAAATGGGTAGAGTTTGTAAAAGCCTTCAAAGATAGATTTCTCATGGAACACTTCTATTCCCAAAAATTTGAAGAATTCACTAGACTTCACCAGGGAACTAGGATAGTGGAAAAGTATTATCAAATATTTGTCAAATTAATGAAGTATGTGCCTACTTATAATGAGAAAATGAAGATCCATAAGTTTATATTAGGAGCAGATCCTAGAATAGGATAGGAAGTGGATATGCGAGAACCTAGAACTCTGTAGAAGGCCTATGATTTAGCTAGGAAAGTTGAAACATATCTCAAACCCTACTTTGATTATGAAAGATTAGATGAAGAGGGTAAAGAGGCACTAAGAAAGAGAAATAGTGCAGGTTTTGTAAAATGGGAAGAGAAATAGGCAAGCAAGAACTTCTCTCAATAGGACCAAGGAAATGATAGGAAGAAAGGGAAGTTTAGGAAAAGGTTCTAGGGGAAGAACTAAAATAGCAACAAGGGTAACAATAGATAATTATAGGGATAGGCTAATTCTCCATCTACAGAAAGAGTAGAAGAGGGATAAAAGTGGAAAGAACATCCAGGGCCGAAAGAAGGATGTTATCTTTGTAGAGGACCACATTATGCTTCTAATTGTCCATGAAGAATAGAAATGAGTTCTAAAGGAAAGGAACCAATGTACAAAGAAACTGCACCTAGAGAGCCCACGCACAAGATTTATGCAGCTATAGGAAACCAGAATCTTGATGGTCAAGCCATGCCACTAGTGATTAAAGGTAAGATTTTTGGTAGGAATGTTAAAATCTTGATTGATAGTGGTGCTACAGATAGTTTTATTTCCACTAGTTTAGCTAAAGATATTTTAGAAAGACTAAGAATCTTGGCTCATGGGTGGAAGGTTGAGTATGGTTCAGGATAAACCTACTCTATTAATCAATGTTACCCTATGGTAGAAATCGCCTTACCTAGTGGAATAATTGTAGGATGTTTGTATGTAGCACCTTTGCATGCTTTTGACATAATCCTAGGAATGGATTGGTTGCAAGTGCATAAGGTAGTACTCAACTTTCAGGATAGATGGATTGAGTACACAGATGATAGGGGTGTTGTGCGTAGGATGTATAGTCTACAAGGGGATTTTCAACCTCAAATCCTATCGACAATGCAACTTAAGAAGGCCATAAAGAAATGAGGAATGGTCTATATAGTTAAGATAAATGAAATTGATAAAGAGAAGAAGGAAGAGGTGTTTGAGAAACACCCAATTCTTCAAGAATTTAGGGATGTTTTTCTAGAAGATTTACCTGGATTACCCCCTAAATAGGAATTTGACTTTACTATTGAGCTTCAACCTAGAATAGAACCCATCCATAGAGCTCCTTATAGAATGAATCCCATAGAAATGCAAGAGTTGAAGGTGCAATTGCAAGGGTTACTAGAGAAAGGGTTGATCAAACCAAGTGTATCACCTTGGGGTGCACCAGTACTATTTGTAAAGAAGAAGGATGGTTCCTTGAGATTATGCATAGATTATAGAATGTTAAACAAGGCAACTATCAAGAATAAATATCCTCTACCTAGAATTGAAGATCTCTTCGATCAACTCAAATATGCCATAATATTTACAAATATTGATTTGAAGTCAGGATACCACCAATTGAGGATCCATGAGGAGGATACACATAAGACAACCTTTAAAACTCGTTATGGATATTATGAGTTTGTTGTCTTACCTTTTGGTTTAACAAATGCTCCAATAATATTTATGAATTTGATGAATAGTATCTTCAGGAAGTACTTGGATAGATTTGTACTAGTATTTTTGGATGATATTTTGATATATTCTAAAAATAAGTTAGAGCATGATGAGCATCTCTAGATTGTGCTAGAGCTATTAAGGAAAAATTAGTTGTATGGGAACCTATCCAAGTGTGAATTTTATGTGTCAGAAGTGCAATACTTAGGACACATTATTTCGGTTGAAGGGATCATAGTGGATCCTAAGAAAATAGAAGCCATTTTGAATTGGCCGCCACCTACAAATGTGATAGAAGTTCGAAGTTTCATGGGCTTAACTGGATACTATAGGTGATATGTGAGGGACTATGCCAAGATCACCTCACCAATAACTAACCTTCAGAGAAAAGGAAAATAATTCAAGTGGATAGAGAAATGTGAGGAAGCCTTTGGTTTGCTAAAGCAAAATCTTACCATACCTCCTATACTAAAGGTACCTGATCTTCAGGGAAGTTTCTCTGTTTGTATTGATGCATCATTAGAAGGTTTGGGAGGAGTGCTCTCACAGGAAGAAGTAGTGGTAGCCTATGGATCTAGGAAACTAAAAATACATGAGGTTAATTATGCAACCCATGATTTAGAGTTGGCAGTTGTAGTGTTTGCTCTCAAGAGTTGGTGATATTATCTAGTTGGTAGACCCTTTGAGCTAAGGATAGATCATCAGAGTCTACAATACATATTCACTCAACCTTTACTCAATGCTAGGCAGAGAAGGTGGATGGAATTCCTTGTAGAATATGATTTTGGTATTGAGTATATTAAAGGAAAAGAGAATAAAGTCATTGATGCATTGAGTAGGAGGAGACATATAGCAGTTTTGTCTCGCATCCATGTCGACTTGATGGAACAAGTCAAGGAAATACAAAATCAGGATGCATACTACAACCAAATTTGGGAAAGGATGGAAGAGAAACTTGATGAAAACAAGGACTTTGGCATCAAGGATGGTTTCTTATGTTTTAAGAATAGGGTAGTAATTCTTGAGACTAGAAATTTGAGAAGGATGATTATGAATGAAGCACATAGATCTCCATATTTTTCTCATCTAGGAGGAGCAAATATGAGGGAGAATATGAAAAATATATTCTTTTGGCCTAGGAATGAAGAGAGACATAACTGAATTTATCACTCAATGCCTCGAGTGCCAAAAGGTAAAAGTAGAACATAGACATCCTACTGGATTGTTGTATTCGCATGATGTGCCTATGCAAAAATGGTAAGTGATTTCGATGGATTTCATCGTAGGGTTACCTAAGAATAGGTTTCAACATGATGCAATCCTAGTAGTGGTCGATAGACTGACCAAGGTTGCACACTTTATACCTAGGAACACCAAGGATGATGTCGTGGCTGTGGCTAATAGATTTTCCAAAGAAATATTTTGGCTTCATGGTTTTTTAGAGGTAATCATATCAGATAGGGACCCAAAATTCACATCTAAGTTTTGGCAATCCTTGCATCATGCCATTGGTACTAGATTGAACATCAGTTCTGCTTACCATCCAGAGACTGATGGGCAAACTGAAAGAGTGAACCAAGTGCTAGAAGATATGCTTCACATGTATTGTATGGATCAGAAAACCCATTGGGAGGATTACTTGCATTTGGTAGAATTTACCTACAATAATGGACACCATTCGACCATAGGCATGGCTCCATTCGAAGCTTTGTATGGTAGAAAGTGCAGGACACCATTGTCATGGGATAATCTAGAAGATCAGATTGTGCTTGGACCAGACATGGTCAAAGAAATGGAGCAACAGTTGAAAGTGATCAGAGAGAGGTTGAAGGAAGTTGTAGACCATCAGAAAAGTTATGCCGATCTTAAGAGATCACCAAAAGAGTTTGTTGTGGGTGACAAAGTGTTTCTGAGGGTGAAACCAAGGAAGAGTGCAATTAAGTCCACAAAGCTAGATCCTCACTTTGTAGGACCCTTTGAAATCATAGAGAAGATTAGTCCTGTGGCATATCGACTTGCCTTACCACCCAATCTATCCAAGATTCATAGCACTTTTCATATTTCTTTGCTTAAAAAGTATGTTGCTAATCTAGAGCATGTGTGGGACTTTTCTAATTTGTAGATGGTGAACCCAGAGGCTATAGAGGTTCAACCAGTAAGAATCCTTGAGTTTCGATCTAAATCGATGAGGAAAGGAACTTTGGAGTAGTGCAAGGTCTAGTGGGACCGTTATTCTGAAAGGAATGCTACTTGGGAAAAAGTAGTGGATATGCAAAAACACTTTCCATTTCTATTTGAAAATGTTGTGTAAATATTATTTTATGTTTTTAGCATTTTAAAACACAGAGGACTGTGTTAAGCCTAAGGGGGGATGATGTCATGACCCACCCCTTGGCAAATTTTTCATTTTGATTGATATGTGCTTGTTATGATGCTATGTAGAAGAAATGATTGACTATTTCTGATTTGTTATGCAAAAACTTATTTCTTAAGGAGAATATGAGATGTGAATCTTATTGTGGGATGTAGGATAATTCCATGCTTGGTTTTTGAGAACATGCATTTTATATATGAATATGATGTTGCTAATGGAAGTGCACTTTTGTAGGAACATGTTCCTTCATGGTGGTAGAAAGAATTAACCACCGAGAAAAGATTGCCTTGGGGAAATGATGTGATGGGTTATTTGTCGAAAAATATAAAAAGAGGCAACATGGATGAATGCCCTTTTCATGGAGATGCATATCATAAATTTGCATTAGAATATATGTATATATATATAATACATATACACATGTATATCTAGTTTGATAAAATGATTTCATGCATTTCTTATTAAAAAGGTTTAGATTAGATGGATGTCATTGCAAAGGAAAATGAATGTTTATTTATAAAGAATTCATTTAGGAAGAAATCACAATGGAATGTAAAGAAAAAAAAATTATGTTTTATTTAAAAAGCAAAGGAATGGATTTCTTATGTCTTGTAAGAAATATAAATGGTGTGTTTATAGTTGATGCCATATAGTAGAGTATTCGATATCAAGTGATGTTGGACACCATAAAACAATAGTTAAGGAACTTCTTAACTAAAAGAAGACTCTTGTTTTCTCTTAATGTTTGGATTAAGTTGGTAGTGGTTTTGGTTCAATCGCAGTCGTGCAATATGGTCAAGATATGCACATTTATGATCTACGACGAGAAAGTAAAAGAGTTTGGTTAAACTGAGAATGGGAGCCAATTTAGATGTTGATCAAGTGGAATATTAGAATTTGATCAAGAAGACAAGACTAGTGGAGCAAGGAGGGGAATACACCATGAAAATAGGACCAGTCGAGTAAGGGAAAGCTTGGAATAATGTAGAAGACAACTAGGTTTTATTTGACGTCGGTCATGTTTGGTTGTTTGATTTCCAATTGAATACATGTTATGATGTCCTCTATTTGTTGATGGATCAGTCTTAAATATTTTACATTGGAAACCTTAGCTTTTCATCCAAGGAAAGAATGACTGGTGTCAAATAGTGTAGTTCATTTGGTTTATGTTTTTATGACTAGTGTGAATTAGAACCCTCAAATAAAAATAGAAATTTGAGATGACGAATGGCATCATGGTTGTTAATTGGATGGTTGTTCAAATGATTTGTTTCATCCGTTATAGTTAAAGAAGTCGAGTTCATATTTCTATTTAAGTTGTAGGAAGAGGAATAAATAGAGGAAAACTCATAAGCTAGAGGGTTTGAGCATTCTAAACAAGTGAAGCATGTATAAGTAATAGATGCATCCTTTAAATTTCCATGAAATAGATAACTAATGCCCTACATGGATCATAGTGATTTAGCTTTACCATAAATTGAAAACCAGGTCAATGCATGTGTTTGATTGTATTGTTGTGTAATGGGAATTTCCTTACGACAGAGAAGATAGTTGTTGGTTTTCTTTCTATTAAATGAATGCAGATTTTACCTTATGGAAATGCTATCATAATTGCACCATATGAAGGAAAAGAAGATATTTTGTAGATGTAGAAAAAGAAATCAAGAGGTTGATTAAAGTTAGAATACTATTGTGTACTTTTATAATGGAATAAAATGAATGATAAATAATGTTGTATTCTAGTATTGCTTTTTGGAATATAATGAAGGATAAATAGTGTTGCATTCTATTATCTCTCTGGAATAGAATGAAGGATAAATAGTGTTTCATTATATTATTGTTCTCTAGAAATTAATGAATGATAAATAGTGTTGCATTCTATTATTTCTTTTTGGAAATGATTGAAGGATAGATAGTGTTGCATTCTATTATCACTTTCTAGAATGGAATGGATGATAGATGATGTTTGCATTTCCCTATTGCTCTCTGTTATGGAATGAATGATAGATTTTATAGTAATTTTTGTTAAAATATTATGTGGGGATGGAAATCCATGTGGAATTATAGTTGGAATTATACTACCGATATATTGGCATGCTAATACTTTTTGGAGTCATCTCTGATATCTGTGAAGAGGTAATATTTGTTTTGTGGTTAATTAAATACACACCAAAAATGAGTGCTACCTTCTAGTTGGTTGGGCATAAGAGAGCAATCACTGGGAATAGATCATATTCATGTAGTAAGAGTGGATGAGGAGATTGGTTGGATCACGATAGAGTTTTTGTGGAATGAGTGCAGGAATGAACTCTTGCCAATATGTGATAGTGATGTTCACAAGCAATGAAAATCTACTTAGTGCTTCGTTAAATCTTGGAGTCATTGGTATTTTATGATCATGCAAACTGGGAATTAAGAAAAAAATGACTATCTCTTATCATTCTAGTTGTGATGATAGTATAAGACAGATGTTTCTAGATTGTAAACCTAAATAACGAAGTTATGAATGAGATTTTTATGCCAATATTGAGTTATGAATGAGATTTTTATGCCAATATTGAGTTATGAATATTGTCATGGTCTTCTCTATTAGATTAAGTGGAATTAAATTATTGCTATCGGTTGTTGTTTTGGAAGTCGTTTATTATGGGGGAATCTACCTCTTGTGGTTGTTTGGAGGGCCAACGTACTCAAATTGAGAGCTATAGGATTTCTAGCTTATGTGCATGATTGGGTTGTGCCCATCCAAGTTAAAGATGGAAATTTATTTTTAAAAAGGGGTTGAGAGTAAAAGTTGACTTTTAGACTAGCGAAACCTGATTAAATTGATATCTCCCTAATTAATATTAATATAAGGATAAATATAGTTAAGAATGAGATCCTTTTAAAGGAATGCAAAAAAAGGAATCTAAGGAAAGATACCACCTTGAGTTAAAATTGAGCTCATGGTTGTTGACTACCTCTCCAATGGATGAGAGAGATAACACCACACTCATCGCACCAAGTGCACTCACATAGATAGACTTGTGTGAGGGACATGGATTGGTTCAAGTATTTTGATACATTGGGAAGAGAGAATTAAGCTAGCTCATTTTTCCAATGAGACTAATAGCTTAAAATGGTGACACCTAGTACTCTTGCATCAAGAGAATTATGCAAGATGTAGTGATAGGTGTGTTTTATATAAGTATTAGAGTCAGTATGCTTGTTAAATATTAGCCCAAAAGAAAGGGAACATGGTTTTGGATATGTAAGAAAAGAAAATATTTAGAGAGTTTGGAATTAGAAAATTGGGTTGATGACAACAACAATTTGCTTTCTTAGAGTGGTGCATGAGTCACTGCAAGTTTTCCATCTAATAAATTCTTAAAATATTTTCCAAATGACAAAAATATTAATTTTTATATTTCCAAAACCTTCTAAGTCCTTATATATTGAATTAAAATCTTAGTTAAGACCTTAAATTATCCAAGTACCTAAACCAATACTAACACTACTGGTGATTTGCTTAGAATTTACTGATTTGCTAGCTTTTGCTCATTCTTATTTTTTGATCTTAAGGATTTGAAATTATCTTAGTTTTAGTTTCCATTTTTGTATGTATTGTAAGCATTGATTAGACTAATCAAAAATAAAATCATAAATATAATTTAACCTCTTATGGATACAATATTAAAATCTTCCAAATTAGTCAAATAAATCAAATTAGTTAAGTGTATTGGCTATGAAAGAAAAAACACTAATGGAAAAAACCTACAATCATTATTTGGATACAAGAGTTAAGGAAACCAATACCAACTTCTTGAAAATAAAAATAATCAATGGTTATTTTAATTCAAATCAATATGAACCTAAACATTTTTCATTCATTGCTTATATCCTTGACCTTTTAACATAAGTATGTCAACCTAGTGGGTAGACCTTACCAATGACTAATTAAGCTAGCCAAACCTTGACCATTATCAATCCATCTATCAAAAATATAATAAAAAATACTTTATACAATATGACACCTATAATGGAATGTTAAGATCTATGAAGAAGAATGGTCGCTTTGCAAAGGATTAGGGCATTTTTATTCTAAAAAACATCTCATATTTTAGGAGCCATATCTTCACTAAGGGTGATCTGATTTAGCTTATTCTTGGACCAACTTGTGCATAATTTGAATAGATTTAAAATAATTTATCATATGAAGGAATCCAATCTATATGGAGGGATATATATCCCTATAATTTCAACCATCCAGAACAAGGTTAGTGACAATTTTTAAAATCGTGAAAAAAAAAATTGTAAATATTTGTTAGCTAGGGTTCGGATGATGGGAAGAGCAATGTAGGGATAGGACTTTAGTGAGGCAAGAAATTCTACATGGACGTATATTTTTTAGCTAAGTTTTTTTCCCTTCTTTATCTTAGAAATTTTGCATAAATTTTTTTATTAATTTTTTATCAAATATTATATTTATTATATGATATTTTGATCAATTTCAATAGATTTTGAGTTTTAGTTTTCTTTCCATGGATCAATTTATACTTAAATCCTTAGAATTATCTCTAGTGGTAGAGGTTAGTGAGTGCGTCTTAGAGAGATCCTCATTGCTCCAAGATATGATGGTTTTTGGTAAATTTAATGGGTATTAGCTAAGGGCTTTAGCCTTGAGAAAATGGATTGATAGAAGTTAGAAGTCTCTAGGAGTGTTTCTACCCTTTATTACAAAAGGTTTCTTCCTAGACATTTTTTGTTCTATGGAAGAAAGAGAAAAAATCCTAAAAGGAGGTCCTTAGTTTATGGGAAGAGCGGGACTCTTCCTTACCATTGGTATGAAGGCTTTTCACCTAAAAATGTAAATCTATCCCTAGTACCAATTGAGGTTAGGATGTTTGGGTTGCTTATTGAATTTTTGGAAATAGATATCTTCAAGGAAATAGGAAACACTCTAGAAGAATTCCTTGAGATTTTAGATACTACGAAAGATGGATTATTGGTTATTTATGCTTAGATATTGGTCATGATTGATATAAGTAAAGCTTTACCATAATCAATAATTCTTAAGTATGAAGATAAGATGTAGAACCAAATCATAGATATGAAAACATATCTTTTAGATGTAGAATATGTCATGAGGTGAAGCATATTGAGAGATCATTCCCTAAGAAGAGCCCAACATAATCATATGTAGAAAACCACAAGATAAACTTACAAATGATTATCGATGAAGATGGTTTTCAACTTCTAAAAAATAGATCTAGAAAAACTAAATAAAATAAATAGTGGAGACCAGTAAGGATGGATATTGGAAGAAATACCAACTCTATTGAGGCTTTAGGCTATGAAGAAGTAGATCAAAACATAGAGGACATAGTACAATAGGTTCAACATATTAACAAGGAACCATCTATTAAGTATGATCCTGATTTAAGGAATAACATTCTTGATGAACCTAAGAAATATGTATCATAATATTTTGAACACTCTCTTGAAGTACTATGCACCATTCAGGAGAAAAAAATGGTAAATAAAATGCAGTTTTAGAAGCTAACACCTCTAGCATTAATAAGTAAATACCAAAAAAAGAGTAGGACAAGTCATAAAATTTTGTAGTAGATCCAGGAGAGGATAAATATGATGAAAAAATTGTGAAAGAATACTGAGGAATAGAATAATAAGACCCACTCCTGATATAGAAAATGAAAAAAGAGAAAAACCCTCAAATTATCAAGCAAGATCTAGGGAATCAAGAGCAAACATAGAGAAAGTAACACAAACTAAGTTGGTTGAATGCCTCTTTACCAAACGACAAAATAATATTGGTAATACATAGGTGGGCCAATAGCCCCTAATGAGACGTGATTATCATATTATGGAATATAAGGGGTGTTAATGCCCCTTCAAAATAGAGTTGTATTAATGACCTATGTTTAAGTAATAAGACTAATATTCTTTGTATCCAGGAAACTAAAATGATAAAATAAGTTTCAAAAACTATGAAAGTTATCACAATCCACCTTGGTAGGACTCATTGACAATATGAATTATGTGTAAAAATATGGTGATGCAATGCTTAGTATTAATTTCTTTATGAATGGTTAATTGTAAATTATTGTTTTGGTTATACTATATATGAGGATATGGTACTATTGATTTTATGTGTGTTTGTAGGACTAGGTACTCTCATAGGTGGATGAGGAAGTTGGCCACTAGGAGTAAGATATTGAAATAAGAGATATGATAGTCAGTTTAACTGATGATAGCCCTATGGTAGAATTTACCCGTATTTAGTTTCATATCATATTGCACATTTGAATAAGGTGCCAATGACTATCTCTTGGTTCTTGCATGAAGCATGAAAGATAATTTATAGTAAATGCTAAGTTAGGTTGACTATTTGTTAAGTACATAAGACTTCCAATTAATTGGCAATACATAGTTGCAAAAACCAATGGTGTTTTATAATTTTTTGATAATTGAATCCCTTGTTCCATTGGTGTATATTTTTTTTTTTTGGTAAGTAAGAGAATATTATAATTAACACCGGGTTTTAACTGGTTGACCCAAAACCATTTTACAAAATAGGGTCCACTGACCAACTGGACAAAGGCCAAGCCCTAAAAGTTTAAACCGACAACAAAAATGGCCAAGACCTACTCTTCCAATAGAATACGGCCAAACTAAACTATGGAAGCCTAATATTATGGCCATCAGAAAAGAAAGACGCAAAAAAGAACTAACAAAGACAAAAACTAATCATGCAAGCACCATGCAGAGTAGCTTGTGCCCATATAAAAATAATAGAATATGGTCAAAAAAAAAAAACATCCCATAGAATGGACAGCCAAGAGGCCAAGCAGTCTTCCTTGTAGTCCTCATCTAACTTCTTATCATCATTCTTGCCATCATATTTAGATTTTGCCTTTGACTCCTTGTGCCCCTGGAACTGCTGGCTATAAAACAGAAGATTTAAGGAATCACACAAATCAACAGTCTGCTCGATGAGGCCGGACGGACTCTTCAAGCTGGTTGATACTTGTTGGAGGCGATGAAATTGTCATCTTCTCCAAGACTATTATGGTGGGGTCCGGTGCCTCATTGTCGGGGATCTCCAACACTTTGTTATTTCTTGCTAGGGCCTTTTTGCGACATCGAATCCAAACACACCTTGGGAAATACTTGAGGCCAAAGCAGATTTTTCCCATGCATGAATTTGTAGATAAAAAACCTATATCAGTGCCCCACCAGCTGCAAAAAACACTAGTCACATGAACAAAAAAAACAAATATGACAAAATCCATTATAAGGTTCAAAATTTTTTTTTTTTTAAAATGCCCCCATTTTCTGTCATTGATCCACTTTGAGCCTTCCAATCTAAAGTTTTTCATTATCTATCACCATTGAGACTGCATGAGGAAGATTTTCAGTCCACGTGATCAAATTTGCTGCTACAATGCCTTCATTTGCCGACCTATCAGCTGCCATGTTTGCTTTCCGGAAGGTATGCAAAATTATGGCCTCAAGTCGGTCATGAATTAGAGCCCTTGCTTCATGGATGTAGTCATCAAATCTCCAAGGAGCTCTCTTAGTGTTCTTTAGAAGATTTATAATAATAAGAGAATCACCTTCCACCAACAGTTTCCCTGGATAATTCTCTGCCACCTTGAGGCTCCTCCAAACTGCCATTGGTGTATATTTTGGCTTACACTCCATTCTATATTTTCAAGTAAGGCTTTTTCATATTTTTATTGAGTGATAGTAATCATGTATTCACTTTTATGAATCTCTATACCAAGACAATAGTTCATTAAACCTAGGTTTTTTTATTTCAAATGCCTTTTCTAGATCCCTTTTAATATCACTTATTAGTTTTTCAAAACTTCTAGTAATTAATATATCATCAATATACACTATGAAAATTTGTATACTATTTCCAAATTTCTTTGTATACATTCTGGGATCGGATGTACTTATTTTGAATCTATGTTGTAATAAGGGATTGGTGATCTTGATGTTCCATGCTCTAGGAGCTTGCTTTAGACCATATAGAGATTTTTTTAATTTGCACATCTTATTTTCTTGTCCTTTAATTAGAAATCCTTATGGTTGTAACATATAGACTTCTTCTTCTAAGTCACCATTGAGAAAATCACTTTTTACATCCATTTGGTGAAGCTTCCAAGCCTGGTGAGCTGCTAGTGCACAAAATATTCTGATAGTATTCATTCTTGTTGTTGGTGCAAATGTTTCTTTATAGTTGATTCCCTCAGATTGAGTATATACTTTGGCTACTAATCGACATTTGCACTTATCAAGTGTTCTGTTTGCTTTATACTTGATCTTGTAAATCCATTTGTAGCCCCCTATTTTATTTTTTGGAGGTAGTTCCAATAGATCCCATGTTTTATTCTTTTGAAGTGATGCATATTCAGATTCCATAGTTGCCCTCCAATGTGAGTGATTTAGTGCTTGAAGTTTTGATGTTGGCTCTACTGTATTGCTTAGTAATCCTATGTTTATTCTAGTTTGACTGTGAGTTTGAGGTCTAGTAGTGGTAAGATCTAGCATTCTTTCTAGATTTTATTCCTTGAGGGTGTCTCTAAGCCATATAGGTTCTTTCCTACAAGGAATTGTCTATGTTTCTGTGTATTCTCTATCTTCTTGAGATTCTAATTTTGACTCTTCACTTGTGATATCTTCCTATGAGTAGTTTAGAAGAATTTATATGTCATTATTGAGTTTCTCTGTGTCAATTTTGACTTTTTCATCAAAGATTACATCTCTACTTATGTAAACTTTATTTGTACATGGATCTAGAATTATATATCTTGTAGATTCTTTGTCATAGCCAAAAAATATTCCTACCATAGTTTTGTCATCTAATTTTGTCCTTTTTTGTTTTGGAATAGGCATGTAAGCTTTGCATCAAAAAATCCTTAGTTTTTCTATATTTGGTTTTTATCCTGACCATGCTTCTTCTGGTGTAACATGTTTTAGTATTCTTGTTGATGATCTATTTTGTATGTATATTATTTTTTATACTACTTTTGACCAATATTGATGATCAAGATGAGCTTCTTTTAACATACATATCACCATTTCCATTATTGATCTATTTCTTCTTTCTGCAATTCCATTCTATTATGATGAATATGCTATAGTGAGTTGTATTTTATTATATTTTCTTCTAAAAAAGAATCAAATTATTTAGATACAAATTCACCTCCTCTATTTGAACAAAGTGCTTTTATAGTCTTTCTTGATTCTTTTTCTACTTGAAGTTTGAATTATTTAAAATAACTAAGTGCTTCAAATTTAAACTTCATGAAGTACACCCACATTTTCCTGATGTGATTATAAAAAAATAATTAAAAATACTTATGTCCTCCAATACTTGTGATATTCATTGGTCCACATAAATCTTGTTATTTGCTATTGCAACAGGTTTCCCATTTATATTTTATAGAGAATTAAACCAATGTATGTTTCTAGTCATATATTTGCTTTACCCCTGAATCTATATACCAATGATCCATGGCTTATGATACCTTAGTGTTTCAAGTATGAGAACCAATTTGATAAAAACCTTTCCAAGTATTAGTTCTCTTTTTGAGTTGATAATATTTTGAGAATAATAATAATCAACTCCTATTTTCACCTTATTTCTCCTATTGAACTATGCATTTATCAATTTGATGGAGTTCTCTATGGTTGGATTTCTTTTGTCCCTTTAATGTGATTATGAGATAAGTGTAAGCAATAAATTTCAACTCTTTTAAAGCAAACAATAATTTTGCTTCTCTATCCTTAAATTTCCAATGGTTTAATTTTCTCATTTCCAATTAATTAAAGCTTGATGTAACACTCCTTATAACTCCCTAATTTGGAATTTTGGAAATTGATAATATTTGCAATAATAATAATTTGTTCCAAGTAGAATGCCTTATACCTTCTATGATATTAATTGCAAATATTAATATGCTTGTATTTCAATTAATGTGATTTGTAATACTATTAAGGATATAAACTCTTATTTGCTTTCTAGTTTACTAAGGTTAATTTTGCATGTATATTCAATGCAAATGATAATAATTTTAACCTTATATACTATCCCTTATCACTCCTTATGAAATAAAATAATTAAACTATATGATATAATACCTTTTATAAGGTTGAGATCATGAGGTCGATGGGCACTGCTTTGACTTCAATCTCCTTAATGGGCATTGTATCTTCTTGCTAGTTAATGATAGAGATTTTGTTGAGTGTCCTTTATGATGATCTTACTTCCCTCTATTGTTGCTTGAATTCTCTATATTAAATGATAGCTCAAGATATGCTTCCATCTCTATTACTATGCTCTCTTATGTGTCTTGATTTCTCTCTACAATCATGCCTTGATTTATCTCACTCTATTTTTTTGTTCCTCTTTAGTCTTGGGCACTTTAATAGGCCCTTTGACCCTTATTGATGTTGTGGACAAGTGTAGATGTTATTCAGGTGGCCAATGGTAGTTATGATCTTGGTGAGCATTATATTTGGTGTCTCCAATGCTCAATTTCTCCTTGAATAGTGAGTAATGATGATTATTCCTTTCAAAACTTCAACATAAGCATTATTCTAATTATAAACATATCATTCATGCGTAGGTGTTAGAATTCATGTATGGGCACCTTGATTGAATGTGCCAAGTGGCACTTCACTCTTATGCATGTAATGCTCCTCCAACATCTCTTATACCTTGTATATTTCTTGCCAGCGAATGCCCTTTGTATTGTTCAATATTTTTCAAAGGTGATGCTATGAATCTGGCTCCAACTATGGAGGTTCTCAAGTGTTGTAATGGAGGTTCTTGTTATATTTAGAGCATATTACATCATTTGGGTCATGTAAATGTACCACCTTAGGTGTATAGTTATAGTAGGAGATTACTTTAGAGGGAAGTTAGCTAGTTACTTCAAGCTATGTAATAAATACACAAGTGGAAATGTGCAAGGTGTCCCCTTGTACAACTAGGTAGAGTGTTGGCCAAGGAATATATCTTCCTATATAAAGGGACTCATAGTGGTAGACTAGATATCAAGTCAAGTTCTTATCTAGTGTAGTGTAGTAGATTGTGGTGCTTTCATATGGATTACCATGTAGCTCTTTATCTCATATTAATGGAGTATTCATTTCCTCCATACTACATTGTAATTTTGTCATTTCTATTTATAGTATGTTTTAGTCATATTGTAGACTCACTTTCTTTCATATTTATTGCATCTTGTTAGGACCTATGTTAGATCACTTCTATTGAATATATCCTCAAAATCTAATAGTGGTATGAGAGCCACGGTGAATCAAGATAGGAGGGCCTACATCCATCATAAGAGAAGTCCAGTAGGTCAAGTGGAATAGGGAGAGTTACTATTACTATTGTTGACTTGTATCTTCACAAACCAGATCTGTCATTGTGCATCGTTGCATGAAAAAGTTACCATTAGGAATATATAGGTAGAAATATCCTCAATAGTCAAAAAGATTAGAGAAGTGAGGACTGAAATAAATCTCAGTTGCAAAAATTTTGAGATGAAATTTGGCTAGTATTTCCATAGAGTTGAAGAAAAAATTGTGAAGACTAGGACTCAACATTCATACCACTAGATTGACAAATAAACTAGTGAAGAGTATTATCTCTAAATTTATAAGTTCTTCCATTCAAATTTCTAACAATTTGTTGCAAGAAAAGGAGATTCAGAAAAAAAAATTGGAAGCTTCCTACGAGAGGGTTAGGAATAATATCTTCAATAATCATTCCAACACTTGCAACAACAAGGAAGAAGATTGAATATTTCAAAGACCTCAAATAAATATCTCATTACAAGAGCTGCAATCCTATAAATTTTAGAAGTAAATAAAAGGCTACAGTAGCATTATAGCAGACTCAAGGAAGAAGAGACTCCAAAAGTTGAGTCAAATAAGGAGATAAGAGATTTGTGATCTCCATTCAAGATTCATACCTATAGAGTGCAGAAGAAGAAAAGGCCAAATAATCCTAGAAGTAAAATAAGGCCATACTAGCCTTAATTATGAAGAAAACTTTAGAAAAGAATTCCTAATTTAGAAGAATACTCCAAAGAAGAGTTAGAGGAGAATTTCTGATTCAGAAGATAAATTTTTTATTCTAAATAAAACTCCAAAAAGGATTTCTTGAAGAAGAGTCCAAGAAATAGGAGATTGGTGATCTCCTTTACTAATTAGAGACTTATTTCAAAATAAGTTGAAGAGATCCTAAGTAGACCTCATTAAAGAAATTTCATTCTTGGAAGAAAAAGAAAGACTAGAAGAGTCATGTACAAATACAGAAGTAGCAGAATCAGAGATCCTAGAAGAATATCTCATCACCAGCACCTCCAAAAGTATAAGGTTGAAGAAAAGGTCTTAGTTGGAAGACCAGATAAGTTACAAGATAGAAGACCTTGGAGAGGTCTCAAAGAAGAAAATAAGAAGGCTTGGAGAGCCTTATTGCAGAGTTCATATAAGCATCATCAAAAGAGTTCCTAGGATAACTCATTAGAGAAATCCACTACTAAGGAGAAGTTCCTAATAGTAAAGGACTTGGGAAAATTATCACCATCTAAAAATAAGCCCAAGAGAAGAATATTTTGGAAAGGAGTGCCAAATCCAAAATAAGAATCTAGTGAGGACCTCAAGACATTCAAAATCTTGAGAAGAAGAGGATCATGTTTGAAGTCAAAATTTGAAAAGAAGCTTGAAGGAATATTCAAAAAGAATAAGCCTACCAAATCCAGGATATTTGGATATTTATTCTCATAGCAAGGAGGCATAGTTTGGAGAAATAAGTTCTTTGAATCTACAATACAAAATTAGATATCACTAGAAGGATCAAGCCACCAAATCCAAGGCTCAATATAGAAAGTTCAAGGCTATAGTTTGGTGAAGTAGGAAGTTGTTCTAGACAACCAACAAGAAGCTGTGAATTCAACCATTTCAAGGAAACAACTTAGTGAATCAAAAAACCAAGATCTACATCTACTTCAAAAGCCATCAAATAGGTAAGAAACTAGGGTGCAATTATTTTAAATTCAAATTAGGGTTCATTATCAAATTATATTAAGCACCATATCTAGATTAAAAGTTGTAGAAAGATATATTGCGTTAAAGTCTTCAAGTGCAAAGAGGTAAAATTCATTTTAAGGGTTATTTGCACATTAAATAGGAGTTGGATATTTTTTAAAGAAAGAAAATTATCATCTACCTATTTGTTATCTAGA
This sequence comes from Wollemia nobilis, assembly GCA_028583015.1. NCBI lineage: Eukaryota > Viridiplantae > Streptophyta > Pinopsida > Araucariales > Araucariaceae > Wollemia > Wollemia nobilis. Next base: position 239,252 of record JAQPPZ010000689.1, on the reverse strand, counting down.
AAGAAAAAAGACTATATCCTACAATATTGATTGTAGTGAAAAGTTGCAGAATATTCATTTAGGGTAAATTACATATTACTCTTAAAATTTGCAGAGATTATTAAGTGCATCTAAAATTATTCTGATATTTCATTTACTGGAGCAATAAGGTGAGATTATTGTTACCATTAAAAGTGCATTGGCACTATACTAGTTGATATCTAACTAGTTACTCTCAAAGTATTACTATCTATCTTGATCTAGGGGCACAAAATCAATATATTATAAAGGTTTTTGGAAACACCATTTAATGCACAAAATCTACAATATTTAGTGGCCAAAAGAAATACACCATTAAAATTAGCCAAGGAGCTAAAAATTGAGACTTAGAGAGTCTCAAATCTAAAGTTCACTTAGGATTTCATTAAAAGAATAAGTGTAGAAATTTCTAATTTAAAATGGTGTAAATTATTAGCTTGGTTTTACTCTTACTAAATTGAGCAAGAGAAAGGAATTACTAAAGAAAAGAAGCATCTTAGAAAGAGATATTTGGCTCATTATATTGATGCAAATTCTATCTGATACAAGCACCATTCTTGTCCATTCATGAAAGACAAAATATCTTAGAATACAACGATCATCATACGATCAGGTATAAGGTTATATTTAAAGCAATAAAAGAAACTCATCGAGGAGTACATATTTCTCAAGGTTTGAGATGTCAAAAGATACAATTGCTCCACATCGAAGCATCCAGAAGTAAGCATTCACTTGCAATATCAAAGCACACATAAGACCATTAATCAATCTACATATACATGGATGAAAAGGATAGTAGAGAGGTCCATACTAAAGGGTGCTCATCTACATAAAAAAATGGTTTCTATTAACATGGAATGAAACTATTACAAAAAGGGATATCTACACTACAAATGAGCACAAAATCAGCACGTAGAAAGCATAAAGAATAAGGGAAAAGGTGCTACATTCAAGAAGAAGAATGCCCACCAAAGGAAGTACCAATATTAGCTACTAAGCCACTATTTGGAGCTCCATAGAACCAAGGAGCATCATAGCTAGCACCATCCAATGTCCTCATCAAATCGCCTGCGAAGGAAACAAATTGCTTATTGTCCAAGAAATGAAGTAAGCCAAGGAACAAGCATATGAAAGGGCAAGAGTAATTATAAGAGTCTTTCTTGAGTGTTATAGTAGAGGTCTATATGCAAAGACCTTGAGTGCCACTTGGCATAAACATTCTAAGGTGTCATCCCAATTCTTAACGCTCAAGAAACTTCAAGTGCCTAAGCAAGAGAAGTTACAAAGAATATTAAGGAGGTTATGTACAAGCATTGGAATAATTCCAATTTGTAACTTTCATTCACCACTTGTCCAAAAGGAAGAAGATTTCATTAAATTTAAAGCACCCAACTTGGAGAAAGCATTAGAGAGTGAATTCAAGGCAAAGTGAAGCATTAAAGAAAGTGAAGTCAAAGCAAAGCCGAGCATTAAAGAGAGTGAAGTCAAGGCAAAGCCGAGCATTGAAGAGAGTGAAGTCAAGGCAAAGCCACACATTGAAGGCCAAGTTCGTAGCAGCAAAATGATCCAAGATCATGGTAAATTATACAGTAACATCGGTGTTATAGCAACAAGATGAAAAGAGCATTGAATGCTCCTAGTCAAAGTGGTCAAGCATCCAAGCAACACAGTAAAAGAAATCAACCATCGACCAAAGTATATATATGGAATATACAAATGGATGTGGAGTCCTTTTGAATGAGAAAATTATGGGATTTCCTCACACGAATTTTTTATTGATGTTTTGATGTTTTGAGTAAAGGATATAGAAATATAAATGGTATTTTCTATATTTGTTGCATTGATAATCAAAAGAGCATTTATGAATGCATTATCATGTAATGAAGTGCTAATCCCTTACTCCAACCAAATCTCAATGGATCTCAAGGAAAATAAAAAAACAATGATATGGATGGATAGTATTCTATCATGTATTTACCATGGTTTCATATTGTTTAAGAATATGATGTAATTGGAATCTCTTATTCAAAAAAAGATATGTAATGTAGGAAAAGCTTATAATGACTAGTCATGGTTTGATGATATGTATATTGAGTTATATTGTTAAGGAAGACTTTGTAATAAGTTTCTTTATTATGAGAAGACTTGAATAATTGATGTTATAAGTATTCATTGTTGTTACTTCTAGTTCATTTTGAAAGAATTAAATTATAGTTATTCTTAATGTAAACCCCATAGGGATGATTATGTGTTTTGACAAAATGAATGGAAAGTAGTTACAAATTTGATTACAAAACATGTTCTTGCTTACTAAAAGAGTAAACTTAATTAAAATGTTTAATGCTTTTGATAATATGCATTAGGAATATTTTAAGTCATTTCTTAATTAAGCAAAATGAGCATGTTTCACTTTTGATGAAGAGAGAGAGAGAGAGAGAGAGAGAGAGAGAGAGAGAGAGAGAGAGAGAGAGAGAGAGAGAGAGAGTTAAGGTGAATGTTTTTAGATGTTATGCTTTGGGGTCATGAAGGGTTTGGAAGGGCATGCTTTAAGTAATCTTGTTAGAACCCTTTGGGATGAATCCAAACCTGAGGTAGTTGTGGGGAGGCAACACCTAGGAATTTTTGCAATGGACACACCTAGAGTGGGGAACAAAATATTATCCAAATATGAGGAGTTTTTGGATAGGATTCTAGGTGGTGTATCTTGAATATTATTTTCTACCATGGAGGTTAGGAACCCATGTGTAATTAATTTAAGTGATGGCACCTTAAATGGGAAGGCTCGAGTGTCCATGTGGAATTATCACATGGAGTGATAATCACCTTAATTAACCCATCACAGAGATTGTGTAATTAAGCATTGAAGTATTAGTCATTCCATCATGAAGGTGCAATGACTAAACTTAAATGTATCACACCTGAATGCAGCAACATAGATTGACTTATGTTTAGTGAGGGACCTGACATCCACTTTCTCTAAATTTTGATAAGGGATAATCTCAATGCTATTATCATGTTATCTTGCATTCACAAAGAATGTAAGAAATAAGGGGGGACCATTAAAGCATCCTTTATACCATGAAGGTATATAAGGTAAACCCAAAAATTACAGGAGTTTGGCCACTCTTGACGACTCGAGAGTCATATGCAATGACTACATATTGAAATGTGGCTATCTTATCAACTATAATCAAAATGGAAACATCTTTAGTGAACCTTAAATGAGATCCTTGACTGTAAAAAAATTACTCTCTCTCAAGTTGGTTAGATTTGGGGTGTTACAAAAGCAATATGGGAAAAATGTGAATGGGATGCTATGGAAACTTAAGGAGTGGTAGGGGGATTTTAACTTGTTGAAATCATTTTAGAGCCTCCTATGTAACCATTTATAAAACTAGGCATTGGATAGCTTCTTTAGTCACTTGCTACTTTATAGATATTTGTTTCATCCTTATCAATGTTTATGGATCTACAACTCAGTCAGGTAGATTAGAATTTTGGAGTGGGATTGAAGTGTTTATGAGAAGTAAAGACCAAGAACCCGATTCATGATCATAGGATATTTTAATGCCATAACCAAGTTGGATGAAAAATTTAGGGGAATTAGGAAATTAACCCAAAGTATGAGATATTTATTAGCTTTTATTCAAAATAATAATCTATGGGAGGTTGAGTTTGAAGAAGACAACTATACATGGACCAAAAACAAGAGAGGCCAAAACCTAATAGCAAAAAAATTAGACAAATGCATACTCTCAGATAATTGGCTAGATGAAGGAACTTGTGATAAAATTAATATATTAACAAGGATTGGTTCAAATCACTAGCCAAGAAGAGTTAAAATTTTGGTAAATGAATTCAAAAAAATATCATATTTTAAATATGAGCAAATCCTCAATTTGTTTATATGATAGAAGAAACATGGAATTCTTCAGGAAATGGTGGGTTGTATGATTTTCCAAAAGAAATTAAATCAATGATATCTAGATTAAAAGAATGGAACAATAACACTTTTGGAAATATTTTTTATAAGAAAGAATAACTAAAATATAAGATTTTAAAATTCCAAAAAGGTTATCATACAATCTCAGAGGAAAAGGAGTTGCTTCGTTAATATCATAATATTTTGAGTTAAAATCAAGACAAACTTGGTTAAAAGATGGAGATAAAAATACAAATTATTTCATAGGATGGGTATAGTACAGAAATCAACATCAAGAATTAGTAGAATTAAATCAATAGAAGGGATTTGGATTGAAGATCATAGTGAAATTAGAAAAGAGGTAAAGTATTTTTATCAGAATACTCTAGGATCATAGGAAACTGAAGTTCTTAATTATAAACTTCTTCAAGATGTACCTTCAGTTATAACAAATGAAAACAATAGGAAAGTGATGAAGCCTATTACTCTAGAAGAAGTTCATTTAGATCTTTTCTCTTTTAATAAAGATAAATACCCAGGTCTAGATGGGATCTTTACAAATTTTTACCAACATAATTGGGATATAGTGAAGGTTTCTTTATTGGTGACAACGGAATAGTCTAAGGTAAAATAATACATACCTTATAAAATAAATGCAACATATCTTACCTTAATTTCAAAAAATAAATATGTTTAATTGTTTGATTCTTTTAGAACCATAAGCCTATGTGATATGGCATATAATATTATCTCCTAAGTGATGGTAAATTGATTAAGGCCATTATTATACATAATTATTTTAAAAGAGTAAGAAGGATTTGTGAAAGGGAGATAAATTCTGTATGGGATCATAGTAGCTCATGAAGTTATACATTTAGTAGCTTCAAGAAAAGAGAAAGCAATGATATTAAAACTTGATATGAGTAAAGCCTATGATAGGGTTAACTGCGATTTTATTTTTGTAGTTTTGAAAATTTTTGGATTCGAGAAGAAATGGGTTAGATGGATTAAATCTTGTGTCTACAATTTCTTATTCAGTGTTGGTCAATGGGTTAGGAACAAAATATTTTAAAGCCAAGAGAGGTCTTAGACATGGAGAATTCAAATTAGACTTGTCATTATTTGTAAAAATCTGTCTTGAAAAAAATAATAGAATTTTTAAAAAGAGATCTCAATGCTCAAGTTTGAAACTGTATTATTGCCTTTATTGTAGAATGCTTATACATATGGTGCTCATAATGGGAAGTTTCAAGTGCAAAAAATAGGTGGTAACAAATTAGTTATAGGATTTATACAATACATGGAAAATTCATATACGATAATAGCACTAAAACAAAGGGATATACTATAATCTAGGGTAAAGTGAAAATGTTCAAAAATTGGATTTATCAAAATTAATTTTAATGGTTCTTTTAAAGGAAGTCCAAGAAAAACCAATGGAGGTGGTGTTTTTCAAGATAATAAAGGTAAAATTCTCCTCACTTATTCATAATCATATGGAACTGCAACTAATAACTATGCATAGGCTAGGGCACTTCTTATAGAGATTAAAATTGCAATGAAAAATAGATAGAAAGATGTTTCAACTAAGGGAGAATTCATAAATGATGATTAATGTTATCAACGACAATAGATGTGGATATTGGATAAAAATAAGGATAATATTAATATCCATCATTTATTATTGAAGTCAATCTCTTGGAAATGTGGCCATATTTATTGAGAAGAAAATCGGGTAGCAAATAATTTAACCAAACATAGCATTCTTCATCTTGGTGAAATTTAAAATTTAGAAGGAAACTAGCCAAGTGAGACTTTATATCTTAATCTATAGTTTAATCTATGTAACAACAAATATAATACTTTGGTATTTATATGGGAATGACCCCTAATAGAAGCCACATATAACTTATTAAAAAGAAAATATTTTATAGAGTATTATTTGTTTAGTTGTTATAATAAGATAAGAAAATGTCTCGGGGGCAATGTAATGGTTCAAGCTTTGGCTCTTCTTCGAAAGGACCAAGGTTCAAACCACGACGTGTATGTGGTTGTGTGCTAAATTCCCTATTGATAAGCTTATCTCTCCCCCTTATGATAGGTCATGGTGGGATGGGTATGGCCATCCATAAGCATCGATCCCTAGAGATTTCTCACACTAACCAAATCTTTAAAAAAATAATAAGATATGAAAATCATAAGTAGAAGGAATTTTTTAAGAGGAGTTTAATAATTTTATTTACATGGTTGTTATGATGAAATATAATATAGTATTTTGATATAATATTTATTTTACTTTTATTTTATTTTATTGATTAAAAATTAATATATTTTTTTAATAACATTATTTTAAAAAAAATATGTATGTTTATAATTTTATATGGAAAGAGCTCAATCGATCAATTTTTTGAATTTCAATGGTCAAATTCTTTAACATTCAAGGAAGAAAACTAAGTTCAAATATTTTCAAGCGAGACATACACACATAATTATCAAATTATTATAATACTACCATATGATCACAATGTAATAAAAGTGAGACCCATTTAAATGTCATATAACCAATTGAAAAAATCATTATATATATATATATATATATATATATATATATATATATATATATATATTATTTTTCTAGAGAACAAGGGGTTGTACTCGGGTACCCCATCCTTGACAAGTCACAACTCTCTTCTTTAGAGCTTGAGAGTTTACAAATAAATTCAATTCTCATCTCAATTGAGATGTTATAGCTAGATACCTACATCATTTTCATAAAATGTCTAAATTCTCTATTTTCATTTTCTAGATATTCTTCAATTTTTTGTACTCGGGTCTCCCACCCTTGATAAGTCACAACTCTCTCTGTTAGATATTGAGATTTTCCAAACAAATTTAATTCTTATCTCAATTGAGATGCTATAGCTAGATACCACATCATTTTCATAAAATGTCTAAAATATTGGTTTTCATTTTCTAGATATTCTTCAATTTGTTTATAAATACAAAATTTTAGAATTCACCATCCTTCTTGACATTTTTCTATAGCGGCCTTCACAATATGAAAACTCCACCTCGGCTATCTATGCATTGCATCTTATTAGAGTAATATTTCTAAAACATCACACTATCATAGTCCATTTTACCATATTTGGATTGCTAGTTTCCTTCCTCAAGCATAAGTGCAACCACAAAAATTATAATAAATAATTTATATGAAAACACATTAATGTTATAAAATGAAACAAATATTACCAATGAAAAACATTAAAGCAAATATTAATCATTATTTGATTCGGGTAGTCAACATTTTCTTGTCGGCTTCAACTAAACTTACTACTTCCTCTAACCATTGATAAGAGAATTTAACTTCACAATCTTCAATTAAAATCCCTTTATTGGTTAGGCTATCTGCACATTTGTTTCCTTCCCTTAACATATGTGTAAACCTGATTTCTTCAAAATCTATAGTATGGTCTAAAATTTCTATAATTATCTCTTGTATGTTCCATAAAGCCTTTGCTTTCCTCAAAAATTTATTTGTTACTATGATTGAATCACCTTCCATCCATACTTTGTTCCATTTCATTTGTTTACATATTTTTAACCCTTCCAAAGTTGCCCAAGCTTCAACTTCATTATTTGTCTTAAATACACTATTGAAAACATGATGAGACAAAATCTCTCCTATATTATTTCTAATTATTCCTCCTCCTATTGGTCTTGGATTTCCTTTAGATGCTCTATAAAAATTCAATTTGACCAAATTTGCATTGCATCTGGTGGTTTCCACTTTATATTTTTAGCCTTCATTTTGTTTCTCCTATACCTAACAACATAATTCCACTTGACTCCATCTATCAAGAATATTTTCTTCTAGATTAGGCATTGGATGAGTTTATAGGGTTGGTTTAGACTCCTCTATAGCTAAACAAATCTTTCTTTTAATTACTTCTAAACTATTTTCCTTTATATATTTTTCCAAGATATAATATTTTTTTTTATTTTATCACTAAAAAGACCACCAAGAACTAATGATGCTTCCAAGATATATGAAAAGAGAATAAAAATATGCAATGGCATTCCATTACTTAATTTTAAATATTGATATAATAAAAAACAATTTCACAATTGTTGGCAATTTTGCACTATGCCACATTAAATTTTTTGATGAAATTTTGTTGAATAATTTCTTGTTGTAAAAGTGGTATAAATATCTTAATACTATGTTGCAGTATTTCGGCTAGTATAATGTGTTATAGTATTGTTGTGTTAATTTTTCTTCTAATATTCATGAATTAAAAGCTTGAGAATAATGGGTGTTGCAAGGTAAATTGTTGTGAAGAATCAGTGCAGATCACCTGAGGACATCAAAATTAAATAGCGCTTGGAAATTCAATGGAGGAAGAAAAATATATAATACCCTTTACACCTGAAAGAAGAGTTAAAAAAAACCCTTAACGTTTTACCCTGGGAAATTTTTTCGTTGTTGGGCAGAGTGGAGAAAAAATGTGTTCACCTCAAAAATGGGCAACAAAATCGTTCACCTCACTTTGGGACGAACGTAGAAGAAAAAAGAATGACAAATTTTGGCAATGAATTTCGTCCCAAGTGAGGGGTGAAAGTCCCTTTCACCTTTCCTAGAGGTAAAAAACATTTTAAGTGGTTAAAAGTCGAAGTGGGCCCAAAATCGAAGCGCAACGATAATTCAAATAAGTGCATTTACCCCAAATATGGGGTGAAAGCATCAGTCACCCCACTTTGGGATGAACGTTCCCAAGTTTTTAAAGATAATGTGCCAGGTTGGTCCGTTGAACTAGTCAAAAGGACTTTCACCCCATGTGAGGGGAAAAACTCCCTTTTGCCCCTCCCTGGGGCAAAAATATAGCAATAATAAGCTTAGGTGAATTTCAAGGAAAATAGCTAGGCGTTGATATGACATTGACAAGTCAAATTTTTGTTCACCCCGAATAAGGGCAAACATACCTTCCACCCTCCCTTCGGGTGAATGCATGTTTGACGAGCAAGGTGTGTACCCCACGTTAATAAAAATTAGAGGAAGTAAATATGATAGCACTTTCACCCCAAGTGAGGGATGAAAGTCCCATTTGCCCCTCACTAAGGTGAAGTTATATGAAAGCGGTCCCATAAATGTGTCAAGGTTATTTTTATTTTGGGCATGGGCATTGAAAAATCAAAGATACATTCACCTAGGATGAGGGGCGATAGTGTCTTTCACTTCTTTTAGGGGTAAAATTATAATTTAAAGAGAAAATAAGTCTTATATAAGGCTCTTTCACCCTGATATGAAAGGTAAGGCTTACAGTTACCTCCTTCAAAGGCGAAACAACAACACAAGGATGATTTGAAACATCAAGCATAGAACTGAAGGAATAATAAGTTATTTTTGCATAGATTTTCTCTAGAGTTTGTTACTGCTACGACAAAGACATGAATGCAATAGAAGGAGTTTTAAATAAAGCAAAGTCAGGGGTTGTACATTAAGTGCAATAATGATGAAATTATGAATATCATCACTTTGAGGGTGCCCTTACCACCAAGAAGCAATGATGTAAGTTAAAGGAGGCGCTTTCACTCATCACTTTACTATGGGTGAATTCAATTTTAAACATCAACAGAGGTTTTAAAAGGTGCATAGGTTGGACGAGTGATGGGAATTTAATGATTGGGACGAAAAGTAACTGAAATTGTCAATTTTGAGCTAAAGGAGATGTAGCATCAAAATAACAGGACGATTTTCATGAGTCCCAAAATATTCTTAATAGGATCAAATTTCCAAGGCGCAATGGAGGCATCAAGTCAACGACCATCTTTACAATTTTTCATTCATCGATGCCCAAATGTGTTGATTTTCCTAGAGATTTCCCCTTAGAAACTAGATCATTGTCTTAGGAGGAATATTTTCGAAGACTTCAAGGAGGAATTTCTTCGTAGAGGTTCCTGATCCATAAAATTTTTTTCTTCGAGTGAATTAAATGAAAGAGGTTAAATCCTCTATAAATACTAATCATTTCAATGTAACACAAGAGGAGAGACTCTGTAGAAAGTTTTCTATGTAAATAGAAGAGATTCAACTTCTAATTTTGCAAGCAATTTCTATATGTAATTTATTTCTACTTTAAGCATTTATATTCTATATTCATGTATGTTATTTTTCGCTAAATTTAAATTTTGTATTTGGATTTGAATACTATTGGTGAGGGAGTGAGTACTGGAATGCGATCCTAGAAGTTGTCTCTGTGAAACTGTAAGTGAATTCTTTGTCTTCTCACTATTTTATGTTGCTATAACACTTGGTTGGAATTCTTGTTGTTAGTCTATCCCCAAATCCTACATCTTCGACCTATGGGTATATTTCCCATATCTTTCTATTATTTTTATTTCTTTCCAGCAACTGTAAACTTAAATGAAGAACACAAGCTTATACTGAGAGGGGGGGTGAACAGTATAGCGCCCACTTTTTACTTTCTTTCCAAACCAATATCAATTAGTGTCCTCAATTGCAATAACCAAATATAGCAGTGTGCATTAATAACATAGATAGCAATAGTAAGCAAGTGCACAAATCATCACACACAATTGAGACACAAGATTTAACGTGGTTCCCCCAATGTGGGGTAGTCCACAAGATAATCTCCTTATAATATTTCACAAAGAAATAGGGATCCTTATCCCAATACAAATGATTACTTTGATCTTCTCAAAGCTAGGTTGTCCTGATCTGCTCAGGTGGGCTCCACTGATCTGCTCAGCTAGGCTCTCCATTGATCTACTCATCTAGGCTATCCATTGATCTGCTCAACTAGGCTATCCACTGATCTACTCAACTAGGCTATCCACTGATCTGCTTAGCTAGGCTATCCACTAATCTACTCATCTAGGCTATCCACTGATCTTCTCATCTAGGCTATCCATTGATCTGCTCATCTAGGCAATTGGTGTTGATGTGTTTTCTATTTTTGTCCTGTCTCTTTCACTACTCATAAATCTACCTCAATGCCTTCTCACAAGGCTCAAAAAATCCTGCTCAAATGTTATCCCAAATCTATCCTCAAAGCCTTCACAAAAGGCTCAAACAATCCTGCTCAAATGTTGTCCATTCTCAAAGCACAAAAGGCTCAAAAATCTTGCTCAAATTTTGTCCCAAATCTGTCCATAAATCTTTCCCAAAAGCCTTCTCAAAGGCTCAACCAATCATGCACAAAATTTGTCTCAAATCTATCCAGAAATTCTATCCCAAAAGCCTTCCCAAAGGCTCAACCAATCATGCACAAAAGTTGTCTCAAATCTGTCCAGAAATTCTATCCCAAAAGCCTTCCCAAAGGCTCAACCAATGACTCTCAAGTAGCACTCAAATCTCAACCACAAATCAATGAAGGCAAGGCTCAATGATGAACTCAACAATGGATAACAAATGAATGATGACAATACTCAATAATGTGCTCAATAATGAATGGCAATGTACTCTTCAATGGATGACAACAATGATCCACAATGATCTCAACAATGTATGACAAATGATCTCTCAAATGGATGACAACAATGATCCACAATGATCTCAACAATGTATGACAAATGATCTCTCAAATGGATGACAACAATTCTCAACAATGTACTCTCAAATGGATGACAACAATGCTCAACAATGTACTCTCAAATGGATGACAACAATGCTCAATAATGTACTCTCAAATGGATAACAAATACTCTCTCAAATGGATGACAACAATGCTCAACAATGTACTCTCAAATGAATGGCAAATGAGCTCTCTAATGAAAACCTCTCCAAGAAATAACAATGAGGACTTCAACCAACCAAGGACAATCTCCACAAGTGATAGCAATAGGTTCTCAATAATATCTTCCTCATGCAATGTCAATAAGCTCTCAAGAAACAAGCACAACTCCCTCAAGCAAAGAGCTCTCAAATAGCCAACAATGATCTCCTCAAATGAAAGACAAATGTATCCACAAGTGACTAGCAAATGATCTCCTCAATGGTCTCAAATAGTGGCAATGGACTTAACAAGTAACCAACAATAATATCCTCAAAGCAATAGCAAAAACCTCCTCAATAATGGCAATACTCTCAATGAACTCCACTAAAGCAATCATGGAACTCAAGCATCAATTTTATCCATAAAATTGATTTTCTAATCCATCCACTTCCTCTCAATAGCCAAGGCACATAATCAAGCAATTTGTCTTCAACTTCAAACCCTAACTCATGTGCATGTCTTCTAACTCAAGGTAGCAATTAACTAGGTCTCAAGTTCCTAGTTTAATTTCATAATTAAATCATGCACTAGGACATATAACAAGTTCAACACTTTTCAACCTTATGACTCCCTAATTTCATTAACATATACAACAAGCACCTATGCTTTTATTTTTAATTCCACACCTTATAACTCCACATACAACAATCACAAATATTTATTTCCACACCTTATATCTCCCTAATCACACACAACAATAACAAATATTTAATTCTACACCTTATAACTCCCTAAGCACATTAACACATACAACAAGCATTTATTTCCCTAAACTCCTTATGACTCCCTAGTTATCACATAAATAATTTTAATGCACCAAAACTTTGGTAATAACAAATATTACCATGCGCTGGAGATAAATACCTTTATATGAAATTCGCTGCCTTCGTAACCTTCGAAATCGTCTTTGCCAAAATGCCTTGCCAAAATTAATGCGCCTTCACACCTTCGCGGGAGTCAAACTCCATTCCTCTCGCTTAGCACTGTGAAGCGCTTACCACGTGGGCACTAGCCCACATTGGAATTTTAATCCCAAACACCCAACTTTAACCTGTGCTCAAATCTGAAACTCGATTTTACTTTCTTAGCAAAACACTTTGCCCTTGGCGGGATTCGAACAGCGAACCTGCCTTGTGCAAAGTTCGTGCGCTACCAACTGCGCTATAGGCTCCTGCGTGACATCACTTTCCCGCACTTTTTACTTGACCTTGCTCTCAAATCAAAAGTTATTTATCCTTCTTTCTTCGCTGCTCCCCTTTCGATGACTCTCTCTCATGCGCTATGTCAAGTCTTCAATAAACAAAGGTTTTTACCTTTTATTTATATGCACCTCCATGCCTTCGAATGATGTCGGCGAATCTTTATTAATCTCCCCAACCTTTGCACGTCGACGGATAATATAATACAACCTTAGACCTTAGAATTATTAAATAAAAATTTAATAATTCACCTTTTAACTTTGAATTGGGATATCTCCTTCATTCTTTTGAATTTCGTCATGAAACTTTTTGCACCTAGGTTTTATTGGAAAACCTTTTCATCCATCATAATTTGGAGAAGTCTTAGCATAGTGGTTTTAATGAAAAACCCTTTCCAATGGTTTTAATGAAAACCCTTTCCGTTGGTTTTAATAAAAAACCTTTCTGTCGGTTTTAATAAAAACCCTTGCCGTTGGTTTTAATAAAAACCTTTACCATTGGTTTTAATAAAAACCATTAATATAATATTTAAAAAATTAAATATTATATGCCTCTTGTGCCACAAAACCCTGTATATATCCATGCTCTCCAAAATATCATAAATGATTATTTATGAAGTGCTTTTGCCACCAAAACTCAATGTGATCCATGTGACATCAATGACAACACAAAATAACTCAAATTGCCAACAATCTCCCCCTTTGTCATTGATGGCAACACCTCTAATGCAAATCACCACAATCACTGCAAAAACCATTTCTGAAAATCAAAGTTGCTCCCCCTGACTCAATACTCTCTATGGAGGCTGCTCCCCCTATCTCAATGTTCTCTTTGGAGGCTGCTCCCCCTATCTCAATGCTCTCTTTGGAGGCTGCTCCCCCTAACTCAATGCTCTCCCCCTTACTCAAATCTCTCCCCCTTTGACATCAATGGCAAAAGGGACACCTATGGGGCTAAAATATATGACTCTTAAGCTTAGCCCCCCTACCACCTTCTCTCTTGAGGTGATTAATTTTGGGGTGGGAGTACATTTACTCCCATATTACATTGTTCCTTTCCTTTGTCAACTTCCTTCCACATCTTTTCGATATCCTTTTCTTGATGAGTTACTTGATCTTCTTGTCTTGAACTTGCTTGACCTTCTTGCCTTGAACCTATTTGGAATTGAGTCCTACACCATCTTGCAATATGTCCAAAGTTATTGCAATTAAAACACTTGATATTGTAGCCTTTGGATGGTGCCCATATCCTGAATTCTTTCTTGAAATCATTTCCATATCCATTCCTTTCTTGAACCCTGTATTGTGAAGCTCTATTTCCATAATCATTTTGACCATGACCTCTGAATTGTGCAGCTCTATAATCAAAACCATATTGCTCATTTCCTTTGCACTGAGAAGCTCTATGACCAATCCTGTTGCATAAGAAGCAATGTCCCTGAAAACCATACCTTCTTCCTTTGAAGTTCCTTCTAGAAAAATCAAACTTCTTTGATCCATAGACCCTGCAATGTATAGCCCTGTGTCCAAATCCATTACAAGAAAAACAATGTCCTTGAAAAGCCCTTTGTTCATGCCTTGGTTCCTCATACCTTTCTTGACCTTTATCCTTGTGATCATATTTGACTTGTGCATTGTATCCTTGATCCTTCTTTGTGGTATCCAAATCTTCTTCCTTAACTTCTTCCTTTTTTTTTTTTTTTTTTTTTTTTTTTTTTTTTTTTTTTTTTTCTTTTTTTAAAAATCCTGGTTTTTTGGGGCGGGTTTGGCTTTCTTCTGATCTTGGTCTTCCTTGCTTTCATCTTTTAGAACTTCCTTTCCTTTTGAGTGTGACTTTTCTTGGAAATGAGATACAACCTTAAAATATGTTTCCACTCCTTTTTGAACCTTTTCATCTAATGTGTCATGTCTTACCGTCATTACCCTTAGTTCTTCATTCATCCTTTCCTCTATCCTTTTTGCATCTTGAAGCTCATCTCTTAGATCACTGATTGTTTGAAGTAGTTCTTCTCTGATTTTGACATCTGTTCGAATCTTGTTTTCAAGATTCCTGATTTCTTCTTTTAGCCTTTTGACTTCTAATTTTTGTTTTCTTGGCTCATCCTCTTCTTTTTATATTACCAAAAGTGAGACTTCTTCATATTTACTATCACTGAGATCATTATCATCTTCTATAGCAAACAAACTCTCATGAATTCTTTGACCATGCCTGTTTCCTTGATGTGTCATTTCATCTTCACTATCACTGAAGCCATTGCAATATCCTGATCTGTGATCTCTTTGACCACACACAAAGCATTGTTCTCTTTCACCTTCTATTCCTAAGAATAGATGTTCTTCCTTTTCATCATCTGACTTGTCTCTATCGTTGTGATCTGAGCTATCATTTGCTTCTTCAATGTAGAAATTTTTCTTAGTCTTACGAAAACTTTTCTTCTTCTCATGCTTGCTTTGCTTGTACCTGTCATCTTTGTCATGCTTATGCTTTCCTTCTTCTTTTCTTCTGTGACCCTATTTTTCATCATCACTATTTTCTTCATGTGGACACTTGTTTGCATAGTGACCATAATCACCACACTTGTAGCATTTGACTTTCTTCATATCCCTGTAATTCCTTGAGTCCTTTTTCCTTTTGATGAAGTTAGCTTCCTCATAATTATCTGAATCTCTATCTGTATCTGGATATTTCCCTTTATTTTTCTCTAAATATTTGAATGCAATTTCTTTCTTTGGAGCCTGATGCTTATCTATCCTCATCTCATAAGTTGTGAGAGTTCCTTGTAGTTCTTCCATTGTTAGCTTGTCGATATTCATTGTTTCTTCTATCGCTGAAACCTTTGCATCATACTTCATGGGAAGTGATCTCAAAACCTTTTGAGTAACATCTGATTCTTTCATCTCAAATCCTAGGCCTCTCATGGTGTTAGCAATCTCATCAACTCGAAGTAAGAACTTTGCAATATCTTCAGAATATTCCATTTTCAATTCCTCGAATCTTCTTCTATGAGTTTGTAGTTTTGCCAACTTTACCTTGGAATCTCCTTCATAGGTATTCCACAACTTGGTCCACATTTCATTAGCTGAATTACATACCATGACCTTTGCAAAATCTATCTCACGTAGCCCACTCAGAATACAATTCATTGCCTTTGCATTGATCTCAACCAATTTCCTGATAGTCTTATCTGTCTCAGGATCACCTTCAACCTTATACTCTTTTGCAACCATCTGCCATACCTCATATCCTTGTGATATCAAATAGTTCTTCATTCTCATGCTCCAAAAAGCATAATTGTTATCATCAAATAGTGGAGCCTTACTTGTAGATGATCCATTCTGTGAAGCCATCTGTGTTCTTGTAGAATCTACCCTCAAGCTGTTAGCCTTTTCGAAGGAACCCACTCTGATACCAATTGAAGAACACAAGCTTATACTAATATGAGGGGGTGAACAATATAGCACCCACTTTTTACTTTCTTTCCAAACCAATATCAATTAGTGTCCTCAATTGCAATAACCAAATATAGCAGTGTGCATTAATAACATAGATAGCAATAGTAAGCAAGTGCACAAATCATCACACACAATTGAGACACAAGATTTAACATGGTTCCCCCAATGTGGGGTAGTCCACAAGATATTCTCCTTATAATATTTCACAAAGAAATAGGGATCCTTATCCCAATACAAATGATTACTTTGATCTGCTCAAAGCTAGGCTATCATGATCTGCTCATGTGGGCTCCACTGATCTACTCAACTAGGCTCTCCACTGATCTACTCAGCTAGGCTATCCACTGATATACTCAGCTAGGCTATCCACTGATCTGCTCATCTAGGCTCTCCATTGATCTACTCAGCTAGGCTCTCCACTGATCTGCTCAACTAGGCTATCCACTAATCTGCTCAACTAGGCTATCCACTAATCTACTCAACTAGGCTATCCACTGATCTGCTTAGCTAGGCTATCCACTGATCTGCTCATCTAGGCAACTGGTGTTGATGTGTTTTCTATTTCTATCTTATCTCTTTCACTACTCATAAATCTACCTCAATGCCTTCTCACAAGGCTCAAACAATCCTACTCAAATATTATCCCAAATATATCCTCAAAGCCTTCACAAAAGGCTCAAACAATCCTGCTCAAATGTTGTATTTTCTTGCTCAAATTTTATCCCAAATCTGTCCACAAATCTATCCCAAAAGCCTTCTCAAAGGCTCAACCAATCATGCACAAAAGCTATCTCAAATCTATCCAAAAATTATGTCCCAAAAGCCTTCTCAAAGGCTCAACCAATCATGCACAAAAGTTATCTCAAATCTATCCAGAAATTTTATCCCAAAAGCCTTCCCAAAGGCTCAACCAATGACTCTCAAGTAGCACTCAAATCTCAACCACAAATCAATGAAGGCAAGGCTCAATGATGAACTCAACAATGGATAACAAATGAATGATGATAATACTCAACAATGTGCTCAACAATGAATGGCAATGTACTCTTCAATGGATGACAATAATGATCCACAATGATCTCAACAATGTATGACAAATGATCTCTCAAATGGATGACAACAATGATCCACAATGATCTCAACAATGTATGACAAATGATCTCTCAAATGGATGACAACAATGCTCAACAATGTACTCTCAAATGGATGACAACAATGCTCAACAATGTACTCTCAAATGGATGACAACAATGCTCAATAATGTACTCTCAAATGGATAACAAATATTACTCTCAAATGGATAACAATAATGCTCAACAATGTACTCTCAAATGTATGGCAAATGAGCTCTCTAATGAAAACCTCTCCAAGAAATAACAATGAGGACTTCAACCAACCAAGGATAATCTCCACAAGTGATAGCAATAGGTTCTCAATAATATCTTCCTCATGCAATGTCAATAAGCTCTCAAGAAACAAGCACAACTCCCTCAAGCAAAGAGCTCTCAAATAGCCAACAATGATCTCCTCAAATGAAAGACAAATGTATCCACAAGTGACTAGCAAATGATCTCCTCAATGGTCTCAAATAGTGGCAATGGACTTAACAAGTAACCAACAATAATATCCTCAAAGCAATAGCAAAAACCTCCTCAATAATGGCAATACTCTCAATGAACTCCACTAAAGCAATCATGGAACTCAAGCATCAATTTTATCCATAAAATTGATTTTCTAATCCATCCACTTCCTCTCAATAGCCAAGGCACATAATCAAGCAAATTTATCTTCAAATTCAAACCCTAACTCATGTGCATGTCTTCTAACTCAAGGTAGCAATTAACTAGGTCTCAAGTTCCTAGTTTAATTTCATAATTAAATCATGCACTAGGACATATAACAAGTTCAACACTTTTCAACCTTATGACTCCCTAATTTCATTAACACATACAACAAGCACCTATGCTTTTATTTTTAATTCCACACCTTATAACTCCACATACAACAATCACAAATATTTATTTCCACACCTTATATCTCCCTAATCACACACAACAATAACAAATATTTAATTCTACACCTTATAACTCCCTAAGCACATTAACACATACAACAAGCATTTATTTCCCTAAACTCCTTATGACTCCCTAGTTATCACAAAAATAATTTTAATGCACCAAAAATTTGGTAATAACAAATATTACCATGCGCTGGAGATAAATACCTTTATATGAAATTCGCTGCCTTCGTAACCTTCAAAATCGTCTTTGCCAAAATGCCTTGCCAAAATTAATGCGCCTTCACACCTTCGTGGGAGTCAAACTTCGTTCCTCTCGCTTAGCGTTGTGAAGCGCTTACCATGTGGGCGCTAGCCCATGTTGGGATTTTAATCCCAAACACCCAACTTTAACCTGCGCTCAAATCTGAAACTCGATTTTACTTTCTTAGCAAAACACTTTGCCCTTGGTGGGATTCGAACAGCGAACCTGCCTTGTGCAAAGTTCATGCGCTACCAACTGTGCTATAGGCTCCTACGTGACGTCACTTTCCCATATTGTTTACTTGACCTTGCTCTCAAATCGAAAGTTATTTATCCTTCTTTCTTCGCTGCTCCCCTTTCGATGACTCTCTCTCATGCGCTATGTCAAGTCTTCAATAAACAAAGGTTTTTCACCTTTTATTTATATGCACCTCCATCCTTCGAATGACGTCGATGAATATTTATTAATCTCCCCAACCTTTGCACGTCGGTGGATAATATAATACAACCTTAGACCTTAGAATTATTAAATAAAAATTTAATAATTCACCTTTTAACTTTGAATTGGGATATCTCCTTCATTATTTTGAATTTCGTCATGAAACTTTTTGCACCTAGGTTTTATTGGAAAACCTTTTCATCCATCATAATTTGGAGAAGTCTTAGCATAGTGGTTTTAATGAAAAACCCTTTCCAATGGTTTTAATGAAAACCCTTTCCGTTGGTTTTAATAAAAAACCTTTCCGTCGGTTTTAATAAAAACCCTTGCCATTGGTTTTAATAAAAACCTTTACCATTGGTTTTAATAAAAACCATTAATATAGGATCTAGAATTTCACTTCAATTTTGATGGAGGGCAGTCGTAGAGCTAGGATTTCGACCAACAGAGTAGCAGAAGGGTGAAACCAGCAGCCGCCAATAGTCGAAGAGTGGAGCAGCAGTCTCCAAGTGCGAGGAGGGAGGAGATGTCGATGGGCGGGAAGTCATCTGCAGGGGAGCTCGGGAGTGGCTATAGTTCGTGTCTTGGGCGTAGCAGAGCAATCAAAGGGCACCAGGGATTCAGAGGTGCAGAAGTGTCCGAACCCATTTAAGAAGACCAGGCTATTGACGGTGTCAGTCGGGGTAAGGACCCACCAGAAAAAGGGGGTGGTGGGGCTCAAAAGTCTTATGCCCAGGCAACGGCCTCAGAAACCCTAAACGAGTTTTTTACCAAAGAGTTGTTTCCGGTTTGGGATGAGCTGGACATCTTGGCAAAAGTTCTTTCAAGCTTCATGGAGTTTGAGAAATTTACCCTCATAGGCAAATTCATTGGCGGCCGTCCCGACATGGAAACTATTCAAAAGTGGGCAGTAAGCAAATGGAGGAATTTTGGTCATATGGAGCTAGCGGCCCTATCCCGGGGTTTTTTTGCCATTAGACTAAACAATAAGGAGGATTACTGTAAAATTTTGGCTGGTGGGCCATGGTTTCTAGGCCGCAAAAGTTTATTCCTTAGGAAGTGGGACATGGATTTCAGTCCTGATACCTAGAACATCAACATTGCCCCAATATGGGTTAGGCTCCCAAATATTCCCCTCTTTGGCTAGCATGAAAATGTCATAATGGGTATTGCATGCTCCATTAGGGAGTTGGTCACCATTGACCCACCCACCCGAGCTCGAACAAGGTTTGTCCAAGCCCGTTTTTGTGTTCTGGCAGATTTGGAGGCGGAACTCCCAACTTTCATCACTCTTCGGTCTGGAGGTACCTTTCTTCATAAACAAGCTATTGTCTATGAAAATAGACTAGCTTTCTACCCCCAGTGTTGGTCCCAAGGGCACCTCCAATCCCAATGTCCTCTTCAAAAACTAGGTAAGCAGAAGCATGAAAACGACAACCCCCTAGAGCATGGGGAAGGTCAGGCGAAGCAGTAAAATCTTCCAGATGCAAAGGTTCATGAATCTCCAGGCCCCTCTAGAGTCTGCGTCGGACTCTCTTAGCCTGAAGAGAATCCCACTCTCCAATCGGACCCCGAGCAACTTGAGGCTAACAATTAGCAAGGAGCAGACTCCCACTTGGAAAGTGAATCACAGGAAGAGAAGGAACGGACCCCATCCCAAATTGTGACTCAGACTGTTTCTCTGCCCCAAGATATGGGTCATCCCGATTTCAGCCAGTCGCATACAATGCTAGAAGATTACCTCATAGGAAGGAGGGGTGAACAATCCGGTCACATTAGCCCCCGAAACACGAGGAGCCAAAAGAAAAGTGTGGATTTTGGTAGTGAGAGGAAGCAGGGTCGTCCTCCTAACAAAGATAGGTGGGACAAAGAGACAACAAATGATGTTGCAAATGGAACCGTTGGTTCTAGATGACTGTGGCGCTTAGACGGACGAAGCGCATGCATCAAAACCTCCCCCTCAACAAGGAAGGGGAGGCAAGAAAAACCTCAAACTGTCTAGATGAAATTCCTCTCATGGAATGTGAGAGGACTGAACGGTGTAGCCAAACGAAGGTTAGTGGTTGATCTATGTAGGAGGACTAATCCTTCCATACTTATTTTGCAAGAGACCAAGGTCGATGCTATCTCCTCTGATAAAGTTGCGAAGGCCATTTGGGCCAACGCAAATTTTCTGTCCAACCCTACAGTGGGAACAACAAGAGGACTCATGGTTCTATGGGACCCTTCGAGGTTTGAGGGCAGCCTGCTATCAACTTCCAATAGAATCATCAATGTACTATTCTAGTCCAAAACCACCAATTTTTCTTGGATTCTGTCCAACGTTTATGCTTCAAATTCTGCCATAGAGAGAGTAGAAATGTGGAAAGCTATCTCTCAGATGAGGGAGAATTTTAGTAATTTTCCTTGGGTTTTAGGGGGTGACTTCAATTTTCCCCTTCATCCTTCGAGAAAAAAAAGGAGGATCCGACCACTTCAGCCACAAATTGGAGGACTTCAAGGATTTTGTCTCTACTAATGGGTTGCTCGACATCGAACTCAAAGGGGCTTCCTTCACTTGGAGTAACAGAAGGATTGGGAGCAGTTTGATTCAAGTCAATCTCGATAGATTTTTTATGTCCCAAGAAGCCATTCCTATCCTTGGCGAGGCTATCCTTTTGGCTCTTCCAAGGATTGGGTCTGACCATAACCCTATTTTCTTGGAGGCGGATGATGGGCCTATTTTTAAAACCCCCTTTAGATTTGAATCCATGTGGATCTCTCACAAGGACTTCAAAGGTTTGGTTTCAGCATGGTGGCAATTGAAGGTGGAAGGAAATGCTCCTAAGAGGGTGGCTCTAAAGCTCAAAATGGTCAAAGAAAAGCTGAAAGTTTGGAATAAAGAGGTTTTCGACAACATTTTTGAGTCCAAAAAATCCATCTCTGAGAACCTGAAGGTTTTGGAGGAAAGGATGGAACTCGAAGGTTACACTGAGGGTCTCAGGGAGGAAGAGTGGAGTCTTTTGGTGGACTTTCATTCTATTCTATCTAGGGAGGAAACGTTCTGGCACCAGAAATCTCGTGACCTTTGGTTGAAGAATGGAGACACCAACACGAGGTTTTTCCACGTGTCTACTATGAGGCACAAATGTGCCAACAAGATCATAGAAGTGGCTTGTAAATATGGGTGCATTACCAGGGAGATAGAGGAAATCAGGAGCAAAGCGGTTGACTTTTTTTAGGATTTGCTTGGCACTCCTCCGGACAGCAACCTTTAGGTCCAAAAATCTCTGCTCGCCAATTTTTTGACTAAATTCCCCCATGAGGTAAGCATTAAGCTTTTGGAACCTTTTTCCTCATCCGAGATTAAGGAAGCATTATTCTCCATGCAACCAGATAAGGCCCCTAGCCCCGATGGTTTCCCCCCCAATTCTTCCAAGTCATGTGGGAGGTCATGGGTCCGGATGTGTGCGATGCTATTTAGGTTATTCAAGCTTCCAGATCCATCCACTCAAAACTCAATTCCACCTTTCTTGC
This sequence comes from Wollemia nobilis, assembly GCA_028583015.1. Taxonomy (NCBI): domain Eukaryota; kingdom Viridiplantae; phylum Streptophyta; class Pinopsida; order Araucariales; family Araucariaceae; genus Wollemia; species Wollemia nobilis. The sequence continues at coordinate 216,650 of JAQPPZ010000689.1, read as the reverse complement.
CCTCATTCCTAAGTCTCCTGCCTACAAAATTTTCTCTAACTATCGGCCCATCAACCTGTGCAATGTTTTTTACAAGATTCTTACCAAGTCTATAGCCAATAGACTCAAAACAGTCCTCCCCATCCTGATTGATCCTTGTCAGGGAAGCACTGTTAAAGGTAGAAACATTCTTGATGGTGTCATCACTGTCCATGAGACCCTTCATTCCGCTTACCGCTCCAAGAATGCTGCTCTTTTTCTTAAGCTTGACATGAACAAAGCCTTTGACCGGGTTGATCAAAAAAATTTGTGTGCAGTCCTCCTCAAGTTTGGCTTTCATCCCCACTGGATTGACCTTGTCTACAGTTGTATATCCACTCCCTTTTTTTTTGTCCTAGTCAATGGGTCCCTAGCTGGATATTTCCAAAGCACCAGAGGCCTCATAAAGGGCGATCCTTTATCCCCCATCCTTTTCATTCTTCTGGCGGAGGTTCTGAGTTGGTCCATGAAAGAGGCTCTTCATCAGAACAAGATTTTTGGCATTTTGCCGACTTCTAGAGTTGATCCTGTCACTCATCAGCAATTTTTGGATGACACCCTCATCTCCACTGGGGCATCCGTTGCCCAAGCCAAATCGCTCAAGCGGATCCTATCCCGTTATGAGCAAGCTACAGGGCAAAAGGTCAATTACATCAAGAGCAAAATCTATTTTATTAACACTCCCCTACGCAGGCAACTTCGGATTGCTAGAATTATTGAATGCACTATCTAGGGTTACCTCTATCTTATAGTGGACGGGCGAGTGGGGATATGTGGAACATGATTCTTGAGCGCCTTCACAAGAAAATCAAAACTTGGAAGGACAAACTCCTGTCGCAAGCCAAAAAAGCCACCCTTACCAAAGCTTGTCTTCAGGGGATCCCGACCTACTTCATGTCGGTGTTCATGCTTTCGGTTGCAGTTCACTCCAAAATTGAGAAGATTCAGAGGACCTTTTTATGGTCTGGTAGCGAAGAGAAATCTAGACTCCCCCTTGTTTCCTGGGACAAGGTGTGTTCGAGGATAGACCAAGGCGGTCTAGGGTTGAGAAGATCAAGACTTATGAATTTGGCTTTGATAGCGAAGCATGCTTGGATGATTCTATCTAACGACCCGGTGGAGTGGGTTAAGTTGGTTAAAAATAAGTATCTTGGCCCCATTTCCTTATTGGATGCTGAGACCTCCTTCGTGGCGTCGACCTTTTGGAAATCTGTGCTCCAAACTCGGCATTTGATCAGCCTGGGAGCCCACTGGATTTTGGGTGATGGCAACCTCATTTTCTTTTGGAAGGATAGGTGGGCGACTGAAGAAGCCCTTGGGTCGAGGGTAGATCTCACTGGGCTGAGAGGTTTGACTGACCCTAACTCCCAAATCAGGGTGGCAGAGTTCATAGACCGGAGCACCCATTTTCCTCGGTGGAAGATTCCAGTTGTGGAGGGGTTTAATAATGAGGTTACCTTTCTTGCAAATATCCTCCAATCAATTTTAATTCCTTCTACCAGGAGGAATGACATAATCATCTGGAGTGGTATGGAGGATGGGCTTTTTTTGTTAAATCAGCTTATGAGTTTCTTACCACCAAGACTGCTCTAGACTACAGGTGGAATACTGTGTGGAGGAAAGGAGTCATCCCTAAAATCAACTTCTTTGCATGGATTTATTTCCACAACAAAGCCTTAACAATTGAAAACCTTCACAAGAGAGGTTTTTCCTTCCCCAACAGGTGTTACTTGTGTCTTGCAGATTACGAGATGAGGGATCATTTATTCTTGCATTGCCCATTTTCCCACTCTATTCTTAGTATTGTCCTATCCTCCTTCCAAATCCTATGGTGCTCTCCTCGTTCCCTCAGAGATGCTTTCCACCAATGGCCTAATCCTTTCAAGAATCCCAAACTCCGCTTCCTCCTCGAGGCCTCCTTCCATCATTCAATTTGGCAAATTTGGTTAGAGAGAAATGCCAGAATATTTGGTAGAGCTCCTAGAGGGCCCCCTTCTATTGCTCAAAGGGCATTGTCCTATGCCATCAAGAATTCTATTGTTGTTCCCAGTCCCCGTCCCTACCTTTCGAGCGAAGAAGCGATTCTCAAAATGATGAATCTTTGGTCGTTTCTGGAGGTTGTTAAAGGGCCCTGTCGAAGGAATATTGTTTGGACCAAACCCCCCATGGGGTGGATTAAATTAAACTTTTATGGAGTGGCTAAGGGGAATCCTGGGCCCACTGGTGCTGGGGGTGTTGTCAGAGATCATGATGGGAATCTTGTGATGGCCTATTGTGAAGATTTGGGCTCCCAAAAAAATCACTATGCCAAATCTCGAGGTGCTCTGAAAGGTATTCGGATACTCTCTAAGGATCCTTGGCCTCTTATTATTGAGGGTGACTCGCTCAACATCATGAATTACCTTCTTAGCACCAAAAATCCATCTTGGAAAGTCTACAACATCATCCTCAAGGCAAGAACACTTCTCTCCTATCGTGGTAGGTGGAAAGCAAATCATACTTTGAGAGAAGGTAATCGCGTGGCTGACCACATGGCCAACAAAGGGCTCGTGACCACGTGTTCGGTCGTGTGGCTGTCTCACTTCCCATCCGATGTGGAAAGGTTGGCCAGAGCAGACATCCATTCATGAAGCTTTCCTTGCATAGTTTTTGGAAAGCCCCCTCCGACGAGTTTTGGTGTGGCGTGGCAATTTTGTCTACTTAGTTGTCCATGGTGTCTTGTCTATTTTGCTTTCCTCATTTCATTTCTTCGGGCTCTACTTGGTGTTCCTTTGGTTTTGTCCTGTTTCTTTTTCATTGGGTTTCCAGGCCTAAAATCCCTTTTTATAGTTTCCAAGTCTTTAGCATTAGGATGGCTTTACTTGCAATTAGGCTTATTGTTACAGTCAAGAGGTATGATGCATTATTAGAAATATGGCTAATTTTTTACATAAGGTTGTGGGATCCTCTATAAAATCCCACTGTTAATATATTAAAATAATTACAAAAAAAAAACCATTAATATAATATTTAAATAATTAAATATTATATGCCTCTTGTGCCAAAAAACCCTGTAAATATCCATGCTCTCCAAAATATCATAAATGATTATTTATGAAGTGCTTTTTCCACCAAAACTCAATGTGATCCATGTGACATCAATGACAACACAAAATAACTCAAATTGTCAATAATCTCCCTTTTTTTCATTGACGACAACACCTCTAATGCAAATCACCACAATCACTGCAAAAACCATTTTTGAAAATCAAAGCTACTCCCCCTGACTCAATACTCTGTATGGACATTGCTCCCCCTATCTCAATGTTCTCTTTGGAGGTTGCTCCCCCTATCTAAATGCTCTCTTTGGAGGTTGCTCCCCCTGAATCAATGCTCTCTCCCTTACTCAAATCTCTCCCCCTTTGACATCAATGGCAAAAGGGACACCTATGGGACTAAAAGATATGAACCTTAAGCTTAGCCCCCCCACCACCTTCTCTCTTGAGGTGATTAATTTTGAGGTGGGAGTACATTTACTCCCATATTACATTGTTCCTTTCCTTTGTCAACTTCCTTCCACATCTTTTTGATATCCTTTTCTTTATGAGTTACTTGATCTTCTTGTATTAAACCTATTTGGAATTGAGTCCTACACCATATTGCAATATGTCCAAAGTTATTGCAATTAAAACACTTGATATTATAGCCTTTGGATGGTGCCCATATCCTGAATTATTTCTTGAAATCATTTCCATATCCATTCCTTTCCTGAACCCTGTATTGTGAAGCTCTATTTCCATAATCATTTTGACCATGACCTCTGAATTGTGTAGCTCTATAATCAAAACCATATTGCTCATTTCCTTTGCATTGAGAAGCTCTATGACCAATCTTGTTGCATAAGAAGCAATGTACCTAAAAACCATACCTTCTTCCTTTGAAGTTCCTTCTGGCAAAATCAAACTTTGTTGATCCATAGACCTTGCATTGTATAGCCCTGTGTCCAAATCTATTACAAGAAAAACAATGTCCTTGAAAAGCCCTTTGTTCATGCCTTGGTTCCTCATACCTTTCTTGACCTTTATCCTTGTGATCATATTTGACTTGTGCATTGTATCCTTGATCCTTCTTTGTGGTATCCAAATCTTCTTCCTTGCTTTCATCTTTTAGAACTTCCTTTCCTTTTGAGTGTGACTTTTATTGGAAATGAGATACAACCTTAAAATATGTTTCCACTCCTTTTTGAACCTTTTCATCTAATGTGTCATGTCTTGTTGTCATTACACTTAGTTCTTCATTCATCTTTTGCTCTATCCTTTTTGCATATTTAAGCTCATCTCTTAGATCACTGATTGATTGAAGTAGTTCTTCTCTAATTTTGACATCTATTTGAATCTTGTTTTCAAGATTCCTGATTTCTTATTTTAGCCTTTTGACTTCTATTTTTTGTTTTTTTGGCTCATCCTCTTCTTTTTATATTACCAAAATTGAGACTTATTCATCTTTACTGTCACTAAGATCATTATCATCTTCTATAGCAAAAAAACTCTCATGAATTCTTTGACCATGCTTGTTTCCTTGATGTGTCATTTCATCTTAACTATCACTGAAGCCATTGCAATATCCTGATATGTGATCTCTTTGACCACACACAAAGCATTGTTCTTGTTCACCTTTTATTCCTAAGAATAGACGTTCTTTCTTTTCATAATATGACTTGTCTCTATCACTGTGATCTGAGCTATCATTTTCTTCTTCAATGTATAAAGTTTTCTTAGTCTTACGAAAACATTTCTTCTTCTCATGCTTGCTTTACTTGTACCTATCATATTTGTCATGCTTATGCTTTCCTTCTTCTTTTCTTTTGTGATCCTCTTTTTCATCATAATTGTTTTCTTCATGTGGACACTTGTTTGCATAGTTATCATAATCACCACACTTGTAGCATTTGACTTTCTTCATATCCCTATAATTCCTTGAGTCCTTTTTCCTTTTGATGAAGTTAGCTTCCTCATAATTATCTGAATCTCTATCTATCTCTGGATCTTTCCCTTTCTTTTTCTCTAAATATTTGAATGCAATTTCTTTATTTGGAGCCTGATTCTTATCTATCCTCATCTGTAATGTTCCCTTCTAATCAGCTAGTGGGAGCACATAGAGACTAGCCTATACACGGGTTCTCGTAGGCTATGTCATATATATGAGAGCATTTGGAGATATTTGAGATAACTTTTGGATTCTTAGAGCTCAATTTTTGTGGTCGTTCGGGGTCAAACGAAGCTAGGATGCTCTAATTGCTATTTTACAATGAAATGGGGGATGTTATTCTACAATGAAATGGGTATTCAGAACATGTTTCAATTGGTCATTTGGAGTTTCATAAGGCAAATTTTTTAAAGCGCAAAGCTTGGATTTATTAAGTGAATTATTAAATTCATTTTATAAAGTTAAAACTTTATATTATAATTAAAGGGGAAGAAATATGTTTATCCCACATTGAGCGCGAAAAAAAGAGTTTTCCAAGGAGGAGCCTATTTATTCAGTGACTTGGTCTCATTTTAGACATTCTGGTTTATGTTATTTCTTCTCTTGGAGATTAAGGCCGACGGCTGATATTTCTTCATCGAAAGGGACACAAACCCCAATCGATAACCCGATGGACGAAACCTTGAAGGGCAGATCGGTTCCATTTTAGGGATCGATAGTGTGCAGATTGTTGAAGTTTTGAGGATGGAAACCCTCAGTATTGGAGAAGGGATCTGGACGAAAACCTAGTTCTTGGCTGGTGAATTCACTTAGGATTCATGCTTATGTGATTCAATCAAATATTCAGAGGTTTATAGTCCATCAGTTTGAAATAATAAAAAATTGGTATGTTTATAATGATATTCTGAAGACATTTATCCATCTAGAATTTCTAAACATTGTTGTTAATTTGTTGATATGAATTAATAAGCTATTTTTTATTATGGGTGTTGCATAGAAATTGATTATTCAGTGTTAAATCCATTTGGGTATCATTGCATGCTGCTGGTATTGGCTTCTTTCATTTGGGTATTATTACATGTTCAAATTAATCCATAGTTCTTGCAAAGATAAACCAAAACCACAGTAAAAAAAAATTTATCCAGATTTGGGGGTGGAACATTATAGTGGTATCAGAGCTGGTTTTTCCTGCCAGCCTGTTCAGGGTTTCATTGCGAATTTTGTGAAGTCTTCTATCGAAGATAAAATTCTCAGGTTTGATTTGGTGGAAATAATTCTTTGTCTAAAATTATATTGCTTGAAATTTGTAGAGTATAGAATATTAGTAGACGATAGGGTTTTGTGTGAAAAAAAAAATAACCATGAGTATTTTGCAGACTAGAAGTTAGGGTTTGGTTGTCGTTTTCAAATCTAGGGTTTCCAATTTTTGGGTATTGGTGATTTGAATACCCATTTGGTTGATTCAGGCTTTAAGAGTTCTGGGTATTGTTAATTCAGAGCTCAGCTTATTCTACAACTTGTTTAATTGTATTGCTTGATCTGGTAAAAATTGACCTGTATTTGTGTTCAAGGGGAAAAGCGACTATCAGAGTCCAAAGATGAATAATCCAATAACATATTGCCCACATTTAGGGATGTACAAGAAGTTTCCTACTTTCCTTCTGAAGGTACCTATGAGGTCACTTGATGATGAGTTCAGTGTGAAAATTGAAAAAGCTTTGAATGAATTTAAACAAAATTTTATGGCACACCAGAAAAATATAATAACTTTGTTAGAGCATCCTAAGTGGTTGAGACGACACTCATCAACTAAAGTAAAATCTGGAATAGATGAGCTTGCTGCCCTAGAAGAGTTGGAAAATCAGTTGATAGAAAAGGAAGTTGATTCTTATGGTTTACAAGGTGCAGGTCATCCACGAATCAGCAAGAATCAGCTAAGGAGAAAGCAACGTTGTTTCACATGTCAAGAGTCTTGGAATCTTGGTCACATCTATGGAAACAACACACACAATGATTTTTTACGACCAAATCAAGTTGAGGACAACAGTAAAGTTGAGACCTTAGAGTTTGGAGAAGATGCTTCATTTCAGGCATCATGCATAACCAAGAATCAGGATGATTTTAGTGATGATGAGAAAGGCAAAATAATCGTTGTGGAAATGCATTCAGAACAATCTAGTGAGGATTGTGAGATTTTTTATATGAAGTATGATGAATCTCCTAGCATCGGTTCATTAATGCATTTTGATGTTTTTCATGATGAAGTTTCTATAAACCTCAAATTTTATGAAGAAATCAACGTTTTTGAGGATGATTCTCAGCTAAAATCTGAAGTAGACAAAATAAATAGGTTTTTGGAAGGATATTTTTCCAAAGTGATGGAAACTTTTACAAATTTAAAAGATGAAGCTGCAATTGATGATGTTTTTCCTCTGGAGCAGAGTGCTGGCCTAGCAAATGAACCTGAGACTATTATAGTTTTGGGAAGTGAAGATGAATTTCCTTTTGAAATAGTTGCTGCCAAAACTTCAAAACATGAAATATGCAAATTGGATAATGAAGAACACAAACTTATACTGAGAGGGGGGTGAACAGTATAAGACCTCTTTTTATTTTTTCCTTTATATTACAAAACGGTAAAGCAATATACCCACAACAATATCAAACCAATGCACAATATCATCCACAAAGTGACACCAATTTTTACGTGGTTCATGCAGAATGGCTGGGCTATGTCCACAAATCTTTTCTTTAAAATTTGTCTCAAATTTCTTTGGGAAACCTTCCCAATTACAATGTTTATGAGCCTCGGCCCAAAGGAGATACCTTCCCCCAATCTAAATTTATGAGCCTCTGCTCAAAGGAGATACCTTCCCCTCTGCTTTGGAAATGATCCCTTAGAAGATCAACTGTCTCTACCTCTTGCCAGCATGTGGAACTCCTTTCCACCGAAGACCTCCTGTCCTTAATGCTTAGCCTAAGAGACCTCTGCCTTCTATGATCACGTCCACAGCAGCTCAAAGAACCTATACTAAACACAGTCAGTCGTTCTAGCACAAGTCTTCCTTTGTCTGTCAGATCTGTCCAACTTTGAACAAATTAATTCTCTACACACAAGCCTTCTCAAAGACTTGCCAAATTTGTCCTCAAGTTCTTCTCAAATAACCAATGCACCTCTGTCCTCCAGCAATAGCACTTCACATTTGTCTTTGCCCTTTGTGTTATCTATGCCTTCTACATTCTTTGCACAATCACAGTCGCACTTGATCGAACTTCAATCTTTGCACCTCTACGCAATCACAGCAGCATCGTCTTTGCACTCTCTGCTTCCTTTACGATCTTTCACACTTAGAATAATTCGATGAAATGCACTCTACACACTACGATCAAATTTTCACAAAATCGCGACACTTCCAGCATTCGTACGCTTTTTCTTCAACCTATCGTGAAATCGTGATAGTTCTCACTTCAAACTCTTTCCTCTGCTACATGTCATGAAATCGCAACAATTCTCACTTGGAACACTTTCCTTTGTTGCATGTCATGAAATCACGACAGTTCTTACTTGAAACATTTTCACCTGCAGCATGTCACGAAATCGTGACACTTTTCGTGTTACTTTCTCTCTCTTCGAACTTGTCATGAAATTGCGACAATTCACACTACGAACTCTCTCTTCTGCATTATGTCACGAAATCGCGACACTTTTTCTTTCGAAATCTCTCTCTTGCATTATGTCGTGAAATCATGACACTTTTTCTTTCGGACTCTCTCTCCTGCAACATGTCACGAAATCGCGACACTTTTTCATCCGTACAACCTTCCTTGCAATATGTCGTGAAATCGTGACATTTCTAACTCGAACATTCTCTCTCCTCTTTGAGTCACGAAACTATGACATGTCGCGATATCGTGACACTTTTTTAACTTGCTTTCTCTCTCCTGCTTAAGTCGCGAAAATGCGACATGTCGCGATATCGCGACACTTTTCTAACTTGCTTTCTTTCGAACCTGTCAAGCCGTAACCTTCATTAAAACAAATTAGTTTACATCAAATCAAATTCCTTCAAAAGCTTCTTGACATCAATGAAAACTTATACACTTGAGCAAAGGCAATTTACCCAAAGTACCCAAAATTGCCAACAATCTCCCCCTTTTTCATTGATGGCAAACCTTTACTGAAAACACGTCTCAAGAGCCAAAACTAAAACCAACTATGCTAACAACTAAGAAACTGTGCCCACAACTGAGAATCTTCCTTTGAAGTTTTTCTCCCCCTGACTTGAAGCTTTCCTCTTCACTTAAAGCTCTCCCCCTTACTCATATCTCTCCCCCTTTGTCATCAATGACAAAGGGTCACCTTTGGGGCTTGGGACTAAGAATGAGCGTCTTAGCTTAGTCCCTCCCCCACCTCCTGATGAGGTGATTAATTTTGGGGTGGGAGTAAAACTCCCATTAGGCACTGATCATCATCAGCATCTATAATTTCCTTGTCGGGCCTTCTCTTGAACTCTTTGCCCGTATCCTTGTTCTTGTCACTGTTCTTGTTCTTGTTCATGCCTTGATCCTTGGACCTGATCATGCCACTATTTATATTCTTATACCTTGGAAGTTCATCTCTACACTGTCTAGCTATGTGACCTTCATTGTTGCACTTATAACAAGTAACAATGTTATTTCTTTGAGGCATACCTGTTCTTTGAATCCACCTATTCTGACTAACCCTGTTCTGGCCAAACCTGTTCTGGCCAAACCTGTTCTGACCAAACCTGTTCTCACCAAACCTGTTCTGGCCAAACCTTTTTTGATCAAAATTGTTCCTGTTATTTACCTTGCAATAGACTGCCTTGTGCCCAAACTATTGACAAGAGTAGCAATACCCTTGAAATAAACTAGCACTTCTAAAATTGTCGTTTACCTTCTTCACTTGAGCCATGCAATGTGAAGCCATGTGATCAAACCTGTGACACACAAAACATCTGCCTTGAAATTTTCTTTTATTTGACGTCTTGGGTCCTGAAAACTTCTTCTTCTCATTCTTAAATCTATTTTCTATTTCTGCTCATCTATCATTCAAGGACTCATGATCTGAAATACTTTCTTCATTGGAACTCTCTTCCTTTTGGAGTCTCTTACTAGACTCTTCAACTTGTTCCTTGTGTGGCTTAACAAAACCAAGGCCTATTTTATCTGTTGTCTTTCTTTGACCTTTGGTGAGTGACTTAAGCTTTTTGGAGCTATCTTGAAACTTGTAAAGCTTATCCTTGTACTCTTTAGTTTCTTCTTTCAAAGAAGCCATTTTCTGTTCTAACTCACTATACTCAAGAACCTTAGATTCTAACTCATCCTTAAGTTCTTGTGTATTAGCTATAGAGAAACCAAGATTTTCTATAAGATCATCTCTCTCCATACAACATTCATCTAACTTATCCTTGAGTCTATCATTCTTCTTTATTTCCTTTTTCAAAGCACTAAGAGCATTAATAAGTTCACTTTCAAGATCCTTTATTTGTTTGCTTTCTAAATCATCAAAGCCTTTTCCAGATTTCTTATCACTAGAGGTGCTACCTTTTTCAAAAACCATACAAGCATCTTCCTTATAGTTTTCTGAAGCATCCTCATACATACTAGAAACCAAATCATTATTTGTACAATCATCCTCAAGGTGACCAAAATTTCCACATCTAAGACATTTCATGATAATGAATCTATGTTTCGGTTCTTCCTCTTTTTTTGATATGAACATCTCATTTTCATTATCACTTGACGAACTTTCACTATCACTACTAGAACACTTACTTGCTTTGTCTAGGTAAAAACTCTTCTTGTGCTTGTGAGAATACCTCTTTCCTTGATTGTTGTGCTCATCTTTGTCCTTCCCGTGATGCTTGTGCTTTTCAGAATTCTTGCTCTTAGAATCCTGTTTATCTTCATCACTTTCATTCTTGAGAACAATACAGTCAGTAGCATAATGACCAAACTTTCCACAATTGAAACATCTTATATTTTTCATGCTTTTGTGCTTTCTAGAGAACTTGCCTTTCTTGTTGTAATATGCCTCTTCATCACTAGAAGACTCATCGCTCTCTTGAAGCTGTTTACCTTTGGAATTCTAGGGTAGCCTTGAAAGCTGCCTCTTTCTTGACATCAACTTTCACTTGAGTTCTCAACTCAAATGCTACAAGTATACTATGGAGCTCATCCTTTTTCAACTTATCCAAATCTTTAGCTTCCTCAATAGCAGAAATCTTTTCACTAAATCTATTAGGAAGAGATCTTAAAATATTATCACAAACATCATTTTCAGCAAGCTCAAGACCTAAGTCTTTCATGGAGTTAACAACCTCATCCATACGAAGGATGTAGTCACTAATCTTTTCATCATCATTCATATTGAGTTGTTCAAACATACCTTTGAAGTGTCTCAACTTGGCCTTTCTGACATTTGTATCACCTATATGAACCACCTGCAACTGTTTCCACATTTCACTAGTTGTCTTGCAGTGAATCACTTTGGTGAGATCTGCTTTCTGTAAGCCTTTCAGGATTGCATTCATTGCTTTTGAATTGCTGTGATGTAGAAGCATTTCTTTAGTATTTGGACCATGTAAATGAATAGTGTACTCATCTTCAATTACTTCTCATACCTCATTACCAAGTGCCATTAGATGAACCTTCATCCTTGCACTCCAAAGACCAAAATCTGACCCATCAAGAATAGGTGCTGCATTTCCGCTTGAATAATCCATTGTGTTCTTAACCAACTTTTTCTTCAAGCTGTTAAACTTTTTGAAGGCACCCGCTATGATACCAATTGAAGAACACAAGCTTATACCGAGAGGGGGGGTGAACAGTATAAGACCTCTTTTTATTTTTTCCTTTATATTACAAAACAGTAAAGCAATATACCCACAGCAATATCAAACCAATGCACAATATCATCCACAAAGTGCCACCAATTTTTACGTGGTTCACCCAAAATGGCTGGGCTACGTCCACAAAACTTTTCTCTAAAAGTTATCTCAAAGTTCTTTGGGAAACCTTCCCAATTACAATGTTTATGAGCCTCGACCTAAAGGAGATACCTTCCCCCAATCTGAATTTATGAGCCTCTGCTCAAAGGATATACCTTCCCCTCTGCTCTAGAAATGATCCCTCAAAAGATCAACTGTCTCTCCCTCTTGCCAGCACGTGGAACTCCTTTCCATCGAAGACCTCCTGTCCTCAATGCTTAGCGTAAGAGACCTCTGCCTTCTATTATCATGTCCACAATAGCTTAGCAACCTTTACCAAACACAGTCAGTCGGTCTAGCACAAGTATTCCTCTGTATATCAGATCTATCCAACTTTGAACAAATCAATTCTCTGCACACAAGCCTTCTCAAAGACTTTCCAAATCTGTCCTCAGGTTATTCTCAAATAACCAATGCACCTCTGTCCTCCAGCAGTAGCACTTCACATTCATATTTTCCCTTTGTGCTCTTTATGCCTTCTGCATTCTTTGCACAATCACAGCCGCACTTGATCGAACTTCAATATTTGCACCTTTGCGCAATCACAGCAGCACCGTCTTCGCACTCTCTGCTTCCTTTGTGATCTTTCACACTTAGAATAATTCGATGAAATGCACTCTGCACACTACGATCGAATTTCGCACTCCGCTCTCGGTGATCGAACTTCTTGCTCTGCACACTATCTGTGAACGTCGTAATTCCAACACCTAATTCATCGCTCAACTCTCCAAACAACCCTCCTTTTATACTAACACTTTTAAGATCAAAGCCTTGATCTTAGTCGGTTGCACAACCCTAAACTACGTCGGCTGCAAACCCTAATCATTGTTGGCTCACATTTAACTTTTTCGGCTCACATTTGTCTCTATAACTCTTCTATAGCTTTTGCCGCAAAACTACAGCATGTCACGATATCACGACACTTTTGCAACCATATACTTCCTTTTGGCTTTTGTCGCGATATCATGACACTTCAGCCTTTGTCGACTTTAACTAAGCTCTTGTCGTGAAATCGTGACACTTCTCCCTTCGTCGACCTCATTTCTGCTTTTGTTGTGAAATCGTGACACTTCTCCTATAGAAGACCTACTTTCAGTTCCTGTCACAAAATTGTGACATTTTCGCTTCCTTGCATTCTTTTTTTTTTGCACTAGCAAAAATGAAACATGTCACGAAATCACGACACTTTCGCCTTTGAGCTCTTCCTTCTTGAATTTGTCATGAAATCGCGACGCTTCTTCCATGCTCTTTCATTTTGCTTTTGTCATGAAATCATGACTCTTCTCCTGTTGAAGACCTGCTTTCTATTTCTATCATGAAATCGTGACACATTCTGCAATCGTAAGCTTTCTCTTCAACCTGTCGCGAAATCGCGACACTTCCTGCATCCGTACGCTTTTTCTTCAACCTGTTGTAAAATCGTGATAGTTCTCACTTTTAACTCTTTCCTTTGTTGCATGTTGTGAAATCATGATAGTTCTCACTTGGAACACTTTCCTTTGCTGCATGTCGCAAAATCACGACAGTTCTTACTTGGAAAGTTTTCACCTGTAGCATGTCGTAAAATTGCGACACTTTTCGTGTTACTTTCTCTATCTTTGAACTTGTCACGAAATCGCAAAAATTCACACTACAAACTCTCTCTTCTACATTATGTCACGAAATCGTGACACTTTTTCTTTCGGACTCTCTCTCCTGCATTATGTCACGAAATCGCGACACTTTTTCTTTCGGAATCTCTCTCCTACAACATGTCACGAAATCGTGACACTTTTTTGTCTGTACAACCTTCCTTGCAATATGTTGCAAAATTGTGACATTTCTGACTCGAACATTCTCTTTCCTCTTTGAGTCGTGAAACTGTGACATGTCGCGATATCGCGACACTTTTTTAATTTACTTTCTCTCTCCTGCTTAAGTCGTGAAAATGCGACATGTCACGATATCGCGACACTTTTCTAACTTGCTTTCTTTTGAACCTGTCAAGCCATAATCTTCATCAAAACAAATTATTTTACATCAAACCAAATTCCTTCAAAATCTTCTTGACATCAATGACAACTTATACACTTGAGCAAAGGCAATGTACCCAAAATTGCCAACAGATAACATAGAAGAAGCTAATTTTATGAGTCAATATTTAGAAGGCAAATTAGAAAATTTATTACATGAAGCTGATTTTTATCAAATGCTTAGTGAAGATAATATTGTTGTTACCTTAACACATTTTGATAACACCTACAAGGTCATTGAAAAACTTTATTGGAAGGCTCAAATTGAGAAGAGACAAAAGGGTATTGAAGGAGTAACCTCTATTGTTGAGTTGCAGACAGTCATAGAAGCTTTAGAAAATTTGAAATCAGGTTTCTTGGAGTTACTTACAGACACAGATTATTCCATCAAGCTTGCAGAAAGGACTCTTATTGCATTGAAGGAAAAATAAGACGAAGTTGATAATATCATATTTGAGCTTAAGTATACTAAGGATTCATTGGAGAATACTCAAATGGATCTACAAGAAGCAAAAAATCACCTTGCTATTGCTGAACAATTTAGGAAGTATGAAAATAAGGAAAGAGCTAAGGAAATACAGCAGGTGATTGATGAGCTAGATAGACTCCATACAAATTTTGATTTAGATCAGTTTCCAAAGCCTACAGGTGAACATCAAGAAAATGGAGGTAATTTTTAGTTAGTTGATAATCCTCTTTTTGAGTGGGATGTAGAGTTTACTTTCTATAATCCACTCTTTGAGTTGGATGGTGGAGAGCCTCCTGATTCCAGTAGCATGTTTGGTGACAGTAACAAGGTATGGGATCCTGGTGAGCCTCGCAAGGGTATGAATGCAGCTAATACAATATCATCTATGCATGAAAGGGATCACCAACCAATCATACAGGTGTTTAGCAGTGAACCTTGTAGGATTAGGAGATATCAGATTAGTGATGGTGATGTTATCACTTGGCATGATGTTCATCTTTCAGAGTTGACTAATGGTGATTGGTTGAGCATATTGGGTTTTTGTTGCCCAAGATCATTATTGGCAAAGAGATTACATATATGTACCACATAATTATGCCATGGCAGGGGGTCCTTCATGTTTTAGATTTTGGCTCTCATAGGTATGGCAGTTTGGATGGTTATAATGGATTCATTACTGAGTTGTTGATAAGGAGAGTTCAGCTATGGCACATGGACTTTATAGTTATGATTAGAGTGGCACAATGTCAACATGGTAGTATTGTTCTGATTTTGGTTTGGGACCCTAGGATTCTATTTAGTTTTAGTGATGGATCGTTCTTCAGTTTGATGACTAGGATGGTCAGGATTACAGGGTTCAACCGTATTAGCTTGGTGATTAAGCTTGACAGTGTTGCCAGTTTTTGGGATGGTAGTTCATGGCAGTGTCTCTGTCGTAGGATATTTTTTAGATTCTTGTGGGATCCTGGCATACAGATCATATTGCTTGAGGACAAGCAATATTTGGGAAGGGCAGACTGTAATGTTCCCTTCTAATCAGCTAGTGGGAGCACATAGAGACTAGCCTATACACGAGTTCCCGTAGGCTATGTCATATGGATGAGAGCCTTTGGAGATATTTGAGACAACTTTTGGATTCTTAGAGCTTAGTTTTGGTGGTCGTTTAGGGTCAAACGAAGCTAGGATGTTGGAATTGCTATTTTTAGCAGTGTCGGGTTTTATTATTTCTTGCCAAGAGGATAGGGGGATGTTGTTCTACAACAAAATGGGTATTCGGACTAGGTTTCATTTGGTCATTCGAAGTTTCATAAGGCAGAGTTTTTAAAGCGCAAAACTTGGCTTTATTAAGTGAATTATTAAATTCATTTTATAAAGTTAAAACTTTATATTATAATTAAAGGGGAAGAAATATGTTTATCCCACATTGAGCGCGAAAAAAAGAGTTTGCCAAGGAGGAGCCTATTTATTCAGTGACTTGGTCTCATTTTAGACATTCTGGTTTATGTTATTTCTTCTCTTGGATATTAAGGTCTGCGGTTGCTATTTCTTCATTGAAAGGGACGCAAACCCCAATCGATAACCCGACGGACGAAACCCCGAAGGGCAGATCGGTTCCATTTTAGGGATCGACAGTGTGTAGATTGTTGAAGTTTTGAGGACGAAAACCCTCAGTATTGGAGAAGGGATTTGGATGAAAACCCAGTTCTTGGCTGGTGAATTCACTTAGGATTCATGCTTATGTGATTCAATCAAATATTCAGAGGTTTATAGTCCATAAGTTTGAAATAATAACAAATTGGTATGTTTATAATGACATTTTGAAGACATTTATCCATCTGGAATTTCTAAACATTGTTGTTAATTTGCTGATATGAATTAATAAGCTATTTTTTATTATGGGTGTTGCATAAAAATTGATTATTCAGTGTTAAATCCATTTGGGTATAATTGCATGCTGCTGGTAATGGCTTATTTCATTTGGGTATTATTGCATGTTCAAATTAATCCATAGTTCTTGCAAAGATAAACCAAAACCACAGTAAAAAAAAAATTATCCAGATTTTGGGGTGGAACATTACATCATCTAATAAGTTGTGAGAGTTCCTTGTAGTTATCCCATTGTTAGCTTGTCGATATTCATTGTTTCTTCTATCGCTAAAACATTTTCATCATACTTCATGGGAAGTGATCCCAATACTTTTTGAGTAACATCTGATTCTTTCATCTCAAATCCTAGGACTCTCATGGTTTTAGCAATCTTATCAACTCAAAGTAAAAACTTTGCAATATCTTTAGAATATTCCATTTTCAATTCCTCAAATCTTCTTCTATTAGTTTGTAGTTTTTCCAAGTTTACCTTGGGATCTCCTTCATAGGTATTCCACAACTTGGTCCACATTTCATTAGCTAAATTACATACCATAACCTTTGCAAAATCTATCTCATGTAGCCCAATCAGAATATAATGTATTGTCTTTGCATTGATCTCAACCAATTTTTTGATAGTATTATTTGTCTCGGGATCACCTTCAACCTTATACTCTTTTGCAACCATCTGCCATAGCTCATATCCTTGTGATATTAAATATTTATTCATTCTCATGCTCCAAAAAAGTATAATTGTTATCGTCAAACAGTGGAGCCTTACTTGTAGATGATCCACCCTGTGAAGCCATCTGTGTTCTTGTAGAATATGCCCTTAAATTGTTAGCCTTTTTTAAGGAACTCGCTCTGATACCAATTGAAGAACACAAACTTATACTAAGAGGGGGGTGAACAGTATAACACCCACATTTTACTTTCTTTTCAAACCAATATCAATTAGTGTCCTCAATTGCAATAACCAAATATAGTAGTGTGCATTAATAACATAGATAACAATAGTAATTAAGTGCACAAATCATCACACACAATTGAGACACAAGATTTAACGTGGTTCCCCCAATGTGGGGTAGTCCACAAGATTTTATCCTCATAATATTTCACAAATAAATAGGGATCCTTATCCCAATACAAATGATTACTTTGATCTACTCAAATCTAGGCTATCATGATCTGCTCAGGTGGGCTCCACTAATCTGCTCAGCTAGGATCTCCATTGATCTTCTTAGCTAGGCTATCCACTGATCTGCTCAACTAGGCTATCCACTAATCTGCTCATCTACACTCTCCACTAATATGCTCAGCTAGGCTATCCACTGATCTTCAGCTAGGCAACTAGTGTTGACGTATGTTATGTTTCTATCATGTCTCTTTCATTGCTCACAAATCTGCCTCAATGCCTTTTCACAAGTCTCAAACAGTCTTGCTCAAATGTTGTCCCAAATTTGTCCTCAAATCCTTCACAAAAGTCTCAAAAAATCTTGCTCAAATGTTGTGCCAAATCTGTTCTCAAAGCCTTCACAAAAATCTCAATCCTGCTCAAATGTTGTCACAAATCTGTCCCAAAATCCTTCTCAAATGCTCAACCAATCATGAAGAAAATTTGTCTCAAATCTATCCAGAAAGTCTATCCCAAAAGCCTTCCCAAAGGCTCAACCAATCATGTGCAAAAGTTGTCTCAAATCTGCCTAGAAATTCTATCCCAAAAGCCTTCCCAAAGGCTCAACCAATGACTCTCAAGTAGCACTCAAATCTCAACCACAAATAAATGAAGGTAAGTCTCAATGATGAACTCAATAATGAATAACAAATGAATGATTATAATACTCAACAATGTGCTCAACAATGAATGGCAATGTACTCTTCAATGGATGACAAAAATGATCCATAATGATCTCAACAATGTATTACAAATTATCTCTCAAATGGATGAAAACAATGATCCACAATGATCTCAACAATGTATGACAAATTAACTCTCAAATGGATGAAAAAAATACTCAACAATGTACTCTCAAATGGATGACAACAATTCTCAAAAATATACTCTCAAATGGATGACAACAATGCTCAATAATGTACTCTCAAATGGATAACAAATACCCTCTCAAATGGATGACAATGATGCTCAACAATGTACTCTAAAATGTATGGCAAATGAGCTCTCTAATGAAAACATCTCCAAGAAATAACAATGAGGACTTCAAACAACCAAGGACAATCTCCACAAGTGATAGCAATAGGTTCTCAATAATATATTCCTCATGCAATTTCAATAAGCTCTCAAGAAACAAGCACAACTCCCTCAAGCAAAGAGATCTCAAATAGCCAACAATGATCTCCTTAAATGAAATACAAATGTATCCACAAGTGACTAGCAAATGATCTCATCAATGGTCTCAAATAGTGGCAATGGACTTAACAAGTAACCAAAAATAATCTCCTCAAAGCAATAGCAAAAATCTCCTCAATAATGGCAATACTCTCAATGAACTCCACTAAAGCAATCATGGAACTCAAGCATCAATTTTATCCATAAATTTGATTTTCTAATCCATCCACTTCCTTTCAATATCCAAGGCACATAATCAAGCAATTTGTCTTCAACTTCAAACCCTAACTCATGTGCATGTCTTCTAACTCAAGGTAGCAATTAACTAGGTCTCAAGTTCCTAGTTTAATTTCATAATTAAATCATGCACTAGGACATATAACAAGTTCAACACTTTTCAACCTTATGACTCCCTAATTTCATTAACATATATAGCAAGCACCTATGATTTTATTTTTAATTCCACACCTTATAACTCCACATACAACAATCACAAATATTTATTTCTACACCTTCTATCTCCCCAATCACACACAACAATAACAAATATCTAATTCTACACCTTATAACTCCCTAAGCACATTAACACATACAACAAAAATTTATTTCCCTAAACTCCTTATGACTCCCTAGTTATCACAAAAATAATTTTAATGCACAAAAACTTTGGTAATAACAAATATTATCATGCACTGGAGATAAATACCTTTATATGAAATTTTCTTGCTTCATAACCTTCGAAATCGTCTTTGCCAAAATGCCTTGCCAAAATTAATGTGCCTTCACACCTTCGCAAGATTCAAACTTTGTTCCTCTCGCTTAGCGTTGTGAAGTGCTTACCACATGGGTGCTAGCCCACTTTGGAATTTTAATCCCAAACACCCAACTTTAACCTGCGCTCAAATCTGAAACTCGATTTTAATTTCTTAGCAAAACACTTTGCCCTTAGCGGGATTCGAACAGCGAACCTGCCTTGTGCAAATTTCGTGCACTACCAATTGCGCTATAGGCTTCTGCGTGGCATCACTTTCCTACACTGTTTATTTGACCTTACTCTCAAATGAAAGTTATTTATCCTTCTTTCTTCGCTGCTCCCCTTTCGATGACTCTCTCTCATGTGCTATCTCTAGTCTTCAATAAACAAAGGATTTTAATTTTTTTATTTATATGCACCTCCTTCCTTCGAATGACGTCGACAAATATTTATTAATATCCCCAACCTTTTCACGTCGACGGATAATATAATACAACCTTACACCTTATAATTATTAAATACAAATTTAATAATTCACCTTTTAACTTTGAATTGGGATATCTCCTTCATTCTTTTGAATTTTGTCATGAAAATTTTTGCACCTAGATTTTATTGGAAAATATTTTCATCCATCATAATTTGGAGAAGTCTTAGCATAGTGGTTTTAATGAAAAACCCTTTCCAATGGTTTTAATAAAAATCCTTTTCGTTGGTTTTAATAAAAACCTTTTCGTCGGTTTTAATAAAAACCCTTGCCATTGGTTTTAATAAAAACTATTAATATAATATTTAAAAATTTAAATATTATATCTCTTGTGCCACAAAACCTTGTAAATATCCATGCTCTCCAAAATATCATAAATGATTATTTATGAAGTGCTTTTGCCACCAAAACTAAATGTGATCCATGTGACATCAATGAAAACACAAAATAACTCAAATTGCCAACAATCTCCCATCATTCATGGCAACATCTCTAATGCAAATCACCACAATAATTGCAAAAACCATTTCTAAAAATGAAATTTGATCCCCCTGACTCAATAATTTCATTAGTTGAATTACATACCATGACCTTTGTAAAATCTATCTAACATAGATATCAATAGTAAGTAAGTGCACAAATTATCACACACAATTGAGACACAAGATTTAACATGGTTCCACCAATGTGGGGTAGTCCACAAGATATTCTCCTTATAATATTTTATAAAGACATTGGGATATTTATCCCAATACAAATGATTACTTTGATCTACTCAAAGCTAGGTTGTCCTAATCTACTTAGGTGGGCTCCATTGATCTGCTCAACTACGCTCTCCACTAATCTGCTCAGCTATGCTATCCACTGATTTGCTCAGCTAGGCTATCCACTGATCTGCTTAGCTAGGCTCTCCACTGATCTACTCAACTAGGCTATCCACTGATCTGATCAACTAGGCTATCCACTGATTTGCTCAACTAGGCTATCCATTGATCTGCTTAGCTAGGTAACTGGTATTGATGTGTTTTCTATTTTTATCTTATCTCTTTCACTGCTCAAAAATCTGCCTCAATGCCTTCTCATAAGGCTCAAACAATCTTGCTCAAATATTATTCCAAATATGTCCTCAAATCCTTCACAAAAGGCTCAAACAATCCTTCTCAAATGTTATCCCGAATCTGTTCTCAAAAGCTTCACAAAAGGCTCAAACAATCCTACTCAAATGTTGTCCCAAATCTGTCCCAAAAACCTTCTCAAAGGCTCAACCAATCATGCACAAAAGCTGTCTCAAATCTGTCCAAAAATTTTGTCCCAAAAGCCTTCTCAAAGGCTCAAACAATCATGCACAAAAGCTATCTCAAATCTGTCCAAAAATTCTGTCCCAAAAGCCTTCCCAAAGGCTCAATAAATGACTCTCAAGTATCAACCACAAATCAACGAAGGCAAGGCTCAATAATGAACTCAACAATGGATAACAAATGAATGATGACAACACTCAAAAATGTGCTCAAAAATGAATGGTAATGTTCTCTTCAATGGATGACAACAATGATCCACAATGATCTCAACAATGTATGACAAATGATCTCTCAAATGGATGACAACAATGATCCACAATGATCTCAACAATGTATGACAAATTATCTCTCAAATGGATGACAACAACGCTCAACAAGGTACTCTCAAATGGATGACAACAATGCTCAACAATGTACTCTCAAATGGATGATGACAATGCTCAATAATGTACTCTCAAATTGATAACAAATACTCTCTCAAATGGATGACAATGATGCTCAACATTGTACTCTCAAACGTATGGCAAATGAGCTCTCTAATGAAAACCTCTCCAAGAAATAACAATGAGGACTTCAACCAAACAAGGACAATCTCCACAAGTGATGGAAATAGGTTCTCAATAATATGTTCCTCATGCAATGTCAATAAGCTTTCAAGAAACAAACACAACTCCCTCAAGTAAAGAGCTCTCAAATAGCCAACAATGATCTCCTCAAATGAAAGATAAATGTAGCCACAAGTGAATAGCAAATGATCTCCTCAATGGTCTCAAATAGTTGCAATGGACTTAACAAGTAACCAACAATAATCTCCTCAAAGCAATAGCAAAAACCTCCTCAATAATGGCAATACTCTCAATGAGCTCCACTAAAGAAATCATGGAACTCAAGCATCAATTTTATCCATAAAATTGATTTTCTAATCCATACACTTCCTCTCAATAGCCAAGGCACATAATAAAGAAATTTATCTTCAACTTCAAACCCTAACTCATGTGCATGTCTTCTAACTCAAGGTAGCAATTAACTAGGTCTCAAGTTCCTAGTTTAATTTCATAATTAAATCATGCACTAGGACATATAACAAGTTCAACACTTTTCAACCTTATGACTCCCTAATTTCATTAACATATACAAAAAGCACCTATGCTTTTATTTTTAATTCCACACCTTATAACTCCACATACAATAATCACAAAAATTTATTTCCACGTCTTATATCTCCCTAATCACACAACAATAACAAATATTTAATTCTACACCTTATAACTCCCTAAGCACATTAACACATACAACAAGCATTTATTTCCCTAAACTCCTTATGACTCCCTAGTTATCACAAAAATAATTTTAATGCACCAAAACTTTGGTAATAACAAATATTACCATGCGTTGGAGATAAATACCTTTATATGAAATTCGTTGCCTTCATAACCTTCGAAATCGCCTTTGCCAAAATGCCTTGCAAAAATTAATGTGTCTTCACACCTTCACGGGAGTTGAACTTCGTTCCTCTCGCTTAGCACTATGAAGTGCTTACCACGTGGGCACTAGCCCACATTGGGATTTAAATCCCAAACACCCAACTTTAACCTGCGCTCAAATATGAAAAATGATTTTACTTTCCTAGCAAAACACTTTGCCCTTGGCGGGATTTGAACAACGAACCTGCCTTGTGAAAATTTTATGTGCTACCAACTGCACTATAGGGTCCTACGTGATGTCACTTTCCCATGCTATTTACTTGACCTTGCTCTCAAATCGAAAGTTATTTATCCTTCTTTCTTCGCTGCTCCCCTTTCGACGACTCTCTCTCATGCGCTATCTCTAGTCTTTAATAAACAAAGGTTTTTCACCTTTTATTTATATGCACCTCCATCCTTCGAATGACGTCGACAAATATTTATTAATCTCCCCAACCTTTGCATGTCAGCGGATAATATAATACAACCTTAGACCTTAGAATTATTAAATAAAAATTTAATAATTCACCTTTTAACTTTGAATTGGGATATCTCCTTCATTATTTTGAATTTCGTCATGAAACTTTTTGCACCTAGGTTTTATTGGAAAATATTTTCATCCATCATAATTTGGAGAAGTCTTAGCATAGTGGTTTTAATGAAAACCCTTTCCAATTTTTTTAATGAAAACCCTTTCCAATGGTTAATGAAAACCCTTTCCAATGGTTTTAATGAAAACCCTTTCCATTGATTTTAATAAAAAACATTTCCGTCGGTTTTAATAAAAACCCTTGCCATTGGTTTTAATAAAAACCTTTACCATTTTAATAAAAACCATTAATATAATATTTAAAAAACTAAATATTATATGCCTCTTATGCCACAAAACCTTGTAAATATCAATGCTCTCCAAAATATCATAAATTATTATTTATGAAGTGCTTTTGCCACCAAAACTCAATATGATCCATGTGACATCAATGACAACACAAAATAACTCAAATTGCCAACATTAAATCGGTGTAGGATTAGTAAGGGAGCCAGTCATCTTTGGCGATTGGCTCGAAGGACATTTCTTTCCTTTGGCCTTTCAATGTTGGTCATGTCTAGGGCACACAAACGCATGTTTTGTATTTTAGGTAGATATTTGACCAATAGTTTTTGGCATGCCTGGTGGGACCTCAAAAGTTCCACTTTCAATAGTATTGAGGTTTGATGTTCGCCTTCGTATTGTTAAGTTAGAACATCTGGTGACTCAACTATACCCAGAAGCCTCCGAACATGAAAGCAGTGAAAGTTTTACTTCATGATCACAAGATCGAAGGCCAAAATTTTTGAAGATCCTATCGAGTTCTTTGAACACTATACCCAAAGGTTAGGGTAACATCCCCAATTGGTTACTTTTTTCCATACATCATCGTTACCTCATACGTCATCTGCAACATCCTCAGAAATAGTTGGTGTATTTTCCATTCCTTCAAGTCTAGCTAGTACTGCCACTACTGTTCCACATCCTCAACCACACACACTCATTCATATGACTCAAAATCCACCCCCACAGTAGCCACAACCACCAAGGCAATTCCCAGCATGGAATAGCTCAAGATATTTGAAGCTGCAAGCGCACAACCCAGTCCCTCAAGCAGCACTAAAAGCTTTGCCTACTTATGATGGAACCGAAAAGACCGCTTATGAGCACATACATGATGTGGCTTCTTTGGCAATGATTCATGGAACTACAAATGAAGATATTATGGTAAGATTACTGGTGTTATCTTTCAGAGGAAAGTTGTTATACTGGTATCAGTATTTGTTGTCTGCCACTATCGCCACATGGGATTAATTGGCAAAATTGCTAATCAAGAACTTTCATGAGCAAGTTGATCTATTTTCCTTGCTGCATCAATTTACAAACATACAAAGACATCCGTAGGAGGAAATAGTAGACTTCAACATCAGGTTCACCCGTAGTTGGTAAAGAGTTCCTAACGGCCTTCGGCCCATGCATGAGCAAGTTGCATTTTACTATCTCAAATCCTTTAACTCTAACATTGGCATGGTTTTCCTATAGGCCAATGTAAATACATTTCTAGAGTTGTACACATAGGCACAAAATATCAAAGCAGATTTGATCACCATAGGTAAGCTTCCCCCAAAGGTAACAATACCCATTCTCCCTGATCTTCCACAACATTTGTATTCTAGTTCATTTTTGTAGCCTATGCCTTCCATGTATCCCATCCCTTCATGGAGCTCTGGTTCACCTCAAATTACTCCAATTCCAGTTCCACATCTCCCTATACCAAGTATCCCATAATTACATACACCAATTATCCTTCAGTTACCAGCCCTAGTTTCATTCCCAGCACTACCAGCTCCACTAGCACCTTTGCCTTTGTCTGCACCTCCTGCACCTTCAAATATTGATCCCATTATGAAAATATTACAGGAGATGCAATCACTCAATTCATCGATGAGGACAATGTCGAATGAATTTATATCCATCAAGAAGAAGCAAGTTGAAGCAGACTTTCGATCAAGAAGGTTTCAAACACCATCTATTACTAAATAGCAACCAACTGCTAGTAAAGGTCCCGAAAGAAACACAACTATGTTGGCAAATGAGGAGGCTAGTACGTCAAAGTGAGCATATTGGTGCTCCACTTGTAACGATCCTCATGGTGAAGACTCGTGCATGGTTCATTTGAACTATGTATCGACATTAGTAGAAAGTTTTGCTGGTGGACAAGTCAATATGATAATGGAAGTAGATCATAATTTTATGGTCCCTTCCTTGGAGCAAGTTTTAGTTCTTACGAGGACTGGAAAGAAACCGATAATTGTTGATTCGGTAGAAATGGTGCTGCTAAAGGTTCCTGTAGAGCAGAAGGTATAATGTGAGAAGGTTCAATCACCAGCGAAAGCACCTAGTGTAGCATCTAAACAACAAGATTTTGTACTATTAAAATATTTGTTTCCTACATAAACCCAAGAGAAACTATAGACAAAGGCATCGACATCACAACCTGTAGTCGCTCAAGGGCTAGTTGATGCAAAAGAATAGGCCAAGGAGTACCTCAAGTACCCATCATTGATGAAGAGATAGAGGGTAGAGGCTACTCAACAGTATCAGAACAAGTATGAGTCAGCTAGAGAAGAGAATATTCCTGGTACTTCTAGCTACAATATTTTTGAAGAGATGAAGAAGATACCTACGAAAGTAAGTTTGTATGACGCTTTGTATTTTCCTGGGCAAGTGGACCTATTACAAGAGTCTCTCAAGTCTACGAAGGATAATAAGAAAATCTCGACTCAGATAGTGTTAGCATAGATGTTGATAGCCTCTGCTACTGGTAAGAATAGACCACCTTCGTTCTATCTCTCTCTCAGGATGGAATGGTGGATCGTGCATAACTATATGATTGATTACGATGCTGCAACAACTTTCATGCCAAAGGCAGTGTGCAAGGTCATGGGAATGGAGTGTACAAGGAACAGTCCAAGTGTCTTGCAGTTGGATGGGATCCCAGTTAAAACAATAGGTGTGATTAAAGATATACCTATCATTCTGCACAACATGTCGCAAATCACTGTTATTCAAGAAGTGGTGGTGGTTGATTTGGAACCATATTTTAACATGTGTCTTTTGAGGGAATTCAAAACAAATATAGAAGGATATATTTCCTTGAATTATTCACATTTGGAAATTCCTTTTAAGGAAAGAAGAATCTGCATCTATAATGAAAAGTCATCCACTTTTCATATAGATAAGCTGGAAGAAGAAGAGAAGCCCACTAGTGCAGTCCATATGATGACAGAATAAGTGCAAGAAGTGGACTTGATGGAGGAAGCTCTTGGTGAGCTCCACCTGGAGGATGAGTTCTCATTGATGGACTTCAATGCGATGGTAGAAATCGATATCGACTGTTATACCATAACTCTGAGCAGATTGAAGAAGAAGTTTTAGATTCCCAAGACCCTATTTTGGATCAGCTATGGAAGTTGTATTTTGATGGTGCAAGGTGCAAGAATGGTGCAGGAGCTAGGATTATTCTTGTTTCTCCTTTGAGGTTGCAAAAGACCTATTCATATCGGTTGACTTGGAGCTGCACCAATAATATCATCGAATATGAAGTATTGTGCCTAGGATTGAAAAAGGTAGAGAAGTTGGGAATCAAGCAGTTGCAAATTTTTGGAGATTATGAGCTCATCGTCAATCAAAATATAAAAAAATGCATGTCAAAGTAGCACTATTTGAAGGCCTACCGCAATAAGGTATGGGATTTGTTTGAGTCTTATACGACACTAAATATACAAGCAATTTCGTAGGAGTAGAACAAACACGTAGATATTTTGCTTCCCTTGGTGCCAATTTCTCTCCCGTAGAACAAGTGGTCAGGAGGTCAAAGACTGTGAGAGTGATTTATAGACCTTTAGTCCCTGATAAGAATCTCTATTGGCAAGTGTTCTACAATGATGAACAGATAGCAAACTTCTTGATTAAGGAGGTTGCTAGTGCAGAGGATAGAACATTGGCTGAAGAGGAAATGGAGGGAATGATTCAACTGAAGAACAATCATATTCCTAGGGGACTGATTTTGCTTGAGAGTTTGTTTGATCAGAATGACCGAGCAGAGAAACACAAGATCAAATTTGACATGAAGGAATATAAGGAGTTGTAGTTGGAGGCTGATAAGATCATCAAAATTGGAATAAACTATACTTCAAAAGAGCTTGAGGACATCAAAATTTTATGTTATGAGTTCCTCGACATCGTTGCATGGAGCTATCATGATTTAAAAGGATATGATAAGAATGTAATCCAACATACCATTGAATTGTAGGAGGGGTAAAACATTTTTGGTAGAAACAACGGCCTGTCAATCCCAAAATTGAGGTGCTCATGAAGGTAGAGTTGTTAAAGATGCTGGAAGCAAAAATAATTTATCCAATCAAGCACTCAACATGGGTGGCAAACTTGGTGCCAGTTCGAAATAAAAATGGTGATATTCGCCTCTGCATGGATTTTCAAAATTTGAACCAGGTATCGTTAAAATATCATTATCCTTTGTCGTAGATTGATCAAATTTTACACGTGGTTGTTGGAGCACAAATATTTTTGTTGCTAGGAAGATTTCTCTAGCTATAACCAAATCTGGGTGAAGGACGAAGACCAACACAAGATGGCATTTACTACAAAATGGGGCACTTTTGCCTATCAAGGAATACCATTCGGTCTTTCAAATGCTGGTGCTACCTTCAAAAGATGTATGGATGTCACTTTCGATAAGTTGTTGAATAGAGTCATTGTAATTTACCTTGATGACATGACTATTTTCTCACACCGTAGGGAAGAGTATGTCTCTCATCTGAGGCAAGTGTTCAAAAAATACCAAGAATTTGGAATTTCAATTAACCCAAAGAAGTCCATTTTCACTATTAAAGAAGGAAAAATTTTGGGACATGTGATTTCATAAGAAGGATTGGCGATTGACCCTACGAGAGCCGAGGTGCTATTGAAATTACCACTACCAGTTAACAAGAAGGATCTGTAGTCATTCTTTGGCCAGATCAATTTCATTTGAAAGTTCATTATTGATTTTACCTAGGTGGTGAAGCCAATGACCAAACTTCTGAAGAAGAATGTAGACTTTAAATGGACGAAAGTGAGAAGACAAGCTTTCTAGGAGATCAAAAATATAATTACTCAAGCGCCAGTATTAAAT
Organism: Wollemia nobilis; assembly: GCA_028583015.1. NCBI lineage: Eukaryota > Viridiplantae > Streptophyta > Pinopsida > Araucariales > Araucariaceae > Wollemia > Wollemia nobilis. The sequence goes on along the minus strand of JAQPPZ010000689.1, from coordinate 188,235 downwards.
AACCTAGATTACTCGAAAGACTTCATCCTTTATGCAATAGGTGAGTAGGAGAGTTACGGTGATGTTCTCACACAGAAGCAAGAATATGGAGATGAAAAGTCAATTGCCTTATTGAGTCAAGTCATTTCGCCGCACCAAGAGAAGTATAATTTCATTGAAAAAAAGTGTATGCGGTTATGAAATCCATGAAGAAAATTCAATATTTCATTTCACAGAGCAAGACAGTCGTCTATGTCATTCATCCTTATGTCAAAAATTTCATTCTTCAAGGAGAATTAGGTAAAAAGAGAATAGGTTGGGTCTCAAAGATTTAGGAATATGATGTGGAGATCCGACCCACTAAGTTGGTTCATGGACGAGATCTCTACCAAGAACTGGCCAAAAGTGTAGCTTCTGAATCATTGGATTAAGTATAGGATGAGGTAATCAAAGAAGGCATTTGTGCAAATCGAGCTATAGTTGATCATGACTAGACAGAGGACCTTGTCGAATTCTTTACCTCTAGGAAATGTCCATCACACCTTGATGCTTCATAGTGTCGAAGGTTCAGATTGCAGGTACTCAAGTATGTCCTATTGCCAAGCAAGATGTTCCATAAGAATATAGATGGAGTACTCCTCAAATGTGTGAAGGATTCAAAAAAGAAAAAATATTGGAAGATTTCCACTCTAGCTTATCCGGCGGACATTATGCAGGAAGGCCTATGGCCTTGAAAATCATCCAGGCTAGTTATTTTTGGCCTACTCTTTTTATGGATGCACACAAGGTGAGCCAAATTTGTGATAATTATTAGCGATATGTTGGTAGGAATAAGAAAGCATCTCTACCCCTACATCCGATTCAGGTGGAAGCACCATTTTAGTAGTGGGGCCTAGACTTCATTGGAGTTATTGATCCTCATTCCTCCATCGAGCATAAATATATCTTAATAGCAACTGATTATTTTACCAGGTGGGTTGAGGCCATTCCAACTAAAAAAGTAGACCAAGCTACGATCATATCCTTCCTTGAGGGATTGATCACTCATTTCGGTGTTCCAGATGCCATTGTAACAAATAATGAGACTCCATTTATTGGGGGTAAGATCATCGAATTTTCTAGTAGGTATAGGATTTATCTCAAGATATCCTCCAATTATTACCCGTAAGGAAATGGCTTGGTCGAATCCACAAACAAAAACTTGTTGAGGATCTTGAAAATGACACTTGGGAAACAATAAAAGAAGTTGGCACCTATTGTTAAATCGGGCTCTATGGGCAGATTGGATATCGATGAAGAAGTCTATTAAAACCTCCCCCTACTCTTTGGTGTATGAGAAAGAAGCAGTGCTACCCACTCATATCGAGCTTCCTGTACTCCAAAAATTGTAGTTATTTTAAGATGAAGATGATGAATTCGATCCTATGAGTGCGAGGTTGGCTCAAATATTGTAGCTAGAGGAGGAGAGAGAAAAGGTATATGAGGCTTTCACAAAACATGCAAAAATGATGCAGAAGTGGTTTGGCAAGAAGATAATAGAATGCAAGTTTCAGGTGGGAGATATAGTCCTCAAATGGAATGAGAACAAAGCCAAGTTGAGGAAGCACCACAAGTTTGATGCAATCTGGGAAGGTCCATTTTAGGTTTCTATAGTGAATTCAATGAATGCATATCATCTCCAAGATATGGATGGTTGGGATCTGTCGATTCTAGTTAACGATATTCATCTGAAGGCCTATTTTCAATGATGAACTCAAGAGGTACGAGGTGTAAATATGTACATATTTTATTTATCATTTTATTGTTTTATAACATATTAAAAAAGAGAAAAAAAGTACGAAGTGGATTCCACTAGAAGATGCTAGGTCTCTCTCAAAGAAAATTTTGCTTTGAAAAATATTTTTCAATTTCGCCCTAAAACATTTCCTTGGAGGCATATCGCGAGTTTCGTACACAATTAATTACTGTATTGAAAAGTTTTAGCAAGTTTGAAGGCTCCAAAATTAAAAAGTTACTCTACTTTGCACGTCTTCGAGTTAAAAGGAAGAATACATTTAAGAAAAACATCCAAGGGTACCTATCGAAATTAAAAGAGCGTAGAAGTAATTTCCTCGACTAAAAAAATTAAAGTTTGAAATATAAATGCATGGGGCCTATTTTCGAAGTCATGGAGAGCAGCCAATAAAAAGTGCTTTCGTCCAAGATTGGGGTGAAAACCCCATCCGCCTCATTTTGGGGTGAACATATATAAAAAGAGTCAAGTCTTCTAAAAAAAAAGGAGGGCCAAAAAGAGCTTTCACCCCAAATGGAGGGGTGAAACTCCCAATCACCCCTCATTGAGGTGAAAGCATATCATGGCGAAAGCATAGTTTGGAACTCCCTTTCTTCTTGAATTTTGAAGTTCCCATTCGTTCGCCCATTACGAAGCCAAGTGATACGAAAAATGTTCTAAGGATGTGGGGGCGTGCTCCGACTTTTAAACGAGTGTATATAAGAGTTTTCAATGAAGTTTCGATAAAATTAAAAGTGGAATGAAGTAAAAGGAAAAGTCAAAAAGCAAAAGTTTTATTTGAAGCTTTTGATGAAAAGATGAAGATTAAATTTAAAAAATTCGATTTTATTTTCTTAATATGGAGTGAAAATAAAATAAAAGAAAGAGAAAATAAAAAATCTCAAGTTTAAAAAAGCTTTAAAAGGCGCTTTTTCTAAATATGGGGCGAAAAAGAAAGGCACGAAACTATTTTAAAAATAGGGCATTCGACATGGAATTAAACCAAGCATGCTGAAGACATTTTTGAAGTGAAAGAAGAAGAAATCAAGTACGCATCAGAAGTGTTTTTGCCCCTCCATTGCTTTTTCGGGTGTGTGATGATTTTTTAAGTGCAAATTGAATTTTCAGAGTGCCCTTTCAAAGAGATTTTGCCCACTAGCACGTGGCAGATTTTAGGAGGTGTTCATGGATATTATGACGTATTTTTGGAGTATTTAATTCAAAACGTGCACCTGGATTTGTGTTGGGAGACGTTTTTATCGTCTCGGGAGCTAGAATTTCACATCGTTGGAAGTAGAGGTGCTCATTGGACCCCATGTGGTGAATTTATTTTTTCAAAGCAGTTTCAGCAACCAGGGCACATTATCCGAGATATTATCAACAAGAAGGGCACACTTTTTAAGAAGTATTTCATGGTGAATTAAAAATCAATTATTATTGCAATATTGGAAATAGTGCCAGTGAAGAGAAGCAAAGTGCGTCTCCATCTGAATCCACCTAGAATATTTAATGCATTTACTATGGTAGTTGCAGTGCATTCTATAAATAGAACAAGTAAACTTGCCCAAGAGTTGAAATTTTTTAAAATTTTCCTATCGGTGCGTTTTCGAGTTTTTTGGTTGCAGATTTTGCAGAACGTCTTCAGGATAGTCAAAATTGACAAAATGGGTAAGAAAGGCAAAGAAGTTAAAGAGATCATGGAGCCCAAACAGTCAAAAAAAAAAAGTAGAAGGTGGGATGAAATCCAAGAAGACTCGTAGAAATGAAAACGTAGACTTGGACCCGTACTCTAACACCATGGCATAGATCGGAGACTATGTAATCACCAATAAGGGTGTGGTGAAGCTTTGAAAAGATGTGGAATTAACCATTAAGCAAGGATTAATGCTAGAGATCTCGTTGACTGTGTCATTTTATGCGCAGTTATTTTAGTATTTGTGTATGCTCGTGCATGTCTGCCTAGAACTGGTGAAGCTAATTGCCTGATTTTACAACTCGGTTACCAGGACAGTTCAAAATGCGAAAAGGGAAGTGCTTTTCTCCATCTCAGTCGACAAAGTATGGGAAGCATTTGCTTGCGGGTTAAAACCTTCGTTTGACATGATTTTCAAGAAGTTGCACACCAATGAGCAAGAAGATAGATATGTGTCCACTATGACAATGCGCCAGTTCATGGAGGCGCAATTAATTAAAGAGCCACAGCTAGGGCAATTTTTGAACCTACCAAAGTCACTTTCGGATTTAAAGAGTCCTAGATATTTATTCAATGTTGGCATGGGTGGCTGGTCTCCCTATGGATTCCATAGTTCACAAGTGGCAGGTGACGCTTGCACAGTGTATAGGCCAGGTGGAGTTCTACGCTCCAACAATGATGAGGATGGGTACCAACCCAATTTATTTTGATTGGGCCGATTTCATATACCAAAAAATGTATTTTCAGCTAGAGAAGTTGCATACCTGGAGAAGATACTTCATTCAAGCATACATCCTTCCTCGTTTGGTATTTCTTCTTCCATTTACATTAGCATTTTTTGTTTATTACAGTAAAACAAGTTGATGAGGAAAATGAGTTTTTACCAGTTTATATGTGGACTCCCACTCTATCAAGGAGGGAGTCATTCTATAGTTTTAACCATTTATTTTTGGGGCCTGCGATTGAGTTGCTTTGTGGTAAGAGTGAAAGAGTGCCACGAGAAATGAGAGAAGCTGTGGTTACAGTAGAGAAGGGAGATATCTTTTTGTTAACTCAAGGCGTGGTGGTGAGAATTTTTGGCTTCACGGGTAAGCCATTCTTGCTTCCATATTTTACCATCGAGCATGTTTTTGCCATGGAGGTGGTGCACCAGACTGATTATACGAATGATGTTTATGGATTAGGGCATGGCAAAAGAACAACTTGTACCATGCCCTTTAAGTTCAACAAAATAGATGTGATCTAGGTTGGCCATAATAGGCTACTCATAGAGACTCTCCAAGACCTGGTTCTGGTAGAATTATCGTAAAGATGGAGGTATGACCCATTGGGAAAATTTTTGAAAATAATTTAGGCAAAGCATTTTTATTGTTGCCCATGTCTAGATATTGAGCAAAATCGCAATAATTTTGATGGATGTGATTTGGGGTGGCACATTGAAGTCATGATGTCCCTTCCACCATGGCATGACTTCTATGAGTATAAAGCTGAATACAACCCCGCAGTGCACAGAGATTACATCCCTCCGCCAGGACTATTTGGTCAAGTAAAAGAACAATAGCCCTTGTGGTCCGAAGAGAAAATCATGAACTAGTGGATTATGAGGATTCACAACGGGAAAATTACATCTTCTTTTGGGTTGAATATGGACGAGGCATTTTTGGAGGCATATGATGAATTTGTCAGTATTATCAACCTATCACTTTTGCTAAGGTTGTGCCTCAAAGTTTTCAAAAGTTTGACAGCGATGAAAGAGTAGCTAAAAAAGAGTGCCTGGTAGTTGAGGGAGTGACACATGAGGAATAAGAGCAGCAATTTTTGTTTCAACAAAAATCCCAGTGGGTAAAGCAAAATGTAGATGAGACGCTTCCTTTGGAGAAGCAAAGCATAAAATAGGCACTTCCATTTTTGAAGGCTACAAAGAGGCCAAGAACTGGTGCCATTTCTTTGTCTACTATTGTAGTTTCAATTGTTGCAGTTTCCACAATTACAGTTGCTACCGTTGCAAAAAATCCCCTTCGCCAACATCGACTGCTTAGGTTGAAGTTTCCCAAGAGTTTCTATTAATTCATGAGTAGTCATTGAACTAGAGGGTGGAGATTGTAAACCTGGAGGTAGAAGCAGAGCATGAACAAGAAAACCCCATTACGCATTCGCCTCCATCACCAGGACACATGATGCCCACATCCAAAGGTACATCCCCTCTTTCGATTTCTTCTACTCAAGAGCAGATAGTGGCTGTTAGTTCATTTCCTTTAGTTCCCACGTTCGTTGCTCCCTCATTTGGTATGCCTTCCATTTCCATTTTGCTCCCTTCCTCCCATCCACAAGTCACTACTGCTCCTTCTTCTCTTCCCTCTCTTCGACCTCCCTTTCTTTTAGTTCATTTGCGTTAGGACCGAATCCATTTTCGCATCCTTCACATTCCATTCTTGTTACTACTTCCATTGTAACTGTAAGTGCACAAGCTCCTCCAAGAGTAAGCACAACTGTAGTTGAGTTTGGTTCCTTCATCGACTCTACCATTTTGGTTCCCCGTCTCATTTATGTTTCCTCTTCTTCCTTTGAGCTAGACTATGCACAGATTCTAATCCCTTTCACGTCATTTTTGGAGATGCAGGCACTTCCCAAAGTCGAGGTGATATCCAAAAAACCATATGCAGAAAATATTAATTGTGCTCACCTCAGTTCATCACAGTGGTTAAAGAGTCACAGAAGGAAAGAGGCGCTTACCCCAACCAAGCCACTTAAGAAGGTCACCTTCGATCCTGTTGCTATGGAGGTTCACACCACCAAAATGATTCCCCTGGTCCAAAAACCACAAGGAGAAATGATGCCAAGTGATTATGCTTATGAGATTGTGATAGAGGACTTGGCCAAAATTGATCCCACTGAGAAGATGGGGAATATCCAGGTTGATATGAGCTCAGTTTACCTGCATGGCGAGCACTACAAGCAAATATTTTATGATGTCGAGACAAGAATCATCGAGATTAAGGATGCCTTGGTAGTAAGTAGAGCGCAACAAGAGAAGATGGTGGTGGAAATTGAACACTGGCGTCAATAGGCAAGGGCACATCAAAAGGAAAAGGATGCAACAAGGTAGGAGGTGTAGGCACTGAAGGCATAGCTTGAGTCTATACAGAATCAACTAGCAGAGAAAGCCACACAGGCTACAGGATTTTGTTATAAAATGATTAAAGAATCTCACCTTCGATTGGCTCAAAGTTGTGAGAAGTTAGCAACGAGAACAGTTCAGGTTCTGCAGTATCTCTACATGGCTCAAATACAGATTTAGTTGGGCCAACAGTTGATAGATAACACTGAGGAGATGTTGGAGTCACATTTGGATATGGCCATGAAGATTCAAGCCCTAGCTCATTCTAATATGCGCATTCACCCCATGAGTGAGATGGATCAAGCCTGGTCCAAAGCCAAAGTTACGCTGCACAGTTACTTCCATAGGTTAGATCTGGTGAGAGAAGGCAGAAAGATCTTAAACACAATAGAGTGAGGGCATATTGTTTCGATGATCCATTTTGATGCTCTTGCCGATATGGGATTTCCAAATTTTATTGATAAATGGGGCGAGCCGCTACCAAATGAACAATTAGAAGCAGCCTACAAGAGTTTTGTGGAGGATACATTAGAAATTGATCAGTGGAAGGAGCCAATCATAGAAGAGAAAGTGTTGCCTCTCATGAAGAAGTTCACTCGCATGGATTTGTCTTTGTTCGAGTTAGCTCAGTGATCTAAGTGCCTTAGCTTGGAGGATACCCAAAATCTACGATATATTTATGAATCGCTTAGTGTCCCATGCTTTTTCACCATAGATGATTGGGCTGAGGTAGTTACAGTTTATAAAATTGCCTGTGAGATTTTGAAGGAGCAGGAAGAACAGGCCATAAAAGAATAGGCAACATCAGAACAGGTAGAAGCAGCACAAATAGCAGTAGAGCAAGAGGTAGCTGAGAATATAGTAGTTGAGAAGGTGCAAAAAAAGACATCCAAATCAGAAGCATTGACCAAGGCAATCGATAGAAAGGACCACTAAAGAGCCCAATGGATAAAGGCCTTGGATCACTTGCATCCATGCGAGCTGGATACCCCGAGAGTCGCCAAAAATGTTGGCAATTTTGCACTATGCCACATTAAATTTTTTGATGGAATTTTGTTGAATAATTTCTTATTGTAAAAGCAACATAAATATGTTAATACTATGTTGCAGTATTTTGACCAGTATAATGTGTTACAATATTGTTATGTGTTAATTTTTCTTCTAATTTTCATGAATTAAAAGCTTGAGAATAATGGGTGTTGCAAGGAAAATTGTTGTGAAGAATCAGTACAGATCACCTGAGGACGTCAAAATTAAACGGTTCTTGGAAATTCAATGAAGGAAGAAAAAATATACAACACCCTTTGCACTTGAAAGAAGAGTAAAAAAACCCTCAACGTCTTGCCCTAAGGAGAAGACGTCTTCAAAATTTTTGTTGTTGGGCAAAGTGAAGAGGAAAAATATGTTTACCCCAAAAATAGGCGACAAACTCGTTCGTCTCACTTTGGGACGAACGTAGAAGAAAAAATAACGATAAAGCTTGGCAATGAATTTCGCCCCAAGTGAGGGGTGAAAGTCCCTTTCGCCTTTCCTAGGGACGAAAATACATTTTAAGTGGTTAAGTCGAAGTGGGACCGAAATTGAAGAGCAACGGTAATTCAAATAAGTGTGTTCGTCCCAAATATGGGGCGAAAGCATTGTTCACCCCACTTTGGGGCGAACGTTCCCAAGTTTTTAAAGAAAATACACCAAGTTGGTCCATTGAACTAGTCAAAAGGACTTTCAACCAAGGTGAGGGACGAAACTCCATTTCGCCCCTCCTTGGGGCAAAAATATAGCAATAATAAGCTTGGGCAAACACCAAGGAAAATAGCTAGGCACTGAGATGGTGTTGACAAGTCAAAGTTTTGTTCACCCCGAAAGAAGGGCGAACATACCTTTTGTCCTCCCTTCGGACGAATGCATGTTTGACAAGCAAGGCGTGGATCCCACCTCAGTTAAAATTGGAGGAAGTAAATATGATAGCACTTTTGCCCCAGGTAAGGGGCGAAAGTCCCATTCGTCCCTCACTAAGGCGAAGTTATATGAAAGCGATCCCACAAATGCATCAAGGTAATTTTCGTTTCGAACATGGGCGTTGAAAAATCAAAGATACGTTCGCCCAGGATGAGGGACGATAGTACCTTTCACTTCTTTTGGGGATGAACGTATATTTTATAGAGAAAAGACGTCTTATATAAGGCACTTTCACCCCGGGAGGAAAGGTAAGGCTTTCAGTTGTCTCCTTCAAAGGTGAAACAACACAAGGATGATTTGAAACATCAAGCATAGAATTGAAGGAATAACAAGTTGTTTTTGCCTATATTTTCTCCAAGATTTGGTTACTGCTACGATGAAGACACAAATGCAACAAAAGGAGTTTTAAATCAAGTAAAGTCAGGGATTGTACATTAAACACAATAATGATGAAATTATGAATAGCGTCGCTTTGAGGGTGTCCTTTCCACCAAGGAGCAATGATGTAAGTTAAAGGAGGCGCTTTCGCTCATCGCTTTATTATGGGTGAATTTGATTTTAAACATCAACGAAGGTTTTAAAAGGCACCTAGGTTGGACGAGTGATGGGAATTTAATGATTTGGGCGAAAAGTAACTGAAATTGTCGATTTCGAGCAAAAGGAGATGCATCGTCAAAATCATAGGACGATTTTCTTGAGTCCTAAAACATTTTGAACAGGAGCGAATTTCCAAGGCGCAATGGAGGCATCAAGTCAACGACCAAATTTACAATTTTGCGTGCACCGACGTCCAAATGTGTTGATTTCCCTAAATATTTCCCCTTAGAAATTGGATTGTTGTCTCAGGAGGAAGATTTTTAAAGACTTCAAGGATAAATTTCTTCACAGAGGTTCCTGATCCACAAACATTTTGTCTTCATGTGAATTAAATGAAAGAGGCAAAATCCTCTATAAATACTAATCATTTCAATGTAACACAAGAGGAGAAACACTCTGCAAAAAAAACTATTCAAGTTTTCTTTGTAAATAGAAGAGATTCGGCTTCTAATTTTGCAAGTAATTTTTATATGTGATTTCTTTCTACTTTAAGCATTTCTATTCTATATTCATATCTGTTGTCTGCTGCTAAATTCGAATTCTGCATTTGGATTCAAATATTGTCAGTGAGGGCGTGAATACTGGAATGCAATCCTGGAAGTTGTCTCTGTGAAACTGTAAGTGAATTCTTCGCCTTCTCACTATTTTATGCTGCTACAACACTTGGTTGGAATTCTTGTTGTTAGTCTGTTCCCAAATTATACATTTTCAGCCTATGGCTATATTTCCCATCTCTTTATGTTATTTTTAATTTCTTTCATGCAACTCTAGATTTAAACCGGTGTAGGATTAGTAAGGGAGCCAGCCCTCTCTGAAGATTGACCCGAAGAACATTTCTTTCCTCCGGATTTTTAATATTGGCCGTGTCTAGGGCGCACAAACACATGTTTTGTATTTTAGGCAGATATTTAACCAACAACAATAAAATAATCTATTAATATGATTTACAAAATATTAATAATATGATCAAAATATTTATTAATAAAACTTATTTCTATTTTATATTAATAATACAACAAATCTAATATATATATATATATATATATTTATACTAATTGTTTAAAATCTATGGTGACATCATGTAAAATCCTGTACCATCTTGCCCAAGCAATATTGTTGCATTCATCTTTGCAGCAAAGAGTACCCTATTGATTGCCTTAACATGCAAAGAAAATTTTAACCTTGAATTACTAGTGGTAAGTATGAAAATATGGCATTTCAACGGTCTTTCCAAGGTAACAAAAACTTAATATTTAAATTATTTATATATAAAACAAATAAGTAAAATCAAAGAAACCATCAATTGATCTTAAACCACGGTTGAATTCACAACTGCTTCCGCTCTGCTCTAAAAGAATGACATTTCCATTATTCATTAAGTACTGAATAACCAATTATTTTCTCAAGATTGGCCTTCCACATAATGATGTAGATTAGGATCGGGATGGGTCTATTTATCCATTTCAAAGGAAACTAAGGTTTGCCTTAAATTTCTAAGATGTTTAGCAAAAAATTTCAGTTCTTGAGCCAACAAGAAAATAGCAAAAGAATAATACGGTGTGGTTGTAACAAGTCCCTCTATTGACACTCCAAGAATTTTTCAGTAATGTGATTATAATTTGTGATTTTTCGATTCAAATATCTTTATGACTCTTTCATTTCCTTTCCTAATTGAAATCTGAACCATGAAATCTGGTTAAGATTGGAAAAGCACCACGTAGCTCAACAACAAAGACCATAGAGATGGAATGAGCTGCTAGCAATGAAGAAACCTGAAATAACTTACGGTGTAACAAGTATAACATATAGTCTAACTCCATCATTACATTGAAAATGAATAAAAAAGTACAATGTTACAATTGATTAAAAGCAAAGTATATAACACCAAATTATATCAATTAAAATATTAAAATATTAAAAAAGGTACAATGTTACAATTGATTAAAAGCAAAGTATATAAAACCGAATTATATAATAAAAATTATTTTAAAATATTAAAAACAAAAATAGTTATATTAATTTAATTATGCTGAATGACGGGGTGGGAGGCGAAGAGGTCATACATGTTACGCCGTAAACAATTCTTTTTTATTAAAAAAAGTCGACATTAACAAAAACATTTAAAATATTTAAACTAAAACAATCGACTAACCAACCGTTGCAAACATTTAAAATATTTAAACTAAAACAATCGACTAACCAACCGTTGCAACTGTTTAATAAAATATTGTATAAATAAATGAACATCCATTGCAATATACCAAAAATAATCCACAACGTAATTGATTTCGAACTGCTTCTATAAATTACGAATAGCTAAAAATTCATTCGGAGTTGCTTCTGTAAAGGTTTGAACAATGATATAGAGTTACATTCACCAGCGCCAAGATTAATGCCTCGAGATTGATAACTCTCAGAGTTTTTAAATATATATCCTTTATATCTAAGCTAGTATTTAATTAGATACAACTAATTATAACTAATTGACCTTTTCATTTTGAGCCAAGTGCATGTTTGACAAACATTCAATAAAATGGACGTTTTTTTAACCTACCCTATTGAATTGATATAAAAAAAAATCATATTCTATTGTAGTGGTTCATTTTTTCTTAAAACTAATTTAGTAACCTTGAGGTTGCAACGGTCAAACCTAGTGAATTTTAAATACCATGTATTTTTTTTGTTTGGTCATTGTGAGAAACTTTTATGATGGATTTAAAGGGTGAGTTATATTTATCAATAGAAAATTTAACACAAAGCCATCACACAACCCACCCCTTCACACACTTGCCCACACCATGGTTTGAACCTTGAACCTTCTAAAAAGAGCCAAATTTCAAAGCATTTGTAAACAAAGAAATTTTGAGTAGTCTCGAGAAAGACATAGATGACCTTCGTGGAGATCTCACCTTGACTTTGCAATATAATCGCTTTAAACCTTGACTTTGTAACATAATTACGTTTGTTTCATGTTTGCATTTTTAGTGTTTGTAAATATATATATATAAACAGTTTTTTAAGATGAGAGGTCAGGGTTATATTATTGTTATGTTTCACACAAATTTTAATATAAGTAAACAATTTTTTTTTAATAATATAATTTATTTTAATTATTTTTAATTAATTTTTTATTATTTATTAAATTTGTTGTTAATTTAATTTTGGAGTTTTTTAGATTTATATGTGTTAATGTGTAGTTGTGATTTAAGAGATTACTGTTTTATGATATTTTAATCATCTATGACATTTGAGTTTTCAGTTTTCTTTATTATTTTTTAACTGTAGTATTATCTCTTGTTATTGTGTTATAGATTTTCCTACCCTCGGGCCTTAGGCTTCAGGTTTCCGAAAAATAGCAGTTTACTTAAGGGAAAAAAACTTGTTAATTAAGTGACAATTTCATGTTTTGAAGGTTTGAAATGCATTCTAGATATTGAAGCTTACATACTTGGTGTGTCACTTGCCCACCATAAGTCAATGCCTTTCCATGTACAAAGTGCCATTTCTATGCTTGGCAAGTTTAAATATAGAGAAAAAAAATTAAAAACACGCTTGAATGAAAAATTCCAACACTTAAACCTTGTAAATTTCCTGTCCTTGATAACTGGAAAATGCTGAAGAACCCTTCCAAAAGCAGAACTTTATACTGCCAACTTTACAAATAAAAATGTTGAAATGTTGAAAAAGAGCAAAACTTCTTAAAAAATCACTCTTCTTAAAGGGCAGAAGATGATGAGGAAGAACCCTCAAAACCATTAAGACCTCTCCGCCCTGTGCCAAACTCTTATCCAGAAAATCCCTCAACTCCTTCAAAAATCACTGTTCTTGAAGGGCAGAAGATGATGACGAAGAACCCTCAAAAACCATTAAGACCTCTCCGCCCTGTGCCAAACTCTTATCCAGAAAATCCCTCAACTCTTCTTCCCCGTTGTCAAAGGGTATACCCTATTTCTGATTATGCGACCATTGACCAGGACCAAGGAACATATTATGCGGAATTTGTGATTATTGCCATCAATGTCCTTTGAATCTTTTGTTTAATTTAGAAATCCTATTCATCAATTTTAATGGTTCCTCATATGAAGGGTCTGGCTTGCTGTATAAACCATAGGATGACGACTTGGTCCAAGGATGTCTCCTACTGATAGGATTTGGTCTTGAAGAGTGTTATGTCAGGTTAAGGATTCCAACATTCTAGCTAGTCAACAATGCTCCCTGTAATCTTAAATTCCAGTGTGCCTACATAACATTTCACATTGACAGTGTGACTCTTTTGAGCGATTGTCAACAAAGAATTCCCATGGGCTGTGAGCAGACTTATGATAATCAAGCATAGGCCAACTTGGTCATCTCAGATCAAATAACTCAGCCAACATCAAGTCACCCACCCTCTGGTCGGTTTTCAAGGAGTTGTCTCCTCGATGTACGGATAGGAAAAGGAGCGGCCAACTCTATTGCGTAATAGCCTTTCACCACTAAAGGTCCGTTCCTTCTTGCCACGCGCCATGAATCTACGTTTTTCAATGTATTTAAAATTTGATTAGCCCATGTGCTCCAAATAATCCATGACCTACTTTCTTTTTTAAGATAATATTTGTATGACATAAGATGTAAATATAATCTCTTGCCAGGTAGCAAGCAAATTTCGAGGAGACAGAGGAGAGTTGTGCACAGCTAAGCCCAATTTCTAATCAGCCCTCGCAGGTCACCCATTAGTTGTGCACACCTAGAGCCCATCCTATTTTAAAAATTTATATTTTCTTTCTACTTCAACCAAAAAATAATAATATCTTTTACTTTTTAATTGTCCTCGGGGGGGGGGTTTTTTTAAAAAAAAACTTTTTTTAATTTTTTTTGTGGGGGGGGGCCGGGGGCCCCCCCAGGGGCGGGGGGGTCTCGGGGTTTTAGTTATATATCCTTTATATCTAAGCTAGTATTTATTTATATCCAGTTTAGGATTAGAACAGTCAATTTGGCAAACACTTAGTTGAAACAGGTTCGTTTACTATCTTTGTACAGTTTTTAACATTTATGAGCTATAGGTTGTGTAAGATGAATTAGAGTAAATAGTTTATTTAATATATAGTTATTTTTATTGTATAATCTATTTTTTAAAGATTTGAATCAAAACTTTATTCACAGTTTTAAAGTCTTTATTTTTAAAAGCAAATATTATGTGAGTTTAAAAATTTATATATAGAAGGATATGGTCATCTAGTATATAGTATACTAAATTATTTTTGTTTTAGGTATTAAAAATAAAATTAAAATTTTTTTTTTTTTTTTTTGTTTTGTAGGATCATAATTTCGGTGTTTAATAAGCACCTGCATTAGGTTAATAACCTTTTGCAGGATCGGGTGTAAGTCCCGACCGTTGAACTAGGGGAAGTATTTGGGCCAACAACTGCCCTAAAACTCATTGTGAGGAGTACCCTAGGATTTTTTTTTTTTTAAATCTTCATTTATTTTTAATATTATTATTAAATTATTTACAAAATTTTTGTAGTGTTTAATATTAAGTATTTATTGTATTATGATAATTATTTTTTAAAATTTGTTATGTGGGATTGATATGGACCCCAATTGTATTATCTTATAACCACACATTGATATTACAACTTAGTTGCTATACATGTCTTTGTTATGTTGATGTTAATAGTTAGTATTAATTAGAGTAGGATTGTATATTGTACTACCTTCCCAAGTGGGAGGAATCTTGAATCTTAAATCAAAACTTAATAGTTTGACCCTTCGTCTCCTCAAGTGGGTGTGTCACGTGCCCTGCTCCTCGTGGAGAGGGGCACTAGTCCTAGGAAGTTCAGGAAAGCGTGGTATGCGGCTCCCATAGGATGACCTTTGGGGTTTTTTACCCAAGGTTGACTCCTTGCTTTGGATGTGATCTTTGGTGCTCATCTTTCCTTTGCTACGCTAACCTATTCTAATAAACTTCTTTAAGGAAAAGGGAAAAGGAAAGAAAACATGAAACAATGTAGAAAGTAAATTGTAGAAAGGGAAATCTACCTAGCCTATCTAAGGGTGGCAATGCGCCAAAGACCTAATAAGACCCTCTCATGTCACGATAGGTTGAGTGAACACATGCGTAGTGGTTGACAGTGCACGAGGAACATAGGCCCCCCTAAGATCATGCGATAAAATAGAACACTTGCACTAGAACCAAGACAAGGATTTCATCATTATTCACAAATTCTTATTAGTGCAAACTCCAAGTTACATACATGCAAAGGAAAGAGGTTCAAAAACTCCTTGATTGACTACACAAGGCTTGAGTTGGGCCAAGACACAGGAGAGAAAAAAGAAAGTACCCCTTAGGAGAATGGGTAGATTTTTAATTAAACATAATGAGAAGAATAATATATATTTATAGATAATACATGAGGCCCTTTTCCCTCAAATATTCAAAATACCCCCTTTCAAAATTCTTGCTTACAATACTTTTGCATTAATGACATATAATCTCAAGGCTTCAAAATGTGGAGTCACTTGAGATTTCTTGCTTACAATACTTTTGCATTAATGATGTATAATCTCAAGGCTTCAGAATCTAGAGTCGCTTGAGATGGTCTTTGCTCATGATAGAGACCTGCTAAAGGGATCTTCTGCCATTAATGAGCTCGAATCTGTAACCGCATCTCTAGAGAACTCATGATAGTGTCTTAGATGTTATACCTTCTCATGGAAAAAAGACCACCCATCCGAGAACTGTACACCCCCATATAATATGTTAGACCTATGTTGCTTATGCATTCCTTGGCCTCATTGGCACTCTTCATGATAATTTCTCCTTTCTATTTCATCTCATTATTTTGGTTACTACCACTAGCTGGATGATCGGTTATTTGATTTGGTCGGGCATCCCCGGGCTAAACTTCTCTTTTGGGCTCGACCACACGGTATGCTATGGTGCCTTGGGATTTTATTGAAACTTTGTTTATTCTTTCTTGTTGTGAACCTTCACCATGTGGGTTCGACTATCAAGCTTTTGTGCCTGCATTTGTTGCACTCTTCTTTAAGGGGGGTTCGTTTGGTTCCACTTGGACTTCACCTTAACCTAGGATATTTTGAGCTTCTACCGGAACCAACCTTCAAAAAGGGGCCAATTGGCCTTACTCCACCCAAGTGGAGTGAGAACTCACTATAGTTTTGGCAACTTACGGGGGATCCTCCACTCAATGAGGACAAGGAACCCAAGAAGCCATCGCCTTATCCTTTGGGCATAGAGTCAAAAATTGGGGAAATCCTTATTTTTGTGAAATTGGGAAACTTGTTCTCGAAAGGTGCGAGGAGATTGGGTTGTGTCCTTTTTGTTGATCCCTCTTCCTAGCACAATTTTTTCCTTCTAGTTGTTCTTCCATTTGCCTTATTTTTGGTGTTGTACTAATGCTTCTATATTGTACATTTAGGTCTTTACCTTGGATAATTAGTATGCCTCTCAACATAAAGACCCGAAGGTTATCTCTACTTTAGCGCTACGATCGGGTTGACCAATTCTTGGGACCAAGGGAAACAAATATTCTATGGAAGCTTGGCCATCACTCCCATAGATCACATGTTCCTATCAGTGTTGGTGGTCCTTCGCATAGTCATCCCATGCTCCTCCTTCCTCCATTGTTCTTGAATTTTATAAAAAGTTGCAAAGCCAATCATTTATGGAGGAAAGATCAGTTTTCACACCCACTCACTAGGATGATGAGTTGGTGACCATTTTTAAAGAAGGTACCCTATCAAAGATATGAGACTCAGTGTTAGCTAAGAGGTCCCTTCCTTTGACGAGTCTAGGCTTTAGCTAACACTAAAAAGGTTGAGTCACTTTCTCACTTGGATTGGTGGATTAGCTTATTTCTGCATTGCAAGGATGTGCCTTTCAAAACCTTCCCTTATCGGTATTTTGAGCATCTTTGCATCATCGACTACATGGAACATAAAAGGGGCTCCTAGTCTTCTCATCTTGTCTTGCTCCAAAGCTTTCTTCCTCTTGTGGTATGGAGGTGCAACCAGATAGGAAGGTAAATATTCTGCTAGAAAGGTCACTCTATCAAAAAGCGAATGAGATGCCTAGAGAAGGTCATCCTTTTATAGGCTCACCCAAATTGGGTAAGTTATTTATCATTTTCTACTCTAGTTTGTGTGGTGGTCTTTTGCTACAAGTGAATCAATGATGACAAGATTTCATGCGTTCTTAGCTATTTTATTGATGTCCATATTTTGTGGTCCATGTAGCCTGTAGCACAGGGGTGCGGTATTCCCGGAGGGGGAGGTGATTTAGAAGGTGTGGGAATGATTTCCAAGGTTTTGGAACAATCTTGCCCAAATCGTACAGGATGTACGGTTTGGCTTTGTACGACTTGTCAATCTTGCAAAACTACTTGTACGGACTACCAAATCGTACAGTTGTATGATCCAAATCATACAAAATTGCAACTTGTATGATTTTCCACTTAGTCAATTCACCAAAAATGGTTTTGTAACCCAAATCGATCAGTTTTGTAATCGATTTCTCCGAAACACCAAAATTTCCATAAATGGTAAGTTTTATCATGCAAGTTTACTTCCAAATTAGGCAAACGATCATTTGTATGGTCTGGGGTCAGGTTGTACGATTTGCATAAACCCTTGCTGAATACTTCATTCACTGATTTGGCAATTTACACTACAGATCTCTTCAGGACAAGTTTTGGGATGATTTCCTATTGCAATTGTTAACTTTCCTTCCAACATGCAAACCCTAATTCAATAGCATTGAATTATTATCATCACCAACATTTCTAGAAATCGTACAACTGACATATGACGTCTCTGTACAACCATAATTCATCATGCAATCATTCCTCACTCTCACATCAGGGTCGTAGGAACATCAGAAGCCATTTCCATTGTAATTCCATCAATCTAACATAGCAATTTAGTCATTCAACACATAATCTGCAACATGCAATAATAATAACACACAATGGAATTCACAACAGCCTGGAATCAAAGAGGTTTTGCTGATATATTCACATTATAGATATTCCTACACAATACATCCATCATTACTGATCACAATAGCCATGGACATAGCATCAATGGACTCAACAATGGACATCAACAATGAATACATTCAACAACATCGAAATCCTACCATGAACAACCAAGAACTCCTAAAAATTGAATGGGGGCTATATAATGCATGCCTAGGCCATTCCAAAGTGGTTCTTGAGACATCACATTACTTACAACTGCCATCCCAAATTATCTCAAAATAATTAATTACAAGGTTTTACTAAGTCTAATTTGATTTTTATCAAATTCATCCCAAATGCACATTTCACCTAATTTCATTGACATTTCAAGTTGTACATTTGCAACCTTGTACATTTACACCTACTTGTACATTTTGACCACTTGTACATTTTAATCAAAATTGACAAAACTGAGCAAAATTGTGCAAATCCAATAATCATTTCTTCTTCTTCTAGGAGGTGGATTTGCTGCCTACATCTGCCCTCCCCTTTAAATCAGTCGGTGTCCTCATCGACTCAGTCTTCGTGGTCTTGGTCGATGGATCTTGTTGGTACTCATCAAGCTGAAGATGAAGAGCAACACACTCATCCTTCAATCGAGCTGCATAGTTACTGACTTCTAGAGCTTTTAACCCATATGTATTGGCCTTCTCTTCTGTAGTAGCCAAAAGTTCAGCTAGCTCCTTCTCGCTTGGATGCTCCCTTGCATAACTTCTCTGTCAATATTGCTTCCATTCTGGCTGCTATGGTTAACTCCTCATTATTTTCTGCAATAACCTACAGATTCTGGTGAATATCAGCTTCACAAGCAAAAATGTGCTCATCCTTAGCCTACAATTGTACCTTCTGATTCATGATTATCTCATTGTAACGCTTGGCATCTGTGTCCATCTCTATGATCTTGCGGTCTTTCACTTGCAGTTGCTCTACAACCTCCTTCAACTGGTCTACTTGTTTGGCCAATTGTTCTTTTTGTGCTACTAGTTGATCTTCCAACTATTTTGTCTGCTCTTCTGCTTGCTGAATCACATGCTACTTTTCCTCCTCTTGTGAGCGTAGCTTATCTTCATAAGCTTGCTTGATGTCATTCCATTCTGCTTCTACCTTCTTCAATATTTCCTTAGCCTCGGTCTTGCTACATACTAGTTCTTCTTCCATCACAACCATTTCTTTTTGAGTAGCCTCTACTTCTTCCTTTTGCACTTCCTTGGCTTGGAAAATCTGTTCAAGACCCAAGCTAAGCCACTCGATCCAATATGTCAGGAAATTCAATTTCCTTAGGGTGAAGGCCAATTTCGAAGGTACTCTTCAAAATTTTGTATCCGATGTATTCAATGGATAAGTCTGACATGTTGCCCTATCCAAGTACATGCGTGGATACTCATGGTAATTTGTCTTCACTCCCTCTGGTAAATCATCTCTTCCTAACATCATAGTTACCTCTCCCCTGGGTAACAACCATGGGTGTTGTGCATGAATCTGTGCTATCTGTCTAGTACGATCTTCATTGCACACCCACTCCACAATCTTCTCCAATTCATTGAAGGTTTGCTCCCTCCACTATTTCAACTATCCAATATCACCAATACAAAATTGCAACCTGATGCTAGTGAACATTTCACTAGCTTGTTGGAAGAAGTGCTCCACCTATCCATCTGTGTCATCTCCATCATTTCCTAGAGTACCGAACTGAGGCACTTCAAATAAGAAGCTTGTATGAAGCCTCACATCCTTCTCCTGTGGTGGAGTTTGTTCTTCCTCTTCCTCTTCTTGTGGATTTGAACTTCCTCCAACTTCTTTGATCGCACTTGCTACTCTCCCTTCTTGTAGCAGAATGTGTGCTACTGTCTTGTTCATCTCTTCTTCTTCAAGTGATCTAATCTCCTCAACATTGATGATCTCCTGTAGAGGTTGTTGCTCTATTACCGTTGCTTGGACTTCCTCTTGTGGGTTAGGTAAGTCCTCTTGTTGCATTTTTATCAACCCTTCATCTTGTGGGTTCAGTTGCACTCCCCTTAGTGCTGCAACTATCAATTTGGATCAAACTCTTCTAGTGGTGGTTGCATGCTTGCCTGCTCCTATTGATTGTTGCCTCCTCGCATCACAATATTTATCTGAGGCTTCTTCTTTCCCTTGGATTCATCAAATGGGACTTCCACCATTGCTTTTGCTTTCAAGGTTGGTGGTACCATTGTTCTTCCTACCAAATATTTGGATGAATCCAAAAAATCAAAATCCATGGTCTGAAGCAATGTCGGAGATCCCATTACTCCTCCCACTTCTTCCATACCAGGTATATTAAAATTTAGCAAATCCAACCCTTCCAAGTCTGAGTGCCCTTCCTCTGGATTAACTGGTATAGGCTCGGGTTGCTCTTTCTGCATGAGATTCTTCACATTCATCTGTTTCTCCCGTTGCCTACATGTTCGAATATTTATAGGATTGGATTGTCGTTCTACTATCTCCTCCTCTTCACAAGATGGTGGTTGCTCCTACAGTTGTTGGTCTAGTGCCTATTGTTCCAAGGTAGGTTCCAACTATCTTCATATTTTCCTCCTAGGATGAACATACTCATTAGATGCAGTCTCGACCTCTTCCTACATCAGAGGTATTGTCTGCTTTGTGCCTTTCTTCACCTTAGATTTCTCTGGAGTCACCTTTGATAGAGGCATAGTCTTTGCCCATCATAGTATGGTAGGTTGATCTAATGGTAATTCTTAAGGTTGTGTCCTACTAGGAAAAGAAATGCCCATTTTGGATACTGCATCTAACAAAATAGCAATGGCATGAAAATTCATGGCAATGTCTAGTAACTTTTGAATTCATTGCTCCAAATAGGTTCCCCAATCATACTTCACCCCCTTGGAGATACCTTCCACATACTGTGCCATCCAGATCGGCATCTCAAAAGCCTGTGATTCCCCTGACACGCGAGCCATGACAATATTCATTGCACATGCCAATTCATCATTCTTCAACTGACTCTGCTTGATTTCATGACTTCCAAAACTAGAAATCTTAGTTGCAATAGGTGACTTCATAGTTGTGAGTGTCGTAATCAACCTATGAGCCTCAATCGAATCCACCATCTTCTTCACAATCAGAATTCCCTCCTTGGGCAATTTGAATGTTCTTCAAAATACCTCCATCGAAAACTCCACCTTAATGTGCCGATTACCTACTCTCACAAAGGTGCGATTATCAATGGGTTCATATGATTGAACAATTTGTAACAAGTATTCATTGAAGAATACTTTATCCTGTGGTGGGATTTGTGCGATGATGCTCACTTCGACCTTCTTCAGTGCAAGCTTCAATGAATGCTTGTCCTCATTCTTGTCCCACCATTTTCGATAAAAATATATTGTCGGCTGTCCAAAAGTGATATCATTGATATCCACTTGCTCTTCTTCTACTTCATTGAGCAACTCATCCTATTTTTCTGGGGTAGCTTCCTGATGAATTTCACTACGAAGCTCCCATTAGGGTGCCCTTGGTGGCTCCATCTCCTCTCTCCAAAATTGTAGTGGTGCACTACCTCTACCACCATACCAATATCTCTGACCTCTCCATGGCCTATACCCTCTCCCTCTCCAAGGATGATTACCACGCCTCCCATGTGACTAAAATTGTCACCCTTGGTCTTGAATGGGGTAAACTGTGTTAGATCGCCTAGGTCGTGAATCTTGCTGGTGTAGTGGTCTTGGTGATATTTCCACCCTAGTTGTTGCAATGCAATCAAAATGAGCTTGGAACTCTCGCCTGGAGCTCATGCTTCTGCCATAGTCAAGTTGAAACCACGTTCGCACAATCTCTGGTCAACTTGGTAAATCAGGACAACTCAGCACAAACGGCTCCCAAAATCTATACAATTACTTCCAAAATGTATAGATACTACTAGAAATCATACAATACCTCTACCAATCGTACATGTACATTTTGAAATCGTACAATCAACTACCAATTTGTACATCTCTACCCGAAACCGTTCAACTGCACCGATTTCGTACAATTCACCAAATCGTACAATTGGAGCTCTAAATCATACAATCTCACCAAAAATCATACAAGCAGCCCCAAATCATACAAGGGTATCTCCCTTCCATACAAGTGCATCAGAATCCATACAACTACAAAAAATTTCGTATGATTACCTCCAAATTGCACAAATCGGGTCCTTGGAAGCCTTGAAATTGTACAATCTACCCCGAAATCGTACAATCACACCTCCAAATCATACAAACAGCCCTGGAAAACTTCACTTGGCTAAAAACACATGTTTTTGTCAAATTGGTATGATTTCTGGAATACCCATTTGCCGAAAGTGTGCAATCTTCCTTTCCGATGCAATTTCGATGCAATTGTGCAATTTCTCCTTCAATCGGTGCAATTTCTCTCCAAGATGAATTTTTTGGACAATATGGCAGTGTTGTATGACCATCCTTTTATGATTTTCCACACATGCAAATTCAAAGAAACATTCCTTTGCTTCTATAGCTGATTTCCTGCACTAGGGTTTGTCATTTTACCTCCTTTATTTCCAACAATTTCCTCACTCGAAGAATCAAACCCTAGCCTTGCATTTTTCTGAAATAAGGGTTCCTTTGGCGCCTCCCTACTTCAAACCCTTGTTTTTACAACAACTTTTCTCCACCTACAACATGATCTCTAAAATTAACTCAACTTTTCCGGAGTAAAACCCTGTGTTGGCTGCTTTTTCCCAATCTGGTTTGCTTTTTCGAAAACAAAAATTCCTGTGGTGCAAATCGAAAATGGGTCATGAAAATTTGGGTAAAATGGTGAATTTCAAACGCACATATGGAAGAATTGCTTTGGTTACACCTTTTTTGCTTCTGAATTCTCCGAATTCTAGTGTTGCATGTGTACGATTTGCAAGCGGTAAAAGGAATTCTGCATGGCGCCTTGCTTTTTATAATTTTTGAAACCCTAACGTCTCATTGCACGAAATTTTGCCACCTTAACCTCCCTTGCATGTAAATTTATCCTTTTGTACGGATGATTGACAACTCATCTTCCTTTGTGCATGCGATTTTATCTTTTTCTCACTTTTGTCCTTTCTTTACCTTTTTAAATATTTTATTTTTCCTTCCTTTTAATTTTTTTTTTTATTATTATTTTTTTTCAGAAGGGGTCATCATTTCTAGTTTTCAACCATCTTCCATCCTAATTGCATCCTGAAGGATTTTCACAATTAAGATAATTTTCTATTATTTATTTATTTATTTTTAATCAATATCCTATCAACTTACCATCATGGAAATCGTACAGTGACATTCACTTGTATGATCCCCTCGGTTGACTCGTCGGTTGGGGGTCCCACTTCTACATTGTGAGTAATCACTTCATTAGGTGCCAACCGATCATTTGAATGATCCATTCCTGCTTGCGGGGTTGTACCATTTACTATCCTCTCATTGCCATGTGTACAATTTGGGATTGTACAATTACAAGTTGTAGGACTTCCTATTGGCAACACTTCATTTCATCATTCAGGTGATTGATCATGAGGTAGGGGTGCTCTTATTGCTCTACTATCATTTGAGCGACTCCTCCACCTATCTCCTCGGATCAAATTAGCTTCCAAACTTGGTGAATGAATCCTTTGCCATCCTTGACTTCCTTCATCTACAAAGCGCACTCTTCCCCTGCCAGCAAGTCCTCTTCCTTGCATATGTCTTCCATGACCTCGTCCTCTCTGCATAGAACCTCTTCGAACATTAAATGGGACTTCTCTTCCTTGAAGCAATCCTCTTCCAACTTCAATTCTTCTTGGTCCTTGTCGGATCAATGGTGGTCATCCAAGTGGGTATCTTCCTGTAAGGTTTGATACATACCCTCTCAGCTAGGGGATACCTTGCAGATTCCTGGTCCAATTCAAATAGGCCAATGGTGTATCTCTCGGCCATCTAGGAGTAGGAGGTCGGATCCTCCCTCGTCCTCTACCTCCTCTAGGTGAGACATCCCAATTACTCCTAATATTTAGTGGACGTACTCCTCCACCAGGCCTCACTATTGCCTTGGGGGTCCTTGTTGGTTCATTCCTCCCCTTTCTCGAGTACCAGGAGTTATATCCACCAATTCTATGTTGGCCAAGTGGCCTTCATTTCTTTGCACTCTGGGTGACAACTATCGCAGTGCTCGTATTCGATGATCTACATGTGATAACCGACATGTCCATCATCTTTCCTCAAAGTATCATTGTGGAGACAAGGTTGCTAGGGTTTCCCTATATGCTTTTGAAAAGTTGGACTCAAAACTAGAATCATTATGATCATCATCCCTTTGTTCTGACCAATCTATTGGTAAATTCATTATCCTTTGAAGTCTCCTCACTTCCCTTCTTTGTCATCTCAGCTATCGATAGGCTATTGCATAGGTCTCAAGGTCAAGACGAGCATGAGGTTCCTATGGTCACCTTAAGAAGTCATCACCACTACTATCTAGACTATCATCTCTTACTAACCAAGGCATACCTCCATCACTGGATTCACTTGAATCCTCATGTACATTACCTTGTGGTTTAGGTGATGTAATATCTTCTTTGATTTCTCGCCAAACTATCTCTGCATCTTCTTCTGTTATTGGTGGGTCATTCATCATACCATGTGGTGCTATCTATGGTCTGCTTCCCTCACTAGTGCTTGCACCCTCATGGTGTGTACCACTTACTTGTTGTGTCACCTCATGTTCATCTCCTAACTTCTAATTCTCGTAACCTAGCTATCCTTTGCTCATCCAACCTTTGCATCATCTCATCCAAATATTGGATAGTTTGTTCATGGAGTCTTGTAGTATGACCTTGCAATGTTTCATACTCCTCTTGCAATTGTTGGATCTGATGCCACATCCTTTGCTACAATAATCCTATCTGAGCTAACAGAGTAAGTCCGATGAGCTCTTCATCCATGGTTTCATTTTTGTTCCTCTCTGGAACTTCCATATCAAAGGTATCCATCCTATCTTCGTACCGTACCGTTAGTCGTATCCTTCATCGACCTTCTGTTTGTTGAGGTAGTTCTCTACGCTCCAACTATGGGTACACAATTCCCTGCTCTAATTGGGTTGCTAATGGTACTACTTCTTGGTTCCCTCTCTCATTTGGAGGAATCCATTCTTCATCTTCTTCTTCAATCCATTCAGTCTCATCTGTGAACCTTACATGTACTCACATCCTTCTTCTCTCATCGGGTTAAGGTACCAATTCTTGTTGTTTTATGATTGGCCTTGTCTCCTCCCCTTCTGCAAATAGGCATGCAAGTCCCATGTTAGGGTCCTCCCGTAATGGACCTTGAGTTCTTCTCTACGGTTCATCGGACTGAGCTTCCTCCCTTCATCTTCTTTCAATTTCCTTTGAGGAAATAAATAGACACTACACTTTATAAGGCTTCAACTTCGAGCCATTCACAGTGTCGGGCACCTCGATTCCATTCAAATTTTGTAGTTTGACTACCCCATTATCCATCACTTCCACAACTCGAAAGGGACCAAGCCACAAGGTCTTCAACTTCCCTGGCTTGATTTCCCATTTCCCATTAAATTTTAGAACTAAATCACCTTGCTTAAGTTCTAATTTCTAAAGGTTCTTATCATACCATAAATTCCTTCTTTTTTTAGGCCACTTCGATCACCCACTATGCCATGACTCTTCTCTCATCCAACTTGATTAGTGCCACTAGTATTTCCTCTAGACTTTCTTGGTCACCTAAGCGATGCTCCACAACTACCCATAAACTTGGTACCAAGAACTCCACTAGCACTATTGCCTCCTGACCATACATTAACTGAAATGGCGTATGGTCTATTGTTGGTTTAAAGGTGGTCCGGTATGCCCAAAGAATAGATGGTAACCTTTCCTCCCAATCTGCTCCTTCTATCCCACAGGTTTTGTACAAGGTTGACACTAGGACTTTGTTAGTTGCCTCCACCTACCCATTGGCTCTAGGGTAATATGGACTAGACAAAGAATGCAAAATCCTGAAATCAGTCATCAACTTTTTGATAATCTCATTCACAAAGTGTCCTCCCCAATCACTTGTTATTTGTAGTGGAATACCGAATCTTGTAATCACTTGTTCATACAAGAATCGAGTTGTACTCTTTGTCGTGTTATCTGGTAGCACTCTTGCTTCGACCCATTTTGTTAGGTATTCAGTAGCTACTGCTTACCTACAGGTAGGTTTTAATGGTCCAACACCCCATATTTCAAATAACTCCTGGGGTTGCGATGGATGCAAGGGCATAAAGTCTCATCGTACTAGTTTTCCTACTCTTTGGCAAGTATCACATGCTCGTACATATTCTTTTGCATCATTGTACAATGTGGGCCACCATAATCCTGCTAATAGTACTTTTCGAGTAGTGGCATCTGGCCCCATGTGTCCTCCTGCCAAACCTTCATGAGCTTCTCTCAATGTCACTTTAACTTCCTCGTCCATCACACATCTTCGTAGGATACCATCAACACCCATTTTGTACAACAATCCCGCTATCAACTGAAAATGTGTTGACTTCATGATTACCTTCTTTTCTATTATCATCAGCTCTTGTGGCAACTCACCTGTGGATAAGTATTGACCAATCAACTTGTACCAAGATGGAACAATGTTAATTGCAAATAACTATGCATCAAGGAATTCATCTGGAATCCCCATCCCTGTAGGTTCTCTTGATCGTATTCGAGATAACTGGTCTGCAATCACATGCTTCTTACCAAGTCGAACTACTACTCGAAATACGAATTCTTGTAAAGTGACGAGCCACCTACTGACCCATCCTTGTATGACTGGCTTATTTATCAGGTACAACAAAGCCTGATGATCTACGTAGAAAGCAAAAGGGTTTGCCAATAGGTAATGCCTAAATTTTTGTACGACATATACCATCCCTAAAGCTTCTCGCTCCATTGTACTGTAATTCCTCTCTGCCCGTGATAATAGGTGACTTGCAAAAAAGATAGGTTGATCTAGCCTAAACTATCCTTCTTGAGCTAATGCACATCCAATCACAAAGTTTGAGGCATCGATATGGACATGGAATTCCTTATCCCAATTAGGGAACACCAAAATGGGACTACTGACAAGTTTAGCTTTCAATTCTTCAAAAGCTCCTTGGTGCTCCTCCATCCATCTGAAAGGAACATTCTTCTTAGTCAAAGAATCCAATGGGTAGGACACATGTGCATAGTTCCTGATGAACCTTCGATAGTATCCCATGGATCCAAGGAAGGTTTTTAATGAGCTCACATCATATGGCTCCTCCATGTGTAATATAACACGAATTTTATCAGGATCAGTCTTCAACCCTTCACTACACACTATATGTCCTAAAAGTTTCCCATAAGGTACCATAAGAAAACATTTTCCCAGATTCAAGGAGATTTGTGCATTCCTACACCTACTCATACATTCACTGAGACCAGGTAGATGGTCCTTGATCTTACCATAAATGGACCAATCATCCAAAAATACCTTGAAGTTCCCTGTTGCCAATTGATCAAATATGTACAGAATAATGCGCTAAAATGTGGCTAGGGTGTTACATAGCCCAAATGGCATTCGGTTGTATGCATAGATGCCATTTTCCATAATAAATGTGGTCTTCAACTTATCTTCCTTGGCTATACTTATCTGATTGTACCTAGAAAACCCATCCAAGAATGAATAAATTTCATGTCCTACGACCTCTTCCAAAATGGAGTCTGTGAAAGGAATTGGGAAGGGATCTTTGATCGTCACTACGTTCAAACTCCTGAAATCCATGCATATTCGGATCTTATCCACTTCCTTCTTTAGGGTGACCACAATAGGGGAAACCTAGTCACTAGTAGTGACTCTAAAAATGATGCCTGCATCTAGCATCTTTTCTATTTCTGCATTCACCAGTGCGACATACTTGGGGTTCATCCTATAAGGTCTTCTTCTCACTGGTTGTGCCCCAGGCATTAGCGTGATCTTGTGGACACATAATTCTGGTGGTATACCTTTCAGGTCCTTATACATCCAAGCAAAGACATCCTTGTACTCCAAGAATATCTTGAAAGCTACTGCTTTCAATACTGGGTCCCAATCATCGCCATAGTGGATCATTCTAGGTTCTTCCTCTGTTCCTAGATTTACATCCACTATCCGAGGTCCTTCGTACTTAATGTTCCTAGGCTCTGTTACCACATTTTCCACATTCATTGGATGCGCTGGTCTTGCATCGATTTCAGCATCTCCCATAGTATATTCTGCAAAACTTTTAGGGAATGTCCATTTTTCCTCTTCTTCTTTCTTTGGTTTGGAGCTGACCTTCATCTCATTTTGTTTTTTGTGGTCTCCTCTGTATTAATACAGAGGTAGGTGGGCTGAAAAACCTCGTACTCCTCCATCTTCCAATGAAGGAGTCCGCTATCAGATCGAGCTTCATCTTCACTACAGTCATCTAGGTACAACATCCCTTCTTCATTAGGCTCATAATCCTCTTCGCCAGAAGAACTGCCTGACTCATCGATCTTGGCCACATCCTCACTGATCCTCTGGTTATTCAAGTTGATCATGTATTTGTGCTGTCCTTTCTTGAAGGTGATCTGGTCCTTTCCCTAGTTGTGATTAACTTTGGCTATTCGTAGCCATCCTCTTCCTAACAAAGCATCATATGTCAATTTTTGCATGGTAATCACAATGAAATCCAAGATGAATTCTTGGTCAGCTATTATAACTTGTTGTGTTGTCAAGACACCCTTTGTCTCAATACCGTATTGGTCAACACCATACAATCGGAAGCTAGGTGCCCATAATGACGGAGCACCAATCTCTTGCCAAGTCTTCTCGAGTAACACATTAACATTGGATCCTCCATCCATAATGACTTGTGTCAACTTGTGCCCCAAGATCTCCATATGGACTAATGCGGGTTTCTTCCCAACATCAATCATCAATATGGTTGGATCCATAAAATAGTCCTTTTGTTCTGCTTCCTTGATTGATTGGCTCTGGACTTCCATCACCTTATGAGGTTGTATCTCTTCCACCATCGCTTTATGTAATGATGGGATGGCTTCTAACAAACTAGCCACCTTAATCTCGATAGTTGTATTCAGGACTTGTGCTGCTAAATTTTGCACAACTACTTTGTCTTCTGATGCGCATGGCTTCTTTAACTCTTTTTCTCCTGCTAGTCTCAATTACTTTGCTTTTTGTGCTTCTTCCTCAAGTACCCTTTTCACCACTTGCCATCACTTCTTTTCTTTGGCAGGTTTGGGATACTTGTCTTTCTTAGCCTGATTCCTTATCATGGCTAGGACTTCTTTGGTTTCCTCTCTAACTAGAGGTACCTCAATGTCCAAAAATTTCACATTCTGCAAGTTACTAGAACTCGCTTGCTTTGGATAATTCATTTCTTTGTGGTTCCCTGGACCACACCATCTACACGTGTGTAGCATTGGTCTGTTGTGTTTCTTGTTTCTGGGGTGAAGGACAATTCTTCACAAAATGCCCCCACTCTTGGCAATTGCAGCATTGTATGATTGGTCTTCCTTCCGAATCATACTGCAAGTGGCTCTGTCCTCCCTACCGGTTGCCTTGGTATTGTCTTCCCCCTCTTCGGTTATTCCTATAACCACCACTAGTAGCTTGCTGGCCACTCCCTTGAGGTTTTGGTTTCTCCTCCTGCTCTTGGATTGAGAGAACCTATGGATGCACCTTTGCATTAAATGGATATTGTACCACTTCATGTCCAAGTACATTGTAAATGTGACAATAGTCATTCCGAGGACAAGTCACGTTCGTGTGGCCTTCAGACTTACATTCTATACACTAGATATCCTTCCTATCTTGCTTAACTTTACCTTTCACCTCTTTTATTATCTTATCAAATTCCTTTTGGAATGATTGTACTATCTGTTGTATTGTATCGTCTTCGTCACTATCTGAATCATCGCGCTTAGAATGTGATATCATTCCTACGATTGTTTGTTTTACCTCACTTTCAAAATTCTTCGCATTCTCCAAAGCTTCTTCATATGTGGAAGATGGAACTACCTTCATATTCTTCTTATATCTGGGTAGCAACCCATCTACAAACCATCATTTCACCAATACATCTGCTAGAGGCATTTGCATCTTGTCCACCAACTGCTTTAGTCGATGATTATATGACTTTACATCTTCATCAGCTCTTTGCTTAGTGGTACAAAGTTCAGTTACAATATCTCCATCATCCTTCAAAGGGTGAAACTCCTCGATGAATTCATCCTTCATTGTGTTCTAGGCCTGAAAATTTGGTGTATTTTCTCATTTCAAATACCAATCTATGGTGAGTCCTCGTAACGTAGCAGGAAATAGTCACAACCATTCATCTGGTTGGTCCACACCATTTGCTTTCCAAATGGTTATACATGTCCCGATGTGTCTTGTCGGGTCTTCCTTTCCTTCACCCATAAAGGGTGGACATCTCTACTTCCCTGCTCGATTGACTAAGTTAGCCATTGTTGGTGGTCCTTCCTCTTCACTTGATGAAGTGTCTCCTGGAATCCTTGATTGATTCCTCCTTGTAGGTGACTCACTATGCTGGTCCTCATCGAAAGTGTCTATTCGAGGTATCTTATACTCACCAAATAGTTGTCTTCCAATATCTTATGCATCTTCACTCCATGACCTCCTTCGCTGGTGTGTAGGTTGTGGCCCTGGTATTTTCTCCTGAGACCTCATGCGATGTTGCTCTGGTGCCTGACTCCCGTCCACCGCACTCCTTTGCAACCTATCTACCACTTTCTTAGGTGTCACCATCCACTCATCTCGACCTCACATAGTTTCCTCATTAACATCTTCACTTACACCAATGTTCTCCTCGACTCTAGGTGATTCTTGCTCCTCTTCTTCCATTTCGATCAACAATGTATCCAACCTCTCAATAGCTCCTTCGTCAGATATCCATACTTGTTCTATCACTGGTTCATGTGTATTGTGTTCAGAAGTGCTCACATTCACTCTTTGAGCAATTCTCGTGCTCCTTCTAACTGGAATATCTTCTCTTTGATCTTGTCTCCTATGCCTTTGCACACTTGTGTCTATCATTCACCTCCAATTTAGTACTACTCACAATTTGTCACTTTGCAGGATCTTCTCGACTACAACAATTTTGACCCATTTTTAACAAAAATGCCAAATTTTGATAAGGCAATGATGCCAAATGTAGCACAGGGGTGTAGTATTCCTAGAGGGGGAGGTGATTTAGAAGGTGTGGGAATGATTTCCAAGGTTTTGGAACAATCTTACCCAAATCGTACAGGGTGTACGGTTTGCTTTGTACGACTTGTCAATCTTGCAAAACTGCTTGTACGGACTCCAAATCGTACAGTTGTATGATACAAATCATACAACACTGCAACTTGTATGATTTTCCACTTAGTCAATTCACTGAAATTGGTTTTGCAACCCAAATCGATCAGTTTTGTAATCGATTTCTCCGAAACACCAAAATTTCCATAAATGGCAAGTTTTATCATGCAAGTTTACTTCCAAATTAGGCAAACGATCATTTGTACGGTCTGGGTTCAGGTTGTATGATTTGCATAAACCCTTGCTAAATACTTCATTCATTGATTTGGCAATTTACACCATAGATCTCTTTAGGACAAGTTTTGGGATGATTTCCTATTGCAATTGTTAACTTTCCTTCCAACATGCAAACCCTAATTCAATAGCATTGAATTATTATCATCACCAACATTTCCAAAAATTGTACAACTGACATATGACGTCTCTTGTACAGCCATAATTCATCATGCAATCATTCCTCACTCTCACATCAGGGTCGTAGGAACATTCATAGCCATTTCCATTGTAATTCCATCAATCTAACATAGCAATTTAGTCATTCAACACCTAATCTGCAACATGCAATAATAACACAATGGAATTCACAACAACCTGGAATCAAAGAGGTTTTGTTGATATATTCACATTATAGATATTCTTGTATAATACATCCATCATTACTGATCACAATAACCATGGACATAGCATCAATGGGCTCAACAATGGACATCAACAATGAATACATTCAACAACATCGAACTCCTACCATGAACAACCAAGAACTCTTGAAAAATTGAATGGGGGCTATATAATGCATGCCTAGGCCATTCCAAAGTAGTTCTTGAGACATCACATTACTTACAACTACCATCCTGAATTATCTCAAAATAATTAATTACAAGGTTTTACTAAGTCTAATTTAATTTTTATCAAATTCATCCCAAATGCACATTTCACCTAATTTCATTGACATTTCAAGTTGTACATTTGCAAACCTTGTACGTTTACACCTACTTGTACGTTTTGACCACTTGTACATTTTAATCAAAATTGACAAAACTGAGCAAAATTGTGCAAATCCAATAATCATTTCTTCTTCTTCTGGGAGGTGGATTTGCTGCCTACATAGCCTTCTCTCACATGAACTCCTTGGCACACCCTCCTATACCTTTCATGTGCGGGTTTTCCTTGTCTATTTATCCTCTTTACATGCTGCTACCTAGTTTCACCAATGTTAGAATGATGCTTGGTGACACTAGCTTTATTTGTAATGGTCGAGTATTTATACTATGGTATGCAAAACTTGACGCCTTATCTTATGCCATATTTATCATGTGTCATTCCTTCATCAAAATTTGCAATGTTTGGACCAAAGTGATTTGAACTTCTACTTTTCCTCGTGTTCATCTTCTTGAATACATGACTTACTTTTTTCCAAGGCCCTTTATCATTTGGCCACATCAGAGAATGAGTCCATAGGCTCATGTGAAATATTGCATCTATATTTGGCATGGGTAGCTCATACACTTGGAGACTTGGGTCCCTCATGTCATTGTTGGACATGTGTAGGTTCTGCTCCTTGGACCATCAACTTTTGACATTTGTCACTCCTTTTGGATTGGTTGGTTGGCTCATTTTTTCCTGAGCAGTAAAGGCGCTCGATCGAAATTGAAATACTTCCTCGGAGTGGATGTGAGTAATGGGTTTAGGTTTTCCCAACGATGGGTCTGATTGGACATCTACCTTTTTCTTATTCATGTTTTGCACTAGAGTGATCTCCTTGTGGGGAGCAGTGGGCTCTTGTCGAGGAGGCATTGGTGCTGGCACCTCCTGTTGGTTCCAGTCCTTTTCGGTAGTTGTCTTCATCTTGAACCCATCCATGAGGAGAGTAGCCAGTTGATCCCAATTAGTGATGGAATGGGGAGGGAGGGAGTCAAAAACCTAATGAACCTTCCCTTAGAGAGAGGCTACCAATAGCTTTGTAGACAATGGTGAGGACTTCTCGAGATGAGAGAATGATAGTTTTAGTGGGAGGGGAATTGGCAATACATGCTAAGGAGCATGTCAATGTTGGCTTGATATTCCTTGTGTTAATGTTGTTCAGACAACAAACTCCTGATGACGGATCAACTTGTGATGGATTGCTTCAAGATAAAATTGTTCCTAATGGAATGACTATTGTCAAATGTGCTATGATGGATGTTGGCACCTCAAGATGACATGACGGTATAGGCATGAAGACAAGATGGATGTCGACACTTCAACAAGATGGATGTCAACACTTCATGTTAGCATAGCCCATGTCAGCTCAAGCTATGATGGCTAGCTGCATGTCGACAAGAGAGTGACGACTTGTCTATGTTGGTTGGCTTGTGTTGGCAGGTTTGTATCAACTCCCTGGATAGTTAGACGGTGTTGTCCTTGCAACTGATACGTTCTATCTGAGCACTCCTCCCTGTAATACTGTAACACAACATCAATTCTAACACATACAAGCATTCAAAGAGATATAGTTGGCACAAAATGGTATCCTTGCATTATCATGAGGATAGTTACATCCTAGTCATGTGACTGCAATTACCTCCTTATAGTGGCTGCTCTCCTCTACAATGGATATGTATTTGGATGGATTCCTTTACAAAATGAAAGGGGTATTTCTATAGTGTGGCTCTGGTAATTACCATAACCAACCAGGCCTCAACTACCAAAACTACTTTTCATTTCAGCCTTAACAACGCAATTAACAAATTAATTAACCGTTTGCAAATGACATCTAATTACATTGCAATTATTATTGCTAATTACTAAATGACATTACATTTGACCACTTTGACTATTTTGCATGCCATTCCTACATAAAAGCAATGTACAATGTTTTGATGCATAGACATTCTGTCAAACACTTCATTTCTTTTTGGAATTGTTATCTACATCTATCCTCCCCTTTACATTAGTTAATGTCCTCAGCGACTTCCTACGTTGTTTTGTTGGGGATTCAACCTCCTTTGGCTCTGATGCTTGAAGTCCTTCCAATTCCTAAATGTGAAGTTTGAAGGCTTCTTGTTCATCTTGGAGCTTCTTTGCATAATTGTAGTACTTGGCCCATTCTACACCATATGCATTAGCCTTATCTTCCATTTCCTGCAATTGTTTCAAAAGTTCCTCCTCACATCTGACAAAGATGTCCTTCATTCGTTGTTGTGTTAGAGTAGAGGAAGTTGGTTTCCTGTGTTCCAATTCAGTTTTGAGAGTTGCTTCACGTTGTTGTCTGAGTCAACTCTCTAAGCAATGTCTGCTTTTGTTTGGCCTATTCCATCTTCTTCAACAAGGTATTCTCTTTTTGGTTTTTTGAGCCAATAATTCTGCTTGTTGTTGCAGTAATAGTGCCTTTGTCGATTGTTGTTCATCTTGGAGCTTCTTTGCATAATTGTAGTACTTGGCCCATTCTACACCATATGCATTGGCCTTATCTTCCATTTCTTGCAATTGTTTCAAAAGTTCCTCCTCACATCTGACAAAGATGTCCTTCATTCGCTACTGTGAGAGAATAGAGGAAGTTGGTTTCCTGTGTTCCAATTCAATTTTGAGAGCTGCTTCACGTTGTCTAAGTCAACTCTCTAAGCAGTGTCTGCTTTTGTTTGGCCTGTTCCATCTCCTTCAACAAGGCATTCTCACACTGGTTTTTCTGAGCCAATAACTCTGCTTGTTGCAGCAATAGTGCCTTTGTCGATTGTTGTTGCAACAGTTTCTCATCCATTTCCATAATAATTTATTTTCTATTTTTGAGTTGAGCATGAAGATCCTGTAATTCCTTCTGTTTTACCTAAATTTGTTCCATAGTCTCTTGCAGTTGAATTACATCATTATCCAACTTTTATTCTGTTTCTCATAGTTTTTCCTTTGTGACCTGCAGTTGTCCTTCCATACCTTGCAATAGTTGGACCAGAGTCTTTTTAGTCATGTGAATCTGCTTGATCCCCTCGGCTAGCCAATATAGCTAATGTGCTACAAAGTTGATCTGGCTTTACATTGGGAATAATTCGGGTACCAGTTCCACCTATGACCTACTTCTTGTCATGCTCTAGGAAGATGTATGAGTACTATGTCCCACCACATACACTTGAGTTGGTTCAAGATAAAGTGTCGGTATCCCCTCAAGCAGTTTCTCCATTCCTTGTCTTGAGATGTTCAGTGGGCAGATCCCACGGTTGTTCTTGGTAAATGCTGGAAATATCTGCTCGCCAGTTGCATTTTCCAGCCCATTGTACCAATTTATCTAGCTCCTCTTTTGCCATCAACTACCATTGTTTCCAATGTCTGACACAACCCACTTCAAACTCTAGCCTCATTCTATCCATCACATGGGTTAACTTGGTAAAACAAGCAATCACTTGCTGATTAATGCGTGCCCCTAATTTCGGTGGATCTTGAAAATTAGGCACTTCTATCATTATGTGGTTAGATAGGTCCTCATCTTCTACATCAAATTCATCTTCTTCAGAATTTACCTTTGGCTCTTTCCCTTTTCCTAAAAGGTCAATTGGCTTCTTAGTCGCTTTCCCTTCTGTAATCATCTTTTGCTTTGAAGGTAAATATGACTAGCTACTTTCTCCAGTAGCTGGTACCGGTTCCCTTTTAGGTATGCTCTATTGTAGATTCTCTTCTTGTGTTGTCGGGTCACTTCCTGCTACACATTGGTCAATTTTTCCTCCACTAAAATAGGATTCAACTGAGTTCCTACCAGGTCCTCCTGCCTTTTCAAGTGGTGTTGCTTCTTCACTCCTCTTCTCTTGTTCTGCTTCCTTTGTTGTGTCTGGATCTAAAATTCATCTGTTTTTGTTTAATGGTCATATTTCTTTTAGGTCCGTTGTGAAAACAATGCTCTTCTTTGTTGCTAATGTGCTCATCAAGCCCTAATCATGCCCAAAACTTGTTATTGTTGTACTCCCAGATTAGCTGATAGTTTCTTCAATAGGTAGTTAACAATGATTTTTTGGGCATACTGTTTTATGCCGTAGTATGTTTGGTGTCATGTATTGTTGACAGTGTAGGATTGGAGTGCATACAAACTCCAGTCTTGGTCCATCATCAATGACTTAATTATGTCATGGGTTTTTCCTCCGAATTTGTTCTTCTTTTGGAGAGCTTTTTTTCTATACACGTGCTTGCTTTATTTATGATTCTTTCCTACACAATGGATGAATGGATGAAGTCTCAACAAAAGGAGGTTGTATGACCATTGCTTTCATCATAGTCATAATAGAATGGAACCTGTAAGGTTTCAGTTTGTGCTTCTTGCAAAAGCTGCTCTTTTGTTTTGCACATGCTTGGGATTTTTGCTTGCCTTCTTGCTTGATGGTTTCCGTTTCTCCCTTCTTTGGCATGAAAGAACCCAAAAATTAGGATGTAGAGGCACCAATATGATTACTATGCCGTTCGTGCCAAAAAAACCTTTTCCATTAGAGCCGATTTTACTCAATAGCTTGGAACCTACATTTCTTCTATGTTGCTCAAAACTTGCAAATAATACTTTCTTAGCATAAATCAGGATTTTGGTTGCTTATAATGCTTGCTTTTTCATGGTGCTAGCTTCTTTTGTTGTGTCCTTGGTCCATTTCCATTTACTTGAATTCAATTGGTTCTTGAGCAATGTTTCCTTCTTGGATGTGAGGTTTTTTTTCAATCTTTCCATTTCTTGTATGCATCATTTTTTTCACTCACACCATTTCTTTATGAATGGAATTATGAAGCTGTACAAAGAAGTCAGATTATCCATTACAGAAGCAAGGAAGTCTTATTGGGTTTGGATTTTATGTTTCAAATATTGGTTCTTCTTTTTGAGGTACTGCTGACTCTTCTCCACGAAGTCTTGGAGCCTTGGACTTATAAACAAAAATCTTATGTGTTAGCAAAACTCCACACAGTTTACAAGAAACTTTTGGCTCTGATATCTAATGATTAGGCTGCCCAAGAACACTCATCAAGCTGACCTGAATATGGTCTACAATATTTTTCAATTCATCTCTTCAATTTGTGTGCTCCAACAGCCAGTGCATTAATGTGTTTGTAAATGAAAATGATTGTGAATTACATGGCAACAGTTAGCACAAATCATCAAACGGAATCTTTGGGTTGCTATGCAGCTAATGTTTCAAGCCTTTGCTTGAGAATGGATGCGAAATACATAAATGCTTTTGTAACCAGAAAGTCTTACAAAGGAAATGAATCAATTTAGATTACACAACTCATAATATATGTCCCCATGTCTAGTTGCAAAAATACATATGCATATTTGTAGGAATTGCTTAAAACATGAGAAATTTGCTTTATAGCTGAAAGAAAACAATTAAGAATGCAAGGAATATGCTACTTCATGAAAGCAGGCTGATGAATTCCAATGAAAAATGCAGACCAGCAAGTAAACACTCATGGGACACCATTATTTGCCTGGGAAAAACCCTCTTTGGAAACTAAATTCCAGCCAAAAAACAGCCTACTTTATTACCAAATTTTCCCCAAGATTATTAGTGGAAAATAGATGTTTTGCCTTTCGTGGAGTGTATAACATTGTGAATCTGCATCTTTTACAACTCTCTTCACGGCCCCCTATTTTTCCCTGCATTCTCCAATGTCCATAATGCTTCCATCACCTTGGTTGGCTTTTCAACACTTTATTTTTCAAGTTTTTTTTGTTTCTAGGAAGATAAGTCCCACCCCAAAAAAAATTAATAGCTTTACATTTTTTTGATAGAATTTCAACAATTTTTTGTGGTTAATGGAAACATGTGTTAAGATGATCTAATTCAAATTTCATCTCATGTTGACCTAACTAAGCTATAGCAAAAATAGATTAGTATGTTTTTCATTAATGACGGGTCAAATGAATTTTAACTTAAAAATTGGAATGTATATAGTTCTTTGTATTATCTTGTCTCCTTTTTGCATAACATGATTTCAGTCTTGTATGACCAGTCTGGACAAATACAGTCTGCTGGTTTGTACTCTTCCATTGCATGTTTGAGGGTCGAACAATAGAATTTTATATGAAATTCATTAAGGTAGATGTACTAGGTCTAAAGTTCTAATCCTGCTGGGGCTAGAGTTGTACACTATGCTTTGGTAACCAAAGTATGGTTGGAAAAACATCTTTCTCCATGAGGGTTCATATGGCCTATGGCCTCAGCCTCCTAGACGTTAAAAACTACTTTATCCTTTTTACCCTTTTTAGGAGATGAGCAAGCCCCCCATATATTCTGTAGTCTATTTTGATGTTTAATGAAGTTATGGCTTCTGAATAACTTCCACTGTTATCATGCTTGCTATCTAGGTCTTCTGATAATTTTTTCCTTACACTGAAGGGAACTGATTCATAGCACTATGTTAATTGCCATGGATGAGTTTTACAGATGGATCCTCTATTTAAAAAGGCAAGGACCGAATTTTTGTATCTATAGATCACCTCCCAAAAAGTACTTATTTTATTGGTATGAAGCAAATAATTGCAACACAAGAAATAACAAAAGTTTATGTCAACAATGTGTGTCAATTACATGGCCTTTTGAAGATTCATTATTTGATCACTATCCTTGTTCCTAAGGACTCTTTAGAAAGAATTATGTGCCTAAAAGTGGATATCTCCTGCAATGAGTTCTGTACACCATCCTGAAACAAATCGACAAACTGTTTGGAGGGCGATCCCCTCTGCATTGCAACAAGTTAAACAGTGTTTTAACTGGATATATTCGGCATAATAGTGGCTTAACACCCACGTCCCCTGGATAAAATGATGCCATTTGCAGCCAATGACCCTCATATGCAGAAGTTGAGATTGGTGTTTTCAGTGATGTTTATCATGTTCCAAGCTTTGGACACTAGTTGGGGTATTAGTGGTTTTCCCTTTGGTGTTCAACTCCATATTGGTTGCTAGAGAGATGCTTGTAATTACTAAAATTTAGGGGGTGATAATGACTAAAATACAGGGGGTGATTTGGATCTCTAGCCTTACCAGCTGCTGCATTTGGTATTTTGAACCATAGTGAATTTTCCTCGCTTGTACACCTGCATTTATATTATGATTTACATTGCTTTGTAGAAATGAAGAACACGCTTGTCAGGTATTGTTTTAAGACCAAGGTTCCCACTAGTGTAAAGCCACCTGAATTTTTTTTGGATACTTCTACAAACCAGAAATAATCTGCAATTTGGATTCTTTTTCCCAGCATAAAGATATGGATAAGTTTTATTTTTCATGCCTCGTATTTGGTAGGTGAAATCACATATACTTATCTCTATTTATTATGACCATGGAAAAGTTTGTGACACATGATTATCCCTGTGTGTGCACATGATTTTTTTAAGATAAGACACGAGCATTCCCCGATGTCAGGTGAGATTCTTTCAGCCCATTGCTAAGATAGGGGTTCCACAAATGTCTTATCCAATCCCAAGTTTAGATTTTAGTTGGACTAAGCCACTAGAAAATGCAGGACACCTGAAGCTAACTCTTCCACATTCAAACATTGGTCTTGTTCATAAGCGAGGTGTTAATGCGTCAAACATATCGTCATGCGTAAGGTACAGTAGTACCGATAATTCCAGGGATTTAGACTCATTCCTTTCTATCCTTCAATTTTCGGGATACTTGCTCATATGTAGTGAAGCAAGGAAGTCGATTCCTTCTTCATTTTGAACTGTCTTTGGATCTTCATTTGATCTCTCTTTGAACTGGATTTTGATCTCTCTTCGAACTGGATTAGTGATAGACTTCTGATATGCTAAGGGCTATACTAATTGAACCTTAGCTACAAAAGCAAAGCAAGCTTTCTACCAACTCTTGATAAGACCACTAGGTATGGCTAAATGACCGGGAAACCCTAGTATATCTCCATAGCAACATTACAGGTTGTGTTGAAAAACACAATTACTCACATGAATGATGGATCATGATAAATGCAGAGATGCATGATTTAAACACAACGTGATGTCGTTTGTAAGACTGACAAACATAATCCCTCCTACTACAGAATGCGACGGATGACGAATGCCTATATGCAATGCAGTAATGCAACGAATGCATGTGTAAATGCAAAATTCAAATGCAAATGTTTTTGGATTATATGCTTTACCATTTTTTTGGATTTTATTGATTTTATTATTTTTATGGTTTTTGAGCCTCATAATTGACCAAACGGCGAGTACATGCCTCTGCAGCCTTTAGCTTGACCAAGCGATTTTTAAGAATCCTTGAAGCTTTTAGGATTGACCAAAGGGATTATGGTTACCTTTGGGGCGTTTTGGGATGACCAAGCGATTTTGAGAATCCTTAGAGCCTTTGGGTTGACCAAGCAGTTTTTTAGAAGCTCTTGGTGCCTTTTGGGTTTGACCAAAGGGATTACAGATGCCTTTGGAGCTTTTTAGGATGATCGAGCGATTATAAGCAAATCCTCACGGATTTTAACTAATACGATGAAGCGGTTTTAGGAACCCTTGGAGCCTTTTGGGATGACCGAGTGGTTTTGAACAAACCCTCAGAGCCTTTTAGGTTGACCAAAGGGCTTACAGATGCCTTTGGGGCTTTTGATTGCCTTGACCAAGCGGTTTTCAGGAACCCTTGGAGCCTTTTGGGAAGGGCACGCTGCCCTATATATCCCAAGTGAGTGTGCCATTCAAAGACGGTGAGGGAGGTGCAATACCTCTTGATTCCTCATTTTTCCTTATCGAATTTGGCGTGGCTAGTGGGAAAGGTATACTACCTTGAAGACCCCTAGCGTGCATGCTATTTACTGAAAAGTAATCAGCTTGTTTAGGAAGAGTGACAGAAATCGACTCCCCTAGGTGAAGATCTAACTTCACGGGTGTGCCTATGCTTTGGTATGGGTGAATGAGAGAACCATCCTCACGGATCTCATCCCACTCTACCAGGTCTTCTACGACTCTCTTAAATGACTGGAAACTTCGAATATTATGTCCATGCGCTCGATGATACACACAAAAGGGACCCCTATCAGGTGACCCAGTCTCAGATACCCTATACTTGACTTCGGGTAATATGAATGCCTGTGCTTCGTGTAACTTTTGAAATAAAGTTAGAGTAGTCATCTGAAATGAAACTACTCACTACACTAGCCTATTGGGCCTACGAGGCGACTGACGACTCTAAGGTCGCTCTTGAGGAGGTGTGGCCTCCACTTCAATATGTTGGGGCACTCTGAGAGAACCATCTATATGATAAAACTCCTTATCTATCAAATTTTGCACCACACTCTTAAACTCACGATAATCTCGAATGTCATGACCCTCTATTCGGTGATAAAGGCAGTAGTGATGCTCCCTATAACCCATAGGTTTAACTCTACTTGGGTTTAGAGGGATGACATTAGGAAAGATGATGACCTTAGCTTCTTGCAGCTTCTGAAAGATATCAGACATAGAATCTTGTAACGGAGTCCTACTATGTTGCACTTGTTTTGGGTTCTTGCCCCACATTGGTTTGCTTTGAGAATCCAATGGTTGGGTTGGCCGCATGGGCTTTTGCTTTCATTGAGGCTTTTCCTGTACTTGCACAAGAAGCGATTCGGCCTCAGACAAGGGTTGCTTTTGTAATTCCAGATTTCCAATTTGGTTCTTGATAAAATGCAACGCCTTATCTTGCTCATCTATTTGGTGCTCCATCCACTCTAGACAACTTAAGATGGTTTGCAAGACTAACAAAGAATTCATACGTATTTCCAATGACTGATTTGAAATACCTTTGTCATTTGAAGGAAACATGAAAGTGGATGCTATGGATCCATTAGGTAATTGCAAATCACCTATTTCCTTCACTTGAGTTTATGTGGAAGCTTCTTGATGACACACTTCATCAGTGCTATCTACATGCTCATGCATATGACTCAGCTCAAACTATTGTTTCACTTCGTTGTGTTGAACTGTGTCACTTTCAATGCCCCCAATCTGATGTGAGGAACCTACTTGTTCGTGCTCTCGAGATGGTGTCATGAGAAATGAGTCAGGAGTGACCAATTTCAAAATTTCTAGCCCTGGAAATGTAAAAACACCACTGGATTGCCCCATCTCCAGCTCTATGTGATTAGGAATCACTTGATCTTTTGGCCTAATGTCGACCATTCCCACAAACTCATGAGAACTCCACAACTGCATGCGTCATAGGTAATTCGTCAACATACTAAGGTTGTCCTATTTTAGTCATGATAACTGAACCTTCTTCATACTCATATGATGCCTCCGGGATAGGATCCGTAAGTGGAGACTCAATGAAAAGTTGACCTAGATCCCCAGTGGACTCTATGGTGGGTAGCATCGTAATGCTAGCCTCTATAAGCTCTTCATATTCATCATTGTTCTCGTGAGAACTATCTGGTGACATGTCGAATGAAGAGGGTGTGATACACTTGGGTTCATCCATGACCATGCTAAGTTCTTCCTCCTTGATAGGATTGTGAAGATCCTCTAATGATATCTCCGAAGCAGTTGTGAGCAACTCTGTAAGGGAATTCATTAATCCTTCCCTGCTAAGCGGTGTCGAGAGTGTAGGGGTCGTAGGTGACTCCACAGGTGATAGCGGTGGGGATGGCAATTCGAACACCGTCTGTGAAGTTGCGTCCACACTTTGGATAGGGTCATTCAATTTAGCTTGCATATGCATAGGCGCCTCACCTGGTTCCTACGGATTATCCTCAGGCTTATAATACTTGAAGGGATCTAGGTCCACCTCAACTACATGAACTTTGCCTCCATGGGTGTACTTAATGCACTGATGCACTATTGATGGCACACACTCCATGGTTCTTATCCACGGTCTTCCAAGCAACATTTTATACTATCTTGACCCCTCTAAAATGTAGCACAATGTAGCAATAATATTTTGTCCCACCTCGATGGGAAGGACTATTGCACTTATTGTAGGTGATTCCACATCGTTAAAAGCTTGCAATATGAAATTTGTTTCCTTTATGTGATAAGGTGGAATTTTGAGATGTTTGAACATTGAGGTGGTTATGATATTAATCGATGATCCTATATCCACCAACACTCGCTTATATGCAATATTTTGTATGCTCACTATGATATGCAATGGAGGATCAGACTCCTTGACAAGGACAAGTTTGACTTCCTGTTTATGGAAAGTAATCATAGGTTCTTATATGGCAGAATAGACTGTATATGCCCCAAGGATTGTGATGACTTTCGAGCGTTGACATTGCTCACCTGTCAGACTTGACTACTCTCGACCTCATGCTTACGCATGGGATCCCTAGATGTCTCTTTATGCTGCTCTTCGATAACCCTAGGCATATCTACCTGTCTAGAAGAATGGCTATCTACTTGCTTAAATGGAAACTCTTGATGATGCATTGGGTGTGTCACATTGACTTGTTGCCTAAATACTCTAGATATGAGATTCTTTTTGGGAATTACCTCACATTATTGTTCTTCACATGCTTTTTGTTGG
This sequence comes from Wollemia nobilis, assembly GCA_028583015.1. Taxonomy (NCBI): domain Eukaryota; kingdom Viridiplantae; phylum Streptophyta; class Pinopsida; order Araucariales; family Araucariaceae; genus Wollemia; species Wollemia nobilis. Next base: position 144,310 of record JAQPPZ010000689.1, on the reverse strand, counting down.
TAAATCCTCTCTTCACACCGTTTGAGCTCATCCAACCTTTTTTGATGTGCTCTCTTTCTCTCTGTGGACTCACGCTCTAGACGCTTACGCTGACGGTGCGCCTCCTCCAATGGATCTTGGAGTAGTTGCCTCTCATGGGCTACATGAGACTCAGATTCCCTATAGGACTTACTTGTGGAGTATGATCCACATATCTCTATCTCACCAGGCGGATACCTAATGACTTGGGTTCTCACCATATGTGAAGAAACCCCATGATCTGTATGGGTGAACCCCCTGCGTGATGAAGGGAGCTCGCGACGACTATCAAAATGTCGTGCTAGGAGGATTGTATCCTCAGGTGCATGATGAGTGTGACGCCTAGCAAGGAGGCATACAAGGTTTGAAAGATCCTCAAGAGAACATTAAGAACATTGAAAACCTCTCAATGAACTCTCCGACTCATTAGCTCGTGATTGAGCTCTATCATGTCTAGTCGTCATGATGAACCGACTAAACAAGACTCGAGAGGTTTCCTCTCTTACTGAAAATTGTGGCCTCAAGAAAGGTCTTATCTTGATTAATTAAGCAATAAAGAAGCATACAAAGTAAACAATATGATTATCTCCTTTAAATTTTAAAAGTTGAGCTCTAAATTGTTTTATGTGTTTCATTGATTTGTTGTATCAATGTAGAAACTCTTATCGTGTTTTGCAAAACTTGTTGGATTTTATTCTCATTTTAAGGGCTTTCACTTGTACGCTCGTAGCTTGAAAAATTGGTGATGAACTCAAAGTCACGTAATGCAACCTATAATGTGTGGTAATGAAGCCCACACATGGTTAGGGAGCATAGGTCCTCCCATATCCTCACCCGTTTTCCCCCAGTCAGTGTTATACCCTTCGAAGAGAATACATGCAAATTTTCTAGGGTACGAAAGGTTCTCAAATCCGGTATTGGTCTAGCATCCAAAAGGTTCACGTGATTTGGGACAACGGATGGAAGTTACGCCCACTGTCGTTAAACCCTACTAGTGGTTGGATGTCAAGCCCAACTCACTAGCGTTTAAGTGCCAAGTGGTGTGTGGTTTTTTTAATGTACATAAAAGAAACGCATCATATAGCATTCATGCTCATTTTCTAAATGCTATGCAAATGAAAGAACGTTTTAAATTCAGAAAATGCAAGCAATTCTAGATGCTCTTTAAGACTATGGCCATTACGATGATAATTGGCCACTAATTGGGCCTCACACATGCAAACATTCACACAAATTCTATCAAGCACACTGGATTCTAGGGCAGATTAAAATTAGAGATCCGTTATTCCTAGCAGTGCCTTTCTAATGACACAAAAGATAAATACAACTAAGACCTAATTTATTTTCTTTTCTTTTTTAGTTTCTTACTTGCATTCGAAATTTAGTTTTCTAAAAAAACAAAGAGATAGAGAAAATGACAGAGAGTGAGAAGTAGGTCCTACCTCAAATCCTCATCTAATTTAGCTTTATCCCTCTGCTATCTACTATGTCTGTTGGAAACTACATGTCTGGGCTGCGTTTCTGACTGTGGCCCGCGGGTTGAACCTACGGTTCAATTGTTGGCCTGTAGCTGGTAGCTACGATTTGTACCTGCAAGTCACAAAAACCAAAAAACACAGTCAAATGCTAGAATTATGGAGTTTCGTCATGATCGCATTTTGATCCAACCAAAAAGCATGCAACCATCTACTGTACTATGTTGTATTCATTCATTCAAAGCATAAAATTGACAAGATTGCATAGATTCAACAAAATATACTTTCTTGTATTAGTAGTTGCAAAGAATATCGGTTACAATAATGCCTCTCTTAGGGTCACCCAAATGATGATACAATTAATACAATGCCAAAGCCCTCAATAGGTAGGCGCACTAATAGTGCTTTTCACTTGGTCACAAATTGCTATAGGGTGGAGTTGCCCTCTTCTTCGCATTAAGGAAGGAAGTTGATGCTTAAGTCTCCTTTGAATCTGTTCCCTGTGGTAAAGAAACAACATAAGAGTGTCAAAAATATAGGTAGCCTCTCACGATGAGGCCCTTTTAGGTAACTTGCATAAAGACACCATTAAACATGCATAATCAAGAAAACATGAAAATTTCTTTTAAACTATGTTAATTGCATCAAGATTCATATATTTGAATGAAGGAAAATAACAACTACACTATGCATGGATCAGTAGTGTAAGATAAAGCATAAACGTGCATAAAGAATCCATTTATATCCTATTCTATGTTTAATATAATGAAAATAATCTAACCTAATTCTACCGGTCAAAAGTATGCTAAACTACAATTAAAACATGAAAATAGCTAAACTAAGCTAATTAACTAGACATAAATGAAAAGGGGAAGGTGGTGATACCTCTACTGCAAACCACAGCTCTGGTTAGCGGTCTGCATTGTAAACCATAGTTGAAAGCTGCAGTTAGCAATCTGATAGGTTTACCCTCAATTCCAAGGGCAGTGGGCTTGACATCCTTGTCCAATTGGTGTTCAAGGGTTGCCTTCAGTGTCCTCATATTGGTTTGGCGGTTGATTCACTGTGAAGGGCCTTCGTTTGCTCGGATTTGCATTTCTTGGCTCTCCTAGACTCCTAGGGCATCCATAATGCAATTCATCATGAATCTTGGCAAGTAGGTAGGGGATAAGTGCAATTGCTCTCTCTTAGTATACTCAGTTGAGTGTACAATTTGGCAGGGCTCCACTGCTAAAATATCCAATGCTCTCTCTCATAGTTTGCCCTAATTTTGAGGGGTACTTATAGGACTATCCAAGGGCTAGGGGTGGCTTCATGGAGAAGCCAAGATCAAGAAGGGGTGGTTAGGACAGTTGGATTGGAAGCTTTCGCCCTCTAACCACCTTCTTCTAGAATAAATGGTCGTTCAAACTAATTTGGCTCGGATTGAAGTCCAATTGAACTTCAGTTAAGATCACATGTCACAGCTGCGGTTTAGACTGTAAACTGCTGGTCTCAGTCACGGTTTAGCCTATAAACCACAGGTTTGGGTTGTGGTTCAGAATGATTAGGCCAAGGAGCCCAAATTGAGTGGTTAGAACCACTGCTCTATCTTGGAGTCTATCCAAGATCCTCCATATGGTCTTGTAGAATGTCCATATGAGTAGTCGCCCTCGACATGATGCGGTTTAGGTGTCTACAGTCTTATACTGTTCACCCCCCTCTCAGTACAATCTTGTGTTCGTAAGATACCCTCATCACACCTGGAATCAAACTTACCCAAATATTTTTCTTCTCATCTAATGTAGCATTTGCTTCCAATTTTTTTGAAGTACTTCATAGTAGTTGGTCTTCGCTTCCAAATCTCATATGGAGTTTTGTGGTGATTTACTATTACTTGAGCTCTATTGATGATATAAAAAGTTGTATGAATCGTCTCTCTCCAAAAAGCATTAGAAAGCTTAAACTCATTTAGCATGGCCCTGGACATGCCTTGAACATTTTTGTTATTCCTTTCAACTACTCCATTTTGTTGTGGATTTCTTATTGCTGAGTATTGTCTCTTGATTCCATGTTGTTCACAAAATTTTATAAATTCATTTGAAGTGAATTCACCTCATCTATATGATCTTAGACACTTGATTTTTTGCCTATTTCATTTTCTACAAGTACCTTGAATGCCTTGAAACTTCAAATTCTTTTGATTTTTCTCTTAAGAATGTTACCCAAGTCATTCTAGAATAATCATCAATAAACAACATGAAATAATTCTTACCTTGTAATATCTTTGTATTTGTAGGGCCACATAGATCGATGTGAATTAGCTCCAAAGGCTTGGATGAATAGAATTCCTTTGATTTGAAACTTGATCTTGTTTCCTTACCATGCTGGCATTGTGCACAAATTGTGCTTGGGGGTTTTGCTATCTTGGGTAAATCTATGACTACCTTTTTGTTGCTTATTTTCACTATGTTATTTTCACCTATGTCATAACAAGCTCTCATACTCTTGTGATAAAAAATATGTTTTCCCCTTAATTACGCTCAACATGTAGAGATTGTTTGTAGTTCTACTGGCGTTTGCAATAAGCTTTCCTATCTTGGATTTCCTGATCTCACATCCATTTGGGTGAAATGTGAGTGTGTGCCCTTGATCACATAGTTTACTTACACTTATAATATTGTGCTTCAACCCTTCAACATATAACACATTCTTTGTACTTGATATTCCATTATATAGACTCAAGGTTCCATTTCCAACAATTTTGGCAGAAGCATTATCACCAAATTTTATTGTGCCTCCATTTATTTCTTTGAGAGAGAAATTTTCTTTTGTCACCTATCATATGGCTTGAAAAACCACTATTAATGTACCATTTATTTCCTTCATTCTGCACATGAAGAGCCGTTTGTACCAACATGGACTTCTCCTTTTCTTGTTTCATTTTCTTTCTCCAAACTTTGGAGGATATATCCTTTCTAACAATTTGACCTTTCCCTTTCTTGCTTGATTTTGGAAGTTCAGAGAACACTGTTCTACACCATTTGGATTTATGTCCAAAATTGTCATATTTGTAACAAATGATATTGTAATTCATGAGAGGTGCAAATAAATTGAAATTTATCTTGGTAAAACCATAATCATTCTTAGCACGGACCCTACAATTTACAACTTTATGACCAAATTGATTGCATAAAAAACAATAACCATGGAAGAAATGTTGAAACCTGTTTGATTACCTTGGAATATATGGTCTCATGGTTCTCTTATTGTTGTTTATATGATTGACTTCGGTCCATGATGATTCTTTTTTTCTTCCTTCTTGATGCTTCCACTTCTCAATACATTAGCATAGGTCTTAGGCTCTTCTTTACTATTTTTTTTTTTATTTCTCTATTTCTTTTGAGCTTGACTCCCCATTTTGTTTCTTTTGATCTTCTTCAAACCCAAGTCCAGTATTTATAACCTAAGATCTACGTGCCTTGATAATTTCACCCATGATTTTTGTGCTTTTCTCAAACTCATGTAGCTTATAATTTGATTTTTCTACTTCCTTCCTTAAAAATACAACCTCATGTTCCCATTTTTCACATTCCAACTCTTTTGCCTTTAATTGCTCAGCCATACCTTCTTCAATTCGCTTTGATTCTTTAATTTTACTCTTAAGTTGGTGAGATATTGTGAAATATTTGCCTTTTTCTCCTCATTCTCTTATACTCAAATATTTAATTTTAAGTTTTTCTTTCTAAGCCTTTTCAATTCTTCAAGAGCAACAACAAGTTCCTCTTCTATGTCTACTATGGCTTCCTCTTATTTTTTTGGATTTTTAACAATAGGAGCATTTTATTTCACCTCCATGGCCATGTATGTTCTTAGAAGATCCTCCTTCAAGCTGTTAAGCTTTCATGAAGGAACCTGCTCTGATACCAATTAAAGAACACAAGCTTATACTAAGAGGGGGTGAATAGTATAAGATAAAAAATTTCTCTTTTCTTTCCAAAGCAATAAATTCAAATAATATCAATACAATAATGAAACAATGCATAACTCATCACACACATAAGAGATACATATTTTTACATGGAAACACCCTATCGGGAGAAAACCACAATAAAATATTGCTTATATATTCTTCAAAAAATTTTGTGGGCACCAACCCATAGGAGACACCAATCCCCTAGTATATGTTTGTGGGCACCAACCCACAGGAGAAACTAATCCCCTATCATAAGTTCATGTATACCAATACGCAGGAGACACCAATCCCCTCAGCAAGTTCATGGGCACCAACCCATAGGAGACACCAATCCCCTTAGCAAGTTCTACTTCAAACACTGATCACTAACACTACTCAAATCTTCTCTCAAATTTTCTCATAAATCTTGCTCAAATCTGCTCCCAGATCTGCTCATAAACACTGCTTAAATATGCTCCCAAATTTGCATAGGTCTTTTCAAAAATTTGCTCAAGTGTGCTCAACAAACTTGTAAATACTGATTTGTAACTATCTTGTGCACCTTTCCTTCTTCTTGTAGGTAGCTCCAAATCTGCCTCAACAAAATGTTGATCTTTCTTTTGTATGTGCCCGCTACTATTTTATTTGTTCCCACAAATTCTTTTCTAACTCATTTCAATGTAGTGTATCCAATAATTCCTTATACCTCCTACTTTATAAAAATAAAATATTTTCCTCAAATAATTACAACCATATTGAGAAAGGAATTAATTCTCCATACCTCCAGATCTACCTCAACACAATGATGATCTTTCTTTTTTTTATGTCTTATCCTTTAAATTTGTCTCAACAAAATTCTTTGCATGTGCGGTCAACAATGAATTCACAACAGATAACCCTTACTATGTAGAATGACTTCCAATCAATGGTCACAGTAGTAAGTCACTCATATTCTACCATGTGACATGTGATATGTTAGCACCCTCTAACTGGGCATGTCTGTGTATGGTACGCAAAGCTCCAGTGCCCTCCAACTAGGCATCATGGGCACCATGAGGTGCTCACAATTAATCTATTGTGTGAATGCTCATTTATATCCCTCCACACCCTTTGTAGGGTAGATGTGGGATTTAAATCCCCAAAACAAACACAAATCTAAACCTTCTACCGAAAGGATATATGACATCACTAACCTTAGCAAAATTAAAATAGCAAAAATTATTGCTTACCTATTATTGCATTCATTGGTAATATTTGATGAGTCATGTGTTCGAAGTCTCTAGAAAATGTTTGGCTTAACCAAAACCTTCTATGATGGCTTCACCTTGATGGTATATTCTTAATGTTTGCCTTTACTGATGCTTATCAAAAATGATTACGCTATCCACAATGAAATTTCTTTTGCTACCACCATTTCTAATGCTTATAAAAAATAATTTCTCCTGTGCTATCCACAATGAACTTTCTTTTACTACCATCGTTTCACTTGCTTACAATGGATTGGAATCACATATTTGTTGAATACCTTCGAGCAACCACTGCCACTATAAAAACTGGGAGCCACCGCTTCTACCAAGATGGAATACAACACCTTTTAATCTGTCATCACCATGCGCAAGCTCTTCAATCTCCCAATCATTGGTTCTAAGTAAACTTAACAATGATCAAGCTCTTCAACCTCTCAATCATTGGTTCCAAGAACACTTTGTTGTACACAAGCTCTTTAATCCTCCCGATCACTGGTTCTAAGTACACTTCACCGCGCGGAAGCTCTTCAATCCTCCCGATCACACCACACCTTAAAAATGCATCATAAAATCATCTTTTGAAAGTCATAAACTTTTCATATATTTATATCAAATCTTTCAATTTGATTATTGGTGCCCTAGATGGTCGGCTCATTGAAACTTCACCTTTATAATATTTAAAATCTTGATATTTAAATATTATAAATTTAAACCTTTACTTTATGATAACCTTCACTTTATAATATTTAAATTTAATATTTAAATATTATAATGCTTCATTTGAAATATATTTGCCTTGCTTCACTTGAAATATATTTGCCTTGCTTTACTTGTCCATTGTTTGCTATTTACCAAGTCAGCCTTTGACATCAATGACAACTCAATCAACTCAATAATTCTAACATTTATTACATTTCATGATCACGAGATCAAGATAATACCTATAGACATAGCTGATCCACCATTGCATATCATTGCTAGTGTGGATAGGATCATGTATAAACATATCTTGATAGATATAGGTTCCTCAATTAATATCATCACCATTGTAGCCTTCCAACATTTTAATCTACCACCAATACACATTGCATCTTCCACATTTACCCTTCATACCTTCAATAATGCATTGTGTTCTACCATTGGCACAATTGTCCTCCCTATTTAGGTTGGACTAAATACTATACCCACATTATGCCATATATTGGAAGGTGCTATGTAGTACAACCTGTTACTTGGTAGGTCCTGTATTCGGGATATGAAATGTGTGCCTTCAATATTGCATCAATGCCTCAAGTACATACATGAAGGTCAAGTTCATTGCATTCCAGAAAACTCTAAGCCCTCCAAGTTTTATAATTTAGTTCAACATTCGTAGGACCACACCTTACCTTTGACTCATCTGGATTTTTGACCCAATGACCCTATTCAATATCTAGATATACCACCATTACCCATAATTTCATCACCATCAAATTTATCTCAACCCTCATTATCAATTACTTTGGAAGTTACATCTCAATCCATTGAAGCAGATATCCCAAATCAAAATCCATCGAAGGCACCTATGACATCACCTCAAGACACAACCTCACCATCCACATCACAATCACCAAGGCCTTATCCTACGCCTTCAATATAAAAAATTAATACCAAATTGCCACCATCCATCATAAATCCTCTATCACAACCCTCATTGCCATCATCATCATCCAGCCCTCCAAAAATCAATATCCACATGACCAATTCGAGACTCGATGAGTATTTGGTGTAAAATATCACATTTGCCCCTCTTATCGAGTTAGTTAGAGACTTGGGTTGGCATCGTAACACACCATTATCCATCGGTATTGTTGTTTCTCTTAGAATTTCCGCAAACCAAATAAGTTTTATTTATGGGAGTATTAACATTTCCACAGATACATCTCTCCTATTGAAAGAGGATGATCCATTTCAAGCAAATATCAACTATATTTCAAACCCATCTTTTAATTTTTGATACTTTGATCATTACCATTGGCAAGGGAATGACCTAGGTTGATACGAACAAGGTCTTTGAATCCTTTTAGAACCAAGGTATCAACTACCTACAAATAAATTTGGATTAAGATATTCTATAAGAATACCTGATGAGCTATTGGTAGATTCTCTCCAACACCTTGCCCTAGGTGTTGGGGGAATATCGATAAAAATGAGTATGCTGCTCTAAGCTATGCTTATTTTCTTAGTGATCATTTGCAGATCACTACACTATCAATGGATCATTCTGATTACTCAGATGATGATTACCAAAATGATTTCATTTCATCAGATGATGAGTATGAAGATGATTTCATTGACTCATCAAGGGAGGAATATGAAGTTGATCTTATTGAAACTCTATCCATTACAAAATTAAGTCAATGATATTGTAAGAAATATTCATTACCTTACTCTAATCTATAGTTTGATTCCTTCCATTATTTTTTTAATTTGAAGTTCCTTAACCATTTTTTAATGTAGTTCATCTCCTTAATAAGTGACAAAGAGGGAATCAATTCTTACCTTGTTATCTCTAGCTCCTTCACTCAAATATTCCTCGGTATGGTCCATCACCAAATTTGGGTATAGTTTTTGGTAGCACTCTGCTTCACAAACTAGACTCTCCTCCTCCTTGTTTGGCTCTATCCTCATCATGGACAGTAAAAATAAAGTCAAAATCATAAAGTTTTACTATATATAGTCTGCCATGGATGCAACCATCTAAGATGGTTGTGTGTCACAACACGACTGTTCGAGATGGCTGTTATTTTACAATACTTAAACAAATTACATTTGAACTACCACTATATTGGGTTGATATGATCACCAGTAAAAATAAATTTTTATCAATTTCCAAAGCCACCCAAGTTGGTAACATCATTTTTGTTAAGTGACTCATCACTATCATCATTTTACATCTCCTGATATTGACACATCACTTGAGGGGGTAGTCAAAAATACAAAATTCATGTTTCAAGATCAAATCCATAATCAAACACCCAAACATGCTAATCATGTTTGTCCAATAATCATTGCCAAAAACTATAAAAAACTTCCCTCTTTGCTGGGGTAAAGGCAAAAATATCAATAAAAATAGCCCTTGGTAGGTCTAAAGTCTAAACCTATTAGATGAAAACTTTGTCTATCTGGTTGAAAACTACTAAGATCAGGTAGATCCTACGCCTAAAATGTTAGACTAAGATGTCTATCTGGCTGAAAGGTTTACCAAAATAACTTCATCAAAGTGTTGGAAGCAATGACTGAGAGACGTGCATCCTTTCCATAATTGGGGTATCTCATATTGACTAAATCAATAAATATTATCCATAATAAATGCAACCAATTTAGATTATCTATTTTTACTCTACCTTGTGCTTATGTACAAATCATCCCAAAAAGGGGCATATGTAGACACCTAAAATGCGTTCTTTTAAGGAGATTCACCAAAAGAATCCTTACTAACTCCACAATCCACATTGGGTAGCCCTAGGGCTAACTTGATGGTTTTTACCAAATTTGGACAAATTTTCCATAAGCTACCTAATCATCTCGACCTGAGATGGTCTCCAGACCATGATCATCTCAAATTGAGATGATCTACAAATCATGACCGTATCAACTTGATATGATCTTAAAAAGTTAAAATTAAACATAACAACTGACATCCAAAATTGACTATTAGTGCCATGTATGATTTTACACTATTTTTAGATACCTTTGCATGAGATTATTTTAAATTAATTTCATGCAATCAACTACTCTAGGGCATGCATATATTTTTCCAATGCAAACTACCCTTTTGATTTTTATGCAAAAGTTCCCAAGCTTGATCAATAAAAGTTATAAAATAGCACTCACCCCTCAATTGTAGAGAGAGCAACATTTGAATTTGTGCAATGAATTGCTACCGAATTCAATCTCCAAATTAAACCCAAAGCTTCTTAAACCCAAAGCTTTTAAATTTGTGCAACGAAGTGCTACCGAATTCAATCCCTAATTCCTAAGCAACAAAGTGTTGCCAAAAATCCGTTGGGCTTTCCCACTGCTAATACTATGTTGCTAAACTACCACAAAGGATTTAAAGCCTTGCTTTCATTATCCACATAATCCAACCCTCATTACTTTGACTATTCGAGTTCCTTAAATTCACCTTACCATAGTGAAAATCCATCGAAAATACTCCCTAGGTCACCCCAAACATTGCTTGGGCTTGGTGAAAAGGAAAAGTAGGTATGGGACAATGATTATCTTGACCCAAGATGGTCTTGGGTAGACTACAAATTTTCTATGTTTCTTGTTAGATTAGATTAGATCAATTTATTTTAATACTTTGTATTAGTTTACATTTTTGGTATCACATATATGCACCTACTTTTTCATTCGTTTCATTTATCTTCATATTAAAAATGGGTCCACCTTCAGTGGGCCCCACACATGCTACTGATCTATTTCTATTTATTTGTGTGCAAGTTATAAGTACAAATACAGTGAAAGACTTTGCATACAACCCTCATGCAACGGTCTGTAAACCCGCTCCCTTATGAATTGTGTTGGCTTAGAGATTATTCTAGTGCACCAAGAGACCTTAATCATGATATTATATATCATTGTATCAATTTGGAAGCATCCCCTAAGAAGGGATTTTGATTGTAACACCATTGAAAGATAATACAAATAAATAAAAGGAGACCCACCTTATTTTATGTTGTTTTATCATCGTGTGTTCATTCATTACTACTTTGTATTCCTTTATTTGGTGCGAATTTCTAGCTTACATTTATTATGAAGGTGTTGAGAAACCTGAACCACTCAATATTCTCCACCTATAGGTATTTTATGCATAAAAAATAATATAAAAAACAAAACAAACAAAAACCACAAAACAATATAAAATTACAAAAAGAACAAATTTTTTTTTGCATTTACCATCATAATTGCATTACATACCATCATACATCATACCATGCATTTCATCTTAATCATAGTTTTGGCTAATTGCATATTTTTTTGCTGCATTAGGTATTCTGTTCACCATAGATGCATACATCTAGTTTCGCATTATGTATTTCATATAACATCATGTTTTGTACCAGAGTCACTTACCTTAATGTAATATCCTTTATCTAGGGCATACACCCCAATGCATTGATTATATATTCACATATCCATGATGTCCATCCACCCATTACTTAATCCCAAGTAGTGGTCACAAGGTGTCTAATAGGGTCTTTCGGTCATTCAACCATCCCTAGTTGGTCTTTCAAATTTTGTTACAACCATCTTGATGTTTGATGATAGGATATTGCTTTGGTTGTACTTTGTTTATTTCAAAATTCCAAATATATTTTAAAAATCTTAAATACAATTTTGGATAAAGAAATATGACACTACAACATATGTCTTTCCTCAACAAGTGAAAATTTTCCCTTGCTCTTCCTGTTATGCACATGGTCTAGAAAGCCGAGAATTGACAAAAGGACAAGCTTTCCCCTTCTATGAAAACAATCCCCTTGCTTATCCTCAAAACGAGCAAGTACCCCCTCCCCCCCCCCAAAAAAAAAATCCCCTTGCTTCTCCTCAAAATGAGCAAGTATCCCCCCCAAAAAAATCCCTTGCTCTTCCTCAAGATGAGCAAGTATCCCCAAAATTTTACAAAATAAAAAATCTAAAAAATTCCAAAGGAGATAGAAGAAAAAAGAGCTTAAACCCTTGAAATTCTTAGTTTTTCAAAATCCATGGGGTGATCTCCATCGCTAGAAATGGGCTATAGATGTTGGCATGGTAGTGGAGTAACCTTACGTGTGGTGACATATCTCTCACATTAATGACCTTCTTTTGTACAGATCAATATCAACTTTTGGTTGAGCTAGATTTTAAATGGCTTGCATTCAGAGTAGTTAAGTCCAACCAAGTCCAAAGTTGAGGTAATGAAATTCACTATGCACACACAGGGATATTGAGTATCATGGTATTTTTAGTAGATTGTTATATTTTAGATGCTTGCATGGTTAGTACATAGTTTTTGATTGGCTAACTAGGGTGTTTGAGTATCATGAAAATCCTTATTGTTCCTTGGTGACCTCTCACTGTTCATAATCCATCATCATCATTCATTGCATATCATTTATCACTAGATTCACATTCACGTGTATGTTCTATAGGAGCTTGTTCACATCATGGTTTGTGACTCTAGTACATTGTTTTCTATAATGCATGTACTTAGTGTATCGCTCCAAATTTTTCACACCCTTACCTTCAGGCTATAGGATCCGTGCCCGAAAGGGGGATGTGAAAAGGATGTCGCGGTACCTCGGACTGAGAGGACTTGCGAAGGTCCCGCCTCTCAAGGGAGGTGTATTTTGATGATTTTTCGACGGATGGTGGGTTCACCAGGAAACATTTAATGGCAGTTTCCACGCCTAGGTTGGGAATGTGTTTTATGTGTTCATTTTTAGCCTTAAGCATTCATATCCTAGGTTTGGCCAAAATGCGTCTAAGCTATTCTATATGAAGATGCAAATTCAATGAGTACAGAAAATAGATTTAAAGACAAAAAACAGAGAAATTACAGAATATTAAAAGAAGAATACCTGATCCGGATGTCTGATGATGATTCTGATTCTTGAAGCAGTCAGGATCGCCTCTGATTTGACAGGATCATCTGAGATCAGACAAGATCGTCTGAGATCTGACGAATTCGTCAGACAAATTCATCAGAGACCTGCAAACAGAGAAATAGGTGCAAAATACAGAAGATACAACAATGATAACAGAGGGAAATAGTATAAAATGACAGTAGCACTATCAAACTGAAACTTAAACACAGAAATAGGAATGAATTATGCTAATTAAATAATAATTATGATTTAATCATGCATTTGATCTAGATGGGTGAACTCCAAAATGCAAAATAGTATAAAATACTGAATAAAATAAGCTAATTGCAGAATAAAATAACAGAGAAAAGGTAGAGAAATGCAAACTTCAGGCACTGATTGCCTCAATGTTGACTGCAGTCGAAATCGTCTCGCATTGGTACGAAATCGTCTCTGATTCGACAGGTTCGCCTCCGATCTGAACAGGTTCGTCGACGACGATGTAAGCTTGCTCCGACTGAAAAATAGTAATGTACCTGCAACAAAATTGATATAGAACTAATGCAAATGAAAACTTAGGATGTTTTAACATGTATGCAGTCGGGTTACAGGGAATTTCAGCCAGGGGGTGCTAAGGGGAGGGCTTAGGATTAAATAGGCTTAGGAGGGAGGTTAGGAGGTTGGAGATCATCCCTATTTGGGAGATCTCCAATGGGGAAGGGTCTCTAACGGCGCAGACACGCTTCTGCCCGGATTAGAGGCCCGTTGGAACAGAAGCTAATTGTGCAAAATCAGTTTTGCGACAAGATCGTCTGGACGTCCTAGCCCAGACGAAATCGTCAGATCTGGGGCGATATCGTCTGATCGGCGACGATATCGTCAAACGGTCAAAACAACCTCTAAAAATGGCACGGAAAAGGGGGAAACGGATTACCCGACGGTTAACGGGCGGTTTGGGAGGTTAAAATTTGAATTTAAATTATTTACTAGGATGAATGTAATTATTACAATTTCATTGCGCCAATTTTAGGGTGCTACATTTTGCCCCCTCTTTAGCGAATTTTTCGAAGAAAATGCGTTAAAGATGAGTTCTTCTCGATCTACGAGAAAGCAAAAATTATTCCCATTTTTAGGCGACGATTCTTGGTCGAATCGTACGACAGCTTACTATGGTGCCCCCTCCGTGTTTTTACCCAAATCGAACGTTTGAGGTAAAAACGCGAAAAAGCAAAATTATTTTTGAATTATTTTTGAATAAAATTAAGAAAAATAGGGTAAAACCCTAATTCATTTTTACTGTTCACTTTACTGGTTTTAGAGCTCTAGAAGCAAAAATGGTGGAGACGACGCACAGATCAACAGAGGTCCGACGCGGGCTACGGGTAAGAGTCTAAACTTAGTTTAGAATGCTTTAATTTGATTTTACATGCTTTTTAGATGAATTTTGATTAAATTTTGAGCATCACGGCCGTTTTTGGGCCATCGACGTCGTCGGGACGAAATCGTCCCGATTTCAATGAAATCGTCTCAATTTCGTCAATTTCGTCCAAGGGCAAAATCGACGAAAGGGGGACGATTTCATCAAATTAAGGACGATTTCGGCTTGCAAAATCGGAGACGATTATGCTCAAATTTGGGACGATATCGTCCAATAGTGGACGATATCATCATTGGATTAAATTGAACTTGTTTTTAACTTGCATTATTGATCACTTGAGTTTGTTATTAATGATTGTTTTTTTATTGTTGTTTATGTTGCAGAGAGGATTGCTAAAGAGTAGGGAATGGAAATATGGAGGTTTGAGAGATGATTTGGCCGCTCTTACATAGGCAGAGCGGGATCAGCTGGCACAGGTCGGCTTACTGCATGTGGCAGAAATGCCACAAGTGTCTACAGATATGGGGCTACTGACAGCCCTAGCAGAGAGATGGTATCCGGGTTCTTCCTATTTTTGGCTATCTATAGGGGAGATGACTCCCACTTTGGAGGATGTATGGAGGATTCTAAGAATCCCCATACAAGGACGGTTGATCACTCCTATGGCCAATCAGGGCCATGCTATGGGACGATTGTGTGGTGACCCGAGCTTCACCCTGGAGAAGGGCGGAGTTAACATCGAGGCACTACGTCAGATGCCTGGGGCATCTAGACTCACACAGGTTCTAGCTGGAGTGGTTGGTGGACTTCTGTTGTGCCACCAGAGCGGGTGTAGGGTGCCATGGATGCTAGCAGATGTGATCTACGATATGCGAGACCATGGCTATAGATTCTCTTGGGGCAGTTTTGTGCTATGCCGACTGTACAGGATCCTGCATGGGGTCGTGTACAAGGGCGGCCGATGTCTGGTGATGACATCGCTCCTACAGGTTTGGTGCTGGGAGCACATTGCAGTGCGAAGGCCGGTAGGGCTTCCTCTGATAGGGATTGATGGGGAGAGGCCCCGAGTTTTCTACTGGTGGCTCCGAAGAGGGTCACAACGGCGGATCGACCTTTCGATGTCCCGAAGACTGCTAGATGACCTAGTCCCAGACCAGATCACCTGGAGGCCATGGCGAGGGCACCCAGGGTGGGCCGAGGATGGACAGGAGTTAGCTCACGTCAGGCGAGTTTGTTGGCTATGGATGGAGAGGGGAGAGGTGGAGCTCCACCGCTATGACCGAGTTTTGTGATAGTTCGGTCTACAGCAGGGGATCCCATCTCTCAGGGATTATGAGTTTTCTCGGACTGTCCGGGATAACACCATAGTGAGCGGGGCTCCAGACATGCAGCGCTTCTGGAGTCAGGACTCGGATGATGCCCCCATTCAGCCAGTGGATGGGGACGACGTAGGGGTAGCCGATGGCTATGATGCCTGGTACGTAGGCATCCGCCCTCCTCGGATGACGAGGGCTCAGGGTTCGATACACGTAGTTGTGCATCGGATAGGGAGGCGGTGCCAGGCAGCTATGGAGGCGGCCCAGGGTCACAGCGGGAGAGAGCTGAGGAGGCCACAGGCGTAGGAGAGGCCACGACAGTGGGAGAGGAGGGCAGAGAGACCCCCTTCTCCATAGAGAGAGAGGCCACCATCGCCCGACAAGGGCAAGGGTGTTGACACAGGAGAGAGTAGCGAGATGGCTACTCTTCGGGCGAAGAATATCCGTCTCCAGGCATAGGTGCAGACTCTACAGGATGAGGCTGCATGCCACCGAGCTGAGTCTACACAGCTCAGAGATGAGGTTGCACGCCTCAGAGCATGGGGCAGAGGGGCGAGCACTCAGGAGCTGATGCGGTCGGTTGCTCAGACCGCATTCTACCAGGGTATCTATTTCCAGATGGTGCCAGAGGGCCAGAGGGTACAGCTATCGACTGCCATTGCAGATCCGATCAGGACTGGGTCATCGAGGAGCTCATCCCGATCGACGACTAGGACTCGTAGTACCACACATACTGCGATGGGGCCACCTCGTCCTCCGTAGGGCGGGGGAGGAGATGAGGCTGAGAGCTCGAGGGGCTCTCGAGACACTGCTCGGAGGACATTTGATTGAGGGGATTGAGTATGCCAAGATATATATTGTGGCATACCGATCCAGGTTTTGATATGATGTACATATATTTGTGATATATATATGAGATGAGGTATTTTTGATCATATGACTTGTGGCTTATATTTTTATGATGCTTGTATGTTTGATTGATTGATTTGATTGAGGATTTATGAAATTATGTCGTTTTGAAAATTTATAATTTTGAATGTCATGCTGTAATATTTTAAATGAAATAATCTGATGTAACAAATTGGTTGTTTGTGATGTAATGTGATAAAAAATAAAAAGAGACTTCTAACAATAATTTCAAAGGACATTGTCGCTAGTATAGACCATTTCATGGAGTCGCTGCTCACTCGGTCGTCAAGCTAATCCCAGTATAGAAATATTGTTAAAAGTAAAAGAGTGCTTAAGAGACTGTCTTAAGACTTTGGTGCAATGGTGCAAATGATGATGATGATGGTTTGTTTTTCAGATTTTCATAAAAATAGTATGCATGAGATGATGTTAAAATGATGTTTGCTAGGCATAAATTCCTAAGTGTGATAAATTTTTTGGATAATTCCTTAGGAATTATACCATCATTGCAAAATTGAAAGTTGACATAATGACATGAAATAATGATAATGTGCATTCTTTTGAAAAGCAAAATTTGTGTAATAAAATGATTTAAGTCATATGTTTTTCATGATTTTTAAATAAATGGGGAATAAAAATTGTTACGATGGTTTGCGCTAGGCATAGAATATGTAGGTATAGACTTATACCATCATCGCGAAAATCCAAAAAAAAGATAGTTTTATTGCATGATTGATTTTTAATAAACAGAAAATATGAAGATGAGGACTTGCGCTAGGCATAAAATTCCACTTTTGGTTTTGGAACTATACCATCGTCACGAAAGTCAACCAGATATATATGTTTTGATTGTATAGTTTTGAAAGAAATTTTGATTTTTCTATTATATAGTTGTCTTTATGCTAAACAACTGTACTTGAAATAAGAAAATGAATTATTCCAAACAAGTTTGCAAAAAATATTTCAAAGTATTTTGAAGACAAAAGTTAGATTTATAAGGAATCCCATGTGCATATGTGAATTCATTTCCAATCTTGATTTATCATAATGATACACAAAATCTCTCAAATATAAATGTGTGTGCAATTGCTTTGTTCATTTACCAGTTTTGAGCAAGATACTATGATACAAGTGATTTGAAGAAACCAAATAAGTGTTCATTAACCATGATGTAGATGCATATAACCATACTAGACTACTATGTAGGTCGGATTATCAAGAGCTAGCTAATCCATAAGCAGACATAGGTCTGTACAAAAGAAGGTCGCTAATGTGACAGACATATCGCCACGCTAGGAGTTACCCAAGGCCAAGCAGGTTGGGCACAAACCACCTGTTATGGGGCTTACCTCACAGTTTTTCGAATAATTGAGAATTCCAGGGATTCAAGCTCATCAACCCTTCTTTTCTTTTCAAAGGGTAGGGAAAGGGATTTTATTGCTTTTGCTTTTGCTTTCTTTTGCTTTTCTTTTCTTTTTTTTTTTTTCTTTTGTATTTTTGCTTGATTTTTGAGATAATGCTTGAAATATTGTTGTAATGATATAAAATAACATTTTTCTTTTCTCTTTTTCTTGAACTTTGCTTTTTCTTTTTATGCTAGGGATACTTGCTCGGATTAGCTGTAGAGCAAGGGATTTTTATTCTGGGTAGGGGTGAGCTTGTCCTTTTGCCAATTCTCAAAGATTCTAGACCATGTGCATGATAGGATAGCAGGGGAAACTTTTCGCTCAAGAAATCACTTCTACTATGTAGCAAAACATGGAAATTACAAATATAATCATTTTATTGTGAAAAGATGTGCTTGGTTTAAGTAAATAACAAGATCAATTCTCTGTGCTCAAACTTTATTTAATTGAATTTTGTGAACTTTGATATAAGAGAGATTAGTAATCATGCCAGATAAAATCAAGATATTTATTTTTGTTTTTTTTTGAGTGTGCACGTGAGAGATTCCAAATAAATGCTAATTTATCCAAAATAATTTGAAACATATAACTGCAATAATTGTAAGAAAATATATATAAATACTTTTTGAGAAGTTTTGAGAATATTGACTCTCTCTTTCTTCTTTATATTGTTTTGGTTTCGAAAGAGTCAAGAATATTGTTGTTTTTATATTTTTATCATTATTTTGTTTTTTTATTTTTTTTTGAACAAAAAATTAACAAGTGCCATAAATAAATGCAACAAATAGTTTTGAAGATTTTGATGATTATGAATGTTTTTGGTGTTTTTGAATTTATAAATTGAAAGAAATACAAGATAGTGATTTTGAACAAATATATACATGGATGAAATGACCAAATTTATACATAGTAACGTTTAAGATGCAAAATATTCATGGGTTCTTTAAGTTCTTTACCATCTAAGGTAGATAATTTGTATGCTCCTGATTCAAATTTAGCAGTAATAATGTATGGTCCAAGCCAGTTGGGCTCAAACTTACCTTTAAGGTCCTTAGTTGCATTAGTATTTTTTTTATTTTCTTTTAAAACAAGGTCGCCGATCTCAAAGGATCGATGACGAACTTTTTTAGCATATGATCTTTTAAGCTTGTTTTGGTAGGCACGGAGATGTTCCAAAGCATTGATGCATTTTTCATCTAGGAGTTCCAACTGATCGAGTCTCACCAAACACGATATTCATCTCCTACTTCGGTATCTTGAAGTAGCAGAGCCAAAGAAGGAACTTCCAATTCAAAGGGAAAACTGCTTCAGCACCATAAACCAAAACAAATGGTGAAGTTCCCGTGGGGGTTCGAACACTAGTTCGATAGGCCCACAAGGCTGGATATAACTGAATGTGCCAGTCACGACCAGTTTTATTGACCAATATTTTGAGGATTTTGATTAAGGTTTTGTTAGATGCTTCTGCTTGACCATTACCCTGAGGATAATAGGGAGTGGACCAGCGATGTTGAATCTTGTATTTTTGGCATAATTTTTTAACATCTTTATTTTTGAAACAAGTTCCATTGTCAGAGATGAGATTTGCAGGAATTCCGAACCTACAAATGATTTGATTAAAAATGAATTTAGAGATTTGTGTGCCAGTGCAGGAAGCTAAAGGCATAGCTTCAACCCACTTCGTGAAATACTCAGTGGCGGTTATGATGAATTTGTGTCCATCAGATGACACAGGATTGATTTTGCCAATAATATCTAAGCCCCATTTTGAAAAGGGCCAAGGAGAGGAAATAGCCTGCAGCTCTTGTGCAGGCGCATGGACAAGGTCAGCATGTTTCTGGCACTTGTCGCAATGGCGCACATAATCATGTGCATCCTTTTCCATGGTAGGCCAAAAGTATCCTATCCTAAGGAGCTTTTTAGCAATGACACTACCACTGAAGTGTCCTCCACAAGATCCATCGTGGGCTTCACTCAAGGCTGATTTGGACTCTTCTAAGTTCAAACATCTTAATAGGATACCTTCAAAAGATCTCCTATACAAGGTATTGCCAATTATTACAAATCGACTTGCTCGTCTACGTAATAACCGATGCTGGTTTCTATTAGAATTGGCAGGGAAAGTCCCATTTTGGAGAAAATCAAATATGTCCGTATACCAAGGTTTCGGAGTAGTTTCATTGATTAGAAACACATCTAAAGGTTCTAAGCATGACTTATTTGAAGCGGGTTCCTGGAGTCGATGAATAATGATAGTGGCATATTCGTCATCTAACTCCAAGGGCAGGAGAGATGCAGCTGCGGCCATAGCATCAACTGCACGGTTGCAAGTTCTAGGAATAGCTTCCAAGGTAACTTGATCAAATAGGGACATTAGTTGTAAAACATAGGCCTTATATGGGCATAGTTTATCATCTCTGGTCTGATAAACTTCATTAATTTGGTTTATAACTAGTTGAGAATCACCAAAAACTAAAAGATGTTTAATTTTGAGCGCTAAAGCAGCTCGTAATCCAAGGATTAGAGCTTCATACTCAGCAGTATTGTTGGTGCAAGCAAATGTCAATTTGAAGGATAGAGGAATAAGATGTTTTTGCGGGGATATTAAAATAATACCCGCACTAGCCCCACTCATGCATCGGGCTCCATCAAAGTATAAGGACCATTGTTCAGTATGGTCTGCCTCTAATTGAAGGCATTCATCCGAAAACTCGATGATGAGGGGATGGGTAGACGCTAAGGGTGCAGCAGCTAATTGATCTGCTATGATTTGACCCTTAACAGACTTCTGTCCTATGAATGTGAGATCAAACTCGCTTAGAGCAAGAACCCACTTGGTTGTGCGACCCGATAAATAAGGTCGACTCATGAGATATCTTAAGGGATCGTATTTGGCAATGACATAAGTTTTTTGACTAAGCATATAGTGTCATAATTTTTGCGTAGCAAAAATGACTGCTAGACATAGTTTTTCTAATGTTGTGTAGCGGGTTTCATAACTGATGAAGGTTCGGCTAATGTAATAATTAGCACGTTCTCTCTTTTCATCATCAAGCTGAGCTAACATAGCCCCTAAGGCAGAATCTGAAGCTGAAATATATAGGAGGAATGGGCGATCAGGTTTAGGTGGTGAAAGCACAGGTGGATTAAGGAGGTATTGTTTGAGAAGTTCAAAAGCTTCTCTACATTCGTCGTCCCAATTAAAAGGGACATCCTTCTTAAGGAGTTTAAGAAAGGGACCAGTTTTGTCCGCCAGCTTATCGATGAAGCGACAGATAGCTTGAAGCTTACCTTGTAAACTTCGTAATTCAGATATATTAGTAGGTGCGGGCATATCAGTGATAGCCACAATTTTGAGAGGGTCGATTTTGATACCACGTAAAGAAACTAAAACCCCTAATAGTTTGCCAGACTTGACTCCGAATATGCATTTTGCTAGATTTAATCGAATAAGATATTCTCGTAATCGATTAAAAACTTTTCTCAAATCATCTAAATGATTATCTTCAATAATAGAGCGAGCTATAATATCATCTACATAATCATGTAGGATATCATGCATCATATCATGAAAAATATAGGTCATAGCTCGTTGATAGGTTGCACCTACGTTCTTTAAGCCAAATGGCATCACTTTCCAACAAAAAGTACCCCAGGGGGTAATAAAGGTTGTTTTAGCCTGATCTTCAGGAGCTATCCTGATCTGATTATAACCGGAGAATCCATCCATTAAGGACATCATCCCACTCCCGACAGTAAATTCAATGATTTGATCCATGTTTGGAAGAGGAAAGTCATCTTTAGGGCATGCAACGTTAATATCTCTAAAATCTGTGCAAACCCTAACTTTGGTAGCTTCTTTCTTGGTGACTGGAACTACATTTGAGATCCATTCAAGCATAATCAATAGCTTGTATAAAGACAACATTCAGGAGTTTTTCTAACTCCCCTTTGACTAGCAGAGCCACTTTGGGATGCATTTTTCTAAGTTTTTGTTTAACGAGTTTAGCATCCGGATGGACCACTAGATGATGCATGACTACGGAAGGGTCTAGACCTGGCATATCTTCGTATGTCCAAGCGAAGACATCTTCATACTCTTTAAGGAATGCAATGTATTGTTCTTGTTTTTCTTGACTTAATTCTGATCCAATATTGATTATGTGAGGATTATCCTCAGTTCCAATGTTAATTTTAATGACGTTTTCTACCTCCATGTGTAGATCTCTTTCAAAGTTAGGTGGGGCGGGTGAAACGCCCAATTCTTGTAATTCTTGTAAGGTTAATTTGGATAATTCATCTTGAGGATTAGTGGTCTCAAGTTGGGCTATAGTTGGTATAGAACCATCAAAATAAAATCCATTGTGTAACATCTCTTCAACAGAGACGTCGTGGAAGATATCTCCTTCCAACTCTTCATCGGGGTCAGCAATCATTTCAGGGTAAGCTATGGATAGCATGTTACATGTAAATGATTGATTTTTAAGAGGTAAATCATCACACCTATCCAAATAATCTTGATAACATATGAGATGATCATCATCTTCAAAAGGAAAGGGTTGACCCTTACTAGGAAATAGGCCCACACCACAGCAAGGTGCCACGGTTCTACCTCGAAAGGTTCTTTCATGCCATTTTGGAAAGGTCCCAAACCTTTCCCTTTATATCCCATTTTAAGCATCATGGGTTTAGCTTTAATATATTCATTGGTAAAATAACACCGAGCATATCCCTCATGATGAGTTTTGATATTTCGAGGGATTCTTCCCCAATCATATCCTTTATAAATGAAGGCACAACTCCCGACTTGGTAAGTACTTCCCATAGGTTGTGGGAGGCCCAAAGTACGAGGAGATGGCGGTAAGTTATTTAAAAGAATTGAATCTTGCATGAAAGCATTTGTTTTTTCTGATATTAAGATTGTGGATAAATCTGGTAAAAGTTCATCAGAAAGAGCATAAGATGTAGAAGGATTATTCCCTATATCTTTAGATGTGGAAGGGATGATAGATGTGTCTATAGGTTTTGAATTTATAGGGATTGAACATGAAGGATTGGTTGTAGATTTAAGATCTTTTTGAGGTTCTAAAGTGATTTGTTTAGAAGATTGTTGATCTATATAGGAGGATGAAATTAATGGAGGGGAAATAGGTGAAGTTATGGGTGTGTGTTTCACACGTTTAGATGAAAAATAAGAACTAGGATGTGTGGATGACAGAGCGGGGCAAAATTGCACTCCAACAGGTTCTGCCAAAGCACACATATCAAAGGGTCTAGGGTCACCATGGATAGTGACCAACTGATTTTTAAATTCAAACTTAACACATTGGTGTAAAGTCGATGGGACCGCTCGCATCGCATTGATCCAAGGGCGACCCAAAAGTATATTGTACGATGCTGGGCAATGTACAATAAACACGGTTGTTTCTAGGGTTCTAGGACCAACTTGCAAGGGGATGGTAATAACTCCACACGTTTCTTGTGTTTCGTCATTGAAAGCTTTGATAATCATATCAGTTTTCTTCATTTCATCACTTCTAAAGCCAAATCGTTGGTAGAAGTCAAAAGTGCAAATGTTTAGAGATGAGCCATTATCAATCAGGACTCGTTTGACAGCTACATCCCCAATTAGAGCAGTAATATATAAGGGATTGTCCTTATGTAAACTGTGTTGTGGGATATCTTTATCCCGAAAGTCAATACAATCAACCTCTCGAGTGATGATAGTATTGGCCATAGCTTCAAGTTGGATGTTTTGAGGTACCATCATTTGGCTTAATGTAAGCATCAACTCATCCCTATGGGTGGGAGAAGATCTTAACAAATCCAAAAGGGAAATTCTGGCTGTAGTATTGGATAATTGCTCATTAATATTGTAAGGGGGTTTAGGTTGAACATTAGGAGCATGATTCCCTTTATTGGGATTTTTCAAAACAAATGGAACTGATCCATCATTCTGATTTGATTCTTGTTGAGAATTTTGAGCCTGTTGTCGGGTAACGACTCCAATGGTACCTACAATGTTATATTGAGGACGTTGAACTGGCCTCGGTCTAGCATTTATGGCTTGTTCATTAGGAAGGAATTGATTAGAAGAGGGTCGAGTAGTAACTCTTCTAGGAAATGGTTCTTCTGGAACCATAGCATCTGTGATGGGTTGAATAGGATCTGATTCATTTTCAGAACTATTCGATTGGTTTGAAGTGATGTCTAGTTCACTTTCACTATCTGATTCTATATCACTAGAATCAGAAGTTTGAATATTATGTAAGGGCCTGGTCGTAACCAGGGATAAGGTTGTATCAAATATTTGAGGATCCTGAATAGGTAATTGTCCGCTAATGGTTCCTACATATCGGGTAGGAGGAGGAACATTATGATGTTCGATTTGATTGGCCACTTCTTTACCATGTCTTGGTAAAGGGTGTTGAAATATGTCTAATGTTTGATTAGCATTTTGATTTTGATTTTGGGGAATGGTCTTTTGAGTATTATTAGGAGCGTTTTGTTTAGGTTGGAAGGCTTGCACCTCCATTTCATTATTATCAATCAAATCTTGTATTTTATGTTTCAACCTTTTACAAGCATTGGTAGAGTGTCCAGGTCCTCTATGGAAATCACAATGTAAGTCGGATCTGTATCCGGGTATAGTAGGATCGGGTTCCCGGATAGTTGGTAATTGGATCAAACCTCTTTCGAGTAATTGAGGTAAAATAGTTGATAAGGGTTGATTTAATCTAGTAAATTCTCGAGGAGGCTTATCAGGAGGTTTCAATATAAATTTTTCTGTTGTCTTCGTTGCATTGATATTAGCAACATTTCTACTGTCAGTGACTCCATCACCGACAACTTGTTTGTTTTTATATTGATTTCTGGATGTTTTCTCATCATCCTTCTTCCTAAGTTGGCCTCTCCTAATGAGGGCATCTTCTACTCTTCGAGCTAAATCTATAGCTTGATCGAAGGTAGTTAAAGTAGCAGTTGATAGCTCATAAGATATTTGTTCTTGTAAATTATTGATAAAAATGTCCAACATTTCCCTATAAGGTAGCACAAAGTGCAGTTTTCTTGTCAATTGCCTCCATCTAGCTAAGAAATCGGCAAAACATTCATCCTTGTCTTGTTTTAAGTTGTATAAATCTTTAATGGTTACATGCCTCTCAATGTAGGCACTAAATTGATGGACAAATGATTCAGCTGTTTCTTCAAAGTTTCTCAAGGAATGAGTGGGCAATTGATAGTACCACTCTAATGCCATTCCACCTAAACTTTTCGGGAACATTTTTAGTAATAGCAAGTCATCATGTGATATATCATGACATGCTATCCTAAACATGCGAAGATGCTCTATGGGATCTTCGGTTCCTTTATATATAGGCAAGATAGGCATGGGAAAATGCTTAGGGTATGGTTGAGCTACAACTATGGGATCCAAAGGTTGACTACAGATCTCTCGATAATTGTACGAGGGATGGTAGGGATCTATCTGGTCCATACGCGAAGCTAACTATTTCACCATGGCTTCCAGATTACTAGTTTGCCCACCATATTGGTTCGGTAGGGCATTGATAGGAGTTTTGTGAGTATATGATGGAGGGACATGAAGATTAGATGCCATGTTGCTATTGTGTAAATTATTGGTAGGAAAGGTGTTATGAAGGAATTTTGAAGTTGTATTATGTTGTATTCCAGATTGTTGAAAATTGGTGTTTGGCTTCGTTTTAGGTTTTTGTTTACTTGAAGCATATTGCTCAATAGTTTGGCGAAATAAAGTAGTGAAGGAAGGTTTCTTTTGTGTGGGAATGATTTTAGGTTGAATAACAGGTTCCTTAGGAGGTTGGGTAACCTGTTGTTTTGAAATGTTTTGCATCATAGTGACCATGTCCGTATTGGATGGCCCAGCCTTGTCACTTTCTTGATCAATGAAAGACAAGGGATTAGTGCGCACATCATACATATATTCCATGGCTGCTTGAGTGTTACTAATTTGCCCTTTATCAATACGAACTGCCACATTAAGGGCATCAATATTATCATTGAGAAATTTCTTGAAAATGATCTATGTTGTCAAAAGCAATAGTTCCATCTGGAGCTACTCTAGGGGATGAGGATCCATCCTCTTTAACACTTCCTTCTTGTTCATTGTCTTCACCTAGGTCATGTTCTGGTTGATCTAGAGTTTTTCCTTCCGGAATTGGATCTTCAGGGAGGACATTTGGGTCTCTAGTTGTATCTTGTAACCAATCTTCTTCTTCTCCTATAGTTTCTTTACCATTCCTAAGTTTAGGCATGGTGCTTTAATTTTGATTTCAGCAAATATATATATATATATATATATATATATATATATATATATATATAATGCAACAAGTTTAAGAGGTATATATTAATTATATACCTACTACAATATTTAAAATGAAATGTTTTTGGTTTTTGCTATGTTTTTTAGTTTTTTAGTTTTTGTAATAATATTGTAAAGACAACAAATAATACAATAAATGCAAGAAATAAGACTGAAAGTAACAATCTAGTTTTCTATAAACAATTTATAAATATCATTAATGGGCTCTAGTTCTTCAGGAGTCATGAAGTGTTCTTCTTCAAATTGAAAGTTTTCTTTTAAAAATTTAATGAAAAGAGCTATAGTGATATTATCTGTCTCAGATGCTGGTTGATAGAAGTAAAGCTCATGGCAATACTCTCGATATAACACAACTCGAGGAACTCTATTCCATATTTCCCTATCTGTAAGAACAACCTCTTGGTCTTCTACACGACCTAGGAACTGGTGTACAATGGCTGCGTTCTCGAGGTATTCCTCGAAGGTGAATAATTCTGAAGATACAAGAGCTCTCCTATAAGCTAACCATCTATGGCAGGCTCTCTGAAGTTCATGATAAAAGACTAGTTGATGAGGATCCAGGATTCTATCTAGGACTAGCCTCTTGATTTGCTTAAGTTCTGTTGACCTAGATGAGATGACACTAAGTCTTCTATCAAGTTCGTCCCACAAGAGTTGATTTCTATCTGTTTCAGGCACACTAAGTACAGAATTGACTTCTATGGCTGCCAATTGGTTTTCTACATTTATAGTAACTGCTAATATTTTCTTAGGAGCTACCATCTAATATGCAACTTATCAGTTTGAAAGGATTTGAAATGCATCTATGTTTTAGTTGTTTTATTTTTTTTTGTTTTTGTTTTCAAAAGGTTTATAATGCATTCACGTCGGGTTCACCAAAATGTATCGCTCCAAATTTTTCACACCCTTACCTTCAGGCTATAGGATCCGTGCCCGGAAGGGGGATGTGAAAAGGATGTCGTGGTACCTCGGACTGAGAGGACTTGCGAAGGTCCCGCCTCTCAAGGGAGGTGTATTTTGATGATTTTTTGATGGATGGTGGGTTCACCAGGAAACATTTAATGGCAGTTTCCACGCCTAGGTTGGGAATGTGTTTTATGTGTTCATTTTTAGCCTTAAGCATTCATATCCTAGGTTTGGCCAAAATGCGTCTAAGCTATTCTATATGAAGATGCAAATTAAATGAGTACAGAAAAGAGATTTAGAACAGAAAAATAGAGAAATTATAGAATATTAAATGAAGAATACCTGATCCGGATGTCTGATGATGATTCTGATTCTTGAAGCAGTCAGGATCACCTCTGATTTGATAGGATCATCTGAGATCAGACAAGATCATCTGAGATCTGACGAATTCGTCAGAGACCTACAAACAGAGAAATAGGTGCAAAATACAGAAGATACAACAATGATAACAGAGGGAAATAGTATAAAATGACAGTAGCACTATCAAACTAAAACTTAAACACAGAAACAGGAATGAATTATGCTAATTAAATAATAATTATGATTTAATCATGCATTTGATCTAGATGGGTGAACTCCAAAATGCAAAATAGTATAAAATACTGAATAAAATAAGCTAATTGCAAAATAAAACAACAGAGAAAAGGTAGAGAAATGCAAACTTCAGGACACTGATTGCCTCAATGTTGACTACAGTCGAAATCGTCTCGCATTGGTACGAAATCGTCTCTGATTCGACAGGTTCGCCTCCGATCTGAACAGGTTCGTCGACGACGATGTAAGCTTGCTCCGACTGAAAAACAGTAATGTACCTACAACAAAATTGATATAGAACTAATGCAAATGAGAACTTGGGATGTTTTAACATGTATGAAGTCGAGTTACAGGAATTATCAGCCAGGGGGTGCTAAGGGGAGGGCTTAGGATTAAATAGGCTTAGGAGGGAGGTTAGGAGGTTGGAGATCATCCCTATTTGGGAGATCTCCAATGGGGAAGGGTCTCTAACGGCGCAGACACGCTTCTACCCGGATTAGAGGCCCGTTGGAACAGAAGCTAATTGTGCAAAATCAGTTTTGCGACAAGATCGTCTGGACGTCCTAGCCCAGACGAAATCGTCAGATCTGGGGCGATATCGTCTGATCGGCGACGATATCGTCAAACGGTCAAAACAACCTCTAAAAATGGCACGAAAAAGGGGGAAACGGATTACCCGACGGTTAACGGGCGGTTTGGGAGGTTAAAATTTGAATTTAAATTATTTACTAGGATGAATGTAATTATTACAATTTCACTGCGCCAATTTTAGGGTGCTACACTTAGTGTGTTATTACATCATAAAATCATTCATTATGTTTTATTAGTTAAGCATACATCCATAATGTGCATTAATTAAGTTAATATAAATCATTAGACATCATACACATCCTAGTTCTAGGCATCATCATATCAATAAGCATCCATCCATTTAACACAATATATCATCTAGGCATACATTTATAAGCATCTATCATACATCTATCCATTTACAATTACACATCAAAAAAAAATAAACACATGATAGGCCATAATCAAAGTCATATAATATATAAATAAAAAAGGTACATCATGATACAAAATTTCTATAGGCTATAGTAGTGAGTCCTTAGAACTCACATCCAAAAATGAGAAGCTACTGATAAGTACAATATGAGAGACCCCTGCTCAAGCTAGCCCTATGCCACAACTCTCACCACAACCCTCAACCTTGTCTCTACAAGTTTATCTAGATCCATTGGTCCCTACTCTATGGGATGCACCTAGCTCTAAAAATTATGGTACATGAAGTCTCATTGATGACTCACTAGATGTTTCGTTGTACTGACTGTGATGGTATACCCCTACTGAAGAGCAGGAGGGTAGTGTGTTACCTTGTTAGTCCACCTCACCCTACAATATAGAAATATAGTCCTAATCTAACTAGTGTTGAGATTGATAGCAAGATAATCTACCCTATAGCTTTGCCATATTTATCTATAGTCTGGATACATCACCTATGACCTATCCACCAATTCCTGGCTATCCCACCTAGCTGTCATCCTTGTCAACTGTGTTTGTAGAGCATTGTGCTCTACTATAACCCCAAAAAATTGGATTCATAGGCCATCCTGCTCTGTTGTGACTCCTACCACCTAAAATTATAGAGCATATCGTTCTACCATCACCCTCGTAGCCTCATCCTTTAGGATATCCACCTGAGCCTATAGGGTTTCCTTATCTCCTCCTTAGTCCTACCATATCTACCTATCACTATCCCACCGTGATCGCCATATGTAAGGGATAAATTCACACCAAAAAAGTATTACAAAGTAGTAATTAATGAACACACTAATAAAACAATGTAAAATAAGGTAGGTCCCCTTTTATTTATTTTTATTGTATTTCAATGGTGTTACAATAAAAATCCCCTCTTAAGGAATGCTACCAAATTGATACAATGATACACAATATCACGATTAAAATCTCTTGGTGTAGTAGAAGAATCTTTGAGCCAGCACAATTTGTAGGGGAGCGGGTTTTTAAATTGTCATGCGAGGGTTGTATGTGAAGTCTTTTGCTATCTTCGTATTTGTAATCTACACATAAATAAATAGCAATAGATCAGTAGCATGTGCAAGATCCACAAAATTGGACCTATTTTAATATGAAGATAAATGAAATGAATGAAAAAGCAGGTGCATATATGCAATAACATAAATGTAAATTGATGCAAAGTAGTAAAATAAATTGATCTAATCTAATCTAACAAGAAAAATAGAATACCTATAGTCTACCCAAGACTATCTTGGGTCAAGATGGTTTCATCTGCAGACCGTCTTGGATTGAGATGGTCGCTGTCTCAAACCTGTAATTCCTTGTTGCCAAGATCGAGCAACGTTTGGGGTGACCTAGGGAGTATTTTCAATGGATTTTCACTATGGTAAAGCGAGTTTAAGTAATTCAAACATTCACCATAATAAGGGTTGGATTATGTGGATAACAAAAGTGAGGCTTTAAATACTTTGTGGTAGTCCAACAACATAGTATTAGCAGTGAGAAAGCCTAACAATTTTTTGTATCACTTCATTACTTAGGAATTGGGGATTGAATTTAGTAGCACTTCATTGAACAAATTCAAAATATTTAGATATTTAAAATTAAGGGGTGAGTGCCATTTTATATATTTCTTGATCAAAGCTAGGGAACTTTGCATGAAAAAGTAAAGGGGTAGTTCACATTGGAAATATAGATGCATACCCCAGAATAGCTGATTGCATGAAATTAATTCAAAATAATCTCATGCAAAGGCATCTAAAAATGGTGCAAGATAATGAGTGGCACTAATAGTCAGTTTTGGTTCCCAACTGTTATGTTTAATTTTTACTTTCTGTTAGGATCCTATCCTAACACCATGTTGTAATTCTCATTTACCTATGTAATAACCCACTTCAAAGTGGGGATCCCATTTTAATGTTATTATGCAATACTTAGTAATGTATGTGGCAATAAAGGTACCTCGCCAAGTGGTACCATCTCATGTAACCGTTTTTATCAATATTGTAACTGATGTAGTAATTTACCTCGCCAAGTGGTACCATGTCATGTAACCATTTTTATCAAGATTGTAACCACCATTTGGTGGAAGATTCTAGATCAAGTGACATTTTGCATGTAAGCCACCTCTTGAGCATTTAGGTAGGGTTGCATGAAGTTTTACTTTAAAAAAATATGAAGCCATGTACAAGATTATCCTTTTGCAAGCTAATGAAATATTGAAGGAGGTTACCCCTTCAAAGAGGCCCGCAATTCAGGGTTACTGTGATATTGTTTCATTTATGTAATTGATTTCTGCATAGTGATATTGAGTTATTTGATGTATGTGAGTTATTTTTTAGTATTTTGTGTGAGTGTGCTTTATTTTAATAGTAGGTTCCTAACAAGTGGTATCAGAGCGCTTTTCAGGGCCAAGTTCTACTGCAACTAAGATGATTCTTGTCAGTAATTTCGCATATTAGGTATAATTTTCCTATGTGTTTTTTATTTTTATTTTTCCTTTATAAAAAAAAAATTCAAAAAATACAGTAGTTGTGTAGGTTAGAAACCCTATGTCGGGGGTTTTAAAATATCGCAAAGGAGTTGTCATTATTGGCTAAGCTAGATAGCTCATAAAGCGTCTAGTGAAGTGAGGGGCGATCCGGATCCAATACCCAGGACTCAAACATCACTCACGCATGAAATTGAGCTCCCACATATCTTCGGGTATATCGGGAGACAATCTAGGTTTAAACAAGATTTTATCCATTAGGAAGCTTTTCAGCCTTGTATTATCCATAGTCCATGGGACATAGCATCCCAAACGATTACCCTCTCATACTGTCAGAGAGGCAGATAGTGTGCTCAAGGGTATGTGTGGAATCCTCCTTGAGTAGTGGCCTGAAATATTGGTCCGAGCACTATTGTCCGTCATTGCTGTATAACAGAGGGCCTATAGGTATTACATATTCCCTTACTTAGCATACCTTGGTTCAAGAAAACAAAACAAAAATAAAGTATCATTCCCCTACAAATCAACCCATCCCTGTTCTGCTAACCTGCTTTCACCAACCCCAAAAGTGAGCACGCACCAACAGTCAAGACAAATTTATGCAAGTGTTTGAATCAGCCTATGGTCATAATCTGAATAGTCGGGACAATGACAGTAATAGTGAGGACAGTAACAGTGTTAGTCGGGTCGACAATAATAGTCCTCTGTACCAGTCTAGAATTGCAGACTTTCAGTGTCAAAAATAGAGTTATCAGTACCAAAAAATTCCCTAAGGTCAGAAGCAGAAACTGTGTCAGTAACCCTAGTATAGGTGATAGGAACAAAGAATAGTGAGTGACACGGTGGTCAGGGTGCAGTATACAGGTTCGAAACAATTGATACTAGGTCCCAAATTTTGAACTGTAACTCAAAATTAGAAACCAAAAACACCACCAACATAGTAAAAAAAACATTGAAATTTTATTAAAACAGGGCAAAAAACTCTACACTCTATTCCAGACAAAATTGTCCTTGGCAGCTTTTGGTCAAATTTTGCACCAAATTTCTAAGACTAGCAAATTTTGATTTTTCTTACTATGGCCATAACTTTTCATCGGTCCATCAAATTGATCCAAATTTTTGGGAATAGAATCTACTTGTTATTCTGCACAAAAGACCCTCAAGGATTCATTGGTGAAATTTTAAGTACAAGTGAAAGAAATTACCTTGACAACGACTTGCAACCAACAGGAGATCACAAAAAGTTAAGAAATTCAGTATATCTCCTCATTTAGCGCTCAGATAAAACAGCCACTGGAGTGGACACTATCCTAAAATCAATGTTGCAACTCATTTCCCAAATTAAATTTTGGACCCTTATTAAAAATAGTAACTCCTGAAAATCTAAGGTCTATTTTTAGTAACTTAGCACAAGAGGGACCGTAATGGCAAGCGACACTCGAGGACAACAACAAAAGGATTTAGACTTGGGCACATTATTGGTCGACCTACAAAAATCCATTGTTGACTTGACCTCTGCAAACAAGAACATAGGCACCGAGATTTGAGAGCTTCGACTGGATCAGGATAACACTAGAATCCATTTAGAAGAACAACTCATAGAGATGGAGACCAAATTGCATGACAGTACCAAAACTGAACACCATGCTGAAAACTATGAACGAGGTTGATGAACACCAGATGACAATCACTCTAATCGGGATCCAACCTTTAGAATACCTAAATTAGACTTCCCTAAGTTTAGTGGAAAGGATGTCGATGGGTGGTTATGTCGGGTTGATCAATTCTTTCGACTCCATAATATCCCTGTCTATCATCGAGTTTAGATGGCTTTCTTCAACCTAGAATCTGAGGCCTTACATTGGTTCCAATGGCTACAGGTTGCTAACCCTGATCTACCCTGGGAGGAATTTGAGTCCCAAATACCCACCCGATTTAGCCCTAATGATTATGATGACTTTACAGGTGCACTGAAAAAGCTAAAACAAACCACCTCAATTCGTGATTACCAAACCCAATTTGAGAAATTGGCCAATAAAACTAAGGGTTTGAATGAGGGATTTTTTATGAGTTGTTTTGTTAGTGGGTTACGAGATGATCTCCAGGCTAAAGTCAAGATGTTCAAACCCCACACCATGATGGAGGCTATAAGTTTAGCCTGATTGGTCGAATCTAAACTCTCAGCTCAAAGGTGGACATCGTGATTTTTGCATAACCAACCTTATTTCCCTCCTCGGGTCCAAAACCATACCGATAATAAACCTCCTGCTCCCAAGCGGTTGACTACAAAGGAAATGGATGCGCGTCGTGCCCAAGGGTTATGTTATAATTGTGATGAAAATTTTACGAAGGGGCATAGATGTGCAAATAAGATATTATTTTTAATAGATGTGGAGGAACCAAAAAATAGTGACCATAGTGATGAGGAGAGTGATACAACTGAGGCACCAACTCCATAGGAAGAGGAACCATCAGAAACACCAGCATAAATTTTAGTCCATGCTCTTGTCGGGATTACCAACCTACAAACCATGAAAGCTGTGGGTTATTTCAAAGGCCAACATCTCACAATTCTTATTGATTCAAGCAATACGCATAACTTTATTGATCCTCAGGTTGCCAAATGGACCAATTACTATATACACTCATGCAATTATTTTGAAGTCATGGTGGCCAATGGAGGCACCTTACCTTGTAAAGGTAAATTTTGAAATGTCAAAATTCATATAGGGGATTATGAACTCAAGCAAGATATGTTCGCCCTCCAATTGGGAGGATGTGACGTTGTGTTAGGATCCCAATGGATGAGCACCTTGGGCACTTTCTCTTGCAACCTTGTAGAACTATGGCTACAATTTTCACAAAATGGACAAACATATACCCTCAAGGGTATCAAGGCTGGCCCTACACAAATTATTAGTTCCAATTGCATGGAGAAGTTGTTGAAAAAGTCCTCCCATGGGGTCATTGCACAAATATTTTCAATTTAGCCACCCACTTCTACAACAGATCCAATTCCAACAGATTTGTAACTTGTTCTAACCAAGCACAATGGCATCTTTTTAGAACCAACTACACTGCCACCTCATCACTCTCATGAGGTGGCAGTAGTGTACCACCAAACATCAGATCGTACCGGTATCCTCATGCTCTCAAGTCAAAAATCAAGAAGATGGTACAAGAATTGCTCAAGGTAGGTGTCATTCAACCCAGTACCAGTCCCTATTCTTCTCCAGTTTTTCTAGTTCGCAAGAAATATGGCTCGTGGTGATTGTGCATAGACTACCGTGAGCTCAATAAGATCACCATCAAGGATAAATTTCCCATTTTGGTAGTGGATGAATTGCTGGATGAATTACATGGAGCTATGTACTTCTCCAAGTTGGACCTTCGTTCGGGGTACCATCAAATCAGGCTCAAGGATGAGGATATTCCAAAAACTGCTTTTCGTACTCATGAAGGTCACTATGAGTTCTTCGTAATACCATTTGGTTTGACAAATGCACCATCCACATTTCAAAGCCTTATGAACATATTTCGTTCCTTCATACGGAAGTTCATCCTAGTTTTCTTTTATGATATATTGGTTTACAACCGTTCGTGGGAAGAACACCTTACCCATGTGGATCAGACATTACAGTTATTGGCCCAACATCAAATTTTTGCTAAGCGGTCTAAGTGCTCCTTTGGTTTGACTAAAGTGGAGTATTTAGGACACATTGTTTCCAAATATGGTGTCAAGGTCGACCCTAAGAAGATTCAGGAAGTTCAAGACTAGGCAAAACCCCGCACTCTCAAAGGACTTCAAGGATTCTTAGGACTTACAGGTTATTATAGGAAATTTATTTGTAATTATGGGAAAATAGTAGCTCCCCTCACATCTATGTTAAAGGACTCTTTCACTTGGAAAGGAATTGTTGATCAAGCCTTTCTTGAATTAAAGCATGCCATGACCACCACACCTATTCTAGCCATGCCAAATTTCTCTAAACCATTCGTCATTGAAAATGACACTTCTGGTCACGACATTGGGGCAGTATTTATGCAAGAAGGGAGATCCTTGGCCTTCACTAGTAAGGCACTCTCTGAGCGTAATTTGGAAAAATCTACATATGCCAAGGAGATGTTGGCCATCTTACATGTTGTCACCCATTGGAGACCATATCTCATTGGGTGCCATTTCTCCATTAAAACAGACCATCAGAGTCTCAAATATTTTTTAGAACAATGGGTTGCTACCCTAGAACAACAAAAATGGATTTCTAAACTCATGGGCTATGATTATGATATCACCTATAAGAAGGGCAAATAAAATCTTGTGGTTGATGCTCTCTCTCGCCAATTTGAGGCCCTATGATATGTGCTATCTTCGCACCTATCCCCCAATGGATAGATTCCTTACGATAGGAGGTACTTCAAGATGCAGACTTGCAAGCTTTGATGGCTTCACTTCAATCTGATCCGACTTCATCCCCAGGCTACAATTGGGATGACCAAGATTTACGTTATCGCCAACACCTTGTTATTCCTCGTGCCTCACCACTCCGTGACCTCTTCATGAAGGAACTACACACTTCTACCTCTACAGGTCATTCTGGATTTCTCAAAATGTATGAACGCCTCAAGCGCACATTCTTCTAGAAAGGGATGAAATAGGACATCCATGACTTCATGGTAGCTTGTGATGACTATCAATGAATGAAAGGTGAAACAGTTCGTTCTTCGGGTACTCTTCAACCCTTGCCCATTCCAGATCAGGTTTGGACTAATATTTCTATGGATCTTATCGAAGGGTTACCTAAATCAGGCGATAAGTCTGTTATTCTTGTGGTAGTGGATCACCTTTAGAATTATGCTCATTTTTGTCCCCTTGCCCATCCTTACACAACCTCCACCATTGCCCAAATCTTCCTTGATTCAATTTTTCGCCTTCATGGTATGCCCACCTCCATTGTGTCCGATTGAGACCCAACCTTCACTAGTCATTTATGGCAAGAGTTTTTTATGTTGCAAGGAATGAAGCTCAAAATGAGTTCAGCCTGTCATCCGCAAACGGATGGTCAAATTGAGATTGTCAACAAATATTTGGAGACCTATCTTCGTTGCTTTACATTAGATCATTCTTCTCAATGGGCGAAGTGGCTTCCTTTGGCCGAATGGTGGTACAACACATCCTATCATACAACTACCAAAATCACTCCTTTTGAGGCTATTTATGGGCGCCCTCCACCCACACCTTCTTCATACATTCTAGGAAGCTCCAGGGTCTAGGCAGTCGACATTACTCTTCACCAGCAAACCGATGTCCTTCACCAGTTGAAGCATATTTTGGACATGGCCTAGAATCAAATGCGACAACATGTCGACCAACATTGATCCGAGCGTAGCTTTGATGTGGGTGATATGGTTTTCCTTCGCTTGCAGCTGTACAAACAGTCATACCTCCAACTCCATTGGTGCCAAAACTTGCTGCAAAATTTGGTGGGCCTTACCAAGTCCTACAACGGATTGGTTCCACTACTTACAAATTGGCTCTTCCGCCCACCTCCAAGTTCCATCCTGTTTTCCATGTTTCATCTCTCAAGAAAGTTGTGGGCACACAGGTACAAGTTCAATCAACATTACCAAAATTGGACGAGGAAGGGTCCATCTTACTCGAACCAAAACAGTTGCTAGATCGTCACACCCGCACTCTCTGCAATTGTACCATCACATAATTCCTTGTTCAGTGGCGTGGGATCCAGCAAAAATATGCTACATGGGAGTCTCTCCATCAACTCCAACACCAGTTTCCTCAATTTCAGCTTTGAGGACAAAGGTTTTCGAAGGGGAAGGACATGTTAGGATCCTATCCTAACACCATGTTGTAATTCTCATTTACCTATGTAATAACCCACTTCCAATGTGGGGATCCCATTTTAATGTTATTATGCAATACTTAGTAATGTAGGTGGCAATAAAGGTACCTCGCCAAGTGGTACCATCTCATGTAACCATTTTTATCAATATTGTAACCGATGTAGTAAGATACCTTGCCAAGTGGTACCATTTCATGTAACCGTTTTTATCAAGATTGTAACCGCCATTTGGTGGACGATTCTAGCTCAAGTGGCATTTTGCATGTAAGCCACCTCTTGAGCATTTAGATAGGGTTGCATGAATTTTTCATTTAAAAAGATATGAAGCCATGTACGAGATTATCCTTTTGCAAGCTAATGAAATATTGAAGGAGGTTGCCCCCTCGAAGAGGCCCACGATTCAGTGTTACTATGAGATTGTTTCATTTATGTAATTGATTTCTGCATAGTGATATTGAGTTATTTGATGTATGTGAGTTATTTTTCAGTATTTTGTGTGAGTGTGCTTTATTTTAATAGTAGGTTCCTAACACTTTCCATGACCATCTTGGGTCAAGATGATCACAGTATAGAGACTGTTTCGGGTCAAGACGATTAGATATATTATGGAAAAAGTTGTCAAAAGTTGGTAAAAACCATCAAGTTAGCCCTAGGGCTACCCAAGATGGATTATGGGGATAGTAAGGAGGTCTTTTGGTGAATCTCCTTAAAAGAACACATTTTAGGTATCTACAAATACCCCTTTTTGGCACACTTTGTGTGTAACCATAATTTGAAGCAAAAATAGATGATCTAAAATGGTTCAATTGATTATGAATGATGTTTATTGATCAAGACAATGTGAGATACCCCAATTATAGAAAAGGTACACATATTTGGGTTATTTCTTCCAACACATTGATGGACTTAATTTTGGTAAACCTTTCAGTGAGATAGCCAACATGTTAGTCTAATAGTTTAGGCTTAGGGTCTACCTAATCTTAGTAGTTTTCAGCTAGATAAACAAAGTTTTTGTCTAACATGTTTAGGCTTTAGACCTACCAAGGGTCAGTTTGATTGAGATTTTTGCTTTTACCCCAACAAATATGGAAGTGTGTTATAGTTTTTGGAAATAATTCTTGAATGAACGCGATTAGCACATTTGGGTGTTTGATTATTGATTTGATCTTGAAACATGAATTTTATATTTATCTGACCACCTCCTCAAGTGATGAGTCAATAGAGGAGATGTAAAATTATGATGGCGATGAGTCACTTAACAAAAATGACATTATAAACTTGGGTGGCTTTGGAAATTGATGAATTTTATTTTTTCTCGTGATCATCTTGTTAAAATTAAAGTGCACTATGTCTTCACCTTGACACTTGTCAGTTTCACTTGACATTTGTCATGTTATCAAATAGGCCTTTTGTCTATATATGTAATCCATTTGTATCAATACATATCTCATCTCCTTCTGTTCATTTCCAACATTTGGTATCAGAGCTCTTGGTTTTCTCTGGCCTTGTGAGTTTGAGGGGGGATTTTTCGCCCCCCCTGCAATTTTTTCATTTTCCCCCCATTTTTTCAAAATAGGGAGTATGCTCTCCATCCTTTGATGGATGGATCAAAAACCAAATCTTTGAAAAATCATGGCTGCCAAAGTTTTTAGAGTGATTTTTTAAGGGTCAAGTTCTTGTTTGGATTTATGGTAATCCTCCTGAAACCATCTCCATTATTTTTTAAACATGAGATGGTTACAATCTCCATTTTTTTCCCATATGTATTCGTCCGCAGAAGTAGTTCTTGGTAGAAGAACAAAAAATGGGATATTAGGTTGTAAGCATAATTTTTTTTGGGCTACCATGTGAGACGGGATTTCTCATTTTCTGATTGTTGTTACTGTCATAATGGATATGGTCTACATTATATAATTTTTTTTTTGAAAAATAGGTGCAACCACTGGGACTTCCCAAATGGTCACCCATCCCAGTGCTACTCCAAAAAGTCATGCTTAACTCTGGAGTTTTCTAGTGCATCCAAGCCACTACAGTCACTTAACTTGGACACATGCTAGTCCACATGAAGAAATTTTTAAGCATAATGGGGTTGTGAAGCCGTTCTCTGTGATGGGAACCCTGCCAAACTACGCAGATGAATCCGATGAGAGAATAACAATGTAATGTTTTTTATTGATCGTGCGAATGTTTTTTCCAGCTGTCCTCCAGCAAGTCTAGAACACCCAAAAAGGTTGAAGCCGCCCAGAAACAACGGCTATTGCAATTTCGTAATCAGCACCAAATTTTGCTCGGAGGGCAACGTAGTTTTAATATTTGCTTTAGTGGAGTCTATTATCATCTGCCTTTGAAAAGTAGCTGATTTGAAGACCATGCCTTGAAGACGTCGTGTGATGTGGTTTCGTCAAAAGTCCATATTCAGCGGCTTCTGCGCAATCGAGGTGTCACGATGGACAAAGGCTTAAGGGTGGATGGCCCTAAGGAGGTTTGACTGAGGTGCCATGATGATGGCGACGGCGGTGGAGTCGCGGTTTGAAGAAAGAATGATGATGCAGTTTTTTGAGAAGCAGCAGGAGCAGGAAGAATTTCTCTGTATGATGGTGATGGCATCATTTGGCGTCACAACAAATATCTCCTTCACACGCCGAGCGGAAGTGATCCACAGCAGATCTCGTTCACTCCACGATGAAGATATTATTCCAGCAAAGATCCTATGCCGGACGTCGATTTGTGATGACTATGTGTGGGTTTGGTAGATCCGACGTCACTGGAACAAATACAGAAGTTTTAAACCACCTATTTTGAGTGTGATTAGAAGATATCAAAAATACAATAATGCTCGAAGCTACCCTGTTCATGGAGGAGAGAAGATATTCTATTTTTTGTGGTTTGGAGACTGTTTGGCGCTTTGATGCTTGTATACAAAACGCATCCGGTGAATTATTGTCGCGGTTTGTTGTTTTCTATTTTTTGGGTGTTGTCACTGATGCATTTTTTTGTTGAGTTACGAGGCTACCCATTAAAGAGTTTTTTGAATACTGGACCGGCTGTACGAAATTCCAATTCCCAGTCTTGCTCAGCGGTCTTTTCAACAATGATTTCGCATGCCAATGTGTTCTGATTTGTTCTGCGCCCACCTGCTGATGTTGTGAAAGTTTCATGGGACTGTGTATACAAAGGATAAAAGAGATTTCCATTTTACCAGGCAGTAAAAGTTAAAAAAAATGGGGGAATCTAATCTCCGTGTGCGTTGTTTTTTTTTGCAGTTGGTGCATTGACAGATTTATGATGCGTGGAGAATATCCGCCGATGGCAAAGACGAAGGTATATAAAAGAAGATGGACGATCATAAATTATTTTTGAAATGACCTGTCAGTAAGTTCCATGAGATGGTGCGCTCTCGTAGCAGGAAGCACCATGGTTGTTCGCGCTGTGATTCAGTTTGTAGATGGAGATGCCAAAGTACCAAAAATTTCATCACATATGCTCGCCGTGAGACTTCTATTGATGGATGGCGGGAAACCTGTTAGTCAAGGAACTTCGAAGACTGCTTCAGTGTAAGTTTCATCAATCCTGAGAGGTGGGCGAGCGGTGCCGTCATATGTTGGGTAAGAGATGTTTCTTTGATATATAAATATGCTGCAATCAGGATACATTACTTTTTAGTAATGCTTCTGGTTACTCAAAAGATGTTGTTTAAAAGTTTTTTTATATATACATTTTTAAATGTATACTTTTTAAAAATGAAAAAGAGTGAGGGGCATTTATTAAATTGTATGCCCAAAGGAATTGGCACATTGAATGTGAAAAGGCCTGATAAAGACTTTATTTTTTAAAGTATGGGG
The DNA here is from genome assembly GCA_028583015.1 of Wollemia nobilis. Lineage (NCBI taxonomy): Eukaryota > Viridiplantae > Streptophyta > Pinopsida > Araucariales > Araucariaceae > Wollemia > Wollemia nobilis. The sequence continues at coordinate 102,925 of JAQPPZ010000689.1, read as the reverse complement.
GGCACTTAATGTTATTACTACATGGGTAGTTGAAGTGGTAGACTTTCATAGTCATTCTTTTCTTTTGTATTTAAGAATTGAAGGCCTCATTAAAAGTGGAACATAGGGCATGGTCAATTCATATTAAAAATCTATTTTTCAAAGCACGGGGTACTTAAATTTTTTTCCCACATGGGTAGTGGAAGTGATATGTAATTCCCCTGCGAGGGAAAAATGAGTCTGATTTTTCCCTTAGAGAGGCATGCTATTTTTCCCATGGATGGAGGAACTATTTAGATCTGACTATAGCCTTGTTTATAGTCGTTAGAAAGATTTTTTCAAGCCAGACTCAATGGTGGGGTTCATTTTTCAAATTTTAGACTGTTTTCTATGTGTTTTTTAGGCTCAAAGATTGTTGTATCATGGAGTGCACTTTCGGTTGTACCCGACACTCCTAAGACATTATGTATGTGATCCTTGTACCTAGTGATATTTTCTATACACTTAGCGAATGCAGCGGCTGGTTACCCATGCATTTCGATGGGATGACATGGTCACCACATGGACACTTACCCTAGGGAATACAAACAAAGACACCCTAGATTCTATCCGAGGACTTTTTCAGATCTACTTCAAAATATTCTCTTCTATTCTCTTCTTCTTATTCTCCTCCATATTTGGATCTATGGCTCATTTTATTGTATTGAGTGCATTTTTAGCAGAGACCTACACTCATATATGACTCATTTTTCCTTTGTATTAAGGTGCATTTTCGGTAGAGACCGACACCTTCTAGATTGAGTTTCACCATGATCAAGAATGATATTCATGGTGAACCTAGTTAGTGACCTACGAGAGGCAACATCCTTTGAGGATGACCTGCAAAGGCAACAGACCTAGGAGTGGCTAACCCTGAGGCACTTAGACGGTTAACCTAGAGGCAATAGACCCGAGGAAGTGGCTGACCCTATGGCAACAGACCGAGATGTATACACCATTGATCTAGCATTATTCACAACTGGAGATCCAAGCGCAAAGAGCACAAGCCTAGACCAAATCAACAATAAAGGAGGATGATAGGATTTTTTTAGAGAAGTCAACATTAAGGGGGAATGTTACCTAATGTTGACTTGTTTTTTTCTTTAGTTAGGATAGTGCACTTTAAGGGGGAATGTTAAAATTAAAGTGCACTATGCCTTCACCTTGACACTTGTCAGTTTCACTTGAAATTTGTCATGTTATCAAATAAACCTTCTGCCTATATATGTAATCCATTTGTATCAATACACATCTCATCTCCTTTTGTTCATTTCCAACACATCTAAGCCCGAGATAGTGGCAGGTCAACTATAATTTGTTTAAGCATTACAAAATCATGACCATCCTAAATAGACACATTGCGACAAATAGTTATCTTGAATGACGGTGTCCATGGTAGGCTATATATAGAAAAAATTTAAGTTTTTTAATTCATATATACCGTTCACGATGAGGAGAGATCCAAATAGGGAGGAGGAGAGTCTAGTTTATGAAGTGGATCACTGCTAAAAACTATACCTAAATTGATTATGGACCATCCTGAGGCTTCTTCAAGTGAAGGAGTTGGAGAGAGGAAGGTAAGAACAAATTTACTCTTTATCATTTATTAAGGAAATGAACAACATTAAAAAATAATGGAAATAACCACACCATAGATTAGAGTAAGGTAATCCATGTCGCTCATTTGTCTCTCTTGGTAATTATTGTTTATTTATTTATTTTTATTTGTAATTTTTAAACTTTGGGGTTGTCTCAATGTGAGACGTTCCTTATTTTGGACCATTATGTGTTTAATAGTCATATTTGGAGATCATATCAACCTAATATGGCCCAATTTGGGGGACATATCAACTCGATATGACCATTTTTGTGGGTTGTATCAACCTAGGATGGTCATTTTTGGAGGCTGTCTCAACTCGAGATGGTATCTATTGTATTGTTTTGCTTGCTCTTTTTATTGTTTATTTTTATTATTTTGTTTTTGATGAATGTTGTTTGAATTTTACTATTTTGGTGGTTGATTAGAGCGTGACATGAATTCACCAATATCTTTAGGATAACACGTGATGCACTTTATAATGATGATTGTGAGTGATTGAAGGCCATTGGGCTCATGCATACAGTGAGATTGGAGTCCATTCATATAGACCAGGCCTATTTTGTGACCTTGATTGATAGATGGGATAGCTAGACTAACACATTTGATCTACCCACCGATGAGATGACTATCACCTTGGAGGACATCTACAAGATTCTATAGGTCTTGATAGAGGAAGAGCCCATTATGACCACACACACTAGCTAGTAATCAAGAGTTTTACAATGATTTTATGGCTAGCACTGGTGGCTAGTGGATTGTGATGTAGATAGCGGTAGAGTTAGAGTGGAGGTGGGTTTTGATATTGATCTTCTAATGATGAGACATGTAATGCTGATATCACTCATGTTGAACTTGATCTTGTTAGAATATTCTTATGTGAGGTTCCCTTGGAACCTATTAGATCTTGTATAGGACTTGTTGAAGTGTCTAATGGATAAACCATAGATTATGGCTTGGGGTATGATAATGCTTGTACAACTCTATGATGAGTTGTATGAGATTCAACATCTCCACCTAAGGCTAGGGTGTAGCTTTGTCCTACATATATAGGGATGGGAGCACCTTCGAATGGATAGACCAAATAGACTACCATGGGCTACCTAGAGGAATATGGTGGATAAGGATATTCCTTATGCTATGCAGTGGACACATGATTAGGAGCAAGGTAGGAGCCATCCCTTTCAAGGTGTTATACTCGATTATGTAGAGGCACTAGAGTGACTGAGGTTAGGATACATGATATGGCATTCATGGAGAGGATGTCCTACTTGGATGAAGGTAAAATAATACCTTAGGTGAGTGTAGTGTAGCTAATGGCTGACTGGATGACATAGTGATGAGCATGAGTACTTCCAGTACTCATAGGTTACTAAGTAGTTGGGTATATGGTAGGATGTACCTAATGATCTGATTGTCTATAAGGTAAAGGATGTATAATATGTCGCTCACATGGCATCGAGTTGTACCTATAGAGGATGACATAGATGAGATCTTGGTAGAAATTAATGTGGAGGACTCTGGGATGATAGAAAAGTATGATGTAGGATGGGTCACTTGGCTATGGCAAGGAGGTGGAGCATGAGGCTGAGGTAGCAGGTGCGGTAGTGGATCCATTCCAACAATTAGTGCATCATCACACGGAGGAGTAGGGGGTATCTCATAAAGAGCCACTGAGGGGGTAGAGACCTCTGGGAGGGGTGAGGAGAGATGGATGATATTCCTCAAGAGCAGATTGGTGCATTTAAAAAGCATGTCCACATCCTACAGGGGTAGATGGTAGATCAAGATACATCCCATGCTACAAACTTAATCTAGTGGAATGGTGATAGGAAGAGATGGTAGGACTAGGGAGAGGAGAGGGATACAATATAGAATCATGTGGAGAGCCTAAAGTATGAGGCTACAAGGGTGATGGTAGAGCAAGATGCTCTATGGGTTTAAGTGATAGAAGTTATAGCAGAGTAGGATGCCCTAAAAATCTAGGTTTCCAAGGTTACAGTAGAGCATGATACTCTACAAGATCAGTTGGTAGGGATGATAGTCAGGAAAGAGAAGCCAGGGATAGGTGGGTAGGTGGTAGATGATGTAGCTAAACTACAAATAGATATGGTAGAGCTATAGGATAGATTTTTTTGCTATTAGTATCAACAACAGTTAGATAAATACTAAATTGCTATATTAGAGGATGAGGTGGATTGATGAGGTAGCACACTACCCTTGTGCTCTTTAGTAGGGGAATTCCACTGTAGTCAGTGTAGTGAGGCATCTGGATATTCATTAATAAGACTGACTATACCATTATTTTTAGAGTCAGGTGCATCCCACAGAGCAGAGACCAACAGATCTAGATAGCCTCATAGAGATGAGGTCGAGGGTAGTGGTGATAGTGGTGGTGTAGGACCAACCTGAGTAGGGGTCTCTCACATTATATGAGGTATGAGGACTTACTATTGTAGCCTATAGATATTTTGTATCATGATGTACCTTTATATATGACATGACTTAGATTATGGCCTATCATGTGTTTATTTTTGTTTTGATGTATAATTGTAAATGCATAGATGTATGATAGATGCTTATAGATGTATGTCTAGATGATATTGTGTTAAATAGATAGATTCTTATTGATATGATGATGCATAGAACTAGGATTATTATGATATCTAATGATTTATATTAACGTAATTAATGTGCATTATGGATGTATGCTTAACTCATGAAACATAATGAATGATTTATGATGTAATAACACACTAAGTACATGCATTATAGAAAAAAATATACTAGAGTCACAAACCAAGATGTAAACAAGCTCCTCTAGAGCATACACCTAAATGGGAATCTAGTAAAAATGATATGTAATGAATGATGATGATGGATTTTAAATAGTGAGAGGTCACAAAGGAACAATAAGGTTTTTCATGAGACTCAAACACCCTAGTTGGCCAATCAAAAACTATGTACTAACCATACAAGTATTTTAAATATAAAAATATGCTAGGAAGACCATGCTACTCAATATTCCTATTTGTGCATAGTGAATTTCATTACCTCAACTTTGGACTTGGTTGGACTTAACTACTTTATATGCAATCCATCAACAAGCTAGCTCAACCACAAGTTGACATTGGTATGTACAAAAGAAGGTTGCTAATGTGATAAACATATCACCATGCGTAAGGCTACTCCACTACCAGGCCAATGTAAAGAGCCCATTACTAGTGATGGAGATCACCCCATGGATTTTGAAAATTTGAGAATTCCATGGATTCAAACTCTTTTTTTCTTCTATCTCCTTTGGTATTTTTGGGATTTTTGTTTTTGTAAACTTTTGGGGATACTTGTTCATTTTGTGGAAGAGCAAGGGATTTTTTTGGAGGGGGTACTTGATCATTTTATGGAAGAGAAAGGTTTTTTTTTTTTGAGAAGGGGAGATCTTGTCCTTTTGTCAATTCTTAGCTTTCTAGACCATGCGCATAATAGGAAGAGCAAGGGAAAATTTTCACTTTTTGAGGCAAGACATACGTTGTAGTGTCATCTTTCCTTGTCCAAAATTGTATTTAAGATTTTGAAAATGTGTTTGGGATTTTGAAATAAAAAAAATTACAACCAAAGCAAGATCCTATTATCAAACATCACAATGGTTGTAATAAAATATGAAAGATCAAGTAGGGATGGCTAAATTATTGAAAGATCCTATTGAACACATTCTAACCACTACTTGGGATCAAGTTATGGGTGTATCGAAATCATGGATATATGGATGTATGATCAATGCATTGGGGTGTATTCCCAAGATAAAATATATGACATCAAGACAAGTCTAGTACAAAATAGGATATTGTATGAAATGCACAATGCAAAACTAGATGTATGCATCTATGTCAAATAGAATGCCTGATGTAGCAGAACAAAACATACAATTAGCCAAAACTATAATTAATATGAAATGCATGGTATGATGTATGATGGTATGTAATGCAATTGTGATGTAATTTTTTTTCTTTTTATATTAATTTTTGGGTTTTTGTTTGTTTTGATTTTTTTATTATTTTTTTATGCATAAAATGCACGTAGGTGGAAAATATTGAGTGCTTCAAGTTCCTCAACACCATTAAGTAAAGCTAAATGATAAATCCCAGGACTCAGTTTTTGTATTATGATGAATGGACCTAACTATTTTGTTACAAATTTGTCATGCAAATGTGGTGATAAGTTAGACTTTTGCTTTTTTTATTTTAACACAAGATAACTAGCTTAATGGATTATCCTGATAGATTATGAAGTTGATTCATCCAACCCATCAATTATTTTGAATGGGTGTCCAAAATGGTACCTATTAAGAAATTTAATGAGGGTATTTACATATGTACAAATTTTTAAGATCTTAACAAAGCAAATCCTAAGGATGAATTCCCCTCCCTAACATTGATGCACTAGTAGATGTGACTGCTGGTCATGAAATTCTTTCCCTTATAGATGGTTTCTTGGGTTATAATTAAATTTGTGTTAACCCCAAGTATCAACCCAATATGACCTTTACAATGGCATGGGGGACTTTCTATTACAAAGTCAGGAATAAAAAATGTTGGTGCTACCTATCAATGGGCTATGACATATATCTTTCATGAATATATGAACAAGATTATAGAAGATAATGTTGATGATTTTTTGGCTAAATACTTGTAGCATATTGACCATCTTGATGTGTTATGTAAGGTCTTTTATCACCTCTTAGAGCACAACGTATGATTAAATTCTAAAAAGTGTGTTTTTAGAGTAACTTTCAAGAAAATTTTAGGTTATATCATTTCTAAATAAGGTATTGAAGTAGATCCAAACAAGGTTAAGGTAATTATAGAAATGCCTCACCCAACCAACCATAAGCAACTTCTCAACTTACAAGGGAAGATTTAGTCCATTCGGTGCTTCATAACGTAACTCAGATAAATGTTGACCACTAAATCATCTTCTGCAAAAGGGGGTCATATTTGAATGGAATGAAGAATATCACAAGGTATTTGAGTACATCAAAAAATTTGGCCTCTTTGCTAGTATTAGCTCCTCCAAGACTAGGTGTACCATTTTTATTGAATATTTTGGCCATTGAATTTACCTTAGAGACCATGTTGCTCCAAAAGAATGAGGTAAATAAGGAACATGTCATTTACTACATTAGCCACACCTTGGTTAGTTATGATATTAAGTGTGCTTACATCGAGAAGTTGTGCTTAGACATGGTCTTTACCACCAAGAAATTACATTATTACATGATCAATCAGACTACGTATGTCATATCTAAATAAAACCCTTTGCAATAAATGATAAGTCACACTTATCATAATAGTCATACCACAAAGTGGATCATGATTCTAATAGAGTTTGACCTAGTATTCATAAGTCAAAAATATATTAATGGATAGGTCATTGAAAATCAATTAGTAGAGGTGTCTCTTATTGATAATAAGCCTCTAACAATTGAGTTACTTGATGATGTAATTTTTGCATTATGAAACTTAGGAGAACCAATAGAATTAGATAACAAAGCTAAGCTAACGTTGTTCTTCGATGGTTTCAAATTTGAGCAAGGGGATGGTGCAAAAATTACATTTTTCATGCTACAAGGGGCTCCTTTACCCCTTTCATTTAAACTCAAATTTCCATGCACTAACAACAATGCCAAATATGAAGCCCTCCTATTGGGTCTTCAAATGGCTCTCACCATGAATTTCAAGAAACTAAATATCTTTGGTAATTCCTTGCTCATTGTAAACCAACTCAAGAAAATATATCAATGTAAATGCCCGATCTTGAAATCTTACAAGGCGCTTGTGGATAAAATTTTTGCTAAATTTGAATGGTATGACATTGAGGCCATCCCTCGATCCTCTAATAATTTTGTAGATACAATGGTTTCCTTAGGATCCTTAATCCCATAGAACCCATCAGATGATGTCACCACCATTCATGTCAAAACACTCTTGCAATTTGTAGTATCACAAGAAAATTTTAAAGGAGAACAAAGCATCCACATGGTATAAATTAAACCATACCAAGCTTGGTTCTCCTGAATCCAAGACTTTTTGAAACTTACTTCTTGGGAATCGTTAGTCCCACAAACACCTTTTGATAATGGTACAACCATTTATCTTAAGGTTCTATCTCAATCCCCATTTGTGTGAGATGAGTCTAGAGAGGGGCAAGCAGTTCATATAGTCTAAACTAAAGTATATCAAGACTGGTTCACACAACTTAGATATTTATTGAAGCTTGGAAATCTTCCTTCAAGATTATCGCATGTCACCAAACATACATTTAAATAAAAAGTGGAAAAATATGTTGAGCAAGGTGCAGCAACAATATTGTCATTGTTGTCAACACAATCAGATAGATCTGTTGATGCAGTGGACAGGAAGTTCAAAAGCTATTCAGATGCAGAAGACAGGAGTTCAAAGGTTATTCAGAGTATGTACAGTGATTTTCCAAGAAGACCGAAGTGGCCCATATGCAAAAGATCAAAGAAAAAAGACAAGTAAGAAAAGTGTCGCGATATCGCGACATATACAATAGGCAAGAAAAACTATCATGATTTCATGACATGTTGGAAGAGAGAAAAAGTAGGAAAAACTGTCATGATTTCGTGACATGTTGGAAGAGAGAAAAAGTAGGAAAAACTGTCACGATTTCGTGACATGTTGGAAGAGAGAGAAAAGCAAGGAAAAACTATCGCGATTTCGTGACATGTTGGAAGAGAGAGAAAAAGCAGGAAAAACTATCACGATTTCATGACATGTTGGAAGAGAAAAAGGAAAGTGGAAAAATTGTCACGATTTCATGACATGTTGGAAGAGAAAGAGAAAGCAGGAAAAAGTGTCACGATTTCGTGACAAGTTCGAAGAAAGAGAACAAGTAAGAAAAGTGTCACGATTTCGTGACATGTCGCATTTTCATGACTAAAATAGGAGAGAGAAAGTAAGTTTGAAAAGTGTCACGATTTCGTGACATGTCGCATTTTCATGACTAAAATAGGAGAGAGAAAGTAAGTTTGAAAAGTGTCACGATATCGCGACATGTCGCATTTTCATGACAAAAGAAAGAGAGGAAGCGTACGGAAGCAGAACTGTCATGATTTCATGACAAAAGCAGAAAGCAAGACTTTGAAAGCAGAAGTGTCACGATTTCATGACAAAAGCAAAGAAGTAAAGTATGAAAGTAGAAGTGTCATGATTTCATGACAAAAGCAAAGAAGAAGACTTTGAAGGCAGAAGTGTCATGATTTTGTGACAAAAGCAAAGAAGCTAAGTATGAAAGTAGAAGTGTCACGATTTCATGACAAAAGCTAAGTTGAAGACTACGGAGGTAGAAGTGTCATGATATCGTGACAAAAGCAAAGTCAAAGTCTATGGAAGCAGAAGTGTCGCGATATCGTGACAAAAGCAAAGATGAAGTATACGGAGGCAAAAATGTCATGATATCATGACAAAAGAAAAGATGAAGTCTACGAAGGCAAAAATGTCATGATATCATGACAAAAGAATAGAGAAAGCGTACGGAGGTGAAAGTGTCATGATATCGTGACATGTATTTTCATGGCAACAACAAAAGAAGCTACAGAGGCAGAAATGTCATGATTTCATGATAGGTCATAAATGCGCAAGTCAAGAAGGAGAACTTGATTGAAATGAGAAGTATGATAGTGGACCGACATCACTACGACATTTATAGGGGTAGTTATAGAGTGATTTCATACTGCTAAAATATGAAGAGTGATCAAAAGTCAGTATGGCGGTTACAAGGTCTGTCTAGAATGAAATCATCAAGCGATGGATAAACCGAACATCTTCTTGAGTTGAAGCCGATGAAGACCGATGACAATCGACTAAAATTAGGGTTTACAGTTGTTATGAAAGCTGACTAAGATTAGGATTTATAGCCGACTAAGATTAGGGTTTTCATCATAAAAAATATTGTTATAAAAGGAGGGTTATTTGGAGAATTGAAGATGGTGTTGAATGTGTGTGAAATACGGTCATTGTGCATAGAGAGCAAGTCATGTCGAATCATGCTAAGTGCAAAATTTGTAAAGAGAGCAGAGTGCACAAAAGGGAGAAGATGATCATGAAGTTTGATTGTAATGAAGCAGAGTGTGCGAAGTGATTGCGTAGAGAGAGTAGAGTGTAGAGAGAAAAGGTTGAAGTTTAAGTGTATTGAGAGAAAGTAGAGTGCATAGAGAATGCAAAGGTGAAGAAGACCAGTCAGGGTCTTGCAAAAGCAAAGGTATCTTACTGACAAACTTATAGATTCAAATTGAAGTCCAAGTTGGTGCTTGGCATCAGGGGTTGGTGCTCCTTCTAGTTGGTGTTGGTAAATTAGGGGTTGGTGCTCCTTTTTGTTGGTGTAGATAAATAAGGGGTTGGTGCTCCTTCTATTGGTATAAATTTGGTGCTTTATGTTGGTAAATCAGGGTTGGTGCTCCTTTTTGTTGGTGTAGATAAATCAGGGGTTGGTGCTCCTTCCAGTTGGTGCTGATAAATTAGGGGTTGGTGCTCCTTTCTGTTGGTGCAGATAAATCAGGGGTTGGTGCTCCTTCTAGTGGGTGTTGGTAAATTGATTGTAAAGTTGGTGCTTTGCAAAGGCTAGATTTGGATGGTAGTCCAAGCAGTCAATTTTTGAGGAGTAGCCACATTGGTGAACCTCGTTAAATCTTGTGTTGTGTGATGCTCTTTTGTTATACTTGTTGTATCTAGTAATAAGTTTTAATTGTTACGGTATTAAGAGCTATAAATTCAAGTTTAAAGAGCTACACTGATTCACCCCCCCCTCTCAGTGTCATTGTAAGACTAACAATTGGTATCAGAGCTAAGTTCTTGTACAAGCTTAACCAGCTAGGGTGATCTTGGAAGTAACACAATGGCAGGTGGTGAAGGCTTCTCATCAAACAAAGCACCATTGTTTGATGGATCTAATTACACATTCTAGAGAATCAGGATGCAGACATATCTCTGTGCTTTGGGATACGACATCTGGGATTCAGTAGTTAGTGGATACACAATACCCATCACTCCTCCAAAAGAGGTTGACAAAAAGAAACTATTTGAAAATAACTCAAAAGCAAAGAATGCTATCATGTGCGGATTAGCAGACAGTGAACTAGTAAAGATCATGAGCTATAAAATGGCAAAAGAAATATGGGACAAACTGAGGAGTATTCATGAAGGAGACGATAAGATCAAGGAGGCCAAGTTATAGACACATCGAGCTCAGTTCGAAGCATTAAATATGAATGACGATGAAAACATTGAGGCATATATGCTGAGAGTTAATGGAATCATTAATGCGATCGGAGGACTCGACGAGGATATCGAAGACTCTACCATCGTGAAAAAGGTATTAAGATCTCTTCCTCAAAGGTTTGATTCTAAAGTCTCAATGATAGAAGAAGCTAAAAATCTAAATTATTTTAGTATAGATGAGATGTATGGTTCTTTGACTGCATATGAGATGAGGATAGGAAGATCTAAACCCATAGACAGAGAAGCGGCTTTTAAAGCCCTTAAAAATAAAAATGCAAAACAAGAGTCCGAGGAAGAAGAGACATCGAGATGAAATGGAAGCAAACTTTGTTAGAAAACTAAAAAGGGGAAAAGGAAAATATAGAGGAAAGCTACCGTTTAAATGTTTCAACCTGTGGAGGCATTGGGCATTTTGCGACTAAATGTCCACTTAATGAGAAGAACAAAAATGATGAAGGATCGCACCAAGAAAGAAGTGACTGGAAGAAGAAAATGAATTTCAGAAAAGGCAACTTCAAGAAGAAAAGTTTCATCTCCAGGAATGCCAGTTCATCAGAAGACAACTCCGGTGAGGATTACGAAGAGGAAACAGGTGAAGCTCTTTTCATGGCATTTGAAGAAGTAAAATCAGAAAAGGAAGAAGGAGTGAACTCTGAAGTATGTGGTGAAAACCTTGAGGCTGAAGTAGATCTAGAAGGTGAGTTGATCTCTACACTTGAAGAGTGGAAAATAGAGAGGAAAAAGAATAAGAAAATTTCAAAAAATCTTGAGGATGCAAACGAAATCATAACCAGTCTAAAAGTACAGACAGAAGAATACAAGAAAATATCTGAAGATCTCGAAGTACAAATTACCATGAAAATAGATTATTGCTGCAAACTAGAAGAAGAGAATGTTGGTTTACGGATGCAGATAGAAGAGATGAATCACAAAATTAGTTGCTATCACAAACGCGAAGAAAGTTCTATGAAGCTGGATAAGATTATAAATGACCAAAGGCCTGTAGGCATCAAATTTGGTCTGGGTTTCATCGAAGGAGAATCATCAAATGGATCAAAGGCCAGAAATGTAGAATCCATAAAGAATGAAGATAAGAAAAAGGTTGATCAAGGAAAAATGTCTCATGCAAAAGAAAGCAATAATGCCAGGCACGAAAGGAGAATTGACAATGATGGATTCACCAATGTCACACATCAAAGAAGAAGAAGACCTATGGCTCCTACGACAACATGGCAAAGACCATCACCCAGGTTCAATTATCCCTTTTCTGGTTTCTGTTTTAAATGCAATGGCTATGGACATAAAATCTCAGATCGCAAATATAATGTAAGACCAAGGAATTTCACCGGTGAGAAATGCTTTTTCTCCTTTGATGAATTATACGGTAGAATGTTATAACTGTCATAATTTTGGGCACATTGCAAGAAACCGTAGAAGTACATTTGCATCAAATCAGTTTCAGGGAAGAAAATTTCAACCAAATAGGATGAGACAAAATAGAAAACTTCTCGAAAAACATGCACAAGCTATTGATAAGGGAAAGGCAAAACAAGAGCCCAAAACTACTATCAAAATGGAGTGGAAAGAAAAAGAGCGACTTAAGGAAGAAAAGGAATCCTTAATCGTACAAACAACATTTAAAGCATGAAATAAATATGTACCATGGATACTTGATAGTGGATGCTCCAGTCATATGACAGGTGACAAACAAAAATTTGAGAAGTTACAAAAATATGAAGGTGGTTCAGTAAAGTTTGGAAATAATGATGGAGCTAAGATAGTTGGCAAAGGTTCAGTTAAAATTAGTGACAAAAAAATTAAGTCAGAAGAAGTCTTGTTTGTGGATGGTTTGAAACATAACTTGTTGAGCGTAAGTTAGATTTGTGATAAAGGTCATGAAGTAGTTTTTAAGAAGCGGGGTTGTGAAGTCGGAAAAACAAACGAGTGGAAAATTGATAGCAACTGGATCAAGGACATCTGGCAACCTGTACACGCTCTCAGAGACTTCAGAAGGAGCTTGTTTTATTGGACAGGAAGAAGAAAATTGGTTGTGGCACAAGAGACTCGGTCATATCAGTTTTGATAATCTAGTAAAAATCAACTCAAAAAGGGTAGTGAGAGATATTCCCACCATCAGCAAACCTGCAAACAACATTTGTGCTTCATGCCAAAAGGGGAAGCAAACTAGAGTCACATTCAAAACAAAAGAGTACTACACAAGCAAACCTTTGGAACTAATACACACCGATTTATGTGGACCCATGAGAACACAAAGCATAAATGGTGACAAATATTTTATGTTGTGCATTGATGACTATTCCAGAATGACATGGATATTTTTCTTGAAGCATAAATCAGAAGCTTTTGAAATGTTCAAGACTTTCAAAAACCAAGTTGAGAATGAAACAGGAAAGAGGATCAAATGTTTAAGATCAGATAGAGGAGGAGAATTCATTTTAGAGGAGTTTATAGAGTACTGTGAAAAATACGGTATTAGGAGACAGTTTTTAGCAGCCAGGACACCTCAATAGAATGGAGTGGTAGAAAGAAAGAATAGGACAGTGCAGGAAATGGCACGGACTATGTTGGTTGAAAGCAGAGTAGTAGATAGATTTTGGAAAGAAGCAGTCCATACTACGGTGTATATCCAAAATAGGTACATGCTGAGAACACATGAAAGCAAAACTCCTTATGAGTTGTGGTTCGGTAAAAGGGCAACAACAAAATACCTCAAAGTTTTTGGCAGCAAGTGCTACATCAAAAGAACTGAAGATAATCTTGGTAAGTTTGAAGATAGAGCGGATGAAGGTATTTTTGTTGGTTATTCATCAAAAAGCAAAGCTTACAAATGCTACAACAAGAGGCTAAAGAAAATTGTGGAGAGTGTCGATGTTAAATTTGATGAAGGTAGAGAACGAGTAATTAGCTATGAAAAGAACTACCCAATTTATGAAGAGGTTATTGAAGGAGATGAGGAAAACGAAATGAAAAAGATACAAAAAATTGACTCAGATGATTTAAGTTGTGATTCAGAAGTGGAAGAAAATAAGAAATTCAAAACAGGCATTTGGCAGAAAAATCATCCTAGAGAGCAAATAATTGGAGACCCCAAAGTTGGTGTTCAGACAAGAAGAAGAGTAGTAAGTAACTACTCTCTATTATCCAACATTGAGCCCAAAAATGTTGCTGACGCAAGCAAAGATGAAAGTTGGATGAAGGCAATAAATGAAGAATTAGATCAGATCGAGAAAAATGAAACTTGGGAGTTAGTACCTAGACCTGCAAATAAAAATATAATCGGGACTAAATGGATTTTTTGAAACAAATTGAATGAAGACGGACAGGTAGTCAAAAATAAAGCAAGATTGGTATGTAAGGGTTATGCACAAGTTGAAGGCATTGACTTTGAGGAAACTTTTGCACCAGTAGCTAGACTAGAGGCAATTAGAATGTTTCTGGCTTTAGGAGTCTACAAGAATTTCAAAGTTTATCAAATGGATGTGAAATCAGCGTTTTTGAATGGGAAACTTGAAGAAGAGGTTTATATTGAGCACCTAGATGGTTTCCAACTTGGTGATGATCCCAACTTGGTTTGCAAGTTGAAGAAAGCATTATATGGCTTAAAACAGGCACCTCGAGCATGGTATGCAAGGCTAGACAACTATCTCACTCAACAAGGGTTTAAGAAAGGTATGGTGGATAGTAATTTGTATGTCAAAATAGAAAATGGGCATCTTATTGTTCTTGTTGTATACGTAGATGATATCATATTTGGCAGTAACAAAGATGAGTCATGTAAAGATTTAGCAAATAAGATGCAGAAAGAATTTGAAATGTCAATGATTGGTGAACTTTCGTATTTCCTCGGGTTGCAAGTTAATCAAAATAAGAAGGGCATATTTATTTCTCAAGTTAAATATGTGAAAGAGATGTTAAAAAAGTTCACAATGGAGGATTGTAAGCCGGTTAGCACTCCCATGACGACGAGGTTGCAAGTTGAGCAAGGATGACAAATCTCCACCTGTTGATCAAACCATGTACAGATCTATGATTGGGAGCTTACTTGCACTGACAACTACTAGACCAGATATTTTGCAGGCAGTATGCATGGTAGCATGATTTCAGGCTAATCCCAAGGAGACTCATGTGACAATAGTGAAGAGGATTCTTCGGTACCTCAAGGGTACTATGGAGTATGGGTTATGGTATCCGAAAGGTAAAGACTTCACCCTTATTTCGTATTCAGATGCAGATTGGGCAGGAGGTGTCGATGACAGAAAGAGTACCAGTGGAGGTGCATTCTATCTTGGAGACAGATTGGTCACGTGGCATAGTAAGAAACAAGAGTCAGTTTCTTTATCGACAGCAGAGGCAGAATATATTGCAGCGACAACATGTTGTACGCAGGTATTGTGGATGAAACAAACCCTGAAAGATCTTGGTATTAGCTTCAGTGAGCCAATATCAGTTAAGTGTGATAACACCAGTGCCATTAACATCTCCAAGAATCCGGTTATGCATTCACGCACAAAACACATTGCTATCGGGTATCACTTTTTGAAGGAGAAAGTTGCGGAAGGTGAGGTTAAGTTGGATTTTGTTCCAACTACAGAGCAAGTAGCAGATATCTTCACAAAACCATTGCCCAAGGAAGTTTTTGAGTACCTTCGCAATAAATTGGGAGTGGTCACACTTCCCAAGAATTGACTAGCTACAGGGATCACATTCTCAGGGGGAGCATTTAAGTATTTGATTATCTTTTTGCTCATGTTCATGATTTTTGCTAAGTGTAATAAATTTTGCCTGAGAATGTTGTGCATGGACTCAAGGGGAGTCTGCAGTAGCCCTTTGGTATTATTGTCAAAGGGGGAGAAGAGTTACAGGAAATTGCACATGTGTTGCCAAAAATTCCAAAGGGGAGATTGTTGAGCAAGGTGCAACAATGATATTGTCATTGTTGTCAACACAGTCAGATAGATCTGTTGATGCGGTGGACAGGAAGTTCAAAAGCTATTCAGATGCAGAAGACAGGAGTTCAAAGGTTATTTAGAGTATGTACAATGATTTTCCAAGAAGACCGAAGTGGCCCATATGCAAAAGATCAAAGAAAAAAGACAAGTAAGAAAAGTGTCACGATATCGCGACATATACAGCAGACAAGAAAAATTGTCATGATTTCATGACATGTTGGAAGAGAGAAAAAGTAAGAAAAACTGTCATGATTTCGTGACATGTTGGAAGAGAGAGAAAAAGCAAGAAAAACTGTCATGATTTCGTGACATGTTGGAAGAGAGAGAAAAAGCAAGAAAAACTGTCACGATTTCGTGACATGTTGGAAGAGAGAAAAAGTAGGAAAAACTATCACGATTTCGACATGTTGGAAGAGAGAAAAAGTAGGAAAAATTGTCACGATTTCGTGACATGTTGGAAGAGAAAAAGGCAAGTGGAAAAACTGTCATGATTTTGTGACATGTTGGAAGAGAAAGAGAAAGTAGGAAAAAGTGTCACGATTTCGTGACAAGTTCGAAGAAAGAGAACAAGTAAGAAAAGTGTCACGATTTCGTGACATGTCGCATTTTCGTGACTAAAATAGGAGAGAGAAAGTAAGTTGGAAAAGTGTCACGATTTTGTGACATGTCGCATTTTCGTGACTAAAATAGGAGAGAGAAAGTAAGTTTGAAAAGTGTCACGATATCGCGACATGTCGCATTTTCATGACAAAAGAAAGAGAGGAAGCGTACGGAAGCAGAACTGTCATGATTTCATGACAAAAGTAGAAAGCAAGACTTCGAAGCAGAAGTGTCATGATTTCATGACAAAAGCAAAGAAGTAAAGTACGAAAGTAGAAGTGTCACGATTTCATGACAAAAGCAAAGAAGAAGACTTTGAAGGCAGAAGTGTCATGATTTTGTGACAAAAGCAAAGAAGCTAAGTATGAAAGTAGAAGTGTCATGATTTCATGACAAAAGCTAAGTTGAAGACTATGGAGGCAGAAGTGTCGTGATATCGTGACAAAAGCAAAGTCGAAGTCTATGGAAGCAGAAGTGTCGCGATATCGTGACAAAAGCAAAGACGAAGTATACGGAGGCAAAAATGTCATGATATCATGACAAAAGAAAAGATGAAGTCTACGGAGGTAAAAATGTCATGATATCATGACAAAAGAATAGAGAAATGTACGGAGGTGAAAGTGTCGTGATATCGTGACATGTATTTTCGTGGCAACAACAACAAAAGAAGCTATAGAGGCAAAAATGTCACGATTTCATGATAGGTCATAAATGCGCAAGTCAAGAAGGAGAACTTGATTGAAATGAGAAGTATGATAGTGGACCGACATCACTACGACATTTATAGGGGTAATTATAGAGTGATTTCATACTGCTAAAATATGAAGAGTGATCAAAAGTCAGTATGGCGGTTATAGGGTCTGTCCAGAATGAAATCATCAAGCGATGGATAAACCGAACATCTTCTTGAGTTGAAGCCGATGAAGACCGATGACAACCGACTAAAATTAGGGTTTACAGTTGTTATGAAAGCCGACTAAGATTAGGATTTACAATCGACTAAGATTAGGGTTTTCATCATAAAAAATATTGTTATAAAAGGAGGGTTGTTTGGAGAATTGAAGATGGTGTCGAATGTGTGTGAAATACGGTCATTGTGCATAGAGAGCAAGTCGTGTCGAATCATGCTAAGTGTAAAATTTGCAAAGAGAGCAGAGTGCACAAAAGGGAGAAGATGATCGTGAAGTTCGACTATAACAAAGTAGAGTGTGTGAAGTGATTGCATAGAGAGAGTAGAGTGTGAGAGAGAAAAGGTTGAAGTTTGACTAGGTGTTGTATGATTGCATAGAGAAAGTAGAGTGCATAGAGAATGCAAAGGTGAAGAAGACCAGTCAGGGTCTTGCAAAAGCAAAGGTATCTTACTGTCAAACTTATAGATTCAAATTGAAGTCCAAGTTGGTGCTTGGCATCAGGGGTTGGTGCTCCTTCCAGTTGGTGCTGGTAAATCAGGGGTTGGTGCTCCTTTTTGTTGGTGCAGATAAATCAGGGGTTGGTGCTCCTTTCTGTTGGTGCAGATAAATCAGGGGTTGGTGCTCCTTCCAGTTGGTGTTGGTAAATCAAGGGTTGGTGCTCCTTTCTGTTGGTGTAGATAAATCAGGGGTTGGTGCTCCTTTCTGTTGGTGTAGATAAATCAGGGGTTGGTGCTCCTTTTTGTTAGTGCAGATAAATAAGGGGTTGGTGCTCCTTCCAGTGGGTGTTGGTAAATTGATTGTAAAGTTGGTGCTTTGCAAAGGCTGGATTTGGATGGTAGTCCAAGCAGTCAATTTTTGAGGAGTAGCCACATTGGTGAACCTCGTTAAATCTTGTGTTGTGTGATGCTCTTTTGTTATACTTGTTGTATCTAGTAATAAGTTTTAATTGCTACGGTATTAAGAGCTGTAAATTCAAGTTTAAAGAGCTACACTGATTCACCCCCCCTCTCAGTGTCATTGTAAGACTAACAAAATATGTCTTGCTAGGAGATATACTATATCATTGAAGCTATGATGGTCTTATCTTCATTGCTTAGAGCCCCAAGAATCTACTTGGGCAATTTTCCAAGCTCATGATGGTACTTATGGTGGCCATTTTAGCGGTATGGCCATTGCAAAGTGTATCCTATGAATGGACTATTATTGGCCTACAATGGAGAAGTACTATTTTACTTATGTCAATAGGTGCATTAAGTTTTAGAATCATGCTAATATCTCACACATATCTTGCAGGCCTTACAATCAATATATTTGGTATGGCCCTTTTCATAGTGGGGCTTCGATCTAATTAGAAAATTTTTACCCCCATATTCAGGCTGAAACACATTTATTTTAATGACAACTGAGTACTTCACAAAATGGGTGGAAGAAATTACCCTTACCACTATGATAGGTGCACGCATTATGGAGTTTATACTTCACAACATCATATGTTATTTTGGTATTCCATCCAAGATTATTTCATATAGTGGGCCACCCTTTAAAAAAAAGGATGTTAGAGATTTGTGTGCAAAATTTGATATCCAACATAGATTTTAAATGCCCTATTATCCATAGGCTAATGGTCAAGCTGAAGCATAAAGAAAAATAGTCATTTCCATTCTTAAGAAAATAGTGAACAATAATCACAAGGATTGGAACTTGCAATTACCTCTTACACTTTGGTCTTATCAGACTAGCATTCAAACACCAATTTGGGCAACTCTATTTTTGCTCGTATATGGCATTGAGGCCATCATGCCTTTGGAGCTTGATATTCCTTCATTGTGCATCTTATTAAATAATTTCATCAATTATGATACTGCATGATAAGCTCTCCTAGATCAACTTACACTTCTTGATGAATGATGCATTAACACACTTGAGCATCTTCACATTTATCAAGATCGTATTAAGTGAACCTATGATATAAGGGTTAATCCTAGGGAATTCAAAGTTTATGATCATGTGTTAAAATAAAACCAACAAAATTCTAACTTATCACCATATCTGCATGATAAATTTGTGATAAATTGGTTAGGTCCATTCATAATTACATAGAAGTTGGGTCCTATGACTTATCATTTAGCTTCACTTGAAGGTGTTGAGGAACCTAAACGACTAAATATTATCCAACTATGGGTATTTTATGCATAAATAATAATAATAATAATAATAATAATAATAATAATAATAATAATAATAAAAAAAATAAAAACCCATAAACAATATAAAACTACAAAATGAACAAAAACAATTTTATATTTTACATCACAATTGCATTACATACCATCATACATCATACCATGCATTTCATTTTAATCATAATTTTGGCTAATTGCATGTTTTGTTTTGCTAAATTAGGCATTATGTTTGACATAGATGCATACATCTGGTTTTGCATTGTGCATTTCATACAACATCTTATTTTGTACTAGTCACTTGTCTTGATGTCATATATTTTATCTTGGGCATCATCCCAATTCATTGGTCATACATCCAAATTCCATGATTTCCATACACCCATAACTTAATCCCAAGTAGTGGTTACAAGGTGTTCAATAGGGTCTTTTGATAATTCAATTATCCCTAGTTTGTATTTCAATTTTTTACAACCATCTTGATGTTTGATGATAAGATATTGCTTTGGTCATACTTTGTTTATTTCAAAATACCAAACACATTTTCAAAATCTTAAATATGGTTTTGGACAAGGAAAGATACACTACAATGTATATCTTGCCTCAATAAGTGATAATTTTCCCTTGCTCTTCCTATTATGTGCATGGTCTAGAAGGCTAAGAATTGACAAAAGGACAAGATCTCCCCTTATCCAAAAAAAAATCCCTTGCTCTTCCAAAAAATGAGCAAGTACCACCCCAAAAAAATCCCTTGCTCTTCAAAAAAATGAGCAAGTATCCCCAAAAGTTTACAAAAGAAAAAATCCTAAAAACCCAAAGGAGATAGAAGAGAAAAAGAGCTTGAATCCTTGGAATTCTTAGTTTTTCAAAAACCATGGGGATATCTCCATCACCAAAAATGGGCTATAGACACTGGCCTAGTAATGGAGTAGCCTTATGCATGGTGATATGTCTATCACATTAGTGAAATTCTTTTGTACATACCAATATTAGCTTGTGGTTGAGGTAGCTTGTTGATGGCTTGCATTTAGAGTAGTTAAGTCCAACCAAGTCCAAAGTTGAGGTAATGAACTTCACTATGTACATAAAAAGATATTGAGTATCATGGTATTCCTAGTAGATTGTTATATTTCATATGCTTGCATGGTTAGTACATGGTTTTTGATTGGTCAACTAGGGTGTTTGAGTCTCATGAAAAACCTTATTGTTCCCTTGTGACCTCTCACTATTTAGAATCCATCATCATCATTCATTGCATATCATTTCTCGTTGGATTCCCATTCAAGTGTATGCTCTATAGGAGCTTGTTTACATTTTGGTTTGTGAATCTAGTACATTATTTTCTATAATGCATGTACTTAGTGTGTTATTACATCATAATATCATTAATTATGTTTTATTAGTTAAGCATACATCCATAATTTACATTAATTAAGTTAATATAAATCATTAGACATCATAATCATCCTAGTTCTATGCATCATCATATCAAGAAGTATCCATCTATTTAACACAATTTATCATCTAGGCATACATATATAAGCATCTATCATACATCAATGCATTTACAATTACACATTAAAACAAAAAAACCACTTGATAGGCCATAATAAAAATCATATCATATATATAAATAAAAAAAGATACATCATGATACAAAATGTTTGCAGGCTACAATAGTGAGTCCTCAGACCTCACATCCAAAATGAGAAGTTAATAATAAGTATAATGTGAGATACCCCAACTTAGGCTGGCCCTACACCACCACTCTTGCCACTACCATTGGCCTCATCTCTTGAGGCTATCTAGATCTGTTGGCCCCTGCTCTATGGGATGCACTTGACTCTAAAAATTGTGTTATAGGTAGTCTCATTGATGACTCACCAGATGTCCCACTGCATCGACAGTGGTGGGATACCCATACTAAATATCAAAAGAGTATTTCACTATCTCGTTGGTCTACCTCATCCTCCAATCTAGAAATATAGTCCTGATCTAATTGGTGTTGAGACTGATAGCAGGACAATCTACCGTATAGCTCTACCATATTTGTCTACATTATGGTACATCACCTATGATCTACCCACTTGTCCTTGGCTACCCTTGCCTAGCTATCATCCCTACTAAATGACCTTGTAGAGCATCACGCTTTATTGTAATCCCAAAAATCTAGCCTAGTTGTCATCCCTACTAACTGATCTTATAGAGCATCACACTTTATTGTAATCCCAAAAACCTAGATCTTTAAGGTGTCCCTCTTTGCTGTGAATCCTACCACCTAAAATAGTAGAGCATCTCATATTGTCATCACCCTCATAGACTCATCCTTCAAGATCTCCACCTGAGCTTGTAAGGTGTCCCTCTCCTCTTCCCATCCCCACCATATTTTCTTATCACCATCCCACTAGCTTTTCTCTATAGCATGAGTTGTATTCTAATATACCATCTACCCCTATAGGATGTGGACCTACTCTCTAAGTGTAGCAATATGATCCTAAGGACTCTCCTCATCCACCTCCTCCTCATCTCTCCCAAAGGTCTCTACCCCCTCGATGGCTCTCTATGAGGTGCCTCCCTCCTCCTCTATGTGATGATGCTCTCATAACTAAAATAGATCCACCATCGCACCTACTACCTTAGTCTCATCACCACCTGCTCCACCTCATTTCCATAGCCGAGTGGCCCACCATACATCATACTCTACTATCATCCCAGGGTTATCCATATTAGGGTCTACCAAAGGCTCATATGTATCATCCCCTATAGACACAAATAGAGGCCATGCAAGCTATATCTCATTCATCCTCTACCTATATACAATCGGATCGTCAAGTATACCCTACCATATGCCTAGCTACTGAGTAACCCATGAGTACTAGAAGTACTCATGCTCATATTCCTGTTATTCAATCAACCACTAGTTCCATCACACTCATCTAAGGTGTTGGTCTACCTCCATCAAGGTAGGACATTCCCTCTATGATATCCATATCATGTCCTAGCCTCAGTCACTCCAGTGCCTCTACATGATGGATTATAACACCCTAAAAGGGATAGCTCCTACCTCGCTCCTAATCATGTGTCCATTACATAGCATAGGGAATCTCCCTATCCACCATATACCTTTGAGTAACCCATGGTATTCTAGTCAATTTATCCACTCGAATGTGCTCCCATCCCCATATATGTAGGACAAAGATACAACCTAACCCCAAGCAATGATGTTAAATCTCATATAACTCCTCATAGAGTTGTGTGAGTAGCATCGTACCCTAAACCATAATCCATGATTACTCCACCGAATACTCCACCAAGTCTTATACAAGACTTAATAGGTTCTAAGAAAACCTCATACCTAAAGAGTCTAACAAGATTAGGTTCGATATGAGTGACATCAGTATTAAATATATCACAATCAGAAGATCAGTATCAAAATCCACCTCCACCCTAACTCCACCATTATCTGCATTACAATCCACTAGCTATCGGTGCTAGCCATAAACTCGATGTAGAAATATCGATCACTGGCTAGTGTGTGTGGTTCTAATGAGCTCTCCCTCTATCAGGTTTTATAGAATCCTATAGATGTCTTCCAAGATAATGGTCATATCACTGATGGGTAGATCAAATGTGTTAGTCCAATTATCCCATTTATCAATCAAGGCCATAAAATAGGCCTGGTCTGCATGAATGAAATCCAATCTCATTGTATGCATGATTGCAATGGCCTTCAACCACTCCCATTCATCATTAGAAAGCACATCACACACTCTCCTAAAGATATTGGTGAATCTATGTCATGCTTTAATCAACTACCAAAATATCAAAATAAACAACATTCATCAAACACAAAAAAAAACAAAAAGAGCAAGAAAAACAATACAACAAAGACCATCTTGGATCAATATGACCTCCAAAAGTGATCATCCCAGGTTGATATGACCCTAAAATTGGTCATCTAGGATCGAGAAAACCCCTAGATTGGGTCATATTGGTTCGAGATGATCTCCAAATATGACTATTAAACACAACAATCCAAAAGAGGGATTGTCTCACACTGAGACGACCCCCAAATTTAAAAATTACAAATTAAAAAAATAAAAATAATAATAATTACCAAGAGAGAAAAATGAGTGACATTCATTACCTTACTCTAATCTAGGGTACGATTCCTTCCATTGTTTTTTAAATGTGAAGTTCCTTAACTATTTTTTAATGTGGTTCATTTCCTTAGTAAATGACAAAGAGGAAATCGGTTCTTACCTTCCTCTCTCTAGCTCCTTCACTTGAAGATATATCGATATGGTCCATCCTTAATTCAGGCATAGTTTTTGGTAGTGGTTGGCTTCACAAACTAGACTCTCCTCCTCCTCATCTAGCTCTCTCATCGTGAATGATAAAATGAATTTAAAATCATAATTTTTTGCTCTATATAGCCTACCATGGATGCGATCATCCAATATGGTCACGTGTTGCAATGTGGTCATCTGAGACAGTCATAATTTTTTAATAATTAAATAAATTATAGTTGACCTACCACTATCTCGGGTCGAGACGATCACCAACAAAAATAAAATTTCATCAATTTCCAAAGCTACCCAAGTTGATAACATCATTTTTGTTAAGCGACTCATCACTATAATCATTTTACATCTCCTCTATCAACTCATTGCTTGAGCGGGTAGTCAAATAAATACAAAATTCATGTTTCAAGGTCAAATCAATAATCAAACACCCAAACATTCTAATCACGTTCATCCAAGAATTATTTCCAAATACTATCACACACTTCCCTCTTTGCTAGGGTAAAAACAAAAATCTCAATCAAACTGATCCTTGGTAGATATAAAGCCTAAACTTGTTAGATGAAAGCTTTGTCTATCTAGTTAAAAACTACTATTATCAGGTAGACCCTAAGCCTAAACTGTAAGACTAAGATGTTATCTATCTGGTTGAAAGGTTTACCAAAATTAAGTCCATCAATGTGTTGGAAGCAATGACCCAAAGACATATGCCCTTTCTATAATTGGGGTATCTCTTGTTTTCTTGATCAATAAACATCATTCATAATCAATGCAACCATTTTAGATCAACTATTTTTGCTCTACATTGTGCTTACACACAAAGCAATCCAAAAATGGGCATTTGTAGACACCTAAAATACGTTCTTTTAAGGAGATTCATAAAAATACCTCCTTAATACTCCCACAGTCCACATTGAGCAACCCTAGGGCTAACTTGATGGTTTTTAACAACTTTGGGCAATTTTTTCCATAAGCTATCTAACTGTCTCAACCTAAGACGTTCTCCATACCTTGACCATCTTGACCCGAGATGGTCACAGAAAGTCAAAATTAAACATAATAGTTGGAAATTGAAACTAATTTTTAGTGTTGCACATGATTTTCTATTTTTATATGCCTTTGCATGAGATAATTTTGAATTTATTTCATGCAATCAACTATTATGGGGTATGCATCTATTTTTCCAATATGAACTACCCCTTTGCTTTTTCATGTAGAGTGCCCTAGCTTTGATTAAGAAATCTATAAAATGGCACTCATCCCTTAGTTTTAGAGAGAGAACCTTTTGAATTTCTATAACGAAGTGCTACCAAATTCAATCCCCAACTTAAATATGTAAACTTTGAATTTGTGCAATGAAGTGCTATCAAATTCAATTCTCAATTCCCAAACAATGAAGTGCTACCAAAATCTGTTAGGCTTTCCTACTACTAATACTATGTTGTTGGAATACCACAAAGGAATTGAAGCCTTGCTTTCGTTATCTGCATAATCCAACCCTCGCTACAGTGATTTTTTGAGCTCATTAAACTCACCTCCTCACATCAAAAATCCATCGATAACACTCCCTAGGTCACCCCAAATGTTTCTTGAGCTTGGTAATAATGAAAAGCATGTCTGTGATAGTGATCATCTCACCCTAAGATGGTCTATAGACAAAGACCATCTTGCCATGATATGATCACCATCAGGTGATTAGATTTATTGTTTTTATTGCATCTTAGGTTAGATCAACTTATTTTACTATTTTGCATCAGTTTATATTTTTGTTATCATATACATGCACATGTTTTTCATTCATTTAATTTATCTTCATATTAAAAATGGATCCATCTTCGATGGACCCTGCACATGCTACTGATATGTTGCTATTTATTTGTGTGTAGGTTACAAATACGAAGATAGCAAAAGACTTTGTATACAACCCTCACACGACAGTATGAAAACTTGCTCCCCTACAAATTGTGTTGGCTTGGATATTCTTCTATTGCACCAAGAGACTTTAATCATGATATTGTGTATCATTGTATCAATTTTATAGCATCCCCTAAGAGAGGATTTTTATTGTAACATCATTGTAAGGCAATACAAATAAATAAAAAGGGACCCACCTTATTTTTATGTTGTTTTATCATCGTGTGTTTATTCATTACTGCTTTGTATTACTTTGTTTGGTTTGAATTTATAGCTTACACTAAGAACCTAATAAATCATGTTTATCCCACCACACCATGAATGTGGGATAAATATTAGATACTAAAAAAAAATAACTTTTTCCATGAGAGCTCCTTCAAACCCCAGGCGATTAACGATAAAAAAGGAAAGGTCAAGCCATTCAAAAATTACCACATGTCAACATCCTAAGACATCTAAATCTCAATAACCACCAAGTGGATCCACCTCAACCACCATCCATGGTTTAAGGACTAAGGGATCCTAGCTCACTTTAGACCCCTTGTTGGCTTGAGCATATCCCATGTGGGACAATGCTTGCAGAAGGCTTTAAAAATATTTCTTCCTAAGTGTGTTCAAGCACAGACAAGCGTGCATTAGCCACTCAGGGGTTAACACATAGAGGTCTTAGACCTCTCTTAGTGGCTTCAAAACATCACTTAAGACCTACAAATTTATTCCAAGCAAAAAATGTGGAAGCTTTGGTGTTATAAGCTCACTATGATATGGATTAGTGTTCACTATACTACAATAAGATAGAAGTAGGGTCTATGTGTGCTAATACCAACAAGACCAAACAAATTCAATCCTATATCAGGTGTGTATAACTGGTATTACAACACCATCATTATAATCAAAGCATTAAGCTTGAAATTTAATGACAAAAGAAGAATATTTATTTAGAACAAATGCCATGCAAAAAGAAAGGTTCTATAATAGAACACAATTTTGGTAAACAAAGGCTGAAAAAATTATCACCCAAGGCAAAAATTTTAAGAAGGGGAATTTAAAAATATTATATCCTTAAAACCATAGGATTTGCAACCAATTAGAGCCTCAAAATAGGCATAATCATAGTGCATTAACAAGAATAGAAAGAGGGTTTATTTAAAGGCTAATGCAATTCAATCATTAATCCATCCTTCAAAAATTAACAATGGCATGGAAAACCCCCAACCTAATTCTCCTACTAGGTTGGAACTCCTTAAATTTTTCTTCAACCTTCTAGTCTTCTCCCTGTGCTTGATTACCCTCCAACTAAAACCCTCTAGGATTATATAAAAAAAAGTCTTTCAAACAGGACAACTAGTTTCTCTTTCCCATGGTAGGAAAAGTACCATATGAGGGCTAATAAGTCAAGGTGTAGACTTAAATGACCACCTCCTTCTTGTTTTATCCCCCTCCTTAGGAACCCTTTTATAATTTAAAACTATAAATGCATGAAAAGGAGAATATTTTTTAATAGAATAATCTTATCTCTTTCCAATTAACTGAAACCAAACAAAACTCACCTAATTGCCTTCCAAAACTCACCTAATCATGCAATTAGATTAATTAAGCCATAATTGATTTTTTTTTTTCAATTTACAAAACATATTTCCAGAAATATATCTTTCACAAAAACATCAATTATATTCACAATACATTACAAAACATATTAAAGCATATACAAAATCATCCATTTAACAAAACATAATAAATCAATGCATTCTCAATGCTTCACACCATTGTTTTATCCTTAAGTGGATGATATCATTTAAGGTAGACTCAACTACCATCGACCATATTTAAGGAGACTAGTTGCAAAATCATGATCCAATAGTGTGATCATGAGCATAAGTAAATTGTAATGCATCTACATGAGGGTATTATTCCATGTTACCTTGAGCTATCATAATCATCATTTCCCTTCTCGTTCGCGGTGGTCAATATTCACCTACGAGATTACCTGAACATATAATCAAGTAATATTTCAACAATATCATATTCTTCAATAAAACACCAAATATTGCATAATTATTAAGTATTGAAACATCAATAAATACAAAATCAACCTCAAAAAATAGTTTTGCCAAGGTGGGTCACGACATGTACCCTCTCAAATGAATGAGGATTCTTATTTATATTACTTGGGAGGTAGTTAGTCCCTCAAATTCCTACAACTACCTACCCGATACCTCATCATTTTATTAAATTATATCTATCATGCATTTGACTTACATTTTATTTCATGACTTATTACACTACTTATTAGTTATATGTACTACATTTTGTCAAACATTTATTTTACATATAACAAAATAACTTAAAATATTAAAACTACTATATAACATAACTTAATGTGTGAATTCTTGAATTATAGCACACTATATTAAGTCCAAGGTGGATCTTGATATGGTGTCATGCCTTAACTAATACCTACATCACATAGAGAAGAGCATTCAATGTCCATAACTCAAACATTGCATAACTAAAAAAATATATATAGATTTACTAATAAATATGTATTTTTTATGACTAAATCATTGGAAGATTCATATACTATCTCTCACAAAGCAAAATTATTGTATAAATGGTGTGTTTTAACATTAGATATTTTTCCTTACATGGAGAATTAGGCACAAAAAAGGTTGGTTGGATAAATAAGAATGTATTTTTATTAGTGGGGAGACAGGTGTTATTGTCTAGTCACATATAAGTATATATGTTTTTCAAATCATTGTTGTCATGTTGTATAAGTTGTTAGGACCAACAAGGTGCTAGAAAATGTATTATTAAGAAAATATAACATTTATATATACAATATTGAGTAATTTATTTTCAATTGGCATAACTAGTAAACAAATTATGTGTATGGGTGAAACTCATTAAGACTTTATCAAACACCCTTGAGATGATGTAATAATCCTAATATTTTCCCCTTATTACATCAATTATCAATAGGAGCAGGAATTTGACAACTGGACTAGACTAGGTCAATGAATTACATCTCATTTCATAGTGGGACTAACCTCATTATATTATAAATAGTTATGAAGTATACACACAAGTGCATCAATCATGTTAGATTAGTTGACAACAATGTTGAATTAGCCAAGTGAATAATGACACAAGCACCTATTCACAAACTTGAAGGAATTAGGCCTCTACTTTACTCATGATCACAAACCCTAGAAACCACTAAAATTATCATTGAATTAGAAAGGTAATATCATTATCTCCTCATATAATATGATCATCAAAAAATATTTTGAAATGTTACATCAGACATCCACTTCACAAAGCATGCACTAGTGTTACCCCCAATCATATGATATTTTCATAGATCACTTCAGCATTTGACATCTTCATTTCAACAAATGCATTGGGCTCATAAGCAATTTTCTAATGATTATATATGAGTATATCTTCTTAAAAACTATTTTAGGTAAAATTATTATATTTTGTAAGTAGCACATTCCATTATTTGAATATTCAAAATTGCAAAAAATAATGGCATAACTTCATTTATCACAAACAAAATGTATATGGTTTCTTCTTCATTTGAGTAGGTTATGTCAAACTTAAAATAGGATATGTAAAGATCCCTATTTATTATCCAAATCTTTAAAATTACAAAAATAATGGTATAAATTCATTTATCATAAACACAAGGTATGTGGTTTATCCTGTCCATTATTGAAATATCCAAAATTACAAAAAATAATGGCATAACTTCAAGTCATTTTAGCTGACAACAATGTTGGATATCTAATTGGTGAATAATAACACATGGACCTCTTTAAAAACTAGAAGGCATTGGATCTCTACTTCACTCCTCATGATCACAAACCCTGGAAACCACTAACATGATCATCAAATTCACAAGGCAACATCATTATCTCCCCATACAACATGATTATTAAAAAACATCTTGAAATATTGCATTAGACATCTATATCATGAAGTATGTATTAGTGTACACCCAATAATATGACCATAATTATAGATCACTTCAACAAATGCATTAGGATAGGAACACGATTTATGGTGATTGTATACAAGTCTATCTTATTAAAAATATTTTAGGTAGATTTATTATATTTTGTATCACATTCCATTATTCGAATCTCCAAAATTGTAAAAATAATGGCATGATCTATCACAAACACAAGGTATATTGTTTCTTCTTCATTTGAGTAGGTTAATTCAAACTTCAAACAAGATATGTAAGTATCCCTACCCATTATCCAAATATCCACAATTATAAAATTAATGACATAACTTCATTTATCACAAACACAAGGTATGTAGTTTATCCTAATCCATTATCCAAATATTCAAAATTATTTAAATAATGGCATAATTTCAAGTTAGATTAGCTAACAACAATGGTGGATTAGCCAACAAGTGAATAATGACAAAGACACATATTCACAAACTTGAAGGCATTGGGCCTCTACTTCACTCTTCGTAATCACAAACCCTAGCAACTACTAACATGATTATCAAATTTGTAAGGTAACGCCATTATCTCCTCATACAACATGATAATTGAAAATTATCTTGGAATGTCACATCAAAAATACACTTCACAAAACATGTACTAGTGTACCCTCCCAATTATATGACCATCAACATACATCACTTCAACACTTGGCATATTCATTTTAGTATATGCATCGTAATAAAAAATATCTTTCTGATAATTGTATATAAGTTTTTATAAAATATTTTAGGTAAAGTTTTTATATTTTGTATCACATTTCGTTATTTGAATCACTAAAATTGAAAAACTAATGGCATAACTTCATTTATCACAAACACAAGGTATGTGGTTTCTTCTTCATTTGAGTAGGTTAAGTCAAAATTCAAATATGTAAGTATTTATGTCCATTATCCAAATATCCAAAATTACAAAAATAATGGCTAACTTCATTTATCATAAACACAAGGTATGTGGTTTCTTCTACATTTTAAATATATGTGGGTTTCTTTCATATTTGAATAGTTTAAGTCAAACTTTGAGTGATTTAGCTATGTATCTCCAAATCTCCTAAACCTATAATGATATATATCTCCAAACCTGAAAACATGTAAGGTTATGTATCTCCAAACCTCAAAATATGTTATACCTTCAAAGTGCACCTTAATTATTCATGTTAGTCATGTGCCTCATAGGTAGGTATTCGCCATGTCCATCAACCATGATAATTAATGTCAACCATGTGCCTTATAGGTAGCATTCATAAACACAAGTTATGTGGTTTACTTGGTCCATTAACCAAATCTCTAGAATTACAAAAATAATGGAATAACTTCATTTTTCAAAAACACAAGGTATGTGGTTTCTTCTACATTTGAAGAGGTTAATTCAAACTTCAACCAAGATATATATCTCCAAACCTCAAAATATTTAAGGATATGATATCCACATAAAAATATGTAAGGATATGTATATCCAAACCTCAAAACATGTGAGACCTTTAAAATGGACTATCTATGTCCATCACAAGTTTTATTGCTTCAATGAAAAACATTGTTTGCACACATCACATCACTTAACAGAAACTATTAAACAACCAAAAACATATATAATCAGCCAAAAAATTCACCTAAACCATGTGGGATAATTGGATTGTATTTCATTTATTCAACAAATGCATTCCCATCTAAATGACATAAATCAAATTAGTCAACAACAATCTTTGTC
Source organism: Wollemia nobilis (assembly GCA_028583015.1). Lineage (NCBI taxonomy): Eukaryota > Viridiplantae > Streptophyta > Pinopsida > Araucariales > Araucariaceae > Wollemia > Wollemia nobilis. Next base: position 71,404 of record JAQPPZ010000689.1, on the reverse strand, counting down.
ATTGATGTTTCCTATGAAAGGACTCTTATTTGAATTTGCATGTAACTTTAATTAATTTCTACCATTTATCTTCTCAATAAAACTACTCTCCTTGCATGTAGGTTAAGGTAAGGAGTGTTCTTTCTCCTTTCAATAATACCTCTACTACACACAATAATGTCTCATACAAACACCTCCAATAATTGGTGGATGTTACTTTGCAACTATCTTTGTATCACAACCAAGTTCTTCATATCATCACAACATAGATGTTGATAATGACGTCCAACACTCAACACCCATTCTCACAACCACCAAATAGTGCACCTTCTTCTAGAAGATAATGGTGCTCCAATTCAACATAATTTATTTTAAAAAACATCATGTACCTAGGAAATAATTTTAATATGACATCTTATATTCAACACCACTCATGAAAATATCCAATAAATGTTGCATCTATCCAATGAACAACATCCATTCTATGTCAGGGTTGAAAAATAATAATGATCACCTCACTTTTATTCTCTTTCCATCATAAGGGCACATTCAAAAATTGTGCAATGGGAACATAAATGGCAATCATCACATGATATCAGATACGTGCTTTCTAAGAAGCTTTAGATAGCCCATTATTGGTGGCTATTTCATAGTCTACATGAATAGCTTGCATGGCTTATGATGGATGGAAAATCACCTCATTGAATGATTGGTTGTGAAGGATGGAAATCTGCACCACACAAATGAACAAAATACTTAAAGCAATAAAATAGGTATTTATTAATTTGTATTTTTAGAGTCATAGAGAGTCCTCTTGAAAGGATATTTAAAAATGATACAAAATATTACAAGAGGGGTACGATTCCCCTTTTTTTCAACAAGGGATGTCTTTGGGTGCAATCTTGATATTTACATGCCAAATCATCATTTGGCGAGTGGGTTTTATGTGACCACTGCATCGAGTCAAATCTAGAACCTTTCATTGTCTTTGAATCCTATCACCTATGCACAAAGGGAAACAACAAGTGAATCAATAGCATATCAAGATCCACTGTGATTGGACCCATATCAGATCTAAAAATATGAAATGAGATAGAAAGTGATAAATTTCATGAAATAGGAAGGATATTGTAACCACCAAAAAGGCTCACACTCGAGGCAAGAATCTCATTATTGCAATAGTAAAGGAATAAGCAACATGCGTAAAAGATAAAATTGACAACAAGATGTATGATAAACACTTTATTTATTCATGAAGTCCAATTTGTGTTACAATTACATCCCTCTTAGGGATAATCACGTTGATACAATATTACAATAGGGTTTCTTGTGATTGTAATCCTCTTCAAGATAGGTGTGATGCTCAATGTACCTTTATAGGGTGACACGAACTGCTCTAGGGTGGAGATACCCTCTTCTTCACGATGGGGAAGGAACTTGATAGTTGGTTCTCCTTTGAAACTGTTCCCTGCAGTCAAGAAACAACACAAGAATTTCAAAAGTATAGGCAACCTCTCATGATGAGGCCCTTTAAAGACAAATAGCATGAAAATAACATAATGACATCAAATCAAGAAAATGCGTAAACTATGCTAAACATATGCAAATAATATCAAGATTGATGGAAATACGTAAATGAAGAGCACAACTATCAATCTATGGAATCAATTGCTAGAAATGAAGCATTATAAAGTAAAAAGAAACCATTAGCATATAAACTACTAAGATGAAAGCAAATTAGCAAAAACACTAATCTATCAATCAAAAGTCTCTAAATATATCATTTGACCATGTGAATGACTAATTTAATCTACTTAAACGATCAAAAATGAGAACAGTAAGGTGGTGATACCTCTGTTACAAACCATAGCTCTGATAAGCGATCTACACTATAAACCATGGCTGACAGCCATGGTTAGCACTTTGATAGGCTTACCCTCAATTACAAGGGTAGTGGGCTTGAAATCCTTATCCAATTGATGTTCAAGGGTCACCTTTGATGTCATTTTGATAGATTTGGTAGTTGAATCATTTTATTGGGTATCTGTTTGCCCGAATTTGCACTTCTTGACTCTTCTAGGCACCTAGAGCATCCATGACTAATTGATCTTTAGAGTATTGGAAAAGTAGCTCTCAAATGCACGTGTTTGGTATGCAATTCGATAGGGCTTCGCTGCTCTTTTGATCAATCAACTCTGTATATTTCCTCCCCATTTGAGGGGGGTATTTATAACATGCCCCTATGGCTAGGGGTGGCTTCATGGAGAAGCCAAGATCAAGAAGGGATGGTTAGGATAGTTTGAATGGAAGCTTCTGGCATCTTTCGTCCTTCAACCACCCTCTTCTAGATTAAATTGCTGTTCCAACCGATTTGGCTCAGATGAAAGCCAACTGAACTTTAGTTAAGATTGAGGTCATAGCTATAGTCTAGAATGTAAACCATAGGTCTCATCTATGGTTCAACCTATAGACTATAGGTCTGGGCTGCGGTTCAGACTGATTAGGCCAAGGAGCCCAAATTGAGTGATTAGAACCACTGCTCTATCTTGGAGTCTATCCAAGATCTTCCATATGGTCTTGTAGCATGTCCATATGAGTAGTCACCTTTGACATGACACATTTTAGGTGTCTACAAATGCCCCTTTTGAGATGCATTGTGAGATCGAACAATGCTGAGCAAAAATAGATCTAAAATGGTGTCGAAGGTTCTATGATGATCATTAGTCATATCAACATTAGATGCCCCAGGTCCAACAAAAGGATGTGCATCCTGGAATCATTGCTTCCAACTCTTTGGAGGCTTAAACTTGAAAAGCTTATGCCCTTCTCATCTCATTCAGTGTGGCTATGCATTCCATAGGTATCTTATGACCCATAGATCCGAAATACGGAGAACAACAAGCAAAATCATATTTGCTATTTTCTCCAAGCAAAGGGGTAAGCTTATGATAGTTGTTTACAATGATTCGTAAGGACGAATGCAATTTTGACAAGATCAAGGGATCTACGATCTCCAAGATCTTCTGCTAATTTTTATTATGATTTGATATTATGACTACCCCTCAAGCGATGAGTTGATGAGAGTAATGACAATGTATGAAGCGATGATGTCGCTTGACCACCATGGATGATCTAAAAATTTTTAGATTTGAGCACATTAAATGTTTGGCTACGCCTAGTTCAGCTTTTGATTTCAACTATTAATAAGGATTTACACATTCCTATCCCATGGAGCAGTCAGGATACAATAGCCATCTTAGGGAATCAAAATGGTACAAATCCAATCAGATTTGTGTTGAATCAAATTATCGATGATTTGTTGAAAAAGATGTCATAGAAGAAATGGCATGCAACACCTCATTCATGTGGAGCAGTTTGACCGTGAAGGCCTTCTTAGGGATTGAAGAGAAGCATATCATATCGACGATGATAAATTTTGCCCCAAATGTCCTTATGGTAATTTACTCATCTTGTCGAATTGCATGGATCGCAAGTCGCTACAACCGCCAAGTGTATAGGGTAAAGTACTAAATATGAGGCACATTTGGTGTTTTAATTGTTTGATTTTTTTTTTAATTTAATCATGGTGCTTGAACATCACCAAATTTGCAACATTGATTGCTTTTATTGAAAATCCGACCTACTGGGGGTTATGAATTTGACATTCTAGACCCTCCCATGGTGGGATTTTACTAGTTTTTCTTCCAGTTGCTAACCGCAGCCAGGATTTTTGGTTCCCATTTTGCAAATTTGAGAACCATGGCTAAGATCTACAATCACAAAACCCTAATTACTGGACCACAAGTTTTAGCTATGGTCCATGTGGAATAGTAAAAAGTTATAAAATTTCAAATTTTCTCTTTTGACCTCACTATTCTTTTACAATTTCAGAGCTCTGACAGTGATAGCTTTAAACCTGCTCTGAAACCCTACCTGATCACACCGACATTCTACCTATCGCACAATGGCAGCATGGGAGGGAGCTTCATCCAGCCAAGGTCAAAGCGAGGGCAAGGTAATTTGATACCTAGACCACACATTTTTTTACTAGTAAAATTAACCTCACTAAGAAATGAGATAAATGAACCAAATTAAACTATTGGCAACGAACCTCAAACTTAGATTAGGCTAGCCAGACTAGGTTTTTAATTTTTTTTATTTTTCGGGTAGGGAATTAGCCTCATTCAAGGTTTGAATGGAGATCATAGGTACCAGCTACGATGCCCAATTTGACTGATTGGGGGCCACAACTGACAGCTGCGGTCAGCATTCAAAATTCCAACGGTCAAATTTTAACCGTATTCGAACCGTAGGGTTGACCTGCGGTTCGCGACTTTAGAAAAAAAATTCCTAAATTTTTGATTTTTTTCTAAGTTTAATAGGCAATTAATCTTATTTAATGTGTTTGTGAATCGCCTAAGTATTTTTTCTATTTTTTATGAATGTCTTATGACATGTTTTTGCCTTTTTATCAAATTTTAATATGTTTTTATCATTTTTAGTTAGCTTTTTCCTTATAGTATGCTTTTATTCCAAACATTGACCTCTAGGGCAAGAGAGCCAGATCTACTTAAGACTCTCCATGAATGGCTCATGGGTGGTGAGCATGACTAGTTCAGAGCCATTGGATTCGGCTATGTCTTGGATTTACCCACTATTCGGGTAAACCAAGCTTACTTGACTGCATTGTCCAAGTGCTGGAATGCTCGGACAAATACATTTTACCTACCCATAGGTGAAATGACTGTTACCTTAGAGGACGTATATCGGATCTTTAGGATCCCTATCGATTGTGAGGCCATCATATCCTCTAGTTATGGGGCTAAGAAGCCCATTTTGATTCTATATTTGGAGACTGGAGCCAACAGGATCAGGATGTTATTGACCACGGAGGAGTCCACATTACTTACTAGGAGGGTAAGTGCATCTTTTTAGTCTACGCTGGTGTCTTCATGATCCTCGTGGTATACAGACTCCTCAAGCATGAGGATTCCCTACAACCTCTTGGATAATATCTAGAGGGTCATCTAGAGTTCTACTAGGCAGCCATTGCACTTAGCTTGGGGCAACACGCTATTATGCCACCTCTACAGGGAGCTATACTAGTTTACTAAGCAAAGCCGTAAGGGCATGAGTTGTAGTCTACTATTGTAGATCTGGGGCTAGCAGCATATTAGGATAGAGCATCCTCAAGATCTACCATTGGATATTACTACTATTGTTGCCCAATGCCAATGCTATGTTTCCTGCTAGCCTTGCAAGGAGGAGGGCACCCACATCAGGATTCATGCTGGTGACATCCAACATTACATTACTTAGTTCATGACACTTGGCCCGAATGAGGTTCAGTGGTGGCTATACATGGATTGTCCTGACTGGCCTAAGGTTGACGAGAGGCTTCAACGGGATTACTGGGATAGATGGTTGATTGTTCATAAGGCCGAGATCTGAGAGTACCAATTTTTCTCTTGTGTCCTACAATAGTTTAGGATGGTGCAGGATATTCCTAATATGTCCTTCAGATACTGAAGCTTGGCACTGGAGCATGATCTGCAGTGGATTCAGCTTGTGGCTCTAGGATATGAGGCTAATGATTACCAGGAGACTGGTGTTGAGATGGCTATGACTACCCCAACATATGATGGATGGTGGTCACTATTTAGGTGGTACAAGATAGGGCCTTTGGGATGATATCTAGACCAGGAAGCATCAGAGGCAAAGGTGAATCCCGATGGGCACAGGGTGTGCTAGAGGATAAAGGGAAACTGGGGGGTAGAGGCTACCATTGAGGAGGCTCTAGAGGCTGATCCTGAGGATGAGGATTTCAAGGAGGGTGAGGTCCCTCCTGATAGCATAGAGGGGGTGCTCCTAGCGCAAGTGGCTAACTTGCAGAGTCAGCTTGGCAGGTTCCAAACTCAGCAATGAGAGTGAGATACAATGATTGCTACTCTATAGGCTCAATTGATTAATAGGTATAAGCACTTGATTGAGGTGCAGGGATAGATTGAGACTCTGACTACATATGCTACAACTACAAAGACACAGATTTAGACATTGCAGATTGCACTAGATCTAGCTCAGGCACAATAGGATGTGGCAGTAGAAGAGATATATCTGATCGGGTCATCAAGTGGGGCTATGCCACCTCCTTAGGAAATCATGGGGTCTCTAGTAGCACAAAAAGTAGTTGTACTAGGTGGCCAAGATCCTATAGTTGAGGTTGAGCGATTACGAGATATGGTCATGAGGACCAATGATATGCATGCATCTCGGGTTGCTCAAGTGGACCAGCTAGTAGGTTACATAGATATGCATGGGTTACAAGTTCTTGAGGATCCTTTCGCTCTCGAGTCTAGGACTAGGACTACATGAAAGTCTACTGCTAGCTCGAGCCATCGTACCCATCGAAGTGAGAGGACATATAGGTCCTCTAGTACACATGGCAGCAACAGTCATACCAGGACTAGGGAGTTAGGGAATTTTACTACCACATCCAACCATAGGTCCTGGTGCACAGAGGTGCCCATCGCATAGGGGATAGTTGGACGAGCGCTAGGCCTCTTTGGGCTAGGTGGCACATAGGACCCTCAACAGGGTGACTAGTAGGGCAGCAGGGAGAGCAGGCTCCTGAGCATAGTACTGAGGGAGATGATGAGAGCTCTAATATAGGGAGAGCAGGACAAAGCTAGGGCTTTTATAACATAGACTACATTTTGATATATCATCATTTTTGGTGTAAGGTCGAGGACCTACACAATTGTAGCCTGTGGGCATTTTGGCATACTCCCTATGTACTCATTTGGACACATTTATATGATACGATCATTCTAGCTCATTCTATGTACATGTGTATATATTTCTTTTTTTGATATTATGTTTATGTGATGCACATGGATGCAATGCTTATATTATGCTGATACTATATGATGCGATGGTGATTTCATGCATTAGATAGCTATTTATTTTATGATGATGATATGCAGTGATCTAGATGCGTAGATATGCTTTTGACGATAAATGCCTATGGATGCTATGGTTTCTTTTAACGCATATTTAATATTTGCTTCATTGTATGCATTATTTTTATGGAAATGCTTTATTTACATGATGTTATTCTAATGTAAATGAACATGTATGCTTTAATCACTTAAAACATAAGAAATGAATGCAGTGTGTATTTGAAAATTTAATGGATGATGCCATAAGATGTGTAAAAATCATGACTATAATTGAAAATATTTAAGATAAGAATTTAATCAATTAATCACCCATATATGAAACGTAATGGTACGAAGTTGCATGATGCAAATGAGATAATATATCATTCTATTTTCCTTTGCAATTTTGAAAAATGTGCATGATATAGTCAGTGGCCATCTAAACATTGTTGTTGACATTTATTCGGTATTTATCATATATCTTGATTGTGCTTTATGCAGTGATGTATCGCTTCTTGGATACTTTGAAATTTGATGATTTGCACTTACTTTTGCCATTTATTGGTTTATGTTTTTGTAGCATTTGTTACCTTTTAGATAGATTTTGAGGTTTTCCGTGATACTCAAACACCCTAATAAACTTATCAAAAGTTGCATACTAACCACACTAGAATTCTAAGATAAAAGGATTTTGCTAGGATAGACCCTAACTGTTCATTATCCTTGTGTGTGCAAATGAATATTTTAAGATAAGACATGAGCTTTCCCTGATGTCAGGCGGGATTCTTTCAGCCCATTACTAAAATAGGATTTCCACAAATGTCTTATCCAATCTCAAGTTTAGATTTTAGTTGGACTAAGCCACTAAGCAATGCAGGACACTTAAAGCTAGCTCTTACACATTCAGACATTGGTCTTGTTTATAAGCGAGATGTTAATGCGTCAGACATATCGTCATGCGTAAGATATAGTGGTGATGATAATTCTAGGGATTCAGGATTATTCCTTTCTATCCTTCAATTTTTGGGATACTTGCTCATATGTAGTGAAGCAAGGGAGTCGATTCCATCTTCTTTTTGAACTATCTTTGGATATTCATTTGATCTCTCTTCGAACTAAATTTTGGATCTTCATTTGATCGTCGCTTGAACTTTTGATTTATGATATTCATTTGATATTCACTTTGAATTTTGATTTAAGCCTATTTTCTGATCTTCACTTGATATTCACTTTTCGGCATTTACATTTGATAATATTCTTCAGAAACTTTCCTTTATGGAGATTTACTTGGAAAAACTATTTTTGGTATATCGATTGAGAATATTGATCTTATGATATCAATATGGTATATCACTCTGGGGAGTCGATATATGATATTTATCTAGTGGATCAATCATGAGGATTGATATAGGATATGCTCATTTTATCGTAAGCAAGGGATTCTGAATAGGGAACTAACCTATCCTTTTGCCAACTGCCAACATTTCCCATACCATCCGCACAGAAGGATAAGCAATAATAACTCTTTTCACTTCAGGATACCCGGTCTTGCTTCATGGCTTTCATATTTCCCTAGTCCTTGTTAGGATTGTTTAAATTTGTTGATTAGTGATAGGCTTATGATATGCTAAGGGCTATACTAACTGCACCTTAGCTACAAAAGCAAAGCAAGCTTTCTACCAACTCTTGATAAGACTACTAGGTATGACTGAGTGATCAAAAAACCTAGTATATCTCCATAGCAACATTATAGGTTGTGTTGAAAAACACAATTACTCACATGAATGATGAATCATGATAAATGCAGAGATGCATGATTTAAACATAAACGTGGCGTCGTTTGTAATACTGACAAACAAAAATGCCTTCTATTATGGAATGCTACGGATGACAAATACCTACATACAATGCAGTAATGCGGTGGATGCATGAGTGAATGTAAAATTCAAATGCAAATGCAAATGTTTTTGGATTTTATGCTTTACCAATTTTTTTTGGATTTTATTGTTTTTATAATTTTTATGGGACCAAATGGTGAGTACATGCCTCTGGAGCCTTTAGATTGACCAAGATATTTTTAGGAATCCTTGGAGCTTTTAGGATTGACCAAAGGGATTATGGGTACATTTGGGGCGTTTTGGGATGACCAAGTGATTTTGAGAATCCTTAGAGACTTTGGGGTTGACCAAGCAGTTTTTTAGAAACTCTTGGTACCTTTTGAGTTTGACCAAAGGACTTATAGATGCCTTTGGAGATTTTTAGGATGATCGAGCGATTACAAGCAAATCCTCAAGGCTTTTGACTAACACGACCAAGTAGTTTCAGGTACCCTTGGAGCCTTTTGGGATGACCAAGCGATTTTGACCAAACCCTCGAAGCTTTTGATGTTGACCAAAGGGCTTATAGATACCTTTGGAGATTTTTGACTTGACCAAACCACTAATGAAAGTGTTTGGAGCCTTTTAGGATGATCGAGCAGTTACCAGCAACTCTCGAAGAACTTTACTATGCTATTTAAGCATAAAACGCCTTAAGATGGATGATTTTGAGAGTTTCAGGCTCTTCAAACACCCCCTAACGATGTTAGGCGATAGGTACCTGGATCAATATTTTTAGATATGATGTAAGGACCTAGCCAATTAGCCATGAATTTGTCATGCATATCTGGCGTCAAATTAGAGTTCTATTTGTTTTATTTTGAGACAAGATCTCCAACTTTAAAGTCTCTCTGGTGGACTTTGACATTGTAAGATTGTTTTAGTCACTCTTGATAAACGCAAAGATGCTCCAAGGCATTCACGCGATGTTCATCAAGTAATGTCAGGTGATCTAGTTGAGCTTACCATGTAGTGTCATCATTGATAAACTCTTTCAATGTGGTGTACAACATTGGAATTTCTAATTCCAAGGGCATAATAGCCTCAGTGCCATATACTAGTGAGAACGGTGTTGCCCCAGTGGGCTTTCGAATACTAGTCTTGTAAGCCCAAAGCATAAGGGGCAGCTGGATGTGCTAGTATTTATGGTTTTCTTGTATCGTATTTTTCAAGATGACTACCACTATCTTATTTGAAGCTTCAGCCTACCCGTTGGCTTGCGGATAGTATGGAGTCACAAAACTATGTTTGATTCTATATTTAGTTTTCAAAGCTCTCATAGTTTTGTTCTTGAAAGACGTTCCATTATCCGATATTATTTTAGATGGAATCCTAAAATGACTTATGATATGCTCCAGTATAAACTCTGCTATACGAGCTTCGGTTGTTGTTGTTAAGGATATTGCTTCCACCCACTTTGTAAAATACTCAGTAGCCGTGATTATGAATGTATACCAACCCGATGATGGAGGAGATATCTTGCCTATAAGATCCAATCCCCACTGAGCAAATGGCCAAGCCGCTTGAATGGGATGTAAGGCCTGTGATGGCAAGTGCATGAGATTAGTGTGATGCTGGCATTTAATGCATTTCTTGACATACATATTACACTCCTTCTCCATAGTGGGCCAATAGTAACCTATTCAAAGGATGCACTTGATGATGGCCATGTCGCTAAAATGGCCATCGCACGTACCATCATGGGCTTGTGAAATTGCCCATGATGCCTCTTAGGGATCTAAGCAATGAAGGAGAACTCCATCATAGCTTCTTCGGTACAAGATATCTCCTATTAAGACATATTTGGCTACTTTATATTTAAATGTGCGCTTTACGAAATGTGGCAATTCCTCTGGGATTATACTAAGCTTTAGGAAGTCTTTAATTTGTGACATCTAATTTTGATAAATCTTAGCTTCGACTGCCAAGATGACTTGCTCCCCCTACGTATTTACTTTTGCAAATGTAGACTCAAAAACAACCCTGTGGTGAATTCTAGTACCACTCCCCATGGAACTTTAAGAGGTTAATGACCCCCAGGGTGCCTTCTTAAGGAAGTCTTCAACTCTACAAAACCATTCAGCTTGTGGTTCTACACTGATCATGTTGACTAATTCTCTGTTATCATATGCTGCACGCACTGCTGCTAGATGAGAGAGCGTCTTGACATGGATGGTGGTGAAATCAGTAGATGGATTTTGAGGGATTAAGGATACCAAAGAAGTCATGGTATCTATAAATCTATTTGACGATCGAGGGATTTCCTCGATGTCATACCATTCCAGTTTGGCCAAATATGTATCAACTAGATCTTTATAGACTTTCAATACGAGACATCGACATTGAAAAAGCCCCTTTGACTTGATTTACTATGAGCAAGAAATTGTCGAAGATGTTCAATGTCTTAATATTCAAGGTGATAGCTATGTGGAGGCCTAGCAGTAGGGCTTCATATTCAACGTTGTTGTTGGTGCACGAAAAATCCAACTTGAATGACAAGGGCATTGGAGCTCCTTGCGATGTGAATAATACTATTCTAGAATCACCCCCTTGTTCGCACTTTGACCCATTGAAGAATAGAGTCATATCAACATTATTCTTTGGTTCTTTAGGTTTGGGAGCTTCGGATACGATGAAGACTGCATCGTTTGAAATCTCAATTGTTAGAGGCCTACTATTTGATAGTGGCACCTCAACTAATTGATCTGCAATGACCTATCCCTTAATGGACTTCTGGCTTATGAATTCTAGATTGATTTTTTTCAAAAGCATGATCCACTTCACAGTACGCGTATTATGATAAGTCTTACTCATCATGTACTATAAAGGATTTTGTTTGGATATAACTTACATCGTATGACTTAACATATAGTGTTGCAATTTCTTGGTAGCGAACACTACTACTAAACATAATTTTTCCATGTATGCATACCCAAGCTCATAGCTCACCAAAGTTTGACTAATGTAATATATGGCTTGCTCTTTGCCTTGCACATTCTTTTGGGCCAACATGGTTCCCAATGCAAAGTTAGTTGTCGATATATATAGTATAAAAGGCACCTCTGGCCTTGGTGGAGCTAGCATTGGCAGCGTCTCTAGGTATTGCTTTATCTCAATGAAGGATACCTTGTAGTATTCATACCAGTTGAATGGGATACCCTTATGTAGCAGTCGATTCATGGGTCGACATTTATTCGATAGTTGGGCGATAAATCACTTTATCAAGGCTACCTTGCCTTGAAGGCTCCTTAATTCCTTAATATTGGTGGGAGGACGTATTTCCAAAATGGCCTTGACCTTCACTGGGTCTACTTTGATGCCTATCTTGGAGATGATGAACCCTTGTAATTTTCTAGAAGTTACACCAAATACACACTTCTTAGGATTTAGCCTGACATTGTGCTCTATCAGGTGATCAAAGTCTTTCCTTAAGACATTCGCATGCTCTTCTCGTAGAAATGACTTGGCTAGCAAATCATCGATATAATATTTAAGAATTTTGTGCATATAGTCATGAAAAATGTATGTCATGGCCCGCTGGTATGTGGCACCAATGTTTTTGAGGCTGAATGGTATAACTTTATAGCAAAATGTTCCCCATGGTGTTATATGCACGGTTTTGTGCTGGTCTTTGGGTTTAATTTGAATTTGATTGTAACCAAAAAAAATGTCCATTAAGAAGAAAATTTTATGACCTACAGTTGCATCTATGAGAGCATCAATGTTGGGCAAAGAAAATGAATATTTGGGTGTTGCTTTATTTAGATCTCTGAAATCCATGCAAATACGAATTCTTACATAGGGTTTTCCCATGAGTACCATATTGGACACCCATTTTGGATAATCGATGGAAATCACAAATTCCACATCCAACAACTTCTGCAGCTCATATTTCACCATTAAGGCCACTGTTGGGTGCATTTTCCTAAGCTTTTGCTTGATCGACTTCTTCACAAAATCTAGTGAAAGGTTATGAGTAACCAATTTCGGGTCTAGACCTGGCATATCCTTATACGACCAAGCAAATAAATTTGGTCTCTCTTTTAGTAGAGGGATGAGGGTGGCCTGCTCATCTGGAGTAAGACTCTCCAAATTTTACTTTCTTTACTCTTTGATGATATTTTTGATGATATGACTTGTGTATATGTTTTATGATGCTTTAATGTTTTGAATTGTTTGCTTATTGGATTGAGGATTCATGTAATCATGTCGTTTTGAAATATTATAATTTTGATGTCATGCTGTAAGATTTTAAATGAAATAATCTGATGTAAACAATTGGTGGTTGTGGTGTGATTTGATAAAAAATAAAATGGACTTCTAACAATAATTTCAAAGGACATTGTCGCTATTATAGACCATTTCATGGAGTCGTCGCTCACTCGGTCGTCAAGCTAATCCCAGTATAGAAATATTGTTAAAAGTAAAAGAGTGCTTAAGAGACTGTCTTAAGACTTTGTTGTGATGATGCAAATGATGATGATGATGGTGATTTGTTTTCAGATTTCCATGAAAATATTATGCATGAAATATTTTTTAAAAAATGATTTTTGCTAGGCATAAATTCCTAAGTGTGATAAAATTTTGAACAATTCCTTTAGAATTTATACCATGGTTGCAAAAATTGAATTTTGAACATAATGTCATGAAATAGGATAGGTGTTTATTTGTTTGTAAAGCATAATTGTGTAACATAATGATGCAAGTCACATGTTTTGATGAATTTTGTTTTTAAAATAAATGGAAAAGAAAATTAGAACGATGGTTTGTGCTAGGCATAGAATTATAGGTATAAACTTATACCATCATCGCGAAATCCAAAGAAGAAAATAGATTGTTGGTTTTATTGCAAGATGCATTTTGGACCTTTGATAAACAGAAAAATAATAATATGAAAATGTTGTTTGACATTATTTTTGAGATTTTGTGAGAAGATGTATGTAATTGCTTTTATACAAAACAAGAATTCTGAAATAAAAGGAGAAAATCATTCCGAAAAGAGTTACAAAAATATTTTTAAATTATCTCAAAGAGAAATGTAGATTTTATAAGGAATCCTCATGTGCAAATGTGAATTCATTACCGATCTTGATTTATCATAATGATACAAAATCTCTCAAATACAAATGTGTGTGCGATTGTATTGTTCATTTACCAATTTTGAGCAAGATAATTTGATACAAGTAATTTGCCTTGACCAAATAAATGTTTATTGACCATGATTTATATGCATGTAACCGTACCAAGCTACTATGTAAGTTAGGTTATCAAGAGCTAGCTAATCCATAAGCTGACAGAGGTCTGTACAAAAGAAGGTCGCTAATGTGACAGACATATTGCCATGCTAGGATTTACCCAAGGCCAAGCGGGTTGGGCACAAACCACCTGTTATGGGGCTTACCTCACAGTTTTTGAATAATTGAGAATTCCAGGGATTCAAGCTCATTCACCCTTCTTTTCTTTTCAAGGGGTAGGGAAAGGAGTTTATTGCATTTTGCTTTTGCTTTTCTCTTTTTTTTTTTTGTACTTTTGTATTTTTGCTTGATATTTGAGATAATGCTGAAATATTGCTGTGATGATTCAAAATAACCTTTTTCTTTTTCTCTTTTTCTTGAACTTTTCTTTTCTTCCTATGTTAGGGATACTTGCTCGGATTAGCTGTAGAGCAAGGGATTTTTATTCTGGGTAGGGGTGAGCTTGTCCTTTTGTCAATTCTCAAAGATTCTAGACCAAGTGCATGATAGGATAGCAAGGAAAACTTTTCGCTCAAGAAACCATGTCTACTATGTAGCATCATATTGAATTTGCAATGAAATCATTTTAATGTGAAAAGATATACTTGGTGCAAGTAAATAACAAGATCAGTTCTCTATGTTCAAAACTTTATTTAATTCAACTGTGGGCTTTGATATAAGAGAGATGAATAATCATAAAAAATAAAATCAAGAGATTTATTCATGTGAATGTGAAAGTGTGGGATTCCAAATAAATGCTAATTTATCTAAAATAATTGAAAATATAACTGCAATACTTCAAGAATTAACAAGTGCAATAAATATGTACAACAAATATTTTTGAAGATTTTGCTAATTTTGATTGTTTTTAGATATTTTATATTTTTCTTATTAGTTTTGAGAGATTTGAGAGAATAAATAATATTGCTGTTTTTGAAATTTTTATATGTTTTATTAAAATGAAAACAACATGCAAAATAATATATACAATATACAAGGTTATTTTAATATAGCACGCCTAAGGTTGCTTCAAAATCAAAGGTGGTTTTGAAGGATAATTTGGTTGTGGTGAAAGTAAGAACAAAAGGTGATGAATAAAAGGTAGCGATAACACAAGCTTTGTTATAATGTAAAATAATGTAGCAAAAGATTTGACTTTTATATGTATGAAATTGATCATATTACAAAATAAAATATCAGAAGGATAAGAAAGTTCTTCATTCTTATTACTATAATCCAAGTCTTGATAAGATGGAGAAAGTATATGTGAAAGATATGCATGAGTGTTATTTGGTAAACAAGGATGATCATATATGGATGAAGAAAAGTGAGAAATAGAAGGTAATTGTGACAATGGAGAATGTATAGACCTTGATGTTTCTTGAATTTCATTGTTAAAAGATTTTATAATAACATTTGATTCATTAAGATCTTCTTCCTTTATTTTGAGTTTTTGGAATAATTGATAAGTGCATAAATTAAGAGAGGAGCCATTATCTACCATGATAGTTTTAACAAGTATTTCTTTATTAGATCCTGTAATGTAAAGAGATGAGTCTTCTTGTGGAGTAGAGGAAGGAATATCCTCATCATAGAATGAAATATGATTAACCTCAAGAGGGTTTACACCATTAATTATGTCCTTAGGGAAAATATCATGAGGAACAAATTGTTGGCTAGATGTTTTGAACAACGTTTCCTTATGAGAACTTTGTGATACTTCTAAAAGGGATATCTTTGCTTGAGGGTTAATCACTTGTTGTTGGTTATCAAAGTGGACTTCAAATTGAGATTTTGATTTTAAAGATAAGCTTTCTATGCTTACATTCCATTTTGGATCATTCTCTAGAGCCAAAGATAGTTTTGAAGGTTGGTCAAATGAGGAATCCATATCTTGAATATCAGATTGAGTTGATTGAACTTGAGGTTGCTCATTTGTAGTTTTTGTTACAATATTAATAATATCATCATGATGGGACACATTAAAATGCAATATTTTATTGGTTTCTTGTTGTTGATAATTGAATAGGGGTTCTTGGGAGATCCCCATGTCTTGATTGATTATTGGTATTTGTTGTGTAGGAGTTTGATTGTTTACTGGAGATTTATAATCAGTTGTAGATTGTAATTCCTTTATATTAAAAAGACCCTCATCAATCAAATCTTGAATTGAACATCTTAAATATTTACATTTTTGTGTCATATGTCCATCCACTCTATGATATTCACAATGTAGCTCAGGTTTAAACCAATCTGTTGTGGTATCAGGTTGTCTTATGGAAGGGAGTTCAATCCTATTTGTGTCAAGTAAATACTTGAGAATTATATCCATTGGTTGATTGAGCTTAATAAATTTATGTGATGAAGGTTTTCAAGAGGTTTTTGATACGTGCCTTAGGAATTTAGTCATAAAAGGGCCTAATAGTTTCTCACCTCTACTTTCTTTATTATGGGTAGAATGATGATAGGAAGATTGTGAAGTAGGAGGTGAGTGCATGGTAGAATTGGAAGAATAAGTATTTTCTTGTTGAAATGAATGTGTTGTATTGAAAGAAGAATATTGAAATGGTGGAGGAGGATTGTATGTGGATCGATAGACATAATATGGATATATGGGAGAATAGATAATATCGTTATGAAGAGGATTGGCAAAGGGATTGTCCTGTTGGGGTAAGGATGAAAAATGAGAAAAGTGTGATGGAGGTGGTGTTGAATAGGGATGAGGTTGGTCATAATCAACAAATGTATTTAGCTGAATTCTTCCAACATTATTGATGGGCTCATATTGATTTGAGTAAAAACTCATGGTTTCTTTAGTACTTCTAAAAGTAATATTTAGCATCTACTATTTAGAATTGAATCTAAAACATGCAAACTTGAACTAATGATTTTGTTACTTTTTTTTTTTTTGTATACATATATATATATATATATATATATATATATATATATATATATATATATATATTTTTGTTTTTTTATATTTTTGAATAAGAAAGATGCCTATGTTATTCACGTCGGGTTCACAAAAATGTATCGCTCCAAATTTTTTGCACCCTTACCTTCAGGCTATAGGATCCATGCCCGGAAGGGGGATGTGAAAAGGATGGGACAATACCTCGGGCTGAGAGGCCCTTTGAAGGTCCCGCCTCTCGGGGGAGGTGTATAAGGGTGAATTTTTGATGGATGGTGGGTTCACCAGGAAAATTTTGAATGGTGGTTTTCATGCCTAGGTTGGGAATGTGTTTGATGTGTTCATTTTTAGCTTTAATCATCCAAGTCCTAGGTTTGGCCAAATGAATCTAAGCTAAGCTATATGAAATGTTGATTATATGAATACAGAAAATAGAATTAAACAAAAAATATAGGAAATATACTAGATTAGAAAAGCCATACCTGATCCGGATGTCTGATGGAGGTTTTGATTTTTGAAGCAGTCCAGATCATCTAGAATTTGACAAGATCATCTTGGATCTGATAGGATCGTCCCTGATCCTGAAAAGATCGTCTCTAATCTGACAAGATCGTCTCTAATCTGATGAAATCATCTGACGATTTCATCAGAGACTTGCAACTATAGAAATGGATACCAAGAACAAAAAATACAATTGCAAAAGCAAGGGAAAATGATAGAAATGAAAGTATGAATGTTAGAATGACAACTTTAGATAACAAATTAAGTAAAATGCATTGTTTTAATGACTAACTTTGACTCTATCATGCATCTATGCTATGTGAGGTGAACTCCAAGATGTAAAATAGAAATAAATCTAACTAATGCAAAGCAAAACAGTAGATAATGGATAGAAAACACAAATTCAGGGCATGGATTTGCCCCCAATGTTGGCTGTAGTCAAAATAATCTACAAAATACATAATCGTCTTGAATTGTGGCATGATCGTTCGAGATCGTACAGGATCATCTATGATGATCTGAGCTTGCTCCGGTTGAAGAATGACAAAGTTCTTGCAAGAAAATTTGAAAAGGGACAAAGGCAAACAGTAGTCTAAGACATTCTAATGCATGTAAAACTCAAAGTGCAGTAAAATTCAGCCAGGGGAATGTCAAGGGGAGGGCCTAAGATTAAATAGGCATAGGAAGGAGGTTGGGAGGTTGGAGATCATCCCAATTTGGGAGATATCCAATGGGGGAAGTCTCTAACCGTACAGACACGCTTTTGCCCCGGTTAGAGATGTCGTTGAAATAAAAGCTAATTATGAAAAATCAATTTTGGGACGAAATCGTCTAGATGTTCTTCTCCAGATGAATTCATCTAATCTGAGGTGATATCATCTGATCTATGATGATATCGTCCAACGGTCACAACAAATCCTAAAAATGGTATGAAAAACGAGGAAAGCGGGTAAAAGGCAGTTTAACGGGCAGTTTGGGGTTGAAATTCAAATTTGAATTATTTACTAAGGTAATTTTAATTATTTAAGGTTTTACTGTGCCAATTTTAGGGTGCTATAGGATCATCACTGATATCCACATCAAAGGTTTCCTTTACTAACATATGTGATCCCTCCAACTAGTGAGGCATAGAAATTAGATGAATGTCATCAGTAGGGTTGAGTGGTTCCACATTGGAAGAATTTTTGACATGATAAACATCATATGCACATCCTGGTGCAAAATGGAAAGGTTGCAACATTTCTTCATTGGGGAGGAAATCCTCAAGCTCAATGGGTGAATCAGTGTGATCCTAGTCAATAACATCTTTGTTAAGATACAACGGTTTAGATGGATCTGATGGATTACGAAGTGGAGTGATAAAATCAATGGAGACCATATTTATGGAATGGAATTGATCTCCAGGACCACACGGACTGAGATCTATAAAATCTACATAGCCCTCATACCCACGATCTGGATCTAATGACACAGGCACAAAAGGGTCTTCCTTATGAGGACTACGAATAAATGGATCCTCCCTATGCATTGAATTCAAAATAGGATCATTCAGCTCACGGAGCTGCATGTAGGTCGATGGATGGGGATTAACCAACCGATGGATTTGATCCAAGTTTAACCGTCTTGCTCTCATATGCGGACCAACATGTAGCTACCTATAGACCTCATCGATGTCGATGGGTTGATGGCTATGACGCAAATAAGGAGGACCAAGGTAGGCCCTCTCTAGCTCATCTTCTTCATCACTATCATAATAGAATACTTCATTCACCCCCACTCTTGGAGGGTGCTCCTCTAAGTGAGGCCCCATGAATCTCACTTCTTGCATATTGTCATCGCTATCCAAAAAAATTGGATAATTATACCTCATGTATGATGCTATCGAGAAAACTGTATCGATCCCTTCCCCTGGATGATAAACTTTGGGAAGGTTCTCTTTGATGTCCTGTATCGATTCCATAGGCAATAAATGATGTGCATACAAAGGCATGATATAAGCACCTTTGAATTCATCCTCGGGTCCATCATCGTTCGAGGGATCCTCGTCTACATCATAGCCTGGTCCACTCATATCGGAGGTGGACTTCGCTCCATATTCATTACAAATATCTCCTAACTCGAGATCACTTGCAATCATGGGGTTACACCCCTGCATGTCTGTGTCATCGACTGCCTCATGGGTTTGGTGTCCCAATTGATCTCTGGGGTTCATTTCTACCTCAGTATGCTTAAGGATCCCTTCATGATGATCTTCGAGTGGCTCAATGGTGATGATAGATATCATAGGGTGATTCCTCTAGAATTTAGAAGGATCCATATGATATGGATTAAAATCCACATCATCCGCCATACTAAGGTACATACGATCTAGGGATGCTAAGTAAATCATCCTATCCACATATCTGTAACCCTAGATCGAATCTATCATTGAATAACTGTTAATGAGGTTCTAGTGGAGTCCTTCGTCCTTGTTCAAAGAGACCAAGTCCATGCCCATGCTAGTGATATAGCTCAAAAATACACATGGCATACTCTGGATTAGACAAATAGTGAATGTTTACCGCAAAAGGTTCCTCGTCATCTTCATCCATGGGTTCTCAAATTGGAAGCTAATCTAGCCCCACATAGATGAAGTTAGTCTAGTTAGGTGGTTCTCCCAGTGGAACCACTAATCCAACCAGATAACGATGGGTGGATGGTCTACCCATCTCTTGCGTAGTCTTCAAAATTGGTCCAAAGGTCACATTTTGCACAAGGTACTCACCTAATATGGTATTAATGAGATGTAGAGTCACCCGTGGTGTAGATAAACCTACTAAATATGTAGGCAAGGTAGGCTAAGGTGCCTCCTCGGCTTTGTCTTGGGGTTCCTCAACTTCCATGGGAATAGGAACATCTTCGGTGATTGGCTTGGGCTCACGCTCTTTCTCTTTCTCTCCCATATTAACCTTTAATTTCTTGTCATCCCGATGCATGACTGATGTTGATGGTTTCAAGTAAGTGGCGATGGTATGCTTCGATATGTGTGACACATATGACATCGGTTGAGCATGCACTGCCATTTTACCTCCTGGTTTCCTTATTGGTGATGACGACCGAACATCTAGGTGCATTGACAAGAGTATGAAACCCCTAGGCAAATATTCTAGGTTCACAAACTTGAATGGCTCCTCATCCGAAGACACCACATGAACCAGTCCCTCATGAATATATTTCATGCATTGATGTAGTATCGAGGGGACATAACACATTTTATGAATTCAAGGCCTACCGAGTAAAATGTTGTATTGCATGGCCCTTTCTATCACGTGACATATTACTAAAATGGTCTTCAAACCCACCTGTATAGGTAGGATAATTGTGCTGACAGTCGAACATAATATGTCGTTAAATGCTCTTAATTTAAATGTAGTTGGTATAATGTGTGATTTAGGTAGCTTCAAATGACTCAATGCCTTGGTCATTATTATGTTGATCGATGAGCCAATATAAATCAAGACCCTTTTGAATGGCATGTGATTCACACACTCGATTATATGCAATGATGGGTCGATCGTAGTTGTAGAAACCGTCCTTATCTCATGATCGTAAAATTGGATCATCTATTCTTGACACTATTGTACATGTCCCAAAAAATTTGTGAATGCTTGTGCATCCTGGGCCTGTACTTCAATGGACCTTTAAATATCCATAAGATTCTCCTTGTGCCTCGATGACTACTAAATTAATTCATATATTGACAACTTTGTAGGAGTTGTCTGCAGGTTCTGGACCAACCTGCTCCTTAGGGTCACCACCGATCTTGTTGGTGGACCTGGAATATTCTGTGTCGATCACTGATTCAGCATGGCTTGTATCTGGATAGGAGCACGAGGTTGATTTTATTGTTTGTATCTCTTATTCCTAGTAACAACATTGACCATACCTACGAATCCTTGGGTAGGTGGTTCGACTCGTACCT